>OZ029923.1:21235605-24183105 GCA_964023275.1 Norana najaformis
GTAGAGAGAAATAGAGAAATAAAGTGAGAGGAAGAAAGAGACAAAGACAGAGCCAGAGACAGAGGAACAGTGATACACAAGGACATAGGCAGGGAAGGAGGCAGGGAAGCAAGAGATGGGTAAGGACTGACTGGCAGCGGTTTAGAGCCCCAAGCAATTAAGCCGATGCAGCAGGAGGCGAGAGCTGGAAACACCGAGATGGGGATTAGGGGCAGAGATTTTGCGGCCGCTGTGTATCACCGTCAGAGATAATTTAATGGCCAACATTATGGCTCTATTAGCATAATATCGTCGCTCATCGAAAATTTCAGATAAACCCCGAGAGATTTGAGTTTGAGGGAGAGAGGGGAATGCAGAAGAGTGAGATTTTGGAGAGTGAGAAAGTGAGAATGAGGGAGATTAAGAAAGGGAGAGCAGATGAGATTAAGAGAATGAGAGCGACAGAGATTAAGTGAGATATTTTGGGTGATTAAAATTGTAAGATTAGCCTAGTATTGTTTAATAACATTATTATAGTCTAGTCCAATCTGATCCATCTAATCTAATCTGGTCTGATGAATTTTATCTGAGTTAATAATAATAATAATAATAATAATAACAAAAACGAATATGATGATGATGATGATGATTATGATTATGATGATTATGATGATTATGATGATTATGATTATGATTATGATTATGATGATGATGATGATGATGATGATGATGATGATGATGATGGTGGTGGTGGTGGTGGTGGTGGTGGTGGTGGTGGTGGTGGTGGTGGTGGTGGTGGTGGTGGTGGTGGTGGTGGTGGTGGTGGTGGTGGTGGTGGTGGTGGTGGTGGTGGTGGTGGTGGTCATGATGATGATGATGATGATGATGATGATGATGATGATGATGATGATGATGATGATGATGATGATGATGATGATGATGATGATGATGATGATGATGATGATGATGATGATGATGATGATGATGATGATGATGATGATGATGGTACAGCAACCGAAAAAGTTCGTTCACCAAGAACATTTCTAGTCTTAGGTATGACCAGCGAAAGACAATCAGACGATCTGGTTGAAGAATGATGAGTCTGACGAATAAGGAGTGATGTTTGAAGTTGTAGTTGGCTCCAGTTCAATGTTTGGCAAACAAAAACCCAAATTTAAATAGATTCTTTTCTGAACAGGAAGCCAATGCAGCGATTTAATTGCATGGATTATATGCTGCGGTGTCTTGATGTGTAGTTATGACTTTAGCTAAGGAGTCTGAAAAAATTGACAATTGAACCTTTTTGTTTCACTGATGGCTGGAGGTGAAACTGTTCTGGCAAGGGATCCTTTTCGGTGACTGGACTTGTCTCTGAAATATGCTTCCACATGTCGTCTGCTCGGCTGAACCTTTTTGCTGATCCTTCGCTGTCCTTCAGGTGTCGAATTAAGACCTTGGCCTGTGTCATTGCTGCTCAGAATTTGTCATTCTGTAGCTCGCTGGGTCTGTAATCCAGCGATAGCGGGTTCGAACCTGCTGAGCGGACTCTTTGCACTAGTTGTTCGAGCACATGCCTTAGGTTCATATCAACTGACCTTGCACGTGCACTAAGTGCAGTAAAATAAACAAATAAACAAGCAAGTAAGGAAATAAGTGTGGAAATAAGGAATAACGAAATAAGGAAAGTCTGTCTCTGTCTCTGCGGAGTGGAATTGGACGTATTAGATTAGATTAGATTAGATTAGATTAGATCATCTCATATCAGATTAGATGGATTTTCACAAGTGCTAATGTTTTTTATTCTAATGAGTAATATAATATAATGGTTTTGTAGCCTATGACATGGTATATTGGATTGTATTGCATTGCATTGTATAGCATTGTTGTTCATTGAATTGTATTGAATTGTATTGCATTGTATTGTATTGTGTTGTATTGTATTGTTTTTGTATTGTATGGTATTGTATTGCATAATACAATGCAAGTTGGAGTTCAGGCCTTTTATGTTCACCATGCTTTTCGACCATTAATCCGAGTAAATGAAGGCGGTTAATTCGCTTTTCTGGTAGTACCGTTTCACCCGATCACCGCAGGTGGTCGCAGTTCTCGGCAAATCTTTATTGAGGTTTTACTGTCTCTGGCGCTGCAGAGATTGGATCGAAAGCCGGGCGCTACATAAATTGGCTCCGCGAGACGACGTCGATTCGGACGAGGCTATTGACGATTTTAATACGTCATGAATAATTTCTGCGTGACGTATGGACGCGGCTGGGGTAAAGCGCAACAGGTGCAAAGCGGTTTTCGTTAGTTTTGGTTTGGAATGGATTGGTTTGGACTGGTTTCGATTAGATTAGAATGGTTTAGATGGAATTCGATTGTTCACTGTGCCTTACCTAAACGTACCATGCCTTTTCATGAACACACCATACCTTATCTTAGCTAAATTTATCAAACCATACCAAACTTCTTCTTCTAGCGTATGCTGTTCGTTTCAAGCCGGTTGCAAAAGTCATCATCAGTGAAATGAAGAGTCAATAGTATCAAAACCAAACCAAACCATAAAGTCGCATAACGCACCATGCTTTACCCTACCGGATCATACCTTACCTTTCCTATTCCTTACCATGCAATGCTCACCATATCGTGGCATACCACAACTTACCTAAAGTAATTGCATAAGCTTCTATTAGATTACCTTACCTTACCTTCCCATACTGTGCCATACTTTTCAGTACTACACCATACTTTCTCTTGCCATTAATCATACCATGCCTTACCTTTCCGATACCATGCCAATCTACCATACCATACCTTACCTTTCCGAATCCATTCCAGCCTACCATACCATACCTTACCTTGAACCGCAGCAGACCCAGTGCAGTGATCCCTTGACTGTTTCTGAATTCGCGACCCGATCCTCTCCTGGATTTCTTTGCGGACGCTTTAATGACACCGCTATTGGCATCGGATTAGCCTTGCGCGATCGACGTCGCCATCCGGTTCAACGAACCGTGAATTCGGCGAACTCTGCGATCTTTAACGCACCGCTGAACATCGCAAACGACGCCGATTGCTCGTGTTACGCCACCGGCTAGACGAAGCATTTCACACGTGAATGACCGTGACCGTTAATGGCCTCGGGTGGTGAAGCTCTAGGTAGCCGAGCGGGAGCAAGAGGATGGAAGAACGACGGTTCCAAGGGGGTCAACAGGAATTTATTTCGATCAAGAGGCAATTTCCGAGGAAGGGATAACTGCTTCCCTCTGCTTCATACTAAGATACATTTCTTCATGCATTAAGCTCTGCCATAGACCTTCTTCCACTGACTGAGATTATGTCCCACTGAAGGCAGAAGATTCATTTTCACACTGCAGTTCGCTCTTGATCAAAGATCTTGCCCCAACTAATAGAAATGCAAATACAACTACATTTGATATTGCCCTCATTCCAAAGTTCAGAGGTTCATAGACGACCATGCAACAGAGTATCGAAGGCGCTGAGCATCTATTCAAGATCCCTACACATTAACTGTCTCAGAGGAGGAGGATCGAACCTGTCTCACAAGTCGAGCGCTGTAACCAATCGGCTAAGATGTCCCACTGGTTCAGACTACATACACTTTCTCCACATATATCAAAATTTCTCAGTAACCATTTTAGTCTTAAGCCTAATTGGGTTCTTTTGTTTCTCAATTTCCTTATGTGTCTTATCTCGTACAAATTCAAGCCACAACAACACATTTGTGCTACTTTCATCATCTGTGGCTTATAAAAATTTAGAAAAAGGATAATTTTGTTGAAAGTTCGTAAAATTTATGAATTTTCTCCTTTTCCCCAATATTTGATTCTTCTATTGCACCAGGTATCTCTTACAAATATATCTTATATCTTGCGTCCCAAAGTATTTAATAATGGGAACTTAAACATGGCAGTCCTCAAATCTGTAATGTGGGGATACGTTCTCACTGCCCCGCAGGGATCGACGTCTGTGAATAGGGCATAGAGCAGAAAGTGGCCAGATGATTTAAGAATGGCCTGGATGGAGGGAATCTTAAATTTGCGTTTCTCATCCAATCTCGTCCAATTACTTCTCGCTAGATCTGGTTTTATGCGCAACACATCAGTTTTGCACTCCTGGGAGTGATGTCTGCTAAGAGCGAGACATTGGTGTTGCTAGAGAGTTCGCAGCTACGAGACGACTTGATTGAATCCACTACACGTTTGTCTAATTACTGCTGAAAGTAATGTGTCTGTTGACAGCGAGACACTAGGGTTCTTAGATACTGGTTTCAACGTGCTACAGTTTTGCCTAACTACTACATAGGACCACATTAAGAATCTCTCTGGTTACAAGCCATAACAGCCTACGATGAAGGCGCTCTTTATTGATTTCTTTATATATCAAGACATTTAATATTTACTTATTTATTTACTGCGCTTATTACGACTGCAAGGTCGGTAAATCGGGATCTTAGGCACGAAACAAATGTACACAAACAACCTGTTCATGGTCGTTACACAGAGTCCGCTCAGCAGGCTCGAACCCGCAATGGCTGGAGTACAGCCCAGAGCGCTACCGACCACATCCCGCAGACACTCATTGTCTACAGGTGAAAGCATTATGTCTAGATTTCTGCTGCTGTGCCAGACATTAGTTGACGGCAAACTGTGAATAAAAGTTTATAAAAAAGATCAAAAACTGTAGTAATAGTAGTTTCCATTGTTTAGCGACATCTTGTCAAATTTAAAAATTTTTAAATGACATTATTATTATTTTTTACCCGAGGTATATATGATCTCTCATGATTTTCAAAAATTATCCGGAGAATAAAGAATTCTGGGACAGCTAGAAATCGTCGAGATCTGGCGGAGCAAAAGTACCGTGGAAGGCAATAGAATTTAAGCGTTGAATTGTGATAGCAATGCGCTGGAAAAGATAACTGGTTTCTCTCGTGTCTCCGGTTATAAGAGAGAGAACGCCCTAATTCTGTTATGAAGAGTAGGCCACTGTTGTTGATTGGGCCGAGAGTCTCGAACGTCAAAGGTACAAAGTGGTAATTCTGTGCAAGAGTGCTATATTTCTGGTATTTCCTATCTGCTACCAATCTGGCTGCTCCGGCAGCTGAAGCTGATGTAGATGGGAGGTAAGATTATAGATTCATCATCCTTACGCCAGAGGTTTCCGGACATTCAATTCTGTTCCAAAGTCCGTGATCTTGGGGTTGTTCTGGACCGGGAACTCTCCTTGACCGATCATGTTAACAGTGTCTCCCGCTCATGCTTCTACCACCTTCGTCAGCTTCGTACCATCCGCCGCTCCCTCTCCTTTCATGCCGTTACTACTCTAATTCATGCCCTTATCTGCACCAGGGTGGACTTTGGTAACGCTATCTTTGCTGGACTCTCACTTGTCAATATTTCCAAGCTTCAATCTGTTCTCATTGCTTCTGCCCGTCTTATTGGAGGCGTCCCCAGGTATGGCCATATAACTTCCTTTATACGGGACACTCTACACTGGCTTCCCATTCAGCAGCGTATCCAGTTCAAGATCCTAACGCTTATGCGTAATTGTCTCGTTGGCTCTGCTCCATCATATCTTAAGGACTTCTGCATTTCGGTCTCCTTGGTTCCAGACCGTAGCACTCTCCGGTCGGCCTCCCTTGGACTTCTGACTGTCCCTCGTATGCGCACTGCTACAGCGCAGTCTAGAAGCTTTGCCTATGTTGGACCCAATAGCTGGAATCGCCTTTCCCGAGAGCTCCGGCTAGTATTCCTCAGTTTGTCTCTTCCGCAGTTTCGCAAGCGCCTGAAGTCTGTATTATTTGCCAGTGGTTTCACTGGTTCGGGTCGGGAGCGCTTCTGATGAGTCTATTCTTGAAGTGGCGCTTTATAAATGTCAGATTACAATTACAATTACAATTACAAGATGCGGGCAGAGTGTCTGTTATAGAGGCATCCCACATTAAAGAGAGGCTGGAACGAGGGTTGGACCGTCAGGTCTTTTCCAGTCTGTTCTACTGAATCCAGGCGGTTGCTTCACTGCCCGGAAACCTGCCCGATTACAGTCTGCAAACAAATCAAAGTCACCGAGGGCCCTGTGTCTTGTCCAAAGGAACAAGAAAGCCCTCGGGAGCCTAGGCCGTGACAATGAGATTCACAGTTGTTGAGTGCAAGACTAAGGCCTACTGCGACTCTGACATCGTCATGTCTCAGACCACAGAAAGTAATGGGCAAAGCAAAGAGCCAATCGCTCTCATGTGGTGCTGCAGTGGCCCTAAACCTTGCTCGACTCTATGCGCTAGTGACTTATTATATATTTTTACCCGAGATAGGTATAATCCCTCAGGTGGTGAAAAAATTAGTCCAGAGACAGAAGTGAGCATCTGAAACGGCTTCGTCTCATCCGGCTCTGGCAGAGAGAAGGTACTGCGAAAGGCGACGGCGTTGAAACGTTGAATTGTGATTGAGAGCCATTGAAAAAGATAGCTAGTATCTCTCGCGTCTCCCGAAATGCGAGAAAGACAACGGCCCAAATTAGAGATAAAGGATAAGTCGGTGTTGTTTAAGGGGCCAGTGGTTTCAAAGGCCAAGGGGATAAAATCATGAGAATTGAGGAGTGAACTGTATTTCGTGTTCTTTCTGGCAGCTGCCATCTCCGCCACTGCGCCAGCTGTTTCTGCAGTTATAATAATAATAATAATAATAATAATAATAATAATAATAATAATAATAATAATAATAGGTCTCCGTCTCGGAGCTATCCTATGTCAACCACATAATTGCACATGTGGAGCTCTGGTGACTGCTGAGGGGTCGCATGGTCTCTCTTGCCGTTTGGGACCCGGCAGAATGGCACGTCACGCTTGTCTCAATGACCTTATTCACAGAAGTCTGACGCGAGCGGGCTTCTCATCAGTGAAAGAACCTACGGGTCTTTCTAGAACAGACGGCAAGAGACCGGATGGCCTTACCCTGATTCCTTGGCGTTCGGGGCGCAGCCTCCTATGGGATGTCACCGTGATTGACACGCTTGCACATTCTTACTTACAGGCAACCTCTGTTACAGCAGGAGGCGCAGCTGAACTGGCGGCCGATAGAAAAACTTTGAAATATGATCATCTCACTAATGCATACCACTTTGTCCCTCTGGCCTTTGAGACTTTAGGCCCTATCAATGGTTTGGGTATGACCTTTCTCACAGACTTGGGGCGTATATTGTCCCTCATATCCGGAGATGGTAGAGAAACAGGTTACCTTTTTCAACGCTTATCTATAACATTACAGCGTTTCAATGCAGTCGCCTTCCACGGTACATTTGTGGTGCCGAATCCAGACGAGGATTAGCCGTTCCAGAGTCCCTCTCTCTCTTTTTCTCCGGAAATTTTTGAACAACCAAGGGATTATACTTACCTTGGTAAAAAAAAAATTATTATTATTATTTTTTTTAATCCCTTGGTTGTTCAAAAATATTATTATTATTATTATTACTACTACTACTACTACTACTACTACTACTATTATTATTATTATTATTATTACTATTATTATCTACGAAAGTTGGCGTTGCACAGAGCATAGCATACTGGGTTGACGGTACTGTTCAGGTAGCACAGCCAGTAACAGACACACGTGCACCCATCGATGGCCCTTCCTTCGTTCCTTGAGGATGACGTCGACAGTCGGAAGTGAATGCATAGGTTGATGGGAAAGGTCAAGTGCCGATTCCAGGTCAGATATTTCAAGGTCAGACAGAGGACGGTTGTGGTGAACTTTCACCCAGACGTCCCCTTCGATGGACTGTGACCGGTGCGGAACGGACGAACATCCTGCTCCTCCAACTCCCTCCTCTTCGTCGTCGCCGTCGTCTGCTTCGATGGCGGCTGCGTCGTGGGCTTCGCTGATCCGAGAGTCGGCGTCTCCTCGACCTTGACTCGCCGGCTGACTTAGGTCAGGCGTTGCGGCTCCTTGATCTTGAGGACCGGTTGGGACCCGTCGGCAGGGTCTCGTCGAACAGCTCCAGGCTCGCTCCGTTTCTTTAATCTTGGTTACAGGCTCTGCCTTCTCTCCTTCTTTAATTTCAGCTGTAGGCGCCTTCTTCTTCATTTTATTATTACTACTACTACTACAACAACTACTACTACTACTACTACTACTATTACTATTATTATTATTATTATTATTATTATTACTGTTGTTGTAATGCTGTTGTTGTTATCATTATCATTACAGGTATTTTTGCTTTTACCCCTCTTTCTACTCCTCTTCCTTCTCATCCATCTCAATATCATCGTCATCGTCATCATTACGACTATCATGATCGTGATGATGATGATCATGATCATCACGATCATGATGATGATCATCATCATCATCGAAGTGCCGGCGTATCTCGGCATATGAATAGATGTCGCCTCATAGCTCTCCTGCCTGCCTGCCTGCCTGCCTGCCTGCCTGCCTGCCTGCCTGCCTGCCTGCCTGCCTGCCTGCCTGCCTGCCTGCCTGCCTGCCTGCCTGCCTGCCTGCCTGCCTGCCTGCCTGCCTGCCTGCCTGCCTGCCTGCCTGCCTGCCTGCCTGCCTGCCTGCCTGCCTGCCTGCCTGCCTGCTTCCCAGCGCTGACCCATTACACCGATCCTCCTCATCCGGCTTCAGCGACAGATAAAATATGCATCCATAAACGTCCGGCGCCTTTCTTCCTTCAACAAAGCCCCTGTCATCGCCCTCCCTCCCTCCCTGCCTCACTCCCTCCCGCCCTCTGGCCCCGAGCTGTATCATCGGCCGGTGTGGTGCCAGGATTGTTCCTTGGCGAAAACAGTTCCGTCCCCGCCTGCAATCGTTGCTAAGTCCGGAGTTGACAAACATCTGGAAGAGTAAATCAGTGCACCTGAAGGTCTTTTCAGGTCCCAAAGCGATCATTGCGCTCTCCAGCCCTCAGAGATATGCACTTGCCGCGCTCTTGCACTGTGACTCGAGCCCATCGTACCTTCTCGTGTATTAGACTGTCCTGCTGGAACAACAGCCTCCCAATGCATCTACGTACTTTTGCAGATGACCGTGTCCAGCTTACAGTTTCAAACTGTCTTAAAAGCATTTGCTTAGATCAGTAAGTCATGCGTTGTATTAGGTATTCCGATACATACATACAACATACGTGCGAAATATGGTCCCTAACAAATGTAGTTCGAATAATGCGATAAATTTTGAAGTAATCTGTTGTCGTGATAGAAAAATTTGAAAAACAAATTTTGGTAAGTTGAAAAATGGAAAAGCCAAGCAGTCGCCAATCAATGTAGTCTGTATTTATGCAGTCGTCATTTGGATAAAACATGATTCTGACGAACGAAGAGGCAGCACACGGTTCTGATACTGATCTGGCACTGAAACTGATCCAAAAACCTGGCTATTGAGTACTTGAAATGATACAGCGCCGCTATTTAATTGGTCTCGCTAACGCAGCTTTGTGTGGAGATGAGAAATTTCCGAAATTTACATTATATTCTATTTTCATAAACGAATTTCAGTGTCCTGGTCATGTAAACCAATCACAATAATTTCGTAACTGGTTTTGCCCTGGTACCGATTTTGCACCACGCCGCTCTCCGCGCACCCGGCCGGGAACGACGGCGCTGGCTGGAGTCGGCGACAGCAAAGGCACCGCTGCGACTCATGCATACATAATGAGCAAAACTAAAGGGAACGAATCGGGTTCGGCCATTGTTAAGGTCGGCCGGCCAATAAAGACCGCGGCGATGGCGGCCCCTAGCGACGGCCGGGGAAATTTACGACCCGCAATCAACAGATCTTTCGGAAGATGGCGCGGCGCGGACCTGATTGAGAACCGCATTGAGAGCTGCTTACTCATTGGACGCTAAATTTAGGTGACATTGTGTGTGTTTGTGTGTGTTTGTGTGTGTTTGTGTGTGTATGTGTGTGTATATGTATGTGAGTGTGTGGACTGTATATGTATGTACAGATGTATGCGTATGTACAGAGTGAACAGCGACTGAGCACGTATATTAATGTGTTGTTGTTGTTGTTGTTGTTGCTACTGCTGCTGCTGCTGCTACTGTTGCTATAGCTTTGTTTCCCTGAAGTAGAATCGCTGAGAATTAAAGCGACGCTCCGAAGCAATTAAAGTGTTTACTACTGGTCGGGATTACCGTAACTAGGCAGCTGCCCGGAGCCTCTGCTCCATCAAGAGGCCGATAATCAACGGCGCCTAAAATTTTTGCGCCGCGTTTTACTGCCAATTTTTGCGGCTGATCTTTTCATTTGACACAAAGACACTGTGTCTTGTGCGGCTAACGGCCGAATACGGTATGACCATATAATCAGCCACATCTGGGCCCCAAATGCGCGAGCAGGGCCTCAGTTAGTCGTCGACTGGCCCCTATGCCCTGGCTAGATCGGCTCTGACTGGCTGCCTTCGACAAATGGTAGGCACGAGTCTGGCTTTGGCCATAGACCTAACTAGGCGTCGATTAAGATTCGCTGGGTAATATTTTATGCAGGGTTTTTCCAATATTTATGTGGTTTTGTTGAGCGCGCTTGCGCGAAATTTGTTTTGGTTAGATAGCATAAATATATTCATGTTCTCAACCTTAATATATTAATATTCGTGATGCATAGGCATGAGGCGGTCGTTTCAAACACAAATGTGAAAAATTGTTAGTTCAGAAGAATTTACGTTTTGGGTTTTATTGTTAATATGATTACTGAGATCGAGTCGAGTGGATTGCGACGATCCCTAAATACTCGTTGACGTCAAAACCTTCTTCGAATCGACGAATTGCTACAGTCGCCATTTTGTTTATTTTCACTACATCAGACCTAGGTCCATTTACGTCTGGTTGCGAGCTGGACTAGGGTTAGTCCAGAAGTAGAAAGTAAAGACCTCGTCGTGCTTACTGACTTTATTCGATGGTCGGGTGTAAGCCAGAGTTCGTCTGGGACTAACAGTTACTGCGTCATCATGTATACGGGCCCTGATGACGCAAGTATGACGTATCTTGTTACATGTCTTATATAAACGTCGTTGCGATGAATAGTGGTATGTAGAACTTAGACTAATATCTTGTTTCATTTCTGTTATGGCAGTTGATTTGTGAAAATGAAGCAGAGGTATAAAAGCGGATATTTAAAGCGCTTCGAGGAACTATTAGCCGTAGAAGCAAGTAATAGGCCTATGTAGTTTAGGTAGTGACGAGTCTGATGACGGAGCAATAATTATTTTGTGTTTGCTGTTGCGCCTGCGCAGAAACTGGCTGCGGTATCTTGGCTTTCTTTGTGCCATGTAGAAAGAAATCTAGAGATTAAGATTACGAGTCGGCGGATGTTAGCAGCCACGTCAGTTGTTGAGTCGGTTGTTCTGCGTCATTTTGGTCGATTTTTCGTCTTAATGCGGAACTAGCTCCACAATTTCTGTCATATTTGGCCGTTTGCTGTTGATAATAGTAGTTCCAATGTTGTAACGACATCTTATGGCTTCAAAGGCCGTTGACGTCGCCCTCCTCCTTCATCCAGGCTTGGGACTGGCGCTAGCAGAGTACGGCAGTGGTTTGTTGTTGATATGTTTGCGTGCTGGGATTAATCTTCGTTTCCGCCGCAAATTTTGAACTTGTTTTCTATTCATATCATCTTCTTGTACGTCACTGCATGAGGAAGGATGGCCTTCCTGGTGTACGGTGGAGCCCCAAATCTACGGACTTGTTTACAACATCCTCAGCCTCGTAATGATCTCGGCGGAGGAGGAGGAGGAGTAGCTACAAGGGTTTTTGGAAGGGAAGAATTAAATGTTTATTTTTAAAAGCGTTTTATGTATCTTATATGTATCTCTGCCCCATAAACCATCTGTTCAAGTGCCCTGACCGCCTTTTGCGAAACGGCTTCTCGGCAGAGGGAAGGGAGGCCCCGCATTATGGGCCCAAAAAACCTGAGTTCGGCAAAAGTGACATCCAGTTCGTTGTTGATGGTCTTGTATTTGTCTCTTTCGCCCAACAGTTCGTCTTCCAGTTTGTCGACCTCCTTCTGGAGCAGGGTCACGCGCTTTTCCGCCTCGGAAACGCGCGTCTCCGCATCCTTCAGTCGATCGGTCAAATTTTTAATAGTTTCTTGTTATTATTATTTTTTTTTACAGTCCACTTGTGTCGCTCACTACAGTCATCCGCTGGCTCGAACCCACACGCTTCGAGCTGCTAGCCATGCACGCAGTCACCAAGCCACGGTGTCTCAAGATGAAGGAAGAAGGCAGGGAGAATGGAAGGAGGAATAATGGTGGAATAAGAGAAGGGCAGGACGGTGGAGAAAATGGCTGGATTGCGCTGAATGCGGTAACTGGAAAAAGAAGTGGAATTAGAGAAGAGGAGAAAGAAGAGGGATATGGGAGAGGGAAGGAGGGAGAGGGGAGGGAAGGGAGGGAGCCAGAAGGCAGGTAGAGAGAGACAGAGAAAATGGCAGAAAGATGCAGAAAGAAGAAAGAGACAGAAGAACAGACAAGAGCATCTCGGTGAGCAAACTGAGCCTGAAATCTGATGCACTTGCCAACAAAGAAGGACAAAGAAGGCGAAACAGCGAGGAAACTGAAGGACGGAGAAGAGAGAAAGAGAGGAAGCGAGTAACACAGAGAAAAACACAGACAGACAGATAGACAGACAGACAGACAGAACGATGCAGGCAGAGAAGGGAATTCTGATAGACATACAGAGACGCATGGAGGCAGACGAACTCCCTAATGGACACAGAAGAAGATAAAGACAGAAACTGAATGAGATAGAAAGCTACACTAAGGGAAAGAGGGAGAAAGAGAAAGAGAGAGAGAGAGAGAGAAAGAAAGGGAGAAACAAGCAAACAGAGAGAGAGAGAGAGAGAGAGAGAGGCAAAGATAGAATGAAAAAGAGAGAGAGAGACTAGAGATGGTTGCGAGTGGGTGAGAAAATTGGACTGTCTGACTGTCTATCTGTACGTCTCTCTCTCTTTCTGTCTGTCTTGGTGTCTGTCTTTGTGTACCTCTGTCCATGCGTCCGTCCGTCCGTCAGTCCGTCCGTCCGTCTGTCTGTCTGCCTGTCCGTCTGTCCATCTGTTGCAGCTGGAGATGACTTGTGTTGTGTGGCATTGCGTTCGAGTAATTGGCTGCATTTGGTCAGCGTCGTCCTGTACGTCTAATGACACGACGCTGGCCAGATGCTCAATTAGGTTTTCTACGAGGCCATCAACGCCGTCTGCCTCCTGCTTCCCAGTTACACATGCATCTCCTCCTCTTCCTTTTCTCCTTCTCTTCCTCTTCCTTCTCCTGCTTTTCTACTTCTCTTCTTCCTCCTTCTCCTTATTCTTCTCCTCCTCCTGCTTCTCCTCTACCTCTTCATCCTCCTCCTCCTCCGTCTTCTCCTCCGATTTCTCTTCTTTTTCTCCTCTCCGTCATTCTCATCCTTCTTCTTTCCATCCTCTTCCTCGCCCTATTCCTTTCTATCTTCCTCCTCTACCTCCTCATTCTTTCCATCCCTCTCCTCTCCATCCTCCTCTTATCCTCTACCTCCTCTTTCTCAACTCATCGACCTCCTACTGATTCTTCTCATCCTCCGCCTTTTTCTTCTCCGTTTTTTCTTCTTTCCTCTCCTCCTTCCCTCCTTTAAGTTCTTCTACTCCTCTTCTTCACACTCCTACTCCTCATCCACTTCCGCCCGTAGCTCATTGGTTGAAGCGTACGTCAAGGCTCCTCTGTGCATGAGGATGCCGGTTCGCATATACGGATATTATTTCAGTGGCTTATTTCGAAGATTTTAATCTCGGGCTAGCAAGCTTCATACAGGGAGACCTTAAAAGGCGTGGCACCCATTCAAACGGGCAGCGGTGGTGAAGGATCTCACCCGATAAACTCACTGAAATGAGCAGGGTTGAGGCCATACGGTCGCTATATAAATCAGTGTACATTTGCATTCCCTTGCCTTGTCTTCTTTTCTCTTACCTTACTTTAGCTAACAGTACCTTACCACTACCTTAACCAACGTGACTTTACTTTCTCTTACCTTACCTTACCTAACTTTGCCATATCTTTAATCTTTGAATCTGAACATTTATATAGTGCCTCTAAGATAGAGCCTTATATTACCATACCTTACCTTATCTTCACGTATACCTTACCTAACCTCAACAATCATTTATATAGCGCCTCTCAGAAACTTCTCTACGACGCCTTACCTAACCTCGCCTCACCTTACTTTACCTTACCTTAAATTATCTTAGTTTGATTTTCGTTGTTTTTGCAGATTCTTAGTTTCGGCGAAACACACAGTCAAAGACAAGACGTAAGCCCACTAAGGCAGAAACGGAGAGAAAGAAGCAACAAGACGCAGAGATAGAAAGCCTAGGACAAGTAGACAGACACGGAGAAGAATTTGTTTAGAGGCAGACGGAACACTCGACACATAGACTCCGAAGAGAACACAGAGAAAGAAACACACATACAAACGGACGGAGGGAGAGGGGAAGAGACGTACATAGAGGAGTAAGAAACAGCTATTCGGGAGGATAGCGATACAGAGACAGACAGACAGAGAAGAGAGACAGATGCAGCGAGAAAAAGACGGACACAAAGGCTGAGAGCTAGGGAGGCAGACAGAGAGGAATACAAGGAACACCAGAGAGAGAGAGACAGTGAAAGACAGAAAAAGAACTCTACAGAGAGAGACAGAGGACAGAGACAGAGCTATAGAGAGTTATAGCTACATAGAGACAGACGGACAGACAAAGAAGGCTACAGAGAGACAGACAGACATACACAGCCAGACAGAGCAGAGACCGAGAAAGGCAGTTTGGGGATCGGAGGATAAGTCGTAGTAGCTGGTGATCATCAGTTGTGATGAGCACAGGCATCATCATCATCAGTTGCTGAAGAAGACGAAGACGACGACGAAGACGACGACGAAGACGACGACGAAGACGACGACGAAGACGACGACGAAGACGACGACCTCTGTCGACCGAAGGATCCAATGGGCAACACACACGACACAGAGATGGCGCGCATCGAGGCCGACTTCATCGGCACCAGGTGGCGCACGACGGAGGATTACCGCTGGGGTTACACGAAGGACAGAGGTAATTGGTCTTATACAATCCATCCTCATCATTATAATCAGCCTCAGCTTCATCCTCTTCCTCCTCCTCGCCATTCCCTCGTCATCCTCATTCTTTTCATCATCTGCTGCTACTCCTTCTGCTCTCCCTCCTGCTCCTTCTCCTCCTCTTTCTCCTCCTCGTCATCCTCGTTTATCAGCTCTTATTCCACTCATATTTCTCCTCTTCCTTCTCATGCTTCTGGTCCTCCTCTGTCCTCTCCTGCTTCTCCGGCTCTTCGTTCTCCTCCTCCTCCTCCACCACCTCCTTCTCGTCTTTCACCTCCTGCTCATCCTCATCCTCATCATCTTTCTACTGTTCCTCCTCCTGCTCCCTTTCTTCCTCTTCCTTCTCCTCGACCTTCTGTTCCTCCTCTTTTTCTTTTTCTCGCCTCCTCCTCCTCCTCCTATTTCTCTTTCTCCTACTCCTGCCTGCCCTCTTAATTTCTTCTTCCTCTTTTTTCCACTTCCTTCACGTCGATCGCCTCTTATTCCACTCTTGCTCAAGCAGTCTTAGAATAGCTTCGATTTACCTGAGACACTTTTATCTCTCTAGGCCGGTAGGGGTCGCGTTTCCCCCATCTTGCTTAAACAGTAGTTTTATGATGGTTTTAGACACCTTTTTGAAAAGAATTAGGTTTACTGTAAAACAACAAAGCGTCAAATTACAATTACAAAATTCCGCCACTGCCTTGTTTGGGGTAGTGCCAGTCCCAAGCCTGGATAAAGGAGGAGGGCGACGGCAACGGCCCTTGATGCCATAAGCTGTCGTTAAACTGAGGAGCTACTTACAATTACAATACCTAACTCCTACCTATCTTCAAACATGCATAAATACATACATACACACAAACATACATACATACATACATGCATACAGAGCGACAAACAGACATGATTATGTATGTGTGCGCTTCGGCGTGTGACTGTTAGTTAGTGTGTTTTCCATCGGTTTTGTTCAGTTTTCGGGCGTCTTAAGTTTTTAAGACAGGCATACAGACATGTATAGTGTTGCTCTAAGACGTAGACAACCGAATTAAATGCACATCTACCGGATAAAGTTATGTCCACTCCACCCCATCCATGCCTAACCCCACCCACGTCAAATCTACTGTTCTCCAAGCTACACATGTTGTCCAACTCCGAATCCATAATCTTCGGGTCACAACGCATGCGCACCGCTATCACGCTTGGTATCCACTGCAGTTGTTTTTTTTTCCACAATCCGCGTGGCTTGCGGTGCAAAGCCGTCCGCAGATACAGCGAAAAGCTCGCAACAAAATGGCCGACGCACAGCGTAACTCTCCCTAAGGATAAGTAAAATAACATCAAAATAGCCGACGCGCAGGGTATCTCTGTCTCCCTGTCTCTGTCTCTGTCTGTCTGTCTCTGTCTCTTTCTCTCTGTCTCTTTTCTCTCGCTGTCTGTCTCTCTCTGTCTCTGTCTGTCTGTCTGTCTGTCTGTCTGTCTGTCTGTCTGTCTGTCTGTCTGTCTGTCTGTCTCTCTCTCTAAGACAAAGGAAAAGCGAGCAACAGAATGCCGGCATAGCTCTCTGATGGTAACGATTATTGCGCAGCTCTGAGATGATATATCTGTTGGGTGCGATAGGAAAACATAAAACAATCCGGCTTCATCAACGACGGAAAGTCCAAGGTACAGTCTTCCGGTCACCGATTGGCAATTACCGTCGCTCTAACTCACGCGCCTTGCAGGAGTTTTGAAATATTTAGCGCCAGGAAATCCAGAAATTGCTTCTATGCGTCATGTTTCAATAGCGAAGGACCGCGTGAGTAGGGTTGTAAATCGAACGACTTGGCGGTCGATGGAAGACTCCGGAATGCGAACGAGGTTTTACGGCCGAGCTGTATCGACGACGCACGCGACTTTTTTAACGCTGGGTACACTTCCCGAAATGTCAGTTTCCGAGCGAGTTTAAAAGTTAACATCTGCGACCGCTATTCGAAGCTCAAAGAGTTATTTACTTCCTGACTGGCTGACCTGATTTGGCTGCTTTACTGATCGACTGACTGACTGACTGATCGACTGACTGACTGACTGATCGACTGACTGACTGAATGAATGAATGAATGATCGAAATAATGAATAAACAAGCAAACGAACGAAGAACCAAACGAACGAAGATCCAAACGAACGAAGAACCAAACGAATGAAGAACCAAACGAACGAAGAACCAAACGAACGAAGAACCAAACGAACGAAGAACCAAACGAACGAAGAACCAAACGAACGAAGATCCAAACGAACGAAGAACCAAACGAACGAAGAACCAAACGAACGAAAACTAAACGAACGAAGAACCAAACGAACGAAGAAACAAACGAACGCAGAATCAAACGAACGAAGAGCCAAACAAACGAAGAACCAAACGAACGAAGAACTGCCGACTCATTGTCCCACTTGGTATGTTCGCAATGGCAAGAGACGATGATTTCTCGACGGTTTTTGTCTTACGTGTTAAGAAGTGTAGATTACAGCTGCCCCTTCTATAATGAGAACAGAGGCAGTGACTGTTTAGAAACAAGGCATCGGTAAGCACCTACCTTTCAAGTAGTCGGGAATCTTTTGGTAGGGCTTTACGTGTGTGTGGGAGCTTGCCACTGGTGACTCTTCTAGTCTTCTGAGCAATGTTTACTAATGGCTGAATGTTCTGTTCTTAATGACATTTGACATCATCAAGGCTATCACAAACAGCGCCTGGGACTAGTTTCTCTTCTGAATCGAATTACAGTTACAATTACATTTGCAAATACAAATAGATCAATATCTAAATGCATAAAATATGCACAGTATTTTAGTGTAGGGGTATATATATACTGACTGATCGAGAGTGATTTATATATGTTTCGTATGTATTGTAGAGACCCGTTTATGCAAACGAATATGTCCCCTTGTAAATACTGCTATTCGTACTTAGTAATTGGGACGCGGTGGTGTAGTGGTATGGTCTGTGTCTCGTAACCGGAGGGTCGCGGGTTCTAAACTGCCTCAAGCCACTGCGTAGCGACCTTGGACAAGTTGCTCACCCACAATTGTCTGTCTCATCTCCGGATGGTGTAAAGCCAAGGGACCTGCTTTCGGGCAGATAACTCATCATATATATATATATTATATATATTATGTAATATATATAGGCCTCCTGCACAGAAGGACGGATTAAACTAGACTCAGGCAGAGTAAAGAAATAAGTAAAACACGAAGATCATCATCGTCGTCGTCGTCATCATCATCATCACTGCCATCACCATCATCGCTATCGTCATCATCACCGTTCCTGACGCCAGTCATTTGGCGACGATAGGTGCGTGTATCAATGATCTTCATTCTTTTCGGTCATTAGGTGAAGTTCCCTGCGCTTCTAATGTTTAGCCCAAGTCTCGCTACATCTTCATTTATCTGCTGTCTATTCAACGCAATCCATGTGGTCCTCATTTGCTTCTATTTGCTTCGGATCACGCAAGCAGTCCGTTGTATCCATGGGATTCGGTCATGGAACGATCTATACAGGCATCGGATACAAAGACACTTGAAAGACATTTCCGGCCAACTGAGACAGGGCAAGATGTTCGGCCGTTCTCTGTTATTATTCAGCCGATTCATTTGTTTCGAGATTTCAGTTCCACTTGCGCCCCCTTGCCAACTCAACTATTATGAGCACACTGACCGTACACTGTCAGTGGGAAGATAAGGCGCCGAGGGAGAGGGCTGGCCATTCGCCGCCATATGCCGAGGCTAAGAAGAGTGCAGTTGCTAATACTTCACACCCATGGCTGCCTCTTAGGGGCGAGCTTAAGGGCGCTGCTCTCCTTCGTCTGCGTAGTCATCTGCAAGTCCCTCTACCTGACGCCGACTGCTGTAGTCCGATAGCATTAAAGGCTCATATAATTATACAGAAGCGCGTGGTTGATTGTAACCGGGACTTTATATAGCGCCTCAAAAGAGCTCTGACATAATTTTCGCACCAATACATCCACGTTATGTGTTTACCAGCCACCTTGCCTATCACATGTTGATATATTAACATGTATATATATACCCTATCTAAATTTATACATATCATATTATATATATCACATAAGCACCCTCGAGGGGCAATTAGTTTTCAGCTACCAGCGTGCCTACAGACATCTGCAGCACACAGACACAGAAATACAGACAGAAACACATGCACTGACAGGCAGACACAGTCAGGCAGGTACGCATACTGCGCATATTATCATATATAAAGACAGATATAGATACATTGATATATACAAACATTATGATTATATATGCACATTTGTTATATGTAATAGTTCATACTATATATATATATAAATATTATATATATACGTGTGTGAACGTGACATGGACTATATATCTGCAATAAGCTATGTGCGGTCGCCCTAATCTGTCTTGGAGCGACCGATGGTAATCATTCAGAAAGCAGCGCAGGTGTTCGGGGGAAAAGAAATGATGCTCAGCAAATACGATCACCAGCCGCTGTAACCGCACCATCCTGTTGACGACTTTTGGTTCTCTCTCCCGTACTAAGTCGAGGGTTATTCCGTGCCCCTTCCCTCAATCCAGACGCCGTCCTATTGGGACAGGTGCAAAATGGTGCTAGAAAAATGGCCAGGTCATGCGCGACAAGGCACAATAGGATCAGGTCATGAGGTTAGCTGGGGATAATCGTAATCGTAATCGTAATGTCGTGATTTCTACAGCGCCCAGCGAAAGCTATGCCGCCAGAACCAGTTTATTCACAGGCGCGCAGTCAAAACAAAATTGGTAGGCAGAAAGGGCGCGGTTCCAGGTCAAGATCTAGGAGTCAGGCAGGCAGACAGTCGGACGGCAATGGCGGATGGTGTTTGGAATTGGAGTGGGAAGAGATCATTTTGGGAAGAGAAATAATGGGAAGAGGAAGAACGAGGATAAGATTTTTGGAAAAGTTATGTTTTCAGTTTTGAGTGAAAGACTAGCGCAGAAATTGCAAGAGACGAAGTGTTGGTGAGTTCGTCTGATGGATCAGATAATTGTCGTAATTCTGGTGGGAGTTTATTCCAGAGGGGCGGAGGAGCTATGAATGCGATAAAAAATTATACTAGAAATGTGTTATCACTATTATTAATATTAATATTAACGATAGCACTTTTCACTGTTTTTCTACCCAGGACCGGAAACTTGGTGGGTCTACTACCCATCTGCTTCCGGCGGAAACCAGTCTCCGGTTGACATAGCAACGGAGGACGTGCACATCGACCACGACTTGACCGCCAACCCCCTTCAGATCTGCTACAACCCCGGTCCGAAGGAGGTCAAGATGCTGTCGAATACGGGCAACACTGCGCGTGTTAACATCATCAACTCACGCTGCAGTAAGCACCCAACAGTTTATAATAATATGTAAGGTATGATAAGGCCAAAGGCAAAATAAGGGGAAGATAATTAAACGGCTAAAGGTAAGATAAGATTAAAGGTAAGATAAGATCAAAGGTAAGATAAGATCAAAGGCAAGATAAGGTCAAAAGTAAGATAATGTCAAAGATAAGATATAGTTAAAGGTAAGATAAGGTTAACGGTAATTGAGGTTACAGGCAAGATAAGGTCAAAGGTAAGATAAGATTGAAGGTGAGATAAGGCTGAAGGTAAGATAAGGTTAGAGGTAAGATAAGATCAAAGGTAGGATAAGGTCAAAGGTAAGATCAGGTCAGAGATAAGATATGGTTGGAGGTAAGATAAGGTCAAAGGTAAGATATTGTTAATTAATGTAAAGTGTAAGGTTAGATAAGGTAAGCTTAGTTAAGGTGAAGTTAAGGTTAAAGATTAGATAAGAGTAAAGTATGGTGAGATAAGGTTAGAGGGCAAAGTTAAGGTAAATCTGAGCATATTAGACCCATATTGGATTATTTACACAGGCTTCCCAAAGAACAAAAAAGAATTCAGTATAAAATCTGTCTTAAAGTTCATAAGGTACTTCGTCATATCAACCGACTTATTTATGTTTATAGTTTACCGACCATAAAAATAAGTATTGCACTCGATCATTGGATCTGTGATTCATGTTGTATTTAACATTCGAATGGAGTTGGGCTCTCTTGCGTTCTCGGTGACTGGTCCAAAGCTTTTGAATTCACTGCCCCGTTCTGTCAGCTCTTTCGTGGTATTCAGAGTTTTATTAAACCTATCGATCGTTTGTTTCAACTTCCGGTTTTTCTGACCTATCTGATTTCGACTGGGCTCCTCCGTTATTTTAGGATTTTTGATTACGGTTTCACTGGGAGCGACCATGTTTTGATGCCACATGTATTATCATAGGGCGCTATAGAAGTTATTAGATTAGAACGAATTTGGTGTCGCTATACACAGCCACTCAGTTTGAGCTGAAGGTTATACAAGTTGTAGCATCGATTGTCACTTTCTTAAATACGAGTCATTATTTTGCCAAATAATGGTTTCTACTTGAGTCAAATAGACATGGTTACCGTGTCACACGGTGGCTGATTGGTTTGAGCCCACACTTTTCAACGCAGAGTATGCGGGTTCAATTCTACTCTGAGGAAGTTACTGTGTAGGAATCTCGAACAAGTCCTTCACGCACAATTGCTCAGCTCCATCGGTTGATGCTTAGTCTTTAAACAAAGGTCTCTAATAAATGCATAAATAATAATTGCTCGACAGGAATTTCCTCAATTTCGTGGAACCAGATTTCGAACTTCAGGTGCAGATCTTAAAGCCAACAGCGTCACCTGCACTAGGCCAGTGGCCGATAGAGGAGTTTTCAAAGGGGGAGTGGCAAGTAAAGCGGATTTACTTACCTTCGCCGATTTCTACCTTTCTCAGCGTATAGTTTTCAAGATTTTTATGAAATTCTTAGTGTCCCAGGTGGCCCTTTTGAACTTTGTGGTTTTATAATTACCGTTTTTTACCTTACAAATTTAGTAGACAATCCTCACTCTAGCCATTTTACGGGAGAAGCAACTCACTGGGGTGCCCGTAAAATTTCAGATGGGCGGTCATGACCGTATTGCCCCGATCCAGTGGATTTCACCAACGGTCACTCCATCCGAATTAGAAAGCTCAATAAAAAGTCGAAGGCATCGAGTCGTAGAGGACCCTGTCAAGATGCGCGATGACCCCCGCGTCATGGAGCTATTCGTGACGCGTGTTATGACGCCGTGTGTCATTCTTAAGAGACCGAGAGACGACAAGATTGCTGCGTGACTTGGTTTCCAATGTCTCCCCCGTGCATTGAGGTCGGGTCGTGATCTTGATAATTGTCTCCCGATTGATGTTCGGCTCCTGATCCGAATGTGCGATTCCCCTTCAGCAAGGGCATTGGCACGAATCGACTAGGGGGGCCTTGTTTCCTACTCAAAGAAGTGTACGACCACATGTGCTCATGCCCCTCCACATTTTACCCTAAAGTCGGTAAACGTAAACATTTCTGATGGTCAGAGTAAAAATTCTGGGTTAAAAAATTACCAAAAGGTAAGATATAATTACCTGAAGGTAAAATAGTGGGTTAATGGTGGATTTTAAAAAACCTATAGGTATAAATTTCGGCCAATTTTGCTAAAAGCATGGAAGGTCTGCTGGGATGGAAAGTCGCACCTTTTAGGAACATTTAGATAGCTACGTTGAAGCGCCTTTGCAAGTTTTCCAAAATGGGCTGAAGCCCATTTTCACATACATACAAAACTATAGGTAAAGGGATTGAAGAAATTGAAGTCTGGATATTCATCCAGGCATGCGTGATAAGTTAAATTTTGGAATAGAAGGTGAGCCTGCTCAAGAAACCACGGAGAACAAAAATAGCTGTCAACAATTTTCGACAAGATAACGTGCGATTTACCAAACTTGCATCACTTTCAAAATGTCTTGATCCGCCAGTATGTCCTCATTCTCACAACAATTCCGTATCCCTAACCTTTCATGGAGATATAGCTCATATAGCTGTAACGAACAGAGGTCTTACCTTACAGCGTAACAGCGATCCATGTGTCATCAATTGACGACATGTGACGTGGGTCACTCAGAAACGCTGAATGGCCAGCCCTAGTGGAATGGAAGAGCATCCTAAAATGTCTAATCTAATCCATAGGCTGTTATCACAATGCTCAACGCATCAATCAATGGTCTCTTCAAGGAAAACCGTAGCCAAAAATCCTAATCCGTTGGAGACGCCAGGTCGAAGTGCGATAAATTAGGAAAGCCATCAGTCGAGCTACTACGGTGTGGTATAATCAAGTAGAAACAGCTGAGTCTTAAGTTTGGCCTGAATGACAATAAAGAAACGACAGAACGAACGAACCGGGGCAATGGGTTCTAGGGCTGTTGGGACGTCCAGCCAATGTTCCCTCTAAGCTGCGCGCGTGCGCGCGCGCGCACAAGTTTGGAGGACAGCGCGCACAAAAATTTTCTGTCAGCGCACACATTTTGTCAGCGTTCCGTTTACTTAAAAGTTAAATTCAGCTCACTGTTACAGCTTCTGGCATAGTTGCCCCATTTAGCTCAGACGGCGAAATTTTATATGCCCTATATTGCAAAGCCATATGGCCGCCCATGATGTGAAAATTCCTTCCCGCTTGGTCCACATAATACATTTGGCCAAACAGCTGGTCACTAGTTGTCATCAGTCTCACGGTGCGCGCGCTGTTTGAACTCTGAACTCTAGCCTCTTTATGAAGGATGCTTGATCCAGGGGCAAAGCATGAATGATACCTCCATCTACTGGTCAGTGGTCGCGGATATATCGTATGACTCGGTCTGCTATGTAAGTAGCCCTTTGTTTATATAGTACAGAAACCGTTGGTTAGTAGGCTTACTTTATATTCTTGTAGACTATTGTACATGACTTTATAGCTCAATACTATTTACATTCGACCGTATGCGATTAAATAAATTGTCAAGACAAAAAGTACCCGGCAGCGGATTTTTGGCTTGGAAAACAACTTGTGAACTGCTTAAGACAGAATGGTTAAACGAATAAAATCGAGACTGAACTGCCGTCACTGGATACAGAGCGCAAACCGTGGTATTGAAGGAGGCTTTACATATCGTGACAAATTTTAATAGGCCTACGTTGTTTACAATATGCGGCTGTGCTTGAGAAAATCCTTACAAGCGTGATCGTAAATGTAATTGTAAACTCGGGATTTCTACTGCGCTTAACGTAAGCTAAGTCGCGGGAACCAGCTTATTCACAGGCGCTTAGTCAAGAGAAAATCGACAGGCAAGAAAGGTTTGGTTCCAAGTCAAGATCCAAGAGGCAGGCAGACAGGCAGGCAAGTAGGCAGGTAGGTAGGCAGGCAGGCAGGTATCAGACGGCCACGGTGGGTGGTGTTTGGAATTGGAGCTGCAGGACCGACAAGGGGAAGAAGAGGAATCAGGATAAGATCTGCGGAAGAGGAGTGTCTTGGGTTTTGAGTGAAAGACTTGGGCAGAGAATCCAAGGGGTGAAGTGATGGTGAGTTTGTATGATGGGTCAGATAATTGTCGTTATTCTGGAGGGAGTTTATTCCAGAGTGGTTGAGTAGTTATGACTATGGAGCGATTTCTAAATTTTCAGGGTGAGGTGATGGGAGGGCGGAGAAGTGTTAGGGCAGAAGGGGATCGAGTTTAACGGAGTGGCTGGATTGTAAATAAGTGACGAAGATAGGGTGGTTGGGATGAATGAAGTGTGTAGTAGGTAAGTGACGAGACTTTGTAGTCTATTCGTGGGTGGGAAAATTTTGCGCGAAAACTAACGCTCATGTCAATATAACAGCTGCATCCGTGGTAAACGATAGTGTATATAAGTTGGATTATATTTAAAGAGACACCTGACACAGAATTTATGTCGATTCTCTTGCAGAAAGTCGGAATACAGATAACACTGGCCAACACATAATTTGTTGCCTCAAATGTTAGAACTGTTTCTGGGTATATTTGACCTGCTGATTCCAGAAAAGGCACCAGTTTTCTCCCACCAGGTCTAGTTTTCGAGATATAGAACATTATGCCATATACCAGTCCTTGCCTCTGCTTGCCCATAAAACATAAGGCTATAGCTATAATTATGTAGTGCTCAATTTATTATGTGATACACTAAATAAACATAATAATACAAATACTTAAAAGAAAATGGTAGTACCTGAAACTGTACTTACATGATACCAAACAGAACAAGTTTGTTATAAAAATTTCAAGTCATTCGACACCGAAGAAGCTCCTTTTGTACGATTTCCGAGTGTGGCATCTGCCGGAACAATCGCGCATAATATTCCAGCAATAGTCTGCCATCATGTGTGCATCCCATCTTCCTTGATATCGATTTTCCATTGTTTTGATGTCTTGGTGAAATCTTTCACCTTGCTCTTCGCTGAAGTCACCAAGATTCTCTGGAAAGCGATCTAAGTGACTGTGGAGATAATGGGCTTTAATGCTCATGTTGCAGCCAAGCTTGTTGAAATGAAGAAGCATATCCTCTACTAGTTGTGCATAATTGTCTGCCTTCTTGTTGCCAAGAAAATTTTTAGTTACAAGAACAAAGGAAGACCAGGCACAAGATTCGATTTCATTCATTGATGGTATGAAAAGTGGGTCATTCATAAGTTGCCTGATCTGTGGACCATCGAAGATTCCAGCCTTCAATTTTTCCATTGTAATTCCTGGTAACTTGTGTACTATGTATTCGAAGCATGAACCTTCTTTATTCAAAGCCCTGACAAATTGTTTCATCAGGCCTAGCTTTATATGTAGTGGTGGCAGTATGATCCTATCTCGTGCCACCAAAGATTCCTTGATTACATTTTGAGCTCCAACCACCATGTCTTTCCTCGAAGGCCAATCTTTTCTTGTCCAATGTTCATGCTTGGCTCTACTGTCCCAAAGACACAAAAAGCAGGGATACTTTGTGTAGCCACTTTGTTGACCAAGGAGAAAATTTACCATCTTCAAGTCTACACAAATTACCCATTGATGTTCTTTGTATTTTATCTTTTCCAGTACTAAAGAGATGGCATTGTACTCTTCTTTCATCCTGGTGGAGTGACCGATTGGAATAGAACCAAATTTGTTGCCGTTATTTAAAAGCACACATTTCAGACTACGTTTTGAACTGTCGATAAAAAGACGCCACTCATCTGGGCTGTAATCCGACAGACCAATTTTCTTCAATAAGTTGCTGATGTCATTACAGAATACTAGGTTGTTGTCTTCGGTAAAGAATGGCAGCAAATCCTTCTCTCTGTTTCTATAAATTGTAATTTTCGTTCCAGGCTGAAGTGCATTCTTTTCCTTTAGTCTGGACGCAAGCAATTCAGAGGACTCTTTGGAAAGATTTAAGTCCCTGATCAGATCACTCAACTCTTTTTGGTCAAAACGTTCACTGTGTGAAGTTGATTGGAAATCACTGTCACTGCCCCCACTTTCTTCACTTTTGTCATCTTGTCCGATATTGGACATGCAAGTGTCATCGTCTGAGAGCTGAGGTAGTTCGCGAAAAGGTGGAACTGGTACAATATCCGAATGCGGAACAGGTCTCCTGGCTGAAGGTATATCAGGGTAAGACAATTTGTGACGATTATTTCGATTGATGCCTATGATATTAACCATACAAAAGTAACAGTCGTCGAAGTGGTTTATCTGTTCCCTCCAAACCATCGGTACACCAAATTTCAGGCAGCTTCTCTTTCCAGTTGTCCAGTGGCGCAATTGTTCAATACAAGTTTTGCATACTGTATGAGGAGCCCATTGCTTATCTTGATCTCCAAGTTTGACACCAAAATAACCTACATATGCTCTTTTTACAAACTCAGAAATCGGTTTCCTGTTTGCTTTTAGTGTGTATTCTCCACAAATGTAGCAGAATATGTCTGGATGGTTAATGCAGCTCCGTCTGGAAGTAGCCATAACCTTAAGGATGTTCGCATCTGAGGAATTAAATGACTAACCTAAAAAATAGTAAGAACATGTAGTTATTTAATGCTCACATTCACAGATTGTTCTTACGACCAACTCTTAATATGCCCTAAGACGACTGCGGCTGCTCTAGCTTTCAGGAGGCGGTTTATATAGGCTATAAATGCTGACTTCAGCATAATCTATTTACATAGTTCGAAACCATGAAACGCTGTATAAGCACAAATAAATTCTAAATGAGGCCATGAATTTAGTGCTGAGTAAGCTGTAGGCTACGGAATAGTTATTTCGTTGAATCAGCAATATCTCAGCACGCGGCAAGATATGCTGATTTTACATTATAAGGATGTAGGCATTATATGAATCAGCAAGAATTATAATTAGCCATAAATAAAGCTTATTATGACATTTTAGTTTTGTCAAAGACATCGTTTAAAGAGTGGACTGGGTTTTCTTTACAAAATCGACGATATCTGAGAAACTAGACCTGATGCACTCAATCCAATGACATTTTCTGAATCAGCGCCCAAAATTACCCCAAGAACAGGTCTAAAACCGAAGGCAACAAGAAAAAAAATTTGTTCTGTTGGCCAGTGTAAGCGGCATTTTCTGCAATCGTTTATTCGTTGTGTCAATTCTTTGATGTCATTCAGGTCTATAACTAAGACTCATCTCTTTCATCTCGTATACCCACTTAGGCTAACTTCTGGTTGTTCTGAAACATAGGAATTCGACCTGGCTTCTCCTATGGATTATGGTTTTGCTTACGATTTCTCATTTGAAGCGACCATCAGCTGATGCCTTGGGCATTATGATAACGGCGTTATAGAAGTAATCAGATTTGTTAGATTTTCAAGATGCTCCAGGACGCAACCCTACAGGTTTTTTAAACCTAACAGACGTGCCTTGGAAGAAATCAACCTGGATCATAAGTACAATCGTTGGCAACTGCACAAAGGGTCGACCATTAAGGAATCCGAAAAGGGCGAAAGGAGAGGTCACCCAAATCCAGACAAGGGAAGGGGCAATGCCCAATGCGAATGCCCCAATCCAATTTGTAATTTCAGTACACTCTGCGCCTTAAACACCAACTTCAGTCCGACAGCAGTCCGTACCGCGTTGGATCTAATTACATCCCACTTCTGGTCGCAGCATTTTCAAAGTAATAAACTACATAGCTCAGTTGGCCCCTGCAAGAAAAATAGGGCTTTGTGCTCCGTTGGAGTGCGGACGTTGGCAATAGAGATGGGAGGTAATGCCAAATGCGTACAAATGCAGACTAGGGTAGGAATGGTCGAAACTCGAAAGTAAGTCTTTGCTTTAATGTCCTCTATGGACGATCGAAAATACAAACTAGAGATAATCTTAATATAAGTTTAACTTGTCCTGGTCATCTTTTATTTCAATAAAATGCAAATTTATAGCCTTTTAGTTTAAGCCCAAAAGATATTCGTTCTTACACGGACCATAGCTCAAGTCTCAAATGTCACTGCTCACGCTGTCGGCCAGTGCGCGCACGACGAAAAAAAATTAGAGGGAACATTGCGTCCAGCCACTGAGAACGTCCGACAGCCCAACTACCGTTCTAGTTTCAGTCATTCGTTTGCTAAGGTAAGAAAGGCTAACTTAAACAGATCGTTAAAAGAAAGATAGGCTGAGTCTGAAAATCAGTTAACTATTTCGTATTTCAGTCCCACTGTCAGTCATTCAGCCGGTCAGTCATCTAGACAGTCATTTAGCCAGTCATTTAGCCAGTCATAGCCAGTCAGTCATTCGACATATTACTAAATAAGTCAGTGAGTCAATTAGTCAGCTGGTCAGTTCGTTGTCAGCCACTCATCAATCGCCATTAGTTCTGTTCGCACTCGAGGGAACTCGGAAACATCGTCGGACTTCGTTAAGCAAGCGACGGAT
The DNA here is from genome assembly GCA_964023275.1 of Norana najaformis. Taxonomy (NCBI): domain Eukaryota; kingdom Metazoa; phylum Annelida; class Clitellata; order Crassiclitellata; family Hormogastridae; genus Norana; species Norana najaformis. The sequence goes on from OZ029923.1 coordinate 21,264,506, forward strand.
GCTTTATGGCTCCCATGGGACTCGGGTCGACAACGAGACCCGTCGGCTCTAAGGCGCTTCAGGTGTACATTCTCCCGCAGTCAGCCAGTTGAAGGTCGTGATTGATGTACGGGAGCAGACGGCGAACTGTAAGTCGCACCGGGTCTGATACGTAAACGGTTTCGTGTAACATGATAATCTAAGAAGCTGAGAATTTCTATGGCGCCCAGTAATAATACTCAAGGCATCTGTCGATGGTTACTGCTAAGCAGGAGAGCGAAGAGCATGCCAATTTTCAGGGTAAGTCCAATCGAAAGCCAAGAGGGAATCCGAGAAGACACAGTATCAGCCTGCGGAGGACGTAACCGAGGACAAGGACTGCAACTGATGACTGTCGGTGGCAAAGACGGGTGCCTTTGATCTTTGGTTTCTGTGGCCGGTCGAGGAGAGCCCAAGAGGCGCCGGTTCTTTTGAAGTGCCATCATCTGAACGCTTAATGCTTGCGTTGCTTTGCGGGTTCATAACGGAGAGGTAGGGAGGGTATAATCGCATACTATGAGCACGGTATATATATATATACAGGTTATATATGTATATATATACATTAAACATCACAGTAATTTAACAAAACGTAACAACGCAACGCAGGTAGGCATCGCATCGCAAATCCATCGAACCCAATCCATGATGCTATGTCGCATTAAACTCTTATATTTTGTTGGTCTGGTCATCCCAGTATCGTAATCGTAATCGTAAGCTCGAGATTTCTACAGCACCCAATGAAAGCTAAGTCGCCCGAACCAGTTTATTCACAGGCGCTCAGTCAATGCAAAATCGATAGGCAAGAATGGTTCGGTTCCAGATCAAGATCCAAGGGTCAGGCAGGCAGACAGTCAGACGGCTACGGTGGGTGGTGTTTGGAATTGGATCTGCAGGACCGATAAGGGGAAGAAGAGGAATCAGGATGCGATCTGTGGAAGGGGGTCATTTTCAGTTTTCAGTAAAAGACCTGAGCAGAGATTGCAAAAGGTTGAGTGTTGGGAACTTCATGTGATGGGTCAGATAATTGTTGTAATTCTGGTGGGAGTTTATTCCAGAGTTTATTCCAGTCTGGTTTGACCAGACGACGATCTGCTTCCTTGCGTTATCTTATGTCATTTCCCATTGGGCTGTTCTTTGACGTATTATTGCTAAGTTCCTGCCCTTCAGCTGCAGCCCATCTTGCCTTCTCGTGTATTGGACCGTTCTCCTGACCATATTATGTTATGTAGTGTGGCGTAATGTAATAACAGTCTCTGTATTTATGCATCTAATCATTTGTGTCTATATGTATGCGTCAATACACTTAATATAGCGCCATTTGTTACTTCGCAGACTCGCTGATTAAGTCATGTTATGTTAAATCACATTACAGTTCGCCTAATTATTATTACTAGACCCAATGTCGTCTGCATTCTGGACTAGATCACGTGACCCGGCTGCCGAGCAGTCGCACGGCCGCCATTTTGGTGCCATGTGGAATCGTTCCTTCTTAGGTTCTTAGGAGCCGGGGGGTTATGAAAGACGCCTGCAGGTCATTTGATCGATGGGCGCCACTGGCATGCGCAATAAACGACGTCTAAGCGATTTCCGGCGAACTGGGAATAAGAAGGAAAACGAAAAGAAATCATTTCCGCTGCGTCGAAATAAATTTTGCAACGGAACGAAAAGAAGCGAACGTTATTAGGACTTCCGGTTTTAATATAGAATTATATGCAATATATGTCACATAACAAAATGTCATATAAATGGATATATATATATGTAGATATGCATATGCACATACGAGGCACACATATATATGTATGCATGTGTGCTTTATACATGAATACATATATATATATATATAAAGTATATATCTACTGTATGTATATTATGAAAACAGACTGAAGTTTATAGTATAGAATTACTGGTCTCTCCCGCGCACAGCATGCGCGCTCTATAGTTCTGCTAAATTTTTATCGTGGGGAAATCCAGTGGTGCTCCCATTGGATAGAGGCCACGAAAGCAATTGCCGAAAACTGTCTCGATTTTGAGAGCTTTACCTCAGCATACCGCCTTTCTAAAAACAGTAGTGGTAGTAGTAGCAGCAGCAGTAGTAGTAGTAATAGTCATAATAATAATAATGATAATAACAACAACAACAACAACAACAATAATAATAATAATAAAAGGGAAATTTGTAGGAAATCTGTGTTTATTTGGACTTGCATGTTACTGCTTTTCATCAACTTGTACACGGTTTGTGCTGTGATATTCTATAGAATCGAATCGTTTTGCATTTCGCATCGAGTGTCCTGTTGCTTTGAATCGTGTTACCAGACAGCATTAATTATGGAGACGCGGAGCTTTTCAGAGTCGGCGTTTCATTCGCCCCTATTGTTAAGGGCTTCGTTACATGCATCAGGTTGTCGTTCGGATCAATCCCAGAAACGGTGGTGGTGGTGATAGTAATGGTGGTGTTCGTGGTTATGGTGGCGATGGTAGTGGTGGAGGTCATGGTAATGGGAGTGCTGGTGGTAGTGGTGACAGCGGTGAATCATAACAATGATTTCGTGTTTCTTATGATTTATGAGTACTCCGGATAAACAGACGAAGAACTACTATTACTGCTGCTACTGTTGCTGTTACTACTACTACTACAACAACGACTACTACTACTATTACTACTACTACTACTGCTACTACCACTACTACTACTAGGAATAATAATTATGATGATGATGATGATGATAAATATGATGACGATGACGATGATGGTGATGATGACAGGCAATGCTTCGTATGATTCTTGTAGGCTTAAATGGTGGTCCTTGTAAGGAGAATTCCTACGTGCTCGAACAGTTTCATCTTCACTGGGGAGAGACTGATGCAGCTGGTTCCGAACATCTCGTCAACAGTCGACCTCATTCAGCCGAAGTAAATGATGATGATGATGATGATGATGATGATGATGATGATGATGACGATGTATGTATGAATGTATGTATGTATGTATGTGTCTGTGTATATGCATGCACATGTGTATGTATGTTTGTACTATTCATCTCATCTTATCTGCTGACTTCTATGGCGCCGTTTACGTAATCGTAACATTGAAATTTCTTCAGCGCCCAAATCGCGGGAATCAGCTTATCACAGGCGCTCAGTCCAAGCAAAATCGATAGGTAGGTAAGGTCAGATTCGGTTCCCGGTCAAGCTCCAAGGGCCAGGCAAGCAGACAGTTAGACGGCTACGGGGGATGAGGTTTGGAATTGGAACGGCAACATAGATTAGGGGAAGAAGAAGAATCATGATACGATCTGCGGAAGAGGAACATTTTCAGTTTTGAGTAAAAGACCTGAGCAGAGATTTCAAGTGGGAAAGTGCTGCTGAGTTCGCATGATGGATCAGATAATTGTAATTCTGATGGGAGTTCATTCCCGAGGAGTGGAGCAGTTATGGCTATGGAGCGATTTTCAAATTTTAAGGATGAGGTGACGGAAGGCGGAGAAGTTTTAGGATGGAAGAGGATCAGGTTGAACGGAGTGGTTGGATTGTAAATAACTGAAGAAGATAGGAGGGCTGAGAGGATTGAATTGTATTATAGGTAAGAGAGAGAATTTTGTAATCTATTCGTTCAGGTATTTTAAACCAATGAAGTGATTTGAGAACAGGAGTGATGTGATGGTGTTTGGGAGTTTTGGCGACGGCACGAGCGAGAGCATTCTGGATAGCTTGAAGGCGGCTTTTTTTGAGTAGTATCTATATTGAGGAAAAGTGAATTGCAGTAGTCTAATTTAGCACGGGTTATGGCTGTGGCGATGGTAGATGCAGTTTTGAAGTCAAGCATAGGGCGGATTTTGCGAAAGTCGCGGATATGCATAAAGCAAGAGCGAGAAAAATGGGTGATATGATCAGAAAAAGTGAGGTTTTGGTCGAAAATCAGAGTTCAGTTGCAGACAGGAGAATTAGTAATAGGATCTAATGGTGTGGGTGAAGGCAAAGTCCAGGATGAGGAAAACAGAGGAGTCGGGAATTTTCTTGAGCTGGTCACATAAGCTTATAAGTTTAAATTCGGTTTTAGATTAATTCAAGCCCAGGTGACTAGATGTCGTAAGACTCGTAACGCATATTTTATAACGTACAAGGCATCAGTCAGTGCAATGTAACAAAATATTTATATAGCGCCTTTCAAAACCTCCCAAAAGCGCTACTTGCTTGGCTATCTAACTGACCTACACAAATGCCACTTGAGGTAAACAGAAAATGAGTCTGAGTTGAAGCAGTTGAAGCAGTCCGTATATTTATTGAAGAATGTTCCAAGAGGAAGAGGGTCCAATGCACGAGAAACCCCGATGATCTCGTAATGATATACTTAAGCGAGGACCCTTCAAATCTCCAGGGGCAAAAGAGCATAGTGATTATCGACCAGGATGACTCGTGACTACGATGTCCTTTGATGTTTGCCGGCGAAGTGTCGACCATTGCCTATCGTCCAAGTGGGAAAATCCTGGTACGAATCCGTTCCTCCATAGGAAGCATAGGAGGCCAGTGCAGCGTTTCTCGAATATATGTGGATGTATGCGATTAAGTAAGTAAGTAATGCATTTGTTAACACGCCATGTGTCCATCGGCTGAGCGTTGGCCAAATAATGATGGCTTCTAATCAAGATCAGATTCGAAAATCACAAACAATTGGGCAGTGTCGTGCAGTGTCCAATCCGTGAGAATCCTTTGACCGGAAGACGCGCTACGGGGATCAGTCTCAGTCTCTGTGTAAAAGACACAAATGACCAACAGAACTTGCAGCAAATTCTAGTCTTTGGCCGGCGACTGACAAAAACCAGGAACCAAGTTAATATGTATATGTATAATTTGTATATGTATGCATGTATGTGTATATGTATATTTATATATAAGTGTATGCATGTATCTAAGCACTTAATATAGCGCCCTTTAAGTACTTCATTGTCTACGCTGGCCTAACTAGTAGCAAGTTCATCAGTAAGCAAACAGTTCTTAGATCTCTGGAGAAGTCACCACCTGCGAGCCCCCGCACACATTTAAAGCCTAAACCAACGGAGAGGAGGAACAGTCAACACCATGCTAAAAAGCCCGATAATTGAGCAGATTTCGCAATTGACCAACTAGTATTCGAAAAGGAAACGGCGGCCAAAAATAAGGACCATCTTGACTGCGTATATGCGCAGAATATGGATGGAGGAATACTGAAATTTAAGAAACATATAGAAAACAAAGGAATACCCTTCAGTGCCTTTGTTAATATGTATGAAGAAGGAAAAGGAAGAACAAGAGTGAGAATAAGAAGAAGCAGTTCTAAGCAGAAAAAGGAAAAGAGAAAGAAGCACAACAAGAAGACGAAGAAAACCCGGACGAGAAGGAAACAAACGATTATCCGTTGATCTCTTTGCTAATACGTAATCCGCCCAGTGAGAGGTTTGCGAAGGCGCTATGTAAATAACGAGATACACATGTGTCTGATTGCAGCTGCATCTGGTCCACTGGAACGAAGACCTATACGACAGTTACGAAGAAGCCATAAGGCGCGACGATGGCATCGCCATCATTGCCGTCTTCGTCAAGGCTAGTACACAGGCACACATGCATACACTCACTCACGCATACACAGGCACGTATAAACACAAAAACACCCACGTACGCACAGAAGTACATACGGAAGCACACATGTGTGTATCTGTCTGTCTGTCTGTCTGTCTGTCTGTCTGTCTGACTGTCTGTCTGTCTGTCTGTCTGTCTGTCTGTCTGTCTGTCTGTCTGTCTGTCTGTCTGTCTGTCTGTCTGTCTGTCTGTCTGTCTGTCTGCAAACAAATGATGGCAGTGTCAAGCGACGACGACGTTGCCCAGTTGTCCCAGAATATTTGCAGAAGAGTCCGTGTTTTATGACGGGCTTTATTAAGGCTAGTATTACAGTAAACAAAAGACTTATGTAGCCCTTGATATTGGTTTAAATATAAAGACGAAATGAGGGAATTAAATAAAAAATATATATAGAAAGATTAAAAGAAGAAGAAAGAACAAGGAAAGAAAGTACAGAAAGAAAAGAAAAAAGGAAAAAAGGAAGGAGGAAAAAAAGGAAAGAAAAGACAAGAAAAGAAAGAATAGTCATAGAGAAGAATGAATGAATGAAAGGAACAACGAAAGAAAGAAAGAAATTATAAATGAAAATAAGGAAAAGAAAGGAGAGAAAGAACAGTGATTGTGCAGAAATTGAGAAAACGTGAGATTCATTTTCGCGACCAATTGCTTGTCGTCCTTCTCTCTTATAAATTACAGAACAACTCCATCGACGCCAGTCTTGCGTTGCCACAGCAACGTCACGCGAGATGTTGCTAAGGGTAACGCCTACTGACCGAAGGAGATTTGATGCGCATGACTCAATAGAAATCGTGTCTCACCCATATGCAAAACACATCGATATACAAGACTCATACAAAAGCATTGCATATATACAACATACAAGAGCATTTATACAAGACATACTCTCCTTCTTTGGCGTTCTTCCCTCAGGCAGGTCGAGTAATCCAACGTCATTTTTCCATTTTTCTGTGTTCCATCACTCAGCCCAAAAGCATAGTTCTTGGCCCCCTTGCGGCTTTCTTTCTTTCAATTCTTCCTCCAGTCACTGTCCTCGGGAGAGAATTCCCACGAATTATGGGATGACCGATACATTTCATTTGACTTCTCTGTATTGTATTCATCAGTGTTCTCGGTTCCTGCACAAGACACAGCACCTCCTCATCTGTTTATGTCCTCTCCGGCCGTTTTTACCAGTTTCTCCCATATCCACATCTCGAACCCCTTCAGCTTCTACCTTTCCGGTAGTCCATGTCTCAGATCCATTCAGTGCTGCACTCCATTTGAGGCTTTTCAATATTCTATTCCTCGAGTCGAGATTCAGCTCTCCTCGCATTTCTCTTCTCTTATAGGGACTCAGAGGAGGACCAGCGAGTCCTCCTGTTGTGCAGCTCTTCTATATGCATAGCCGATCGGTTACATACATACGTATACAAAAGATACACAAGACTTATATAGCACATACATGCAAATACAATTATACGACATATAAATGTCTGTATTTGTCTGCGTATATCTGATGTGTCAAAGCCTCTGATATCGAAATGTCCACAATGACACCTACTTATAATCCTTCTGTTTAAGCAAAGACGGGCGGACGAAACTTTGCCGGTATATGCAGGAGCCCAGTGGGAAGAAGCAGGAGCCCAGTGGGAAGAAGCAGGAGCCCAGTGGGAAGAAGCAGGAGCCCAGTGGAAGAAGCAGGAGCCCAGTGGGAAGAAGCAGGAGCCCAGTGGGAAGAAGCAGGAGCCCAGTGGAAGAAGCAGGAGCCCAGTAGGAAGAAGCAGACGCCCAGTGGGAAGAAGCAGGAGCCCAGTGGGAAGAAGCAGGAGCCCAGTGGGAAGAAGCAGAAGGACGGACGATGGATGTCACTGATGCATATGAGATGATGTCAGCTAAAACACCTGGAGCAAGCAAAGCAGGAGACCATAATTACCTTCTGTTTAGTCCAAGTATGATGAAAACGACAAAACATACTAGACCATATATACAAGACATATACAAGAGATTAATAAGACTTATACAATTATACAGACATATAGATGGGGCATATTCAACAACGTGTATAGAAGACGTATACAAATTATAGAAGACATACATGGCATTATATACAAGACATACATATTTACATAACATATTTATGTAGATACATAAATGCATACATACAAAACACATACACACATACATACATACATATTATTATTATTTCGGTATTTATTAAACGCCGCCATCTAATGACTGAGCATCAATCAATGGCTCTGAGCAATAGTGCATGAAAGATTTGCTCAAGGTCCCTACACAGTAACCGCCTCAGAGGAGGAGACTCAAACCCTCACACTTGGTGTTACCGAGCGAGCAATTAAAGTAATGGGGTACATACATACATACATCCATGCATACATACAAACATACAAACATGTATTAATATACACATTCATTACAAAGAGATATAAAAGAACATTCATATATAGTTTATACTCAATATATTTATATATATAATGAGTATATATATATATACATACGGTCTGCAACTGACTCGAGTATAACTGGCGTTTTGCAAGATATGACAGATGACCGAAAACTACTTCATATCGCCTCAATAATTTATCCCGTCAGGTTCCTACACCGCATCTCGCAAATATCTTTCGTAAACACACATAAATTTAGTCTTAATATATCCGGCACGAGAAAAATTACATCATAAATCAAATAGTATGGTATGCATATCCATTTAAGTGACTTTACAGGAACATATGCACTCGATCACGGTTCAGTCAGTTTCCTAGGCGGTGTTCAGCTATGCAACAACGAAAGAAGAAGAAGAAGAAGAAGAAGAAGAAGAAGAAGAAGAAGAAGAAGAAGAAGAAGAAGAAGAAGAAGAAGCTGTGAAAATTCTTTGAGTGTTGCGATTACCGGGGTTTTCTCCTGCAGGTCCAAGAGTGTAACGACACCATACTTTTCCGTTCTTTGCCATTTCCTTAACTTCTTCGTCTGCTTCCTTTATCTAACATCCAGTCCAACAACATAGTTCTTGGTCTTCCAACGACTTCCTTTCCTTCAACTCTTCCTGAAAGCACTGTCTTCAGGAGCGAATTCCTATGAAGTTTTTGACCGTTCCATTTTGTTTATCTCTTCTCCAATGTATTCAGTAATGTTCTCTCTTCCTGCACCGCACGATGTAGGCCTAAATAATGACGTATGATGTACAGTATATATCTGATATCTGATATATATATATATATATATATATATATATATATATATATATATATATTTAATTATATATAAGGGGTTTGCGATAATCTAGTGGTCAGCATGCTGGACTATCAGCCTAGAGGTCGGGTTCAATTCCACCCTAGGACAGAAAGATATTTCGAAATTTATGCTCCACTTTTGCCTCCTAATAAACTTAGCTTCAACATCAGTAGATTGACTGTACAATGTCGGAGGAAGATAGGGTGGCGAGAGAGAGGACTGGTCAACCGATCTCTTATGCCGAGGTTAAGAAAAATGAAGTCGCTAATCCTTCATACGTATGACTGCCTCTCGGGGGTCAGCATAAGAGCATGCTCGTCTTCTTCTGCTTCTTCCTCTTCCTCCTTCTCTTCCTCTTCCTCTTCAGCCTCCTCCTCCTCCTCTTCTTCTGCTTCTTCTTCTTCTTCTGCTTCCTTCTTCTTCTCTTCCTCCTTCTCCTCTTCCTCTTCAGCCTCCTCCTCTTCTTCTTCTGTTTCTTCCTCTTACTCTTCCTCCTCCTTTTCTTCCTTTTCCTCTTCAGCCTCCTCCTCTTCTTCTACTTCTGCTTCTTCTGCTTCTTCTTCTTCCTCCTCTTCCTCTTCTTCTTCTTCTCATTCTTCTTCTTCTTCTTCTTCTTATTCTTCTGCTTCTTCTTCTTCTTCTGCTTCTTCTTCTTCTTCTGCTTCTGCTTCTGCTTCTTCTCCGCCTCCTCCTCTTCCTCCTTCTCCTGCTTCTTCTTTTTTTCTTCTTATTCTGTTTCCTGTCGTTTTTGCGATTCAGCTGAAATATTCCTCTCTCCCTATAAAAACGCCGGAAAACTAATTTTAATCAGCTGGAGCACCGGTGTTTACGACGGAGACGTCATATCGGACTCGGAGTTTGACACAAAGTTACTGTGGGGTGACTTGGTCTAAAATATGAGGGAACGGGTACCTTTGTAACCCCTGGAAATATTGCTGGGTCGCTCGCGTTTTCTTACTGGCATACGTCTCCGTACTTTATTGTCCAGCAGATTGCGCAGTTTCTCTGTAAGCAGCGCTAACAGACGGTCTGCGATGTGCTAGAGACATCTGGTGTCCAGCGGAGGCAAAGAAAATCCGACGCTCCTTCGTGATATATACTCCGAGTGTAAACCGCAATTTTCTGTAGGCAAGTTGATTTTTGCCGAATGCTGCAAATAGGCTCGTATGTATGCGAGTATGTATGTATGCATATATGTATGTATGTATGCATATATGCATGTTTGTATGTGTATGTGTGTATGTATGTGTTTATGTATGTATGCATGTTTGTATGTGTCTGTATGTGTATGTGTGTATATATGTGTATATGTATGTATGTATGTATGTATGTTTGTATGTGTGTATGTATGTATGTGTATGTGTGTATGTATGTATTTATGTATGTATATGTATGTATATATGTAAATATGTATGTATGTACATATGTATGTGTATGTATAGATGTGTGCATGTATGTATGTAAGTGTATATGTATGAGTGTATTTATATGTATGTCTTTAAGTATGTATGTATGCATATAATTGTAATTGCAATCGGACAATTATATAGTGCCGCTTTAAGAGAAAATCTACGTATGTATCATGCATGCATGCATGTATATATGTATTTATGTACGTATGTATTTATGTATGAATGTATGTATGTATAAGTGTATGTATGTATGCATATAATTGTAATCGTAATTATAATCAGACAGTTATCTAGAGCTGCTTCAAGAGAAAATTTACATAATGTATGTATGTATGTATGTATGTATGCATGTACGTGTATATATGCATAAATTTGTAATAGGGCATTTACAGAGCGCCGCTCAAAGAGAAAATCTATGTATATATGCATGTATGTATATATGTGTGTATGTGTGCACATACATTTGCAGTTATAGTCTTAAGTATCACCTGAGAAAGGTAACCATAGGACCGGGAACAAATACAGTAATATCACTCAATGTCGCGGTAACTGGTTGTCGCATTTAACAAAGACTTGACTCTCAAACTCACCGCCTTTGACCTCTTTGACCTCTTTGACCTCTTTGACCTCGTTCTTGTTGGCCGACAATTGTTGCCTGTTGTTCTAAAATTCAACCAAAGCGGAAGAGATTGGAATCAAAAGGACGGGGTTTCCTGCTGCTCTCGCTCCACGTGAAATATCATCTGCACGAGACTTCCAGAAAGTCAATGGGTCACGCTCACAGTCTAATGGCCTCACTTTGATCTCTGTATGGCTACCCACACAGGCAGTTCATGTCTCAAAGCCAGTGACATGTCATCTTGCTCAACATCTGCACAACACCAGCTGTGAGGTATCCATATATCCATGTATCTATGTATCTATATAGTAGTAGTTCCAGTGTTTAACGACAGCTTATGGCATCAAAGGCCATCCCCCTTTATCCAGGCTTGGGACTGTCACTACCCCCAAATAAGGCAGTGTGGAGTTATGTATCTATATATCTATGTATCTATGTATCTATGTATGTATCATGACACTTAATATAGCGCATTTTAAGTACCTCACAATCCGCTGCATGATATTGAAGAGCATCTTTTTCTTCACTGGTTCCTCCATATTTGTTGCATGAGAGGAAGTAAGATAGATTTTTAACAGTAAGTAAGATAACTTTTAATGAACTAACGATACTAAGCAATCATGGGCTGGTTTTAGGTAACTAACAGATAATCAATTACAGCATGCCGATTACAATTACAATGAAATGCTCAAGTTGTAATTAATTAGAGTTGAATTACAATTACAATCGACCAAAGCCTCGTATGTGTATCTGCATCTGTGTGTCTGTATATCTGCGTGTGTAGCTGCGTGTGTGCACGCGCGTGTTTGTGTGTGCATGTTTGTATGTGTATCGTGTGTGTATGTGTATTTGTGTGTAGGTATTTGTGTATTTATGTGTGTTTGTGCATGTGTGTGTATTTGTGTATGTGTGTGTATCTTGTGCCTCGTACCAGAGCAGTGTTTGGTTCTCGAAAAAACTCTGGATCTGGTTCAAAACTTTGCAATTCGCTGCCCACTTCAGTTCGTTTCTTCAATTCCTTGATGTCATTCAGGTCTTAACTTAAGAGTCGTTTGTTTCAACTTGCTCACCCACCACAGCCTAACACTTCTGGTTTCTCTTACCTACTGGAATTCAACATGGCTTCTCCAACGAACTATGAACTGCGATTAGGACTTTACTTGAAGCGACCATCGCCATAGAAGTCATACGTGTGTATGTGTGTTTCTGCGCGTTTGTCTGTGTGCCTGTATGTGTCTGTATGTATATCCAAATGTGCGATGAAACCTAGAAGCCCAGCTGTAGATTTATCAACCTGCTGGCTATGTCACATTCTCATCCCTGTGGCAAAAGTGATCGATTGATCTGAACGATCGATTAATCCCTTGTCTCTGTCGCGGATCAGTCGCTTAATTATCTCCCGTATTAACTCGAGACGTCCTCTCTAGCTCCCACTCGCCTCTGCTTTACACAGCCTGTCCTTTCTAGCTCTCTGCCTACGGCAGCTTTGCCAATACTACCACTCTAATACTTCTGCCACTCGCAATCAGGTATATGTATGATGCATTTTGGCCCCATTATATACATATATATTATATATGATAAAAGGCTTAAAGGCGTGAGTGCGCACGTGGTCCGGATGTGGCACTATCTGGCGAGTAATATGAGAAACGTTTTTGCAATAATTGCTTTCATAAACTATCGTCATCTGACGAATTACATTAGAAAATAGTTGGGCAGTGGCTTTCACGGCCCGCAGCCAGCAAAGGTAGCAGAGGAGTTTACAAATTTATGTAAGAGGAGAGGTACATTTGAATGTAACAATGTAACAGAGGGAAAGAAGAGCAAGACAGACAGACAGACAGACAGACAGACAGACAGACAGACAGACAGACAGACAGACAGACAGAGATACTATCATTAGTGTCGCTAGTTGTTGTCAATATTTGTTGCTTGTGAATTTGGTTACACAGGTGGCTGAGAGCAACTGCAACAAGGGGTTGCTACTGTTGTCTAAACTAATCGACGATGTTGTCTATCGCGACCAAACTGTTCGAATTACAGAAGAACTCGAAGTTAAATCACTGCTGCCAGGTGAGCGAATGAATGAACGAACGAACAAACAAATGATCTAATGAATGAATGAGTGATTGAATGAATGAACAAATGATCGAATGATTGAATGAATGATTGAATGAATGATCAAATGAATAAATGATCGAATGAATGAATGAATGATTGAGTGAATTAGCGAACGAACGAGCGAACGAATAAAGAGAGACTAAATGAGTGTCTCTTTCTGTCTCTGCCTCAGTAACTGTATTTGTCACCCTCTTCTCTTCTCGCTCTCTCTTTCCCTATCACTTCGTCTATGTGTCTTTATGTCTCTGCCTTTGTCTATGTGTGTCTCTTTCTCTGCCTCTGTCTCTCTGTGTGTAACTGTCCATATGATTCGCATGTTGCCAGCGGAACTGCCGATGAGTGGCCATTCCTGGCATCGATCCGTCGTCTGTCTTTCACCCCCGAGGCTCACTCATTAGCCACCCAACCCCCATTCCTTCCCCAAAATACCGTAACCCCACCCCACCTAAGGCGCAGCAACACTAACAACCATACACGCAACAAATCCTGATTCTATACGGAGAATTCATTGGCTCTGCATTTGACCGACAACAGACAGACAGACAGACAGACAGACAGACAGACAGACAGACAGACATAGCGACTGACAGACTAACAGGCAGAATGACAGACAGGCAGACCGACTGACAGATAGAATAAAAGGAAAAATGACACACTAACAGCAAAATGACAGATAGGTAGAATGACAGACAGACAGGCTGAATGGCAGATATGCAGACAGTCAGACACACATACATATAGACAGACAGAAAGAAAGAGGCAACAAAACGAGGAACGTCTCATTCGCTCTGTGAACCCTAACCCCAAATTCATCCAGACTCTGGCAGCAGAAACCCATTTCGTACCCCACCACGTGTAAATTTCTCTTCACGGACCGAGAACCGCGAGTCGTGGCGACCGAACAGCGCTTAAGAGCTGAGGCGATGATACGGTGACCGACGAAAGAACACCTAATGAAATTAGTTCCCCTCGCCGTCTACTTGGCCGGGGAGGCAGAATTTTATTGGGTATATAATATGTACAGCACCTTAAAGCGTACGTCTTGGCTTATAATGCTGTATGAAGGCAAGAAATTTGTCTTCGTTATGGACTAAGGTTGGTCGCGACCGTCATCCGACCGCGCAGCTTGGTACCGTACGCCATCTGGCAATGATAACCAAACTGTCTGGTAGCCGTTCAAAGCAGAGTTCGAGTCCTGGTAATCGTAATCGTAATCGTAATATAGGACTTTTTAAAGAAGACTCCTTGTGGCCAGAGTGAGATTTGTTGGGATTAAGCCACCAACCAGAACGCACACCTAAGGTGATTAAAAATGCGTTGAACCAAGGATCGTCGTCATCATCATCGTCGTCGTCGTCGTTGTCCCTGGGGTGGAAGCCCTTAGATGTCCAATACATATCTAATTGTTTCCTTTCATGTCTTTCTGCCGCGCGTCATTGAGTCAAGTTGAGAAAGAGTAGAAATAGAGTCATCTGGTGAGGAGAAGAAAATATATCGAGGCTGTAGCTTTGAGGAATAGTTTCCATGATAGTTGGCCTCTGCTGTTTCGTTCACCAACATCAAGGCTTTCAAGAGGAAGCCAGGACCGGATGGATATTAAAATTTCCGGCAATTTGGAGTGGTTCAAGCACAGATTTTGAACAACCTAAATCCATGTTATGTTCTGCGATGCATAGTTAAGAATGTGTTAGTACCCAAGGGAGGCCTAATTTTGCCTAGAAGGTAAAGATACAAGGGCATCGCGTATTAAGAAAGTGTTACTTGTTTCAGGTATTTTATTTAAAACCAAAATATAGGCCTACACCACGACGTTAGCGGATTAAGATATTAGGCATATAAAGTATTTTTTACATAGATGATGAAGATATCAAGGCATTAACGGGTTAAGAAGATGTTTGCTGTTGACTCAGGTGACCTCCGACCCCGAGATGCGTTTTTGTAACTGTCATGTGATATGGATTTTCTGACATCTTCTTCTTAACGGGTCACCTTTGCACCCAATCGTCCGAACCCCCCTCGCTATATCCAGGCTTTGGACTGGTTTTGGTAGCCCAAGGTGAGGGTAACAAGGGTGGGAGTGAATGAATCTCCGTGTCAGATAAACAAAAGCCTCGACTAATATTTACGTCGGGATGAATTTGCTTTCAGATGACGTCACCAAGTATTGGACCTATCATGGTTCGTTTACGACGCCGCCATGTTACGAAACGGTCACGTGGATAGTGCTGGTCCAACCAATCACGGTAACGAGCGAAGTTGTAAGTAAGCCGTTCTAGTTGGGCAACTAAATGATAACAATGATGATGATGATGATGATAATTATGATGATGATGATAATGATGATGATTATTATGATGATGATGATGATGATGATGATGATGATGATGATGATGATGATGATGATGACAACGACGACGATGAAGGCTTTGATGATAAGCGATCACCTAACATTACATTGCACGCCTTTGTCTCACTTTGTCAATGCTGCTTACATTACATTCCCTTTAGCTCAACTCTTATAGTCTACCCGACTGCTCAAAATTGTCTCCTTACCTTACCTTACCTTACATTACCTTACCTTACCTTACCTAGGGACTTATTTTGTCTACGATTCCTCGTTCAGCTGTTGGATACATGACGTGTTCAAAATGGTTACTCACTTTCCTCCAAACACATGCAGCTTTAAACACAACCCACCCTGGCCTCCTCTTCCCTCCTCTCTCTGGTCTTCTGGCAACCGAACTTGGTTCTTGACATGGCATCTTTGGACAACCCCACGGACTTGGCTCAGCGCTCATGAATAAGCTGGTGCCCTGCGCTTAGCTTTTAAGTAGCACTTTAGAAATGTCGAGTTTACGATTACGATTACATTGTATCAACTGAATGGATGGGAATCCGTGTGGTAAATGGCTCGCCTGTGGTTACTGTTCTAGATATCTGGGCATTGTATGTTTTTAATAAACATCATTTAGAGCGCCTCTGAGTAGTTTCTTTTGAAGCGACGCTATATAAATTCCTAATTACAATTACAAAAATTACAGTTATCTCTGGCAACTTGTCTTACGGAAAGTTACATCACAATTACAAACTTCTATCGCATTTGCTTACCCTACTTTACCGAAGCCGGCCGAATAACAACGCGAAACAACTATTGCATCATCTGCTCCTATTAAATAGGCGTCATCTGCTCCTATTAAATAAGCGTCATCTGCTCCTATTAAATAGGCGTCATCTGACTCAAGCGAACACTGAACTCTAAGCGAATCTTTCAATAGAAACCGAACTGTAAAACTGAATGATTAACAAATTTAAATACAAGACAAACCGGAACTAAATCAAGAGACGACAGAGGGCGCAAACCATTAACTGCAATTACAATGTAAAAAGTTTATATAGCGCGTTCAGAAACTGTACCTAACCTCGCCCTACCTTTTTACAGTTGAACAAATTCTATAATTTATGGTCTCATCTTGTCTTACCGGAATTTTCATCACATTACCTTATCTTACCTCACCTCACCTTACCTTACCAAACCTTACCTTACCTTACTTTTACTCGACCTTACCTTGCAGAGGATTCATTTTGCCAACGATTCCTGCTTCAGCCAATGGCCATGTGGCGCTATTGAAAAAATGATCACTTACTTACTTACCTGCAGCTGAACAAGTTCCGTAAGCTACGGTCGTACTGTGAGAGCGACGTCCGACCGACGGACGAGTACGACGGCCAGATCCTGTCGAATGATCGACCTCTTCAGCCGCTTGGAACTCGAAAGATCTCGACCGTCGAAACGAGTCTTCACCGACGAAGGCCGAAGAGTTACGACCGTCAGATCCAGGAACAAACGACGGTCCGCGTTTCTATCTTTCCGGAGCTCTTTGATCCTCAACGCCGACAGGAACTGTTCCAGTGGCTCCAGTAGCAACAGAGGGAATCAGAGTCAATCGCTGACTGACTGACTGACTGACTGACTGACTGACTGACTGACTGACTGACTGACTGACTGACTGACTGACTGACTGACTGACTGAATGAGTGAACGAATAAGTGACTGAATGAGTAACTGATTGCCTGGTTTCTTTGGTTGGCTGGCTCTTTGACTGATTGGCTAACTCCTTAGGCGACTGATGGGCTAGCTGAACGAGTGATTAAGCGAGTGATTGAATGAGTACTGAAGTATTGACTGGCTGCACAACTGAATGAAAAAACTGACTGACTAACTGACTGACTGACTGACTGACTGACTGTCTGACTGACTGACTTACTGACTGGCTGACTGACTGACTGACTGACTGACTGACTGACTGACTGATCGACTGACTGACTGACTGACTGACTGACTGACTGACTGACTGACTGACTGACTGACTGACTGACTGATAGCTTGACTCGCTGACTCGTTGGTAGCCAGATACGGAGAGAGAGAGAGAGAGAGAGAGAGAGAGAGAGAGAGAGAGAGAGGGAGAGAGAGAGCCAGAGAGACAGACAGAGAGGCAGACTGTAAGAATTTTTGTGCATTCTTAGTGTCGTTCTTGCTGCTTAATATCTTTGTATCTCGTCGATCGAATGAATGAAGAGACCAAGCATAGGCTGGTCTCGAACTCTCGACTTCGCCTCCATTGTTACTCACTCTTTTCCGCTTATATGAACTTATGTTGTTATATACACACATGTGTCTTCATAATTATTAAACCAATGAAACAAAAACTTCTTCATTCATTCATTCATTCATTCATTCATTCATCCGTCTGTCTATCCGTCTGTTTACCTGTTTGTCTATCCATATGTACCTCAACTCACCTTATCTTACCTTACTTACCTTACATTTTCTTACCCTACCTTATCATAGATTCCTTACCATATCTCACTTGCCCTTACCTCTCCTGAGGCTCCTCATCTCTCCCCATCTTACTTACCATGCATTGTCTTACCCAAATTTTCTTACTTTGCCTTGCCTTACATCATGTGGCCTTACCCAACTTTACCTTACCTTTCAACTGTACCACTAATACTTTTACTTAGACCCTGTTATAACTGAAGGGCGTTCACCAGTTTTGTACAGTTTATAGCGAAGGCGTTTATGACATCGCCACAGGCTGTGTTTCCGCTTTGACAGATAGTTAATTGTATATTATGTTTAACTAGGCATAAACTGTTTTTAAGAGCACAACTAAGAATGATGGAAGCTTACAGATAATGTCTGGAAACAGCGGGCACTAATGTAGCCAGAAAGCTGTTGGACATAAATTACACAAATTTTATTGCCCCATCACTAACGGGAAGCAACAGTGGATTTTCCCAGAAGGGACTTTTGCCAAACTAGCGTGCATGTGCACTGCGTGGGAGAGGCCAGTTAAGGTAAATGCCCTACAAAGGTCCTGGCCACAGTATCTGTGCAGAATACGGAGGCCTATCCATGTGCTTTTTAAATACAAAAATTGGCTGACTACAATATTGTAAATGGATCCGCATCTCGTGGCCCTAAAAATACCTGTCTGGGTCAAAGTTAGCGCCTCGTTGCAGGACTAAAGATGGGGCAGAACTACTGCTCTGGATTCAACTATGACTGGCTTTGGGTTTCGGGCTTCACTAGTAGTCACAGGTAAGTCTGTTTAAAGCTATTTAAAAAACTGTTGGACAAATCATTAAGAGATGGCAGATGTATAGCTGAATGGATAGACAAACTGACGACGTAGAAGGAGGAGGAGAGAACAAGAGAATGAGGAGGATGAGGAAAAGAAGAAGAAGAAGACGATGATGACGATGACGATAATGATGATGATGGTGGTGATGGTAATGGTGATGATGATGATGGTTATGATGATGGCGATGATAGTGATGGTGGTGATGATGATGATGATGATGATGATGATGATGATGATGATGATGATGATGATGATGATGATGATGATAAGGTAAAGTCCGTGTATTTGTTTTAAAGCTGAGCTTGCAAATGGAACAAAGCATCTAGAAATATATCTGTTTTGGCGAAGTTTAGAGATGTTCACACCGTTGAAATTTTCAGAGATGGTGAAACCATCATCACCTTTCAGAGGTTTTTAAGGTGCTGTATAAATATTCCTATACAGACGTGTTGCTTGAAGACAGCGGCAATCATGCGTCAACCGCTTGCCCAAACTCCACACGAAGCCTCAGCTCAGCAGTTCACAACCCACAGCCACGATGCAAAGGGGGGGGTCCTTTGGTTCACGCCATATTTTGTTTGTTAATGACCGCGTTTACCAACCTTGCTAAAGCGCTGTATAAATTTAGGAACTTTCATCTGCCATTCTAATCGTCCTCTATTTTGCCCGTCAATTCCGTGAGCTTCTTCTGTCTTGTCTCTTGCGGACTTCATTTGATATAGCGCCGGTGTTTAAGCTGGCCTCCCTGAAGCAAATTTCGTATAACGCTGAGAAATTTCGGAGATTTACATTTTATATTAGAGCTTCACTCAAAATCAAACAAGATGTCGGATGTATGCTGTAACGTATAAGATGTGAAATACAAGACGTAGCATGTAAAATGTAACATGTGAGACTTAAAATGCGAGATGTAGGATGTCAGATGTAGACCTAGTTTAGGCGTCTAAACATGGCAACAAGTCCTCACAGTTTTGCATTCCATCTTATATGTTACATCTTATGTATTAGGCCTACATCTTACATCCTACATCTTGCACTTTAAATCTCGCATGTTACATCTTACATGCTACGTCTTGCATTTACACCCTATACGTTACATCATACATCCTACATCTTGTATTTTAAATCTTACAGGTTAAGTCTTACATGTTACATCTCACATACTGCATTTTATATCTTACATGTTACATCTTACATCTTGAATCTTGCAGCTTACGCCTTTCATGAATGAATGAATGAATGAATGAATGAATATTAAGAGATTAACGTGCCAGACATCAGAAATAATTTGATTCATCTTACATTATAGTACGTTACATCAAATTATAATTGAAGAGTACTATATTAGGTCTCTAGATGCATTACAATAAGATACTTACTCTCAGCCGACCTGTTGTGTATATGGCGGCAATTAAGGACAGGCCATGTGTCATCAAACTTGACTCATCTGTCTGTTCATTGAGACCAGGTCATAGGTCATTAACCATGCCTTGGACAATATTTGCTTCCACTCAGGCAAGTCCATTGCGCTCTTACCTTGCCGCAATATCCCAAGACTAGGTCATAGGTCACTAACCATGCCTCGGACAATATTTGCTTCTACTCAGGTAAGGCCTTTGGGCTCTTACCTTGCCGCAATATCTCATAGGTATCGTGGCAATATTATTGCCCTTTGAACAGGCAAGTAAGTTGGCAATACAATGACTTCTATAGCGCCGTTATCATAATGTCCAAGGCATCAATCAATCAATGGTCGCTTCAAGTGAAATCGTAATCAAAATCATATAATCCATTGGAGAAGCCAGGTCGAATCGCATCAGGGTACAGGGTCACTACATTAGGTCATTAATCGTGCAACTGACAATATTCTCTACTACTCGGATAAGTCCTTATGACTCGTACATTGCCGTAATATCTTCTAGGTGTCGAGGTAATATCTGCTAGGTGTCGTCACAATATTATCTAGGTGTCGTCGCAATGTCATCTAGGTATCTTGGTTTCTTTATCAGCTGCCACTCAAGATACAAATCGGTAAGTGAGCATACTGTTTTGTCTTGCGTTTCTTCTGTGTATGTATGCATGTATGTATATATGTATGTATGCATGTATGTATGCATATATGTATGTATGCATAATAATAGTAAGACGATTCATAGAGCGCCTTAGTACGGCTGAGGTCGAGAAAGGGCTCTGCAAGTACGTATCAATAGACTTAATATAGCGCCTTTTAAGTACCTCACAAAGTGCTGCATGCACACATATATAGCTATGAAACTGATCTAAGCAAATAAGTATATATTGATCCGTTAGATTTAGATCATCACAAGGATGTCATTGTCGATTGATGCCCAGCTTCATTAGTACTGCTCTGTCCTTTATTGCCAGTGATATCTTCTTTCCAAAGTTTTATGATGTTTTCTCTTTCTAAAGTTTTACGATGTTTTCTCTTTCTAAAGTTTTACGATGTTTTCTCTTTCTAAAGTTTTACGATGTTTTTGCAAATGATGTCATAATTATTGTTGTGATATCCAGTTATTGCAATCGATATTCTGTTTCATAAGTGGTATATGATGTTGTTAATGATCTTCGTTCACCAACCTCTTCGTGACCCTGGGATATGCGAATCCCACCCCGCTCGTCACCAGATGAGCGACGACCTTTCGTAGTTGTAAAGTGATCGGGTTTCGAACTGTCGACTCGCACGTTTCGTAGCGTAGCGTCAACTTTAGTAAGGGCACAGAGTCTTCGGTTTTAGAGACTATAATTAAGCTAACAGTTCACTAACAACATACGTGAATCGTCACAGTTTATAAATGCACGAATCTATCGAAGACATTTTCAACTTTCAACTTAGCACATGCCAGTCCTCTGCTACAAATCTTTGCGCGCTCTTTTATAGGTCCCTTTCCACCAAGACAGCAGCAGACCAGTACAACTGGTTTAGACCTGCCTCTTGATACTGCGCTATCGTGGTTTTTTCCTAAACACCCGCTGTGACGTCACAAGGTTGGCCGCGCGAGCGCCCACGTGATAATATACGCGTCAGCAATATTTACTGCTTATGTCAGCCCGTGATATCTTGATATCACCGTGAAAAGAAGAAGGAAGGCAATGGGGAGAATGCTTTCATGAAAATGAGGGAATTAATGAGTGGAGGACTGGACAGGAACCTAAAGAGGAGCATGGTCAAAACATTGCTATGGAGCGTGGTCTTATGTGGATCGGAAACGTGGACCATCAGAACATAGGACGTCAGAAGATTGAGGCTTTTGAGTAATGGGTATGGCGCATGATGGAGAAGGTTAGCTGTACAGAGCATAAAACAAAGAGGTGCTTTAACAGGTGGATGGAAGAAAGATCTCTGATGGCTACAATAAGAACGAGACAGAGGAAATGGATTAGGCACATACTAAGAGGTGATTCCCTTCTCAGAGATATCATAGAGGGAAGAATGGAAGGAAAGGAAAGAAGAGGAAGACCAATGCTGCTAGACTGAATGACAGTGGACGGATACGGTAAACTGAAGGAGGAGGCCCAACAACGTCAGGAATGGCGCTATTGGACGTTCGAACCTCCCCGAGGGTAGAGAACTAGGAGATGTCAGCCTGCCAGAACGCAGGGCTCTCTGCCAGGCAATCACATCACCCCCACCGCAAGTCTGACTCGCGGCTGCCGTAAACACAAATCAGCCAGTGCAAAAACAAGTCAATAACCCACGACGGATCATGGAAACTTCCTACGAAAAAAAGCCTTGCAGACAGAACTTACTGAGTAAGCAACGTAATGTTAAGCTCACAGAGATATCGTGTGTTTTCTTCATAGAACTTCACCGTAAATAAAGTGAAGGCTATAACTTTTGGACTACATCTGCTTGTCCTACGCTGTCTTCTTTCAACTCTAGTTGGGAATCTGTTGGTTAAGCTCTGCGTGTGTGCGTGGGCTTGCCGCTGATGATTCTTCCAGTTATCTGAGCAATGTTGACCAATAGATGAATGTTCTGTTCTTAAAGACATTTAACATCATTAACGCTAGCGCAGAGAGTGCCTCTAATTCGTTTCCCTTAAAGAGGCGCTATACAAATTTCTGATTAGAATTACAAATGAGGCAATGAAAATAGGGGTAAAATGGAGAGTTTATAAGAGTCAGCTTTTGAGTGTCTGAAATAGCGCTATAGAAGTAGTTTCGGCAGATAAAATGAGATTTCCTCATAGAAGTCCTTCTTTGGTAAGATGTGACAAATGGTTGGCCAAAGAAAGATGATCTTAAGTTAGGTACTTAAATGTACAAATACAAATAGAAATACAAATACAACTGCAATTGAAATTGCCCTCCTTCCAAAGCTCAGAAGTGTACACGTGACCATACGACAGAGTATCAATAGACGGCGCTGAACAACTGTGCACGAAGGACTTGCTCAAGGTCCCTACACAGGCACCGCCTCGGGGATGAGGCTCGAACCCAGACTCTCCGTTTTACTAACTGAGCGCTCTAACCAATCGATGTGTTAATATTTGTTACTCTTTATCATCTATTTGTACAAGCATTTCTGTAGCGGCTCAACCAGCTTCTCTTTGTATGAATACTGTATTCACTCAGATCGACACGAACTGAGGAACGATAGCCGATTGGACAGAGTGCTCAGCTTGTAACGCGGACAGACGGGTTCGAGCCTCCCTTGCACGGTTACTGTGTAGGGACCTTGAGATTTACTGACCTTGCGCGCGTAATAAATGCAAAATAATAATAATAATAATATAATAATAATAATAATAATAATAATAATAATAATAATAATAATAATAATAAATGTAATATCGTTAACTTGCAGGGATGAACTTCTTATGACTTTGTTTCCTTTCGTTTGTAAGAAAGATTTCCCCCTTGAATCGCCGTCGTTGCCTCATTTCTCTCGGTCTGTTCGTCTTTCTGTCTGTCCGTGTCTCTGTCTCTCTGTATGTCTGCGTCTGTCTCTCTGTTCCTTCAGCCCGTCTTGTATGTTCCTGTCTGTGTTACTGTTTGTCCGTCCTTTTCTCTGTCGGTCTGTCTGATTGTCGCTCTGTCCATTTGTCCGTCTGCCTGCCTGCCTGCCTGCCTGTCTGCCTGCCTGCCTGCCTGCCTGCTTGCCTGTCTGCCTGCCTGTCTGTCTGTCTGTCTTCTGCAGTCGGCCTGATTTCTCAGTAGACGTCAGATGCCGCCGTGTAGTAGCACACAAACATATCCACTCATACACGCAGGCAAACACAAAAACACTCCTGAAGATACATGCAGCCATCAAAACATGCATCTTTCATATGTCGAAAGCAATTCCGAGAAGCTATGAACGGCCCCATATGAATGCGCTCTTGTAATATGCATATATGAGAAGAAGAATGCGAAGATATATGCGAAAATGAATCCGAAAATGAATGCTAAGAAGAATGCGAGGACGGCTAAGAAGAATGCGAGTAAGAATGCAAATCAGAAGAGGAAGTATAAGAAGAGCAGTGCCCTAAACTAACCCCGCCCGAGAGGCAGCGATACATAAGGAGTATTAGGGACTTCATTTTCTTAGCCTCGGCATATGAGGGCACATGGCCAGTACACTCCACTGAATGTACGGTCGCTGTACTCATTTGCTGAATTCGCTGGAAGGCTCAAATGAAGCAGGAATGTTGAAACACACCTCTGTGCCTTGATGAGGGATTGAACCCTTGACCTATTTTGGATTCAACAGGAAATGCACGAGAAATGCTTTAAACAGGAAACTCCGCTTGAAAATCTATGCCTTCTTCATGTTTCAGCCTATAAAAAATCCGCTTTTACACTCGCGCGCGCGCCCACGCACGCACGCGCACGCACACGCACACGCATTCCATGTATATAATTATGCATCCATGCATATTATGTATGTGTGTATGCTTGTGAGAAAATATGATTATATGCGTCGACACCAAATGATTTCATTAATGACCTGTGAACAAACCGTTTACAGAAATCGTTATTTGATGGGCATCCTATCTGCCTGCCCGCCTGCCTTCCTATCTGCCCGTCCGCCTATCTGCCCGCCTGGCTTACCGGATGACATGCCGCAGGCTCAGTCACGTGATGTAAACGCAACCTAGTTTTACGGAATTATTTTCTCATGAGTTCGGCACGTGATATAGTATGGCGCTGACGCAAACTGCGTCCAAAATTTAGACGCTGTTTTCATCAGGCCATTACTCAGTGTATTTATATGACCTATATGTACATACATATACATGCATATATATGCATATGCGTATGGATATCATATATACATTCACGTACTTCTCGATACTGGCAAAATTAGAAAAGATGAAAATGAAAGTTGCTGGACGACTTTGCTTGATCAAGTCGTGCAGCGAAGACTCCGATAGTTTGGTGACGTGGAAAGAAGGCCAGCTGACTGAATTTCACTGAATTGTGCTCTTTTAGACGTAACTCTACCGAGTTTTATGGAGCAACTGCTTGTCCTCTGCTCTGATCATTTATCATTGAATTTCACGGGTGGGATCCTTCACCCATCGCTGCCCCTTCAATGGATGCCACGCCATTTAAGGTCCCCGTGTACGGACCGTGCTAGACCGAGATTCAAATCTCTGAAGTAAGCCACGATCGGTATGCGAACCGGCATCCTCTCGCACTGACGCCTTGACGTATAATTTAACCAATCCTAATTGTAATGTAGCTAACCAGGTCACTATCGTGCAAGAATCAGCAGAAAGAGAAACAAAGGAGGGCTAAGACTACGCTGGATAGTAGTAGCAGCAGCAGCAGCAGCAGTAGTAGTAGTAGCAGTAGTAGTGAGGATCCCCGGCTCGCAACCCGAAGGAGGCTTACTTAAGAGTTTTGAATCTCGGGCTAGCAAGGTCCGTACACGGGGACCTTAAATGGCGTGGCGCCCATTCAAAGGGGCGTCGGTGGTGAAGGATCTCACCTGATTAATTCACTGAAAAATGAGCAGGGTCGAGGCCATACGGTCGCTATAAAAACGTGTACATTTACATTTAGTTTTAGTAGTAATAGATGATGGTGGTGGTGCTGTGATGGTGACTATAATGATGATGACGACAACGACAACGACGAGGATAAAGATGAAACACATGCACTCACACACACACACACACACGCATACATATCTTCTTTCAATGAGTTGACCCACTTACTACGCGGAGTACGTGTCCCGAGTCATGGACGCTGGCTGTGTCTTTCTCGATACCAATTATGCCTGTTTTGCGCCGTAAACCAAACCAGACTCCGCCATGCGTTCGCCATCGCTCTGTTGGCTCGCGGTGACGCATT
The DNA here is from genome assembly GCA_964023275.1 of Norana najaformis. Taxonomy (NCBI): domain Eukaryota; kingdom Metazoa; phylum Annelida; class Clitellata; order Crassiclitellata; family Hormogastridae; genus Norana; species Norana najaformis. The sequence goes on from OZ029923.1 coordinate 21,290,476, forward strand.
ACTTACATATATGTATGCATGGATGTATTTTTATAGCGCAAGAACATCTAAAGGACTTAGTGTCTGTCTTTCAAATCAGCGTCCTGAGTTCGAATCCAGGTACGGTACTCTGCCGCTGAATTCCTGAAAGGAATTATGGCGGTTGGGTCACGTAGGCTGTTTTGAGCTTTCAGGATGGGGTCTACTGGGTGGGGGTCTTGATCATCAGGATGTTGAAGGTTTTCTGGTTGGGAGGTGAAGGACGGCTCTTGTGGCACAGAATGCGAGCGGCTGCATCTTAAAGCTTTACACTAATTGCAGTCAAAAGAGAATCCAAAATTCCGGAATGATTCCCTACTCTAGTTTCTTCTGCATCTAAATAAGACCTCAGTGAGGCGGGAGTTTTTACCCAAGGTCTCTCTGCAGCTTTTTGTGGTATTAGCCATAGGTTATGCCGGCCGCCTGCTCTTTTGAACTGAGCCAGGATACTTCGAGTCAAGTGTAAGAGTGCCTGCCAATAATTGTATTGTATTGTATTGATAACTTATGTAGCGCTACTTACAAAACAAGCTACTCAGAAGCGCTTCCAGATGAGAGCCCCTGGGAAATAAGAACGTCTTTAAACAACGAGCTGACTGAGCTCTATCACCAATATTGACTCTTACATGAAGCGATAGCGGAAGTTCATTCCATAGGGATGACCTAACAACAGCAAAAGCCCTCTGCTGAGCAAGGGAGGACTTAACACGAGGAACAAATAGATCCAAACGATCTAGAGAACGTAAAGGACGGGATGAGGTACTAGAGTGTGGAGGCCGAATAAGATCACAAAGACCCATGCGAGGTCACAAGGGTGAGATCTTTGTTTATGAATGCGAAGACGCCAATCTCGCGCCCCTGGGGTGTGTCTAAGAAGGGAAGGCCACCCTGCGGATGTGCTAACTGCCTCTGTGGCGGCTCTACTCTGACTGGTGCCGTTTCACTGATCCAGGGCCAGGCGACCGCAGTAAAGCCATCACTACTGTCATTGACACATGTGACCAATGACAAAGTCAACGGTGGTTGGTGAGACCCTGGGGGCACTGGACTGTGACGGTGAACTGTGTCGTCACGGAGGTGGCGCTGAACTTGCCCGCCTTCCTGCGAATGGACGGCCATTAAAAACCCTTATTATTGCAAATGCGTGCGTAGGTGAGATGAAAACGACCGAAAGTAAGAAAAAAAGAACTGAAATGCGAAAAAATACACTAGCCACAGAAAACGTTGCAAATAAAACGTATTCTAACTGAGAAACGGTAAAAAGTAAGGCAACCGAATTTCAGAAAACCAAAAAATAAAATTAGCAGAGCGAGAGGACGGGGTGACGAGGACGCGACCATCAAGTAAGTTAGTTAGTTAGTGGTTGAGTGTCATGTCCTCTAGCGTCCGGGGTTCGACTCCAGTGTGTCATGCAACGTGTAAGGAAACGTTGTTTTGTTGGTTGTTGAATTGCTGTTGTCGTGTTAGCGCTTCAGCCAGATTAGGCTTATCTTTTAACTCAAAGACAACGCCGTTGAAGACCGTTGCCAGAGTCTCTATGATAGAGTCGAGTAATAAACGGTTAATTAACGTCCCATACTACACATAAAATAAACTGTTTATTATCACTTGCCCACGCAGTCTAGGATATACATAAAACATAAACATAAAATGCATACTACCCATAATATACATACATGTTTGTGTACACACACAAGCACACACACACACACATTCCCTTAGGCACCCCTACCCGCATTTTAAAATGTCTTTGTATGTAAATATGCGTTGGTTTAAGTTTAGTCTTTAGTTTTCTTCTATTGTGCTTGTGGCTGTTTTGTGGTTAGTTATGTCTGCGTATTTGGAGAGCATAATTAGGCCTATTATGTATACTCTATATATTAGCGTGGATATACAAAACACATACTATATTTTTATTATTATTAATAATAATAATAATAATAATAATCCCCAATCCCAAACATCACCCACCGTAGCCGCCACTCCGTCTCTCTGCCTGACTTTTGGATCTTGACCTGGAACCGAACCCTCTTTGCCTATCGATTTGTTTTTGACTAAGCCCCTGTGAATAAGCTGGTCCCCGTGACACAGCTTTCGTTAGGAGCTGTAGAAATCTCGAGATTATGCTCTATGATGCGTATGTACCAGTTTATTGGTCAAATGACACGTGCGCTTTATAAGCATACACGCTATACATCTCTAGACACGAATAAAATGGAACTTAATTACTGATCTACTGGCAGCACGAGCCATGTAGTGTTTAAATAGGGCTACGAGTTGGACTCATTTTAGACTTGTATTTGGGTCGTGGTCTGTGTCTAGGCCCGGACATATGCAGACAACGTCTCGTGCGCACATACGGCTTTCTGCATCTACGCGCACAGCCTGGTATAGCGGTGCATATCGCCGAGTGATCGAGTCAGAGCCAGCCAGACGTAGGAGAGAGCGTACATAAGCTAATACTTGAAGCTAGGCTTGTCGAAAGTAGGCTTGTCGAAGCGTGTCGCTCGCTGGCTGTAAGGCTGGATGTACGTCTGGGTTTTTGTGCGGACTCACCGTGGGAGCTTGCTATTATTGTGTACTCTTTCGCAGATAAAGGTTGGACTGACCTTTAGTGTGGAGCCAAACATCCGAGGTTACGGCGTGCGAATGGCGATGATTTGGGAGCGTTGTACTGGCCGGGCTGGTGGCTGAAGAAGGCATGCAACAACGTCTCAGCAAAGCCTGTCGATGTGTTGCATCCTCTAGGCTTCTAGAGGGACCAGAAGCAGCTCTTCTTTACGTTTTAGGGTCTTAAGCAGCGCAGCCTCAGCTTTGAGAGCCTACTGGGTATCTCTTCCGTTCTGTTTTTGCGGGCCCTCTGAATTTAAATGGTAAACGGACGGGGGGACGAGTAGCCGTTTGCTGGGAGTTAAAGCAGAGCTGTGTAATTAGTGGAGTGAATTTCTTGAGGAGAGAAGGTGTTAGGCCAGAGACAGTAGTACTTAAAAAGATGTAAGACAGCAGCACACAGAGCTGCAAGAAGTTTGGGATCGAGTTTCGAAGGCACGATGCCGGTGGAAAGCCGCATTTTGAGGGTAAGACCACAGTATTTCAGTAACCTCTTAGACTAATAATGCATTAAATAATTGCAAAGAAGGCCAAAGATAAGTTGGATTGACAACATCTCGGCATGGACTGGCTTGTCGGGAACCAGGTTGTTGGATGCTGCGCGCAATAGATGGCTTTGGTCGAAGACGATCCTATCATGTAGTCAACCGTCGCGACGCAACGATGACGAATTGACATGACATGACAATTGCAAATTATTTACTGCATTTACTGATTCGACGTGCATGCATTTTAGGGGACCGGCTACTTCGGGCTTTATTTTTGGCATATGCCAATGATTCCAAAGCAGTGTGGACGAGTGTGATGTGAAGTAATGCAGTACAAAGTATGAAGTGTAATGCGATGCGAATTAATATGATGCAAGTCAATGCAGTGCAATGCTAAGTGATGCAATTAAACTCAATGCATTTTAGTGCTCAGCTTGTCATGATGCAAGCAAAAGTGTTGCTGACATATTTAATATAATTCACTGCATGAGAAAATATAACATGTAATGAGATCTGCTCCAGAGTAGTACAATTTCACAACATAACTCCGATTGCACATAACTCCCATTACATCGGACCCTGCGGCACGGCGGTCCATCGGGAGCATGTTAGGTATGTGATGTAGCCTGCGGAGGGAACCTATGTGCTACCCTGGACTAGTTGTCAATGCCGACTTGTCTCGGTCATAGATCAGTGTAATATGATACGACGTCAGATGGGAAAGAAACTTTTCCGTCCTGCGATGCGCAGATCCAGTGCCGAGGACCGGGATTCGTCCACTGCCGGCCGATGGGAGGATAATGATCGGTCGCTTGATTCGCCTCGTCAATACGTTCTGGTATTGGACCTTGGAGCTTTACTCTTAACTTTAGTCCGCTTTTCTCCCCTTCGCACTCCCTCCCTTCCATGCGCTCTGCCCTTCCTTTGCCAGTTCCCATCCATCGTATCCCTGTGTTTTGGGGCCAGATTTCAAATGACGAAAACATTCGTAGCTCATACCCAGTAGCAGTAGTAGTAATCAGGGCATTCAGTGCATAACTTCCCCGTGCGGCTGCCAGAACTGTTGACGTCGACCTTACCTTAACTTTCCTGCAGTATTAACAATCTGTGCTTAAGGGCTGCTACGGCTGTTGACTTCGGCATTGCTTTACAGGTTGCAAGTTATATGTTGAAAACAGTTGGTCAGTAAGTTACTTCATAAAAGTGATTTAAAGACGTCTAAACGGAGCGGTCTTTCTAATGACCAACAGCAATATTCAGTGCGTAGTGATGTCTGACTGGTTCAGGGCCGTCTGACTGGTTCAGGGCCGTTGTCGTCGACCATACCTTGTATCCATAACGGTTTTGAGTGTATCTCGAACTCATGGCTTACCCAGCAGTAGTAGTTCCAGTGCTTAACAACATCTTATGGCTGACGAGCGCCTAAATTTGTGAGGGCACCAGATGTTGATCGGGGGAGGAGTTAGGAGTTAGAACCCATAGACATCTTACAGAAAGACGATTACAGGGCCCTGCACCGGAAACTGGTGGGTGGCTGGAGGCTCCGTGGAAGTTGATCTGAAGAGCCTTCGATACGTTGTTTACGCTTGAACTGGATAACCTGCAGCTGCTGTCTAGCACCTCAAACGGTCTCCGCTGTCCGCATTCAAACACTTTGTGGGTATGATAATGCCAGACAAGACAAGGTATGTCAGGGCAAGCTGAGGTAAGGTAAGGCAAGACAAGGTAAGGCAAGACGAGACAAGGTAAGGTAAAGCAAGGTAAGGTAAGGTAAGGTGATGTAAGGTAATGAATATATTGTAAAAGCAAGGTAATCAAGGTAAGGCAAGGAAAAACAACTCAAAGAAAACAAGGTAATACAGTGTAAGGTAAGCAAAACAAGAATGTAAGTTAGGGCAAGATGGAATAAGGTAAGATGAGGCAAGATAAGGCGAGATGAGACATGGTAATGCAGGGTAAAGCAAGCCAACCTAGACCATGAAATGTTGAGTAAAACAAGACTATAAGAAAAGATAATGTAAGGCAAAGGCAAGATGAGATAACTGGTAGAGCTTCAGAATAAGCCATGTACACTACGATACTGCTGAAATTTAATTATATCCCGGAGTGCGCATTGTATGCACCCAAATGTTCTCATGGGCTTCCATTTCTGTCAATATAATCAGCTAGTTCCCAGGTCAGGTCAGGTCAGGTCATTTGGGATTACATTGTTTCAAGTGCATGTGGATTATTTAGGTTGATAGATGCCGTAAAGCCTGAGTGTTTACCATACGGTACCTTAATCTGAATGTTAGACATTACATTTTCGGTATCTTTTGCATATGTGTGCTATGCAGGTAATAAGTAAACACCGGTGTAATTAGTATCGTGTATGTATATACATACGTAAGTAATTATGCATTTGTATATGTCTGTGTATGTGCATGAATGTATGGGTGTATTTGTGACCAGCTGAGAGAAGAGGTACTAAAACTGGGTGTGTATTTACAGAGAAAGTCAAGTTTGAATATATGTGGGGTCATTTTCACTAATTGTGTTTTTGCTGGTATGGGCTTGTACTGAATCAAAATAATATTGGGACATCAAAATTTAACTAATTTAATTTAAATAAGTAAGTAAAAAACCTATTTATATAGTAGAAATTATAACCAAGAAAAGGTTTTGTATTTGGCGATTCTCCTTACCAGTGATCTCTTCATTATTCTAATTACTCTCAGTGTTGAAGGATGTCAATTTTACAATCATATTAAGCTTTTTCAGTTTGTATATTCAACAGCTCATGCAGATTTTACTTCTTTCATTAGTAAAACAGATTTATTATAAGGTCTTTATGTACTTATGACTGCAGTATAGTTTCAGTGGTTTACCCAACTTGGACTTTGGTCAACTTATCATGACCTGTGGTTGATAAATATATATAGGTGAACCGATGACCTATATATATACTTTCGTGCAGACTATAGTAACGCCGTTCATCCACCTGCCTACAATTGGTTTTCTCTCTGGCCTCAGTCGCATCTGTCGCGCAGAATTCCCTCTGCTCATTTTCAATGAATTTATCAGGTGAGATCCATTATCACCGCTGCCCGTTTGAATGGGCTCCACGCCATAGTTGAGGTCTCCGTGTACGGACTGTGCTAGTCTGAGATTAAAATCTCTGCATATAGCCACTATCGGTATGCGAACCGGCATCCTCACGATCAGAGGCGCCTTGACGTACGCTTTAACCAATGTAGCTAACGAGACCTTCAGTCAGAACTAGCCATGCCAGTGATGACTACAGAGCTTAACTAACCACCATCAGAGTGACCAGACTATAGCCACTCCTAAAAGAAAGCCACCAAAGTGTTCTAACTGTTGTGAAGTCGAAACTAGAACTTTGCATCACACTGTCACGGAGTTAAGTTATGCACGCGGCAAATTTAATTAACTCTGGAGTTATATGGGCAGCGGAATGGTTCAGTGTGTTAGGTTACTTCATTGGCAGATTAAACTGAATATCAATTAATAGCTTTGAACTGCAGTAAATCGACTCTTGCATACGAAACAGCTGTTTTTGTTCCCGATTTTCAACGGTTATACGAAATTTATAGCTCGGCTAAGCTCGAGGCTAAACAAGGATTTGTCATATAATACACATATTACATATACGAAGTTTTAGCCGAAGCTACGCATAAATTTCAGAGCTGTATTTGTTAAAATGTCTGGAATTTTCTGTATCGATTGTCTTGATGGTTGTCTTTGGAATATAGATTGGATATGATTTTGGATACATTTTGAGATCATATTTGGTAAATATGCCCCAATAGCATCAACAAACCTCAGAGCATTTTAGTCCAGAAACCCAGCCTTTTGTACCTTTTCTGCCAGCAGATTAAAATATTTATGTGTATGCATGCTGTATGCACATATGCATTTATGTATGTATATTTCTTGTGCCTTGTGCAACGAAGCTTTAGAAGTCATTAGAGTTGATTAGAATTATCCTTGTATGCATCTATGCATGCATGCATGTGTGTATGTATACATGTATGTGAATGTATGTGTGTGTGGGTAGCTATGCATGTGTCAGTTGTGCTTAATTTAGCGCCTGTTAAGAACCTCTCAGAAGCGTCGTTGCACACTTGACTTGTCTAAGGCTGGTCTGAAGAGGTGCGTTGTAAGGTCGTTTCAGCCTTCACTGGATGGTCAAATGCAACAATACTGTATACGAAACGGTACGCTGTTCCAAGATTTACACAAGCCTTATACAAGAAAATGCACGATGAGCGCAAAGCGTTGTGCGGAAAGCTTTTCTCCGATACCCACTCTAGTACCAGGATATCCAGTATAAGGATGTCAATGGTTAGGGTTAGTGTTAGGGTTAGGGTTAAGGTTAGGGTTAGAGTTAGTCTTTGGGTTAGGATAGATACAGTAGGAATGGGAAATGCGCCGCTAAACCCTATTCCTAACTCTCACGTTTACTGTTGACATCCTCCTGCAAGCGTGGGAAAAGGAAAGACGCGACCCGGTTGATTTAAGACTGAAGCACAAAGCACCCTGATTTATGCCAGGGCTGTGGCGATAAGTGAAGCGCGTTCCAGCAGAATGTGATACACTTCGCAACAGGACTGCCGCAATAAAGTAGGTAAAGTAAAGTAAAGGTGCCGTGTCCAAATAGGATTTGTTCACTTCCCAGCTTACTTTGGTACGAAAGCATGCAGTGTAATGTAACAATTTATAGAGCCATCTCATAATATCTAGAAGGTGTTCCTTGTAGCCTAAATCTCAGTGTCTTACTCCCAGTTATTCCCAAACTAGCTTTGCCTTTCGTGCTATTCGCCAAAAACGCCTCGTATCCTCTGTTACTTTCACTCTGCCTCACTCTTACCGTCTCCCCTACAAACATCTCTCCATCATATCTTCTCTTACACCACCCGTTGCTTTCGTCGATCTAATTTTTTTCCAGATGCACATCCTTGTCTGTTCTCTCGCTCTTACCATAACTCTCTAACTCGTTCTGTTCTCGTAATTAACAGCAGAAGCTTTTCCAGCTGAAAACATTTTAAGCTGTAGGCGCCTCTAGTTATGGCACTTTTATCCACCATGTAGGGAATGCAACACTAACATAAGGCCATTCCGCAATAATGCACTGCATTGTGAAATTATGCAACGCGTGATGTTATTTCGGTGAACATTTTGATACGGATTCTGAACTCGACGTTCTCTTCAACTATTACTCAGGTTAATTTGACAAGATTTACGTGGTTACGATCTTGATGTTGTTTCTAGGACCGTTTGTCTTTGTTGCGCTGTTGTATCATTTATTTTTCTGCCCTCCTGCATAATAGAGTGCTCGTAATGTGCTTTGATGTCATTCGAATTAATTTAATAGCATTTCATGTAAAGTGCCGGGCACTAAACACAAAGTATTCTTAAGGTGTCTTACATTCGCTTGTTTCTGCGATGAATTCCTTTCTTCTCTACTCGCGAAACTCGATAGCGGATAAGTAGTATAGAATAACCAGAATATGTTTAACACACATCATCTGTTATTTACACTCAGCTGTACTCTTGTTTATAGTCCTAGATTTGTTCGTCGCTCAAGAGAACCGGTAGACGAACATCTTCGTACAATGCCAGCCACTCCTACTGACGGTGTTTCGACTTTCGTTGTTCCCAGTCTTTCTGACTAAATCCTCCACGATGGCGTTTGACTTCGAGCACTACCTACAGGCTTACGAGCCGGACAACGCCGAGTTTTACAAGCACCAGTCCTGCGTTTCGCCGCCGCCGCCGCTGGCGAAGATCAGTGACGAGATTCCATGGACGATTTCTCAAGAGACGGACGCGTCAGTCCCCCGGCTCAAGGCCAAGGACGCCGATCATCTCCTACCCATGGGTCGGGGGCTAGAGAATTCCGCACGTGCAAGCAACAAAGCGGTCGATATTCTCGAATCGCGGTTCCGTTCCAGCCAGGATCTGAACGGAAAGCATTCAGGACGAAGCAAAACGAGTCTCTTCAAGCAGACATCGCTGCCTGCCTCGCTGAGAAGTAATTGCAACTCACGGGCTACGACGGGGAGACGGAGGCGAAACAGTGTGCGCTTCGCAGACGAGGTGGGCGAGAATCTGACAACGTGCGTCATGATTCCATCTCGTTTCGAAGACGCTGAACATGACAAGAATGCGATCGCAAAAGCGACGACAACGAACAACGCGCAGAACGCTTCAACATCGACTGCCGACAAACACGATCCCCCGACCAGTGACGCTCAGCAGATTTCCACGACTGTTTCCACCGATGCGAAAACAGACCAGATGAACGGCAAAGGCGCAACACCCTCGTTCCAACTTTGTTTCGACCAGCCAGCCGCAAATTTTGGAGAATTCCGGCGCCGTCTTTTCCTCCAGTTCGTCTGCCTCGAAAACGTGAAGGTCGACATGAAATCGCAAACGGACGGAACGACGAACGGATACGTAAACCACGGTACGGTACTCTGCACGATCAAGGTACGCAATCTGCATCCGATAAAACGAGTATTCGCCCGCTGTACAGATAACAACTGGAAAACGTTCGCCGATGTTTCTGCAGTTTACGTCGGCGACGGTACGTCTGGATTCAACGAATACGATACGTTCACGTTCGCGCTGAGTAATCCACTACGGTACCAGGGTACGGTGTCAGACGATCCAGCAGTGGACTCTTACTGCCGGAAGACGGCTTCAGTAGAGTTTGCACTGTGCTACGAGGTACTCGGGTCAGCGTACTGGGACAACAACGATGGTCACAACTACAAGATTGTGTGGATGTGAATGCGAGGTGCGCCATCGTTTGATGCCTTGTGTATTATACTCGGGCGCTATAGAAGTTGCATATTTGGCAATGCTAAAATGACGTGATGTAAGTGCCAAACGATGTAATTACGTTTTACCCAGGGTTGTGCTCTGCTGTACAATATGTAACAACGATTGAGAGTCACGTTTGCTGTCCCTGAATCTTTAGGTATCGAATCCACACATTTTAATTGCTAGTGTTTACATTTCCGTTCAGTTTTCTTCACCCACCCACCCACCAGTGCGTTATGTAGAAGTTGATCAGATATGCGTGTGCAGGTCTTCGCCAGCAACAAACTCGGTTTATCGGTTGGGTAAAACAGGGGTGCTTGCTTCCTGTGTGTTTCCTACACTTGTAAAACCATTGTCTGGAAACATCAGACACTAACGTAAGCAGAACGCTTTTATAGACATCAACTGGATACTAATAAAGCATATTAATAAAGCACAACGACGTAGAAGGCGGGCCGTATGCTGAGGTAAAGTTTTCAAAATCAGGACAGTTTTTGGCAATTGTGTGTAACTATTGGGAAAAACAGGATATTTGTCCAACTAATGTGCACGTACTCGACGCGGTAGAGGATATTATATTAAACATGGCACATTTTTTATAAGCAATCTGGCAGCATTAATGTCTACTATCGCCACACGTTGTCTTTAAAGGTAAAGTGCATTTCCTGCAGATTCGCTTTTGGATATATGTGTGTTGAGATAGGACGAAATAGAGTAAATTGTTGATTTTGTTGGGACATGGTTTTCTCAACACACTAACCGTGTACTAGCAGAAGTCTTGACTTAATTTGTCTGGTAGGTCTTCAACAGGTGTACACTTATTTCAGTATTGATTTAAGTATTGATAGTGTTGATGATAGTTGGCTGATCTTCACAGGTGGACAGATCACTGTAGCATTTAACACTGTTGACGCTTGCTTATGTGATCTTCAACAGGTAGACCGCTTACTATAGTTGCAGTTGATATTGTTATCCGCGGGTATATGCTCAACTATAGAGACAGTATTCAGTACTAGACAGTTATGCCTTTGCTTGTCTTGTATGTGGCCAGTCATTTTTTGCTTGTAATTATCGTCTGTTTCACGATTTATAAGATTTTGTTTCATTACGTGAGTTTTTTTGCATTTATTAGCTTGTGTTATTGTTAGTTGTTGTTCACGTCAGTGGCTTTTTTCATTGTCTTTAGACGAACCACTGTAAACTCATGCCTGGTAACAACAGAAACTACTGTAACCAGAAAGCTCATGAACCTGAGTGGTAGCTCTGTGGCTCGTAATGTCGTATTTTGCCACATGGTTTTGTCCACTTACTATAAAAGGCCACACTGCTGTCTGCATTAGTCCGTTAAGCCAACCCCAAGATGCTGCAATCGGTATGAAGTGTTAGCGACTTCACTTTCTTTGCCTCGGCATGTGAGGGTCAGTGGCCCGTCCTCTCCCTCGCCGCATGTACTTCCTACCGACAGTGTGAAGTTAGTGTTCTCATTTTGTAGCCGAGTTCGTTGTGGTGCAAGTGGGTCATAAATTTCCAAATATCTCTACTTTGGAGGGGATTTTAACTCCTGAAATCTCGTATCAGAATGCAGTACGCTAGCCACTAGACTATCTCGCAATCCCTGATTACCAGACAATTCCAAGCACCTTCCACCTTGGCCATCTGCCTGTCTACCTGCCTGAATTTTGGATATGGACTTGGAACTGAATCTAATCTCACCGATTTTGTTTTTGACTAAGCGCCTTTGAATATGCTGGTTCCCAGGATATGGATTTTATGGGCGCTGAAGAAATCCGAAGATTACAGTTATGATCATATCCATGAGAATTCTTGGTTCATTAGTATCTTATTACCTTTGAAAACAGACAACGACGCGGTAAAGATGGTCACTCCTAGGAAACAGCAATCTACTTGTGCATCAAGACTGGGAGATCTAAAGGAGGTGTCAAAAAGTACATGCATTCTTGTTGCATGTTTATGCAACCTCATTAATTCGCCTTTTCTTCCACGACTCCCCTATTGTCCTTGGTCGGTCGGTCTGTCTGTCTGTCTGTCTGTCTGTCTGTCTGTCTGTCTGTCTGTCTGTCTGTTAAATACCAACCCTTTACCCTTATCTCAAGTCACTTTTCCTATATGCCTTCCCTTCTTTCTAGCCATCTCGAAAGGTGAAAAGTTGTTGTCTGATGACATTAGGTAGAAGGCTAACAAGATCTGATTGAAGCTTATATTATTATCGATGCAAAGGAGGCAGCATCGTGGAAATAATTTCTCTGAATTAGCAAAAACAAGGCAACCAAGGCCACAGATATACGTATACACAGTCTGTTCTCAATGCCGCTGCCCGTCTCATTAGAGGCCTCCCTAAGTATGGCCAAATAACTTACTTTATGCGGGACACTTTGCACTGGCTTCCTATTCAGCAGCGTATTCAGTTCAAGATCCTAACCTTTATGCGTCATTGTCTTGTTGGCTGTGCTTAGGGACATCTGCATCTCGGTCTTCTTGGTTCAGGCCGTTGCACTCTACGGTCAGCCTCCTTTGGACTCCTGACTGTCCCTCGTATGCGCACTGCTACAGCGCAGTCTAGAAGCTTTGCTCTGTTGGACCTACCAGCTGGAATCGCCTTTCCCGAGAGCTGCGGCTTGAGTTCCTCAGTTTGTTCCTTCCGCAGTTTCGCAAGCGCCTGAAGTCTGTACTATTTGACAGTGGTCTCACTAGTCAGAGTCTGGAGCGCCTCTGATGAGTTTATTCTTGAAGTGGCTCTTTTAGAAGTGTCAGATTAAAATTACAATTAACAATATCATTTAAGAAAGTGACAGAAACTTAAAGAGTAGAAATTCTTCAATATGAGTTGTTGACTTGTGATATAGTTTGTATGATAATATTTTACAACCGTACACTGTCGTAGCTTTCAACAGGAAGTTATGAAGAAATTGCAAATGAATATAACTAATAAATTTCAGTGGTTCTAACAGGGATATAGTATCTTCTGGTGTCCAGTGGATGACATGCGTAGAATGGATATCACCCGGATGGTCAAACAAGCGGAGGCATGCGATCGACACCAACAGACCGTGAGCCCACCGACTTAAGGAAGGAAGGAAGGAAGAGATAAAGAAAGGAAGGAAGGAATGACAATAGTTTCTGCTATTTCGATACATTATTTTTAAGAAGGTAGGTAGTTATAAGCATAAATATATTTATTCGTAAGCGTAAAGATGTCCTTCTGTCTGTAGTGATATGATAACTCACTTGAAAATAAGATGAATAATAGTCTACAGGTGCGAGCAGAAAATATAGCAGATGTCCGGATATCAGGCCTTGTTCTGTGTTGCTATTTTTATAACTTATGTGGGAAAGGTAAGTATATGGTTTAGGCCTACAACATGTGAACTGCTAAGAGACTGAGAAGTCGCGGATTCGTGTTAGCACGAGAAACACTAATCTAATCTAATCCCTGCCTTCTAGATGACCGTTATCATAATACACAAGGCATCAATCGACAGTCTTTTCAACTGAAAACAGTGGTCAGTAGGCTTAATCGTAATCTGTTGCCGAAGCTTAGTCGAAACTGATGTCAGGGAAACCTGAAGACGGGTTTCGACGGCCTCGATAAGTAGCGACAGTATCTGCATGGACCACTGCTCATGCACAACAGGCAGCTCTGTGTTCCGGCCTCGAGGCAGTAGGGACGACAAACACTGCACTCAGCAACGAGGTTTTAACCCTCAATCTCTAGGTTAACAATAAATAAATAAATAATAAATAATAACTTATCGGGATTCTTTTCTTCTGAATACTGCATATATATAATATTAGCGTGGCCTTTATTTATATGGCGAAAATTAATTGCAATGCAATATTAAGTCTCACCCTTTCAAGATATTCCTTATTATGAAAAATATTATGTGCAAATTTTCAACGAAAAATTTAATATTTACAGGTCGCTCAACAACCCAAATGTTTAGCCATATAGCGTAAATTTCAAAAATTAGAAAATTAAGGCCACCCTAATATATATATATATACACTTGTGACGCTTTAGCTCAATCAGTAACGCGCTTGCCTCATGATCTAACGCTTGCGAGTTCGAGCCTGCTAAGCCGACTCTGTGTAACAATCATAGACAAGTTGTTCACGCACGACTTCTTCTGTCACCGAGCAGTAAATTGGCGCCGGCTTCGACTGAGGGTTAAATGGTTCTTGTGCGTCTCTAGGAGTGTAGGTAAACCATTATAGCAGCTGATGTCGAGCCTAGTTAATCGCCAGATGGCCGCAGTAGCACTGTCGCTCCAGCATTAACCTGTATGAGTGGACGCTGGTCTTAAGAGATGTTAGATCACAATAGCAAAAGAAATGACTTTGACTTGTTACATATGTCAGAACCAAAAAAAAATAGGATCCCACTTACTCAGTGACTTGGTTGTATGAGGGGCAGGAAGACAGTCCGCGGAAAAAGTCAAAGTTATGGCGATTGTAAACGATGGGACACAACGAGAAAAGAAAATTGGGAAACCTCGTTTTGTGCCTTTTCTCGGAAAACGTCACCTTAGGGACCAGCTCGCGACAAAACGTATGGCGCCATCGTTAAATACTAGCACGGTCCATGCAACGTACGCATACAAAATAACGGCTCTGACAGCCTGAAGATGTCGCTGAACACGGGATTATGGAATGGGTATAAGTTGAATAATGGGGTAACGCCAAAGCCAGAAAGGTAGGGTATGGTAAGGTCGATGTCAAAGGCCATGGTGCCAGCATAAGATGTCGTTAAACACTGGTTACTATAAAACTTCTGCATTGGATGACGATGGTGGATTTTGTCAAAATGATCGTCTATTGATGCTTTGTTCAATATTATGACGTCGTTAAAAAAGGTCCTCAGGTCATATATTGCAGTCCTTAAGCACCATTGTCTGGTAGTAGGCGAAATTCAATGTGCATGGAGACCACGCAAAGCCTGTTCCACGGACGAAGATCGTTGTCAAGATGGCCACGCTGGTTTACAAAGTGTCTGCACAGACTGGCACCAACGTACCTGCCGCAAGATTGTGTGCCACAAGCAGTTCAACAAATTACGACATATGCTTGTATATAAGTGGCCTTTTATATAGCGCTTTTTGTGGACCACACAAATGCGCTAAAACATGACAGTCTTACAGATTCATCTAGCAGATACACACTGCTGCATTTGAGTTTGTGCAGCATACGTTTTCAACTGTCTTCATTGCATTGATCTGTTATGTTAACGTTATACTGCGCTGCTTGGTCAGCAGATTTTAATGGAGCATTTGCATATGAAATTTCTATGAGTCATCGGATCATTGATTTATGCACGCGTGTATCATGTGCTGGCTGGCACGTATCTACTATACAATACTATGCTATACTACAATACACCCACACTTATCATTATTCTGCAAATTATAAAACCTGAGAACGAAAAGTAAGTTTGCTGTCGTATGTATTATTGGACATGTCTATTTACTGCATAACTCAGTACTTGGGCTGACTGTTAACATTGTACAGCACCACAGAAGTAGCCTGCTACTTACGATGCTATATAAAATGTCGTCATTAGGCCTACGTTTCATTACATTACCTGTTGGGGCAGACCATCGAAGGAGAATACAAGCAAGAACAAGACGGAGGAGAACGAGGACGAGGACGGACACAAGGCGCTATATAAGCTTTTATCTTTCTTATTTTGAGCATATGGTTCGCTCCTCTACGGGTGTAGCAATGAGTTAGTGAAGGGATTTTGTCTGTCATTGAACTGTGTAGTTTTACAGTTCGGCTTGTGCTGGAGAGTTCGGCTGTGTTTGATAAAGATGACATTTGGTTTTAAAGTTGACATCTATTTATTAGTAACTGTTGTATTCTGATAACGTTTAACTACCAAGTTTTATCAGATCGCTTTTAACGTTGACATCTGTTTACAACTGACAGTTGAACTCTGATAAAGTTTTATGACAAAGTTCTCCAATAGTTGGATAGGTGTGAACCCGAAACAGTGTCGAAAAGTATTGTGATTGGGTCACCTGACCAGAACGCGGAAATTTGTTTCTAAAAATAGAACAGTTTCTTCGATACCAATTTCTTCTCCTTCGTTCGTCCAGATCGTGTTTTTATCTATTTTAGTCTGCATTTTCACTACTAAAGCATAGTTTTCCTTGGAAATTTTGCTGTCAAGGCAAGATGACACTTTACTACGCTATACCTACACCAAAATACAAGATAGTTTAAAATTCGTCTCATGGTGTTGCGCCAACAGAGGGCAGAATCGGAAGCGGTCTGACGCCAACTGGTTTCGAAAGACCACACTTGATCCATTCCGCTGCTTAAGGAATTAAGGCTGCTACGGCAGTTACGGCAGCAGCACCAGGGCCAAGCAACACCGCTCCAACACCTACGGCCACGACCGTAGCAGCGATGCCCACAGGGCCCAAACAAAGCCCGGCTGCCCCGATGGACTGTAAGGTCGCGACAAGGCT
Organism: Norana najaformis; assembly: GCA_964023275.1. NCBI lineage: Eukaryota > Metazoa > Annelida > Clitellata > Crassiclitellata > Hormogastridae > Norana > Norana najaformis. The sequence goes on from OZ029923.1 coordinate 21,306,908, forward strand.
ACCGGCTGGGACGACTCCTGCGTTGGCGACAGCTGCGGCTGACATCATGCTGGCTGCGTAGCTGCCGGCTGTGACACCGCTGCCTGTGAAGCCAATCGCTCCGAGAATTGTTCCAATTCCGTAAGGCCTGAAATGTTATTTTAACCAGCATAAAGCCGCGCACTTCAATGCGATTATGCCTGTATGTATGTATGCATGGATCGCTGGATGGCGTGCCGCCATTTTCTTGTTTAGAATCGTTCCTTTTGCGCTGTTATATTACCTTGCCTTACCTTAGCTTGCCTTAAATTATCTTATCTTGCATTGCATTACCTTGCCTTAAATTAATTTACTAAACCTGACATTAACTTGTCTTGCCTTACCTTATTTTACCTTACTTAACCTTACTCTGCCTTGTCTTACATTACCTTGCATTTTCTTTGGCAGCTACGTTGTTTTTGCAAAATTTTACCCCGAATAGTTTATGAATAAGTTTTTGCTTACGAATCATCACAACATACACATATTATATATCATCTGAATCCTTTTAAAATTCTTTACAAGAATATGACATCCAAAAAGTTCATAATGTCAAAGAAGTATTTCACAGTTCATGGCAAACTTTTAAAAATTAAAAATTTAAAATGTTATTATTTTATTTGAAAATTTATAAAATTTTCATGAACAGCATGATATGTAAAAGAGCACTATCAAACGTAGGTACACATATAACAAACATAAAACAAACAATTCTGGCACTAAAAATAAAGTAGTTCAGATTAGAGAAGATCGTGTATGAAAGGCCTCAAGACATTTACGATATGCTTATCTCTGACACTTCACAAAAATGTACAGTTTTGATTTGTTTGTATTTACCACAAGCTGTTTTTTATAAGCACAAACAGAACAACTTCTTCTAGGCAATTTAGAACTATCAAAATGTTTGCCCCTCAATCTCACATCAGAGCTCACAGGTGCTCTTCCAGATGGCCTTCCAACTGTGGGTTCTGCATAACTGTCAAGCAAGGGTTGAACCAGCTGATGAGCCAATTCCATTCTAATTCCACTGCCATTTGCTCATCACCGTCACTGTATTGAAGTTCCGAAATGCCTAACTTGTCAAATTCGTCCGTTTCAAGAGTCGTCAAAACATCCCCGGTTATATAAAATCCTAGCTTTTCTGACGTTTCCGCACGTTAGGAGGGATTTAAAATTTAAATGCCGACCCTAAACAAAAACGCAGATTTTATTTAGCGTATGCAGTTCGCGCTAAGCCAGCATGCAGCAGCCTCATCAGCAACATGGAGTGCGGATAGACCGCCCGGGAAACTAGTTATTGTACAGACATCAACAATGTGGGACATAGTTTGGATTTCTCCACAGCTGCAGAAAGGGGAGGTAGCCTGCTTCCATCGAACCTGATTCGCCGCACAGCGGCCCTGACCGGTTCTGAACTGGTTCAGAGTAGACCAGAGGCGACGTGGCAAGGTGAAACCAGGGGGCCAGACAGATGGCACGGACACGAGGGAATGGTTTACAACATCAGTTGCAGACCACTCGGAACTCCAGACCGAATTAGCTGTCATGTCCACTGGTGAATTCAGCCACACAGGCCGTCTCGACGGTAGACGCACAGTTGGATGGAGTGCGATATCAGCGTTCAGCGGGAGACTGTCATTCAGTTGGACTTTAGCGAGTAGTCTCGCCGTCGCCTCCTGTCTTCTGAGATGTGGTGGAGGGATGTTACATAGGACCGGAAGCCACGGCAGAGGGGTGGGACGAAGTGTGCCGGAGATGATGCGCATTGATGTGTTCAGCTCTACGTCAAGCAGATGCGTGTGGCTTGAAAAACGCAGATGAACTCTGAAAATCAAACGATTTATTTTGTGTAAACACACGGGAAAACCCATGTGGCATTTTTCCACATCAGTATTGAGTCTGCTACTGCTAGATGTGAAGAAAATTTTAAATATAGCTAATTATAATGCAAGGGGCAGGTTCCCCCCATGCGGAGAGTGATTGTCGTAATACCCTAAGCATGAATCGATGGTCGTTTCAAGTTAAGTCGTTTTAGAAAATTTCCGTTGCAAAACTTATTTCAAATTACGATAGGCAATTCACTTTATTCTACATACTAACATTTTCAGATGATTATTCTCTTGTTCAAACGTTTCTTTGCTCGTCCCAGCTTAACGAAACTTCTTCCTTTCTGTCTGAACTGTCCTGATCAAATGCAAGTCGTGAAAGCGCAATGCACATCTGCTGCCTGCCACGTTACCTCGCCACAGCGATCTAGGATCGATACTTTCAGAATCTTCTATTTTCTCAAAACAAAAACATTATTTGAGTGGGTTTTTCAATCGACCGAAAGACCTGTCAGTGGATGAATTAACAACGCTCTCGACTCGTTATGATCTCTTTAGGTACGTATGTGCGTAGGTATGTATGTATGTATGTACGTATGTATGTATGTATGTTTGTATGCATATATGTATTTATGTACGTGTGTACGTACGTATGTACAGTATGTATGTATGTACGTTTGTATGTATGTATGTATGTATATATGTATGTATGCACGTGGGTACGCGTGTACGTATGTATATATGTACGTATGTACGTATGTATGTGTGTATGTATGTATGTATGTGTGTACGTATGTACGTATGTATGTATGTATGTATATATGTATTTATATACGTACGTACGTATGTATGTATGTATGTATGTATGTATGTATGTATGTATGTATGTATGTATGTATGTATGTAGACACTTAATATAGCGGATTTTGTTCCTCTCAAAAGCGCCGCTGCTAACGTTCATCAAGAACAACAAACAGCCCTTGTGTAGTGTAAACAATGGTGTTGTTTATCGGTTGACCTTTCCATGGCAGGTTGCCTCCTTAAGATCCTGCGCCGGTGTATCAAACAATTTTATACTTTTTGAATGTTACTTACTTCTCATTTGTCATCTAGGCCACCACGACTACATGAGGAGCGATAGACTTCCTGATCTGCGGTTGAGTCTCGGATCTGTAGATCAGCGTGCTCCGACTGCTTCCGGGTCATTTTCGTCTTTGGAATGACCTCAGCTATTAGTCACGGTTGCGTTTCAAACTGCTGAATTGTCTACTGACAAATACCCGTTGTATGTGGACCATGCGACTCGAGGGATAACGGGAAGTGCGTCATCTACCACCAATGAGGGACTTCTGGGCGGTGGTGTTATCGTTTACCGCGGATGCTATACCGCCTGTCGTCACTTCTCGATAACGACGCTGCTTCGTCCAGAGACCCTCAACATCGAGTCATCTGTCAGTTCTGAATAGATATCCTGTCGCGAACTCGTTACCTTAGTAATCGAATTTCTGGGGCACACTGTTCCAAAGAAGCGGTCCCACACAGGAAAAAGCACGATTTGCCCGTGCCGTCGTGCAGGAGCGCGGAACTGTGAGCTGGCCACGAGCAGCAGAATGCAGTTTTTGACGACCCGTTGGCTCGCAACAGGTATGAGAAGCTCTCTGATGTATTCTGGAGCCAAACCAGCAATCGACGTCCTGTCTATTAGAAGTATTTTGAATAGGATTATCTTCTCGATCGGAAGCCAGTGCAAAGTATCACGCATATAGGTTGAGATGTGCGAGAATTTAGGCAGGTTGGCCAAGATCCTGGCCGCTCAGTTGAGGACCGACTGCAGCTGGCGAATTCGGAATTTTGGCAGGACTGAGTTGCAACAGTCCAATCGCGTCACGATGAAAGAGTGAACCAGGGCGGCCGCATCACCTTGAGATAAACTGCGACGTATGACCCTGATCTGACGCAGCTCATAGAAACAGGTCCTACAAAGTAAGTTGACCTGAGCGGCCATCGAGAGTTCTTCATCCAAGATGACACCGAGATCCCGGACAGCATGTAGTGATGCCCAGCCTGGGAATGTCACCGAAATTGAAGCTTTGTGGATCTTTGGCAGCTTGTGCCGAGATCCAAGCCAAATAAACTGTGTTTTAGCAGGATTCAGTCGTAGGCGATTTGATGACATCCACTTCCGTACACTGTCAACTATGGCCCTTACCCTTGAGACGCAAGATGGAGCATCGAGTGGATGGCAGGACTGGTAGACTTGAACGTCGTTTGCAAATTGATGGACCATTGCCCCTAGAGCTGTAATGACTGTGTCAGGTTAGCCGTATACAGTATGTACAGGAGCGGTCCAAGGACGGAACCCTGCGGAACACCATACAGGATCGATGCCCAATCCGATGTATTCGTGGCAATCTCCACCCTCATGGTACGCCCATCCAATAAGGAACGCAGCCACTCTAGCGACCGATCAACGAGTCCATAGGAAGTGCTAAGTCGAGTCAGCGGTATGTCGTGATCGACGGTATCAAACGCTGCGGTGACGCCGAGAAGAGCCAACAGCGTGACATTCCCAGCGTCCGCAGCATCGTAGATGTCGGAAATAAGACGGAGGATGACTGTCTCCATCGAGTGACCCTTCCTATAGCCGGACTGGAGCTTTGGCATGAGGTGGAACGACTCGAGATAACGCACTACCTGCTGGACGACTATTTTCTCAACGATCTTAGAAAGGAACGAGAGATTAGAAATCGGGCGATAGTTATTGACGTCACTAGCATCCAATCCGGACTTCTTATGATAGGGCCGCATAATAGCTCGCTTTTGGCCCTCCGGCAGGTGCCCCTCGGATAGAGAGGCGTTGCATAGTCGTACCAGGAATGGAAGCAGCTCGTCAACGACCTCCTATTTACACCGGCTACTTGCAAAATTATCTACAATGACCGTTTTCAAAAGAAAACCCTTCCTTCGACATAATGACTGACAAAGTATGATATCGTCCTATACAGCAAATACACCAAACACAAGAAACCTCACGAAACCGTAGGCACACTCCTACGGACGCAGTAGAAGGAAGACCCGGGCTTCCGGCTTCAACACAGCTCCGTTTGTCTTCTTCGCTTCTCCCAGATGAACGTGACTGGGTTCGATTTCCAGCCGTAACCATCACCAGCAAAGATTCTCCCTCGTGTGTCCTCTACCAACACCCACAGTAGTTCCACACCACGTAATTCCAGTTCGAAAACAGAGGACATCAGAGGACAGGAGACAGAGGACAAGTAGACGAGGTCTTTGGCCTCAGATTCTCAACCGTGTTACCATGCAAGAACGGATTAAAAATCGATATCCAGTTGTTTACTTTTTCACTTTTGTGGTTTTTTATTTAACCATTTTTTTCTGTTTTCAACCACATAGACATAAATATAGCTGAGTATACGTAAGAAGTCACAGAAACTCTCTCTCTATAAATAATTATACTAAATTAAACTATTCCTTTTCACAGCAGCAATGTTTATTATGATATATAGTACAACCTAATATTCACATATAAAAGTTTTTCTATTTTATACATAAGTGAACGATATTATTAATTCATTCATAAATTCATATTTAAGCTTAGCCGTGACCATTGTTTGACGAAATTCTATGGCTGCCAGGGCCGTTGACGTCGACCTTACCTTACCTTACATTTCTTCAACTTTTTAAGATTAAACGATACTATCCCTATATATAAAGACGGATCAAGATTTTTTCAAGGTGCTTGAACTTTTGATTTATAATTCAGTTTATTGTGCTATAGTTGTTCACGTCTATATATTTCTCTTAGTTCAGCTATAGTCCAGCTGTTCAAAGCATCTTAGATTTCATTTTCACGTAGTTACACTGCTAAGTGACATCTTGACCTTAACTTACACTTTTTACACACTTAATTTCTGAATAAGATTGCTTGCATAGGCTTTACATCCTAAAAAGCGTTGAATAATTCAAGATGGTAAACTTTAAACATAAATAAATCGTTAATATTCTTAACAGTTTCTGTTGCTTTACTACATCGTGGGGCTGCCAGGGCCGTTAACTTCGATCTTACACCACACCTCATACAGAACGAGAATTTGTTAAGCTCGAAAATGCGGCTTTTCATGTCAGTGTTCCGACTATATCAGAACGCTCGGTGGAGTGTTGATTGATATTACTACGCTTTATAGTGTCTTTGTAGTATGACTGTGAGTTTGTACTGCAGTCTAATAACATTTAATCTACAAGATACACATGGGTGTTTTAATATTTTTAAAATAATTAAACAAACTGATATTGTACAAATTTTATTGGATATGCAGTTCATCTAGCCCTCTTATTCAGAACACCTTGGACTCATTTTCACAATAGTAGTACGATAGTAGTTTCCAATGTTTAACGACATCTTATGGCACCGAAGGCCGTTGACGTCGATTGGAAAAATGTACAATTTTCACCATATACTGACCATGTTGCTATTGAAGCTCTTTGCCAATTTAGTGCTGAATGAGTGGAATTTGGGTCAGAGCTTGGTCTTTGACGGTCAGCTGTCTTTATTATTATTATTATTATTATTATTATTATTATTATTATTATTATTATTGTTATTGTTATTATTATTATTATTATTATTATTATTATTATTATTATTATTATTATTATTATTATTATTATTAGACATTTATAACGCGTGCGATTAACGACAGCCTAAAAAAGTCCTATCGAGTAAGATCTAGTAATATCATGGTTTATAGAATGCACAGAAATTGAGGCAGACCTATTAGACATCTAATTTTTAAGATTCGTTGAAAAAATTGTTATTAGAAAAGTGTTATCTTTGATTGTCGGTAACGCATTCCACACTTTGGGGGCAAGAGTAACAAAATCCACGAGAGCCAAATGTAGTGTAAATCTTTGGAACTATGAGATTTCGAATGGTTGCAGAACGTAAGCATGATTGACTAGGAATTGTCGCATCCGGAATGCAGAATTTGGATAGATATGATGGAGACAGTCCATGCTGACATTTGTAGGCACTCACAGCTAGTTTGTAGTCAATTATTTGTGGGAAAGACAGCCAATGTAATTGCTGCCTCATCAGATCTGACACACTGGTTGAACTTGGCAGACGGAGTACGAGTCGCGCGGCAGTACGCAAGACAGATTGAAGTTTGCTGTGTGTATATATCTCTCCCTTTAGAGATAGACATGCGGTATACTACCTCTCCCAACGTTATTCCATCTGCATCCAAGGACACAATGTCACTGCCCTCCCAAGCTCTCCTTTCTTGATGATCTTCGACCAGGACACTGTTCCAGGATCACAACTCCTCTAGAACGATTGCACTGTAAAGAAAGGATCCTGTGTGTTCCATAGGATCTCCGTTTCTTAGACCCTTGTACACAGCTGACGAAAGCAAAGGTACTGGAGGCCGGGCCAGTCATCTCAGCTCGCGCTCGAACCATATTATAAATTGCATGATTACAGAGACTCGTAATGCGCAGGCAAACATGAATTTCCTTCAGGAGGCTCGAACCCGCAACCTGTGAGTCACACACACACAACGTTTAATCAATAGACCATTATGCCCTACTTTGCATTGACTCCGCTATCAAACCGTACTGACCTCATGGATATTTTTAAGAATTTAAACAATAGAGGACGTTTGACTTTTGGACTTAAATCGTTCTATAATTAGATGATATATGTATGTATATATATATGAGGTACAGTATTTGTTGGGCACGGTAGCATATTGAATAGAGTGCTCGACTTGTAACGCGCAGAGTACGGGTTCGAGCCTGACTGCAAAATGTCAGTTTCTTTCTTTCTCCCAAAAAAATCGTTATGGCAGCGCGTTGAATGCGACGTGTATTGGCCAGAAATTATTTTGAACTTGTTGTTATAGGTCTCACTGACCTATATTCGCTTTTATCCAGAATGCTCTGACTTGGACACCTTGATGTCCAGCCGAGTTCGTAATTCCCACCAGGGTCGTGGCTTCGGGGCCTCGGAATCGGCTCCCATCAAGACCCACATAGTAAAGGAACATCCAAAGTTAACGAGATACATCGGAGACACTTGGTACAAGCCGAACATAGCAGCCAAGATGCACAAAATGAAGCTACTGTATCACTGGGTAGGTGCCCTAATCTCATAATTTTTGCTGTAATCTTCTTCATAATCACCGTCATCGTCGTCTTCGCCATCGACGTCAATGTCACCGTCATCGCCAATTCCCTTCGTGGTTGTCCAATGTGTCAACATCGTCTAACTTAGTTTACATCTGTTGCCACAGTATTGACCTTGCTTTGACGCAAAATTCATGACTCCACAAGCGTCCCAGTCGCATCTCGAACATTTGAGTTGTTACAACGCGTCTCTTTGTTGGTGAGTGGTAAGCATAGATAAATGAAGGTAAAGGAATTCCAAAGTTTAATTATTATGGCATAAATGCTGCAACCGTAAAAGAATTTGAATATTTTAGAATTGAGTAAATAGTTAGGCAAATATGAACGAAAACGTTGAAACCTTTCTCTACATCTGTACATCATTTCGGTTAATGCAGTCAAACCGCTGAGCGCAGTTAAAACGACCTCAGTGATCTTGATATACTACATCAGGTACAGCATCCTTGGACTATATATATAAGACTTAATTAAATGCCCTTAGGCATTCGGTACAGCATCCTTGGACTATATATATAAGACTTAATTAAATGCCCTTAGGCATTCGGTACAACATCCTTGGACTATATATATAAGACTTAATTAAATGCCCTTTCAAAATAATAAAATTACAAATTAGTCACAGCAATGGGTTCATGAACTTGACAGAGGAAACACAAGCTTTTTAGCACCATTTATTTTGTATTACACTGTCCAAAACTGTTTGTTTAGTTTTCTTTAAGAAGCAACAGTTTTTCAAACAGTTTATCTGACAAACGGCGTCTGTTGGGCCTTGCAATCATACCTGCAAAAAGTAAACAGTCTTTCTACCGGTGCAGACGAAGGAATGGTAGCATTGAATTGTACAAATTATTTATTTACAATTGGGTAGCTATGAAGCATCATTAGTTCCTTTCGGTAATCTTTGAGATACTGCAATATTTCTAATATGTTTTTGCTTCATGATGCAGAATTTGTGGCCTGTATACTTTCCACTGCTAAAACCAAAGAATTCATCATCTTCGTCACTATTTTTCCCACCACTAGTGGGCCTATTGTTTTGTTCATTACTGGCGGCACTTCTAGACGTTGTTATCAGTAAGTCCTGTATTTGTTTTTGCTGGTGTTCAAACTGTGGAGATAGCCAACATATTTGAAATATGGATGAGTGCCTGTAGAAAGAATTGCATTATTTACCTCTGACCTTAGTTGGAGAATAGATTGACAACTTTGGTGAAAGAGGGTTACAGTGATGGAAATTGTTTGACTGCAAAGTAATGAAATTTGTTTGAATGGCTAATAGAGCTGGTAGGAGTTGTCCATAATAGCAGTTATCTTGACCCTGCAGCCTATCCAAAACCAGTAGCAGTTGGCTTCAGTGTCTGGATGTACTCATTCATGAAGCCCAACTTGACATCCTTGAAGTGATTCTTGATAGTTCTAGAGTGTTCTCACAAATCTTGGAGACTCTGGTTCCAGGTTTCTTTTTTTGGGTTGCAGGTGATTCTGTCCAGTTGTTTTTATGCTTTTCATATTTCTTTTATCAGGCTTGCCACAAGAGCAACATACGATGCCGGATCAGCCGTTTACTCTCTTGCCTTAACTTTAACGCCGCCTCTTTGATTCTGTTTAATTTATAAAATAAGTGAGAGGAATCTTCGACATCCAAAGAATTTGAACATGATTCAAATAATGAAAGTAATTTGTTTTTATGGTATGTATTTTGAAATTACAAATTACATGAAAAAATGTAATTCGATTACGAATTATAAATTGCTTTGATGCAGAGTAACAAAGTACAAATTACCAAATTACAACTGTAATTGAAATTACGTAATTTCATCCCTGACACTCAGTGAATTCTAATGTTCAAGGCCCTTACCGTATAAACTGCCAACTGCCAACCACCTTAGTTTGGGGTGTTTCGCCCCTGCCTGTCCATCTTGGTTATGTGCCAACACTCCTTAAACCAAACCCGTGCAGAATGTGACGCTCCTTTTGAAGTGCTCTTTCCTCCATCACATAAGCAATCCTAGAGCCGCCACTGTAATTGTAATTTGTAATTATAATTTGAGATTTATAAAGCGCCTCTTAGAGGACAAACTCAACAGAGGTGCTTCCGATCTGAAGGAATAAAATTTCTGCTAAACAGTAGAGTCTTCAGGCGCCTGCGGAACACTGAGAGGGGGAGATAAAGGAGCTCAAGTCGCAATTCTCTATGGAGACGATTCCAGCAAGTGGGTCCAACGTAGGCGAAGCTTCTGGATGGGGCAGTAGCGGTGCGCATTCGAGGGACAAACAGGAGATCCTGAGTGGCCGAGCAAAGGGTACTATGGCAAGGGGTAAGGGACCATGCTTAATGCTAACATCCGCATCCAAATTCGGCAATGTTGTTATCTTACCGAGTCTTAAACAATTTCAGCTAGACGACAGACAGATTTATTACTTAAGACACCGTTGTAGGGAAGGGAAAGTAATGCCAAATGCGAACAAAAAGGAGGGAGAGGTATAAAGTGATTCATTTTTTGCGAACGTCCATTATGGTCATCACCCGCATTCTAGCTGACATCCTTGGGGCTTTCGATCGGGGGCACGTTACCCTTCTTGCACTTTTCGATATTAGTGCAGCTTTTGACACTGTCGACCACAATATCCTTCTGGGGCGGCTGGAAATGTCCTTTGGACTTGTCGGCCCTGCTCTTTCATGGCTCCGTTCATTCCTGTCTGGCCGCTCTCAATCTGTGATCTTTGGTTCAACACGTTCTGATTGGTCCTCGGTCTCCTTGGGTCTCCCTCAGGGCTCTGTCTTAGCTCCCTTACTTTTTATTCTATACACGGCTGACCTGAGCTTTGTTCTGTCTCATGGCCCAGCAGGTGAATCTGTCGCCTTAGTTCACCAAATGCTTCGGGCGTCGGAAGCACTTGAGGCCTGGTTGAACTCAAACAGTCTGCGTCTGAACCCTGGTAAGACCCAGTTCATCTGGTTTGGCAGCCGCGCCCAGCTTTCTAAGATTGATCTGGCCAGATTGCTTAGGCTCTTCCCTGATATCTCCTTCTCTTCCTCAGTCCGTGATCTAGGAGTAATTTTGGATCAGGAACTTACTCTGAAGGAGCATGTGAATAATGTCTGTCGAACGTGTTTCTACCATCTGCGTCAACTGCGCACTATCCGCCACTCTCTTACGACCCAGGCTGCTACCATTCTGGTCCACGCGTTTATTTGTTCCAGGATTGACTATGGCAATGCTGTTTTTGCTGGCTTGAGTCTCTCCTGCATCTCGCAACTACAATCTGTCTTGCACGCGGCTGCTCGTCTGATCGGAGGTATCCCTAAGTTTGGCCACATCTCTGCTTACATTTCAGAGGAGCTTCACTGGCTGCCTATCCAAGAGCGTATAAAATTTAAAATCCTGGTTCTTGTACGTAATTGCCTCTTAGGTTGCGCCCCATTTTATCTTAGGGAGCTGTGTATTTTGGCCTCCTCCACTCCGGGCCGTAGACTACTTCGTTCGGCGGTACGGGGTGACTTGCTTGCCCCATCGGTTCGAACAGCTACTGCCCAGCGCAGAAGTTTTGCTGTGGTTGGTCCCGCTTTTTGGAATGGGCTTCCTAATGGCCTACGCCAGGAACTTCTTAGTCTATCTCCCCCTCTTTTCCGCTTGAAGACCTTCTTATTTCCCAGTTCTTCTGGGTTGTAGGGCAGGGAGCACCTCTGAGAAGTTTACCTCGAAGTGGCGCTTTATAAATTTTTGATTACATTACATTACATGGACAACCCCGCTGTTGACAATCACACATACAAGTCAAACAGCAAGGTTAGAAAGTGTTATATTTTATTGTATCCTAAGATCTTTGGACATAAAGCCTATGTCCTATCGGCCTCCGAAATAAGTAGCAATTAATTTTCTTAAGTAATTATTCTAGTATCAGGATATTTGATGCCGGACGAATAGTGTAAAGGCTGCTGCCACTTTATGTTACTTTACCCTACATGTCCCATGATGTACTTTGTTTTAGAATATCTTGGTCTATAGGATTGCTGATCGTCTATGGCTGGATCGTTTCATTCGCCAGAAGACACTAGGTCCAACCCGACCGTTTAGCCTTTCATACGAAAGGGCCACAGAATGGCTGGAACGCTCCGATCAGCTCGTTCGATTTGTATCCAAGTATGCGGTAGACTTTTTCCCTCTGGGTTGTACCTGGATGCCCACCCCAATCAGCAGATCAGGCCTGCATAATGCTTTTTCTGTTGCCAACATAAGGGTGTCATTTAGCCCGGCTGTCACGTCAGCTATTGACAAGAGCTGTTTTTCCGATCTGATCCCAAGCACAGGACACTTTGGAATCGAGGAGAGCGGACATCAGATGGCAGGAGACGTAGATGAAATCGTTGGCCTCAGCTTCTCAACCGCGCTATCATGCAAGAGCGGATTAAAAATCGATATCCAGTTCTTCGGTGACTGTGAGAAAGTGTTTTTGAGCCACGTCTACAGCCATCTGTTTCAATACGTCAACAGACATGAGATAACGATATCAAATATGGCATCTTTCTGCATTTTCCGCTAGCAATCAGTTCGAAGAACGTGGAAGAAAGACTGAAAGAGGCAATGGGCGAGATGTTAGAAAGCGATTTTTTCAGCGCCACACAGGCCGTTCAGTACATGCGTAACTTTCCTAAAGCAAAACTCTGAGGCATTCTGAGAGAAACTGAAAGACAAGGAGGGACACAAAAACGCCATATGTGACGATCTACTTTTCGTGACGCCAATTTCACGAATCATTCTTCCATTTATTTATCGATTCATTCATCTATTAATTCATTCACTCCATCATCTCTCACTCACTATATCCATCCATTTATCCACCTATCAATCCATCCACTTATCCATCAATTAACTTGTTTCAATTGACCTATTGATTCCAGCAACACTAAGTTTGCAAATATGTCCTGTTGTTTGTGATGGAATTTGTTGGTGAATCAACAACAAAATGAAGAAAGCAGACTGTAAGACAACCGAGAAGGAGAGAATTCGCTATGATGGAGGAAGCAATGGTACAGAACTGTAGGTTTCCTTCATACTACATTACTTTAATTGACCTGTACATCGTGATGTGCATTGTTTTAGAATTTCTTGCTCTACAAGATTGCTGATCGTTCTTGGCTGAATCATTTCACGCTCATTCGCCAGATGGTACTAGGTCCAACCCGACCGTTTAGCCTTTCATACGAGAGGGCCACAGAATGGCTGGAACGCTCCGATCAGCTCGTTCGATTTGTATCCAAGTATGCGGTAGACTTTTTCCCTCTGGGTTGTCACTGGACACCCACCCCAATCAGCAGATCAGGCCTACGTGATACGTTTTCTGTTGCCAACATAAGGGTGTCATTTAGCCCGGCTGTGACGTCTACTATGGACAAGAGCTGTTTTTCCGATCTGATCCCAAGCACAGGACACTTTGGAATCGAGGACAGCGGACATCAGATGACAGGAATCGAAAACGAAATCGTTGGCCTCAGCTTCTCGACAGTGTTTCCATGCAAGTACGGATTAAAACTCGATATCTCGTTTTTATGCGACTGTGAGAACGTGTTCTTGAGCCACGTCTACAGCCATCAGTTTCATTACGTCAACTGATGACGTCAAATTTGGCATCATTCTGCGTTTCCCGCTAGCAATCAGTTCAAAGAATGTGGAAGAACGACTGGAGGCGGCATTGGGCAAGAAGTACGGAGAAAAAATCTTCATCGTCACACAGGACATTCACCTTCCTGAAGCAAAACTCTGAGACATTCTGAGAGAAACTGAGGGAACCTGAGGGGAGGCAAAGACGCCGTCTGCGACGATGAATTTTTACGTTACCTCAATTTTACAAATTGTTCTTCCATTCACTTATCGATTCATTCATCTATTAATTCATCCCCTCCGTCCATTCATCGATGTATCCATCCAATGACCTTTTAGGATAACCTATTCCAGCAACCGTAGGTTTGGATTATGTGATGTTGTCTGCCAAGGAATTTGTTGGTGAATCAACCTCAAAGCCAAACTGTAGGACAATCGAGAACTAAGAATTTCGCGGTTATCGATGATGCAAAGGTAAAAAACTGCTGGCTTGGTTTCTTCTATGGCAACTTCAATATTGAGCGCTAGAAAAATGAAAAGACCGAGCAGGACTATTAGATAAAAAACGGATTAATTGCTGTAATGTTAATTATAAGCGAATCGATTGAACACATTTAATTGTTCATTCTGGCGCCTTTTGACTAGTTCCGTTTTGTTGTGTATCCATGCAACTGAATATTTTATAGCGCCCTCCAAGTACCACTTGAAGGTGTTTGTCGATAGCTACTTGTGTACTGCGGATTGTGAGTGGCTTTTTCCACTGGGTCCGAGTTTACGCGAACTCGGATGAACTTCTTGGTCTTCGCTGCCACTATTCCGAAAGCGTTTGAAAAATATTTTGTTTGATCGTAATTTTGTGTTGTCAGGTTGAGAGAACTTCTGATTCTCTCTCTCTCTCTCTCTCTCTCTCTCTCTCTCTCTCTCTCTCTCTCTCTCTCTCTCTCTTTCTCTTGACGATGCGCTATCTAAATCTGGAATTTCAATTAACAATTGCAGTATCGACTGTGTTGTTCTACGTACTTATCCTGGAATTGGTGATACCCGTTTCAAAGGTGCCCCTATGCTGCTAAACGTGAAAATGACAGTAGCGTCTCACCGTTCTGAAATGTGGGGCCCTTAGAGGGGACACAATTCAGTCAGTAGCATAATTTACGATATTCGTAGCATTTTTTAAGTAAAGGAATTTTTAAAATTCTTGCTGAAGCATTTGAAATTTCTGAAGACCGCTTTTACTCTTTGACGTTTTCATCAACAATCCATCAGGTTTCTCGGATTATTCAGCCTCCTATCTCATACAAATTGATGCCCCGGCCATAATATTATTACTGCTGCTTGTACAGCGTATCTTTTGTTAGAAAAATTTCAGAAAAACTCCAAACTATTGGGGATAAAGCAGTGGGGTTTCACAATCTAAATACTGGTATGACATGTCATTCAACACAACTAGTGTTCTTAAAAGCCAGGCGTACGAATTAAGTGAATGAAAAGGGAGGCAAGGATGCGCAACGTTGAAAGGAGGAGAAAAAGTCTTCGCTTGAAGCAGTGGGTGATGCAATTTGCGAGGAAACTAGAGAGATGAAAAAGCTAAGTAACTAGATCAGACTGACAAAATCTAAGGATTATGTAGAGCAGGAGGTGCGGGTCGAACAATAATGATGGCGTTGTAGCCAGAGGATGTCGGCGTCTTTATTTACTGTCGCTACATTGTCGTATACGGGTTAATAGTTGGAGCAGCTCTGCGAAATTCCGATTCCAAGGCGAGACTCACAGATCACCATTTCAGGACGAATTCTCTCTCTTTCTTACTTTCTCTCTCTCTCTCTCTCTCTCTCTCTCTCTCAACCGATCAATATTCCAAACCGTATGGTCTATAAACGCCACAACAATTGATTTACTCATGTGCATTGTACAACTTGCCTCTTAGCGACCAAATGGTTTATCGGCAAATTTAATCGACTAAGTCACGACTTTGCCAGAAGGATCAGATTGTCAAGAATGTCAGCAAATTGTGCTTATCCTTTAAACTGAATCGTTCGGCCCTCAGACAATCAGTTTCATCAAGCAAAATTATTAGCTGACAAGCGCAATTAAGGATTGCCCAAAAGTAGGGTGTTTTAGAATTGCATGTAATTCACTCGCTTCAGTGAACTATAAATCACTTCCAGCATGTTACAGACGGCTAGCTATTTTCATTACACTGAGCCGGTAACACTGGACAACAAGTTTTTTTCCCAAAAATTTCGCTTCCTGAAAAATTGTTGGTGATTATGATAGGCAGCTTCAGGCTGAACACAAATAGAATTTCAGATTGATTGTATTACGTTGGAATTTGGAGAAACATGAAATAAACTTAAATTAAGCGCGTTTAATCGCACAATCATGCTGGTGTGTTGCAATTAGTTCAACTAAGCTGAAAGTGTTTGCTGATGATTTTCGCTTGTACTCAATATCTGATGCTTCTTGTTTCAGTTTCCAACAATAGTCAGCCAGCATTGATGGGTGCAAGTTGCCCTGATACCGCTTTTCCATGTCGCAGTGTCCGTGTTATACCTTTCACCATGCTCGTAACTGACTGCACCAAAATTAGCAGGGAAGAAGTCCAAGTGTGAATGCAGAAAATGAATCTTCAGCGGCATGTGGCACGTCATGGTTTTGTATTTTTGGAGCATGTTGTCAACCAGTTCAGTTGTTGCCAAGAAAATTCTCAACAACATCCTCGAATGCCTTCCATGCGATTTTCTCTGGCCCCATTAGCAGATCTTCGAACCGCTCGTCATGGATGACGTGTCTGAAATTGTGGTGCCTTCCTCAATCTTGGCGTCAGTTATTCTTGAAAATATCGTTCTCAGATATTGAAATACATGTTCTTGTTCATCGCTTTCACGAAATTTTTCATCAGTCCGAGTTTTATATGAAGAGGAGGCATGAGTATCTCTAGTGTCGACAAGTGGTTTGTGTGACACACTTTTCTGTCCAGTTCTTTTTAATGTGACGAGACTCCAGCATGTCTGTTCCATTCGCAAATGAAACAACAGTACTTGCATTTCTTGAAGCAGTGCCACTACTTTTATATCGCCACAGACTTTCCAGTTGTAGTGACTGAACGTGTTTCAACAGCAGTTCCTTGTTTTCGCAGTTTTCTTTCATGCATACTGGTTACTAAGTATTGAAAGGTGGACACTGCCACTGTGTAACAAGACAGCTTTGAGGCTTAACAGTGACGAATCTATGAAAAGACGCCATTGTTGTGGGTCATGCTCGCAACCAAAGCCGTGAACAACCCACCAACGTCGGTGCAGAAACAGAGGTCGTCAACCTGTGCAAAGAAATTTCTCATATCTTCTTGGCGGATCAAAAAGACAGAAATTTTAGTACCTAGCGACAGCAAACCCCTTTCTTGCCGTCTTGAACCAAGTAGTTCAACTTTTGTTTTTGGCAAACCGAAGTCCCTGACCAGATCATTTAATGCTGTCTTATCAGATGAGGCTCACCGGCCATAAATGGTTCAGCATCTAGATCAATGTCATTTCTGCTGCATCGAATCGTCCTGTAGACAATAAATGCTATTGTTAAGTATGTACACTATGCTATCTATGCCTGCAGCACATCTGCATCAACACACGAACATACTGATATAAACGTAATGCATAGCATCTGATCATGCCAGCTGTTTTTATTGCCTGTCCTGCCAGCATCCATCCTAAGGCATGCTCAGGCATGCCCAAACGTTAGCATTTCCACTGCACATTGTGCAACCTGGACTAAACAAAACAGCTTTCTTTGTGGGCAATATTTTAGTAGACTGAAAATGTGACAGAAAATCACAAAAATAGGTATGTGATAGGAAAACTTAAAGGTGATTTTCGTGATCAGCAGCCAAAATTCCATAAGACACAACCAAAAGTACCCAGGAAGCAAAATCTTCGATGTCCGGTGGTAACCCTCTCTATCGTGGATTTAATCTTTACACTGCAACAAAAACTGACCATCCAAAGTTATAAGTATGTTGGAGAAAGCGCTTAGAGGTAAAAGTACCTACCTGAAAATATACAAGCATCGCTTAGAAAGATATTGAACAAAGTGAAAGGCACAAATAGGAAAATAGCAACTCGGAGGAATAGTTGGCCTTTTGCCCGTGAATAAGCTGATTCTCACGACTCGGCTTTCTTAGAGCGCTGTAGAAGTCTCGAGATTACGATTACCGATATCGCAATAACATCACTCACAAGGACGACTTTTTGGTGTTAACTTTACATCGAGATGACACAACATAGTCTCTTCCAATCCACATTAGTTTGTCACGGTACAATATCAGGAAAGATTATCACACGTATTTACATGTTCGTTCTAGGCCAGAGGATTAAACATTGTCCGAACACAGTAATAGTTATTGTGACCAGCACGCTCGCATGCGTAGCATTTTGTGCCACGTGAGCTAACTGCTGAGTGCGGCTGATATTTCAACGCATTGTGTCCGGGTTTGAAGTTTAGGGACATCGAACAAGTCCTTAACGCACAGTTATCGAGGGTCATACACTTGTGCATTCAGTTATTAGTGGCGCTATATAAATGCAAGAACATAAAAACAAATGTGGCAGAGGGCGACGCTCCTGAGTGACCGTCATAAAATTCAAACGGGAGATACGCTGATGCGATTCCCTGAAGTGGCTCTATATAAGTTCCCAATTGCATTATGTTTCATTGACGGTGTCCTGAGACTATGTAAGTTAAGGCAAGGGATATAATCGCTCAAGGTGGTATAATTACCCGCCTCTATCGAAGTTAGAGCTCAGAGGCATGGTTCTGGGTTGAAGGATCTTTCAGATGAAGGGCACACGCGACAAAACCGAATAGATGTTCCTTACAGCCTTTCCAACACTTCACCAGCCATCAAGTTCCAAGTTGAAGATATCCTGTTTCACGGCGGAGTTGGCACTGCAGCGTTCTGGCCACACTGATGTGTCCAAACACCAGATATTATTCAAGGTGTATCATCGATCTCTATGGGTTAGATATTATTGCTATGATGACTTGGGTTTTGGTGTGGTTATTGTGCTCTTGGTGTGCATTTGTAGTCAGCTGCATGGTCCTGGGCTAAAGAGCAAACGTTTGACCCCTCGGATGCTGACCTGCGCTGAACCTGACCAAATAACGGATTTGATTTGACATAGCGCCGGTGAATAAGCTTGTCTTCCGGACACAGCTTTTGTGCTGCACTTTTCCTTACTTTTTAACAGGATCCACTCCCTCTTTTGAGATGACTCATATCAGAGCGATGACTTGGAACCTGGGGCGTCCTGGCCACATTATAGTGTGGTCATACATCAGATATAACTTTGAACACGTGCCATAGCCCTGGTTGGCTGAATCCTATTGGGAATATGACTCAGAACTTGGCCATCCTGTCCTCAAACCAGATATCACTTTGTACAAATACAATGGCCCTGAAGGGGCTGGTTTCTATTGGGATGATCGATGGCATTGGGCTTGGACATTCTATCGTCAATCCAGGCATAACTTTCTACAAGTATATGGCCCTGGATGGTTGGATCCTAAAGAGACAATAATTTGGAACTAGGGCGTTCTGGCCACAATAGTGTGTCCTCCAACCAGACATTACTTTGTACAAGTACGATGGCCTTGGTTGGGCTGGCTCCTATTGGGACGATGACTTGGGGCTGGGGCTACCGTATCCGCTGGAGATATCATCGTTAAGACTCTGCGTCTGGCGTTTGATCTGGGTCAGAGCGTTGTATCCATAAGACATCTTGGCGAAGGCCAGACGTTCCTCGTAGTCGTACTCGCACAGAATCTTGTTGTCACACAGGTAGTACCGGTCACCAACGCAAAACCTGCACCAGACAAAAGCATCTTGTAGAGAGGGGGCACCTTCCAAAGATTCT
Source organism: Norana najaformis (assembly GCA_964023275.1). Taxonomy (NCBI): domain Eukaryota; kingdom Metazoa; phylum Annelida; class Clitellata; order Crassiclitellata; family Hormogastridae; genus Norana; species Norana najaformis. The sequence continues at coordinate 21,326,462 of OZ029923.1, forward strand.
TAGAAGATTAATGTATAAATATTCATAGATACATCTTGATGGATCATGCGTTTCTCGCGTATATGGACACAAAACTAACTAGAAATAAATAAATAGATTAAAAATAAAATAGACAATTTCGAAGTTGAGGAGTGATTTTTACGGATATCTTTCTACTCCCACTTTAAATATTTTCATTACTTATCGATTCTCTCAAACGATTTTCCACCGTTGTAAAGTTTAATTTCCATGTAATAGGAAAGACGCTCATTTTCTACCTTTTGGCCGTCGAGCTACTGTACTACTACGGTGGATGAATCCTACGGTGGTGGATACGGGGGCCAGTGCATCGCAGAACTTGCTGTTTATTTCCCGGCTGACGTCGGTATCTCTGTTTCCTCCTCTCTTTGTTCTTCACATGGTATCTCTGGACAACCCCTCTGATTTGACGCAGCGCTCGTGAATAAGTTAGTGCCATGCGCTCAACACGAAGCAGCGCTTGATAAGTTTTTGAATTTACAATTACGATTGCGATCATTTCTATCTGGACTAAAATAAATAAATTAATTGATGTTTTAGATCTTTTAGATCCCGAAGGATTAGTATGTACTTTGGGAATGAAATGTCAGTGGAGTCCATGAATTCTAAAGTCCTTTCCTCCGCTAACTTCTGTAGCGCCGTTCTAACAATGTACCAGCTATAAATCGACGATGCAGCTGAGAAATTAATCGAACCTGTGACTGCACTGCTGGCATGCAAAGCATTCTAAGTGGTAGACGTTGCCTTTGGCTCGCATGACCATCTCAAACGCTGGAATCATCTTCGAACACGCCGAACAGTATCCGGTTGTTCCGAACAACCTACAGACAGTCACAAGACATCGACCTTCAGTAAATCATCGTCGTATATTGTACTACGAAAGCAAATCCAGTGCATTTTCAGTGCCTCAGATGTTCTCGTTCAACACATATGGCGGGTGATCTGGTTGTTGCCCCGTCCTGTACTTCCACAGTGCAACATGGTAGCTATGCCGTAGCCGGCCCCTCGCTATGAGAAAAGGCTTCAGTGCAACCAAAGACATGAGGTTCTTCTTCTCCATCTGCATCTATTTCGCCAGCGGTTGAAGACCATCTTTTCATCTGGTCTTGCGCTGTCAGGTCGGCAGCCACCCCTGAGGAGTTTTCCTAAACAGGCGCTAAATAAATGAGTAATTTCAATCATAGATAACTAATCTTACTTTGTCAACGTCGTGCCTTCTTAATAATTGCAATTGTGTAATCGCAAAATTCTAATGTTTCTTCAAGAGAAACCCTGAGAGGATCATCACCTAGAATTTTATTCTTCTAGATGTAATGTAATTGAACATTTTATAGCGCTCTCTAGGTACCTCTCGATGACGCTCCTTCCTTGCCTAACTGATGTTGAGGTTTGTTAAGAACAATAAATTCATTTGTAACCAAGTAAATATTGCTAAGAGAACATGACAAGCTGCTACTGGCGAACTCTCGCGCAAACGTAGAACCCAACTAAAGGAGAGCAGTCTAAGGCTGACAGCTAACTCCATGTTCAGAGTTCCTGGACTGTCTTGCATTACGCTACACGTCCAATTTACAACATGTGTGCCCTGCCTACGGTGTAAGAAATTGTAATTCTGTATATATAGTGTGTCTGGGTATTTATTAGGCATCTTTTCCGTTTAACGAGTGCACGATAGTCTAGTGGTTAGCATGCTGGACTGCCAGTCGGAAGGTCGGGGGTTCAAATCCCCGCCACAGCAGAAATTTGTTTCGAGAGCGGCTCCACTTGCCCCTCAGCCAACTCTGCTATAATGAGCACATCGATCGTACACTGTCAATGAGAAGATCAGGTGGCGAGGAAGAGGGCTGGCCACCCCTCTCATATGATGAGGCTAAGAAAATGAAGTCGCTAGCATTTCGTTTCCATGGCTGCCTCATAAGGATTGGCTTAAGGGATTGTTCTTCTTCTTGTTCTTCTTAAGGCATTGAAGCATGAATATCTAAACTAGGACTGAAAATGTTCTCAATAAGACAAGCTGAAAATCCTCAATCTTGTCTACTTCAGTCTTGTTTAGTCCAACGTGCCGCAATCACGTCTATCTAACCTAATCTGATCTAATCTAACATAATCTTATCCATCTAACCTTTTCTATTTTATTCCATTTTGTTTTGATTGTATATAGTCCAATCCGTTTTAATTCATGTTAATATAATTTGGTCTAATACGTTCAAGAACATTCGAACCAAAACCAACCTAATGTAGTCCAGTACGTGGCTTATTTCAGAGATTTAAATCTTGGACTAGTACGGTCCGCGCACGGGGACCTTAAATGGCGTGGCGCCCATTCAAACGGGCAGCAGTGGTGAAGGATCTCACCCGATGAATTCATTACAAAATTCATTGCAATGCATCAAATTCAAATCCAATGCATTAAATCAAATCCATAATCCAGTTATTCACGTGATGAAACCGCTGCAATAGCGACAAAGTAGCAACTGATGGTGCGCCAGAACCTATCATCGCGTCCGGTCACAATATTAGGCGCTCGTACGACATTTGCGACACATCTTGCTTTCTCCTACATTAGATCCTTCATCTGGAACAGTCTTTCACTAAAACACGTGCTGTTCCGGTCACTTAAATGGGCAATCTAAATAGCTCAAAGTTCCTATTGACTTTGTAAATAGGACAATCCATTTTTCAGAGAGACTTTGACATTTTGGATTGCCCTGTTGAAAGCCGAAGTTTACATTATGTGACACTGACTATGACGGAAACTGTTGTTGAATCAATGAACAGTTTAATTCATTCAAACAAACAGTTCAAGAACCATTATCAACCGGTCTGAAGTCGCACCTTGCTAGATCTGTTAGTTAGCCATCCTTTAGCGCCTTTCTTAGATTCTTCAAAGGCGCTAAATGACTTCTGTTCCGCCGTTATCATAATGCATAAGGTATTAGACGACGATCGCATCACGTGACGTCACAGTCAAGAATGACAACCTGTTACAAAAGCCCCGTCGAAATCCGATTGGTCAGAGAAACCGGACACCAGGCTACGGTAATATTTGGGTAAATCTCAAGTTTAGACCTGAATAATATTATCCGGAGTTGACAGATGCAGAGAACACCAGGCAGTGAATTCCAACGCTTTGGACCGGCCACAGAGATTGCCGGAGAGCCCATCACTGCTCTGGTGCGGAGCACAGCAGACGTCAAAAGTATAAATTGATCGAGTAACAACGGAAACCTTGGCAACGAGGTCTATCGAAGACGAAGGCCCGAATCGAGGAAATGAAGCAGCGGCGGGTTATGAACGCGCGATTCCCCGGTGCGCAGTAATGACAGACCAGGCGGCGTATAAGTAGAAAGAATGTCCAATCGAAATGGTTGAATGGTGACACCGCAGCGCAGGCGACACACATCGACTTACACGCGAGCACGGGATCCTTTTTGATTAAAACCTTGTCCAGCCGCCGGATACGATTAGACGGAGTCACACCGCCCGACCGGATGCGATGTGACGACCATTTTACATAGGGGCAAACTGAACCACGACCGTACAATATGCCCAAGAATACCCGTTCTAAGACAACGGACTCGCGTTTGCGGATTTTAGAGCGGAGATTCCTGATTTTAGAATAAAGACGCCGACTGTTGCAACACAGATTCCGCATGTTAGAACAGAAACTTTGAATGTTGGACTAGAGACGCCGAATGATGGAACAGGGTTTACGAATGTTGAAGCAGACACCGAATGATGGTACTGAGGATTCGAGAATTGAAGGACAGACCCCAAATGTTTGATTAAGGACACAGAATGTTCGAGGACAGACTCTGAACGGTGGCCTGGAGACACCGAATGATGGAACAGAAACACAAAATGTGGGGAATATATAGTCCTATTTCGAATGTTGGAGGACTGGTTCCGATTTCTAGGGAAAGAGACTCTGAATTTAAGAAGAGAGGCTCCGACTGTTGATCAAGAAACAGCAAGTGCTGGAGATAAAGAAATGTGAGTCATAAGCCGCATATAGGAAGCATTCTAATGACTCCTGATAACTTCTATAGCGCTGTATTTAGAACGCACAAGACATCAATCGATGGTTGTTAAGTTAAATGCACCTGAGGAGTGTTAGATGAATATCTAGCTACTTTTGCAGCAACATTGTAGTGCTTCTACGAGCAATAGTGCTCATACTTATAAGTGAGGTATTGATTGATCATTTCCAGTAATCACTTCTGTCCATTCCTCAGTAGTTAAGCTTTTCCTTGCGTAGCTCGCCGACAGACGAGCAAATTCGTGCGACGCGCCAAGAATTGAAATGAGGGGACAAACTAGAAGACTGACGACCCTCCAACAATCAGCCACCGATGCTTCGACAACAAATAGATCGGCAACCGATGGTTTGTTCACGAATGTTTTATCAACCAGTGGATCGCCAACCCTCGACGCTCGACCGCGTTTACAATTCGGGAGACAGACTGACGGACTTACGGCTCAGAGCACAAGACAGACGGACGAACGGACAAGACGGACGGACCGCTGAACACATGAACTGTCAAGACGTAGCACAGACGGATGGCTGAAGGAAGACGAGCCGGGCTGGTGAAGCGATGTCTTAGGAGATGGTCGCGGTGTTTGCGTCGTTAGCTTCTATGGTCGACACGGGAGACGAGCTCATTTATGACTGAATAAACTCATTTATTTTCGAAATACGGGGATTCGAAGGTGTCGGCGACGGCGGCGGCTGAGTGCAATCATCGCCCGTGATTGTTGCCCGGCGTCTGGGGTGACATTAACGGGGCGAACGGCCTTAGCACCTGATTGGGCTTAACGGCCAGCGCTAATGAAAAACACTCCAGTAAATCAGGCACCGTTGCTTCCAACTGGGTCGGCCAGCCGTCGAAAGAGGTCGAGTAAATGACATCGGGTGACATAAGACGAGGGGCCGATTGGCCAAGGATAATATAGCGCCATCTAATCGCAATCGTAAACTTTCTAAAACTCTACTTTAACGCTAAGCGCAGGACACAAGCTTATTCACGAGCGCTGCGTCAAGTCAGAGGGGTTGTCCAGTTATAGCGCATGAGGAACAAGATCGGGTTGGCGGAAGACCAGAGAGGTAAGGAGACAGAGAAGATGTTACGGCTGGCTGTGTTTGGGGAGAGAGAAATGGGAAGGAGGCGGATTGAATGGATCAAGGTAAGAATTCCTGAAGAGGTGGAGCTTTGATTTTGAATGGGAAGCCCGATAATGCTAACTTAAATTAAATTGTGATAAAATGATAAAACAGTGATAAATTAAAAGCTAATGAATACAATAAACTATACGGGAAAAGCCGAAATGGCTTTGAACTGAGTCCACGCTTGTTCACCGACCCAAACGTCCATAGTCCAGCAAAGCGATCAGCCCCACTTTCGAAATAAGTTGCCTAGCAATCTGCTACATGAAGTCCTTTGCCTCTCTCTGCCTTTTTCGCAAGCGCTTAAAGACCATTCTGTTCGCTCTTGATTCCGCGTTGTCAGGGTGGGAGCGCCTCTTACGTGTTTCTCTTTATGTGGCGCTATGTAAATGTGCGATTACAATTACAAATTTACATCTATGTGTCTGCAGTGGACCCTCTATGCAGCTCTACGTCGTTAGAATATTCAGCTATTCATTCGTTCATTCATTCATCGATGGCTCAACCACTGAGAAGGTACGATGTTCTACCGTCCCACTGAATGTAGTATGCAACCCCAATTCTCTTTCATTATATTTGCATTACAATTGAACGTAACATGTTGTCACTCAACCGCAACCGTGGGGTACGGTGGGAGGGGGCCATTCGTTTGCCCGCTCGGTTTTTAATCCAACGGTTGCGAATTCGAGCCTGCCTAGCGGACTTCGTGTTCAAGTACTCTCGTTGCGCGCCTCAGATACAAATTTTCTTACCTTGAAGGTACACTAACTAAAGAAAAATAGTTTTAAACGTTTAAGATGCAAAAAGCCACAATAATGCCTGACTGTAGACCATATTTGTTGCACTTCATTGCCATAAATATTACTGATATCTTTGTGTGGTCTGGCAACACTAGAGTCTGCTGCCTTCAGACTTTAGTTTAAAAGTGACGATAATCGAGTTTCTCCTTCGAAAATTAACTACGAAGAAAATTCTCATCAACGCAGAGGTAAATTCAGAGATAAATCTACTTCGATGGCAGGACGAGGAGACCTTAAATGGAAGCTCAGTATTACTGACCTTTACCCCATAATAAGTCATCTAACTAATTAAATAAAATAAATAAGCTGAAAATCTTTTCGCACCCGATGTCAATGTTCTTCGCGTAAGAAGGGCAGCAGGCGTTGACCAAACACCTGCCTTTGACCGTTCTTCACTTCTTCTTCTTCGTCTTCTGCTGCTTTCTCTTTTGGCCGAAATTCCGTCGCTTTCTTCATCATCTTCCTCAAAGTTTTACGACTCGCCACCCAAACGACAGCACTGCTCACATTATTGGCACGCAGATTAGAGATATTTCTCACACGGCCCGCCAACGACGCTCCCGGTGTGGTGCCAATTCAGTTCTCGGCGAAGGCGTTTGCGAATCCACCCATTTTTGGCACAACACACAAGGAGACGAAATTTAAAGTAGGCCCATCCTGTTGCCTTAGGAGCAAACGTTTTGCCATCAAGCCAGCTGGATACTTAAAATTTCTAATTTTCCACTTATTGAAACAATATTGTAGAAAGCGGAAAATTAGAATTCCAGGCAGTCGCCAGAGCAGTTTATATATTTGCAGTCGTAATTAAGACGAAGCGTGATTTCAACGAACGAAGCGGCAGCAAACGGTATCGACAGAACAGCTGTATTTTTGGAAACGCGTTTCCTCTACCTGATCATGTAAACCAATTACAATATTGTTAGGAACTGTTTTCGCCCGGTCCAGATTTGGTCTAAATTTCCAAAAAAAAAACATTGAATAGATACAGAACTGTTTTGTCGATATCGTTTTCTGCCGTTTCCTTTGTCATAAATTGTTTCTTCTTGCTACGAATGCATCATTACGGACTCCTTGGGCGACTCTTAGGCCTCTTTTACAGTTACAAAACTACTGTTTTAGATCAGTTTATGCTATCAATGCGACAGGATATTTTAAAAATTCGCCTCATTATGTTGTTATGTTGTCGACAAAATTGGGCGAAGTCGGAACAGTCTTCGCTCCGTAACCGATCTGGCGCCACACCGGCCGCGGTACGGAGCGGCGTGGGGCGTATCATTGAGCGGGTGCACCGCGCTGCGCACCCGGCCCAACGAGGACGTCGCCGGCCGGCATGCAGCGCCGCCGCTGCTCGCTTTCTGGCGTTAATTAGAGAAGAGGCTTCGGCGGCGGCTGCGGCGGCGGATCCAGGCGGAATCCTTTGGACGTCGTCGGACACGCGACGAGATATGAAATATCGGGGAAAATAAAGGAAGATTAAGGGGCTTAGGATTGAAAGTTATCGCTCGGCTCATTACATTATCGTTGCCGGCCTGTCAACGGCAATATCGGATATAGACTGGTGTCCCGTCTTTTCGCTTTCCTTCCCGGTTTTATTTATGTAGAGCTTCGATGAGACGAGGGAGGGGCGGATGACGCCGGACCCATAATCCTTTAATCGGCCGACCCCTGCTATCTGGTTTTAGCCTTTCGGATTCGATGGACGCATTAATCAACTCGTAGAAGAAGCAATGGTCTAAGCCTTTAAAGCGGCCAAGATTCGTCTGAAAGACTGCTGCTTACTGTTATGAGTGGCGCCGTGGTCTAGAGGATAATGTGCTCGACTGTCGATCAGAAGGTCGGAAGTTCGAATCCCAAACCGACTACAGTGGCTAAACTAGTATTGTGTAAACTAGCATTGATCACATTAAGTTTTGTTTTTCGCTTTAACAGACTAGACGAGGCCAGACTAGAGCATATTGGTCCACACCAGACCAAATAAGACCGTATCAGTCTAGATATGGTTGTTATCGAACGTAGTCGCTCCTGCAGAATACACCAAACCGTGCCTGAAGAAAGAACCCACATTAGGTCATGCGAGGCATCGGAGGTAGTTCCTCCTGCAGACTAGACTATACCAGACTAGATCAGACCGTGCCAGACTAGACTAGACAAAGCTAGAAGAGACCAGATTAGGTTACACTAGGCCAGACTTAACTAGACCAGACGAAAGCAGACTAAACGAGGCCTTACTAGACTTAATAGATAAGGTCGTTATCGGAGATAGTACCACCTGCAGACTAGACTGTACCAGATTAGGCCAAATCAGACCAGACGACACCAGACAAAACCGGCCCAGGCAAGACTAGACAACACTAAGCTCTAAGTCTAAGTTCTCCCGCCGCGGATTCATCAATTCAGCACGAGCCATCGAGAACAGTTTACATGTACCTCTTCCATCACTCATAGCAACCTCTGACATGACATAATCGCCAAGCGGCTTAAGACCGATTTCTACCAACTTACTTCTGACATTTGACCGCTCTTACTCGCTCACGCCTTCACCCATCGCTCACCTGATAGACATATTGCGTGTTAACAAATGCATTACTTACCTACATACTTTCTTATTTTCTTTCTTACTTGCTAGATCAGACCAGGCCAAACGAAATCAGATGAGAATAGCCCACACTAGGCCAAACTATATGACACTAGAGCAGATTAAACCTGGCCAGACGAGATAAGGTTGTTACCGTAGGTAGTCCCTCCTGCAGAGTAGTAGGTTGGCCTTGGTGAAGAGCGTCGATCCGACCTCACCAAGGCGACAGTCGCAGCAGGAACACTTGAGACAATCCTCATGCCAAAACTGATCCAGCGCCTTCAACAGGAACCGCTCCGTTATGACTTTCTTACACCCGGCACACTCCTGCAACATTCGGTCCCATGAGAATTATTTTTAAGTACTAATAATTAGCAACTTCTATAGCGCCGATGTCTACTGCATAAGACGTCAAGCGCTGGCACACCAAACCCAAGCCGAAATCAGGTCAATGCCCAGAAGACAGAGGGGCAGCTTAGTCTAATCTACACTACCCTTGATTAGTCCCTTGGCTCAATCACCCCAAATCTAACCTGATCTAATCTAATCCAATCTATTATGATTTATTCTGTTTGATTCCAATGCAATGCCAATAGAAAGGTTCAAGTAAAGAGGTCATCAGCTCGCATCTTAATATACCTGCAGCATCCGGTCCGACGAGGAAGCGGAAGAGGAGGAAGAGGATGCAGCCGAGACAACGGAGGATGACAGAGAGGATGATGGCACGCAGTTCATGACGTCAGCAAGGAAGTCCTACACAAGGAAACACGAGGCACACACTATCTCAGTCCCACTACCATTAAAATCATGTAATAATAATAATAATAATAATAATAATAATAATACACTTACGCGACCGCTAACTCAGGGTTGCTTCTTCACCACGGCGCTTACAGACAAGATCACGAGATTCGGAGGTGCAGCTAGTCGACCTGTTTCCAGTGTGCCAGCCTGGACGCCACAGCAGCTCTACTTGTTCCAGCAACAACAACAACAACAATAATAAAATAATATTAATAAAATAAGAAATAATAATAATAAGAAGAAGAAGAAGAAGAAAAAAAAAGAAAAAAAGAAGAAAAAAGAAGGAGAAGAAAGGAATGAGTATATTGTGCTTTGCAGGTGATGTGCTTCCACACACCAACTCGAGGCCATCGTGTTGTTTCCCCTCTTGGACCATCGTCTGGCAACCACGCATCAACAGAATACGGATAAATTGAGACCATAAGCAAATAGAGATAATAAGGCAAGACCAGTCAGGTGAAATCCGCGAAGTACAACCTACCAGACTTGCGCTATAAAAGTCATAAGAAGAGAATAGAATGGATTGGATTGGGTTGGGTCAGATTACTTTTGTACAGAATTCCACTGCGTCGTTCATGCCACGATTTGGCTAGATCCGGATGTCATTAAATTAGATTAGATTAGATCAAATTAGTAACGCATACAGTTGCTATTGTGCAGAATTCCGTTGTCTTTCCAGAAATGCGCAGCCTATTCAAGGAGCTCTGAACCATGCTTTCTGAAAGTTAATGTCTGCAAAATAGCTGTCACTACTGCAGCGAAAAGCAATTTTCTCTGATGGAAATAAAAGCAGAATGAGGCGACGCCTATGCATCTACAGCCCATAAGAGCATTTTCTCCTCTAAAACACTCTCCTCTTTCCACAGACATCCAGATGCTGTGTCTTCTTCCATCTACGACGGACGCTGGATGGCGGGAAATCGGGTGCTGGGGACTTTATCGGGTCTCGTCATTCCTCCTCCGTGATGCTATGAGGTCCAGGGACTCTGTACATCTGAGGGAGACCGTTGGTTGGGGGGGGGGCTCTGCGTGTGACCGGGAGCCCGCCAAGAGTGACTTTTCTAGTTATTTGTTGTCGCGAGGTGCCTAAAAGGCGCTATATTGAGCGTCTTGATACATACATACATACATACGTATATACATACATAAATACATGCATACCTACATAAATACATACATAAATTGATACATACATAAATACATGCATTCCTACATAAATACATACATAAATTGATACATACATACATAAACATATACATGCATACATACATACATACATACAAACATAAATACATTCATATATAAACATACATAAATATATATAAACCTTATGTGAGATACCTAAAAGTACTTAAGTGTCTAGATAACTAACTAAATAACCAACCAAACAGACATTATAGTGTGGTCAGATCACTTGGGTCATTTTCCTGCCTCGTGTTGTTTCGTTAGCGCATTTTAATCACTTTAGAACCCAGTTACAAGTAGGTTATGTTAGCCATAAGAACGCGGTGTTTATGATGCTCTTGTATATTCCACTAATCATGCGGGTGCGGCTAGGCGAAAACGAGTGAATGAATCGTTAACTCACTTACTAAGTCTAGAATGAACGATAATGCGAATGAATGAACGACATAACGAATGAATGAATGAATGAGCAAACGAACGAATGAATGAACCAGAGTTCGTTTTGTGTATCATGAGACATTTCAGACATACATCGTGTGCGTTGCTGCCTGACAATGTTTGCTCATGTTTGAGGTGAGAGAGAGAAACCTTAAAGTAAGAAAGGGAGAAGGCAAGAAAGAGAGAGAGAGAAAAAAAGGAAAGAGAAAGAGAAAGAGAGAGAAACAGAGAGTAGGAAATGGAAAAAGAGACTAACAGAAAAATACAGAGAGAGATAGAGGCAGAGACTTAGAAAGATAGACAGACAGATACAGCGAGGAAGAGAGAAACATAGACAGAGAAACGAACACAGACACAAACGGAGACACATGGAGTGATACAGAAAAAAACAGAGACATAGAAAGAGGGAGAAACAGAGAGATACAGAAATCGAGGGAGAGAGAAGTAGAAAAAGGCAAAAAGAAACAGCGAGAGATAAAAGGACAGACGCAGAGATAGAGACAAAGAGAGAGAGAGAGACATAATGAGCGGAGTCAGAGAGGGGAAGAAACACAGAGATACATGGAGAGAGACAGTGAGAAATTGATAGAGGTAGATAAAGAGAGAGAGGGAGAGACACGGATAGAGATGTAAAAAGAGGGATATAAATAGGAGGAGAAATACACAGAGAGAAGGAGAGAGTGAGGTAAAGAGAAAGAGAGAGAGATAGAAAGAGAGAAAAAAGAAGAAAGAGAAAATAAAGATAGAGAGAAACAGAGAAGAGAAAAGAAAAACAGAAATAGAGAAGAGAAAGAAAGAAATAAAGAGCTAGAGAGAAAGATAGAGAGAGAAGAGAAAGAAGAAAGAGAGATAAAGAGAGAAGAGAGAGCGAGAGAGAGAGAGAGAAAAGAGAGGGAGGGATGGAGAAGAGAGAGAGAAAAAAGAGGGAGAGAGACAGAGACAGAGAGAAGAGAGAGAGAAAAACAAAAAGAGAGAGAAAAAAGGGAAGAAGAGAGAGAAATAAAATTAGAAAGAAAGACAGAGAGAAAGCGAGAGAAAGAGAGCGAGAGAAAGAGAGAGAGAGAGAGAGAGAGAGAGAGAGAGAGAGAGAGAGAGAGAGAGAGAGAGAGAGAGGTGTCGCATCGAGTGTTGTACGATTTTAGTGAGTTGGTAATTATTTTAAGTGGATTTCAGTGTAGAGCAGTCATACAAAGCGTCAACGGCTGAATGGGATTTCTTGTACGATGACATGACGACATCTGCAATCGCAGGGATTGGCCACAGTCCTACTTGTTTCACTTTCATTTTATCCTCCTCTATCACATTGTAACTCATCGTATAGTAATATATTACTTTACACATAGTATGCCACTAATTGGACTTAACTACAGGCCTACTGCATCATGTGTTTTATTGTTTTGTATTTTATCGTATCGTATTGTGTTGCTCCATAATGTATTGCGCTAATCATTGTACTGAACCTTGGGTCCACTGCATTGTATCGTGTTGTATTGTATCTATTCTATTGTATTGTGCTGCAGTGTACTATATGTTTTGCAATGTATTGCTCTAACAGTTTTACTAAACTGTATGTCTACATCATTGTATCTTTTCGTTGTATCTCTCGATGTCTCCGTCTTGAGAAGATGTTGGTCTCGGTCCCAAGGGTCTCTATTGGGTATCCGTGCCTTTTCTCTTGTATTATACTGTACCATTCTAATGGTGTTGAGTGATACTGTAAGGTTACTGAAGCGTTCACGCATTGAACTCAACTGAATGGTTCCAATTTACTTTAACTGAACATTCATCACGTTCTTGCTTCAAAACATAGGTTCAAAAGAATGTCTTGCCTAGTGTGAGCCATTGCATAGAATAGTTGTAATTGTAATAAGAAATTTGTATAGCGCCGCGTCAAGGAAAAGCAATCTAGTAGTTAGCGTACTCGACTGCAAATAACCAGTGCAGAAAACTAATCCAAGATTTTTGTTCCAAAAGCACCTATCACGAACTCATTAGTAGCATCATTATATGTACCGTATACTGTCGGTGGGAAGATCAGTCGGCGAGGGAGAGAACTGGCCACCCGCCCTCATGTGCCAAGGCTACGAAGTTGGTAACACTTCGTACTCATGGCTACCGATTGGGGCTTTTCTCATTTTTTCTTTTTCTTTTTCTCTTCTTTTCTTCTTATTCTTCTCCTCTACTACTACTTCTACTACCATTACTACTACTATCACTACTACTACTACTACTACTACTACTACTACTGTCGGTGGGAAGTAGTCGTAGTGGTAGTAGTAGTAGTAGTCTGCTAGCTTTTCGGTCACGTTGCTTTTAAGTGTTTAATCCTTTTATTTGGCAGGCTATACTTTAACCCATTAGAGCCCAAGCTTTCCCCCAATTGCCAATCATTGTGATACTTCGGAATATGACAAGTGATGCAAAGGTTAGGTCCTAGGAACTTACATTTATGTGATTTGGCGATCAGCCGCTAGGTGGCGTGTTGTTCCCATTTGGGAACAACATGCAAAATTATCGCAGAGTACCTATTAAAGTGACAGTTTTCAGTTACTACCACAGTGTATTTTATGCGCAGCACAGGCTGCTTTGATAGAGTATGAAAACCACACATCAGCGTTGAAGTAACTAGTTTTTAAAACATCATAAAGCAGTGTCAGTGTTAACTTTGTCATTTGTGACGGCCTAATCCTGCGACTGAATACAATGATCTCACATTTTTACATATTCTGGATAGTTCTCAGTGACCTGCTGCAGGCCGCAAATTGTCTGTCTCAAATGCGAGTATGATACTGCTGCTCGCAGTGCAGGTGAAGTGGAGCCATGCACTTTGTGCAGTGAAGCCTTGTGTTCTTCTTACACGAGCGATATCTTGCTTGCCTGGCACTCGGAACCAGATGATGGTCGGCTCCATCATAGAGAGTGTCACTGACTGGGTGGCTAGCTGGTCCTGAGGTGATGTTGGAGGCTTGTACGACCATTGTAGCATTGTTCGGACAATGTGCCGTTGGAACTCCGGGTGATCAAACTATCCAACGACCACAACGTGAAGACGCCAAGCAGCAACAACGGCTTTGTTCAAACCGTTGACAAAGAGTTGCCAGCACCACTTCTTGGAGCGAAACACTGGGCGATAGTTAGACATGAAGCGGTCCGGTTCATATGGTGACATGCCAATTAGTTCAGGATGCTTATTGCTAACCTTCTCAATGTCAGTAGTGGCTATTTCATGCGTATTTGCTCTTTTCTTGACCCATTTGGGTTGCGATATAAAGTCCACTTTCGGTTTCTTTACCTTTGGAGTGCATGAGATTCTTGTACCTGACTCGCATCGTCTGCACCTCTATGCACAAAAACAGTAACTGGCCCAGAAACATCAGATGGAAGAATCGAAGGTAATAGGTCATCTTCATCCGCAAATTCTTCATCGGATACACCATCCACTATCGCTGGTGGCATAATAACTATTTCAACATCTTTGTCAATAGCAGACATTGCATCTGAAGCCCCTGTCGGGTGAACAAACTGCTCAATGTTACATCTTCGCTATCTGCATCAGCCTGTACCATAGCAATTGCCTCAGACAAGGAGAACTTTCTTTTCAACATCTGAAAACGGAATCATACAAAAAGCGCGATTACTGCTTAAACTAAAAATTCTAATTTGTCTCATATTGTTCTATAAATGTGGGCAGTAGTAATTCTCTTTGTGTGATGCTTTCAATCACTCAATGCATTTCCTCTTGATGTTCCCAAATGGGAACACAGTACCTCTTGTGCCCATTGTTCCCATTTGGGAACATCAAAGATTTATCAAACATTTCTACCTCATTACATTTCTTTTTTACAATCTTCACTGGCATAACAATAGCTACACTATGTTACATTTACATCGCATATACATTTTCCAAATTAAAATTTCCTTACCTCAAATGCAGATGAGAAACTGGACGCAACCGAATATTCACAAAAACACGGAAATTCAAAGATGGCTACCACATACAGAAATTACTGCAAATTCATGATTAGGCTAAAAAGTAGTATATGGACTATCTAACAGTTAAAAGCTACCCACTGCAACTAAATAAAATAACACACTTATTTTATACTTAAATTCATCCGCGTGTTCCCAAATGGGATCAATGGGCGCTAATGGGTTAAATAATGTTTGAAAATTTGGAAACACTCTTTTCTCATACATGTCATGACAACAAATGTCTGCACTTGGCAGACATAAATTTATGCAAATAATGCCAATCACTAACACACTACGTTTCTCATAAATCACCTTCTAACGATACATTTCTATATGTGTAATATATATGCATATATATTATACATATAATTTATATAATATACATATAATATACATATATAAAATATATAAATGTAGACCTAAGATAAGTATATACGTATAGTAATACTTAATTTATTTATATACATATTTATATTTTATATTTATGTATCTATAATGCATGTGATGTATGTGTGTATCTTACAATTTTCAGTTTAACTTAAGTGATCCTTGAATAGATCAGTTGGATAGTCACGTGTGCAACACTTTTGAAAGGGTTTTGAAGGCGTTATATTAAGTTTCATCATAGATAAATAAATGAATACATACATATATACATTGCTCCATACATATGTGCATACATGTATTTTATTATGTATATATGTATTTATTTGTGTTCAAGCACATATATATGTACATGTATTTATTTATTTATTTGAGGACATGCACACAGTATATACACACTTACATACATATATGCACACATACATACAGCCTCGCATTATATACGTATATAACTGAAGCGACAGAGCGTATAAGTCTACATCTATTTTGCTAATCATCGTGGTCGACGACAAATTGCTAAAGCAGTCTTCAATTTCCCTGGTTCCTGCTGAGCGACTTGAACCGATTGTGTCTAGGGACAGCGACTTGCAAACAATCCAAGTCGATCCGGCGAGAACCGCCTTCACCAAATTACGCGTAATCTCTGGCATCCAGGCTCGGCCGAACGAACAGACGAACGGAGTGGTGGTGGTGTGTTCCAGATATTAGCCGGCGCTTCAATTTGCCATCGGAAAGCAATTTCTTGTCGGCATCATTTCCGGGCGCAAGAAAATGTCATTATTGAATTTATTCACGCAATTATGTCCATAATTATGTGCAAAGTAATTGCCTTTTCGGCGGTCTTTGTCGGAGAAACCTCGGCTTTATTCACACATCACAGAACAACATGATTGCGACGACCATCCTTAGCCAGCAGAGCCGTGTGCAATGTTTGCCGACAAGCGTTCCTAGCAGGAAGTAGACGTGCAACGCAATTACTCTCGCAAACGCGCCCACCGTTTACTCGCCGTTTCGCAATTACGTGTTCAGACTACTTCGCAGAAAGCCAACAGTCTCCAGGCTCTGAAAAGAAGAAGTGGAAGAAGAAGGAAAAGAAGAAAAAGAAGAAATATGATGACGACGATGTAGAAGAAGATCAAGCAGAACAAGAAGAAGAATACGAAGATGTAGTAGTAGCAGTAGTAATAGCAGAAGAGGAGGAGGAGAAAGAAGAAGAGAAGAAAGAAACAGATGCAGGAAGAGAGTTCCAAATTTTAGGTCTAGCAAACGCAAGAGCTCGTTCACAAAGAACAGTTCTAGTTTTTGGCACAGCCAGAGAAAGACAGTCAGATGACCTGGTTGAATAATGCTACGTTTGAGAAACGAGAACTGATTTTAAGTATTGTGATTGGCCAGAGTTCAATGTTTTATACAACTATGACCCAACATTTTGTTGAACAGAAAGCCAATGCTGATATTTAAGTACGGGGGGGTTATGTGCCAATATTTGAACTTATCAGCTACGGCTCTAGTCAAAGAGTTATGAACTCTTTAAAGTTTTTAAAGTTTTTCCACTGATGACAACGTTTGTATCCATACTCCTTCATTAATTCAATGACAAGGATATCAATTTTCTTATAAGTTATCATTGATAAGTTTATTAGTGTCGTTTACGCAAATAATTACATATAACAATTTTAACAATCATCACATCATCATCATCATCATCATCAAGTTTCTGCATATTTGAATTTGTGACACCAGTAAAAAGCGAGTTACAGTAATCAAGGCGATTGGAGACCAACGCATTAGCCAGAGGTGTCCTTGAAGACATGGGGACATAAAGCCTAATATCTGCATACGAAGACGATGCAAAGAAGAAAATGATACAGCAGCAGATGAGTCAAGAAGAACCAAGCGCCATTACCCCGTGACCTTAATCCATAGAACACATGGACAGCATTATGAAGAGCAGGAAGAGCAGATTCTGTAGAATGCGACTGACGATATCCAGAGTGAAAGTGGATATTAGTGATTTAAAAAATAGATGAATTTACATACGATTAATAACTATACATTCAAGCATTTTTTATATAAATTCGGAGTCGATTCAAATTCAAAGTTGAGTCCGTAATTAGAGACGTTGTTGGGGTCGAGAGAAGGCTTTTCTTATCAGAAGACGAACTATGGATATGATTAAAAGCAGATGGGAAGGATCCGTCATGCAATCAGAAATTGATCATTGATGTAATGTTTGAACCCTGGAAATCAAAACTCTCTTCGAGAAGAAATGCAGGAACGGTGTCAAAGGAGACAGCTTTTGTTAGGTGAAGAAAGGATGAGTCTGCAAACCCCTGTAAGGTTACTGGCTGAAAGTAGTCTAGTCTCTCCACTTTGACCACTGCAAAAAACGATGATGATGATGAAGATGATGATGATGATGACGATATGATGATTGTGATACATTAAAATTGCTATATGTAATTATTTTCGTAAATGACACTTATAAATTTATCAATGATAACTTACAAGAAAATTGATATCCTTATTATTGAATTAATGAAGGAGTATGAATTTAAACATTGTCATCAGTGTAAAAACTTGGAACGACTTAAAGCTTGATACACTCGTTTACTACGCATATATTGCATGTATGTATGTATATATGTATGTCTTTGATTTTTGATATAGCGCCTTTTGAGAACCTGTCAAGGCGATGTAGTGAGCAAGTGGCAGACCTGTGGATGTATTGTCGGAAACGGATATTCAGCTCGTGTGGCCTAATCAACTTGCAGTCTTCTTCTGATCTCTAAAATGCTCTTCCCCGTCGGTGGCGATGAAGAAATGGACGTCTGGATTTCGACTCTCTCTGACCTGGAAGTTTAAGAACAGACCATATGCAAATTTGTTCCAAAAGTAAGAATAAGTAACTTCTATAGCGCCGGTGTCTAAGGCACAAGACATCAAGCGATGGCGCACTAAAAACAAGCCGTAGCCAGGCCAATACCCACGTGGTTCGTCGATTGAAGCAGAGAGGGACAGCCTGTACATGTGAGCCAATAGTATACGTATGCAGGTCACTGCTAGATCGAAATGTATGGGAAATGTATCTTCAATGGGAGAAATCTGAAGCAGTAGGGAAGATGTGTGTGCAAGACCTATCGGCTGCAGGAGCCAAATGTATGGAGAATTGTATCTACAGAGGGAAACAGTCTGAACCATGCATATAGGGAGAAGACCTGTAAACAGGAGTGACATGCATGGCAAAATGATTCTTCAATGGGAGATGGTCTGAGACAGTGACAGAGAAAAAGCAAATGAAATGGGGAAAATGTATCTTCAATGGGAAAACAAAACATAGTCGGAACCTGTGGTGTGGATTTTTTCCATCTCCATCACATCACATCTTGGGATATACATGAAAAGCGGTAGACACTCGGGTTAGCAAGTGATAAGTTATAAATCTCAAATTACAATTACAATAAGTGTTGTCATTTGTTCAACTTGACAGGTATGAGCGCAGGACATGCAATGTCCAGGGACATTCAACATGGGGTATGCTTAGCAGACTCAAAACCGCAACCGTTGGATCACAGACCCAGCGCCCTAATGAACAGACCATCTTTTATGCGTGCATGTCCCAGAAGACGATTTGAATTTTAATCATAGTCACGATAACCCAAGAACTTCTTTAGCGCCATTGTAATAATGCTCAAGGCATAAGTCACTGCTAAGCAAAGTCTGTGTGCATCAGACGAGACAATAGTCATCATTTTCACGCTCTGAAGAGGATCGTGTCACTGGATTGTTACATGTGTACTTGACCAGATGTTGAAGGTAAAAGACTTTTACACTAAGCCAGTGAACAACTACATACCTTACGTCGTAAATGTAGTTATGGGCATATCAGCTGGACCTAAATTTTGGAAATTTCTCCCCGCATCTATTCGTTCTGTTCAGTCTCTCGTGACATTTCGGTCTTCTTTTTCAGCTGACTCAGCCGCCGTAGGGGTCGCCTCTCTGACTCTGTGGAAAGACCATCTGGGTATGGACCTGATTGCAGTTTGGTTTTGGTGCGCCATCGGTTGATGTCTTCTGCATTAGAACCTGCGCTATAGAAGTTGCTAATTAATAATCAAGACATTTAATATAACGCCTTTTAGTTACCTCTCAGTGCAATGAATACTACAGTCGGAACGTAAAAGAAACTGGTAGGCAATTATTACCATCGGTTGCTATAAATAATGGTATGCAGGTGATTTTTGTAGAACTATACATCTCTTAAAATCACTATTAAACTGAGTAAATAAAAATAACAGCTATTGTTGTGATGAATTAGGGTAATACGTTCTTCTGGGAAGAATGATTTTGGACTTAACTGAATCAAAGATCTAAAAATACACAAAAATACTCCCTATATTTGCTGTCTAACTCGCGTGTGAGGTCGTAAACAACGCAAAACAGCAGCACCACCTAGCGGATGGTTGGATAAAGTACATAACTCGTTTAAATTCACTGAATTGTAATAAAATTAACAAAAAATAGCAAACATTGACTGCAATGAATGATACTGTGATTTTCTCTAGAAGAATGCGTAAATATCGTCTCTAAATCCATGAACGTATTGATATGATGGAATGCCACAAAGCTGTCCACACTTACCCATTTACAGAACTTTGCTGTATAGGAGACGGATTCCTTTAAGCAAAATTGCTCAAATTCTCTGCTGAAGCCTATTGGTCGTTTATTCTTAGGTGAGTAAACTCGATAAAACTTGTGTAATGCGTTGTTTGAATAAAATATTTCTGTAAGTAAAGTATATCGACTATTCCTCTGAGATCTCTACCTGATTGGTTTAGGTTTCTGCCGAGCGCAACCTGACTTTTTGTTAATGTACAAATGGCACGGATGCAACCAACTGGAACACCTGGATGCACCTTTCTCGGCTAATAGTCCCTTGTCAAATGTGGCTCATCAACACACGTACTTTAACGATTACGTCGGCTGCTAACGGTTACTGCAGCTTCTAACAATTAGGTCTACTTCGGCTGCTAACGATTACTTCAGCGGATCTTACTGTGCGTTTCTGCAACTGATAACGATTACTGTAACTGCTAGCGATTACTACAGCGAAAGTTCTGTACGTTTCTGCAACTGCTGACTATTACTTCAGTTGAGACTCTGTACGCAGCTAGGAACAACTGAATACGCAACTCGACTACTTCTAGGCCTATGCAGAACGGGGAATGTGTCTATGCTACTCGAAAGAGCAATACAGCTCAACGACCCACAGTCTATGAAACGACTACTTGCGATTCGGTCGGCTTTATATTCCGCCTAAGACGCGCCTCGTGCAGAGGGAGAGCCGGTCCGTCGGTTGGCCCGATGGTGCGGCGACCGTCGGTGCCCGCCGCCGAAGTGCCGCATAAGCAGCCAATCTCTTTCGACCATTCATAATCGACGCCTTGCTTTTACGGTCGCCGACATTAACTGGACAATTTTCTCCAATAAACCGACCGAGCCGTCGGGTCGGGTCGGAACGACATCTGCAGCTGGCTTTTTCTCGGGGGCGCGCGGTGGGTGTGGTGCCAAATCGGTTACCAGAACGAAGACGGTTCCGACTCCGCCCACTTCTGGCACAGCACTGGGATGCGAATTTATAGCATCCTGTTGCGTTGATAGCAAAACATTTGCTAGGAAACAATATATCAGTAAGTGGAAAAACAGAAACCCAGGCAGCTGGTCTTCTCCCGGACGAGCATCCGGCCGGCGGGTGTGGTGCCCGACCGAGTCCGGGACAAAGCAGTTCCGAAAGTATTGTGATTGGATCATGTGATCCCGTTGAAGTCATGTAGCCGTTTGCTGCCGCTTTTTCCGTCAAAATCATGTTTGTCTAATCTAATCTAATGACTTCTATAGCGCCGTTACCATAATCTCAAGGTCGACTCAAGTGAAAATGTAAATTGTAATCTACTGGAGAAGCAGAGTTGCATTCCTATAGGTCAGAGAAACCAGTAGTAAGTCCAGTGGCGAATTTAGCCATAGGCGCGGGGGGGAGAACGGTTCGCCCCTCACGCAAGCAATCTTGGATCCGCCACTGAGTAACGCTACGGTGGGTGGGTAAGCAGACTGAAAGTGAGAAGTCTTCCTGTTGGATCTGAATGACATCAAGGAACTAACAGAACGAATAGAACTGTGAAGTGAATTCCAAATATGTCCTATTTACGACTGCACAAATACAAACTGCTTGGGCTCCTGTTTTCCCACTTACTAAATTATTGTTCTTCTATCATATCTTGCTATCAAGATGATAGGATACTTTAAAATTAAAAAAATTCGCCCCACTGCGCAGTTGTGCCGTGGGAACAAAGTGTGCGAAGTCGGAACCGGCGTCCAGCGAGAACGGACCTGGAACCACACCGGTGCTTGAGCCAGCAGCGCTAGCAGCGGCGACGACAAAGACGCGAGCGCAGGGTCTGCTGCTGAAGCG
Organism: Norana najaformis; assembly: GCA_964023275.1. NCBI lineage: Eukaryota > Metazoa > Annelida > Clitellata > Crassiclitellata > Hormogastridae > Norana > Norana najaformis. The sequence goes on from OZ029923.1 coordinate 21,348,271, forward strand.
CTCGAGTGCTCCGAGCGGCCGTCGATAAACGGAGCCCGAGCGCATTGTCGACCGGACCCGCGGCCTTTGGCGGTCGTCGGCGTCATTAATTCTCACGAAAAGGTCCGGCCTTGTTTATCTATTTGAGAACATTATTAACTTCGAGCCAGCCCCCGGTTTGCTGCCAAATCGGTTCCGGAGCGAAAGCAGTTCCGAGAAATATTGCGATTGGTTCACGTGACCGATGACGTCAGTTTCTCGTCTAATTATGTTTTTCCTTATTTCGACTGGCCTAGTTAGCTACATTGGTAAGCGCATACGCCAAAGGAACCCTCTGTGCGTGAGAAGCCCCGGTTCGCGTCCCGGTCGTGGCTTGTTTCAGGGATTTGAATCTCGGGCTAGCACGGTCCGTGCACGGAAACCTTAAATGGCGTGTAGCGGGGGTGAAGGATCTGACCCGATAGGGTCGAGGCCATACGGTCGCTATAGAAAAACGTGTACAATTTTTTTAAAGTACAGACTGTTTGGGCGACTACCTGGTTCCGAGAAATATCGTGGTTGATCCACGTGATCAAGACGCGGAAATCTGTGCCGACATCTTGAACTGTTCTGTCGATAGCTTTGACTGGCGCTTCGTTCGTCAAAATCGTGTTTTTCCTAACAACGACTGCAGACGTACAGAACGATTGAAGACTGTCTGGGCTTATGCTGCTCCACGAACTAAAACATTTCTATTGGATTTTTTGCTATCAAGGCCACAGTATACTTTAAGGTTCGCCTCACTAAACGTACCTGCCTTGCCTTCCGTTAGATTATTTCTCATTCTGGCCTGTGAAAAAGCTGGCTTCCGCCACCTAGTTTTCTTTGGGCGCTTTCGAAATCTCTAGACTACGATTACGATTACTGTACTCAGTGGTGCCAAATGTGGGCAAAATCGGAACAGTCATCGCCGGGGAACCGATTTGGAGCCACACCGGACGAAAGATGAAGGCGGCGAAGGCGAGCAAAGCCGATCGCTCGACGCGTGTCACCCGTAATCGCTCGAAATGATGACGTCATTGTCGCTAGATGGCAGGGCCGGTGACCCTGGGTCGGCGGTGGCGCCACCGTGCGGGCAAAAGGAGCTCGACCCGAGTCGTAGCGTCATTAATTCAAAACGCAGACCGGGAATTAATCTTCATTGTTCTGTCATCGCCGTTTGATCAGTCGTTTGCAAACGCGTGGCTTCGCTAACGAATACGACAGAGACAATAACTACCCGACTGTCCCTCTGGCGGGTGGCAGAAAACAATAAATCGTATCTTTGTTTTCTTCATTTTGTTCTGCTTTAATTGGTCTTTTTTGTCTTTCCTTTGCAATTGTTTTCTTTAATTTTCGACTGTCTCTACGCCCGGCACTTACTCTCATTGTGCCTCGCACTAGCACAGTCTTGGGCTCTCGGGCGTTGGAGGTGCCAGCTCCAAGGCTTTCGAATTCGTTCTGTGTGTTCTGTATTTTCTTTTATGCCAATTCAGCTATAGACTTAAAGCTGATCCAATCTGACCTGATTCGGCCGATCGGATCGGATAGGGTGGCTTTATGGTCACCCGAAAGACTTATCAGTTTCAACTTGCTTACCTACCACAGCCTGACTTCTGCTCTCCCTCATCTACCGGATTTCGACCACGCTTCTCATCTAATCTAATCTAATCTCATTTAAATCTTATATAATCTTATCTAATCCTATCTAATCTTATCTAATCTTTATCTAATCTTGATCTAATCTTATCTAATCTTATCTAATCTTGTCTAATCTTGTCTAATCTTGTCTAATCTTGTCTAATCTTGTCTAATCTTGTCTAATCTTGTCTAATCTAGTCTAATCTTGTCTAATCTTGTCTAATCTTGTCTAATCTTGTCTAATCTTGTCTACTCTTATCTAATCTAATCTAATCTTATCTAATCTTATATAATCTTATCTAATCTTGTCTAATCGTATCTAATCTTGTCTAATCGTATCTAATCTTGTCTAATCTTGTCTAATTTTGTATAATCTTGTCTAATGTTGTCTAATGTTGTCTAATTTTGTCTAATCTTGTCTAATCTTGCCTAATCTTGTCTAATCTTGTCTAATCTTGTCTAATCTTGTCTAATCTTGTCTAATCTTGTCTAATCTTGTCTAATCTTGTCTAATCTTGTCTAATCTTGTCTTATCTTGTCTTATCTTGTCTTATCTTATCTAATCTTATCTAATCTTATCTAATCTTATCTAGTCTAGTCTAATCTAATCTAGTCTAATGACTTCTGCAACGCCGCTTTCATAATGTCCAAGGCATTCAGTCGATGGTCGCTTCAAGTGAAATAGTAATCAAAGCTGATAATCCGTTGGAGAAGAGACGATGAATTGCGATGTTCCAACGGATTACGATCCTCGGCTGCGGTTTCAATTGAACATCATCATCTGATGTCTCGTATCTTGATGAGGGTTTTATAGAAGTCATTAGATTGGGTTGGACTAGATTAGATTAGATTGGAATGGAATAGAATGGATTAGATTAGATTAGAATGCCTTATTGCTCTCCAGTATACAGGCGCTTTTTCTGCATGACCAAAGATACCAAAGAGAGATTCATAAATGGCCTTCGCACGAGATCACGTGGCCTTATGTCTCTGCATCACAAGTACAAACACCGTTACCATCTTCCCGTTTGTATTAAAATCTACCTTTTTCAAAGAACAAACTTCATCAGCCACATACGCACGGTTTCTGTCTAAGCCAGTTATCTCCTCAAAGACCGAACTACAACTTACTGACTTAAAATCTCTACACAAACAGACAAACAGGCCTATGCGTGCTGCACTCGAGCCCATGTCCTCGCCTACCTCAACACATCAACGACTCAACTTCTGAGCCCTATACTTCTCACATTACAAACATACATGCATAAATAAATACATACATACACACATATATAAATGCATACATACATAAATACTTACATACATATAATACATACATATTTAAATATTTGCATACATATAATACATTCATATTTAAATATTTGCATACAGATAATCTTACAGATTTCTTAATGTCAAGGCATCAGTCGATGGTCGCTTCATACATACATACATACATACATACATACATACATTACATATATGCATACATACATACATACGCATAAAACATAGACATCACGTTCCCCATACATACATACGCTTACATACATACATAAATACATACACTACCACGGTTCGTACACGAGGAACCGTGGCGCCCATTCAAACGGGCAGCGATGATGAAGGATTTCACCCGATAAATTCATTGACCCTGTTCTCCATTATCTGGCTTTTATATAGCGCCTTTTACGAGCCACACAAAGGCGGCGCATTCTACAGTATAAAGAGTAGGGCAGAATAATATATACATAATAAATAACGAATCCCGACAAGTGACTACGCAGCAGGATTCAACGATACTCCTCCATGCAGACAGTACAAACATCGAACGGCGTTCAGCGCGGCCATGGAAAAACTCAAATGCTCCGTGGCAAGCGATCGCCTTCGCGCCATTGCATCGACCCGCACCCCTTCCCCTCTCAAAAGCCCCTCCCACTGCACCCTCTTACCCCTCCCCAGTCACTCCCACCCCACAGCGACGCTCGTCATTTGAGCCGATCGTCCAATTCGGACGGCACAGCCTCTCGCTCCATCCATCACTCGACCAGCGACCGATGAATTACTGCAATAATACGACCGTAACGTGATTTATGTTCTCGGGTTATGACACAATATCCGACCCGCGGCGTTCCATACTCCGTCCGTCCCGTCGTAGTAGTACGCACCCGGGCCGTCAGGGTCGCGCCACCCGGCCAGTGGGGCCGCGTCCGGACGGACTTCGGGGGCCGAGCGCCACCGGTAGATGGCAGCCAAGACGTAGAGCAACGCAGATGACGTTTCTATATTGGAAGGCATCGGTTCGACTCCGGGATTTATAACGCATCCGTGTCAGCTCACTTCATACATCTTCTCCATCCATATATATGTATATATGCCTATGCTTATGTTTATGTATATGTATATATGTTATGTTATGTATATACAGGTATGTATATATACAAAATCTAATGCATGTAATAGACCATATCCTTGTATATCTTTTATAGACAACCTTATCTTGCAGTTCAATATATATTATATATATATATGCAATTTATGTAATACTGCGCATATTTTAAGACAATCATGAGTTTAATGATGAATATTACATTCAGACTAAACTGATCTGTTAATATATATTAAATATATGCATATCTATAGATAGCATATTGAAATGCAGCATATTGTCTTAATAATACAATAGATAAATCAATTAATGTAAATTAATAATATGCTCATATATATTCAGTGTATATGTATAATGTATAAATATATATGTATCTTTATTTGAATATATATATATACCGAATATGTATATATGCTAAATATCACAGAATGTAACAATAAACAGACTTAACGTGGGCATATATACTAAATGTTTATGATATAATTGAATATATATATATAATATATTCTGAATATAAGTACTTAAAACTGTATAATATAATGACTCTGCAGTTATATACCAAAATTATATATACATATATAATGAAATAAAGATGAATAATTTCCTATTATATATATATATATATATATGCAAGGGGCATTTGAAATTGGGACTATAGGTATAATAGGTAGCAGTCACTGGTGCATAATGCCATGACAGGAGCTGTCATGCGTCGTGACCTCCAAGGTCACTGGATGGCGTCGTCTGCAAAAGAATTGCCTCCTCGCCGAGGCAATAACGGACCCCAGATTGCCCTGCGTGACCCTCGACCCGGAACCGAATCTGACTCAGCCTTCGTTGCAACGATTTCGCTTTGATGATTGATCTCCTCGAGAAGACTGGTTTTCTCGGCTTAGCGTTTTGTCTATTTCGGGCGATTGGGAAAATTCCAAGTGCATAGGCGTCGATCCCTGCGGGGGCTAGAGGGACGTGACCCCGATGTTAAGGCTGGGAGACACCCAAGGTTGGTGGAACATCCATACTTATGTCCCCATGCATGGGTGTCCCGAACTTAGATATAGCTGGACATAATCAAGAGTTTTATTAAAAATTTAGAATGGGAACACCAAACAAAATATCTAGTTTCGGGTTGCCCATGGTTATGTGCCCTCGATATTTAAATTGGGAGACACAACGGGAGAAGGCAAGTATGACCTTACCGGAACCAGTAATTGTTGAACTTACAAACCAAGGATGCTGAGCGGACTACGTATAATGACAGTGGACAAGCTGCTCACACACTCTTGTCTTGCACCTCAGATTCAGGTTACTGACCTTGCACACGTAATACAATAAATAACTAAATAAAATAATTCAGAGAAATTGTTGAGAAAGCCAGTAAAACGGCCATAAAAGGCGTAAATGATGATTAAAAACGGGTCATGAAAAACTGTGGTGGCTTTAAAACCGCACCGAAATATCTCGATGACTGAAAAAGGTCGTCTAAATGTGTTAACAAACATTGAAAAGGTAGTCTGCTTTCTCGGCTTAGCGTTGAGGTGCAAGACAAGAGTGTGTGTCTCCCATTGTCGAACTCAGGGAAGGGGCAGATCTCTTGCTGTTCGGCCCTCGAGTCGGCAATTGATGAATGGACAGAAGGCCAGTGCATCGCAGGACTTGCCGTTTCTCTCCTAATCAAATTCAACTGCTCGCTGAGAGAGAAAAGTGTTGGTGAACAACTTCATCGAGGATTTTAACACAGATCCCTCTCAGCAGCTCGAGCCCGCAATCTTCCTATTTCAGGCCATGCTTCCTACAGAATTAACAACGGTGTAGCACGCATAACCTTGTAGAAGAACAGTCCCTTAAGCCGATCCTAAGAGGCAGCCTTCGGTAGCGACTTCATATTTCTCAACCTCAGCATATGAGGACGAGTGGCCATTCCTTTCCCTCTCCGACTGATTTTCCCACCGACGGAGTACGGTCAGTGTATCCACTTCATATTTGAGTTTTGCTAAGAGGCTCAAGTGGAGCAGAAACACCTGAACTGTTGGAAATTTTACCACATGTTATACCTTTTGTAATTGTAATTTCGACAATTTATACAGCATCGTCAGTAGCAAGCTTCTTCAAACCAGAAGTCGGAATATCAAGAAATTGCGATAATACCGAAGCCCTTCCAGCCATGTATTCGGAGCATCGCAAAGCCCTATACCATTATACCTTAATGCATTATACCAAATGCAAAACTTACATTATACTAAATGTAAAATTTACATTATACCAAATGCAAAAGTTACATTATACCAAATGCAAAAGTTACATTATACCAAATGTAATCTTTATATTATACCAAATGTAAAAGTTACATTATACCAAATGTAAAATTTACATTATACCAATTGTAAAATTAGCCTGCTTTCTTTGTCAACTTTTGGATTTTTGAATTCGCCGGTCAGTTCTAACAACACGGCTCTCGTATCGTCGATATGAACGTCGGCGGAATTTATTGCAAACTGGAATTGCATTATACAGCCGATATTTCACACACTTATGCATGTATAATGGCCCGTTGCTTATCTTAATGCGCGCACATATTCACAGGCACGCCACACGCCCAGTCACATAACCGGCCGAAGTGGACACATTATAAGTCGCTGGAAGACACAAAATGGCGTCTTTAGTGTCACAATATGCCGATACGATTGGATTCCGTCGCGAGCAAAATATGTATCTAAGGCGAAACCTTTGACCCTTTGACGGGATAAACGCGGTTACCGTGGAGAAAGGTCCCAAGTGCGATGCGATTGCTACTTATTATGGAAAGTTGCCGGGTTTGAAGCGAAATCAGGACCGGGTGAAAATAGTCTCCGAAGAGTATTCTGATTGACTGAGGTGACGAGGATGCTGAAAGATTTCTAAGTTAGAACTGTTCCTACGATGCAGTTTCCTTCTCTTTCGTTCCTCAAATTTTAATTTTATTGCAGTTGTAATCGCAAATTTATTTAGCGTCACTTCAAGAGAGACTCATCAGAGCCACTCCCGACCTCAGAACACAAAAACACGACCGAGTAGAATTGTTTAGAAGAGCTTACGGAAAATAGGCAAGAAACTACTGCCGCAAGTTGCTAGGCAACTTTTTCGAGAAAAATCGATCGCCCCAGCGAAACTTCTTTGGTTAGGCTTCTTTGCCTGTCAAGGCAAAAAAATTAGTCCAAACAGTCTGTTTTATGCAGACGTAGGAGAGGAAGAAGGACAAGGAGGAGGAGAAGAAGGAGGACGAGAAGAAAGAGGAGGAGGGAAGGAGAAGGAGATGAAGAAGGAGAAGAATAGTCTCTGAAGTGGCAACTTTCTGGATATTTTACATGGCCCCTAGAGGTGCCCATGGGTGTGAAGCGCTAGACTTCATTTTTCTTAGCCTCGGCATATGAAGGCGTGTGGGTAGCCATCTCCCTCGCAGCCTGATAATCCCACTGACAGTGTACGGTCAGTGCACTCATTATAGCTGAGTTGGTTAGAGGAGGAACAAGTGAAGCCAAAATCTCGAACCAAGTTTTGTCCTAGCGGTGGATTTGAATCCCCGACCTCTCGAATGATAGTCCAGCACGTTAACCATTGGTCAAAATCACGTATTGTCCTAATTGCGACCGCAGGAGTGCAGACTGCCCGGGTGTCTCTTGTCAACTTGCTAACATTTTGCTGCTTATCAAATTTTGCTATCAAGGCAACGGGTGCTTTAAAATTCGCTTCACTATGTTCTGTCAAAGTGAGTCGGAACCATCTTCGCCCTGGAACCGATTTCTTACCGCGCAGAATAAAGGCAGTTACGCGTCGAAGAGTGTTACCCAGTGTGGTGCTATTGCTGTGTATTATCGGAGGTTGCTGTCGTTCGGGCTGAAGGTGTATCGTGTGTTTGTTCCGCAAAGACGAACTGGTGCACGATCGACAACTGCTCAAGAGTAACAGCAGCGACTGCATAGCACTGCGATGAAAAAGTATCCTGTTGTTGGGTTGATACAGAGGTCGTGTTTGTCGGCTCAGCTGAATGACCCTTTGACCTCGGAACCAACCACCATCCCATGTATGTGCCACTCCCCGTATTCCACATGTCATTTCCATTTCCAGCGTAATATGGTTCATACGGGGACTCTTAATGCGCGTCAACTGTCAACTAGGAGTGAACGGTTTCTACGTGTCTGCGAGAGACTGCAATTGGGAGACCTTCTCATCGAATGAGCAACGGCGCATTCATGGACTCGTGACGTGCAGTGAGACAGAGAACGAGACAGAGAAGGAGACAGACACAACCACTGATAAAGGAACAGATGCACAAACAGAAACGTGGTGCGAACGTGGAAAGCAATTATTGAAGGTCCTAATTGTTACGCATTTGAAGCAGAATTTCGGTCCTTGTTCTACGGTTGTATAGTGTAGGTCTCGATTAGCGATGAATGTTCCAGAATACATTAGAGAGCTCTGCGTTCCTGTCTCCAACCAGCCAGGTTTCTCCGCCCGTGGGGACATGTTGGTCCCGCGCTCCCTTACAACGATCCATGCATATGTCGTGGTTCATCATGAATTGGACCGCACTGTTTCGCCACAGACAGTGCTAGAAACATTTTCACCACCTAAATAGTGGCAACTTTTTGCATATGTTAGATGGCCATGTTTATCGTCCTTGTGATGTTATATACAACATACATACACAGACATGGTAGCCGACTGACTAACGCGGAGAGCACGACTTCGAGCTGCCGATGCCGAAGCGGTTTCCGTCTAGGAACTTTAAGCAAACCATTCACGCGCAGCTGCTGTTCCGTCTTATAGTCGTGTGTGACCTTTACCTTCGAAAGGAGGGCAGTATCAAATACAAACGTATTTGTACTTATTTAATTTATACACAGTAGGCGCAGAATGGACGCATTTTAGGTGTATTTTTCATCGGCGATTTGGTCCTTTTTCAGTCTGCCATGAGTCGCAACGATTCGATGCGGCCTTTACGGCTGCATCTTGTATTTTCTTGCTGCGCGGCGCTATCCGCGTGTTAAGCGGGTCCCATTTGGCGCGCTAGCGGCGTGATGTATAGCGGTCCAAATATGTCCGGGGTTATGTAGACCGTCGACATTGATTGCGATTAAGCTCGACGCTGTTGCCGGCCGAGACCCGGGCGTACCCCGGGGACCGATCGGCGTCGTCCTAATCGGTGTCAATAGATAGATTGGCCACAGCAGACCGTCGGCTCGAATCAGGACTCGACGTATATTCAGGCCATGAGATAAGACAGACGGAGCGCCCGGCGGTCGGGTTGTTACGCGGCTCGCGACGCGTTTTCTCTGCCGATTACTAAATCAGACAACTTTCTTCAGAAATACTCGGAATGGTGTTCCTAAGCGGTTCATTCTAAATTTGGAAGAAATTCACAAATGAAGTATCGGCAAGACTGTTGCTTTCCAGCTTCATTCAATACCTTTCAGGGACATAGCTGACATGTTCCTTTTCCTCGTTTGGTATTTTTGGTTTCTGCGAACCTATGCTGTGACGATTAAGTTGTTTAAAAACAGAAGAGTTAAGACGCATTCGAGTTACCAGAAACTCTACTTCGATCACAGGAACCTGTGTTAGACGTTGGTAAGTGAGTAAGATAAAACACATCATTGACCGATTTTATTAATATGCGATAATATCGTCTTTGTCATCAATTACAAGTTCACCGATATTTGAAACAATCACAGCAGTACAATTTGCATTTCTCTGTTGTGCAAAGTTCCATTTGCTGCGTTCTTGTACTGACATTTGTCATTCAGTAAACCGGCGACTAAACATGTAAAAATAAAATAAAAACGATTTTTTATTAACCGACAGGACCGTTGGGGAAGAAAATTTTCAATAGTTGTAGACTTATGCGATGGTTTGAACAATAGCATAGCTTTTAAGAATAAGCTAGAAGTGATTAGCTGTCAAGTAATTTGCAGAGGTTCTAAGCCGATAGAATGTCTTCTGAATTACTGAATTACTTAATGAATTCTGAATTACTTTTAATTACTTAAAAACTATGTTATATAATGCGATGCTATGTTATGTTACGTTTTGCTAAGCAATGTCCTCTTTTGAACTTCCTTCTAATTTTACTTGAAAAGAGCTGTTGTTCTCTTGAGTAAACCAGTTTGAAGACTCTTTCGAAATCAGAGGACATCTCTTATGAAACTGGCAGAGCTGAAAAAACGTAGTCTACATCTACGGACGTCGCTGTGTGAGAAGTTGCAGCAGACGTGCATGGCCACTGTCCCGAACGGCCGACGAGGATTCAATAAACTCTATCTCGTCCATTATGAATATACGCTGTCGTTGCTGTCCCCGGAGGGTTCCGAAACAGCCAAACACAACGCCCGGTTGGACGTCGAATATACAGGCTCTAATATATGGCATCTGATGCACAGTTTAAATATACATGGAGGGCTATTGAATATAAGAAATAATCCATAATAAATATGTAATGTGTAGGCTAATATGTAACGTATATATATAAAGCTATATCCAATATACGAATTATAATAAATGACGTATACATATATACTGTATGCAATGTCATCGAATATAATTATCATAATGTATAAGATGTGCATATTGGAATAAACTGTGTATCGTATTTGTTTGATATCGCAAACTCCTTGATAAACACAAATATGGTTAAATGATACGAGTTTTGATTATCATTTCTTAATTTCCATGACCTTTTCAGGACCTTTTTTAGTTTCCCGCATCTCTGATAACTATTTTTTTAGTTTCGTTTGTTTTATGAAGATTCATAGTTGACAGTTTAATCATTATCTATTTTAACTTACAATTTCAGTGGGCAACCATCGCCAAACCAGTTTGGAAGAGAACTCAATGGCGTGCATCTAAACATCAAATATATGTACTTAAAGTGTATAATATAATGACTCTGCATTTATATACTAATATATATAATTAAATAAAGATAAGTAATTTCCTAATTTGTGTGTGTATATATATATGCAAGGGGCATTTGTCATGTCAAGGTCATGGCCGGCTTGCCACCACTGCCACCACCACCGTCGTCGTCATAGTTCACTGCCTTCTTCACACAAAACATTTTCGTCGTGCGCCTTGCTTCCTAATTCCTTTGCTATGCATCGGTCATTTCGCTTCCGTACTTGTCTCATCTCGTCTCGTCTTAGCTTCACCAGTTAATCCCGATACATTGGCGTTGGATTTTCTAGTTTTCTCCAGCCGACTGTTCGAGCATTACATACCTAGCCGAGCAAAACACTCCACGACAACTGTTTTGTCTGCTAACACCTGGAAATCTAAAGTGCGGTATGGTGGTGTGGTCGATAGCGCGCTGGGCCTGTCATCCAACGATTGCAGGTTTGAGCCTGACTCTGTGCAAACGATTCTGGACAAGTTGTTGGCGAGCCTCAGATTTGCTGACCTTGCGGGCAATAAATAAATAAAAATGTTGTGGTCGAACGTCTTAGAAACTAAAGTGTATTAAATCTTTAGTTGGCATAGTTCAACAGCAACAAATTTCGACTGTCGAATAATAGGTCTGTCCGCATTTAATGTCATCATCCGGATGCAAGAGACTGGAATATTTATCACTGGAGAGGTATACATCAATAAATAAATATTAATTAATGACAGGAAACAGCTGACACTATTTGTCTGTAATATAGCATGATCATTGTGTCCTATAGCCAGACAGCAAACTGACGTTTTATAGTATGTATAGATGTCTGACAGGTAAGGGTTAAGTTAAGCTAAGGGTTAGTGTTAAGTCATCATTGTTATGCACTGTTATCACCAAGTAGATGTTGATCACTGTCAACTGACTTGACTACGGCTTGGTTTGGAGCGCCATCGATGGATGGCGTGCGCACTAGACATCGGGGCCAAAGTTCCTAATTATTATGCTGTTTCGTAATCAGAAGTGATATGTTATGGTGATTCGGTTGCTGTTAATTGTCACTGTTTTGAATTGAACTGAATAGCCGTTCATTGACTTGTTAACATCAACATTAACATCAAACAATACATTTCTTCCAGTAATCAGATGCACAAGGAAAGATGCCAGGGTCAACAGGTCAACAGGTCAAAGGGTCCTACCGACGGGCACAGGGCTCGGCTGGTGGTCTATCTTCAAAGGTAGCTTATGGCGACTACACAAGTAAATGTAACTTTATACACAGCAGCACTTTGAAGAAGATAAGTGCATTGAAAAAATAAAACTGCCGTTATCTAATTGCTTAATTACCAAAACTGTCCTCTAAGCAAACACAGTCCAACTGATAGCATCCACACTAGCACATAATTATCCAAAAACTTTTTATTTGATTTTTAAATGACTAGGGGTCGTTGTATTATTTAAATTAGTGGGAAAATCATTCCATAGAGAAAGGCCATAAAGTTCAATAAACGATTGATTCAACCTGGTAGGGCAATATCACTCTGATATTTTCATTGATGCTTGGGTGTTATAACCATACACAGCAGAACCAAAGTGAAACTAGTCATTAAAGTCACAAGATAGCATTTTTCAATGATACCGAAACATTAAGAAACTGCTTTGAAATTTGGTTATATCTTGCAACCGTAGTATTCAAAACGTTTGATATACAGATTACCTGCTGGTATACGAGAGCAAATTGAACATAATTCGGATGCACCGTTAACAGAACTTATACGTTATATGGTGATTCCTATGCATCGCTAACAGCAGCTATATGTTATATGATGAGTGTTAACAGCAGTTATATGTTATATAATGAATGTTAACAGCAGTTATATGCTATATGATGAGTGTTAACAGCAGTTATATGTTGTATTGTGAGTGTTAACAGCAGCTATATCTTATATGATGAGTGTTAAAGCAATTATATTGTGATAGTCATTCGGTTATCGTAGATTGTCATTGTTACTGAGCAGTTATCAGCAGTTATATATCCTAGTGATTCAATTATTGTTCACTGTCATTGTTTTTCCACCGTTAAGCTTAATTTTATGTTCCAGTTCGGTTGGCGCAATCATCATTATGGTCAGTGTTATGGAGCCTTTATCGTTAGTTTTATGCGAAGCTGATTCTTATCAGACCAGGTGCGGTAAAGTCGTTGGTCGTGCACGCTTGGACGGAGTGACTTCCTGTCGAGGGAATCGCTGGCGCCCCCAAACGACCGTTGTCTTCAGCTGCACAGCTCTGCCAGTTGAGTTATCAGGCGCTAGATAGCGCTCGTCTGTCCGTCTGTCGGGCAGCTGAGGAGACGTCCTTCCGCTGTGCTGAATCGCATCAGATGCCAGATGAGGAAGCAGGCGGGCATATGTGAGGAGGAGGGGATGAAGAAAGAGGCAGAGGAGGAGGCAGAAGAAAATGAAGAGGAAGATGAGGAGGAAGATGAGGAGAAAATGAGGAGGAAGGTTAGGAGGAAAATTAGGAGGAAGATGAGGAAGAAGATGAAGAGGAAAATGAGGAGGAAGATGAGGAGGAAAATTAGGAGAAAGATGAGGAAGAAGATCAAGAGGAAAATGAGGAGGAAGATGAGGAGGAAAATTAGGAGGAAGATGAGGAAGAAGATGAAGAGGAAAATGAGGAGGAAGATGAGGAGGAAGATGAGGAGGAAGATGAGGAGGAAGATGAAGAGGAAGATGAGGAGGAAGATGAAGAGGAAGATGAGGAGGAAGATGAAGAGGAAAATGAGGAGGAAGATGAGGAGGAAGAGAATGTTGTATTGGGCGATCTGATTTATCCCTCTGGCCCAAACTTCCACAGAAGCTTCGTTGTTGTTGGTCCAACTTCCTGGAATCGGTTGCTGGCACCCTGCGACCCCACCCCCTGCGAGGTCTTTCTCTGCCTCCTCCTCCTCCATTCCGTAAGTATTTCAAAAACAATTTTGTTCGATTGCCGTTTTGTGTTGTCCGGTCGGGAGCGCCTCTGATGAGTCTCTTCTGAAGAGGCGCTATATAAATCTTCGATTACGATTACGATTACTACTAGGAAAAGAATGAAGACAATGAAGAGGAAGAGGAAGAGGATGAGCCGGAGGAGGAAGAGGAGAAATCAGAGGACGAAGCAGAGGAGGAGGAGAAGGAGAAGGAGGAGGAATCAGAGGACAAACAGCAGGATGAAAAGGAGGAGGAAGATGAAGAAGAAAAGGAGGATGGAGAAGATGAGAAGGAACAAAAGAAGGAATAACAGGAAGAGCAGGAAAAGCAGGATGAAGAGAATGAGGATGTCGAAGAGAATTAGGAGGAGGAAGAGAAGATATAAGTGAAAGATGAGGAAGAGGAGGAGGAGGAGGAGGAGGAGGAGGAGAAAGGTAGAGGAGAAAATGACTGGAGAATGGATAGAAGGATAAAGAGTAGGGAGAAGAGAAGAAATAGAAGGATGAAGACGAGCGGAGAAGATGAGAAGGAATAAAAGAGAAGGAAGAGAAGGAAGGAGAGGAAGAGGACTAAAAAGGAATCAAGATAACGAAGTAGGCATACGATGATGCATTTTGGAAAGACCCAAATAACACGAGAAGCCCATATCACAGCAAAAGGTCTACATATCTAATCTAATCTAATCTAATCTAATCTAATCTAATCCAATGACTTCTATAGCGTCGTTGTCGTAAAGGACAAGGCAACAAGCGTTGGTCGCTTCAAATGAAATCGAGGCAAGAACATCGTAATCCGTGGGAGAATCCCGGTCGAAATCCGATAGGTCATACCAGGCCTCGTTCTTTGTGGCCCCACAAAGGTTGCCACCCGGGACGGGGCCAATGGTCCTCCTGGGCCGCCCTCATCAGTGGCACAGTCTTCTAACTAACGCACCATTGTAGGCCGTCTGCCTAGCGAAGCGGATTATCAGCGCTGAGTGCCCGCCTGTGACTTATTGATTCGTTTCGTTTTCATTCGACTTCTTTCATTCGACTTCGTTTAATTATCGCCAAACTAACCAAGATACAGGTTTAACCTAAAGTAAACAGTTTGTGGGGTCAGAGCTGTCTATGGGTCAGATGGAATTAAAGGGTCGGATCGAGTCGAAATTTTAGAAAATTGGTGGGTCGGATCAGAAGTTTAGAAAATTTAGTGATTCGGATCGAGTGAGAAGTTTAGAGAATTTAGTGGGTCGGATCGGGTCCGAAGTTTAGAGAATTTAGTGAGTCGGATCGACTGAGAAGTTTAGAGAATTTAGTGGGGCGGATCGGTTAGAATGCTAATAAATATCGTGGATCGAATCGGATCGAATGGGGTGAGAAGTTTAGGAAATTTAATGGTTAGGACCGGGTAAATATTAGCGAATTTAGTGGGTCGAATTGGTTCACAATGTCAGAAAATTTAGTGCGTCGGACCGGTTCAGTTTTAGGAAAATTAATGGGTCGGGTAGGTTTAGAATGTTAGGGAATTTAGTGGGTCGGATCTGTTCGGATTGGTTCCAAATTTCAAGGACTTTAGTAGGTTAGGTCGGGTCAAGAAGGCTGCGTGATGAATAATTTAGGACGATCATCTGACCTCAGGATGCAGACCGCTGCACAGATGTTGCCATCCTCAAGCATCAATGAGACTTATACTACTTCTTCTACTACTATTACTGCTACTGCTGCTGCTGCAAAAATTACAAAAATGATGACGACTATCATTATCTTTAACATTCTTATCATTATTACGATCATCGTTATGCTGTTGTTGTTGTGAAGTAATGTAATCGAATCATTTTATGACGTAATTGGCGTAAATATATTTTTTGCAACTCGTACAATTCAGGCGAATTTAAAAATTAGTGCAAAAATAGATATCTGATTTTTAAAATAATTTCTTCCTTTTCTCCTTATCATCATCATCATCATCATCATCATCGTCATCATCATCATCATCATCATCAATAATCATTATCATCATCGTCGTCGTCGTCGTCATCATCATCAGTATTGTCACCACACCACCTCCATTCTACCGTCTTCTTCTGTTGTCCTTCCATTCGAAGCTGCTTCCATCATCCGCCGATGACGCAGTCTAAACCGGTCGGTGACAATTGCTGTCACAGGCCTCGCGACCTTAATTCATCACAGACCACTGAAACTCCTTTCAGTTCTACCCTCTCCCCCCTTCAAGCCTAGCACCAAGCCATGCACACCCCCCCCCCCCCGGGAACACTCATGGTCGCGGCACTGTGTTCTATTCGGTAGCGTACCGGGTCTTTAATCTAACGATTGGAGGTTCGAGCCTGGGTGAAGACTCCCTGTAACGACCCTGGACAAGTTGTTCACGCACACTTGTCTCTCGCCTCCTCAGATTCAGATTTACTAACCTTGCGCCCGTAATAAATGCAATAATTAAGTAAATAAATAAATAAAATTACATTAAAGACATTAGTTATCAGTTAGATGGTCAAGTGTGCAGCTCTTCTGAGAGGTACTTAAAAGGCGCTTCATAAAGTGAGTACTGATACTGCATGCAACTGAATAAATAAATGGCCCCAATGTTTGGAACGGATCGGCGCCACTGCTGTTCAGAGAATTTATATAGCGCCACCGTCCTCGGTTACTCATCTCTGAAGACCCCTAGGGCCTGGGACGGACAGATTGGTGGCTGGACTGGTCGTGGCAGAACCACCCTCGGGCAGAAATAATATTTTGCCAAGTTTGATTAAATACGCACTAATACGATTTCAATTCATCGGCACTTTTAACAAAAACATTTGCTGGGAAGAATCGAAGGCTGGGGGCAGCTGCCCGGTGCTCTGGTCTCCGTCGGTGATAGGAAGGGACAATCGCACCTGATGGGGTAGGTTTATTTGGTTAGAGTTACGATTATAGTATTCCCAGAACGGATGTTTGTAGGCCTATGTGAACTTTTTGCGATGTAGCAAAAAGTTATGTTACGTGTTTAGAATCTAAGTAAACAGCTACGTTACAGTAGAGGCCTACTGTTTTGCTAGGGTACTTTACATAACTTTGTTGTGTTGCTTTAGACTTCGTCGCATTAAACACGACGAAGTATAACGCAACATAGCAAAGTAATGTAAAGTAACATAGCAACACAGAAAATCACATTGTGTCGTGTGCTACATAATGTATCCAATGTTATTGTTGTTGTTGTTACGTCTGTGCTGTGTTATGAACTTTGCAATTTAAGTTAATGACGTGCTGTTATTTCGTGTTACCCCCCATGTCATGTTATGTTATTATATGTTAAGGTTATGTTAACATAACTGATGCTTCTACGTTGTTATTTAATGTTCATGCAGTGGTTCCTCAAACCATCGTCATAGGAATAAATCATAGAATAAATAAATAATAAACACTGAAAGCAAACAAAGAAATCGCCTGCTGTCTTTCAAGGAAGAACTGCGAGTGTGTATGTCGAATATTTGGCCAAGAACCCAGCATCTCTGCCAAATAAACAAACCCAAATTTCACCCTGAAAATAAAATTCACTTCTATTTTTAACTAAAATCTGGATATTTACATTTTAAATAAGATTGAAAATGGACATAAAATACTGGAAAATGCTTAAAATATTAATTACCAGGACCTGAAGAGATACAGAGATGGCCGGGTCTCAGCAAATCTCGAAGCTTGCAAATCACAAGCATAATAATTTGCAGAAGTGAATTACAATACAAAAACGGAGAAATAAATATTGATTCTCTATTTGAGACCCAGATCAAATGGTCCTCGGATGAGATGAGATCAAATGGTCCTCTGATGAGATGAGATCAAATGGTCCTCTGATGAGATGAGATCAAATGGTCCTCTGATGAGCCATGTTCTTTAAAATCTAGGGTGATATAATATCAGTATATATATTGCAGTAATTGAATTGAGCTCCTCGTTTTAGGCCTAAGCTTTTTTATTTTTCTAACTATTTCGTCGGTAACGGTTCCTCGGGATATGAAAAATTATTTTGGGGTTCCTCCATGGGAAAATGGTTGGGAACACTGGCTTCTGCTAAGTAATGTTTTGTCGTTAAGTCATGTTCTGTTATTCTGTGGCGTAATGTGATGCTGCGCTATTATCATGTTAGATTGCAGTCATGCTTTGTTTTCTCCTGCTGGATCGTACCTCGTTTGATGAGGTTTATTCTTTCCGAGAAAAGGAAGCCCCGCTAAATAATGACAAATGAAATGAACTTGCCCTAGGCAGCAGCCTTCCCTTCCCTCCCTTCTGCTCCCCGCTAACCCTCACCCCACCAATTCCTTGCCTTTCCACTCCCTTCAATTCTCTGCCCTGGCTTCTCTGTCCCCGGCGCACACGAAAAAGGCTTCCTGACAACTCGATCAACGCGACCTCTGCCGGCCTCGGTAAATACTAATATCCGACGTCATATCCGGTCGGTTGCTGAGCCTGACGGATAAATCGGTTATCTTAATAAGGGATGGCGAACGCGAAAATATTACATTCGAACACAAACACGACTAATTGCACGAATTCGGGCTTCATGGTCCGTTTGACATGTCCTTATGTTCATGTCGCGTCTCCCTCTTACGACGGACGAACGGACGGACGGACGGACGGACGGACGGACGGACGGACGGACGGACGGACGGACGGACGGACGGACGGACGGACGGACTCTCCTGGAATTGTCGTCGTCATCGTCTTTGAAAAGAACGTTGAACAGCGTTGCTGGAGGAATCGCTGATTGAAAGTGTCCGGTTACGATGAGCTATAGATATATCTGTCGCCTGCCTGCAGTCAGACATGAATGTTAATGTCTTAATAATAATAACAATATTATTATTATTATTATTATTATTTTATTTTTTTATTTATTTATTATTATTATTATTATTATTATTATTATTATTATTATTAACAACAGCAACAGCAGCAGCAGCAGCAACAACAACAACAACAATAATACTACTAATACTACTACTAATAATTTGTGAACATTCATTTATTATTATTATTTTTTAAAAGTTATTATTATTATTATTATTAGAGATGTTATACTAAAAAAAAAAATAATAATTTTTCCCTAACACTCTGGTGACTGGCTTCTGGCATTGCCCATAAGTGTGTGCGATTTGAGGCTGGACATCCTTCCTTCTACGTACTCTGCCCTCCATATCTGTTTCTTCCCTCTTCTCCCATCTATCCTTCATTCTTTTCTCTCTCTCTCTCTCGCTCTCTCTCTCTCCTCCATCCATCCCTCCTTATTTCTCCTCTTCCTCTTTCAGTCCCTCCCTCGTTCCCTCCCTACCATCCTTCTCCCGTCCTCCACAACCCTGCTTCTTTCTTTCATTCACCCTATCCTTCCTTCATTCCTTTCCTCTTTACATTATCCTTCCTTTCCATCCTTCTTTCCTTCCTTCATTCCTTCCTTCTTTCCTTCTTTTCTGTCTTCCTCATTTTTCCCGCGATGACATTCCTCATCTGAATCCCTCTTATACCCCTCGCCTTCTTATCCCAAATCTTCATACTCTTCATTTCTTCCAGGTTTTCTTTCTTTGTCCTTCATTCCCTCTTCCTATTTGTCCTCCACCTTCTATATCTCCTTCTCCTCTTCTTCCTCTTCCTTCCTCTATTTCTCTTCTTCTTTTTCGTTTTTTCCTTCCTCCTACTCCTCCTCTTCTTCCTTCTACAGTATTTATGTTCTTCCTTCTTCTCATCCTCCTCTTCTTCACCCTCCTCTTCCTGCTCATCGCAGTCGTCCACTTCATCAGGCGTTCATTGGAGCGTGTCGATCTTCTTCCTAGCGTGTTCAACGGACCGTGAAAGGCAGTGAATTGGTCGCTAGATAAACGATCACTTAGCGAAGACAACGACCAAGAAACCCAACAAACCGTGGAAACACCTTCAACTGCCCTAATTACGACTCCCATCACATCGTCTCCCATGGCAGCAGCCTCTGCCACCTCCAAGCTCTCTCTCCCTCTACCTCTCTCCCCTCTCCCTTTCTCCCTCTCCCTCTCCCTCCCTCCCTCTCTCTCTCTCTCTCTCTCTCTCTCTCTCTCTCTCTCTCCTTCCCCTGTCTATCTATCTCTTACACACAGACACACACATACATAAAGCACACATATATATCATATATAAATACAGATCCATATATAGATCCATATAAGTTATAATATGTACATAAATATTGACTATATATAATCCACTTATGTGTCTAAATATAGACGCATATATATTAGAAGTCATAATAGAGCATATTGTAGCTAAATACATATTTTATATATTGTTCATTTGTAAACCAGTAGGTTCCATGACCTATTGACCTATGTAATAATCAGTTTTATTCGTGATATAACTGTAAACCTAATCTCCGAAATTTCTCAGGGCCACTCAAAGTAAGTAAGTAAGTAAGTAAGTAAGTAAGTAAGACATTTGTTAACACGCCATATGTCCATAGGCTGAACGAGGAATCGTAGGCTAAAAAGGTGCAACAAAGAGACCAGCTTATTAACCGTCGCTAAATCCAACCAAATCCACAAAAGCTAGGATCTTGGATCAGATTCGATACCAGACCAGAGTCTTGGGGTCAGGTCAGAGGAGGTCGAGGCGTGGGGTAAGGTGGAACGTGATTCTGATGGCAACGATGGTCTGTTTGTACCGAGAAGATATATCCGCATATTAGGACGCTGTGACCCTTGTGTCTCGGAGCAGGACAGTGTTGGGGTCTCGCTATCTCGTCCAAAGCTTTGGAATTCGCTGCCCAGTTCAGTTCGTTCTATCAATTCTTTTATGCCCTTCAGGCCTAAACTTCAGACTCATTTGTTTCAACTGTCTTACCCGCCGTAGGCTGACTTCTGGTTTCTCTCACCTTTCGGAATTGACATGGCTTCGACAGATTATGATTTTATTTCGATTTCACTTGAAGCAACCATCGACGATTATTATTCATTATGATAACGGCGCTATAGAAGCCATTACATTGGATAGATTGGATCGTGGTTGCCAGGCGCTCGGTTTTCAACGAACAGTCCGATAGTTGAGCCAACTACCTGAAATAACAAATCAGTGTTCGTCCCGACACACGAGTGTCAGAGGTAGTTTTACTTGCAGTTCAAGTTTCTTTAAGTTTACTGAAGCTGTTCAAATTCAATAGCCAGTTTCACTCTTTCAGCCAAGCTAGACGAGGAAAGAGTTGTGGATGTGATGGAGGTTTCTCCTTTTTCTCTTAACTTTCTTATCTTGCTGTTAGATCTCTTGACTGTGTGACTTTAAATACGAATTATTTTAGCTTACATCATTTTATACAGACTCAACTATGAGGTCGCGATTGTCCAGTGGTTAGCGTGCTGAGATGTCAACCGAGAGAGGTTCAAATCCTCGCTATCGAAATTTTGTCTCCACCCGCGCCCCCGAACTCACTCACTTATTATGAGTACACTGACCGTACACTATATTTGGGAAGATCAGATGGCGAGGCAAAGGACCCGCCCTCATATGCCGAGGCTAAGAAAATCAAGTCGCTAACGTTTCATAGCCATGGCTGTCTCTCTGGCTACCTTATGGAAGTGATCTTCTTCTTTTTCCTTTTCTTCCTCTTCTTCTTCTTCTTCTTCTTCTTCTTCTTCTTCTTCTTCTTCTTCTTCTTCTTCTTCATCTTCGCATTCTTCACATTCTTCTTCTTCGCATTCTTCGTCTTCTTCGAAGTTAATAATTTATATATATATATATATATATATATATATATATAATGATATTTTAGAACTGATTGCGTACTGATAGCTAATTGTATAAATATATATATATACATATAAATCTCATGTATATGATATATTGATAAAATAATCGGTAGCTTCTATTGCGCCCATGTATACTGACGAATGGTGCATCAAAAGCGAAAGAGTCAGTCAAGGGAGGTAGAGAGACAGCTATAAATTAAATGTACACTGGGTTTATTATTTCTAGATTCATTAAGCGCCACAATCTAATGACTAAGCATCGATCGATGGCGCTGAGCAATTGTCAGTGAAAGACTGGTATGAGGTACCTACATGGTAACCGTTCAGAGGGGGAGGCTCGAACCCTGAAAATGCACCAACACCTCGCGGCTGATTATTCGCGCCTCAAATTAAAATTCGGTGTGGGATTGTGCGCGTTGTACATTTTCCATTTTCAGAATATAGTAGTAATAGTAGTAGTAGTAGTAATGGTAGCAGCAGTAGCAGTAACAGTACAGTATTGGTAGTAGTAGTTGTAGTAATTGTAGTAGCAGTAGTTGTTGTAGCAGTAGTAGTATTTATAGTAGTAGTAGTTGTAGTAGTAGTAGTAGCAATAGGTGTGTTGTTGTTGCTGTTGTTGTTGTAATAATACAGGTTTATACGCATGTAAGATATTATATCCCATTATCTCATATGTATTTGTGAATGCGTGTGTATGTGTGAGTGAAGTAAGGGAACGAGAGGAAGAGGAGTATAATATAGGGAGGCTGTAGCGTGCAAGCGAACGACCGAGCGACCGAGGAAGCGTACCAAGTAGATAGAGAAGTGCGTTGCTCGGTCGATTAAACGCAACTGTTCAACGCTCCGACGAGACTTGGACATTAGGCTAATGGTCTAAGCGTGTAACCCGCAATAACCCGCGACCGACCGACCGACCCTCTCTGGCCTCTCCATCCATCCGTTCCTTCATCCGTCCATCCGTTCCTCTCGGCTGCCTCGTCGCGCTCTTGTCGCAAAGACCCGCTCTCTGTTATCTTGGGGGCCGGTGCGAAGACAATTCAGGCCCGCAGTGAAAGCAGTTCCGTGATATATTGTTATTGGTTCCCTTGATCGAGGACGACTAATAACCGCTTTCTTAATGAATTACAGTGTAATTACAATTCTTTATATAACATCGACCGTTGCGAGCTACTTCTACGGTGCTTTACGATATCAATTGTCAGCGCAAGTGCTAAGAAAAGTGTGCTAAGAATAAGATAACAGAGCTTCAGTTGTTAAATGAAACTGAAACCACGAACAATTTCGATCTCCTAAATACATAGAAGTTCTCCATACACGCAGCCCTGCGACCCTCAGGCTGGATCACCCGTTTTCGTCTTGGTTGGTGGCACGAAATATTCGGTCGACCTTGACGATTGCAGCCGCTTCGTTAATTAAAATCATGTTTTGTACTAATACTGCATAAGTGAGGACTGCTTGGCGACAACGTTGGCTTCTAATTTTCCACTTACTACAATATTGCTTCCTATCAAATTCTGCGATCAATGCAACATGATACCTTAAATTCGTCTCGAATGTTGTGCCTCGGCCACAAAAGTGAGCTGAGTCGGAACCGTCTTCGCCCAGGCACCGATCTGGCACCACACCGGTCCAAGCCCGACCGACTAACCAACTGGACTGGACGGCATTTGACTATTCACCCGTTCGAAGACCTAACGAAGCGACGTGCAATGAGATACATGCGGCGGGGAGTAGGCGTCTAGATTAGACAGCCCCGATGGAGGATGCGCAGCTTTAGCGACATGAAATGTAGCTAAACATCCTATGAATGAGTGTATGTCAGTTGTTAGATGTTCTCTGAGGATATGAATAAAGTCCAAGTAAAGCGCCAATGTCAGGCTGCCATTCGGTTACAAGGAATCCGCTCAGCAGGCGTCAACCCACAATCTTTCGATTACAGACCCCTCGTCGGGCTAATTGAAAAGACCACTGTGCGAAAACGCGCACGAAGTAGAAGGAGACCAGTTTTATGATAGATTTTGGCTTATTTCCTACGCTATTTACTAGCATAGGCCTTTCATACCTCATGCAGGGCAACTCGAGACGTCGACCTCAAGCGGCGACGAATGAGCGAAAACCTTAAGAAGAGAAACGAAGACATCCACCCACAGACGATGACGAAAACGGATCACAAAGAACGAAAACGGATCAAAAAGAACGAAAACGGATCACAATGAACGAAAACGGATCACAAAGAACGAAAACGGATCATAAAGAACGAAAACAGCTCACAAAGAACCAAACCGGCTCATAAAGAACAAATGCTCACAAAGAACCAATGCTCACGAAGAACCAAGGCTCACAAAGAACCAAAACAACTCACAAAGAACCAAGACAAGTAATAAACAAAATATCAATTAAATATATAAACTTATCTATGTATATAGGAGCCAGAGGCGACGTAATTATGGTCCAATCCTGACCCACTATATGGAGGCAAGATGGACCATGTAATCCATCTTATCCCACTGCGTGAATGTTAGTCGATGTGTCTATGCATGTGTACATATTTGCATGCATATATGTATGCATATGTAGGCCTATGTATGTATGCATGTACGTATGTGTGTACATTAAATGACTATTAGTGCAGTTTTTTATTTCATTTTTCTATGTAATTCTTATAATGTGCAATTACTCCGTCTTAGTGATGATAATAGTCAGCAGTCCGTAATAATAATAATAATAATAATAATAATAATAATAATAATAATAATAATAATAATAATAATAATATAAATAAATTAATTAATTAATAATAAATAATAATAATTCAGCATTCAAGCTTGGGACTGGCTCTACCCGAGTTTTTATTCAGCATAGATAAAAAATATTAATTTGCAATATAATGCAGATGGATGGATGGATTCCAAGATTTTAACGAAATCTTATGGCATCAAAGGCCATTGACGTCCATGGCAAAATTTACAGTTCTCTGCTATATTCAATGAGTGCGTCCCTGGTGTGTGTCTTTGTAACGACGCTGCGTCATAACTAAGACGATTAGCGTCGCCCTCCTCCTCAATCCAAGCTTGGGACTGGCTCCACCCGAGTTTTTATATTCAGACCATGGGCAAGCTTGCTTATAGGAGTAGACCTACAACGCCGCTAGAAAGAGGTGCCCAAGATATCTACGAGGTGTAGTAATAGTAGTAGTATTCAGTGTTAAGGACATCTTTTGGCTACCAGAGTCATTGACGTCACCTCTAGCTCTTATATGTATATAGATAAGTTTATATATTTTATTGATATTTTGTTTATTACTTATATATGTATATATAAATAAATATATAGAGAGTATTATCCACAATATTACATGGCTGCCAGTGCCGTTAATGCCGATTAAATCTTGCCTTTCCTTAGCTCTCTCTCTTCATCTGTGTGTGTCTCTCTCTCTGCATATGTGTATATATATACATATATGTATGTATGTATGTATGTATGTGTATGTAAGGCGTTATATATGAGGTGCATTTATTTGAACTTGTTCCAGAAAAACGGAGTGTAATGCGCGCAATCATCTTCGTTTGATGAATTGACGGCGCGGACGAAGTCAGTCGTCGTCCGTCGACAGATGTCACCCTTCGCGTCATTCGTTCCGGTCTAAGATGTCCTCGTCGGCGCTCCATCATCTGTCGAACGGAAGAAGCTGTCTGCTCCGGAGCTGCCGAGTCCTGAAACCTCGGCTTCCGACGCAGGGCCGTCGCGGCGCCGTCGGCTGATCGGCGGATGTCGTGCTGGTCATAACTGCAGTCATAGAAATGCTGTCGGCGCTCCATCCACCTATCGATCGATCCATCTTCGCCGGCGAAACGACACTTCATTTCCGGTCTTGCGCTGTTGTCTTTCTCCGGACACTAGCACTGCTTCCTCCTCCACCTCCCCTTGCTTCTCTTCCTTCTTCTCTTCATCACCTTCCTCTCCTATTTTTCTTTCTCTTCTTCTTTCCCCTCCTCCTCCTCTCTCTCCTCTTCTTCGTCGTCTTCTTCGTAGTCTTCTTCATCGTCTTCCTCTTTTTCCTCTGCTTCCTCGTCCTCCGCTTCCTGCTCCTCCTTCTCTTCTTCGTCTTTCTCTTCCTGTTCCTTCTCTTCTTCCCTCTTTTCCTCCTCTTCTTTCATTCCTTCTTCTCAGCCTCTTTCTCCTCCATTTCTTCCTTGTCTTCCCCCTTTTCTTACTACTCTTTTACTCCTCCTTTTCTTCTGTTTCTTCTCTTCTTCCTCCTCATTTTCCTTTTCTATTCTTCCTCTTGCTCCTTTTTTCCTCCTCCTTTCATCTTCTTCCTATTTAACGTCCTCTTCCTTCTTTTCATCCTTCTCTTTCTATCTTTTCTTTCAGCTTCAAGTACATCATCCCTTTTCTTCCTCCCTTTCAGCTTCAAGTACATCACCCCTTTTCTTCCTCCCTTTCATCTTCAAGTACATCACCCCTTTTCTTCCTCCCTTTCATCTTCAAGTACATCATCCCTTTTCTTCCTCCCTTTCAGCTTCAAGTACATCACCCCTTTTCTTCCTCCCTTTCAACTTCAAGTACATCGTCCTCTCCTGTTGGCTCTTTATTCCTCCTCTTCTTCCTCCTCTACCTCTTCTTCCACTTCCTCCTCGTTCTCCTCCTACTCTTCCTCCACTGATATAAATGCTCCGTCACCCGTGTGCTGCCAAATCTAGATCATTCGCTCAAGACCCCTTGAGGCAATGATTGCTGGCAGTAAGAAAGAACAGCTGGATGCGAAAAGGTTGAAGAGGTGTTATGCTCGGGCAAAATTTTTAAAATGCACTTTCTTTATACAAAAGGCACAATGCCAAAGTCTGCCATGGCTACCCGAGGTTCTCATGTGCCGAGGCTAAGAAAGTTAAGTTGCTAATGGTTCCTGTAAGCTCTCATGGAAGCTCAAAAACGGTAACCTTCCATTTTAACGGCTTTAATTATTGGCTAAACCAGGGCAATAATAAAATAAATTATTGCCTCTTTGTCTCGATGTCTATCATAAGAAGTGACCTAAGATTAGTGCGGTCTCGTTTATTTTGCCTATAACAGCTACGACCGTTGCGCCAATAGCTGGCCATCTGTTATAACTTGGTCGCTGTATAGATGGCTCTGACGCCAGACTTTCAGGCAACAGTTTGTCTATTACCTCGATGAAAACAATCGTATGTTTCCGTTAAGCTGCATTTTATAGCGCAATTATAGGGCCAGTTTAGGGAGGGACGTTCTCCCTATATCACACATAACAACGAAATTGGCCCTGAAGCAGCCACAGGTGTGAATCGTTAGCGACGTCATTTTCTTAGATTCGGCATATGTGACCGTGCCTGTGAAAACCCTCACAAAGTCGGGTTAATTTGCGAGAAACGCGCTCACAAGTCAAATAATAATAATAATAATAATAATAATAATAATAATAATAATAATAATAATAACGCGATTCGGAGGTGCAGCTAGTCGACCTGTTTCCAGTGTGCCAACCAGGACGCCACAGCAGCTCTAGTTGCTCCAGCAACAATAGATTTGTATCATAATTGAAGTGACACAATAGATTTGTATCATAATTGAAGTGACACAATAGATTTGTTTCATAATTGAAGTGACATAATAATAATAATAATAATAATGTTGCTCCAGCAACAATAGACTTGTTTCATAATTGAAGTGACGTAATAATAATAATAATAATCTAAGAACTTCTATAGCGCCACACTCAAGGCATCAGGTAATGGTCGCTGCTAAGCAAAATCTTTGTCCAAGTGAAATTCCATGGCGAGTCCTGAAATTAGGCATCAGGCCTAACTGGGTCAACACGAGTTCTTTGCGCATTTATATTCCTTGTTTTGTTACCTACCAAACTTTAAGTCCTTATGTAGAGTTTAACTGTCTAAGTCAGTGTATCGCAAACTGTGTGCGGCGGCACACTAGTGTGCCGTGCGAGATTCCAAGTGTGCCGCGAGAGAAACATAAAATTCTAACAGAAATGAAACCGAAAAAACGAGAGCGACTACAGATGGTGGATGATGAAATGCGTGTCTGCTTGTCGGCTATCGAACCGCGTCTTGAGTTAATATGCTCTCATAAACAAGCTCATTCATCGCATTAGTGATGATTAGTCAATTAAAAATCTGCTTTAGTTTCGCTATTACTGGATTAAAATGACAAGCTTAAAATATGACAAACTGAAATTTTTGCTCTTGGTTTTGCAATTTAAATAAATTTTAATTGGTGTGCCGCGATAAAAATTTGCTCCGCTGTGTGCCGGGAGTTAAAAAAGTTTGTGAGACATACTGTATTTTAATTTCAATTTTACTATGAAGCCCTTCTACAAAAACTCAATTAAGCCTAAAATGTCCCTTTGTCATAATCTGAAGTCGTGTGCATCGATTATTATGCAAATAACCAAGACATGTTAAAATTCGTCTTACCAGTTTTTTGTTCGTATTTCATTGATAAGCAACTTCAGAGGCATATACGAATAAGCTCCAATTTACTATACTAATAAGCATTCACGACCTCCGGGCACAGCGACTTAGGCCGGGTCATAATTAACTTTAACTCCCAATTTCTCAGAAGTAGGCCTATCCGCAGAAGAGACCTTTTTCCAAATTGTCTGATTACAAATACATTACAGACATACAAGAAAACAGCTGCTAATGAATACACACGAGCTCAACAACATTCCTGGACTTGTAAACGACTAAAAAAGAACTTGATAACATTTAGCATTCTAATTCATAATTTGTTGCTGGTCTCCAACATGATGGACCTTTCAGCTGAAGGTAATTCAACAGCAACGTCACATGAAGGACATACGAAACTAATATTTCCAACTGGACTTCACAAGTTCTACATACAAATGCGCCGCATGTGGCTGCAGTCAGCGAATAACTGTACATGTACCTGTACAGCGCCCTTTTCTCGGCCTCGGCCATACTATGGCGGTCCATTGGCGGATCCAGGATTGGTTGCGTGGGGAGGGGAAAGGGTAATTTCTGACGGGCACCACATTCTGGCAGTCCACCATGCATGGGTCTGGTCTGAAGGGCGACAGCATGTAACCAAACCGGTACAGGGAGGCTATAGCTAAATCCGCCACTGCGGTGCTGTATAAATCGTCATATTATTATTCTTATTATTAATATATACAACACTGCTGTTGGGAATATACACAAACAAGGTAAACAATTATCGGTCACTTACTACATGCCTCAGTCAAAAACAGTCCTAAAGTACCTTAAGGTAAGGTAAGTCATGTTAGCGTAATGTACCGTAATCGCTCATTTAGTGTAAGCCGTGATCAACATCAGTCCTTGGAAGCGTGGTCCTAGGGTTGAATGCACCAACGCAACAGCAATCCAAAAACGGTTGACAAACTTTCCACTGGTTACACTGCTTGACTCAATTTCATGTGACACATCAACATTCAAACCCCAGTCGTTTAGGCTAACCGCAAACGAGTCGTAAATTTGCCACTACTAATGAAACCTAATGACTTCTGTAGCACAGTTATCATAATGCACAAAGCATCGATCGATGGTCGCTTCCAGTGACGCCATAGTCAAAGATCGTAACCCACTGGAGAAGCCCGGTTCGTTGGTCAGGAAAACCAGAAATCAGGCTATGGCAGATAAGAATTGAAGGAGGATTGTACATATTCGCAATCGTAAACTCGAGATTTCTACAGCGCCCAACGAAAGCTCAGTCACGGGACCCAGCTTATTCACAGGCTCTCAGTCAAAACAAAATCTATAAAGAAGAAGGGTTTGTTCAAGATCCAAGAATCAGACAGGCAGACATTCAAACGGCTACGATGGATGGTGTTTGCAATTGGATCTGTAGGATAAATAAGGGGAAGAAGAGGAATCAGGATAGGATCTATGGAAGAGCAGTGTTTTAAGTTTTGAGTGGAAGACCTGCACAGAGATTGCAAGGGTGATATGATGCATGACGAATCAGATAAGGAGTCCTGTTAGGTTTCAATCAGAATGATACTGAAGAACTGAAACTAACAGAACAGAACACACAGTGCTGAATTCTAAATCGTAATCCGTTGGAGATGCCTGGTTAAAATCCAACAGGTCAGACTGAAGACTGAAGTCAGGCATTGGATGGTACGCAAGTTGAAACAGATGAGTCTTAAGCAGAGACCTGAATGATGCTGAAGAACTGTCAGAATGCCCAGAAATGGACAAGGAATTCCAACATGAAGGCTCTATCTCACTGAATTACCTCCGTTAAACGTGTTAAATCGGCAGAAGGTATTATCAATCGTCATCGGAATACTTGTCATCTCGCAGCCAGGCAGCATCGTCGGAAATCCAGTGACACACTGGCTCGTCAACATCAATGGCCGAACGATGGAATGGGATGAAGGCCCGGCTTCCGTGTAAGACGTCGGGCTGATGTCTGAATAGGGCAACTGGCCGGAGCTCGGATTAGCAGATGGGGCAACCTTTGGGCTGGGTGAAGTATCAACATCTGGGTGGGAAGAGGTGACAACTTTCGGTTGGGTTGAAGCCCCAGCATTACGGTGTGATGAAGTCCCAACATTACGATGTGATGAAGTCCCCGCATTAGGATGGGATAAAGTCCCAACAGCTGGATGTGTTGAAGTACAGCCGTTGTCAGGTCCTGATGAACCAGTCGCTCTGACTTCACCCTGGACATCGTGCATCAGGGCGACATGTTCCTGGAGCTTGGTCTGCGACAGTGTCCGGAAGGGACACAGGGCACAGTATATCGTTGTCTGCTTATGAACCTTAACAATATGCTGCCGCATCGTCTTGTTGGTCACAAAGAGCTTTCCACACTCTGGACATGGAACGTCGCGAATGTTGGCATGCTTCTTGACGTGTTCCGTGTAGCGATGGCGGCGATCTGTGGCGAACAGACACTGGTCACATTTATAGAGCTGCATCCGGTCGTTGACCATCACTTGGTGGCGAGAAAACATGTGAGCTGTACAAGAACAACATAAGGTAATACATTTGCTATTGTAACAGTTAAGGTAGTTTATGCTCCTGAAGTAAATGTTCTGGTTAGTTAGTTATCTAGACGGTTAATGTAGTACCTTTACACGCCTCACACCTACCTTGCTGCACATTTGTTCACAATACTTAAGGGAAATATAGTACTTAAATCTCTGATCTGGCTCCCCATTCAGCACAGGATTTATTTCAAATTGTTCATATAGTTTACAAAGCACTCATGTCATGTCATGTAATCATCTCTGGACTGGATCCAGTCGTTGATTTCTCTATGACATCCCTCCACAAATCTCGTTTCCCGGCCATCTCCTCAAGGGTCATTCTCCGTCTGCCCTCCGTCTTCCCATAGATAGTAACTCCGGCACCTTTCAGATCCTCTTCAAGGCAGTCTATCCATCTTCTTTTCGGTCTTCCCACTGCCCTCTTTCCGTCCGGTTTGTATTTAAAGATTTTCTTTGGATTACGGTTCTCCTCCATCCTCAGGATATGTCCTGCCCACTTCATTCTTCTTTTCTTAATCACATTGTTTATCAATGGCTGTTGTGTTCGTTGTCTAATACTTTCATTCGTTACATGGTCCTTATAGCTAACTCTTAGTATTCTTCTGAGCCATTTGTTTTCTGCTGCATTCAGTTTATTCTCCATTGTTCTTGTGATACTCCATGACTCACATCCATAGATTAGTACTGGGATCACGCATGTGTTGAGGATTTTTAGTTTTATCTCCAGTTTTATATCATGTCGTTTGAAGACCTTTTGTAACCTGTTAAAGGTTGACCCTGCAAGTGCTATTCTCCTTTTGATTTCTGTTTCAGATCCTCCCCCTGCTTTCATTTCACTTCCCAGATAGACAAACTTATTTATTACCTCAATTTCTTGTTCCTTAAGCTTAACTTAAGCACTGGCCAACCACAATACTTAAAAATCAGTCCTCATTCTTCAGGCCTATATATAATTAAACCAGGTCATCTGATTGTCTTTCTCAGGTTGTGCCAAAAACTAGGACTGTTCTTGGGAGATGAGCTTTTTTGGTTACTGCACCTAAATTCTGGAACTCTATTCTTGCATTCTTATTATTAAGTAACTTCTATAGCCCTAGTGTCTAAAGCAGAAGGCATCAACCTATGGCATACCAAAACCAAACTGTAATTCGTTTGTTCTGATCAGCCTCTTGTGTTGTTTTGATCTAAACTTTAGATTCACCTTTCCCAGTTGGCTTATCCATCACAGGCTGCCTCTCTGCTAAGTGGACTGACTTTCTGGGAAATGAACTGACTGCAGCTGGATTTGGTGCACAATTGGTTGATGTCTAGTTCATGAGACATCAGTGCTATAGAAGTTGCAAATTACAGTTACAATTAACTTAAGAGACTGTGCCTTTTCTGCTTCTCTGTATGTATTATGACTCTTCTAGTAGTCATCTCAGTATTGTTTGCTTGTTGATGAACTTTCTGTTCTTAATGACTTCAACATAATTTAGGCCAGCAAAGGCAGCACTTTAGTGATGTACTAAAAGGCACTATATCAATATCTACATAGAAACATACTTCCACGTACATGAGCACACGTGTACGTAATGTACTGCTACGTATACATGTGAACATTTATACAGCACCTTTAAAGAAACCTCTTGATGACGCTTAAACATGACTATGTCACGGATCTAAAAAGGTGCACCCAAAGAGAATTCATCTGTTCATAATAGCACCCTTTAGGATATCTTCTCAGAGACATTCCCAGCCCAGGCCTAGCAAAAACAAACAGTTTTCAAATGCTCATAAAGGTACAAAGTTTATGTAGAATGGAAGGCCAAACAAGTCGAGGTGTGTAATTGATGTCAGTGGTTAGGAAATTCATGGCCTTCAGAAAAGTAGAAAGGTGAAAAATTCATGTAACATCCCTGTCCAGAAGGGCATGCAGATCCAAAAGAGATGCCAGTTTAGGATAAGTGGCCCAGCCACTTATAAGGCACAACTGAAATGTTTCCTGAGAACCCACGGGTGTTTCAATAAATCTGTACAAATAACTAACATTGAAAAGCAGCCTTAATGTAGGATTGGAAGGGACACTTGGTACAGATGAATGCTTTGTTCTTGTCGTGCCGGATTGCGTGTCGTTTCAACTCAGACTCATCTGCAAAAGATGCTCCACATTTGTCGCAGATGTACGCGCGAATCCCAAGGTGGATTTTGTTGATGTGCTTCTCGAGGCTTCTGAAAAAAGGAACAAAACAAGAAGTCAACAAACGACTAAGTACAAACAAACAGATAAAAGAATAATGAATGCTATAAAGAAAACTAATATTTACTTCAATAGTTAATTGAATTGTTGGGAAAACGACAGAAGGATGGACAAACACAGAATCAGTAAAATTCTGATTGAAGATTGTTCTAAAGAATCGCTCGAAATCACTCGATGGAGCCGGGAGGCAATCTAAACTCACAGGATATGTTGATTCTAAATTTCTTGTTGTGTTTTTACATAAATTTTGTAGTTTTTGTTAAAATATGGATTTTTTCTTAAATTTTTGTGTGGGCTAGTTTGTTCTTTTCTTCTGCATCTGATATAGGCATGTAAATCAACACAAAGAAGAAATTTTAATTATTTATTTCTTCTGTGTGTTGATTTATGTGCCGTTTGCACATGGGCTGTTGGCTGACTTGCACTTTCTGTGCGTCATGACTTGGATAGGAACAGCAAGCCCCCCCTGCATTCTCTAAATTTCACAATTGTTAGATCTGTACTAACGTGGCTGGCATACTTTTATATAGATTCATCATTCACTAGGATATCGTTTCACTGTGAATCATACTCGAATTTCAAACGGATTTTGATTTTTGACTACAATTTCGCTTGAATCGACTCACCATCGACTGATGCTCATGAATTATAATGACAGCACTATAGAAGTTATGAGATTACATTAAATACATTACATTAAAGTAATAGGGTAACCCAGTTTGCAGCAAGACACATCATTTTTGGTGACCTACTAAGCACCAGCTTAAATTTTTAAACTTAGTGTTATAAAGCAGTTCTGTTGCTACTGGCATAATATAATTTGATAAATTGCTTTGAATCTTGAGTAGCTGGAATTTCTTTCAACTTACATGGCGCGTTTGAAGTCGCGGCCACATTTGTCGCAGGTGAAGGGTTTGGCAAGTGAATGCTTCTGCATGTGAGTCTTCAGGGACGACTTCCCTGGACAGGAATAGTTGCAACCTTCGTGAGGACAGTGTTCCAACTGAAATTGAAAGCCATCGATCCATTAATTCATTTAATGACTGACTGACTGATTAATTCACTGACTGACTAAATTAATTCATTTGATGATGATTCATTCACAGACCATTTGGTTTATTCATTGACTACTGGCAGATTGATTCATTGACTGGCCAATTC
This sequence comes from Norana najaformis, assembly GCA_964023275.1. Taxonomy (NCBI): domain Eukaryota; kingdom Metazoa; phylum Annelida; class Clitellata; order Crassiclitellata; family Hormogastridae; genus Norana; species Norana najaformis. The sequence goes on from OZ029923.1 coordinate 21,382,328, forward strand.
ATTCATTCACTGATTTATTCATTCATTCACTTATTCAATATTTCCCTGATTTATATACTGACCAATGCCTGATTGATTCATTCACTGACTGACTCATACATTGACTGACTGATTCATCCTTTCAATGACCGATTGAATAATTGACTGATTCAATATGATTCATTTCACGGACTGACTGAAAGACTAATTAATTCACTGATTCATCAACTGAATCACTGATTCATTGATTGATGGCCTGATTGTTGGATAGCTGTTCTCAAATGCACAGAAATATCCATCAGTCTCCAGATAACATCTCTGAAAGCAGCTGTTGAAAGATATCCTACTAAGCAACTGTTTACACATACATTACCCTACCTTCCTCAATTCTAACACACCTTAACTTGGCTTCCCTTAGCTCTCCCAACTCCAAACAGCCATGCTCATTGGGCTCAAGGCAGGCCTATATTGTGGCACTGGTAGCAACTTGCAGCCAGCCAAGAAACCAATGCGGGGTAAACGAATGTGGCTGTCAGGTACATTACCTTCCTTTCACCTTTTTTAATATAAGTAAACTTTACCTCTCCTTACCCTACCCTTCCTAACATACCACACCTTACATTACCTTTAACCTCTTCTCAACCACATAACCATGTCTTACCTTTCCCTACCTTACTTCTCCCAACCTAACCTTTTCCTAACCCTTACCTTGCTAGCACTGCCTTACTTACCTTACACCAACCTTACCATATTGTACCTGTCGAATGTGCTGACCTTGAGTGAAGGGTCTTCGACCTTGTGTTGATTATACATGTGGACTCTGAGCAAACACATTTTATGGTAAGACCGTGAGCAGATCGGACACAGATGGCGATCCCTGTGATGTTTCACCAGATGCCTACCACAGCGTAATGTAACACATAATTTGCATAGCACTGCTTCAAAGTGCCTACCTATGGTCAGGCTCTACGAGTGTGCTAGAGTTCGCCAGTGATGACTTTTCCAGTTATAGGAGCATTATTTGTTTTGTTCTATACGAAATTTGATATCACTAGCACCAGCATTGGCAGCACTTAACTGAGGTACTTAAAAGACCCTGTAATTGTCTAGACACTTACTTGCTTTTCATGATAAAAATAACTGAAATACTTGTTTACATGCCTCCATAGAAATGCCTCAAAATGAGAAGAGTAAAGGTAAAAGTAGCACATTTGTTTACACGCCTCTACAGAAACTCATCAGAAGCATAAAGGTAATGGTAACACTTGTTTACACACCTCTACAGAAAACCTCAGAAGCATACAGGTAAAGGAAAAACACTTGTTCACAAACCTCAATTCAAACTCCTCAGAAGCATAAAGGCAAAGGTAGAACACTAGTTTCCATGCCTCTCTAGAAACTCCTCAGAAGCATAAAGGCAAAGGTAGAACACAAGTTAATATGACTCTGGAAAAACCAACAGACTGACTGATTGATGTGCTCTCCTCTTCAGATCCTATACAATACCGAATAAAACAACTTCATGCACTAATATCTTAAAATACGACAAGTCATGTCGCTATGGAGCACAGGGAGGCATTCATTTCTTACTCTCAGACCAGTGAACCAGCAGTGGACAAATCCCAAGGTGCTGGACACGTGGCCAGTGCATCACAGGACTTGCTGTTTACTTACCAGCTTAAACTGGTACAAAATTCTAACACAAACAATACAGAGAAAAAATAAGCGCTCATTTCTTGAGATACAATCTAATACAACACAATAAAAAATAAAGTAACCTCAGTGTGCTCACCTCTTCAGATTGTGGTCAACCTGAGTTTTGTAGCGGCAGTGTGGACACGACAGAAACACATTCGGATGAGCAGCCGACATGTGTTCCTTCAGTTCATCCATTGTCTTCGGCTGAGCATCGCAACCTTTCTCGCGACAGCTCCAGTCGTTTCGGTTGCGTTTCTCTGGCTCACAACCGGGAGGCTTCTTTCGACTTGTGTGGAACACCTTTCGATGTTCGAGCAGATCGGCACGGCGCAGGAAAGTCCTTCCGCACCAGCCGCACTTGTTTCGATATATTGGCAAAACCGTCGAGGCCGTGCAGTTCTTGCCACGCTTGTGTTTCAATCGTTCGTACTTTACTGCTTTTGACCACATGTTGAAAATACTTCTAGAGTGACTCGGTGACATGTGATTCTTCCCAGAACAGTTCCCCATTTTTTCATCAGGTTTCTCAAAAGCAGGTGTCACATTTGTTGGTGTTTCAGCAACTGCTGAGGATGTTTTATCAAGCAATTCAGGTTTTACAGTTGTTTTTTTGGCAGCCAAATCTGTTGGTGTCTTTGAAACTGTGGAAGATGATTTGCCAGATGCCTTGAGGACCAAGGGAGCTTTCTGCAGAGCAGCTTTGCGACATAATACTGAACTGATGGCAGCCCTAACTGACATTTGCGACAGTCGATACAAAGCAAGGTCAAGCCGCAGAATCCCATGTCGCATCTTCTCGTGATGTTTCAGACCTGATGCAAACTTGAAGCCCGATTCGCAGACATAACACGCATGGCGATGACCATGCGTATCAAGCAGAGACTTGGCCATTGCCTTACGCCTCGCCTTCTGCAACTCCCTTCTCCGTAGCTCCTCCTTTCGCGAGATCTTTGGTTTCGGATCTGCTGGCTTCGGAAGGATCTTCCTCAAAATGGCCGATCGCGTGTTGTACCGATCCGATTGAGAGCTACATCGATTTGATCGAGTAGTGACCACTTTCTTCAGGTTCCAATATGGACCAGAAATATTGGTGCAGAGCGAAACAAAGCAGCTTGGTATAAGCGACGATTTTTTCGCCCGGGACGTTTTTTGAGCTGCTGAAGACACAGGCGAGACCAAGTCTTCAAAATTTAGCATGGGGACATTTGGTACTTCCTCTTTGATATTTAGAATGATGAAATCATCAACACCCCCACAGTTGTTGGATTCAGGAAAGCCAGGGACGAACTGGCAAGGAGCCGGATCCACTGCTTTCACCTCAGATGATGCCTCCACCTGGTCGTTCTGAGACAAGATATGAAAAAGTAATGTATGTGTGTATGCATGTACACATATACTTTGTCTTATAATGGACAGACTAGCTAAATATTTGCATTTTTCTTTATATTTAACTGTTTCTCAGTTGTTCTCTGTACACTGGAAACTCGTTATAAAGTGCCTCATCAAAACTGATGTAAGAATCTCAGAGACATGGATCCCAAAATTTGTTCAGCTACACAAAATAAACTAATTCTTTTGCTTTTATGACTTTCAGCATTTCAGTATCTTATTTAGATTTGTTCTCTTTAATGCAGGGGCCAGTATTCATCCTCGGCAGGTCTTGGAATGTGCTATTCACATGTACTGTTCCTATGCTATTGCACAATGGTGTTGTGTATCATTCCATTAAATCACTTACATATATGTATTTGCTTACAGTTGTTAACGAACCTTAAGACCACTTATACTACCACAGGCAGCAATTTTATGAGGTACTTAAAAGATGCCATACTAAGTGCCTGGATACAAACATACTTGCCAAATTATATACCCAAGTTAAGATTTTGCAGTAACCTTAAAATCGACATCGTTCTCCATCGATCTTTCGTTGTTCACTGCTGGTGTTGCATCGGTTGTCAGGAACTGCTGGCAAAGGGCAACAGCAGATGCAATGCTGAGTTGAGTTGCAGCAGCTGACATGAGATGCACATTCTCCTGACTCAGTCGCAGCATTCCAGTGTAAAGAAACGTAATGATAGGTTCCAGACAAAGACCAGATATGTCTACATAAAATGATAAGACAACAAAACAACTTCTGTTAAAGATTCAGATTTTGCAACTCTTTTTATATAAAGTACATATAAAAAACCCTACATTCTAAAATGCATCGTTGCATACTGGATAGTGTGCAGGGCTGTCACCCCACCAGAAGTTAAGTTATGTAGTGCTTTGGTTTTAAATTCTGCTAATGAAATTTCCTGTTATACACGTTTCCAAATTAGCTTAAATTTTATAAACTGATAGATTTAGTAGTTAGTACAGTGTTTCATCGAGAAAGTATTTTATTTTACCCTACTTGATCTAGTATATTAGTATTTTATTTAACTAGTTTGGTAAATCTCCTCTTTCCTCTATTTATTAATGGCTTGTTCTTTTTATAGCATGGGCCAGCGTTCGCCTGGGCATCTTGGAATGTACTAGTCACATGTACTCTCCCCATGCTACCTCTGTTGCACACAGCAAACCCCTCCTTCTCTTTAGCGAAATTCTAACACAGGTCCACAGCTAACATAGGCTGGCACCCTTTAATTACACTGAACTTATGAGTCGGCCCATAAGCTGAATATTCTTCACTTGTCTCATTTACTTGCTGTACATTTCACATTTTTAGGATTTGCCACTTTTGCGCTTAGCACTCAATCTACCACCTTTTCCTCAACAAGTTCTCGCACCCTACAGATTAAAAACTAACACAATGCTGTAGACATCATTTACCGCAATTCCCTTTACTACAGTCCCTCTCTTCTGGTCTCTTTCACACATACATCAATACATGTCCTCAGTCTACCCAGCCACTGCCCCATGTTATTGTTTGAACAAATGCCTCTAATTTATTTAACCATGTTTCTGAAGCCTATTCCTTTTACCTTATCCAGCCTGACATGTCTGATATACCGGCAATCTTCTTTCTGTCTCGGTCTGTTTGCTCACCATACTCCCACTTCGACACCAGTACTGAAAGAACTCTAAATTTACTTGGTGCTGTTGCTTCTTTCTGGTGACATCGAGTTAAACCCTGGTTCTCAATGGCTGGAGACTATTAACTTCTGCCACCTTATCCATTCTATCCAGAATAAGTCTCCTTCTCTTCAAAATTACATTTAAAATATTTTGTTGATATTCTTGCTCCCAACAAAGCCTGGTTCCAATTGGCTTCCATCTTCCATCGTTTCGGGCATGGTTCCTCCGTCCTTATCGCTCCTAACTGAACCTTGGCTGAATAAACTTGGTGGAGGAGTTACGAATCATGTGCAAACTCATTTATTTTCCAACTCGTTAATAACCCCTTGCTCTTCTTCATTTTGTAAAAGCTAGTTACATTTCAGACATCAACTGGATGCATCTACATCACAGAGTAAAATCGGTTTTGCTGTTTGATGTACACTCATAAGGAAGGAGCCTGATTTTCCAGACATTTGCTTAGTGCTCCTAATTTTATTCTTTTTAAATCTTGATCATCACTACATTGGGTAAAAAAACAATAATAAAAATATAAATTAGAAAATAATAATATAGTTCTTCAACTCCAGACATAAATACCTGAGGATAAAAAAATAATAATTGTGAGGCCCTTTCTCTGATGTCGCCATAGACTAGGGTTTAATGGGGCTCAGTGGTAATTTCTTTGTCACTGAGGGATCATATCTACCTTGGTAAAAATAATAACTTTTTATGTGCCTCAGAACAAAAAGTAACATATGTGATATCCACATCTGTTGGTTGCCTTTGGCAATAAACGATTTTAGCTGATTTATATAATTTACTTGTAAGTTGGATCGTGCTTTGGTCCATTGATGGTTGATCCACAATCAGTGACTTAAGGTAGTCGGATGTTGCCATGAGGATGACCTTATGGGCTGCAACCTGGAAGCCACCAGCGGATAAGACAACATCACAGCCGATCTTCTCCTCAAACAACCGACGCAGTGAGGTAACCAGGTCAGACGAGTGTGAGGTTGAAGTCAACTCCCGATGTTCCACAACAGGAATCGGGGCGATGCACAATGGTTCCACGTGTTCCATCTCCCTGCACATTCAAGTTGTTTATTCGAACATATGCAAAAACTGAAAAATTGCATATTGAAAAACTAAAACTGAAACAGACATTTACATAAATGTTTACATAAGCAATACTACTATTTTATTTCTACATTTATTAAATGTCACTATCTAATAGCTATGCATCAACAGATGGCGCTGAGCAACTGTTAATAAAGAACTTGCTCATGGCCTCTGCACAGTAACCATCTCACAGGAGGCCCGAACCCATATTCTATGCGTTACAAGCCAAGCACTCTAACCAATCGGCTATGGTGCCATGCTATACCAGTATAATTTGAGGAGTTTTTTAAATTCATCCATGCATAACTTATGGGAGGGAAGGCTATTAATAAGTTTTCTAAATGCTGATTCCAAATTTGTGAAGCAAGATTTTCAAATCTGTTTGGCAATAAATGTAACTCCTTACATAAGGGGTCATTACAGGTCAACTCAACCGGTTTTAGAAACTGTCCCCATCTCACCATCTCAGGTTTTGGTAATATTTGGGCAATATATAGACAAATGTGTCTCATGAAGAAAGTCTGCAAAGATTCAGACCTTAATGCAGTATCTCCTGACATATGAAGCTTATAACCCGCCTTGGAATGCTCGATTTTCAGCGCTGTGTATCGGTGCGTCTGGGCTTTGCAAAGCGCATTTTAAGGACCTCTTAAAAGTGGGGGTAATTAAATGTATTTTTGGCATTTTTCAGTCACTGTATTTCAGCAGCCATTCCACTTACAACATCACATTAACTCACGTGGGTCTTGCATATGGTTTATAATACCTCATGTTAGAATTGCTGTCTTCTGGATCTGAATTTGTTGGATTTGTGCCAGAAAGTTGACAGCATTCTGGACAGTGCTTGCAGTAGTTCTTAACATCCTCCGTAATTCCTCTCCACCAGTACCAGTCTGTCACCTTCCGGTGCGTGAATTTGATTCCGTTGTGTGTCGGTCTGCCATCTGAATCGCGGTGCATTGTCTCCAGGATTCGCTGCCTCTCTTGCGGATCACTGACAACCAGCCTCTGCTTCTTGTACTTGTTGCCGTGGTGGTACAGGACGCCATTTTTAAGGATGAATGAATGGCATCGCTTGCGCATGCTTCGCTTCTCACCCTTTGAGATGCCCTTGGGGTAGACGCCCTTTGTGATGTACTCGGTTATGGCAACAATGTCTTCGTGGTCCATCTGAGACAAAATGTTGCAAATTTTATTTTAATTGGGAGGTTAAGGTAGGGGTATGGGTTAGACCATAAGGAAATGGCATAGGACAGTAGAGGCAGAGGGAAAATACAAGGTAGGATTAGGAACATCAAATGATGTAAGTCAGTTGGTAATATAGAGAAGCTGATGTTGCTAAGCAAATGTGTCAAGGTCATGCTCAATTGTTTTATTTATTTATTACATGCAAGCTTCATAAATTTGAATCTGAGGAGCAAGACAAATGTGCACAAACAACTTGTCCAGGTTTGTTACACAGAATCCACTCAGTAAGCTCAAACTCACAATTGCTGGATTACAGACCAAGCATGCTACTGAATAGACCACTGTGCCACACACAAAAAGATGAAAGAACTGTTCACATTTTGTTAATTGTAATTTGGAATTAAGTAAGTAGTGTAATCGTAACTGTAATAATGACAATTTATATGGCATAACTAACAAGCTACTGTACTTCTAGGGTGCTTTACATCTTAATAATTGTAAGCACAAGTGCTAAGCGCTAATAAAGGAAAGAATTCTGACTGTATCTGAATGATAGATTCCTTACAGAGCTCTTAATATAACAGGTATGGGTATCTGCATAGTACCTTCACAAGAAACTCTCAACATTTGGAATCATCATCATTTCCTGATGTCAGCCATTTGGCCGTAATGAGTGGAAATAAATAACGATCTTCATTCTTTTCAGTCATTTCGGTCCATATGGTCTACGGAGTTCACAGTTGCTGGACTGTGTGCCTGCAATAACCTACCGCCCGGCATTCATTCCCACCAGCAGTCAATTGATCGATTCAGGATAGGACTTAAAACAACAATGCTTGCTGAAACCTTTCTATGTGACTGCTCAAGTCCAGAATCCGTGACTGCTCAGGTTGTACGGTCTTGTTATGTAATTGTTGATACTGTCTATCCTTTGCTTCTCTTTTCTTTGAACCCTGCATGCAATGTATTGTATGGGATTCTGCACTTCTGTATCACTCAGAAATTAAGCTACAACTGCAAAGCAAGCAGAAGGATAATTGTACTCATACTGAAGTGTGGTGGCAGAATGCTATTGCTAAGGCATTTCTAAAAGATCCTTCACCCCACGACCGTGCCTTTACAACCATCCATACATGGGTAAAAGGCTTAGACATGTGAACTTGTGGTCCCCGGTCCATTTAGTAAATAAGTAGTCTATATTAGCATCTGATAATTGAATGTGCATTGCATTGTATAGATTAGTTACATACATATTTAAACTAGATTATAATACAGGCAAATAAAATATAACCATTATTTAAACTAGATTTAAATTAGATAAAGATTGACAACTCCGGCTGGGACTTTATTCGCCAGCAATTCACAATCCAACTGTCCTGGTCTACTCCCTCTTCCTCATACCTTTCCCTATTTTGTTGTCCACTCTAAAATTCTGCAACCGCTCCTTAATTTACGCGGTGCCTGATCTGTATAGCAAACTTCAGAAACACCCGCCAGTTCGCACATTCCCTTGCTCGCCTGTCAATACGAGCACCCCTCCGCTCGCCCTCTCTCCTGCAGCTTTTCACTCAAGACGAAACCGAACTCTTCAATTTATTCTATCCTGCTTCTGCTCCTGCACCATCTCATGACCAATATCACCAACGATTTCCACCGTACCACCATGTTGTCTCACGGCCCTCACCGGATTCTAACCTAACACCGAAACGGATCAAACAACCTGGCTCTTGCGGACTTGATTTGATATAGCGCCGGTATATAAGCTGAACTCCCTCAAGCGGCTTTTGTGTGTCGCTGTGATATTTCGGAGATTTACATTTACATATCATACTAAGAACTGGGCAGACGAGACCTAAAAACTACTCACCTTCAATCGTTTCTTTATGCAACACGTTAAGAATTAGCTAGGGCATTTAAAGAGTTTAGGTCACACATATGCAGTTAAATTAAAATGACTGATATTATTATTAGCAAAATTAATACAAATCTCGTAAACATTTAATAATCGGGTAATCTGTGGTCGCCATCTTAGGCAAGCAATTAAGAACTTGTTCCAAGTGAACTCTGGGTGTGTTCGGAGTGTACTCCTACAAGGTTTGGAACAGAAGCAAGTAGATTGAGATGATCGGGAATGCACTGGTTGATCAAATCATGATGAGATCGTATGCCATATACTTTAATATAAAGTAATATGAAATCAAACTATTTCTGTACGCCATTTTTCTCTGTAAACCCTTTGCGTTTTACAACTCTAATTATCTAATTATCCATCCCGGTTGAAGAGACTTGTTCTGCGTCCAAAACGAGTTGTCCTCATAATCGTAGGAAGATCTCCTTATTCCTTCTACGGAAATTTTTTTCATGACCTTGATATTTTGAAATTGATCAGATAAACAAATTACAGATTGGTGAATTTATGTATCGGTTCGAACATAACTTATTTCCCTCTGCCTTCTGTGGTTATTTTTCATTCGACTTTGAGTACCACACTTATAATAGATCGAAGGGTAATTATCATAGAAGTTATGCCCGTACAAACACTCGTCTATTTTCTATTAAATGCGTTGGTCCTTCTTTATGGAACAATTTATGTCATGACATTCGTACTCTGCCCAATATAAAATTATTTAAACATTATATACGCGCATATTTGAATGAACTCAATAAGTGAAAGCATGTGAATGAATTCATTTTGTTAGTCAAGTTTTTGGTTCTTGTTACAAAGGGTCTGTTTGCTCAAGTCCAGTTGGACTACAGCCCTGTTAAGTTGATTATTCGTCATTTCAAATAGCATTCCATGTGACGTAGGCGTCCCTAATAAGCTGAACATGGTTCTTTCTGGATCTGCCTGTTGTATCCCATATGAATTTTTATGTAATATGTTTTATGCTGTTGTTTTTTATGGATCAATAAATGAAATGATGATGATGACTCTAGTCTGTCTTCTAATGTTTCACGTTTCCCGGCTTCACTGTGCATTTCTGAACTTGGTAAGGAGGGCATTATTAAATTATAGTTGTATTGTATTGTATAGTCTGGCTGGCTTGGTTAGATGTACATACCTCTTTCGCAGATCCTAACCCGACTCCCCTTCTTCCTCATCTCTCTTTGCACTCCAATCCCAAATATCACCCACCATCGCTCCACACTGTCTGCCTGTCTGACTTTTGGATCTTGACCTGGAACTGAACCCTTCTTGGCTATCAATTTTGTTTTCAAACGAGCAGCAGTGGTCAAGGATCGCAACCGATAAATTTGTTGCAACATGAAGAGGGTCGAGGCCATGTGGTTGCTATAGAAAAACATGTACATTCACAATCACATCTTAGTAAAATCCAGGCATCAGTGATCTAAATCCTGCTGGGCAAGCTGAAGTATCGTTGGCCTGGTACTATGCAGTTAACGAGCGATGACTTCACTGCGCGATAATCTAGTGGTTAGCATACTGCACTCGCAACGAACCAGTTTGTAGATCAAATCCCCGTAAGGATGGACAGAGGTTTCGAGATTTGCTTGATTTGAGCCCCTCCCAAAGTGTACTGAAATCAGTACACTGACCATAAACTCAGATGATCTGACGGTGAGGGGAGAAATGGTCACTGGCCACCGTGAGGCCAAGAAAATGAAGTTGCTAATACTTCATACCCGTAGCTATTTCTCGGGATTAGCTTAATTAAGAGAATAATCGTTTTACTCTCTACCCTCACTGTAGATAATTATCAATCAGCATAGGAATTAAAACAAAAGGCCAGACTTGCCAAATCACTACCATCATTGAAATCACTTGTCAAGACCCAGTACTATATACTCCAACTGTTGCATGACCTCGTCTTGGACCTCTTCGTCCCTCGCAAACATTCAAATAAACCTCAGATTCAGACAGACTGCATTTGGGTGTCAAATAATTGGTTTAAATAAATTAAATTAACAAATAAAATATTAAGATATGAATTTTTAAATTAAATCTGAAATATGAACCAAAACCGCTTTATTAAAAACAACACGTCAGTTTGCAATCGAAAATTAGCAAGGTTCCCATTTGAAAGCTGCAATTTTACAAGATATTTCAAACCGTGTTAATGGCCATCATGGTCTTTGACCTTTGTAGTCTATAACCCCCATAACTATCTTCTCCCCTTTCAATCACACCCTTCCTCAGTCCTGATCGCTCACATTTTACTTCTACACATGCCTTCTACGACAGAAAACACTTGACAAATTTCTGCACAACAGCCTCGATAAAAGTGTTTCATACAAAATCCCCATTTAAAATGTAAATCACAAACCTAATTAGTTGCACAAGTTTAACTCAAAACATTCTTCGTCTAAATAAGCCAAGCTACACAGCAAAAGTAACTTCGGTTGCACTGTTTCCATAGAAAGGATTTCGAAGTAAAATCTAGCAGTCAGAAGCAAACCACAGTCGAAGTATTTTGACACACACAGGTTTTCCCTTTTCAAAACATAAATCACGACTTGTCCTCTAACACGTATATGCAGCACAGAGAAAATGCTAGCTCACGTTGGTAAATGCAATTCCTTAGCTTCATGCTTGTAAGTGAAAATGCAAGGCGCTTTGCCAGAAAATGCACGGATTTCGCAAGTTTTTGCGAGTCATGGCTTAACAATTTACAAGAAACCAGAAAACTGGTTTGCAAGTTGCTTAGTTATGATAGGAAACTGGAACCAGTTTCAGAACTGAAGGACAGTTCCTATCCACACATACACAGGGTCATCTACATATGCACAAAAAACTGTCCTCACACACACACTTAAAGTATTCTCCTTCAGGAACTTTCCCTATACACACGCATAAAGGGGACTATCCTTACATACACACCTAAGTATTGTCCTTAGGGGCTATCCCTACATACAAACAAGCACAAGGGACTCTCTTTACAGAAATGCACCAACAACTGTCTCCACACATGCATGCAAAGGGCACACAAAGCAAAGGACTGTACTTACACACAAAAATCGTTTTCTGGCAATGCGAGCACAAGGCAAAGGCTGCGAATTTGGATTCATCACTTGAGGGAAAGTTGCTACTACAATCTGTCCTCGTTCAAAAGTGAAAGTCCAGAAACAAAAGCTTCTTGAGATGAAACAACAGACAAGAAACGAAGGTCAAGCGTTCAAACAAACAATACAATTTGGCTAAACTCAACAGACCGGCCGGACGATCGACTGAAGAACTACTGACCAAACAATGATCGACCAAAGATCAACTGATCAAAGGATGTTCAACTGAAGAATAACTGACCAAAGAACGATTGACCGTAGAATGATCAATGTAAGAATGATCAATCGAAGGATGAAGGACTGAAGAACAGTCATGATCAACCAAAAAATAGTTGACCAAAGAACAATCGATCAAAGAAAGGATCACACAAACAGTTGACTGAAAGAACAATTGATTAACCAAAGAACAACTGACTGAAAAACGACCGACAAGAATGATAGACCAAAGAATGATCAACTGAAGAACAATCATCACCCAAACAATGATCGACTAAAGAACGATCCACTGAAGTATGATCGACCAATGGCCATGATCCATATGGCTGCCATGTTGGATTGGAATGACACGCAGAGACCGAATCGATTATGTCATCGTGCTCCGACGTGTGTGTGTTTGTTTTGGTCGTAGGCGCACGGTTGATCCGTTCCCAACGAGCCCGTTCTGCTACTGGATGCAAACCTGAATCTTGTCGATCCATTCCTGTGCTGCCTTCGCATCAGACGCAAGGAAGTGGTAGATTCTGCGAACCGTCTTCATCTGAAATCAGAGCGGAACATACACGTAAGGTAAGATAACTTGGTAAAGCTCCTATGTCCCACACTTCCCAAGTGCCTCGTACCAAGACAGCGTTGGGCTCTCGGGTGGTCTCGAAGGCTAGTCCGAAGCTTTGGAATTCACTGCCTAGTTCTCTGCTGTGCGGTCTGTCAGTTCGTTGATGTCATTCATGGCTAAACTTAAGACTCATCTGTTTCAACTTGCTTACCAGTTATTTGCTGTAGTCTCACTTCTGCTTTCCCTGACCTATTGATTTTCGACCGGAATTCTCCAACAATACAGTTTCACTTGAAGTGAACATTGATTTATGCCTTGTGAATTGTAATAATGGTGCTACAAAAGTCACTAGATTGGATCCCATACTGGAATTTAGGGGCGTGCTCATTTCCTATTAGGAGGGCTTTTAGCTGGCAATGTATGAATCGCAAGAGCCTGGCCACAGGACCAGCGCATCACAGGACTTGCTTCTTACTTCAAAGATTCTATAGCATTCTGCTGCAGTTGCTGTTAATATAATTCAAAGAAAACTTAACTTAATTCAATGAAAATTTAAGACACAAAAATATTTTGGAAATAAACATAGGTTATTTCAAATAAACTTTAGCCTACCCCAAAGAAAAAGAAATGCAATGATACCTTTGTGGCCTAGGCCCTATGTGGCCTAACTAGTCCGTCCTTGTATTCTATTTACTGGGGTAACTAGTCACATGGATTGCGTGTCCTTAGTGGTGTGTGGAATATTAAAGACTGGCGCAACAGAAGTTGATGATTCAAAGTAGTTATACTCTTGAAAAGGCGCTACACGAATGCTCTAATAGCGAATGAATAATGAGACAATAGGTTATTATAAAATAACGATTTAATACGCTTACGTTCAGGTTATACGACTATACAGAGATTGTATGTGAATCGACAGCACTCAGCTAAATCTATTCTAATCCCTAATACATTCACATTAACTAAAATCTACACAATCAGTCTTGTCCTCTTCTTCACTCGTTTCGTCTTCCATCTTCGATTCCTTCTTCCGACTGATCCAACTGATCTCTTCTGGCCTCCTCTTCCGACTGTCTTCCTCTGCGCATTCTCCACCCTATTTTTAGCTGGAATCCTTTGGTCTCTGGGTTGACTGCCTCTAGGCTGGAACACACCCCAGACCGCGGTTCTTCACCCGTCTGACTCTTTGCATAGGAGGAATTTGTGTCCTTATTTGGTTGTCTTTTACTGAACTAATTAGCATATAACCCAGACAGTCTGTCGTCTAGAATCCTTCATGCCTGTGGTAAGTGGTTGTCCATCTGACTATCACAAGCTCCTCTCGTGCTTACTTGTAAAGCCCCGGATGGACCTGCAGAGTGCTAGGTGCTAGAATAGCTCTCTGCTTTTCCCACTGATACGCTGGCCAGGAGGCTGGCTCGATCTAGGGTTAGTAAGTAGCTAATACTAAGCGCCTTTGTTTAAAAGCATGCCAATATGCTCTGAATCAACCAATGCGTTGTTACTTCATACAGCACACTTTTAGCATGGTCATACCTCAAAGAAAGCGTTTTCGTCCACTTTCTTTGGCGCGCTTTGTACGTTCTTGATCGACATGACAGATACAACGTCCTTGAGGTCGATGCATCCCTTGCAACTGTTGTCATCCACTCCATCGTAGTATCTCAGCTGCAAAAATAAATTTAGAAGAAATTTCTCTTATTTTTAGCCAATTCATACAGAGCCCATTACACAACAAACTCTCATGAGCATTCACACTACTCAAGGATGCCTTGCCTCCATCAAACCTCAGCTTTTACATAAATTCTAAATAAATTTTCTTAAGTTTTTATATTAAAATGTAAGTTTTCTCAATGTGTTTGTTAAAGAAATAAAATCCACAAAAGTTCATTTATTTACTTCCACATAAAACATTTTAAAGTACACTAAGATATGACACTTATGATGCTTGCATAATGTCCAAGGTCTTACCTTAGAAAATGCCAATCACATGGTGGCACTACAATCAGTGAAGTCTGGACCCAATCAATGAGCTCATATTGTCTAATGGGTCGATAAATGTGGCTGTATCACCTGACCCTGACCAAGTTATGCACTTCCTGAGGTCAGCCATTTTTCAATGATGTATGCAAATAATTGATCTTAATTCTTTTCAGTTATTTGTCAAATCTAGTGCTTTTCTCATATTTATTATTATTATTACTACTACTATTATTAATATCATTATTATTATTATAATATTATTATTATTATTGTAGTCGTTGTTGTTGTTGCTGCTGCTGTTGTTGTTATTATTAATATTACTAATCAGATACTTGTATTACAATAATTTAGGAATTCACCTCTAAAGCACAAGTAGCTTGAAAAGATAAGTGTTCAATTGTTTGAAAAATGCAATAAAAGAAAGAGAAGGGTATCTAATAGCTGGAGGTACTGAATTCCATAGCGGAGAACTAGTGCGTGAAAAGGCATGGAAAGTCCAAATCTTGTCATTAATTTGTTTATATTGTTTGTCCAGCAAAGTCCAGTCTTCTAATGTTCCTCTTTCCTTCAAATCGTCAATGGTAGAACACTGTGTGAGATTCGGTCAACCAGTATCACCTCTACGCGACCAAATCATCACAGTCTTCGCTGAACGACTTCATCAAGTAGAGTTGTCAGTATGTCTAAGCACTTTTAAGCACCACAGAAATGTCACAATCTCTAGATTTCTACACAGAAATGGATGACTTTCTCAGTGGAACCTGTTTGGACAGAGGAGAAAAGAAAATGCAGTGGTCTGCATGCCAATGAATACATGTTTTATGTGACATCAGATCAGGAATGCCTCTGACAAGTTTCTCTTTTCTGCTGATTCAAGTTCATTCCTCTAATCCAAGTCCATGTCTCTGATTCATGTCTGTAACTCAATTCGTGTCTGTGCCTCTGAATCAAGTTTGACATTTGGCACATTACTCTTCTTATTATTGTTGTTACTATACGATTACAAAAATTACACTACACAGGATGGCCAGAGTCAACGATCTTTCGAAGTTGCAGATCGATCAGGGTTCGAACTCCTGACTTGCGCAATTTGTAAATTTGTTGTGTTAACTTCAGAAAAGACACAGTCTGATTTTCACATATATATTAGAATAACTGAACAGTTCAATAACAAGAGTACTTGAATGTCAACATACAATGCCTAAATGCATGAACCTTTCAACAACATTTGTAATCAGTTTATCAACTGAGCACTTGACAGACCACTGCTACAAAAATCTTTTTCACGCTCTCCCAACAATGCATCTTGGGTCCGCTTTTATAGGCCATTTCCTGCCAAGTCAACAATCACCACTGACATCAGACATTGCGTGTGAACACCAACCAATCAAAAACGTATTGTTAAATTTGTGCAAAAACGTCCCCCAGTCAAATCTAAGTCTCAGATTTGCATAATGCCAACCAATCACAAACAAGTGAACAACTAAATAACTCACTGACGTTACATCACAGAAACTTTGCGCCTTAGCATGGGAAATCTGCCATCCAACGTCACACCAACTCCCCAGTACGTGTTTGATACTTGCCAGCCAGGCAGGCATATCCAGCAAATACAAGCATGTGATCAGTGTGTGATCACAGCGTGCTCAAACCAGTCAACAACCCAAAGAATCATCAACGTACGCTTAGAACTTGCTGACTAATCACAGCCAGCACAGGCTAAGACTGGCAACAGATATACTGACCTCATGCTTCATGGAATCGAGGACGAACCACCTCTGCTTCCATCCTTTGAGCAAAGCGCCGCGTTTGCACAGGTAGCCTTCATGCGTTCGATGTTCAGAAACGCTTGACACAAACTCCGGATAACTCTCGACTTCCTTCTCATGTCCTGCTGGCAAAACAAAAATTAACCATTGAAACACCAACAACAGTTGAAGCTAATCTTCAAAAGCTAACCCTAAAAGCAAGATTATTTGTAATTTACATTCTTATAATTCATATTACCATTATTACTACTACTACTACTAGTAGTAGATTATTGTTATTTTCTGAAGCTACATATGATCCTTCAGAACCTACAAAGTTCGAGAGATTATGAATTACATTGGGAAAGGCAGCTATTTGTCAAATTCTGCCAAAGTGTTAACTGTCAAAGCCAGGCACTGAAAAAGATACGTGATCTCAAAAACATCTTCAGATACATTAGCAAGGCTTTGTCCCAGCTTTGTGATGAAAGCCAGACCAGCGCAGCTGGCGGGACCAAGCGTTTCAAACACTAGAGGGACAAAAATAGTAACATGGGAAGGAGTCTTTCTTTGGTAGAATTGGACAAATGGCTGGCCACAGGAAGCTGATCTGAAGTGCCTCCTGGTGGGATTAAGCATGAGTGGAATGCACAGTAGAACGACAGAATCTGTTGGAGGAAGACTTACTGGTGGTGGTTGATGCAGAGTCGGAGATGTTTCCGCCAGAGACGTTGGTGCTGCTGTTGCTTAAATCGGACATTGTCTGCTTGAGTTTGGTGCAGTTCTTAGGTACATGAGGTGCACACTTTTCGTGGCAGTTGTAGCCACAGTCGGAACAGTGCATACCTGAACCACACAGGATGCAAACAGTGCGCAAATCAATGCATGAGAAAAACTGCACGTACTTAAAATTCATGAGAAAAAAGTGTGAATTTTAACTCATGGAATAACTCACAACAGAAAGTCCCTACTTAAACTCATGAGAAAAAGCACATACTCAAAGTCATAAAAAGTACACATCGCAAGCTCACGATGAAAAATACATGCACAATAAAAACTCATGAAAAGTCACACACTTCAAATTCATGTGAAAAAGTACATAACTGAACCACAGAGAAAATAAACAGTCCATACTTTATAAGCTCAAAAGAAAAAGTGCATAGTTAAAATCCATTCATAAAACCCAAACTTAAAACCATAGAAATTATCAAAATCATGATCCATTGAGGAAGCCTGGCCAAAAACCAGTAAGTGAGCAAAACCAGAAGTCATGCTGTGGTGGGTAAGCATGCTGAAACAGATGAATCTTAAGACTTTAGACCTGAATGACATTAAAGACCTGACAGAATGCACAGAACTGGACAGTGAATTCCAAAGCTTTGGACCAGCTGCCTAGAACACCATGCAGGTGCAAACTTAACTGAACTTTGTGGATTAACCCCCAAAGGGCGCAACTTAACACATTAGCAAAGTTGAAAACTGAACTTGCCTTCCTGGAGTAACTGTCCAGATGTAAGAACTTAACTCACGTTAGTTGACTGACCCCATAGGTGGACATAGACTTAACCCACCCACAAAGTTGAAAGCTTAACCCACCTGTCTTGATTAGGCCCCAGAGGATGTGCGAGCAGTAGTCACAGTTGGCCGGCGTCGTGTAGTTGAACTGGACAAAATGATGCGCCTGACTGAACATCTTTGCCGCTTCGCCAAGCATCTTGCTCCGGACGAGGAGCTCGATTGTCGAGCGCTTGTGAGTTGACCGGCCAAGGTCTGACCGGTCTACCTGAAGCGGTCGGTTCTGCATCAGGTGCTCCATCGGAGGAACCTCCAGCCGGTCCCAGATCTGCATCCAGCCTCTCGGAGTTGATCCTCCCATCTCTGTCTCAAGTCTGTGGATCTCCTGCGACAGAACAAAGATAGGTAAAGTGCGATATGGTAATGTAAGGTACTGAATTGTATCTATCAATTTATATAATGCTTTTCAAAGGTCAAGTAAGATAAGGATAAGGTATGATAAAGGCAAGCTAAGGTAATATCAGGTAAGGTGAGGTCATATCAGGTAAGGTAAGGTAATGTGAGGTAAGAGGGTAAGGTATGGCATGATAAAGGTAAGGTAAGGTAATGTCAGCTAAGAAAAGGTAATGTCAGGCAAGGTAAGGAAGAAGTGATAAGGTAAGGTATGATAAGGAAAGGTTAGGTACAGTATTTGTTCATTCACTACAAGTCTCTTCAACCAAAATACTTAGAAGGTCCCAGGCTTGAAGGGTATTTCGACTCAATTCCCAAAAGATATCATGCACTGCTGACCCAAATAAATGTGACATAATACCGAAGTTAGGTGGAGAATGTACAAAGGAGCAGAATCAACTGTTCCCTCGCTCTTAACCGGCATAAACACCTTTTCCCAGCTTCAATGTGCACTTCTGAACTTTTTAAGGAACTTTGCATTATTAAATTATAGTTGTATTGTATTGTATAAAGATAAAAGTAGCATATTTGTTTAAATATCTCTATAAGAACTCCTAAGAAGCATGATCCGGAAGCTGTAAGATCATTCAGTACTCACTTACCGACCAACAAAGAATGAAGGACTAAGTTGGCACCATGTGGCATGTTAATCCATGGACAACCACCTCAATTTGTCTTAAATGCATCTGACAGCATCAGATCAACAAAACCGTATGGCCATCTTACTTGTATCTATTTATTTATTTATGGACTGCACATTTTACACACACAAGGTCTGGAACTCTGAATCTGAGGTGTGAGACAAGCATGTGAACACAACTTATCCGGTGTTGTTACGCAGAGTTCACCCCAGCATGCTCGAATCGGCCATCATTTGATTAGACACCCAACAAGCTACCGTGTATATCGCCGTGCCCCACATGGCAAAGTAGCAATTTACCGGTGGAACAAATGAGTTGCTTACCTGCAAGAGATAACTGCAGGCGTCTGGCACAACCTGCATCACGTTGTCATAGCAACTGTTGACAATGCGCCTTGTTGTCGAGGTGAGCGGAAGATCGACAATGTCGGATTCATCATCCTGGTACATTTCCTCGAGCAGTTCGAAATCATAGAAGGAACCATGCGCCAGGTCCTCCGTTAGGTAGTAGTCCCACAGCTTCAGGTTCGAAAGGTTTGAGAAGGGTCGCAGCACCACCTGCAGTTTACGTAACACAGCAGACAAATTATGTAGCGCATTTTGTAATGATCCAGAATATGTATGTTGTAATTAAATTGCACGGTAACACAAGTTTGATTTTGCATTATGAAAGGCTACTGATATACTTACTTACTTGGAAGCGCAACACAGATCATTTTCTGATAACCCGATATGCACGAGTATGTTTTTGTTAACTTACACAAGAAAACATTTGACTTGGAATTCAGGCGTTGCGCACGCCACCAACAAATAAGACCAGCTCTCATTTTCTAACAATCCAACTTCTGACTAAAGTCACTAAATGCATGTAATAAGCACATGATTACCTTACCATATCATATATTATACACCCCAACTTACCAAACCATACTTACCATACCTCACCTTACCATCATGCCACAGTTTACCATCTCTCACCATATACTATACCATATGTCATACTATACCTACATACACTATGTACTATACATATACACCATACCCCACATTACCATGTGCCAGACCACACCATATATTACTGTCCTCATACACGTGGGCAAGATGGCCACATTTGTTCAGTATGTTGCTTTTGGTAAATCAGTTGGTCACAAGTGGATTTTCCTTGATGATTTTTGTTTGCTTAGGCTTCTAATGCGACCTAGTCTGCATTCCTGGAGTTATTTCTCTCTTTCAGCATCATTTTTGAGTGTTTTGGACAGTGTCTGGACGTTTCTTATCAAAGTCTTGTTTGCCACTTTTTGACTCGTTCAGGCGCAGTGCCTTCTACCATCTCCGAGGAACTGTTTGGTGCTGGGGTTCAAGTGTTGCGAGCCTCGTCGCTTGTCATTGCTCCTCTTTTCTTAACATTACGTCATCCAGGACCTCTGAACCCGTGCTGAACCCGTGGTGTCTACAATCTGCTCTGAATGGGAATCCATCATTTGGGCTCTGCAGGTCTCCAGAAGCCCACTAGAGGTGTTTCTTTTAGTTATTCTAGTGCTGGTTGTTTATTGATTAACTTTTCTTCTCAATTACTTTAACTTCATTTAGGCTGACACAGGCAGTGCTTTTGTGAGGTACTTGAAAGGGGATCCGGAAAAATCCCCCCTGGAATTTCCCCCCGGACTTTTCCCCTGTCATCTCCCCCTGAATTTCCTGGATTTCTCCCCTGGGGATTTCAATAGGACATTTCCCCCCAAATGTCCACAAAAAGTAAACAATTTCTATCTATACGGACTTTTTAGTGCTTTGATGTTTGAGTGTGGAAATACAAACAATATTTAGCAGACTTTTAATATAGCAACAAACTGAGTAAACAGTTTTCTAGAAAGGCTATTAATACTTTGACGTAAATATAGCTTTATTTAATTGTTTATATTTAGTTGTTGAACAACCAGGCTTTTAATGCTTTCAGTCTTAATTAATTAATGTTTACTCACTTTGATGCTTAAAGTAAATGTTTAATAAAGTTTTGATAGTCACTCAATCTGTTGCTATATAATATGCTTTAAGTCTTAATTAATTAACAGAGTCTGAACAACGTCAACTTGAACCAGCTCTTCGGTGGACATATGCCACAACAACCCAAGAAGAAGTACAAAGATTGTTCTACAAGAATCTCAAATATCGTTGCAGACTTCGATAAACGTGATATCAAAGACTACTTGAAAGCAATTGCTTTTAACATTAGTCTGTGAACACATTATCTCTATGTATTGCTCATAAACAGAACTTAAACTTAACCTTAAAGATCTTTGATATAAACACAAGTACTAATTTACTGTTATTTTTTACCTTGCATCACTTAAATTCATTTTAAAAATATTGTTCTTTTTATTTGTGACCTATACAAAACTAATTGTGATGTTTGTTGATATAAAATATATGACTTGGGGGAAATGTCCGGGTGGGTATTTACCCGGGGGGAAATCCATGGGGGAGATGGTGGGGAAATGTCCGGGGGGAAATTACCCGGGGGGATATCTCCTAGACTCACTTGAAAGGTGCTATAGTGACTACATACATACATACTACCTTGCCATATACCATACCTTACCCTACCTTATATACCATACCATATCACATCTTATCATACCATGTCTTATCTTAAAACACCATACCATACCTTATCTTACTATACTCTAACATATGATGTCAAGAAGAAGCAGCCCCTACAGCTAATCCCAAGAGGTAGCCATGGGTGCAAAGTGCTAAAGACTTCAATTTCTTAGACTTGACATATAAGGGTGTGGGGCCAGTCCTCTCCCCAATGTCCGATCTCCTCACAAACAGTTTCTGCTTCACCCATGCCCGCCAACGTACTCATTTTATAGCTGAGTTTGCTAGGGGCAAAAGTGACACAGAAATCTCAAAACATCTTTCTGCCCTGGTAGGCATTCGAACCTCCTGGCCACTCGGGTGACTGCCCCGCACGCTAACCACTCGACCTCTGTGCACCCCATCGCAAGCACCATTTAGACACCCTCTGTAGCTACCGTTTCATGGTCGTGTGGGAAGAAGAGGAAATTGTAGAAGATGGGCGATTTCTTTCGATACTGGTCGACATAGTCCCACACGGACATCCCGGCAATGATCCGGTGACTAGAGGAGAATGAATCGCCTTCAAGCAGACTGCTGATGTCCGACCGTGCAAACTTTGTCTCGTCCAGCAGCCAACCGGCCTCCATGCGCCGGAACTCGTTGTCCATCATGAATGTCCGAAAGCGATTGGAGACGTGGTGGTAGGCGAGGAACTTGAGGTAATACTGGTTGAACTCAAAGGACATCGGGAACTGATTGTGGATCTACAATCAAACATAGTTAGTTGTCAGTTATTTACTGGAATAATGCAAAATACAGTTATGCAGTGGCAAAAACACCCTATTATTATAAGTGCAAGGGTCAGTAAATCGGATTCTGAGGTGCGAAACAAGTGCGCGTGAAAGAATTGCACAGTGTCCTGAGACGGTGTCTACTCAGCAGGTGCAAACCCGCATTGTGGATTACAGCCCCAGCATACTATCAAACAGACCCTCGTGCCACATACAGAGGAACTTGAGGTAATACTAGCAGAACTTGAGGCACACTGGGAACTGAGTCTGGATGAAACATAGATACAGCACCTTTTGCTGCTCATCCTGTCTGCACATTACCTGATAAACAACAGGTTGGTAGCTTCAGACCTACAAACCAACAACACTACGACCAAACTGAATGCCTGTTCTGCAAAGACCTCGTGGCTCCATATCATCTACCAACTTTGAGGAATTGCTGAAAGTTGAGGCAACTGGGTGTCCTTGGCGGCAGATCACATCGTCTGTCGTCATTCCTCATCTTCAATGCAATGCGATCCAAGAACTCTAAACATGGCATCATCTGTCAACTCTGTATTGGAATCCATTGGTTGCACTCTGCATGTGTGAGGGAGCCCACCATTGGTGACTTTTCTACTTACCTGAACACTACCTCTTATCTGATAAATTTTCTGTGCTTAATGACATTTAACATCATTTAGGCCAGCACAGACAGTGCCTCTGATTAGTTTCTCTTGAAGCGGCACAACATAAGTTTCCATTTACAATTACAAGTGGATTTTCCAGGCATGTAAACAGTATTGTCTTGGCTATCAATTACCATAACATCCAATTAACCAGAACTCTAGAAGCAATTACCTGATGTACAACGTCCAGAAACTGAAGAAAGATTGGAGCAAAGCCGCTGGCTTGTGACGCAGTAGTCTGGTAACTGCGGTGGCTGAATCGATGACCAAACGACAGCCACTCCTTCTCGACAAGAACACGAAAACCGTCAAACGTGCGATAGTAGGGGTCCAGTAGTATCTGCGCCACTGACGTCACCTGATAAAGAAATCCCAAGGAATTCTTACTGCAAACACAACTAGACATCAAGCACACAGTAGAACATTGCAATTCTAGTGGGCCACAGTCAGGCTATGGTTGCTGATTGGCTTAGTCCTGCTTTACAGCGCAAAGGGTGCAGGTTCACAAACACCTCTGAGCTGGACAATTTTGCGCATGGACCTTCAAGAAGAAGAAAAGCAGTTCCTTGAGCTGCCCCAAAAGGCAGCCACGAATATGAAGATTTAACTTCAGTTCTCCTCTAATAGGACGGTAGGTGGCCAGTCCTCTTCCTCGCCTCCTTGTCTTCCCACCGAAAAGCAGGTATCACTGGGCTGCTGCAATTATGATTACGGCATAATTAGGCTATCGAATAGTACACCAAGCAGAAAGGTGGTCTATTCTGGAACACGTTCGGTCTGTAATCCAACGATTGTGGGTTAGAGCCTGCTTTAATGACCCAGGACAAGTTGTTGTTCATTTGTATTGTGTCTCAGATTCAGATTTCCTCACCTTGTGTGCAAAACAAGTACAATAAAAATAAATTAAATAAAAAATTCCTGAAGCTGTTCTCTTTTGCCAAGGCTGAACTAACCTATCTTGAAAAGGTGCTACATAATTTTGCTGAATGAATGAGCAGATATCTTTGGCAGTTAGTGATTATAAGTGGTGTAAAGACCAGTACAGTAGATATCTTGAAGAACCACTGCAGACATTTACTGGAAACATTAATGAACGAATGAGTAGATGTCTCAAGCATTAAATTAAATCATGGTGTAAAGATCTGAAGCAGACCTGTGCTGAGAAGTCCCAGCCATCCTCAAGGCAGACCATGACAGACGATCCTTGGACGTCAAGAAGGTCGATGGTAGCTCCGGCAATCTGGAGAATGTTTTGGATCTGGTTCAACCACTCCGACTCTTGGATCGCTTTGAGAAAGCCCTTCTCCGGATCGACGAAAGGGGCACTCGGAACGCACGCCCGCATCAGCTTCTTGAAACTCGACTTTACCTGGCGTATCTCGTGGTAGTCAACCGGGATGAAATCACACTTGCAGAAGCATTCCAGTCGAATTCCCTATGGTGTAAAACAATAGCTGTTTAACTATCACTCCCTGGCGAGCTCAGTTGCAAACAATTCCGTCATGGGTACATTCCAAAAGAGATCTAAAGCATCAGTTACAGGTTTCTGCATAACTCCTGTTGATCTATATTTGCATGCATGAATAGGTGACTTCCAAATTTATAGACCACTTCTCAACATTACAATATGCTAAAGGAATCTGTCATGAAGTGAAGATTGTTGTGTCCCATGGGAAGCTCAAGCCTCCTCTTTCTCCGTGCCAGAAACCTATCATCGCTTGATGTCTGGCTAACCAGGAAAGGAGTAAAAAGACAAACGAATGGAATGCTGTGCTTGTCTGCAGCCATGTTGCTGCATGTTTGCCGACTCTAGCTGTATGACAAATTGTTTGTCTCAACGTGGATTTTGCTAGATAATTCATAAATGTTTGGACTACTGCTGTTACTGAGTTGGCGTTTAGGATTTATTCTTAGATTCCACATATGACATTGTGAGTTTTCCACGTTATTCAGTCATGAGTCATCAAAACTGAAACAGTTCAATTGTCAAGGGAGAATCGGTTCTCAGCAGGACAGCTGAGCGTCAGACCTGCAGACCTACTTATGTGACCTGGAAATCTTGGATTCAGTGATGAAAGGGTGGGAAGAGTCTTTGAAATGACATCCATGTCGACCACTGAAAGGGAAATTCTGTGACTGGTGGTGAGTGCCTGTCTTGCTTGGAAGATTTCCAGCTGCTCTGTCTTCTACCATGTACGAGGGACTGCTCGACGGTGGTGTTATCGTGTACTGCAGACATTATCATTCATCATCATTCACCATCTTCAAAACAACTTGGTCCAGGAACTCTGAACATTGCATCAACTGTCAACTCTGGATGGAACTCCATTGGTTGGGCTATTTGTGTATGCAGGAGCTCACCAGCATAACTCTGATAACTAGAAGAGAACTCTTAAGGTACTTAAAAGAGGTACTTAAAAGACGCCATAACAAGTGTCTGAATAACTAATTAATAACTAACTAATAATGCAGGACACGAGGCATTTTATTTTGGCCAGCCTTAGAACTTTGCAGGTTTTCATTTTGAGTTTTTGGTCTCCACAGGGTCTTTGGATGGAGGTTCTTTTGACTCAGCTGACAACTCGTTGTTAGATATTTTCCATATATAAAAGACCTACAGGTTATACAATGGATTTGAATTGTTTGATCAGTGGAACAAAGGATAAATGGATCAATGAATCACTTACTCACTCAATCAATCAATCAGAGAATCTATTAATCGACATATTAATCAATCAAGTCATCACTATCAATCAATCAATGTACATATCAATCAACATATCAATTAACCATTCAAGTAATCAATCAATCAATCACTGAATCAGTCACTGGATCAACTGAAACCACATTTCAATGAAACAAAGAGCCAATCAAAGTTTTTACAGTACAAAAACACAGCAACTCAACCATCACTTATGACAAATTCGTGCTTCACTGAAGCGAAGTGCTTCAGCCCCGGACCATTCACACAGTAAGACTGTAAAGTTGCAAGACACATTCGTGCGACACACGAATCGTTGCCTGTGGTTGAAGGCCATTCTGTTTGATTGTGTTCTTGTGCTGTCTGGTCCAGAGCAGCTCTGAAGAGTTTTCTTGAAAAGACGCTCTATGAATGTTCACTTACAATTACTTATCGGAAAAGAACATCTTGTGCCTTGCCTTCATCTGGGTCTTTTCTCCAAGGACGTAGAGCGTGGCCTTGTGCAGTCCTTGGCCTCCGTACATCTCCCCCAAACCTCCTCCTGTTCCTGCTCCTCCTCCTCCTCCTCCTCCTCCTCCGACGTCCAGAGTTCCGTTTGGCTTAGGCAGAACTGGACTCTCAACGACGCCTCGGTGATGGGCCACGACCGCCGAAACCGGTCTTCGTTGCTCTGGCAACGTCGACATACGACCCAAAGCTAAGCCAACACCAAACACAACAGCCCTACTGCCACAACCGCCTCACTTTTTTATGTGTGCAGGTATATACGTATATGCACATGTGTATATGTATGTATGCATGTATGTAATGTAACAAAACATTTATATAGCGCCTTTCACAAACCTCCAAAAAGTGCTACTTACTTGGCTATCTAACTGATCTAAATAAGTATGACTTAAGGTAAACAGAAAATGTGTCTGAACTGAATCATTTGAAGCAAGATGTAATTCAATGGAAGACTGTTTCAACAGGAAGCGCCTAATGCAGCAGAAAGCCAGAAGAGATGGTCTTAAGTTGTATGCATGTTAGAGGTGTCAGAAGTATGGTAAAATATGGCTGAAGCACCCAAGTCCAATCTCAGTTGGTAGCCAACCACCTGTCACTGTCACTGGATAGATCAATAGATCAATCATCCAACGGGGGCTCGTGAGTCATTATAATATGCACTTAAGCCCAATATTAGTTATTTAACAAGCCCCCTTAAAACCCACGAGGCCACGATATATTTCAGCCCAATAATACGACTGTGCACTTTCTATCAACTTCTAGAGACTAAAGAAATTTGTTATTCTGTATGCTTCACTGATTTATAACTTTCGAATGCATGAAACCCAATACCTCCGACCCAGTGGCTTTGCAGGCCATAGACAACTGCAAATTATGAGCCCATGATTAACACAGCAATCTGCAAGAAAATTTTGGCTGGTTTCCGGTAAGTGACTCATGGCCCGGGAACCACTCTTCTAGTGGATGCCCAGGGCTCCAGGTGCCCACTGACAGGCTTAAAGCATGTTTGTGTGTATACATGCATGCATCTCGAAAAAAGCACCTTCTAAAACACTGGAAATCATCTCTAGATCTCTACACAAAATTGGGTGACTTTCTTAGTAGGACTCTTTTGAGCAGAAATGAAAAAAGCGTATGTTGCCAGCATGTCAGCTAAAACTGGCAACATACAGTATTATTATTATTATTAGTAGTAGTAGTAGTAGAAGTATTATTATTATTATTATTATTAATCAGAAACATTTATATCGCACTAATTTATGAATTCATCTCAAAAGTGTGGAAAAAGTCTTCAATTGTTTGTGAAATAAAATAAGAGAAAAGAGAAGGGTCCCTCAAAGCTGGTGGTAGTAAATTCGACATGTTTTATTTTACATACTGACCTCATGTTCCATGGGATCTAGAAGAAACCCCTTCTGCTTCCAGCCTTCAGTTGTATGTATGTATAACTCTGAACATTTCTATAGCACTTTTTGATCAATTCTCAAAAAGCACGTTGAACATGGCTGTGTGAGGGATCTACATAGCTCTTTGTTAAGATAGGAAGAGCCAAGCAGGAAAACATTAAGTGTGTATTTATACATCAAGATACTTAATGCAGCATCCTCTGAAGGAAGACTGTTATTCCCTCAGGTTTGAAAAAGTAAGAGTTTAAAAACCATGCCTGGAATATCAGTTTTCCCAGCCATCCAGGAACGTGCCTCGCAGTGCAATGGCACTGAGGAGGCACTGGACACAGTGGCAAAGACGCTGGAAAAGTCCATTTCCACAGACAGTTAAGACACGATGCCCCACTAATATTATTATTTATTTAAGTTTTCTCACATGTATTTTTTACTGATTACTCATTCAGTTGGAGAGTGGACACTCAGTTACACAACTCCCTTATGGAGAAAGGTTCTGTACTCAAATCTTCTGAAGTAATGATGAATCCATTACCATAATTTTGAGTGACAGTTGATGAGATCGTATGAATTGTGAATTGACAGTTAATACAAACTATGAATTGCAAATTAACTGTTATTAGACATCATGAATTGTCAACTGACAGTTCAAGAGACAGTATGAATTGTCAACTGTTTATGAGACAATACAAATTGTCCACTGACAGTTTATGAGACAGCATGAATTGTCAACTGACAGTTTAAGAGACAGTATGAATTGTCAACTGACAGTTTATGAGACAATAAAATTGTCAATTGACAGTTTATGAGACAGCATGAATTGTCAACTGACAGTTTAAGAGACAGTATGAATTGTCAACTGACAGTTTATGAGACAATAAAATTGTCAACTGACTGTTTATGAGACAGCATGAATTGTCAACTGACAGTTAAAGTAAAGTATGAATTGACAATTGACAATTTATGCAACAGTATGACTTGTCAGCTGACAGTACTTAGTTTATGAGAAGAAAGAACTTGGAAATGATCACAAATACAACTTGAAGCATGCAGAACGTGCAAGCAAATCGAGAACTACTTTTAGAAAGCGGATAGTAGAAGAAGCAACCACAAACAATGGAAAGAAATATTCCAAACACAACACAGCAGAAACATCAACAGAACATTCCTGCATCCCAGACAAAAGAAAAATTAATACCAATCAATACTAAAGCAAAAAATCAAAATGGCTAAGGAGCAAACTAACTACAGTAGCACTGGTTATCTACCGTCCACTTGTCAAAACTAATTCCAAATCCAGCTAATCCAGTGTCGGACTTTTGGCTTTTCCATAACTGCAACTGCAATTCTATTTCTAACTATACCAGTAACAGAGAATTCAAACAGCAAGTGCCTTGAAAGAAATTTTCATATGTGTTCTGCAAGTGCCTATCAGTCAAATGGACAGAACATGAGACATGGAGAAAAAGAAAAAAATGAATGTATTTGTAAAATGAAAGGGAATGTAACTGCTTAACAGAAAGGGAAATGTAATTGCATAATTCAAAGATAATGTCATCATAGCACTTAAGGTGAATCTAATTGCAAAGTTGAAAGTGAAACTAACTGTAAAATTGAATGAGAATGTAATGGCAAAATTAAAAGCAACTGCAGTTGCAAAATCAAAAATAAATTTTATTGCAAAACTGAAAGTGAATCTAACTGCAAAATTTAAAGTGGATGTAGTTGCACAAATGAAAGTGAATGCAAAATTTTTTTTGCAAAATTGAAAGTGCTGCAGTTGCAAAATTGAAAGTGAATGCAGTTGCAGAACTAAAGTAGGCTTCACTGGCTAACAAAACAACTGAACCTCAGTCAATAAAAAGTAGAACTGGTTTTTAAAACTGATTTCAAATCTCCATTCTCAGTTGCATGGATTCCCTACTCTGTCTAAAGCCAGCTTTCAACAAGTGGACTTCTAGGAATCTACCCACTAACCTTCTAAGCTGCATCTACATCAAACTCCTTGACACAAGAATAGGTAAAGACACCACAGAAAAGCGAGTCTTTAGCTGAAGCACAAATTATTCAACATCGGTCCCCTTACCACGACAAATGGGAGGCACTCACATCTTCCCACAGATATGGGAAGTAAGCAAGCTCCAAAAGAATGCCTCTCCCATGTTCATCGTAGGTGGGAAGGCGCTCATTTCCTTTCCCTATATCTTTTAGCCAGCAGTGGATGAATCCTAAGGTCCTAGAGATGGGACAATGGAACCAGCGCACAGCAAGACTGACTGTTTACTTCCCAAAGTGCATGGTGACAAAAACAAGTTTGTATAAACAACTTGCCTAGGGTCATTACATGGAGTCCGCACAGCAGGCAGGAGCCCAGTCATTGGATTACCGTCCAAGATCATTACCAAATTAGGCCACTGAGCTGCTATAACAGGCATGCAACGAATCCCAAAGTCCTCAACATAGGACTAGCAAATAATGCAAGCCAATACCAGTTCTTGGTGACAATGACAATCGCATGTGAACAGCTTGCCCAAGTCTGCTAAACAGCATCAGGCCGGCATACTTGGTACCGCCACCAATTCCAATTTCACAAGATGTACTGGAATTCAAACCAGAGAGACAAAGACGTGAAGGGCAAACATGTTAAAGCTCATCAGTTTTCCTCAGAGCTTTGAATTGCAGAGCCACAGTGCCTCTGACTTCCAGAACCATACTAGCTCTAAGGTACCCCTAACTTCTAAGTCTTCATGGCTCTGGACTTGAAAGCCATCAAGACTCTGAAAGGAAAGACAATGAGACAAGGACATGGAGACTTTCTGGCTCTGATTCCCAAGGTGGCTCTAAGCTATGAGTGTTATGGAGCCATCATGGTTAAGAACTTTGGAAGACATGAAGGGCTTTGTACTCAAAAGCCACCATGGCTCTGAACTCCATAGCTAAAGTGTTTCATAACCATGGAGTAATCATGGTTCTGAGCTCTGACGCCATGGTGGCTTTGAACTTTGGAGCTGTCTCCAAACATCAGAGCCAAGTTGGTTCTTAACACAGAAGCCAACATAGCTCTGAACTCCAGAACCACCAAGGCTTTTAACTCTGGAGCTATCATCGCTCTGAACTCCACAGCTGAAGTGGTTCTTATACCTAGAGCCACAGTTACTCTGAGCTCCAGTGCCACTGTCATGGCCGTGCAGCCCATAAGATCAGAAGGCATTACCATTCTCAGAGAAACAGGGGTCTTTGCTATGCGCCGACAACACATCTTTGCGCCACCGGAAGCTGTTGAGCACCCGCTGGAACGTTTGTCGGTTCTGACTGGCCATGGAAGAACTGCTACTGCGCCGGGCAATAACGGGACTGTCAAAGTCGGCGAGCAGATTGGATGAACGGACTGAATAACACAGCAAACAAATGACACAAACACAAACAATACAATTGTTAAAGAAAATGTAGAACAAAACGAACCGTTCAGTGTTAAAAGTTAACGCTAAAGAAAAGAGGGGCAAGGCCAGGGTAGGAGTTTCATCAATAATGAAATCCATGCCCTAATCCATCTAATCTAGCGACTTTTCGAGCACCGATGTCATGACGTACCTGGCCTCACTTTATGGCGCTTCAAGTGAAAGGTGGCAGCGGGAACTGTAATTGTAATAGTCAACTCTAAATTTCTGAAGCTCTACACTTAAAAGCTAACTGCAGGGCACAAAAGCTTAATCACAGTCACTGCGGCAAATCTGTGGGGTTGTCCGGAGATAAAGTATGTAGAACAAGATCGGTTGCCAGAAGACCTGAGTGAGAGGAAGACAGAGGAGCAGTTATGGGGAGGGGAGCTGTGGTTAGGTTGAGAGAAATGGGAAGATGGCTGACTCGATGCATAGGGGTAAGATTTCTAATGAAGGTATTCAATTCCATAACTTTCAACAAACTGAATCACAGATGGAATTTGTACTAAAACGACGAAACAATTCAGTTTGGGCAGGGACAAGATTGAAGGAAACGATCTCAAACAAGCAACAAGTTCATCCCACAAATTTTTCTGATCACCAAAAGAATTCAGACTACAATTTAGACTCACAAATTATTACTCAAAATCCTTCCAAATTTTTTCCAACTGGCCTCGCCCCTAGAGGTAAAAATGATTAGTTACTCTGATATTCTAATCACCTCTAGACAAATCTCTAAAGACAAACGAAACAGGCGTTCATGTTAGCTACTGTTAGAGACAACGGAAAACCATGCAGATCAACATTACAGTACGGCTAGCGTAATCAGTTCACACCAGAACCTCCTTATAACATACACCTTTATAACACAAATCAGGTTGTCTCAACCAAGGCACAATGATGCGCTATATACCACACGAATTTAAGTATGAAAGAAAACAGTCCTCAACATGTCTGAGAACAGTTATTGAGTGTCTAAAAAGGTCCTAGGAAATTTCCCAACTGGAAGCCTGCCTCTTTAAATGTCCAGATCTGCAAGTGGTGTAAGCAAGGATGATACTTTTCCAAACTGAGAGAGAGGAATGTATCATTGACCTTGAGGAATTCATCAGTGGCCTTGGGGAATGCACCATTGACCTCGGACACTGCATCATTGGCCTTGGGGGGCCATGCATTATTGACCTTTGGCAATGCATCATTGGCCTTGACGCCTCTGATGCAGTCGGATATAACATGGTCAGGAACTTGAATCCCATGTTTAATTCTGCTGTAGAATGCCACTTCATTAAAGCAAAACCTCGTCATAACGCAGTCCTTGACCTGGATTACACGCATATCATTATAACGAGGTTCCAGCACAAAATTATGGCAAAACTGACACTGCACGCAATTGACAGAACTGCACAAAATTCCCTACCAGCAGCATGCCCACACAAAACACACATGGGACCCATTATCAGCCCCATAATGTTCATCGGCACGCTGGTGAGGCTTAAGTGCCTAAGGCAGGAAATCTCCTTGACAGCACAAATGAAGGGACCTCAGCACCAGAGTAAAATGCAAAATGCAAATCAGAAGATGTTCAAATTATGATCATAACTAACAAAAACAATTAGAAGAACTTCAGCAGAAGTTTTGAGATAACAACTGTTACCATAGAAAAGTAAAGCTCCCATGTCCCACAGTGGAACGCAGAGGAGGCGCTCACTGCAGCTCTTTGGCCCTTGAGCCTGCAACTGATGAGTCCCAAGGTCCTGGACATGGGGGCAGTGTATTACAGGACTTGCCATTTACTTTCAACCTTTCACCAGTACCAAATTCCACAGCTTGGTGACTGTCGTCACTGTCAACTAAAAACCCATCTCTTCCTGGACGAAATGAATCGTTTCCTCCATAGGCAGTTTCCGTGTCTTCTCAGATTTCTCTGTTGGTCTTTAACTGGACTCAGACTGGTTTCTGGCACACTGATTTTGCTCAGCAGCAACTACTGATGGATGTCTTGATCATTGTTAGTTGCATCATAGACATTCTTTCATGAGAGCAGATTGTCATCATCACCACTGTACCCGATTTATCTTCAACGCTGATCAACTGACGCTGTGGAACCTCCTTATAAATGCTACCTTTGGAATTCGCATTTACCACGGCACTATAACGAGGTGTTTTGAAGTCAACAAATCTGAGTTAAGTATGCATGCTCTCTGTTTTCACTAATTGTGGTTAGTTTTCACTCAAACTGTCACCATCATTTCCTGACACGAGCCACACTCTTTTCCGTCATTTGTCAGATTCAGTGCTGTCCTCATGTTCAGTCAAAATCTTTCCATGGTCTTGTTTATATTCTCTGTCCAGTGCAGTCATTGTTTTCCTTTGCTTCTCTTTCCTTCACAACTTGTCTGGTGGGCAACTTATCATATCCGGCCCCAGTCTCTGGCCAGATTACATACTGTACGCACTGCTAAAGTTCGATTTTAAACTGTTATATTAAATTGCAGCACATGACGGCTCCTTTCCTATTATTTAGCTTCTTTTCTTACTGTTTTTATGCACTGTTGTTCGTACAGTGCGGACTTTAGTCTCACACTAATAAAAAACACTTATTTAAGTCCACAGATAATTCTTCAGCACTTTGCAGGACCTCTCAGAAGCAAGGCCATCTCGCATTCATGCACGTATGCATCTATACAGATATCTCAACAGTGCCCATTAAGGACATCCCAGAAACATAGCTAATTAAAAGATTTCTTGGACTCTAAGTGGGTCACAACCTACCAGTCATGACTTCCTTTAGTAATCTAAACATTATTTGCTCACAGATGGACTTTTTCTCCTTAATGATCTAAAACACCACTTAAGTCAGCGTAGGCAGTGCATCTGGGAGGTACTTGAAAGCTACTATACCACGTTACTAGATGCATTCATTTGCTTAAAGAGGTGCAACTCTGTTTAAGCTCAAAGTGCATAATATCAGAATTAACATTGTAATGGAGCATTCCCGTAGGCAGGTTCCAGTGTAACTCAATTACACCAAGAAAATCAACAGGTGACCATATCAACCAAAGACATTCGATTAAAAATGAACGGTGACAGTCAGTTTCAATCAGTTATCAGACCAGGCAGTCAGTCAACAATCAAGATAAATTAGTAACTAGCCTCCATTTTGAAATGACCATGAAGTTAGTCAGTCCCAAGTAGAAAAGCCATATTAACTCAGTTGAGGATTCCAGGAAGTCAGTGACCCAATTCAAAAAGTAAATAATGACTCAATTCAGCAAACCAATAAGTCAATAATGACTCACTTCATGAATGCAGAAAGTCAATAATGACTAAATTCAGAATGACTGTCATTAATATTCAGTTGTTAGATGATGTAAGTTACAACAGTCAACTCAAAAGTGTAATAACTTCAGGTCAAAGGACAGCTGATTCCGCCCAAATAACACGACAGTTAAACCTCTTAGAATGAATTACCACTATATAAAGTCTTTCTGAAATACAATGAAAGGTAAGTACCTTATGGAAACGGTGAGTACTTTAAAGAAAGGCTGAATACTTTATAGAAAGACTTTGTACTTCATTAATGAACTCATCTATTACAATGGTCCTGAGAGGCATGGTCCTGAGAGGCATGGTCCTGAGAGGCATGGTCCTGAGAGGCATGGTCCTGAGAGGCATGGTCCTGAGAGGCATGGTCCTGAGAGGCATGGTCCTGAGAGGCATGGTCCTGAGAGGCATGGTCCTGAGAGGCATGGTCCTGAGAGGCATGGTCCTGAGAGGCATGGTCCTGAGAGGCATGGTCCTGAGAGGCATGGTCCTGAGGTGGGAGGAACTTTTTGAAGAAATGCAAGATGTTTTAGATGACATTAAAGGTAAGCCGTTTTGAATTATGTACTGGTAAGCTCTTTCAGATGATGGTAAAGGTAAGCTAAAAACTGTGTACTAGATGTGTTCTGACTGAGCACAAAATGAATGCCAGTGACTGCTGCATTGGTATTCTTCACTACCCAGTTCAGCACATTCTGTCAATTCTTTAACGTCATTCAGGTCTAAATCACCTCAAAACCCATCTGTTTCAACCTGCCTACCTGCTGCTGTCTTATGCTTCCCTCATGCTCTCTCTGACCTACCGGACTTCAATGTGCCTTCTCCAACAGATAATAAGTTTTACTACAGTTTCGCTTGAAGTGACATCAACTATGCAGATGCGCCTGCCTGATGCAGCCGACGATTAATTTAAGGCCATGAGCACATAATTTTCTATAAAATTAGCAAAATAATATTTTGTTAGAACGTTACAAAATAATTTTTTAAAATTTATTGATAAGCAAAATAATGTTGTTATGAATATTAAAAATAATTTTACTAAGAATCAGAAAAATTATAGCTAAAAACTTAGCAAAATAATTCTACTAAGAAATTTGCAAACTAATTCTGCTAAAAATTTACAAAATAAAAAAATTAGTAAAGGAATTTTTTAAGGAATTAGCAGAACACCAAAATAATGACAAATGTCAATCGACATTCAGTACAACCAGCTAGATGTTAAATTCGACAAATCAAACGAGATTGATGCAAAAAAATGGTATTATTCACATCAGAGCGAAACATCAATGAAAAAACAAGTTAGATTTCTCCTGCCAGCAAGCTCACATGGGACCCTTATGGAACCCAGATGGGTCCCATCAAACGTTAATGAGCATGTTGGCTGAGATCCACTTTGGTTAAATGATGTTATAAATTAAAATTGATGCAAACATCAAAAAATGGATGCAAAATCAAAATGAAAGCTATTCTAACAACTGGCGAGAAAAACAGACAAAAATCAAATATCTATATTAGATGGCGATGCAAAAAAGAAAACAGCATCTAAAATCGAGGCCACAACGAACTACAAGTGATGTGATTAGAAAAAACTCCGAAGACGCCAAGACCCGGATTAAGAAGCGGCTAGTGATACAGCCAGACAAGAAGGCAGGCAGGCACACAGAGGCAGGCAGTTACATACACATAGCCCGGTCGCTGGAGCTAAAGCCGCGAAAGCTAGACGCCAGGACGGCAACCATTGGAGACCTGTGCCAACCTGCAACCAGCATCGCCTCGCCGAGACCGGGCGGGTTGGCAGAAGTGACATCTACCGGGTGCTGTTGGACAAACGACGGCGAGTCTAAACTCGTAAGGGATTCAGCGTAGTAACATTGTTTACCCATCGGCGTCGCAGCAACCAAAGCTGCAAAGTACTTTTCCTGCTCGAGGGTCACGGATGTTGCGCTCTCTCCACCTCCAGGCGTAACTGTCCCAACAGAAACACAGCATCATTTTAATTTTTGTCACAAATCTGTAGAGCATCTCTTCAAGAGCGACCCTCAGAGGCCCTCCTCACCTGACAACAAACAAAAACATGCAACACAAAGCAACAGATTCTGTTGCTCATTTTCTTATGTGTAAGTTGATTAAGCTATTACACACCTCAATGAACAAAAGCTAAAAACAGAAAGAGCAGTAAAAAGGTAAAACATAAAAGACTTGCCAGAAATATTTGAAATATTTCAACAAAAAGAAACAGCCACCTGCCAGGTTTTGTATGTATGCGTGTATATATGTATATGTATGCATAGATGTGTCTACTTATGTATATGTGCATACATATATACGTATGTACTTGTGTGTACGTATGTATGTTTGTATGTGTTTATGTACTTATGTATGCACTTATGTATATACTTTTGTTCTTCTGAATGTATATATGTATTTATGTACTTATGCAGGAAGAAAGGGTTGGAGTATTGGAGATACACTGGTGGCCAGTTCCACTGGTTGAGGGCAGCAGTGTGGAGTGCAGCACAGCCCAAGACAACTCTGTGACTCTCTGACAACATTGTGGCTCAGCCAAAAGGCCCATACCCAAAGGTCGCAGGTTGTGGGGAGGTAGATGTTATGTAATTGCGTGTGTGTATGTTTGTATGTACAGTGATGTGTATGTATATATGGGCAGAAGAAAAATGTCTGGCGATAGTAAGTACATCTTCAAACTGGAGGGAGACCTATGAACAGGAGTGAAATGTATGGGTAACTATGTCACCAAAGGGAGAGAGCCATAACCTGTGAGCAGATGGAAAGTCCCCCATTTGCCCTACAAATATATACACCCTGTCACTGACTCTAGCTGTACCAAAGAGCCCAAACCAGGCCTGGGTTCACGGGCCTTCCGCTATTTGTCCAAAACTCTGGAATTTGCAGCCAGGTCAATCTGATGGTAGAACCATTTCAGGTAGACAACTGATGCCATTCGAAACTTCTCTTGCCTTTCGATGGCATAGCTAGGTCTGTAGGTGTTTATTTATTTCTTTATTTTATTTATTTAAAGCACTTATAACGTGTACAATGTCAGTACGCCTGAATCTGAGGCGCAGATGTTTGTTTGCTAGGGGTCAAGATGGAATCGTGTAAAAGCCAGGGTGAAGTAGTGAGTCTTAAGAAGTGATTTAAATGAAGATAGCAAGTTTGCAAGTTTTTGTGGTAGACAATATTCCAAATGCAAGGAGCACAGCAGCTAAAGTCACGTGATCCTACATCTGTCCTGAACCTAGGTCCTTGCAACAAACTAGAATCTATGAGGGCAACATGGAGTCAGCAAAGTATTAAGATATGATGGAAGGCCAGCGTCCTGGGCCTTAAAGGTCAAGCATGCAATTTTAAATTTAATACGCCACTCAACAGGAAGCCAGTGAAGTTCACGAAGGCAGTGTAATGCATTTGATGAAGAAGAACATGTAACAATCATAGAAAGAGAGTTCTGAACCCTCTGGAGCTTTTTGCATTAAGAAAAGTATACCGTATAACACTGCATCTGCAAAGCCTCATCGAGAACCAACAAGTGCACATGCTACTGTATTGGTGACGCAGACAAGCATACAGGAACATCCTTTCCAGAATTGTTACACTGAGTACACTCAGCAGGCTCAAACCTGCAATCTCTGGATTACACACCAAGTGCGCAACCAAACAGATAACCATGCTGAATATTACCTTACATTTTGGTACCGTAATGAAATGCACGATTAATACATTGCCTCTTCAAGAGACAAAGACAATTCCAAACGATTGGATTTACTAGCCCAACAGAAGACAAGCACCTGTTGGGGCGTTGTAGTGTCCTTTGAACATTCCCATGAGGCCCTTGCCATGGAAACCACTTGCTCGCAGCAGAACAGCCTTTGTCACTGGATGGCGCCATGTCACCACTGGAAAACTGAAACATGACAAATGTTAATGTTTATTAAGAAGCACTCCTAAACACATTCACTCGGTTAACACAATAACACGCACATCTACCAAATGTTTCCATATCTATGTCTAATCTAATTAGAATAGATTAGATGACAAACTGTAATCTGAGTCCTGGACTCAGTGATGAAAGACAAGCACATTAACCTGCCACTGTGCTGAACAGACATTTCCTAATCTAGTCCATTGACTTCTACAGCACTCTTATCAATGTGCACGAGGCATCGATCAATGCGAAACTTCAAGCGAAACTTTAGTCAAAAATCAAAATCCGTTGGAGACGTCCAGGCGAAATTCAATACGTTGGTGAAACCAAATCAGGCTACAGTGGGTAAGAAGTGAACCTCTGACCTCAGGGTTGACAATCCAGCATGCTAACCAATAGGTTATTGTGTTGTGCAGCTCACCGATTCTGCCTGTGTGTACGAGCGAACTTCTGGATGCTGTCGTCTGAGATCGAGTGAGGAACCACAACGATGGCAGGATAACTAAAAAGACCAAAGGCAAGACAAAGGCAAGGTACAGAGCTAAGGCTACTGATCACACGGTCACCTGGTCTGCTCTGGATGGGGCTCTGTCGATTGGAACCTGCGTGCATGAGCGAGAGCCCACGAGTGATGACTTCCAGTTACCCAAGCACTTTGCTTGTTCCTCTTAAAGAACCACTGAGGCTAAGGATCAAAGTCCTTGAAATGTACTTGAACGGTGCTATATTAAGTGTCTACATTAATTACTGCATTATTAATGGCTCATGCAGGATTAGTACTCACAGGTTTGGTTCTTGGGTTAAAGGATATTTCAGCTGAAGTGCAAAAAGCAACAGCTCTTGTGAGTTACTTAAAAGGTGCTATATCAGGTGGCTTGATTCATACATCCATACATGCAACAGCACTCCAAGTACTGGAAAAACTTTCTCAACAGCTTACACACCTTGACAAGGGGCCCCAGATAATTGGAGGTAAGTCAAGGTAAGGTCAGGTACAAGAAGCTACAGCAGAGTAAGGTAAGGTAAAAAACATAGGTAAAGTGATCTGAGGGAAGCCAGTGAAATAACGGGAGTTGTTGTTAAGATGATAGGATGTTAAGGCGAGGGTTAGGC
This sequence comes from Norana najaformis, assembly GCA_964023275.1. Classification (NCBI taxonomy): domain Eukaryota; kingdom Metazoa; phylum Annelida; class Clitellata; order Crassiclitellata; family Hormogastridae; genus Norana; species Norana najaformis. The sequence continues at coordinate 21,421,960 of OZ029923.1, forward strand.
TTGATGGGTTAAGAAGATGTAAGGGAAGCTGAAGCTGGGAAAGGTAAGGTTGAGTTGAGGCTAGGTGAGGTGAAATGACATCAAGCAGATGTACGATAAATTGATGCTAAGTGAACTGTGATGACATAAAGTTAAGCAGAGGTTAGATCAGGCAGGTTAAAGCAGGGTTTTTTATTTTCTGTTATCAGACCAGGGTTCCACAATTGGTTCACTCTGCTTAGTTCTTGTTGTCTCTCTGTCTTTTCTCAACTCAAGACGCTTTCATTTCAGAGAACTCAGCCTCCTTAAAGGCTGCCTTTCTTTCTGTCTCATCAGATGACCCTTGGAATTGACCAGACTGTCAACCTGTTTTGAAATGCCCTCTACTGATGCATAGTGCACTGATATAAAGGCACTACAGAAGTTCTAAAATTAGATTAGAATAGAGTAGATCAACGTCCCTGACATCTGCGGTTAAGACAAAGCAAGCTGAGGTTAGCTGAGGTGAGATGGTGTTAAGACAAGGTAAAATTATCTTGAGTTTAGGTAAGATAAGTTGAGCTTAGGTGTGCTAAGGTAGTTGAGGTTAGATAGGTTTGGTTAAGCTCATGTTTGGTGAGGTAAGTTAAGCTTAGGTGTGTTAAGGTAAGTCAAGATTAGGTGATGTGAGATGGGGTCAGGATGAGGTAATATAAGTTGAGCTTGGTGAGGGAAGTTGAGCTCAGGTGTGGTAAGGTAAATTTGGGTTAGGTGATGTTAGGGTAGGTTAAGCTTAGCTGAGGTGAGTTGGGGTTGAGATGATGTTAGGTACGTAGAGGCGAGACAGAGTGAAAGCGGGTTAGTCAGTTGATGTAAGCTGGTGTTGGGTGAACTGCAATGACGTAACAAAAGCAGAGGTCAGATCGATGTCCCTGACCTCTGGCACAGGGAGTAATCGGTGTTGACCATCGTGAGTCGGAAGGGTTCAGCACGGGATCGTGAGGACTGGCTGGCGTTTATGGAACCGAGGCCGAGGCGTTGGTAGTCCTTGCAGTAGCAGCGCTCAGCCAGTCGGTCGACATTGCGTGCGTCTGCCTGGATTTGCATAAGGATTTCGTGTTCGTCTATCACTGCCAGACAAACACACGCACGCACACACGTTATGAGGACTTCAACACTCACATGTATGCCAGATTTTTATACACAGTCACTAAGTGATGACTAAAACATACATAATGCATAAGCATAACATTAGCGATGCCTTTCAACAGTGCTGACTGTGGAGAAGGCTGCACGTTCCTTTTATGAGGTGCTAAAAACACCGCTTTAAAAGCTCTAAAGGTTACAATATCCGACCCGCCAAGAGGTTGGAAGCAACCAGTTGAACGCCCCTGCCATACACAGACACAAGCAGTGGAGTCTGATCTTCACCCATGCCACAGGTGATGATGATGATGATGATGATGATGATGATGATGATGATGTTAGGTATACAGAACCCATGTATGTGCAAACAAAGAAATCAAAGGCAAGAATGCTGGTAAAACAGACGATGAAACAACCCATTTCCCAACTATAGATCAGACACAGTCTGATCTATAATTGAAAACCTCCACTGGTGACTCTTCTAGCTATTCGTGCATTGTTTTGCTTACTGACATTTAACATCATTTAGGCCAATGTAGGCTGCACTTTCGTGAGCTCCTTAGAAGGTATTACATTAACTGTCCATCTAACTTACTAACTAATAAAATGAACAATGAGAAACCCAGATAAGAAAGGAATCCTCACACCAGAAAAGAGTTGGCTACAGAAAACTGCAGGAATACTCAAGACTACAGAAACTTAGAAATTAAGAAATAAGACAGTCCGTGGCTATGAAAACAACTCTGCTGGATGAAATCATTCAGACAAGACTCCGATGGTCAAGTGGTCAGGTGGAAAGAGTGCCAGATGACACAATACACTAAATGCTAGATTCGACAGGAAAAGAAATAAAGGCAGACCACAACTATGATGCTCGACAGACAATACAGATGAAGACATAACAAGAATTGTCCAATGTTTTCAAGACTAAAACTAAAATGGGTGATCTGGCCCTTCAAGTTGCTGGCCCACAAACATAGAACAGCCTTCTGGCATCTGCTCAGAAGGCCAAGAGTGTTCACACTTCGAAAAACAATAGAAATTATGTAACTCATGGTAATTGCACTGAAAACTGACAGTGTTAAGCGGCCTAGATTGCTACTTACGATGCTATATGAATTGTAATAATTACACTACATTCAGATCCATTCAATTCATTTCAAAGCAATCCTGATGCTGTGATGATGTTGATATCTCACTCACCAGACAAGTCGTCATCAAATACTGGCAGAGTGTCGCTTCCGAGCGTTCCCAAAGAATTGCCGCCAACGGACGGCAGCTTTCGGCCCATTGGTGGCGTTGGCATGACGAACTTCTGGCGCTTCTTCGTCTCCTTTGGCTTCAGGCCGGCCTTGCGAGCAGTACGCAGTAACGTCTGCTTGGCAAAATTCCTGGAAAACCAGCAACAACGCTGACATGAATGTATGTATGGATTTATGTATGTAGGCAGACAAAGGCACATACAGAAGACCCAGACAGAGAAACACATACAGACAAGCTGACAAATATATAGACAGACAGAAAGATTAAAGACAGACACAAAAGCACAGAAAAGGCACAAACACAGGGTCAGACAGACAGAGATACAGACAGACAAACAGACAGACTCAGCAGAAACAGGGTTAGATAGAGAAAGGCACACATAAAAACACAAATAGACAAACACATGAAGATATACTTCTCTAGCTTTCAGGCGCTATATAAATCGCCTGTTCATTACAAAGAGAATGAGTAATAACTTAGTAATACTAGAGAAACTCATAAGAAAATGAAGCCAAAATAACAGGTCATGTAAGATAAGGTAAGATAAGGAGAGTCAGGTAAAGATCAGGCAAGGCAATGCCTGATAAGGTAAGGTATGGAAAGAAAATGAAGGTAGGTAAGAAAAGGAAAGATCAGCTCAGGGAAGGTAAGATCAAGCAAGGTAATATTAAGGTAAGGACACACTAGGCAAAGAAAGGTAACATAAGATCTGGTAAGGTATAGTTAAAGTAAGTTAAGATCAGATAAGTTATGGAAAGGTAAGTCAAGATCAGATAAGGTATGGAAAGGTAAGACAAGATCAAGTATAGTATAAAAGGTAAGTTAAGGTCAGATAAGGCATGGTAAGGGAAATTAAGATCAGGCGAGGTACAGAAAGATAAGGAAAGACCAGGTAAGATATGGAAAGAAAAGCTAAGATCAGATAAGGTACAGAAAGGTAATTAAGATTAGGTGAGGTATGAATAAGTAAGTTAAGGTATCAGCAATGCGAACCCCAGATACTGCATGTTTGCAGAGTCTGTCATTTCGGCAAGTTGTTTGTCACTCGATATTTCTTATATGTTCAGACTACTACTGCTACTAGGTTAGTGTTTCGAATTTATCCTTTGATGCCACATGCAACACTGTATGCTTTCCAACGTTATTCAACTGCATGTCATCAAAACCTTGCTGAAATTGGATCAGTTTACAATTCAAGGATGGTTAAGCCTCAGATTTACAGACCTATTTGCACCATCTGGTGCAAGAAAATCTTCAATTCAGTGTTGGAAGGATGGGAAGAGACATCGAAATGGCATCGTATGTTTTGCAACTGCCGGCGAACGTCTGTCTTGCTCGGGGAGATTTCCAGATGCTCTGTCTTCGACCATGTACAAGGGACTGCTTGTCAGTGGTCTTATTGTGTACCATGGACATTGTCGCCCATTGTTGTTCTTCGACGCAACTTGGTCTCTGTCAACTGTCAACTCTGGATGGAACTCTATTGGTTGGGCTCTTCGTGTGTGACACTTCTACTTATCTGAGCACTGTTCGCTTAATGACGAACGTTTCACTTTTAACGACCATCATTTAGGCCAGCTTTTGTGAGGTACTTAAGAGGCACTTTAGCAAGTGTCTGCATAACTAACTAACTAAAGACAAACACAAGACCAATAGCCACTCAACATCTGAGCATCGAGATGCTTACTTGAGGGTGGCGTTCTTTTCCTTGGCCTTGTGCAAGGGCGGCTGGCTAAGGACATGACCTCCAGTGAAAGCAAAGGTCATATTGACACTAGCCGGACTGCGAATCTTTGCGAGTGTCTTCTTCAGCGACTCCACGTCCTCCGAGCTCACTTCTTCATCAAATGCGATCTTCATCAGCTGCGCAACAGCCAATGGCAACAAATTCATCAAGTATACTCTCTCTTCATTTGCCTGCTCAAATTTCTCTAGGCAAAACATTACTTTATAAAGACAAGAAGAAAAGCAAACAGACACAAACACAGAAACACAGAAAAGCAGACACAGACAGGAACACAGGCAAACAGAGCAGGACTGACACACACAAACAGACAGCCAAACTAACACACATACATACATACATACACACATACATACATACATAAAGACAGACATACAGACAGACAGACAGACAGAGACAGACAGACAAAGACTCACACAAAGCAGGTTAAAACGCAGAAAATTCAGTCAGACAGACACACATTAAAAGACTGATACTGACAGACACCCACACAGATAGGAAGAAAAATGCACAGAGAGACTGATACACAAACAGACAGGAATAAACAAAGACTTACACACAAAGCACAGAAAAGACAGAGACAGACAGACGAACAAACACAGAGACAGACCAACAGACAGAAAGACGGACAGACAAACAGACAGACTGACAGAAAGACAATCAGACACACAGACAGAAAGACAGACAGATAGTAGCTACCTGGAAAGCAGATGAGCGTAGTTGTGCTGCCTCCTGGAGCCACTGGTCGATGTGGCTCAGGTACTGGGCGCTCATCTTCTTCTCCTTAGTAAGCGTCGAGATCGGAAAACTTCGACAAACCGGTTGTTCACAGGCTACGAGCAGAAGATGAGTCAACATGACGCAAAGTCAAACAATCAGGACAAAACAGTCATGCAATATCACAAAAAGGTCAGAAACTAACTATCCTGGTGCAAGGCACACTTTGTCACTGTGCTGCTCGCTGTGCATCCTCTTATCTCAAGGGTCTTATCCATCTCAGGCAGCAGACTTCTTTGCTCAGCTGCACAAGTTTATCTGCTTGTCCCGTCGGCCTGCACTTCCACAGTCCAGCATAAAGGCTTCGCTGTGTTCGGTCCATCTGTCTAGAATAAGCGAATAGAATAGCGACCTGTGACAAGGCCTTTCTCTGCCTCCTTTCTGTAAGCACTTCAAAGCTATTCTATTTGATTTTGGTCGTGTGTTTTCAGGTCGGGAGCACTTCTGACGAGTTTCTCCTGAAGTGGCGCAGTATAAACTTGCAATTACAATTACAATAACATGTGTTGTACCTTACACCAGGACAGTGTTGTGCTTTCAAGTGTTCGCTGAAACTAGTCTTAAAGCTTTGGAATTCACTGCCCAGTTCTGTGCAATCTGTCATCTGTTTAATGTTATTCACATTTGAACTCAGGACTTACATCTTTCAATCTGCCTACCCATAGTAGCCTTCTACACTGGTTTATCTTACTTATCTTCTGGGTTATCTGACTTATCAGATTTCGATGGGCTTCTCCACCAGATTGTGATATTTGCCTACAGTTTCGCTTTACACAACCCCCTCAACTGATACCTCGTGCATTACGGTGGCAGTGCTAAAGAAGTCATTAGACTGATTAGGTTAGAGGAAGGTGCTTGTTATAAACATTTTCTGCTGTACCGAGCGGATCACAGGGTGCTCCCTTGAAAATGATTCTGTAGGTTGAAAGAAAGATGGCGCCTTCGGCTGGCAGGAGAACGGGACCTCCGATGTTGCCTCCAGTTCCCTCTTCTCTACCGTCAGGAAGAAGATATGCCCGCAATCCTTCGAGAACTAGATCCTCTCCAGGAAGTAAGACTGGCTTCAGGATCTTTGGCTGGAAACATACAAAACACTCAGTTGAAACGGCTGATTATGGTAAAGCAAGAGGCAAAGTATCAGATCATAAGCCACTGGAGAAGTCCAGCCAAACTACAATAGGTCAGGGAAACTAGAAATCAGGCCAATGCGGAAAAGCAAGTTTAAGCAGATGAGTCTTGAGTTTAGACCTGAATGACAGCAGATAATTGACAAAATGCACAGAACTAGACAGTGAATGCCAGTGCGCAACACAATCCTGGCGCAAGGCACAACAATAGTCAAAAAGTACATTGACCAAGAGGGAGAAATCAAGGTGAGAAATAAGCAGAGCTTAACGTAAATGAAACAGACTTGTTTACAGGGCTCTGTAGACCTTTGTAAACAGCTCATGAAACATCCTCAGCTTATCTGAGTAGTTGCTACTCTTAAGATCTGTTAGACAGCCATGTTTCAGCGCTTTTAAGATAATCTTAAAAGGTGCTATATAAATACATATAAACTCCTAATAAGCGAGGTCCTGACACTGAAGGGTCATTCAGCTGAGACACAAACACAGCTACAGCAAAACACTAATAGGACACCTTTTCACCCTCCCAATGTGCTGGATGCCAACTGCAAGGTCAGGGGTTCAAATCCCTCCCAGGACTGAAATTTGCTTCAAGGTTTCGGCTCCACTTGTGCCCCCCAGCCAACTCAGCTGCAACAAGTACACTGACCAATCATTGTCAGTGGAAAGATCATGCAATGAAGGAGAGAACTGGCCCTCATATGCCAAGTCGCTAACACTTCATACCCAACACTGCCGCTCAGCGCCAGCTTAAGGGACTGGTCTTCTTCTGCTTAGTACAGAACCCAAAAGGATCACAGTTTGAGTAGACGACAATGATGAAAAAAGGCAGCAATATGATGATGAAGATGAAAAAGACGATGATGCTGGTGATGATGATCCCGATAATGTGGCAGAGGTGGTGATGATGCTGATTATATTGTAAACCTTTTGAATAGGTGGAAGGCGCTTGCTTTCCTGATGGACAGCCTCCAAAGTCTCCAGATGCATCGCTATGACACCTGCACCAAAAACAAACATGTTATTCTGTCCAGCCAGCAACAAAACAAAAATAAAAAAGTGGAAAACAACGATAAAGAACTTGAAGAAACTTGAAGAAACATCAAGTGCTACAGAATCTGGATCCACAATAAACCAGGTTCCAGTGATTAAGAACGCAAACCAAATGAAGCAAAGACGAACCAGGAACGATCTGATGCAGGGACTTGATGTGATCAGCTGTTACTCCGCTTTCTGTGCACACTTTGTCGATGAAGCGTGTCACGAACTTGGTTACTGTGGTACCGACCTCGCTCACTTCCTGATCTTCGAAGCCGCTCTCAGCATCATAACTATCACTTTCAGCGACACTGTTTGAAAAACATATATACAAAGTACTCATTATTAATATTTCTGTATTTATCAAGTGCCACTAGTGAGCACAACAGTCTAGTGGTTAGCATGGCAACCATGGCAGAGAGATGTTTCGAGATTTCCGCTTTACTTTCACCTCCTGGTGAACTTTGCTATAAAACAAGTACACTGACTGTATACTGTTGGTGGGAAGATCTGGAGGCAAGGGAGCGGATTGGTCATCCATCCTCATGAACTAGAAAAATGAAGTTGCTAACAATTCGTATGTATGACTACCTCTTGGGCTAAGCTTAAAGGACGCTCTTCTTCTATTCAGCGCCACTATTTAATAGCAAGAGCATCAATCGAAGGTGCTGAACAACTGTGCATCAATTATTTGCCCAATGTTCCCACACAGTAGCCGTCTCAGGGTGGCTCGATCCACACACACACCCCTCCCACAGTGCAAGGCAAGCAGCCAAACCAATTGGTTACCGTGTCACTCATACATGCATACTGACAAACACATGCATATATGTGTTTTTTCTTAATGAACTTTAACATCATTTAGGCTAACATAGAGATGTGCCTCTAATTAGTTTCTCTTGAAGCTATAGAAATTTCTTAAGCAATTCCAAAATTCCAAAATATGAATATACATTATGCATACAAAATTCGTACATACTCACACACATAAATACATCATATATTGAACTGTAATTATTTCTGGAAATATATGAAACTGAACAGATAAGAAATGAGACCTGTAGATGACCATGCAGCCATCCAGAGATAGGTTAGCGGACTTCGTGACGTGCACAAGAATTTGCACTCAGATGGGGTACAAGAAAAGGAAAGGGGATGGGAGGGGGCACAAAGAGGGACAGGGACATGGAAAGAGAAAGGGAAATGAGTCATATCAGATGGGACATTTTGCCACACTAGCGCACACACTCAGCCTGGGCTAGGCAAGTACTGAACTAAATAAATTGTATCAAGTAGAGAGTTGTCCATGGGTTGAAAGGACCCAAGGGTCAAGTCGGGTCAGGTTAGAATGTTTGAAAATTTGGTAGATCGGGTCGGGCCAGAAGGCTGTGCAATTAATAATTTAGGCTAATATTTAAATCAGCTGCACAAAACAATTGCAGTAGATGTCCTCTCAGCTTATTCTCGTATTTGAAGACATTCTTTTCATTTGCAGGCAGTCTGCACACAGTAAGTTCTATTTGCTCTAATAAAACGAAACTGCTATCAAAGTCCTTGTTTATATCTAGCTTTGAAAACCAGTTTGCATTAAAGTATGACACAATGTAAATTAGCATACACATCATTTTCTGTCTGGTTTAACATTAACCTTTAGTAAATAAATGAGTTCGACTGGGGTGGATCAGAATTCATGTGGTAATGTTGGGTCTAGTCGGGCTGGGACTAGTGTGATCGTTCAGTGTGGGTCCTTAGAAATTGACCCATGAGCAGCTATGATCAAGTACACATGATGCATTAAGGCACTTAACATAGCACATTTTATGTACCTCGCAAAACTGCTGAATGTATGACGATCTAAACAAAAGCGACTTCAGGAAGTTTAAACAAGCTTGCTGAACAGAGTCAAATGCAAGAAATTGCAAGGAAACTGTTGGACGAACCTGTTGGTGACCATGCTGCTCAGACTCTCGCCCTCCATGCCGGAGACTGGTTCACGAACTTTCTTGGTGGCATCAAGGGGTATGCGCATGTAGACGATGCGGTTGGCATAGTGAATGGCCTGGCTGTAGACCGTCGACTCTTCGTTGCTAATCATCTCCATCTGCTGCTCTGCGCTCTGCGTCTGCCAGGTCCTCAGCTACACCAACAACAACAACACATCGGCTTATATATAATTAGGTAAGGAAAGGCAAGAAGCTGGGTAAGTAAAGATAAGGTAAGATCAGATACAATAAGATTAGGTAAGATAAGACATAGTGTAACATAAAATAACATAAGGCAAGTTCAGTTTTTAAGGCAACATTGAATACAACATACAGGATGAGTTCCCCATCGGTTAGGCAAAATAAAGTAGGACAAAGTAAGGTAAGACAGAACAACAGAACATAAGAATAACTAAGTTAAGTAAAAATTAAGGTAAGATAAGGGTAAAATAACAAAACGCAAAAAAAAGAAAAGTAAGGTAAGACCACGTACAGAGAACAGAAAGGTAAGGCAAGGCAGATCAAAGGTAAGGTATGAATCGAGTAATAATACCTGTTCGGCAGCTATTTCAAGAGCGCTGATGCCACGGGTTCGCACCGTAGTTGGTGCCTGGGTGGTCGACCATCTTTTGGGATCACTGCGCTGCGGAGTTTCTCTTGGCCAGCCATTCTCCGAGTCCTTCCCCTACAACAGAACCACCACAAAAACATCTATAACGAACTGGGAACAACAACCAACAGCCTGAGCTTCTGGTCATTGAAGGGTTTGGTCCAAACCAGATTCAGGTCCAGTAAGATCCCAGTCCACACAAGATTACAGTCCAAAAAGATCTCAGTCACAAGGACCGACAATGTGAGCCCAGGTGCACAAGGACTAACGGAGCGAGCAAGGAGAAGCTCACGTGCATTGTGAAAATGGCATCATAGAAGTCATTATACTACAGTAGAACTATCTGCACTTTTAGCGATTCGTACTCAACTAACTGCAAGCGTCGTTACCATCAAGATGCAAAGCCAAATGTCCACCACTGAAATGTGTTAGCGGACAATGTGTGCCATAGTCTGCTCTGTGCCCCAGCTGAACAAAGGATCACTGGCCTGTCCCCATCTGACAAGGCAGTAGGCACAAAAGCCCTGATCCAATCCAAATCGGTTTAGTGCAGACTACTTGTCGATTACTTACAAAGTACCGTTAATCAGTAAAAAGGCACTATATAAGTGACCAGGTAGAGTCAGAGTTTTGGTGGCAAAGATGGCACCTCTTTGGGGCTGCTCGGGTGGCTGGCAGCGGTGGTGCTGGAAGACTCGTACTGCGGCAGGTAGAGAAGTCGTATCTGCTGCTGGACATCCTGGTAGAAGGCCGTCTCCCAGAACGACTGGCTTGCCCAGACCGAATGCTCCTGGACGCACGTATAGGCGAACTGGATCACCCCTGTAAACAATTTCTATCACAAACAGAAACAGAACAGATGATCAGTATCTGTATGTGAGATACAGAGCTGTTCCGGTCATTGTGACGGGAAAATTATGACCCCTAATGGCGCTGCTATAGTTCAGTCAGTACGTTTGCCGTCTTCAGTCCAAAGGGATTGTGGGGGTTTTGGTCCATACAGCCCATTTCTTGTTGCTTTCATCCGTGGGACCTTCTTATCTTAGAAGGCATAGCCTTCTAACTGTCGGAAGCCTTTTATGGTTTTATAATTCCGTTGATACCTCTTGGAGGCTGGGTTTTGTTATCTAGTTGTACATACTATTCTAAATATTGTAATAGGAATTAAAATCATGTTTAATGATACCAGAGTTAGTGTTCAACTAACTAAGTTAAAGTGTTAGGTCTTTAAATGTAACAATGCTATTTTCACCAACTCTAACCAGTAACAGCTTTCAGTGAAGACAGAACTTTTATCAAAATTTACATCAAAATATAAACTATTGTGCAAAATGTTTGCTTAATGAATTTCCAGATAAAGGATGTATGTGTTGACAACAAGCAAAGTTAACAAACTCTTCTAAATGACTGACATTGCTGTAACAGTGCATCCAGCAGGCATGCAATGAAATTGATCGGGATATGTTTCAAACATAAACCATAAATACAAATAAATACTCTAGACTCCTGTGCTACAAACATTTCAAATTTAATTTTTTAAAATTTTAATATGCAAGGAACACTTCTGAATAGAATTAGCATTATTTTTAACCCAAAGAGTAAGATGAAAAATATATTCGAGAGACTTGGCATGTTCTGTGCCTTGTAACCACAACCCGAGGGTCGTGGGATCGAATCTGCCTCAAACCACTGCGTAGCAACCTTGGACAAGTTGCTCACCCACAATTGTCTGTGAGGAAGGCAACGGGAAACCACCTCACTCATCCCCTGGTGGCATAAAGCCAACTGACCTGCCTTTGGCTAGAGAATTCCATCGTCGTCGTCGTCATCGTCATCATCATCATCAATATTAAACAGATGTTTGTATTGTACACAAATAAACTAGAGTCTATAAGACATCTGAAACGACCTCATAACACTCAACCAGACAACGTCCTTGTCTTTGAATTAATGGACAGATGAAAAACCAGACACCTAATCAGGCCAAGTAAACAAATGAGTTTTAAGCTTCTTTTTGACACCAGTTATTGCAACAGACATATATTTAACCTCAGCCAGTGGAGCGTACAAAAGTCCTAATTCAGGCGCTATTTAAATTTACTGAATATATAAAAATGAGAAGGAATTGACTGCCTCCTATTCATTAACCTAAAAGAAATGTCAGTGTGCCACGGTGGCCAGTAGCTTATATGTCTGTCTTGTTACCGCTGAGCATGTGCGATCAAGCACTGCCTATGATGCACAGTTTCTATGGACCTTAACACCATTGTCTGAGGTTTGTCATTACAGTATACATTATAAATATGCATACAAATACAATTGTGTTTGATACTGTCCTTCCAAAGTTCAGAAGTGTACACACGACCATAAGACGGAACATCGATGGTGCTGAGCAGCTGTGAGCGAAGGACTTGCTCAAGGTCCCCCCACACAGCAACCAGCACAGGGAAGGCTTGAAGCCTTACTCTCTGCATTACATGCCACACACTCTAACCAATTGTGCCCCACATTGGCGCTACATAAATAAAGGAAACAAATGAGCTTTACCTGTAACTGATGGAAGCGACTTACCCTACAGAAGGCCGTTGCAAGCGGAAGAATGGCAGCAGCAATGCCATGCTCATCCATCACAGAGTCACTCTGTTACAGAAACAACCACCACATCAGCTAATCTAATCTAATCTACTCTAATCTACTCTAATCTAATCTACTCTACTCTAATCTAATCTAATCTAATGACTTCTCCAGCACCATTATCGTAATGCATGCAGCATCAGTCGTTGGTCATTTCAAGTGAAACCACAGCCAAAGCCATACTCTGTTGGAGAAGCCCAGTTGAAATCCGATAGCTAAGGCAAGGCAAGCTGAAATAGGTATATGTAACATATGATAAGCTGAAGTAAACTTAAGTAAGGTAATGCAAAGGTACATAAGGTAAGGTAAGGTGTGCTGAGGTATGGTAAGGTAGCTTAAGAAAAGTAAGGTATTGTAACCCAGGCAAAATCAGGTTAGAACATCAAGTGGGCTCAAAAAGGCAAGGCATAGAAAGCTAAGATATGTGAGGGGATGTGGGCAATTTCAGTTGGGTAATTAGGCAGGTGAGCAGGAAGTGAACCTGGAGTGCCGAGTTGAGCAACCGGACGATCAGATCGAACTGCTGATTGTCGAGCAGCGCTCGGTTGTTGCTGCGAACATTGTAACTCAGTTCCTCAACGAGCGCCAATCGAGCTACTTTGCTCTTTAGGGCGCGCAACACAGCCGGAAAGATCTGTCAACAAGAAGACATAATCTAATCTAATGAATTCTATTACACCATAATCACAATGCAATGTTTTCATGATTCTTAATAAGTGCTACATTAAGTGTATTGATACTAACACAAACACATGCATACATATTACATACATCCATGCATACATGTGTACATACACACACATATGTACCATATATACACATACCGTATACGGTACACACTTACACATATACATTAATGTTACGTTATTTCTGTTCTACGGCAAGACATAGATTCCAATGAACTGGCACTTAAGAATAGCTTTTGTAATGAACAGACGACCAATTAGCTGGCAATCCCTGACATCATGAAAGACGACTAGCCTTGCGAGCATCCGAAATACGATTCTCAAAAATAAAATTGACGCAGTTGCGCAGGACTTCCAGCCGTCGTGCATTTGTCGAAACGAGATGTTCTTTGTCATGGGCGGCAGAGACGTGTGCCCCCATCGGAACAACCTTCGGATATTGCCAGACAGGAGACATTCTAAAGACGAATACATCAACAGCCACCGGAGAATAAATTTCCTCCAAGATCTAATATTGGATACTTAAAACTACCGTATTACCTTGGGTATAATGAGCACTCATGCATAATATGCATCCCGAGTTCTAAAACTTATCCTAATGCAAAAATCTTAGTACCTACGAATAATGCGCAGGACGCAACTGCTAGTCCCCAGACAAAGATCGGCTTACGCCCAACTAGCAAATTAGTTCGGTATGCACAATGCAGTCTCAGCACACTATGCCTGGATTAGCCCTAGTCACCCATGCAAGCAGCCGTAAGTGAACTAGTCCGAGCTTAATGAAAGAAAACAAAATGGCAACTATAATTACAACTACAATTGACATAATTCATCGCACTCAACAAAGTTTTTGGTGTCAAAGAGTGCTTATGGCCCTTTGAAATCCCTTAAACTTGTTCTCGGATGATGAAATTTATCATGCTTTCGTTTTTCCCGTCACAAGTTGCTAATAATTTGTGACTAAATGACTGCCAACGTCGAATTCGCTTAGAGGCCTCGGTCTTCCGTGATGCATGTATGTCTTGTACAATATACTTAAAGGGAAATTTTAATGTCATTACTCCTCAAAGAATTGACTAAGAATTGTTTTAATATTTAATATCCATTGTATGTATTGTATGCCATTAATAGTGCTGATAATGTTGATATTTACCATTTAAGCCATCAACATGTTGTTTTCATTAGTGCCACGTGGTTGGTGCTTGCAGAAAACATCTAAGAACTGTTTTCCTAAGTACAATGTGAACCCAAACTTTGAGCAGATTTTATTCAGAAAAAAGTGTGCATTATCTCCGAGATAATACGGTAAACTTTTTTACTTTGGCTCTTACACCCAGTATTTCAGTATGAGAAGGTAAGGTAAAACAAGATAAGGTCAAGTGAGGTAAGGAAAGATTAGGTAAGGTAAGGTTAGATGAGGTAAGGTAAAGCAAGGTTACTTTTGTACCATTTTACTACAATGGTGCTATAGAAGTTGTTGTGGATTGGATTAGGGTAGCATTGTAGAATGCAGATGAGCTGTGGACTGACTTTGCTCGCACTGACTGCCTCGCCATTCCATCGTCGATGATCTCGCGAACTCTTTCGGGGTCAATGTGCGGAAAGATGGGCTGGTGAACCCGCAGATGGGCGCCATCTGTTGGCCGAGGAATCTTCTGCACATATGGCTGAACATTCGGAGTCTCCTGTCATGCAAAACACACAAATGTAAGTAAGTATGAAGACACTTAAAGTAGCACATTCTTAATTAAGTACCTCACAAGAGTACTATGTATACACAAGACCATCTGATCTAAACAAGCACGTTTCAAGGGCAGCTGAAAATGTGTACTGAACAGAGTCAAATGCAACAGAATGCATATACAGTGAAATCTGTTCAAAATCCATCTTGGGTATTCATTGCCTTAGGTATTCCATCATGGATATCCATCATCTTGGGTATCCATCACCTTGGGTATTCCATCACGGGTATCCTCTGGCTCAGATATTCCAATAAGAATACTGATACGTATGTACGGATCTGATTACTTTTGCAACACATTCAAAGAACCTCTCAAAAGCACTGAAACATAATTGTAACTGCACATTCATGTAGCGCCTCCACAAGAGACACTCCTCATAGGTGCTCCCAGCCTAACAACGCAAGACCACAACCAAACACAGTGGCCTTCAACTGCTAATGAAACAGCGGCAGAGAAAGGAAAGGTAGCTCAAACAGATCCAAAAAGGTGCAACCTCAGATAGGCTGAAAACATTTAACAAGCTGTCTCTGCTGGAACAATACGTATCTTCTGTGGAAGAATATTCCAGAAGATCAATCAGATGCGCAAAACACATCATATGCTGGCATTGTTGTACATCAGCAGAGGACTGGCAGATCCACATACTCCACATAATTTCAATAAATAATTAAGAAAAGTAGTTCCTTATGCTAACCCCGAGAGGCAGCCACGAGTATGGAACAATACTGACTTCACTTTTCTTAGTCTCATCATATGAAGGTGGGTGGCTAGTTGTCTCCCTTCCCGCCTGACCTTACCATTGACAGCGTACAGTCAGTGTAATCATTGTATAGCTGAGTTTGCTAGGGGGCGCTAGTGAAGCAGAATTCTCAAAATACAGTATTTAGTGTCTGCTACACAGAACTGAACATCTGTTTACAATGTGTGCTTAACACATCCCAGCACTAAGCATTTATTTATGATGTGTGCTAAACACGAGTCAGAAATAATCTGTTTATACTGCATGCTAAACATATGCCAGAATAAAACATCTGTTTATGATGTGTAGTAAACTAACGTTTTGGTACAGCTTTTGCGCCAGATCTCGGATGTTCTTCAGGACCTTCTCCGTATCATTTTCTTCTGATTTCAAGATTTCCTGCATGCTGGCAAAAACCTACAAATCAAGGTGGAAACGACGCCAATGCATGTACCCATGTGCTAGAGTGCAGTGTCTTTTTAAGAACTTCTCAAAGGCAATGACACAGGGCAATCTGTTCTATTAATCCAAGGAAATGTAAGTTAAGATGGGCTGAAAATGTTTCTGGTGGAACCACGTCTAATTTCATACAATACAAAATACAATACAATACAACAGTCATTTGATGATGCTCTCCTTACAAACTGCATCACAGCACACTGAATCCAGGAAACAGGAAACATGAAGAACAAAAGCAAGCTGGAAGAGGTAAGTTTTCAGTCAAACGCAAAAGATAGTCTCTGTAAGAGAGTTATGAACATGAGAAGGTAGAGAATTGCAGATGGATGGACCAGGAACTATCACTGAGCAAAGATCAAGTAAAAGACTTGTACCCAGAATAACATACTTTAAGAGGATGCTGATCAAAGAGAGGATTGGTCTTCAACACTGCTACAGGGTGTGACCATGAAAGACAAGTAGGATGGCACAAAGCTACATCTAGCCCCAACCATGGATGATAAGTAGGACGGCAGATGATCTGCACATGCTTCGTGCTTTCATGTCCTCCTTGGTTCAGCTAAGGTTTGGCATTTTCTTTATTCCTGTTATAGTAACTAATTTAACCTAATGACTTGTATAGCGCCTTCATCATATAATGATGGTTGCTGATGGTTGCTGGTAAAAATAGTGGTAGAGAAATGACAAGGTTGGCTGAGTCTGTTCCAGAATGAAGGGCTGACCATGGCAAAGCTAACACGTAGCAATTTGAAGGATTTTTTTAAATATTTTATTTTGAAGGATATTTCAGCACAAGCATAAACACGACAACAGCAACCCAACAAGCAGATAACCTTTGCTCAGAAGATTATGCAGCTCACCTCATCAAAGATGTCGCAGACCCTGTACGGTTTACCCCTTTCCGCAACAAATGTGTTAAACGACATGGAGTCGAGGACGCGTCTTGTGAAATCATCGTCAATCAATGCTCTGTGCCCGAGAAAATTTGCCTAAAATGAACAGTTAAAATGTAAACAAGATACCTAATTAAAGGTTGACTGAGGATTAACTGAAGACTATTAAGCACCTTTCACCAATCCAATTGTCATACCATTTCAATCCAGTATATTTTGTAAAAAAAAAGCACTTCCATTCAAAAATCATACTTTACCACCATGTGTGGTCCATTTGGTATATGCTGGGTCTCTTAAACACATCTTGAGGCCAATGTAAAATCACATGATAGATGTGTGATGTCTAGACATGCTCCTTGGCTTGCTCGAAACATGCTGACTCATCACTTCTAAGTGGGCTCATCAAAAATCATGTTCACACATTCAGAAATCATATCTTAGCCAAGTCATTCGTTTCCAGTGCAATTACCTTGTGAAATGTTATGACGGGTTCTGGATGAATGCGAATGATCGTGAGGCACGATCTGTAGCCAAAGAACAGTTCAGCAAAGAAGCGCAGGAAGATCGCTCGAATCTCTTTATCCTGCACCAACAATTAACTTTGTATGTATCAGAACATTTACATAGCACACTTTGGTTGATCTTTCAGCTCTACTTAAAGATGGCTAGCTAACAGTTGCCAAAGTCTTCAATGTGCCGCACAGACATCGTATCATAAAGTAAGTTAAGGCAAAGGAAGGTCTGGTCAAGACGGTTAAACAAGGTTAGGTCAGAAAGGTAAAGTAAGGTCAGGTCAAGAAGGTACAGAAAGGTAAGGTCAAGATGGTAAGGAAATGTAAGGTTAGATCAAGAAGGTAATATAGTAAAGTTAAGGTTAGGACAGGTTAAGAAGATTTAAAGCAAGTTCAGGTCAAGAAGGCAAAGTTAGGTTAGGTAGGTCGGGAATGCAAAGCAGGGTACAGTAAGGAAGGTACCTGTTATCAAGGAGAGTCAAAGTTAAGTAAGGTCAAGAAGATAAAGCAAGTTCAGGTCAAGAAAGGTCAAGCAAAGGAGGTACAGTACGATAATGTAAGCAAGTTAATCAAGTTAAGTCAGATCAAGAAGGTAAAGTAAGTAAGCATAAGTTAAAAAGCCACACATCCATCACTTGAATAAAAAATTGTAGGCAAGTAAGGTAAGGTCAGGAAGGTAAGCTAAGGCAAAATGTTGATGGTAATCAAGGTAAGCTTAAGTTAGGTCAGGTCAGATCAAGAAGGTAAAATAAGGTTAGGGAAGGTCACAATGGTCAACATAAGGTGAGGAACATGAAGAATACTGCAGATACATACGACCATATCTGAATCGGGCCTCTTCAGCGGTGACGATGGAAACGCGAGGTCAGCTTGTGTTAACTCAGGTATTAAGATCTGCATTCACAGATACAATGAATCAATCCATCATTCAATCAATCCATCTACCAGTTGCTTAACTGGGTAATTTACCTACCAATCAGTTATTCCATCATTCAATCTGATGACCAAATTCTTGTCAGTCATTGAATGTAGAAACAGACAGC
Source organism: Norana najaformis (assembly GCA_964023275.1). Taxonomy (NCBI): domain Eukaryota; kingdom Metazoa; phylum Annelida; class Clitellata; order Crassiclitellata; family Hormogastridae; genus Norana; species Norana najaformis. The sequence continues at coordinate 21,440,313 of OZ029923.1, forward strand.
ATCAATCAAAACGGCAGATAAACAGAGAGAGAGAGAGAGAGAGAGAGAGAGAGAGAGAGAGAGAGAGAGAGATAGAGAGAGAGAGAGAGAGAGAGAGAGAGAGAGAGAGAGAGAGAGAAATGCACCTGACAGACAGTGACAGTCAGACAGAAGGATAAATATACAGATGAAGAGACACACAAAGACAGGTGGAATGACAGACAGAGAGGCACACAGAGAGAGAGACTGTGACCAAGACAGCAAGTTAGGAAAGTGTATGGTAGATAAACGGATATTAGAGAGAGACAGACAGACACACAGACAGACAAATCACGACAGACAGGTGGGCATACAGATGGAGAAAGATGGACAGACATTGGATCAGACAACTACAATACTTAAAATTAGTCTCCATTGCCCAGACCAATCGTTATCCAACGAGATCATCTGCTTGTCTTTCTCTGGTTGTGTCAAAAAAACTAAAACTCTTTTTGGTCGACCAACATTTTCAGTTGCTAGACCTAAAGTCTGGAACTCTTCTTCCTGCATCTGTTCGTTCTGCTCAGTCTCTTGTCTCACTTGGTCTCAGCTTAATGCTCACCTTTTTCAAACTGTTTCTCCCCCACAGGCTGCCTCTCTGTTTCAGCAGACTGACTTTCTAGGTTTTGACCTGACTGTGGCTTGATTTTGGTGCATCTTATGCATCAGACACTGATGCTATAGAATTTAGAAATAAATACAAAAAACCTGGTAGATAAACGGAATGGGATGAGAAGGCAGACAGACAGAAGGAAACAGACAGGCAGAGAAAGACAGACAGGGAACATGGCGAACAGAGAGAGAGCAGCAGACCAACCAGTTGGAGACAAAGCATCATGTGTGACAGCATGGGTTCGGGCATGAGGGCGATGTGAACGTTCTCTGGCAGACGAATACTTCCTCCATCCAGATCAGCCACAACGACATCCAGCTGAACAAACATACACACGCAAACACACATCAAAAACACTTACAACTTTCCTTTGTCTATATTCTTTGTACTCATTTCCTGGCTGAGTTCACTAGGGGTGCTAGTAAAGCGAAGATCTTCAGATATTTTTCTGTCCTGGTGGGGTTCGAACCCCAACCTCTGGGTTGACAGTCCAGCAAGCTAACCATTAGATTGTTGCATATACCCCATCAACATAATAGAAGCGTATAGATGCATGGTCCATTTAGTACACGTATTCAGAAAAAGCAACATGCTTTAAAAAACAATTGAAAGACTTACCTGTTATTTCACTCTTAGCTTTAACTCTTTAAAGTAAGTTCTCTGACTCTGACACTAAACAGCCACCTAAAAGTAACTTGCTGCTCACAATGCTAAATAAACTGTCATTAGTACAGTTGCAATAACGCTGGCGCCATCTCTTGAATAACATGAGAACGAAGGAGGTTACAGCTAATGGGCAGCAACGGGTATTTTCCCAGCAGGGTCAGGTCACTGAACTCGCTTGCAAATGCTCTGTGCATAATAGGCCAGTTCAACAGCAAAACGACAAGATCCGGTAAAGAATAAAGAGTATTTGACTCTCACGAGCTCAGCGGCATCGGGTTTCAGTGAAGTGTGGACTCCAGCGATGAATGGCGTCGGTGTGCTGAGCACCTCGAGGAGGCCGTTCGGAAGCAGCGGGATGTAGACGTAGCTACAACGACGGCCAAAAGACAACCAGTTCAGAAACAAACAGTTCACATGGCAACATGTTTCTTGCAATTTACATAACACCATGCGAGACCGATTTTGGTAAGTTAAGTTAAGGTGAAGGTATGAAAGGTAAGGCTAGGTAAGTTAGGTGAAGGTAAGTAAGGTAAAGTTAGCAAGATATGTTTGGGTAAAGTCAGAAGGTAAGCAAGGCAAATCAAAGTATGGTAAGTAAAGGTAAGTTAAATTAGGGCCATTCAAGATAAGTTAAGGTAAGATATGGTAAGATAAGGTACTTAAGGTAAGGAAAAGTTTAGTTAGGTTAAGGCAAGTTAAGTAAGGTAAGGTAAGATTAGTAAGGCAAGGTACATAACGTAAATTAAAGTAAGTTACAGTAAGTAAAGATAATTTATGGTAAGGTAACAGAAACCCAGCTCTAGGTTCGCCTGTATCGGTCCCAAACCTAAAGAGCAGCGATTAAGTGCGCAATGGAGGGAAATCAATTATACTAATGAGACTTGTAAGACTGGCGTCACCCGGATGCCAGTCAAACAAGCGGAGGCATGCAACAGATATAAATAGATCATGAGTGCATGGATTTAACGTAGATTAAGTAACTGATTAAAAGGTGCCTGTAGATTCCACTTATGCTTAATCCTACCAGAATAAATTTAAGATCAGCTTCCTCTGGCCGGCTGTTTGTCTCATCCTACTAAACAAAAACTAGTGGTTTCCGTGGTTTATTTGCACGCTGGTCAACATCTATGAAATTCATTGCAACAACTTCGTGGGACCCTTCTCACTCCCCCTTCTCTCTCTCTCTCTCTGTCTGTCTCTCTATCTCTCTCTCTTTCTCACAACTGATGACATCTTTTCAGGCTACCTGCATTCTTGATGAAAAGTAAAAAACTAAAGCTCCCACATCCCTAGTGGAACAACGCAACGAATTCAAAGGTCCAGGATGTCCAGTCCATCATGCATTACAAGACTTGCCATTTACTTCAATTAATCAATCAATCAATCAGTCAGTCAGTCAATCAATCAATCAATTCCAGTTTACACCTCCACCACATTTTACTGCTGCGCAAACAATTTGTCCAGGGTCTTTATACGAATCCGTCAGCATTAGATAACAGGCGAAGCGCGCTACCGATAGCCAACCGTGTTTGAGCAGAGGCGTCTGAGGTGTCTTGATAATTATACTGATATATCTGATTAGTAAGACCACTGACCTGTACTTGAGGGGAAACATGAGAGCCGTGAGGGCGTGTCCACTGTCCGTCAGTCGGGAGTAGCTGCGCGAATGAAAGAGGACCTTGTGATCGCTGAGTGCCGCACAGAAGATCGTCAAGCAGTTTGCGATGCCTTCAAGTTGACACAAAGAAAAAATTATTTCACATTTAGATAATGGTTTGTGCTGTTATGCCGGAGACTCATTTTAACACTCTTCTTTATCACACGGTCAGGGACACAGATCCCAAAATTAGTTCAGATACTGATATAACATCCTATAACATGACCTCATTATAACATGACCTACTAATAACAGGATCTTGTTATAACATGACCTCATTTATAATAGAACCTCTCTATAACATGACCTCATTATAGCATGACATTATAACATTATAAGGAGGTCATTGACAGGGATCCCAGAGACAGTGGTAAAATGAGTTTCCAGTGAATTATTTTACCCGAGTTAGGAACGATCTCCATCAGCTGTCCATATAATATTAGCCTTTAATGAATGGATGGCCCGGATGCATGCAAGTAATGCTGACGAATGGTCAAAGAAATGCTAGTGCCATCTGGCCAATAATATGAGAACAGAAAAATTGTTCAGTTTTTGATAATAAAGGGGCAGAATGGAAAACTCGCCAGCGATAGGGTGCTTGCAAGACTACCGGGGATTTTCCTCAGAAGGGGGATATTGTGCCGAGCTAATATGCAAACGCCCTTAGCAGGAGAGGCTGCCAAAGAAGCCGTCAACCCCTGGACAACATTTGTGAGGACTGCTGTTGACAGAGGATCATGATAAATTAGTTACAACCTTACGTTACCTCGCCTGACCAGCTGCAACTGATGCAGTCAGAAGCCATGTATCATGAGCAGCAGATGTCTCCACAGAATCCCTGATAGAATTATATAATATTGAAAAAAGAATCCATAGCCAAGAAAGATGTCACCACGTGCTGCATCTGTTTTGAATGAAAGGTCATCACCAGCAAAAGGTCTTTAGGTCACTTCACCTGCACAGTTTCCATTACGTTTCAGTGCGGGATAAGTCAAGATCGTCTGATGCATTCACATCGCCATTCATCTGGCTCTTTATCTTGCTTTACCTTAAGTTACAATAATCTAACCTTCCCTCGTTAAATTAACTGTTTATTGCACTTATTACAAGTGTAAGGTCCATAAATCGGAATCTCAGGTCAAAAAGACATATGTGCACCGACACTTGTCCAGGGTTGTTACATGGAGTCCACCAGGCAGAGGCTCCTGCCTCCTGCAATCACATTACGACAGACCCAGAACCAGTACCTTGGCGAAAAAATTAGACAGACAGAAAGACAGACAGACAGAAAGACAGACAGACAGACAGACAGACAGCGGGCGTAATAAAGCACTCGTAAGAAAGACAAGGATTACTGACTGCTAACAAGATCCTGGCGACCCCTTTCCCACTCGCAATGAAGAAGATAAACCGACCGACCCACCTAGCTGTTCAAAGAGAAGAGCAACGGACGATCGTGTGACCGGCAGACCAGACGTCTGTGGCGGCTGAAGGGCCTGACGATCCCCAGCCCCTATGGAAAAACGGATCTGGGGCTCACCTAAAGACAGACAACCATGCCATCATGTACACGTGTCTGTGTGTGTGTGTGTGTGTGTGCGTGTGCGAATGCATGCATGTACAAGCATGTGTTATGTATGTATGCATATATATGAGTGTGTACATGTATGTATTTGTAATTATAAATTTATATAGCACCAGTTCAAAAGAAAGTAATTAGAGGCATACGCATATGCATAGGTACATGTGCATGAATGTGTATCTGGGGCTCACCTTAAACAACATAACTGACAAAAACTATTATGACAGCCATATTTATGTAGCGTCGGATGCTGTTATTCAAAGAAGAGAACATCCCCCCACTCGCTCACTCAAGAAACACTTTCCCCAAACCCTTGGCTCCTGGCCACAAGTCTTTCTCTGCCGAGGTTCAGGCCATCTACCCCTGAAGATACAGTTTCCAAATAATTTCACTCCTATAATGAATGTATGTACGTATGCATGTGGTGCTTCGCATGCATACATATATATACAGGCATGTATGTAAGCATGAATGCATTTATATATTTAAGTATGCATGCATGGATGCAGTAATTGTATGGCTGTATGCATTCATACATAGACACATACTTTCATGCACATACATACACAGATACCGGCACATACATACTCATACATGCATATATACATGCATACACACTCATACATACATCCCTACATACACACACACACACACGTCCCTATTCCTATGTTGCCAAGTCTGAATCCCGTTTATATGCCATGTATCCAGTGCAATCGACTGTTGCTGTTGTTGCTGTAATCCTAAAGCACTAGTTTTATGCCATATGTATGTGTGTGTGCATTTACTTATGTAAAGCATGTAGATATGCATTTGCATACGCATCTATGCAAGCATTTATAGAGCGTCGGTTACTTGCCAGGCGGTGGGACTGGTATGCAGCCGAGTATGTGTCCGACAAGAGTCTCGAGACTGACTTGCATGTTCTCGATGTGGACCGTGTAGATGATGCCGAGGCAGTTCTGTCCAAATAAAAACCGAAACATTTCAATTCCTAGCAGTTTTCACTTCTACATCCACGGTCATACAGGTCACTGTCACTGGCCACCTACCAATGCCAGTACGTATGCATGTATCTGGCTATTTATATAGAGCCTTTGCCAACCTCACAGGGGTGCTTATTACAGCATACTGCTTCAAATGCAAGGTTAGTACTTACATAGTACTCTTTTGAATGTAATGTATTTACAGAGTACTCTTTCATATGCAATGGAGATACTTAGAGAGTTCTCTTTTAAACATAATGTAAGTACTTTGAGAGTAGTGTTCATATGTAATGTAAATAGACAGTACTATTGCAATGTAATGTTAGTACCAACTCCTGCACTGCTGACTGAAGCCTTGCGACTTTGACACAAGTTGCTAATGCTACTAGTAATAATAAGTATTCAGAAGTACTGTTTTTAACGTAATGTAAGTACTTAGATATTACTGTTTAAATGTAATGCAAAGAAGACAATTTATATAACTCTCAATGTGGGGAATCTGTTGGCTGGGTTCTACGTGTGTTCGGTAGCTCGTCAGCAGTGACTTTCCAGTTATCTGAGCATTATTTGCTTCCAGATAAACTTTTGCTCTTAATGAACTTCAACACCATTAAGGCCAACTTATGCGGCACATTCGTGATGTATGCAAAGGCGCTATATCAAGTGTCTAGATATGTACATACATAGCACTATTCAACAGCAAAGCATTTCCAGAAATCCAGAAGAGCAACTGATAGAAATATTGAGGGGCACTCAAATCTACGCATGCCTTACCAAGGACCCCCTAGCACACAGATCACTGGGGCTGGGGAGCTTAACCTCAGCTGTCTTAAAGAACAGTGTTCAATTTTTCTCTTCCGTATTGAACCCCTCGGAGCGTCTCCCGTACCCAAGAGGCGACATCAAACTCTTTCCTGGGGGGACAGGGCGCTTGTAAATTCGACAGGGCAGTCTAAGCAAATGACTCCTACAGCACCCTTATCATAACAACACCCACGGCCTCAATCAAATGTCCATCAAGTGGTCCATCCAACGGTAAATAAAGGAATGGAAGAGAAACAAGTGTGTAATTTTCGACTGGGTTTCTCCAACAAATATTACTGCGATTTCAGACCATGGTTTTGCTTGAAGCGACCATCAGTTGATGCCTTGTGCATTATGATAACGGCGCTACAGAAGTTACTAGGTCATATTAGATAAGTTAGTACAACTAATGACTGGAAAGAGCGAACACTAATGTGGCCAGACATCAGTTGTGTGCTGATAATTTGGAGCCCTCTTTAAAGCACCACATTCTCGCTATAACTAGACTTTCCCCAGCTACCCATTAAATTTTAAAAAAAACACACAATACGGTGAGAACTGTACAAAAAAATTTCCAGTTACGTCAACGGCCATTGATGCCATAAGATGTCATTACACATTGGAAACAACTACTGCATGAAATATTAACTGTGCCACTGCTGTGTTCGGGTAGTGCCAGGGCCCAGATGGAGGGCGACGCTAATCAGCTTCGTTATGACATCGTGTCATCCAACAGAAACTACCCAAAATAGATATTTTCAAATGTCGAAGACAGAGTTCAGCAATACGTTAAGGTCAACGCCAATGGCCCCAGCAGCCACTAGATGTTGTTAAACGCCAAACTTAGCCCTTAACTTACCATGTTAAACTGTTAAATGCTGATGAACATTGAACCTGCCATTGTCATTTCATAATAATAACAATGATACTGATAAGGATGATGATGATAATAATAATAATAATAATAATAATAATAATAACAACAACAACAATAACAACAAAACAACAACAATAATAATAATGGTAGATTTATGTTCAAAGAGCTTCTTTAGACACCTTTATAGTGCCCTCCACCAACGCCATATATATGTCAACTGCATTCAGTTGCTACATCCTTTAACTCCGCCACTGCCTTGTTTGGGGGCAGTGCCAGTCCCAAGCCTGGATAAAGGAGGAGGGCGACGGCAACGGCCTTTGATGCCATAAGCTGTCGTTAAACTGAGGAACTACTACTAGCTGCTACATCCTCTTCAGGATTACTTGGTAAGGTCGATGTGAACGGCCGTGGCAGACACAGTATGTCGTTAAAAATGGAAATTTACTACTGTGCAATGAATGAATCCCGGAACAAACAAAACCTTTTGAAAGTAACGTCCAGAAACAGCAGACACTAATGTAGCCCAAATGCCAATAGAGATAACTGTCTGAATGTGGCCCACAGCTTGGCATTATTGCAGCTTCTAAAAGTGAATTGAGAAAACTGTCTGGCAAATGACAACAAAATATGTTGATACCAGACAGTTTCTGTTGAATTAGCATCTGTGCTTAGCAAATATTACTGTTTCAGTGTACACCTGAGGAAGGAAAACTGATCAATATTAGGACCTTAGAGAGGTTTATAAAAGGTGTTATACAAATGTCCAAATGCATACAACAATTTACCACTGGTCAACTACTGATTACTGGTCAATGGCAACTGACTATTGGTCAACAGCAACTTTTACAACTAACCACAAATACTACAACTAAACCACTGGGGCCGTATGCATGAAGCCGTAGTAAGTCCTACTACATAGTAAATTCTGCCTACTCAGAAGCAGCGAATCTATTTCGGTATGCATGAAGACGTAGTAGCGCACAACTCATGAAGTAACCCTACTTGACCTAGCTAGCACGCGTAAGTGGGCTACTACGACGTAAGAGAAAGAAAACAAACATGGCGGCTGTCATAATTCGACGCATTCGACGGAGTTTACGACGTCAAAGAGTATTCAAGGACCGTCGAAATCCTCTCGATTCGTTCTCGGATGACGAACTTTACGACAGGTTTCGTTTTCGTCGTCACGAATTGCTGTTAATTTGTGATGAACTCAAGGACGATGTGGAATTCGCTGTACCACGACATGGGTCTCTGCCATGCGTGATGCAGGTACGATCAACATTGAGCTAAATGTAACGGTAATTCTTCACAGCTGTTGTGGAAACAAACTCATGCCACATCTAGGCCTAATTTAAATTTCTTTGGATTTGTTTTTAAGACATGGCAAGGCAAACTATTTATTGCGTGGTTATATGTAGTATTCATTTGGCATTGTAACACATCAATAATGCTGATTGAGGTGCTGTTTCTGCGTTAACCCAAAAAAATTACAGACTTATGTTTTTCATTTACACCTTTTTATTTACTTTTTAGGCAAGCTGCAATGCAATAACTAATAACAATACACAAAATGCGAATTCACACACAAATAATTTTGTTGTATTACAGTTTATGATAATGTTTAGAAATTTTTGTTTTGTTAACCAAGGAGGAATTGTCCGTGCCATCTGTCTGGCCCCCTGGTTTCAGCCTGCCACGTCGTCTCTGGTCTACTCTGAACCAATTCAGAACTGGTCAGGGCCGCTGTGCGGCGAATCAGGTTCGATGGAAGCAGGCTACCTCCCCTTTCTGCAGCTGTGGAGAAATCCAAACTATGTCCCACATTGTTGATGTCTGTACAATAACTAGTTTCCCGGGCGGTCTATCCGCACTCCACGTTGCTGATGAGGCTGCTGCATGCTGGCTTAGCGCGAACTGCATACGCTAAATAAATAAATAAGGAGGAATTGTACAATTGCAGGTGATGCTGACTCTACGATTCTATGCGACTGGAACATTTCAAAGTGTCATTGGAGAGCTCTTTGGCGTTGATCAGTCAACGGCAAGTCGAACCATCAGCCATGTCACCTATTCACTTGTGCGACAGATGCCAAAATGGGTTCATCTACCCAGCCAGGAAGAAGCTGATACAGCAAAGGCCAAATTCTATGCAAAGGCCGGATTCCCATATGTCATTGGCCGTATCGTTGGGATATTGGTGTTCTCAAGCGTCGTTGGCACTGTCTTCCCACGGAGCTACGGGTTGCACCACAAAAGGTGTGAGATCGTCTGCGCATGTGTTGTCCTGCACAAACGTTCAACGCAACTGAACCATGTCCTTGACAACATTATCATTGACCACGATGACAGTCATGGTGACAATATCACTACAGTCATAACCCAAACTGTCATTGAGTAGGCACAAGTAGCTGCAGGGAAGGTGGCAAGTAACAGCCTGTAATTTCTGCAATTTCTGTAATTTCAGGAATCATTACTGCATAATTGTGTTGTTTCTGTAATTTCAGGAATCATTACAGCATAACTGTGTTGTTTCTATCATTTCAGGAATCATTACTGCATAATTGTGTTGTTTCTATCATTTCAGGAATCATTACTGCATAACTGTGTTGTTTCTGTAATTTCAGGAATCATTACTGCATAATTGTGTTGTTTCTATAATTTCAGTAATCGTTACAGCATAATTTTCTGTATTGTCATGGAATTTGATAAGTAATGACCAACAACTGCATCACTTCTCAGCAAACAAACCCTGTGCATTTGGATGTTTCGTTCATCAGCTGATTTAAGCAGGATTTATCGTATGGGTTCTGATTTCGGGAGAGTTTCTTGATTCTACTGTTCCGTCCAGTTATCTGTCTCAGTTGATCTGTCCATCATTGTATGTCCTTTTTCTTGTCTCTGTCTGTGGGTCTGTGCTATTCCTTGTCAGCTGCCTGGGTCTTATTCTTTGTGGGCGTCCATCTTTTGTCTCGTACACGAGTCTTTGTTGCTGCCTCAATTGCCTCTGTTTCTGTGTCTGGAATGGCCTTCCTGTAGCCATCCAAGAAGCCGAGAATGTTTTTGTTTTAAATAGACTTTTGAGATCCCATCTGTTATCAACTCATAGTTAAGATTTTCTGTTTACTGTCTAACTCTAGTATCAGCATTGAATTTTGATTTTGTACATCATCCATTTATCATTTTATGTTGGACTCGTGCACACCAACATTCGACATTGTAAAGCACCCTTGAAGTAGCTTCCTACTGACGATGTTGTATAAATTGTCGTGATTACAATTACAAGTTTCTCATTTGTTGCACTGTGTTTCTCTGTTTGGGTGTATTTCATTCGTCTCCCTGTCTTTGTTGCTGTGATTGGTATATCTGTACTACTTTCTTTAATCTTTGGAGAAGGGTAATAACATTGATCAGGCTAATAATAACATTGATCAGGGTAATAATAACATTGACCAGGGTAATAATAACATTGACCAGGGTTATACATAATTCCAAATTTTACTGGGAATGTGGAAGACATTTACAAAAGCGGATAAGCTGATGAGACCTTGCCAAAACTTCCACATGGTGGGCTTTAGGCATGCACACATTCACGTGTGTATGGCAAAGTTTGGCAATCTAACCAGATTAAATTGCATTTAAAATCCATAACCAAATATAACAGCGCTTTCTGACAAGCAAGAATATTGATATGGGCATGAGCCTGACATGAAATACTACAAGAGCATTATTTGTTATAAGCTATAAAAGAGTAAAGCTTTTATTATTAATGTCAACATACAACACACTAATAACTACAAGTAGTAAACTTTTGCATAGGGATGCAGGTAATATTACAGTTTAAACTCCTCCTTGCCCCGTTTTGTCAGTGCACCCTGCAACTTGGATTGTTTCGCATCCTTCTATTGTGCTACTGCCCCCCCCCCCCACATGCACCGCACTTCATCTGTTAAGTTTGGCTTGCTCTGCCGTTTTTTCTGCTCTCAATTCTAGCTACTTATACACAATAACACTCAACAATTATGTAAACACTTTACATCAGCTCCCGCCAGTTAAAGCCCTCAGTTATTCCCTACGGCCCAACACCCATGACCGTATTGTTGCTCCCGCTGATAATTTAACGCGTAAATGTTTTATTGTTAGAATGTTGTATGCATATTAAGTTTTTCTTGTGTTCTTAAATGCATGTAAACCGATGTGCGATTAGCTGTTGGTTAATAAAAAAATATACTTACTTACTTACTTACTATCGAAGAAGCCCCTCTAGATGTCAACGCGCATGCGCCAGTAGCCAAAAGCGGTGAACCCTGCGTGAGAAATATTCCGTCGCTCGCTGGATGCAGCGAGTAACTATTTGGTTCTCTACTACAGCGTCATGCATACCGCTTATCGTCGGCGGCTACTTGGCAAGTAGTTACTTGCCAAGTAGGCGCTATTTGGCTCGTAGCTTACTACGGCTTCATGCATACGGCCCCTGGTCAGCAGCAACTGACCAGTTTATCAACGACAACAGATGACCACTGCTTAACAAGTGACCACTGGTCAACAACTCACCCACTGGTCAACAACTGATCACTGGTCTACATATAGCCAAGCACCGGCCACGAAAACCAGCCACTGGTCAAAAAAACTGACCACTGACCACAGCAGTTACTCACCCTAAACGTCTCGAAGTAGTCGAGCCGCGAGACGAGCACGAGGCTCTTCGGGGCGTAGACCTTGGAGCATCGGATGAGCGCCAGGTCCTGGTCGGCGTCTTCGTCATCCTCCTTCAGAGGCTCAATGGCCGCGTCCTCACTGAACGTCAGGCAGGCGCAGTAGTGGCGATCGGCGTCTATGTCGGTCAGCGCGGCCACGAAGAACGTCGGCTCCTGCTTCTGCGTCGATAGCTGCCATCCCGACGGCTGGCAGAACTACACCACGACACACAACATTCGATGTTACCGTCGGCCTAGTCCTTGGCGCCACCTTCGTCGTTACCTTCACCCCTACCTTTTCGTAAAATTTACCGTTATCTTTGATCGTTACTTTCGTTGTTTCGTCAATACCTTCGTCATTATCATTCTCCTGACCTTCACCATTATCTTTGTCATCCCTGTCATCGTTACCTTTGTCGTTATAGTGTAATAAATTAGCAATTTTCCTTACCTTGCATTACCTTACTATACCATATCTTACCTTAATAACTTCCCTTATATCGGTTTAGCTTGCCTTATCTTAATATACCTAACATTTTCTTATTATAATTTACCTTACCTTACCATAATTTACCTTACTTTAATTTTCCTTACCTTAGTTTACCTTATCTTAATTTATCTTAGGGTGCACAATAATCAAGAGGTCAGAGGTTCAAACCCCGCCAGGGCAAAAATTTATTTAGAGATTTAGGCTCCACCTGCACCTCAATGAACACGGCTACAACGAGTACACTACCATACACTGTCAGTGAGAAGATCAGACGGCTAGGGAGAGGATTGGCCACCCGCCCCAGTATGCCGAGGCTAAGAAATTAAAGTCACTAACAGTTCATCCCATGGCTGCCTCTTCAGGTTAGCTCAAGGGCCTAACAGAGTCGTCTGCAATCCAAAAATTGTCATATTTCATCATTTCTGATGTGTTGCGGCAATTTTCCATAACCAACACATTTCTGTTTTATAGGTTGTTCTTTCATCTTGCTTTTCATCGTCCAGCATTCTGGTTTATGTAGAAAAATGAGTTGTATCATCGTCTCATATATTCTTGTTTCTGTTTTTTTTACTTTCCTGCTTCTCCATATCTGTGACCATTCTTCCAAATGCTTGTGATTTGCATCAAATTCTTCTTTGTATGTCTTTTTCGCTAAACTGCTATCTGCGATTATTAGACGAAATATCTACCGATTCAGTAGATTCTCCTTGGATGCTGATGTTAACTGACATCTCTTTGGTGTTTATGATAACAACTGTTTTAGTCTTCTCTACATTAATCAGTTGGGCTAATCTTCTTCTACTTATCCACCTGTGCCGTAATGTCTTGCGGATCTGTTCTGTCTCTAGTCAAGAGGCCAATGTCGTCAGCATACTGAAGATTGTCTGCTACACCTTCATCTGCTTCCGTGCTGTTTAGGCTGAGTGTCGTTACTGCTCCTAATACTAATTTGAAATGGGGACGGTGATAAGCCGCAACCTTGACATGCCCCTGTTTTCGTCTGCGAGTATTCCGTCATCTTTTTGTCTACCTTCATTGCACTCGAAGATTTCCGGCACATCCTTTGTACAAGTTTGACCAAGTTTTCTGGTATTTCTGACCTTTGCAACGTTCTCCACATTACGTCATGCATCGATTATAAGGTTGCCTTAATTTACCTCATCTTACCCATGTCTGCCTTCAGGTGTCAGTCCGGTTAAGGGACTGTTCTTCTCTACTGCTACACACGTGGCCTACCGCTTAACACTCAGCTTGGCATTCAATTATTAATAGACAGAGGTTCAAGTCGAGGCAGGTGAACGAGGCAAACAACTGTGACCTCAAAGCACCACCACCAACAGCACCAGCAGCAGCAGCAGCACCAGCAGCAGCAGCAAGTTTCCTTCACTCCCTCCCTCATCCTTCTCATCATCCAACTTCATCTCCTCCTCTTTCTCTTTCACTTCCTCTTCTCTCTCTCTTTTCACCTCATCTCCTCCTTACCACTTCCTATTTCTCCTCCTCTTCTTCCTATTTCTCCTCCTATTTCTTATCCTCCTCACCTCTCCTATTCCTCTCTCTCCTCTTCCTCTTCCTATTCTCTCGTCTTCATCCTCTTCCCAAGCCTTCCTTTGCTATTCTTTCCTTCGAATCTGCCATTCGGAGCTTTGTGTGGAATTCGGTCAACTGACATTTTACATCACAAACGAAAAACATAATTACTTCATCAGATCACTGACTGAACACGCTATAATAACTTCATAACATGATAAATTCACACGGACTGTTTCACCTTTTGATACTCATCAGCTGTAGAGGTGTACAGTCAGTCCGTGAGTCAGTCTGAGTCAGTCAGTGAGCCAGTGAGTAAGTCAGTACATGAGTCAGTCAGTGAGTCAGTCAGTGAGTCAGTCTGTGAGCCAGTCAGTCAGCAAATCAATTATGCATACCAGTTCGATGCCCTGAGTGAATGGGCAGTTGTCCCAGTCCTTCTCCGGAAATCGTTGGATTATTTTCCCAGCACCCTGGCCACTCCCTGAAACCAAACCATCTTCAGTCAGATCAAAGATCTTAAAAGGCAGTCAGGTAATAACGAGTAAGCTAAAGTAAGGCAAGAAAAGGAAAGAAGATTGAAGTTAGGTAATAAACTGTAAGATAAGGTTCGATGACCCTAATCGATTGCGGCTGCGACCCCCATCAGTTGGCCGACGTCCAGCAACTGAGACCAGAACCTGTGATCGGATCTTTCGGATCAGCTGGCCGACGTGCGCTGAACAGCCCCCCGCGTGATCTATTCAGGAGACACGCTTTAAAAAAAAACAATTGAAGTTCTATCTTTCGTTGAACTCTTATCACTTAAGCCGACAGTCCATATTGTGCAGCACAGCAGAAGTAGCTCTCGCTGCTGACGACTGCTTTCGTCTTTGATTACGATTTCACTTGAAGCGACCGTCGACTGATGCCCTGGGCATCATAATAACGACGCTATAGAAGTCATTACATTAGATTAGATTAGATAAACTGTTGTCATTAGACTTGCAAAAAGAGGTAAGTAAAGATAGCGTAAGAAGGTAAGGAGGATAAGGAAATAATGGGACAGTTAAGGTAGGGTAAGGAACGTAAAGTAAGGTAAGACAGGGTAAGGTAAAGTTAGAAAAGATAAAGGAAAAGGGAAGGTAGGATCAATTAAGGTCAGGTAAGGTGCTTTAAGATAACAATAAAGTTATGGTAAAGTAGTGAAAACTAATGAGGAACAATAGTTTCTGCTACTACCAGACGCTGTCTTTCAAAGAGAAAATTGGTGAGACCAGGAAATGGCATTTTCGAGACAAAAACAGTCACAAATTATCAGTTTTCGTAATAGGACAAAAAGAACTCTGAATGCGGTTAGGCTCAACAATACGCTGGAAACTTCTTGTGAGGCACATCTTTTGAAAGACAACACTGATATGATGCGGTTGGATTTAATTTTCAGTTTATTCACTGGTAGAAAACAGCCTTATTAGAATCAGTTAGACAGTGTGTACGTAGCAGTGTATGGTATGTCTATACATATATGTCTATCTAAGTGTATATATATATATGTATGCATGCATATATGTATATATGCATGTGTATGTATTTATTATACCTAAGGATGTATGAAAGTACTACATGTATGTACATGTGTATGTATATATGCATGCACTTATGTAAGTATGAATGTGTGCGTGCATGCATGCATGCATGCATGTATGTATGTATGTATGATTGCGACGCTATAGAAATCGTTAGATTAGATTAGGTTTCCACATGGCAGCAGTCTGGAAGTATTCCGTCACCTGTAACTGTAGAGGATTCCAGAAGAAGCAGAAGCTTACATCTGTATAGTATTAGCCTTAGACACATACACGGCTGCACGCGTGGCCCAGCACATGAGCTCACGAGATGGTGATTCCTGGTGCTAGAGATCTAATGAGTAATAATAGTTCTATGAGAACGAAACGGATCGTTAGACTCTAATAAGAATGGGACAGAATGGAAAACCCATCAATGAGGAAAAGGAGTGATCACGTGAATACAGGGGAATTTCCCCAGAAGGGGCATTTTTTGCTGAACTAGAGCCAGGATGCTCTGCACAGCAGTCTCGCTACTCTCGGGCTGTCATTAAGTTACATTACACCATACATCACAATGCCTGACAAATAATCATCTTTGCATCAGACGATACATTACAGTTAGTCATTACCGCAGTGCTGCTCTGTCACATAAAGATGTAGCCATTAGATTAACTTACAACGTAACATCATTACGTTACATTCTCCATTGTGCTTTACAAACTGTCATCATTCAATTACATTACGCCTTACATTACACTCAGCCGACCCTGAATTAATGATCTGTCAACATAAGGAAGTTCGACTGTAGTCTACTATGGACGAGATAAGCTCCAGGCCGAACTGCACGTGCATGGCGCATGCTGGCTTGCATCAGCGAAGATACGGCGACAGACACTAATAGTTGTTTTTTTGCCTGGCTAAACAAGCCGACCGACGGCCTACCGACACACGATGCTGGTTGCAGGCGTCCATCCATACACAGGACTTCTCTATAATAGTATATGTACGCAAATTCCTAGGGCTCGTTATTGTCAAGGTACAGTAGAACGCAACGTGTGGGGCATGGTAGCCGATTGGTCGGAGCTATCAGCCTGTGACACGGCGAATACAGCTTCTTGCCCCAACCGAGGCGGTTACAGTGTAGGGACCCTGAGCAAGTCCTTCTCTCACAACTGCTCAGCACCATCTGTGATGTTGTGTCGTATGGTCGTGTGTGCACTTCTGAGTTTTGGATGGAGGGAGGGCAATAGGAAATACAGTCGTCTAATAGAGTACAACTGAAATTGATAATCGCTCCCTTACAACGTTCCGAGGTCCAACAGGAAACATTACAAACCATAGACAGACAGGACGAGGAATGTTTTAGTTAAGAGTGAAAGATAATAGATTTTATAATCCTGTGATTAAGAATATCATCAGACGATGATTATCTCATTTACTGCTAATCTAATACACCCATATAACCAACGCCGCCAAATGGTGTTCAGATGAGGATGATAATGACACAGACGATGATGCTGTTGTTGATGATGACGATGTTGCTGTTGATAATGATGTTTCTGATTATGATGATGATGATGATGTTGGGGCTGATGTTGGTGCTGTTGCTGTCACTGCTGCTGCTGCTGATGATGATGATGATGGCGATTCTAGCAAATGCAGTTTAAGCCAATCCAGCTGCAAGCATCATTACCAGCAAAATACAGCTGCTGAAACGTATTCGTGCACATGATTATTATGACGATGTTGATGCCAACGACGACGACGATAACAATGGCAAGTCACAAAACTGTTTATTCCACTAAAATTCCGCTGAGACTTGTGCTCATAATGAGAAAGAAACGCAGGACCTTCAGCCAATCCTGAGAGGCAGCTATGAGTACAAAGCGACAGTAACTTCATTTTCTCTGCTGTGCGTATGAAGAATGGTGTCCAGTCCTCTCCTCTGCCCCGTGATCTTCCCATGGACAGTGTATGGTCAGCGTCTTAGCCTATAAGCCAGTCTCCGAGGCCTCGTGAACCTAGACTGGTTCTGTCCAGCGGATCATGCCTTTAAAATCCGGTTTTGCTCAGAAGTGACAATCAGTTGATGCCTTGTGCATTGTGATAACGGCGCTATAGAAATCTCCAGACTAGTAGACTCATTTTGTAACCGAATTCGCTATGGGGGGAGGGCAAATAGTGCAGAAATCTCAAAATATCTTTCTGCACTATTAGCGAGTTGAACCTCCAACTTCTCAGTTGACAGTCCTACATGCTAACCAACAAACCATCACCGTAATGAACAGACGCCCAACTAGCGGACAATTTAATTGTCAACGATTTCCAATGTATACTGCCTGTAAAACATTAAACGCTGGCCAACCAGCGTAGGCAAAATCGGTCCTCATTCCCCAGACCTATATTTATTCAAGCAGGTCATCTGATTGTCTTTTTCTGGTTGTGCCAAACACCAGAACTGGTCTTCGTTGATGAGCTCTCTTGGTTGTTGGACCTAACTTTTGGAACACTCCTCCTGTATCTGCTCTGCTCAGCCTCTTCTGTCATCTTGGTCTCGATTTAAGACTTACCTTTTTCAGTTGGCTTATCCCCCCCCGGCTGTCTCAGTTTCATCAGACATACTTTCTTGGTACTCATCAGCCTGATGCAAATTTGGTGCACCGTCATTAATGCTTTGTGCATTAGACACTGGCACCACAGAAGCAGTACTTTAGAAATACAATTACACTGCCTCTGAAACAGTTGTCAAGTTCACGACATGCCTGGAATTGAACCCCAAATGCACAAGTAAATTGATAACACCCATCAAGAGTGCAAGAAGTAGGTTTTTTAAGTGTAAGGTTTTTGGGTTATTAGAAAACCTAAAGCCTAACAAAAGTCTCAAATAAGGCTTTTAGTTTTTGTACCAAAAAAATCTAAAAAAGAAAATCCGATTTTTGCTTTTAGATTTTTTGTTCTGTTAATTTCATCTTGTGGGAAGATTATTAAAACCTAGAAACCTAAACCCTGAAAACCTTAACCTTTTTCTTTTAAAAAATTTGGTTCTTGCAATCTCCTGGCCACGGCAGCGGCGCGCTTCCAACTGCCATTCAGCAGAGATACACGAGACCTGCGCCCCCTCCACATCACGATACTCCAACCCAACCGAAAGCAGGTCGCAGCAATATTAAGCAGCCATCTCTGGGCTCAGACGAGCATACACCTTGAATGCAACCGTAGTGGTAGTTGGTACAACGCGATACGGGGAGGGGTCTTTTTCAGGTCAGACCGACTTCCCAAATCATCCACGTGGTGGTAGAACGCGGTAAAGGGGAGTTTACAGGTCAAGCGCCTTGCCCAAAAAATCCACGCAGGGGTAGAAAGCGGTAGTTTGGTGTGAATTCAGCTGTAGTGGAAGTAGAAAGCGGTTCAGGGGAATTTTTTCCAGATGCGACTGCCCTCCACAAATCATCCACATACTGATATAAAGCAGTAAAGTGGTGTGAATTCGGCCGCTGTGTTGGTAAAAGTGGTAAAGGGAGTGCATTCAGCTGTTGTGGTGGTAGAGAGTGGAAAAGAACGAGTTTTCCAGGTCAGACTGCCTTGCCCAAACCATCCACTTGGCTGCGGAAAGCACTAAAGGGGAATGAATTCAAATGAGATGGTGGCAGGGATGCAAGTAGATTTCTTACGTTTAAGCTTTTAAAACCTAAAAAAGTTCCAAATTACTGTTTAGGTTTTGTGTGGTTGGTAGAAATTTTAAAAAGACAATCTGATTTTAGTTTTTACATTTCTATTTTTGGCTAAAAACAACTACTTAACATTGCAGCAAATGGAAATATTTCTTTTCAAGTAGAGGTGCCGAGAAATTTTAAATACGTGATATTGCAGCATTCTGTATCTTTCAGGTTTTCTGGTTTCAAAGCTATTTTCAGCTAAATGCAATAAAATCCAACAACCCTAAAAAGCCTAACGTTTTCTTTCCAAAAAATTAAGTCTTTACAACACTGAGTGGTGGTAGAAAGCAATAAAGGGGTGTTTTCCAGTTCAGACCCCCTTCCCCAAGTCATCCACAGTGGCCGAGTAATTGACTCTTCTACCGGGGTTCGACTCCCAGTCCCTAAGCGGAGAAATCAAATGGGGACACGGCCCCATTGTCCCGCCAATGATTAGCCTTGCATTAAGAGCACCAAGAAGCCATCACAACCCTTGACGGGATTTTATTTCATTGGTCGTTTTTCGTGCCAGTGGAGACATTCTACAACAAGCATTCCGCCTATTGGGTGCACAACAGTCTTTAGTGGTCAGCCTGCTCGGCCACCAACCCAGCGGTCTGAGGTTCAACTCCCCATCAGAACAGAAAGATATTTTGAGATTCCTACCCTAGGTGCAACCTCAGCTCTAAAATGAGTATGATGACTAATGACTATACACTGGTGCTTAGAAGATCCGGCGGTGAGGGATGTACTGGCCACCCGCCTTCATATGCCGAGGCTAAGAAAACTGAAGCTGCTAACACTTCTTGCCCATGGTGCCTTTCCGGGTTAGCTCATGGGGCTGCTCGCTTTAATCTTCTTTAGTGCCTGCCAGACCTTCCAGAGATGCGGAGACCTTCTACAAATGTTGACTAATGGCTAAACCACAGACCCCAGCAGTAAGGATTGGCCACCCCTCATATGGCGAGGCTGAGAAATTCAATTCGCTAACACTTCAGTCATATATCGCCGCACGATGCACGTCCCAGTGTCGGAGATGATTGAAACAAGGAGGCTTTGACTGTGCTGCGAAGGTGACCAGGACCATGCCAGGACCATGCCAGCAACGATTTCCGGACCTCCGAGAGGTCAGAAGAGACCTGTCGGACGCCCTCGCCACACATGGACAAGAACGGTGGAAGCTGACCTGCTCCCCCTAAACTTGGGGTGACATACGGCCTATAGACGAGCACAGAATAAAAACGGCTGACTGCGCGTTGAGGAAACGGCAACAGTCCCGAGAAGAGCATGCTACAGATGATGATGATCATACTCATGAATAGTGGCAACACTGATCTGCCTGTGTGGAGCGTGCTGTGTATATGTATGTATGTACGTACGTATGTACGTATGTACCTGGGCTGTTGCACATAGCCCTGTAAGGACCTCTCTAAAAACATGGCTGTCCAAGTGATCTGAGCAGATGTGTCTTAAGCACGAGAGACATACATAAAGAGAGCGTGTGGATATTTATACAAAGATCCTGAGCCCTAAATGAGGTGTCTAAATATAACATAACAATTATATAATAAAGATTTAAATTTGTCGTGATAGTTTGCAGTGTTTAGCGACATCTCATGGCTCCCAGGGTCGTTAACATCAACGTGTCTTACCTTACCATCTATACACACACTGTATTTTACAAATAAATTCTGTCTATAAATTAGCTAATAATTTACAAGAACATATTTCTAGATTCAAAACATGCATAAGTACTTGTAGTTCCAATGTTTAACGACATCTTATGCCATTGAGGCCGTTGAAGTCGCCCTCCTCTATCCAGGCTTGGGACTAACACTACCCGAATACGGCACTGTATAACATACCTGGCACGTTTAAAAGAGGTGTCTAAATATAAGAATTATATAACATAACTACCAAATTTAAAACAGGTGTTATAATGAGACAATTTATACAGATGAATAAGCGTTTCGGCTACATTAGTACATGCTGTTTCCAGACATTACTAACACCATTGCACGAAACACACCGACACACACACACACATTTCTGCACCTAACAAAAGCCTTGACACCATTCCACCACCTCCTCTGACAGAGTTCCTTATGTCCTGGGTCAAACCATTACATCAATTATCAATTTCTCATTGCACAAGTGACGTTTCCCATCTGCTTTTTCTCATGCCATAGTTCATCCTTTGCCAAAGAAACCTTCTCTTGACCCCAGCGACCTGACCAATTAAAACTTTGAATTTTGTATCTAAAATTCTTAAACCAACAGTTATGTATCATATCCACACTCACCTATCTTCCAACTCACTAATCTCCACATTTCAGTCTGCATACCCTAAGCTCATTTAACAGAAGCTGCCCTTCTTGCTGTCCATAATGACATCACATCTTCTACGGATAAAGGCAGGATGCCAGCACTTATTCTTCTTGACTTGTCAGCAGTAATTTATACTTCTTTTGCATCCTCTCCAGCACGGGTTTAGGGTTTCTGGTCCCACCCTACATTGGTTTGCTACTTATCTTAGTCCACACACTCTGTCAGTATATTAAAATGGTAATTATTCGTCTATTGCTTTGTTCGCATGTGGTGTTCTGCAGGGTTCTATGCTTGGTCCTCTTCTGTTTATATAATCATTATTATTACATATATTATTTCAGCATATATTATATACCACACAACTAGGTACATTGCTTGACAATCATTCGCTAGGATATAATTTCTATGCCGACGATACTCAA
The DNA here is from genome assembly GCA_964023275.1 of Norana najaformis. Classification (NCBI taxonomy): domain Eukaryota; kingdom Metazoa; phylum Annelida; class Clitellata; order Crassiclitellata; family Hormogastridae; genus Norana; species Norana najaformis. The sequence continues at coordinate 21,462,222 of OZ029923.1, forward strand.
ATCTACATTTAATTTGACAGCTTGTCTTGTTACTGGTCAGTGCAGTTGTCGTCCCCTGTCTTTGAGGAGGCGCAATCTTAAATGGCGGCTAATAAAGTCCTCCTTAAACCGTCGAAAACTGAATTTCTACTACTGGGCACTCCAGAGCAACTTAAGAAGTCTGAATGGCTTAAATCTTTAAAGCTGGGTGACTCACTTGTTAAGCTGGCTGAAGCCACTCGTAACCTTTGTTTTTTATTCCACTAAGTCTCTCATCTTCACACATCTGCTAATTGGTTGCATCTATAGGCACTTTATACTCGTGACATACGCAGAATCGGCATTATCTCTCTGTGTCTTCAAGGATATCTTTGGCAAACACATTGCTCTCTAATTGCCCTGATTACCGTAACTTGTTTCTTAGTGTTATCACAAAGCAAACATATGCAGAAACTCCATATGGTTCTGAAGTGTCTGGCTGGAGTCATAGCCAACACCTCAAAATATAAGCTTATAACCTCTGTACTTAAATCTCTGCACTCGCTCCCTGTTCAGTAAAATATTTGTTTCATTTTGGGCTTATAGTTTCTAAAACATTGAAGAATACCTTAAATCAGTCCTCATTACCCAGACCTATCATTATTCTTCAACCAGGTCATCTGATTGCCTTTCTCTGGTCATAACTAACACTAGAACTGTTCTTGGTCAACTGGCATTTTCCGTTGCTGGACCTGAATTCTGAAACTCTCTTCTCGTATCTGTTTGTTCTACTCACTTTATTTCTTTTTGTTCTCAACTTAAGATTTACCCTTATTGCTTATCCACCATAGGCTGCCTCTCTTTCTTAATGGACTGATCTTCTGGATATTGACCTGAGTGCAGCTTAGTTCTGGTGTGCCATCGGTTGATGCCTTGCGCATTAGACACTGGCGCAACAGAAGTTATTAATAATAATCACACATACGCACGCACTCACATGCACACACACACACACAGGGCCGCACGAAGGCACATACATGCACTTACACAGATGCAGCTTAGAGGCTTCTGGCCAGCACCTCCGAGCATCACACAGCCGCCTCTTCTTTCTCTTTCTTAGCGGATCCGAGTGGGAAGCCCAACCGTCCAATTATAGATAATGCCCTTCAGCAATATGATGATACACGTGTTTCTGCTACTTGGTTACATCTATAGGCGCTCCTCGCCTACTCTCGATAGTCTGCATTTGCATATACAGTTTCTGTACACAGTTATGCTCCACTCGTTTAAATAGCGTCTCTTTGTGTAGCACACACCACACACACAAAGTTTATAAATATATATGCACACTGCATATACAAAGCATATATTCATATATATATATAATACATACATATATATATATATATTAATGCAGCATGGAATTTGAGACCATCTATCTGAAGATAAGTAAAGAAGGTAAGGTATGGTAAGGAAGGCAATGTTAGGTAAGGTAAAGTAGAGTGAGGTACTGAAGGTAAGGCAAGGCAGGGTAAGGACAACTTATTATAAGGTAAAGTAAGTAAGTTAACATAAATTAAGACAATTTAATATATGTCTGTATGTATGTTGAATGTGAAAATTTTTATATAATGCCAATTAAGAATATGACAAAGGTGTCGAGGTAGGAAGGCATAAGGAAAGCAGCATAAGGTATGCTATGGCAGAGTAAGTAAGTAAAGTCAAGGCAATGTGTAGTTTTTTGCTATTTTGATCTGAAGAAGCAGTCAGACAACACTGGCAACACGGCCTACACCCACGGCATATAAAGTGTGCATTGATTTTGTGAACAGTGTCACTCGTGGCCGACAAACAGCCTTTAATACGCAGGCAAACAAATGACTTCTCTCCACTTCCATCAAGGACTCGTCACAGAGCAGACACTGTTGTTAAGCCATTAATGACACTAGCCATTAATGGTTGGCCAGCACCTCAGCCGAAAGTCAACTTGATCAGAACCATTTGTTTGCCCAGTTATAAAACCTTTATGATGACTATTATTAATGTTATTATTAGCAATTTATTACTAGATATTTTATCATAATCACCTTCATCATCATCAGTTCCTTATGGCAGCCATTTCAAGATGATGGGTGCAAATAAGTTTTAGTATTTCATTATTACTAATGTTATTATTATTATCACCATCATCATCAATAGTAGTACTAGTAAGGAGATGAGCGCCTCCCTTACATCTCACTTGTGGGATACGAGATAGTTCACCTTACTTACTTATAATTATTAGTAGTATTACTACTACTACCACCACCACCACTACTACTACTATTACTGCAACTACAACTACTATTAATATAGCAAAAATAATAGTAGTTACTATAATAAAATACTACTACTACTGCTGCAACTACCACTAATAATAATAACAACTTATTAATATTTTGTTGAAAACTGGGTAGCAATGAAGCCTTGGGATTTAAAGTGTCTGGAAACGAAAAAATTATATTAGCATTATAACATGCATCATTGTGTTAGCAGTATCAGCAAATTTATTTAGCAAAGAAAGCATCCTCTGCAACAGGCCTGTTGACAGGCACCCGAAGACCCAGGTAGCCATCTGCAGGCATGGGTATCCGCTTCATTAACTGACTTATTTAATTGTGACGCTATATATGGTATCTTTCTATATTTAATATCTTTGGAAACTCTGGGTGGGATTTTTAATAGTACTGTTGTACAATTGCGAAAATATAAAAAGCATTAAGCAACAAGTGCAAAATTTCTAATTTCAACCGAATTTCACCACCTATACGGCTGCTAATGCATCAACTTTTTAGTAGCAGTAGTTCCAATGTTTAATGACACCTTATGGCATCAAAAGCCGTTGACGTCGCCCTCCTCCTTCACCCAGGCTTAGGACTAGCACTACCCAACTACGGCAGTGGCGGAGTTTCAATCTTTAGCGCGGAACAAGCTTGATGGCAGTGACACTAACAGCTTTAAAAGAACGGTCTATGCTCGTTCCTGACAAACAGCCACCTCCATTTGCAGATATACTTTTCAGAAATTATGTATGTATATATGTACATGGCTATTTATATAGCGCCTTTTACGAACCTCACAAACGTCATAAAAGAGTGAAACACTTGGCTATCTAACGGTTCCAAAAAGGTGTGATTTAATAAGAGTTCTATATTATACATAAAAAATCAAGCAGCACTGTTTAAAAACCCGCCTCCTACTTCTACTCATCCACAAGGACGCCTATATAGCGCTGCCTAACTCGACGTCAGTGAAGTTTTAATTAATAATCTTCTTGGACGTCGTTTTGAGGGACGTATGTGACGCGTCAACTCAAACCAATTGCATCATTGTTGTTAAAACACTAGGTGTCGCTAATAACATCGGTGTGCACGTCAGTAAGCAAAGGTATCGGTTAACCTTCACCCTTACTTATGTTGGAATGGAAAGACTGGGCAGAAGGAATGAGAAAAAGCAACCCACTTTTTCAATTTTTCATTTCATTTATTGCTCCACAAAAAAAACAGCATAAAATATATGACATAAAAATCCATGTGGGATACAACAGGCTGACCCAGAAAGAACCATTTTCCGCTTATTAGGGACGCCTATGTCAAACGGAATGCTATTTGAAATGACGAATAATCAACTTCATAGGCCTAGCCTATATAGTCCAACTGGACTTGAGCAAACAGAACCTTTGTAATAAGAACCAAAAAACTTAACTAACAAAATGAATAAATTAGTATAAATTCACTTATTGTGTTCATTCAAATACGTGTGCATATAATGTTTAAATAATTTTATATGGGGTAGAATACAAATGTGTCGTATTAAATTCTCATATTAAATTGAAACTTTTTGGAACTGTTAGATAGCCATGTGTTTTAGGCTTTTAGCTCGTTTTTGAGGTTCCTAAAATGCGCTTTATAAACAGCCTTTGTATGTGCATATCCACGTATGCAAGGTAACAGTAAGGTAATGGCAGGTTAATGGTAAAGGTATGTATCTAGTCACTTAATACAGCGCCTTTTAACCACCTCACAAAAGCGTTTCATGCCTGTATGTTAGCCTAAGTGGTGTCCAAGTTCATTAAGAAAAGAAAGTTAATCTCTGAGCAAAAAATTCTCCGATAACTGGAAAAGAAACTTAATGCAAAGGTAACGAATGGTAAAGTAAAAGTAAGGCAATGTAAAGATAAGACAAAGGTAAGTAAGATAAACGCAAGATCAAGCACTTCTCAAAAAGTAACCGGCATGAAGTGTTAACGTCTTAATTCTTCTTAGCCACGGCATATGAGGGTCGATGGCCAATCCTCTCCCTCTCCGCCTAATCTTGCCATCAACACTGTACCAAATGGAAGTCCTCGTTTCACAGCTGAAACCAGGAGACATAATCGAATGATTCATTCAGGACGTTGACTCTGTCCTCCCATTCGAATGCGATAACGAGACAGTAACTGCGCTGATCTGAAACGCTGTACCTCCTCCTCCTCCTCCTCCTCCTCCTCAACCAACAATTAGGATGGCTACATACAAATCCCCAAGTCCTACTAAGTTATTGTCCATGTGCATATGTGTATGCATGTATGTAGGTAATTATGTATCTGATCTAACTCTTACCTAATCGCAGGACTTCTACCAATGGCCGTTATCATAACACCCAGGGCATCGGGCATCAATCGATGGTCGCTTTAAGTGCAACCATAAGCACAGAAACGAGCTCCCATGGAGAAGTCCGGTCGAATTCCAGCATAGGTCAGAGAAACCAGAAGTTAGGCTACAGTGAGGAAGTACTTAGTAACAAATGAGTCTTAAGTTTAGACTTGAAGAATATCAAAGAAATGACAGAACAAATGAATGAATGTATGCATGTACGTATGGATATTTGTAAATGTATGTGTACATCTGCTTGGGTATTTCCTTAGCATCTTCTCGTTTCCATAACAGTTCATAATAATAAGCACAAATTTGTACACAAACCATCTACTACAAATGATGCTTGTAGAGCGCAAATGCATACATGCATACATAAATACATCAATAAATATTCCAAACACATGCAGTAAGTAAGTAAGTAAGTAAGACATCTGTTAACACGCCTTGTGTGCATTGGCTGAGCGAGGAATCGTAGGCATGCATATTATTATTATTATTATTTTTACCCGAGGTATATATGATCCCTCAGGATTTAAAAAATTCTCCAGCAAATGAAAAAAAAATTTAGGGACTGTTAGAAATCGTAAAGATCTGTTCGGAGCAAAAGTACAGTGGAAGGTAAGAGTATTTAAGCATTTAATTATTATTATTATTATTAATTAGTTCCTTCAATAGTGCCTGTGTCAAATGCAGAAGGCATCAACCGATGGCGCACCAAAACCAAACTGCAATCAGGTCAGTATTGAGAAAGCCGGTCCATAGAGACAAAGCGATAGCCTACGATGGATAGGCAGTTTGAAAAGACAAGTCTTGAGTTGAGAACCAAATGACACAAGCGACTGAGCAGAAGAAATAGCTAAAGAAAGAGAGTTCCCAAAACGTAGGTTCAGCAGCCGAAACGGGTCTAGAGCTTTCTGCTCTGCAGGAGCGATAAGGTTGTCGACCAGAGCCCTAAACAAGAAACTTGACGCATCTGACACGTGGTGCTTCAGAAAGATTATACGGATTCTCTGTTAGGACGATGTGAGCAACCGCGTGATCAGAAGAACAGCGATGGTACCAGTCTCTGACACTGTCCGAAAACGTAGACCGTTCTTCCGGCATGTCGCTGGCGCTCCAGCAGACGAGGACCATTGGAGAGCCCTGTGGGCCTCAAGGAACAAGCCCGCGAGTGGCACGAGGGAATGGAGTAGACCACGTGGTCGATCTAGGACTATGATGACTGGAGTCGTGGTGGATACCGCAGATCTGAACTTCGGCCTTCATGCATCATAAAGGCAAGGACAGAGTAGCGAGAGACAAAGACAGAGAGACAGAGAACGACAGAGACAGAGAAAGAGACCGAGAGAGACAGAGAGAGAGAGAGAGAGAGTCTCGCTCACCCCATCCCTTTCCCACGACCCTCTCTATCCTATTGGTCCAACCACAAAATCCAGCCGTGTTGGTGAATGCGCAGGCGTTGTCACCCTAATAGGGTCATGGTCTACTCAACCAGAAAGACAAGCTCTGGCTTCCATACCGAATGTTATCTAATGAGGTCTCCACGAGACAACCTAATGGATATCCAATTAACAGCCATCCTCCAGATGTACCGGTACACACACACACACACACACACACACACACACAGACAAGCGCGAATAGGGTCTCTTCTGTTTTAGTCTGATAATGGCACAGCGGGATACGGAACCACACGGAATCAGCGGAATACAACGGAACCTCTTTAGAAGCGTCTCAGTATAACATTAGTTCTAAATAACACCTGGTGCATAATGGCTTAGTCGTTAACTAGCTGGACTGACAACTCGTAGGGCTGGGGTTCAAATCTCCGCCAGAGCAGAAAGACGCTCCGAGATTCTGCTCCACATGTCGCCGCACGCTGCACGAAGTCCTCCGCTAAAAAGGCCTTCACTGACCGTAGGCTGTCGGTCGGTGGGCGACCACCCAGCGAACGACAGGACTGGCCCCCCGCTCTCATCTGCCGAGGCTAAGAATGCTGAGTTGCTCATCCTTCACACCCACTGCTGCCTCTCGGGATGGCTCAAGAGTCTTTGCTACAACACAGTCTGGCGAGGGCTGATTCAGTGGGGGTGGGGCAATTCGGCCCTGCCAGGCAAACCACTGATTTCGCTTCCAAACTGATTATGGCAAAAGTCGCCGACTAAACTTGTCAAGAAACTAGGTCGTAATAAAACTGAAAAACTTGTAAAGTAATAAAAAATTCGGAAACCTGCAAAATGCTAATGATGATGATGATGATGAGTTCTCTGCCCGAAGGCAGGTCCATTGGCTTTATGCCACCCGGGGATGAGATGAGTGAGGTCGTTTCCCGTGGCCTTCCTCACAAAATGCTAATAAGACATGAAAATAAGAAAAAAATGTCATCAGAAGCCTGGGAACCAGAGGAAAGTTAGTAAGAAACCTGGAATCTACTGTAACTGCTCGAAAAAGATTGAAATATCTGACTTTACCTTAGCTTACTACAAAAACAGTTGCTTTAAACACTTTAAACATACAAGTAGGCTATGACAAGCTTTTCATTCTTCTAGATTAAATTAATCTGTAGAACGGTGTCGAAAATTACCATAAATTACCTTTGATGTAAAACCGGAAAACATGACATGAAGTCCGCTCGGCAGGCTCGAACCCGCAATCGTAAGATTACAGACTAGTGCGCTCTGCACGTAGCCATAATAGGCAACATGCTGTGACTATATTCATTAAAAGTAGCATCTAATAACAGCAACATACACTAGTGTGGCTATAGAAAGATAATGGACGCAGACTGCCTTGTGGCAAATCACACTTCACTGCTGCCTCCTGTCACACAATTCAACCTAATCACTACAAAAGGCCCCTTCACTGTCAGGCTATATAGGCCACAGTGACTGTTCCTTGCTAACAGACAGTTAATGACTTCTGGCTACATCAGTGTCTCCTCTTCCTAAACGTTATAATCAAAAGGACGTACACCACCGCTTGGAATTCAACTCCCACAATCCTACTTATACAGCATAACAAAGACACGTAAGAGAAGTGTCTAAATTAACAGCAGGCAGTTCAAGTGCTTCCATCATTTCAATCAAATATATTACAACAAACTACTATAAAAATAATCTCCTGGTGGTTCGTGGGTTTCAGAGTTTATTTAACCAAAGCTTAGCGACATCTTGTGGTTGCCATGGCCGTTGACATCGGCCTCACCTTGCCTAGAACCTAATCTGGGGTTGCTCACCTTACAAATTATTCACACATCCGCAACTTTACCTATACACGAACACTACGCGACTTACAACAGGTGTCTAAACTGTCCGCATGCTTTTTAAGTCTTTGCGTTCGGTACTTTTAACAGCGAGCTTGACAGTAAAACACCCACAAAAGGACCGCAATCAACTTTTTCCTGTCTTCTACACTTGTAAAAGCAATTTATATGACAGCACTTATATAGCGCCTCTTTGAAACGTCACAGAGACGCTAATGTCTGCTAACTGCAAAAACCCTTTAACATTCACGTCTGACAGCATATACCAGAGCAATTAGGCTCCAAAGGATTGCCTTCCAAGCCTTTAACTTCAACGACAATTTCTGGTAATTTTACACACTTTTTCTGAGACTGACTAAATTTACTAGAAGAATGCAAACTTGTGTAAACTCTGCCACTAAATCTGCCACTGCCTTTGGGTAGTGCCAGTCCCAAGCCTGGATAAAGGAGGAGGGCAACGTCATCAGAAAAGTGGCAAATAAAAAAAGAAGATATAAAGCTGGGTAACTAAAGAAACAAGTTCAAAACATTTCTTAAACTTAAGACAAGTCATAAAAACCCTGGGAAACTAAAAATGGTTATAGAAAAACTGGGAACAGTAGCTCTTTGCTGTTTTTCTTTGTTGCTGTAATTACTTCTTGTTGTTTTTGTTCGCTGTTTTTTAAATTGCCATATGCAACCGCATACTGCATTCACTCAGATCACCATCATGATGATGACTGTCATCATCATTACCATCATCATCACCATCATCATCATTATTACCATCATTATCATTACTACTATTCAGACATTTACGTTGCTCTAATTAATGAATTCACCTCAAAAGCACAGAAATTTTCCCACTACCATAAGTGTTGTTGTTGCTGATGTTGTTGTTGTTGTGGATCATCGTTAGTCACAGCCCTCCCTGCAGAACACACTCACTTGTCCAGGGTAAATATGGTAATAACCAGTCACATGGTAACAATAAATGACCAAGTATTTCCACAGCAATCCACTGCAGTCACCCTTTTACTTCGCCCTCAGACACACAACAGCCACCAAACTGACCCACTAACTAACTGCTCGTCAATCTATTTATCCACTTCAATCACAACCCAATACAAGTATTGTGACGTATACATACATATGCATACATACACAAACATTCATTCATACATATATCCATAGATACACACACAATACATACATATTTACATACATACACGCATAGAGACAATCACACACACAAATACATGACAGAGAGGGATTCAGTGAGAGAGACAGCTAGAGACGACAAAAACGGAGACAGACAGAGAGACATGCATAAATACATAGCAGATAGAGATGGATTCCGCAACCGAGTTACAGACAAACAGACAGACAGACAGACACACAAAGACCAAAAGAGACAGACCCCTGGAGCCCTTCAAATTCTTTGCACAATTTAAGCCACGCCTCTGTACAACATCAAACTCTCTCACTGCTAGCGTGCATGTCTAATTACACGGCAGATATTAGCGTGGTTCGGCCACACTTTCAAGGTAATATCTGGAAATAGTAGACACTTATGCAGTCACAAAGGTCTTAGACATCGTCTAGTAATAAAGTACTGTCGCTGTGGCCTATAGCCAGACATCACTGAGGCTTCTTGAAGTAATTATACAAAATTGCCTGTTGGCAGGGAACAATGAATGGGCTTTAGCAACAGACATTTTATGTCAGTGAATATTCTAGTCACACTAGTGTCCACTCTTTAGCCAACATTATCAGTGTCATCTCCATACACATACAATACATAAATATGCAGTGTCTGCCTAATGATGCTCTGTGATAAGGAAGCTGATCAGTGTCTCTCCTCCATTTTGCAGGCATGAGTCTGGTCCCATACCAGTAAGGCAGTGCCCAAGTTATATGTACAATATATAATTAGTATAAAAACTTTAACGACATCTTACGGTCGTTTAAGTCAACTGGGAAAATTTTGATTCTTTACAATACATACAAGACGTTTGGCGCTCTTATAGTAAACCTGACCTGTATTTAAAAAGGTGGCTACAAATGGCTTTTGAAGAGAAAGGCACAGCCACACTTGTCTACCAGTAATAAAGCACAATCTGCGGTCTACAACCAGACATCACTGTGGACCTGTTTAAGTGAGCAGACAAAACTGTCTGGTGGCAGGCGACCGTGAAGTGCTTCAGCACCAGGCAGTGCAAGTCATCGAACGTTCCAGCAACTGTCGCAAGCTGTCATTGCTCAGACTCAGGCAACTCAGCCGAGGAACTCTGAACACAATCCTTTGGATGGACTCGTCGTCTGCCTACCGCCACTCCCGTCACCACAGGCCCACTCCTTTTGCCACTTATCTGAACATTACGCGCCAACCGATGAACTTCTTCATGCCATTTACTGTCGTTTTAAGCACTTCTGAGTAATTCCTACACTAACGGCGCTATATACATTTCTAATTACTAATACAATATCGTCTATTCCAACAGCACACATTACTGAGGGTCGTGTTTTCGGCATCGCATTTCGAAAGTATTCTGACCGGTATTTTTCGACACCTGTTCAACAGATCATGTTTACTATAAGATCAAAAAGTTTATCTATCAGAATGCTTGCAGGAAACTTATGGTGCCCGATTCAGTGCCATAAGGTAAAGGTCGTCGTCAACGACCCTGACGGCAGCAAGACTCGGTAAATAATGGATACTATTAAGAGACGTAAGTCTATTTACATTTACACACCTCATTCAAAGCTCTACATTTCATATAAATTAAAGTCAAAAGAGGTTAAAATCAAATAAAAATCTAACACAACTGAAGCATAAAGTCGACGTTAATGGCTCTGGCCGCCAAAAGATATCGATAAACACTGGAGACTACCACTAACTACTGTATGCATAGGATAACTTCAGACATTTATAACATAACGTCTGCTAAATGTCGACACTAGTGTGGCTTGAATGATAGTACACACAAACATCTGGTGTCAATTCACATTCCTTTTACATGCAAATATTTTGTCTGAGTACTACAAAAGGCCACATTACCGTCTAGCTAAAGGCCACACTGACTGTGCTTTATTATTACTAGGTGACTGATTGTAATTGTAAAGTAAATCTGAAAAAGCATTTATACAGTGCCTCTTTAGAACACTCTATCAGTCACAAGAAGTTTTGAGAGTTAAAGTAAGAGACAAGCTGCTAGTTGCATTTTATATTCATTTATTTATAAATAAATAATGGCAACAACATAACTCTAGGCCTACAAATGCTATTTTATAATAATAATAACATAATCAGTGGCACGAAAGAACCCAGTTATCATTTACAGAGCAACGCTATTGCAATTCAATGCTTCAATTCTATTGCCTTCCACGGTACTTTTGCTCTGCCAGATCTTGACGATTTCTAGCCGTGCCAGAATTTTTCATTCTCTGGAGAATTTTTTATGTCCTGAGAGATCATATTTACCCTAGTAAAAAGATAATAATAATTATCAGAATTATTTATTTCTTAATTTATTGCACTTATTATGCATACCAGGTCGGTTCATCTGAATCTGAGGTGAGACACAAGCATGTGCGAACGACTAGTTCGTGTGGTAACACAGAGTCAACTCAGCAGGCTCAAACTAGCAATCATTCAGTTAGAGATGCAGCACTAATACCAAACAGACAATGACCATTCTGCCAACATTAGTGTCTGCCGTTTCCAGCCATTAATTTTAACTCAGAAGAGCTCGCTTAAATCAGGCCACCGTTTAATGGCTTCTTTAGCAGCTGCCTCCCAGTGGAAAAGACTAACTGAGACAAGCCGTAGACCACCGCACAACGAATTACGAGAGATCTATGTCCTATCCCTCCCTCAAACCTCTGCTACGCTCTGGGACAGAAGGAAACGAGGCTAATGTGACCCAATTTTAATCCCTAGCATGAGACACACACATACATACATACATACACACACTGAAATACATACGTACATACATACAAAATCACACATGCATGCATACACATATACATGCATACATATACATATAAGCATACATACATATGTACATACAAATACATAAATACACACATATATGTACCTACAAGCATACATCCTAGATTCTCATGATGAACCCAGGAATCGAACCAAAGTTGCTGAGATAAAATTCTAACGAATTTTTGAGCTAAAATTCTAACGCATTAGCTTCCTGGGGAAAGTTCAGACAGCCTAATGAACGTTTTACTGGCCATCTCAATCAAATATCGTCATATACATACATATATATATACATATATAATTATATAGCAGCCTTGCACCCAATGAACTCTGGCGAGCAGAAAGCTGTTGGCCCATAAAACCAACACCAGTGCAAAAGCTTCACCTACCTATCCATGGAGACCTAAATACTATTTATTACGACTTGCCCTCTGTGTTCGATACCTATATATGAAACAGTGGCTGCTAAGAGCAGGCACTACCCTATTCAAAAGAAATTTCTTATAATTTCAGACACCTCTTTAAGGCAGATTGGGCTTATTATAATTATTTAAAGCACTTGTTACTTGCGCAATATCAGTACATCTGAATCCAAAGCAAACATGAAGAAAGCACTGTCTGTCGCTGGTTGTGCCAGTCCAAAGCATGGATAAAGATCGAGGGCGACGTTAAACATCTTTGATATGACACAGCGTCGTTAAACAGCAACTATCATCTTTCGACAGATATTTATACCCAATGTGGGTTTAAGCCAGATGACGTCAACGGCCCTGGCAGCCTTAACGTGTCGGTAAACACTGAATACTACTGATGGTCTCAAGTAAGCTGTCTCTCTTCAGACACCCTTTTAAAAAGCTGTCTTGCGCAACCCCAACTAACTTGCTGCCCACGAGTTGAATGGTTACGCCCTCTGTTAGGTAAGGTAGGGTCGACGTAACCGGCTCTGGTAGCCACTAGAGGTCGTTAAACAACAGATATAACAACTGTGCATAAGTTATTCAGATGGGATGTACAGGGCATTATGTAGCGTAAAGTAAGTAATGTCAATATAAAGTATTATTCAGCCACAAGATGTTGTTAAACGCACACCCTAATGTTCATAAATTGTCTACTGTCCAAGAACATTCGTTATCACCAGAAGCCAGACAATTTCACTACCGAAGTGCACAATATCTGACACTGACTGTGCTTCACCACTAGACAGTTATTGACTTTACAATTGTTCCGGCTGCATTAGACACACGAAGGCAGAAACACACGGAACTAAAGACCGGCTGAGAGACAGGCAGGCAAGCAGATGGAATGACACACAAACAGAGACAAAAAGACAACATACAGAGGCAGGCAGACAGACTGACATTGGGACAGACAGAAGTGACACAGAGGCAGACACAGACAGCAGTCAAGTACAGATAAGCAGACAGATGGATAAAGACACAGACATAATGACTAGCACAGACATAACTACACAGAAATACAGGCAAACAGACAGAAAGACCTACACATGCAAACAGGCAAACAGAAAGAAAGACCTACACATGCAAACAGGCAAACAGACAGAAAGACCTACACATGCAAACAGGCACAGACAGAACTACACACAAAGACTGGGAGAGACAGGAAGGCACACAGAAAGACATGCCAGATAGTACTACACAGACAGACAGAATGACTGACAGACAGGCAGACAGACTGCATCTGAGACACAGACAGAATGAGACAAACAGACTGACAGGCACAGACAGACTTATGCAGACAGACAGACTGACATAAGGCAAATGAAAGACCCAGAAAGCCGTGACAAAAGATAACGGAAGGTGACAGAAGTAAACAATCGTCATCCATCCGTCCATCCATCCATTCATCCCTCCATCCATCCGTCTATTCATCCCTCCGTCAGGCAAAAGAAAAACCTGATTGAATGGGAAGCAAAAAGGAAATTAAAACACCAGTCAGCTATCACAATTACTCAACTCACTCACCCACTCTCTGACACTCATAAATCCAACAGGACCAACCATAAAATACCACACAATACTATACATTACAATACTTATTTTTATTTCAACATTTATTAAGCGCTATTATCTAATGACTACGCATCAATCAATGGCAACTATGAGTTAAGAATTTGCTCAAGGTCCCTACAAAGTAACTTTCTCAGAGGAGGAGGAGGAGGCTTGAACCCGTACTTACAAGCCAAGCACTCTAACCAGTGGCTACCATGCTTCAAACAACAATTGCCCAATATGGGACATGAACCCATGACCCTCAGGTATCTGTACTGAGGAAACCAGCTGTAAAAATCTCATGCTCTACCAACTGACAATGCAATACTACTACAACATAAGACAATATGGCCGGCTATTTAAGTAAATCAATACAATACAATACGATGCAATACTATAAGAAAATTCCTATATAACAGAACAAAACTCTGAACACAATCCTTTGGATGGACTCGTCGTCTGCCTACCGCCACTCCCGTCACCACAGGCCCACAAGACACTATGCCCACTATCTATACAATACAGCAGAACGAAATAGAATATGATGCAACACAATATGAAGCAATACAATACAATACTATACGATACAACACAACAGAGATTGTCCGAATAGGATGGTATAATGCACTAGAAATGACGCTGCCGTCAGACCAACGCGCTTTATGTCAGATTCTGAGTCAAGAGAAGCAAAGGAAGGCCACATGGACTACATTGCATAAACAATATAAACAATGAAAAACAACACTTCAACGAAAGTGATATATCAACATCTGGACTAGAACTGTTCTTGGTGAACAGGCTTTTTCAGTTGCTGGAACAAGATTTTGGAACTCACTCCTTGTTCATTCTGCTCAGTTGCTTATTATTTCATTCAGTTCTCAGCTTAAGACGGCATTTTTCAAATTGCTAATCCATCATAGGCTGCCTGTCTTCCTTAGTGGGCTGACCTTCTGGATATCGGCCTCATTGCGGCTTGAGTTTGGTGCGCCATCAGTTGATGCCTTTTGCATTAGATGCCATCACAACAGAAGTTACAAATTAACTAACTAACCACCACAAAAAAGCACTCAATACGATAAATAACCAAACAGAATGGTGATAAGTCATTCACACTGCTGGTGATGATGATGATGATGATGATGATGGTGATGATGATACTGTTGTTGTTGATGTTGTCATTATTGGTAAGAGTAATGATGGTGATCTAATTTAATCTAATGACTTCTATAGTGCTGTTATCATAATGACATAACTAGCCAGGCACTTCAAGTGAAATCACAATCTATAATTTAATGCATTGGAGAAGCCAGATCACGATGACACAAATCATGATGAGACTCATATGGCTGTACGGTATGACATACGTAGTACGTACATACACACTTGTATATGTACATACATGCACAATGCATACACACATACCTTATGTACATCACATGACATACAAACCGGAACATACATTCATTCATTTGTTTCGTATTACACCATTTGATAGCATCCATGTTATTTGATACAGTAACCCTATTCCTAACAGTAACCCTAAGAGTAACTCTAACCCTTACAATAAACATAACAGTAATCCTAACACTAAGGCTAACTTTAAGGCTAAACTTAATGCTAACCCACATTGCTAATGCAAATGCAGACCATGTCTGGTGCACTATATTACTAGACAAGGTGTGATCAAAGCCACTCCAGCCACATTAGTGACTGTTTCCACCAGACATTCCTTCTCAGAGTGCACCGGCCAGAGAGACACGTAATTAATACTAGCAGCCATAAATCTTTGGCTGGCATCAGGTGGAAAGAAAATTAGAAACTTGTTTCGTTCCTTGCAGCGATCCCCCCCCCCAGAAGAATGACACGAATGTCTAGTGTTTCGAGTGATGGATTAGATTATCCAAGACTTTACAAGGGTATCGAAGGGTGCTATACAAACGCCCTCATACAAACTGATTTATCCATCATATGTGGACTGACCTTCTGGGTACTGACCTGATTACATCTTGATTTTAGTGCACTACCAGTTGTACATTTGACAACAGCGCTATATTTTTTATTTCTTATTTATACGAGTCACTGACAACCAGAAAAAATAAGTAATTGCTAATCTGGAACTTCCAATGTGACATTAATGGGAGAACCAAAAAGGACAACACGGTCCCACTAATAAAATTATCCAGTAACTATTCCACAATTAGTAATGTCATTATATTAGACAACAGACCATTCCATAGGTGCAAAAGAAAAAACAGAAAAACATAATAACATACACATAAACGCATCTCATACAAAACAGGGATAAGCAAGCAATTTTAAAATTGATGCAAGCCATATGGTCAGCAGGACTTTTGCATAAGCTGGCAAGGGTCTTGGGGCAAATCAATAACACACAAGAATAATGAATATATACAAGGAAAATATGTAAATCATACCATTTTCGCTTTTACATTATCGACCTATGGAGCCCTACAGTGTCAAAGGCAAGTTCATGCAAACAAACATACATACATACATACATAATACATACAGACGGAGAGACATACAGACTAACAGACATACACTTAGACAGATGTACTTATATTTATGGCAAACAAACATGCAATAACAGAGTAAGCCATGAAATCTGAATACAAAATGTAGTCAACTCCTTGGTCTAATCCCAACGAACATAAACCACAGTATTGTAATGTCTGTAATTATATAGCGCCACTGTAAACTGTTTTCTGTGACGTAGGTTTAAATTGCGTAAAGCATCAACCGATGTCGCTCGAGATACCCTAACTCACAATCAAGACCTTCGAAAATATTTAATCGTTATTCACGAGCGCCTGGAATCGCTAGAGATGCAAGATTACTTCGCCCACAAAGCGTCCTGTCGTGTTTACAGTGATGTCAGTGGTCTGCACACCCGGCCAGTCAGATACAGGCAGGTCCCGAGCATTCTGATATTCTTGCGCCACTCAATAAACAAGGATTAAAATCACATCGTGCGTTACTTACGTTCCTTATTGTAGTCGTATCCTACCACAACAAAGTAGTCGGCCAAACGTGACATATTAAGAATTCTCGTGACTTTATTCCGTTTAAAACCATCTCATCGTCTTAACGAGTAACATCGCTCGCCATCTTAGCCTGCACGCGGATATTATTACATAGAATCCATACTGAATGACGTCATTGACAACCGAACGAGGAAATTCCATTCAGATGGTTACCAAATTCCAATTAAACTTTACCTGTCATTTAAAGCGATTAGGTATTTTTCATACAGCAATGTGAAACTTATCAACTGTTCCTCGATTTATCCTGGGTAAGTCCGTATTTGGCCAAATGCTGAAAGGGGATGCTTACTTACTTACTAAAAACATGCTATCTCGAATTATTTTAGAGATACACAGTTTCACTTTTGCATTTAGTAGTGTTTTATCATATGGATAATTACGCATCATTGTTGGCACCCTCACTTATGGTAGAAAGTTATCAAATGTATGGGTCTGGTTAAAATTGTCTACTAGCAGGCGCGGCTATAAGACTATAATGATCTTATTGTGTTCGTATGATTAAGTAAAGACAAACTAAACGGTATGGCGCGAAATCATTAAACCTGTGACAGTGACTGTGAGGGCCGCAAAAACAAAATTTCTGTGTCGCAAAGGATATTAGCTTATTTATTCAAGTATATTTATTATTCAGTAAAATTAGCTTATTTAAGTCATAGTGTAAAACAGACTGTACAAAATGGGCAAAAAAATTGAATACGTTCACAGAGTTTTAAAGTAGAAAACGCCGTATAAACAACAAATAGTTGAGGCGTGCAGTTTGAAAGCTGGTGTCGTGATAGTCTCCTGCAAACGGTCTTCCTCGAAGTGGAATAATGTCTCCGCGGAAACTGTTTCGGAAAAGTCGTTGATATGGAATCACCGTCATCTATGATACGAAGTCCACCCCATTTAAATCGCCCCATATTTTCATTGTCAGTTCATGTAAAAATTGACTGATTTTTGGAACAATACACAGTACACTGTCTTGTTCAGTTGCAAAAAACAGTACATACAACTACTGCATTCCAAAAAATGTGGAGGACGAACATGCCATGAAAAAATCTAAGAAAAGATATTAACAGCAAAAATGCTAAAACATTAAGAATACTAAACCAAAGAAAATATTGAAACAGTGAGAATTCCAACACAATGAAATACTAAGAATTGATTAGACACAATGCAACAGAATACACATTTTTCATTAGCTACTCTAAACATAAGGAAAACATGCAAAGTGAAAACTATAAATGTACAATGATGGTTGTTAAACGTCAGGTACTGCAGATATCTGTCGAAAGAGTTCACTAATTCCTCTCTTGAATGCACATAGTGATGAGGCTTCAGTCACAGATGGAAGGAGTTCATTCCCGATATTAACAACTTGGCAAGAGAAGATATATTTACTGGCATCAATACGTGGTTGAGGTTTGCAAAGTTTGAAGGCATATCCACGAGTGCCCTGTCACTGAAAGTACATGAGCATCTCAGTGCTATCAACCTCTATAGCTCCTCGATTAAGTTTGTAGCAGGTGATAAGCTAAAGTTTCAGATGCCACTCCTCCATAGACTCAAGTTCAAGAAAAAGCTTGTAGAAGGCATAAGACTCACACTGTTCAATAGAACCAAAAATCCACAATCATTGGGCCCATAAGTAAGTAAGTAATGCATTTTTAGCATGCCATAGGTCCATAATTGGCCACATTGTATCACCAGTTGGCAGCTGCTGGCCCAATGAACGTGCCTATCGGAGAAGTAGTCAGGGAAGTACTTAGATACAAAAAGACTAAACAACAAATCTAGACAAATTTCTTTACAAAATTCTCAACAACAAAAACTTCCAAAAACCAAGTCAAATGGCTTACAGTTTGCAGAAGATAACATGCCACATTGCATTATCATTTTATTTTCATTATCAGTTTATTTTTCTTCTGCCAAAATGAAAATGGTTAAACAATTATTTTCATCAGCTCGCTTGTCTTCCGAATATATCGCAAACTCGATATTTAAGTCAACGATAGTTCCTTTTCAGTGCATGTATATTCCAGCATGTTAAATTCAGAATCTGAAAGTTTTACCACTTTGAAAGGATCAGTAACAGTAACTCTGCCTAGCATGTCAAAAGCATTTGGGAACAATCAACTTGAGTACATTTGCATACTACAATTCCATGCCTGTTCACCTTTATCATTTTTTGCTTAATCCGTGTTAAAACATCTGCATAAAATTTAGTGAAGACAAAGTTTCCATTTGATTTTAGTACAGGTGCACCTGCTTGGTCAATATTTTTCGGTCAGATAATTTCACGCAGCAAAGAACCATGACTTGTTTTTCGTTTATCCTGCCTTTAAAAAAAACAGTTACTCTAAGCAGTTACTGACAGTGGTGTGCCACGGCACAACCAAGGAACGCTTTTCCATAAGGATTTCTGAAATTCAAATTTGTGATCGTTCGTAACAACAAGGATTCATGTTTTGAATCTCTTGCCTTGTTTAACACTTGCAGACAATCTGACACATTACAGGCAGCTATTGCTATTGGATGCCTCACTTCAGGTAGCATGATCAAGTTCTTTTCAGACTGTAGATTATTGCGGTTGTAAACTTTAATCACTGCATGTTCATCATGTGTTTTGCCTAGCTCAGAATGTTGTTTTTCATCATGGTCCCTGCAACCGTCGAGTCGAAGGTATGTATTGCCATTAGTTTCAAATTAATTGGCACAGGAACTAAAACAAAAAAGAACTTATCTGTTACGCACAACAGCCACTCAGATCTGCACCCTAGATGAGTATATCTGAAATAGGCTTAATTCTAGATAGAATACTTGATATGTGATTCTCACAGTACATTCACAAACACACCAATCATTATTCATTAAATTTACGTATGCATGGACGTATGCTTGCATCTCTACGCTCATATTATCTTATATATCTGTCCAAATTAAATGAATATTAGGCGACACTCTATGTCGGCCTATGCTGGTAATGATGCCCATTTGTGTATCAGGTAATTTAAGGTAAGTCCTTTAGGACTTTCAAAGATTCTGCTTGTGACCCACGCCCCATTTTCTTGTATTTGCATGTAAATAATGTAAAACAATTCTGAGATAAAGACCAAGTCTTCTTAATAGCAACAAAAATTTAAACGGTACCGAAAAACAGAAGAACTGAATGCCAAAATTTGTGAAAACTACACAAACCGCTTAGTAGTTACGATTAGTAGCCATACGCATCTTTTCTACTTTCTTCAAAACTCATATTTTAAATGTGAAACTTAAAAGTGTGAATTTTTTGTGGACTATTTGTCACTTTTCAGCATATTTTCTTTGTCCTGACAAATTAGCATGATCAAGAAGTTTCCTAAGTTTTAGAATTTATTTTAAGTTTCAGAAAAACCCTTGGACTGTAATTTAATTTAATATGGCATATTATTTAATGCTGCTTCTAAATAAGCACCATAACTTTATGATAGACCAAAAAACCAAGAGAACCCATTTGTGTTTAAAGATTCAGAGAAAATTACAACAGCAAAAGATATGGACAGTATGAAACTGACAGGTCTTAAGGTTTCTTTGTCTTGAATGGAATTGAATACACTGCAATGTAACTGTAATTAATTTAAAACCCTTGTTACAAAGTTCTGAATTGCACATTGGAGCCAGGCAACAGGAAACATTAAGAACCACAAATAGACTGGAAGAGGCATGCTCTTCAGTTTAAAGCAAAACATAGTCCCGGTACGAGAGTTGCGAACAAGATGAGGTATGAGGAGTGTCAGCTTGAAGCAGATAAGCACAGATAAAGGAAGCCAGCACAGAGAATGAAGAGCAGGTATGGCATGGCCTCAGTAAGAGCGACCAAGAGAGCCATGCGGCTAGTGCATGGCTCACGTTAGAGGAAACAGTGTGCAGTCAGGGAGATCATGGAGCATACAGTTGCAGTAGTTCAGTCTTACCTATCAGTGTTTAAGCTATGGCAAATCTAGAGCACAGCAAAGCTGTCGGATGCTTTTGAAGTGAACTAAGCACGTTCGCAAAGTTGCAGCTACGTGTATTTGGGTTTTAGAGCGAATATTGAGTCAAAAATGACTCCAAGACACCGAACAGCAGAGGATGGGAAAGTAAAGAGGAGGAGGTAGAGTACAAGGAAAATGCACCATAGGAGTTTAGAGGAACACTGAAGAGACTCGCCTGAACCTTCTTGTCGTCGTTGAAGAACAATCTGAAACCATTGGTTGTAAAGCTATAGTTCCACTGTGACCAGACAGTTTTCCGCTGCTTCATCGATTCACCAGCTTTTTGTTTCCATGCACATTTTGTCAGCTTAGCATTGCTCACTATGTAAACAATGGCTTTCACGAGGATCCGATCCAGTATTTGTACTGGTAGGTCTTGCAACTAGTAGAAAATGAGTAAAAATGTGTTTTAATTAAACCTCAATTATGCTACTGCCAATAAATACACAAATAATTGTTACAATTTATATACAAGTACTTTCATATTTTCATACATGCATTTGTGACCATCTCTGAGAAAACCTGGCCTACATTGGAAAAATTCAAAAACTAATTTAATATTGCTTTGCATTAGCCAGGAAGTGATGAGTGAAAACTGCACGTTTTTATAACAAACACAGATAAAGTTATAACTTTAATACAAGTACAAATGTATTAGATTTTGCCTTCTTTCCAAAGCTCAGAAATGCACCATGAACATACAACAATTGTGCCAAGCAATTGTGCGTCAAGGACTTGCTCAAGATCCCTACACAGTAACCACCTCAGGTGAAGCTCAACTCGTATTCTCTACGTTACAGGCTGTGCCCTCTAACCAATCAGTATGCCCCACAATTTTAATGTGTACATCTTCTCACAAATACTTTCAAGAAATCAAAATTTAAATTTTTCAATAATTTAGTTGTTTGGTGTAAACTATCGGTAAATAGATTTTTTAATGCAAAACAAGATAAGTAGCCTGAAGTTCAATGTATTCTTTTAAGTGATATATTTCTGTGAAAATTATGCATAGAACTATTTAGGATTTATTTCATGTATGTCAGCATTCTTTTTTGTAGCCGAGATGTGGGTGATGGAGTGACATGTGGGCGTATTTGCAGCTTGGGAGTTTGGTCATTGATTGGCAGGCAGAGAAAGGGCCGAGGTTTTATATACATGGATAAATTTGCTTGTATATAATTTTGAGTGAGTCTATGTAGTCATCAGTATGTAGTCAAGGTAGGACGGTATCTGTGTTTGTGATAACATTTGTTCTTTGAGAACAGGATTTTAAGGAAAGTGTTATTGATTAAGAGATACTTTGTGACAATTGCCTTCTGACTTCACACACTGATTTCTCTGATGACATTTACTGTTCTGGTAGTCACTGACGTAACTTCTGCATGTTATTTATTTAGCGTATGCAGTTCGCGCTAAGCCAGCATGCAGCAGCCTCATCAGCAACGTGGAGTGCGGATAGACCGCCCGGGAAACTAGTTATTGTACAGACATCACCAATGTGGGACATAGTTTGGATTTCTCCACAGCTGCAGAAAGGGGAGGTAGCCTGCTTCCATCGAACCTGATTCGCCGCACAGCGGCCCTGACCAGTTCTGAATTGGTTCAGAGTAGACCAGAGACGACGTGGCAGGCTGAAACCAGGGGGCCAGACAGATGGCACGGACACGAGGGAATGGTTTACAACATCAGTTGCAGACCACTCGGAACTCCAGACCGAATTAGCCGTCATGTCCACTGGTGAGTTCAGCCACACAGGCCGTCTCGACGGTAGACGCACAGTTGGATGGAGCGCGATATCAGCGTTCAGCGGGAGACTGTCATTCAGTTTGACTTTAGCGAGTAGTCTCGCCGTCGCCTCCTGTCTTCTGAGATGTGGTGGCGGGATGTTACATAGGACCGGAAGCCACGGCAGAGGGGTGGGACGAAGCGTGCCGGAGATGATGCGCATTGATGTGTTCAGCTCCACGTCAAGCAGGTGCGTGTGGCTTGAGCGAGCCCAGACAGGTGCACAATACTCAGCTGTTGAGTAGCATAGGGCCAGTGCTGAACTACGTAGAGTCTGGGCATTGGCTCCCCAGCTTGAGCCGGCAAGTTTGCCTAGAAGGTTGTTACGAGCACCGACCTTGGCCGCTGTTTTCTTCATGTGCTCGTGATAAGTCAATGACCTGTGCATGTTTAGCACAGATGACTCCAGCTACAGCAAACACAATATTGCAGTTGTTTAGTGAGTCAGTGATTCTTGAAGTCATCGTCATTGAATGAATTAATCACAAGTTCTCAGTATGAAGATCATTTAATCATTGTTTAGATGCTAAAAGATGTACAATTAAGTATTTTGCCTTAGTATACATAAGAGTAATACAGCAATTGTTGGATGGGTGAAACAGCCGTACTCAAATATCGACCCTGGATGGATGGCAAACAGATTTGGCCCAGATGGCCGAGTATTCCACTGACTGTCAGTGTCATATCCTAACCGTGTTCGATGTCGCTTAATTTCTGTTGTTTTGCGGGAGTCGTTTGGGAGATGACGGCGAGTTTTGGGGTGTACATTTAACCGCCCTCCAATATTTCACCACTGCATACCCTTATGAATGATACTGAAAACAAAATTTACAATTATCGCAACGTTAAACGAGTTAACCATTTCTGCGAACACTATTAAATATCTAGCATACACAATAATTCAACGTTTACAGATAACATACTTGCAACAAAAACAGTAAAATTATCATGTAAAAGAACCTTTACCTGCTCTTTTATTACCTCGCTGGTTCTTCACGATATAACCAAGTGTGCGAAATAATGTACATTAACATTAACTTTTAAGATTGAATTCAGCATTCGTTCGTAAGAGCCTACAAGGTCTACTCACAGATCTATTTATATATTTATATATATATTTATATATTTATATTTATATAATAGCTCATCGACTCCGTAAAGGGAAAAACGAGAACTTCCGCCCAATCATCGTGCGTTTCACCTCACGTCGAATCCGTGATGAGGTGTACAGAGCCCGCAAAGCGCTTCGATCGTCTGGCAAATCTCATGACTCGCGGCCAGCTATCTTCATCAACGAACAACTGACCATGAATAATGCAGACATCTTCTTTCGTGCACGCAAATTGCTTCGTGATGGCCGAATTGTAGGAACATGGACAATGAACGGAGAAGTCTACATTAAGAAAACGGCATCCATGAATGAGAAACCCATCAGAATGACCTCGATGAAAGATCTGCCTACCGAATGAAGACTAGACAATATTGGAAACATGCAAGTACTTTTGACCTCGTGATAACCACTACTACAAGTGAACTGTATACTGTATATTCCCTTATTACTTTGAAAAGTTACTACCACCGGCCTAATGTCTCGCAGTTACCTATCCATCCCTCTCTTAAATATAACTAAATGGACACTTTAGATTGTTTTGTTTCATCATGCACCATTGTTCATAAATGTGCACTGTGTAACTTTGTTAAATATGATCTCAACTCATTTCCCTCTGGCAAGACTGAATCCACATGGTATTGCAAAGAGTGTACTGCATCTATTTTTCCATATAATCATCTAGAGCAAGATGATGTTTTCATGAATGCTGTCTCTCAATCGAATTCTAGATTAAGCACTTTTACATTCTCACATACATATGATGATTTAGTTCTCCATCCTATTGATGAATACCCAGATAAAGTTCCTGTATTAACTAACCTTGATGTAGACCCTGACGTTAATTACTACAACACCGTAAAACCATGCAATAGCAGATACATGTGTCCAGAAGAAGTCATTACTACTTTTCAGCAAACAGACCAGTCACTCTCTATTATGCATCTTAATTGTAGAAGTCTGCTCAATAAGTTATCTGACATAGGCATCCTGCTACTTCAGACCCAGGCAACTATTCTGGCGGTAACAGAAACGTGGCTGGATAGCGATACAGCAACCACAGTTGTTGTACCTGGATATACATTTCTATGCAAATGTAGGAGTAATGGAAAAGGAGGTGGTGTTGGTTTTTTTATTAAATCTGATACTGCTTTTCATCTAATAGAACCTGAATGGTTATCAGCAAATAACAATTCATATGAAAGCATGTTCATTAAATTAAAACAGAAAATGGGGAAAGACATAACAATTGGAGTTATCTACCGGCCACCTGGAGATAGCCTTGATGTATTTAATCAAGAATTTGACTTTTTATTATCCCACTTATCTCATGCAAATAATGACATTTTCTTGGCTGGGGACTTCAATCTTAACTTACTTAAGGTTAACATTCACCCACCCACCCATACTTTCTTTAACATACTGACCTCTTATCATTTCCTACCAACAATATCTAGGCCAACTAGAATTACTCCAAACTCTGCCACCTTAATTGATAATATATTTACCAACACACCTTTAGACTGTTTTGACTCTGCAATTATTGTAAGTGATATATCAGATCATTTGCCCATCCTTTTAAAAGGCAACTTAGCAAGGCCAATAGCTGACAAAACCTCCACCTCAAATAAAAGAGCAATTAATGAGAATGCCAAATGTAAATTTCGGAACTTGTTAAATGAGGTTGACTGGACAGATGTCAACAATGCATGCCAACAAGGAGACTCATCCCAAGCCTATGCCATGTTCATTGATAAATATAAATCTATATACGAAGAAGCCTTCCCGTTAATAAATGACCACCCTCGTAAGCAACATAAGTTCAAACAACATTGGATGACTAAAGCATTATTAAAGTCGTGTAACAAGAAATCCCGTCTGTATGCTAAATATTTAAAAAATCCTACAACAGCTAATAAGAACAAATTTGTGATTTATAGAAACAAATTTAAACAAATAAGAAGAGCTGCTGAGAGAAGTTATTACATCGACAAAATTCTAAGTTGTGAAAATGACTTAAAAAGAACTTGGGGTATAATCAAAACACTTTTACACCAAAGAGAAGATCCTCTGAAAACAGAAAGTTTCCTTATTGATAATGTTGAAGTCAGTGACAAAAGTCTTATTGCATCTAAATTCAATGACTACTTTACTAATATTGGCCCACAGCTAGCTGCCAACGTAACTGAAAGTAACAACTTGTATAGTGATTTTTTAAAACAGCCTGCTATCTCATCCATTGCAATTGAACCCGCATCACCTACTGAGATAATAACCATTGCGAAAGGATTCCGTCCAACCCATAGTAGTGGCTTAGACGAAATAGATCCTCAGATTGCCAGATCAGCCATTGAATCTATTTCGATCCCTCTTGCTAACATTATAAATTGCTCTATTACAACTGGTCTAGTCCCTAATAGTTTAAAGTCTGCTAAAGTAGTTCCTATCTTCAAATCAGGGGAAAAAAATAACTTTTGCAACTATAGGCCCATATCAATTTTACCCTATTTTTCTAAATTCTTTGAAAAAATAATTTATGAAAGGCTCGTATCATACTTTACATCAAAAAAGATTTTATATAAAAACCAATATGGTTTTCGTTCGGGACATTCAACATACATGGCCTTACTTAAATTGCAAGATAAGATCTCAGAGGCAATGGACAATAAGCAGTTCTCTATAGGCGTTTTTTTTGACTTGTCTAAAGCATTTGACACTGTGAATCATGATATTCTGTTAAACAAACTTGAACATTATGGCATACGAGGAATGTGTTTAAAATGGTTATCTGATTACTTACATAATAGAAGGCAATGTGTTTCATATAATGGGTACACTTCCTGTGAATCTTATCTTACCTGTGGTGTGCCTCAAGGCTCTGTCTTAGGCCCACTACTGTTTTTAATTTATGTCAATGATATATCGAACTCTTCCTCATTACTCCATTTTATTCTGTTTGCCGACGACACCAATGTATTCATGTCTGACAAATCTTTTGAATTGCTGGTTAATAAAATTAATGAAGAGCTAAAAATGGTATCAGCATGGTTCAAAGCAAATAAATTATCACTAAATATTAAGAAAACGAATTTCATATTATTTAGCTCACAGAGAAAAATTATACCTAAATGTAATCTCGGTATAAAAATAGATAATATAAATATAAATCAGGTGTCATCCACAAAATTTCTAGGAGTTCACATTGACGAACATTTGACTTGGAAAGAACACATAAATACCATATCTAAAAAAATATCAAAAAATATTGGTATTATCTCTCGTATCCGCCACAAATTACCCCAAAATATATTATTGAACCTATATTACTCCTTAATATATCCATATATCTCGTATTGCAACATTGTTTGGGCTTCCACATATCATACTCGCCTGTCTAATCTTAGAACCCTACAGAAACGCATCATCAGAATTATATTTAATCTACCCTTCAGAACCAGCACTCGATTGTCCTTTCATAGTCAAGGAATATTACCTTTTGATTGTATTAATAAATTGCAAATAGGTTTATTTATGTTTAAACTAAAAAATAATCTATTACCTGTGGACTTCTACCAATACTTTTGTATGAATTCAGATGTGCATGGTCACTATACACGATCATCTCATATGTATCATAAACATTCTGTTCACACTACTAATAGGCAGTTTAGTATTATAATATGTGGACCGTCATTCTGGAATTCTCTGCCAACTGTTATTACTAGCTTGCCAACATTATACCAGTTTAAAACAAATCTAAAATCTCATATACTCAATGCACGTAGTTAAGTATTTTTTTGGTGCTTAGTTAAGTGTTTTTTTGTTTTGTTTAGGTTTATGCAATGACATTGATTATAATAATTACTTATATTTTAGATTATTAATTGTTTTACTCAGTATTTTACTGTCACCTTTTTTGTAATCCATGATGTAAATAGGTGACCTTAGTAGCGGAACTGTTTGTTCCTTTTAGGTCAGCCCATTGGCACCACTGTATGTGACAGACTTTAATTGTGCTTGTTAATTATTTTTTGGTTGTCAATAAAAAATATCTCTCTCTCTCTCTATAGTATATGGCAAAGATGTCCCTTATTAACATCTTTGGTATATGGTCTACTTACACTCGTCCATAGAAATTATACATAGCTACCCGTTGTAGAAAGGCATGACCATTTCCGGTTCTGTTATTTCTGCATTTATTAGGCGCTTAAAAAATTCTATCCTGATTCTTCCTCTTACCTATCGATGGCGCCGAGCAGTTGTGAGTGAAGGACTTGCTCAAGGTCCCTACACAGTAAACGTCTCGGAGGAGGCTCGAACCCGTACTCTCCGTGTTACAAGCCCAATATGTGCCCCACAAACCGGTACGTGAAAGTCGGCGACATAATTATGTTTCATGTAAGACTGCAGACTGGCGATAATTGTGTCTGTTGTAGAGAGTAAGCTTTTGACATTAAGAAGGTTAAACCACCATATGTTCCATAGATGCCTGTCAAATCCACCTTACAGCCAGCTAATCATCTGATCCTTAAATTTGAAAACCGCTCCTTAGCCCAAGCTATTCCGTCCCTCTTTAAAAAAAACCGCCAAAATTATGACGATTATATATCCCATCCTGCGAACTCATCAACTCTATACCTCTTGCCATCTCTGCGCAAGTCTTTCATTCAAAACTTAACATCCTCTTCCACAAATTCTATCCTGATTCTTCCCCTTACCTGCTCTGTTTATCTAAGCACCATCCACAGGCCATAGCCGTCTGATTGTCTACCTGCCAGTGATCTTAAGCTGGAACCGAATCTGACCTTACCTGCCTAACGTTTTTGTTTATACCGACCACCTGCGGATAACAGAAATAAACGATATTTTATGCAAATATGTATGTATTTAACTATTTACATAACAACTTAAAATCCTATTAAGGCATTAAAACACACCATTAACAGATCTAAAAACATGCATTTCGCTTTCCATAGATTCCTTGCCTTTAACTTGACCCATTTTTCAAACTGTGTCAAAGCAGCAGGTCGCTGACTCTGCTGAAGCTTGAGGTGGTAGTTGAACTCTTGGACTTAGCATCATGTTGGGTTTAATTCGTCCACTGCGGAGTCTGGTCAACGGCCCTGCCAGATGGAGTGCAACTCAGGTGTTTTCAAGGTCTCTGACGCAGCTCCAGGATGACGAAATGACCTTAGAATACCTGGATGGCAACCGAAAAGGTAGGGATCTTATGCTGGGCATTTGTATAGCGCCTTTACTACGCTTCGCCTAGGCGTCTCTTTACGGAATATTTGAATCTTGGAGAACTTCGTAAAATACGAAAATCGTTAGCGTAATGTAATTAGAATTTTAGCGCCATTTTGGCCACTATAAACGAGTATAGCCTGCGATCGGAGGCTTTGTAGTCGTGTTAGTCCACTGCTTAAATTTGATATAGATATTTTTGTGTTTATTTGCGTAAATTAGGTTAGTGCGGCTTATCCAATTTTCTCTTTTTTGTTTATTTGCATAAATTAGGTTAATGCGTCTTATCCAATTTTCTCTTTTTATCTGTTTATTTTTTATATTATTTATTTATTTATTTATAGCTCAAGGTCCCTATGCAGTGACCATTGTGGGAAAGCTTAAGCTTGTACTACATTACGTTGCATTTATGCTGCAATGCATTGCACGTCAGATTCAAATTGACTGAGTTTATTTGTATATTGATGATGATGATGAGTTTTCTGCCCGCAGGCAGGTCCATTGGCTTTATGCCACCCGGGGATGAGATGAGTGAGGTGGTTTCCCGTTGCCTTCCTCACAGTCAATTGTGGGTGAGCAACTTGTCCAAGGTTGCTACGCAGTGGCTTAAAGCAGATTCGAACCCGCGACCTTCCGGTTACGAGGCGACGACCATACCACTACACCACCGTGTCCCACATGTGTACTTGTGTATTAGGTGTTTTAAATAAACAGATAAATAATTAAATACAAATAAATTGCATTTGATTCATTTACACTATGTTTTTTCTTCCTGCCAGGTATTGCTGTCTGTTCGATGACGCGACCGAAAGCCAAGAATGCATTTGGAAAAAATCTTGCAAGTAAGGTGAGAAATCTTTATGCAGGTGCGAATGAAATACGAAGCCATCAGCCAACTGCACAGAAGGGTGGTCCTTAAAAATAGGTGTTGAAAATCTAAACCTAACTTCTCACCCCCTCAATTGTATTTCCCAGGAGCATCAACTTCACTTTTTTGGTATATGCTACGGGCAACCGCTATTGCATAGCAATTTCAGTATGATGCAGTGTGATATGATACAGTATGATACAATACAATACAATGCAATACATTGTGACTAATCCTACATTATGTGATATTGCAGTGATGTAAAGTGCTCTGGACTACTATTGTTTTTCATTAGTTGCAGTCAGTGTTAACTGCATTTTCTTATATTTTTCTGCTAGGGCAAAAAGTAGAGGTGTTCATAAAATGGTTGCCTCAGACTGAAACTGTAGTCCTTAATCATCATCCTTCAGTAAAGCAATCAATCTTTAAATCGGTAAATCAGCCAATCAATCATTCAATCAGTGAGTAGACACAGAACTGTGTTGTTTGGTTTCAGCTGAAAGCTGCAGTGGAAACGGTCAGGTACGAAAAGACGCTGACAGTGATGATCATACGAAGTGGTGTTCCAGGCATCTTCTCAGCAGGTCAAAACTTCAATCATAATTGCATAATGATCATGATCGTAGATTTGGAATTGGAACCTGAGGGATGACCATGACCCTCAACATTGCTTTAAAACTGAAAATTTAAAAGTGAAAATACTGTCTTGTTATACTGCTGATCTAGTTTTTCACATGTTAGCTCTACAAAGACAGTACAGTGGAGAATGTTTTCTTGTAAAATTGTTTAGGTGCAGAGCAGCAGTTGTGAATAAGCTGGTGCCTTGTGCTTGGCTTGTATGCAGTGCTTTAGATATTTTTGAGTTTACAATTATAACTATGATTACCAATGTCATGATAGCATCATAGAGGCATTCCAGTCCAGAGTTTTATCATTTTTATTGGAAAAATGTTTAGGTGCATTGCAGCAATCAGGAATTATCTGGTGCCTTGTGCTTGGCTTTTTAAGCAGCTCTGTGGACATTTTGAGATTGCATTTATAACATGATAGCATTTCAAAGATGTGCCACTGTATAGTGTTTATTTATAAACTTCTTTAGGTGCTGACTTGAAAGAGAGGTTGGTGATGCCTGAAGTAGAAGTCGCCCCATTTGTGTCCGGACTTCGACAGATGACAGTTGACCTTGCTGACCTCCCAATTCCAACAATTGCTGCGCTGGATGGGGCGGCGCTTGGGGGTGGTTTGGAATTTGCATTGAGCTGTGACCTTAGAGTTGCAGGTTAGTGTATGGGGTTAGTCTTTGAATTGTTATTCAGGTTTTTTGGCTGGCTGCAGCAGTCTTCACTCCAGGACCTGAGGTGCACTTGTTCCTTTTGCACAGACTTTGACATTGCAATGTCATTCCTTTTCAGTGGTTGGGCCATCTATTTGGAATGGCCTTCCTCTGGACCTGTGTGTCCTTCTGGCTTCAGGACTGGGCTGGGAGTGACTCTCAATTGACATCTTGCAGAGGCGCTATATATAAATGCTGTGATTGAATAAAATATTAGTTCAGATGCTAACCTAGATAAGAGGTTTATGTGGCAAAAGCTCTAAACTCTTCAGAGAGCTTTTGTGAGTGACAACAAATAAGCTCTCATGCAAGTGGAGAAATAATCCTAATGGATTTTGACCAGGGTTCTCCAACCGGTTACGACATTTGACTAAAATTTCACTTGAATTAACCATCGATTGATGCCTTTTGTTAACTATAGAAGTCATTAGATTACATTAAATTCTCCTGAATTGGATTTCCCCGACCTTTTGGATTTTGCCTGGACTTCTTCAACAGATTATAATTTTTGATAGCGGTTTTGCTTGAAGTGACCTTCAACCGATGCTTTATGCATTATGATAACAGCGCTTTAGAAGTCAACAGATTAGATTAGAATACCTAGTGATTGAAAGAATGTATATGATCCCTATTTGGCTGGCAGTACTCCAATTCCTTTTATGTGGACATTTGCTTCAATTTCTGCACATATCTGCAGCCATATTGGTGTAATGAGATGATGTTATAATGAGTTTATTTTCTATAGGTAAATTAATTCTAGGTGTGTGTCCCAATGGCCTTCCTTGTGTCAGAATTCGAGTTACAATGAAGCATGTTCCACTGAGTCTCATGATTTTCTAGGCAATGATTAACTCTGTGAGCCTTACCAAGTGATATATGAAGTTATCCAAAGCTTTGTTTACATGTCTGAGCCTTACTAAACGATATCGTAAGTGCTATTTAATGCTATTTTCAGCTCTGTGAGCCTTTCCATGTGATATATGAAGTGCTACTAGGCTGTTTTTACTTCTGTAGGCCTAACTAGGTGGTACATTAAGTGCTACAAAGCTATGTTGAGCTCTATGCGCCTAACTAAGTGATATTTTAAGTGCTATTTACTGCTATGGTTATCTCTATGAGCATTTCTAAGTGATTTCTGAAATGCCGTTAAGCAATGATTAGCTCTGTGAGCCTTTCCAAGTGATATATGAAGTGATACAAAGCTATGTTTAGCTATATGAGCCTAACTAAGTGATATTTTAAGTGCTATTTACTGCTATGGTTACCTCTATGAGCGTTTCTAAGTGATTTCTGAAATGCCGTTAAGCAATGATTAGCTCTGTGAGCCTTTCCAAGTGATATATGAAGTGATACAAAGCTATGTTTAGCTATATGAGCCTAACTAAGTGATATTTTAAGTGCTATTTACTGCTATGGTTACCTCTATGAGCGTTTCTAAGTGATTTCTGAAATGCCGTTAAGCAATGATTAGCTCTGTGAGCCTTTCCAAGTGATATATGAAGTGATACAAAGCTATGTTTAGCTATATGAGCCTAACTAAGTGATATTTTAAGTGCTATTTACTGCTATGGTTACCTCTATGAGCGTTTCTAAGTGATTTCTGAAATGCCGTTAAGCAATGATTAGCTCTGTGAGCCTTTCCAAGTGATATATGAAGTGATACAAAGCTATGTTTAGCTATATGAGTCTAACTAAGTGATATTTTAAGTGCTATTTACTGCTATGCTTACCTTTATGAGCATTGGTAAGTGAAATGTGAAGTCCTCTTAGTCTAAGGTTAACTCTTGGAGCCTTTCCAAGTAATATATTAAGAGCTACAAAGCTATGTTGAGCCCTATGCGCATAACTGAGTGATATTTTAAGTGCTGTTTACTGCTATGGTTACCTCTATGAGCATTTCTACATGATATCTGAAGTGCTACTAGGCAATAATTAGCTCTGTGACCCTTCTTCTTCTTCCAGTGCTCTGCCGTCAGGCAGGTCCACATGTCCAATGACGCCACTCTTCTCTGTTGTTTGCTCTTCTCTTTAGCCCTTCATATCCATCTTCTAGCATCATCCAGTCCAGTATCATCTGTCGAGGTCTTCCGCGTGTCTTTTTCCCCTCCATTCTTCCCTCGAGTATGTCTCTTACAATATTGTCTCCTCTTAGAACATGACCCATCCACTTCTTTTGCCGGTTTCTTATTGTCTCCAGTATAGTTCTTTTCTCCTCTACCATCTGTAGGACCTCCTCATTCGTCCTTTTTTCTGTCCAGCTGATTTTCTCCATCCTTCTCCAGATCCACATTTCAAAGGCTTCTATTCTTTTGATGTCCTCCTTTCTCATTGTCCATGTCTCCGATCCGTATAGGACCACACTCCATATCAGTGTCTTGATCAGTCTCTTCTTTAGATTCTTATTTAGTCTTCCTCTTAACAGCTCGCTTCTCTTGTAGAAGGCATCCTTTCCCATTGCGATCCTCCTTTTTATCTCCACGTGGCATTTTGCGTCCTCTGTAATCGTGCTTCCCAGATAACAGAAGCTCTTTACTTGTTCTATTATATCCCCGTTCAGTGTAATCCTAACTGTTTCCGCCTCTCCTCTCCCTATCTTCATCACCTTTGTCTTCTTGATGTTGATCCTCATGTCATATTCCCTCGATATTCTGTCGAGCTGATCCATCATCTTTTGTAATCCCCTTTGGCTGCTTGCCATCATAGCTTGGTCATCCGCAAATCTCAGCGCCTTTATTAGTTTTCCACCTACCTTCACGCCCTCAGTCATTTCCTCTAGTGTTTCTCTTATTACTTCTTCTATGTATATATTGAACAGTATTGGTGAGAGTGACCCTTACCAAGTGATATTTTAAGTGCTATTTACTGCTGTGGTTAGCTGTATGAACATTTTAAAGTGCTGTGTGAAGTGCTAATAAGCTTAGATTGGCTCTGTGAGCCTTGCCAAGTGATATATTAAGTTCTTCAAAGTTTTTTACATGTCTGAGCCTTACTAAGCGATATCTTAAGTGCTATTTAATGCTAACTAACTTATTTTTGTAGATATTCATTATTTTGAAAATGATTTCATAGATAAAAAGCATTAGATTCTTTTTGACAGAAATGTTCTGGTGGAGAGAAGAAAACAGATGAGCTTGTTGTGCCTCACTGCCGTTGCTTAATGTAAATCATATTGCAATGAAAGTATATTTAACAGTTAAAGTCTTGTTGCATATTCTTTCAGCCAACGTTGCTAAGATGGGTCTGGTGGAAACGAAACTGGCTATAATGCCAGGGGCAGGTAAAGTGTGCGCTGATGCAGAATTGTTTTTTGTTGTTTAGTTTGATCAAGTGTGTTGTGATGTGGAACCGTTTTCTTTTCTTGTTCATGAAATTCTGCGTTTGACTGTTGCTGCTGCTGTTTGCAGCTAGTTCAGCCAAAATGGGTGTAGTCGAAACTTGACTGGCAATCATACCTGGTGGAGGTGAGCGGGTGTTTCCTGCAGTCATTTGCAGTGTTCCCTGCCTTGCATTCCTGCTTAAGCCATGTCATTTTATTATTATTGTTATTATTATTATTTTTATTATTATTATTTGGGTAAATGCAATGCCTTTCCTCCACATATCTGGCAGTTCAAGGAATATCCAGACATTCCATCATCTTCCATCTATGAGGGACTGCTGGACAGTGAGACAACC
This sequence comes from Norana najaformis, assembly GCA_964023275.1. Taxonomy (NCBI): domain Eukaryota; kingdom Metazoa; phylum Annelida; class Clitellata; order Crassiclitellata; family Hormogastridae; genus Norana; species Norana najaformis. The sequence goes on from OZ029923.1 coordinate 21,497,179, forward strand.
ATGAGAATTCGGTAGCGGATCACGCCACCCATCATCGTTCCCGATCCTCGATGCTATATGCGTTAGGGACTCTGAACATGCTGTCATATTTCAACTCTTGTTGGGTTGGTATGGATCTGCTGTGTGTGCTAGCTTGCCACCAGTGACTCTTCAAGTTATCTGAGCAATGTTTGCTAATGAATCAATGTTCTCTTCTTAAAGATATTTAACACTTTTACGGCTAGCGCAGAGAACACTCCTCTGATTAGTTTCTTTTGAAGAGGCACTACACAAATATTCTGATTACGTTTACAGATTATATGATAGTTTAGTGGTTAGCTTGCTGGTCTCTCCATGCAGAGGTTGGAGCTCAAATCCACACCAGTGTAGAAAGAATTTTGATATTATGCCCCCTAGTGAGTTCAGCTGTGAAATGACTACACTGCCTGCAAGGAGGATCAAGCAGCAAGGTAGGACTGAGGGTAGGACCCACCCTTTTATGCTGAGGCAGAGAAAATTGACTGTTGCTGCTGCTGTTTAGGGTTCGCTCAAGGGTTGGTTCTTCTTCTGTTTATTTCTTCTTCTTATTATTATTTTATTATTATTTTTATATTTATTAATATTTATTTTTATTACTATTATCTAATTTTTTTTGTTTTGTTATTATTGTTATTGCTGTTATTTTATTGTTATTATTATGTTACTATTACTATATTTATTATTATTGTTATTGTTAGTAGTATGTTTATTATTTTTATGATCATGCGTCTGCAAATGCTTGAAAGCAACTGGGAAACAGTGAGTTTTGAGATGCTTCCAGCAGGTGGAAAAGGAATTAAAGTGTCGGAGAAAGATATTATTATTATTATTATTTGTTATTTCTGTGTTTATTAAGCGTCACATGTATGTAATGACACAGCATCAATCGGTGGCTGAGCAGTTGTGAGTGAAGGACTTGTTGGTCAGGGTCCTGACGCAGAAACCAGCTGAGGGCAGGAGGCTTGAACCCACATTGCAAGGCAAGCACTTGTATCATTCAGCTACCTTGTCATTCTTGTAGGCAATTGACTTCATGTCCTAGAGGCACCAATATTGAATGCGGGAAAACCCATGACAGCACTACATCTTGGCTCAGCTAGAAGACCTGTACTTAAAAAGCACTCACTGGGGGAGTGACTAGTAGCTGAAGGTAGGAAGGAGGGGTCATGCTAAGAACTTTGTAAGTTGAACAAGGCAAATGTTGAGTCTTGTTCAGAATTCTACAGGAAGGTGACAGAGTACGTTAAAGAATATGAGGAGACGTGCAGAGCAACATGTGAACCAGATTTGGGCAGCCATCATCTTGCATTAATCTTACTTTAACGTTTTTGCTTTGCTGCTTAAGCTGAGCTTTGAAATTAGTTTTGGTTTTCCAATGATTTGCGTCACTTTATTTTCTACAACAATACTTGGATGGCTTCTAATCTATTCAAACCTGATGTAATTTAGTCAACTCTGGAGACTTCTGTAGCGCTGTTTTTGAAATGGTCTTCTAAACAAATCACATTCCAAAATGACAGTCCATTGGACAGAGCTCTGCTGTTGAGAGCCATTAGGTCCCTGATACCAGAAGAGGAGCAAAGACGCTGAGCTGTGTGTATGGGGCTGAATCAATCTTTCAGTCAATTTTGCTTAACATATTTTCATTTTACCTTAAGTCACCCTTGTTTAGATCAGCCATGTAAGCGGCGCTTTTGGGAGGTTTTGAAAGGCTCTATATAAATGTTTTAACATTACATGACATTACGTTACAGGGATAGACAGTCTGAAAAAGACGAAGCTTCAGCACTGACTTAAATGACTTCACACGACCCACAGAGCGGACAGAAATAGGCAGCGAGTTCCAGAGCTTTAGGACTCGTTGCCAGCAAGTTTTCTTAATCTTCTGCTGCAGGATAGGAATAATAGTATAGTATACAGGCCACCCAACTTAGAACCAGTATGAATAATAATGATACAGAGAGAGACAGATACATAGACAGAGACATAGAATAACAAACACACGTAGAACGGTATGCCAGCACTGGGCGGCACGCACCTTAAAAAGCACTATGTATGCAGCTTCTTTGAAAAGGTGCTACACAAAAGACCTGTTAGATTCCTTCTCCAATAAGTGTTCTGGTTGTCCGTTCCAGGTGGAACGCAGCGTCTGGCACGAATTGTGGGAACCGCCGTTGCCAAGGACCTCATCTTCACCGCCCGGGTCATCGATGGCAATGAGGCATTCCGTCTGGGAATCGTCAACTACGTCATTGATCAGAATCAAGCAGGCGATGCAGCATTCCAGAAATCGCTTGAGTTGGCTGAACAGATCGCACAAAACGTATGCGAAAGCTTTTAATCTAATTAATAACTTCTACAGCAGCGTTGTCGTAATACACAAGGCACAACCAATCGATGGTTGCTTGAAGTGAAACAAGATTACAAAATTTTAATGATGTATACCGTATGCAGACTGGTTCCAGTTTCTTAAAAGCAGAGACTAATGTAGCCATAGCACTCTTTGACATAAATGTCTGGAAACAGCAGGCACTAATGTAGCTTTCATACGCATGTATAATCCAGCCAATGGAGGGCTGAGCAGTGCTCAACTTCACAGTGCCTGCCAGTGTCTTTTCTAATACTGTAGCTTTAGTAATATCAGATTAGACTGTTGAATTTTTAAAACTTTTTCTTTATGCAGGGTCCAGTTGCGCTGCGAATGGCAAAGATGGCCATCAACAAAGGATCAGAGGTTAGTTCCAAGTCGTAAATATGATGTAATGTCTGATCAAATATATATAGCATCATTACATATGAAATGTGTATATGTATGTATGTGTATGTATGTAAAGCATGTATTTATGTGTGTAAGTATGTCTGCATGTATGTGTGTAAAGCATGTATGTGTGTATGTGCAGTAGTAACAAGTGAATACAGTACAGACATAATATGAAAATGCTAACGACACTTTACGTAAGCAGCCCTATAAAGGTATTATGCAGTACAAAGCTACAAAATTAAATAATTAATTTCTTTGACTTAAACACTGGCAGTGACAATTCTGATTCATATGCTATCTTAACAGAATCAGTTCTAGAAGCAGATCGGTAACATTTTAGAGAAGCTGTCATCAACAAAGTGATGAGAACCAAAAAAGTAGGTGATCTCCTACTTGCATCCAGAACAGTCCGCAGACAAATTATGTCAGTCACAAATAAACAGGATATTTTGCCCAAGCAGACTTCAGACTAGCAAATTCAATTTACAGAAATAAGGCAATACATCATTTGTCTTACCAACGAAACGTCTCTTCCTAAAACAAATACAGCTAGACAATTGTGCAATATGTTGCCAAGAAGTGACCATTCAGACACAGTTTCAACTGGTCAACCGTTAATTTTGAATGTTGATTCTCCGCTATGGCGTTTATTGCCACAAGGACAAAACGTAATGCATTTAGTCTTGTTTACATTGAAATTCGTTGAAAACTCGGCTGCATATTTGTTAGAAATGTGCCACCTCTTCTCATTGCGCCCCTAGTTGGTGCAGGTAAAGTGACATCATCAGCATAGGAACAAAAAACACCCACAAACGAAATACCAGTGTAACAACCAAGCTGAGTATGTATGTATGCATGTCGCTGTTTATATAGAACCTTTTAATAAGCCCACAAGATGTGCTAAATATTGCAGAAGGCATCAAGGGGTGGTCAGTTCACGTGAAACATGTAAAATTCGAACTCCGATGTAGTAAGTCCACTTGAAATCTGATAGGTCAGGTAAACAAGAAGTCAGGCTACAATAGGTTACACATGTATGCATGTGTGTAATGATGTATTAATGTAACTATGTAGGCATGTATGTAAGTGACAAGTATTACATGTGTGAGCAACAACACTACTTAGGCTGGCAAGTTCAGCACTTTTGAGAAGTATTTAAGTGTCTTGATAATGCAAGCATACATACACATGCATGCATAAATACTCAGCATTTTAAGTTAGTGCTTGAGGAATCAGCCACCATAATCTCTTGTCTTTATGAACCCTTTGTTTCCTTTTTTAGGTTGACATTGCATCTGGTCTGGCTTTTGAACAAGTGTATTATGCTCAGGTAAATTGCACTTTAGAATAACAAACTTATAATTTACCTGAGGTAGGAATGATCCAGAGGAACAGTTTCTATCCCAGGTAAAAATAAATAACTAATAGTAATAGTAATAATAAAAATAATAATATACTAATAATAGCAGTAGTAGTAATAATAAATTTAGTAAAGTCATTGGGAAAAGTGTGAGAGTTCTTAAAAGGGTTTGATTTGATAAACGGGAAGCATTTTAAATTATATTTTCGTCATTTTCCTGACCATAGTGCATTCTGTCCTGCAGCTTCTGATTATCTCCCACCAAAGATAAATTCTGCCCATAACATACTTGTTCCGTTTTTCCCACTGGTTCAGACTATCTGTCATTGACGTCATACATTTCCCCATATGATGTGCTCCTGCCCAAAAGTCTTTCCTGCACGGGTTCAGACTGACTCCCATCAAAGACCCGTTTTCCCTTGATACATTTCTCTCTTGCCCATAGGTCTGTCTTTATCTCCCACTGCTTCAGATTATCTCCCACTGAAGATAAACTTTCCCCATCACTTTTCCTATCCATAGGTCTTTTCCCGACTGGCTCCAGCTATCTGTTGCTGAAGATAAAAGTTTCTTTGTAGAGTTCACTCGTATCTATAGGTCTGGGTCTTACTGGCTATTGTTTTTTTCCACATCCATTATACACCCCTTTGTAATGATTAAGCATCAGTCAGTGGCACTGAGCAATTGTGAGTGAACCAGGAACCTCGGGATTATCCCCCGTACATTTTCCCGGTAAATGTCGCTCCTGTTTGTAAGTCTCTACATATTTTGGCAGACCACTTAAAACTAAATCAATTTCTTGTTTTGAATTTTTTCTAGGTCATTCACACTAAAGATCGCATGGAAGGCATTCGAGCCTTCAACGAAAAGAGACCGCCACAGTACAAAGGCGAATGAGTCACTAGAACACGTGCTTAACACCAGATGGCCTTAATATTTGCATTAGAAGCACACTGTGAAAATTGTTAATTACTTGAAATCAGAATTGAGCAATTAATTGACATTTTAGAACTGAAAGACTGAATAATATATTATTTGACTGTAATTTTTATCACAGGTCGTCCATAAAGGAGATCCACAAAATATGGCCTATTTTGGACTCCTCTCTCCCCATTTTCCACACACCTCCCTCTCTCTGCCAGCGTCTACACTCCATCGGAATACAGAGGCCCAAAATAGACTAACCTGTTGATCTAGCAGTGTTAAAACTGTGCTGCAGGGTGGGGTACTTTGGTGCTGCCACTTTCTGGAAGGGGAATCTAATTAGATCCAATATGGTACAGAATGTCTGCTGTCTGATTGAAATTGGTCTTTAAGACACAGGCTTTACAGAAATAACTGTACAGTATGTACCAAATTTAGACAAGGACAACATCTGCATTGGGTATAACCTCTTGTCTGTATTTGCCCTCATTTTGGGTGAACCATCCCTTCCCCATTTGCAGACATCCTTTACGGACGACCCCATACATGTAAAATCTGAATCTAGACCTAATATAACAGAACCTCTTTATTAGGCAGTTCTTGGCCATATAAATAGCATTATAACGAGTTTCCAGTGTAATTACACTGGATGCTTCTTACAACATCCATGGACATGTGTAACGTGGTGAGGCACCCATATGCAGTTCAGTGTGCAGCACGGCAATCGATTTGATAGCACGTCGCGTCTGTAATTCAACAACTGCGGGTTTGAGCCTGCTGAATGGACTCTGTGTAATGACCCGGGGCAAGTTGTTCACGCACACTTGTCTTTGCGCCTCAGATTTCCTTGCCTTGCGCTCATAATAAGTGCAATAAACAAATATATTAAGCTTTAGGATTGAACGTCATTAGAAAACAATCTTGTTATAGAGAAGGTAATGACAAATGCGGACAAGGGGAGGGATGGGTCCAAGGTAGGTAATATTTTTGAACATATTATATGGATGACCCCTAACTGTAAATTTTACGGAGACTGTAAATTTATAGCATGGCCAATTTCAAATGAGGCACAAGGATTTGGACTCTGGATGTGAAGGTGACAGGTAACTTATCTGGTATCTGCCACTCCATCTCTCGCATAACGCACACGTTTTTGTATGGTGGCCAAATTATTAATAATTAGTAACTTCTATAGTGCAGTGGTATTTAATACACAAGCATCAACTGATGGCGCACCAAAACAAAGTCGGAATCAGGTCAATATCCAGGTCAGTCCACCGACGAAATGACAGCCTATGGATAAGCAATTTGAAAAAGGTAAGTCTTTAGTTCAGAAACAAATGCCAGAAGCGACTGTGCAGAACAAAAAGATACAGAGGAAAATAACAAGATTTAGGCCTATGTAAAGGATTAAAATTAAGTACAGAATTCCAATATTTACTTCCAAACCCTGCTTATTTTCCACCCCTCTATCGGGTTAAATCCTATGGGGATCGTCCAAAATGACCTACTTTGGACCCCTCCCTCCCCTTGTCCGAATTTGTCATTTACCTTCCCACCTCCCATTTTCGGACGTCCGCACTCCAGTTGGCTTCTAAGGCTACCCTGTTGATCGTGCCTCATCCAGCAGAGGGACTCTAGATCCAGCGCAGTACGGATGGTCTGTTGTTTCACTAAGTTGCGTACAGCACAGGCTTTATGCAAATAACTACCAAATTTAGATGCGGACGTCCGCACTGGGCAAACCTGCTCCCTCCCTTGTTTGTGGTTCTTTATAGACGGCCCCTTATCGATGCTCATTTGAATGGCCACCCCATCAGAGGGCGGACTTGAACCACTGACTACTAGATAGAGCAAGCACTCTACCCAGTGTGCTCCGCTGGTTGGGCTGTGCGTGTATACAGCTGCCCACCAGTGGTAACTTCTTCAGTTATCGGAACATTGCTTCCATATGAACTCGTTAATCTGAAGGACTTTAACACCACTAAGGCTAGCAGGAAAATTCCTTTTCTTAGGTACTTAAAATGTGGTACAGTGTCTAGATACATACGTACGTACTGGACTTGCATTGCTTTGCATTAATTCTCCTTGGCCTTTGGTAGAATCCAGGTGCCACTTGTGGTTAGCAGCAGTGGAGGCAAAGACCTTTTTCAGTGGGACTCTGTCGGAACCAGTAGAGTGCCACTCTGTGATTTATACAGTAGCACAAGCGCACTTGATCTGTAATCCAATGCTGGTTTGAGCTGGATTTGCAAATTCCCTGTTGCAACCCTGGCCATGTTGTTCGTGAACGCTTGCCTCTGTCGCCAAGCCGTATAATACGGTAATGGTGTAAGCCTGAAGTAAACGGCAAGTCCTGTGATGCACTGGGATTAGTCCAATGCTGGCTCAAGGCCCAACAGTAGGAAATGAGTACCTTCCTGAATTAACACTTTGGGATGTTGGAGCTTTACTTTACTTTAGTAGGAGGAAGTTCCCCAACCCTACCAATTACACCCTTGACATAATCACAAAACAACCATAATTGCACACAAAATAATCGTCACATTAACACAACAAACATTAAATTATACAAAATGCTTTCGCATTCTAAAGTAACAGGCAGAAAAATGGAACGGTGGAAAGGTAGTACACTAGTTTACATGTCTAAAAAACTCCTCAGCAGAAGAGTAAAGGTATATGCAACACAATTGTTGACATGCGTCTACAGAAAGCCCTCAGAAGCATCGTCCGGAGATTGAAGGATCGTTCAGGTGAGGAAGAAACTTGACCACAGCAATCTAAAGACAGGAAGCCTCTTTCAGCCTCTCAGAAAACACCTGTTTTGCCTCTAACAGAACATTTTCTAATGGCTCACAGACACCCTGCAGACACCCTTTTAACCTCTTGCAGGACACCTTTTCATCATCTTACAGGACTTTTTAGCTTCTCACAGAACATCCTTTTAACTCTCACATAATACCTTTTCACCCTATCATAGGACACCTGTTTTCACATGCTCCGAGGACACCTTTTGCCCTCCCAGCTATTCAGGTCACCTGAGCTACTTTTTGGTCCAGTTTTCCAGTGAAAATCAGCAACAACTAGCAACATTTCTTAATTTTTCAGTAAATTTAGGATCCCAATCGTGAATTGAAGACTTACTCAAAGTCCCCATTGGACGAGTATACATTACTCTGCTTAAATGCATTCCCTATTGTTACTGTGCAGCTCATAAGCATTCTCAGTTGGTTCAAAGCAGAGATGGAATGCACACACTTTGATGATGCGGCATCGCGTCCTTCAGTGACGATGTCAGTCTCCCTGGAATGGCCTCAGTCTAAATCTGATCAGACACACTACATACATCTTGTGAAAACATTTTAAAACTGTTCTCTTTTGCTGTGGCTGGGCTGGGATACCTGTGAGCAGACAGCTTGAAGTGACACTATATAAACGCTCTGTATGAATAAACTAAGACATCATACGGTGCACCTGATCGGCTATTGAAAAGTTCTGCTCCTATGATTTTGCCCAGTGACCATCAATTAATGTCCTGAGCATTATTACAGTGATGCTGTTACAGAAGTTATCATATAAGATTAGGATAGAAAGATACAAGTTCACCATTCTTTTATTTAAAATGCATTTCCCTCCTGCTAACTGGTTTAGAGTTTAGACTACTGAAGATACAATTCCTTATATTATATTTCAGTCCTGCCCATAAATTGTTGTTCTCTCCCATTCTTTCAGAACATCTCTCACTGAAGGTACATATTCCCCTTGCATTTCACTCCTGCTCATAGCTCTTTCCTCCTCTTGGCCAACCACGAATCACACTCTCCCCTTCTTCGAAGCATATAAAATATTCATTCAAATTGTTGTCCAGCTGTAAGAAGAATAAGCATAGACCCTTAAGCCAACCCTAAGAGGCAGCCATGGGTTATGAAGTGCTAGCAACTTCATTTTTCTTAGCCTCAGCACATGAAGGCGGGTTACCAGTTCTCACCCTCGACACCTGTCCTCTACACCGACAGCATACAGTCAGTGTACTCATTTTCTCTAGAGTTCTCTAGAAGATGCAAGTAGAGCAGAAATCTCGAGACATGGTTCTGCTTAGCTGGATTTGAACCCTTGGCCTCTTGCTTGACAGTCCAGTACACTAACCACTAGACTATCATGCACCCCCACCCAGCCATGAACCTAACCACAGATCAATCAAATCTCAATCAAACAAACTCAACCTGCAGTCAGTAAAATAACCAGGAATTTATCAAGCGCCTTTCTGCTTCGATCAAAGCACACAAAGCCAAAGTTTTTCAGTTGCCGTGGACGGCACGTTGGTGTTTTATGAGCGCCAGTTCTCGATAGAAGACTCGTCCACAGCCTGGATGTGAGCAGAAGAAGGACATCTGGTCGACAGCGCCGAAACGTCTTCCGTGTTTGATGCGCTGATGGCGGTAGAGCGTGTAGCTGTGATAGAAGGAAAGGCCGCACCCCTCGTACTCGCACTGGAAAGACTTGCGATCGAGGGCGCTCGTGTCCTTTGAAGGCCAGGCGCTCCCGCCACCATACTGGTCCATTTCAAGGTCGTGGTCCATGTCTCCAAGCATCACCTTATCCTGCAGATAGAAACAGGTCTTTCATTCATTCCAGATGCCATGTTATTGATCAATGATATGTAAAATGCCACTGCCAGATTGTGTCCTGTTCACTTACCTTGCCATAATTATCTAATCTAACCTAATGACTTCTACGGCCTGGTTATCATGAAGTATAACGCATTTGTGAATGGCAGCTTCAGTTAAGGTCATAGTCAAAAATGATAATCCATACAAGAAGCCCAGTTTAAATTTGACAGCTCAGGGAAACTTTACAATACCTTACACTACATTTTCCTTAGCTTAACTTGCCTTACAATACTGTATAGTTGAAACATAATAGAAAAGAAAGTTAAGTAAATCTTTATTTGACATAGTCCAACTGCAACATTTCTATTTAGGTGAATGACAGATCCACAGTTAATGTCAATGCTAGGAAGCACAGGGCCGGATCATTTATTACTGGAGTATACAGCATGTCACATGTCTGCAAACATGGAACTGAAGTATATATCACCAGAGTATACATCACTATACATTACTGTACACTTCACTGCCTTGCCTTCACTGAACATACATGACTTTACATTGCATCGCCTTACACTACATTGCCTTTACATTGCATTGCCTTACACTACATTGCCTTGAGCAGTATACTTTACATCTATCCTTCACGAAGAGTCTGGTCGTACTAGCTCTATGAAGGACAGTCATGCAAGTTGGCCATTCAGCCTAGACTCACCGACATGAATTCAGTGTTATCAGCTCCAATTCTTTCGTGTTTTTGATCAAGAAGTGGAAACCGAATGATTTCTTGGCTGTCAGCATAAGGCACATTTCCAACTCCAAATTGGTCTTCCCTCAACTCCACCAGGCTCGACAACACGTCCTTATCGTGTGGAATAGCTGCACTGAAACTATGGCTACCAAAATCAAGAAAGCTTTGCTCGTTTTTGTCCCCAGCATCGCTGCTTACGTCCAGTGGTTGAGAAGATGCGACAGAGCGTCGGCGAACAGCTCGCCTCGACTTTGGCAGCTGCGCTAAAGATCCAAATGAGTTTCTTTCGCCAGAGTACCGTTTCTTTTGCTGTGGTTCCACAAGGTTTGACACCATCTGATCCGAGGAATTTTCTGAATCCATAGTTATTGTTTCTGACTTGACGACGGCATTGAGAGGAATGTCGGAATCGTTGCTAGATGTTTTTGTGGATTTTACTTCACAAGGTTGGTCGGACCTGTGTTTCACTCGGCGACTGCGGGCCGATGTCCGTCTGGGAGAGTCGACCGGATGGGAGATGGAATCAAATGATGCATCGACCATGTCGTGTTTCAGTGAATCTGTTTCACATAACGGAATCTGGTCGGTTGTATTGTGGCAACCGTCTGCCTGGCTGGTCAGCGTTTCATCTATATGGACCAGAAAGACATCCCCACAATCAAGGGTTATGCCAAGGAGGCCCTGGACTTTCAACTCGGTGCTGAAGCAAAGGCCATTCTTGCACAGCAGTACGACAGTGTCCTTTAGCAAAGTCTGGACTCTTTCCTGATCTGGCTTCATCTCTGCATCCAGCACTAAAACAATTTTACATTCGAGAAGAGAAATAACGAAAACACACAAAGTTATGCTAGACCAGATGGAAAATATCACAGGAAATGCCACAAGAGGATGACGATATGCTTATCGACCCTACCCTATGACTCGGGTTTTCTGGATTGGCGCTTGATTAGGGTTTACAATTAAGCAATTTAAAACATTAATAAAATTCATGTTTTTATGCCATTTGAAAACTCTAATAGTTTGTGTGAATTTAATTGCGTTCGTAGAATATTATCTTCTCAGAAACCATGTTAAGATATTACTTATTTATCAGAGAAGATCGCTGCCAACATAATTACTATTCGTTCGCTAATTCGCCTATTCTACTCATTTATAGCCACAGCGGCAAATTATATATACTGGGGACAATTCATTTAATTTTAGAATGTCGTTTCATATAAGCTTTTTCTTAAAACTTGCGTTAAATCTACCTTTGGCAGAATTTGAAGTTGCACATAAAGAACCGTGACAAGATCACAAGCACAGGCCAAACAAAAGTCACGTTCCTTTGGCTTCTTTTGTATGCTAATACTATTTTCTGAAACCAAGAGATAGCTAAGTGAGTAAGTAAAATAAATTTCAAAATGCTCACGTTTCTGCTAATAAGTAATCTTCAAAATTTTTAAGCACCACATAAAATCCAAATCAAATGAATAATCTATTCATAACAAAGAACAAAACACATATAACATAGCAAGGGTTATAAGTGGTTCAAAAGACATGTAATCTGTGAAAGGAGAAACCGCTGCAAATTCACCAAAAATGTTTATTGGCCGGTCCTCCTTTCGTCTTCTTAAAAGCTGTGGTAGTGTCCACCGAGACAACACTATCACCCTAACTATTCCACAAGTCTACAACTAAAATGGACCTTCAGTCTTCGCACTGTCCTCAGTCAGCCCAGCTGCTGGGATATCATCTACAGAGGGCTAGAGGCGTTCGGCAGAAAGGTCTAAACACTCGTCCGCCAACCGACCCTTGTGCCACTAAACTAGGAAGGTTAGCCGGCTAACTCTGGCGCCCCCATGCCACTAAATAAGGAAGGTTACCCGGCTAACCATGGCGGCCCTTGTTCCATTATACAAGGAAGGCGACCATTGTAGCTCTGGCGGTCACTAAATAAGGGAGGTTACCCGGCTAGCCCTGACGGTTCTTGTGCCATTAAACAAGAAAGGTGACCCGGCTAACCCTGGCGGCCCTCGTGCCATTAAACAAGGAGGTTACCCTGATTAAATCTGGTGGCCATTATGCCATCTCACCAGTGCGCGGGTGGAGGCCTTATGGCCGCTATAGAAAAACGTGTACAATTTACAATTTTTTACAATTAAACAAGTGAGGTTACCATGTATAATACTGGCGCCCCTCACGCCATAACTGAGGAAAGAAGACCGAACACTTCAGGAATGAAGCAGAACATGAAGGAGGAAACAAAGGAAAAAGAAACAGGTATCCAGGAACATTTATAGTATAAAATGTTTTTAGCACTTCTAACGAACATTTATAGACTATAGCACTTCTAGAATAACTTAGAATAACTGCCCAAAGACACTTGCCCCAATAACTTGTAACCAAGACAGAGGATGGGAGTAAACCCATCTCCGCTGCTCAAGCATTGGAAAAATCCTACATCCAGCCTCCCCACTGGAATTTTTTGGTTGGGTAGCCGGCCGTCAGCTTGTCTGTCTTCGACCCCATAGTTTAACACACATTAATCGTAATCCCGATATTTCTACAGCGCCCAACGAAAGCCAAATCACGGGACCAGTTTATTCACAGGCGCTCAGTCAAAACAAAATCGATAGATAAAAGGGGTTCGGTTCAAGATTCAAAAGTCAGGCAGAGAAAGAGACAGCGTGGCAGCTACGGTGGGTGGTGTTTGGGATTGGAGCGGGAAAAGAGATGAGGAAGAATGGGAGTCAGGATAGTCATTGTACTGTGTTCTATTATGACGCCAGTCATCTTGCTATAACGGCGTCGTTAAATAAACGTTATCAAACCAGAATGGGATTGACAAGCGTTTTGCCTGAGATGGGCCAACTCCACGACGTTCAGCACCAGGAACCCTTCTGATCCCATAACTCTCGATCACTCAAGAAGGATCCTTTTTTATTAAAACAAAATAAAGGTATATAGGAACTTAATAAGTTAGGCTTAAAATTTAGGTTTAAGAACTTGTCTGATCCCATATTTCAATCACTTACAGAAGATCCTTTTTCTTTTAAAATAAAGTAAAATTAGCTAATCAGTTTTAGAACTATTGTGCTCTCTTACATACTCAAGGGAGCCACTCCTTTTTATGAATATAAAATTGGATTAGCTATACAGTTGTAAAGCTAGTTTTAGAACTATTTTTATCCCATATTATATATTCAAGTTAACAATTACTATTGATATAAAATTAAAGACTTTAGTTTTAGAACTATTATGACTCCATACTTGCTTGATATGCAGATCCTTTTTAATCAAGAATAAGTTGAACCAATTAAGTATATTTGTAGAACTATTTTGATCTCTTATTCTTACTCAAATTATTCTCGATTTCTTTCTTTTTTATTGAATTAAATAGAAACTTTAAAAGTTCTTTTTATAACTACTATGATCCCTTATATACTCAAAGTTTCATTACTTTTGTCGAAATATTATTAAATAATCTAGATAGCTAGTTCTTTATAGCTATCGGATATCTCACTCGTTTGAAGGAGGCCTATTATTCTCTATTTCATCAACATAAACTAAAATAGCTGTAACCTTAGAAAGTGTGTTCTTATTATTCCTATTTTTATCAAGGGAAAATCAAATTAGAAAGTTTTTTTATTCCAAGGCAGGTATGATCCTCAGGATTAAAAAGTTAGAGTTATTATAAAGTTAGTTTTTCGAGCTTCTCTTTTCCATACTCACTCAAAGGATCCACAGTCTTAGTTTAAAAATCAGCGAGTAACTCGCACGAGCCTCTGGAATGGTCACATCCAAGGTAATTCCACCTGTCTGCCTTGTCATCGAAGGATAGTTGTCCCGAGACGGAGATATTTAGACGTTTACTGATTTTATTTTTTATGACGTCCGAGTTGTTTCCACTGAAACTCTATCGATAAGCTACTGCAGAAGTGTCACTAGGAAAACCTGGAGGATCATTACACCACTTAATTCGGGGTGGTTCTCGTAACATTGATAAAGGCGCGTAAATGTAGCCTACAAACTAATGAGCTAATTTTAGTGTAATAAACATCAACAACAAAAACAGTTAGAGATGCTCTTGAGGCTGGAGATCGCGAGATCAATCAGTCAGTCTGTTCACAAGAACACGCATGTGGAAGTGAAGATGATGGTTGTGGTATGTTGGACGTGGTTGCGATTGTGGCGACGACAGTAATGATGGTGGTGATGGTTATGGTGTTTGTGGAGAGGGTGGTAGTAGGAGCTGTGGTAGTTACGATGGCTGCAATTGTAGTGGTGATTGTGGTGGTGGTGCGTGGCAATGGTCGTTGGTAACAGTGACCGTTGCTGTGGTAATGGTGGTGGTGTTGATACCAGTAAGCTATCCGATACAGAGATTTCTAGCGTAGATGGTTGCAACGGTCTTATTACCAAGAAGCCGCCTGCAGAATGTCAGGCGGCAGAGATGTAGGAAGACAAAACTTTGAAGATTGACGGCGAAAGCCACTCCTGAGCGCCACTGACTCCACGTCGGCTGAATTTGGCAAGGTGTTTGCGGTGTAAGAAGCCACTTCCGGTAGCACACCACCCGCTGATGTCTCCATCGACAGAAACGACTTTCGCCCTCCTCTTCCTCCGCCGCAACCTGAAAACAGAAACAGTCGACGCCTTCATCGGTTTATCATAAAGTCAAACGAAAATAAAAATATCCAATCTAAACTAATCTGGTGATTGCTGGCGCCGTTATCTTGATGCATAAAGCCATTCCAAATCGCAACTGGTGACCGACCACTGGCTAGTACGAAGCTTTGGAATTACAGTAGGCCTAAGTGCCCAGTTCTGTGCGTTCTGTCAATTCTGAAATGTCATTTAGAGTTAAACTTAACACTTACCTGTTTCAGTTTGTTTACCAATCGTAGCCTGGCCTCTAGTTTCTGTGACCCATAGTTTTTCTGTAAATCTGTGCACAGCCGATTCCCCGACAAATAAGCAGTCGTGGACCAACAGCAGCGTGTTCCAGGGTTTCGTATCGTATTTGAAAACTTATATAGCGCCTCTTACAGAACAAACTACTCAGAAGCGCTTCCAGCTTGAGGATCCGGGAAAATAAGAACGTCTTTAAATACGAGATGACTCAGCTCTGTCTCCAGCAGAGACCCTTTGCACGAATCGAAGAAGGAAGGGTGGGAGTGGTCTGTGCCTAAGAGACTTTAGTGCAGTTTCCACCAAACCTCGATTCAACACTGATAGGTTGAAAGACCAAGCAATAGAACATCTATTTGCCTCAGACATTGAAGACAGGTTCACAATTCAGGTAGTGGATGATAGACTCTCGTGACAACTTCACTGAGGCGGCTGAGAAAAGAATCGAGTGGATGGCCAGAAAGGAATGGATTAGCTACGACTCGTAGCAGCTCATCCGAAGGAAGCTCCTGACCAGACGGAGACAAAGAATTATGCGGTTTGCAGACTAGGGGTGAGTACTAGTGAGTTGGAAGATAGGTGAGTCTGCATACGATTCATAACTACACGTTCAAACAGTTTCTACGCAGTCCTAAGTTGAGATGGGTTTGTAATTAGACACGTTGCAGGGGTTTGACAGAAAGTTTCTTTGGCAGAGAATGAACTGTGACATGAGCAAAAGCAGATTGTAACTAAGAGCAAAGAAATAATGTCCCGATAAATTATTATCAAGAACTGTAGCTAATGGTGTGGTGTATAATGTAACTTAAACAGGATCAGAACCCGACAGCGGCTTGATTTTAGTCAGTCATCGGTTCATGTCTTGTGCGTCAGACACCGGTGCTACAGAATTGGAAATTACAATTACGAGATTTAAATCTCGGGCTAGTACGGTCCGTACAAGGAGACCTTAAATGGCTTGGCGCCCATTCAAACGGGCAGCGGTGGTAAGGACATCAACCGATAAATTCATTGAAACTGAGCATGGTAGAGGCCTTACGGTTGCTAATACAAAAACGTTTAGGCCTATAATTTACATTCACACTTTACCTTCAGTCCATCCTCAAATGCACAGCCCATTTAATGGCCAATAAGCCGAAGTTCTCTCGTAGGCCCTACATGGGATTATGTGAGGGACACGCTCCACTGGTTTCCGTCGAGGTATTCCTCCTGGGCGGCCTTGTTGGTCGGCACTGCACCGGCATACATCACTTAGCTCTATGTCTCCAGTCTTGAGTCAACTATGTCGGCGATCGTTGCGTTCTGCTGCTCGTTGAAATATGTAGGGGCCACACTTCCGCACATAAGCTCGAGCCCATCTTATGCCTCCTTCCTCTTGAAACAGGCATCCGCTGCACAGACGCACTCTTGCATTTAACTTTTTTCAGCAAACGTTTTCAAACTGCCTCAAAACGCACTTGTTTAGATCAGTCACGCAGTCACATGTGCAGCGCAGGGACTTAAAATGCGCTAAATTGCCTTGATACATACGCACATACATACAACATGCATACAGTGTGCTCATTTATAGCTAAGTCTGCTAGTATGGTAGTAGTAGTAGTTGTTGTAATAGTAGTAGTTGTTGTTGTTGTTGTAATGGTAGTAGTAGTAGTGGAAGTAGTAGTGGTAGTAGTAGTAGTAGTAGTAGTAGTAGTAGTAGTAGCAGCAGCAGCAGCAGCAGCAGCAGCAGCAGAAGCAGCAGCAGCAGCAGCAGCAGTGGTAGTAAATCAAGGCACACAATTAATTAGTTGGCGAATCGAGCCAGTCCAGCTGCCTTAGGGAACTTTGTGTCTCTACCCACTGCACACGTGACCCAGGGTAACCGACTGAAGGGAGCGATGTGTCCGTCAATAGACGTCGCAGATTAGCGGAATAAAAACGTCGAACAAAGAATTCATCGAAACTGTTGTTTACAGACCAACACCGTGATTGCACAGAGGCGCTCTGCGGCATGACACGTGATGGTCGATTTGTTGAGCGCTCGCCTTGAAACGCGCAGTCTGCGGGTTCGAATCTCCCCTCTAACACGATTAGGATGTATGGACCTTGAGCGGTGGGCACGGTGGGCAATTCGGTGGCGCGCTTTGTGTGTATTTCAACGATTATAGGTTTGACCCGGCTGAGTGGACTCCGTGTAACGACAGTGGACAAGCTGCGCACACGAGTCTCGCTCGTCAGATTCAGATTTACTGAACTTGCAATAAACACATAATTGACTGTATAACCGATCTAAACAAATGTAATCAACTTGTGTGCAATAAATAAATAAAACAGCAAATCCTTAACGCACAATTGCTCGGCACCGTCAACTGTCCCCATAGTACCAACTGACCTCACGTCATTGATGTTCCATATCTTCCTTTGTCTTACTTTCCCTCTTTCTCTTGTCATACCCCCCATAAGATCCCATCCCTACTCTAACTTGTCCTATCCTACCCAACCCGACTCATCCTATCTCTACCACATACAATTTACCCTACCGATCCATTTCTACTCATTATATCCATCCTTCATCAAACCTACCTAGATAGTAGATACCCTACCCAAACCTATCCTACCCTAACCACCTCTACTCATTGTATCCCTACCTCATCCAACCTATCCTACGCTATACTACCAAAACCTACCCTACCCTACTCAGACCTCCCCTATCATGCTCTGCCCTACACTAGCCTACCCAAACCTACCATATCCTACCAAAGAATACCAAACATGCTGTACCCTACTTTATCCTACCCGACTTCATAGATGTACCCTCTCTTACGTTAGGATTCAGCTCGTTCAAAGAAGTATGTCGCTGTTCGAAGTGCTGAACTTAGAACCTATAAATGGACCCCTGAGTAATATCTAATCCTCCTCCTCCTCCTCCTCCTCCTCCTCCTCCTCCTCCTCCTCCTCCTCCTATTTCTCCTCCTCCTCTTCCTACTAATCTCCGCCATTGTCAAACGGTTAAGATGTTGACCCTATGTGCGAACACGTAACGCCATCTGCTTCGCGTGCTTTAAAAAACTTCTCAGTACAATTGCGGCCTTTGACAAACTAACGAAACCAAGTCTACTCCGAAACTGTTTTGGCTTCTGAAATTCTTTGCCTTCCGCGCTCATTTGGCTCACATGTCCACGCTGTGCATTGCTTTGAATTACCTTCCATTACGATTCCTCGCTCAGCCGATGGGCACATGGCGTGTTAACAAATGTCTTACTTAATGTTTTACTTAATTACTTACTTCATTTTACATTCTCTCACCTTGTCTCGCTTGCTCTGCCTTACCTTAGTTTAAGTTACCTTACCTAACCTTACCTTAGTTAATCTTACCTAACGTAGCACTGCCCTGCTTTGCCTTACCTTGCCTGACCTAACCTAACTTTCGTTTACTTTAACTAACTAACTAACATAATAATAATAATAATAATAATAATAATAATAATAATAATAATAATAATAATAATAATAATAATAATAACAACAACAACAACAACAACAATAATAAGACGATCTATATAGCGCTGCAGCACGGCTGAGGCCGAAAAGGGGCGCTGTACGAGTTAAAAAATCAACGACAGTCATATGATATTTTGAAGGATTGGTCTCGAGTCGTGACTTGAATGTGTCC
Source organism: Norana najaformis (assembly GCA_964023275.1). Taxonomy (NCBI): domain Eukaryota; kingdom Metazoa; phylum Annelida; class Clitellata; order Crassiclitellata; family Hormogastridae; genus Norana; species Norana najaformis. The sequence goes on from OZ029923.1 coordinate 21,516,145, forward strand.
ACAGATGGTGCATTCTTCACATGGCCTGCAAGATGGTTCCACTCAGTAGGTCCTGCGACAGAGAAGGACCATATCTGCCAAACCTTGTGGAAAAGCGTGGGATATGCAACTGATTCCTCGATGAGGACCGCGGCAGCCGACACCTGTTCTCGTTGTCTGCTACTCAAATGCAGAAGTCTCGTCTAGAGTTCGTGATAAGGTCATTCAGAGCCTTGTATGTGATAGGCACAGTTCTAGGTGATCCGCTGAAGAAAGCGAGTGCAAGTTGTGGTCCAGCCTATCTCATCTTGTCTAGATTTCGTTACAAAACCTTTTCTTACCTTAACTAACCTTGCCTTTTCTTACCTTACCTTACCTTACTAAACCTTACCCTACTTTACTTTCATTCTGTACTGTTAGTTTGCCTTACCTTATCTGACCTTACTTTACCTCATCTTATCTAAACTTATTTTTACCTGACGTTACCTTCCATTTTCCTTTACCTTATCATTTGTAGTCTGCGAGAGACTGTTACCTGTAGGTGTGAAGTAGGCGAATGAGTAACTGAAGTCGTGTGATGGATGATCGATCAATAATTCTTTGTCTCCCGTTCGTAGAACCTGAAATCGTTGTCGAGGGAGGAACTGAGGCTGTTGTTGTCCAACTTGTCCACTGTTCCCTGCGAGGAGGACCCTCAGCTGCTTCATCCGCCTCTCCTTCGAACGTCTGTTCTGGAACCAAACCTACGGTCACAAGACAATGAAAAATGCCACCTACAATCCTTCTCTTACTGTACTTTACCCCATAGTTTGTCTAATCTAATCTAATCCATTCTATTCTATTCTTGTCTGAGAATCTCTACTGCGCCACTGTAAAAATGCTCAAGGCGTCAGTCGATGGTCGCTGCTAAGCAAAATCGATGTGAACGCCAAATCCAGTGGGATTACGATCAAAAACCAAGAAGGAAATCCGAAAGAACTTGAAACAGCCTTCTGAAGGAATGAGTGAATGAAATGTTTCGAGTGATGAAACACGTTGACGCCATTAGATTTGATCCTGGTTTCGTGTCTTCAGTTGTGTGGAGCGCAGCAGAGGAGGTCTCCTCCTGAAGTGGCGCTGGGCCCGATATAACTTCCGATCATTATATACTGTAATTACAGCCTTACCTTACATTTTCTTACATTACTGTAGATAAGAGATAGTAGGCTTCAGTTAAGATAAGTTTAAGACCATTAATCTAGTGGTTAGCATGCTGGGCTGTCAGTCGTAAGGTCAAAGGTTAAATCCTCGCGGGGCAGAATTTGCTTCGAGATTTCGGCTCTACTTGCGCCCCCTAGCGAACTCAGCCATAAAACGAGTATACTGACCGTACACTGTCAATGGGAAGATCAGGCGGCGAGGAAGAGGGCTGGCCACTTGCCCTCAAATGCCGAGGCTAAGAAAACTGAAGCTAGCGGTTCATAGCAATGGCTGCCTCTAGGGGTTAGCTTAAGGGATTCTTCTCCCTCCTCCTCTTCCTCTTCGTCTTCTTCTTCCTCCTCCTCCTCCTCTTCCTCTTCTTCCTGTTCTTCTTCTTCTTCCTCTTCCTCTTCTTCTTCCACCTCCTTTTACTCCTCCTCTTCTTCCTCCTCCTCTTCTTCTTCCTCTTCTTCCTCCTCCTCTTCTTCCTCTTCTTCCTCTTCTTCTTCCTCTTCTTCCTCTTCTTCTTCCTCTTCTTCCTCCTCCTCTTCTTCTTCCTCTTCTGCCTCTTATTCTTTGGTCCTTAAGTACGGTGCAGCAACGTAACTTCTATAGCGGCACCTGAATGACCCTCGTGTTGAGACCAGTCTGTTGAGCGAGCTGCTCACGCAGCTGACGCGTCGGCTTAGGAGTGGCCGCAAAGGCCGCCTTCAACGTCTCAAGCTGTTTTGGCTTGATCGTTGTCCGAGGATCTCTTCTCTTCGTTCCAGCTTGATTCGAACCCTCGTCGCTCGGCGTCGACGCAGGACCTTCGTATTTTGGCTGGCTGATGCAGCTGCAGTCGTCAAGATCCATGGTCACTCCCTTACTCGAATCTCCCGTCTGGACGTGGTTGCTCGAATCGATAGATTCCTTTGATGCAAGGTCCCTTCGCCCGGAAGAGGATTCTTGGCAAGTATGGAAGCGCCTGGATGAACTATATTCCACTTCCGGCTCATCTTCTTTCTCCTCTGATAACAAACTGACTACCGGAAGTTCGTCATCGTTCACTGAAGAGGAAAACAAGAATTCAGTTCATGTCTCAAAAAGGCTTTACATAAATGACGACAAGCTATTTCAAGCTGTCGTATGTCTATATTCTCAGCCGTGTGTCTGTCTGTCTGTCTGTCTGTGTCTGTCTGTCTGTCTGTCGATCTGCAAATCTTTAAAAAGCAGACAATGTCATTGCGCACAGCGGTGGTCTGGGTGTCAGTCGGCGTTACATTGCACAGCGTATCCTTCCGCTGAATGCGTTCGTGACAATACAACGACTATCAGTGTCGTATTAGAACTTAGTCGACCAACTTTCTATAAGACAAACGGATCGTTGCATTCATGGGGTGGGCTGCTCTTAGTGACGGGGAGCTTAAGAGGGGCAACGAAGAGGTGCTTTGGGGTGGAAGGACTTTAAAAGGATAGGCGCAGCTTTCTCAAGGCTTGTAGCGATAAGGAGGCCGCGTCGAGGACTCCTCGAAAACCGTCGATCACACAAACTGTGTCAGTCCGTCGTGTCAACTTGTGCGCCACAAGGATTGATTGTAAGTGTGAAATCGAGGCTGTTGGGAGCGGAAATTGCCGGAAAACACTTGTTGATCATGTGATGAATTTATGTACGAATGTTGTCAACCGTAATCGTCGGAAGATGGCAGCCCACGCGAGACAAACGAATGTGTTCGCTAGTCGAAGACGCCGGACGTCGGCATGTAAAGGAAAGTAATTTAATGCGCTGCAATGCAAAGTGAGGCTTAGTTGGCCTGGGTCAGGGGGCCTGGAACCCGGGTCCTCTGAAGCCTGTTTTATTTTTTTAAATGCGTTGGCTTCCGGGGCTCCGCCACGGACCCCGCTGGCGTGGTTACGACGTTCCCCAGACTTCCTAGTCGTTATAGGGGCTTTGCGCCGTTGACTCTGCCTGTCCCATAGATCCTCAATTTTTAACCAAGTACTGGACCACTGACTATATATACGCCGCTGTGTCCGAACCAGTGATAATTTCGACTGAGAAGGATAACAGCTGACGAAATGAACTCATCCAGTGTGTAGATCGCTTTGCGCTGCTGCCAAAAGGGCTTCACTTGTAAATAAAACTGACTCGCCGTGAGTTATTGAACACACAGACTGGATTTCTGTGCTCTTTTTTATTAGCACTAAACAGCTTTCTATTACTTGAAGTTTTCATGCATGAACAGCTTAAATAAGTTAACTTTATATTAAGAGTAGTTTACAAAATACAGAATTCTGATGGCTGAGCATAATAATATCTTTGCACGTCAGCACAGCCACCCTGATCGTGTTGTCTATAAAGTTTATAAAAAAGCAGCACAAGCGTATACTCCAAATTTACTCTCTCTGATACTACATGCTTCAAAATTCCTCGGATTACGGGGCTTCACCCCGCGGACCTCGATTTTGGGGCTTACGACGCTCCTCTGGTTCCCTCCCTATTTATTCGTTGTCGCCTTTAGTTACTTCATTGGTAACTACTCGTTAGGTCCCTTGTGTCATTTCATTTCTGTTATAAAGTTTTATATTTGTTGTTGTTTTTATGTTTGTCACAGCGAATTGAAACAAATTTGAATTTCATCCGAAGTCTGTTCGGAATAAATATACAGATAAATAGATACATAAACATCTAAATAACTAATATATTTTTGTCGACTTATTAACGTATTTGCTCGTTAATTTATTTTTTATTCACTTATTTATTTATTCGTTAAACGGATACCGTTCTTGTGGATGACGTAGTCATCCCTGCAGACAAATCCTTTGTCGTCGATGACGTAAACTTCGTCGCCTGTCGTCAGTTCTCGCCGACAGGTGGCGCATCGGAAGCAAGTCACGTGGTAGACCTTATTCTTCGCCCATCGTACCATTTCCCGCGGAGAGATTCCACTTCCGCATCCGGAGCACTTCTTTCCATAACGCCTACAAGCGAAAAGCATATTTCATAACGACTGAGTAGCTTCTTCTTGAGTGGCGCAATATAAATTTCCGTTACTGCTCGAATTTGGTGCAGCAGGTTTGCCGTGTACGTTCGTTCGTCCATTCATCTAAATATCGTTCATTCATTCATTCATTCATTCATTCATGCATTCATTCGTTCGTTCGTTCATTCGTTCATTCATGCATGCATTCATTCATGCATTCATTCATTCATTCGTTCATTCGTTCATTCATGCATTCATTCATTCGTTCATTCATTCATTCATTGAGCTGTTCACCTAGTCACATAGTCATCAGTTCAACTATTCTTTAACTGTGAGCAGCTTAAATGGTATCCAAAAAGAGGCCTTTCACCGTTGTTTTTTACCTTCACCTTTTTCTGCTACATGAGGTGAAAATCAAATTTCATTTTGCATCAATAACTGTCATCAGAGTGGCAATTCAAACAGTGTTCAGTGTCAGCTAGGTAGGTGTGCTTGTATGCTTGTGTGTGCTATCATATACGTGTGCTTGTGTGTGTTTGTATCTTCGCAGTCGTGTGGCGGTGGTGTTTGAGTGGGTTGAGGGGTAGGTGTCTATTCATACCGCAGGCGTCAACTCCGAATCTCTCTTTGTGATCGACACGATTCGCATTTATTCGCGGGATCACGGGCCACACAACTGCGGCTTACGAAGGACGTGTGTCGCTATTGTCAGCGGTCCGTGTCCGTGCATCTGCGGACGAAGTGCCACAAGCAAACTGCATAACGGGCTCGCCAAGCTCCCTACATGGGACTGTCTTCTGTTCAGCATAGCATGCTTTAAAAATAATGCCTGAAAGTGACATATATTGATGTGTGGTACCACTTCAGTGTTATGTTTTGGGAGGCTTCTCTGTGGATATGGATGTCCTTCTGTCTGGGGACGATACGTAGGCTACACATTTTCCCAATACTTAAGAACTGTTTTCGCCGAGGCTGGGCTGAGAGCGCCTCCGAATAGATATCTTGAAGGGACGATATATAAATTCTCTCATCGAGTGAATGAATGAATGAATGAATTAATTAATTATTTAATATAATTAGAACGTGCACAGACGTACACCGGAGGATTCAAACTTTTACAAAAGTGTTTTCCTTAATCTTATGTCTTTGTTAGATTTCATATTCATTATCTCATTCAGTTTTTCCAGTTTTCAAGATTTTTTATGAATTCTTTAGAAACTAATTGACGTTATAATTAGTATTCAGTGTTTAGCGACATCTTGTGGCTGCCAGAGCCGTTGACGTCTACCTTTTCTTACATCACAAAGTGCTTGTATGTTTATTAAGAATGCAGCAGTAGTTTCTGTTTAAAGACGCTGTCTTTTAACTTGACTACTTGACTACTGTAACTCTATTCTTGTTCGCATCATAAGTCAAACATGCAGAAACTTCAGAGTTCAGAACTCCTTGGCTAGGGCCACAACTAATAAGTTAAAAATGAGCACATAACCCTTGGGCTTAAATCTTTCCACTGGATTCCTGTTCAGCAGAGAATTTGTTTGAAACTGGGCTTATAAAACTTTGAACTCTGGCCAATCACAATGCTTAAATGCAGTCCTCATTCCCCAGGCTTATCATTATTCAACCAGTTCATCTGACTGTCATGCTCTGGTCATTCCTAAGTCTTGAACCGTTCTTCGTGAACTGGCTTTTTCGATTGCTGGACTTAGATTTTCGGACGCTCTCCTTGAATATATTCATTCTGCTCAGTCACTTGACATACCTTTCTCAGACAGCTTCAGACTTAAGACCTTTTCAGACCGCTTATCCACGACAGTATGCCTCTCTGTCTTTGTCGGCTGATATTGTGGCTTGGTTTTTGCGCCTTCGGTTGATGCTTTGTGCACTAGCCACTGGCGCGATAGAAGTTACTACTTACTTATTAGCGTCACCCCTCCTTTATCCACCCGAACGCGGTAATGACAGTTTTGGAGTTGGTTTCCAATGTTTAACAACATCTTAAGGCTGCCTGGACCGTTGTCGTCGATTTTACTGTACTCTACAAAGTGCAGACTAAAATAACCACGATTTACGTTGTAGTAGTAGAATCAGAAGTTTCATGACATCACATGGCAGCACTGACCGTTTAAGGCTTTACAAAATGTTCAAGAAGAAAAACATTCTGCTTTAAAATAGTTTGCAGGGCCGGTTTAACCACTAGGCGAACTAGTCGGTCGCCTAGGGCGGCACATTTCTGGGGGGCGGCAGAAAAGCTACATAAAGAAATATTTTTTTAAACATTGCCGCCGTTTTGCCACCATTTATTAATAAATGAGTTATACGAAAATAAGAAACGGCTGCACCCTGTGTGAAGGTTATATTAACTTAGTTGATTTAATATTAATTAGTTATCGCACTTACCACCGGTAAGTGCGACAGGTTCGCCTAGGGCGCCAAATACTCTGGCGCCGGCCCTGATAGTTTGGTTTAACTAACAACAAGCAAAGTCACAATTAAACAAAACATTAAACTCTAGATCTAACAATAAACGAAAGAAACCATTAAACTTAAACGAATTTCGTCAGTTACCATTAAAACCTTGTGGTGAATAGTAGTGTACACGTGTGTGGCGACTGTATTATACATCAGAGCATGGAGGTTAACATTATTTAATGGATGATTAATGCGTCATCAATTTCGTTAAATTACTGAAATTTCGTCAATTCGTCAAATTGAAATCATAAATTTCGTCGTGTATAGATGTTGTTTAACGACGCTGTGTCATAACGAAGATGAATAGCGTCGCCCTCCTCCTTTATCCAGGTTTGGGATTGGCACCACCAGAACACGGCAGAGTTCTAATGTCCATTTCCAGTATTTAACGAAATCTGTAGAAATCTCGAGATTACGATTACGATCAACGACATCTTATAGCTACCAGGGCCTTTGACGTCGACCGTACCTTACCTCGCATCGCATCATGATTAAACACTATGGTTATAAGTTCCACTGTTTTTAACGATATCTTGTGGCATCAAAGACCGTTGACGTCGCCCTCCTCCTTTGTCCAGGCTTGGTACTGGCACCACCCGAATACGGCGGTGGCGGTATGGCTGAGTTCGTGTGTGGTTATCTCACTTTCAGCCAGATTAAACGCATAAAAAGAGATGTCGAAAATGGCAGCAGATAGTTGACGTCTACGAAAGGTCTGGCTGTGTTAACGTCTACTTTTTTACAGATATAATTATTCATTATTGCTCATGTCATTAATTATGTTATTGTCTTGTTCATTACCATAAAGGCTCTTTAGAAGTTTCCAAATATAATGCTCCGTAGTGCAATGCAAATGTAATGGAATGTAAATGTGATTTATGCGATGCAAATTCTGCCGGGTAGTGCGTTCCAAAATTTATACAGCGCCGTTAACCTTAGCGGACATTATATAGCGCATACGCACCGGAAGAAGTCGTGTCTACAGAAGAGCCGTCCATCTCGTAAGTGACATCTGTCAATCAAAGGACATCTGCAAACAGCGCACTGGACGCACGAAGTATGCCAGGTCAGGTCAAGGACACGTGACAGGAAGCGGTCGCCGATCGGAGACTGACATCCGGCGCATAGCGTTACCATGGCTACGTCAAGAATGCCTCCACGATCTTCGTTTTGATATCTATCTGTCTGTCTGTCTGTTTGAGTCTGTCTGGTTGTCTGAGTTTCTGTCTACAGGTGTGAATCTATCGGTGCATTTCTCCTTCTCACCTCGTCTGACTGGTTGTCTGTTTCTTTGTGTTTGTCTATCTGTAGCTCTGCTTTGTAGTCTGTCTACCTATTTGTATGTCTACCAGTTTGTCTTTCTGTCTGCCTTCCAGTCTTCCGGCGATTGTGTGTCTGACTGTACACCTGTCTGTCTGTCTTTGTGTGTCTGGCTGTCTGTCTGTCTCCAAAGCCCTGAACCTAGCAATTCACCCTGACGATCCTTGTTTGCTTGGTTATTCACAAGGTGTTGCTTTAGAACATGTTGCTTAACTGTGCAAACGAGTTGTCTCATCTAGTCATAAAGTGCAATTCTGTTCTGACAACTCACTCCTGTCAATTAGCAACAGCAAAAATTGTATTTAAAACGGACATAGACAACATCTTTCGTCTTAACAATTTGATGACGTCGATGATAATACATTCTACTACGGTGACTACCACTACTACTACTACTGCTGCTGCTGCTACTACTACTACTACTACTGCCAGAGACGTCGATCCGCTGTGAAGACTGTGCATGGTGCCCGGTATATATCGCAAGCGCGGGTCGCGAGCATACATGTATAATGTGAGTCTGAGGCGAATCGCACATTGGGATGCAGGGGCAAAGCTCCTGGTCTGGGGTGGATCGAAGGCGAAATCCCTTGAAGCTGAAAACCAGTACACAACTAAGGCCAGTTGCTTGCATAAATTCCTCGATGTTTCGTGAATTCGGCGTCACCATAATTATGTATGTCATAGTATATGTTCATGGGTCCAATCTCAGAGGCCGCGACCGAACTGGCCCGGCTGCCATACATCTGCCAGTCGGTCAGACGTCGGTGTATCTACAGCATAGGACAAAATTCATCACAGATAAGTAAGTAATGACAAATGGTAAGTTTTGTCAGTTCAGAGATGTTTGGCTGCCTTTAGCGATTTTGCATATTAAAATATTGCCGGGACCTAGCCAATGACCGGGAGCGAGCTCCCTTTACAAATATTGTCCTGGCCCAGACCCTGGGGCCCCACGATGGACGAATCTGATCTTACCTTCCTATCTATTTTGTTTTGACTAAGCGCCTGTGAACAAGCTGGCTCCTTCGACTTAGCTTCATTTGGGCGTTGTAAAAATCTCGAGTTTACGATTACGATAACTACAACTAATAATAACAATAATGATAATAATGATAGGCCTGACGATGATACTAATGAAAATAATAACGATGATGATGATAATAATAATAACAACATTATTCAGCAGACAGATAATTATAAAGATTATTAATATTATTATGCCTATAATAATAATTATTATTATTATAAAGATAATTACATTGATTAGGCAGGCCTTACCATTATTCGATTACCTAGAGGTCACAACGAGTCAGCATTCGGCAGAAAGCGAGTCATGCAGAAGCGTCATGTTGTAACTTTAGTACTTTACGGCACCTTCTTTATGTAGCGCAAATTTAGCAAACTTATTGCAAGCCAGTTTTACTACGACTACACAAAGGATGGCACACTGGCGACAGCCAAGGACACGCCATCACGAAGCCACGCCCCGTTCGACAAGGCGTGGGAGGTGCTAGTGTCCATGTAATCAGGTTATTCGTCAAAAGTTATGTCAGTTAACGTTACTGACGGATCGCCGGCCTTTCACGAGTTAGCATCAATTGGCCATAATTCATTTGTTCGTTCGTTCATTCACTAAGTAAATGCATTACTGATAATAAGGGGCCGTCCATAAATGACGTCACGCACCTAGGAGAGGGAGGGGGTCACACTTCTGTGACGATTTGTGACGAAGGGGAGGGGGTTTAAGAAATGTGACGTCACATCATCATATCAAACAGTTTGGATTGTTTCGAGTCATTGTTATTAAACATTTTTAATAACTGTAATGATTCTACCAGAGCTTTTCATTTTCTGGAATGCATAATGGAATGCATAATGATTGTAATAATTATACTCCCTCGATTTTTCTTCGTTCTACTTTATACTTTCAAGTATTTTTATAGCTATAATTAATTTATTTGATAATTATAAGAAATTTGCATATAACATTCTGGACATCTGGTTTTTTCGGGGGGGGGGGGGGCAGAGCTATGTGATGTCATATTTGAGGGGGTATTACTTTTGTGACGACGTGTGACGAGGGGGAGGGTCAAAATCGTCCTAAATTGCGTGACGTCATTTATGGACGGCCCCTAATAATAGGGTCATTCCAGCTCAACTCAACCAATTCTGACGAAGGTTCCAACTCGACCATCTCAGAATTGGCTGAAATTTTAACCACATGTTGCAAGATGTATAGGATGGAAAAGCCCAAAATTTTTCTGCAATATTTAAAATACTTTCCAAGTGTGCAGAGGTCAGGCTCAGTACCTGTCCATAACAACGACCAGCAGACTTTTTTTCTTTACTTACCTATTAAACATATACACAAGTATAAACTCGCACACGAACAGAGACATGAAACGGAAAAACTGCATAATGTTGTACATTACAATACTTTACCAATCAATCTGCTCCTGTTCTGTGTTAGTAAATGCATGAAACGGCATGACGAAGTGATAGCTTTGGCCTCAAAAACACATGACGAAATCTGTTGTTACTATAAAGTCAATACACTTATATAACAATTTATCTTTAAATCTATATTAGCAATAGTGCAAGCTTGCTTATAATCTAATCTAATGATTTCTATAGCACTGTTATCATAATGCCCAATGCATCAATTGATGGTCGCTTCAAGTGAAATAATAATCAAAATCATAATCCATGTTGAAGCCAGGTCAAAGAAACCAGAAGCCAAGCTACGGTGGGTAAGTATGTTGAAACAGAAGAGCTTAAAACGAGGTCCTAACTAAACCAATGTCTGTCAGTTTAAACACAGCTAAGCAGTGATGAAATCTGCAGCCAGTCGTTACTACAAAGTCAATATGCTCATATAACAATTTATCTTTAAATTAATGTTATCAACAGTGCAAACACACTCACTTATTATGACAACCCAACCAAACTAGTATCTGTCAGTTTTATTACAATTAAGCGATTATGCAGTCCAGCTTTAGCATAAAATACCAAGAAACCCTACAAGTCTGACCCTTTAAAGAGATAAATGCCACTGCCTTTCATGCACAAGTTTGTACAACTGTAAACAGTATGCAATACGCATGCTACCATTTTTATTTTGTCAGTTCATCATATGTGCTTTACCTGTGAACTGTGCACTTTTTGACAGGAAACAAATGTCAGTTTTATTAATGTAATCCTCGGCAAAACATTTATGCCCGAATCGATCACAACAGCGACCGCTGATAGCAGTTATTAATAGAGATCACTGATGCATGTATAATTTTGCCCAAATTATGACAAAACCAGAAATAGTCTCAGCAATAGACCATGAATTGCCATTCTATCCATGTATGTTTTCTATGCTTGCTGACAACATTTTCAATAATAATTCTGGGATCAACCAGTGAAAAGCCACATATTATCTGATGTCATATTATTGTCAGTGATCAAATATTCTGTGCTAATTGCACATGAATGTGCAAAAAACAGTCTTACAAACATCAACTAAGTCTTCATGAATAATTATAGAATTATGCATATTGAATGCATCTTTAATGAACGTAACACTTAAAAGGCCACAGTAAAACGTCTGTTACATGTAAAGGCTTTCACAAAGATGAACCAAAATGTACAATGCCGGACAATGGACACTGCTGGTTGCTTCAGCCAGGAACTTTGCTCCAAAAGAACCCACAGTTACAATTTCCTCAAAGTGTTCATGGTTGTAACAATTTGAAAAAGATGAATCTGACTTAAAACTATATTCCAAGCAGACCAGTTCAAACAAATAAAAAAAATGCATCTTTCGATTTATCTGGAAAACAGACAGTCACTGCAGATGAAATCTCTCAGCAAAAGAAAACCTTCACCTAAGCACCTGACAGCATAAGTCTTTGAAGACAGTAAAAGCTAAATTCAGAGTACAACACTGATGACGTTATTTCCTGGCTGTCTTCTTCCCAAAGAATGACGAAATGGATTTCATGCCTCCCTTGTCCACTTTGCTCAGAAGTTTCTGTGCAGCTGTCAGCTTCTCTGTCTAAAGTTGCACCAGAAGGCACTGGGTTAGATTTCAATACATTTCAAAACAATAAACCATATTGTAACTGTAATCAGAAATTTTTATAGCACCACTTCAAGAATGATTTTAGAGGTGCTATCTACACTAACCTAACTGATGCTAAATTTCATTAGGAACAAGAAGTTCATCAGTACACAAACTGGAAAACTAGAAAAGCCACCAGTGGCAGGCTCCTGCACACACACGCTGCCCAACCAACGGGTTAGTATGCTGCTGGCAGAAATGTACAGTTATCAGCAAATATCGTTATATTAACACACTGTGGAGAACTTAGCGTAGTTATCAAGTTGCAGTTGTGGTGGCAGCTGGACCTGCTGCATGATTGTGTTATCTTTAGAAAATTTTGTAAGCTGTTGGTAACAAATGGCGCAACGTACGCAAATAATTTCAGACAATTCAGACAGATTTCTTCAGTAAAATGTAATGTAAATCAGTTCTGTGGCTTCAGACTTAAGCCTACAGTGGGTAAGAAACCAATTTCTCATGCTCAGTGATGCACAGTTAATACCAAGCTGCACAACCATGGCAGACCATGATAAATCAGCATACAACGGCAAATCGAATAAAGGACTGAAAATCAATTACACCTTCTTGCCTATCGATGCATTTGGTTGACTGTAATCTTCTAACGGAGACAGAACATCAATTCTAGACTTCTAAAAAGTCACCAGAAAGACCAAAATTTACAAATTAATCGAAAGCAAGTTCAAGCCATTTGAAAGAACAATTTCCTAACTTGATAACTAGAATACCAGAAAAGAAGTCTAATGTTCTAAGAATTTAAAATGTGGAATTTTTCCTGAAGTCTTTTACAAGACTTAATAAGAAAGCAAGAAGTAAATGCATGCAAACTTATCTACCTTAAACACAGTAAGATCACAATCAGCACCAGACTTCATCATCAACAATCTGAGAGCTGCATTGTGAAATCAATTCAAAGTGCTAAAACAGTTGACTTTAAAACTATCAAAATCTGTTGAAACCAAGATCTGACAAACATTATTACGGGCTTGACAAAAAGTGATTCTGCATTATAAAGAAATGCACTGAATCAAACATTTGCTGTGGTTCAAATGGTTCTGAACATCCCATAAAAAACTTACACAACAGGCAGTTAGGCTGCACCGTTAGACACACGACTGCCAATTTCTCCGCTATGATAAATTCAAAAGTTGGCATGTGCATTATACACATGTGTACATTATAGTCAAGACTTTGCACACAAAGATTATGCAGCCATTACTTCAGACAGAAGAGCCAAGTAATGCTACTGAGGAATACACTTTTACATGAAGTGGCACTTGATAAGTGTCCAGTTACATCACGTATATATGTCACAAGACAGTTAACACAGATCCTTTTTGTTGGAAGAAGAGCTGTCGATGGGGGGCCATATTAATTCACTCTGCAGGACTTGCTTCTAAGAACTGCGTCAGATAAGGGCTATACATCGAAACCTGTCCTATAGCGTGACTGTAACGCTCGTCCATTCTTTCATCATCACATGTCTGGACTACTGCAACTCTATCCTGGTCGGCCTGCCTAAATACCGCATTCGTCAGCTCCAGTCTGTCCTCAGCTGTGCTGCTTGGCTCATCGCTGGTACATCCAGATTTTCGCATATTTCTACCTACATACGAGACACCTTACACTGGCTTCCAGTCGAGAAGAGGGTACAGTTCAACATATTCCTCATGGTCAGGTCCTCAATCGTTGGCTCAGCGCTGGATTATATCAATGAGCTCATCAAGCCGGTTGCTGATCAACCTGGTCGACAGAGACTACGATCGGCGACACATGGTCAACTCACTGTACCGCGTTCTTGTACGTCTGCCCGGGCGGGCCACGCCTTCTCCACTGTGGGGTTGTCTCTCTGGAACACTCTTCCATCACACATCTGATCCCTTGCTTGTTCAACAGTTCAAGAAACATTTTCTGCCCATCTCAAGATGTTCCTATTCAGAGACCGTTAGGTAGCCGTGCTGCGGCGCCTTTGTGAGTTACTTAAAAGGCGCTTTACAAATTCAGTGATACACACATACATACATATACATCCCTTTAGATACTTCTCAGAGACACTATTTCTTATTAAATTACTGAATAAGTGGAAAATGGTGCAAGCCTTGGTTGGTGGTGAATTAACAGAAGACGAGTCATCAGCTGCTGCCGGTTCCTCCAATGAAACACTACACAAGAAGTAAAACACATCAGAAACATAATCCACTCACTGCCTCTACCTCTGGTATTATTCCTTATTTGGATAACATCCGATTTAAATTCTCATGGATCATAGAGGGAAAATTATCTACAGAATGAGCTTTTGATAGTCACTTCTCAACTGCAATTCCCCTCATCCAGAAAGGATGAGAAAGGCCACAGTCAATTCTCGAAAGGCTTCAGCACTGGCTTTCGAACTTTCATATGATTTCCAGACAACATTATAACAATTTTCCGGCATACTAGCATATAATTCACAAGAAATCTTTCAAAACAGCTCCATCTTAGTAATTGTTATAAACTTTGTTTAAACATACTCAATATGTATCAAGAAATCTGTTGTGAGATCAGGTTCAAGATACTCTGCAATCAAACCGGATGCATAGCGCAAATAGTCATCTGAATCAGACAACAAAACAACTGCAAGCAAGTGCTAAACAAGCGTCTAAACACCTTTAAACAACAGTCAGTTACTTGATTCACCTGGCTTCCTTAATCCACCTCCCATGAAACATAGCAGACATGTATCAAATTTCTCTTCGTCATTTAGCACTCCAACACTGAAGCCCTCTTCTGCCTACGTTTGGTATTCTAAACTACCATGCAATAAATGTTCACCAGCAGAACAACTGAAGTTGCACAGAACAATAAAATGGTCAACAATAAAACAATGCTAGGTACATCGCCAACCATTTTCTAAGTTCCCCTGAAAGGCTCAATTTCTCTAAATTATTCTTCTCATCCAAATCAGTTTATTCTTCGTCTTCTTACGAAAAGGGAATTGGCTTTATGGCCAGATGACCTTTGCAATCCAATGCATCAAACATTCAGAAGTACTTGCTGAAATTACTGACTTTCAACTGCATGAGCATCAATCTCTTTTATCGAATTGCAGACAAGACCAATTCACCCATCTCAGAAGTCTTCAAAGGCACTACATAAATATTCAGATACATACGTTTATGCATACATCTCGTTACAGCCTAAACCATAACACAACAGATAAAAACAAAATGAAAAACTAATCTGCTATCTAAAATCTCAAAATTTCTTAAATGCTCTTTAATGAGTGATTTATAAATAGAACAGCAGACTTATCAACAGAAATAACAGTTAGACAGTGCCATGTCTTGAACCATCCTCGAGTTGAGGATTGGCTGCACCACGGACAATTTTGTTCCATCTGCTTCTGTCCAGTCTCCTTCAATAGCTGGTCAAATGATAATTCAGTCCATGACTTAAAGTTATCAGTTCATATCATCTTAGGTCTTCCCTGAACTCGGGATCCAGGAGTTGTGCCTTGGATGATCTCTTTGTGAGTAATCGCAGACTATTCTCTCCTTTAGCAGTCTCTAGGACCCACTCATGTCTTCTTAGCAGTACACGGTACTATAACAATCATCTGCCACAGACACCTCATTTCAAATGCTTTAGTTCTTGCCTCCTCACCTTTCTCGATGATCCAGCTTTCACAGCCATACTGTGCCACTGGCCATAAGAGCTTTCAGAAGTCATATCTTTGTTACAAGCAAGTAGCGACTTTTCCATACCTTTTTCTCTGCTGTCCCAAAATCTTGTTCTTTAATCAGCCTTGACCAAATCTCTTTAATGCATTCAGAGTCTTCACATAAGTGAGCCAAGATATAGAAATGTGTCAACTTGCTCCAGCTGGTTACCTTTTTTACCTTGTACTTTGATACTGCAACCATTTGTTACCATGATCGTGGTTCTGTCCACAAAGTGGAAGACATGGAATGCACAGATTGTGAAAGAGACACAATACAGAGACAGGAAAAGAGACAGGATGGAAACACAGTGAGAGAGACAGAATAGACAGAGAGCGAGAGAGGAACCTGGAGAATAATCAGATGCTGATTTGCTTCGTGTGAAAGTGGAAAGAATCGCTCCACTTGAAACATCCACGCCATGCTGCTTCAAAGCCTTTACCAATCGATCATACTGAAAAGACAATACATGGACTATTAAATAATAACATTTCAAACTTGGACAACTCAGTAAAGGCTTGAATGAGTAAAAATACAGCAACGGAGAAGTAGCTAGCCTCATCATGAGGCAAAGTTTCAGTCATTCTAGTGGTAGCTAAGATGTCAACACACAGAAACACAAGTGCACAATGGTTGATGCTGTTGCTGTCTGCTGCAGCAGCAGCATCAGCCGCTGCTTGCAGTTTCCTGCTCTACTTTGCAGGGCAGGAAACTGCAAGCAATCTACAACAGAGTGACTGAGACTCAAATAACACATTCGCTTGCAAAATGACAGACTACTAAATATGATGAAACAGGCGGTTACATATGTGCATATTTTACATATTTTATGGCTGAAGAAAACAGAAGTGCCTAAGGGTCATTCCATGTCAACTCCACCAGCTTTGGAAAGTATCCTCATCTTTGCATCAGAGATTTTGATAAGTTTTGGCCAATAGGTAGACAAATATGTATCATGAAGGTCTGCAAAATTTCAAACCCTAACACCTAGTAGTTCCCGAGATACGAGGTTTACATAACACCAGGGTAGCCCGATTTTCAGTGCTGCAGCAAATTACATGTTTCGTCTACATATTCCGGTAATTGTATTTCATTAGCTATTATACGTACAACTTTCCACATAGCTTCAATATGTGGCTTAGCTTCAGGAATGTAAAATACTAAGCTCTACTCACATAATTTTATCATCTGGCATGCCAAACATGGTACTTTGTAAATATTTAGCAAATACAATAGCTAATTCTGCATAAGGCAGAGCCATTATCCTTCAACCAAACTCAAGTTGCAATTTTTCCATAATACTACACCAGGTGGAATACTCGGAATTTAAATTGTGCTTGTTTAAAATAGTTATTTGCTTCACAGATTGGGTTCAAAGTTTTAGGTCTGTAACTGTGAACACAAGTTGATGTTACTTTCCATGACCTGGAAAAGCATTTGGGCAATTGTCTAGAATCTTATGGAAAATTGCAGCAAGAGTTTTGCTGAAAGTTAACGGCTCTACAGCATGCAGAACTAGCTATCACCTTTTGCAAAATATTTACAAAGTAGCACGTTTAAAACAACATTTAAAATGTTGGACAGAGCTAATTAACATTTTACGTTTCCTGAAACTACACCACAATCTGAAACAGGTGCAAAGTTTCATGCCTGAATGTGGAATAGCTACTGAAATAGTGATCCAAAAACATTAAAAAATCATTTAATTTGCCAAGACACTGAAAATCAGGCTACCCCAGGTGTACTGTAGCAGGAACGACTTGGTATTAAGGTCTGAAAATCTGAGACCTTCATGATACATAGGACTCTACATATTGGCCAAAACGTATCAAAATCTGAGACAGAGAAGTGGGGACAACCCACCACAGAATGACCCAGAGTGGAAACCAAATAAATTCGGCTGAACAGGAAATGAACCTTCAGTTGCAGCCATGACAATGTCTTGTCTTTATTGTATCGATAAAACCTGGAACCACTGATTTCTAAAAGTAAAAAGCAACAATTACATCCTTAATTCATTAATTCATTTATTCTGTGATATTAATTAATTCTTTAATTTAGTCAAAGTAGAACACTGGTTAACAGCAAACAGTTCTTTTCTTTCCAATACCAAAAATACAAAAAAGAACAGCTGATTGCTCCAGCAGAAAGGAAGCTCTTGCTGAAACTGCAAGTTTTCTGGCCACTGTCTTTATCTGCCCTTGCCACCTCATTTGGTTGACAAGTTCTTTCTTGCAAAACAGGACACTCTTTTCTGCTACCCATTATTTATGCCTTCTGACATGTTTCTCACAATTTTACTTTCCCACTGTGTGAGGGTTTACTTATGTGGCATCTGGTAGCACAGGTAGTCCTACAAAATGAACATGGTAATCTAGGTCTTGGTACTCTGCTATAGGTGGATATCACAAAAGGAAGGGGCAGAATGATGCCAAATGCAGACAAATATGAACAAAGAGATGGGTGGACTTCAAAGTAGGTCCTTCATAAACAGCCCCCTCTCTCTGTCTCCGTCTCTCTCTGTGTCTCTCTCTCTGAAATAAATCCCTCCTAGGAGAGGGGTCAGCCACGCGGATCCTTCTTTTCCATTTGTTTCTATCTCCAGTATCTTCCTTCTTCAGCCTTCCTTCATTTCTGCTGTCACAATTCTTTTAAAGCAGTTTTCCTCCTCTCTCCTCATCACATGACCATACCATCTCAACCTGGCTTCTCGTACCTTGTCAGATATACATGCCACTGCCAATATCTGTCTGATATACTCATTCCATTTCTTGTCTTTCAATGAGATTCCAAGTATCTATCGCAGCATTCTCATTTCTGTTCTCTCCAGAAGCTTCTCCTCCTCTTTCATCAATGTCCAGGCTTCTGCTCTGTATATCATCACCGGTCTTAGCATTGTTTTGTATAACTTTCCTTTGAGCTGAACCGGCATTTGACATCGCATAATACACTCGATAGGTCTTTCCATTTTTTCCAAGCTGCCTTAATTCTGTTCTTAACATCATGTTTGCATTCATAAGTTAACCCTAATGCATTTTAACAATTCCTCTCAGTTTTGTACCAAATGATAAATTTGCACTTGTCAAATGCAAATGAAAATGCTACTTACTTATTTAATATGTCTAATTTTTAAGCAAATGGTAATAAGAATTTACTAGATGAACTCATATGATGAAAATCAATGCAAGTCTTTTTGAGTTCTTAGCGTTCTCTCAAAGACGCCAGCTGCATTTTAATATTTCTCATACAAAATCACAATGTGAAGCAATAAAATTCATAAAAAATAAGCAATAACTGACCTTTGACATCTGCAACTGAATCGAGGTCATCAAGCGTGCAGAAGCTGAGGTTTTTGCTATCAGGGAAGAGAGAATCTTCTAGAATGCATTCCAATTGCATGAATTTCCCAGACTGATCCAGATTAAAAACACAAACCATCAAACAGGTTAAACTGCTCCATACAGACATATGACGTCACGGCTAAGTACAGGTATTTGAATACGCAATTTGTCAGTTCACCCTTCAAGGTCTTTGAAAGATGTTATGTGAAACAAAACAAAGAATACGTTAAGCATCAGATTTAGTCACTTAAAATTAGTTTAACTTAATTCTTTATTTTGCCAACAGAATCTATGGCAAGACTTTGGAAGGCACCGGCCAAATTCACAGCAACAAAGCTCAGTCCTTAAGTCATCCTGACAGGCAGCCATGTATACAAAATGCTTGTGACTGCATTTTCTTAACCTCAGTATATTAGGGCGAATGGCCAGGCCCCTCCAGTTACAATCACCACTCCATCAAAACATGAGAACTTCCAAAGATGTAGGCCATAGACATCCAAAGTTGTGATCCAACAGGTGGATAATGTTCACCAACAGCATATGGGCAAAACCAGATGATGTCTCAGGCCCTCAAAAGCAGCTCTGTTGGGACAATATTCAAGCCAAGGTAATCACGTAAAGGCAAGATTAAGTACTTTCACAATAAACTGAACTTGTATGTTCCAGTTGTTAAGAAGACCCCCATTTGCTACTGACATGCTTCTAAGATTAAGTGATAACTTACTTTGAAAGCACTTGCCAAATATGGAAGGATCAGAAACAGAGGATCAACAGAGGAAACGATGCAGAAACTGCCATCTGAAGCAGAAAAGAGACAGTCAGCACTCAGCAACCGTATAAATGAACCAAGAACCAATAAAAGATCAGCCAACAACAGCATGGCATACCCCTCACAGTCCTTAGTCTCCAAGATCTTTCAAGTGAAACTTACTGTACAACAGATTTCAAAGCAACAAAACATTATGACACTTTTCTTACTACTATCTAGAAGAAGTCTGTGTAGAGACAAATTGCAAATAAATCAGCCAAGTCTACAAACTATTTTTGTACAAGATGTAGGTGACTAACAATCCATTTACTGTAGTAGTCAAAAGCATTGAACTCTAGCTCATTATTCTTATATAAATAAACAAAAAAGTATCTAGTGTAGCACAGGATTTGTAGTGTTGTACTTAGCGAAAATGCAGCATTTACCAAAAGCGCATCATTTGGTTACAGTGCAGAATGCAGTATTTGACTAAACAGCCCAGTATATAGCTTTTCAATATTAATCTACCTTTCTGAACTGAGTCTCCAATGAACCAAGATCGAAACTTCTCTTCAAATGTGACTAGTTCTGATACTTTCTGATTTTCATGAGTAAACATGTACATGGTAGGCTGGCCTGAAAAGTATCAAAACAAAGTTAGCAGTTACTTGTCAGGCACTTTTGAAAGGTTCTTGAAATATGCTACAACACTTTTGTATAAATAACATAGACACAAATCTACACAGGTAAAAATTCACTTAACTCTGCACTTATACAGTGCAACAGGTTAGCAACTAGTTGCCTAGATAGAACTGAGCAAAAATTGAACAGCAACTGGTTTTCTGTGTCTGCTGTTGTTTGAGAGGGTGCCCCTGAAGCAATTTGAACTAGATGAAACCCCTGAGGAATATGTCCAGGCTGTCCACGACAACTCAAGAAACATGAAGCTCATTAGGACTCCTCCGTTACCCTCCTCTCCCTCCTGTCTTTCTCTGTATGTCTGTCTGTCTCTGTATTTTGCTTTGTCCCAACTCCTAATGTACACTCACCAGACTTTGGATGTCGTAACTTGCAGAGGACCGGCCGATTGTCACAGTTGCCACTGCGCTCCAGATTATACTCTGCATACAAAACAAATTCAATCAACAGACACCAAACATCTCATTTACGGACTGCACTACAGAACTGCCGATATGGTCAATTCAGAAGCTGAAAGTGGCTTTAAGAAACTGAACATATTCGGCCAAGGACAAGGAGATGAGAAATGCTCATAACTTATCATAGATCTTTCATCGCTCCTTATCTGTTTATTCCAACTTTGGTCATGAGGTCATTGAGTAAAAGGCTCTTTTTCACTTATTAATTTACTCAGGCACTTATGAGAATTCTTTCGGATGAAACCTCCTGAAAATAAGAGTTACTACACCTGGCACTTTAGAATCTGTTAGCTAAACACCACGGATCCTTCAGTTTCTAACGGTTGGCTTGGTGGCCAATTGACAAGATGGCTGCCTTTCGCTGCCTCTGAGGTTCAACTCCTGAAATTGACTGTCTTGTTTTGTGCCCCCTGTTGCTAACTGTTGTCTGACATTTTGCCAAAGTACTTAAAAGCATTGTAATTTTGCAATAAGGTTTTGCAATACCTTATATATCTAATCTAATGACTTCTATAGCGCCGTTAACATAATGCCCAAGGCATCAATTGATGGTCGCTTCAAGTCAATTCGCAATACAAAATCATATTCCGTTGGAGAAGCGGGGTCGAAATCCGACAGATCAGAGAAACCAGAAGCTAGCCTACGGTGGGTTAGCAAATTGAAACAGATGAGTCTTGAGTTCAGACCTGATGAGCCTAGAGTTTGTGTAATCCCAAACACGTTATCTGTATATAAAGTAACGGTAATGTAGTTGTTCTGCACGCCTCTATAGAGACTTCCCTGAATCATGGGCCCGGGATTAAATGTTCTTTCGGCTGAGCAAGGCAGCAACACGGCGCCTTTTTATTTGTAATGCATATATTCACAGAACACATATTGTGTGTATCCCCATTCAAACTTTACCTGGTGTAATCATTACGACCTGGCTGCCACCATTTTCACAATATTTTTTCGAATCTGCCATTTTGCAAGGCCTGGTATTATTTTGGCAACCAGCGACTTTAAAACACGATTTCTAGTCACAGTTTACATTTTCTTGGAAACTTAAACTTACGCCGGTGCACTTATTCAATGTTCTTCCCTATGGCGATTTCCCGCGTTAAAGTTATGTTGCTCATGACAGAGAGTGTTCGCATACTCGTACTCGTAATCTCAAAAAGTTTCAAAGCGCAGGGCACCAGCTTATTTACGAGCGCTGCGTCAGCCAGATGGGCGGCCCACAGAAACTCCCCTTCTTCCTCTTATCCTTCTTTCCCATCCAAAACATCACCCACCATAGCTGTCCCTGTCTGACTCTTGGATCTTCATCTGGAACCGAACACTTGCCTTTCGATTTTGTCTTGACTGAGCGCCTGTGAATAAGCTGGTCCTTGTGACGTGGCTTCCGTTGGGCGCTGTATAAATCTCGGGATTACGCTTATGATTACCATGTGAAGAGCAAAGCCCGGTGACCAGAAGACAAGAGAAAATTATAATTAGAAACTTACAATGCGCCGGTGTCTAATGCACGAGGCATCAGCCGATGGCGCACCAAATCCAAGCCGCAGTCAGGTCAATATCCATAGGCAGAGAGGCAGCCTATAGTGGATAAGCAATTTGAAAAAGATAAGTTGAGAACAAAATGACAAAAGCTACTGAGCAGAACGAACAGACGCAGGGAGGGAGTTCCAAAATTTAGGTCCAGCAACCGAAAAAGCCCGTTTACCCAGGACAGTTGTAGTCCAAGATATGACCACAGAATGACAATCAGATGACTTTGCAGAGACAGTCAGATTGCCTTGAAGAAAACGGGACATAAAAGCTGTTAGGTTGACCTTGAACCGAATCTGACTCTTCCTATCGATTTAGTTTTGATTGAGCTCACGTACATAAGCTGGTTCCTGTTACTTAGGTTTCTCTGGGTGCTGCAGAAATCTTGAGTTTACAATTACGAATCTTACGATCTTTCAAAAATATATCTCTGTAGCGGCTAACTGTAGCTGGTTCCTGTTACTTAGGTTTCAGATAACAGGTATGAAGTATACCTGTTATTCTTAGATATAGCTCTCACAACAACAATGATTACTTTCGACCCCTAATAGCTACTTAAATTAGCACTTATACGGGAAAAACTATAGTCATGAAGGTAATTCCTTATACAAATCTTTTAAACCTGTATTTGCAAGTCAGTGTGACGACCGTGTCTCTATTTACGTACTTACCTACGTGTTTGCTCTCGGATTCTCGATCAACTTCTAGGTAGGTCATGATGGTGTCCCAAGGAAATAAATAAATTTGTTCCGATTTAAAAGTATTCGGCGGGTGATACTGTGAAATATAATCGGGTAGGTTTTTCAGTGGATAAGTTTTACGAGATGCGTATAAGTATCTTTCCCTAATCCTTTAGAATTATACGTAACTGTGGCACGAATTGGCGTTTAGCCGGCTGTGTAACTAGTATGCACACGACTACGCCAGAGTCGCGAAACTGTAGTATTGCTGATCATGACAGATCTGTATTAAAGCTTTTGTATATTGGTTTGTGTAATGACGCCTTCGTTCTAAGGACGCCAAGCGTCATTCAGCGCATAGCTTCATATAGACTTGAATAGAATGCTCATTAGTTTTATGCCCTCTGTTACCCGCCTAGTATTAGTCACATCGAGCCCCTCAAAGACTCCACGTGCGTTCCATTCAAAACTGAAGTCCTACCGCTTCCAAAAGTTTCCCTCTGATTAATCTAATTCGCTGCCATCCAATTTGTTTCAGCCTAAGTATAACCGATTGTAACAGCACCCGCCTCTCTATCTGGTGTCCTGGCATCTGGAACTTGTACTTTCTCTAAGGCATTTCTGGGCAGCCCTTCTGACTGGACAATGTGCGCGCAAATGAGCTGGTGCCCTCCACTAAATTGTTATGTAGGGCTTTAGAAAATTCGACTTTACAGTTACAATTAGGATTAGTTTGACTACAAAAGTTCTTATGTTACATGGGAACACTGACATTGTGCTGAGCTGGTTATCCAGCCTAGACCTTGCTTTGCATGATCAGGGAGGCAGGATTTACTGAACCCATGATGTCAAGAGAATGGTTGAGAAAAGTTTACTCTTCTGCCATGCACCCCTTTGTGTGATTTCACAGATTTTGTGATGGTTATGTAATGTAACAAAATACTTGATATAGCACATTTTAAGTACATCACAGAGGCACTTTCTGTGCTGGCCTTAATGATGTTAAATGTAATTAAGAACAGAACATTTGTCCATTAGTAAACATTGCTGAGAGAACTGGGTCACCAGTGGCAAGCTTGCACAATACACAGAGTCCTACCAACAGATTCCAAAACAGAGTTGAAAGATGACAGCATGTTCAGAGTCTCTGAAGCACAGAGCATCGAGGACGAGGAACGATGATGGACGATGTGATCCGCCACCATTGGCTCACGATTGTCTCACCTTCCAGCAATCCCTCGTAGATGGTAGACAATGCAGCGCTTCTGGCCCATTGTCCAAGAACTGGGGAATAATACGGTCTTCAGGTGCTTACAGAAGAGGAAGGGGAGAGAGAGAGAAGCTCCCATCGAAGGTCAGCAGGTAAGTCATTCCAGGAAGCAGGGCAGCAAAGCAAAGCTGCAGCACTGAACGGTGGCAGTTCGAGCTAGAGGGATGGTCATGTGTTTTTGATGGCTTACGTTTCTGAAACACATTCAAATGCATCAGAGGGGTGAGACCTTCATCATCATGTAGGTGGACCCAGGCTTCCAGAGAAGTGATATTCTGGGTGAAGTAATTTGTGTGGACAGACAACTCCGTGGGCACCAAATAGAATGGGAACTGCATAGCATTAGAACACTTTAGTTGGGATTCATGTGTCTTTCATTCTCTTTAGAAACTACATGAGTTATCGTTTTCTGTTATTCAGTGTTGTTCCCTTTAGATCTAATGCTTGCATGATTGCTATGTTGCTAACTTTTCCATTTAAGTACTCCTGATGTCGTTCTCAACCATTTTATTTGTTACTAATAACTTCCTTTCATCACCTAATTGAAGGTATCAGAGTCATAAATTGCTTGAGAAATAACACTTTTCCCTTGTTCAACAATCATTTGCTCAGAGTGCAGTTTATCCTTTCTTGACAGAGAAATATTTTGGTTATAGACCAAGGAACTGATATCAGGTCTGCTTGTTTGATTGAGTTGCTGATGAGAAAATTTACTGTAATGCACTGTGTCTCTCTCTGTCCTAGCAAAATAATGTTCTGTTAAGTGTGTTCTGTTTCGAGTTATTTATGTAGGGCAATTTAAGATCTTTAAATGCACAAGAACTGATTTGCAATATTTAAGATTTACTAGAATTGCAACAGGTGTTTGGGTAACCATCAATTAAGTTGAATCGCATAAACATACATTAGGAATTTTTATCTTAATTGCTAGCAAGGCGACGGCTGACTAACAGTGGGGGTGGCCATTTCCTGTCAGAATTTGCATAACTAGATAACATACGTGTCTTGCCAAGTACCACTGTAATTCAGTCTGCATCAACTGAAACTGGTATTATATCAGACTTAGCAGTTTTTCAAACATCAAGGACAGTCGTCATGGATGTGCTTTCTCCTGTATGTGAGGTTCTTAAAATGTGCTGTATAAGTGTAGGATACATGCATACATGTCGAATTTAGGCCTGAGGCTAGGCTGGCCGACATGCTAAGTAATTTTGTGATCAAATGTTTTTAGCGCAAAGATGCCTCTGTCCGAAATCTGCTGTAAGTTGATAGCAACCGTTTCAAGAACAAGAATTGTTCATTTGGCCCAAGAGAGGACAATGAGTCGGTGGTTCATTGACCAACCGAGAAGAACATTTCACACTTCACTCTTTTGTCAGTTTCTTGATGCAAGGGATAAAGATCATGCTGCAAAGGAAAAGCAGTTGGTTGTACATCAGGGAGAATACTTTGACGAAGCAGCCAAGACTTCAAAAAACAAACAAACCTTTCTGGGAGTTATCCAATTCTATTTAAAAAAGAATGCTGCATACAGGTTAGATTATGTGTTGCTTAAATTGTGATTTCTCTACTACGTACTTGGGTTCTGATTTGATTCTATCAGGAGTATTAGTAATAATGAATATTTTTAATTAGGGCTACAGAATGATTAAATTTTTTTATTATGATCATCTTATTATTAGAAAATTAATCTTAGTTAATCTCACTTCTATTCTCAAATGCAAAATTGTTGATAACTTAGTTTTCTTAACTTGGTACAGTAATTTTGTAAAGAAAGATTTTCTAAATGTAAATTGATAACAGATATCTGGTACAATGAAAGAGTCTGCTTGCTGCATATTCAAATAGGATTAGAATATGCAAAACTACACAGTTATTGGTTTTCGTAACTGTACTGCTTTTCCAGCTAAGATTTGCTTTTTTCTTATTTGTTTTTGTCCACTTAACCTGTTGCCAAGGCTAACATTTGTCTAAAACATGCTACTGGATTAAATTAAAGCCAGAGGTTGACTTAAACATTAAGTCAGCTGCTGGTTCTTATCTTCAAGCCATAATGGATGCACAAAGACTGAATTAAATATCTGTTCTGAGTCTCAAAGCTTAGTAGAAATGAAGCACAGAGCTGCTGATAGGTTGCTGGTGCAATGTAGTTAAGCAACTTTGAGCCCAATTTGTATTTGCAATACTGCACCCTGTGGCACTCACTCAGCCTCTCATAATTTTGGGGAAGAAATGAGTACCAAGATTGAAAAAACATCCTCTTGTTAGATTGATGTGGTCATGTTTGTGCCTCAGCCAAATAATCCTTCAACTGCTTCTATATAGCCATGTTAGCAATGTATCTCCTTGTTTTACCTTTACGTTTAAGTCGTGTTCACTTTTGATGATGACAACATTACTTCCCTGGGGAATTTGGGAGATGGTTGTTGGTCCAGTTATTGGCAGAATCTTTTCTCTACTTGCCATCATGTCAGTCATTATGCATGAATTGAGTGACAGTGTGTCGTCTAAGGAACAGCCCTGAAAAATTTATTATTTAAATTTATGCTGGTCAGGATATCCAGTTGGTTCTTGGTTGAGCGAATACCAAAAATTAGTTCCCACTAATTATATTAGTCAATGACACAAACCTAGTCTCTTTCCAGGTTGTTTTATATGTCTGTTAAGATTTGTAAACATAATTATAATTTGAAATTCAGGCGCGGCCATGTTGAGTTTATCTATGCGGCTCTGAGTCGCATGAAGGACTTTGAAACAAATCGTGATCTCGAAACTTACAAGAAGCTGCTGGAAGTCTTTCCAAAGGGCAAAATGGTTCCTACGTCCGTCTGGCAAGTGGAGATGATGCATTTTCCAAAGCAGCAACAGTGCTGCATCGATGTTCTCGATCAGATGGAAGCAAACGGTTTGTGCATACTTAAATTTTACGCACTACAATGTAACAATAAACACCTTCATGGTTGAAGGGTTGTTTCCCATGAAGGGGAGTGAAGCAGTTGAGTTTTATGATTGGGGCACTTCCTGTGGCCATTTCATTTGCTCCTGTAGTTGTTGCTACTATTATCATCATGCCTAGAAGCTCATGGGTCTGAAAAACAAACTTATGAAGGGGAACAACAGAAGGAGTTCTGGTTCTTTGGTGATAATTCTAGACTGTTTAGACTTCTGATTTGCTTTCTTCTAATGACAAGTGATATTCTGTGCCTGAGTTACATTACAGAGCAGGAGCAGATAAACTGTGGCCGACCGAATGCTCTGTATCTTCCATTAGCTTGTCTCACCGATTCACCCATTGTCTCTTCTTCCAACACAGCTTAGTATACTTTGCATCTCAGCCCTCTGACGAAGCAGCAATTCATTAAATGTTTCTGTTTTGTTATGCAAGATATGATATATTTCAGAATATATTTCAAAGCCTTTGAATTTACAGATGCTTCTGAAATCATGTTAATCCATGAATAGAATTCTTGTGTTGTTCAGGAGGTCCTTACGGTCAATGGACTACACCTAAAGCTAGATTTCGTACAGTGATTAATTGTACTTTTTGTACTGCATGTTTTATTTATCTTTTTCCCCCAGTTTTCAGCAAACTACTTTTCACATATGGTTTATGAGGACAACCCTCTTGTATTCTAAATCAGGTACAGATGAAATTTTGTGTGACTGTGCTTTAATATATGTCTCAGACTACTCTGGTCCTGCTGTTCTCTGCAGCTGCTGTTGTGATTTCCTGGAATGACGTGTGCTGAGTGTGGATCTGTTGCAGGTGTGATACCAGACGACGATATGGGATATCAGCTGAAGAGCATTTTTGGTGACAAGACTCATGCCTTTCGTAAATATCGTCGTATGATGTACTGGATGCCAAAGTTTCGCTTTGCCAATCCGTATTATGTGCCGTACAATTTGCCAAACGACCGGATGGAATTGGCCAAACTGGCTCTGAAGCGGATGGCAGTCGACCTGGAAAACGAAGTCTCCGTTTTCATGGTATGTCATCTGCCATACCCAATACTGATTGGCCGGATAATCTCGAGGAATGTTGTAGAATGACTTGGTTAAAATTTGGGTCTCATGGTGTGTGGTACTAGTATGGAACTCTTATTAGATTTGCAGTTTGTTTTCAAGGAATTTTGTCCATTTGAAAGATTTTTGTTCTTAATGAATATGGTTGCATAGACAGCGCTTTTGTGAGGTATGCTTAGAAGGCACTGTAGTTAAATGTCTAGATACATATATTTTATTGTCAGTACTTCAGCTAAAAGATTTACAATGCCACAACCTTGCATTTGAGAACTGGCATAGCTCACAAGTGTGAACGATAAATAAGCCAATACTTACATGATTTCTGCTTATCTATCACCTGTGTGTTGTAACCTGTTTTCCAGCAACACAAGACAGTTTCTTGGTTAATCATCTTAATTTGCTTCAGTCATGGTACAAATTGAATGCATGCTTGATGGTTTTGTTCCAGACAGAGGAGCTAACGAGTGCTGCTGATCGGACGTACATCGTCAGTTCCCAGAGTCCTTTACAGTCTGAGCTAATAAACAAACATTTAAGTGATAGGCCAGTTTTTGTTGAAGGCGGCTTCAAAGTCTGGCTGAGATCAGAGTCACTCACTTACTTTGTCCTGAGGTCTGACTGCACCGAAAACTACACTTGCTTCCAGGAAACACAAGAAGCGACAACTACGACACTAGGTAATCTCTGAGGTTATCACACTTCAAACCATCTTTATATTAATTGTGCCATCACGTCCTTTTATGGAAAAACTGGATACGTTGCTGGCATTAGCATGGTGGCACTTTCGAAGACTTTTTTAAGTCAACAAAATTTTAAATCCTGGCTAATCTGTTTTCTCAGGCAGAACTCACGTATGCAAGTACTGTTGTGTAGTTTTTCCATCAGCTGTTGGCTTTTCAATTTCAGATACTTTTCAGTGGTCAGTGTTTGAAGAGGAGAAGCCAAAGTCACTTGTGATTCCTCCGAGCGTCCATGAACAGGAAGACGGAACAGTGCTTGCCATGTGCATCACAGGAACTTCCTCCAAGGACTCTCTCGCCTCTTGGATCCGGTTCCTCGAGAAGAAGAATCCTAAGCTCTCGGGAATCCCAGTCCTGTTTCTTCTTCGAACTCCAGAGGCAGAACTCCAAGTAATTGATGACAAGGAACAAAACTCTGAGGTCATGACCTGACCTTGTCTTTGGTGACATGGAGTATTTGAATTGACCCTTTGCCTGCAATGTTGTGATCGTTACTTGGATGAAGCAAACAGTCATTTCTTCCTACCAAAACAGTTGCTACTGGGTTTTTGTAACAGCAACAGGAAGATACATCGTTTGTCATTGTCAACTGGTATAAACCCGGTGGCATACTAAATTTGTAACTCGGAGCATCTTTCTAAATCTGTATATAACTGGTTCTAGTTTTATTGCTGCTTATAAGTTACCATTTAGTTAGTTGTCCAAACACTTAATATAGTGCTTTTTTAGTACCTCACAAAAGCACCACCTGTTCTAGCGTAAATGATGTTAACATCATTATGAACAAAATGTTCATCAGCAAGCAAACAATGCTCAGATAACTAAAAGTCACGACTGGCGGGAATCCACACACACACAGAGCCCAACTGATGGAGCTCTATTCAGAGTTGATATGTGACACAATGTTCAGAGTTCCTGGATCAAGCTGCATCAAAGACAATGAACAACGACGGGCGATGATGTTCACAGTACATGTTAAGACCACCATTCAGTGATTCATCGTAGATGGTAGAACACAGAGCATCCAGAAATCTCCTGACCAGTATCTCTTCATGGTTGATGGTTGACACCATTCTGAATTCAAGATTTCTTGGTCAGAGATGGTGTGCATAGGTTTGAGGCTCAATTACACAGTTGAGAACCTATTCACTCTCTGAAAAGTGAACCGGTCCAATTTTGGTGAAGCTTCAATGATTTGCAACCAAACAGACTTTGGAAAACACAATTTTTCAGGCAGAATCAAAGATAAATCCAAAACGCCGACTTGATAACAGTAGTAATCCGAATATGCGAGAATTATCTAGCAAAATCCAGGAGGGATTAATTCCAGCCAGGAAAGAGAGATCTAGCAAAATCCATGCTGAAACAAATATTTTTCTTAAATGGTAGATTCAGCGAAATGTGCCACAAACATGGGCACAGAAATCCACAAACCATTTCCATATGACTTTGTGCTTGAGATTGAAAGTATTAAGATAAATAAGAGATGCCTTTGAAGGTGGACACTTTGAAGTTGAATAAATTTACTTGTTTAATACAACAATTTCATATGGTTGAGAACTAACTCTTACAGGCATTTAAGATGATAATAATTACAGTATGTGAATATAATTTATCAGAGATAAATTCAGTGATGTGCATGTCTGACCAGACTGATACTCCAGAACATTACAAACAAACAGATCATGAGGTCACATAGCATGTTTTAGAATGGCACTTTAGACAGGTAATAACAAGGAGCTCTCCCAAAAATACCCAAAACCCAGCCTTACTTTTGCATTGTTAGTTTCTTGAATATCTGATAATTGTCGGGGAAACAAACCAATCTCTGCACAGCCAACTCAACCATCAAATCACACAGTTTAAGATAAAAATACAAGCAAATGTAGTAACATTTGTTTAATTTGCCAAAAGACAGATTTGAAAAGAGATTGGTGAGTGGATGAACTTGGAAGATGGCAGTCATTTAAAGGCCGAAACGAGCTCTGACTGTTCTGGGGTAAACAAAACCAAACGACTGATGGAGTTCACTGAAAATGCTGTTGCATTTCAAATCGAGCTGATTTCAAAGGAGCTGCATTTGTGAGAATCCGAATTCATGAATTTCACGGAGTCGAAAGAATAAGCATTCCTGGTGTACTTGCTCTTGTGTTGCCTAGTACTCCTAGAAAACAAACAAATTCATGATTCAGCATTAAAGTCCACACAGGAACAGTTAAGGGAGAGATAATGTACCATTAATAACTTACTTGGATGTACTCATGCCAACCGAAGCTTGGATCAAAATGCAATATGAAAAACTAGCCATTATAGGACTATCAATTGCATACTTCAGGATAAGAAATGTTGTCCACCTGGTTCTGGCCCCTCTCGGACGTAAGACAGAAGATCCTATGTCTTCATGGATTACGGCTGCAAAAGCATTTTTTCCTCTGACTGGATTTCATATTGTGGAACAATGTTTGACAAATCGTGACAATCTCCTTTTTTAAGGCAAAGAAGAAGACATCTCTGAGGGGTAAGTTTCCTCTAGTTGCATTCAACTGTAAGTGAACTTGTCATTCTTTTAAGCTCATAGCAGGTGTCGGAATTTAGCAACAATTGCATGGACCACATCAGTTTTACCTTAGGTTATATGCTGCTGGTCATAAATCGTGTAAGTGGCACACAAAAGGAGAAGTGGTATGTCTCACCTCTTGCTGTTGTTCGATGTCTTCGGTAGGTTGCACCTGTTCCTCTTCTGCTTCCTCAGTTGGCTGCGCAGCCTCCTCTTCCTCCTCCTCCTCCTCTAGAACTTCCATCACTGGCTGTTCTCGTTGTTCTTGGTCTTCGATCAGAGTCGCCTCTGGTTCTTCTTCGTGTTCACTGACGACTGGTAGCGGCATCTCCTCAGCAGCTGCTGCAGCTGCGGCTGCTTCAGCAGCAGCCGCCTCTTCTGCCTGATAATAAAACATCCAACTGACTCAGGTTAACCCTAATTAGTCAGTGTGGGGAAACACATCAACCAAGGTTAAATACTTGTCTCATCACATGCAGTAAATAATTGCTCCTGGGTGAGGTTGTCTGCTCACAAACAATGCAATGCAGTCACTCAGTTCGCTCTTGTAATCTTGCAGTTCAACCTCTGCGGAATAGTACAGCTGATGCTGATGGGCAGACACTCTGTGAAGAAACATCAACAGTTACCTTAGATAAGGACAGTCTATTCTAAGCATGGTATGTTCTTCTTTAACCTAAAGCTCCAGCCCTCAGTAGCCTTGTTGAATCAAATGGCGGCTGAAACTATAGATTCAGGTGCCACTTAACATTACAAAGCTTCAGAGAGTGGCTGGAAAAGGAGCTGTATAAATGTTCAGTTACACTGCATAATACTGGCAACAGGGTTAAGACATTAGGATATACTGAAGACGGAACTTGCAGGCTGTTGCTCTGTCTCTGCTGATTACTGCCCAAATGTGTTTTGATCACAATGACCCCAGATTTTTGCATGAATGTCAGCTATTAGTAGAAAATGCCTCAACCGATACCCTGTGCAGTATTATAATGGTCCTGTAGACATCCTCAGATAAAATCACATTATAAATAACAATCCATGTGTAAATAATTAAGATGAAAAGGAAACAAAAGTGTTGTATAGCAGTGAATGGAATTGTTTATAACAGGGATGTTTAATTTCTCCTAAGTATTAAACTTTCTTTATTATAATTATTATCTTTGACATATTTATGCTAACTCTGTGTCGTTCTGCTTCTTCTTGTGCTATCCGTTCCTGTTCTTGCCGCCTGAGCTCCAGCATTTCTTGTTCCCTTTGAAACTCTTGTCTCTGTCTTTCCAGTTCCTTGGCATCATCTTCCTCCTAATGGAAAACCATTGAAAAAACACAAATAACACTAGCCTCAAATCAGTACAGACAGAAAGTTAAAAGAAATTTCTTAAGCAGTGGAGCTAAACAAGTCTGACAGAAACAATTTCAGCTAGTGAGTAGTTAACTTCTCTATCTTTTGCCGCCATCCACTGCTTCCTCTTCTACGTATTTTCATAAATTAAATGGAAAAATAATCTTTAAATTAATGACCATCTGAGCTTTCTACATGGTGTCCTTTCTCAACCTTCAATTATATGGGCTTCATTAATTAACAGTCTTATCTAACCAGTAACAGAAGTGTACCTTTGTTTTTGCTGTGACATTTTGGATGTGTTTGAGCAGCCAGAAGGCAATGTATTCTATAGGGTCAGCGGGGCGCTTTTCACACACTTCGGACAAGCAAGAGACGAGACACTGTCCAACAGTCTGCTTCAGATAATCAGAATCCATTACCTATCAATAACAGAACAGTTATCTTAAAAACTGCCTCTGCCACTAAACAGATATCCACAAACATGACATAATAATTGTGCAGCAGATAATTTGACCATTAACTATTAAAAATTGTCTGATTACCAGGAAAGGCCTTGTTAGCTTTCTGGCTCTTGGCCACAATGACTGCACCCTTACCTGATAACACAAATCGGGCTACAATTGCAAAAGCCAACAGTTTAAAGAGTGAGGAGTTTTGAGGTCTCATGTTGGTCTCAGTGAACCTATCTTTAGCTGTGACGTGTAGACAGAGGAGTCCAAATGAACAGAACACAAGAAACAACTCTGGCAGCAACAAAACTAGTGTTTTTGAGAGATCTTTGTGTGTAATGCACCTGATATCTAGGACTAGAAGTACTGAAGAGACATGGCTAACAGAGATATAAATCAGAAACATAGTAGAATCATTGATACAATGTAAAAATGGGATATACAAGGGAACAAGCCAGCCATGCAGAAAAGTAAATCCACAGTTGCAGAGGTCTGAGAATGAAGTGAGGCTTCAAGACAGTCATCTGATCAAAAAGACAACCACAAATGCTGAACAGTTTCAGAGTATGAAATCTAATCTAATCTAATGACTTCTATAGTGGAGTTATAATTCCCATCATAGTGGGTCTAGGAGGCCTCTCATTTGATTATAAAACAAGCACAACTGCAGAATGATGTCAGGAAATGAAGTGACACTAGGAGTCTGTCATTCAAATGTTTCACAGAGTATATATAATTTCCAATTGAATATATCAACAAATTCATGAATGAAGTGGTTCATTAAACTCTTTCCCACTGCAAGCAGAACTGGAAGTGGAAGAAGCCCTGACTTCAGAAGGAAAAAAGGCAAAGAAGACTGGCTGACTAAGCTCAGCAGAAGTCACCTGTTGAAGTTATAATAATGCCAAGTGACTTTGGATCTACAAGGCTATTAGGAGATGGCAGGAATAAACTTGTATATGTATAAGCCGGTCTAGGTTTGACAGCAAATAACATCAGCAATCACAGTAAACTATCATGTCTTGAAATGAGAATGCGGAACAGTCATATCTGTCTTGAACTTGGTCCATGAAATCTAACTTGTGCAGGGTACTCATTACTGTTTATGATGAAACATTCAAACATCAACCTGAATTTTATTAATTTATTGTGCATAGTTTTGGTCATTAGTCTTTATTATATATGAACTGAGAGCAAGTGTGCCAAATGAATGACATCAGTGATAACATTAGCCCATGCTGTATGATATTCGTTTAGTAATTATTTTATAAAATTCCAGCAATAATGTCTGGCGGACCACCACCATCCAAGGGGTTGAAACTAAATATTGAAAATTCTAAAGACAACGTCATTGATAGGCTTGGCACAATTACATATCATGTATGAACTCAATGATTGGATTTTTGGCCTTATCCTGTTCAAAAATAAAAATAAAAACTCGTTTCGTTTTAGACTATTTAAATAATTACAGTTCCACAGTGGTTTCGTCGCAGATCTACTGACCAGGGGTCTGTCTCCAGGTCCAACTGGGGGCTTTCATATTTGTCTCCCTGCGTAAACTTACGGCAAAGGGTACAACTTCCTTTATACTAAGCCTGAGCATAAAACAAAGTTTAAGACACGAAGCCATCGTACTCAATAAACAGCGTGTTAAGTCTGCCTTTTACATTCGATGTATCTTGAAAGGTTTACACATTGATAGCACAAGGACTGTGTTGCTGGTAACGAAAGGATCAGAGAATGCAGCAACAGCAATTCGTAAACTTACTCTCGAGTTCCTTCTTATTCGCCTTTTTACAGCCTCTGAAACTAGCCCTTTAAACGAAAACACGGAAAACCATTGTCGATTACAGTTGCTAGGTTACGCTCAGGTCACCTGCTCTCAATCTGTACGCCTATTTCTATCTAAATATTTTATAGCGCGTCGATAAATAGAAAGCAGATTTGTTTTTTCTGTTAAAACAACACACTGTGTAAGTAAGCGTTGTGAACTTCAAATGATATTAAGATTATTTCAGTGTTTTGGGATTGGGTTATCTTATTTAGGTAGACGGTTTCGTTTATAGCTGTAGCAAAGATCTTAGAGTCGTAGATCTTTGGCTGTAGCATATGATGCTAACAAGCTATTCTAAGGCCTGGCTTCATTTATTTATTTATTTATTTATAACACGCATATGTTACTGAACCTAAATCCGAGGGGCGGATTCTGGATCCATGATTGTCCTAAATATTGACAATAATGCACCAAAAATCGTTATAAATCTGTTGTCTTTGGAAGCTATAATAAGAACCGCCTTAGAGCTAGAAGGTATTATAATGGTGTGCCATCGGTTGATGCCTTGTGCATTAGACACCGGCGATTAGAAGTTGCTAATTATTATTATTATTATTATTATTATTATTATTATTATTATTATTATTATTATTATTATTATTATTATTATTAGGCTATTCTGCATATTTGATATGGCTGAAATAATCCAGTTCCTGATCTGGTGCCTGACCGTTTCATATCAGAATTCGTGTAATGTAGGCCTAAATGTAATTCTCCAGAATTTCCCGGCGCCACATAAAAGCCGCGTCAGAGAGAGCAGCTTATTCACCGACGCTGTATCAAATCAAACCGGCAAGGGCAAGCGGAGGAGTACTCAGACTGATAGGCGAGGAAGTTTATGGATGGAGTGATTCATGCATAGCTGTAAGGGTCGATGCATGAGACTATACTGAATCACATTTCTGTGAGACTTTGTGCGCGCTGCAAATTTTCTTTATATTAGGCCTACTACAGCTGCAGGCACTTAAGCATCTAAAAGTTGACTAGAAAGGAAAGGCAGATTTTACCAGAGTCGCCAGTTTTAAGGTCCTCAACTCATTCCCGTCTTTGATCGGCTTACCTTCGATTCTCTTAGTTTTTCTGGTTCTCTTCCTCATTTGCTTGATTTTGATCTCCCTCTCTTAGTTTTCTCCGATTAAGCTTACTCTGCTTTTGTCATCCTGCAGGGTCCTCTTCCTATTTTACTCTTAGCTGCTTATGCGACTTTTTTTCTACAGGGGTCCGGTTCCTGGAGGAAAATCGTGGAGGTCTGGGACAGCGAGTCCTCTAACGACTAAGGGGTTTGGGAAGCTCCCAAGCCCCGGATGCCAACGCACTTTGAATCCTTTAGTATGAAATTGAGGATATTTCGAAATTCGACTACACTACTGTGCAAGTTTTCTAACCGGTGGACCTGGTTGAAAATTGAGGTGTTCTGAGACAGCAAGTGTCGATGACGCGAAGCCTCTGACGAACAGACGGTCTGAGGTAGGTCTACGTCGTAAGGTCCCCAGCAGGGTCCGGGGCGGAGCTCCAATGCATTTTGAGGCATTTATTATGAAACTGAGTACAATTGGGCAACATGCTGGTGCTACTTTTTCCAGCCGGGGGTCCTCTGTACTTGGATGAAAATCGAGGCGGTCTGAGACAACGAGAGCCAATGATGCAAAGCCGTTAACTAATTGGGAGTCTGTTGAGGTCCCTCAACGCATCCACTATCTTGCCTACAATGCCTTCAAACTTCTCAATCCTCTTTCATTCGCGTTTTGAAGACATTAAATATCTTCCCAGGTCAAAAGTCAAGATTTGATCGAAATTTTGCGTGTCAGTCTTAACCTCGCGACAACCCTAGTTGTTTACGTACAAATTATTCTGTAAATGTCGAATCTTCAATAGAAATTTTCAAAAGATACGCTCTCAAATTGTTGATGAAGGGTTTCTTTTCGCCTGGAGCTCACTTGGGATTTCGCAACGATCCCATGCAGGACCCCAAATCGGAAACCGTTGGGCATTTCACGCCCTTGAGATTTTACACTGAATTTCCGCTATGCCATGCTCCATCGATTTCCATGAAATCGCTACCCAAATGAACCAACTAATGCTGTATTTAGACGCAAAAGCGTTGTATCTGTATAAAACCGCATCAACTAAGTCTTGCATTACTGATAATCAGGGAATGCAGCCCTACCTAGATCTTCAATGGCTCGTCGAGAGCAGGGAGAATGATATCGAGCGACAGACAACCAGGCTGACCAGATTGACTGACGGACGGACGGACGGACGGACGGACGGACGGACGGACGGACGGACGGACGGACGGAAAGACAGACGGCAGACAGAGACCTCGATAAGGTCCTCGTGGTGAAGAGAAGTGTATGGAAGCCGTCTATTGAAGATTTGAAGCGTATGGAAGCCGTCGAGAGATTATCGCCGTCAGTTCTGAAGAGATGCTTCGTTCAAAAGCCTTACAACTCTTCTGTGGTTCGATGAATACTCGATGAAGTAGGCCTACTTGCAGCATCTGCTGTTTACCCACTCAGGCTCAGCACAGGCGATTTAATGGCTCCATATATAAGACATGGACATTCACAATTATAAACAGAAAGGCACAATCGAGAGCGAGCCATTAACAGACCTGCCCCTCGACAATGGCTAAACCATGTAGTGAATTGTAGCCAATTTCTACTGCATAGGAACATAAAGTGTCTCATACTTTCAAACCCACATAACACTTGCCTACACAGCCATACACAGTGGGCCATTTGCTGCATCCACTGTGAATAAGGAAGGACTCGATCGAGACATATCTGGTTTAAATGCACAATAAGAACGGGCCTGAATGGCTACGCCTAATTCTTTGTTATCGTGTTTCATACGGAACAGTTTCAGTCACTGAACATAGTACTTAGTCTACTGTTACTCCTCCGTAGACACGAGGCATGCACGGGGCACGTCTCTCCGTCTGTTTAAATAGGGCTTAGTTTGGTCGGTCTATGAGAAAATTAACAATGCGTGTAGCCTAGCATTAATGATACTTAATTTCACTTCATGTGAGCTAAATATAAAAAGGAATGAGACACTATCCCTCCATGCTGACGGCAACTGGCTGAGCATTTGAAAACTTGCCTTGTAACCAGGGTTTGCAAAGTTTTGCCCAGGGGTAGAAATTTTGTGTGAAATCATAATAGGTTCAAGGGTCTGATGCAGCCGCAGGTTAAGGGACACGAAACGCCCAAAGTTTCTCAACTGGTGTCTGGGGATCGTCGTACGCCCTACGTCCCCCCCTCAGCGGATCCAGGGAGAAGCTGCTGTCGACATCGATTTTATCGCATATCTTTTTAAAGATTTCTATTCCAATTTTGAATTTTTAGACCTATAGGCCTATAGGCCTACCCTATAAAGAATTGTGTGCATAAACGATTGACAGGAGGTTCAGACTGACCTCGCAGTGTGCTTATCTCACGGCATATGACACTGGAATGGCTGATTTTAAATTAATTTTTAATTCCTGTGATTAAGACTAGGATGTATGGCTTTAACCCTAGTCTTTAAGACTGGGGTGTTTTATTTTGGGCCTATTCATTAAGAGTGGAGTGGACTGATTTTTGCGTTAGTCACTAAGACGAAGTGATTGATTTTTGGCTTAGTCATTAAGATGGAGTATTTGACTTTTTGCCCAATCATTGAGACCGGGATATTTGATTTTTGCCCTAGTCATTATGGCTGCTCATTCTGTTCTTCATCCTTCCTTCCTCCCGTCCTCCTTTTCTTCCTCCTCACCTTCCTACTCATTCTGCCTGTCACATTCTCTCTCAGTTTTTGTCATCGGGTGCAAATACAGCTCAGTCCTACATTATTTGACTGTTCAATATTGTAGACGATTTCTAGTTAATTGGGTCGATGCAAATGACAGTCACGCAGGACTGATTCCGAGTGCAGCCACTGGCCAAACGCTTAACACTTTTACAACATCGCTGTTGTCATGTATCATGTATCAAGTGCTGTAGTAAACGTAATATTAGACGACCTTTCTTTTCTCTTTCCACTTGAACTGCTGCATCTGTGTCATATACAGCTGTGTGCACACGTGGACCTCCTTCATCAGAAGCCATGCAATCCGTGCGAGCAGTTAGAGCAGCAATGAGAGTAAATTTGCATTTCATTGTTTGTTCAACTTTCTGAATCGACGCTGTCGCCTGTAGACATACACGAGCAGAGCCAGAGCGGCCTGCAGCTCTAGAGGCGGCGAGGTCCTGTAGGGCGACCGAGAGAGACGACCCATGACTGTTAGAATTGCATCGTCTGAGGACATTTTGGATCAATTACAACAATATCGATTGGCTGATGTATTTCGGTGACGAATTCTCTGCCGAGTGGGGTGAGTGTCAATAGTCGTTTAGGCTTCATGTGCGAGATGTATTACTAGTGCGGCGCTATATGAATTCTGCACTACATTACACAGTTATATGCAGTGTCTTCTACACCTTTGATCACCCTCTTCCACTTAGCTTTCTTTCTTTCTGTCTTCCTTCTATCCTATCAAAATCCTGTCGTTCTCCTTTAGTCGCAGATCCTTCCTTCTATTCCATTCCCTTCCGTATCCCATCTCCATATTTCCATCCATTTATTCATTTTGTCCATCCATCAATCAATCCATCCATCAATGCATCAATCCATCCATCCATTCAACCATCCATTCCCGATTTCATATAAGAAGCTGCAGATCTTCGTCGAATTCTTTCGGCAGACGACCTTATGAAGTGACGTCATCTAAAAGTTAACCTATCGGCCATCCATCTAAATGCATATAAATAACCCAGACATATAATTATAGACCTCGTGCACTCTGTGACGTCATCGGAAGAACTTCGAATGACTTTTCAGATCGATATCTGGACTCAACTGATTGTTATTAATGACGGTCGTTCAATTTAGTCTTCGTTCTCTGTTCCAAATGCGAACGATGAACTGCAGATCCATTCATCAATTACTACACGTCGTTCAATTTCATGATTCGCAGTCGTTCTCTGGACTCTAGAGGCTGAGAAGCGACCAGTGGCCAGAGGCCGGAACATACAACTAGACGCCATCTTATACTCTTTAGGCCATAAATTTGTTTCGAGATTTCGGTACCACTTGCACCCCTAGCCAACACAGCTATAATGAGTACACTGACCGTACAGTATCAGTGAGAAGATCAGGCAGCGAGGAAGAGGACTGGCAAACCACCTCTAAAAGCCGAGGCTAAGAAAAATGAAGTCGCTAACACTTCATGCCCATATGGCTGACTGAGAGCTAGTTTAAGGGACTGCTCTTCTTCTTCTTCCTCCTCCTCCTCCTCTTCTTCTTCCTCTTCCTCTTCTTCTTCCTCCTCCTCTTCTTCTTCCTCCTCCTCTTCTTCTTCTTCCTCTTCTTTCTCTTCCTCTTCATTTTCTTCTTCTTTTTCTTCTTCTTATTCTTCTTCTTCATCTTCTTCTTCGTCATCTTTTTCTACATCTTCTTTTTCATCACCTTCTTCTCCTCCTCCTCTTCACCTTGCTCTTGTTCCAATATCGTTGGAGAGATTGAGTTTCTCCGTCTTGTACCTATTATGGCCCTGAACCAGTCTCCAAGCTCTTTGATCACGCGGATCGCTGACTTCTCATTCTCGCATACACTTTGGATTATTTGTGTCAACTTTCTTATTGCTCCGAATGATTTCATCGCTGCCTGTGTGACTTAGTGTTTGAGTTCGATGCAGACTATAATTACTGGCCTACATCAACTGATCAAACAACATCTTCAGTCTGTTGCGGTCTTCTGTAGATCCGTTATCGTTAAGCTGTATTTGATTAATCTAATGTGATAATTAATGATGTGGTACACATGATTAACGCAGCACGAATAAACCCATCATCAGTACCTGAGACAGCAGATAGATGCGACAACAAGAGACTTGCTACAGACATGGACTGAATTTCTAGGCCATGGTTATCTACGCATAACCTATGTGCTATCGGCCTTTTTGCCCCATCACGCCGTTGTAATGGCATTCGTAATCGTAAACTCGAGATTTCTACAGCGCCAACGAAAGCTAAGTCGCGGGAACCAGCTTACTCACAGACGCTCAGTCAAAACAAAATCGATAGGTAAGAAGGGTTCGGTTTCAGGTCAAGATTCAAGCAGTCAGACGAAGGACTTGTCACAAACCAGACCCTGTCTCCTGTCTGCTCTCGTCTTGATTATTCCAACTCGGTTTTGCACGCACTCATGTCTTGGACTGAGCAGGCCCCCAACCCATCCAAGATTCTCTGTCTCGCGTGGTCCTGCGTGAACCTCCTCGAACAAACTCTTTAACCCTACCTGGTCAGCTGAACTGGCTTGCTGTAGAATAATAGAATTCAGTGTAAGATTTACACTGACCCGCGTGACCTATACAGTATTTAGCACAAGCACTCCTACTTACCTTCAGTCGCCAGTCACTCCCTTGTATCTCTCCCGCAGCCTGCGACCTTCAGGTACAGGTCTTGAGGCTGAGCCACATTACAGAATGGTCATGGGCTCTCGTGCACTCCATGCCACTGAACCCAAGTAATGGAACCAACTACGAATCTTCTTCCTTCGAAGCTCGAATTCTATTTCTTCCTTGAAGAAACGTCGCAAAACTATTTTTCACTGAATGTCAGACATTTGGCTAACTGCACCACCGTGTGCCTTGGTTTCACACTGTGCGCGTTACAAATTTTCGTAATAATAATAATAATAATAATAACAATAATAATAACAAAACAATAATAATTTGCAACAAAAGAGCCAGTGGTCAGGTCAGAGTCAAGTAAGACGGGAAGCGTCCTGATGGGGTCACTCGGATCCCGTGGGAGAGCGGAAAATGCCTGGCCTGGGACGCCACTGTCATCGATACCTTGGCAGAATTCTATCGTACCAGGGCTGCCCAGACCT
This sequence comes from Norana najaformis, assembly GCA_964023275.1. Taxonomy (NCBI): domain Eukaryota; kingdom Metazoa; phylum Annelida; class Clitellata; order Crassiclitellata; family Hormogastridae; genus Norana; species Norana najaformis. The sequence continues at coordinate 21,558,456 of OZ029923.1, forward strand.
CGGGGGCTACCGCTGAGTAGCGACCGAAAGAACAACAGCCAAATATTCTGCCATTTTACCCGCATACTGCTTTGTGCCCCTCGCCTCCGAAACTCTTGGCCCAATAAATTTCCTTAACAGCATTGGCCATCGCGTCGCCCAGGTAACGGACGACACCAGAGAAACCACTTTTCTCTACCAACACTTACCGATGGACATCCAACGTTTCAACGCAATCAATTTTCACAGCACTTTTGACACTGAGCACAACATCAACGAAGATTAGCCATCCCAGAACAAGCAATCCATAATTTCTGAAATCCTGAGGGATCATAAGTACCTCGGGTAAAAACTTTTAATAATAATTTGGGGAAGATGATAATAGAAAATTAGGAGGCCCCATGCTAAAGGCGAATGAGTTCATGGCTCTCAAGCCCCGCCATATAACGAACGACGCCGTAAATGCTAATAATAACCGAGTTTAACTTTTCATTTGCGTCGAATACATTGTGACGGGTCTCGCCTGATCTGCCCCGTGGGAAATATGCAGCGTAAACGTGTACGACGCCTATGTGTACATGCATACACTTGTTTCACCGTTTGCATTAATTGGGTCTTAGTAACGCTCGGCTGCTCTGTGTAATCCTGCTGATTGGATCATGTGCCGCGACATAGACAGGCCCTATATCATCATTCGAGACCACACGTTGAATATAAAACGAGTCTTGTTGCTGACTCAGGGGAATTTTGTTGCCTCCATCCGAAATTTATGCAACGCAAACATATTGCATCAGTCACCGTCCCGACATCATCGTCATAAGTCGGACATATGAAGCCCCCACATGATAATATTCCCACATGGGCCTATTATGTCCTACATAAGATGTAAATGTACATGACACTGAAGTCGAGGCCGTTACAGATATGCCTCCAGGGCAGGGCCATTATCGTAGCGTAATAGGTAAAATTTGTAATGAGATGCGTAGAGCGCCACTTTAGAAGAAATGCGCAAGGTATCATCAGTCGATGGTCGCTTCCAAGTAAAACCGCATTCCAGTCACACAGATACCTTAGCACATGTCTTCTTCGGTCTAGCTTTCTAATTCAACAGTTAAATCGATCTGTACGTATAACGTAAGTGAATATTTTATAGCGCCTTCAGTTGGACCTCTCGACGGAGCTCATCGGTTGCCTAAATGATGCTATCGTTCATTGGAAAATCTCGCGGACACGAAGAACCGAACCAACGGATTCCTGTCCAGCTGAAAACTGCAGTCAACACTGAATAGGAATCCGTTAGTTTTAAATTTACAATTGTGTCAGTTGCAAAAATTCAGATACGATTACGGCAATGATTATCGCTCGAAAAAAACTCGTTCAGACACAATGAAGACATTTGATGTCAACACAGCACCTGTGTTTACATCTAACAATTAGTCACAGCAGCAATTAATCTGCATGCCAGTCATATTAGGCCTACTCTTCACTGGCATTAATTAGGCCTAAGCCAGCATCAGAGTAAGTAGATTATATCTAATCTAGAATACGTCCCAAGTTGGCATGGACTATACTGCGTCATAGACCTCTGGTGTTCAATGTCGTACGGCTCGGAAAAGCCTTTTCCTGTAGTCAAGTAAGTAGACCTAAGTCAGTAATGCATTTGTTAACACCCATTAGCTGAGCGAGGATTCATAGGCGTGGCTTGGTCACCGCAGTCAGACAACAAAAGGAAGACGGTACAAAAAGATCCTGAGCCGCTTTACGAATATTTCTAGCGAGGTATTGTTGGGATTAATGTGAACAGGGAGACTATTCCGGATGGTTGATGCAGAATTGATGAATCCGCGTCGAAAGAATTCAGACCGATATGCTCTGATGTCTCGGAAAGACGGAAGGTTTTGTGTAGCTGGTCGCAAAGGTCTGAAAGGCTAGTAGCACTGTTAGGAAGACGACAGGTAAGCAGGCTGATTAATTATATAAGAGAGTCTTGCATTTAAGGAGAACTATCTTGTCATTGATTCTCGACCTGGTATAATGCAACCAGTGTAGCTTTGTCAGTACAAGAATAACGTGATCACATACGCGGATTCCTGTCACCAGTTGGACCAGGGACTTTGGCAGTGTTGCAGTTTGGCATTGCTAGACTTTGTGGTGCCGTACAGCAGCGAATTACAGTAGTCGAGTTTTGCTCCGACTATACTATAAGCGACTTATCGTCATAAGTTCCGGTGTCAAGCACGATGAACATGAAGCATGGCTTTTGTGTGGAAATACGATGCTTTGCAGACAGCGGTACACGCTGATTTACATGTTGGTTTAGAGTCGAGCGTCACCCCAAGGCTCTTAAATGTTAGATGTTCCAAAGCAAGGAATTCTCTTTTGCTTGAGCTCTGTAGAACTAGGATAAAGTTGACCCCTATGAACGATGCGGTTCACCAATCATTCGTCTTACCAGAGCTCTTCTCGCTTCGCTTGACATACGGACTCTGACGACCGTCAAAGTCTTTCTCGTAACCTGTCGAACAAATGTTGATCAACCAAAACTCAAGACACGGAATGTACTGAAAGAAATGTTTTGCTTGTGGGTCCTGCGATGCGATGGATCGCTGGCGAACACAAGTCTCCTTTCAGGATATGGTGGCGAGCGGTGCTATTGATATGGCTTTATCTTCGGGGGACTTTAGGCCTTTAACAGCACGCGGGTTCGTAAATGGATCAGTCCGATCGTACAGAGACAACACCGATTCTTTCTTTCGCACGTATATTACACGTATTTACACCGTATTTACAACAAATTCAGCAGCAGCAGAGTCTATGATTCGCATCGGCCTATTAGTCTAGCGACGTCCGTTTAAGAGATACAGGTTTATTATCTTTCTTCTGTTCTCCGGAACCTAACGCCTCTTTCGACCGTTGTTTAGCGAATGCCTTCTTCGCTTCGCACCCTTCCTTAACTTTCCCCTTCATCTGTCAATCACCCAAATTCTCCCTTTCGCCATCCGATCAGCATCCCTCTGCTCCGCCTTTCTCTCTCTCCCTCTTTCATTCTCTCACTCTCCCTCTCTCTCGTTTACTTCTACCTGTCAACTACGGGCATCCTATCCGCCTCTCGTTAATTACATCCAACTGTTCCCCAGTGTTCCGTGCAAATTAATTACATAAACACAATAGCTAAATTGTCGGACGTAATACAATCTACAATATGCAAAACCCTAAAATCCTCATTGTTTTTACAACTTTTCACTACACGGAACTTTTGAACCTCAGATATGTCGCCTGTCGAAAGTCACAGCTCACTTCCGACCATTATCTCAAAGTTTCTCTCGATTTGACTCTAATCGTACGATCACACGGCACAGTCTGTTCGATACTGTTCGCAACTGTTGGATAATTTTACTGATGGCCGCGTTTCTGCATGTTTGGTCGAACTATATACCGCTATCGCAGTCCTTTTGGTTCGACCCAGAGTTTACAGATTAACAGTCGCTGGTCCTCTCATACCTTCGACGAATTCCGTACAACGGAGTTACTAAAGTAGCTGTGTTTCGGTCTTACCGCGCTTCCAAAGAATCGTCTGCTTTAGACCAAACGACCAAGAACCAACCGTTAATTCAAATTCCTTCAGCTGGCTCCCTGTTCTCCATGCAGTTTTCAAAGCAGAGCAGATAGTTTCCGCCAAGCGTTAGTAATTTTATGCTCTATGATGTTGGCATCTGCATAGATGCGGGCAATTATATAGAATTATACATACATATTTACCTTTAACCCAACATCATACAGGCTTTACAAACAAACGAGCTATCACATCTGACGTAGATAAAAGTGAACATAAGGAGAATCGCTACAGCGATGTCTTAAGATTACTTAACCCAAGAGGGAAAATGACCCAATCAGTATGTCTGCCACAGATTCTTCTGTTTTGGCCGTAATAAACGCAATGATTAATGGCACGCATCATAAGGGGCTTCTTCTGTATGAGCTGGTCAAGGGGATCTATAGCAGACGCTGTGTAATTATTCCTGGTGAATGTAATCCACGCGAGATATAACAGTCCAAGAGAGCCACTTGAAGAAGGTCTAAGAGGAATAAAAGTCGAGTGTTTGCAATTAACCTCGTAAAATAAGGTCTTCAGAGTAGAGCAGATGTTGTCCAAACAACAGGTCAGCTCAGTGCGTTCTGCAATCACTGGTCCACTTGTCAAACGGAGGCTGAATATAGAGGCCTGTTCACTGAAGTCAAACGGTGGCAGTCCCAATGTCTGAAGGACATGATAGACGATGATGTCATAAACCGAGGTTAACATAGACGCAGATGACAAAAACATGAAAGCCTCATAGAGGTTTCTGCTGCATGGAATGGCAGCCGATAACGATTTGAACGTCGATATTTTTGTCTAAGGTCATTCGTTGCATTTGCTGCAAAGTCAGTTCCGACTGAGTAGCTGCACAAGAAAGTAGACGCGTTCTGCTAGAAAGCAACGCAGTTTGCATGACGGTTAGCAACGAGCAACCTGTTGCCTAGATATCACAACAGAACAGATATTAGGAGGCAAAGTGTAGGGGCCCCATAAATCACAGACTGCTACCAGAAGTAAGCAAAGGCAACTGAGTATCGTGAACACTGGAATTAGATACAGATTAAGATGTTGTTGGTGCAGTTGTAATTTCTGCCTCATGACTAACAGCGCACTAGAGCATCAGTCGAGAGAAGAGCCAGTGCGAAGCTAATGTACTTACAGAGGCTACATTATGCGCCCGAATATCCTCCAGCGCCTGTCTACATGGGTGAGCGCACTCTTTCTTCTGCACAGTGGATTGGCGGCTGAATGGCAACCAGTCTCCTTTTCACCTATGCCCATCGGGTTCGAAATCCGGAGCGTAATCTGGAAGTGGAGATTTGTTGTTCATCCGTTAAACGCTGGGGTGCAGAGTTCAAGATTATGCGGAAGGAATGAGGATGGTTGTGCATGTGATGACCTACTTTGTCCACATTTTGCCAGCGGTTGAAGACCATATTATTATCTTGTGTTGTCAGGTCAGGTATGAATGCACAGTTACGATTACTGTTAACTCCATGGGAGGCGTGCGTAATAGATGTCGAGCGACTGAGTCCAGTGGCTGATTTCTCGCATCCGCTTTACGAATCAGACATAAAACTTAGAGCCGATCAGTTGCGTTGCTTGATGACAACGATTGAACGCCAGTTGAGCCTCTGACAGGAACATCCGGAATTCAGCGACTGTCGTTCGAATCCTCTGCTGGTGACGATTCAAAGCTACGCCGACAGGTGGCGTCATTAACCGATTTCGATCGATTTCGATCGATTTCGATCGATTTCGATGCCAAGGTCATATTGTCGTCATAATAACAATCAGCATCTATCTCTCGATGATCGCTTAGCGATTTCACTGCGTCCAACACCTACCGACTCTACCTCCTGATGATCCATCGACCCTCTTGCAAAGGTCATCAGCAGTTTTCCACTTTGACACAGTGTTCAGTTAACATCTAATTGTCAAATTCTGAATCCACGAAAGTCCAAAAGTCATTGAAACGTCGTTCGGTTGGATCAATCTGTCCGTCTTTCAATATGGGAGGCATTTGTTATTTATTGTTGTCCTCGGACGAATTATTAATAATAATAATAATAATAATAATAATAATAATAATAATAATAATAATAATAATATTATTATTATTATTATTATTATTATTATATGGGCATTTTATCTTCACGGGCGTTATAGCCGTGGTTGTCAGAGGTTTACTCATCAACACGACCATTAGACGGAGCATCGATGGCGCTGAGCAAATGTTGTGAAGGACAGTTGCTCAAGGTCCCTACAGTACACAATAACCATCTCAGTGGTAGAGGCTCGAACCCGTTCTCTCCGCTTTAGAGGCCAAGCGCTCTAACCAATCGACCCACATAGAAAACGCAGGCGGATCTAAAAGAAGAAGAAGAAGAACGCGAAGAAGAACGCGAAGAAGAAGAAGAAGAACGCGAAGAAGAAGAAGAAGAAGAAGAAGAAGAAGAAGAAGAAGAAGAAGAAGAAGAAGAAGAAGAAGAAGAAGAAGAAGAACGCGAAGAAGAAGAAGAAGAAGAAGAAGAAGAAGAAGAAGAAGAAGAAGAAGAAGAAGAAGAAGAAGAAGAAGAAGAAGAAGAAGAAGAACGCGAAGAAGAAGAAGAAGAACGCGAAGAAGAAGAAGAAGAAGAAGAAGAAGAAGAAGAAGAAGAAGAAGAAGAAGAAGAAGAAGAAGAAGAAGAAGAACGCGAAGAAGAACGCGAAGAAGAAGAAGAAGAAGAAGAAGAAGAAGAAGAAGAAGAAGAAGAAGAAGAAGAACGCGAAGAAGAAGAAGAAGAAGAAGAAGAAGAAGAAGAAGAAGAAGAAGAAGAAGAAGAAGAAGAAGAAGAAAAGAAGAAGAAGAAGAAGAAGAAGAAGAAGAAGAAGAAGAAGAAGAAGAAGAAGAAGAAGAAGAGTTAATGCAGAACAGCTAAACAAACGATCTGCAGAGGGTCATGTGTGGGTTATATGTGGGTCATTCGTCGGTCTTCTTTACGACCGGCTGAGATGTGTAAACAGGCGCTGGCTGCAATGACCATCAATCAACCAACCAATCAACTCATTCATTGTAGCAACATATGTGTCTGCGTGTCTGGTCTGTGGGGCCGAAGTCCAAATCCGGATGCTTCGCACCGAATGAACTGACCAAGCCGCAGATGAAGGATTATTTGACGTCGTCGTCTATCAACGCAGTCCAACTGCTACGTCAGACTGTTTCCCAGGGGACCTCTTGACCCATACTGCATCAACATGCCCAACAAAAGCTAACGTCTGCACTTCCTGCGCTTTGCACATCGGAACTGCATTCATTCATCCAATCATTCATTTATTCATTCATCATTCATTCAGAACAGCTATATAGCGCCTGCTTTTGAAGACCAATTGGATCTCTGTCAATCTTAGAGATAACTGAAGAGACAAACTAGGCGAATGATCTGTGTTCGTGAGCGTGTGCGTGCGTATGTGTGTGCGTGTGAGTGTGTGGTGTCTGGCAGTCAACCACAATCAGCCAATCGTCTTCTTATCTGTAGATCGGATGAATCCGTAGCTTCTTCGCTCGGTGCTTTTCTCGTGCGTCCTGCGTCCGTCATTTTGCCTCTGACTTTCGTTTCTCTCGAGTCGTTTCGTCGTCAGTTGGCATCGCGACCGCGAGACAGTAACCGTTGGTAGCTGGTAGCAACATCCAACAAGTTCAACTGGGTGACTTCAACTTCATAAATTATTAACGGAATTAGCGGGCAGTGATGGGCATACCACAGATTTATCTTCTTGTTTAAAGATCTTTGGGCCTAGGGCCTACTTCACGCAAATGGCAAATTTTTAAGCACGTGGCAGATCCTTTTGAGCAAAATTGTTCACAGACTGAGGCCGTACGATCGCTATAGAAAAACGTGTACATTTGCATGTATTTACATTAACACACTCCTCCCAGCAAACCATGACTATGAAATTGAAGTAAGAAAAATTCTGATTGCACGTAAGCGTGAGATTGAAATTGAGTTGGAATTCTCACTTTCCGAGCGTCACTCACAGGAATCGTTCTGCTTGCATCCTAAATCATTTATTACCGGAGGGTAGTGTTTTAGAGTGAACTGCAAGAGAGGCATTTTACGCTGGTGCCATCTGAGAAAGGCATAAGTAACGTTTTTATTTAACTCGGTCTGGCTTCTTCGATGCATTTACTGCTGTATAATCGAAAGTTCTTTATCGACAGACCGACATCAAAAGCATTTGTCATCAGAATCCTTGCATGCGTTTCTACATGAAGACATAGCGTCAAGAACCTCTCCATGTGGATTATACCAATTCAACAAAGAACTGTTCATAATGAGACTTTAAAGCTTCCTACAAATGTGCTTAACTTTTATACTAAATGCTTATAAATGCACTATGTTCCCGGGCTCCACCTTGAACCCCAAGGGAGCTTGAGATGCTTCCACTGACCGCCTACCAGTGAGTGGCTTCGTGCCTTCGGCCCTCGCTGTCAGACCTCTGATTTGCCATCCAGATATCGGACTTCCCGGCTAAACAGTCGCTTATGTCACTGCTTAAGTGAATGTGGAACATAGCACTTTTTAGATACGTTCGAAGTTATTTTAGAGCAGAAAAGCTTTGCTCACAAGCTGCAGCTGTTACCGGTAAAACAATAGCTATGTTTGATAGTCTGTGCATTTCATGACAAGCAACCTTTTGTGGTTCGAGGCAACAGGCAATGTCTAACACTGTAGCCATATTGGCTGCATTTGAACTCCGGACGCAGGGACGAAAGGCTCACTTGGCTCAGAATTTCAAGGCTGCGGTCTTCAACACAACTTCGGTACAAAATGTGCAAAAGGACCTGAAATTTCACATAATCTAAAAAGACGTATGTTTTGAAGAGAGTGATAGGATACTGATCATAATATCTAGCAAACGCGAATGGTCAGAGTATTGTCGCTCTAATTCGGAAATGTTACAGTTAACCGGATAGCAGCAACATCCTGTAGCATATACACCACTGCAACACCAGTGCATCTGTAACGGCCAGCAACTACACGTCACACCCACCTAGTGTCACTGTGCCGCTCAGTTGCCTCATCTGTTCCCCTAGATATAACTCATTCTGTGCTTCAACCCATTTCTTATGCACTTGAACTTGAAGCAAAAATGTGTAATCTCTCAAGCAATGCAAAAAATTCCCTGACCTCTTAAGCAGGTCTGCGTGCATCAATCAAAATCAATTTATGTGCATGAAGATAAATGGCTAATGGAGCCGACTGCCTCTCTGACTGCTGGACTTCCTCATTCACCCCGCTTGCTACCGTTGCGCCATTATAACCTTGACCTACTAAGCATGAGCTGATGTCTAACCCATATCACTCCAAGGTGTCTAGAGTAATCCCAGACAATCTAGCACATCTACTCAGTTTGCAGGTTTGAAATCTAGAAAACGTCAATTAACTTTCTTTTTGGCAACATATCATATGACAGAAGACGGCTGATCCTTGTGACTAATTTCTTTTGTTTCATCGACAAGAATAGAAAGAAATCAATAGATTTCTTCGCATCTTCTATTATCTCTGCCCTAACCATTTCTGCCAACGTTACCCTGATTTCATTTGGGGAGTCACCTGAGGACCAGGCATTCAGTTGGCGGGGCTCCGCGCCCTGCCTGCCCTCTATCAACCCGTCACTGGGGGGCGACGCAATCAATGCTTAGGCAATAGAGCTGGTTATGCGATGAAACCTCACGACACCCCTTCCTACGCTGAAATTCACAGTCCAATCTATTCGGGCAACTACTGTGGCGATAGTGACTAATGTAGAAGGCCCAGGAAATGAACAGAGGCCAAATTCCAAAGATCACAGCCTAAAGAAAGACACACAGAACAATCTTGTTGCTTCTTCTTGCTTTAAGTTAACAGGACACTGGAAAGAATGCTTCGATTTTCGTCTGTAATAACGTTCAACTGGAAATCCCTTTAGACACATAATGCCGACCGAAGTCTGCTGTTCAAGTCGCGGTTTTATTGCGCACAGTCGAGTCGTCTCGCCTGGCTCCAGCTGCTACACCAGCTGCTGCTGCTGCTGCTGCTGCTGCTGCTGCTGCTGCTCATGATGTAGGATCTGCACGGACGTTCCTTCTCCGGCGCCGCAGATGCTCTGATGCCTCCTCCCTCGTTCCTCTCTTGCACCAGGTGCGCAGTTACGTGCTTCGGATGCCCAGCTTTAGTTGTCTGTATATATATATACATGCATGCATATATGCACATAAATACATATACATACGCACATATATACATACATACATATATATATACACACACATATATACATACATACATGTGTATACATATGCGCCATCGGTTGATGCCTTGTGCATTGGACACTAGTGCTATAGAAGTTAGTATTTACAGATACATACACTCTGACTGGAGCAGTCACGTGATGCCAGATGTCATACTTCACCTCCGTTCAGACTTTTCCAGTGGCTTCATTCATCTCTTTTGCAACAAGTAGGCCTTATAGAAGGGTTAGGGCCTAATATGATGATGATGATGACGACGACGACGACTACGACGGTGTTGATGATTAATGACGATGGATGATTGTGGATGATTTTAACTTCGCAATTTGTCATGAGTTTTCTTTTTTGCAGCCACTTTGCATTTGGTCGGTTAATTCTCTTTGGAATTCTCTGTAACCCACTTTCTTCTTACCCGTTTCTTGGTTGCAGGGAGGCCGTTCATGTCCATCAAATAGGCCTACCAGAGATCATCCACGAATATGATCTATTTTCTAAACATATAAAGTATGGAACCAATCTCTCTCTCTCTCTCTCTCTCTCTCTCTCTCTCTCTCTCTCTCTCTCTCTCTCTCTCTCTCGTTCTCTCTCCCTCTTTCTCTTTGTCTCTTTCTCTCTCTGTTTTTTTTTTTTCTCTCTATCTATCTATCTATCTGTCTGTCTGTCTGTCTGTCTATCAATCTATATATATATCTATCTATCTATCTATCTATCTATTTATCTATCTATCTATCTATCTATCTATCTATCTCACACACACACATACACACACTCATTCTCTCTCACACACACACATACACACACTCATTCTCTCTCTCTCTCTCTCTCTCTCTATCTCTCTCTCTCTCTCTCACACACACACACAAACACACACACATAAACACACACTCTCATTCTCTCTCTCTCTCGTTCTCTCTCCCTCTTTCTCTCTCTCTTTCTCTTTGTCTCTTTGTCTCTCTCTTTCTTTTTTTTCTCTCTCTATCTATCTGTCTGTCTGTCTGTCTGTCGGTCTGTCTGTCTATCTATCTATCTATCTATCTATCTATCTATCTATCTATCTATCTCACACACACATACACACACTCATTCTCTCTCTCGCGCACATTCTGTGTCGCCGTCTCTGCTTTTGTGAAACTAAAGGCAAAAGTAGCACAAGTTTTTATGACTCCATGAATAGAAGCTGTTAAAAGCACGATCCAGAGTTTGAGAAACCTTTCGACTAAAGCGAACTCACAACTAGAGCACTCAAAAGACCCATGCATGTCTACGATCGTCCTGCATTCTGTACCCGGCTTTCCTTCACTAGAGCCCAATGTTCCGAGTGCCAAAAATGCCTTCTATATATTGACAGGCCATGCATTAGCGAATGACTCTGGTCGACGGTGATCTTCATCCCTATCCCCTCGCATCATCAACTGATCTATAAAGTTGGAGATAGGCGTGAATCCATCGGTCCGCAGAGACTGAGACATCATCCAAACTGTCTAAATTTGAACTGAGCGACCTGGATTTCAATGGACTTTGTTGCACTATGCGTTAGAAATGACGCGATTTTTAGGTAACTTCAATTAAACTGTAATGAACGAATTTTCCGGACTGATTTTAAAGTTACTCATGCTACCATGCATGCCTGGCGACATTGCGTTGTGAAGTTTATCCATGCGCCTCATAATAAGCTGCAGCTTTTATGCTTTGACCGGCCCTCCTTACACCCGCCATAAATTCTGACCCTAAGTGGTCCATGCCTACCTATACTGGGTCCTTCTACTCACCATGCCCTCCAGCACTCTTGATATCGGACTCAACACTCTTTTTAAAACTTCAAATAGCTGCGACCTCTCGAAGGCACGCGTTTCCCCGCTGGAGGCTCTCTCTACTCTGGATTCAGTGTCAAAATGTCCGTATATTACTCTGGCTAGCCTTGACTTACTGATATTCTAAACTTTAGCCATGTCTTCTTGGGGCTCAAAATAGCCCAATGAACGTGGCTGTCTGAGTCTCTCCCTCCCGCCCCCTCTCCCTCTCCTCTCTCCCTCCTCTCTGTCTGTGTGTCCGTATCTCTCTCGTTCTTGTTCTTTCGTTCTTTGCGCTGACATCCTGTGCATGCGTAAATCTGTTGCAAGCTGGCACGCATCGTGTTTAAACAGTAGATGCAGGCAGGACCGGCACGCCCATTAAGCGGACTAGGAGGCCGCCTAGGGCGGCACAAGTTGGGGGCGACAAAAAAGGCGCCCATGAACAATTCCTCCCTTCCTGCAGAAATGAATGGGTAAACATAAACGAAAGCATTGTGCAACTTGAACAATTTAATTAAATTTTCTGCTGTTCTATTGACCAGATCAATAAAGTAAAGCTCCTGTGTCCCATAAAGAACGCAGAGGAGGCGCTCATTTCCTTTTCTTAGGCCCTTGAGCCGGCAATGGACGAATTCCAAGGTCCTGGACACGGGGCCAGCGCATCGCAGAACTTGCCGTTTACTTCCCAGCATAAGGTGGTACCAAATTATACTGCTTGGTGACAGAGGCACGTGTGCGCAAACAACTTGTCCAGGGTCGTTACACGGAGTCAAACCCGCCACCGCATGATCGTTGGCCAAACGTGTTACCGACAGACCACGATAGAACAGTTGCATGACGGGTGTTACTTAATCACAGGTCGTAGGAGTGATAAAGATTGAAAAAAGTTTTAGATGCAGGCGAATTTGCTGAGAAGTTGATGCCAGGACTTTTTGAACCAGATACAGTCCGCATTAGAAGAAAGAGGAAGCAATTCACTTATGAAGGAGACGATGAACCTATTCGGAACCTCACAGAGAAATTCGAAGTGAACTTTAGCTCTGCTGTCCTTGACACAGTCAGCAATGCAATCGGTCGAAGAAAGATTGACGCTGATGCAACAGAATATTTCGGTGCTTCGCTTACTCCATGATGTTCATAACTGGCATAACATCAGCGCAAATTTTGGAACACAGATTGAAACTGGAGCAAGCTTTGCAACATGGAGACGAATTTGAGCTGCGCAGTGAATTGCAGGCCATTGCAAAACAAGTTCCAAATTATGCATCTTCACAAAATGTAATGAAATTCATATGGAACAATAAGCTGATTGACCGACAGTGTCGCCGGCACCTTGACTCCCTGTTCTGTTACCAGTGGTGAGCAATTTTTATCCCAGCTGAAGTTGATACAATCATACCCACAAAAGTCCACCTACAAAACTTGTTGTTTTATCGACCATATCTAATATAATATAGAGACGTTTATAGCGCCGCTATCATAATGCGAAGGCATCAATCGATGGTCGCTTCAATTGAAAATCGCAATCAAAATCATAATCCGTTGGAGAAGCTAGGTCGAATTCCGATGCGTCACAGAAACCAGAAGCCAGGCTGTGGTGGATAAGCAAGTTGAAAGAGATATCGATGACATAAGAAATGACAGAACGAAATGGACCGAACAGTGAGTTCCAAAGCTTTGGACCAGCTACCAAGAAGACCCGAGAGCCCAACACTGTTCGGGTACGGGGTCACAGTGTCTTTTGATCAAATGCAATATTTATTAGTACGAGGGTCGAGTATCGAACGCAGGTATGTCCGCTGATTTCAGTTTAGTACTTTGTGACAGATGTTGAAATGGGTTCTTTGCGCAATAGGCAGCCAGTGCAACGAATGTAATATTGGCTTATTACGTTACAGAGTACTGTTCTCTCCAGTATCTCTCAGAAGCTGCATTGCCACTCACACACGCCTTGTCTTTGGGCGGCGCCCATTCACAGGGGCTGGACCTATCATACATACTGTAATGTAGGCTTCATGTTCGCTTCTCTTTTTGAGCCTGTGTATCGAATTTCGGCTGTATTGCATCGTATGTAATTTCCCAGGTCTCGGAAAATTAAAAATACAGATTCATACATATTACATTTTTTGGGACTGCATTGGTAGCAGCCCAAAACATGCTCACAATAGAAAATATATGCTTCGTTTCTAGAGGATCAATTACATCCTCCCAGAGCACACATAAGTCTTCTAAAAAAAAGCTCGATTCCAATTGTAGTACAAAGTTCTATCACTTACATACAACACACTTTAATCCTCCCAATCCTCCTATCCTCTTCAGTTATTTATAATCCAACCACTCGTTCAACCCGCTCCTCTTCCGCCCTAACACTTCTCCGCCCTCCGTCACCTCATCCTTAAAATTTGAAAATCGCTCCATAGCCATAGCTGCTCTGGAATAGGCTTCCGCAGAATTACAACAATTTTTTGACCCATCATACGAACTCACCAACACTTCACCTCTGGCAGTTTCTGCACAGGTCTTTCACTCAAAACTGAAATATAGACGAATATAACTAATACAACACTAATCTTCCACAAATCCTATCCTGATTCTTCCTCTTCCCCTTATCTCACTTTCCGGTTCAATTCCAAACACCATACACCGTAGCCGTCTGACTGTCTTCCTCCCTGACTCTTGGATCTTAACCTGGAACCGAACCCTTCCTGCCTATCGATTTTGTTTTGACTGAGCGCCTGTGAATAAGCCGGTTCCCTCGACTTAGCTTTCGTTGGGCGTTGTAGAAGTCTCGAGCTTACGACTAGGATTGCAGTATGTGTATAGGTCTGCCGATAGAAGAGCCGCCTTTACCCCCCGGTGAACTCTGCAGCCGGATGGAAGGAGGTGCCGAGGGAGGTTGAAAGAGGCGTTTAATGGAGACTTAACTGGTGGACCAGACCAAGGAGGTCTGGATTCTAGTTATCTAGACCTCGCTGACCAGACGAGACTCAAGGCGCCACTGGTCGAGGCCGGCGGCATCTGTTTCTTGGCCGGAACATCAAAGAACGAGACCACAAATTAAAACAGGTCTTACGAAACAGCCGCTCCCTCCCTCCCTTCCTCCCTCTCTTCCTCCCTCCCTTCCACATTCATCTCGCCGCCTGGTTATTGGATGCTGACGACTGACGATGACGCCGATGTTGATGAAAACAGGTCTACTATTTGCTCATTCATCAGCTCCTAATGCCAACCAGTAGATGGCGCTATGACAGAATGAGTGGAGTCTTGAGTCATTTATTTTCCATGCGACAGACATGAGCTCTTCTCATCTCCATTTATCAAGTGACCTCTCGATGCGCTTCTCATTTTCCAGACCGACCGACTGACCGACCGACTGACCGACCGACCGACCGACCGACCGACGGACGGACGGACGGACGGACGGACGGACGGACGGACGGACGGACGGACGGACGGACGGAGACGTCTCGGCGGCGCCTGTTACAGTCGATCGTCGTTCATGTGCCTTAATTCCTTTGCAGATGTTTTCTTCATCTCTTGCATTCCGTGCTTCGCTTGGCCAACTCCATTCGTATGTACTGCAAAGTTCATTGGCTGATTATGAAACGTAGACGTACAGATGGACGGATTGATGGTCTAAGGACGGAGAGCCAGACAGACAAACAGGCAAACAGACAGGCAGGCAGGCAGGCAGACAGACTGCCAAGGCACAGAACTGGAAGTTACAGAAGTAGACGAGGCCAGCGGGTATTAAACATAACGGCGAATCTACTGACTACGATGGCTGTTCAGCTAGAGCGTAACCTGCGGAGTGGCCCAACAGTAGTATCGATATAGTTGCACCTCTCGTGTATAGATGGATAGATAATAAAGTAACACGATAGCCGTTGAAACTCCCTTCGGCATAGAAACACATCGGTTCGTGGAAGATGCTACAGTTGCTGCTGCTGCTGCTGCTGCTCATGGTTTCCGACGTAGAAACGCGCATGCGCGTAAATCACAGTCGTCCCGACTAAAATGAAAAGAATCGACGCTTAATGTGTCTGCGTGGCCGTGTGCATGTCGATTGCTTTGTTATTATTTGTCCGCGCATGCGCGGCGTGAATAGGCCGCTCAAAGGCCGAGCTGCTCCTGCTGCTGCTGATGATGATGATATGCATCATGCGTCATTCGCGGACGCCAGTGCACTCAGCGCGAAGAGGCAGAAAGGGAGGCAGAGAGGACGAGGTACGATGACTCGACTTCAAGTTCGCTTATAGATACATAGACTTCACCATCCATTGTGTGTGTTTATCGAGGAGCTCCGTCGGTCTGTTACGCGCCGATGCCATGTGCGGTCTGTCTGCTTGCCCGTCTGTTTGCCTGTCAGTCTGCCTGCCTCCCTGTTTGTCTGCCTGTGTGTCTGCCTGCCTGCGTGTCTGCCTGCGTGTCTGCCTGCGTGCCTGCCTGCCTGTCTGTCTCTTCTGACGATGCTCCATGATACTCTGCGCAATACCCCGTACAAACCTATAGATTCGATGCATGATGTATGTACTCTGACCAAGTGACGAGCAGCGCCCTATCTCGTGATTGGCAGAGGACCAACATAGACTAAGGTTCACTTTCCGTTTACGGCATAGTATAGCAAACTACTTGTATGCTACTACTATAGGCCTCTCGTAGTTTAGAGGCTGCTTTAGACTGGACGGCTAATTGGCGAATAATAATCGTCAGCCTAGTAACAAAGGGCTAATCGGCCTAAACTGTCAGACCTCCTAATCGGCCTATGGGGGCGGTTGAAAGCTAGTCGCTTGACTGCTTCGGCTGACATGCCTGCTGCATAATACAGACCTGGTATTATGTCGTGTGGGTCTATCTACATGGAGGATACGTAACGAGTTGAACAGACTCTCGGTGCATCTAACAACACGTCTCTCTGTCTTCTCTAGATCTGGCGTTCATTCGAATCTCAACATCAGTCTCATCGTCGTCGCCGTAGACAGACACACAGAGAGACACAGAGGGACACAGAGGGACACAGAGAGACACAGAGACAGACACATCGGCAGACGTCGCTTTCTGTTGGGGAAGATTTTCGTTGTGAGAACTGCTGTTGATTCGCTGGCTAATTGCAATTAAGACGATACTTATGACCTGAATAGGTCGATTAATAATTGATGAATCTGCGGCGACCGAGGAGGAGGACGAAGGAGTGCCATCTGAATACCAAACGGATTACTATTCTGTTCGGGGATCACAGGACGACAACAAGGACAACACAAAAACAACAGTCGAACATCGCTGGACCCGATGATCCCACGCATCGCCGTCGATCATTAAACCACGTCATTTAAATACGGTAAGCCGATACATACTATAATGCATGCATACGCGACATATATCTATATATACTTAGATATTTATGCATGTATTATATATAGGTCTATGTATAAACATGATTATTAGCCAACGGATAAATCGTGATTCAGTTCGTTCGGCATGCGTCGTTAGCAAAGGCGACGACAGAGGGCGGCGTGTATGCTGTCTAAGTCGAACTTGTATCTTTCAACTGAGCTCCATAAATATACGTGTATGGTACATAGATTAGGGACGTATATCTCCTGTGCAAAGGCGCAGACGTCGTTATAAGGCGCGCGCACTGGAGCTGACCTGCTGCTGGTGCTTATTGCCGAATATAAATGACAGAGGTTCGACTAGGAGCGGCACACAGTTGTTCTCTGTAGCCCCACATAGGGAGGGAGCGTTTCTTATATAAGAGTTTCGGTCAACTGTGTACTGTTGGACTACGACCGACTCTGATTACTGAAGGAGGGCGTCTTAAAAACGCAGCTATTAACCGCAGCGCCATCGATCAAAGTTCAGCCGACTGCATGGAAAGCGGATAAGCCGTCGAGGGATTTCCAGGTGAGCGCGGAACACGCTTCAGATAAAGAACAACGCGATATCGGCATCTAAATATAGGTAGGCACACACAGACGATTACAGTGAAGCTTACACAGACAATGACACAGGCATACAGACAATGACACAAACACACAGACAATGAATGACACAGGCATACAGACTGTTTCATCGATCGGATGATTTTAATAGATGCAATTGGCCTTGACGTTCACTGGCTGGGAGACGAGAGCTATTCTCCGTCTCCCACTTAACTCCTCTTATGTATGCTCTCTTAGAAAAAAGGAAACATGCCAGAAGTATGGCAGGCTGAGTTGGCTGAGATGTGCATATGATCTACATATAGGCCTACGTGTAGATGTGCTCTTCATGTAGCCTATTTATGCTGCGGCTTCTATATAGTTTAATCTTTAGAAGGCTGAGGGGGTGGGTGGAGGAAGCGAAGGCCTTTTGGTGATTGGCACTGACACCGTTGATTATAATCGTCGGTGGAAGTAAAAGCTCAAGTCTCCCCATCCAAAACCGCGCTGGATGCTGCGCTGTAGCGGCCTCGCAGTCAGTTTTTGGAGGTACCTAGAAGGCGCTAAATATGTAACCATGTGTCTATAGATGATCCATAGGTTGGCACTGATAGCAAGGCTTCTTCCATCTGTGCCTTGCTAAGTTGTTTGTTATTGTGTCGCAATTGATCAAAGGCAACAAAAGCAACTGCCGCATCCAGGTTGGTAACCCTATACAATGTCTACTGATGGTCTTGCAAGAAAACAAATGGACTTCGGCTGGCGCTTTGAAGGGTCTTTCGTTCTGAGAGGCTGATAAAGCTGACTGCTGAGACAGTCATGAGTACTGGTCTATATTTAGGCTACACGACTAACGTATAAATGCATCGTATACGTATATGTGAATATATAATAATAATATTATTATTATTTTATTATTATAGTTTTATTGTTGTTGTTGTTGTTGTGGGCATATAGAATTATATCTTAGGTAGAAGAGTCCAGGGACTTTGAAGATGGTGTTAAACATCAACTCTGGATGGGGATCGTCCGTCGGTTGGGCTGTGTGTGTGTGTGTATGTGTGTGTGTGTGGGTGTATATGCTGGAACTCGCCAGTGGTGACTTTTCTAGTTATCTGAGAACTGTTTGCTTACTCATGAGCTTTTTCTTCTTGACGAAGTCATCACCATTTAGGCCAGCGTGCGTAGGTAGCGCTCTTGTAAAACCCTTAAATGATAGTTCTATATTAACCGTCTACAGACGTATCTACTAATTATGCAAGCTATTATATATTTATTAGTTATATATACTGAAGCAATTTGTGTAATTTATTGGAGGAATTTGGCCGTTATCTCATTTTTCTCGACCATAAAATTGGGTGCAGTTTTTATTTATAACGTATATGAATTAAGGTTTACAGGCATCAGATATAAGTTAAGGCATGTTTTCCCACCTGTCTGTATGCTTGTCTGTATGCTCGTGTGTATGCTCGTGAGTATGCTTGTGTGTAGGCCTGTTTATATGCCTGTCTGCATGCTTGTCTGTATGCTTGTCTGTATGCTCGTGTGTATGCTTGTGGGTAGGCCTGTCAGTATGCCTGTCCGCATGCTTGTCTGTATGCTTGTGTTTATGCCTGTGGGTAGGCATAGGCTGTAGCGGAGTCAGGAGTTGTGATACGGAAAGGGACATGTTTACTAAGGTTGAGGAGCTGTACTGTTACATTACCAACATTTACGAGTGTTTAGTCATTGCCAATTTCGGAGTGAATTCTAGGTTTCAAGTTGCAGAAACAATCTGTTTTAGTCATCCGCCTGCATTCGGTCGTTTTTAGTCCCTATTTGGATGTTTCTCGTTGCAGACAGATTCTTCTGCAAAATTATCATATCAAACATATGCAATTTCTGGTTGCAGTGTTTGCTGAAACCAGTTGGGGAACTAAGTGGCTTGCTCCTCACCCTGATCAAAAGGGGGTCATGGCCGGATTGCCCCTCCTACAAGTTCACTATGTGTATATGTATGTGTGTGTGTGTGTGTGTGTGTGTGTGTGTGTGTGTGTGTGTGTGTGTGTGTGTCCGTTACAAAAGGCCAACATGCATAGTGTGTAGCCGTGTTTATCTCTTTCGTGGATCATAACGGTGTCTATACAGTCGGCAGTGTTCTAAATATTCATCATGTAACCTTTTCCCATACATAAATATAGACACAGCATATATATATATATATATATATATATATACTTGCATGTCAGTATTGTAATAATAAAAATATCTACATATGAATGTTCGTCCTGTATATACGCATCGTGTAATTAATCAGCGCAATAACTGTGTCTGTCTGTGAGCCCTGGTATCTTCTTTTCTGGCTGCGGAGGATTACGATTTCTGACTTACATGCAGAGCATTGGTCTCCAATTACTAACAAATATACATCAGCGGAGATTCAGCGTATGAACGAGCACACACACACACACACACACACACACACACACACACACACACACACACACACACACGTTTTTATGCATGTGTACCTTACATAGGTGTATGTAGATATATATGTGTATGTATGTAGGTATGTGTATTATATGTATGCATAGGTTATGTAGGGTTATATCGACGTATACTTACATATACACGTACATGTGCTGTTCATGTAGTCTATTTTATGCTGCGGCTGCTATATATTTTGATCTATGTAGTCTGATGGTCTTTAGAAGGGTGAGGGGTTGGGTGGAGGGAGCGAGGGACAGACGCGAAGGCCTTTGGATGTTTGGCATTGACGCCGTTGATTATAATCGTCGCTAGAAGTAAAAGCTCAAGTCTCCTGTGATTCGCCGACGCAGGTCAGTTGTTGTCCATTGTCCGTCTTTGTTTGGCTCCGCAGGCGACCGACTCACGGCAGCATAGGCAGCCTACAGGTTAACCAGCTCAGCCTGACATTTTTCCTATGGGGGGGACCTCTGTTTTGCCATGCAGTTAATTCCATACCACTATGACCAAGCCAAAATCATTTTCAATTTATTGTTTAAGTAATGAAATCATCGTTTCCTTGTAAAATTAGTTTTATCGTTATGTATGTAACGAGGGCGATATTAGGCCGATATTGGAGTTTGTTAAGAACTAGACGGATGATGCTCGAATAGCTAGAATTTTCGCACAGATGTAGAAGTCAGATAATGGAATCAACACGGGGATCAGGGCTGACAGGTGACACCTTTTAATCTGTGGGGCTTAATCTCCCAAGAAGTCTATGGAGAGAAGTCATTTCGAAAAGTGGGGTCTAACCTTTCAAGAATTCTCTGACGAACTCCAAAGTTTATTTATTTGTCTGGACTGAACGGGTTACGCTTCCCCGCGGGAAGAATGCAGAACACCAGGATGTCGCTCCTGAAGGCCCTCGCGTCCCGGCAGGTTATTGCGTCGACCCATGCATGGTCAGTGGGTCAACTGTGGGTCTGGCGGTGGATTGCTTCACCCAGCATACCTATCGCCTGAAGCATCAGAGGAGTGTTCCCGGCTATGCAGTCAACCGTCATACACCACTAAACATATACACGCTTAGATAAAGCACATCTAACGGACTGGGCTACTTACACACTAAACACAGTCGCTCAATCCTATACACAAATCAGTCAATCAGCTGACTCTACAAGACAGAGTTCAGCAAGAAATATTACTACATTTGGTTTAGCAGGGCCGGCCTAGAAAACCAAGACGTGCCTTATTCAGAAGGCGATTGACCGAACGGAACAAAAGGGTCCCTTTTCGCTCAGACGAAGCTCGAAGACTGTCGGTCTTTCAAATTCAGATGAATTGGAAAACCTTTTACCTGCTTTTGACCCATTCCACCCCTGCAACACAGCAAACAACTATCTGCTACATAGCACAAGAGGCCTTCTACCCATATCCTACACGGTTTGCCTTTTCTCCCTTGTAGTCATTTCTCATGTCTCCATCCCGACGACAACCGACCAGCATAAGAAATTCTTCTCACCGCCAGCACAACAGAAGAAGCACACAATAAGAAGAACAAGAAGTAGCCTTGGGACATCTCTGCCACGCCCTTATATTTAGCACCATTCCAGCTTGCCTCTGCGCTGCTGGCACTCAACCCAATGACTTTCTGGTCCTCCTCAAATTGACTACCAGTAGCGGGCCTCAACTCAGCTTCTGGGCCATTCAGCTTCTTCTCTCAACCAGCCTAATCTTGTAAAGTTTAATCCTCTGCATTCCAATTTTCCAACGAGGCTACACTATACTACCCTCCGGCTGACTCTTATGAGATGTCAATATGCCTTATTTGTTTCAGCATGTACTTTATTTGATCTCTTTGGTAGACAAATTGCTTTCAGAACTAAGAAAATTGTAGAGCACACAACACAGCCTTGGTTCAGTCTTGCCATTTCTGAAGTGGCATCCAAGAAGTCAGTTAGAACACTGGGGGCGCCACTCTCCTCTTCCCTCTGATTTCACTAAGTTTAAGCAACAATGCAAACTTGTGCAAGAACTTATTTTAGGCCCGATATGCAAAAACTGCATATGCAAATTTAACTAATTTAATTGCTCTGATCACCAAAACCCATGTCGATGGCTTTTGTGTAGGCCTACTAGGCTACCCATGAGCTTGCCAGTAAATTCCCCAATTTTCATGCAGGTAAACGTTTTTGTATTTTTTTCAGACTGTAATGTTTGGTTTCTCAGATCTAATAAATTTCTCCACCAAAATTCTTTACTTCCTGTCTTAGATTACTTTCAACACACAAGTCCTGTAGAAGTTCACAAATTCATCTTTTCCTCACCCAATAAAAGCTGTGTTTTCCACATCATTCCAACGGCTTTGATGAAAGATTGCTTTGATGTTCTGGATGCAACCATTACATCAATTATCAGCTTCTCATTGGATCAAAGGTCCTTTCCGTCTGCCTCTGCTCTGCCATAGCTCACACTCTACTAGGGAAACCTTCTCTCAACCCTGGTGACCTCCCAAATTACAGGCCTATTTCAACTTAGAATTTTGCATATAAAATTCTTGAACGGGTAGTTATCAATCATATGCAAACTACCCTATCTTCCACCTTGCTTATTTCTCCCTTTGAGTCTTCATACTATAAAGTTTCATTCGACAGAAACTGCTTTTCTTGCTGTTTGTAATGCATCATGCTTTCTATGGTCAAGTGAAGAGTGACAACACTTGTTCTTTGTGACTTGTCTACTGATATGTTGACCATGCTCTTCTTTTCCATCGTCTCCAGCGTTGGTTTCGGGTTTCAGGTCTTGCTGTGAACTGGCTTTAATGCATGTCTCTGTCTACGCATTCAGTACAGCTAAGTGGCAATTATTCGAATGATGTATTAACAGGGTCAGTTCTTGGTCCTCTTCTATTTATATTACACACCATACCTCTGGGTACTCTGCTAGGTAATCATTCACTGGGGTATCATTCTGTGCTCTCTTTTGACAGTTGGTCTTGTCTTTCATCTGTGCTTCTGTTACAGCCGTTTTTGAGAAGGTGCAGTCTTGGATGGCGGCTAATAAATTCCGTCTCAATCCATCATAAACTGAGTTTCTGCTACCAGGCATTCCGCAGCACCTCAAGAAGTTTGATTGTTTCATATATTTCAGATAAAATGACTTGCTTGTTAAGTTGCCTGATTCTCCTCGCATCATGAGTTTGTTTTAACTCAGATATATTTCTCACTAACTGCCTGCAGGGCTGGTTGTGCTCCATCCTGTCACACAGCGCTACACATTTTAGTGCCATCCTTATCTGGTTGCAGATCTCTTCGCTCCACTACACATAGCGACCTAGTTGTTCCCGGGGTCCCGTAATGCCACAATGCAAGATGGAAGCCTCCCTCTCCGTGGTAGGCCCCTCACTCTGTAACAGCCTTCCTCATTAGCTTTGCATGAGCTCCTTGTCCTTTCTCTGCTCTGTTTTGCCATCAGTGCATGAAGACCATTCTATTCGATCGTGGTCTTGGGTTGTGCGGTCGGGAGCATCTCTGATGGGTTTTCTTGAATGGGCGCTATACAAATGTACACTTACAAAATAATTACAGATTTACAGTTAAAAGATCCAGAGATAAATTAAATATGTAGCTTCAGCTTAACAGAAAGCTAAGGTGAATCCCGTTTCCTCACTATTCTATGGATAGAGGGCCTTTATCAAGGCGGGGCTTAGTCTTGAATCTGCGGAGAGAGGGTATTTGGAAAAGTGGAGTTCAATGACCCTTAAATCTACGTACAAGGTCTAGCGACCACTGTGGATGACTATCTTTCATGCAGGGGCGTAACCGCAGATGCCTCTTTAGTTGCCTCAGGCTTTTGAACTTTGACTTCGGTGACCTTACTTACCAAGGCCACGGGTGGCGTGGCTTTTGAGTGATTCATGCAGTTGCCTTTCATCTTTAAGCACATCTATGCACATGGTGTTCAAATCATTCATTCTAGTCGTTAAGTTATCAGTTTCTAGTAGATTACGCTGACCGCATAAAGGCTATTCGGAGACGCAAAGAGAGACAGACAGACAGACAGACAGACAGACAGACGGACGGACGGACGGACGGACGGACAGACAGGCAGACAGATGAGGGTTTCAAAACTATAGTGTGGTGAAATCATTTATATATTACACGTTTTTACGAGTGCTTGCTAACGTAACTATATTTCCAACCATTGACTTGATAATGGACGAGATGGAATCGTCGAAATGAAACGCCGAGATCCCGTCAGAGTTGAAAAGCTAACGCATCATGTCTTTCACCTCTGCTTCCTCAGGATGGTAAGTCACATGAAACAAATGGCAAAAGGGGCGCTATGTGAATGTCCACACACGCACACATCTACAAACACATACATACGACAGGTTCTGTGTAACATATGCACACACATATGCGTACATGAAACGGTCTACATAATTCACAAAAACGCACAGAATTTTACACAGGCGAACGTATACCGGACTTACGTTCTTTTAGCACCATTTCGTGCAACGTTCCATTTGTTGCAAATACCATCATCATCATCGTCATCATCATCATCATCATGATTTGCGAACGCAAAAATACATGTCGGCTAATGGTCTTTACAAGTGACTAAGAGAACGGGCGAATGATGTAGGCTTATAATCAGCATTTGCATGAATGTGTGTGTACTGGAACTAAAGCCGCTGAGTGGGTCAAATGCTGCAGTACTTAGACTTCTGTAAATAGAAACCAGTGGAGGCTATTGTATATTTACTTGGAATTAGGCCTAAGTGGGGCTCCTTCATGCGCACAAGCGGGCCTCTTCGTTTGAGTCATTTGTTAAGAAGAGAGAATGCGAGACAGACAGACAGACACACACACAGACACAGATACACAGACAGAACAGAAGGGAGAGAGGGAGATTGAGAGGAAGGGAGGGAAGAAGATAGAGACAGAGAGACAGATGGACGGTTTCGACGCCGCTGGTGGTGCTAATCAACACTAAATGACCCGATAACCCGAAGAGAGAGTTCCAGCAGAGCCTAACACGGCACACGAAGACCTTCTTGAATGCCGAGATTTAGCGATCGCCTTCGCTCGGTCCAATCGCCCCTCCCTCCCAGCCTCCCTTCCGCGCATACTCTTCCTGCGTCCCCCTCTTCTCAGCCTGCTTTGCCCCTCTCTTCGGCGCTTGCCTCCATTTAGGGTTGAGGCGAAGGACGATGAAGGGGCGGGTCATGAGTGCGCTGGGTGGAGTAGGATGGGCAAGCATGGATCTCTGCCGTCGTTTGAGGTCAATTGTTTCTTCGACTTCTCGCGGAATGTCTGCCTTAGTTCGTCCATCTGTTGCGCCGATAGTCGTCTCTCCATGCTTGCATGTCTGCTTTCTTGTCTGCTTGTCTGTCTGTCTGCCTCACTCCATCCATCATTACGTTTGCTGTTCCTCTGGCTTCTGTTCGCACAAGTCTTCCCCCCTCTCCGTCTCTGTCTCTCCTTTCGGGCTGAGTCTATTCTTCTGCTTCGTAATCACGCTGGCCATTGTTATGCCAGAGCTCCAGGCTTCACATCCGCAAAACACAAAGAGCGATAATGACTCCGACCGATTGAATATCAGTCTCGTATTCGACTATTCTTCGTTCTTTTTTTCTTTTTTCTTTTTTTTTCTTTCTTTTTCTCTTCATTCCTTCCTGTCTTCCGTCCGTCCGTCCAGGTGTTCAAGCGAACGATCTCTGTCGATATTCTACTCCATGAATTCTAGGATAGTTGATAGTCGTTTTTTGGGTAGCTGTGTTTTGGGCAGCTGCATATATTGGTTTCTGTGGTCGTTGTATAGTAGTTTCTGCAGTAGCTATTTAGTGGTTTCTAGGATAGCTGTATGGTGGCTTCTGTGGTAATTGTATAATGGTTTCTAGAGTAGTTGTATAATGGCTGCTATGGTAGCTGTCTAGTGGTTTACACGGTAGTCGTGTAGTGGTATCTTGTATAGTAAGCTATTAGGAATGTGTTCAGACAAGTTAATACGTTAGCAAAATGTTGTTTAGACGGACCTTAAGAAGTGATTTATGATGACATCGATGTTAATAAGATCATCATCACCACCAGCAACATATCATCTGCCACTGAAGCTTAGTGCTGCTTCTCCCTCAACGGATGCTGTCTGGTCTTTGTCTGATCCTATGCCAGGTCTTTGACACGCTAGTCACATGACACCGAGACGCCTCCTATGTCATGGCATGTCATCAAGGCGTCATCTGTTTAATAATTGCGGGTCTAAGGCAAGGACAAGAAGGGCTGTACTGGAATGCTATAGCCTCAGTTTAGGCTGCGGTGGTGAGGCTCTTGACGGGCTCCGGATAAACGCCGTGACCTGTGCATCGCCCTAGAATGTACAGTATGGGCAGAAGGTGAGACAGAGGCAGAGGGAGAGGCAAAGGAAGAGGGAACGGGAGAGGGAGAGGCGGAGGAGGGGTGGTTCGGTTTTATCTCTGATGCAGGATGGTTTGTGGCCTGTGAAGTACAAACGGACCGTAAATCAGACAACGACAGGCAGACATTGAGCACAGAAGTGATCCTAACGTGCAAATGGTTGCATTCATTTTTCATGTGGCCTGTGACAGTCGGACGAAAACAGTTCTGTTTACTACGAGAATTGTCCAATTCACAGGCTATTGCGAATCGGTCTAAAAGGCCGATTTAGAGGCCTTACAGGCCTACGTACAATTGCCCACCGATGCAACTGTTGCAGATTGCGACAATGGTGTCCCGCGTTTTAACTCTGGCTATGAAACTACACGCGCAGCCTTCGATGTCTTCTCATCGTGACTCGTACAGACTTCGTCTGTTGAACAGGTTGCGCTTATTCGAATATGACGTCGGCTGGGATTTAGCTGAAAAGTTTCGATGAGTAATCGATGCAGAGGCCGAGACCGAGGCCTCTGATTTACTCTAATTTACTCTAATTTACAGGCTGTGGTTTGCCATTGCCTCAGCCACTGCAGGGAGGGAGTGTCAGTGCCCCATCATGTTGCAGATATGTCGTCGCACTTGTTATTGACATAGCAGAACATTAGCCGTCGAAGGCCTGGCTTATTGGCTCCAACGTTACAAGTAAGTATAGCAAAGATGTTTGTCTTCTTTGGCTAAACAAAGCGAGTGATTTGAATGACTCGCTGACAGCTGCATGTCTCAATGTTGTTCAAGTTGTCAGAATGAGCGATGAAAGTTGCTTTGAGAGTTGTTGTATAGCTCTTGTGTCTCGGGCTGCGTAACGGTGCATATATATATATATATATATATATATATATATATATATATATATATATATATATATATATATATATATATATATATGTGTGTGTGTGTGTGTGTGTGTGTGTGTGTGTGTGTGTGTGTGTGTGTGTGTAGGCTTGTGTGTAGGCTTATGTGTACTGCACATGAATTATATTGAGAATTGACTTGTAGTAACGTCTACACGGAATGAGTGAGGTCAAGGGAGGGGTCAAGTAAGAGACCGAGAAGCGGTCTGTAGATCTTGTGGGTTTCGTATACGGAAGATGCTTGTATCTGGTCAAATGCATTCAACTTCCAAACTGAAAAAGTGTGACTATGAATATCCATCGTTGAGATTCTGAAACAATGCTCAATAAATATTTATCATAACTTATGGATGGATGGATGGGTGGGTGGGTGGGTGTGTGGGTGGGTGGATGGATGGGTGGGTGGGTGGGTGGGTGGATGGATGGATGGATGGATGGATGGATGGATGGATGGATGGATGGATGGATGGATGGATGGATGGATGGATGGATGGATGGATGGATGGATGGATGGATGGATGGATGGATGGATGGATGGATGGGTGGGTGGATGGATGCATGGATGAGCTGGTTTGATATCGCTATTTTAAGTCGGTACCAGTTGTCCATATTTTTAAGTTTTTTAAAATCAGAGTTTCGGATTTTCTAGATATCGTCATATAAGTGTAGGGTTTTGGTTATTTAAGTTTTCTTTATGGTTTAAGGTTATAGTCCGACTTACGCTAGAATAGTACAGTATTAGGCCTACGTTGGAGCTTCTTTAACCGCGTGTTAGCTTTGGCGCATTGCTAAGAAGTTACACACTGTCACGTGACATTACACTTGTTTACACTGCATTACATCTTAAATAGTGTAACCTAGATGTCGGTGGACTTAGAACAGACGGCGATTAATTGCATAGCATCCTATACCTAGATGCCGAGGAGGCAGGCATACGTCTGCTGCTGCTGCTGCTACAGCGGGTCCCCTATCGTATTAAAGGTTAAACGAATTGAATTTTTGCATTCATTTGAATAATGTATAAGTCGTACACAGCAGCCGAATAGCTCAGGTGTAGGATTACATATCAGTCGGAATAGATTCCGATCAAGAAGGCTATGCTTTCTAGAATGTACGAATGATCGTGACCTGGCATTTCAGTTGGCTGCATCTCAGTCTCAGTTAAGCCAGTCAATCAATGGTAGGCAGTATATAGCACACGTTGCTGATATCGACTACAAGATTGTTCACGCAATGATATCTGCGCCGATCTATAGACGCACGTTGACTGTGTATACATTCCTGGCATAAAACCGATCTTTAGTAAGTCATTACTAATCAGATAGTATCTGCGTGAATCATCTGCGCGTGACCCTGTTTAGTTCGTAGGCTTTCAAATCTAGAAGAGATATCAGCAAAATAGACCATGACCCTGGACGTCCACTGCTGCCATCTCCCGAACGATTGTAAACCTATACATTTATTTTGCGCTATGAATTCAACTTAGTCTGAATTTATAACAATTGGAATATTTATATCCTCTGATCATTTAACGTATATAACGGAAGTTTATTGAATCGTGCTTCTAGTCTTGTATGTAAACCCAATGCTTAACCACTTCGACATTTAACTGCGTTTTAAGACTAGATGAGCGCAGTTGGTTTTGTGCTGGTATATCCTGCCACTGCTGACCATGTTCATTCATCAGACCTACATCTTCCGATTTTAGTGAGTTTAAGCAAGTTCTGCAAAGGAACTTGTTTGCTTAGGCCTAATTATGCTGACGAATGTTGTAAGCAATTTCGTTGCGAGTAGCAACGAAGCAACGGCGACAACTAGACCAAAAGCGATGCCTCTTCGTTTTGTGCCGTCCAGACGACTTCAACATCATCAGTCGATATAGTAAGCATGCTTAGGTAATTTGGTTTAGTTCCAAGGAGCATCGGCGCTTTAGTTCTGCAAAATGTGGAGAAAATCCTGTGTTGCTCCCTGTTTCTATCTCTGTCTGTCTGTCTGCGTGTCTGTCTGTCTGTCTGCGTGTCTGTCTGTCTGTCTAACTGAACTAAATGGACCTCCAACCGACCAAGCGACCGACCCGTTTAACTGTACTTAATGAACCAGGGACCACAGCTACACGTGTTTTTTATATCTATAAATAATAAATTTAAGCATATCGGGGCCAAGAAGCTCCAGTCGGTATTTTGATGTCGAAAGCATCATTTAGAAACCGTCGAAAGCTCTTGTGGCTCATGCCAGAAGGTGTAAATTGCCATCATGTGCTTGCTGAAGCACAAAGATGATGGCAATTCAATTCCTCCAGTGCAAACAAAGACCGCAGCACAAACATGATAACAATTCGAAATGGATTGAACTCTGTTGTGAGTCACTTGCCGCTCAAAGGCTTTTTCTAAGGTAGCTATGATGTAGGGCTATATGATGACGACGTAACACTACTGAGAATGTTTGAATTTGCTAAAGACTTAGTTAGGAAGTCATTCAAGTGGAGAACAATAAAAGGCCTAACTAGCATTAACCATTTCATTTCATCCCTGCACTAGCGCTGCTATTGATCTAGTCATAAACTACGAAGAGAATTCGGGCGTGAAGTCTCGCCCAAGGGCGGATCCAAAAGCCCATTCGGTCATGCTTCCATTTGATTGAGGGGTTTAAAATCAACCCAACCAATTTTTATCACGACTAAAGAGCTTGTCTTATCAAACCGATTCGGCGAAGCTTGACAGCAGAAATTATAGAGTAAAAACCAGCTATGATAATACGTCTACTGCTAAAGGAAATAAAGGGGGAAATTATGAGAAGTAAAGCAAAACAATGGCGAAGAATGTGCGGAATGTACATTGA
Source organism: Norana najaformis (assembly GCA_964023275.1). Taxonomy (NCBI): domain Eukaryota; kingdom Metazoa; phylum Annelida; class Clitellata; order Crassiclitellata; family Hormogastridae; genus Norana; species Norana najaformis. The sequence continues at coordinate 21,588,598 of OZ029923.1, forward strand.
TTGCAGCATTTGCTGCTAAACTACATTATGAACTCAACCAAAGAAAAATTGGAAAACTACTAGGTCTACGTAGGATATTTAAGTTATTCTCTCATCAGTCGCTCCCAATTAGGTTGTATAGCTGTGCTTTTTCTCATTAGAGTGGGCATGGGGAAATCAATGGCTGCACAGAACTGATCGCCGGTGAGTTGGGGTAGGGTTAAACCAACCCAGGCCAATTTTTATCACGACTGAAGAGGGGTTAACTTTTGACCAAACCCTAACTAACCCCACGCCAGACTCAACACTCAATCGACTACGGCACGCCATAAGGTGTGCGATAATCTAATGGTTAGCCTATTAAACTTTCAACCAAGAGATCAGAGCTTCAACTTTTCGCCATTTCTGCTCCACTAGCGCTCTCTGTCGAACTTGGCTATAAGTTCAGTATACGCTGATACACTGTTGATGGGTAGATAGGAAGACGAGGAAGAGGCCTGGCCACCTGCTCCCATATGCCGAGGCTAAGAAAAGGAAGTTGCTAACACATCATACCTATCAATCCTCTCCGTTTTGACTTGAGTGATTGGTCTTCTGCTGCTGCATAAACATCGTGCTGAGTGAGTTATCTAAAAGGCACTCGACGGTTATTCAACGCCACGACGGTTGTTCAACGCCAATTGTATTGAATATTTATTTTCTTTAGTCACGTGATCGCCGCAGCTGTTTCCTTTCGGCGAAATTTAATTCTCTATTCTAGGAGGCGTTGGAGGCGAAATCCTGAGGACATAGCGGCACATTCCGTCGTTTATTCGGTTATTATCACCAGTTTATGCGTTAAATGAGATATATAATATGATGTATGAAGGGATTAACAGAGACGCAAACACTATGCCAAAATGGATGATTGCGGTTGACGGATGAATGGTGTTCTGCTGAGGTGCTTTGTGTGCTGTGGGGCGTTGGCAAACATCGCTTCGTGCAGATAACGAGATAATCTGTCTAGTGTTTGCTATTTTTGCTATTCACTTCTTCAAGAGAAAGAGACCGAGAGCTGTCAAGATGAGCTGAGAACTACGTTGGACTGGATGACATGGCGCGAGAACAAAAGGCATAATAGACCTGACAATGATAGATAGACGCAAGAAATCTCGAGTTTACGATTACTATTACAAAGAAAACAGGGATATAAACGGCAAGGCAGGGTTTACGAATAGGGGTGTCATGGGAGGGATGTTGAATGGATACAAAAGTGCACAGAAGAGAATTAATTGGGAAAAGGACAAAGGGGAGAAGAGAGTGGTGAGCAAGGGAGGTAAAGGAAAGTTATGTAGGAGTGAGGGTAAATTGGAGAGGGACAGAACCAGTGAAGCATTAGTTTCACTTTGTAGTGGTAAAATGTAATTATGAGCTCAATGCAAGTTCTTTTGCCAGACTTTAATTTGTGTTAGTGCAAGTTTGAAATAAACTGTAAACATTACAAAGTAACAAGTAAAATGATTTACAGCATTAGTTTTGCCTTTATAAAAGTGAAATGTAATTATGAGCTAAACAAATGCAGGTTCTTTTCAGTGTTGGATAGATATGTTTAAAAGTTATGGTAACAAGTTATTGGGCAAGAAAATAATTACTTTATAAAAATAGTAACTAATTACTATTTACAGTTACTTTTCAAAGTGAACATGCCTGAGAAAATCTTCACAAAGTCAGAAAAGTTAATTTGTAATTAATGTGCCCAGAAGGTAAGTAGGCATGAAATGGGTGAAAATGAGTTCTTTGCATATTTATATTTCTTGTTGCATTAGCTGTCAAACTGAAAGTCCTTATGTAAAATTTCACTGTCAAAGTATTTTAATTTTGAATTTAAAACTAAATTTAAAATGTCTCTTGGTCTCCTAATTTCAAGTTATGTATATCAGTTATTATGCAAGTGACCAAGTGATATAAATATTTGCCTTAACCAGTTCTTATGGAGATTTCATTGGCATGACAGCCACAGTGGTCTATGAATATGCTCCAATTTACTATACTCATAAACATTCACGACCCATAGGCTTAGGTTGGTTCATAGTTCTGGTAAACTGCCATTCAGTATGATTGACAAGCAAGCTGCCCAACTGAATTTATGTAAGGCAATAAATTTTACAGAGTTGTTGGCTTGTAACTAGAGGAAGAAATTCATTTTTGAAGGATTCAGAAGAAGGTTATTACTAGCCATCCAAGAATCATCCAAACCTGAATCAAATTTCAGAGTAGGATTAGATGTACAACTGTCAGATGAGAGGAATAACTGGGTATGATCTGCATACAATTTGGTAATCAAGAGAGCTACGTGTAAGTAGTGAACCAAGTGGAGTCATATATTATGTGAACAGCAAGGGGTCCAGTATAGAAGCTGGTTGAAGGCCACAATTCAAGACAGTAGGCGCAGAAGTGAGTTGGTTGATATGGACTGACTGAGTACGAGGGTACAGGTGAGATGTGAACCATTGGAGAGCAGGACCAGAACGACCAAACCAATGTTTGAGGTGATGAAAGAGTATGCCGTGATCAACATTATCAAAAGCGGCAAATAAGTCATGAAGAATGAGAGCATTTATTTTGCTTTGGTCCCTGGAATTGATTATGTGATTGTGAATAGTAAGTGGTTTCAGTGCAGTGAGATTTGCGGTAGGCAGATTGAAAAGAAGGTACAGGTTGTGTGATTAAAGATGATTACTCAGATGACTGGCAACTACCTTTTCACGGATTTTGGAAATGAAACTGAGAGTAGAGATGGTTTGATAAATCATCAGGAGGGACAGATGACTTTTAAGAAGGGAGTAAAGTATGGCATGCGCAAAACTGGTGGGGAAGCAGCCTTCGGCATGAGAGAGGTTGACTATGGATGTGATAATTGGGCCCAAGATTTCAGAGCATTTTTTAAAGGGCAGTAGGAATTAGGTCCAAGGCACATTGTTTATCAGAGGATGAGAAAATGAGATTATGGATCTCAGACAAGGTTGTTGGTTGGAGTAGGCTGAGAACTGGTGGAGGAGATTTAGGGTATGACAGGCTTTCAGATGAGAGAACGTTTGAAAAATCAAGTCTTAGGGCCGAGATCTTGTTAGAAAAGAAGTGCAAAAACCTGTCGGCAAGGGAAAAGTTGCGATTATATATCACGGTATAGGATCCTGTTTACAGCCAAGATAATAATTTTACATGTAGCAAACAGCAGAACATTACTTATCTGTGGTCTTTGAATCCATTATTTTTTATTCTGATTAATAATGATATAATATAAAGTACTCCCAGATCTGCTATAAATTTAGCCGTCAATTTTTGTAGAGCCAGTAGAAACACATCTTACTCTGTACAATAAGATCTGTGGCAATAATGGACCTTTTTATCTTCCTTTATTTCTTGATGCTTATATTAACTGCTGTTATATCTTCACTGGCATTTGGCCAAGTGCTTGACCAGGTTTTGTTTAGATAGAAAAATAAGTTTGGTGTTTTCTGCTAGAAAAATAAATTTGGTGATTTCTGCTTGTCTTTTTTTCTTCTTTTTATGTGGTGTTCCAGATGTAGCAGAGGTGCACTGTGATTAACCGTCTTGGGTTTAAGCCTGCATAGCAAGTAGTTGGTACTTCTTTTAAGTATAAGTCAACCTTGCTTAATTTTTCCTGAATGCTGGCTTCCATCACTGATCAGCATAAGTTGCTGCAAGTGTGAACTGGGAAACCAGTGGCAGCCTTGGCTCTGGTTTTCTGATTTATCTTATGAGTTCAAGTCGTAAGAGAGGAGAGTGCACTCCCTATGGATCATGTGAATTAACTACTCAAGTGAACAAGATGGGCTGTGGGTTTGGAGTGCTAGTGGCTTGATGGGCTCAGCTGAAAGGACCAAGGGCTCTTGCCCTCTTGCCCACAATCTTATGCCCTTAAGTTGCAGGTTATTGCATTCATCTCTGAATTCTGGGTTCACAGTCCAAAAGCACTTACCACAAGACTTGTGCATCTGCCTAAGTGTGTATAAAATTCTTCTGCATAATTTGTTCTGCATCATCCTAATTGATTTGTGCTTGTCTAATGTTTACTGAGGCTTCTGGCTGTAGATCTATTTAGGATTTTAATAGCATGTTATTATCATTTGAAGTAGATACTGTGCAGACACATGCTTGAGAGTAATCATTGAATTGTAAAAAATAATTAGCATTCTTGCTGCTGAGGCCATTCTCCTCTCCCCTCCCTTTGCCTTGAGTTTTATGACTCTGTTATTCTAAGTAACTGCAGCTCCAGTTCCTTTTATCTAATCAGGCATTGGTATAATTGTCCACTTCTGGTGAGCCACTCATTATCTTCTGGTTTCTGTCCACATTTTGACTGAGCAGACAAACATTGGACCTCTTGAAGACAATGACCGACCAACTGCTGACTCAGCATCAGCCACTGCTTATTTTCTAGGGACTGACCAGACGCTCATAGGCTGAGGCTGTGCTGTTTCTACATCAGCAGATGAAAGGTCTTAGGAGGTCAGCTGCTAATGGTGTAACAGACAAACAGACCAATTGTTGCAATAGAACAGTTAACATTTCTTTACAAATTAGATGATATGTATCTTAATCTGTTATAGGCAATTAATCCTTTGAATTAATTCTTTGAGTTTTTACTTAGATGTATGACCAGGTGAGTCATTTACCAAGAATTTCTGAAGCGATGATGATGGCAAGAAATGCGATTATTGAGCGATCATAATGATTTAGCGTCGAAGGTGTAGTGCTGTGAATATCAGTTTGCTGTTAGGCTACTTTTGGACCTGATAATTAATTTATAAATTATATACTTAATGCTTTGATGGCAAGGATTGTTGTGATAGTATCAAACAACGTGGCTGTTCTTTGTTGTTTAGAGTTCTGAGATGTCGTCTAATAAAGGACAGACCCAGGAAGTCGATAGAAAAGGTGTCCCTGGGAACCTGCAGGTATCTACAATGTTTAATGCAGTCTCTAATCCAGTCTTATCTGATGACTTCTATAGCACCATTGTCTTCGATTCTGTGCCATGCATTCAGTCAGTCAATTGATTTAGATATCATTTTATGATTGATCGTCGTTGGTAATCAGTCACTAATGGATTGCTGATGGTCAGATAAGATGTATCTGATGCATTTTATAAGACATATTTTATGTGAATTTGTCAAAGAGCACAAGCTGCTGAACTGTATGTAGTGTTTTACTCATTAAATGAAGCTGAACTGATACCTTGACAGGAACCTGATGACTTCAGCTGGACCACTTTGCACCCAGTCTTGTTCTCCACAAATAATCATGGAGCAGGATTTAAAGTAGTTGACCCAGATCCAAAGTAGTTAACAGATGACTAATAGTTTTTACATATGGTTCGTGTGGTCAGTTAAAATGAATCTTGCATTCAGAAGCAAATCAATACAATTTTGCTATTATCAGTTTATTATTAGGGTATTAATGAATTTTATTTTCATAGTTGAAATCAGTGGCAGTTTGTGTGTCGGTTGGAAAATTGGTGCCAACTGGCAGCTGAACTTTAAATTGCAGTCAGCTGTTTAATGCATGAGTCTGTCTACAGCATTGTATTGGTTGCTGTGGGAATGCATGAATATATCTAACTGGGATTTTATATAGCACCATCTGTGGAGCGCTCAAAGCAGTTGCATTGAAGACTACATCTGCTGGTCCATATGCGAATGGTTTTGTAGGATCTATATTTGTCTACTGGCATTTAAGAAATCCATCAGATGATAGTAGGACTTTGCTTATGAATATTGGCTTACCTTCTACTGAAGCAGCGTCTCCATAGTGCTAATGGAAAACTTTATGGCAAGGTGTGAGCATTAGCCATATTTTGTCAACATCTAGGCAATAACTGATGATTTAGCGCTAATTTGGAACAAGCAGACATATCTGGGCTGCTGTAACGTTTGAATTATGACACTGTAGGTATGCCAGGTGAAGAAGCGACTGATGCGCCTGCAGAATGGTTTATCCTTCACCAAACTGATTCAGACGTCAGCTGCTGGTCACGATTTGCTCATCAGTCGAATACGGGTTAATGAGTTCTCACAGTTTCTGACTTTAGATGGCGATTTGAGAAAAGTGTAACATGATGGATGAATGGTTAAGCCCATGGTTGCTTTCTAATGCAAAGCGTTCAGGTTCAATCCTTCTGTGATTAGTGCCAATGCTTGCAGCTTGTATAGTTTGATGATGGAACCCATCTAAATATAAAAATGCCACAAAAAGTGAACATAGTTAACACAATTCAGTGCAGTTGCACTTTCACGCCAAGATGCACATCCTCAAATATTGAGCTTACCTCGGAAGCTCGGTGCAGATACACTGTAGTTACATGATACAGGCTGTACAAAAATTGTGTCAAATCATGTATTACATTACATTAAAAAATAATTCAGTTGGAGAATTTGATGTCAAATGGTCTAAAAATGAATCTTGTTGCAATGGATCTATTTATATGGAGAATGGTGAGCCTTGAAGTTGGAAGCCTTGAGCAGTCAACTGGAAATGTAACTTAAACTGAAGAGATTGATGCCAGCATACTTTAGTTGCATCTCTTCAGATCTGTGAGAGATATAGCTGTGCTTCAAAAGCTCTGAAAGGTCTTACAATGCACAAATGTGTAAACGTCTAGATATATACTGATACATACAAAAGTGAAATTAACTCACATGATATTAATTGTCCAACTACCGGTAATTTGAAGGCATCCTATTGTATTTTCTGATGATTGCCATGTTCTGGAATCGATTTGTCAGTGCTGTTTTATGCTTGCAAGGAATCTGCTGTGAGCCAGAATCTTAAATCATATTACACTAAGCAAGCTTTCCTAAAATGCCACATATGTTTAGAGCACTAACAATACAGTCAAGTTAGGCAGTACTCAGTGTACTTTGTACTTGGATTGGTTCTCATCCAAAGGATTCCTGCCCATCTGGGTCAGCTCGGTCCTCCATTCTTTTAGAGTAAGAATGCAAGTTAGGAAGTTAGAAAAGGTTGTTGGGTGTTGTGGGATTGCTGTGTGCTTCTATTTCTGAGGAGCTTGTATTGAGTGTGTAAACTAGTGTGTTGCTTTTACGTTTTTACTTTGGTCATCAGTGGTTGCCTTGAACAGATTTAGCTGATTTATGTGTGGAGTGTCCACTTCCAGCAGTGTAACTGTTCTACTGAAGCACTTGTCCACTGGTGTTCAATTGATTTTGATAGGACAGATTTTAAAAGAAAGGGGGAGAAGATAGCAACGTTTGACAGGGCAACAGTTATCAAGATTTCTGGATTGTTTGATCTTCTGATGCACTGAGGTTTTGTTGTTAACTTGCACTGAGACACCTCAAACAATGTACAGGTCACATGAGCATCTGAGTGTATTGCCTGTGCAGATGGAGTTTGTGAGATTGCCACTTTGGACATGGAGAATGTCTGCCATAAAATTGATAAGACCAATTGGTGTGCAGTTTCAGCACTTTAACCAAGACAAAGCCACTGGCACTTTTACGAAGGGTTACATTTATCTTCACTGTAATTACTTGTTGAAGTTTACCTCTTGCCCGATTTGACCTGACCTAACCTCACCCTGACCTGATTGCTGGCATGATGAATTGAGATGGAGTTTAGGATTTGTCTGATTCATTGTTGTATAAGTTCTTCCGCTGATTACCTGGTAATGACCGAGCCCTGCGGCAGTACAGAGCTGATACTGCAGCTGATGAGGAGGAGGAGGTTGCACAGCTGGCTTGAAAGATGTGTTTGATGTTCTTGTTTGCTATCTGATTGCCTTACGTTTAGACAGAGCAGTTTTAAGACTGTTGGCTGGTTCACATTCTCAGCTGATTCCACCTACTTGTCTCTTTGGATCACCCATCACTCACTACAGATGCTGTTCTGCTGCTCACCATACTCTGCCCTTGCAGACAGGTTTATCAGCAATCAGGTGCAATTTCTCAAGTAATCTTTCTACTGGCAGTCTCTCTTGCCTTTTCGCTGTTTCAGTTTTAAATAGCAACTCTGACTTTTATGAATAATTTTCCAAAAGATGTTTCAAATTTCTGTTCATCTAGCACCCTCTGGTGAAATTGGTTATAAAATTAGTGTATTAAATGTACACTTTTGAATGGATGTTAAGATAATGAGGGAGAGGACTGGACCAGCCATCTGCCTTCGTACACCAATACGATGAGGCAATGAAAGTGAAGTCACTGACACTTGCCCATGGCTCTGTCTTGCAATGGCTTAAGGGATTATTCATATTATCTTCAGACATGTCAGTGTGCTCTATTGATAGATTTGATTTTGACTTCATCATTTACAAGCTCTTCTGTGTCTTGGGCTTTTTGTCGCATCTGTTGTCAACCTTTCCCTTGCTTGAGGATGTTCTCTCTCCAGTTTTGCCCATGTCTTAAATTAATCTCTTCTTAATATTGGTTTCTCTTGTCAAAAATTTTACATTGTTGCTCCATTTCTTTTATTAGCTTTTCCCAAATCCTGTAGAAGTTGTTTGTTAATTGACTGAACTGTCTGTCACATGACACCTCGTTTTGTGTTCATTCTTTCCAGTCTTCTTCGATGCTACCATTGCACTGAAACATGTTCCTCATAATAACGTACGGTATATATTCCATCAACAGGCACCACTCTCATGCTGCATGGCCATGCTGTCCAGCTTGGCTGCTGGTGCTGATGATATCCTTCATTGTCTTGACTTTCTGGTCTTGCTTTCAACTGGTTTGCACATTGCACTCCATTAATTCGCATCAGTCAACTGTCCATCACCAGCTGGCCTCAGCTGATGTATACAAAAGGCTGTCTGCTTGATTCTTCCGCTACAAGCTGTGTATACAGCACAACGCTTACATGGCATTTTGCTCTGTCTCTGTCTGTCTGTCAGTCTGTCTGTCTGTCTGTCTGTCTGTCTGTCTCTCTCTCTCTCTCTCTTTATCTCTGTATCTCTCTCTAAACTATAACTTGTGTGCCTTTGAATTTACTAGAAAACTCATTCTTTTGCAGCAGTTGCTAGAATATTTTCATGTTCAGTCGCTGTGTGTCCGAGTCTGAGCTTCTAAAACTAGTCCTTGAGCTTTCTGTGGATTTTGTGCAGGTTTTTGGATGATGATCAAACATTTTATATCACAGTGATGTCAGCCATGATCCATGGATTCATTTAACCTTTTGCCTGACAGATATTTGTAGATATCTGACACTTGCAAAAAGCCTGCCAAATATTTGTAGCCTGCCAGATATATTTGGGGTTTTGATCCTATTTTATGTCTTAAGGGTAAAACCATAATATCTCTGCAACCACTGAAGGTAGAGTTAAAGTGTAAACACAAAATTTGTTTAGAGATAAATTTTGAACAAGGCTATGTCATTTAATTGTATGTGTGCTTGTATTTTATAGATATGGCAAGTCAGAAAGCATTGTGTGGCATATGTGCCGTTTTATAATCTGCCAATGTTTTAAATAAATATTACTAATATGTAGTGCTGCTTCAGTTATTATTTGGCCAAAGTTGAAAGTAGAGTTCAGGCGACTGTCTTTGTTGTGGCTGGTTGGTGTTGACCATCGTTTCTGAAGGTGCCATTGCTTTCTGTGCCACTCACTTCACAATCTGGGGTGGTATGCAGACCTGCAGTGGTCACTGATATTGGTGAGGAGAGGTCAAACTTCACATGCAGCTATGGGGTGGAAGAACAGAAGGCAAAGAATTTGCAAAGAATCAGTTACTTACCTGTGCAGAAGGCTTTGCCATTCAGGTGAAAAAGACTTAAAACAAAGTTCTTAGTGGCACACAATAAATCTCAAGCCAGGCATCTCCAGGTAAAGTTATGTGTGCCAGGAACTTTTGCAGAGGCATATTTACAAGTCGCTAGAGCAAACTGAAATGGAGAAATCCATGTCTAGCTCCGCTTTGTTTGTATCCAGACATTGCTAGCTTAGTGCTTTGAGCTTTGGGTTGCTAGACAAATATTAGCATCCCAGTTAGCTTTAGAGATGATATGGATAAGCGATTCTTGTTATAAAACTACAAAAATGTATCAAGCATTGGCAAATCTATTGTATCAGCGAGCAGGCCAACCCTTTTGTAATATTTTTCTACAAGCATTTATCAGAGACTGGTGAAAATGCTAGTCAAGGCTATGCTGCATTGCAAATGCTGCTGGTATCACTTTCATCAGCGTTTTGAATTCAGATGGTCTTGTTCTTTTAGAACCGTAAAATCAGTTACGCTAGCAAAATGCACCTTTTGCTTTTGTAAGTTGGTAATAAGGCACTTTTAAAGAAATGCCCAGATACAGGTACACTGACAGTTATTAATTACTGACACTTGGTTATTAATTCTGTTTAACAATTCCATGTCTGCTACGTGAAATTTTTCAGTGTCATTCATTCTTAGAAGAAGCCAACTGATCCCAAGACTAAATTCATTGCTTTAGGGCACAAGTCAGGAGCAGCACAGATTTGACTGGCTTATTTATTCATCTGAGGGGATCAGATAGAAGTGGCATATTGCCTATGAACATAAGAGGCCTTTGTAGCAATGAGATGTTAAATGCTGCATATGAATGTTGGGTTATGCTGTTAGTGTGATGAATGAAAATGTGCTGTCTAAAGATTTGAAACATGTGGTTTGTGAATTTCAGTTGGTTTTGAATGAGCTTCTGCTCTGCCAGAGTCAGCTGGATTACTTGGAAGACTGTGGCAACTGTAGCTGCAAAGAGGAGTCATCAGATAAAGTAGACCAAACATCCTCCTCCTCCTCCTCCTCCTCCTCTTCTGTTGGTTGCTCCAGGCATTTTAACTGCAAGGTACAGACATGTTAATCATTTCTGTCTAATTAAACAAACTAGTTATGATTATTTTCCAACATGCAATCCCAACAGAAATCAGCTGTTCAATTATATATTATGTCTGCGCTGAGTTACAGCAAGAACAATTGTACTAATTATGAAGCGGCTTTCAGTGAAGTACCAGTCAGTTGTCAAAAAGGTTAAATTTTGTACAATTCACTTCATCTGATAGTTTGAATTCGCGTGATTTGTGTATTAGATAATATCAGTTGATACTTGCATTTTAGTCTCAGTGTTCTTGCATTCTGGGTGCAGATAACTTATCTCACTGCGTGGCAACAAATGAATACCAGGAGGGAATTAATTATATGGTAAACCTGGTTTTAGTCATCAAAATAACACAGTTGTTTTCCATCTGTCTCATTGAAAACCGGTTTTGAATTTAGAGGAATGTTCAGTGCTGTGTTTCATCTGATGTTGTGATCACGTTCTGGTCTTCAGATTCTCGTTACATTTCAAGGTAACTTTATGCATCACTTGACAACATGATCTATGTCACAAGCTTTGCCTTTTTCATATATGGCCTTTACTGCAGTGGTGTCCTTTATTGCAGTCAGCTGGACTTTATTATTTGGGCTCTACTGGGGTGAATGATTGCTGGCCTTTATGATTAGGGGTTGTTTATCAAGTGGGCTTTATGAGAGTCCTGGCCTTAATCGCATTTTATTTGTCATAATCCTGACCTTTATAACAATCCTGGTGTTTTCAAATTGGATTTACCAGAGTGTTGGCCTGTACTGCACTAACGTTATCAAATCATGTATCATATGGGTGCATCAGGACTGGCATTTATGACAATCCTGGCCATTATATAACTTATCATAGTTCTGGCCTTTGTCACGTGGCCTTTAAATTAGAATCGTCTTGTGGAGGGATTGATAGATTTCATGATGATAATTAGTACTTGCAGGGCTGTCATTAGGATGAGGATTCCCTGCCTCTGGTGGTGGCTGGATGTCTGGGATTTCACGCTCAGCTGCAGATTTATGTTTTCTGTTTTAGCTCAGTGCTGTTCCCAGGCAGATCGTTGTGCACAGCGTGTTATTCATCACCTTATGAATTATTATTAGTTATGTTGTAGTCATGTAATGAACAGGCTTTACTGATTTGTAGCATCAGTTAAATATTGTGGTTTTGTGTTTGGGTCAGTTTTGAATTTTCCTCAGTGGCACAGTGTACCAGTAACTGTCCCTGGACTTTACATTACAATATATAACAGTTCTTCATAACTTATTACATATCAGTCGTTTATTAGGCATTAATAATTATGCCATGATTCCCTGTTTAATTCACGATTTTATTGTCCTAAGGATGCATCATTATCAACACTGAGATGTATCTAAAGCCTACTATGACTTCACAGAATGTGTAGGATTATTTCTTTTTTCTGTCTTTCATAGATGCACATATTCTTGTGATTGTAACTTGCTGTTAATTGTTGCTGACAGAATTCGACAGCATTTGGTTTGTCTGTGGGAGAGTTATCAGCAACTGTTCAAGTTCGAAGTTCATGAGGCAGTTGAAACTTGTGTCTGCTCTGGTCAGGTAACTGGTCTTCTCAGACCTACCTTTTCTTGTTCTTGTTCTCCTCCTCCTTCTCCTACTTCTACTCCTCCCTGCTTTGGTGAGAAATGGTACGCAGGAAGTTATTTTGATCTTTGTAGCTAAAGACCTCGATTTCCAGACAGGGCCTGGTTTGGGCCAGAGAGTGACAATGACTAGGGTGCTATGCCAGAACTTTTCGAATATGATTTGTCCTAAGTACTTGCACTGATCTTTTCATTCATTCATTCATTCAGAGCATTTATATAGCACCCCTTCAAGATGTCTACTCAAGTCCCTGTCAAAGTCATAGGTCACATTTCTTTCTGATTTCTGAAAACATCAAGAAATATAATTATTTATTGAATATCTTATTGTTAACTTTTGTGAATATTACTTTTAGGTTAAGAATTATCCATTTTTTTCCAAATGATGTCTAATATGTGCTTGACTGTTAGTTTGCTTGTTACTGTGGCCTGAGGCTTTGTTTGCATCATGTTACAGGGTAGCTGCTTGAAAGAGATGGGCTTACGAGAGATTGAGAGGTTCTCTGCAGATGTTGGGTTTCTGATGGCTGGAAGCAGGTGCTTCCGGCAGCAGCAGCAGGAGGAGCAGGAGGAGGAGGTGCCATGTCAGTTCCAAGCAATGATTGACAAATGGAAAAGATCTAAGATCAAAGGTTTGTACCTCTGTAGTTATGATTTCTTCTTCGTGTGTGGTGATATGTTAGTTGGTTGCTTTGGTTGATTTGTTGGTGCAGGTGAGTTGAGTCAGGACATGGAAGGGGTTTTCAGGAATGGGGTGAACCATGTCCTATCTAGAATCTTTTTTCCAGTTCCGGATAAGCAAGGAGTAAGATGATCTACTGGTTGGCTTAAGTGATGTAGGCAGCGTTTTCAGTCAGTCTCTTGCTACGTACATACAGATTGCTTCTAAATGATGGACAACACCTTAGGGCAGAAATGAGTCAGATATTACTAGCAGTTTATTTTCACTTATCACTTAGTCTGAAGCTATGAAGCAATTGGGACATTATGTAATGCACCTTTCTGGAGTTCACCCAGTTTAAAATTATTATTTGAGTTATCATTTTATTAATAATCTTAAAAGAAAAAGACTCTGTGATGTCTGAGCTGCTTTGTTGTTTGGTTACCTGTTCACTGTGAACAGCGGATTCACTTTGTCTGTTCGTTATACAGCGCCTCTTCAAGAGACCTTCTTGGACAGTGCTTGGGGCCCTGGCAAAAGAGAACGGTTTTCAAGTCCTGATGGAAGAGTTAGTGTGGCTCCTCTGGAGGAGCAGCACTAATTCTTCCAGCTATTCCAACATAAAAAATACAGAAGTGCACTGTCAGAGCGAGCAAAGGGTATAGTAAGTTCCTGATGGATGGGTCTTGGAGCACAGGATCTGTGGTTAGCCAAACTTGAGCCAGGGTGATAAAACTCCTGCAAGATGGCATCCCAGCTGGTAATGTTAGAATCATGTTGACATTCGGATTTGATACAATGTGAGACAGGCAGCCAGTCATGAATATTGTACATTTAATTTGATCTGAAATCACACTTCAGGTTTAGAAATTCCACCAGTAAGCCTAGCAGCACCACACAGCTTGCATTCCAGCTGCCCAATCCATGAGAAGGATAGGTGGCACAGCAACAGTTGATCTTATAGTTAATTAAAGCATGCGAACGAGTGACTGCAGCATTTAGTGTAGGTAAGCAAATGGAAAGTGATCTGCAACTGGTGTAACTGACAGAAGGAAGAGTGACATACAAGATTTATGGACTTGGCAAACATCTGATTTAGTCAAGGATAACCCCAAGATTTCCCGCACATTTTGAAAAGGCTGAAATTGTGTCTTTGATATTTTTTACCTGATCAAATGTTTTGCATTTGATATCAATAAGAACTATCATCAATCTCTTGGTGTATTATGGTATTAATTGTTGGATTCATTATCGTGTAGTTGTCCTTTCTGATTGGCTATGGAAGGCAGATGAATCAGTTTCATGTTTGGTTTAAATTTGGGTGGTTTGAGCCAATGCCATGATTGCCATGGAGGGGGAATACTGGTGTCTTTGAAGTACTAAGAATATCAGTTGAGTTAGCCATTGTGATTGTAGAAAGCAAAGATGCTTCTTGTGATGTGATACGGCTGCAGATGAATCCGTGTAAGAAATTGTTCCGACAGTGGCTGGTAATGTTCATTGACTTTGTTTTTATCATCACTGCTGCTTTGAACATCAACATCATCATCGTCGTTGTGATCATCATCATCATTTTTGTATAAATTTATGTAGTGCCACTATTTGGACAGAGCATCAGCATAGGTCCTGTGCAGTTGTATGTGAAGGAAGGACTTTGCACAGTGACCCCTCCAGACTCTGTGCCTCTGCCATATGACAAAGTGAATGCTTGTTTGTCATTCTGTCAGTGATGCAGATGTTGTCCTGTTGTTCGATGATCCATTTCTGTTAGTCTTGTTTTTTGATGAAATCTTTCTAGATGCAGACATCTGTTTGGTTTTCTGGCTGTTTTAGGATTTCGAAGCCTACTTCAGTCTGTATCACAACAGCTGTGAAAATAATCGTGTCATTCGAAACATTTTAGTTGGTGATTGGAGTTCTTGCCAACATCGGCTGAAGTTTGTGAGTTCTGCATATGTTGAAAGGTGAGATGGACTGAAATCTCTCTCAGAAGCTAGCATAGGAGCCATCTTATGGGCCCACTCACAGGTGGACTGGTGACACTGAGTCAGTCTCCTTCAACCTTGTCCTAGGACAAGGTTCCAAACTCAGGTTCCTTGTCTTTGCTGAGGACTGGAGGATGACAGCTATGATTGCATTCTCTGCCACTGTTAAAGATACCTGTTTGAGCCAGTTTATTTTTAATAGGTTGAAATGACCATACATCAACAGAAAACAAGAACTATTTATTACAGTTTTATAAAATGCAATAAAACTTAAATTTTGGCATGAAGTGCAAAAATCAAAAAAATCCACCCAACTGATTTCTTCCATCTCTCCATACCTTCTTCCTTGAACTTGCTAGCACAGGGAGAGTCTTAAGAACCAGCCTAAGCTATGTCACTGTCTCTTAAGTCACTCGTTTCTTTTATGATCCTTACTGATGACTTTGTGCCACTGATATCATAAGAAATTATGAGAAGAACGAAAGAACTGTGTTTAAGAAAACCTCCAGTCGATCTAATATGACTTGGGGCAAAGCATCAGCCAACAGATGCTATAAAAACTTCCCGTCAGTTCATTTGTAAGTTCATTTTTGTAAGTTCATTTTTGTAAGGATGGCTGCTGTTTGGATTTTCAGAATGCCAACAGAAATGACTCAGGATGCTTCTGTTCCTCTAACAAAGTCTAGTCTGTTGTCAATCTCTGAAAACAAATCTATCCTTCAAAAGGAAAATTGTTCTGTCCCGTCGTTCGCTGCCTTTGAACCGCAAAGGAAGACCACAAATGCTGTGGGTCTTGACTCTAGTGCTGCCAGTAAGATCATGAGCCAGGAGCAGCTCAGTCAGAGAGTTGTATTGGGTCAATACAGCGAGATGTCATGCATTGACAGTGATGTCATTGGCCAGAATGCAGAGCTAATGAAAGAGCAGGATGCGTTCCATGAGATATGGGACAGGAATCTGACGTTGGACTCAGACCTGCATCAAGGCATCAGTGCCTTGGATTTACGAAGTCTTTCCCTGGAGAATAATGGATATTCAGTTAAAAGTGATGACCATGCTGATCTCATAATTGTTTCAGTTGTAGATCCTCGGACAAAACTAAACATTTCTCTTCAAGAGGCTATGTTAAGAGGAATTTTCAATCGGGAAAATGGTGTCTATGTTAATCAATTTACAGGAGACAAACTGCCGCTGTTACAAGCAATAGAGTGTGGCTTAATCAATGTTAAATTGGTTAATTCATCTGCCAAACAAAATCTGAAATCCACAGACAAGGAATCTATGGCAAGTGGTGTAGAGGCCATGAAAAGCTTCAGGGTTCAGCAGAATCTGAAACTGATTTCTGTAACTGACCGTGAGACCATAGAGAAAACTGGGAGCAAAGAGTGTGCAAAAGCAAATAGTGAAGAAATTGTGTCTGAATCTTACGAAGAACTGGAGAGAAAAGTCTGTAAAGAAGTCATTGAAAAGCTGAAGAGTTTGTCTGATTCAAAGAGGTTCAGCGTTTCTGTTTCAGGAGACAATGTAGAAGAAGAAGTGTTAGAGGCATTCAGGCTGGTTCACCTGGATTCTTCTTCTGCAAGTAAGGAGTCAAAAGGCGGGAAGTTGGGGCTTTTGAGGGCAGCCATTGCAGGTCAAGTGAGTATCGATGTTGCTGTGGGTATCTGCCAAGTTCTTGAATCGTATTCTGTTCATCATCTGCTACAAGGAGACCGGATCAAACAAGATCGTCAGATAGGAAGAAACCGATTGATTTCAGACCATCATCTTGTTGAAGGAAACCAGTTTAATCCTGACCATATGGTTGAAGCAAACTGGTTCAATCCAAGCCATTTGGTAGAAGGAAGGCAGTTCAATCCAGACCATCTGTCAAAAGGAAATCAGTTTGATCTGGACCATGTGGTAGAAGAAACTCAATTTAATCCAGACCATCAGGTGGCAAGAAACCAGTTCAGTGGAGACTATCTGGTAGAAGGAAACCAGTTCAATCCATGCAAAGTATCGTACGAGCATGTGGTAGAAAACAGTGGGTTCAGTCCAGACCATATGGTAGATGGAAATCAATCCAGGCAAGGCAGTCTGAGAGAAGGAAAGCAGTTTAATCTGGAACATTTGGTAGGAAACAACAGCTTCAGTCCTGATGATCTAGTAAAAGGAAACCAGGTCAATTCAGACCATATGGCAGAAGAAAATCAATTTAATCAAGACCATTGGGTGGCAAGAAACCAGTTCAATACGGACCACTTGGCTGGAAAAAACAGGTTCAATCCAGAACAGTTAGAAGATAGTAACTGGTTCAAGCCAGATCAGTTGGTAGAAGAAAACCGGTTCAAGCCAGACAATTTGGTATTGGGAAAGCAGTTACATCAAAACCAGTTGGTAGACGAAAACAGTTTTGATCCAGACAACCAGTTAAACAGAAGCCAGTTCAAGGCGGACATGCTGGTAAACGAAAACCGTTTCAATCCACTGATGTGTCAAGTTAGTGATGACACTTTATTGGGTACGTCTCTTGAAAACGCAATACGAGAAGGGAGACGGGATGCAAGGTGGGTGTTCTTTCGAGACCTGGTTTCGGGTGACATCAAGAGTCTAGATGCTCTCATTCAGAGTGGAAGGTTCAACCTGAAGACAGGCAAATTTGTTGACCTGAACAATGGCCAAGAAATGTCATTGTTAGAATCAATTAACAGGCAAATCATCTCTCCCTCTGTTTATTCTTGTAATTTATCTAGTCAGCTGAAGATTCTTAAAATGTTACATGCCCATATTGACTGCCAAACTCCAGCAGTCAGGGCTGTGTCCAGAAACCAGGACAGTTGGGCTCCATGGCTCATGGCTTCTGTGGTTAACCAAGAGGGCCAGGTGACAGAGATCAGCGAGTTATCTAGGAACCAGAAGGACTTTGCTCCAGGGGTGAATGAGGAGCGTCAGCTTCCACAGACAAACTCTGATCTAGTGGGCAGCAGCAAGAGGCAGGATCAAGAGATTAATGATCTTTCAGGTAATTGGAAGAGCCAAGCTGCAGCTATGGAGAATCTTGAAAGGAACTCTGAGATAAGGGATCAGTCGAGGCTTGAGGAGAGTCAAGCTGCTGAGGTCAGTGAAATGCCAAACCCACAAAGCCTAACTCATATGAACAATGATTTGCCAAGAAAACAAAAGAGTCTAGAAACAAATGTGATAGGTCTTAAGTGCAGTAAAGACAGCAAGAATCAGTGGGTTGAACGTGATACAGGGAGCCAGAATATCCAGGGTCAAGGTTTAAAGGATCTTAGTCAGGCTCAAGAGAAGAAGGATCTGAGCCTGGATGACCAGTTTCAAGGAATTAAGGATCCTACCATTAACCTGAGGGGCCATGCTAACAAGATTGAGGATCTTACTGTGAGCCAGGATAGCCAGAGTAAAGGGATCATGGTTTACAGCACGAACGATGAGAATCAATTTCAAGGAATCAAAGGTCTTCCTCTGAAACACAATTTTCAGGATCAGGGATTCAAGGATATTAACATGATCCAAGATCAGCAGACTAACAGAATCAAGGGTCTTGATATGAGCCCGGAGGGCCAGCATGAAAGAATCAGGAAAATCCACATGAGTCGCAGTCAGCAGGCTGAAGGCAAAAAGGATTTTACTTCAAGTCAAGAGAGCCAAGCTAAAGATGTAAAGGATCTTAGCATGAGCCATAAGATGCAGGCTCAAGTGATTGAGGGTCTTAGCATGAACAGTGATCATCAGACCCAAGGAATCCTTGAACAGAGCATGAGGCAGGGCATCAAAAATCAACATAGTATGAGCTGTGAGAGTCAACCTCAAGGAATCAATGATCGTAGCTTGAGCCAGAATCAACAGGGTCAAGGAATCATGGATCATAGCGTGAGCCATGACCAGCAGACAAAAGGGAGCCCGGATCTTAGCATAAAGATGCAGCCTCAAGTGAAAGAAGGTCTTAGCATAAGCCAAGATCTCCAGGATAAACAGATTCAACAGATCACAGGTAGTATGAACTGTGAGAGTCGGCCTCAAAAGATCAAAGGTCTTTGCATGAGCCAAGGTAAACAGGATCAAGGAATCAAGGGTGTTAGCATGTGCCAAGATCAAAAGACTCAAGGAATCAAGGGTGTTAGCATGAGCAAAGTTCAACAGGCTCAAGAAATCAAGGGTCTTAGCATGAGCAAAGATCAACATGATCAGGGAATCAAGGATCTTAGCATGAAAGGCATCAAAGGTCTTAGCATGAACCAGAAACAGCAGGATCAAGGAATCAAGGGTGTTAGCATGAGCCAAGATCAAAAGGCTCAAGGAATCAAAGGTCACAGCATGAACCAGGCTCAAGGCATGAGCAAGGATCAACAGGCTCAAGGAATCAAGGGTCTTGCCATTAGCCAAGATCAACAGGCTGAAGGAATCAAGGGTCTGAGCATGAGCAAAGATCAGCAAGCTGAAGGAATCAAGGGTCTTAGCATGAAACAGGTACAAGGGGATCAAGAAATCAAGGGTCTTAGCATGATCAAAGATCAACAGCCTCAAGGAATCAAGTGTGTTAGCATGAGCCAAGATCAACAGGCTCAAGGAATCAAGGGTGTTAGCATGAGCCAAAATCAACAGGCTAAAGGAATCAAGGGTGTTAGCATGAGCCAAGATCAACAGGATCAAGGAATCAAGGGTGTTAGCATAAGCCAAGATCAAAAGAGTCAAGGAATCAAGGGTGCTAGCATGAGTCAAGATGAGCAGGCTCAAGGAATCAAAGGTCACAGCATGAATCAGGCTCAAGGCATGAGCAAGGATCAACAGGCTGAAGGAATCAAGGATCTTAGCATGAGCCAAGATCAGCAGGCTCAAAGAATCAAGGGTCTTGCCATTAGCCAAGATCAACAGGCTGAAGGAATCAAGGGTCTGAGCATGAGCCAAGATCAGCAGGCTCAAAGAATCAAGGGTCTTGCCATTAGCCAAGATCAACAGGCTGAAGGAATCAAGGGTCTGAGCATGAGCAAAGATCAGCAAGCTGAAGGAATCAAGGGTCTTAGCATGATCCAAGATCAACAGGCTCAAGGATTCAAGGGTCTAAACATGAAACAGGATCAAGGGGATCAAGAAATCAAGGGTCTCAGCATGATCAAAGATCAACAGCCTCAAGGAATCAAGAGTGTTAGCATGAGCCAAGATCAACAGGCTCAAGGAATCAAGGGTGTTAGCATGAGCCAAGATCAACAGGATCAAGGAATCAAGGGTGTTAGCATGTGCCAAGATCAAAAGACTCAAGGAATCAAGGGTGCTAGCTTGAGTCAAGATGAGCAGGCTCAAGGAATCAAAGGTCACAGCATGAACCAGGCTCAAGGCATCAAGGGTCTTGCCATTAGCCAAGATCAACAGGCTCAAGGAATCAAGGGTCTGAGCATGAGCAAAGATCAGCAAACTCAAGGAATCAAGGGTCTTAGCATGATCCAAGATCAACAGGCTCAAGGAATCAAGGGTCTAAACATGAAACAGGATCAAGGGGATCAAGAACTCAAGGGTCTCAGCATGATCAAAGATCAACAGCCTCAAGGAATCAAAGGTCTTGGCATGAACCAGAAACAGCAGGATCAAGGAATCAAGAGTCATAGCATGAGCAAAGATCAACAGGATCAGGGAATCAAGGCTCTTGCCATCAGCCAAGATCAACAGGCTCAAGGAATCAAAGGTCACAGCATGAACCAGGCTCAAGGAATCAAAGGACTTAGCATGAGCAAAGATCAACAGGATCAGGGAATCAAGGGTCTTAGCATGAGCAAGGATCAACAGGCTGAAGGAATCAAGGATCTTAGCCTGAGCCAAGATCAGCATGCTCAAGGCATCAAGGGTCTTAGCATGAGCAAGGATCAACAGGCTAAAGGAATCAAGGGTGCTAGCATGAGTCAAGATGAGCAGGCTCAAGGAATCAAAGGTCACAGCATGAATCAGGCTCAAGGTATCAAGGATCTTAGCATGAGCCAGGATCAACAGGCTGAAGGAATCAAGGATCTTAGCATGAGCCAAGGTCAGCAGGCTCAAGGAATCAAGGGTCTTGCCAATAGCCAAGATCAACAGGCTGAAGGAATCAAGGGTCTTAGCATGATCCAAGATCAACAGGCTCAAGGAATCAAGGGTCTGAACATGAAACAGGATCAAGGGGATCAAGAACTCAAGGGTCTCAGCATGATCAAAGATCAACAGCCTCAAGGAATCAAAGGTCTTGGCATGAACCAGAAACAGCAGGATCAAGGAATCAAGAGTCATAGCATGAGCAAAGATCAACAGGATCAGGGAATCAAGGGTCTTGCCATCAGCCAAGATCAACAGGCTCAAGGAATCAAAGGTCACAGCATGAACCAGGCTCAAGGAATCAAAGGTCTTAGCATGAGCAAAGATCAACAGGATCAGGGAATCAAGGGTCTTAGCATGAGCAAGGATCAACAGGCTGAAGGAATCAAGGATCTTAGCCTGAGCCAAGATCAGCATGCTCAAGGCATCAAGGGTCTTAGCATGAGCAAGGATCAACAGGCTAAAGGAATCAAGGGTGCTAGCATGAGTCAAGATGAGCAGGCTCAAGGAATCAAAGGTCACAGCATGAATCAGGCTCAAGGCATCAAGGATCTTAGCATGAGCCAGGATCAACAGGCTGAAGGAATCAAGGATCTTAGCATGAGCCAAGGTCAGCAGGCTCAAGGAATCAAGGGTCTTGCCAATAGCCAAGATCAACAGGCTGAAGGAATCAAGGGTCTTAGCATGATCCAAGATCAACAGGCTCAAGGAATCAAGGGTCTGAACATGAAACAGGATCAAGGGGATCAAGAACTCAAGGGTCTCAGCATGATCAAAGATCAACAGCCTCAAGGAATCAAAGGTCTTGGCATGAACCAGAAACAGCAGGATCAAGGAATCAAGAGTCATAGCATGAGCAAAGATCAACAGGATCAGGGAATCAAGGCTCTTGCCATCAGCCAAGATCAACAGGCTCAAGGAATCAAAGGTCACAGCATGAACCAGGCTCAAGGAATCAAAGGACTTAGCATGAGCAAAGATCAACAGGATCAGGGAATCAAGGGTCTTAGCATGAGCAAGGATCAACAGGCTGAAGGAATCAAGGATCTTAGCCTGAGCCAAGATCAGCATGCTCAAGGCATCAAGGGTCTTAGCATGAGCAAGGATCAACAGGCTAAAGGAATCAAGGGTGCTAGCATGAGTCAAGATGAGCAGGCTCAAGGAATCAAAGGTCACAGCATGAATCAGGCTCAAGGTATCAAGGATCTTAGCATGAGCCAGGATCAACAGGCTGAAGGAATCAAGGATCTTAGCATGAGCCAAGGTCAGCAGGCTCAAGGAATCAAGGGTCTTGCCAATAGCCAAGATCAACAGGCTGAAGGAATCAAGGGTCTTAGCATGATCCAAGATCAACAGGCTCAAGGAATCAAGGGTCTGAACATGAAACAGGATCAAGGGGATCAAGAACTCAAGGGTCTCAGCATGATCAAAGATCAACAGCCTCAAGGAATCAAAGGTCTTGGCATGAACCAGAAACAGCAGGATCAAGGAATCAAGAGTCATAGCATGAGCAAAGATCAACAGGATCAGGGAATCAAGGGTCTTGCCATCAGCCAAGATCAACAGGCTCAAGGAATCAAAGGTCACAGCATGAACCAGGCTCAAGGAATCAAAGGTCTTAGCATGAGCAAAGATCAACAGGATCAGGGAATCAAGGGTCTTAGCATGAGCAAGGATCAACAGGCTGAAGGAATCAAGGATCTTAGCCTGAGCCAAGATCAGCATGCTCAAGGCATCAAGGGTCTTAGCATGAGCAAGGATCAACAGGCTAAAGGAATCAAGGGTGCTAGCATGAGTCAAGATGAGCAGGCTCAAGGAATCAAAGGTCACAGCATGAATCAGGCTCAAGGCATCAAGGATCTTAGCATGAGCCAGGATCAACAGGCTGAAGGAATCAAGGATCTTAGCATGAGCCAAGGTCAGCAGGCTCAAGGAATCAAGGGTCTTGCCAATAGCCAAGATCAACAGGCTGAAGGAATCAAGGGTCTTAGCATGATCCAAGATCAACAGGCTCAAGGAATCAAGGGTCTGAACATGAAACAGGATCAAGGGGATCAAGAACTCAAGGGTCTCAGCATGATCAAAGATCAACAGCCTCAAGGAATCAAAGGTCTTGGCATGAACCAGAAACAGCAGGATCAAGGAATCAAGAGTCATAGCATGAGCAAAGATCAACAGGATCAGGGAATCAAGGCTCTTGCCATCAGCCAAGATCAACAGGCTCAAGGAATCAAAGGTCACAGCATGAACCAGGCTCAAGGAATCAAAGGACTTAGCATGAGCAAAGATCAACAGGATCAGGGAATCAAGGGTCTTAGCATGAGCAAGGATCAACAGGCTGAAGGAATCAAGGATCTTAGCCTGAGCCAAGATCAGCATGCTCAAGGCATCAAGGGTCTTAGCATGAGCAAGGATCAACAGGCTAAAGGAATCAAGGGTGCTAGCATGAGTCAAGATGAGCAGGCTCAAGGAATCAAAGGTCACAGCATGAATCAGGCTCAAGGTATCAAGGATCTTAGCATGAGCCAGGATCAACAGGCTGAAGGAATCAAGGATCTTAGCATGAGCCAAGGTCAGCAGGCTCAAGGAATCAAGGGTCTTGCCAATAGCCAAGATCAACAGGCTGAAGGAATCAAGGGTCTTAGCATGATCCAAGATCAACAGGCTCAAGGAATCAAGGGTCTGAACATGAAACAGGATCAAGGGGATCAAGAACTCAAGGGTCTCAGCATGATCAAAGATCAACAGCCTCAAGGAATCAAAGGTCTTGGCATGAACCAGAAACAGCAGGATCAAGGAATCAAGAGTCATAGCATGAGCAAAGATCAACAGGATCAGGGAATCAAGGGTCTTGCCATCAGCCAAGATCAACAGGCTCAAGGAATCAAAGGTCACAGCATGAACCAGGCTCAAGGAATCAAAGGACTTAGCATGAGCAAATATCATCAGGCTCAAGGAATCAGAGGTCTTGACATGAATCAGGAACAACAGGATCAAGGAATCAAGGGTCTTAGCATGAGCAAAGATCAACAGGATCAGGGAATCAAGGATCTTAGCATGAACCAGGCTCAAGCCATCAAGGGTCTTAGCATGAGCAAGTATCAACAGGCTGAAGGAATCAAGGATCTTAGCCTGAGCCAAGATCAGCAGGCTCAAGGCATCAAGGGTCTTAGCATGAGCAAGGATCAACAGGCTGAAGGAATCAAGGATCTTAGCATGAGCCAAGATCAACAGGCTCAAGGCATCAAGGGTCTTAGCATGAGCCAAGATCAACAGGCTCAAGGCATCAAGGGTCTTAGCATGAGCCAAGATCAACAGGCTGAAGGAATCAAGGATCTTAGCATGAGCCAAGATCAACAGGCTCAAGGCATCAAGGGTCTTAGCATGAGCCAAGATCAACAGGCTGAAGGAATCAAGGATCTTAGCATGAGCCAAGATCAACAGGCTCAAGGCATCAAGGGTCTTAGCATGAGCCAAGATCAACAGGCTCAAGGAATCAAGGGTCTTAGCATGAGCAAAGATCAACAGGCTCAAGGAATCAAGGGTTTTAGCATGAGCAAAGATCAACAGGATCAGGGAATCAAGGATCTTAGCATGAACCAGGCTCAAGGCATCAAGGGTCTTAGCATGAACCAAAAACAGCAGGATCAAGGAATCAAGGGTGCTAGCATGAGTCAAGATGAGCAGGCTCAAGGAATCAAGGGTCTTAGCATGAGCAAGGATCAACAGGCTCAAGGAATCAAGGGTCTTGGCATGAGCAAGGATCAACAGGCTCAAGGAATCAAGGGTCTTAGCATGAGCAAGGATCAACAGGCTCAAGGAATCAAGGGTCTTAGAATGAGCCAAGATCTACAGGCTCAATGGATTGAGAATTTATTGGGTCTACATGAAAGTCAAACTCCTGAGAACAGTGAAATGCTGAATAGGCAAGCAACCCAAGGTGCTCTTATGGTGGACCTTCAGACGAATCAGTCAAAGAACCACCAGCATTGTTTAACTCCTACGAACACTGACCTCCAAAAGAAACAGTCTGGTCTAGCTGCTGGAGACAATGATCTCACATTCAGCCAGGAGATCAATGGTCTCGCCATGAGTCAGAGTTGGGAGGCTCAAGGAATCATGGGTCCAATTTGGAGCCATGGTGGCCAGAATGGTGGCATGAAGGATTTCATAAGGAAGCAGGATGGCTTTCCTCAAGGAATGAAGGATCTTGCCCTGATACAAAATCAACAAGGATTAAAAGATAGCCTGGGTGAAGGGTTAAAGGATCAACAGGATCAAGGAATCAAGGGTCTTTGCATGAGCCAAGATCAACTGGCTCAAGAAATCAAAGGTCTTAGCATGAACCAGGATCAAAGGGCTCAAGGAATGAAGGGGCTTAGCATGAGCCAAGATCAACAGGGTCGTAGAATCAAAGGTCTTGGCATGAACCAGGATCAGCAGTATCAATGGATCGAGGGTCTTGGCGTGAGCTTGGATTACCAGGGTGAAGGGTTAAAGGATAGACAGAGTGAAGGGGTAAAGGATAGACAGGATATAAGGTTATGCCAAGATCTTACAAACACCCAAAATATTCAACTTCAGGCAGATTGGAAAGTATTGGATCCATCAAGGCACGAAAAGGATGCAGATCCTGCAGTCCATGATTTTGCAGATCATTGGAAGTGGTCGGATCTTGGTAGGAATGAATACAGTCAGGCGCCAGGGATCCTGGATTTGGCAGGTGACTATGAGATGTCAATTGAGGAAGCTGTGCTGTCAGGTACTCTGGACATTTCACGTGCCAGGTATGTCAATGCACTGTCTGGAGAATCGTGTTCAATGGTGGAAGCAGCTAAGAAGGGTCTTGTGAAGCCAGTTGTTGCCAGAGGGATCTTAGAGGCACTGAGTGAGATGAGTCTTGGTAAAACTCTGATGCCATCACAAGTATTTCCGTCTGTTTCCTGTGAGAAGATTGTGTCGATGTCAAAGGAGATGGTGACAGTCGAAGGAGCGATAAAAGAAGGCATGGTTGACCCGGCCACAGTTTTCTTAGTAGGTGGGGGCCTTGGATGCAATCTGATGTCCCTAGAAGCAGCTACGGAGGATGGTCTTTTCAGTCCCTCGAGCCAGAGTTTTAAGAATCCAGCCACAGGAAAAGAGGTGATGCTCCATGAAGCACTCTGCACTGGCCTTATCCGATCCACATTTACCGTAGGTGACTTCATGACACCATATTCCTCACTGGCCGACGGAGTTTTAGATGATATTGAGATGAGCAGCACAATATGTTTTGGATCAGAGACTGCGATGAGACCTTCAGATGTGACTTCGGATGAACCGGATGTCAGTAAGGACTCGAGATCTGAGAGCGTTGGCAAGGATATGGCTTCTGAGGATTCAACATTCGACGAAGTCAATAGAGATTCAACAACTGATGATGTCAATAAGCATTCAACATCTGGCAATGTCAGTAAGGATTCAACATCTGGCAATGTCAATAAGGATTCAACATTTGATGATGTCAGTAGGAATGTGGCAGTTGAGAATAGCAGAGAGTGTCATCTTCTGTCGGAGAAGTCGTTGTTTTTTTCTGTTACCAGAGGAGCCATTTCAGCCGCTGATGATGGTGATGGGAGGAGACCTGACGATGTGGTTCTCATAAGCAGGGAGGAGGTTGGTGCCATCAATTTTCTGTTACACGTATGTACGTATGTCTGTATGTGTGTATCTAGATACTTTAAATAGTGCCCTTAGGTACTTCTCAAAAGTGTGGCAGTACCTTTGCTGTTGCATCTGTTTTACTTGAATCTGATCAACCAGATGAGGAGTGCCAGGCCTCTTCTTTCTGCCACAATATTCACCGTTTAGGCTTTTGGAGCTTTGACAGAATTGATAGAAATAGCGTTTGCTATCAGAGACATAGTTTAAGACTTCAGCAGCATTAGTCTCTTGATGTTGAATCCTTGTTCATCTCTTACTACATGGCATTAGTCTTAATCTGATTTAATCTGAAGACTTCCATTGCCTAGCATTGTCACCTTTATTTTCTTTGGTGCCTAATCTAGGCAAAACAAGAGAACCTGCATATTCAAACATGCAGAGTCTAGATAAAATTGTTTATCTTTGATGCATTAAGTGATATTGTGGTAGAAAATGTGTGATGCTGATTTTTTAGAATATGATCAGTGAGCTTGAAGTGACCAGTGATGAGCAGAAGAACAACGCAGCTCTGCTGTCCTTCTGTGCCACTAAGTGGCAGCAGTTTGATGATCTTATAGCCCAGCTGAACGTCGAACTGTCCAGCATTGAAGAACAGATAGATTGTTTGAAAAATAAGGATGGTAGCGAGTCATTTGAGTCAGTTGAAATGGATTCTTTGGAGCAGCTCCTGAGTCATCTGACGTCTCATGAGCCACTGCTGAATAGACTGGTTGCCTGTTCTACTGAGCTGTGTGGTCTTCTGGAGGAACTCGGTCAACTGGAACAGCTGCACCAGACTCACAGCGACACTGTTGTCATGCGTGAACGATACCAGGCCAACTGGGATTTAATTGTTCATCAGAAGCAGGAGCTGATAGGCTCTGTTCGCTCTCAGTTGGAGTTGCTGAACCAGTGGATCGATAATGGCAAGATCCGTCTTAAGGAAGGCACAGAACCAGTCAGTCTGGATGAAGAGAAGCTCCAGGGTCAGGTCAAGACGGTCAACACGCTCCAAACAGAGGCTCAAGAACGACGAAAAAGAATCGGTGAGCTTCTCAATAAGTATCGAAAGAATCGGCTGCCTTCAGAGGACAGGGAACCAGAGCACAAAGAGGAAGAAGAAGAAGGCTTGCTGAAGCGCTTTGAAGAATTTGAGGCGCAAATAAATGAAAAGAGAAACCAGTTTGATCGTCTGGCAAAAAACCTGAAAAATATCTACGGTAATGTTGACAGTCTTAATAATTGGATCAACGAGGCTTTGGCAGCAATGAAAGAGAATGAAATGAACCATGTGGAAGAGAGAAGCAGAGCAGGAGGAGCATATGATGCTGACCAGATGATGGAAGTCATGGAGAACTTACATTACGAAAAGAAACTGAAGAAAGCAGAACTGGATCAGGTGAAGAAAATTGCAAAGGAAGTACTGAATGGATCAGGGACAACGCAGGATGAGGGCCATTTGGCCGAATCACTCATTAATGTCCATGCCAATTATCACGACTTAACGGATCATATTGCAAAGAAAGTTGCAAACATTGTAAGTACATGAGAATTTACAAGAACTTCTCTAGTACCTCCTAGAGCTCTTGGCAAACGGCTTATAAATCAAAGCTAAGGGTAGAATAAAGGTATTGGCAGAAGAGAAAGTCTGAGAGAGAGAGACAGACAGACAGACAGACAGCTTAAATGTCATGTTTTGTCATTTCCTTGATTGAGTTTTCATTTCTCATTTTCTTTTAATCTTCGTGTGGGTGTTTTTGCAGAAATTAAATGTTGATGGCATCGGCTGTGTGTGATTTGCGACTGGGGCTTTTTAGGAGACAGTTCCTTCTGCATTAAACAAACTCTTTTGTTACATAAGATTCTGGGTCTGTATCCCTTTGAGTGTTAGACTGTGTTGCTTTTGTTTCTTTGAGCTTCTTAGAAATGGGATTGGGTCCTGAGTGTCTTGTTTTTTAATGCGTTGATTGTCTTCTTCAATTCCTAGGCATCCATGAGGCTTGAGGAGATGAATCGCTATCTGGACGAAGTGGAATCTGGTCTCATCGATGACTGGGATGTTGTCAGTGCTGATCCAGAAGTCTTGGCTCAGCAGCTTTCCGAACATCAGGTACGAGTCAGATAATTGGGGAAATGTGCTTGTTTCCTTTTCAGAGTTATTAATTTGAAACAGATCCAGTTGACTTTGTTTGATTTTTCTCTTATTTGAAATGGCTTTGATTGTGTTTGCCGGCAGGAGTATCACTCGACTGTTGAATCCAAATGTCGAGATCTCGAAGAATCGGCTGATAAATTCATTCAGATGCTGCATGAGTCACCAGATCGAGATGCTAAACGACTCAAGCTTCGACTCGAGAACGTTCAGCGCAAGTGTGATTCTGTTCGAAAGACAAGCACCAAGAGGTAGAGCCATCATCATTTGTTTGTTCTCGTCAGGTCTGTTTACTTTTGTTCTCTGATGTCTGAAGACTTGTCCAGTCGTAGTTGCTTGGTCACCTGTGTGCAACATTTTTGGATCTTGCATGGACTTCTTCAGTGGATGATGCATACAGTCTGTGTTTGACTTTGAGATGTCTATCAACTGATAAAAATGCTACAGAAGTTTTCAGCATAGGTTTGATTAGATTGTTGATACTCTGGATAACACTGTGGCCTTTTCAGTTTTTATTATGTTTTCCTTTGTGCTGTTTGTGTGTGTTGTATACAGTTGGTTGGTGGCTTAACGAAGTTGATACATAATTGACAGGTGCCGTAGACTTAAGTACTGTTAGTGTTGGTACTTGAATGGCTGATAGTGGAATACTGAGGTCTTCATTATTATTTCAGATTTAGTAAATGAGTAGCAATGCAGGTTGGCAGGTTAAAGAAGTATCCTGTTATTGGTTTGGGTTTGCACCTCAGCTGAATAACCCTTCATTCTCTGGACTACACCTCTGAGGAGTGTAAACAAACATGTTACTGTCACCTTTTTTCTTTTATGTGCGATTGTGCGTGAGTGTGTGTGTGTGTGTCAACGAATCTTTGCTGTTTCTGTTGGAAGACTGTGCATCTTGGAAGAACTGCTTCCTGTAGCATCTCGGTTCAAAGAACTCTTTGGTGACATCTGGTTGTCTCTGACGGATCTCGAGATCATGGTTGACTTCATTGAAGTTCCAGATGATGGCAACATGGAACGCATCCGGAATGAATTAGCCACAGCTAAGGTCAGCCACTGCCACAGAACCTCTCTGGAGTCCTCATGAAAACTAATACAGACAAAGCTATCAGTTATTTAGTCTGCTTTATTACCTGTTTGTGTAGTTATTTTCTTTTTTTTAAATTCTACAGAAAACTGGATCGGGTAAGAGTGCCAGTTCATGATATTGCATACAGTCTGTGGGCTTTCTGTGACTGAATAAAACTTTGTGGATAACAGATCTACAAGATTTCCTTCATAAGCCAGCAGTAGATAGTGTTTTATGAAGAGAATACTGAAATACCAAGCAGCCACAGAAAACACATAACTGAAATTGTGGTTGTAATGCCATTTGAATTCTGCTGTGTGGCTGATCATTTTCTTTCTCTTCTGCATCTGACCATATCCAGCTGATGTAGTAGCTCTGATGTTTCTGTGCATTTGAAGCTGGCATCTGAGTTGGTCGTTGACCAGCGAGGTGCAGTCGAAGAACTGACGGAGAAAGGCCTGGAGCTGCTGGAGATTGCAGCTCATGATGACATCAGAGGAGTAACCGAAGACATGGACAAAGTGACTGGAAAATACGATGACCTCAAGACGACTGTTCGCGAGAAACTTTGCCAACTCAACCTAACTTGGCAGACAGTGGCAACCAACGTAAGACGTTTCATGTCTTTATGTCTGTCTTGGTCACAGTCTGTGTTTATCTGTATAGCACCATGTGAAAGCCATGTACGGTGAAACCAGAATGCCTTTTACCAGAGTCAGAACTCAGTTGGGCATGTATTTGTATCTGGGCTTTTGTTAAGTGCATTTTAAGGACCTCATAAAAATGCTGGTGATGCAGAGTGTTATGCGTTTTTATCAAATTTAAATCTACATTTTTCTAATAAATGCATTATGTATTATTATTTATTATAAGAGGAAACACACATGTGGTGTGTTGCAGTTTTTGTGTCTTTGATTTGATCTTGTGTTCTGTAGGTTGCTGATGCTGTTGAAGGTTGTCTGGACGAATTGTACAGCATCAGTGATGAATCCTCCCATCTATTTCAACCAATTGCTTGTGATGCCGATAAGCTACTGGAACAGATTAACCAAAACAAGGTTCATTTCTGCTGCTGGTTGTTCTCCGGTTTCTTCTGCATCCATTCTCTTATTTGAATGAATCACATTGAGATCTATGCAGAAACTAAAAGATGACTACGTTTTAGTCTGGATAACTTACATTTAGCCAAGGTTCTGATATTAAGTTAAAATTGTTGTTAGTTTTTGCTGTTTCTAAAAATTATTACAGAGAAAGCAGAACTAATTTGTTTCTATTAATTTAGTTGCAAGCTGATTTAGAAAAACTGTATTATGACTTTTATTAAGGTAATAATGGACGATCTGAAACAATTTACAACTCGAATGGAGAAGGTTCGGACACTCGTTAATGATCTGGCTGCATCAGAAGCAAAACCAGAGGCAGACGAAGACCGTGAGTTATGAGCCTCTTTTTATTGTTGCTTCTGTTTGATTCTAATGTGAGTCTAATTGCCAGAACTCAACTAAATTCCAATATGTTCATGTATGAGTTGATTTAGTTTTATCTAGTCATTCCAAAACGATTGTAAATTCGATTTTGTCTAATCTAATGACTTATGCAATGCCAGTATTTTATGCACAAGGCTTCTAATCAAGTAACTGGGTGAAAGATCTAAACTGACCATGTCGGTACTGGAAAGAAATGATGTTCTATTAGGATTTATAAACTTGACTGAAATTTGTAGTAAGAGTTGTTAGAAGCAGATGAATGAATCACGTTGGTTTACAAGCCACTGTGTTGCATCATGACTGGGTCCTCCGGGGTATAATATATGAAATCAGCTTGTGTTGTGAAACCGAGAAATGTTAGCAGCAAGTGAGTATTTAACTTCAGTGCGCATCAGCATGTGTTCCACATCGAAATGTTGATGTTTTCTGGTTTTCGTTAGGATGTTGATGAATCGGATGCATTGTAAATTCCCTTCCCTTGCTGTTGATCCCTCAGAATCTGTTGTTTCTCTTGTGCAGATAATCAGTTTTTGCTGTTTCTAAAAATTATCACAAAGAAAGCAGAACTGATTTGTTTCTATTAATTTAGTTGCACGCTGATTTAGAAGAACTGTATTATGACTTTTATGTTCTGTTCAGGTGACTGCATTTATCGGTTGCAAGATGTTGAGAGCCTACTGGCCACTCTAACGTCAGATGCCGAGCTGAGAGCACGCAGGTTAGAATCAGCTTCTCAGATTGCACTCGACTGTGAGCAGAAGTTCGATTTGGCTAAGGATGGTCTACTTGAGCTCCTGAAGGCAATGCGGATGCCTAGAATGGAAGAAAACGAAGATCATAGACAACTCGACCAACAGAAGAAACATCTCCAGGTCTCGTTGTTTCTGTTGTTCAACACATTATTCTTTCTTATGTACAGTTTAAACTGCAGCTGCCTTAGGAGACCAGGGTGTTGCATTCATCAGCTGTATGCTAGCCTCAGTTCTCCTGCCCATCTAGAGGCTAAACTACTAGAAACTATTTCTTTTGGGATCATTGAATGCAACATATCTTTTCATGCATTGCGTTTGTCAGTCTTTATGTATGTCTGCTCTGTCCAAGGATATTTTGCCAATTAATGCAAACCAATATTCAGACTTCGAAGCCCTCAACTTTTAACACAGATTTTATATTACGGAAGCTGTTGACTGACGACTGTTGGCTGGTGTATCTCACCTGCTGAGAGATACACTGATCCAAGATGAATCCATTTATCGATAACCCATTTCTTCAGTTAATGCCTTAGATGCTATGTACATTAAGTGTTGATGATGTTAGGTTTCATAACACAAGCAGTTCGTTGTTCCCTTGTGAAATCTCTTACAAAAAGCAGACAGTTGTACACTTAGAGATGGTTTTGTTTAACTTTGTTGCTTATTTCATGTCATGTAATCATCTCTAGACTGGATCCAGTCGTTGATTTCTCTATGACATCCCTCCACAAATCTCGTTTTCCGGCCATCTCCTCCAGGGTCATTCTCCGTCTGCCCTCCGTCTTCCCATAGATAGTAACTCCGGCACCTTTCAGATCCTCTTCAAGGCAATCTATCCATCTTCTTTTCGGTCTTCCCACTGCTCTCTTTCCGTCTGGTTTGTACTTATAGATTTTCTTTGGATTACGGTTCTCCGCCATCCTCAGGACATGTCCTGCCCACTTCATTCTTCTTTTCTTGATCACATTGTTTATCAATGGTTGTTGTGTTCGTTGTCTAATACTTTCATTCGTTACGTGGTCCTTATAGCTAATTCTTTATTTAAGGCATGGAAAGATGACCTTAACCGACTGAGGCAGGAAGTTGATGGCTGGAGGGAGTCTTCAGCTCAGCTGGTTGAAGTCTGTGGTGGACCAGCTTCAGTAAAAGTTGCAAAACAATCTCGAGATCTTGAGGGCCTTCTTGAAGAAGTTGAGGAAGAATTGAAGACTCATGAAGTGGAAACAGAACTGGAAACATGCAAAGCACAAAACTATGACAACTTATTTCAGGTTCCATTTTCCAGTCTAATCTTATCTATCGAGTTCTTATCTGAGCTGATATCATGATGTACAAGGCATTAGTTGATGGTCACTGGCTGGACATTAATTAGTTAAAAACTGTCAAGGGCAATGCAGAGAAGTTCTTAAGAGGTGATTTACAATTGCTTTGTTACAAATTACAAATATATCTTCTTGTTGCCTTTATTTTGACGTCCTAGAAACCAGTGACAGTCTGGTTTTATCTAGAAGAGTATGCAGCTGTAAAACAAGTAGATATTTTAGCCAAGCATTTTTTGCCATTGAAGAATTTTATTGATTTTAATCATGGAAACAAAATTCTTAATTATTTAGTCAGATTTAGGGTCGGGCATTGTTACAGAATGCATAGCAGTTGGGGTAGAATTTGCCAAGTACATATTGGAATGCAGTTCTAGTCTAAGTGAACAAGACTAACTTAAGAACAAGAGGCTATGAGGGAGGAAGTGATCTTTGGGGAAATCAGGAACAGAACTGATCTGACTCGGTTAATAGACTCTGCCTGTAGTTCAAAGTTTAGAGCTAATCTTACTTAGAGGAGACAAGTCAGTCTGGTCTTCTTACTTTGTGTGGCTTTTCCAGATATTGCAAGTGCTTAGTTTTTTTATCTGTCTGCTTTATTTTTATAATTTTAAACAGGATGCCATGTTTTTATGTCGTATTGTTTAGAGCAGTTTTATATCTGAATGTTTTTTCTTTGTGTTTCTTGGAAGGCTGTTGAGAAATGGCTGCCAGACATTGAAGAGAAACTCCGACAGGCAAGACCAGTTGCTGCTGATGCAAGAAATGTACGCATACAGATCGAAGAACTAAAGGTAGAATTGCTTCAGTCTAATCAGATGTTATTACTAATAATGGTAATAAATACTGTTTAGTCCTGAATGTGGAGAACATCCAGCTGTTATGTAGAAATTCCAAAGAATATATCTGACCATGCATGAGAAAGTTGGCAAAAATCAAAACCGAGTTTATTAATTATCGATGTACGGTACACCACTTCAAATCAGTGTCATGTTAAATTAAGTGGGGATGAAACCTGACGGATTTCTCTTCTGGTCATTCTTCAAGTTCTGTCTAGAATTCTAAACGTTGATGCACCACCAGTGGTGTGATTAGTTTTGTTGTTAATTGACACTTAACTGGTTGTCGATCTAACCTGTGACTTTTGAGGTCAGACATCCTGTTTTTCTGGTTACACCAGGGGCTGAAGGTGAATATTTGCCACGTCTAAGTTGCTGTAAATACTTTCACCCAAGTTGTCTTTTTTAACCTTACTTTGTATTGCATTTATTGTTTATTTATGTATATATCTGATTTAATTAACTCTTGTTAGCTGTTTGGCTTTATTTGGTCTCCATCATTTAAGGTGTGATTTGTTTTTGCTGTTGCAGTTTGACTGATGTGACAATTGGTTGTAGGTTTTCATGCGTCAGTTGTATCCACGCTACACAGAAGTTGAAAGTCTAAACAGCTGTGGTGATGAGATGCTGAAGGTGGTCAGTCCAACAGCAGCTGAGGCGATCATATCACGAGTGAAAGACATCAATGACAGATGGAATAAAGTGGTTTCTGAGACAGGACATAGAGAGGTTTATTACTATAACTTTTTATTGTTAATGAACTTTAACATCTTTTAGACTAGTGCAGAGAGTGCCTTTGATTATTTTCTGTTGAAGCGGTGCTATACAAATTTCTGATTACAGTTACCTTAGCATTGGAAAGGAAAGGAGTAGAGGAAGTCAATCTTTAGTCAAATTCTCTGCTGCGGTCTGCAGCTGAATTAATTGTCTCTGGATGATGTTTGATTGTCCTTCTGACTTGACGCTTCTGCAGTGTATCACTGGTTAGCAGTGTGTCGCCTTCTGATCTCTTCACAAGTGTGTCTGCCTGGTGCTTTTGTGGCAGGTTATGACTTCCATAGTCTTGTTCATTACTAGTACACAGGTTGCTGTTATGTGCTCCTAAAGTCATCTGCAGAGATCCGAATTTTGATTCTATAATATGAAGGATTTTCTATCTTGGTATGGGCTTTTTCTACTGACTCGATTCAATCATCGTGTGTCAGTGATGACATTCAGGGGCTTTTAAATAATGTGCTGTTGTTTTTTTACATTAAAGTGATAGATGGATCTGCTTAAGGAATTGAGTTGTATGTTGTGTGTTGAGTCAAGTGTCACCATCTGTTGTTTGTTTTGTGCAGCAACTGCTTAACGATGCACTAGTGGAACTTGGCCAGCTCGATCAGACTCTGGATGATGTCATTGGGCTGCTGCAGCAGATGGAGTCTGATGTTCAGCTGTTGGATAACATATATGGTGATCCAAACTTCATAGAAATGCATCAGACAAATCTACGAGTAAGTGCTTATTGCTCATCTGCCCCTAGTATACGACTGAATCAGTGAGGTGACGTGTGGAGGGTGTCAGTAAATGCACAACAGACAAGGGAACGTTAAACGAAAGGGGTGCATGAAGAGCAGCACTCATGACTTGTGGATTAAACAAATCTTAGGATTGGGATCAGTTGAAGGAATGTGATGAGAACAGCTTGCAGGTCTTGAAATGGTAACTAATGTTTATGCATAGATACCACAGTACGATTAACTTAAGAATTTGATCCAGCATGATATCTTTTCTGTTTTTGAACCAAATGTTGCCTCTAAGAGTAGTGCTGCTAAATACTATGGTCTATGTGTCGAGCAAAACTGTCCAATTGTATTTAGAATCCCTGGCTGACAGGTTTCCAGAAAATTACAGATGGCTTCGATGAAGAGCTGTCTGCCAACAGTCAATAACTACTGATGAAAATATCACAACAGATAATGGCTGAAGGCTGCAGTTGATAACAGCAGTTTGAAGTTTAAACTTTAAACTGTAGTTTAAAGTTTCTTCTTGCATTTGTGACTGTATAATGAGACTGCAACTCTTCCTTTCTGGGTTTTAGGTTCTGCAGAAGAACTTGGCAAATCAGCTGCCCACAGTCAAGAAGTTGAATGAGAGGATCAAAGTGACTGTGAAACAGAGTGGACAGAAATCATCACCACTGATGGATAAACTGGTGGAAATGAATGAAACGCTGGCACTTGTTGAACGCCTGATGAAGGAAAAACAGAACTACCTCCTGGATCAACTGAAAGAAGTACGTCGCTTTCCATTCGTTTGTAAGAGGAACTGATGAAGAGAAATGTTTGAAGAGATGACTGCATAGCTTGCACAGGAGACAGATATAGTAATAGTTGTTCGTTGTTTATTCTACTATTTGTAAACTATGCAACACATACGCAAAGAAATAAATGAATAAATTCTTTTTGCCAGTGGTAAATCATGCATCCTAATCTTGGTGTTCAAGTTGAGACTGGGCTATGTAGGAAAGAATGTGTGAATAGAGCTGATGTTCGACTTGTTTTGGTCTTGTAATTTCAGGTGAAAGCATTCATGGGTAGCGTTGATGACCTGCATCGCTGGATGGTGTCTTATTCATCTCAGATCAAGTCTCTTTCACAGCCAGGAGCCTTACCTGAGTCGGCCAGAGAAGAGTACAACAAATTTCTGGTGAGTTATGACTAGAAGTGGAACTGCTTTGCTACTTGTAAAATATGAACAAACTCTTGAAATATCTTCACTCTAGACTGTGTTGAAAGTACTTTCATGGTTCTGGCCACATAGGGGGGGGGCACAAAAGAGTCGAATGGTCTCTTCAAGCTTCAAAATTATAAGACTAAATTATAAACTAAATAAGACTAAACTAAGACTATTAGACTAAAAATATTAAGCTAAATGAAAGCTGAATAAATAAAAACTGCAGCATTTCAAACCATGTGCTGTGGGTTTGCAGAAGCCTAAGACTGTGAACATCTAGGATGGGTGCATAACAAAATTGAAATATCATGCAATTTTTTAAATATTGCTAAAATTCTTTCACTGTTAAATTTATTGCTAGTTTTGTGCTGATAGTTTGTCGTTTATCAAACAAACAAAACTATAAGAGATTTTGAAATGTAAAAATTGTCCCACCCTGAGTAGGGTTGCATTTCGGAAGAAAAATGGGGATCTCAATGTTTTTTGCAAAACTGGATACAAACTTATAAACTAGAAATAAAACACTACAAGAACATATTTACAAGTTACATTTTTCTTAAATTAGATGAAAATATTGAGTGCAAAATTTATGGAATTGTTCTTTAGTTTGTAGTTATTGTTAGAAGGATTTATAAAAAATATTGCAGCAGTGATTAATTGAGTTTATTTGAGGTGAAGGGATTTAATTTATGCTGTTGTTCTTTCTGGTCTTGTAGGAGAGACATTCGCAGATGTTGGACCGAGTTGGTGAAGTGGAGGCATTGATGTTGAGCGGAGAGGAGATGTGTTCGCGTTGCAGGGATGACACGGCCAATCAGCTGAAAGACGGCCTCAGGCGCCTCCACACTCAGACCTACCAGACGCTTATCAAGTCCAAGAAAGAGCTTGTCAGTTTTCCATGTTTCATTTGGATCAGCGACTGATCCACTTAAACTTGTGCTGATCTATCGTAATGATACATTTGTACAGCACCTTTTTTGTGGCACAAAATTTTTAAAGGGTATTGAGTTATTACTGAATTGAATTAGAATGCAGTTTCCAAATATTTTAGTGTAGAGTTGATGTTGAGGTTAAACTCAAATCATCATACTTTGTATGTATGCTGCTAAAGATGTGCACTGAATGTGCATAATAAGATCTACATTTACGCAGCCACTAATAAGATGCCAACAATAATAATTAGCAATTTCTGATGCTCCGGTGTTTTTGCACAAGGCATCAACCGATGGCACACAATGTACAGTTTGAGTTATAGTCTGAATTTAGTTGATGTTTAACTTGTCCTGCTGTGAAAGCCATTTGTGCCACGTTTTAATTCTTTCAAGAGGAGCTGTATTGTTGAGTTTTGTTTTAATGTTTTCTTGAGCCCGTGTTTTGTGTGTAATTTCGAAGGATCGATTGGAAGAACACTGTAAGAAAATTGAGGCTTTTCATTCAACCCTGGAAAAACACGATGGATGGGTTGATGATGCCGAAAAAGTTCTTGTCAAATTCAGAAATGCGAGCAAACTTGTTGAGAATGTCACTGTACAAATCTCTGAGCACAAAGTAATTACTATTCTCTACACTTTTCTCTGCGCTGTTCTTGTTAGTCTTATTAGAAGCAATTGTATGGTCAGTTTATGATATTGCAATAGATGTGAAGATGTCTGTAAGTTTCAAATCAATTAATTTGTATATCATGAGCATTGGAAAGTCAGTCTATGGCTGTCGAGCTTTTGTTCTTAGACCTAACAATGTGCCGCTGCCATCAGTAGATATGTTTGCTCCTTCACCAGACATCATATGGATTGGATAGTTTACAAAGTGTGACACAGCATCTCCACTTGGACTGAAAGCTCTTGAGATGCTTTGAGCGCTGATTGGTCTTAGCATTTCAGACGCTTTAATTTCTGTTTTAAACATTTCTAATGCAGCTGATTTGGCTGATTGCTGTGTTTCGTGTGACATTTGCTGGTTTTTTGTGGCTGAAGGAGTTTCAGCACGAGGTTAACGAGCAGAGCGAACAGGTCCAGAACTTGGATCTCATGGGAACTTATCTGAAATACTTTGGCTGCAAACGAGACACGTCCCGAGTCAACAATCATCTCTTCTCTGCCAAGCTGCGCTGGAAAAGGTTGGTCTGTAGGACTGGCGAGAGGGGGCGCCACCTGCAACAGGCATACAGAGAAGACAATCGAGTGAGTTTCTCAATCTCTTCCATTTCCTTTTTAAAGAAATTGCTTCCTGTTTTATGGTTGCTCTGTGTTCTTTCCTGCTGATGTTGGAAACTTGTAATCAGCTAATTTAATGGTCAGCAGTTTGCCTGGCTTACTATGGTCCTTTATGTGTTGCTCTTGGGGCACTTCTGAGTAGATGTCTTAAATGAGCTACATAAAGCCAAGTTACATTGCATTACAGCAAGAAATGCAGAGGATGTCGAATATGCAGATGATGCATGTATGATTGCAGAATGCCTAACAAGAGTAATGGAGTTGTTGGAGGCATTAGCAGAGGAAAGTGGAAAACTTGGACTGAAAATTAACTATAACAAAACTAAAATAATGCCAATAACAAAAAAGGAATACAACGGGCCAATAGTTAAGCTTAAGGGACAGGAAATTGAGATAATAAATAAGTTTGTCTATCTAGGAAGTGAAATGAAAGCAGAGGGAGGATCAGAAACAGAAATCAAAAGGAGAATAGAGCTTGCAGGGTCAACCTTTAACAGGTTACAAAAGGTCTTCAAACGACATGATATAAAACTGGCGATAAAGCTAAAAATCCTCAACACATGCATGATCCCAGTACTAATCTATGGATGTGAGTCATGGAGTATTACAAGAGCAATGGAGAAGAAACTGAATGCAGCAGAAAACAAATGGCTCAGAAGAATACTAAGAGTTAGCTATAAAGACCATGTAACGAATGAAAGTATTAGACAACGAACACAGCAACCATTGATAAGTAATGTGATCAAGAAAAGAAGGATGAAGTGGGCAGGACATGTCCTGAGGATGGAGGAGAACCGCAATCCAAAGAAAATCTTTAAATACAAACCGGACGGAAAGAGAGCAGTGGGAAGACCGAAAAGAAGATGGATAGATTGCCTTGAAGAGGATCTGAAAGGTGCCGGAGTTACTATCTATGGGAAAACGGAGGGCAGACAGAGAATGACCCTTGAGGAGATGGCCGGGAAACGAGATTTGTGGAGGGGTGTCATAGAGAAATCAACGACTGGATCCAGTCCAGAGATGATTACATGACATGACAGCTGATGGAGTTGTTCTGGTGGAGACAACACCCTGGGCGTCTCTTGCATCTCTTGTCCTCTCTTTTCCTTTGCCTCATTCCATGACATTTGCATAAGGTCCCCAAACAGTAACCATCTCGGGCAGGCTCAAACCCATAATCTCTGCATTATGAGCCGAGTGCTCTAACCAGTCAGCTACTGTGTCCCACATTTAAAATTGTTATCTGAACAGTTGATTGATGTCTGATTGTTCTGTAGTTCTATCAGAGCTGGAAGTCTCTCTGTGACTGGTTGGATGACACGTCAAAGCAACTGAACAGCCAAGACGTCGTCTCACTGCATGATTTGGACAAAGCTGCTCAGCAGTTACGGGTATGCCTTAAGCAGTTTTGGGTCGGCCTTTGAGAGTGACAGGACTTAGAAGGTGTTATCTATTTACTTTATATTCGGTAGATGGATGACCTAAGAGTGTTAGAGTAGGATGTATGCATATATGTAACATGTATGATGACAGTGTATGTATTGAACTTTTAAAGTAACTCTAGATGTAACATCTTCCTTTCCATTCAGTCCACTTGAAAGGCAAAACAAGCTCTATTGAGTTTATCCTCTAAGAGGCACTTTATTAATCTCAGTTTACAATTACAGTTACAATTACAATGGCATCTGCAAAGTCTGGGTCAAGATGTTCTGTTCTTAGTATCTTACAGAATTTATGTTCATTTATGTATATGGACAATTACACACAGAAGGATCTGTTAAGAATCTCTTGAGGGTTCATGGACAGCATTTTAATTATATCGATTCACATAATATTTGAGACTTTTGGATTTCAAAGTAGCTAGAAGTTACTTTTAGCCAAACTGTTGCCTAGTTGGCAGTTGTCGGCAGAAAACATATGAAAGAAACATTCTGTGACTGGCTGAAATACAACTGTATTTTATATTGCCCTCCTTCCAAAGCTCGGAATTGCACACATGACCAGGTGACAGAGGATCGATGGCCCTGAGCAATGAAAGACTTGCTCAGGGTCCTTACACAGTAACTGCCTCAGGGAGAGTTGAACCCTTACTCTCCACACTACAAGCCAAGCACTCTAACCAATCAGCTACCAAGCCAGTCAGTGAACATTGGTTGATGACACAGGAGTAAAACAGCCTCTTTAAGTGCACAATGCTGTAGCTCTTGTATTAGGGAAAGCTGCACTGCTTCCGATAAGTGCTGATATGTGTCTAGATGTTTATAGAGTGCCTTCAGGGAATCTTAATCAGGAGTGTTGATGGATGGAAGGAAAGAAGGAAGGAAGTTGATAGAGTGCCTTAGAGAATCTCAATCTTCTGAGTGCTAATTTATGGAAGGAAGGAAGTTTGGAGATGGGAAAGAGAGAGACAGAGAGAAAAATAAAGAGAGAGCGAGAGAAAGAGAGAAAGTGAAAGAAGAGAGGATTGAGAAAGCAGAGGAGGTGAAAGCAGTAAAGTCAGGAAGTAAAAGAATGAAAGTAATTGGTTTTCTGTACATAGCATCTGCAGCACCAGTTGGCTGGTAGGCATCCATTCTACTACTACACGCTGCGATTGGGTCGTGGCCTCAGGGACAGATGCACAGCTTCGGATCCAGAGAGACGAGTTCTTGAAGAGATGCTCAGTGAAGTGAAGGAGAAATGGAAAAATACAAGACTTCTCGTCTCGAGAAGGTTGAGTCTGATATGATCTCATAGCATCTGCTGTCTCATTTTAACACAAGACTACTTACTTACTTAAGGCTACTTACTTATTACATTAATTATTATAATACTAATAAATTATGCTTGCAAAACCTTCACAAAGTCGGTAAAGTAAATTTACGCTTTAATTTACTATACTTATAATATTCACAACCCCTAGACACAGCATCTTTGATCAGGTCATAGTTAGGGTAAGCTTTTATTCATGATTTCTCATGAGTATCCTCTACATACAGTCCACTTGAAAGCCAATGGCATCTGCAAAGTCTGGGTCAAAATGTTTGTGTTTCTTAGTATCTTTCAGAATTTATGTTCATTTCTGTATATGGACCTTGGCTTTCTTGAGACAAGGTCGAGTCCAAAACATCTCTCAAAATTGTAACTTTTTCACTGTTTGAGGTAGAAACATGCTGTTTTCAGCCTAATTATCAGGAAATTCCAGCCCAACCCTATGCAGCATCAAACTCGGTTTTGACTTTCTGACTTTGTAAGGGTTTTCTTGTGCACGGTCACACTTGTGTTGGAAACGTGGAGTTTTCACCTGATTATTCAGCAATTCCAGCCAAATTCATTGCAGTATGTTTTCTGACTTTGTGAGCATTTTCTCAGGAATGGTTGCAAATAATAAGGGTGAGATAAACTTACAAGAAATGACTGCAGGTGGATGATCTTGAGAGGGAAATACAGGTAGACAGACGATTACACAGACAGAAACAGACAGACAGCCATAGAGCAAGGTGTGGTTTGTTATGTAAGAAAGATTTTTATTTGGTTTCTGCAGTTGAAGGATCCTAGATAGGCAGAACAGGTTTAACAGCCTTTCCGTACAGTATTTGCCTAAATTGAAGTCTTAGCCAAGACTTGCTAATTTCATTTTGTACCCCCAGAAGCAACAGTGAAAGGCTGGAGTGTTACCTCCACCATTGCTGATGGATGTGGATGACGTCATCAGATGTTGCGGTGTTTATCTTTCAGTGAGGCTCAGTTGCATGAGCAACTGCTGTTGTCCAAGCGACTGACTGAGGCTGTTGCTCTTCTGAACAACTGTCTGGAGAAGACAAAGGCCAGTCTTGACGATGACCGACCTCGCATCTGTGGTGACCTGCACACTGTCTACACCCTGATTGACGATCATCAGGTAGAAAAGTGTTTCTCGATCCTTTAAGAGGCTGAGCCACTGATCTGTTGAGGTGTGTTTAGTTAGTGGCTCAGCATATAACAGCAGTGCATAGGAGATGCCTGTGGGTCTAGATAGAGCTCAGTTGGTAATAACTTCTTTACTTCTCCACTGAACTTCTACCTGATCTCAAAGGACCACTGACACATTGCAACAAACGCCCAGTAATTAAACTAAAAAACACGTGTGAAGGTCCAGCATGCTGATGGATTATAAGATAATTAGAACACGGTGAATAATAGATTGACTGGAGATTTTGTGGGTAGAGAAGACTGAGCTTTAAAGCCCGAGCAGCTATGATGCATTTGTTTGGAATTCTTTAACTGTTGTTGATTGTTTTTCCACCAAAGTCTTTAGAAGCTGAACTGAACACCAGATGGCAGGCTGTGCAGTCAATTATTGACACTGCTGAAGTCAGCTCAGAAGCAAAAGAAAAATTGGAGGAGAAAGTGAATGAGGTCCGGCAGATGGCAGCTGATCACAGAACTCAGCTGGAAAAGTCTCTGGAGTTGGTAAGAATGATGGCTTCCATGTTGAAAGG
This sequence comes from Norana najaformis, assembly GCA_964023275.1. Lineage (NCBI taxonomy): Eukaryota > Metazoa > Annelida > Clitellata > Crassiclitellata > Hormogastridae > Norana > Norana najaformis. The sequence goes on from OZ029923.1 coordinate 21,632,444, forward strand.
AAGTAGACACAGTAAATTTTGATTCTGTCATTTAATCTAGGAACTCAGTCTTCCTTTGCTATTTACATACTTCTTTACTGGAACATAAGCAACCTTTGAGCGCTTCGTACAAAAATCCAGGCATATGCATACGTACTTATATACGTACATACGCACATAGAATGGTTCATCTTGATAGTCATCTAATAACTTAGATTTCTTGATTTTAAAATAATATCTGATCAAATAATTTTTTAGGATTTATATTTGGTGTTTGTATACAATTTATAAAGTGGGTAAATTGAAGATCGCTTGTTGCTGTACAGGAGTTTTTGAAGCTGGGTTTGACTGATAAACAATTCTATGTTAATTTATATAAGAACAGGAATTTCTGAACTTATTTATTGTTGTGGAATTGTTGTTGTTTTGCTGATTGATTGTAGGCGATGGAATTCAACAACATTGTCCAAGGAGCCTCTGCTTGGCTTTCAGATGTTGAGACAAAAGTGGAAAATCTCGGCGTTGCTTCTTCTTTCTCATCGGGTGAAGATGATGAGCAGAATCTTCAGCAGATGCTCGATGAACTGGATGTACGTCGATAAGATATCTGACTTTTATCTGACTCTAGGACTATGTCTTTCTGGACGGTTGGTATGGGTGACTGAAATGGAAGATGAAGTTCATACTACCAAGATGCTGCTGATATTTATAAGACACTGGTTGACCGCTTGTCGGCCTCTCTGAAATGGTGACAGCTGATTAAGTTGCCTGATACAGCATAGGGTTGAATAACCAACGGGACATGTTAAATTTTTCTGACTTTGAGAGTTTTTCTCGAGCACGGTCACAATTTTGCCCTTGAAGAGAAGAATTTGCTTGTTTTGTTAGATTTTGTTATCCAACTAGATTGTGTTCTGTCAAGCTAGATTGTCTTCTTAATCAGTCACCATCTGTTGGAGAAAGATTAGCATTCACTGACTAAGTCTAAGCAGAATGCAGTAACCTGTGACTTTTAGGCTTTCTGGAAACACTTAGTTGGGCACAGTGCAAATGAATAGACGCATACAAAAGTGGGGTTTCATGATCGTCGTCCAAAGACGTTTCTTGCCTCTCTTCTGTAAATGAAATCTGCTGCTGTTATGATGAAGGTGGATTGATGTGGAAATGACATTTTCTTTGAGCAGAAATTTGATCAAGAGTTGACCCGCAGAAGACCAGATATCAGTCAAGTGTCAGAGCTCTCAAGAAAGATCCTTGGTTCCTGTCATCCAGCTGCTGTGAAAACCGTCAAATACTACGCAGCATTCACTGAAGCTGAGTGGCACAAGGTAATTGGCCCACAGCAAGCACTAATTGTTAATCGTTTGCTATGACTGCATGTCTTTCACAAATACAAATGTCTTACCACAAAGCTGTGGTACGACAATGTGTTAAAACTTCTGTTTTTCTCCATCTTATTTGCTTGCTGTGTTCTTTGCTGATCAGGGTGCTTGACTTGACAACTTTACCAGCTCTTGTCTCGGTAGCAAAGGTTTCTCAGGTGACTGTGTGATAAACCCTGTAATGTTGAGATTGGCGAAGATCTGCCATGATGCTCACATTCATTTGAATTTTAAAAACCCGTGCCTTCTAATTGTAATTGTTGTCCAAATAATTCAAAAAACCAGAGGCATTATGAATCATTTGCTATAAATGTTGCATAAGAAGATAAAGTGAGGTAGTCTTCCATTTATTACTGGTTGCAGATCTTGGTTCTTAGAGGCCTTTTGGTTGAAGATTTTCAGCTGAAGTACTGATAAGACAAAAGCAATTTGAAAGCAGAAAATCTTTCCCTATAGGTTATAGGTTCTGGAATTACTCAGTTTAACCTCAACGGCTTGATAGCTCAGGTCTTGTCCACTTCCATCACTTGTCAGTTACAAATCCGGAATTACTTGTGTTATATGTGACCATAAGGATAACACTGGTTCAGTTTTGCATTGGTAATCCAGATAATCCTGTAATTGTAATCATAAATTTGTGTGGCTCCTCTTCAAAAGAAACTAATTAGAGGTGCTCTCTATGCTAGCATAAATAATAATGTGAAGCTCATTAAGAACAAACGTTCATTCGTAAGCAGGTGGTGCTCAGGTGGCTAGAAAAGTCACGACTATTGGTCCCTGTACACAATTGCAGAGCCCACCCTACAGAACGATCAGGTCAATATCTAGTCAGTGAAGGAATCAACTGCACAATAACAATTTTGGGATTTGAGTTACATAGCAAATGCCTGGCCTTCTACCAGTTCCATGAGTCACACAAACACTTAACTTTTGTTGACCAGAATTTGAGCCCTGTATACAGAGGCTGATATTGTTGGCTGGTCTGTATGAAAGCTCATTTGTTTACAGATTTCGAAGATGGTGAGGCAGAAGCAGCAGATGGTGAGGGATGCAATTCAGAGCATTCATGGAAAGGCAGCCATGATGGAAGACCTGATGACATGGATCTCTGAGGCATTGGCTCTGTTGGCCTCAAAGGAAAACAATTCCATTCCAGATGACTTGGCAACTGCAGATGCCCTTCTCAAGGAACATCTGGTACCAAAGAATTTCCAGCTGTTAACAACTATAGAGTAAACATAGATTAACCGATTTATTTTGGTGTCTTAAATGGATTTCACATAAGCAGAAGCATGTTTGTGTTGGCAGTAGATGTGGCTACTGGTTGTGATGAGGTTGTTATCGAAATTCAGATGTAAAAACGAGAAATGTGTTGAAGTTGTGTTAATAGTTTGAGTATTAGAACTTATAGATGTAATTTTTAGGTGAGGTTTCATTGATGTTTCTGTGAATTTGAAATATTTTTTGTCAAGGAGTTTCACAACGAATTGATGCAAAAGAAGCGAAAAGTTGAGGAGTTTACAAAGCCACCAGTGAAGAAAACATTAGACGGATTGAGGAGTGGAACAAGCAGAGGAAGGAATGGGAAGCAGAAGACCGGACAGGAACCAAAAACCCTTAATCCGAGGACAGCGACACTGCAGAACAAATGGAAACTTCTCTGGAAGATGTCAAACGATCGTAAAAAGAAACTGCAAGAGATCTTCTCCAATCTCATCGAGGTATTTTGCTGACAAAGGCTTAGATCCAGTTTCATTGAGGTGCTTCGTAATTTCTTGGAGATATTTTGCTACAGTTAACAGAGACTTAGATCCAGTTTCAGTGAGGTACTTGGTATCTGAATTCTGGGTCTCATTGTGAGAAGACAGGAGGAGACAGGTCTAAAGCCGTCTTTTAAAATATGCAGATCCTTGTAGCCTTCGAAATTTTGTACGTTGAGATATTTCTTGGTCACGAGTTTCACTTGGTTCTGTTCAGCATTCATTTTCAACCTACCAGTACCTTAAAACACTCGTTAGATAGCCATTGTAAAGCACTTTAGAGTTACTTAAAAGTGCTATATTAAGCATCTTGATATTTGCATACTTAATCCATACATACATACACAGGCACCCCGTCCTTACCACGCACGAGAAATGTGCGCCGACAAAAGCGCACCAACAAATGAGCGCCATCAGTTGAGTGCTGTAGAATAAGCCCCGTCAATTGAGCGCCGTTGAAAGCGCGCAGCATAGACTGTTATTAATCCTTTGATTGAATAACTTCAAAGGTCAAACGCTTTAACATTTCGATTTATTAGAATAAAGACGGCAACTTTATATGCTGTATGGCAATGAATAATACTCAATAATACGATGTGAACATAATAGTTGCTGCCACTTGGATGTGAAAATAATAGTAGAAAGAAACTAATAGTTTAAATTATTGCTTCGAGTGAGGAGACTTCATAGCTCATTTTTGTGCAGAATAAACAAAGAAAATTATAAATACCAAATACACCGTGTAAAATCTTCAATAATGGAAATAATCTTGTTTAACCATGGAGAAGACTGTGTCGCAGAAGGCTAAAGAGCATATCATCGCTGATGGATATTGATATAGAAAAGACCGAGAAAAGACATCAAATTTTCGTTTTGCGTTTGTCTTCTAAATTAAATAGTAATATTTTTTCCTATTGCTCTATGTGTTCTTGTATGCGCACTAATGTCAGGTCACCACATACATATATACATATATATATACATACATACATACCAAAGATAAATATCAGTCTACAAGTTGCTGTTTGGCATGAATTTGCCACTATGGTATAAATGTTTAATAAAGAAAATGATGTGATGGCAGCAAAATAGAAACATTAGCAAGATCTGACCAAATTGAGTGACTTGGCATTCAGTTGTATCTGAAGAAATCTGTTGATCACTTGGAATACAATAAAAAATAATCTGTTAGATGGCGATAAGCATTTGTAAAAAAGGCTTGGCATTTGATTGGAGCTCAGAGGGAGTACGGCAGCATTGAGGCAGATAAATTCCTGTTAAGAAGTCTTCCATGATTCATAGGTATGTGAAAACTGTCATTTCAAAAGCCATGAATCATGCTCCAAAGTCAGCATTCTGCTTAGACCTAGTCAGAAGGCTAATTCTTCTCTAACAGTTGGCGAATGATTGAAGTCTGGGTTCATAGAACACAAACCATTTTAATAATGAAATCTAAAAAGGTATGTAAATTCCTCTCCAAGGGCAAAATTGTGACTGCCTGAGAAAACCCTCACAAAGTTGGAAAGTTAATTTGCAAGAAGCACACTTGGCAAGAAGGCATAAAATTGTTCAAAATGAGTTCTTTGCATATTTATATTCCTTTTATCTGTTTGCTTTCAAACTAAAAGTCCTCAAGTACAGATTTGGTATCTGAGTATTTTTACAATTTTATAGTAATGAACTTAACATTCCCTAGGTGTCCTAATTTGAAGTCATGTGCTTCGATTAATTATCATGTGAATAACCAAGTCATGTAAATATTTCTCTTAACCCTTTGCTTGCTAGATTTTTTAGCTCTTCATCTGGCTCTAGCCAGATATTGTTTGAGGTGTGTTGGCCCATTTTGCCCCTTAAGGGTAAATGTGTCATATCTCGTCAACCACTGAGGATGAGAGTTAGTGAGAACATGAAATTTTTTTCTAAATGTCGGTTGTTTTCTTAACTTTCAGCCACTTTAGAAAGCGCCCCTATAAGGTCTCCATTTTGTGCCAGTGGGGTGTGTGGAAAGTCTTATGATGTCACAATATAGCGCCTGTGGCATGCAAAGAGTTAACAAGTTTTTACAGATTTCTTTGATGGCAGCCTCAGAGGCTTATTGAAAATGCTCTAATTTGCTATGCTTCTGAGCATTCACGACCCCTAGACTCAATGATTTAATTCAGGTCTTAGTTATGGTAAACTTTAGTTCACAATTTCTCATAAGTAGCCATGAAGACACCCATGTCTTTAAAATATTGTAACGTATTTGCTATTTGTGATTTTAAAAAATGCAGTTTTCACCTAATAATTTAGCAACCCCAATCCAATGCAATATCAATCTCTGGTTTGATTTTTACCGACTTTGTGATAGTTTCTTTAGGAACAGTCAATCATGTATTCTGTTTCGTTGATATATTGAACCTTTTGTGGTTTTGTGCAATCTCCCTTAGTGATACCACTGAGAAGTGAGTTACAGTAGTTAAGTCTGCTAGAACCAGTGCATTAGCTGGTGGAATCAAGACAGTTTGAGGCAAGTGACATCTGATTCCACCAGGCCACCTTGTGCTCACTTGACTTTCCATCCTGTATTCTCCGACTGTTATGGTTGTCTCAGGCATGGCATGTTTTGATTGCTTCTTTTCCTATGAGTATGTTTGTTTTATCTTTCCAGCTGAAGACTTTGTCAAATTTTGACTTTGGAATTTGGAGGCAACGTTATGTGAGTTGGATTCGAGTCAAGAAGTTCCGCATCACTGATTTCTTCCGTCAGGAAACGAAGAAAGGCAATGGTTCAATGGCCCGGAGGAATTTCGTCGAAGGAATGATGGCCTCCAGTAGGTCTAACTGAGTAACTCTGTTTGCTGAAGACATCTTAGGCACAGGACTGGAGTTGTTTGTTTTCACACTTTCAATGCACATCCTATCTTTCGTTAACTGCTGGACTGACTGGCCAGAGTCAGTAGTTGATGAAGTGATGTTTTTAGGAAGCTGCAGATTTGTTCCTTCAGAGTGACTTACTACAGCTACTGCTACTACTACTGCTACTATTGTTATTATACAAATTCTTGTACACTTTTCTAATTTCAAAATTTCATAAGTCACAGAAATGTGGATCAGAGGCATGTATAAGAAAGAAAATGTTTTGTTTCCAATCATATTGTGGTAAAAAATTAAGCTTTGGCTTTGTTTGACTAGAATTTCCAACGGATCGCACTGAACTGAATGCTGTCTTTGATGTCATTGACAAGAATCGCCATGGTCATATCACGTACAGAGAGTTTGTGGAAGCTCTTAAACTAGAACCAAAGGTTAATTTCCTTATCTAAATCAGCAGAATGAGTTAGCAGTCTAGGATTGAATTCCCTTGACTCAGAACTGTTCAAATTCTTCTGACTCGTCTGCAACTCTGACTTTATGGTTATACAATGTTTGTTTGATCACATGCCAGTTGATCACACATGACATTTGCTATAACAATATTGAATGATTTAATTCAAGTGCCACATTATGAAACATTGAAAGACAGCTCTAACAGCAAAACAGTCAGAAACTTTATTATTGATTAAGCCAACTATTAGCAGGATCTTTAATTTAAGGTGTACATGTAGGTAAAGAGAGCTGTATATGTTTCTACTACTAGTTCAGAGATAGGCCTACTTTATTAAAGTTTCTTCTGCTCAATGAATAAGTCAGGTGGGGTATATAAAATAATGTTAATATTGTGTCTGTTCTTCCATATGTTGCAATGGCATGTAAGCGTCGCTTCTTTTTCCTGTTAGTCAGCTTTTCATTCTTCGAACAGATGTTCTTGATTTTTTTTGAGTTTAAGAGTTTTTCTTTCTGTTCCTCCATACAATTCATTAAAACTTTGGTGATGTAAAGATAATGTTTATCTTATCTGTAGTGCTTCAGAAAAAGACAGATTGATTGATTGACTGATTGCTTGTTTGTGGATTGTGAAAGATATATAAGAGCAGCTGTGCATTGTTTTGCTGTCCATAGCATTTGATGCAGCGTCCAGTAACAGCTTCAGAGCAGATCCATGACAACATTCAGGAACAGTTGTCTCTTTGCACCTGTCCACATCGATTTCCTGTCCAGAAAGTGGCTGATGGAAAGTACAAGGTATGTTGTCATCTGTACGACTGTGGATTGATCGTCTGCTGTTTGATGAGAATTGGGGGGGTTCTGTTTCCTTCGCATCAGAAAGCGAATAACTGAAGCAGAGAATTCGTGTATACAGGATGATGAAGCAGCCTGTGTCTCCTTCATGGGAGCTAGTTAAATGATAATGGACCGGTTAGTTATGCAGGGGCATTTCAGACATGTTTTGCATAAATGCTGTAAAGCAGTTATTTGAGCAGAGTTTAGCAGAAAATGAGTGAATAGCTGATGCTGATGTCATCATGTTTAAGAAAGTGAGGTAGGTAGTGAAACAATAAACAGATATTTTGTCCTCAGACAATTAACACATGGTTCCATGCCGTGGATAGTCAGTCTTTATTCCCAGACCGATCATTATTTAATCAGATCATCTGACTGTCTTTCAGTGGTTGTGCCAAAAACTAGAAATGGTCTTGGTGGATGAGGCTTTTTGTTGCTGGACATAAATTTTGGAACTCTCTTCCTGCATCTGTTCATTCTGCTTAGACAATTGTGTTGTTTCGGTCTCAGTTTAAGACTTACGTTTTGAAATTGGCTTACCATTATGCTCCTCCATAAGCTGTTCTCTCTGTTTCAGTGAACCTACTTTCTGGATATTGACCTAACTGCGGTTTAATTTTGGTGCATCATCAGTTGAGACCATGTGTATTAGACACCTGTCTCTATAGGAGTTGCAGATCACAATTACAATAGGAAAAAGAACTTTTATTGCCCATAATGCTGAACTTTGTGACTGTCTGAGGTCGCTTTGTATTGAAGTAGCCAAAATGCTTAGATTGTGCGTGAATGCACATGTGGGTGGACAAATGCATGAACGATGGAAACGGACATCATGCAGTCATAATGACAGACGTGCAGCTGCTGGCAACATTCCTTATAGAATGTCTTCGTGTCCTGGTGATCAAGCACCGAGTCAAAGTAGAGTGAACACCAGACAAACCAACATCCACCACTAGACGTTTGATTCAATGTTTTGTTTGTTTGCACAAGTGTGTGTTGGTGTGTTTGTTCTGCCTGCAGCTGTCTGTGTCGCCTGACTGAGTTCAAATTTACTTTCTGTTCTTTTAAAATCTTCTTTCTTTGTAAATGGAAAAGATTTGCTTATCTATTCGAAGCTTTCCATGAAGTTGGAAGTTTTTGTGAATGTCATTTTGATTGTTTGAAAGATGTGCAGAGTGTCCGTTTAGGATTAGCATCTGTGGATTTGGTAAAGTCACTTTGTAACTGCATTTTTCTTATTCATAAGATCAGTGAACATGGATTGCTGTGTAGAAAAACAATATACAGCACCAAGAGCTCTGTTCAGGCAGTGAAAGTAAAGCCTTTCCTTCTTAAGACAGCGACTAATCCTTTTCTCAGTTACTCATTTTCATGTTGTTATTAACAGTTGGTGCATTTCTCCTTGAAGTCATAGGCCAGATTCATCTGATTTTAACTATCTGTGCCCCATGCTGGTAACAGACTTCCTTTGAAGCCACAGTAATTAAGCATTTGGTTGTAGGAAGCTCTACACTGGTTTCTTTGGATCAATAATGAACAGTTAAATTCATAATATACCAGTTTTTAATGTAAGAAGTTACTATTACTATTTGTTTTTCATTTTGGAAGTTTTTTATTAATTTGGTTGCAGTTTAGTTTACTGTTTTGCTTGTGTAATTGTTTAAGTTTTTATTTTGCACTTTTTCTTATGACATTTGGTCTGGTCGTATGGTGATTGCCCATTTAAATCTTTGGATTTCTAAAGAGAAATCTTACCCTTTATTTCTTCAAAGGTTAAATATTTCTTGTATTTAAATTCTTGTAAACTTAAATGTTTTCTTTATATTTCATGTTTTCAACTTTTCTGTTCTTGTAAATTTCAATCTTTTCTGTATCATTTACATTTTTAAATTGCTTTACCTATTCTTGTAAATTTAACTCTTTATCTATAAAAAAAAGTTTTGGTGAATTTAAGAGTTTCCTTTTTTGGAACTTTAAAGCTTGTTCCTCTTTTGAAGGCATATTTAGTTGTAAATTAACATTTCCTTTCTTGAAAATTCAGTTATCTCAATGTATTTACTGTTTGATGTGTAGAAGATAAGACTTTGTTCATCCATCTTTGTCTGCAACTTTCCTTGCTTACGATAACTGAAATTTTGTAGTTTTATAAAATTTCAGATGGCCAGTTTAGCTGAACTCAGAAATTATAGAATCTCTCTTGCCATGCATTATGTAGAAAGGCAATATGGTGTTTTTATTATTTGGTTCAGAAATCCTTCTTGAGTTATTGGTTTCCATTTATTAGATGTATTCTTTGGATATTCTGTTTTTGTCATAAATAGCTCTACGGATGTTGACCTGTGCTGGGTCAGTTTCTTAACAACTGAAGGATCCAACTGCTGTTAAAAAGAGATTGGTTTCTTATTAATCCAAGCAGAATGAAGTCAAATTTCCCTGACTTTGTTCCATTTACGTGGATTTGTCTGCAGTTTAGCAGTGTAATGTAAAAATGATACTGTGCCTTTCAAGTACTTCCGAGAAGTGCTGCTTGCATGGCTGTCTAATTGCTGGTCTAAACAAGTGCATCTGTTGTTTGTTTTTGTGCACAGTTTGGTGAAAAAGGTAAACTCTGCCTGGTTCGTTTCCTCAACAGTACAGTTATGGTTCGTGTTGGAGGTGGTTGGGTGACGTTGGCCAAATATCTCGAAACCAACGACCCTTGCCGCGGTATGAATCACGTACAACATCTTGAATGTTTTATATATTTGCTCCCAGACAAAATCCTGATTGCTATTTGTCCTCTACAGAGGACAAAATATCTGTTGGCTTGTGTCATGCATCTCTTGTAGATTTATGTAGAGGAGGAGGTGCTTGTTCCCTTTCTTGGTACTAACAGTATGCTAGCAGTAAGGGTAAACTGTGATTGGACAATAACATGACTGGATTCAGAAGGGCATAAAATGCACTTAACTTCTAAGGGTTTTGGTTGTTTCACCTTTTCCAACATCCCAACTTGCATTGGTACTCATTCACCACAACTAAAGAATGGAGGGTGCATTGCATGCCAGCTGTATGACATGATTTTGCAGGGACAGTCCAATTAATAACCCAGTTTGATATGCTTAACTTCACTGCTTCTGCCTGTGTTGTATCAACAAAACCAAGCTACCCCGTCTGATACAGCTTGTTGTAGTCAGTGTGTGCACGGTAGTATGTGTGCATTGTATAATTAACATCACAATTTGCTTGAGAGTTTAAGTATCGTTGGTTATGTGTGTGACTTCAGCTAAAATTCGAACGAATACGGAATTATTGGAACGATTTATTCTGCCAGAAGGAGCTTCACAGTCAAGAGTGAGTTTCGTGTCACGAAGAAGGTCATCGACTCCAAGTTCTCAAGGTCAGCTTATCGGATGTCCATGTATCGCAAAAAAGAAAGAAGATAATTTATATAGCGCAGGTGCATGAATGTCAAGACATGTAAGCCCTCATATGTGCTATAAAAAAATAGAAAGACTGTTAAACCAAACCAACAGGCAACCTTAGGAAGACCCTCAGACCCACTAAAATGAAAGCATGATAAACAAATAATGATGTGTGCCCTGACTTTAACACAGACAACTGCATTGTATTTCATACTTTATGCTAGTTAGTTAGTTACAGTATTGGATTACAATCTAGTGACAGTGTTTGATACCTGAGCAGTCTCAAAATCTGAGAAATCTTGTAACTGTGACGCCTCCTGCTATGTTACAGATGGACTTGGTGGCTCTGACTCTGACCTCAGATCACATGGCAAATCTTCGAGTCGTCCAATTGGAGTTGCAAGCTCATCATCAGGATCCAGACTTCCTTCAAGTAGCAAGACTCCAAGTGGATCTCGGACACCTAGTGGAACGGGAACGCCCACAGGTGCAAGAACTCCAACTACAGGATCAAGAACACCGATTGGACACAGAACGCCGGTGGGATCACGAACGCCGACTGGTTCAAGGACACCGACAGGTGCAAGAACCCCAGTGGGAGCTCGTTCACACAGTCCAGGTCCCATGGATTCCAAGAGTCGTGCCAAATATTCAAACATCAAACCTCCAATGAAATTTTAGAACGATTTGGAAATTTCTTCTGCAACTGTTCGCTACAATGTTTCATTTGTGAATTGTACCAAAGACGTTTTGCACATAATTGGTTTAACTTTTGCTTTTATTTCATCCTTCTTATAATGGTCTTCTTTGTATTTTTTATTTGTTTTATTTTATTCAATAAAAAATAAAATAAAAATAATTTTATTTCATTTTTTGGTATTTGTTCTTTTGAATGCCTTTCTGCATCTTTCTCTGTTGTTCTTTGTTGTAATCTTACCAAGCCTGTAGAACCAAGCCTGTATATCTGCAGATAGCACCAACAGGGGAAAACTTAGCTTAATTGTTGTTCATGCTATCAATGCAGCCTTTAAATGTAACATATCTATGCAGCTTTCAATATGAGAACATCTGCATACATCTCTTTTATGCTTTATTATTTGTGGTCTTTAATTGGAGAGATAGATATATTCCTTTAGTTCAAAAAGTCAAATGTCTATTTTCCAGACTTAGGCTTAATGCCTTTTACCATCCACATTTTTTCAGTTTTTGCACATGTGGAATGGATTATTATGCATCTTGGTGCAGAAGACAGCAAAATTAGCATGCATTTCTGAGAGTAACTCAGGTTTGTTTTAGAAAAGCAATTACTTTTTTTATAAATTTGATCAGCATGACAGCAGCTTAGTGTAGAATTTTATGTGAAGGCTAATGATCTGATTTTGTGACTCATTATTTTTAAATGATCTTTTTCAGTTTCCTCACTATGTGCTTCCAAAACAATAAAGTTCCAGTTTATGTTGTGGGTTTGTTTATCTGACAATTTTATAGCACAGAAGTATTTATCCTTTAATCAGAATTATCCTTCAAAACTATTGCACTACATTTTCTCACAATTGCAGTGCAGCGGCTGGACAATCTATCTTTAGGAATAGTTAAACAAGCATTCCACTTTCGATTGATAGAAGTTTTTAGATTAGATTTCATCTGGCCTGTTAATGTTACTGATAGGCCAGCAAAGCTTTCCACAGCAATGCTGATTCATCAAAAATTCCAATGTAATCAATTCAACAAATAAACCTCAAGAACCAAAAAGCAAAAATCTGACTCGGTCATCATTAAATCTATTCTAAGTCACCTTTGTTGCAAATATTTGCTGCCCACGCACAAATTCATCAAGTTTTGCCTTGAACAGTTCACTGGTAATAGGCTGTCCTTGAATGCATGCTGGGTTCTTAACAACGTATTCCACATAAATCTGACTGTAGAGCTGCTGCAATACATCGTGGATGTTACCAACACTCAGATCAGTGTTCAGAACAAACTTCAATCCACTTGGCGTCTCGTAAAAGTGGAGTTTATACTGGTTGGTCTTATAGCTAATAAATCCTTCTTTCTGATCAGTCGGCGACATTCGGCTCACAAAAGATCGGATGGAGAACAGCATCCCAAACATCAGCTTGAACTCTTCATCCTGTGAAATTCCAGACAGCTTGCGACGATTCCATTCAGCATAGTACAAACAGGTTCCAATGCGATCAAAAATATACAAATTGAAGACAGCCATCCTTCTAGGCCCAAAACAAGTCCAATTAATTGTAAAAACCTGGTAAACATCAAAATATCATGCCATAGATCAACAAACAGGTATTCAAGTGTAATTGTAAACAGATTTGATGTGAACAGTAGTGAACCTACAACACACTTCAATCCTTCATTTCTTAGCACCATATAAAAGCTGCTTTGGGAAGAACAGATTAGTCAAATCAAACTTACGAGAGCCTGTGTTATGCTAAATCAGGTTTATGAATTGTGAGTTTATGCTGAATAATGGGGAAACATAGTAATATGGATTAGACTATTAAACATTGCAATTTTAAGTTTGGAATGAATGAAACGTTTCACAAGAAAAGCAACAGAGGAAGAAAGACAACACACCGAGAACTGGAGGATGACGACAGGGAATTTGCGAGTTCGTTTCAAGAGGTTGGTGAAGTGTAGGATAATGAATGGTTACATCGTTTTGAACTAAGAGTTGGAAATTACAGAGAAGAGACAGAGGCAGGCTTGAGGAAGAATGCGTAGGAAAAAGGGAATTTGCGAGTTCGTTCGAGTATTACATGAAAGTCTGAAAAGCATTGTAAGCAGGAGAGATAAGACGATAATGGTTGCGTTTAGGAACATTCAGCCAGTGAACAGATTTGATGTGAACAGCAGTGAACCTACAACACACTTCAATCCTCCCAACCTTCCTATCTTCATCAATTATTTACTATCCAACCACTCCGTTCAACCCGCTCCTCATCTGTCCTAACACTTCTTCGCCCTCCCGTCACCTCATCCTTAAAATTTGGAAATCGCTCTATAGCCATAGCTGTCCCACCCCTCTGGAATAAACTCCTCCCAGAATTACGACAATTATCTGATCCATCATACAAAATCATCAACACTTCACCTCTTTCGGTTTCTGCGCTGGTCTTTCACTCAAGATGAGAACATTTCCAAAAATCTTATCCTGATTCTTCCCCAAAAATGTTATCCTGAACTCTTCCCCTTATCTCTCTTCTCGCTTCAATTTCAAACACCATCCACCGTAGCCGACTGACTGCCTGACTCCAGGATCTTGACCTGGAACCGAACCTTTTACCTATCGATTTTGTTTTGACTGAGCGCCTGTGAATAAGCTGGTTCCCGCGACTTAGCTTTCGTTGTGTATTTGTAGAAATCTCGAGATAACGATTTTGGGAACTGAGGTTAATCAATAATTTCACGGAAAGAATCCCTTGATTTACAGTAATTCGTGGTGTTAAGAATGCACAATTATATTTCATGTAATTTATATTCTGCAATTTACTAAGAGAATTTTAACTCAAACTGATGCAAATTTGTCACTAACCCAAAGGTTTCTCTCTTGAATCAACATAAAATTATTATGCGCATAATTACAAAACATCGAGGTAATAGAAGAACTTGAGCACATGAATATTTAGCAAGTAAGTACAGAAATCATCGGTAACATGTTACATTTTCCGCATGGCGCAAGACTTTTTACACGATTTTTATATAGTGACTATATGGCCTCGATCCTGCTTATTTTGCAATGAATTGAGCGAGTGAGATCCTTCACCGTTGCATGGTTCAAGCTGTACTGATTTTCTTGTGGCTTAAATTCTGTCTCGTATTATCGTAATCGTAATCGTAATTCCGAAATTTCTACAGCGCCCAACGAAAGTCACGTCGCGGGGACCAGCTTATTCACAGGCGCTCAGTCAAAACAAAATCGATAGGCAAAAGGGTTCGGTTATGGGTGCCTTAATACGCTGATCGATTTGGTACTGTATTTTGTTCAGGTAAACAGCCTTCAAGCTATCCAGAATGCTCTCGCTCGTGCTGTCACCAAAACCCCCACACCATCACATGACCTCTGTTCTCAAATCACTGCACTGGCTTAAAATACCAGAACGAATAGAGTACAAAGTCTTATCCCTCACCTACAACACACTTCAATCCTCCCAACCCTCCTATCTTCGTCAATTATTTACTATCCAACCACTCCGTTCAACCTGCTCCTCATCTGTCCTAACACTTCTTCGCCCTCCCGTCACCTCATCCTTAAAATTTGGAATTCGCTCCATAGCCATAGCTGCCCCACCCCTTTGGAATAAACTCCCGCCAGAATTGCGACAGCTGTCTGGTCAAGCATACGAACTCACCAACACTTCACCTCTTTCAGTTTATGCGCAGGTCTTTCACTCAAGACTGAAAACACTTCTTTTCCAAAAATCTTATCCTGATTCTTCCTCTTCCCCTTATCTCTCTTCTTGCTTCAATTTCAAACACCAACCACCTTAGCCGTCCGACTGTCTGACTGGATCTTGACATGGAACCGAACCCTTTTGCCTATCGATTTTGTTTTGACTGAGCGTCTGTGAATAAGCTGGTTCTCGCGACATAGCTTTCGTTTGGTGCTGTAGAAATCTCGAGATTACGATTACAGTTGTTCTGCTGTTCCTGCTGTTCCTGCTTGCCAAATCTGGTGAAGACCAGTCTGTCACTTTTACACATCATAATCGTAATCTCGAGATTTCTAAAGCGCCCAACGAAAGCTAAATCGCGGGAACCAGTTTATTCACAGGAGCTCAGTCAAAACAAAATTGATAGGCAAGGTGGGTTCAGTTCCAGGTCAAGATTCAAGAGTCAGGCAGGCAGGCGGGCAGTCAGACGGCAAAGGTGGGTTGCGTTTGGAATGGGATCTGCAAGGGGAAGAAGAGGAATCAGGATAGAATCTGCGAAACAGGAGTGCTTTCAACTTTGAGTGGAAGACCTGCGGAGAGATTGCAAGAGGTGAAGTGATGGTGAATTCGTTAAGATGGATCAGATAATTTTCGTAATTCTGGTGGTCAAAGTGTGTTATAGATAAGTTATAGGACTTTGATACATGCATTCTTACGGTCTGGTCTATTTCAGAACTTGACTCAAGCTCATTCGTTCTATCTGAATTTCAGTACTACTTGTTCAATTCGGTCATACAGTCTGCCACTATGCAAGTTCACTAACATTATTTTCCGTTGTGGGCTAAATGTAAATTCATGTAAAACATCTTCAGCTACATGTCATGGGTTGTCTATGTATTTGTTTCTATTGCTTATTTTGGCCGGTGATGTTGAAATTAATCCAGGACCTGTTAGACTTCAAAGTTTGGATATTAGCCTATTAAACATTTGTTCCCTTCGTAATAAAGCTACCGTCCTTCATAATTTTCTGTGTGAGAATTCTTTGCACATCCTTGCTCTTACTGAGACCTGGCTTCAGCCTAGTAACACCTGGGTTCATTTCTGATCTTACTCCCCCAACCTTCACTATGCTGAATGAGCCTCGGTGCAGCGGCAAAGGCGGAGGGCTCGCCTTTCTTTTCATGTCATACCTGCCACTGCATAAATTCACTTTGCCTAAGTCATTTGAGGTCCTGGCTGCTATTCTCATTTCTGGCAAACACAAGCATTGCTTGTAAATATTTAACGTCCGCCATCCCTGTCTTTCGCTGATTTTCTTAATGAATTCCAGTCACTTCTTGAATATTTGATTTCCTCCCCCTCTGCAATAGTTATGGGAGACTTTAATATTGATCTTAATGTAGCTGGTCATTGTTCTTCATCATTTCTTGATAAGTTGGAAGGGCTTGACCAAAGATGTTAATAAGGGTTGTTATTAACATCTTTGGGAAGGGGAATGGGGCATGCAAGCGACTCAAATAGCCTCTGCTGCTCAAGTGCCCACCCACGCCACCTTCACGAGGTCCACGTATAAAAACCTATCAACAGATATAAATACATTTCCGTTCCGGATTCCGGGTTTCTGTGCTGCCAACTAGCGAAATAGTAGTGCAATATTTGGCATCTCAAATTTCAAAGAGGATTAAACGATAAAAATGTTCATGAATCAATAAGAACTGAAAATTTGTTAACGAAAGGCGCATATTAACGAAAATTCGCCCAAAGACCGTATATTGAACAGAATTGTGCGATACACGTACAAATCCATAAACTGCCGATCGAATTATCGCATTCAAATGGGTCTCATCAAATGGATAAATCTGCACTCTGGCAGCCGCACTCCTCGTATACAGATTCAAATACAGGTTCGCCAAAAATCCGGAAAATCAGCATATACAAATACAGATTCGCCTGTAGAAGCAGAATGCACAATTCAGGCGAGGATTGTCATGAGGGTACATAAAGAACCCATACGTGGTCCATATGGGTCTCATCAAATGTATATATTTGCACTCTGGCAGCTGCACTCCTCGTATACAGATTCAAATACAGATTCGCCAAAATCCGGAA
The DNA here is from genome assembly GCA_964023275.1 of Norana najaformis. Taxonomy (NCBI): domain Eukaryota; kingdom Metazoa; phylum Annelida; class Clitellata; order Crassiclitellata; family Hormogastridae; genus Norana; species Norana najaformis. The sequence continues at coordinate 21,649,612 of OZ029923.1, forward strand.
AATCAGCATATACAAATACAGATTCGCCTGTAGAAGCAGAATGCACAATTCAGGCGAGGATTGTCATGAGGGTACATAAAGAACCCATACGTGGTCCATATGGGTCTCATCAAATGGATATATTTGCACTCTGGCAGCCGCACTCCTCGTATACAGATTCAAATACAGGTTCGCCAAAATCCGGAAAATCAGCATATACAAATACAGATTCGCCTGTAGAAGCAGAATGCACAATTCAGGCGAGAGTGGTCATGAGGGTACATAAAGAACCCATACGTGGTCCATATGGGTCTCATCAAATGGATATATTTGCACTCTGGCAGCCGCACTCCTCGTATACAGATTCAAATACAGGTTCGCCAAAATCCGGAAAATCAGCATATACAAATACAGATTCGCCTGTAGAAGCAGAATGCACAATTCAGGCCAGGATGGTCATGAGGGTACATAAAGAACCCATACGTGGTCCATATGGGTCTCATCAAATGGATATATTTGCACTCTGGCAGCCGCACTCCTCGTATACAGATTCAAATACGGTTTCACGAAATTCCGGAAATTCTGCATATACAAATATAGATTCGAGGAATTTCGGAAAAATGCTGTGATCATTCTTTCTGCACTTGTGGTGCCCACAAGTATCTGTTCTTATACCTTTATTATTTACAATCCACTGCACCAGGTGCCCGCATAGCCAACGACTTTGGAGCGAAGGTACAGCTGTGCGCTGATGACAATCGGCTTTGTATTGCTCTTTCACCCACTGATCAGTCAGTCAAGGTGAAACTTGGTGAATTTCTCTGTTCTGTTCATGAATGGTTCTGTTTCAATGGTTTGGCCAGAAAACCAGATAAATCTGAGGTGATCATGTTTTGGCTCATGCCAACGTCTGCGATTTCTCCCTTCACATTCCAGCATTGACCTAGCTGGCACTGTTCCGCTATTAAGCAGAATTTTTGGTGTAATTTTGGACAGCAAACTCACATTTCGACCCCACTTTAGAAACTTATGTAAATCTTGTTTCTATCATATCTGGGCATTACGTCACATCAGGTCTGCCTTTTACCAAAAAACATGGCACAAACTGTAACCTGTTGTCTGATCTGATCTCGCCTTGATTATGCCAACGAGGTATTTCAGATCTTGAACTCAAAGGCTTCAGTTCATCCAAAATTTCATGGCTCGTGTGGTGCTGCGTGCACTTCCTCGTACAAATTCCTTAGCTATAGTAAACGAGCTCCATTGAATTCCTCCGAAAATCCGGATAAGATTTAAGGTATCCGGTCTTACCTATAAAATTCATGCCATTAGCACTCCTAACTACCTTAAATGAAAAGTCTCTCTTTGCATCCCTTCTCGCAGCCTACGATCTTCAGGTACGGGTCTTTTGGCTGAGCCACGATGCAGAACTGTCCTGGGCTCGCGTTCATTCCACACTGTAGCGCTTCTCTGTATTTTACCTTACTTTGTATCCGATGCAATGCAAAGGCGCTATATGACATAGCAACAAATACTTGAGCAGCGCCGTGTTACAACATCGATCGCATGCTGATTACACCTTACTCAGACACTTGTCCATTATAGAATGCGGGTGACATCGAAGATGCACTCGAGGCAGCGAAGGCGCAGATGGTCAGACGCCGAGAAGAGTACACAGATGAAGGGTCAGGGTGGAGACTCAGAAATGTAGAGGCGCTAAATCTAGGTACGGCTCAGCATCGGCTGTTTCACGACAGTAGTAACATTCGACCGCGCTATGTCATTAACGTGCAAAACAGAGACAACCGCTGCTTTGAGTCGACTGTGTTGTCGGCAATGTATCCGGCAGAAAAGACTCCCAACGTTCAATCAAATGCAGTGCCCATCTAAGAGAGCTGAATTTCTCCGGGATCGAATTCCCTGTAAAGGTGTCCGACGTCGGCAAGTTCGAGCGCCAGAACCTGCCCATAGCGTAAGCGTGTTCGGGTGTGTCGCGAATTCGTTTAACTAAGTTTCAAGGAAAAGCCAATTTCTAATTTCAGTTGTTATATTTACAATGTTTATTTACAGATTTTATTTACAAAGACTCTTCCTTCAACAGAATAAACAATAACTGTCTTATCAAAAACACTGCAAGCCATCCTATACACAGAGACACCAAAATAAACTCTCGCGACTACCACAGTCCTACGGGAGTAGTAGAAGTCTCAGGCATCTGGCGCTGGTCTATTCCGGTCGACTTCTCCACTCGCAGAATCACCACTCAGAAATACTTGACTGGATTCGGATTCCATCCCTCATACACAGTCGACAAGCTCTATAACGGCCCCGTGTCATCCAACCAACCAGCTCCAATTCACCCACGCCACCAGGGTACCGAGCTAAATTCACATACAATAAACTTTTTTTCAAAATACTTGAATACTAAATTCCAATGAGTGCAGTTTTCCAGCATGTAAGCCTACATAAACCACAAAATTGCGTACCAAATAAAGCACAAAGTATACCATCTCCGGCAGATATTAAATACAGCAGATATATACATTTAAAGTATTCTAATATATCTGCATACACAAACTGCAAAAATTGAAGTCCATTATTCAAATAGGACACCTAAGACCTCAACTATTCAAATAGATATCGATACGAGTCTTACTTATAGCCAGACTTATATGCATAATGTAAATCCCGTGTAGCCTACAACTAAAGCAGACTCCTCAATTACGCACTAACACGAGTGTGTAGGTATGTATATATATATATATATATATATATATATATATATCTATATATATATATATATATATATATATATATATATATATATATATATATATATATATATAACCGGCAATTTAAAACTATATATATATATATATATATATATATATATATATATATATATATATATATATATATATATATATATATATATATATATATATATATATATATATATATATATATATATATATATATATATATATATATATATATATATATATATATATATATATATATATATATATATATTATATATATATATATATATATATATATATACTCGAAGTGCATACATTTTAAACTAGCTGAAATGTAACACTATATATACACAAACTTACGAATACGAAGATTAAGGGAAGGAAAGCATTTCTCGGCTTCTCAAGCTTCCCGTCACTCCAGCCACGGACCGCTCCTCCAATTCCTTTGACTGAACCCTCCTTCGAATTCCCGAAAATCATCTTCTCCTCGCTCCGTCACTCAGAAACTGACTTAACCCAGCGACTCCTCAACCCTCGGTACGGCCGTCCTTCTTATTCACCGTGCCCAACAGTATAACAACAATATACTTTCCTGCCACCCAGGTGCGTTTACAACAGGAATGGGCAAGCATTAGCGCATTTTGTGACAGGGTGGAATCGCGGGTTGCATCCAATAGATGTCTCATGCGAGGCTAGATTCACACAACGTCGCTCTTCCACTGCTGTGAAACGGTGAAAACCAGCACTACTCAGCCGTGGGACACCTGCTGGGCGTATATGAGCAGAACAAGACCAACGTGAGACTTCGGGACACGAAAAAGTGGATAGCACCAGAAGGAGTCAAAACGCGGGCATACGGGTGCTATCTCACCGAGCGTGAATGTCAAGGGCGAAAAAACATGACGCAGATAGTATTATAGGATGACGGATGTCCGCTCTATCCGGTCAACGTCCAACCCGAGCAGGGACTTTGCCGACATAGCAGCCGACACAAGCAGGACGTCTTTCTTCTCACTCCTAGAGGCGACTGGGCAGTGCTGGGAAGTACTTGAACGACAGCAGGTCAATACGCATTTCATGAGACCCTTAAGGGCCATGTATGGGTTCCTTATGAACCCATATATGACTACACTTGCCTGAGTCGTGCATTTTCTCGATATAGGCGAATCTGTATTTGTATATGCAGAATTTCCGGAATTTCGCGAATCTGTATTTGAATCTGTAATCAAGGAGTGTGACTGCCAGAGTGCAACTAGATTCATTTTATGAGACCCATATGGACCAAGTACAGTTCCCTTATGGATCCTCATGTCCATCCTCGCCTGAATTGTGCATTCTGCTTCTACAGGCGAATCTGTATTTGTATATGCTGATTTTCCGGATTTTGGCGAATCTGTATTTGAATCTGTATACGAGGAGTGCAGTTGCCAGAGTGCAAATATATCCATTTGATGAGACCCATATGGACCACGTATGGGTTCTTTATGTACCCTCATGACCATCCTGGCCTGAATTGTGCATTCTGCTTCTACAGGCGAATCTGTATTTGTATATGCTGATTTTCCGGATTTTGGCGAATCTGTATTTGAATCTGTATACGAGGAGTGCAGCTGCCAGAGTGCAAATATATACATTTGATGAGACCCATATGGACCACGTATGGGTTCTTTATGTACCCTCATGACCATCCTGGCCTGAATTGTGCATTCTGCTTCTACAGGCGAATCTGTATTTGTATATGCTGATTTTCCGAATTTTGGCGAATCTGTATTTGAATCTGTATACGAGGAGTGCAGCTGCCAGAGTGCAAATATATTCATTTTATGAGACCCATATGGACCAAGTACAGTTCCCTTATGGATCCTCATGTCTATCCTGGCCTGAATTGTGCATTCTGCTTCCCACGCCACCTTCACGAGGTCCCTCCTGTTTTAACGGAGTGCGTGGTGGACGACCGAGTACTCGCCGGTATAAGCGAGTGCCCCATGGGTGAAGAAACCGAAGGACGGACGATGGATGACATCGGCGCAGAGAGATGGTGTCTTCGTAAAAACACCGAGGGGAAGGCAAGGGGAAACCACCTCTCTAATCATCCCAAGAAAAATGTAAAATGACGCCAAGAAGAAAATTAGACAACGACGTTAACGACTCAAGCTAGAATGCGGGGAGAGTCGCGTTCGGCAGGGGAAGACAAGGCTCCCTCGGTCGTCATCAAGCGAAATCCTTCCAGACAGGAACAGGAATAGGAGAAGTAGAAAATAAAAAGAAAAAAAATAAAGATAGCGACATGGAATGTAAGAACAATGGCAAGACCAGGAAAACTGGCAAATGTTATAGGAGAAATGAAGAGGGCAGAAATTGACATCTTAGGACTGGCAGAGGTGAGATGGAGGGAAGGAGGTGAGATCACAAGCGATGGCATCAGGGTTGTCTATGCTGGAGGAGATAAGAGCCAAAACGGTGTGGCGATTCTACTGTCGGAGAGGGTAGCAAAAGCGGTGACGAAAATAGAAAGACATGAGGACAGGATGATCATAGTGTCAATACGAGCATACCCAGTGGACATCACAGTGGTACAAGTGTACATGCCTACGTCAACACATGATGAGGATGAGGTGGATGTCATGTACGAGGAAATAGAGAGAGAACTTGAAAACATTAAAGGCACGGATTACGTAGTAGTGATGGGGGACTGGAATGCAGTAGTAGGAGAGGGAGAACAGGAGGGTATAATAGGGAAATTTGGACTAGGAAACAGAAATGAGAGAGGAGAGAAATTGATAGAATTTTGTAAAAGGCAGAAACTGGTAGTGACAAATACATGGTTCCAGCAGGAAAAAAGACGAAGGTAGGCCTACACGTGGAAATCACCAGGGGATCGAGAAAGATACCAGCTAGACTACATAATGGTCAGGCAGAGATACAGAAACAGCATGAAAAATTCAAGAGCTCTCCCAGGTGCCGACGCAAATACAAACCATAACATGGTGGCTATGTCAGTGAACCTACAACTAAAGTTCATCAAAAAGAGAAGAATAAAAAAATGAAATGGAACAAGGAAAGGATAAAGACGAAAATGAACGAACTATCAGAGAAAATAGAGGAAAAAGTAGCAAAGGTGAGGGAGGGAGCAACAACAGAGAAGAGGTGGTTGAGCCTAAAACAGACGGTGATCAAAGAGGCGACGGAAACGGTGGGATTCCAAAAGGATACAGAACCCCGAAAACCGTGGATAACTCAGGAGATGATTAATGAAATGAAAGAAAGAAGAAAATGGAAACACCAGAGCACAGAAGAGGCAAGAAAAGAATACAAAAGACTGAACAACCAATTGAGAAGAACAACGGAAAAAGCAAGGGAAAAATGGTGAGAGGAAAGATGCAGGGAGCTGGAGATGCTACAGGAACAAGGACACGATGACCTAGTATACTGCAAAATGAAATCACTAGAAAAGAAGCAGAACATGGGAAGGGGAAGTGTAATTAAGGATAAGAACGGAGGGCTATTAAAAGACGCAAGGGAAATAAGGAACAGATGGAGGGAATATGTGGAGGAGCTGTACACAGGAAGTAGCAGCATTGAGGAGGAAATGAAGGAACAAGAACGGGAACAAGAAGAAGCACAAGCAGAGAACAGCACTGTAGTGAAGGTGATGAGAGAAGAGGTGCTAACCGCAATCAAAGACATGAAAAACGGAAAGGCAGAAGGAATTGATAATATCCCAATAGAAATACTGAAGAACCTGGGGGAGGGAGCAATGGAAGAGCTGGTACAACTATCCCAGGATATATATGACACAGGAGTATGGCCAGAAGACTTTCTCCAGTCAATAGTTATACCAATACAGAAGATGCCGAATGCAACAAGGTGTGAGGACTATCGCACTATAAGTATACTTACCCACGCATCAAAAATCATGTTAAGAATTATAACAAAAAGACTGCAGGCAAAGGCCGAAACAGACAAGTGTCTGGGAGAGGATCAGTACGGATTCCGGAGGGGAAGAGGGACAAGAGATGCAGTGGCAGCACTCAGAGTATTGACGGAGAGAAGCATCCAGCATGGTCAGGACGTGTACATCTGTTTTGTTGACTACGAAAAAGCTTTTGACAGAGTGGACTGGAGGAAACTAATGAAAATACTGAGACGAATGGGAGTGGAATGGAGAGAAAGAAGATTGATAGGAAATCTATACATGGGACAAAGAATGAAAATAAGAATAGATGGAGAATACTCAGAACCGGGAAAAATCGGTAGGGGAGTGAGGCAAGGATGCCCACTGTCACCGGTTCTATTTAACATCTATATAGAAGAAATCATCAGAGAGACGATGGAAGAGATGGAGGAGGGGATAAAAGTGGGTGGGAAAATGGTGAAAGCACTGAGATTTGCAGACGACCAAGCGATGATAGCAGGCAGCCAAGAGGGACTACAAAGGATGATGGACCGATTAAACAGGATATCATCGAACTATGACATGAAAATAAACGTAAAGAAAACAAAGGTCATAAGGGTAAGCAAAGGAAATGAAAAGGAAGTAAAGATTACATTAAACGGAGAAGAATTGGAACGGGTGGAGAAGTTCTGCTATCTGGGAAGTATGGTTACGGACGATGCAAGGTGCCAAGTGGAAATAAAAAGAAGAATAGCAATGGGAAAGGATGCATTTTATAAAAGAGGGGAGCTGCTCAGAGGCAGTCTAAGCAGGAAACTCAAAAAGAGAATGGTTAAAACACTGGTATGGAGTGTCGTCCAGTATGGCTCAGAGACGTGGACAATGCGGAAGGACGACATTAAAAGACTGGAGGCCTTCGAGATGTGGATTTGGCGTAAAATGGAGAGAGTCAGCTGGAAGGAGAGAAGACCCAATGAAGAGATATTATGGCATGAGCAAAAGCAGATGGGAAGGATCCCTCAAGCAATGAGAAATTGATAATTGATGTAATGGCTGGACCCATGACATCAAAACTCTTTTAGGAAGAAGTGGGAATGGTGTCTAGGAGAGAGCTTTTGTCAGGTGAAGAAAATATGAGTCTGCTGAATGCAGTCTAAGATTGGAGGTGAAGAACTAGAAAGAAGAAATTTATTGCATACTGAATAACCAACAAATTTTAGCCTTATACCAGAAATCTTATCAGCAAAAAACGTTAAAAATTTACTGGCTAGCTCTTGAGTAGCATAGAACACCAAAGAATAAATTTTAATTCTCTCTGTGTAGTAACTTATTCAAAGCCATCCACAAAGTTTTTGCAGATGTAAAATGTAAATGTATAAGTTTTATATAGCGATCGTATGGCCTCGACCCTGCTCACTTTGCAACGAATTTATAGGACTTTCAGCAATTAAATTTGTTAAATGTTCAGATTTTGCAGATGAAACAAGTTTGCACTGTTACTTAAACTTATTGTGATCCAAAGGAAGTCGAGAGTGGCGCCACCAACGCTCTAACTGAGTTCTGCGACACCCAGCTTCGGAAGAGTTGAACTAAGGCTGTGGTGTGCGCTTACTACTCTGTTAGTTCTAAAAGGAATTTGCCCGTCAAGAAGCCCTGATAAAGTGGACTGGAACTGCACAACCATTTCGTTAGCAGTTTGTGCAGGAGTTAAACAATACAGAGGACATGTGGTGTTAAGATATCATGCTTCAGCTTATTTAAATCAATTTTTTGCCAAGGACGAAATTTAATGGTTTTATAATTTGAGGGTGGTTTAAATGGGAAGTCAAATTTTGAGGAAATTGCAATTCGATAAATAAGATTCAACAGGAGAGACAGAATGAAACGATTTCGAATCAGAACGAGTTATCAAAACATCCAAGGTGTGGCCTTTATTATGTGTAGGAAAGGTAGTTGTTTCATGTCAAGCCCAAAGATGTTAATCTTCTTTATGTTCTCTGCCCCCCGGCAGGTTCGTATGTCCAATGCCGCCATTTTTCTCTGTTCTGTGCCTCTCTCTTCAGTCCACTGTATCCCTCCTCTGTCATCATCCAGTCCAGCATCATTGCTCTTGGTCTGCCGCGTGTTCTCTTTCCTTCCATTCTTCCCTCGATGATGTCTTTTAGTAGGGTGTCACTTCTCAGGATGTGGCCTATCCATTTCCTCTGTCTTCCGCGTATAGTGCCTATCAAGGATCTTTTTTCCTCTACCAGTTGTAATATCTCTTCATTGGGTCTTCTCTCCTTCCAGCTGACTCTCTCCATTTTACGCCAAATCCACATCTCGAAGGCCTCCAGTCTTTTAATGTCGTCCTTCCGCATTGTCCACGTCTCTCAGCCATACTGGACTGATGATCATGTTAAACGATTTACACTATATGCATGCTTACTGTATGTAGGCCAAGATATATCCGGGTTACATATGATGTGCCCAACTTATTATGTATCAATGCCCAGAAAACATCACGGGTTTCTGCCAGACACAAAATAGGCTTTCATACATTCAACCTAAGGAAAACAAAACACAAGTTACCATCCTTTAATATGCATTTTAATAAAAATCCTTCAAATGTTTTGAAATGCAATTCTACAAACCATAAAAATCTCTGTACATGTGTGAATGTGGCCATTTGTTTATAGTAAATGAAAAATCTAATTACAAGTTGCTTCTGTTGTAGTGATTTATTTATTTAGAACCCAATATGCCTTTCATTTATGACAATTAGCAAACTCATGAATTTATGCCATTTGGTATAAGTACATACGCACATATCTACTGGTAGATACGCTAGGCGCTGTAGAGATCTCGAGATTACGATTACGATATGTATATATGCATATTTGTTCCAAGTTTCAAGCACTGGTAGAGATGGTAAACACACAAATGCATTAGCAAGGAGGCACTGAACTTAGTCAGTTGTTACTTTGAGCAAAAACCTTGCTAACTCGCAAATTTGCAGTATTTGAACTTCAGATGGAATGAGTGAAGGCACAGCCCCAGAGAGAACAATCTGCCCACTGTCAAGGAAGATTATGAACAAACCCTTGGCCATTAGCTGTGTACAAGAGACAAGGAGAGAAGGATGAAGTAAATGTAGAGCACAGAGAACAGCAGTCAAAGAAGCTCCACTTTACTCCAAACTCAACAACTCGGATACTATTTAAACAAGTTTAAGCTATCGTGGAGAATAAAGCCAATCAAGCTGGGATCAAAAGTGCAATATCAACAACTAAAAATATTATTAAATGATATAATGGTAACCTTTCTTTAACTGCAACCTCGGCCATATTCTAGCTTGGATTATGAACTCTTGGATAATAATGAATGGCTTCAATCTGTCAGAAGTACCAATCACCACAGAAGGTGTTAAATTTGCTTTCTTTGAAATTTTAATTAAAAAACCATTAAATCCAGGTCATATAAATGATGAAGCTGGATTAGATTGTCTTCTGTCTTTGTAAAAAACAGTAGCAACCGGCTGCTTCAGTGACACTCAAAACTGAACAGATGCCAAAAGTGCTTTGTATTCTTCAAAAATAGCTGCCTCATCTTCAAGTTCCAGGTCCAGGTGATCTTCCTCATTCTGAGGAATGTCTGGAATGATCTCCTCCTCAATTAGCTTCATGCGCTCCTGATTTGCTTTCCTCTCTTTCTCCAGATCATCATTTGAAGACGTTTCGGAAGCTGAAAGTCACAAATAGCACTTAATGCTGTATCTAGACTGTTCCAAAATGTTCATATTTGATCTGTTTTGGATCCAAAGAGGTCTTTGAATTGCTTGTTCATATTCAGCCATACAGCATCTTGAAACTGAACATGAACATGCCAAAGACTGTAACTCCACCCATTTCTGGTCTAAAGTTACCAGGAAAAATACTTTTTATTTAGCACTGAAAATTTACAAATACATATATGCAACTTGGTTTTTATATTCATAGGTTACACACTTTAAAACGGACATATTTAAACTTAATTAAAATGAATCTCATTATGCTCCAGTTCCAATTCAAAAAGACATAGTTGCTCCAGCCAACAACATCACTCCTACTCCAGCTAAGTGGTTTGCTTAACTATTTACTGTCTTAATTAATATTTAAATTTGTCCAGTGTTTACAAAACCTTAGAAAGTTTGATGAGGTTAAGCATATGATGTCAAGTGAAAGTCACTTATACAAGGACAGAATTGCAGGCAGAACACAGATCTAAAAGGTATAAATTAATAGAAATTTGGGAGGTATTCAGTGCTCCCCTCTGCCTTCCACTCTGTCTAGGCTTCTGACTCTACCTACATGGTGTTGTCTGTGATAGCCGATGTGGACTACAACCTCACTTCAAAGTGACCATCAAATGAAATCTTGTGTATCATGACACATATTGGTCATAGATTAGAGTTGACTTCTATAACATCTCCATTAGCTATAATAGTACTACACTATGACAACTGATTCATTATATGATTTTCATAGCCATTATAATACTATTACAATAGTGTTAAATAGTAGCATTATGATAATAAAAGCATATAATGTCACTTGACAGTCACTGAAATAATTTTTCTTCATAACTTACCAGAAGAAGAGTTGGCACTGGAAGCCGGTGGTACACTTTGGTACCACTCTGGTAGAGCCATGCCACCGTGTTGCATCAGCTCCTCAATCGAACGATTGACATCAGCGGTAAAATGGTGCAGAGCAGCGCGAACAGAGTCTTCGTCGAAGCCAAGCGCCATGACCTGGCGAATCATCTCATCAGTAACTCTGGCTTCTAAATCTGGATCTGGATCGGCAAGGTTCAGCAGTTCTGGCTGCTCTTGAATCACCTGCATAGAAATCAGCAATGCCCCCATCATCTATTAATTTATTATTTATTAATTCATCGAATTAGTCTCTTTCTTGGATAACCAAGCACCCTCTGAAAAATCTTACAGGCATTGGTAAAATGTTATACCATGTCTTCGGTTCATACACCAATCCTGTCTAGGAAAACATCTGCCTAGCTAACACTAGAAACTGCAGCTACCTATCAGCTTGGTTCTGCTAAACCTATTTCAACAAGATGAAAATAATTTGGTCAGCGGCCATCAGCAACGTTTCTACCAGGGCAGGCTGCCATGGAACTGAGGACTTCACTCATATACCTAGACTTAATTAAATGGGGTTGGGATAAGATCAAATCATTCACCAGACACAAAGTGCTGTTTATTCCTCAATGACTGTGTTGCCTCTTAACCAATGCTCTTATCTAATCTAATCTAACAACTTCTTCAGCACTGTTATCATAATGCTCATGGTATCAATCAATGGTTGTTTCAAAATCATAATCCACTGGAGAAATCAGGTCGAATACTGTAGGTAGTAAGAGAAACAGGAGTTAGGCTACAGTGGGTGAGCAAGTTTATACCTGGACGACATCATAGAACTGACAGAACGAATCGAGCTTAGCAGTGAATTCCAAAGCCATGGATCAGCAACCGAGAACGCTCTGGACCCAACACCCAACACTATCCCAGTATGTGGGACAACAAGATTTGTAGTGTTCGCTGGTCGAGTGCTATATTTGTTGGTATGACGGTTGAGCATGGAATAGAGATAGGTTGGCTGATTAGTACTTTGTGAACTAAAAGAGAGATTTTAAACTGGATTCTTTGCTTGACAGGCCTGGATTAGTTGTGGACCTATGTTAGAATTTTGCTGAAGAAAAGGAGTGGCTTGCTGTATGCAACAAAGTTTGGGAAAGTAAACAAGTACAGGGGTGAATGAATGGACGATAATAAGGGAAATAGGAGGCTTGCCAAACAGTTAAATAAAATAAAAAAGTTAGACCAAATGAGGAAAATTCCTCAGTAAAACACTAGACTAACTACTAATCTATCAGTTTATGAAATTTAAGCCAATTTAAAATCATGCATAATAGGAAATTTCATAAGCAGAATTTAAAACCAAAACAACAAGTAGCGGTCAGTATGTCTTTTGACATACTGACTGGAGGTTCTTAACCAGCATACCCTGTTTGTCGCAAACTAGGAACTCCAAGACGAGAGAACAAAATGGCATTAAAACACCAAAAGCAACAAGAAAACGGCACAAGAAATAAAATGCCCAAATCATTTGTCTTACCTGAAGAGCACTTGGAATGTCGTTATTAGTCTGTCTTAGTGCCTCAGCTGAAGCCCCGTTGGGAAACCCCATAGAAATAAGCATTCTGTATGCTGAAGCACTGACCCTATCAAGCAAAGAATAATCTGTAAGCTAATTGTTCATGAATTTCAACCGCAGCAAAAACAGCTGTAAAAACCAACACAGACAACTGAAAAAGTTACAAAGCAAAGCTGTCAAGTCTACATTGAAATTCATCACCTCTTCCAAACTGAATAGAGATTTAAATTAAAGCAGTTACACAGGCCTTACTAGAAACAAAGCAGTTCCCATCTGTAAGTAAAGTATGAAAAAATAATGAGTTCATACTGTTCTCCGCTGGCAGTCTTTCCAAGCTTCTTTTCCAATCGCTTATGTTTCCTTTCTGCTTTTTCAGCCTTCAAACGTTTTTCTTTCTCCTGAAGCAATAGTTCCACTTTATGCAATGACCAAAAACTCAAACAATATAATGTAACAGAGAAATGGAACTCTATACAAACTTTTAAATAAAGTTTAAAGTTGACAGAAGCTGTGATTCCCCGGTAAGCTGTCTTGGCTATAAAGTACCTAGAAAATAAAAGTACAGGTAAGCCCCAGATGGTCTGAACCTAAAATGGAAGCTAAAGTTACAGCACATACTGTAACTAATTTATTGACCACAGTTGATAAATTACCAACTTTGAAAATCTGAGTTACAAAAGGATTTGGAATCAGAGACAAATTGATAGCAAAATTTTAAAGTTAAGCCATAGCGTTTAACAAACTGAAGCTTCCTACAACAGTTTAAGCTACACTACGATAAAATGCTTCCATGAATTTTGCTATTGGATCACTGGTGACAAACTAATATCTGTCCAGCATATCCATTGTGCTGCATCTGGCAGCCACATCTCTATGTGAATACATGTGCATCATCTAAGCAGAATCAAACAAACATGTATATATGCAAAATAAGCAGTGAAAATTGTAACATTTTCATGTAAGGAAGGGCTTACTTCTCTCTGTTCGATGATATGAGCCAATGCCCTCGTAACGTTATTACCAGAAACCCTAAGACCAAGACGAGCTTCTGCTGCACTAAAACCCATCGCCATGACTACAAGAAGACATTTCAGAAAGCAATATTAGCACAAACAAGCTCAGGTAAATCAGTAAACTACAACAAAGTAACTCCATGAGATATCCCACTAATTCTGCCTTTGCACACTAGCTGCTCCCTACTGGATGGACAATATCACATTTAGTCCATCATTGCTTCATTTATTGTAAGTCTCTTTTCAGTAGAATAGAGTACACATCACCAACAATAGATATGAACTTGATAAGCAATATAAAGTAGTATGATGAGACAGACCTTGAGTCATGCAATCCTTATCAACCTGCAGTCTGGCTAATTCTGATTCAACCTACAATAGAAAACACTAAACTTCAGCACAGCACACCAAACTAGACAGACACGGATTATTTCACAAATGAATGAATTCAGATTTTTCTATAGCCTTGACCTGGCTCACATTTTCCATGATTTAATCACCTGAGATCCTTCCCCGCCACTGCTTTGCCTTCATTAGCCCCAAACCAGTTTAGGTGCTTATTATGCATAGGTGCACAGAAAATGCCAGCTCAAAAGCTGGATAATTCTCATATGTTGCACTCATTTCAGTCAACTGTGCCAGCTGTGTATATTTTTCACATTAACTTACATTCACTGGTGAAGCAATGCTATCTATGTTGGAATACCCCCCATTGTGGAGAATAGGGCAGCTGAATTGTATCATGTGTGCATGATGTGGACTTGTTGATGGTATCACTTCACATGCTGCTCGGTGCCTTTTTCTGGGTTTGACTGGCCGCAGATCACTGCATTCTTCACATTTCACAACTCAGGGAAATCTTGTTCTACCATCCAAATGCAGCGTGACAGTGCAACATTATGATTTTCTGTGACACGGCCACCTAAAGCAGAATGGCTACCCTCTGAATCTGCATCATCTTCTGGCCAGCTCTAGACACTACGAGCAACTTTATCAACACTTAAATGTGTCATATAAATTGTTTCCAATGCCCCACATGATTCTTCTCTTCTGAAATACAGATCTTAACTCATGAAATAACTCTGTTTTGTCAGCTAAGTTATGTCATGCTGCCATTCTTTACAAGCCATTCACTTACTCCACATTATCAATTTATCAGGAAAGTGCTTTACCTGCTGGAGTTTCTGCAAACAGATCTGGTTCTTAGCCTGATGAAATGCAAGAACAGCCTGAAGCAGATGCAGTCTCACGAGAAGCGCCTGTTCCTTTCCAGTGCCTCCCTACAACCATCAGTCATCTCTCACTGTCAGTTACTTTCTGAAAACAATTAAGTGGATAACAACAGAACTAAAGCCACGGTCTTTCCATTCACCATGTGCTGCCCAGCCAACTCATCTTTGCCTCTTTTTTGCAAAGTGCTTTTCCAAATCCTTCTCTACCGTTTCGTTCTTAGGGCAAAAGCTAGACATTCACAGGTTTTCAGGAGTTTGAAAGAGATTCTGTCTAAGAGAAAAACATGCACAAAGAGTTGCCATGATCAATCAGCAAAGAAGACATCAAACCATTTTTTGCACAGTCGCTAACTGATACATGAAAGACACGGCACTGCTTCAAAAGTTTCAAATCATAACCAGAATATTCAAAACACAGACAGGAGCATTGCAATGAGTCACTTATTCATCACACCAACACATATTCTGGATTTATACAAAAAAATGAAGAATACCTTGACCACTCGCAAGCGCTCCAGATTTGGACCATAACTCTTCTTGAACGACTCCTCGCATTTTTTCAGGCGAAGTTCTGTCCAATCAAACAAAGCAAATATAACAGCAATAACAACATATGCAATAAATTTATCTGTGATTCAAACTCAAAACAGTTCGAGTCAGATTGATGAGTAGACTCATTTTGGCAACATCACTTGATACTAAGTAGACAGAATCATTGTGTTTTAACATTGTCACACATCACATAAGCTAAAGCTAGGCTACCATCTTCAAGGTTTTCTAAAGTTCTCCTAAAATATTACGAGCTACAGCCTATAATCTTCCTTGGTCTCATATTTGACCTTTGGCCAGTTGCATGCTTCACAGTACACCAAATCAGTCAGTCTCTTCTAAATGAATGTAAATAAAATTTCATCAAAAACAGACATGAGCGGCAAAACCAACCTGCATCTGGCAAAGCGGAAATATTCTGAAGACGCAGGTAAGACCAGACAACGTCCAGACACAGCAGAGCATAATTGTCAACATAATCCAAAATATTGGAACAACATTTCCTACAAACAAGTATTTTCTTATGATGTCACAACACATGAGAAGGCACGATAGGTTCGATTTAATGTGCAGAAGCGTGGCCTCTGCATATCTACAGGAGCAGCAGAGCTCAACAATCACCAACCGGTTGACTCAAAATTGAACTCAGAGCTTCCTGAGGTAGGGTGGTTCCAACCAATGAGGCCCACCCCAGTAAGAGAATCTTGAACTTTATCCTCTCCTCAACACAGAGCCAGCAGAGCAAGTCCCTCTTAAAACCCAACATATGACAGAACTTTGGCACGATGGCCAGTAATTGGGCGGTGCACTAGGGAACAGACTGAAGCATATGTGTTTCTGAACTTTGGCAGGCCTGCAAGGAGGGAATTACAATAGTCAAAGCAAATAAAAATACATGAATGTATGAGTGTCTCTACGGTACTAAACAACAAATTGTGCCAAATGACCCATATCTAACACAACTGGTAATAGCAGGACCTGCAACGAGAGAGAGTCAGTTATGGTTATGGTCAGTTACGGATAATTCCCCGTCCAGAAGCACGCTCAAATCGCGGACAATGAGTTGTTGATTGCAATCACAAAATTGCAACTTTACTGCTTCTTTATCAATCTTTCAGCATGCCTAGCCAGATGTACAGAGTTTTAATTTTAGCAATCATTTCTATAGTATGTATCGCCAGGAAGTCAGCAAAAACTGACTGGAAACCAAGATGACTTGGAAGACATTCACGCTGTCACAACATCCTGCAAAAATGATACACAGGAATTTGTGTCAGATGGGTAGCAAACTCTGTACAACTGAATGTCATCGGCATTCTGGTATACCTGAGCTCCCAGAGCAGTAATGATATTAGTAAGGTCAGCTGTTGCCTGTATACAGTACGTAAAGTAGCAGCCAAAGTACTGGGTCCTGTAGCATACTGAATGAAATGGGTGTCCAAGAACTGTCAGCCCATGGTCACAATCATCATTTGCTCGTCCAGGAAAGACTCAAGTCAGCTGAATGGACCACCACTGATTCTGTACCAGGTGCTGAGTTGCTCAATCTATCATGCCCTGCTGTGCTGCACATCAAGGAGAACAAGCAGTGTGATACATCCAGAATTGATGACATGGCAGATCTGTGAGATCAGTTTGAGCAAGACTGTCTTCGTATAGTATACCTTTCTGAAACCAGACCGTAGCTTTGCCATGAGGTTGTTTGGTTCTAAATAGTATACCATCTGCTGAGCAACTAATTTCTTGAAGGTAGTATAAGAGATTCCAGTTATAAGGCAATCAATTTTCTTGACAGCTAATTAACGATAATTCATTTCTACGCATAATGCTGTTCTCAAATAATTTACTGTATGGACTAAAACTACGTTCCATGGATGACTTTGCAAACCTGAACTCACTCAATACTGTGGAGACTTGTGTTTCTGTGTTCTAAACCTAAATGCTGAAATTGTAAAAAACAAGCAGTTTTTGAAATATAGTAACCACTTTCTGAAGTCTTAATGTGACAGGGCAAATTGTCACAAGGCACAGAGACCATTGCAACCTGATGTTTGAGAAACACTGCCTCTAGTTGTGTGAATTCATTGGCAGCCATAATTCTGGTTGACCTAAGGTCAACGATGTAACGTAAAATGTCAGCAAAACAGACACTGACAGGTAGACATAGGGAAGCATAAACATTTATTAGACAGACATACTTGAATTCTTCATCTGCTTCTAGTAGATAGACTAAGGCAAGAGAAGTGTCTTTGCGTTTCAGAGCAGCACGACCTTTCTCATGAAGCATCATTGCCAACACCAGCGCCTAACAACAACAACAACATCAACACTTAGACAACAGCCAACGACAGAAGCACTCTGCACTACAAACTGCACTCTGCACTACTAACTGTAATTTATTATTCATGTCACCTACTCTTAATAACAGCTGTTTGCTGCAATTTTCTGAAGAATGACAGGACAGAAACAAACCAACTGCCAATTCCAAAATAATAACTGGAAATTAATTAGGGATCTACTCTACATCTTTTACCAAGAAATTGATCACTTAAACAAGCGACTAGGTGAACTGGCTTTATAATTACTGTAAATACTGACTACTTCATATACAACATATGCCATTATAACTGATGACAGAACCATGTTCTATATTAACCGATACAGCACAGTTACATAATAACTGGTATGGCACTGCCATAGGTGATATAGCTCTGTTCAGGACATGGATCCCGAATTCAAAGCCTCTTTATATTCCCCATTAGTCATGGGAAATTGGGCCAGGAGCGCCTCTGATGAGTTTTATCTTGAAGAGGCGCTTTATAAGTTTTTGATTACGATTACGATTTGTAATGCAAGTTAACTGTAACCCAGTTCACAAAATGACTGCACAAGGTAGCACCACATGCATGAAGAGGTGTACATGTTGCCACATCGTTCAGCTACCTTAACGTTACAAGCAATCCACTGGAAACTTCTGAATGCTCTTCACCTAAAAGGTGGTAATACCTTTTTCTCCTCTTTTGGTATTTCCATGACTTTTCCATTTTGGTCTGCAATCTGGAGTTGGTATCTGTCATCATCATCGTCATCTATTTCATACAGACAAGCAATCAGTATGATGTCACCACAGTATTTGTATTCCCCAAAATTAAACCAAAGTTCTGCGTTGAAACATCACTGATAAATAAATTATCATTGATAATGGCAGTTTTGCAATTGGTGGACTTTTAAACACAAGTGTCCAACCTGGTAAAAATTTGTATCTTAGATACATTCTTAAATATTTTGTGCATCAGTCACATATATTAGTGTTTAACAGTATTAATAAAATAAATAAAATAATAATAATAATATATCTTTATAAATTTTCATTTGCTAATTCTAAGATACTGGGAAGGAAAGAACTAATTTACTGTCGTTGTATCCAGTCATTATTTCAGCCGCTTTTCTTGTTTTGGCAACACGTGCAGAATGGCTATCATTTTCAATGATGTTAACCTCATCAGCCGAGAGACAAAGAACAAGAACCTGAGTGAAATTCTAAAATCAGAAATAACAATCGGCGACTGAAAGCATCCAGAAAAAAACAGCCAGACAGACTTCCCAGTCAGTGAATTATTATAAATAACATCTGAAAATTGAATCAATAGAACTTTATTTGACATAACAATGCAAAGTATAAGTAACAATAGTCATCAGTTGTTGATCAACTATGTTCTTCGTTATATAGATATCAATTTAGTTATTTATTTAATTATTAATTATTATGTGTGCAAGGTTGGTAAAACTGAATCTGAAGCACTAAAAATCTGAATCTGAGGTGCAAAGTTGGTACATATGAATAACAAAATCAGTACATCGGAATCTGAGGTGGAAATGAATGTTGGTCAGAGACCGAGACAAAAGACAAATTGCTAGATGTCACCAGTGCAATGGCAAGCAGACCATATACAGCCATTTACGATCCATATGTGCGGGGTGGAGGAACCGTCCTGGTTGACTAAGTACTACACAGTCATCTTATGCACTGACTCAGGTTTTCCTATCAGTCAAATATTCTGTTACAGGACAGCAAGGCCACGTTATATTCATGGCATCTGTTAATGTAACTCTGATTTAAACCTTACGCAGTATCTTTTTACCTTAATTTGTTGTTGCAGAAGAGATGTATCATCTTCAATGACTTTTCCATTTGCAATGGGTTTAAGAACACTCAAAGAAATTCCTGACAATTCAGAAATCCTGCACTTGAGATCAAATCCTTTTGTCTCAAGGCTCAACTCAACCAGCTGCTCGCTTTCAATCCAACTTGAATCCATCTGACTCAAAGAAAGATCAAGAAATCAATCACAGCCAAAGACACCAAAGACAATTCAAGTCAGCCAAAATGAATTATAACAGGTTCACCTCTAAGCTAGGGCTCAGATGAAAAGCTCTCAGTCCACATCTCTCATGTAAAGCAAACTTAAATAAGGTGTAAATGTAAATGCACAAGTTTTCCTGTAGCGACCATGTGGCCTCGACCCTGCTAATTTTTCAATGAATTAAATAGGTGAATGGATGCCATGCCACTTAAGGTCCCCGTGTATGGATCTGGACAAACTGTAGCAGACCTCACAGACCTCAGTATAGTCTGGACTGACCGCCAATATCTTCCAAAAATCTGGGATTTTGTCAGCTGTGGTGCATGTAAATGTCTTCTGTGCAGTTCCAAGAGGACTGATTAATGCAGTTTGCATACAGTACTGTCAACTGCAACCACAATAAGTCCAGATAACAGGAAGACTCTTATATGTGCTAGAAATGTGGATGGTAGCAAGATCAATATATGTGCAAGATGTAAAATGAAGCAAAGCCTAGCAACCATCACAGCTTTACTCACATTGTTGGGAACGTTTCCAATCAGCCGAACTTTGAGTGTTGCAATTCCCTTTTCTTTAAATCTCTGAATTGCAGACCATTTTTTAACAGCATGTCGCCGAAGGTCATCTACAGCTTCTTCCACAACATCTTTTGCAAGTTTTAGGGACAAACTATAATTCTCAACAAGTTGCTGCAAAATTAAAAAAAAAAAACAACTCAATAGATAAAATGGTTTGATCTTATGTTAAATAAAATATATAACTGTAACTAGTGATGTAAATTTACTGCTAAAATATTTTTGCAGTAAAAAATTCAGATTGTTTACAAGTCAGAAAAATTGGTAAAATATGGTAAAAATGATTCAAGTGATGTAATCCCTAGGTTATGTCCCACACTCTGTTTACCCATTTATAAGTTAAAATAAAACATTGAACCAATAGTTTTAACTAGAAATGGTGCAAAATAACTTCAAATGGGCAACATTAGGCCAGCGACTGTTTACTGAACCATTTTATAAATCAGTTAACCAGCATTTCATAACAAACTTCACACATAAAAATACTATAAGAAGAAAGCTTTTAAACAGTGACACTGACAGTGTGACTATTATTTTGATACACTTTAATTGCAGTTTAGATCAAATACTTTATTACCCTTAAACACAGCAAGCTGCCATATAGATTAGACTGTCACTAGACTGTCATTAGACTGTCTGATCACCACAGTCAGGGTGTTTCTGTAGGCCTAATTAGCTGCATTCAACCAATTACTGAATAAAACAAGGGACAGAAGCAGATGGAACTAAACTGTCCATGGTGCAACCAATCCTAGACCTGAGGACAGTTGAACACAAGAGAAGCCAAATCAGCTGCATCAGTCATACTCTTCTGGAATGAATGCTAAACACATTTGGTGAGTTACCAGATTGAATGGATAACTTAGTAAACTATGTGACAGAGAATAAAGCTGGCACTGCCTTAGTAAGTGAATGTTGTTGTACTGAATATTCTATATTCCTATAGTGGTATTATTGTAATGCATGAGGCACCAATTGATGGTCGCTTCTAAACAAAACCACATTCAAACTCTAACATAACAGTGGCTTCTTAAGAGTGGGACAGACTAAAGCTGTCTCATCCAAAATACGTACCCTGGCCACAATCCAGCCTGCTGGTTAAACGACTTGGCAGTTTTTGCAGATAAATAAATATCTAGTGGACTTGAATATCAAACTTCAACGATAGGATCAGTTTGTTAGCAAAATGTAAGGGGAATGAGTAAAAACTAATAGTTGCATTCATGCAAAAGCTGCAACATATTCAGAAACAATTTAGTATAAAGAAAGTTGTGTATTTCTCAACACTTTATACCAAGCCTACTGAAACAATGAACCATGGCTAGGACTCTCCAAAGAACACAACAATTATACGAAACTGGTTGAAGATCCGTTAAAACTGATCCAGCTCATGCTTCAAAAACATTTCAGCTGGAATTTGTTGAAATTCAGCAAAACAGTGACATAAAGAAAGCTAGCCAAACAAGATCAATTTAAAGTTTGAAGATCAGTTTAACATTTTGCAGAAAATATTTTTCAAAAGATGTTTTCAATTCTATCAAACCAAATACTTAGGCCAAAGTTTATTGCACTATTCTGCAATAAATCAGTACATAGTGGACAGCTTTTCTCTAGAATGAAAACCATAACACAAATTCACTGTTATTGCTAAAAAACAGACATTTCATTGATTTGCTATGAACAGCCACATCAGCTATTGTAGCAGATGCCGATTATTTTGTGCACAAAAGCAACACCAATTATCTCACAACCACCTTCAGCATCCAGCAAGATTTTAATATGTGTCCTAGTAATTTGTGCTAATATAGGTGATTGTTATATTAGTTTTGCGATTCTGTACACACAAATTTTTAAAAGGATCTTAATAGTTTCTACAGCCCCCAAGTCCACATAAAAATGGTAATGTGGCCCTTTGTCCCAAAAAGGTTGGACACTCATGAACTAAAGCATTGGCATAGCAAAAATGAAAGCAACCTGCAGCAATGGAGAGGTTGAGAATAGATAGAATCACACGGTCCAAAACAATAAAGCATTCCTTAATGACAGCAGTGGGATTCAGGTCCAAAACGCAGAAGTAGTGGCCTAGATGAGAAGAACAAATACCTCTTTCTATGTCATGCATTTTTTCACAGACCCTTTCAGTATCTTAGATTTCCAATAGTTTTTAGAACTCGTTCACAAGCTGTTTATTTTTCACAGCAATGGTGATGGCACTCAGTAACAATGTGAGGACCTTACATGATGACCACAAAAGCTGCACACACTGACAGCACCGCAAGTTCAACGTTTACCAAATCTGGAAACTAAGTCAGAGCAGTTTTAGCAGTTTTACATTTGCAATCGTGCTGAAAACAGCGCTGAGCCAATCAGTTACTCTTCTGCTTGACAGTGAGCTTAGTGAGAAATTCATTTAATCTAATGAAATTCAGATAACAAAACAACATTCCAATCTTTCATTTGGCCATTTTGAATTGATTCCCATAATTATAATCATTAGTTTACTTACAGCAATTGCTTGCCCTCTTTGACCATCACTTGTAGTGTATGGCTCTAGCCAAAGTTTTATTTCTTCTGAATTCAATCTGTTTCTTATTATCTCTCGAACTTCAGTTGCAGTTGGCAAATGTTTCGCTCCAGACATATTTAATAGAGAAGAACTGAAATTGACAAAATGACTCAGACTGTACAGTCCAACAAAAATAATCAATGAATGCGGCTAATAGATCCTGATTTCAAGCAGAAATAGCTGTACTTCAAAAAGAACTTCAAAAAGATAAAGAATACAGTCTGTATTATAAAGGTTTTAAGATACTCAGAGAATTCAACCAATCAGTTACAACTACGAAGAACTAACCCAGTACTCAGTTACGACATTGCCTTCATTATATAGGGCTCAACGGATCAGTGTGTTTTTTATACGTACTGAACACATCATCAAAGAAAAGCAGAAGTCAAACACCATTACTAACCAGTACTAGCCAAACAGTTCAACATAGCACAAGCCACACTTTGCAACATGTAAGTGACATTAAAAGTGGCTGATTTTGCGAAAAGCCTCACAAAGTTCGAAAAAATCAACACTGAATTTGATATGCACTCTACTGCAGTAGATTGGACTTGAATTGCTGAATAATTAGGTGAAAAACACATATTTCTAGAATAAATAGTAAAAAAGTTACAATTTTGTAATGATGTATGTCTCCTTGCAGCCGCATTAGAGAAATCGCAAGATAAAGTTTACCATAACAATGACCCAATCTAAGTTGCTGTGTGTTGGGTTTCAGCCAAATCCAGTGCAGTATCAAACTTATTTTTGATTTTTCCAACATTGCAAGGGTTTTCTCAGCAGCCACATTTTACATAGGAAGCAAACAATTTGTATCACTAATAACTTATAGAAATTTTACATCCTTGTGTACAAACAGATATATGCCCTTATCTTTAGAACATTTTCAGTATCTCTGTTTAGCATGCTGTCATTCACTGAAAAAAATTGCTGAGCCTCTGAGTGTAATTTGTTGCCCATGCCTTTTTAAAGTGCCTTGAATTCTTGCATGCATCAATCTTTGTGACGTGCATTGTCAGCCAGGTAATATTCTAAACATGTGTATTCTTTGCATTCAATCTATGCTCAAGTCAACACTGAGATTCAGAAGTTGAAATTACTTCAAACACAAATGGGCAACAGTCAAGCTTAGCATCATAAATTAACATTGACATATCTATAGGCAATTTATTTACTTATGATCTACCGAATGCGAAGTCTACAACAGTCAGTTGTAACTGTACTTGTGTAATCACAAATTTATATATGGTGCTACTTAAAGCAAAACTCCTCAGATGCCTCCCTGACCTGGCAACATAAAACCATGATCGAACAGAATGACTTTCAAGTGCTTATGAACCAGATGCAAAACATGGTCCAAAAGTTCACACTGCAGCTTGCTAGGCAACTTATTCCATTAATAAAATTACAGTACAGGTCCAGTTTTGAGGACTGTTAGTGAATCTCATCAAATTTTATCAGATGATGGCTATGAGCACAAGTAGTCAAACATGCCAATTCCCATCCTCCGTTAATGACTAAGCATTAATTTATCACCCCTGCAATATTTTCGTAATATTACTACAACAAAGATATTACTGCTTAACTGTAATCAAAACCAACTTTTGCAAATGATTTTAAACCAAACGCTTGAATCTTCCAGCGCAAACAAACAACTCGGTTATTTCATTACTTTTCCCTAGTCATTCGAAGTCAGCTGCTAAACGAAAACAGTCAAATTGAAAGACTATATATCTGCAGAGGGCTCACAACTCGTTCTTTCGCCCTGTGCTCTTTAGCTTTCATTTTTTGCGCATTACTTTTTCATGGCATCTTTACAGTTTGACGGATTTACCGATTAAAGGGCACACCTAAAATATCGCCGACATAAACTATGTGATACAGACTGGTTATTTGAAGTCAGGAAGTCGTTCGTGTTGTTCGTGATATAGTGACACCAACTATAGATATTGCGATTGCACATAACGATCGAAGAAGAATTTATTATTGCTATTAGGCCTATTATTTTTGTATCTATTAAGTGCCACTATCTATTATCTAAGATTCAGTTGATGGAGCTGAGGAATTGTGAGTGAAGGACTTGCTTGACGTCCCTAAACAATAATCGTCTAAGAGGAGGCTCGAAACACGCCCTCTTCGCATTACAACCCGAGCGCTCTAACCAATCGGCTACTGTGCCCGTGCCAGAATTTGATGTAGCTGTAAATACAAATGTAAAATGTAAATGTCCACGTTTTTCTATAGCGATCGTATGGCCTAGACCCTGTTCATTTTTAAATGAATTAATCTGGTGAGAACAAAGTTCTATCCCATACCTATAACACACTCCAATCCTCCAAACCCTCCTATCTTCGTCATCAATTTACAATCCAACCACTTGATCCGTTTAACTCGCTCCTCTTCTGTCCTGGCCATTCTTCGCCCTCCCGTCACCTCATCTTCAAAATTTGGAAATCGCTCCATAGCCATAGCTGCTCCACCCCTCTGGAATAAGCTCCCGCCAGAATTAATTGCGACAGTTAGTAATCGTAATCTCGAAATTTCTACAGCGCCCAACGAAAGCTAAGTCGCGGGAACCATCTTATTCACAGGCGCTCAGTCAAAACAAAATGGTTCGGTTCCAGGTCAGGATCCAGGAGTCAGGCAGTCAGACGGCTACAGTGGATGGTGTTTGCACGGTCCGTGCACGGGAACCTTAAATGGCGTGGCGCCCATTCAAACAGCAGTGGTGAAGGATCTCTCCCGAACAGGGTCAAGGTCATAATACGGTCGCTATAGAAAACCGTGTACAGTTACATTTACTTTTCCCTAGAAGTTCTTGTTACTTATTTCGATTTTCATATCTCCTATATCTGACTTGCTGTAAATTTGTACTTCAATCGAAAGTGTTGAGCATATTATTTTCTTTAACAGTGACAATAGTTTCGACTCTTTCCGATGATGAAGGTCTAGCGCTAAATAATGCTGTGTTTATGTGGGGAAATGGCGCACCTACAGCAGCTGCTGCTTCGATTGCTGTTGTCTATAAAATGATTTTGAGTTCGTTTATTTATTTATTTTTGTTGCGCCTTTAGAATAGTTATTGTACTCGGAAATTTCTTTATAGTGGTAAGGATTCCAAAATATTGGTAATTTCTGTATCAAATATCTGTTGTCTAGTTTAGCTTAAATATTTTGATTTTGGACGTGCTGACGTTGTCATTCTCAGTTACCTAGCTATGGCCCACACTGATTATCTACGGGTGTCATAATCTACGCAGTATCTTGCTTGTTATATGCGAATTCTTTGCCTTTGTGTCTACTATAATTCACTTTAACATGATGTAGCTAACTGTACCATAACGCTCGTGTCACGAGACGAGGCACTGACTAACTCAAATGAAAACTAGAAACGACCAGTTATATTCAGAACATTCCACCATACACCCAGCTTCCAGAAGATGGGTGTTGCAACTTTACCAAAAAGCCACCTACCTCCAACAATCCTTCACAACAAATTCGTTGATGAGCTATTACTTTTTATGGCTCTGCAACGCATCGCTGACTGATGGATTACTTCCAGTGGATAAGAAACGTGCCATAATGCTGCCATCATTGAAGAGGCCAGGTGCGGATACAGGCAATATTAACAACTACTGACCAATTTCAAACCTCACCTTTCGAAGATGGTTGAGAGAATTGTGACTCAATAGATTATACACCACTTAGAAGTATGTGATCTCAAGCCAAGGTTCCAGTCTGGCTTCAAGAAGGATCACTCAACATAGATGGTACTACTGAGGCTGATTTCTAATATATATAATGCCCTTGATTTAGGACGTGTCATGCTGCTCGCTCTTTTGGATACAAGTGCAGCTTTGGTAACCTATGCAAAAATGCATTGAGTTTAGGATCTTAATTCCTGTCTTGCAGGCTGTGCTCCATCTTATCTTAGAGAACTTCATGTCTTTATCTCATCCACTGTGCTGCAGAAAGTGACCTGGTTGTCTCTCAGTTCCCAACTTTCAACATGGCTCAGCATAGAAGCTTCGTTGTGTTTGATCCGTCCAGCTACATAGCAGCCTACAACATGAGCTCCTTGGTCTTTCTGTGCCTATATTTCTAAGCAGTTTAAATCATTCTGTGTGAGCCTGGTTTGGTTGGGAGTGTCTGTGATGAGCTTCTCTTGAAGAGGCGCTGTAGGAATTTGCAAATACGATTATAGCTTCATGCATAGGGGAAGGTTGAAGGAAAGGTTGATTAACAAGGTAAGAAAAGGAGCAAGGACATCAAAGAATTCTTTAAGAAGTGAAGTGGGAATAACATCCAACAAAGAGCTTTTATCTAAGCAGAGAAGACCAATTTATGAACCTCAGTCAGAGTTGTGGGCAGCAGTGAATCAAGAATAGGAGGGAAAGTTGAAGGCAGGAAAAATTATAAGATTCATAGGTGACAAGAAATTTCATGTGGATGTTAGAAATTTTGCTGGCAAAAACCTAAAAAATTTATCAGCAAGACCAGAGGTATCAATAGACACAGGGTTATTATGGATCTTTATATGATGCAGTAATTTATTAAGAGCGTCAAAAGTTTTCTTGGACAGTTCAGAATCTCAGAAACTGCCCTTGATAGATGTTCCGATTTTGCAGCAGAAACCACCTTACAAACAATTTTGCATTGCTACCTTAAATTGCCAGGTCTGACTGCAGGCGAGACTGATGCCACCCGTGTTCAAGATTTTGTTTCCTATGACACCTTGCCTCAACAGTGGCCAAACTGAACCCAGGCTGAGGTGCACAAACTACTGCTCTTTGATTTTAACGGAATTTCTTTGTTCAGCAGCTCTGTCGGGGTCGCCTGAAACTGCTTTTGCCAACTCAATGGCTGTCTGTGCAGGAGACGACCATAATGAGGAGCACTATTTTTATTATAATGCACCACATCTGGTTTGTGCCAATCACTGGGTGTTATAGTTCTCTAGTTTGGAATGTTCTAATATGAAAGACTAGCACTTACAGACTGGAATCTGGTGCCACAGGTATGATTCAACTGAAATACTTGAGTATAGGATATCAGAATGAGACCTGGTTATTAATAGTTCCAGAGTGTGGCCTCTGGTATGAGTTTGGAAGGTAAGTTGCTGCTGATGGTCAAAGTCGTTTAGTATATTTTCTAGCTAATTTGTCTCTTTTTTGCTGCTGAGATAAATTTTAATTATTTATTTCTTCTTTGTGTCAGTTTGCCTGCCATTCATGAATGGACATTGGCTGAATGTGCTTTCTGTGCTTTTTTCTCTGTCTGCTTTCCTCATGTTTTTTAATTTCTGTGACTTTGATTATGGCTGCCTCATTAGGTTGATTGTTTTATATAGTATAATTATTGTTCATGTTCTTGTTTGTTGCCAGTCTGGTGTAGGCAGGTCTGTTACAGAATTTGCACATGCATTATTTCGATATGATCTAGTCTTAAACTTGGCTGAAGCCTATTCATTTTACCTGGTTACTGGTGCCACTTTTTCAGTTCAGTCGTACTTGCTGCAGCTGTGATACCAGTAACATTATTTTCCATGCTGGGTTGAATGCAGATTCTTGTAGGACATCTTCAACTACCCATCATGAATAGTCTTTGTGTCTGCTTCTGCTGCTTCTTTTAGCTGGTGATATTGAAATAAATCCTGGACCAGTTAGAATTCAGAGTGTGGGTATTGGCTAACTAGGCATTAATAAAGCTGCAGCCATACATAATTATCTTTGTGAGCATTCCTTGCATATACTTGCTCTTAATGAGACTTAACTTCAAGCAATTGATAACTCAGCAGTCATTTCTGATCTCACTTCCCCGAACCTTATCTATCCTGAATGAGTCCCAGTGCAACGGTAAAGGTGGAGGTCTTGCTTTGCTTTTTCAGTCGTATTTACCACTGCATAGGTTCATTTTAACAAACGGGTATTGCTTGTGAATATTTATCGTCCACCATCCCTCTCTTTGACTGATTTTCTTAGTGAATTTCAGCCACTACTTGAATATATATTTGATTTCTTCCTTCTGAAATAGTTATTATCCATGGGTGACTTTTATATTCGTCTTGATTTAGCTAGTCATATGTTCTTCACCTTTTCTTGATATGTTGGATGGGTTTGACATGAAAAAGGTTATTACCTTTCCAACAGATAACTAAGGTAATACTGTGGATTATTATTAATTAGTACTCATAAACCTTTATAGTGTCGGTGTCTGAGGCGCACAAGGCATCGACTGATGGCACACCAGATTCAAGCTACAGTCAGGTTAATATCCAGAAAGTCAGTCCTTTGAAACAGAGAGGCAGCCTACAGCAGGTAAGCCGGCGAATGTCCTGATAACTCATTATGATTTGCAGTTGCTTCATTTGGTTACTCCCATTGAGTCATATCTTTTAGATCATGCCACCTTTTCCTCAGAGTTTCATTTCCCACTTAAACCACCTCCAAGTTACAAAATTGTTTGACTTAGCTCTTGGCATAAAATTGATTTAAATAAGACAAAGCATGATATCTTTCCATGACGTCTAACCATTATGGTGGTCTCCTGCACAAATAGCTAATGAGCTGGCTGTGCAATTCCAGTCTGCTTTAACTGGGCTCCTTAATAAGCAAATTCCTTTTCAAACTAAGTAAGAGTGCACACCACAGCCTTGGTTTCACTTTGCTATTTCTGAAGTCTAGCATCACAGAAATCAGTTAGAGCATTGGTGGCTCCACTCTCGTCTTCTTTCCTCACAGCACACTAGGTTTAATTAACAGTACAAACTTGTGAGAATACTTGATTTATCTGCCAAATCTGCATATTTAACAAATTTAATCGCTGTCAGTTCTGCATCACTCAAACCTTTCTAGATGGCTTTGAATAAGTTATTGCACAGGGAGAAGTTAAATTTATGCTGTGCTGTGTACTCAGCTATCCATGAGTTTTCCAATAAATTCCTGACCTAGTGTGAGATAAAGTTTCTGCTGAAATTTGTCGACTTCTCTGTATCTTATAAATTTCTTCATCCAAATTCTTCACCTTCTGTTTTAGATTTCTTCCAGCTAGCAAATCTTGCAGAGGTTTTCAAACTGCTTCCCATCTGCTTTTGCTCATGCCATAATTTGTGGATGGCTGAAGAAACCTTCTTTCGACCCGGGTGACATGTCTAGTTACAGATCCATCACATCTTTGAATTTTGTATCTAAAATTCCTGAATAGGTAGTTATGAATCGTATGCAAGATCACCTATCTTCCAACTCACTAATCTTCCCATTTCAGTCTGCATACCACAAGTTTCGTTCAACAGAATCCACCCTTTTAGCTGTTCGTAATGATGTCATGTGCTCCATGGATAAGGGTAAGGTGACGGCACTTGATCTCCTTGATTTGTTTGCTGCCTTTGATACTGTGGACCATTCTGTTCTTTGCGTCATTTCCAGCACTGGTTTGGAGTATCTGGCTGGGCCCCAAATTGGTTTGCTACTTATTGTAGTCCACACACTCAGTATATTTAAATGACAAATATTCGTCTTGTACATTGTTGACATGTGGTGTCCCACAGGGTTCTGTACTTGGGCCTCTTTTGTTTACATTATGCACTACACCTTTAGGTACACTGCTGGACAATCATTCATTAGGATATCATTTCTATGCTGATGATACTAAAATCTACATATTGTTTTACAGTTTGTCTTGTCACTTATCTGTGTACTTTTGTCCACTGTCTGAGAAAGTGCAGTCTTTGGTGGCGGCTCATAAACTCCTCCTTAACCCATCAGAGACTGAATTCCTACTACTACTGGGCACTCGACAACACTTAAGAAGTTTGAATGGCTTAAATGTTTACAAGTGTTGAGTTGGCTGATGCTGCTGTGTGTTTTGGGTGTTGATTTTGATTCTGCTATGTCTCTCACCAACTACGTAAATTGTGCTTGTAAGTCATGACATATGAATTTTTTTGACATATGCAGAATTATGTCTCTATGTCTTCCAGGATATCTCTAGCAAATGCATTGGTCTGCAACCACCTTGATTACCATAACATCCTTCTTCCTGGTATCACAAAGTCAAACATGCAGAGGTTCCAAAGAGTTCAGAGGCATAACTAACACATCTAAATATGAGCATATACTCCCTGTCCTTGAATTTCTGCATCGGCTTCCTGTTCAGCAAAGGATTTGTTTCTAATTGGGGTTTATATACTGCAAAACATTAAACTCTGGCCAGACCTAGATTTTGGTACTGTCTTCCTGAACATATTCATTCTGCTCAGTCACTTGTGTTTTTTCATGCTCAACTTAAGACTTACCTTTTTGAGACAGCTTTTCCACCAATGGTCTGCCTATCTGTCTTTGTCAACTGATATTGTGGCTTGGTTTTTTGTGCCTTCGATTGATGCTTTGTGTACTGGCCACTGGTGCAAAAGAAGTTACTAATTAATGATATTTGATAATTAATAAATAATTAGATAAAATAAATAGTTAAATAATTAATAATTACGGACACGTGGTACACATTAAGCAGTTTTAGCTCATCTCTCTCTAGTGCCTGTTTTTTCCCTGTCCACTTGACATCCAGATAAGCGCAGTTGACTGAAACATTTAAAGAATGAGCGATTAGCAGTATGCCGTTCCCTTGATATCATTGTTGAAGTTCCAAAGACATCATCAGTAGCGTTTTCATAATACAAAAAAGCTGTGGCCATTAAGGAAATTTTTTCACAGTGTTTGTCAGCTTGAGCAGAAACAGCATTGTGTTTTAAAATTATTTGTGTTTAGTGTCTTTCTCGTGTTGTTTGCTTTGGGTAGTTATATTCTTGATCTTGCTCTGCAAAGTCTTCCAAAGATTTCTTCTTACATTTCACTAATAGCCAAAGTCTGTTGCCAAGAATAACTAGTGAATGGATGCACTTTGGATATGGTCAGATGCATAAGAATGCACAAGTGTGTAAGGAAGTAGGCTTCAGTGGCTACTGACAAGATGAATATGACCTTCTACTTTATTTTCAGTGGCATAACAATATCTGAGAAGTATACTGGAAGTACAGACAGACAGGCAGCCAGGCAGGCAGACGGGCGGACAGACAGACAGACATAGGAATATGCTAATACAGGCAAGTAACAGCTGTGCGGTCTCTGGTCAAGACAGACAGATTCAGAGGCAAAAAGACACATTGGCAGCAAGAGAGAGAGACAAAGAGGGAAGCAGCGGTGAGTGGTTGCGTTGGCGGTTTGTACTGCAGGCACCTGCTTTCCTCTTCCACCCCCATGCAATGTTTACAGGCTGCGCCGCCACCGCCGTATTTGACGTCGTTGTTGTGAGATAAAATCAGGCGATGCAGTGGCAGCCGCTGGCAGCCGTTTGCTCGCCGTGGCTGGGCTGTGACGGCAGTCATGGCTACGCCTCCGCAGTCTGTCAGTCGTTCGGTAGCAATCAATGAGTTTGACGTAAATTCTACACATCTCTTCATTCACCAGCGATGCATTAATATGCAGCGCCCGACCGACCGACCAACTGTTGTCGTCTGTCCTGGAGCAGCCACAGCCAGAAGAACATCTTGTGAATGAATCGCTCCAAGGTCGGTGCCAGATGCTGCTGAGGCTGCTGCTGCTGCTGCCACTGGCCGACGGCTTTCGTCTTCCATGAATGAAACCACAAAGACAAGGAAACAATATACTACCAGAGAAAGAAGAAGAGAAGCAACTGTTCTTCATCGCAGCTAATTAGTCACGTGAGCAAGAGGTCCGTTTCTTTAAATCTTTGTGAGAGTTGGCCGCTGTCACATAGCGTTTATATGGCCTCGTCCTCTTCTTGAATCTGTGGCTTTTCTTGAGGTGGCATTGGCAAGCAAAGGTTCTTGTGGCTTTCTAGCGTTGCCGGTGTCATATGTTTCATCTGTTTTTGCTTTTGGGTCTTGCATTGATCTCGTATTGTGTTGACGTGATTAGAACTGAGTTCAGCCATTGACAGCATATTTATGTTTATTGTGATATGGATTATTGTGATATGGATTATTGTGATATGGATTATTGTGATATGGATTATTGTGATATGGATTATTGTGATATGGATTATTGTGATATGGATTATTGTGATATGGATTAGCTGTGTCATATTACAGCCACTGTGCTCTCCGACAGATGTCATCTATTGGCCGGTATGATTCCTGTTATTAATTTTTGTCTAGTGGATATGTACTTTCTTGAGGATGAGCCTTAAGTTAAGTTACACGTCAGCTGCAGTTGCTGTCAGGTTGAAATTAGGAGAGAATTTGGCTGATCTTCCGTTGTCTTTGTTTACATGGTTTTCCCACTTCATAACCCCAATGAACTGAATGAACTGATGACCTCTGAGATGAGCCTGTACATAAACTAGGTCAGGGCTGTGTGCAACTGACTTGTGTGAATTGATGGATGAAATGTTACATCAGTTCACACAGTGTTTTGTTTGCTTGCTGTTCCACTGAAGAACATTTCTTGAATTTAGGAGTGATAATTACTGAATGTTAATCATTGACGTGGAGTTGTTGCTCTCAAATCAGTGTATTTTCTGCTATTGGCCTTTTTTAATTAACTAATTCCTGAAGAATGTGCACTCATGGAGAAGTTTAACTATGGTTTCTGTTACTCTGATTGAATTTACCTAGAACGGGGCTTTGCCTTCGAAGAGATGTATCGACCATAGCCTACACGAGATGATGTCAACTCTGAGTTACTCAGTCTGTACGCCATTACCTGTTTATTGGACTCCCTCTTTGTCATCTTTAAGACTTTTGGTCCCTGTGACACATCTTCTCTTCATGTAACAGTTGAATTGAATTTAGACTGTGAAGTGCTTGGGGATGTTCCCTGGTGAATTTATGGGATGATAAATGCTGTAGTGGGTGCATTCCTGTGCAGCTGATGCTATTCTAAAGTTCTCCGAGGCTGAGTCAGATGCTGCTGCAGATGAAAGGCCTTCTTTCACCTTATGCATCATATTCAAAAAAGTTCTACTCATCTATTTATAAAATTTACCTAGTGTTTTTTTTCATAACCTGACTTTTGAGTCTGCATCAGGTTCATGCTGACGAATTGTCCAAGGGATAAAGTGCTCTACTAAATACATAACAAACCTGTCCAAGGCCTGTAAACTTTCATTGTCATTTTAGTACCCTAAGTTATTGTTTTAAGCATTACTTTTGAGCAGTCAGTGGCTCTCAGCCATTTGGAGGATTTTTCTGCCAACTCTTATCAACAGTTTGAATTACATCAAAGGCTAGGAATCAGGAAGTCGCTTGAAATGAGCTGTTGGTGAAGTTGGGTAATCACGAAATTAGGTTCTGCATTTGAGGCTGTTGTTCATGTCATCTGTTGCTGAGACGTCATCTGGCTGACTTGTGTCATTTGTTGCTTGTTAGAAACTACAAAGGCTGTATACCATATTTTCATGCACGTAACCCACACATGCATATGACCCACGGAAATTAGGAAAATGTGTGAAAATGTTTAATATAGCATGCACACACGTTTACCCCTCAGGCCTGTACAGGTCATGGAAGAATAGTTCACAAGCGCTCATCCATGGACAGAGGGACTGAAGCTCCTTCCTCCAGTGATAGCTTCCAAGGATTAAACACAGGCACTACATCGGAGTCCGCGGGACAGGTGGCAATCCCTCCTACAGAGAGATCAGGGTTTGATTCAGTCCCTGTGTATTTCTTAGAGCCTCTGGTTTCCATTGCCTCATCTCTGATCATTTTTACTCCAGGGTGACTTGGAAGACAGGCCTCTAATGGCATTCAGGGGCTCCTCCCAGTGAAGAATGAACTCAAACTGCTCTGTCTATCATGCTGACAGTACTGTATTTTTGACTGACCTTTCTTGTCTTGATGTTCATCCATGATGGCTTTGAATTCTTCAGTCATCGATTCAGATAGCTTAGTGAAGTCAAGTTCACGACACCAAAGCTGACATTACAGCCTCTGTTCTGAGCTCTTGAGGGTTCAAACCCTGACCATCTTGGTTTGGGAATTTAACTCCTCTCCAGTTCAAACATTTTGACAATTAAATAATGTTAGTCAGTTATTATCTAGACATTTGATATGTTGCCTTTTAAGGACCTCAGAAAAGTGCTGCCTACACTAGCCTAAATGACATTAAATGTCATTAAGAACAGAGAGTATGTCAGCAAGCAAAACAATGCGCTAGAAGAGTCACTAGTGGCAGGCTCACACACACACACATGGAGCTCAGCTCATGGATTCTATCTAAATGATGTTCAAAGTTCCTGGACCAAGTTGTGTCGATGGTGTAGAGCGATGACAGGGGGTAGGGTCTGTGTTACGCAATAACGCCATTGCCCAGCAGTTCCTCATTGGTGGTAAATGTACACATTTTTCTGTAGCGACCACCACTGCCCGTTTGAATGGGTGCCACGCCATTTAAGGTCGCCATGTACGGACCATACTAGCCCGAGATTCAAATCTCTGAAATAAGCCATGACCAGGCGACAAACTGGTATCCTTATGCTCAGAGGCGCCTTGATGTACGCAGATGTCACAGCGTTCAGATATCCCTCTGACCTCAGGGTCTGAGTAGAACAGGTATTCGCCACCTACCGGTCATTACTGCCTAGGCGTGAAGCAGATGCATGTACTCATTTAGAGCATTTGTGACCTATGCCAGCTATCTTAAAATGCCAGTATGCTGAAGAATTCAGTAAGGGTGATAATCTTGAGACAAAGCCACTTTGTCACAAGATTATTTCGATATATAGTATCTTTGATTGCTATTTAGATTGCTTGGTTGGTTTGTTATTGTAGCACCATGACACCAGATTCAATACCAATGCAACACACAACAAAAAATTAACAACCTTTAATACAGAAAGAATAAAGAATAATTAAGTTAGAACAAATTTATCTTTAGCAGTCACTTCTGAGTTTGCTGCCTGTCACAATTCATCTATTGGTATTCCACAACTTACCAGTGCTGTCATTGTGGTATGGTCAGGAAAAAACAGTCAGCTCGTGGTTACCAACGGTGTAAAATAAATTGGTGTAACCCACACACTGAGATAACCTGCAGCAAATCTGATTTAACCAATGGGATAAATGCATAAAAATACAGTAGATGCCAATTAATATATTGTTGTGAAAACAGGAATATTTATATGTATGGTGGACGTGCAGCCGGGTGAGACGCTGATTCAGAGCCAGAAAAACGTCATTTGGCCACAGTGATCAAGTGGCTGATTGTTTATGACGTACGTGGTTGGCGCTGTATGTTTAACTGAGGGAATCATTAAAGTTGATTTTGCTCTGGCATTTAGTGCATGCATCATAATTCCGTGTAAATAGTAGCACCATCTGTGGATGCTGAATGCCGATCAATGCTGAGCTTGGGACTGATGGAACGGACCTCAACTTTGTTATTCAGTGCAGCTGAATGAGATTCCATTCACCTGCTCTTTGTAGGTCCATTATTGACAAGAATTTCAGTGTGTAACTTTTAATAACTTTGGATTTGATTGACAGCAAGTGATGATGCCCTGCACTGTGCTGAGTGCACTTGAGGCTCATGGAAGAAGGTAGCATTTTATAAATGAAATGTGTTGAAAAGCACTGACTGTAGAGATCATTAGTAAATGTGGACAAATTAAGAGGACTAATCTGTAAACAATTTTTGCTCAGTAAACAAAAGCTAAGTACACAAGGTTGCTTATTAGCAGGAGTTAAGTTTCATGCTCTTGTAAAAACATTCATTTACGTTTTTCAAAAATACTTACTTAAATCTTGCTGCCCAACAGTGTAGTTATTTGTCTTCAGTAAAAGAAACAGGCTGTAAAGAGTATACAGAGAGAGAGAGAGTTTTCTTCCGATTATATCTTACTGCTAAATCCAGTGACGGTATGAATTATCATCCACCCATTTGTCGGTCTCTTGTTTCTTCTTAGTTAACATGAGTAAGGTTTCCTAGAAAATGATTTCAGATGAATGATTTACATGTTAGGCAACAGTTGCAGGTGAATTGTTTAAGTGAATTATGAATGAAGTTAGGTGGGCCAAAGAGAAGGCTTTTCCACATCAATTGAATGTATACGGTGCAAAGGTTTAGCTTCAGAGTTGACCTGAGAACTATGAGCAGATTTCTTCTGAGGGTCAGAATGTCAGATTCTTCTGTTGTCATACAGGCAAAACATGCAGCTGCCAATGAAAACACATGAACATGGAAAATAGAACAAACGAGTCGTCTGTGAATGCGGCATAAATGATTATTGAATGAAGACCATTCTTTTCTAGCGTGACTGGATGGGTTGCGTAGATATCTCGGAGAGGTCCTTTGTGTAGATTATGCCTTTTAAATGATAGCTAGATCTGCATCACTGTACTTGGACGCTGTTGCTGTTCAGGCAAGTATAGGAATTAGATACTTGCAGCTGAGAAGTGTGACAATGTTGCTTTCTTGATTGTGTCATCTCTGTCTTGATGTATGGTCTGAAATTTGGGCTAAGGCTTTGGAGTTCAGCTAGGAAGACTTTTGAATGCAGAGTCCTCTTTGGCCATAGATGGGGAGGAGGAGGAAGACGAGGAGGAGGAGGAGGAGGAGGAGGAGGAGGAGGAGCCCTTAAGGTCTTATAAATCATGCATGGTCTGTTTTTGGTAGAAGTCTGCTGGACAGCAACAGACCTTCTCACAATACATGACAGATATTTGACATCTGACCTGAAGACACACTGACTTCATGACTTTTTAAGTTTCATCTTAGCAGTCATTCAAATGATGTCAATGACTTAAATGAAGAATACGAAGGAACCATGTTTATATGTACCACATTTGTGTACGAATGCGCTGGTATTTGTGTATGTATTTTATACATATTTATGTATGAGTTTCTATGTTTACATCATATATGGTTTCTCTCCATGAGTTTCTTCAAGCTTAAGGCTTGCTTGATTTTTCTTATTAGTTTCCACTGCAAATGCAGAATGAGAAAAGTGGTTTTGTATGGTTTCTGTTTTCACTTTGTTATTGGTTATCATGAAAGAAATGTTATAATAAAAATTTTGGTTTGTTTGAATGTTGTTTAATTGGCTCACTTTTACCTTTGTAACTGACGTTAGTTCGTCATACTTCTATTTTGAAGTGACCTTAGTTGTTCAGATTCTTATGTTAGACGATCATATTTGTGTTATTTTGAAATTGTTCTTGCTGTCTTAAATTCTTCTGTTAGGCCTGGCCTAGTCTAGTTGAAGTTGGTTGATCGATGACTTTGGAGAGAGTTGAAGGAAGACACAGTGGAGAGAATGAGAGATGTGAGAATGGAGTGAAGGCGTTGGCTGCTGTTCGAAGATTTTCTCCAGATGAAGCGATTGACAGGAGTGTCAACGTCCTCATGTGCAACTCTGACCGAGAGGAGTTTGGAAACAGGTCAGTCACGGACACAAACCTTCACTGCCCGCTTCCTCCTCCTCCTACTCCTCCTACTCCTTCCTTCTGCCCCTCATAGCCGCAGTTGACTTTGGCTGCTACACTCAAAGGCGGCATGGTAACAGCACATTTTATTGTGACTGTGGACTATGATAGTGACAAAGGTCAGTTACTGCTCATCAAGTGTTTCTCTTTAGGTTCAGACTCAGTAGTGAGCCTAGCCATAACACAATATGATGCCATGCCTTCCTCTTCTGGATCTTTTCGGTGCAATGTTCGACCGAAAACTGTGTCGTTCAAGATCCTTTTCTAGCCGATTAGTACGAGCGCTCACTTCATAACATGGAGTTTGCAAGTTTGAGCCTCCCCTGAAATGGTTGCTGTGTAGAAACCCTGAACAAATCCTTCAAGCACACTCGTCACCATCAATTAATGTTTTATGATTAGATAGTGATGCTTAATGAATAGAGAAATAATATTAATAACAATAATGAATGTTAATATTCTGGTTGTTGTGGTTCAAGGTCACCATTTGCATGGCATTTTCCAGTATTTGGGGGTTTCATTCACTCTTCCAGTGTTTGAAGGTTTTATTCACTCTTCCAGTGTTTGAGGGTTTTATTCACTCTTCCCATGTTTGAGGGTTTCATTCACTCTTCCAGTGTTTGAGGGTTTTATTCACTCTTCCAGTGTTTGAGGTTTTATTCACTCTTCCAGTGTTTGAGGTTTTATTCACTCTTCCAGTGTTTGAGGTTTTATTCACTCTTCCAGTGTTTGAGGTTTTATTCACTCTTCCAGTGTTTGAGGTTTTATTCACTCTTCCAGTGTTTGAGGGTTTTATTCACTCTTCCCGTGTTTGGGGGTTTCATTCACTCTTCCAGTGTTTGAGGGTTTTATTCACTCTTCCAGTGTTTGAGGGTTTTATTCACTCTTCCCATGTTTGAGGGTTTCATTCACTCTTCCAGTGTTTGAGGGTTTTATTCACTCTTCCAGTGTTTGAAGGTTTTATTCACTCTTCCAGTGTTTGAGGGTTTTATTCACTCTTCCCGTGTTTGGGGGTTTCATTCACTCTTCCAGTGTTTGAGGTTTCATTCACTCTTCCAGTGTTTGGGGGTTTCATTCACTCTTCCAGTGTTTGAGGTTTTATTCACTCTTCCAGTGTTTGAGGTTTTATTCACTCTTCCAGTGTTTGGGAGTTTCATTCACTCTTCCAGTGTTTGAGGGTTTTATTCACTCTTCACGTGTTTGGGGGTTTCATTCACTCTTCCAGTGTTTGAGGTTTCATTCACTCTTCCAGTGTTTGAGGTTTTATTCACTCTTCCAGTGTTTGAGGTTTTATTCACTCTTCCAGTGTTTGAGGGTTTTATTCACTCTTCCAGTGTTTGGGGGTTTCATTCACTCTTCCAGTGTTTG
The DNA here is from genome assembly GCA_964023275.1 of Norana najaformis. Classification (NCBI taxonomy): domain Eukaryota; kingdom Metazoa; phylum Annelida; class Clitellata; order Crassiclitellata; family Hormogastridae; genus Norana; species Norana najaformis. Next base: position 21,689,548 of record OZ029923.1, read on the forward strand.
AGGGTTTTATTCACTCTTCCAGTGTTTGAGGGTTTTATTCACTCTTCCCGTGTTTGGGGGTTTCATTCACTCTTCCAGTGTTTGAGGTTTTATTCACTCTTCCAGTGTTTGAGGTTTTATTCACTCTTCCAGTGTTTGAGGGTTTTATTCACTCTTCCCGTGTTTGGGGGTTTCATTCACTCTTCCAGTGTTTGAGGTTTCATTCACTCTTCCAGTGTTTGAGGTTTTATTCACTCTTCCAGTGTTTGAGGTTTTATTCACTCTTCCAGTGTTTGAGGTTTTATTCACTCTTCCCATGTTTGGGGGTTTCATTCACTACAGCTGATACGCTACTTTCCTATGGCCCTCTTATGGTTATTGCTATTTCTATATTTATTAAGCACCAATACCTAATGGCAAAGCATCAGTCGATGGTGCTGAGCAGTTGTGCATGAAGGACTTCCTCAAGGCCCCTACACGAGAACTGTGTCAAGAGAGGCTTGAACCCGTACTCTTAGCGTTCTGCATTACAAGGCAAGCGCTCTAATCATGTCTGGCGCAGCTCTTGCTACGTTGCTGACGTTGACAGACACTGGGTGACCATTTATACTCTACAAGTTTAGTGGGCAATTCTCACCCTAGCCTTTTGGAGGAAATCAGTGGCACGAACCCAAATCAGATGGGGTTATGGCTGGACTGTGCTCCGTGGATCTGCCTTTTTACATGATCCATGCAAATTGTCAAGTATATGTAGTATGCAAGGGTCACGATCCATGGGTTTAAAAATTAGACACAGCAGGTGATGGAAACACGACGGTGTGCTTTGCAAAATGAGACATAAGCGTGAAGAGCAAGGTCTACAGCCACCGGTCAATTCACCAGCATGTATGACTGCTTTATAAAGTGTCGGGCCTTAGTAAGTTGGCCTTGAAATTATTAAGTGCTGGAGAATGGAGAATGAATTCTCTGTATGAATTGTTTGGCTGCTCTGGCAGACAGCTTTAAAGAATCAGATACAGATATCAGTAAATGGACCAATGTTCTTTAAGTTCAAATATAAATGAAAGCATTTGCTTATGTGGAAAACGAGAGAAATAATAAAATTAGAAGATCAATATATTGGTTGTTTAAAAACAGTGGGGATGTTATCAGAAAGAAGGAGGACAACAGACTTATGCGTTGACAGGAATCTGCCAGAATTCATTGGAGCGGAAGGATATATATATATATATATATATATATATATATATATATATATATATATATATATATATATATATATATATATATATATATATATATATATATATATATATATATCTACTGTTCCTGCCCTGTAGTGGAAAGTGCAGCTATTACTTGACGGACCAGTGTGTCTATTAGGGTGGCCCTTATTTATATGGAGAAAATTAATTGCAAAGCAATATTAAATCTCACCCTTTCAAGATATTCCTTATTATAAAAATGTATTATGTGCAAATTTTGAGGAAAAAATTTTAATATTTACAGGTCACTCAACGACCCTAATGTCTAGCCATGTAGCATTAATGGTAGAATTAAAAAATGTTTGCCGTCAGTTTGACTAAGCCATGCAAGAAATCAAGCTGTAATGAAAACTGCTGTTTTAGCGTTTATTTAACAGTCTTGAACCGATACAGAACTGTTTAAAAATGAAACTACTGTATATTGAATGTATAATATACAGCATGCTTTTATGGTTTCTTAAGTAGTGTTAATTTTCTTGCATCGGGAAAGTTTTCCCGACTCTGTTCGATGAATTGAAGTGCATACTGCAACTGTTCTTCACTCTTAAATCGCCTCCCAGGCTGTGCTGTGTCTTGGATCTTGGTGACACTTCACTCTGCATGATCGTTGGTGACTGCTAGTTTGCTGACAGTTGCCTTGCAGCCTTGAACTCATCCATACTGTTCCATGTATCTGGGTCTTTGGTTAGGAATCGAACCAGCAAGCCCACCATTCCAAATACATGCTCCACATTGTCACAAAATCAGTAAGTCTTCTGCTCTGCTGTTACCAAGTCCACCTCTATGCATTTCAATGGGTCGTTTCTCCTTCTTTCTGTGTTGATGCTTTCAGCATGGCCCGTTCTGTGGCCAAGTCCACCTCCGGATAAAAGAGGCTGAGAAGGATCAAATCCTTGGAGAGGTACCATCGGTAACCGGCTAGCTTGCATGAATTAGCTGCACTGATATCGTGATCCAGGAGCTCCTTTGGAAGCCACAGGTGCCAGGAACCAGTACTTGATGTGAAGTTTTGCGAGAAAAATGTTCACATGTAGCTGTCTCCAAGATTCTGTTGCCAACAGTTTGAACTGCAACCTGAAGAGCCAAACTTTGATACTGTAAATTCCTTTCAACAGCCAACGAGTTTGATGCATCAGCCCAGGGGCTCGGAAGTTTGTCCCATGATTTGGCATTCTTCCCAAAAAGAAAGCATTAGTTGGAGTAGTTTGAGGTAGTCCTCACGGGGTTGCTGATCCTGCAGCTGCCGCTCACGGAATACAATGACTTTGTCTTGGACATCGATGAGCTCAGATGAGGCGAAATCATTGGGGAAGGCATCATCGTATCTTTCTTTGTCGATGCGTGACCTTCTTCTTCTTTTCAACCGTCCTCGGTACGAGGGTTGGTCGCATTGTAGACGATTCTTTTCCATCCACTCCTATCCTCGGTTCTTCTCAGCAACTTCTCTGTGTCCATGCCGGACCATTCACTGATGTTGTCCATCCACCTCTTCCTTGGTCTTCCTCTTGCTCTTGCTCCCGGAGTTGTTCCTTGCATGATCTCCTTCTCCAAACAATCACCCTGTTTCCTCATTATGTGTCCGAAGTACGACATCTTTCTTCTTTTGAGTAATTCAAGTAAACTCCTTTCCACACCAGCCGTCTCTAGAACCCACTCATTTGTTCTTTTTTCTGTCCATGATATTCTAAGTATTTTCCGAATGCACTTCATTTCGAATGCCATTATTCTATCCTCATCCCTCTTTTTGATTGTCCAGCTCTCACATCCGTACATCATTACTGGCCAAATAAGCGTCTTCATTAATTTTAACTTTGTGGGTACTTTGATGTTATGGCACTTCCACAATTTCGCCAGATCTGCTCCTACTCCCTGTCCTCTTGCAATTCTTACTCTTATCTCCCTACTACACTCAGCATCTTCTGTCACGAGCGATCCCAAGTATACGAACGTGTCCACTTGTTCTATCCTGATGTCTTGCACCTTAATGTTACATTGTGCACCTGCCATTGCCATGGATTTTGTTTTCCCTATGTTGATCTCCAGCCCCTTCTTTCTGCCCTCTCTATCCAATCGAGACACCAAGTCCTGCAATTCCGCTTCTGTGCTTGCCATTAACACTATATCATCCGCATAACGTAGATTTGTTATCCTTCTTCCTCCAATTTGAATACCTCCTTTGTATCCCTCTAGAGCTTCCCTCATGACCATTTCGGATAATATGTTAAACAAGGTTGGTGAAATCACACACCCCTGTCTCACTCCCCTTCTTATTCTAAACCCGCTTGACAATATGCCTCCAATTTTTACCTTTGCCGTCTGTTTGCTATACATTTCTGCCATCAAGTTTATAATGTGTACTGGGTAGCCCATCTCCATCATTGCCAGCCACAGTTTCTCATGTGACACACAATCGAAAGCCTTCCTAAAGTCGACGAAACACATGTACAACGGTTGTTGATGCTCTCTCATCTTTTCCATTATAATTCTAAGGTTTGTCACCTGATCTCTTGTCCCTTTTCCACGTCGAAACCCTGCTTGAACATCCGCCAATTCCGATTCTGTTCTACTTCTTATCCTTTCCAGAATGATCTTGCTCGCGTGTGACACCAGTGCTATTGTCCTGTAGTTCTTACATTGTTTCAAATCTCCAGTTTTTGGTATTGGTATATATATTGATTCCGTCCAATCCCCCGGCCATTCCCCCGATTCCCACATCTCGACACATATCCTATGCATCCTGTCTGTTGCCGTGTCTCCCGCAAACTTGAACAACTCTGCTGGTACCCTATCCGGGCCCGCACTTTTCCTTTTAGCCGTATCTTTTGCATGACCATTGTTCTTGAAACCTTTTGAAGACGAGGACTAGGCACCATACATAATCTGAAGGTGGCAGCCAGTACAAGTTCCATGATATTATGTCGATAGCCGAAGTGTAGAAGAGGCCGGCCCAGTAGCTGCTCTAGAACAACGCAGGCACCTGCTGGTCGCCAGTGTTAGAGCTGGTTGGGTCAAAACGCGTGCCTCGGACCAAACCTTCCAGACCCTATTCTCATATTCCGTTGTGCATAGATTGACCAGTCCCTGCGGGTATCTTTGGGATTGACAACAGTTTCCTCCCCATCACTGAAACCAGAATAGGCAGCCTATGCACTTTCTGTTTTCCTGTCAAATCAAACATCAGTTTGCTATCCCTGTGAACTGTCAGGATCGTGTTTGGTTTGAATGCCAGCTGCTGCTTTTCTCGTTTCTTCTGCGTTACTACTGGATTGTTAACCTGTTAAGTGCAAGCACTTCTGGGTCTTGTCCGAGAGCCATAGGCGCTTCAGAGACTTTCACTCAGCCTTTCACTCGGTCCATTTCAATCAAGCATAGCTGACAGTTCTGGTGATATAACACTTTGGCATCCTCGTTTTTGTGGAGGGTTAGCAGTACTTGTACTGGAACGCGGGTGTTGATCTTCAAATGCACGCGGACTTTCTTCCAAGTTGGTGCTGCTCTCCAGCATAACTTTCTCCAAAAGGGTGTCTTTCTGAAGTTTGGATCGCTGTTACCTCCTTTGCAATGTCTCCTCTTTCTTCATCTGCTTCTCCTGTTGTTGGAGCAGCACCTTGTCGACTTCTTTCATGCAGCCCGGCCGTCCCTTTTTCTGCTGTGATTTGAGGAAGAGCTTGTCTTTTGATTCTCGATGAGCTCCATAGCGTTAGCAAGCGCAATGTCAGACAGTTCCCCGATCCTGTCTAAAAACGTAGCTTCTTTGGCTGTTTGAATCTGGGACTGATGACTACTGAAGACTCTTGTTCTTCTTCAGCCCTTGCCATTCACAGAATAGTTGCTTGAGCTTTTTTATCGAGTGTTGGCGATGTTTGGTTGGAATTCCAGCGCAGGACCAGAAATCTTCGACTCGCGGTATGGTGTGGGTTGCTGCCGTTCGGATATCCTCTTTCAGTACACTGTGGCGATGCATAATGTGGCCAAGGACCCTGTGCTTAAATCTTTGCATTGGGTTCCTGTTCAGCAAAGGATTTGTTTCAAATTGGGGCTTACAGTTTATAAAACATTGAGCTATGGCCAACCACAATACTTAAAATCAGTCCTTATTCCCAAGACTTACCATTACTCAGCAAGGTCATCTGTTTGTCTTTCTCTGGTCATACCTTGGACTAGAACTGTTCTGGGTAAACGGGCTTTTTCAGTTGCTGGACCTAAATTTTGGAATTCGATCCCTGTGTCTGTTCGTTCTGCTCATTCGCTTTTGTCATTTTGTTCTCAACTTAAAACTTATCTTTTCCGAATTGCTTATCCACCGTATGGCCAACCACAATACTTGAAATCAGTCCCCTCAGTGACAATCTCATCTCATCTGTTGTGGCTAGTTCATCTTCTTTGACCGTCTTATGTCTTATATAGGAAGTCGGTCACGTGTGCAAAAGACCTGTGTGCAAAAGGACATGTGTGCAAATGAGCCGTGTGCAATTGTGCGTTGTGCAAAGGCTCGTGTGCAAAGGACTTGTGTGCAAAAGAACCGTTTGCACTGTGCATAAGAGTTTATGAAAGTTCTTGCCATGCTGATTGCATACTAAACTTTGGTCTCCGTGAGCATCCTCGAAATGCAGATCGATCTGCTTCAATTTTTTACACAAATTTTTCTTACTAAAATGAAACCATTTGAGAGGGTGAGAGTTACAAATTTTGAAAATGAGAAAATTAGGGCCATCCTAGTTTCTGCCCTTTGGTGTAGGGTTGGTAATAATGAAGAGGGTAGAAAGAGCAGAATGAATGTGCAGAAGGTAGGGTATAAAGCACAGAGTGCTCTGTGAAGAAGTGTCTGCTCAGCCTGACGAAGAATGAGGGCATTTATTTGTTTCATTAGTAATACTCAGAGATTGTCCTGTCATTCTTTAGCATTGGTAAATAAATACCAGTGTTGTTGGGCTGTTATTGCTGCAACTGCTCTAATTTGATGTTACTACAACATCTGCAGTCGGTTGATCAAAAAAGGAGAATGTTTCTTATGGTTTGTTGGGGAGTTGAAGTCACAAAATGATTATCGTGATTATGACTTTAATGGTGCTGGTGGTGGTGATGCCCTTGTGCATTATACACCAGCGCTATAGAAGTTTCTAATTAATATTAATTAGTAATAATAATGGTGATGATGTTGAAAACGATGATGGTTACTGTAAGGCGGCTTACTGAACTGGTCTTTGTGATGATGAATTAGTCTGTGATTGATGAACTGCTCTGTCTGTGGCTGATGAATGGCACTGTGATGTGACTGCAGCAAGTGCTTTAAAGAACCATTCAACAGGATTTGAAGCTGGTTTTCTACATTAAACAAATGAAGCCACATTACGAAAGAATCTAAGCAACCTGTGGTTTTTCTGTCAGCCTTTGGCAAATGATGCTTTCTTCTTAAACATTTGTTTCTGTCTAACATCTTGTCAACGGCAGTTCTTAAACGTCAGTGTTGAAACTCTTCTGAATCCTCTAGCCATCCACTGCTTTGCTGTCTTCTTGTACGTCTTTGACGTCTTCTGGTTAGCAATGGAACACTTCTGCTGGGATTCCTTCAGTTTCTATGTACTTATGTAGACCCTGTGTGTGTATGAAGACACTGTGATCTTGTGATTTTAATCTGACTTTCAGCTGGGTTTTGATGCCTTGTGTTTTGGATAACAGCACCATACAAGTTAATATTTATTATTATTACTATTGCTATTATTATTAGTCATCATTTTTATGATGACTGGCTAAGCCTAGTCAGTCAGTGTCATTTGCCAGGAAATCAACTTGGAAATTAGAAATACAAAATCAATGGTTAGCTTAAGTCCAGTTTTTCATGATGTTTCATTGCGTTTTGTTCTAATGTGGTGATTATGACATTGATTGATGGATTATATGGCAGTCATGTTTACTTACAAGTCATAATCACTGTCTTAATGTATATGGTTTAAGAAAAGCTGCTAACCCACACATACATCTTAGGTTGACCTTGAGTAAGACAATCAATGTGACATTATTATGAAATATAATTTATTAGCTTATTTTCATTTGATATTAGTATTATCAGATCTGTTTCATAGAAGAATGTTTTCTTTATTATTTTTCCAAGATATTTTGTTTTTTGATGCTTGTTAGTTTTGAAATTGTTGTTTTGAAGACCAGCTACCAGTATTGTGTACTTTTGTTGCTTTTTATCTCACAGATCTGACATTTATCTTTAGCCACAAATACTGCACAATCATTAAACATTAGTTGAAAACATGTGGTAAATATCTCTTCCAGTATTTCATAAGGTATTGTGCTTCTTGTTATTAGTTTCCTTAGTTTTTGGTTTCCCTGGATGTGGTTTATGGGTTAATTTCAGTTTTATTCTCAGATTTTAAAAATTAAAACCAATTCACATCATTCAGCAGACAGGTGTCTGTGAACGGGTTCAGGACTGGCTGTTCCTAGTTATTTTTGCTTAGAATCCATTTGAAGTCCTGATTGACGTCCAGTAGAGATCACTGTCTTCTGCTTTTTACGAGAGCAAAGCCTTGGCTCCGGCTGCCTGAGTTTTGAGGTAATTTGTGACTTGCTCAGACAAAGTGATTCTTATGTCACACATTGTGATTTTTAGCCAGAATCAGGCTAAAATGTTGTTTAGGCTGAAATCACACATGTTGACTTTAACATATTTTGGTCAAACATATCTTAATCTGAATGTGTTTAATTAGATGTAAACTTTTGATGCTTTCAAGTGCTTAAATTTAATGACTTTAATGCATTAATCATGATGAATGAAGATTAAAAGTCTTATTTTTTGGTTGATTTTTGACAACCATCTTGTCATCTATCTTGAAGGTCATTTTAAATATTCAAAAGACACAATGTCAATTTTCTGAAAAATTGTACCTTCAAATTTTTTGGTCATGATGTTCAACTGACATTATCTCGGGAACTACTTGGAATATTTATATAAATGATCCATTGTTTTAAACAGGATTAAATGCACTTTTTCATTAAATAAAAATCTGAATATGTGGAAATCTGACTTAGAACTCAGGTAGACAGTGTAGGTTACACATGTAAGCAGGATGGCTTATTTGAAAACATCAACTTTTCATTCAGTTCTTGCAGTTTGATTGGCTCTGAAATAAGACATTTTGGATACGATTCTGACTATTGCACAGAGATTCCCACTTTAGCCAACATTTTCAAGCAGTGTTAGCAGTGTATCTGCCATCGGAAACTAGATCTTCATCAGCTGTGTGACTACATGCAAACATTTCATTCCTCTCAGACTCACCCAGGCAGCAGTGGAGAATCTTCCATTGGCTTTTAGAAAGTGCTATAAAACATCTACGTCGCAGCTTCGCCGTTGTTGGCCCTGCCTCATGGAACAGCCTGCCTGGTGACCTTAGGCGGGAATTCCTGTCTCTTCCTCCCTCTCTTTTCCGCAAGCGTTTGAAGACCGTGTTATTCCCCATTAGTCATGGGAAATTGGGCCGGGAGCACCTCTGATGAGTTTTATCTTGAAGTGGCGCTTTATAAGTTTTTGATTACGATTACGATTACTGTACGATCTACGTTTGCACAAAATGTCCCACGTACTTCGCTTTAGCTGTTGACATTATAAACTAAAACTGAGAAAAGGTTTTTTGATGCCTTCAATTGAATTTTTGTCTCATGCTTGCAAAGTGCTTCTATTCACTGGTCAGCCAAAGTTCTGAGCAGTTGATGGTGTATGTGCTGCTGCCACCTGGTGACTCGGTTGTTTCTTTCGGTTTTCATAGCTGACCCTTGTGACATCATAGAACTTGCACTGCTTTAGTGTTGGTCAGTTGTGTTAGATTTCTAGATGACTGGGCTTTCAAGTTAATTTTAATTTTGTTAATAAGTTTATTATTTGCTTCATTTTAATTTGTTGATCCTCCGCTTTTCTGATGTATATGTGGTCATTTATTTGGCCGATATTCATGCGTTTGTTTAGCATCTGAACTCTTGTCATTCCTTCATGTAGAAAGTATGGAAATTGAATTGGAATTTTTCTGAAGAATTGTCATAAATTGATTCATCACAAGTGTGGTTAAGTTGAATTGTCAGTCTCTGATCCAAGCTGGCAGATGTTTTTCTTAAATCTAACAAAGTACAAGCTTTCAAGACCTGTTCAAACACCATGTCATCTGATCTATTTCAGTGACTTCTGTTGTGCTGTGTTCATGATACACAAGGCATAACTCGATGGTCACTTATAGTTAAACCATTGTAAAAAAAACTGGGTCAGTGATATTTTAGGAATTAAAAACTTTAAATAGCTACTTCATTGCTTCTTCCTTTTCCTGTTTATTCTAATTCTTTCCAGCTTTTCTTCTTCTTCGTCATTCTTTTCCTCTGTCTGTTCATGTAATGCAGAAAATGCAGTTTAAAATGGATTTGAAAATACTATTAGCCAAGTTTTCTAATTGTGTTATTTTTGTGAAACATGCAATCTATGTCAAAACTTGGGCAGAAAATTTATTATTATGGTATTTATTCTAAAAAGTTTTCATTTTCAGTTTCAAAGTCTGTTTTGATGTGATTAGTATGACTGAGCCACTTAGAAGTGTTCTTTGCGATTTATAAACCTGTTTTCGTCCTAAAGTTCTGTTCTTGAAAGTTTCTGGTCAGAAATGATGCATATGATCAGTGAACTAACAAATGTAACAATTTCCATAATTATTTTATTTTCAACAATTAACTATAAAAATGTCTGTGTTCACGCCATTCTCTTGCTTCCGTCTTACATCAGAGTAATTTCTCTGAAAAGAAGCTGAAAGTGAACATTAAACTAAATTGTTCTCATATGTTTGTCTGATGATAACAAAAGCTGGTGATTATTCGTTCAGTATTTGACAAATTCTGTGCAATCATTGTTCCTAAGAAATGGTTGCATTGCAGATCTGAAAATGCCAAAGATAATTTGTTATGTAATGTTTCCTCATACATTTGTGAGATCTTGTGCAACTTGTGAAGTAATTTGATGCAGTCCTTGACTACCAATAGGTGTTTGTTATTTTTGTCAGCTCTTGTACGTTATGTAGGTTGAGTCAGTCAGTAAACCAGTTTGTTTTCTTCCCAGCATGCTTTGCATTGATGGAGCGGACGGTGACAGAGACATTGTTCCGACTTATGGGAAAATGAGACCAATTCATCTGTCTCCGAATCCATCTGCCTCAAAGACCGCAACTATGGCCGTCTTTGAGCCATCCAGCAACAGCATTGAGGTCACTTATCAGAAGGCGGAGCAAAAGAACTTTTTTGATGGACTTCTTGGGTGCTTCAAGCCGGTCTGGACCATAATCGGCAAGGCTGGAGTTTCCGACCTGAAACAACAAGGTAGCCTACAGAAGCTGATGGACTTCTTTAGAATAGATGCATTTTCTGTGAACTCAGTACTCAGCCACCAAAATAGTCTGTGTTATGCAATTGTCTCTCAAAGTTTAAAGAACTAAAAATCAGTTGAATTAGCACAAAATAGCCCTGTCTGCTTTGTAGAGAAAACTGGGCAGACTTATCTGCAGAATGTTTGTGTACTGTAATGTCACCGTGACCTTAGACTAGGGACTTATTTGAAGCATGTACTTATCAGCTTTCAATTGAGGTGAAACTGTTTACCAAATACTCGTTTTTTCATAAAAGATAAATGATGCTGATGTGTGCATATATTTGCATCCATGTCAGCTATTGCAACACCATACATATATGCTGGCCTCAGACTGACCATCCTCTAGCAACACCATACATATATGCTGGCCTCAGACTGACCATCCTCTAGCAACACCATACATATATGCTGGCCTCAGACTGACCATTCTCTAGCAACACCATACATAAATGCTGCCTCAGACTGACCATCCTCTAGCAACACCATACATATATGCTGGCCTCAGACTGACCATCCTCTAGCAACACCATACATAAATGCTGGCCTCAGACTAACCATCCTCTAGCAACACCATACATATATGCTGGCCTCAGACTAACCATCCTCTAGCAACACCATACATATATGCTGGCCTCAGACTGACCATCCTCTAGCAACACCATACATAAATGCTGGCCTCAGACTAACCATCCTCTAGCAACACCATACATATATGCTGGCCTCAGACTGACCATCCTCTAGCAACACCATACATATATGCTGGCCTCAGACTGACCATCCTCTAGCAACACCATACATAAATGCTGGCCTCAGACTAACCATCCTCTAGCAACACCATACATAAATGCTGGCCTCAGACTAACCATCCTCTAGCAACACCATACATATATGCTGGCCTCAACTGACCATCCTCTAGCAACACCATACATATATGCTGGCCTCAGACTGACCATTCTCTAGCAACACCATACATATATGCTGGCCTCAGACTAACCATCCTCTAGCAACACCATACATATATGCTGGCCTCAACTGACCATCCTCTAGCAACACCATACATATATGCTGGCCTCAGACTGACCATCCTCTAGCAACACCATACATAAATGCTGGCCTCAGACTAACCATCCTCTAGCAACACCATACATATATGCTGGCCTCAGACTGACCATCCTCTAGCAACACCATACATAAATGCTGGCCTCAGACTGACCATCCTCTAGCAACACCATACATATATGCTGGCCTCAGATTGACCATCCTCTAGCAACACCATACATAAATGCTGGCCTCAGACTAACCATCCTCTAGCAACACCATACATATATGCTGGCCTCAACTGACCATCCTCTAGCAACACCATACATATATGCTGGCCTCAGACTGGACCATCCTCCTAGCAACACCATACATATATGCTGGCCTCAGATTGACCATCCTCTAGCAACACCATACATAAATGCTGGCCTCAGACTAACCATCCTCTAGCAACACCATACATATATGCTGGCCTCAACTGACCATCCTCTAGCAACACCATACATATATGCTGGCCTCAGACTGACCATCCTCTAGCAACACCATACATAAATGCTGGCCTCAGACTAACCATCCTCTAGCAACACCATACATATATGCTGGCCTCAGACTGACCATCCTCTAGCAACACCATACATAAATGCTGGCCTCAGACTAACCATCCTCTAGCAACACCATACATAAATGCTGGCCTCAGACTGACCATCCTCTAGCAACACCATACATATATGCTGGCCTCAGACTGACCATCCTCTAGCAACACCATACATAAATGCTGGCCTCAGACTGACCATCCTCTAGCAACACCGTACATAAATGCTGGCCTCAGACTAACCATTCTCTAGCCAACACCATACATATATGCTGGCCTCAGACTGACCATTCTCTAGCAACACCATACATATATGCTGGCCTCAGACTGACCATCCTCTAGCAACACCATACATAAATGCTGGCCTCAGACTAACCATCCTCTAGCAACACCATACATATATGCTGGCCTCAACTGACCATCCTCTAGCAACACCATACATAAATGCTGGCCTCAGACTGACCATCCTCTAGCAACACCATACATATATGCTGGCCTCAGACTGACCATCCTCTAGCAACACCATACATAAATGCTGGCCTCAGACTAACCATCCTCTAGCAACACCATACATATATGCTGGCCTCAGACTGACCATCCTCTAGCAACACCATACATATATGCTGGCCTCAGACTGACCATCCTCTAGCAACACCATACATAAATGCTGGCCTCAGACTGACCATCCTCTAGCAACACCGTACATAAATGCTGGCCCTCAGACTATCCATCCTCTAGCAACACCATACATATATGCTGGCCTCAGACTGACCATTCTCTAGCAACACCATACATATATGCTGGCCTCAGACTGACCATCCTCTAGCAACACCATACATAAATGCTGGCCTCAGACTGACCATCCTCTAGCAACACCGTACATAAATGCTGGCCTCAGACTAACCATTCTCTAGCAACACCATACATATATGCTGGCCTCAGACTGACCATTCTCTAGCAACACCATACATATATGCTGGCCTCAGACTGACCATCCTCTAGCAACACCATACATAAATGCTGGCCTCAGACTAACCATCCTCTAGCAACACATACATATATGCTGGCCCTCAACTGACCATCCTCTAGCAACACCATACATAAATGCTGGCCTCAGACTGACCATCCTCTAGCAACACCATACATATATGCTGGCCTCAGACTGACCATCCTCTAGCAACACCATACATAAATGCTGGCCTCAGACTAACCATCCTCTAGCAACACCATACATATATGCTGGCCTCAGACTGACCATCCTCTAGCAACACCATACATATATGCTGGCCTCAGACTGACCATCCTCTAGCAACACCATACATAAATGCTGGCCTCAGACTGACCATCCTCTAGCAACACCGTACATAAATGCTGGCCTCAGACTATCCATCCTCTAGCAACACCATACATATATGCTGGCCTCAGACTGACCATTCTCTAGCAACACCATACATAAATGCTGGCCTCAGACTGACCATCCTCTAGCAACACCATACATATATGCTGGCCTCAGACTGACCATCCTCTAGCAACACCATACATAAGTGCTGGCCTCAGACTCACCATCCTCTAGCAACACCATACATATATGCTGGCCTCAGACTAACCATCCTCTAGCAACACCATACATATATCCTGGCCTCAGACTGACCATCCTCTAGCAACACCATACATATATGCTGGCCTCAACTGACCATCCTCTAGCAACACCATACATAAATGCTGGCCTCAGACTGACCATCCTCTAGCAACACCATACATATATGCTGGCCTCAGACTGACCATCCTCTAGCAACACCATACATATATGCTGGCCTCAGACTGACCATCCTCTAGCAACACCATACATATATGCTGGCCTCAGACTGACCATCCTGTCTCTCTGATGCTGTTGCATCAATGCTTCATGCACCATGTATTGTAAGGATTGCATCTTTGCCAGTTGTTATTGAGACTCTGTGCTTGTATGGTTGTGCTCCGCTGTGTTTTAGGAAGCTGAGGACTCGTGTTGCTTCAGTTCAGATTGCTAACTCGTGACTTTGCTGATGCAAAGTGACTCAGTAGTTCTGTCATTTAGAATTTTGACTGTACAGCAGGGAGCTTCCTTTGCTGGTGTTGTTCCTTCTTTCTAGAACATGTTGCCTAGCATACTAAGATAAGAACTAAGCCATTTGCTGACTTACACATGAACAAGCGAAGACATCTGCTGATCAATAGTGTTGCCAACTCCTGAAGAATATATTCCAGGACACACTTTGTCACTCCCTTCTTTGCTATGAAGGCTAATATCCAACGGTCAATATGGTAACATGATAAACCATCTGTCAGGAAGCCAGTGGGACAGGCATTAAGATAAAATGTGTGTGACCAAACCCACTTGTGAATGCATGATTGTGTGATGTTACTTTATCATGATTTATTGTGATTGTCGCCTGATAATGTGATTGAATCGTAGTAAATAGGTGGCCAACAATTCCAGTTCAGTCAGTTTGGAGTAGGAAATAATTCCGGAACAAACTCAACCATGCCTGAGATACAGTATGGCACTGTCCAAGTCGAGGACTGTCCTGGCCAGTCTGGTATGGTTGGCAACCCTACTGATCATATGGTATTCCGATATCACTAGGTTATGAGTGCAGCCAAGGAGTTCCATGAAGTGTCGTTGTATGTCTCCAGAGGTCTGATTTATTTGGCAGATGACTGGGAAATTCCATTTGAGAAGATATCGGACCTGCAGTGGTTGGGTAGCGGAGCGCAGGGAGCCGTCTTTCTTGGGAAGCTGAACCAAGAACCAGTTGCAATTAAGAAAGTTCGAGACATCAAAGAGACAGACATCAAACATCTCAGGAAACTCAACCATCCAAACATCATCTGCTTCAAGTGAGTATTTCATTCACTACAATTTAAGTTATCTTTTTCATTTTCAATTGCCCTCTGATTCCCCTGTGTAATTTACAGTCCGATAATTAGAGCAGTTTCTTTATCACATAATTGAGCTGGTTGAATTCTTAAAATCGTTTCTTGTAAAGTAATCAGCCGTTGCATTTGATGTTATTTGATGTTGTGTTGATGATGGTGATGATTATGATGTTGATTAATTGATACTGTTGTTGTTGATTGAAGTTGATGATAATGATTGACAGAGGAGTATGTATCCAGTCACCGGTCTACTGTATAGTGATGGAGTACTGTGCTTATGGCCAGCTGTACGAGGTCCTTCGAGATGGCCGTGATCTACCGCCTTCGATCCTTGTCAGTTGGGTCAAACAGATTGCAAGCGGCATGAACTACCTCCACTCTCATAAGATCATTCATCGAGATCTCAAATCACCCAAGCAAGTTTCACATTCATTTTCTTGCGTAAGAACAGTTACATTAGCTGACAAGAGCAGCAGCTAGATTGGAAAAATTGTTGTAGACATTCAGTGTGGCACACAGTGTGCAGTCCAATACTGCAGGTACTGTAAATGAGGTCTCCCTTGCCTCATATGGGGGCGGGGGTATGACGAAGGCACTTGTATCCTTTTCCTAAATTTTCATAAGGAATGAGTGTTGAAGTCCTGAGCCCAGGATCATTACATTACTAGAGAACTTTGCTGTTTAGCTGCTGTTTAGCTTCATGTTAGCTGATGCCAAAACTCTAAGTTCAGATGTTTTATGTTTCCTGTCAGCCAGTTGTGCACTGATAATCCAACTGTATTGAATAATCCAGTGGTACTGATAATGGAACAGTGATTTGCTCAAGGTCATTGAACAGCATCTGCTTAGGATGCTTGTTCAATGACTGTGTAGATCAGAAGGTGAGCATGCTGTAGGCTTGGTCATGGTATTTAATGGTGTCTGATTGCAGATCTCTTTTCATTTTTACCTCTTCATTGACATTCTGAATATTCCTTGGTACATCATGTGAAATTTCCAATCATAATTCTGTAAGAAGCCACCATAAGGAAAGGTTATCTGATCTTTGAATTGCAGTTGTGATGTTTGTCCTTCAACCCCAGAACTACGTCTCTCAAGAGTTTTCATAGATTCATGTAGTTAGTTCCGGATTACACTACATTACATTCACCAGTATATTAGTGCAACTTCTTTCAATTCTCAACTCCATGTACATTCTGGGCAAATTATTGATGCTCACCAAAGAGAGAGAGACAGCCGTTTATTAGGAGGCGGCTGTGACTTAATTGGCTGGTCACCTGAAGAAGTTCATCTGGTGGTGCCAAATTTGAAGCAGCTAGGTTTCCCTTAGAACACAAAGTATGTAAGCCCTTGTTTCTCATTTTTCACTGAGGGCATTTGGGTGACCTATGATGAGCAGAGGAAATGTGGAGCATGCAGCTGAACTTTATTTATATGTTCTGCATCATATCCGAATCCCTCATTCAGAGTATGATTTGTGCTAGTGGGGACTCCTTCAGTCAGGAGGCAGAACGAACAGAGTTATGAAAGGTTGAAGATGGTCACTTCCTGCTCAGTTTTTTTTCTGATTTATTTTCAGTTGTTTTTTAATACATCGATCACTGTTTGTGGTTGACAGTGTTCTCATTGCCAAGAATGATGTCATAAAGATTTCTGACTTTGGAACAAGTCGTGAATGGAACGATAAAAGTACAAAGATGTCGTTTGCTGGGACGGTCGCCTGGATGGCTCCCGAAGTCATCCGGAATGAGCCATGCTCGGAAAAAATTGACATTTGGTTAGCCTCCTTATTCTGATTCACTGGAGACTACTTGTCTTCTGACATCAAGGTACTTGGCGTAGCACCTTTCAAGTACCTCATAACTGCACTGCTTTAAGTAACCCACATGAGCAATCGTGCAGTAACTCTCAGTGCGCTGTGCCCTCACTGTAGCACAGGATTTGGGATCCAGGTCTAGTACTGCGTTATGGCGAGGACTGCGTTAAACTGTAATGGGTTTTTGTGATCAAAATTTCTGTACATGTTTATGTAGCTGTGTATTTGCAGGTAGTATTAGGCTTATAAGAACATTAGAAAGTGGTATTGTCGTGAAAAGTGTGTAAATAAGTTGCTCATCAAAGGTGTCATTGGACTTGTAAAGGTTACTAGGGTCTCAGAAATTGTGAAAATCAAGAATTCAGTTTGTCTGATGATACTGGGTAAGCATAAGTGATTTGGACAGGTCAGCATCTATTTGTTTGCTCAAGAGTCCATCCAGCTGAGGTGATCTTGGGTCTGTCTGAGCACCTGTGGCTGTGCAGAAGATGAATTTTAAGCCATTGTCAATTGTCAATCATTGTTCCCTTGCTCTCCAGATTCAAAATATCGTTTCAAGCCCATATGAGCTTAGCTTGCTTGTTGTGCTAAGACCTTTTGCAAACGATTGAATGAATTTGCTAAACTGTGTTAATCTCAGGTCGTTTGGTGTTTTGCTTTGGGAGCTGTTGACACACGAGATTCCGTACAAGGACGTGGATTCATCAGCCATCATCTGGGGCGTTGGAAGCAACTGCCTTCATCTGCCAATTCCATCATCAACTCCAGATGGTATCAAGTTACTCATGACCCAGTGCTGGTTAGTTAGTCATGGCAGTTATTCTTCTCCTAAGATTCTCTTTCCTTATCTAGATTGTGCATGTATCTGTTTCAGAGTTCCAGCTGTAACAAACTATCTTACTGAGCAAAAGCTTGACATTCTGGCACTTAATGAAACATGGCTGCATCCTGATGACACACAGTCTTTCGTTTCTGATATAACTCCTCCTTGATTCTCACTGCAGCGTGAACCACAGCTTAGTGAAAATGATAGATTTAGCTTTCTCCTACGTGTACCTCTTGCCTTTGTCACAATCTGTCCTTCCTATACCACCACCATCTGTTGAGTTTATGATAGCTACTTTAAACTTGGTTAAGAAACGCATCAAACTTTTATATTTATAACTACTTCCATCACTTTCTCTAAACAATTTTTTCAATGAATTTCAGGTTCTTTTGGAGGCTAAAATTAATTCACCGACTGTACTTATTATAACTGGCAACTTTAATATTCATGTGTATACAAATGATCATACATCTAGTACTTTTCATGAATTCTTTTCCTTTTTTGATTTAAACCAGCATATAACTGGTCCAACACATGTTGCAGCCATGCTCTTGACCTCCTCTTGACAAGATTTGATTGTGATATAATCCAAAACATCCTCTTTAAAGAAACTTATCTTTCTGACCATCTTGCTATTGCCTCTTCCATTGATTTTTCTAGCAAACCTCCACTGAATACGCTGTTATCACTTTCCGGACTTGGCATAAAACAGACGTGCAAAATGACCATCAAGAATGACATTTTGCTCATTACTTCCTTCTTCTTAAAGAAATACTGTCTTGCCAACCACAATCTACATCGAAAGAACTGCTTGATAAGCATATTCCTCTTTAGCTGATGTTTACATTAACTTCTTTGGTGACAAGATATCTAATATTAGGCTGAAATTTTCTGGTATTGCACTATCTAATAGCTTTCATCTCCTGATTACCCACCATTCACTCTTGATTCTCTTGATCCCGCAACTCAGGATGAAAACCGATAACTCATCTTCTCTTCTCATGGCAAACAATGCCTCCTGGATGCAATTCCTTCTCAACTCCTTAAAAGCTGCTTTTATGTGCTTTGAACCACCTTGTTGTTAGTAATCAGTCTGTCACTGGCTGAGAGCTTTCCCTTCATGTTTCATCCATGCATTAGTCTATCCCTTGTTGAAGAAATCATCTCTGGATACTGACAATGTGTCAAACTATAGACCAATTTCAAACTTGAATTTTATTTCTAAACTTCTTGAACATGTCGTTAAAAAGCGACCTGAGGCGCATCTGTCTTCTTACCTCTTAATTCTTCCTTTCCAGTCACTATGTTGCAAATTTTGCTCCAGTGAAAAGGCTCATCTTTATGTCCACAATGGTATTATCTGCTGTATGGACAATGGTAAAGTAACTGCACTAGCTGTTCTTGACCTATCAGCTGCATTCGACACTGTTGACCACGCTGTTGTGCTCCATCACCTTGAGAGCTGGTTTGGAGTATCTGGTTTGGTTTTGCTGACACTGCTCTCCTATGGATACAGTCTTATCTCTCCTCCCGCTCTTTCTCTGTTAAAACTTCGGAAGCCTCTTCTAAGTCATGCCCTCTCACTTGCGGAGTTCCACAAGGCTCCGTTCTTGGACCTCTTCTGTTTATCCTCTACACTACACCACTCAGTTCACTCATTAAAGCATCCTCCGTTGACCATCACCTCTATGCTGATGACACCCAACTATTCATCTCTTTCTCTCCAAATTGTTTCAATGAATCTACAGATCATCTTCTTTGTGTGGTTAAACAAATCTCCTCTTGGATGACATCTAATCTCTTATGCCTGAACCCATCTAAAACTGAATTCATACTTATCGGCCTACGTGACCAGCTCAAGAAAATTCCTGACCCCTCTATCTCCCTCAGCCTGGACTCTGCCTCCACCCACACCTTTAATACTAACTCTTCTGTCCGTAATTTAGGTGTTATTTTCGACCAGAACCTTACTTTTTCTGATCATATCACCCATCTTTCCCGCTCTTGCTTTATGCATATCCGCGACCTTCGCAGAATCCGTCCTATGCTTGACTTCAAAACTGCATCTATCATTGCCACATCCATAGTCCATGCAAAACTTGACTACTGCAATTCACTTTTCCTCAATATTGACACAACCCAGATACATCGCCTACAAGCTATCCAGAATGCTCTCGCACGTGCTGTCACCAAAACCCCCAAACACCATCACATCACCCCTGTTCTCAAATCACTGCACTGGCTTAAAATACCAGAACGAATAGAGTACAAGGTCTTATCCCTCACCTACAACACACTTCAATCCTCCCAACCCTCCTATCTTCGTCAATTATTTACTATCCAACCACTCCGTTCAACCCGCTCCTCATCTGTCCTAACACTTCTTCGCCCTCCCGTCACCTCATCCTTAAAATTTGGAAATCGCTCGATAGCCATAGCTGCCCCACCCCTTTGGAATAAACTCCCGCCAGAATTGCGACAGTTGTCTGGTCCATCATACGAACTCACCAACACTTCACCTCTTTCAGTTTCTGCGCAGGTCTTTCACTCAAGACTGAAAACACTTCTTTTCCAAAAATCTTATCCTGATTCTTCCTCTTCCTCTTATCTCTCTTCTCGCTTCAATTTCAAACAGCATCCACCGTAGCCGTCCGACTGTCTGAGTGCCTGACTCCTGGATCTTGACCCTTTTGCCTATCGATTTTGTTTTGACTGAGCGCCTGTGAATAAGCTGGTTCCCGCGACTTAGCTTTCGTTGAGCGCTGTAGAAATCTCGAGATTACGATTACGATTAAAATGGTTTTAGTTATATCTTACCCATGCACTCAATCTGTCTCTATTGGGGGATCATTGTTAGCCCAAGTACCACTCACCTGCAGTGTCCCTCGGGGCTCTGTTCTTGGTCCTTTGCTTTTCTCTCTTTACATCACTCCGTTAAGTAATTTATGGAATCAAAGTAGTCTCAAACATCGTCATTATGTTGATGATACTGAGCTATGTATTTCTTTTGGCAATTCCTCATCTTCCAGCTCTCACACTGTATTATCTGAGGTCTTTGGCCAAGTGCAGTCTTGGATGGCAGATAACAGACAAAACTATGTTCCAGTTTTTTCGTACTATGCAGTAATTGAACAAATTTTAAATCTCTGAATTCTGTCCACCTACGTAATTCTGTCATATGGCGCCGCTGTTAGGCTCATGATTCAAGTTTTGTATTTGATTCTAACCTATCCTCAGTGAAAACATTAACTCAGTATGGAAGTCAGTCCACTATCACATTTGTGATATCAGCAGTATTATGCACCACATTCCTTATTCAGCCTTAGTATGTGTAGCAAATGCCCTGGTCTCTAGCCATCTGGACTACTGTAACTCGCTTTGTGTTGGCTTTTCAAAAGCTAACTTGTTGAAGTTTCAGAGGGTCCAAAACACCTTGGCCAGTGCCATAACTAAAAATGCAAAGTATCAACATATATCTCCAATTCTGAATTCGTTAAACTGGTTACCCATAAAAAAGAGAATGTTTTCAAGACTGGGCAAATTGTCTACAAAGGTCTATATTTCAGCCAACCTCACTAACTTTGTCTCATGCTGACTCCCATGACTTGCAACTACTCAGCTGGGTCCCCTGACTGTCTCACTCTGATCATAGCAATGACAAGTAGAGCTCTTGGTGACTGCACCTTTCCAATGCTGGGGCAAAGTTGTTATAAGGACAGAAATAATGACATTAGAGTCTCTCGAACTCTCTTCCGGCAAATGTTCGCTCCGCCAAGTCTGTGTTGGCTTTTAGATATCAACTAAAAGCCCATACATTCCTGGACTCATTTCCTCTGTAGGCTGTTTCTGTGTATTCTTGGATTTTTCTCTTCGCTTTTGACCATACTCGCACTGGAAATCGGTATGCATACTGACTTTGCTTAGTTGATGCCTTTAGCTTTAATGCAGTGGCACTGTAGAAGGTCTTGGATTATTATGATTATTATTGTTAACGACCAGTGAGATAAATGGCTGATGAGTTAGCAGTTGGCTGTTAATTTTTATTAACATGGTTATTATGAGCTGTTAAAGTTGTTACTAAAATTGTAATTGTTTCTTTATTACATGCTTCTTCCAACAGTAGATCCGAGCGGCATGATTCTTAGTTTAGATGTTGATTTTGACTGAAGCACAAATGCAGCAAGAGCCAATCCATAACCAGACAACAATTCCTGCTCACCAATGACATGGCCTGACAGTGAATTGTCAATTTCAGATGGACAGACAACCGGTTCTGAACTGCAGAGGTGAAAAGTAGGTGCGTTAGCCACTTTGCCATTTGTTGTGAGGAGTGTCTGTGTGTTGTCTTGCAGGAGCCCGAAGCCACGTAATCGACCCTCGTTTAGAATAATAATGATGCATCTGGAAATTGCCACTCCTGATTGGCTGAATATTTCTGAGGTTGAATTCTATCAACTACAGGTAAGGGATTCTCCTTTTTACACAAATGGATTTTAAGAAACATCTCACACTGGTCTGTTGCCTTAGTCTGTTCTTTGATTCTTCTCAGTCTGGGCCAAACATTATTGAAGGAATTGTAGAAGACATCAGACAAATGAGTGCAACATTCATGGAAGCTCTCTGTAGGTAATAGTGTGATTCACCTCTGGAGAACTGTATACGAGAATTTCTGATTGTAAATAACACCTGTAAACCCCCAGAATACAGGATAAGAAGGTTACAAGTCCATCTGTGTCTCAGGTCAAATGCCAAACGATGGCCCAACCACCCACTGACAAGAGTCACTGAGCTGAGAGAACCCTGGAAGAAGAAAGACTGGACCCAGACAATGAAAAGTCCATTTACAAAAGACAGTTCTTATTCGTAGGAGAAACAGAAGTCTTATGACTTGACTGAACACTGATAAGTAGGTCTTGGAAGAATTGTGGCTAACTAAAGTGCAGTGCTTTGTGCACAGTTTTAAAACAGCTTTTGTCCAGTGTATGGATTCAATGGATTCATGGAGCATTGTGCTGATGCTGTTTTAAACCTGTGGTAAATACAAATACTTTAAATTTTAAACAAAATACTTTATTTTGGCTGAAGACTAAATCTGATGAATGCTGATAGTCTGCTCGATGAAATGTCCCTTTCTGCATGGGAAACAGTTTTAAAGGATGGGTCTCAGTGATGCCATTATGGATCAAACTTATTGTTGTTGGTGTTGCTTTATTCCAATGACTTAAATGGCGTCAGAAAGAGAAGCGTTTGAGACAAGCAAAAGACTCGCAACAAGGGCAGCCTTCCTAACAAAAGGTCACAGATCAGTGTCTTTGGACATCTTTGAGCCCTTTGGTTGTCTGACCTGTACACCCTCTTGAACAAAGATGATTTTAGCTCTGGTCTAGAGGCATTGGCTGTTATCAGACATCGAGTCAAGCACCAGATAAATGTTCAGAAAGGGTTTGGTTCTTGTTTTGTCAGTCATTTTTTTATTTTTTGTTGTTATGTATGTTGATAGAAATTGATTCATTTGATGTTGTCAGATGTCTTGAATGTATGAAGTTCAGTCTGAGTCCAGGCATTGAATTGTCTTTTTTTAGATGGCATGGAAGAGTGAGATAAGAGAACAGCTGCAAAAGATCAAGAGTGAAGGACAACAGTATCCTCAGCTAGAACAAGAACTCATCATAAGACGTCGCGAAGAGCTCAGGTCGGCTCAGTTGCCTACCACTACTTGAACAGTAGTATACTACCTCAGTTGGAAAGTTCTGCAGTCCTCAGCTAAACTGGACACAAAATCTAGTTACCTCCAAATTAGAAGAAAGTAAAACATGCAAAAGATCTTTTATAAAAAAAGCTTTTTTGAAAATTTTCCACATAACGTGCCATTCTTTTCAGACTCATTTGGGGTTTTCAGTTATGTTTTGATGAGGTAATTTGAGTTGCCATGCAACTGTTCACACATTTCTACATATCCAGTTCTTCGTTAGGGCGTTTTTGGTTGTTTAGGTCTCCCAGCTTTAGAGCAGCTCTGGCAGTATAAACAGTGTGAACCATTTGAGCTCTGTGTTGAACTCGGTTCTGTAGACCCAGCTGCATAGCATGGAGTTACAGAATGAACAGCATTTCTGCCAAATCCTGGATATGCAAAGTTTGTGGTCAAAGACGATGTGGAGGCTTCAAAGTGATGCATTAAATTGTTAAAATATTTTGAGAACTGGGGGAAAGTGCAACAAAATTGTAATGTCTATTTTGGAGTCTTGTAAGACCAACTGAATTAACATAGGTGGCCTGAAAAACTGTCATCTGCCATTTCACATGCAAATTCTGGGAGTCTCACTGGCCACATAAAACCTAATCTGTGGACCACATGCAGTCCATGGGTCATAGTTTGCCTTTAACAGGCTTGACGTAAGGTAGTATCACAGCGCGTGACAGAACTTGCCGTTTACTTACCTGTTCATGCCTTACCACAGTACACTGAATGATGACAGAAGCAATCATGTGCAGACGACTAGCCCAGGGTCATTCTAATGTCTGCTTAACAGGTTTTTTATTTACAAGGCTTGTGCAATACTTTGTCACAGTGGATTAGATAGCACAGCAGAAGTCAAGTGCAAGATTTGTTCCTTAGTTCTTATATTGATATAGATGATGCGGGGTTCTGTACTTCTAGGCATGCACAGGATGTACGAGAACTGTACGAACAGAAGCTGGAACGTGCTAACAGCATGTACATGGAACTGACAGCCTGCATGCTTCAGCTGGAGAAGAGAGAACGCGAACTCATCCGGTATATCTTCAACTTCACCATCATCAGTGTCATCATTTTTGTTTTCATCATCATCATCATCATCGCAGTTGCCTTCATCCATTTTATCTGATGTTCCTCAGCTTTCGGTCATTCTGTACATCTAAGTAGAACCACTGCTTTTTATGCTGTTTCCTAGGATAAAAAATGTCTAGCCAGAGAAACTAATTAACAGCATTCGTGTTGTTAGATGACTTCTGTTTTGCCTGATTAATAAAGAGGGTAACACAAAGTAATGTGCTGACTGTTTCCTGGAACAGTCAGTACTTTATTTGGTGTTTTATCTGACCTGAACTTATGTGACGCATTTCTGCTTCGTTTGAGAGAGCGTCACTGGATTTTTGGTTTTGACAGACGGGAACAAGCTCTTCAGACTTATGAGAAAAAGCAGAAGACCTTTGCCAAGGAACTGTCGCCCAAGACACGGCCCAGCAGCAGCGGCAAGTACGATAAGTCTAGTCGAACACCAAGAAAGAAAGGCACCATCTGCTCCTCTGACTCCAGCAAAGGGTAACTCTGATGTCATTATTTCTGCTTTGCTTCTCTATTTTTATGCTTCCTACTTTCCGTGTGCTTTTGATCTGGTTTTTAGTCAGCCTTGGTCTGGCATTTGCTGAATTAGAACTGGCTTTCAACGAATTTGAATCTTTTTCTAGCAGAATTGAAATAGTTTTATCTGATTTTGGTATTTGTTTCAGCTAAATTTGATCTAGTTTTGACCTACTGACCAAGTCATTAGGCATGCTTTTTATTAGCCCACCGTGTATAATAAAACGTAAATGTTTTTGTTTAATTTTTATTCTTTGATACTCTTTTATTGACTTTCAGATTGTTCCTTTTATGTTTAAGTCTGTGGGCTGACTGACATTGGTATCAGTCACAAATCTCAACTTGGTTGACCATCTGGGTGTGATCCGCCCTCTGTATGTATTTATGTATGAATTGGTGCTGACCATTCTGCTAGATGGATGGAAGTATGTATGTATGTAGACACTTACTGTAGCACCTTTCTAGCACCACAATAGCACCACCTGCCTAAATGATATTAAAGTCATTAAGAAAGAAACGTTATCACTAAGAGAATGGAGTTCAGATAACTAGAAAAGTCACCTCTGTTGGGCTCCTGCAGACACGCAGAGCTCAGCCGACAGATTCCCATCTAGACACCGTGTTCAGGGTTCCTGGACTACATAGGATCAAAGAAGAGGAGCAACAACAGGCGATGAGACCTGCAACACACGAACCCCAATGTCATGCAGTCCTTCGCAGATGGTAGAAATCTGTGTCCTTCAGCCGCCAGGTCTGTGAAGGATGATATTTTTCAACAGCTGTTCTGTTGGTTGTAGAGTAGAATGGTAGAACTGTAGACTGGTTAGCACCAATTCAAGGACCCTCTTGGCCGTTCCAGCTGGAGCTTGATGCTGTCCAGCTAGTAACCTGACCTCTCAGAGTGAATGAGTGAAATGGCATCTCACAAGATTTTGATAACAAACAGCTGAACACAGTCCAAAATAGTTTTGAAATTACAGTGAAAGAGAAAAATAAAAAATAAACTCCAATAATGCAGTCTAGGTCATATTAGAAGTCAGACCAAACAAAAATTATCCAGCAAAATCCGCATGTGCCCAACTAACAGATCAAAAACAACATGCTATATGAACATGCTGCCATCTTGGCCACTTGCTAAGATGACTATACATATATATATATATATATATATATATATATATATATATATATATATATATATATATATATATATATATATATATATATATATATATATATATATATATATATATATATATATATATATATATATATATATATATATATATATATAGTCACATGCCAAGATGACTAAATATGACGTGAGTGGAAAAAAGTGACCCCCCTACAGCTTTTGTTTATATAACTCTGAAATATTCATAAAAGTAAGGATATATAAATGGATCTTATCTTGACTGTAATGACTAACGATTTTTTCATCTTGGACAGTCCCGCATTAAATATTTGTGATGTCATTTATGAAACCGTCAAACTGCTGATGAACAAAACTCCTGATTTAATACCTCTAGCACTTTTGCATCAAGCAGTCCAGACCAAAATCCTATAGACTATGAAATCTTGGGAATAATGCAAGAAAAACTCTACAGAACAACAATACAGACTGTCAGTGAGCTACGTCAACGTATCAGGCAGGCGTGGAATGAATTGAATCAACGCATAATTGACACTGCAAGCTGTGAATGGTGGGCGCGCCTTACTCAGGCTTACTGCCTGTGCCGAAGCCAAAGGAGGACATTCTGAGTCCAAATGATAGCTTAATGCACCAAGCATAGTAATGATATTGGACAAAATTTGATAAAAATTAATTTTGAATTCAAGTTATTATGAAGTTTTCCAGGGGGTCACTTTTATCCACTCACAGTGTATATGTCATCATCATCATCATCATTGCTGTCCAATTTACTGCACAATTGATTATTTCCCTCAACATTCCCTGCTACATGCTGCCAAAGCCAAATAAAGAACACATGATAGGAACAATCCTGCCAGGAGAAGAGAGAGACATCAATGTTTCAACAAAGTAAAAATGAGCGGCTTATTTAAAGTTGCCGATTAATTTGGCCCTCTGTACAATTTGGGTTTGATCAAGTGTTTAGCAGTTTTCTAGTTTTTGGCTGGGCTTGTTCTTGGTTTTAGGTTTGATCAAGTTTTTTATGATTTAATTCTTGTAAAGTAAAATGGTAATCCTGTTTGTATCTGCTTCTGTTTTGTAGTGTTTCAACCACTATTCTTCCAAGCACGTTTTTAGTTCCAATATTTGACAAAGATCGCTTCAATTTTCATCTGAAAGACAGTTCTCCAAAGTCAAGCCACAAAGGAGTCAGTGGAGCATCGTCAGCCAAGGCTCGCCAACATCTGAATCGTGCGGGAGATGGAGTGGATGTTATGTTCCAGCCTGTCTCTGATTCACCAGCTAGATTATTAGGCAATGACAGTCTGTATGCTGGGAGACAGGTGCCAGGCCTGTCTTCGCCACGGGATAGGCTCTTCCATAGGAAGCTGTCATCTCCCAGCAGGGTGAGAGGTCGCGGGGTCGTGGTTTCAGGGACTCTTATGGGCCAGAATGATTCTGACGATGATGATGAGGATGATGGAATCATATGCTCAAGGATTCCAAGTCGACTCGAGTCGTCTAGTTTTCCAGTTCATTCCAACGTGCGTGTTGAAGTGGAGAGCAGCGTTGGAAGTGAGGATGTGGCATTTAACTTAACTCAGGAACTAGGACTTGCCGCTGCAGCCACCGCATCCGTATCCTCATCTGCTGCGCTGGGCTTGGACGATGGCTGTAGCTCCCAGCCCATGCAAGCGTCGTGTCTTAGCAAACCCGATCCCCCTCCATTCGTTGCTTCCACCGGATGTAATACTGATCTGAGCTCGATGGCAGGGGATGACGGCAATGATACATCAGTCCATGATGTAAGCCAGAAACCAATGCCAGCTGATGGGACATCATCATCATCAAAATGCAGCATCCATCCATTCCAAGACTTAAACACTCAGTCAGCCTCTGGCGGCGGCTTAAATGATAACGAAACAAAGACTGATATCAGAAGCACCAAGTCCAGTCAGCCAGCTTCAGATTTCAATAATGAAGTGTCATCATCGTCGGCAGCAGTAGCAGTGATACCCGAGGTCAGTTTGATCAGAGTTGTTCCACTGCAAAGAAATTATAATGATTGTTTTTACTCATTATCCTTTATTGTCTGTAGGCACCTGACACTACATATAGACTTTTGTCATTACTTGGATTCCTGAGCTGTCAGACAGACAGACAAAGAAGGCATTTTGGCCTTTTGTCTTTGTTGGTATGGGTAATTTGGTCATTATATAATTATTTAAAAGTAAACGCTTTTGTTTATGAAACAGAATTGAAGAGAAACATAGAATTATTAATCACAATTTTATGCTACCTGTTAGGTGCAGGAATGGAGCTTGACCTATATTATCCTACCTTACCTAGTCTGATCATTGGTAGGACAGGAAGGATTCTGCCTGAGCTGAATGATTTTTTTAATAGGTTAGAACTTTTAAAAGACATATTCAAACGATTTAACTCTGATGAAATGTCAATGTTCTTGTCTTAAGAGCTGACCTGTGTCTGCTTCTGCTGATCTTTGGAGGGGCAGATTTGCAGCTGTGGGGTGCTAAGGAATTGTAATGGAAAAAACAAATAGGAAAAGTTATCAGTTTGCTGACTTGGTGGAACATACTTCTGTTATGCCACCACTCAATCTGTCACAGCTTGTCTTTTAATTGAAAAGTATTTTATTTATTGTTTTAGGCAGATAAAGAGATTAAACAGAATGCCAGGTAAGCAAGTACTTTTTCTTCTGAGAGATCTTAAAAATGAGCTGTAGGACTTTGAGTCTGTCAGACATCCCAAAATATGACTAGTTAACAGATCTAAACAATATGACTTAATACAAGCTGAACACTGGGCTGGTAAAGTTTTGATTTTCAGTGAAAGATTGTTTCATGAAAACAGTCTAATGCAAGACAGCCCTACCACTATATGCTGGGATTATTGCAAATGCCAGGTCAAGTTCTCATGAGCTGCAGAACAAATTAGTCAAACTCGGTGGCTCAGAACTGAGCTGATCTGTGACCAGAGTTGAGAGCAGGAAGACATTCAAAACACTTTTGAGGTGGAATAAGAAGAGGAAGCAAGATAGCTTGAGATAGAACCTTTACATACAGGCTACCCCACCATACCGTCCTTTTTGCCAAGGTTTACTGCTGAGGGAAAAAGATGGGGGTGTTATCAGAGATGAAAGAAAGAATGTCAGAACACTGGAATCAGATTTTGTTTAGAGTGAGAATTTTAGTGAAATGCTTGTGGTGTAGAAGAGATTGAGATTTGTTTCTGTTGGAGAGGATGTTAGATGGCTGAAATCATTGGTGTAATTTAGAAGCAGCCGAGCTGGACAATCAAGTACATTAATTGAAAGCTATAGCCCCTGTAAAAAAGCAAAGCCACATGTTTTAGAACCAGGTGAGGAGGCGTGACCAGCATGAGCCAAAAAGCTGTGTTGTCATCTTAGCTATAGTTGGCTGAACGAGATGAAATAAATGTGGATGATAGAGATTTCAGAATAGGATGTTTGTTTTTGCCTCTGTTGCGGACATGTGTTAACTGACAGAAATGTATACGCATTGAGTGAACAGTAGCTGCAGTCAGAATGTGAACAGCAAACCAGCCACTCATCAAGTAGGAAATGGAGCTTAATTACAGAAGAAGGAAAAGGAAGTAATAATTTAGCGTTGTTGGCCGACTTGTAAGGTCAGTGAAACAACAGGGTGCCAGGCCTTTGTTAGATTTGGAGCCATGTTATAGTTATGCTAAAGAAATAGGGAACTTGCTATGCAGAATGAAATGCTCCTTCTGTGTCTATTGAGTGCCACTGTCTAATGACAAAGCATCAGTCGATGGTTGATGTGAAGTGTTAAGGACTTGCTCAGGGTGCTTACATAATAACTGGGAACCTTGAACCTGCACATTTCACATTACTAGGCAAGTGCTCAAACCAATCGTAGAGTATGTGTATTCAGCCAAAATGTACAATCCTTAAGTGCTGAGATAGGATGAGGCCAGCAATGATTTGCACTAAAAGCTAGATATCAATCAAATGAATTTATTTACGGCAGTACTCTTTTAAAAAAGCAAAAAAGTAACTACCAGAAAATGTATAACCATATGAACAAGAACAGAACCAACTGTACTACAGCAGACTCAAAAACAACAACTCCCAGCTCCTTATCCCGCTCCAAACATTCCCTTGGGCACATTGTCCTGTAGTTCTTTGAAACAACCTATTTCCATTAGACCATTCTCTTCTGAAGTCTTTCAGTTTCTGTCAACAAGCATGATGTGTTGTATAATACTGTACAACTGAAATTTCAAGATGTCCCTTGTCAGTAGCTCAGAGGGTAAACCAACTGTTAATTCAAATTTATTTAGCTGGCGCCTGCTTTCTGTGCCGTTTACAAAGCACAGTGGACAGATGATTTTAAGCCCTATAAAGCTGCTCATAGACAATTATGCGTACATATCCACCTCAAACCTAGCATCATACAGGCCTTCCAAACAAATAAGCTAACTGTGCATCTAAAGCAGATCAATGTGAATATAAGAAGAATCTCTGGCTGTGTTCTTTTTCCTTTCTCTGCCCCCTACACAGGGTGGCAACTCTTTCATTTGATGTATCTCTTGTATTGTTGCTGATTTCTGTTATTCTTTGTTTTGCAGGAAGAGGCAGCAGTCACTCTGCACCAGCTCCGAATGGGATGATGATGATGACGACTATGTTGGTGATGATGATAATCATAATGATGATGAAGATGATGAAGATGATGACGATGTGAGGGGCACTGTTCCAGACCATCTGATGTCATCTGGAAGCACAGAGAACCTGCAAATGGAACTGTCACGATGCATATCTGATGGCCTCTCAGACAAAGAGAACATCATTCGACAAATGAAATATCACGTCAAACATTCTGCCTATCGATTGACGGAGGTAGGTTCCAGAATTACACAAAATTCAAACCGTCCGCATTCTTTAAACTTTTTTAACCAAACCAATTATTCATTCCGGTTTTCTAAAAGCAGAAATAACTGTAATCACATTCTGCTTTTCTTCAGTGCCCAGAAAATTAAGTCAAAAATTGCTTATTCACATCCCTGACAAACTGATTAACCTCTAGAGTATCTCTTGTTCTGAGGCTGATAATCCTGAAGGTAACTGGTCATCAGGCCAAGTTGAAGAAGCAAATGCACTTCATTTAAGTGATTGTGCAGGAACTTAAATCTTCTCTCAGTTGCTATTGAATGTCGTGAAGGTGTAGAATAGCAGGATTACAGCCACACCTGGATTTGAAGTGTTTAATAGAGACCATAAGTGCAGCAAAATTTTATACCAATGCAGAACTTGCATTTGTCCTGTGCATTTTGTCAGAGAGTGACAACTGTTTTGAGATATATGACATTTAATCTGATCTAAACTGATGACCTTTGTAGTGCCATTATCATAATGCACAAGGCATCAATCAATGATCAGTTCACAGTCAAGAATAGTAAGCTATTGGAAAAGTCAAAAAGGGCAGAAAAGCCAGAAGTCAGGCTATGATGGTAGGTTAACAGGTTGAAACAAAAGAGGCTTCAGTATAGACCTGAAGCGTGTTTCTACATATGTCAGGGACCACGGTTTCAGCTCCTCTGAGACGTTTAAAAGGTGCTATATAAATGTCCAGATACATACATGCAGACATAAATGCAACGTAAATAAATGCCATGCTACTGTTGTTGTTTTTAGCTCATTGATTCAGAATTCTCGTCGAGTGCATCTGATGCAATGTGTGATGATTTGCCTTAAATTGGAATTTGGAACGGAGCCAAGAGAAGACTATGATCAGATAGAGAGAAAGAGAGAGACAGAGAGAGAGACAGAGAGAAACTGAGGTGGTGCAAAGGACAGGAAATCAACTGAGGAAGAAGCAAGGTCAAGGAAGAAGCTGTACACAAGCTTTGAGACTTAAGAAGCAGAACAGAGAAGAGAGAGAAAGAAAAGCCTAGAAAGAGGAGGATCTGAAGAAGAGGATGAGCAACAAAATAATGAACCCAAGATAGGATAATTTTCATGACATCAGTTGTTGAAACTGAACATAAAGTGAAGTCGCATTGCTGAATCTGTGTTTATGTCCTCTCTCTCTCTCTCTTCCTTCATATGTTTGTGTCTCTGTCTGTCTAGTCTTTACTCTGTGTCTCTCCCTTCTTCCTCTACCTTTCTGTATATGTTATGCACATGTGCACTCACATCCTGTGTCTCAGTTGAATAAGTATTTACTTATGTATTGTTGATCTGTAAAGAAATAGTGTTTTTCTGAGGACTGCTAAATGTGCTACATAGATGATCCATTATGGCTTTATACACATATGTATTTATGAGAAATATGTTAAGGGTCAGGGAGACTGTTGTGTCTGTTTAGTAGAACTTGGTAAGATTAACAAATACATGGGAACATCATGGGGATACATACACAAAATAC
Organism: Norana najaformis; assembly: GCA_964023275.1. NCBI lineage: Eukaryota > Metazoa > Annelida > Clitellata > Crassiclitellata > Hormogastridae > Norana > Norana najaformis. Next base: position 21,722,300 of record OZ029923.1, read on the forward strand.
ACATGTATGTGTATTGCGGAAATATGCACATACATTTAGTTATCTCTATTATCCGCCTTGATCTGTTTTTTGTTAACCCTTAGCTCTAGATTAAGTATAATCACTTCTGTATTAGTGCTTATCATTGCTTGCAGCAGAAAACATCTGCTATAGCAGTTTGGTTCACTCCAGTCTGCTGAACCAGTATTTCAGTATTTCAACTAGTCAGGGTGTTGCTGCAGAAAAGGTGATTGCATGTGTTGTATATTCTGCTGATCCAAATTTTGTGAGTTCAGTTGCCGTACTACACTAGGATTCCGTGATTTCAGACCAAACTGCTTATATTCATGGCTAAAGTACTTGGATCATGTTTAGGAGTTGCTGTGGTTTCAGAGATTTTGAGTTTAGAAAACCACAAAGGAAGAATGATTCCTTTAAAACTGTTGTGATTAGGACTAATGCTGTGTTGGGGCTACATAAATGTGTGATTGTGACTACTAGTACATTACATTTGATGACATGGGAAGTGCTGTGTTGTCACGTTGTCATCTGCCAGTTAACAAACGGAATGGATTTATTAAACTAACCCTGAATGTCTGTTTAATTCAGATTCATCTTAAGCTTTTGTCAGCAACATAAAACAACCTGCACAGCTGGGTAAGAATGAGAGTTAATGGTGAAACTGTCAAAATTGAACTCCAGTCCTTTTAAAACTCATCCTTTTGGTCATATGGCCCTATTAAGAAATTCAGAGTTCTGGTGTTGAGGGAGAAAAACTGCCTCAGATTCATACAGCGATGACGTTATAATATGTTGTCACAATGGCAACAACCAGGCAGATAACAGTTTCAACAAGTTCTTATTGGTGTTTACTTAAGTACATCCTGATCTGTAATGTTCTCTACAGGGACACAAATATCACTAACCACTTCATATATGAAAGATACACAGAGAACAATAATTTGTGTCTCTGGGTCATTAGGTTACGAGCAACTAATAGTTTGGTGTAACCTAACATTTATTAAATGCCTTGTCATGTATATTAGATACATGTGTCACCTAAGTAAGAAAGGTAATGATAATTTGAACATGAAGTGTTAATTGGAAAAATTTTTAATGACAGACACTGATGCATATAAACAACTTGGACTATTGCATATCTTCATAACATTGTTGTTCAGTTTGAATATCAGTTTAAATATATGTACATTTCCATTTTATGTAAATATATGTAAATAAAGAAACATTTGTGAATATATAGTGTATATATAATTAGGCAAAGTTATAATGAGAAAATAAAGTTAGCATCCTGGTTAGGACAAAGTTCTTTAGGAAAAAAGAAACTTGATAAGTGGAATTCATTGTTATGAAGGTTAAGTAGGCAAAAAGACTTTAAAGCACTGAATGGATCTTGATATTTCAAACAGGTTCCCAAGTCGTCTGGATCTCAAGTTTGGAAACATTCTTTCGGCTTCTTTCGATAAATCTCTGTTCTTTGATCTCTCTCTGTCTCTGCCTGTCTGTCTATCTTTCTGTCTCTCTCTTTTTTTCCTTTCGCATTCACTTGGTCATTCTGTAAAAATTACTCTGCATGTCTCAAATAATTGTAAGGATGTTTTAAATTTTTGAACAGGAGTTTATCCTAGATGAGCATTTTTTATCTAGAAGGCATTGAGTTGCAGTTTCCTAAAATAGTAGCAGATTAATGAGGGAATATTGTTTGTTGATTTCTATATTTTAATAAATGAAACTTGAATTTTCATTACTTTTTTCATAACATATTTGTTCTTGTTTTATTTCTTTTAGAGAATGTGATGGATATTTTGTTCTGTTGAGATTGTTGTTGCATTCATTCCATTTGGCTTTGTTTTCTCGTGTCCACTTGTCTCCAACAACTCAGTTATTTTGTAGGAAATATTAACACTTTACTCGAAATCTGTAAAGTCATTTTGAGTATTGAAGATTGCAAGCAGAAAAATGAAACAGTCAAACGGTGTTGAAGTGTGACAATTAAACTACAATAACGTAATTGCTAGGCCATGTCAAAGGGCCATGTTTAACAGTCAGTGCACGTGTATCGTATGTGTGGTGTGGAAGGTAAAATCGGCTGAAAGCAGATGATGGCCTCTGAAGGAGGCTGATGGCTGCGTCTTCAGGCAAATACAGGGCATATTATGCGCCGCATTACATTGCATGACAACAGCATGCAACATCTGGACAACCTTTGCTTATTATTATTAATGTTAATTAGACACTTCTGTAGCTCTGGGTCTAATGCACAAGAGCCTCAGTTGGGTCAATATCCAGAAAATCCAGAGAATCAGCCTAAGGCGGATAGGCCAACTGAAAAGCAGTGCCCAGCAAGGTTAACTGACCTTTAACTGAATAGGCCTACTTAATTGTATTTCTTGAAATACCTAGCCATTTAGACTGCTGAATTCGAGTCATGGATAGACGCTTACAGGGAGAACAGACGGGTTTTGAATCGTAATCGTAACCCTGAGATTCTACAGCGCCCAACAAAAGCCACGTCACGGGGACCAGCTTATTCACAGGCGCTTAGTCAAAACAAAATCGATAGGCAAAATGGTTTGGTTCCAGGTCAAGATCCAAAAGAGTGGCAGCTATGGTGGGTGATGTCTGGAATTGGAGCAGAAAGAGATCTATTAAAGAGGAAGGGCAGTCGGGATAGGATCTGTGAACGAGGAATGTCTGAAGAAGGGGGCCTTTAATTGTCCCCAATTTGGGGCAGTTTAGCCACTGACACACCGCGGCCTCGGTGCTGGGTGATTACCGGGCCCCTGAAAGGCTGCAAAAATTCCTGCGGACCTGCAGAACAGTCAACTATTTATAGCCAGTCTTACCTCATTTTTAAACAGACCGAAGAAAGGTGTAAACTATCAAGGGTTATTTAACATCGTAGGATTGTAAGTTTGTGCCTGCTTAAGAGGTGTATGTGTGCGTGTGGCGTCAGCCCTTTTCACTGCAAACACTTGTAGGCCTACAGTTTTAGGCCTACTTTTTTCTCGTCAAAGCGCCATTGCGCGTTGCAGTTCGCTTAACATTATCGAACGAAAAGTTCTGTCGATACAATCACAGTTCGACATGACTTTCGCCGCTTCCGAAAACAGGTAAATCCCAGGTTCTTTCGAAGTTCTTACACACAAGGAAGCTTCTTACACGTAAGATGATCTCAGCCACGTTCGATCTCAAACAAACACGCGCACAAAAACAAACGTACGAACTGAGGTTTTCGAAGGCGTTTCTTTACGTATACTGTATAATCTATACATCTGTCTAAGTATGAATGGATGTATAAATATATATATATATATATTATATATATATTATATATATATATATATATATAGATCATTCGTGTTTTCTCAATGTTTTATGATAAATGAACAGAACGCCAGATACTTTGTTTATGACGAGCCTTGGCCTCTATTGCCTCGTCATCTCGGTCCCTCTTTCTCTCTGTCGCTCTCTCTACGTCCTTCCCGACTCCGACTCGCATCATCATTATGCGGGAAATGGTGTTTCATGAGCTGCTGCTGTTGCTGCGCCAATTGCTTCTGTATGCTGTCTTGTTGGTCTGTCTCTCACTCTCGTCACTCTGTTTCCTCCGTCTGACTCTCGTGCCTGGGATGAGGAGAGACTCAGAGAACCAAATAGCCAGGCAGATGAGAAGAGTCGAGTGCCGAATTAACCGATTGGTTATAGGCCCCATGTAAACGGAGACAGTGGGAGAAAGACAAAGCAAACAAAGAATTGAACGACCTAAACAGCAGGAGAGGAGACTCTCGGTCAGACAGACAGATGGGCAGACGGACGGACAGGCAGACACGTAATTCTGCGTCTTCGTGGTCATGGATTGGGCATCGATTGGGGCTTGGTTCTGCTGGCGTCGCCTGAGCACACGGGGGGAGGAAGCTGAAACGACAATGGACCATCATCCAAGGCCTGTGCTGAAACATTCATTCGAGGTCAAAGATATATCCCCAGGAGACAATTTTGATCTCATGGGAAAACTTCATTGCGAGTTTGACCCACTGGAATGTAGTTCAAGATTTAGGTAATAAACCTGGGCATCCTGAAGCATCTGGCCTTGTTGAACTTTGGAATCAGTCTTTGAAAATGACTCACCAAGTGATTCAGATAAACCCGAGGCAGTGGCATACACGTACTTTGATACCGCTTTACGGTTAGGGCATTGACAGAAGTGCCTGATGCCAATACTGGCTTAGCACCGTATTTGCTCGTCTTTGGAAGAATGCCTCCTGGGCCTTTGTCCTTTCGTTACTCTCCAACAAACATGGTCAAATAAAATCTGGATTCCTCTGGATTTAGGTCACAAGTCCACCAAATTTTTTACAAAAACTGAGGTAAAATTTGTCAGAGGCACTAGAAAGTGCTGGTTTGCACACTGAAACAAAGCAAGAACAGTATGGTTATCAGCATAACAAGCAAAAAAAGCAAAAATCTTTTGAACTTGATCAAAATTTGATTGCCTTATACCCAACGTCATCACACAAACAAAAGTCTAGATGGCAGGGCCCTTGTACAATCTTACAGAAACGGTGAAGAGATGTGAGTAAGCCGGAAGGAAAGTGGACCACGTCAACAAAACACAAAAATATTTGGCAAGGTCATTGGTGTATGGGCTCAACGTAGAGGCCTTTAGTAAAGTACACAAAATGACAACAAAAACTGACACTGAAACAGAGCCTTTGCAAATCGATAATAAATAGTGTAACTGACACTCGTACAACAATAAAAACACAGTTGCTTGACGTGTTTTCTAAATATTCTGACATAATTTTTCTAACAAACCTGGTTTTTGGACTGTCATAGAGCTGTGACCTGATTTTGTTCCGAAAGTTTTTTTGCGTTGGTCAACTTGTGCACTTATATAGTGGTGGCAGTGATGCTACAGTTGGGGCCGTTTTGACCCAATGTGACGATGAAGGGAGTGAGAGGACAGGTTCCTTTACCAGTGTAAATCTGACGGAAATGCAGCAGATATTGGCAAAAATTGAAAATTAAGTGTACACAATTATTTGGGTGCTTTCGAAGTTGAAGGATGCTATTATAGGGTAATGCATATTGGTATAATATGTACACATATCACAATCCTTTAACATATTTGTAAATTGCAATGTCGAAGTCAGCCAAACTTGTTGGTTGGACTCTGACACTGCAGGAGTTTGATCGGAAGATACCGTAAGGTAAAGAAATGAAACGTTTAACATGTTACCAGACTGCATGTCCAAGATTATAGCCGAGATGTAATGTAATACGTGAACCTCTTTGGGGCAGGCAAAGAGAGTGTATTTAGTTCAGTTAAATTAGCAAAGGGAAATTGTTGATATGTGTAATACCTACAAGTTATAAATTACAGAATTTAGAAATAATTTATAATCTTTAAAAAATGGAATGGAGGAAAGCCACGTGCATAGACCTTAGGCCCAACTGTACATGTGGATTGTGTGAACGTTTCTGCAGTTAATGTACTTTGCCTGTTACTTATGTTAATTAGCTGAAGCGTGCTCAGAGGCAGTAAAGCACGACACTCTACTAAGACAATATAAGTAAATTAGTTAAGTTAGTCAGTCTATATCTAGACAAAGAGTTTGGCAGCAGAAGTTGGTTGATCTGTTTGTATCTTAGACTATTTTTACATCATATCTGAGTTGATTTCTAGCAACAGAATTGCTCAGAAAACCAACAAGACAGAGATCTCCAACTACAAAAGTTGCTGCCTCTGTGAAATAAATAAATTTATGAGGATTGACAGTCAAAAGATGGTCAAGTAAGGTCAAGCAACCACGGCTGAACATAAGCAGAAGCCATCTCAGTATCAGAGTACACACAGATCGACATAGTGAGGACGTAGGGCAGCTGCACTGTCACAATGCCTAATAAGCATTCTCAAACTCGGTAACTCAGACCTGAACATGAACATGTGCTCAACTGAGGTATAAGAACTAGGACGAGGAGTTGATCGTCAAGGTCTTAGACTAGAGTAACAGGGACTCAGACAAGACTGATACACATACATGCTTTCCATAATTATCACTATGTCACTTTAACAAAACTCACAAAAACTCAGTGCATTCCAGCTAGGAACTTTACTTAATGTATGCATTTTTTGTAGCCCTTCTTTCAACAGGAATCAGTTAAATAAGATGTTACTGCTTAGATTTTAGAAGGCAATGCTGAGAAATAGCTTTGCCTCCTAAAGATGACTGACTTGTTGTACAGAAGACCAAACCCTAACAACATCTCTACCAAAATAAGTTAATGCCGGCCATGAACGATCACAGAAATTAGTATTTGATCTGATGAGCAGCATCTTTAGCATACAGTACCAACTCAGGAAAATTATTTAGAATACTTCTTCTAAAACAGGCTGTGAACAGCCACTTAGTCGGTTTCTTTCTCATACATACATGCACAATCATGCTTTCACACTCATTCATAGCACTATTACTCAAGAAGCAAGTGCTCCACAGGCTGATTTCGAACTTATCGAGATCTACGCTTTATGAACTTATCTCGAGAACTGTTGTACGTATTCAGCTGTTCATTCGTTTATCTGTGATACAGTTACTCTGAACAGCGATGACTGCACTGGCATCATGATGCTCCCTCTCTTGCATGGCTTCGCTGGTGAATTCTGTGACAGATGCTTCAGACTGTGCGCCCGACGAAGCTTTGTCAGCTGATGCAACTTTTCCGATTTCATTCGGAAACTGCTGCAATGTCGGTTCATCTTTGGAGATTTAATTGGGAGAAGAAAGGCTGCCAGTTGGTTCTCTTTGTTTGCATTTCCAGCTTCTTTATCCATCTTCTCCTTTAGGTTAGAGCAGCGACTTCTCTTTCGTGGTGTATGCTCATCTTGCACATCGTGCTCCAAAGCACATGGGTTGACTTGAATTTCTGGTACCAGTGCATCTGCAGGACTGGTGTCTGGCACAGGCTTCAGACAAGGCAACGAGGATGCAGAGGTACTAGTGGCACTTTGCACGATCCACAAATTCTGCAGACACTCGCTTGCGCTTGGCCGATTTCTAAAGATCAAGAAACAGATGTCAGTATCAACAAGATTTTATCTGACATCATTATCATCTTCTTAGGTAGAATTGATCCATTAGGATTGAAGAAAATGTTTGGATATCAAAACTGATAGTCGGGCCCATCTGGAAAGGACAACTAGTTCTCAACTAGAACACTGGATTTTTGGAAGAAGTTTGGCAGCAACATGTAGCACAGGCTCTAATGCAAACAGCTGCAAAGACGATGAGGAACAAAGCAGACGACTGAACTGCAGCAGTCCAGTTGTGTGAATGGATTAACTGTCAAAACCCTCTCAAACCTTCTCAAAAATTCATCTGATCATCTGCCCCAGCAGTGCAGTTTGAAAAGTATTGGCACTTAATATTTGCTGCTTTAAATGTGTTATTACAGTTGTATAGTTGTTAACACTTGTTCTTAAACTGTAAGTTTATTACATTAACATTTGCTATTTCATTATCACAAACATGAGTTGGTTCTATAATTATGCTATATAAACTTTCTTTTATATCCACCTATTCTACAGAAGCTCATAGTTTCCTAAAATCACCAAAAGTGCCTAACTATATCTAAATATTTATATATCACCCTTCTACAAAATAACGAAGGCACCTTAGTGGTTAACGGTAAACTTCTGTAGTTAAACTAGGAATAATTTGGCACTATAAGGTCAGTTATTTAAATTTTCCAATTATAAAAGTAGTTTTTATTTTCAGCAAAAATAATAAACTGGCTTTGCAAATTAATTGCCATGAATCATTTGAAGTGTGTCTATACAATCTTTTAAATGTTTATATGCTTATGGAATCCCTTAGGCATAAGGATTGGTGAATGGTTTATGCCATAAAGCGCTTTTCTGACTTTAAAACCTCTCAGTGGATTGATTTAAAATTCAGTGGAAGTGATAATGCTGGTGAGATGTACAATCAATACTATTAAACTACTCTTTAACTACTTTTGAAGTAGTTTAACTAGTCAGTAATTTATTAACACTGTTTTTTTCAAATTTTACATAAAAATAACATTTATTTACAGAAAGTGAAGCTTTAAAAAATTAATCTCATACAACCAACATTTTTTATCAAATGAGGTTTAAGTCACTTAATTTTGGCAAATCCATTAATTTTATATTGAATTTTGACATACTTTTAATATTTTTTGCATTAGTTAAATTCCATGTTTTTCTAGGTTTTTCAAAAGGTTAGATAGTAATTCTTATTTCTGATACTGGGCATATTTTGAGCTTTTAAAAAGTAACTCTGAAATGCAAATTTTAGGCCAAATAGAAGCAATGCAAATTTGAATGCAAAGTTTTTTGTACAAAACTTGAGTGTTTTCAAATTGCAATGGTACCAGACCGAGCACGTTTTTGTTTCCAACAATGCAAAGCTTGAGAAAATGCATCCAACCCATTTTAGCTAGAGTCACAAGACAAATTTTCAACCTATCTTAAAACTCTAAGGTAGAAAAGGCACATTACTGGTGTTCAGTAATCCATCAAGTAGAAAATCGGTTCAAGCATGTCTAATCTAATCTAAAGACTTCTATAGTGCCGTTATCATAATGCCCAAGGCATCAGTCGAAGGTCGCTTAAAGTGAAATCACAATCAAAATCATAATCTGTTGGAGAAGCCAGACTGAATTCCAGTAGGTCAAAGAAACATGATGCCAGGCTACGGTGGGTAAGCAAGTTCAAAGATAAGTGTCTCCAGTTTAGATTTGAATGGCATCAGCCTACAGGTCACATGGTATGTGACCTTTGGGCTGACCCAAGAACATGAACAACTTAAAAAATGAACAAGGTATGTATATGTTGGGAGTCACTAATCACTGATAATTAATTCGATTGTTCCCAACTTTTGTAAGGCAAAGGTCTTTATGATATAATCACCTGTATCAAATTTCAAGTAAATTAAATCAGTTCACGGTTTTGGGATTTATAATGGGGTAAAAATACACCATATCCTATACACTAGAAACTTGTTACAATGCTGTCTTTGGAAGCCACAACAAGAACCACTTTATAACAAGATCATATTATAATAAAAAGAGCTGTATTTATTACTCATATGTGATTCGCTTCGGACATAAATACTGAGTGTTCTGAACAGTTTATTTGTATTCGAGTGAATTGTTTCTTGAATCTGAATGTGAATAGTATATGCTATACAAATTTTAATGTCTACTAATAGTAAATTTGCTAAATAAAAAATTAAGTTTCCATTTGTGGTTACCATTGCTAATCTAATTTCTCTTTTAACTTCCAGTTTAAACTTTTGAATAAAGCAATCCTTAATGAAGCAATCCTTAAGTTCTTAAGTTTTCAATAAATTAACTTACACAACCTAAACAAATGCATTCAGCCATGAGTAAGTGACATCCAAGATGGAAATATATAAGGTCATCAGTAGAAAGATCTAAGTAATGCCACACGTTCCATGCATAAGGCATCAGTTTCACATGGCACTGGCCATTGGAAAAGTTTTACAACAAGCCTTTAAATAATCCCTTAAAGCACAAGCATGCTCATGAAATCATGCACTTGAAATTTGCTTCACTGCTAATGGAAAGTTTACTTGATAAAAATTACAACTCAGCAAACATGAGCAACTTTATATAAGAACAAAAGCGACTTTATATAAGTACCACCACAAAAGAAGTCAAGCCCACAAAGTTCTGCAGACAAGTTTGATTTTTGGGCTGGATGAGATTCCTCTCATGCTGAAGTGTGCTTCACACAGCAACTTCATGCCTGGAAACCAAAATTGATAGAATCCAAACGGAACCTTGCATACCAAAAACTTCAGGTCCACTCATTTGGTGACAACAGAATGAGCACATGTAAAACTGCAGGACATGTGCCCAACCCCTTCTGACAGAAATCTTTCGCTTTTGGCTGCATGCAGCTGCTAACTTATCAACAATACGGCGAACCCAGATTGCAAAAGAAACTAGAGCTCTGCACTCCCATCAGAAATTATCCAATAAAAAATAAATAAGTAAGTAACCAATAAGTAGCAGAGTACCACAAGAGGTTTTCAAAATACTTTTAATGGCTTAAATAAATTATGAAATCAGGTAAATTTCAGGAATACATAAAAGAATGTTCAAGAAAACGTTCTCATGACAAAATGCATTGTACCACGTAAACTCCTGCACAAATGTTGGAATGAAGTATCGAAATGTGTCAAATTGTCTTTTCAATTTGTGCCTGGTACAGATCCATATGTGCTCCACATTCTGTGCACGCTTATCAGCACTGCTGGTATCTACAAATCTGTGTTCATCCACAACAACAGAATGCATAAACATGCCAGATTCTGAGTTTTCCAATTTCCCATAAGCTCTCCATTCATTGGACATACATGCTTTAAAACAGCTTCATTCAGCTTCATTCAGAACAGGCTTTACTCCTGTTACTAATTACTTACATATTTATTGGATATTTGCAGTGCCCAGTGCCCAGTTTTCTCTTGCAATCTGGAACGGTTATTTTGTTGATAAGCTAGCAACCAAGTGGCCACAAGTGAAAGCTTACCACTGTCACATCAATGACAAATAAAGATGTCAAACTGGAGATTGCAAGCTTTGGAAAGCTCAACAACTGTAGGCAAGTTAGTTATATTAAACATTTAGAAAGCTTGTATCTAGTTTTAAAATCATATTTACAAATTATTAATATTTTTAGCATGTCCTGTGTTTGCAATTACCTACTATTTGTATTCAGCCAAATAGTGTCTTCAGTCATTTGCATTTGGCCAAATAGCAAAAATGCTGTTCAGTACAGCTATAATAACGAGTCCAGTCCCAGCATGGAATTTAGGATTATTGGTACAATTTCAGCATCTCAATTTTAGCTTGAAATGTCTATACAGAAGCACAGTAATGGATACTCTTTCTTGTCTAACTAATAACCACTCTTGCAATCATGTCAGAATTGAATGAAAGTACAACATAAAATTCACATGATAAATGTATTTGCTTAATTAGTCAAAACAAGATTATGTGACTCACAAAGGATTTTTAACGAGCAGAGATCTGATGAAGTTGACTGCTGAGGAAGAAACGGAAGCGAAAAGTTCTGTTGGAAAGTCAAGATTAACCTGTGATATGTTGAGGTACATTTCTTGCTTTGTCTCACCAGAAAATGGAGAGAATCCCGTTAGGAGGACGTATACAAGGACACCAAGGCTCCTATCACCAACAGATTATGTGTATATCTCAGTGTCAATGCACCTGACTCAGTGAAAGCAGATTTATATTCCAGGAAAATGTCCTTAAATGATATTAAAACCATCCTGACGTTGATCTGCATAAAAATAACTGAGTCAAAAAAGTTCTATCTAATCCAAGCAGCATGTGGAATAAGAACAGCTCATGAGATCCTGCAGGAGACCTAGAGAAAAAACCAATACTAAGAAGGTTTATTTTACAAGTACCTGAATTAAAGTCAAGTTGTTGGATGGCATGACAGTCTACTAGCCTAGTCAGTGTGCTGAACTATCACCTCTGAGGTCAGTACAAAATGATAATACTAGGTCAAAATGATAATGCAAGATTTCTGTCTACTAATGCCCTCTACTGAACTCTGTCACAACAGGAGTGCATAAATCAACAGATGACTAGCTACTAGTTGAAGGATCAAACAGTGAGGCTGAGGACTGATCAGACAGCCTCATAAGCCCAGGATACGAAAAAATCAAGTCACTAACACAACACACCCAAGCCTTTCTCTCGAGGTCAACGATACATATTGGTATATGTCACAGAAGTCTCCTTTCATGACAGAAACTGGGATAGCTAGGTCAAACAGTATTTTAAGTAGGTTAAGCACATTTTCCAGCCTCTGAACTGAATTGCCTGAAATATAAGTAGAGTAACAAGAGCATTAACACTCATAAAAAATTACCAAATATTACCAGATATCACATGCAGTTTGAAGTGGCTCATAGTCGAGAACTTCTGGAGCTAAAGTAATAAACAATTAAGCCATTAAGTACTTCACACATGCTGTTTGGCAACTTCATTTAAACTAGCTCTTAAAAACAAATGCAAGTTTACCTGAAAGCACTATAGAAAGGTCACAAATGACATCTACAATGGCTTTACTTCATGAAGTTCTATACAGCAAAAGCATCAAAAAAGGCTCAGTTGCTTATTTGCCTGTTACCCTTGTGGAAAAACTTATTGAGGAGGTATCATGGTAACTAGCATTAACTATATCTGCCAAACTCCAGTAGAAATTGCAACAGCATAGGAAAACTTTTCACAGTTTGACAAATAAATTTTTTATTTCCATTCATTCATTCAGAGCAACCTTTCAAGCACTGATAACAGATGATGACCAGCAGAAGTCGCAGATGGGAAATGTGACTGAATATATGCGGTAAGACAAACATGTGACATGAGGCTAAAAATAAGCACAGGCTCAAGAACTAAGTCCCAAGTTGCGTCTAACACAAGGTTATATGATACAAGCATCTAGTGCAACCACATAGTCATGACATACAGTCACCTGCTTTAGACAGTGTCAAATGCAGCACTTAACGCAAGAGAGCTTAAGCAAATGCTTTACCAGAGTCAACTAATTGAAATATATTAGGTGTACCCATGAAAGAATTCTTGACTGAAGAATGTTTATGATTAGCAGATTGAAAAGCACTAAGATTCGAAGATGTTAAGTTAAATGCCTCTAAAGCTGTACAAGAATAAATAGGTGTTCAAGTAATCTTAAATGTTAATCAGTTTGAAAACAGGTCTGTAATTTGCCAGGTAGCCTTATGTAGAACAGGATTTTTAGCAGAAGCAGCACAAGAGGAGAATTAAAAGCAGAGGGGAAATGGCCTTCACATTAGCAAGATGAGCAATGAAGATGGCAAACCTATAAGAACGGGATTTAATAAAGGAACCTGGAATTTAGCCAAGTTGTGAAAACTTAGAACACTTCCAATGAGTTTTCAAACCATCTGCACTGTGACAGGAAGTAAGTACAGACCCCATTGTTAGTACATGGAACATAAGAAAACAGTTGCCCTGTATGGCCCATGTCTACACCTTAATATTAGACCTTTAAGTTTTTAAATTTTACAAATATCACTATAATTGTAATCTGCACACCCATATATAATCCAAAACAGGTGAATATTTAGTGATCTGCAGAGAAATAGTAAAGGTACTGTAATAATAACGTAAAGGTAAAATCAGATAACATTTCCTCACCGACATAGTCCGGAGTTCCAATTATTTCTCGGACGACTGACGAACTGTCAACAGACCTCATCAGTCCAAAATCGCAAAGCTTAATACGACAATCTGGGAAATTCCCCATAAGCAGCAGATTTTGTGGCTAATGAAAAACATAAAAACATTAACCTCATTGTTTATATATTAAAAATCCAATTTTCTGGTTTAAATGCGGAATTCTTGTTGAATTAATTCAAATAATTACTATTTGAGTAACGCATATCTGCTTCATTCCTACTAAGCCCGTGATTTCTATTGGGCACATAATGCATAAGACTAAAGGCAGCTGAAATGGAAATGGCCAATCCCAGCTGGTAATTATGACCTTGTTAGAATGAAAGTGACTAAGAGCTGATTGATCACAGTTTAAGGCCATCTCACAAAGTTTTAAGTTACTTACTCATAACTTTTAGATGTTTTTGGTGTTACGTGAAAGAAACCAAGTAGATGTAACACCATACCTCATTACAACATAAATTCTGATACAACACGATTCGGGACAGATCTCAAATTTAATTAAGTTATATTCATATAGTTGTTCTGGACATGGCCCCCAAGACAGCATTTGTCATAAGAGATAAAGACTTTTGAGTACCAAAACTGATTACATATTTACTTTTACCTTAAGGTCCATATGAACGAGCTGCTTGCTATGCAAATAGACCAAAGCCTGCAGAACTTCTGATATGACATGATTCGTTTCTGCTTCCTTAAGCCGTTCTTGCATCAGCAGATGATCTCCGAGTTCACCCCCTCTTACACTGCATGACACACATGGAATCAAATATATAACACATAATCAAAAGAAACATAAGAGAAAAACAAACTGTTTAATTTCAACACCAGCAGGTATTGCAAACTAGACTACAGCAGTTGGGGGATGTAGTGATCCTTCCTATGATATGACATTTTATCTTGATTGTCTATGTGTAAGCTGTTTCTAGGCTTAAATACAGGATTATGATTGATATAAAAACTTAGGAATTTAAGCAAGAGTGGTAATATCCAAGCAAAACAAAAGACACCCATAAAACAAAAAATTAAGCATCAGTGCTATACAAACCTAACTACTGGTCATCTGCCTTAGACCTGACAAGTATTAATGTTAAACTTTTAGTGTTTTAATGTGTCATAGCTATTTGTGTGGCTATCTACACTCCTTTTTCAATGGAAAAGTTCTGTATATTAACATGGCTGCAGACAGGTGAAATCAGTTTTTGGGTTAAATGCATACGATCAACAAACACTCAGCATAAAATGCATATCTCTGATAAGATTAAGTGCAATTCTTCATGTTATCCGTACACTGCATGTTGACACAACTGTGTGCCTTTGCATGCTTTATAAATTTACAAAGAAATAACAGGCCTCTGTATTATTTAGCAAAGTGTTCCACACACAGATTAAACTGAAACAACTATGTTTACGTAGGTTTTAAAAAATGCCTGCACATTGGGCATCAGCGTCTTTGTCCAATGTTTAGTTCCATCCATTACTCCTATGCAGGCTTTCATGAATAATGGAATCAACTAATTTCTTTAGAAATCAGATAACTAATTTCTTTAGAAATCTGATTCAATCTGCCCTTGGAAATGTTCTTTTAACCACTCTGCAGCTACCTCACTGGGCTACGAATTAATGTTACAGAGTTATGTGATGATGATGATGACGATGACGAGGGCCATAGCTGAAGAGTTTTAAAGAGCAGGGTTGAAACAAATATTGTGGAGGTTAAAATTAATGGGGGTTTGAAGACAAAGTTACAACATACAAGATAAACACATGAAATAAATTTAGTAGTAATGGTGATAGAAACTGTCTTAAATCAAAGCCATGTTGCTTTGACTTTAATCTGGAGTTAACTAAGACCTAAAGAAGCATGAACATGAGCACTTTTTAACATTTTTTGCCTAAGGGACAAATTATGTGGCCTCCTTAACCATTCAAATATAAAAAATGAAATTCCTTACACAAACTGGCATCAAATGAGCCATTGTGTATGAAATCAGTCAAGGTGCTTGGGTTGTAGATAAGCCTAGCAAAAAAAAAAGAAAATCAGAAAACCAAAAAGCATGTTTTTGATATTTTGAGTGTCTGTAGGGCACCATTAAACCAAATGCACCTAAACGTTTTGGGGTAAGGGATTCCAAAAAATGTTATAACTGTTGTCAAATTTTAAGTGAATCAGTAACAGGGTAAATGTGATCAATCACGCTTAATGGATACAGCCATTAGCTGCACTACCAGATGAGTAGGTGACTAGAAGCTGAGGAACATTTAGTTTGCTGCTAAAAATTGCCAAAAATGTGTAATGTTCCAAGATTCAACTTTTGTAACTGAATTTTGGTTTTAGCTGCAAGGCAAGTGAAATGTCTGGATGTGAGAAGCTCTGCTCAGTCACTGCAAAAGGTGGAGTTGGCCATCACTTACAATTCTGTGATGATGATAATCTCTTGATTGCTTTCAAAGACTTCAATCAATTCAATCAAGTTTGGATGGCCACGAACAGCATTCAGCATCCTGATCTCCTGCAGGATTTCCGTTCGACAGTCGACTGCTTTGCGTCGTTTGCGTTGGATCTTTGCTGCACGTTCTTCACCAGAAGCCAAGTGCAAACAGCGCTTGACAACAGCAAACTTCCCTCTGATCAACAAAAAACAAATCTTATTTATATTTTAACTACGAAAACTCATATACCAGGTTATACAAGTATTTATAAATGTCTAAAGCCTAAACAAGAACCAAATCAAAAGAAAGATAATTTCCTGACATAAAATCATTGCACAGTCTGGCTCTAGTGTTTCATATGCCTTCAGTGACTCTTGTAGTTGACTCCTATTAGCTTCAGCTTTTCCATATTCAGCAGTACCACCATTACTTATGCAAGTGATAACAGCCTTAATGGACCAAAGCCATCCAATGTGCCAGAGTAACCTTGATGAACTATAAAATAACTGCAATACAAATATACATTCCTCAGATAAGTGAATTTTCACATGGTTAATGAATAAATCATTGATATAATCACCCAACTCGGCCCTCTGTCTTTGTCAGCTCTGTCTTTGTCTACATTTGAGCATCAACTCCTCTTAGCCACAGTAACCTTGTCAATACCATAAGAGATAAAATTTACAGGATTTGAGGAAATTCTCTTTCTGAGTTTCCAGATATTCCTGTTTAAAGTACAACAGGCAATGCAAATTGCATTTGCAGGAACCTCTCTAGCCTAAGAAGCTGCAACTGGCATCAGTGACCTTTGCAAGAAACCCAATCCCTGCAAACTCGATCCTCCATAACAAAACAAAAATTCTGCAGTCAGCTCAAAAGCCACGGCTGCCGCCTTCCTTCCAATCAGCTTCTGCATGGAGCCAGCTGCAGAGGCACAAGCAGAGCACTGGCAGACTCATCACCTGGCAGATATCTGACCTGTCCAACTCACATCCGCATCTCTTTACATCAGCCATTTACCATTTGGCTTCTTTCTAGCAGCACCTTATGGCTACTATAATTAACAACTAGCAACAACCAGCATTATACATATGTATATAAACACACACACACACACACACATATATATGTACATGTTGCAGTTTATGGCAGTGGAAGAGAATTGCGAGTCAGAGAGAAGGTCTAGTCACGTGTTCTTACTTAACATAATTAATAATTAATTTGTTTATACATGAATAAGAGATGGAATCTGCCAAAACCAGTCCAAACATAACCATCTGGCACCTATTTTGGTACTCGTGTCTACTTGACAGTCCATTGCTGCTTTGAATACAAAGACAACTGATACTTTAAATGAATGCCTGGAATGCTATGAGATGATTAGGAATTGCGTTACATGCAAATAATCTGCATCTACATCCTTCAGCTATACGACCACCACCGACCACCACCCACATATCCCGACATGTCTGCATGCAGGTATGTGTTTATGGATATTGCGCCTTTTAGAGCTAGCTACTCAGGGTGGCTTTTAGTGCATTTAGTTTTGGTGGTGGTTTAATGTTTCAGCTGTGGACTGCCATTGAGGCAGTTCTCTGAAATGGTGTTAAAGCATTTGTATTATGAATTATAATTTTAGTGACTCATCTGAATTTATTAGTCTCACACTAGTAGGATCCCTTGTTTCACCTGGTTTTATTTAATTGGACAAATCAGTTCCTCAGAATATACAGCAGGCAGCATTGATTTAATGTGCATCAAGGAAGAAGTCATTCATGTTATGTGTAAAAATGGACAAAACTGCACTATACTGAAATCTTTATTTTACCTTACCAATACCATCCGGGGTAAACTGCCAAAATATCTGAACTCATTCAAACAATAGTATATCAGAGATTTGTTTATTATTTATGAGCTCTATGTTTTTAATTAGAACAATTCAGTTAGAGATTGGATAGATAATTCTACAGTACCAAGATTAAATTTAAAATCACTATTAGGCAACAATTATTATATTGTAATTGTAAACTTAGACAGACAATATCAAGCCATAAACTCAACTATTGTTAGACCAGTTTTAGAAGGAGATAGGGAACAGAACTAGCAGAAAGAAATTGACAGTGGTTTGGCCAACCCTTGGCAATCCTCGGGCAGCAATAACTAAATCATAATTGTAAGCTCAAGTATTACTAAAGCATTAACCAAAAGCTAAGCATGGGGCACCAGCTTATTCACAGCACTGCGTCATATCAGATTAGTTGTCTGGGAATTATGTATGAAGAACAAGGCTCAGTTGATGAGAGACCAGAGAGGAATGGAGACAGAGGAGCTGTTATGGCAAAATGTGTTTCAGTTCAGAGAAGAGGGAAGATGACGGAATGGATGAGACTAATTCCACAACACCCGCAAGCAATAAATCAATCTTTATTGAAAGACGTTAAAGTCTTGTGACACTCTAACATCTGAGTCCACAGACCTGAGTTGAAAGCACTTGGTCTTGCTTTGAAGCACAGCCTCAGGTATTGAGAAGCTTCAAGAGCAAGACCAGGTTGTCAGTCATCTATGGAATGATGTAATTAAATTACATCGCTTACGTGGCAAGAAATTGAGATTTTACATTACAGCAAGTCATGTGTGGTGTCATTACATGTAATTACTAATTGTTAATATATGGTTTAAGTGAACTGTAATAACACACTTGCTTTCATTGGAAGGATGGTTGACCATCAGTGTTTTCAACATTTTAGCTCACAAAATTTAGAAGTCAAAAAATACTTACCGGTATTAATCAAGAGAGAATGACATTTTACAAGAGGCTCTGAAAAATAATGCCGAAAGAGAGAGAGAGAGACAGAGAGAAAGAGAGAGAGAGACCGGCAGACAGACAGACAGACAGAGATGCAGCTGAATCAGAACTGGTTGCAAAAGATATAGGGTGCAGAAGAACAATGCAGTGGAAAGGAAATCCTGTTTCACATGTCTCAAGAATGTTAAGTGCTAAACAACTCCATGTTATCCATGAGAAGTGATGCATATTCCTGATTTGAACACACAGTATATGTATAATCTAATCCTTGAAAAAACTATCAGCTCAAGTTCTAGCCTTATGTATCAGTCATCATACCAACTGTTAATTTAAGAAATGATGACAGTTGCATCTCGACAGTAAATGTTGCCAAAGTAGTTATCAGAGGAAAATCAACTCCAGTTCTTGCCCAGGACTCAGGGCTACATCTGACTGAAAGCTCGAATCATTTGTGTTTCAAAGAAGACTCATGTCACCTGTTTGATTGAACCTGGGAAGGTCCTACCATTTTTCTCTCAAGAAGGACTTGGCTCTTAAAACTCTCTCTCCTTTGCATGTCACTGAAGACTCAACTGATCTCCATCTGAATGAAAACTCCATTTTGCCATCTTCTTGATTTCACTGAAAGTTCAACTCCTCGGCATCTCAGAGAAAACATCTTCTTGCGTCTCACTGGTGACTCAGTAAAGGTTCTTCTTGTGGAAGATTCAACTGACCTGAACCTCAAGAGAGACTTGGGACATCTGCAACTCACTGAAGATTCAATTACTACGCATCTCAGCATGAATTCCATTGATCAACATCTAAATGAAGATTCGACTCATCTTCCTCTCGTCAAAGACTTGACAATAAACTCAACAGTTTGTCTGGCTGAAGATTCAACAATAACTTTCACTCAAGGCTCAGTGCTACTCTTTGCTGAAGATTTTGTCAGTACATGTATCTGTAATCCCTACATCTTCGCAAAATATCTATGAGACACTCCCTTAAGTAGAAAAATTGAATTACAGAAACTTGTGAACTCCATGCATAACTGCCTACTGGGTACATGCTATTTACCTTTTGATAAGCATAGGCTTTTCACTATTTTATAAACATGTAAGCTTTTCACGATTAATTTGATAATCTTTTGTAAATAGCACTTTTAAAAGATTTTACTACAAGTGATGAGGCGAGTTTTTAACTTCAAATTTCATTTTTACGCTTAAAATATTATAAGTCATGGGCAAGGGCACTCGGGAGACGTTAGCTATGTTATTATGTTAGTCGATCAATGGTATTTTACAACATATGTGCTACTCAACTGATGAGTGTACATTTTAACCTTTTCATTCAAACTATTCATTCAAACTGCCACTTTGATGTGTAGTTTCACTTTTGGGTGTTTCTGCGGTGAACTATTGCATGAATTTTGCTTTCTGAGCCTACTGACCCTAGGAAACCCTGTCCAGAAGAATTTCTAGTTCTGTCCTCGGCATGTAAGTCAGTTCAGCGCTTCTTCTCGGATACATATTTTTTCCAGCCAACATGTGTAATCTTGTTTTCAATGCTGATATCGGATGAGGCCATGGAACAGCCATTCGCTTGCCAACACCAAATTATATATCATCAAGGATTTAACAACCACTGACAACCTTCCAACCTAATTCTGACTGATGGTCGGTGGAAAGAGCTCTGCATGTGTTCTAGATCAGTTCAGTGCCTCATCAGTTCAGTCAACTTATCAACTGGTGTCAGTTCTATAACTAACACTCTCTTAGTTCTAATTTACAGCCAAATGCTGTGCAAGGTGCATCAAACGGAGGAGACACAAATCAACATAATGAAATGAATTCTGCAGGATGGCCAAATACAACACATGTGAATGAAGACCCAGTAGCAAATTTCAAATCCTTTGGGTGCTTGGCCATTGAGCTGGCAATGGATGAACACCATGGTCCTGAACATGAGGTCCATTCATCAGCAGGGCTTACTGTATACTTCCCAGATTATACAATACAATAAAACTAAAATTTGCTAATGCCCTCCTTACAAAGTTCAGAAGTGCACTTGAAGCCGGAGTATTATGCGAAGTATTAACCATGAGCAGACTGGAAGAGGTAAGTTTTAAGGTTAGAGCAAAAGACAGCCTCAGTAGGACAGTCACAAACATAAGGAGGTAGAGTTCCAGATGGAGGGACCAGCAACTGTGAATGAACGCCAGCCAAAGACAGGAACACAATATATTTTCCAGCAGATGCTAACCGAAGAAAGGATTGTGCTGATCATTGCCAAATTATACTGTTTGGTGACAGATACAAATGTGCAAGGGTCATTTCATGTACCATATTTTCCAGACTATATAAGTCATGGTTTTTACATGAACTTCTAGAGTTGCAAATTTAAAACACTATCAGCTGCACATTAAATTTCTATTCTAATTACTAATAAGCATACAAATTATACATGTTTAACATTTATTTAATGTTTCATTTGAATAATACTGATTTGGTAGCATTAGTACACAAGGCTTAACCAGAAATGTAACAGCAGTGTATGTACTAAAGATGCACCCACAGTGGGATCGTTTTACAGTAATGCACATTGTAATTGCCTTTTTTCCAAGCCACACCCGTTTTCTAATTAACACCTACCAAACTTTCGACTACTTAATATAATAAATCATTTCTGCCTATTGTTTGCTTTTAACTTTTTCATTAAGCCATGATCAGTTCTACTGTATGTGCGTTGTTAACTTTCATGCCATAGTGTTCATAGCGACTGGAAACGGCAGCTTGCAGTCGGTAAATTATCAACAGCATGGCCACCCCAGATTGCAAGAGAAAATACAACACTGCTACCTCCACAGGAATTCATAAGCACAAGGCTGCAATACCAAAATATAAGCCTGGCTCTAGTTACGACTCTGCTAACCATCCTGGTCTTGGGCTCTTCTCTAGCCTGCGCAAAGCCCAAAGTACAGTGGGTGAAGATCGTCTTCCACTGAGGAGTCCAGATGTGCCTAAGCCAACCGACTGGTCTCTCAAAGCTCCTAGGGGGCCGGAAATCTGGGATCAGAGCGCCCTACCATGGTCCTGCCTGATATTAGACCATTTGAAGTGTTCAAACAAACACTGTTCCCAAGCAATTACTGCAGGCTTAAATAAAAGACAACAAAAGATGCTTGACAGCACACAGATGAAGAAAGTGAAGACTCCACCGAAGATTTCCCACAAGCCCCAGTGTTTCAAAGCGATACAGGAGACAAGGACTTTGATGGCTTTTCAGTGATGACCAAATACAAATACACACTTCTGGAAAACTTAATCGATTTATTTATTACAACTTGTAAACTCTGAACTTATTAACATACTTACTCATTTAACAGTTAACAGTGCCTTTCTATCATTCAATGGATTATCTTTGGATGCCTCCAGCTGGCTGGATTTATACAACCAAGTAATAACTATTAAGTCAACTAGCAACAAGTGTTGGAGATCTTCAAATCAAAAGTGCAAAAATAATTTAATTTCGATAAAGTTATTTTTGAGTGATAATTGGCTAATGATGTCTTACACGCATTCTGACCGGAAATCTTTGTATGGGTGAACATTGACTGAGCCGTGTCCAAGACATTGACATTACAAAATTTTTGCCATTTTTGCATCATTTCTCTTATAGCAAGGAATGACTTATAGTCCAGAAAATACAGTAGTCTGCTGAGCAGGCTCAAACCTGCAATCATGGGATGACAAAGAATGCTACAAAATATACTAATTCGTTGCATACAATGACATATCTACAGAAATAGTAAAACTGACAATCTTACCAGTAATTTTATACTTAAGTTTTGTATCAAAATCTAGAAGCTGTTTCTAAACCTGTTTTGTCACTGTTGGGTAAAACACAGCTTCCAGGTTTTGATAAAAAAGTAGGTTTCAAAAATTACCTATCAGATTGGCAATTTTACTGTTACTGTAAACTTACTCATCAATGCCAGCAAATTACTGCATAATTACGTTACCAAAAATTACTGGTAATTGCCAATAATTTTGAAATGTTATATTACCCTAAATTACCACCAATAATCACCATAAGTTTCTGGTAACTGCACATGCTTCAAACTACATATAAGATGCTAAAAGTGCATCCTTGGACCAGCACACACAATACACCAGAAATCAAGGAAAATGCTGATGACAGGATAAACGATGAGAAACACCGTAAGTGCAGACAGGCACATGGAACCCCAAGTCAAGTATCACTTCACAACAAGGCTCTTTACAACATTTTAGCTCATGATCTAAAGCTGAACTAAACAAGAATCTATGTCCCTGGTAATGCATAACTGGAAAACACCATAGAATGGTTCACTCTCACTACCAGTAATCACTAAAAACTGTTACAGGAAGCTATATACAAAACCAAAAACTTCAAGAGAAAGACTGCTAGAGGCAGAAAAAAGGACACAAAACCCAACGTTTATGGCACAGACTATGGCATTCGTTTGGCTGGCAGCGTGATTCCTCATCCTCGGTGCTACATATACCAGGAACTCTGAAAATGGTGTCAACAGTCAACCCTGAATGGGACATCATTGGTTGGGTCCTACATGTGTGCAAGAGCCTGCCAGTGGTGACTCTTCCATCTATCTGAGTACTACTTCCCTAAGGATGAACAAACTGCTGTTCCTCATGAACTCCAATCTCCGTTGAGGCTGGCAGGCAGTGCCCTCAAGACACACTTCCTTAGAAGACACTAATATAGAAATGTTCAGTCACATTACATTACACTGCATTACTGTTACATTTTGCCCATTGTTTATCAACTATTTAACAACCATGGGATATCAAAATTTCTCACCGTCCTAGTTCAGACAACACGCCATAAAACTTTGACAGAGGTTCTTTTGAGATTTTAGTGCACAGATCCATTGACTCATCACCAAAGAACTTCATCTTCTGATTGCAAATGTTATCTTTTACTGGAAATAAAATAAACCATGAAAAAACTTAAAATTTAATCAGCATGACTACTTGTAAAACAATAACTGCACAACTTGTAATAGCTTCTACGGATTAGTCAGGCATTTAATGCAACAGAACTTCAAAAAGCCCGAGTAACATTTAGATAAAATCTTCAGCAGCAAAATTCAAAATTCTTTGCTAACAAATAACTGTCCATTTCATTCTCAGTACACATGAACTGATGGCCAAAGATGCAAATTTAATAAGAGTCATTCTCTGATACTCTGTATTTTGAACATGTATTTTGAGGATGTATGTGATCTTGCTCTCCACAGCCTCAGTTCTGCACCCACTCACCTCACCCTCTGCTTCATCACACTTGGGATTGGCTCTGCTGTCCACATTTTCTTTGCTGCCCATGTTGGTCACCTGTTCATGGTTCTCAATGTGTCTGTATGCCTCAAGTAGCACCATGTTGGAGCCTTGGAGGTATGTACCTTGGTCAAACACTGGAGGACTTTCCAAGCAGATGACACAGCCTCAACCCATCTTAACTGTGCATCCATTTATCATCACATGTGTGCATGCATGCACGTGAGCAATTTTTTAAACACATTATGCTGTAAAAGGTCTTCTAAGTGCCAGGTCCCATTATTAATTTATTTGTTATTTATTAAAAGCAATTACAACATGCACAATGTCAGTAAATCTGAAGCTGGGATGCCATGCTACAATAGCTGCCAGAATGTAAAAACAATTTGTGCAAACAAACACTGGCCTCTTTTAAACACTGAGTCATTCTCAGGCACCAGTATGCTCGTATCAGCATGTATATGCTTCTCTCACATAACGCGAACATGGGAGATGAAGCTGAGAAAGACACGTAGTCCTGTTTTCTGGTGCAGTCAGTGGTATTCATGGTAAAAAGAACCACAAATATGGTATTTTACCAGGAGTAAAAACAATTGGGGCAAACTGTAGGCCTCAGTTTTACAACCACTCATCTGACCCTGCCTCTTTTAAACACCTGTCTCCAAATCCCATGGACGTTTAACTGTTCAGTTTGACGCCAGGGGCGTTTATACAAGAAGTTTTATGGTATATAGATTTTCCATACATTATGAATAGGCCTAAAGAAATTATTATGATATCGCAGACAGTATTTTCACAAACGGCGCATACACACACAGATGTACGTACATACACACACAGACAGTCACACAGACACGTTGTATGTGTTGTGGAATAGGGAACGTTTTTAACTTCATCGTATTTTAACGTTTGCGGTTTTACTTCGAGTCGATTTTGCTCTTTGCTCCTCATCTGTCCTAACACTTCTTCGCCCTCCCGTTACCTCATCCTTAAAATTTGGAAACCGCTCCATAGCCATAGCTGCCCCACCCCTCTGGAATAAACTCCCGCCAGAATTACGACAATTATCTGGTCCATCATACGGACTCACCAACACTTCACCTCTCAGTTTCTGCGCAAGTCTTTCACTCAAGACTGAAAACACTTCTTTTCCAAAAATCTTATCCTGATTCTTCCTCTTGTCCTTATCACTCTTCTTGCTTCAATTTCAAACACCATCCACCATAGCCGTCCGACTGTCTGACTCCTGGATCTTGACCTGGAACCGAACCCTTTTGCCTATCGATTCTGTTTTGACTGAGCGCCTGTGAATAAGCTGGTTCCCGCGACTTAGCCTTCGTTGGGCGCTGTAGAAATCTCGAGATACGACTACGATTTACTCGCTTAAGAAATGATGCATTTGCGCATAAGATTAAGATCAGACTAACCGAATCGAAGACAACTGATCAGATTAAATCATAATCAACGGCAACATACTCTTAATAATAGCTTTATATAACAATTATAACCACTACCTTGCCCGAATAAACAACTGCTGTTTTCTCATCAGTCTAATACTTTTCTTTCTAAACCATTTCAGAAATTTACGCGAAACTCCGAAATTTCACTTGCCACTTTCGACGGTTCACATTGAGAACTTTAAACTAAGTCACGCCCAATTGTCAGAAATCTCTATCAATGATTGGCGAGTTTAAAATAGCTCTTTCAAATCGCATCCAATCAAAGGTTAGACTACACTATGATTGGCACTTAGAAATCCTTCAGAGACTACGAAACTTCACTGATACCGATATGATTTAGCTCGATGCTCGGCTGAGACTCAGAGGGGAGGATCGCTGCCGACACGTAAGCCCTAGGCTTCGCTTATCCTAGGACTCGAGGGATTCTCTGACCGACGCTGTGGAAGTCTGCTTATAGAACAGCAGCGGCACTTCTGCAGAATGGATGCGGCAGCTGAGATGAGTCATCGGTATGCCATCTCCAATCTTTTCGGCTGAACAGATCTACGCTGTATAATTATTATTCTGTTCTGTGGCTTAGCGCTGTGTTCTTCCCTCGCGTTGATTTCGTACACCCCTTCCCCTGAACCATAAATGTTAATAACCATAAATCAGAACACGTAGCTTAAATTATACAAATTATTCTGGCTAGAATAAATTGAGTAAATTATCGGATTCCGAGTAAGCTGATATGTGAATTGGTCTGACTCAACAAGTCTGAATCCTATAGCCAAAGACCCTTTGCTAATCGGTAGCCTATACATTCATTCATCAGTTACCTCATGTTCTAAAGTTTAGAATTATGGAAACTAATTTAGCTTCGGTTTAATCTAAACTCGATAGACGACACCTGCACATATGCCTACTTTATGCCTTGATCCGGTTATTCATAATTAGCCCTGCTGACCGGTCGTATTAGGCTAAATTGGTAGGGCACTATATTATTAGACCCATTAACGCGTTCGGACACGTAATCACAAGGTCTACAGGCGAGCAGACAAAAGATACGGAGATGTCTAGACATACCGGTAACAAAGATGGTAAGTATGCAATGGTGGACATCGTACTATAATAGACGTATATGCGCCACAAGTTAAGCTTAGCGGAATCGCATTTTGCCTAATTGTTTTATAATTTTTATGTTTCGGACACCAGTATTCGAAATCATAAACTCGAACATTTCTAAGAAGAGCAGTCCATTAAGCTAACCCGAGAGGCAGCCATGGGTATGAAATGTTGGCGACTTCATTTTCTTAGCCTTGGCATATGAAGGCGGGTCTCCTGTCTTCTCCCTCGCCATTTGATCTTCCCATTGACAGTGTATGGCCAGTGTGCTCGTTAACTCACTATAGCCAATTTGGCTAGGGGGTGCAGATGGAACCAAAACCTCAAAACACTTTTCTTTCCTGGCAGGGATTTGAACCCTGACCTCTCTGTTGACAGTCCAGATAGCTAAACACTAGGCTATTGTACACCTCATCAAAATTTCTAATACCGCTACCTGAAAGCCAATCGCAGAGCACACCGACATGCTTGTGAGTGCTGTGTCATCTCAACTCGAAGACCTGTGTGAGCCAGATACCATGCGAAGAACAATATCTGGTTGCCATGAAGACCAGAGAGATACAGTTTTGTGTGAAATGGGAAGGAGGCGCACTGGATCAGTCTGCAGGGATAGACTTTCTCTAAAAAGTGAAAGTTTTGATTTTATGTGGCCGCGGTCGGTCGCATTCATAGAGTTTTCTCCACACTTACGTGATACATAGCTCATATTCAGTAGTACTCCCAAACTCTGTATCACAGCTTTGTATTTCTAAAGCTCGTTGAACTGTAAAGTTCTGGATTATTTTTTGTCTTATCTTTTTGTACGATATTTTGCATCTTTTATGAAGGTATTTTGGAGATAAGTGTTACTTTCTAGCATACAACGTACTCACTTGACCAACTGTTGAGTAGCAGCAACCACTAACTGTATTATCCAGCGCTGGTGCTATAAGTCATTATGCAGATAAGACAATCTCTAACTTAAGGCCTGGATGTAGCAGTGAAAGTGTGAAAGGCCTGTATGTCTCATGCAAGTCTTTGTTATGCAAAACATTCAATGCAACATTTAATGGTTCATGCCAATCATAGCTGCATTATCAGTAAAGAGACTCAGATTCCAAACAGTTTATATTATAGTTTTTGAATTCTACAAAGGTCACAAGATGCAACGTTTTCTTGGTATGCATGTTTTGCCAACAAAAAATGTCATTCAACATTTCAGATGTCTTGTTGACATATTCTTGTTCATACATTTATAAAACACCATGCGACAAAAGACCAGAAAATTCGCTTATAAAATTAACCTTAAATTGCAGAAGGAAAGTCATCTGATCTCTAGTTTTAAAAACTGTAAGATAATACTTTTACAGAAACTAACTGATTACTGGTAAACTACAGCAGTCATCTGACTCCTAGAAACATCATTTGGTAATACAAGGTAAATAGTACTACGTATGTTGCCTTCCATCTACATTAGTCCTCATAAGCATTGTCCTGGGCTTGAGAGACCTTTCATCTGAAGTGCAAACACAATGACAGAAGTCCAACAACCAGGCAACCTTTCCTGATGGATTAGAAGGCAAGATAACAAACTGTCCAGTTGACATGGACACAGAAGTGAAAGTCATAAGCACTGGTAATCTGCCAGCAACATTGATCATCGGCCGTACTACGACGCTGTATAAATCGTCTTATTATTATTATTATTCCCAGAGGCACCACAAATATGAACTGTGCTTCATCTCAGTAATGGCCAACGGTTGGCACCATGCATGACAACATCTTTCCGATTTCCAACAGACCATAAAGAAATGTTAATTATCCTAATTATCTCAGTCATAATTTTGAATAATGCCCAAACAAACACAATAGAACTCGCATCAAACTACTTAAACATACGACAATATTCCTACAGACAACAAAATACAGTGCAGAAAGTTGCACTGTGTCCATTGTAGACACAAATGAAAACTGAAAGGAGTTGAATAAAAATTCAGCTGTGGTCTGTATGGTGATGTTTCAACTGTTCCAGACTAATAAATGCTGAGAAGAAGTCGTGAACCTGAACAGCTGTATAGGATGGACTTGTGACAGAAGACTGACCTGAATCTGATGAGACTCCCATCAGAATCAGTTTAGATAACTCATTCATAGCGTGATGTAGTTTGAAGTGACGTGTCTGATATAAGAGCCTCAACATTCCCAAAACCAGCAGCAGTTATTTACTAGCCATATGTGTCAAACGCATGTTACAAACTTAAAAACCAGCCTTTAGTTGGGCATTGAATTTTGCAAAGTCTAAATACAACATAGTTCAACAGAGAATGTAAAGGTACTTGTACTATCCGCAGGTTTTCCAATAAGCACGAAATTATTGAAGCTATTCAATAGCATGAACACTTCTCGCGCCATCTTCTACCCTTAAATGCTACACACAGAAATATGTTAACAGACCATAAAGAAACATAAATACATACAGCCAATGGTTGTAAGTTTGCAGTTTGGACAACTGTACACGAATACTTGTCATTCAGCTCAACTGTAATGTTCATAGCATACTGTATTCTAAAATTCCCACTAAACTAGGTACGAAACACATGGCTCAATGGATGGTCAAGAAGGCAATGAAATAGTTGAACATTAGGCTGCAATCAACTGTTTCATTGCCTACTTTGGCAAACTGCTATACCACAGAAGTCAGTTAAATAATATTGTAAATTCTGACCCATTCTAAATTTGAACATGCTAATTTTGATCCAGTTTGCCAGATACTTTTAGAATCTAGTTTTTCTAAAGCAATTTCCAATGTGCATGCATTTAAGAGCCAAATCTTGATTCACATATATCTTAAGCAAACTTCCCCAAGAAATCCAAGTACAGTGAATAATGAGCGATAAATAATTCACTCAGAACTTAACATTTTGGAATTATTTGTTCCTGAGTTGAACAATAATAACAGTCCAAAAGTCCTTCATTCGCCTGTTACTTTCTCAACTCTGGGTTGTCAGTTCAAGTGACCGATCTGTTACGTTGGCCGAGTCTAATGACAGACGAGGTACAGCCAACAATTCCACGTCGACTGGTGGTAGCTCTTTATCAAGTTGTCCACTTTCACCCTCAGCTGCATCCACAAGCGCTGGCTTTGTAAGTTCTGCTGAGACTGAAACTGTTACAGTAAGTAACTCATCTTGGCGTCTTTTGTCATCCCAGTGACCAGTTGCTGCTGATGATTGACTCATCTCTTCACTACCTGTTTGCATGGCAGAAGGTGGAGTCTGCCAGCCAGCCTCACTGCCAGCCTCGTAAGAACAGCACCCAGCAGCAGTTTCTGTATTGCAGTCAAGAGAACTCTGCTCACAATAAGGTAGCGGTGGAGGCAGCATGCTCTGGTCTGAAGACGCAGCGCTCATCTGGCATTTGAAGGCTGGTGATGAACATCTGGAGGTCGTCAGAAAATGAGATGATGAGAAGGTCAGGCGACTGGCATCCTCTGGCATCTTTGAATGCTGAGCCAAAGACAGCACGGCATATGTTGGGACCGGTGTAAGATCAGCAACAGTCTGTGCCAAATGGTAATCAGTGGGAGATACTCTGTGCGATTCCACCGATACCGTTGCGTATTCGCTAGGCACCGACATCGAACAGCAGCCATCATCTAAGACGTTCGCCATTTGACCAGCAGCAGGAGCAGCCACGCTTCTGTCAATGACCATCTTGTCTTCAGAAACATTTCCAGATGATGAGTCATACATTTTATACATTTGACTTGACTCTTTTTGACCATTAGCATGCAAGAAAAGCAATGGTTGAGGTAGACCTTCGGAAAGAACAACGCGTTGCTCTGGAACAACAGCAATTCGATCATCAATCTCTCTGTTCATCTCGTCCAGTTTTCCTGTGCAGTCAACTGCCATATGATCTCCAGTGTTCCTCTGAGCACCTCTGGCCACTTGATGAATCTGTGATGTTCCAAGCCAAGATGGTCGGCAGGCTTGGTCTAAATCGTCTGGCCTCTTCCCTTGAGTCGCCTCCGTTCTTGCATCTGCAGTTGGCAATGCCTGACAGCTATGACCATAATACGGCATAAAAGGCTCCTCAAAAGAGCTCCTTAAACAATCAGCATTACCATTGCAATACTGGAATACAGGCAGTCCGACACCCGCTGCCTCAGCAACTTCATCAGCGTCAGCATTGGCTCTGGGCTGCATCATCGGCAGGACAAACCGCACTCTTTCACTCGTGTTCTCTCTGTCTCCAAAGCAGTTGTTGGTGCCAGTACTCCTCCAACAGTCCATCTCTGTCTCATGCATACTAGGATGCCAGTTATTGATGACAGGTCTGTTGTAGAGGAGACAGGAATCAGGAAGCTGAATGATCGAACCATCGACTGACTGTGTGAATAAACCAATCAACTGAATACCACAGGCAGACGTTGAAATGTCCTCTCCGTAGGAATACACTCCACCCACTCCACAGGAACTGGAGTCCAACAAGTGAGGAACAGAAACGGCCAGAGCAGACTCTGGCAAGAAGGCCAGACTGTGGCCAGAATCACTGCCACAGGAGATCTGATGACAGGCAGCTTGTGCAAACTGGTTTGTACTAAATTCTGGTTGAAGGCCTTCACCTGTTCCTGTCATCATTGCTTCACAAAAATAATCCAATTTCTGTGGATTTTCTATACAAGTAATGGTTGAATTTTTCTGAAAGACTTTTGCGTCTTTCGTGCCCAAGTCAACCGGTCGACTAGCGTCAAATGAAGAATGCAGCAGAGCAACTTGTGAGGCACCATTTGAAAAACTAGGAAGAAAACCGTGAGGAACATTGTTCACAACGTTGCTGAAGCTGATGTTGGATCCTGTCAGTGGCAGATCTTGGCTATTTTGGGCATCATTCAAATTCTTTGTTTGGTAACTCATTTCTAAATGCGCACATACATTCTGATCAACAGGATCTAAGACAACGCCCACACATGACTGATTTGGACTCACTCTGTAGGCATAGCCTTTAGTTTCTGGTCCACTGCTATTTGTCTGAGCATTTCCTAAATTCTGTTGTGGCAGCAGCTGTGCATCTTCTGTCACAGCAGCAACAGCAGCAGCAGACAAGTGGCACGCATCGCCTCCGGATTGAACTGTATTTAGAATGACATAATCGATCAGCAGAGGACCAGTCTGAAAGAAAATCAGAGAATAGCAGAATACACTGAAGAAAGCAGAAAATCATTAAGAGAAAATGAAAGAACCACACCCCATGTCCTCTTGTTGTTGATGCTATGGTTGTCTTCAGGTAAACGTTTTGCTCTTCAGCGAAGAGATCATTCAAACCCTGGACCATGCATCAGAGCAGTGTCTTCTTTCCCTTTTTTTAACCTCCTTCTATCTGTCATCTCTTTCAGGTTATCATTGTTATTATTATATTTTTATTATTATTATTATTAATTAGTGACTTGTATGGCAGTGCTTCTAATGCACATGGCATCAACTGATGGCACACCAAAACCAAACTGAAATCAGGTCTACATCCATAAGATTAGTCCACTGAGACAGAGAGGCATCTGTGGCAGATAAGCAATCAGAGAGAAAGTCTTGAGCTGAGAAGAAATGACACAAGCAAGACAGCAGGACAGATACAAGGACAGAGTTCCAAAATCTAAGTCCAGCAACCGAAAAAGCTCATTCACCTACAAGAACAGTTCTAGTGTTAGTTATCACCACGGCAAGGCAATCAGATGACTTAGTTGAATAGTGACAAGTCTGGGAAATAAGGAGTGATTTTAAATACTGTGGTTGGCTACAGTTCAGTGTCTTATAAACCATAAGACCCAATTTTAAATGAATGCTTTGCTGATCAGGAAACCAACGCAGTGATTTAAGTCTTGTCTTGTCTTTTGCCATCTTCGATCCGAAGTTGGGGCTCACCATGAACTGTCAGATGTTCCTATCTTCAGTTGTCCTCTGTAACTGACTTATGGTTAATCCTGTTCTCAATCCAAGCAGTTTGTGGTCTTCCACATGCTTGCAATCCAGACGTTGTACCCTGCATTATTTCTTTCTCCAAACAGTCTCCATTTTTCCTCATAATATGACCAAAGTATATCAATATCCTTGACTTGATGTTACTTAACAGTTGATGTTCCATGCCAGTTTGTTCCAGTACCCATTTGTTGATTTTCCTTGCCATCCAAGAAACCCTCAGTATCTGCCTCAGTTCCTTCATTTCAAAACCATTTATCCTCATTTCATCTGTTCTCTTGATGGTCTACCCTCTGCAACCATAAGTTTCAACTGGCCATATCAGTGTCCTCAAAAGTCTAATTTTAGTAGTAAATGGCAAACCATGACTTTTCCATAGTTTCTTCAACATTCCCATGATTCTTTTACCTTTTGTTCAATCTAGCTCTGATTTCCTTAGTGCATTCTGCATCCTCTGTGATGAGAGATCCAAGGTACAGGAATGTATCAACCTGTTCCAGCTGTTCATCCTTGATAGAGCAGGTAGCACCATCCATTCCCATTACCCTTGTCTTGTCGATATTAATCAACAATCCAAATCCAATCCAACAATCCAAATTTCTGTCTAACCCGATCAAGGCGATCAACAAGCTCCTGCAGCTCTGCCACCAAACAACCCAACAAAACAATGTCACTGGCATATCTAAGGTTGGAGACCTTCCTACCACCTATTTTTATCCCTCCTTGAAAACCATCAAGTGATTTAAAGTACAAGAGTTATATGTTCATATCTTGATGTATGAGTTACACCTCTAGCTATATAGAATTCTTAACTCTACACAGTTTCTGCAAGTTTGACTTTGTTATCTAGTAAGAAGTGAGTAGCAGCAATCTACGCAGCTGGAGACCAATGCATTTGCCAGGTATATCCTAGAAGACACAATGAAAGACACAATGCTTAACTCAGCGTTATGTCACAAACATGCGTGTGTGAAGACTTACAAATACCATTCACATATTCACATAGCTGGCAGAGGACACAGTCAAGACAACACTCCAGTCACATGCAGAATCAGCCAACTCAATAAGTGACTCACCTAGTTTTAAAGATTTACGCCATTCGAACTTCTTTTTTAAGCAAAGGGTAAATACAACACAAAAACAACCTCTGTGTCAAAAACAACCTCCTTCCTACAGAGATATGAAGCCATTCATTCTGTACAAGCGTAGCCAACACACATACACACAATCTCAACCAAAAGCGTCATGAATGCTGAAGAAATTAAGGCTTCTCTTGCCCATCGGATATTTCACTCTCACCTTCATCCAGCTGAATATATATGCAACATCCAGCAGCGTGTAATCATCTGGAAGGATTTCACCCGAGCAAAAAAGAAAAATCTAACATAAATAAACACAAAATACTAAAATCAAAAAATATACCAAAACAAGTATATCACAATTTATCAGACTTTCAACAACTGTTAGTCCTAGTAGCAAAAGCAATCTCTACTTATTAGCTCTGACTAATTTCAGCATGACTTCTGATTTCATCAACATTACATCTTGTGTTTAATACAATTTCTCATTTATTCCGTTATCATTTCTGATTTCATCATATAATTTGTGACTGTGTATAATGATAACAACACTATAGCTATTTTCAGATTAGATTTATCATTTCTTACAGATTTTTTATCACTCTTTACTAATTATTTCGTTATCACTTATCATTGATTTCTCACTGATTATTTAAATACAGAATGTGGTTAAACTTATAACGAGCCATTAACCGATGCCTTAAATATTACAGTAGAAGTTTCCAGATTAGATCAGATTTCATTATCATTTCTGATTTTACTGATTTTATCACCATTTCTTACTAATTTATTTTCAATAATTCCTTTCCCATTTATCATCAGTTACTCTTCAACAAAGATTAATTATTAAAAAGTGAGAGAGAAAACCATATGAAAGTTTTGGCTAATATCCATAATGTTGCTCTATATTTTAAGTAGGTCGAGTTTGTTGTAAGCGATTCTCACCTTGCTATGTCCTCTAAGATTCAGTTTAAGCTTAATGAACTTCTTGATGAGCTGAATGGCTGTTACGGCCGGACAAAGCACAAAACGACAATCTATCACTTGGTTCTGTTTCAGAGCACAAAAGAGAAACATAAGCCAATCTGTTCAAATTAAATCAGAGAGAGAACTAATAATTAGTTGCGACTGGAATATAATATCACAAGAGGTAGTGATGTTGATAAATCAGAGTGTTTGCTACTTAGTAGAGTAAGGTAAACCCAAATACGTAACCCAAACGCAAATCGGAAACCCTAGACTTCAATAGAAAAACACAGAACTTCCTTTGACTCTCCTCTTTTTAACTTGGTGGTGGTCAGACTCTAGTAAAGTGTGCTCTACCTCTGCAGGTCATGCCATAGTGAAATATATTGCATCAAGGTAGTTTCCATAATTCAAATTTCTAAACTAGTTGGCAGTGTGAACAGAAATCCTAGGACCACTGATTGAAAGATGGTCCCAAACTGGCAACTGAATAAAATGCTAGTTATCATAGCAGTTATCCAGCACATTATCTGAAAGATACCACATATACTTGCACACAAGTAAACACAGTGTACTAGTTGACCCCTAAATTGTTTACCTTGGACAAACAAAAAGGCTATGACCTGCACATAAGTTGATTTGTGTTTTTACAAAAGTATATGCGCATTAACAGTGCCATTAAAGCAGCCAAAGGTTCCAAGTTAGGCCTAAACAGTGGAGTGTACGCTCAATCTAAGTAGATCAAAGCTGATAATCAAATGTAGTCTATAGTCATATTTCCTAAAGAAACTAATTATTGGATTAGCTTCTGTTTAAAGTGAGGTTAAATTATAAAGCTAATTAAATTGTAGACACTGGCCGGTATCTTGAAAACAACAGACATATTTCATTCTGTTTTGAAAATCAGACCACAAGTTATTCAGGACAAGGAACCTGGGATGCAGCGAAACAGAAAATGTAGAGCTAGCATTAACAGAACAGAAATTGAACTACCATCAAAGATGTGGAGCACTTCCCTTTGATGTTTACAAAAAACATTTAATTCAGCTCTTTAAAATCATAGCCATCATAATCATCAACAATAAATAAACTGACTTTTAAAGTTTATATTGTGTCATCCACATAGCTATTTAAGGTATCACTGTCAGAGTAAGAAACCTCTAGGTCTGGTGAAGGTTTACAAATTCTGTTGTCTTGTATATTTTCATAGGGTAAACGATACTGCATTTTAGAAATTATCCCTATAACCAGTCCTCACAAAATCCTTGAGCAGCACAGGACAGGTGCCAAATGAGCTGGTTGATTGGAAAGTGCCCACACTGTGTTCCAAACATCCACCCAGGTAATCGGTCATGCAGTGTTCACTCTGTTCTACAGGATGGATATTCACAATGACCACTCTTGGAAATTTCCATCTTTTTAGTAGTCTTCCAGTAGGAGTTTGCTTTCACCTCATCTGCCAGATAGATAAACATGGCCAGATGTTCTGTATGAGAATGAATTTCTTCTTTTATAGTCACCATCCAATTCCAAACAAGTTAAGTTATTAGAAGTTTATCCAGAGTGCTAACTTGGGATAAGCAATAGTCAGATCTTTTTGTGTTGAGAAGTTACAGTGGTATTTTAAAACTGAGACAACGCCATTTCTAAGATGTAGACAACAGTTGCACAATTTGTGTATCACCAGAAACATGAGCTATAAGTTGAAAGCACCGCACCCATTTAAGATCACTGATAAAAACACAAGTTCAGAAGATCGGCCAAATGGCATTAAAATTGACCAGCCATTTGTTAGTCTTTATTAGCAAATATTTATTTGATTTTGTTTAAAACTCTGTTTATTATTACTTAATCCCTTACAAACAGCATCAAAACAGTTGTTGGTGAACTTTATTCTCATTTCGCACAGATGCCTAATGCACTACATGCATCTCTTGTTCATTCTCACTTAGATGCAATCTTGGCTTAGCCCTCGTATAAGTTGATCCCCTGATTTCAAGACCTTTAAGTGTCCACATATTTTTACCTATACGCGAGCATATACGGCACTCAAAACCTACAACAAAAACAGACTGCACACAAGAGATTAAAAATCCCAACTTTTGACCTAAAAGAACCCAGTAGCACATCTCATTTAATGAGAAATATATGTACAACAAAAACAGAAATTTAGGCTGTATGTAAGTAATATCTCCAATAAAATGACACTCACTGTGTTGCCATAGAAACCATCACCATCTTTCACTGGAAACTGAGCCAGGCGAGCAGATGCATTATTCAAGCTGAAAGAGTTTAGCAAACATGGGCAGGGAAAAACCTTTGTCATTCATTAAGCAGCCAACTCCTCTTTACTCCAATATCTTAACCTCAGGCAAATCTTACAGCATCATTTCCTGAATGGCTGTTACATTAAACTCATATCAAATTAATAAAAGTAAATTAAATCACATTAGCAATAACAACAGTAAAGATTTCACTGGTCAAAACAGAATTACTCTATGAAAGCCTGCATCTATGTAAGTAAAACAAAAGTGCTGCAAACATGACTATCTGGCTGATCAAAACAAGTGAATTTTAACGGAGTTTGAAAATGTATGTTGAAGAGTTAAGTGCAACAGCATGCAAACACAAAGACAGAATGCTCCAAGAAGAAGGAGAAGGCATTATAGGCTGAAGCTGATGTGTGGAAATGAGGCACCTGCATAACAAACCAGTGATTGCCGACCCAGTTCACTCGAGATTGGGACACAGCTCTCTGATGTCTGCCATGGCACAGCCAACCAAACTGAGGTTCGTACCAGGAGGAGAACTTTGGACTTAATTCTTTCCCTTTGTCCCAGACTGAGAGCCAGTGAATAAATAGATCATCTCACTGTCATCCTTCTCCAGCTCTGTTTTTTATAATTGCACTTAGCTCACATAAGGGTTCTGCACTCTCCACTGGTTTGCAGCTTACTTCATATCAAACAACTCATTTCTAAGCAAGACCGCAAAGGTGGTAACGGTCACATCAAGTTCCCCATGTTTTGCACAGATCTGTCTGATAGAAGACTCATCCCTGCCACCACCACAGTGAAAGGTGAGCAGATTGGAATCAGTGTGGCACATCTACTGCACGGTAACCTGTAGGTGCAGACCTCCGTAGTGCAACATCTAATTTCTTCTCATGTCTTTAAGTGTGGCATACCACAAGGTTGTGTGCTGGGACTGCTCCTGTTTACATTATATATAAATCCACTACTTGCTGATAGCTCTCTTGACAATTCTGATCATACTCAGCTGATCCTCTCATTCGACAGTTGCATGTCTAATCCTGCTCTCCAACTACTTGCTTCAGTTTTTGGTGATGTTCAGTCTTGCATGGCTATTAATAAACTTCTTCTGAATCCTTCAAAAACTAAATTCCTTCTTCTAGGCACAAGCCAACAACTCTGTAAATTTTACTGCCTTACATAAATTCAGTTGGGTGGCTTGCTTGCCAATTGTATGGAGTATGCACACAGTCTAGGCATAACATTTGTCTCCATCATGTCATTTTCTAGCTGCGTTGGCACCATATGCAAATCAGCTCAATTTCAATATGGGCTATTTGCAGAATCAGATCTCTGCCTCAACCTGTCATAATCCCTCTGGTTACTGCACTGGTTTCCAGCAGACTTGACTACTGTAACTCCCTTCTTATTGGGATCACGAAGAGAAACCCGCAGAAACTACAAATCATTTAAAACCCTCTGGCAAGAGCCATAACAAAAACACGTAAGTATCAGCATACTACACCAAATTGCATTTGTTACACTGGTTACCCATCAAGCAAAGACTCCTGTTTAAAACCTGTCTTATAATTTACTAAGTACTGCCCTGTTTAAAACCTGTCTTATAATTTACTAAGTACTGCATTTAAATCAGCCAACCTATCTCTGAAACAGAAATTGTCTGGTATTAAATCACAAATACTTGTGCCTATAACAAAACAGCAATGTGGCCTTACAAAGTGATTGGACAAAATTGTCTGATAGCCTGCTACAGTGCCAGCACCTTCACATCAGACAGCCTATGTGTTTGAGCTTTCTAGCCACGCTAAGACTTACATAAAATGTAGACTACTGTATTTGAGCATGGGCGGTCTTAACTTGCGGTTCGTTAATACGCGGTTGCAGTGACTTTGGCTCCCTGCAATGGTGCGTAAATGGGACTGCACCGTGATAATTCGGTGAATACTGCATGTTTCTATTACAAATAGTAAAAAAGTTACAATATTTAAAAGATGCAGGTCTCTTCGAGAACACTTCTGAGAAATCATGATTTAAAGTTTACCATTATCAAGTTGCTGCGTCTAGGGATCGTGAATGTTTATAAGTAAATTAGGGCATCAAGAGAAGATGCTAAATCAAGCTTTTATAGCACGGCATCATAATACTTAGACAAAAACTCTACTTTTGAGCACATTCTTTGCAAATTACCATTTCCTACTTTGTGAGGATTTTCTCGAGCACAGTCACATATCTTCGGGCTTGTCTGAAACTACTGCAAATCATAATTGTAAACTCGAGATTTCTACAGCACCCAAAGAAAGCTAAGGCGCAGGAACCAGCTTATTAACTTGTTATTATTATAAAAACGAAACTGATAGGCCGGAAGGGTCAGATTCTGTTCTGCATCAAGATCCAAGGGTCAGTCAGACGACTATAGTGGATGGTAACAACCTAATTTCATTCATGAATACAGCATCACATATTTTGAAAGTTCTCTGAGCAAATGTTTTCCAGGACACTTGTAAACTTCTTACAAGATCAAACTAATGTCATTTATCCATACAGCAATGCGTATTCTAAAAGTAATTCTGTGTATAAGATGCAAATTTTGTCGTAAAAGTCTTCCATATATAATCGTCCAATGGTACTGACTACTGCATTCTTGAAGTGTTGGCATGACAGACAAAGACCAACAGATGATCATATCTTACAAATTGCAAACTGCTTAAAACAAAAAACCATCAGGATTTTTTGAACAACTATTAACTGAACCACGCCTTAACACAAGATGCAATAAAAATTAATATTTTTTAGATGTTTTTAGCAGAAGTTTTTTGCCACTTGGTTAAATTTGGTAGCTTAATTCCAGTAGACGTGAATACACAATCAAGTCAAACTGTGCCCACAGACAGTATGCATACGAAATACGAATGCAGTATGTCTGGTACATATGAATATATTAATCACTCAATATTATCAGATTTAGAAGTAAAATAAATTTAAAGGCACTTTTGGCAATTAATATAGCTGAAATTATAGGACACACAATAAAAATAATTATATTTTTCTAATCTACACAAGAAACTGTACAGCTCATAAAACAATTTCATTCATTTTGGTCTAACAGGTCTAAAGATATTAATTATCAAAAAGTAGATATCTCAAAGTTTTGCAAAATGCCTTCTGAGGGTGAATTCAACGAATCTGTGACATCTCAGAAACTATTTCAAATATTGCAGAAATATATTTTGGGCTTTCCCAT
Organism: Norana najaformis; assembly: GCA_964023275.1. NCBI lineage: Eukaryota > Metazoa > Annelida > Clitellata > Crassiclitellata > Hormogastridae > Norana > Norana najaformis. The sequence goes on from OZ029923.1 coordinate 21,762,251, forward strand.
CCCATGAATCTTGCAACATATGGTTAAAATATCACAAAATTCTGAGATGGTCGGATGGGGACGTTGCTTAAATTTTGGCTGAGTTGAGCTGGAATGACCCCATTACTTTTGATCATGGTTTAGTGTCATCAACTCTGGAGCATTTCTGAGGAGTTTCTCTTGAAGTGATGCTATATAAATTTGTTAATACCATTATAAGCCACATTCTATTTTCCTCATGCTCCTCGATATGAGCTGCTCATTGTGCAGTGGCTGACCAAATCGTAATCGTAATCGTAATCTCGAGATTTCTACAGCGCTCAACGAAAGCTAAGTCGCGGGAACCAGCTTATTCACAGGCGCTCAGTCAAAACAAAATCGATAGGCAAAAGGGTCAAGATCCAGGAGTCAGGCACTCAGACAGTCGGACGGCTACGGTGGATGCTGTTTTAAACTGAAGCGAGAAGAGAGACAAGAGGAAGAGGAAGAATCAGGATAAGATTTCTGGAAAAGAAGTGTTTTCAGTCTTGAGTGAAAGACCTGCGCAGAAACTGAAAGAGGTGAAGTGTTGGTGAGTTCGTATGATTGACCAGACAACTGTCGCAATTCTGGCGGGAGTTTATTCCAAAGGGGTGGGGCAGCTATGGCTATGGAGCGATTTCCAAATTTTAAGGATGAGGTGACGGGAGGGCGAAGAAGTGTTAGGACAGATGAGGAGCGGGTTGAACGGAGTGGTTGGATAGTAAATAATTGACGAAGATAGGAGGGTTGGGAGGATTGAAGTGTGTTGTAGGTGAGGGATAAGACTTTGTACTCTATTCGTTCTGGTATTTTAAGCCAGTGCAGTGATTTGAGAACAGGGGTGATGTGATGGTATTTGGGGGTTTTGGTGACAGCACGTGCGAGAGCATTCTGGATAGCTTGTAGGCGATTTATCTGGGTTGTGTCAATATTGAGGAAAAGTGAATTGCAGTAGTCAAGTTTTGCATGGACTATGGATGTGGCAATGATAGATGCGGTTTTGAAGTCAAGCATAGGACGGATTCTGCGAAGGTCGCGGATATGCATAAAGCAAGAGCGGGAAAGATGGCTGATATGATCAGAAAAAGTAAGGTTCTGGTCGAAAATAACACCTAAATTACGGACAGAAGAGTTAGTATTAAAGGTGTGGGTGGAGGCAGAGTCCAGGCTGAGGGAGATAGAGGGGTCAGGAATTTTCTTGAGCTGGTCACGTAGGCCGATAAGTATGAATTCGGTTTTAGATGGGTTCAGGCATAAGAGATTAGATGTCATCCAAGAGGAGATTTGTTTAACCACACAAAGAAGATGATCTGTAGATTCATTGAAACAATTTGGAGAGAAAGAGATGAATAGTTGGGTGTCATCAGCATAGAGGTGATGGTCAACGGAGGATGCTTTAATGAGTGAACTGAGTGGGGTAGTGTAAAGGATAAACAGAAGAGGTCCAAGAACGGAGCCTTGTGGAACTCCGCAAGTAAGAGGGCATGACTTAGAAGAGGCTTCCGAAGTTTTAATAGAGAAAGAGCGGGAGGAGAGATAAGACTGTATCCATAGGAGAGCAGTGTCAGCAAAACCAAACCAGGTTGAAAGTCGGTGGAGTAAGATATTGTGATCTATGGTGTCGAAGGCTGCAGAGATATCGAGGAGACAGAGGCAAGAAACCTGTTGATGAGAAATGGCAGAAACAAGCTTGTTGTAGAGAGATGTCAGCAGAGTTTCGGTTGAGTGGCGTTTAGTAAAACCAGACTGGTGTGGGTTAATGAGTGAGTTAGAAGCTAAATAGTTATTGATTCGAGAGAGGACAATCCGTTCAGTTAATTTGGAGATGAAAGTCAGGTTAGAAACAGGCCGGTAGTTAGAAAGGATTTCCTTGTCGAGAGATGATTTCTTGAGAAGAGGGGTAACAAGAGAGTGTTTAAAAAGAAGGGGAAAATTTCCAGTAGAGAGGGAGAGGTTAACTATTTTGGTAATAATTGGAACAAGGACAGATGCACAGTCTTTCAATAAGGAGGTAGGTATAGGGTCAAGTTCACACTGTTTGTTTGGGAGAGATTTTAGCAGATTTAATATTTCGGTCTCTGATGTAGGTTGAAAAGCAGAAAATGAGGATCGAGGTGGGGAAGGTGGGCTGTCATAGGTGGAAGAGGGAGCATCAGCAGCTGGATTGTTGGAGGTTTTGGAAAGTAGAGATTGAAGAGAGAGACGGAGGGTACTAATTTTGTTCGAAAAGAAAGAACAGAACGAGTCGGCTATTGAAGAAGACGGAAGAGAATTTGGAAGTGGGCTAGATGAGTTCCGATGGAGGAGCTGGTTAATGGTTTTCCAGAGAAGGCGAGGGCTAGAGGATCGAGAACGAACTAGTGAGGAGTAAAATCTTTGTTTAGCTGCAGTAAGAAGGCGATGGTATTTATTTGTGGCAGATTTAAGGGCAGAGAGAAGTTGAGGATCCCTGGTGCGTTTATAGGCACGCTCAAGGCGTCGCCGGAAAGATTTGAAGGCCTGGAGATAGGAATTGAACCAAGGATTGTTAGAGTGAGAACGGGATTTGGTAATAATAGGAGCATGCTTGTCAAGGATAGTGGAAAGAGTGGTGTTATAGGAAGAGAGAAGGTCATTCAGGGAGGAGGGTGGATTTAACACGAGATCAGAACAGGAAATATCTTGTGTGAAGGCTTCAATATTTATTGAACTGATGCGACGAAAAGAATGAAAGACAGGATCAGGACGTGGTGTCGGAAGAATGTTAAGATATGTAAAGATGGGGTAATGATCAGATGGCGTGTCAAAAGAGAAAGATATATCAGGTGATAGAGTGGAGAATGATGATGTGATAATAAGGTCAAGTGTGTGATTGTGAATGTGGGTGGGGAATTTGACATGTTGAACCAGATTAGTTGAGGACAATAGGGTGAGGAATTCAGAAGCAAATGTGTCAGAGGGGTTATCGACATGTATATTGAAGTCACCTGTAATCAGAAATTCATGAGGTGTAGTGGCGGCAGTAGAGAGGAGGGTGGTAAATTCTTTCAGGAAGACCGATGGAGGACTTGAATATGAAGAGGAGGATGGAGGGCGATATACATTAAAGATAGTCAGATTTGTGTGAGGAAGTTTAAGCGTAACTGATGCACATTCAAAAGAGTGGAAACAGTAACCAGGTGAGTCTAAAACTGTGGCAGGTTCTCGGGTGAGAAAGGCAATACCACCGCCAGTTGGATTTTTATGAGAAGGGCTAGATGGTTTGCAGGGACGAGGTGTACTGTAAAGATGGTAGCCAGGAGGAATACAGTCTTCATATTGAGCAAGAGTGGTGTTTAAATTAAACCAGGTTTCAGATAAGGCAAATATGTCAGGCGGGTGAGAAGAAAGGGCTATATCACTGATTTCTTGTGAATGTGCAGGATGTAGTAATGATCGAATATTTAGCGTGCAAAGTAAGAAGCGGTTGTTGTCAGTATTTTGAGCATTGTCGAGGATGTTGGAGGAAGAAATTCTGGAAGGAGGACAGGTAGGAGGTGAGGGAGGAGGACATGAATAAAAATCCAGTGGGCCAGGATTTGGGTGGATGTCCCCGGAAAGCAGGATTAGTATGTTGAAGATGGTATGGCGGGTGAGGTGCTGTGGTGGTCGCCTGAGAGATGAAGTTAGGAAGAACGATAAAGGAATAAAATACATACGTCCATACTGCATAGTCGCAGTGCCAAATTGGGCGCAGTAAGAATGTTTGGCTGTAGGAACAATGTAGGGCAAGCGGGTGTGGAAGGGTTGGCAACTAATATGGAAGGCGATCATGAAACGTAGACCGAAAATAAGAAGAATGATTGAACTGTACATTATGTGATCTAAGATGACGTGGCAGTTTGATGAAGCTAAAATGGCGGAAGGTAAAGACGCAGGCGAACGAGTGCAAAAAGGACAAAAATTAGGCGAATCTTAAGTTGATTAAATGTTGAAACAAATAGGAACGAACTCACCAAAGACAGAGCATAAATCCGGTAAGAAAGAAAAATTTAAAAAATCAGAAAAGACGTCGAAAAGTTAGAAAATATAGAATTGAGAAATAAAGCGCAGACGCCGCGACGCTGGTTCCCTACTCCATTTCAGTATAACCAAGATAACCAAGCCATAGTGGTTGGTCGTGAGAAGACACTGAAGAACAGAATCCAAGAGAATCCATGAGAGCATGCTACTCAGGATTTGGTGCTGTCCAATATGTATGGCTACAGGCAATATACCATAAATACCTGCCTATAAGTCGTAACACTGTTGACAATTTTGAAAGTCTGAAGTTGGGGGTTGCCATACATAAGGGTCGAGCCAAATTCACGAGATTCATTCATCCTCTTGAGATCGCACGACATGTGCATCGTAGGATGTCAACAAACCTATCGGAAATCGAATGGCGCATCCAAGGAAGATCGCACAACACATCCATGGTGAAGGTCATATACATTTTGTTATAAGGCAGACTATGCTTAAAACCATGCTTCCATCCATCGTCAAACAGCAATTCTTACTTGTTTTTCATTTTTGACTGAGCATGGTGTTTTCTGTGCAAGGTGAGATCACTTGATTTTAAAGTGCAAAGGGCTTTGGTGCTAAGAAAGGACACTTGTGTTTGCCTTCCTATACAACTTCCTTTCTTCAGTTCATTGTCAGTGAGTTGAATAATCTGAGATTTTAACATCACATTTATCAGTTGGTTGAGTAAACTTTTAAAGCACAGTAATGGCCGACTTCACTGGTAAACGCAGACAGCTTTCGTATGATGCTGGGTTCAAATTAAAAGTCGTAGAGCAGGCAGCAAGTCAGTCTGGCATTTTCAAAAAGCCTGTGAGAGACTTGCGCAAACAGAAGTGCCTTCGTGAAGAAATACCAAAAACAAAAACAGGCTTCCTACCCTGAAATGGAGAAGGCACTGGCCGACTGGATCACTGAATCATGACAGAATGGTCTTATTGTAACTAAAACGACAATTCGTTTGCATGCACTGAAAATGCATAACAAACTGACATCATCCCAGAGCCAGTATGCTGGGTCTATTTTTTCTGCATTGGCTGTTTGGTACAAAGATATATGAACACATATAATCTTATGCTATAATCGACGGCCACCTCAGAGGAAACACTTTTAGAGCCACCTGGAAAGTCTCTTCTATCTTTGCCCCCCAAAGAACATTAACAGGAGGAACAGCATGTCTCCAGAAGCATAAAAAACAACAGGCTTCTCTTACTGTAACTGGTGTCGAAGACAAACACTGAAGTTTTCATCATCTGAATAAACCCAATTGCCAGCCAAATGATCTGATTGTGGTCTGACTTTCTGGTGATGGCTTCTATGAAAGACTTCTGAAAGCAAAATGTCAGAACAAAGAGTACATGAGCTGTTCAACAAAATGCATAGAGTATTCGCAAGTATAGTCTGACCATCTGAAACAAACTTGATCCCAACTGGGGATTCTGAAAAAAAAAACAGTACAGCTTACCTGGCTTTCGGTTAACTGCTGCAAATTTTCTTCTTCTTTCCCTCTCATCTGAAATAGAAGAATGTCACAAAATGCTATTTTTTCCAGATTTCTACCTTGTATTTAGGACACTATCCAACAGCTTACTGGGAAATTACATTACTTACCAGAATCAATTTGCTGAATTTAATGGCATCAAAATTACTAACAAAAGTGCAGTTTTATTATTATTATTTGTACACATCTCCAGTAGTGGTACACTTTACCAATGTATATCAGATACTAAACAGTCACACACTGAATTTAACAAAGGATCTCAAAGAATTATAATTATTCATTAAAAGTGAAATTCAGTCTAACTTAATGGGAAAATTAGTGACTTTTCGTAAGAATGAACAGACTCAAGCATTCTATGAATTATATTAAATATACACTCAAATCCAGTAAAAGGCCTAACATGTTGCTTATCATTACCTTAAATAAATTTACATTTTGCTCTAAAATACAAGTAAGACATAAATTTTAATGGCCCTAAAAAGTAAAATACATATACTCCATAATGTATATTGTTCCAGCATGCACTGAAACATCAATCTCTCGAGCATAAGTCTAAACGTTTTTCTGGTCAAATTTCCATCCCTGAAAAAATTTCTTGACTTACACACAGTCATATATAGTACTTAACTTAGTCCTTGACAAGTCACAAAAACCAAGGATTACTTATTCCTATTCGTAACAACTTAAGGAAATTTCATGATAAAACTACCACTGCCTTGCAACAGTAACAAAGATGATTGTAGAAAAAAAAACATAAAGCAAATCTTCATATCCTCATAAGATGAAAGTAAAACTATGCAAATACTTACTCTTATACAGACCGGGAACAACTTTATAAACCACTCTCTGCAGGGTTCTGTCTGGTCTGTCACAAATAAAATTACAAAAGGGTCAGCAAAAGCACCACTGAACTGACATTAGCAAAACTGAAAGCTCCACTCTAACTGGCAACGAACAAAATCTGCTTGGAAACCAGAAAGTGCAAGCATCAGCAGAAATGATAACAATTTTCTAATTCTTCTCAAAATATGAATTTGAATGACAATATTCCAGGTGCTGCTACAATACCTGACAAAATAAGAAATTTGATCTTTGTTAGGAAATTATTAAAACTAATCACTATAAGAAGTCTGAGATAGTTCTGACAATGTTGGATATTTTCAGCTTATCTTAAGGCCTTACACAGCTTTTATTAGATAGCCACATTGCATTGCTATCAAAAGATTCTTCACAAATGCCCAGGTACATACGTAGATACATACATACCAGAATACCAGGTAAATATATTCATACCAGGTACATATAAATATATATATATGTACACATACACACACATACATACATACACAGTGAAGTATGACAGAAATAGGACCCACCTTAAGATCAAGAGATGGTCAGAGGTTGCTTTGAAAGGTTTTCACAAAAGCATTATATAATGTACAAATATATAAACTAATACATATACACATACTTACACTAAAAATGCTGATACACAGCCTTATTCTGACAAGACTCGACTACCGCAACTCTATACTCTATGGTCTTCCCGAGTGCCCACTTCTTCCCCTAACTAGAATACTGCACCACGCTGCAAGACTGTGTCTTGGACTGTCATACCAAGATCACATCACACCTGGCTAGAGTCATATCTAAAGCATTGAACTCTCAGAAAATCAGTCCTCATTCCCCAGACTTATCATTATTCAACCACATCATCCAACTGCCTTTCTCTGGAGATACCCGAGACAAGAACTGTTCTTAATGAACAAGCTTTTTCGTTTTCTGAACCTACATTCTGGAACTCTCTTTCTTTGTCTGTTCGTTCTGCTCAGCAGCTTGTGTCGTTTCTTTTTAAGCTTAAGACTTACCTTTTTCAAACTGCTTATCAACCAGAGGCTACCTCTCTGTCTTAGTGAACTGATTGTCTGGAGATTGACCTGATAGCAGCTTGGCTCTGGTGCGTCAATGGTTGATACATGTTTTTATCACTAGATACAGGCATGAAATAGGTTACTAAATACTTACATACTGCCTTGAGTCATCATCAGCAAGTAGTGCATTTGTTAACAGACGCTATCTGTCCATCTTCTGAGCAAGGAATCATAGGCTGTTCAACAAGAGAGTAAAAGTAGATCGGTCCCATCTGGAAGGTTTGGGAGAAGGAAATTCTTCTGGTGGAGAGCTGTAAGTTCTCCAGCAGGATTCAGGCCAAAGATACCAGTGATTTTGATGCATTTTAATAGCAAATCTTAGGAAATTACAGCTAGAGATTTGGTTTTACTTGTACTTTGGGAAAACTCTCAGCAATATTGCAGCAAGAGATTATGACCGAGTTCAGCTGCAAATCTGAGGAACTACAGAACTTAATATGTTAGTAAATCCGGGTAATTTACAGCAAGTGAATTACGTTCATCTTGCTAACTGTTTTGATCTTCTAGTAAGCAACAATGCTACCTGATTTTTCTAAGCATTTTTTATGCAGCTTAGGAACAAATTTTTGCAATTTTAGAACACTATTATTATTTAAACATAACATACACACTTAGGCAATTTACACCAAGTGATTTAAACCATTATAAAATACATCTGAGCGGTTCAGAGCCAAGCACTGCTTCGATGATTGGAACCAAAACTGACACCTCAGTGTCCAACTTTTCCTACTGTTTCAGTCACAAAGCCTAACACTTCTTCATCTTTAAACCTAACACTGAGCTTTTTACTTCAATTTTAGTAGTATTTTTAGTCCTTGGTGCACAGTAATCTAGTGAACTGTCAGCAAAGAGGTAGGGGATTCAAATATCAACCAGAGCAGACAGAGGTTTCAAAATTTATACTGCTAGCAAACTCAGCTATAAAATGAGTACATTGACCATATGCTGTTGGTGGGAAGATCAGACAGAGGGGATACAAACGACTGGCCACCTGCCTTCATATGCCAGGGCTAAGAAGGCTAAGTTGCTAAAACTGCATACCAATGTCTGCCTCTCCAGATGAACTTAAGGGACAGCTCTACTTCATCAGCTTTAAAAATAAAATAAAGACAATAAACATAACTATTTAGCTTCTAGTAAGTACATTTTGCTAAGGCACATTTGTTCCGGGTTCTTCTTTCAAAGACCTAGCACCATTTCTTCAGAGGTGACATAATAAGGTACTGGTAACTGAATAAAAATCCATAAATTTTTTCTTACTAAGTGGAAAACGCACAAAAACTAATTGTCACAAAATGGTATTTTTTGCAGATTTCCACCTTGTGTTCTGGATGCTACCCAACTTACTGGAAAAGATGGGGGTGGTTGTACACAGCAGGTTGGTTGAAGGTCAAGCAGAGACTGAGCTTGAGTACAAGTGTTTCTCATGGAATTGGAAGTCAGATTTTAATACAACAGAGACTGCAGGGAACTCAAAAACCTCCACAACTCAAGCTGAAGTGACAGGTTGGGATGTTGGACAGTGGAGGCTACAGCTCTAACTTCCCTGGTGTCCTTCATATTTGCTTGTGAATTTCATGGTGCCTGGTGACCAGGCAGTTGCTGAACTGGAGTATTCGTTAACTGGACATGTGGAACTGGAGTCAGTCTGAACCAGCAGATGCTTTTGGATGGTTCAAAGGGCATCCATATCCAGTCAAGTTCCTGAAAAGCGAGTTTCTGCATTGGTAAAAAAGTGTGAACAGAGCTTTATCAACATCTGGTGTCCAGGTATTCAGCAGCATCCAAACTAACCGTAAATTGTCTGTTTTTTGGTTTTGTGAATTCTGCATAATTTCATGACAGCTTTTTTGGAATTCAACCAGGGAAGGGCTGCTAGAAATAGCCTGTTGTAAATTAATTGTTGTAAAAGAGAGACTGATTGCAAATTGGAACTGGTCTTCTGTAAATCTGATCAGCAGTGAATCTGTAACACAGCTTAAATTACAGCTGGTATGTAAAAAAATTATTTTTACAGACCATCACTTATTGGTAGAGATAGTGTGAGTTTCCAAGTTTTACACCTCTTTCCTTTATAAACTGAACAACACTGTAATCATAATTACACTTTTGAAAATCGCCTCTTCAAGAAAAACTTCTTACATATTGCAGAGTTGACGGTTCCTGGCAAGTAAAAGATTGGCAAAAGATAAGTCAGCGTAATAAATTACTGACTTATCATGAAGAGGTGCTTTTATTAAACAAGTTTTCCGCAGGAAGATAACATTTACCCAGATGTATTGCCAATCACGAAGTTAACATAATTGAGAGATAACTATATCTGAATACCTGAGACTTTTATGAGGACGTGTACTACCCAGGTGTGACTTGCACACTGGACAGAAATTTGCCAACTTGAGGTGCCGTAATATACATGCCCTGCAAACTACAAAGCAAAGGCAACATCGATGATATCAGCAGACATATCCATGACATACAACACAAGTTATTTCACGTGATTTATTAAACTGAATCACTGTTCCATCAATTTAAAATTAACTTTCTATTTGGCATTCAAGAAATCTGGATCCTGAGGGCTGAAGGTCTTTACATTTGGCCAAGACTTCTGCAATAACTATAACCTCATGCACATGTTTATGTTTTGACTTGTAAACAGAAATGTTTACCCGCAGATATGTACACAAAATAGTGCTCAAAGGCAACATCTGAGTTAAGGAAGTAAGTAAGTAAGTATTCTTTTATTAGCACAAGTCAAACGTCCACACTTTACAACATCAATGAACACATAGCAACATAATAAAGGTCATGAACAATTTAAAATAGGGTCTGAATGACAACTTAATAAAATAGTTATAGTTATAGAACACAGAGCAACAACATTTGGGAAGATCTAGCAGAACTGATATATTGATCTACTGAAAAAGTTAAAATTTTCTGTATTTATATAGTGAGCGAACGACGAAGGATCTTTTATGGAGCAATGTATGAAAGTTCGGCAATTCAAAATTATGTCCCCTCTCCCACAAGGTGAAACCGTGAGAATGCTTAGCTGGAAGTAACTGGTGAAGGCAGTGGTTAGGATCTTGGATGCTTTTAAAGAATTTCAATTCAATTTTCTCGCAATAATTTCCCAATTTTAAACTATCACCATTCAAAAGTCTACTATGCCCAGCACGGCATAAAAGGAATCGATTCTCCCAATTAATTCTATTCACAGGAAACCACCCCTGGATGGAAGAGCATAAAGTTATCAGAATTTTAAATGTCTTTCTACTTACATGAATGCACACATCTGTTAATTGTAGTCGCATCAATCAGATAGCCACCACACAAGAAACAGAGCAAACTACTGTTTATTCTGGCCAAGCAAACTCGTGAAGTTGCTTTGCACAAAGATCCAGGCATTAGATTACACGAAGAAACAGGCAGTGAACTACGCTGTAACACATCCACTACTGCACCAATGGCAGGCACCAGATCACTGTGAGTTGCAGCCACCAATGTGTGGGGCAATGCTGCCATCAAATTGTAAGAAGATGTAGTCAGCGAAATACATGTCGAAGTGGTCAACAATCTGTCTGAAAATGTAGCTAGTGCACCATAAGTGGTCGGATAAAACGCAGTCAGTGAGCTTGTGACAGGGATGGCACGTGTGCTGCATGAAAACGATGTAGCCACGACATCAAGAGAAAATGTTGCCATGGAGCAACATTAACATTAGCATCTGAGTGGCCATCTGCAACAGAACAGACATTATATTTAGTTTCACGGTATTTGGCAGTTTTATACAGTGCTCGGAAGAAGTACAAATTTATGAAAAGTACAAATTTATAAAAACTCTCCATGCTAAACTGATACGTCACAGCAACCTCAGTAAATCTTGGCCAACTGAGATATAAAAGGTCAGTTATTTAAACAACTTAGGACCACCACGGTAGACCTGGTTAGAGACCCAGCGCATAAAGACCAGAGTACATTTGCTAGGTTCATCTGAAAATACACCATCTGTGAAACAAAGCAACATCATACCTTATGGATTTCTGCATTTGGGTCTCCTTGATTCCGAGCCGTAGCACTCTCCGCTCGGCTGCCCTTGGACTCCTGACTGTCCCTCATATGCGCACTGCTACAGCTCAGTCCAGAAGCTTTGCCTATGTTGGACCTACCACCTGGAATTACCTTTTCGAGAGCTGCAGCTTGAGCTCCTCATTCTGTCCCTTGTGCACTTTCGCAAGCACCTGACGTCTGTATTATCTGACAATGGTCTCGCTGGTTCGGGTCGGGAGCGCCCCTGATGAGTTTATTCTGGAAGTGGCACTTTATAATGTTACAATTACAATTCTAAGTTTGTTTTTCTCAGATGCAAAATTGTGTTGCTTGAACAGACAACAAAACCTGTGCAACAGTGTTAAGATGACATAATTCTCCTAGATAAGCAAAGGCAAAATCAGGGCCATGTGACTAGCCACCAAGTTCAATGCAGTTCGTGAAACTGCAATGGAATTTTTCACAAGAAATTGGCTGCTGGAGTTGTTTAACCATCTATAATTTTGTGAATGCTTACTGATTGTTCAGAATCTCACTGAAAACAAAGGTCACTCAATGTTTTAATTATACCCTACCATATCATAGATAACTTGCAAAAACTGTTTCCACTTCATAGATTTCATTAAGCACATACAAAGATATGCAACTGTAGTATTACATATATTTTAAATTTTCAAAGTTCTTGTTCTGGGAATGCCAACATTGAGCGTTGACGTCAATCAATTGTGGTCATTCCTCATCCTCAGCACAGCACAGCACAGAACTTGTCATCAGTCAGTCATGATAACAATCCATTGGCAACAGCCGCCCAAAGAAGACTTTTCCTGTTATTCAAGCACAGTTAGCCTGCAGATGAATGTTTCATTCTTGTCGAAGTATTACATCATTAAGCGATGAGCAAGGAATGCCTTTCAGATGTTTGAAGAATGTACTACATAAATGCTCACACAGATACATAAATACATATGTATACATATGCACAAGTATACTTAACATATTTATAAAGTCACCACTGTTTGTGTGTACCTTTGAACTGGTTTGCCTCTAAACTATACCCAAGCACTTAATTGGTTTACTGCTTATCAACACCAACTGTTTAGCACTGGGGTGTTCCACAGAGTTCTATACTTGGCCTTCTCCTGTTTACATTTTGCATTGCACAAATTGGCTGATCATCACCTGACAACACTCGATCATTCTGTTTAGCTATGCAGATGATTGGCAAAGTGAAGATTATAAATAATAAAGAGCCCAAGACAGAGATCCTCACAAACTACAAATGGTTCAAAACAAAGGACTATATTTAAATCAGCCAACCTATCTCTGCTCCATGCTCAACCATCATAACAACAAATATTCCACTTGTTCAATGGATACTATGACTCTTGTTGTCCATCATACCAGAACAGCGTCGGTTCTAGAGTGTTCTCGGTTGCTGGTTCACGGCTTTGGAATTCACTGTCAGTTTCTATTCATTCTGTCAGTTCTGTGATGTCATTCAGGCCTAAACTTAAGACTTATCTGTTTCAACCTGCTTACCTGCCATAACCTAACTGGTTTCCTTCTGGTTTCTCTGACCAATAGGAATTCAACACAGCTTATCCAATGGATTATGATTTTGCATACGACTTCACTTGAAAGGACTGTCGACTGATGCCTGGGCATTTTGATAACGGCACAATAGAAGTCATTCGATTAAAAAAAATTAGATTTCAGATTGTTGATTTAGCTAACAAAAAATGAAGCAAAGTCAGAACATATTTTCTGGTTCTCTAGTTCCACGCAATAGCAGTTGATGTCTGTCTTTGTAGAAGATGCTGGGAGATAAGCTATCAGTTCCAAGTTTTGGTTGCAGTAGTCAGAGCTCCTAAATGTACAAGGATATGTGAAGCACTTGTGCAAGAGAGTGTACGTTGATATCTAGCAAGGATTTGCATGCAACAACGAGGCCAACACCAGCTATAGAGCAACCTGAGGTTCTGCGGCGGTGAACATGAAGAACAGAGAAGCTGTCTGGAACAATGTCTAGCATGATGCAGTCAAGTGTGTCAGCACAGATCCACATCTCACAGCTAGGATGTCCAGCTGACCAAGACATAATTACTGCAGTATATAAAAGAAGACATAAGAAACTTGAAAATTTTCTTAAAATACTGCACTTTACAAACACATAAAATCATTGAATATCGATCTTGGCCACTTGGCAATGAACTCTCAACAGCCCCAGACATAAGCAGCAGAACAGAGAAGACAGACAACGGACAAAATGGTTGGTGGATTGAAGAAACAACTGCCTCTAGCTTGTCTGGATAAACTGCACAGTCATTAAAGCAGAGCCAAATGTGACAAAGGACGTGCAGTGTTTGAGTTCAGTCTTAGCTGAGGCACCCGTAGAAGTGAGAGCAACAACAGGAGAAAAATAAGAACTGAAACCTTACAGATAAGTATCATCAGCTCATTCCTGGACCACTGCATTATGCATACATATGTATGATATGACAAACAGGTGAAATAATGGTGGACAACAGGATTAATTAAATGCAGCACTTAAATCAGGAGATATCCAAAGATGTGGTTTAGAAGAATTCACTGAATGAAATATGTTAATTGTATCTTGTAACAGCAGTCTCAGTTCCATAACACAGTACAAATAGATAAGATGTACATTAATTTCGGTCAGCTGCATATTTGATTGTCAAGATTTCAAATTTACGAGTACTAATTTATGGACAAGTATGAAAAACATTAAAACTTATAAAGCAAGCTTTTCACAATCGAGTGCTTATGCAATACTGTAAGCACTGTGTACCTGTTTGATCCGACTCTTCTATTCACTGGCGTTCACCACCAATTGTCAACATATACACAATGAGGAAGAAAATGGATTTCTAGGCCTAATAAAAAATGGCCATGCAGCAAAATGCACAGCTACAAGTACAGAAAGTGGTAGTTGGTTGAAGGTTTGAAGTGTTACCAAAGCCTAAGTTCTGATCCTGTAACTGTGTAAATGAGGTCTATTTATTCGTCCCTTTTTCCTTGCTTATATTTCCGACTGGTCGTCATTCCCTCAAACACAAAAACTACGCACACCTCACCTGCGTATTGCATGCCATCCGCAGCTTTCCAAACTCCTTATCCCAGTTTAATGTTAAATTAAATTTTTAAAACGATATGCAACAATCATCTGGAAACTGTTTTCAAACCTTCTTCGACGACAGCCGCCATCATCAAACAAAAATAACCCCAAGAAAGGCGGAAACATGCTAATCAAGCATTGTTTACAGGACACCATCCGACATTCGATCAGAGGGTACTGACAGCCGCCATTTTTCACTCACTCAGGGTCCGAAATGTAGAAAGCGCTTTCTCCTAAAATTACACATGGAATCTGTAACAACGCGTTCACATAAATCCTTTACTGCTATTCGTCTTTTAAAACTACTGTGACTAAACGATCATCGTAAACTCATTTTGTTGTTAACTTATATCTTCTGAACAAAAGCAAGATCCAAACAAGGTGTTCTACAATATTTTGCTCCCACGCGTTTATTAGACCCACGGAGAACCTGGAAAAGCAAAAAAAATATAAAAACTATTAAAATTCGCTATTTTGGATCAATCAAAGACCTTGTTATATACATACCAACATGAAACATACAAGCATAGGCTCACATACATGCATGCATACATACATACATACATACATACATACATACATACATACATACATAGGCCTACATGTGTGGCGAGTTCGTAGGATGGGTCAGATAATTGTAATTCTGGCGGGAGTTTAGTCCAGAAGGGCGGAGCAGCTACAGGGCTAAGGAGCGATTTCCAAATGTTAGCGTTGAGATGACGGAAGGGCGGAAGTGTTAGGGCAGAAGGGCTGAGCGGAGTGGCTGGATTGTAAATAACTGACGAAGGTAGGAGGGTTGGGAGAATTGAGTGTACGTGTTGTAGGTAAGTGATAGGGCTTTGTATTCTAGTCTTACCTGTATTTAAGCCAAAGAAGTGGTTGAGAACGAGAGTTGCGTGATGGTGTTTTGGGGTTTTAGCATTCTGGATAGCTTGAAGGCGGCTAATATAGGTGGTGTCTCTATTCAGAAAAAGTGCATTTCAGTAGTCCAGTTTGGCATGAACTATGGATGTGGCGATAGTAGATGCGGCTTAGAAGCCAAGCATATGGCGGGTTCTGCGAAGGGCACGGATATGCATGAAGCAAAAAGTGAAAGATGGGTGTCATGATCACAGAAGCTGAGGTTTTGGTCAAAGATCAAACGGGACAGAATAATTAGTAGTCAAAGAGCAGGTGGAGGTGCAGTGCCGGCTGAGAGAGATAGAGGGGTCGGAAATTTTCTTGAGCTGGTCACGCAATCCTACAGTATGAGTATGAATTCGGTTTTGGATGAGTTCAAGCACAGATCAGCTGTCATCCATAAGGAGATTTCGGTAATCACAGGAAGACGAAAAGGTTCGGAAAGAAAGAGATGAACGGCCAACGTTTTCAGGCTATGGGCCTACTCACCTCCCGCACTCGACCATGGACATCCTACGATCACCGTTGCCATCATGATCGCTGTTTCCTTCGGCAGAGGCGTAACTTTGATGTAGAAAGTGGAAGCGCTCGTTTTACCCTCCTTTCCCCTTCCGCGACTGTTAGGCAACATAATTAGTGGGCTGGTTAGAGCGCTGGGCTTGTAACGCGGAGTGTACAAGTTCGAGCCTCCCCTCCGACGTGTAGCACTTTGAGCAAATCCTTCACTCACAATTGCTCAGCACCAGCGGTTGATGCTTAGTCATTAGATAGTGACGCTTATTGAATGGCTAAGATGGGTGTCGTGATCACAGAATCGAGGGCACCGTTTATGCGCCATGCAGTAAAATAAAAATGATGATGACGATGATGATGATGATGATGACGACGATGATGATGATGATTATGATGATGATGATGGTGATGTCTTCGGGTATGTGGTCGCATGTGCCTACTCTGTCATTTCGGCTAACTGTTTGTCACGACATGGATTTTGCACGATGACTCGTGTGTTCCGACTACTGCGAGTTGGCGTTTCGGATTTTTTATTGTTCATTCGACAATCTGTGTTTTCCGATGTTATTCAGTCGCGTGTCATCGAAGCTTCGACGAAATTAAACCAGCGCACTTTTCAACGGGGAATTGGTTCTCGGTCAAGCCTTTGATCTACAGACCCACTGACGCCTTCTGCGACCAGGAAGTCTTGGATTTGGTGATGGAAGGGCGGGGAGAGACTTTGGAATGGCGTCGACCGTCAACCACCAAAAGGTTCTGCTGTCGGCGGCAAATGCCTGTCTTGCTCAGGAGATTTCCGTACGCTCCGTCGTTTACCATCTACGACACATAATAATTGTCTTTAGTCTCAAATACATTCAACAGTAGTATCAATTAAAGTAACAGTAAATACACCGAACAGCCATTTAAATCAACACTGTGGCGAAGAAGAAGTCGTTGCTTCGTCCATGACTTCAACGGCCAAAATCTTAGAAATTGGTAGAATCCATGCAGTGTCCCCGATTTTGAGTTGCACGACTCAAATGTGACTGAACCGATTGTGATTTCACATCCTAATTTTGACCCTCCTCAAAAATTCCACAGATCCAATCCTTAATATATGTATACAATGCGAGAGGTCTACACTTATGCAGCGCCATTGGTAGATTCTGTAAAGGCGCTATGTGAATGTTCAGCTACATAATGTGATCACTGAAGCCGTGTCTGTGCAATGTAAAAGTGAATTCTAAAGTAGACGCGTGTGTGTATGTGTGAGTGTTTGTGCAGTATCGGTATCGACAGAGTTTTGCAGGGTTAGCACAGGTGCCCATGGAGCATATTGGCGTTGTCTGGATGCGTCGGAGCCTACGCCTGCGAAGGGAGTTTGATCGAATGTTAATGAGGAGTGCCTGGCTTGCTGAAGGAACGAAGGAACAGCAAGTGAAGACAATGCGCTGCAGGTTGTTCCATTGTGAAATCCGTTTTGACGACAAATGACGGACCAATCGATGGACACCACAACACATCCACAACGACTCGTGGCAACCACCGCGCAAACGACGCTCACCCTCCCTCCCCAAACAAACGACTTGCATTTAGCTCAGCTATACACGACAGGTCATTAAATACGCCAGAGAATCTGCAAACAATAACTATGAGAAGCCATGGTCGTCTCACAAACGCCCCCAGAAAAACAGCTCGCTTCCATTCTGTTCGCATTGGAGGAAAATCAGACAAGAAAGTCTTAAGCGTGCGTTTGCAGAAGCTTCCCGCTGCACCTCACCAGTGGCCGTCAAAATGAAAAACAAAGATAACACAGCAAATATAGACTAATAAATGAACACATGACACGGGATTAGCGCCTGACCTCTAGTTGCACGAATTGAGATTTCACGCAGAGCAAAGGCAGCCAGAGCCAACGTCGACGCGTCATGCAAGAAGATTTCAACAGCGTCCTCGAAGATGCCGTCAGTTTGAGCAAAGTCCCTACACAGTCGACCACAGTCTTTGCAATCCAGAGCCCTGCATAGAATTGCTATCTCACATCGAATTCTTCCGACTGGCTATGTGATGCCTACCGAAAATAGCGTCTTACGTCTGAACATTCCAGTGCCAGTTGCCTTCTGTAGGACAGGTGCCCTGGGCCCGTATAGGAAAACCCGCGTTCATCAAAGTTTAGTCTAAGTAACGGCATCTGATAGCGATAGTCATCTGCTGAGCGCAAACGACTGCGAGACCGCAAGAGCCTCGTATCTGTAGTTTGAATGGCTTAAGGCGCAATCTGATAAGACAGGTGGACAGAAGCAAATCAACCAATGCCTTATGATTGCCTCCTATATGGAGAATAAGTCTGAGGAGACGATATAGCGCTAGAGGAATAATTTTTCAACTGTAGACCAGAGGCATCGATCGGTGCGTAACATGGAGATATATCGGTCTTCCAGTGTTTTTAGTTCAGATTCAATGTTCCCTCTAAGTTGAGCGCGTGCGCACGACTTTTGAGGATAGCACGCGCAACCATTTTCTGCTTGTACACAAAATATTTCGTCAATGTTTATATTAGTTCAAAGTTAAATTTGGCTCATTGTTACAGCTTCTGGCATAGTTTTCCTACTAAATTCAGAAATTCAGAAGGTGAAAACAAGGTTTCTATGCTCCATGTTGCGAGATCATATGGCATGCCAGCCTAGGTTGTAAAATGTCGACCGAACTGGACAATCATATTTATCTAACCCACATAATACACCGGGCCACTTTTCATCAGTGCGCGCGCTGTGAGCCTTATGAACACGGTTTTTCGAACTCTGACCTCTAGCCATTATGTATATAGGCCTACATATGATGGATACTTCGTGATACAGAGGTCTAAGGCTGACTGCTCGCTCTCTCTCTCTCTCTCTCTCTCTCTCTGTCTCTCTCTCTCTCTCTCTCTCTCTCTCTCTCTCTCTCTCTCTCTCTCTCTCTCTCTCTCTATCTCTCTCTCTCCGTTTAAACCGTACTGCACGACACTGTACGAGTATTGTAAAGAACGTGACTGAAAACAACTATCCATGCACAAGTATTGTGTAAAGCTTTTGACAAATCCTCAGTATAACCTTGTACTAACTGTTCTATGAGCCGTTCTTAAGTACTGTAGTTAGCTGGCCTCTGTAAAATTGTCCAGAAAAGCAAAAGCAGAAATTGTTAAGCTGGGCTCACAATGCGTCGGAGAATGCGTATAGTGGAGTGATGATGTTAAGCAAATACGAAGACATCGACACAGACGCTGTAGCCCCCTCGTTTAACGAGCGATGAGTTTGCAACGACTTGGACTGCAGATGTCTGAAAGGCAAGTTGCTAGAATGGAGTTACGAGCGTTGGCAGATGCAAGAACTATCACGCTGGACAAACTGAGATTGCTAGATTAGTAGTAAGGTATTGTAAGCCATTTGATAAAACTGATGACGAATATAAGAAACAGACTTACAAACAATATCGTAATTTTATATTGCGGTTAGAAAATTAAGACCGCAATGATCAAGACAGTGAGTGTAGTATCCAATATCCTGGAGAAAGAAGAAACATGCGTGTTAGCACAGCTCGTTGAAGTATTTGCCACATTCCAGGCATCTAGTGTGGAATAGGAGCACGGCTTAAACCTCATGCATGCAAGGAAGTCAAAGATTTGTGTTCGACTTCGAGTTGACCACCTCGACTGTCTGTTTAATTATGTCCAGAAATCAACGCAGATCACGTGCACGCTCGTTAGCAATTGCACAAAGACAGACGAGAGATCAGCATAAGTTTAACTTATTCTTAGTCTTTTTCTTCTTGTACAACGGGATTGTATTGCCCTTCAGTTTAGGCCAAACAGATGTACAATCTTGCAGGGGCCAGAGCTTAGGTCCCAATTGGTCCCTACACGGGCAGGCGACAAAATTAGGAGGAACATTGTGCAGGTCATGTTAACGTGCCTTTTGAAATTTCCGCAAATTGTATGCATTTTACTTCCCTGCCTTAGTGCCTGGCTATTGCTTCAAATTGGATGAGAGTTCACTGAAAAAGATGGTCGCGTAATGGACAATGCCGGAAACAGTCCGTGTGATGAATGCAGGTAACAACTCAAAGGAAGTCTATGTCCAGTTGAGGATCATTCTTGCCGCACGTTTTCTATATGCAGTGCAGCTCTGCCTTCTATACGGTGTTCGATGCATCACTGAAGCGGAAACGTTCCGATGATCCAGGAAGGTGTATTAAAGAAGCTGTGAGTGGCACAACTCCACATCTGATGGTTGGTGATGATCGTTCGCTTAGCAGCGACGGAAACGAGTGAACGAACGCCGATCAGAGAGAAGCTGCATTTCAATCGGATGATTGATCAAGTGACGGCGTCGACGCAGAAACCGCCAGCATAATCTGCCAGGCAACATAAAGTATGCCAGAGCACAAGAACGCCATAAAGTCTTCGCCACTGAAAAGCTGTCACGGATGAGCGACCACAGCAGGTCACAGTCTGAGCTGGTATGTGGTCAGGTGTGCTTAGGATATCAAAGGCTCTAAAATAGTCGTCGATTTGTGACTTGTCCATCGATTTTCCTACTTTGCGGTTCTGAGTCGAGAATTTTTGTTTATCGTACAAGGCATCATGATTGTGTCACCGCACATATCCCTGTAAACTTAGAATATTCATTATTTTACCATAACAATGAGTCACATTTGCCTAGTTAGCTACATCGGTAAACGCCAATGAAGCCTCTGTGCGTCAGGATTCCCGGTTCACGTCCCGGTCGTGGCTTATTTCAGAGATTTGAATCTCGGGCTAGCACGGTCCGTGCACGGGGACCTTAAATGGCGTGTAGCGGTGGTGAAGGATATCACTCCATAGGGTCGAGGCCACTCGGTCGCTACAGCAAAACGTGAACAATTTACAATTTTATATGCCGATAGCTAGTTCAATACGCAAAGCCATAAAGTGAAACAAGAATGGAATTTTCAGAAGAAATTATGAATGAAGAGTTTTATTGCAGACATTTTATTACACAGATTCTTGTGATGAAATCAATCTTTCTGTAATTCAATGTGTACGACTTATTCGAGTCGGTTCCTTATTTCTTAGCCAGTCTCTCGAAATCGTCATCGCCATCATCATCAGCAGCAGCAGCAGCAGCAGCAGCAGCAGCATTCGAAGCAACAACAGGTAGCAGACGATTGCGGTGTTCAAAGCGTTTGAGAAGAGACTTGTAAGTTTTCGGTTTTCTTCGCAGTCATTGATCGGACTCTCGTCTTTCTATTATTTTCTGGCGGCGGTGACCATTAGTCGGCGGGATAGCAAGGCAGCAAACAGCAAAGAAGATAAGTAAACAGGATGCAACCAAGCATGACGTCAAATAAATCCATGTTCGGAGAAGCAGAGGCAGGAAAAACAATGCGAACGATCTGTTTGAAGGACAAAAGACTCGGCATCACTGAACCCTGCTAGCACCAAACAACACCGGCCGACTACGCATGACCGAATCGATTCGGTGTCTGTCGCCTCCTCTGCCTAACTCCCTCCCTCACTCACTCCATCAGGCCCTCCCTCCCTTTTAGCATTTTGTCTCTACTATATGAATCGTTTTGTTGGCCCATTAGAATTCCTCTCACCTGGCAACTGCTGCGATCCATCGATTCTTACAATCGACGTAACTGCTCTGCCCCTACAGGCCATCCACCCGCCGTTCTGCATCGCTTGCCGCGCGCATCACTACCAACACCCCCACCCACCACCACCACCAGCAGCCGTGAATCGGGGTCGTTAATCTCTCGTGCTTCGAATGGAATTTGCTGGCCTACAGGATGGCTGCTGCTGCTGCTTCTGCTGCTGCTGCTGCTGCTGCTGCTGCTGCTGCTGCTGCTGCTGCTGGCGTTGATTGACGAGGCAGGATGAGCGCCTGAGCGTCACTCACCGTCATGTCAGTCATCGAATCCGTTGGAGCAAATTTCTAAGGTGAGTTTCTAAAGTGAGGTGTTAATTCTTACTTTAAAGAATTTGTCTGTGTTCTAGATAAAGGACCATTCTGCCCTACTGTCTCTGGCTTTGCTTTCTATAATGGTGATATGCATTACACACGGGATCGACCCATGAGCGCAGTAAGCGTCATGTCAGCTTCAAAGCTTCATGTCCTTGCCGAAATAACCTCCTGTCGTTGGACGAGTAGCAGTCCAACAATCCGCTTGAATTCTCAGAGCAAAGACTTTAACGAAGGCTTCAACGAAACCAGCAGTTTTCTAGAATTCGTTGTTCATCTGAGGTAGTGGAATTCTGTTGTGCAACGAGTTCAGAGCTCTCTAGATTTGGGACAGAAGGTTAAGCCATGAACGTTAACAGAATCGGAAAGTTACGAAATTTCCATGTTTTATTGTTAATGTGTGTTTCTGAGAGGGGAGACCTGGTTTTAAATTTCAAAGCTTTTAACAAATATTTTTAAGGTAAAAGAATACAATTTTATGACTGAGAACACCGAAAGTCAGGCGAGGTCAGCTGGCCGAAAATTTCGCTAAAATTGAGTGACAAGCAAATAAGCATCGAATGTCTTCGAACTCAACCTCATCAAGCACGTATACATGTCGAATGCTGGAAGCGGTAAAAAAGCGTGAGGTCGATTCGACCTTTCTTTCTTCCCAAAAAGTGGTATTTTCACCATAAATCAGTCATTCGTTTGTCCAAAAAATGGTTACCAAGAAATCAGTCAATCTTTTATTAGAAAGGAGTATCTTGAAAATTGAATCCGTTGATCAAAACATAGATAGGCTTTCTTTGTTTGAAGAAGATGTGTGGTAGAGTTTTGGTGCCACCATCGATTACGATGCAGGGTTTATCAGTCAGTTAGCAGTGTACAGTTTTCATCGTTTATTCTCGATTGTCATTCTTCACGTGAATTTCTTTCAATCAATGTCTGACAATGCGAGCGTATCTCTAGTTCAATCAGAGTTACATTACGGAGCGAGTGAAGAACATAGCCTACGACAAACTTTAAGATCTAATTCTACCTATAACGGATTACTGCAGCGCCAGTAGACGCTGGACTTTGTAAGAGCCTACGTTTCAACTGCTTCTAGCTCTGAGAGCGAACTTTGAGTTCGACCGTATTCTGTCGCGTCCAGAGCTCGACTGACTTAGGACAGAGCCTGTCTGCTATTTTGGATGAGCTAGCCAGGCTTACTCATTTCTACAGGTTATTCCTAAGATTTCCTTTTTAAGAAGTATCAGTTACTTCCAGGCCTGTAGTGTAGCTAGCACCGGGCAATGACGTGTACAACAACCCATCCTCCCTGAGGCTAACTGCCTGCTTGCAATATAGAGCTTACTCAGCCTGGTCTGTCTGCGTATCTCTCTCTGTAACTCTACCCGACTGTCTTACGTATCTCCGCCTGTGTGGGGTCTGAATCGCTTGTCAGATATTTAAGGTTCCCTCTTTCCTGTCTGGACAAAGTAATAATTCATACAACCATATCCCATACGCGCTGGCACGACCGGGCGTTGGCATCAGTTGATATTTCTACACTATATAGTTGTCCCCTCTCTTCATCCTTAAATACCAACAACGACTAAACTGACTAAGACTAGTAATACTTTCATGCTTGCGTACTTAGATTAGCTCGGTTATAGAACTGTGCGTGTAGACAATTTTATGTTTTATATGGAACTGCTGTTGTCATTGAGCTGTTTGATTCTTTAAATATACAACCGAAAATTAAAGACTGTGTATCTTTTCTCGAGTTAGCGCTATGCTACATATCGGACGAGTCGACAGTTCGAAGCCCGATCGTTCGACAACTACGAAAGGTCGTCGACACTCACTGTTAACAGCAAAGCTGCTGTGACGCAGTAGTTTGTATCTGAAGGCCTAAGTTGTGATGAAATTCAATAAATTTTATGTTAATTTTTTAGAACCGCGAAGACCAAGCAGAAGTTGCTTCGAATTGTTGAATCCTGCTGGTGAGCACGTGTGGCCCTCTGTCCTCTTGGAAACATAGCGATTCTGTTTAGCCAGTTGTAAACCAGCGCAGCCGAGGACCGTCCATCATTCGAGCGCGATGGGTGTCGTCAGTTCGAAGTCGGACAATGGGAAGAGACGGAGCTACGAGCTCGGCGTTCTGACGGGTCACTCGAGCGGCATCAACGCAATGGCTCTGTCCGACGACAACTCCATTCTGGCAACGGGCAGCGACGACAGGACGGTGCGACTGTGGACGACGAAGCTCGACAGTTACGAGTGTTTCAGTGTCCTCGTCGGCCACGAAGACTACGTGACGAATGTTGTCATCGAAGACATCTTCGTCGTCTCGAGCAGCGCCGACCGAACGATCCGCAAGTGGGATATGGGCACTTCGGAATGCGTCCATGTCTTTCGCGGTCACAAGTCGCTCATCACACGCGTCATCTGCACCGGCGACTTCCTCTTGAGCAGCTCCTACGACCGGACGGCTCGCTGCTGGGACTTTGACACGGGCGAATGCATCCGTGTCTTCGTCGGACACAAGCGCGGCGTCTACCCGATGACCTTCATCCCGTCCGAAGAACTAGAAGACGACGACTACGATGAGGGGGAAGGAGGAGGTGATGGTAGTGGTGGTGGTGGTGGAGACAATGGTGATACGTCGCTGGCAAATCAGGACATTCTGATAACTGGATCAGCGGACCACACTGCAATCGTCTGGTCGTTTGAGACTGGCCGGCCTCTGCACATCCTCAAGGAACACACTGGCGCCATCACGTGCATGGCCACAGACGCACAGGGAAAGATCCTCGTCACCGGATCGACTGATCACACCATCCGCAGCTGGAACATCCAGAAGGGAGAACGACTGCGCGTATTTGTCGGCCACCAGAGCTCCATCACCTGCGTCTCGGTAACTGTTACCATTGGCTTTCCGTAGTCACGCGTCTATTACACGCCTTTGCCAAGAACACGACGAGCCAAAGGCAATCGCCAGATGCATCAACTAGGCCCTCAGCAACCTTTATCTAATGGCGAGCCACACACAAATTTCTGTAGCCCTACATCCAGAACATCAAAAAGCCAAGGTACACCTTCCAAGAAAATCCAAGTGCATTATACGCATGAATTTTCTATATACGAATACATCCAGGCAGAAATTTAAAGACCAATATTTGTGTTCCTCTTGCAGTTTTACTATAATAGTAATTATCATTATTAATTTTATTAATAATTTTACTTCTACTACTACTACCACTACCACTACTACTACTACCACTACTACTACTACTACTAATAATAATAATAATAATTATTATTATTATTATTATTATTAGAGACCTATTGTAATTTGTAATTGTAATTTAAGATTTATAAAGCGCCTCTTAGAGAATTAACTCAACAGGGGCGCCCCCGACCCGAGCAAGTAAAATCACCGTAAAACAGTACAGTCTTCAGGGGCCTGCGAAACCCTGGAGATGGTTCCTGGAGATATACGCAAAACTTTGGACTGGGCGGTAGCAGTTCGCTTGCGAGTGACAAACAAGAGATCGTAGGTGGCCGAGCTGTTACATTAATCACGTGTTGCGCTTCGGCGTGTAAAGTCAAAACAGTACGGCTATTATTGTGATTAAACTGCACTTAATGAGTTTTTCACTTGGTTCGTCTTGTCTAATTCGTACCATTCGATTTGGACTGCTATCTGGATATTGTATTCTGAAATTGCTCATCGAGTTCTTCACCCGAACTTTCGGTTAATTTATCGATCGTTTGAGTGACGTGGCATGTCGGAGAACGTCGGCCATGTTTACACTTCGCACTTTATCAACTCGCTTAACTGCGAAAGGCCGATTGATCACTGTATTCGGAAGCGTCTCTTCGCCTCGCACATATGGCGCCCGCGCACTGGTCGTCATGATCTCTCTAGCCTCACGGATACGCCCTACTATACTTCCCGTGCTGGCCTTAACCTGGTCACATGGAATGTCGGTAGCTAGGGTAATAAAGCTACCTTCATAGTCGAGGCTATAAACAGCTCCAAGATTGAGCTTTTAGTAGCTGTCGAGACCTGGCATCATAATCCCACGGACGTTGCTCTGAAGCGATCCACACCTCTGAGTTATAGCTGTATAGACATGCCTCGTGGGGAGACCACTCCTAACGGTTCACCCTGGAGGAGTGGGTTGGCGGTCTACTTCAGAGTCTCAGTGCGAAGCGAATTGAGCTTGCAGACAAATTTACCGCGTTCGAGGTTCTGGTCTACATCTTCTTATGGAAGATGTAGATGTAGACCAGAACCTCGAACGCGGTAAATTTGTGTGCAATTCTACATCTTCCATAAGAAGATGTAGACCATTCCCTACAGCAGCCATCTATCGACCTGCCTCCCTTGCGCTCAGCTCCCTGTTTATACAAGAATTCACCATCCTTCTGGAAGTTTTGGCCGGCTACAAAAGTCAGCTTGTTATCACGTGTGATCTCAACGTCCACAGAGAGGATGTTGACTCCCCGTGCGCCTAGCAGGTGAGAGAGTTGATCTCCAGTTTTGGCCTGCGCCAGCGTGTTGACTCGCCGACCCATTCCCACGGCAGATGGCTGGATTTAGTTATCACTCGCGACGACCTCGGTCCGATTTCACTCATGATCGAACCGCCTTCGATCTCTGACCATGTTCTCTTGTCCTATGACATTCCGTTCATGTACACTTCTCCACCCGTTACTTACATTACCTACAGGGGCTGGAAAACGCTCGACCGAGATGTTCTCCGACAGCGCCTGGCAGAGAGTCCACTCTGTCAATCGACCCTTGAAAAAGACCTTTCCTCCGAGGAATTGTTTGATCTTTATGAATCCCCTCTTCCTCTAATCATTGACGACATCCTTCCACACCATGGTTCGATTTGGAGTGTAGAACCATGCGCAGGAAGGTCAGGCGGGCTGAAAGACTCTACAGGCGGAATGGTCAGGCCAATGATCGTTCTGAATGGATTAGACTCTTACGTGAGAAAGACACTTTTTCAAGGCAAAGAGCAGGGCTATTGGGAGGCTGTAATTGCGCGACATTCGGGGGACAGTCGGCGACTCTGGAATTACCTCTCCTTCATGCTTGGTCATGGTGAAGACTCTACGAACCCACAGTTCACTGCTGCCGATTACGCGCGCTATCTGGATGAGAAGGTCGCAGGCGTTCGGCTTGCAAAAGAAGGTTCCCCTGCTCTGGAGTACTCCACGACTCAGCATCGATTCCAGAGCTTTAGAATGGTAACCGCCGCTGAACTCAGGTCACTCCTTCTGTCCTGTCCAAAAAAGACGTGCTCTCTGGACCCAGTTCCAACCTTTCTTCTTCAGGAGCTTGTCGATGATCTCCTTCCATTCCTACTCCGGCTCTGTAATTCTTCGCTTTCCGAGGGGCATCTATCTCTTAGTAAGAAGCGAGCTATCGTCAAACCACACCTTAAAAAGCTCGAATTGGAGCCTGAAGATGTCAATAGCTACCACCTAGTCTCCAACTTCTCATTTCTCTCAAAGATCATCGAGAAAACAGTTGCACAGCAGGCAGTATTCTATATCGACTCATGTAAACTCATGCCGAAGCGTCAGTCCGTTTTTAGGAAGGGTCACTCGACTGAGACGGTGGTCCTTCGACTTGTCTCCGACATCTATGACGTAATCGACGCAGGGAGGGTCACGTTGCTTGCTCTCCTTGAAGTCAGCACAGCATTCGACACTGTTGATCATCAGATTCTCTTGACTCGTCTCGAAACCTCGCATATACGGCTTTGCGGGCCGGACATTCGAATGGATACGCTTTTTCCGGATACCGGTTCTCTGTGGAGTGCCACAGGGATCGGTTCTCAGGCTGCTTCTCTACATAATCTACACTGTCGATCAAACCCAGGTCGTCACAGCTCTCGGTGCGATGGTTCATCAATACGCCGACGATGTGCAGATATATGCAACCTGCCTTCCATCTGACGCCTCAGCCTGTGTCTCGAGGGTTCAGACGGTAGTTACCAATATACAGAAATGGATGTCCTTAAACCGGCTTCGGGTAAACCTGGCGAAACCACAGTACATTTGTTTCGGTTCTCGGCGCAAGCTTCGGGACGTGGATCGAGATATGATTCTGGCAGCGTCTTCAAACTGGGTCTCGCTGCGAATGGTTCGTGATCTGGGGGTTTTGTTGAACGAAGAGCTGTCGATGGCGAGCCATGTTAATTCACTCTGGCGGACTTGCTACTATGAGCTGCGTCAGATTAGGCCTATATGTCGAAACCTGTCCTACAGGGCTGCTGTCGCGCTCGTCCATTCTTTCACCATGACGCATCTGGACTGCTGCTCGGCTCGTCACTGGTACGTCCAGATTATCGCATATTTCTACCTACATACGTGACACCCTACATTGGCTTCCAGTTGAGAAGAGGGTACAGTTCAAAGTATTTCTCATGGTCAGGTCCTCGATCGTTGGTTCAGCGCCGGATTACATTAGCGAGTTCATCACGCCGGTTGCTGATCAACCTGGTCGACAGAGACTACGATCGGCGACACATGGTCATCTGATCGTACCGTGTTCTCGCACGTCGGGCGGGCCGCCCCTTCTCCACTGTGTGGCCGTCTCTCTGGAACACTCTTCCACCAGACATCCGATCCTTTGCCTGTTCAACAGTTCAGGAAAGATTTTCTGCCCGACTTAAGGCGTTCCTCTTTAAAGTTCATTAGGTAGTTGTGCTGCAACGCCTTTGTGAGTTACTTAAAAGGCGATATACAAGTTTAATGATACATACATACATATTTTAATCCAGTAATTATTGACACACGTGAAGTAAAACTAAAATCATGCTTTGTTATGTTGGTTTACTGATCCTCGTTTGTTTGCAACAAAGCCGTACAGGGTACGATATTCAAAAATCTTTGATCGAATGGTACAACCCCTAAATATGGTTCAATTTGGGTGAAATTTTCACCATCTTGATTTTTTATTAGATGATTGGACTTAATTGCTGGACTTATTTTTAACTGTACTTTCTTCTCAACAAGGAACTTAAATTAAAATTTGTGGATCACCATAATACATGCATACATAGTTGCATACATTTATACAATGCATCAATCTATAGGTCTAGCTTTTGGAAATGTTTTCCAGCTGTCCACGTGCCGCCGGTGGGTCCTGGATAAATCACGTAATGTTGTTATGTTGTCATGAATCTAGTGCAGACAGAAGAGATATTAACCAGCACGGGTGTTTCTGTTGTTCAGGTGGTGAATAAGTTGGTCTATAGCGGAAGCGCTGATCACACAGGTCGTTCGTGGGTTCTAGAGTTTGGAGACACTGCCCGAGTCTTTAGAGGCCACCAACACACCGTGTCCTGCATCAAACATCGGGATGGTATCGGTCAGTCTTCTGCTTTGGCTTAAGCTGCCGAAGTCGCGTTGTCTCTCTTCTGCTCCAACTCTTCCGAATCCCGTTGCGATAAATTTTGCGATTTCGAAAGAGGCCCAAACACAGACTAAGTTTCAAATCTTCTTTCCATTTAAGTGGTGAATAATATTGTAATTAAAAAACTACAAATCCAACTTTCTCGAAATGGCCCAACTGTCATGTTAATAACTGGAGGTATCCAAACAACCCTGCCAGCATGCCCGTCAACTGTGTATTACGTAACGTAACTGGTAGGCCTACTCGAGGTGTCATAGAGTATTGTAACGCTATTTGGATGGATCCAGAGGTTGAGAGGGGCAGGCCAAATTTACCGCGTGGTAGAGGTAAAACATTTTTGAAGACCTTTTTAAACAACGATTGACTTTTTATGAACACATGTTAGAATAAAAGGCCTACTACTTTCGTCATTACGAATGTTATTGTCCGTTGAACAATTGCACGTCTCCGACTTCGACTTCGCAAAGTCTTATTAAGTCTCCGAATTTCCCGACGACCTTATTTTATAGTCATCCACAACACTGATGATCTGTAGATAGTGAGCCACTTTTTCTCTTCATCTTATCTGCCATTCTCAGACTTTCATGACTTCTTCAAGCAGTCATGATTTTTGCTCGGCGTCTCTCGCCTTCTGTAGCAATCCCAACAGCAACGTGATATGGATGCCCATATGACAGTATTCCAATATGGGCTTCTATGACCTAGATATGATCCCTCATGGTAGGACACATGAAGCCCATATGACAATATTCCAATATGGGCTTCCTGTGACCTAGCAATGATCCCATATGATAATACGGGCTTGGCATGTCCTACATATCACGTTGCTTTTAGAGAAGCAATCATTGCCCAAACCGGTTTTGGAAAAAGATCTCATCCGATAACTGGGAAGACAAAACTGATCAAGCATATAGGCTTGTCAGCTTCAAATACCGGCTACTTACTGACTTAAATGAGCAGGGTCGAGGCTATACGGTCGCTTAAGGAAAACGTGTAGGCCTACATACATATTGCAAAAAGGTTTCAACTGAATTATTCCGCGTGTTTAATTTCAGTGTTCACGGGAAGTGGCGATAGTTGTGTGATGTGTTTCGACGCAAAGTCCGGAAGCCTGAAACGAATCTTCCGCGGACATACTGTAGCCGTCAACGCCATTCAGGTTCTACAAGTCTCCTAAAATAAATCAATGACAATTTGACCCTCGTGTGTGTGTAGTACGGTAACCGATTGGACAGAGCGCTTGCCTTGCAACGCGAATAGTACGGGTTTGAGCCGACGTTTATTAACTGTTCCCCAAGTGTTTCTTCCATCGTTCTTGTATGCGTGCTTAGTCTTCTAGTCACTTACGCTAGCGTAAACAGTGTAGGCAGCGCCTTCGTGAGGCACTTAAACGCGAATATCATATGTCTAGATAACTAAATAATTAATACACCCCCGTTTGCGTTTTTGACTGATACAACTGTGAGTTCGAATTGTCTACTAAGTAGCTTAATCTTGTTGTAGACATCCTGAGTTCTATTTATCTCGAAAGCCTCTTCTGCTTCTCTGCATTGATGTTCCATCTAGCTGCCTTTGTCTTTGGTCTCGCTGGTGAGCCAGTTAAATTTTCTCTGGCCTGTAGTATCAGTCTACTGTCTGGGGATTTTTCCTTCACGAGTTCTACAGCTTCGTTTGATATCCGCTGGTCCTTTTGGCTTTTACTACCCCGTCCAGTTACGTTGTTGGCCGCTCTTTGTATTCTCTGTTGTATGTCTATCCACATGGCATCTATGTTGTTCTGATCACTGACCTGTTTGTTTCTCTCTATCGCTACCCACATAAACCGCCTTCATGCAGTCCAGAATGCTCTCGCTCGTGCTGTCACCAAAACCCCAAACACCATCACCTCACTCCTATTCTCAAATCACTTCATTGGCTTAAAATACCATTTTTTTCTTGCATAGTCCTGTGATGTCCCATCTGTATCTTTCTAATTCTTTAAATGTTAGATGGATGGACGGATGGATAGATGGACGGATGGATGGAAGGATGAATGGATGGGTGGATGGATGGAGAGACATACATACATACATACATGCATACAGACAGACAGGTACATATGTAAGTACATAAGTTCTTAGGAACACAAGTCGACCGATGGTCTGGCGATCTGGATAAGTCAGTCTGGCAGACAGACCATTCGCCGAATTAGGCTATCAGACAGGGCAGTCGGCCCCCATTCCGGGAAGAAATTAAGGGCAGACACTCTTACCCTGATTCTTTAGCCACATGACCGTCGTCAAGGTTATAAGAGGACACAGGCCATCAAGTAGGCTCCCACCCTTTCTTCATCCTCTCCAATACCGTCCACCGTTGCCTCTGCCTAGGCCAAGATTCCCATCACCTGGTAGGACCACGAAGCAAGCAGTTACCCACGACCTCAGAGCTCGCCGGATATCCCGTTTCCTCGGGTCTCGGCACAGCCGTCTCACTGTAGACTAAAGGTGATGACCAATCATTATTATTTAGCTAATTACTTACTAGTTTCTTAATTACCTAATTAAGTAATGTACTAGATAGATAGCCAGTCAGTCAATCAGTCAGTCAGTCAGTCAGCCAGTCAGTCAGTCAGTCAGTCAGTCAGTCAGTCAGTTAGAGTTGGTGATGGTGTGCGGGAGAAGGTGAAGCGAATGCATTTGATGGTCTGTTTGTTTGGATAGATTCTTGAGGGTAAGCTGTTGAGCGTCTCCCATGATTCTACGATTCGCGTCTGGGACACGACCGGCATGACGACTGACACGACTGCCACTCCGACTGTCGTGCTTCCGCTGGAGGTGGACGGGGAAGATGGCGTCGCCACGGATTCGCCGCCAGTGGGCCAGCCGCTGGATTCGGGGAGACAAGACCCCCGCTTCACTCCCTTCAGACCCTATAACAACGGCCATCCGACGATGATCAGTCCGATGCCAAACGGCGACGACCAAGATGAACTTGCCATGGAATACAATAATATCAACAGCAAACTCGACTGACGTCATCTCTCTCTCTCTCTCTCTCTCTCTCTCTCTCTCTATCTCTCTCTCTCTCACTCTCTCTTCTCTCCGTTTCTCTCTGTCCCTTTCTACCAATCACTGGATCATAATTTTAACTCTACATTTGTCTCTTACTCTGTCCATCCGTCCGTCCGTCCGTCTGTCTCTCTGTCTGTCTGTCTGTCTGTCTGTCTATTTCTGTCTTTTCGCTGAATGACACCGCTGCACCGTTGACATGGAAACAATTTTAGACTCACGCCGCGTGCTACATGTACCTACACGACTACGTTGCTGACAGACAAGTGACAAGAAGGATATGGTTTAGAAAGGGAGGCAGGGAGAGAAGAAGGCAGGAAGGCAGGGAGAGAAGAAGGCAGGAAGGCAGGGAGAGAAGAAGGCAGGAAGGCATGGAGAGAGAAGGAAAGATATGACAATTTGTGAAGAAAGGAGGGAGAATGAGAAAAGGGCGGGGTTAGAGAGAACACCTGACATTTCGTTTAGCCACGTGACTGTGATTAAATTAACGCCATCAAATGAACGCAAGAAACGTCTGAACAGAAATAACTGCTTCGGTTGTTCGGCTTTTCAGTCGAAATGTCAGAAATGTAGATTTCCTTGTTTGTTGTCGCAGTCTGTTTACATTTCACTCTTCTTCGTCGTCATCGTTTCACTCAGTGCTATCAATGCCGCACGATGTAATATTTAGAGGCGGCGACGTAGAGACAGACACAGACAGCAATACGGAGGCGCGGCTGTATAAATTCTATGTCGATCTTTGAACGCTCCTGCCACGTGACATCCGGCGTCCATGTTTTCATCGGATTCAACCAGAGCCTGTACTTCCGCTAAACTGAAAACCAAACTTATAACGCTATATTATGGCGCACTCGATCCTGGACCATTCTATGACCACCGTTTCCATCATTGTCGCTTTCCACCTCAGCAACATGCTGTTGTCCTTTGGCGCGATCCTGACTTGGCACTTAAACAGCCCAACAACCTGGCTTTTAGCACCAGGGTATTAATTGGTCTTGTGACGCATTTTTGTGGCGCTAAGAAGTTTCGGAAATTTACATTCCGCTGCAATGCAGTGCATAGACGGCGCAGTGAAACAGTCTAAATATATTTGAAGTTGTGGAAACGAGAACAAGACTGACTGTGTTTGTTGGCTAATCGAGCAGACGATCTATGACGTCTGCTGGATAATAATAATAATAATAATAATAATAATAATAATAATAATAATAATAATAATAATAATAATAATAATAATAAGAAGAAGAAGAAGAAGAAGAAGAAGAAGAAGTACCGTTGGGACTCACCAGAGAAGATGGCAAACGACCGGATGGCGTGACTCTTATCCCGTGGTCTCGCGGAAGGTGTCTTACATGGGATGTGACAGTTTCTGACACATTTGCAGCGTCACATCTAGGTTTTACTTCAACCGGACCAAGTGAAGCTGCAAACCGGGCAGTCTCAGCCAAAAGGCTAAAATACGCCACTATAGCCCAAACCCACTCGTTTGTGGCGGTCGCACTGGAGACCAGCGGCGCATGGAGTACGGAAGGATTGGATTTTGTGTGGGAGTTAGGACCAAGGATGACAATGGCAACCCACGATCCACTGGAGACCAGCTACCTGCTTCAAAGACTCTCAATGGCTGTCCAGCGTGGGAACGCCATCTGCTTCTCCGGAAGTCTACTATGAACATATAGGATGATGATGATGATGATGATGATGATAATAATAATAATAATAATAATAATAATAATAATAATAATAATAATTAGAAACTTCTAATGCGCCGGTGTCTAATGCACAAGGCATCAACCGATGGCGCACCAAAGCCAAGCCACAATCAGGTCAATACCCAGAAGGTCAGTCCACAGGACAGAGAGGTAGCCTATGGTGGATAAGCAATTTGAAAAAGGTAAGTTTTGAGTTGAGAACGAAATGATAGAAACGACTGAGCAGAACGAACAGACACAGGAAGGGAGTTCCAAAATTTAGGTCCTGCAACTGGAAAAGCCCGTTTACCCAGAACAGTTCTAGTCCAAGGTATGACCAGAGAAAAACAATCAGATGACCTTGCTGAATAATGGTAAGTCTTGGGAATAAGGACTGATTTTAAATATTGCGGTTGGCCACAGTTCAATGTTTTATAAACTAGGTCCCAATTTAAACCAAATCCTTTGCCGTACACAAAGCCAATGCAAAGATTTAAGCACAGAGGCTACATGCTCATATTTTGAAGTATTTGTTATGGCTCAAGCCAAGGAGTTCTGAACTCTTTGGAGTTTCTGCATATTTGACTTTGTGATACCAACAAGGATTGAATTACAGTAGTCTAGGCGACTAGAGACCAATGCATTAGCCAATGATATTCTACAAGACATGGGGACATAACACCTAATTCTGCTTATGTCACGAATATACATGTATGATGATTTACAAATACCATCTACATAGTTTGAGTTTGCTGGAGACCGTTACAGAAGAATTCTTGACTTTTTTGAAGATCGTTAACGGCAAGACGCCACACGAATAGGCTGCATAAACTCCGGTTTGATTAGTTCTATAGAATACGAGAACGGTAGTTAATCGAATCGTACATTTGAACCGTGAAGATATCATCGATCTATCGACGTGAATCGGTCGGTGGGATCGACTGTTTGGAACGATGCTAGCATGGGTGGGTGTGTTTGCACCTTCACGTCTACAAACGGTGACGAATTCTGAGAGATGCTATTACGATTATTATTTTTTTTTAAAATTATCATCATCTTTATTATTATTATCATTATTATTATTATCATTATTATTATTATTATTATTATTATTATTATTATTATTATTATTATTATTATTATTATTATTATTATCATTATCATTATTATACACATGGTAACC
Source organism: Norana najaformis (assembly GCA_964023275.1). Taxonomy (NCBI): domain Eukaryota; kingdom Metazoa; phylum Annelida; class Clitellata; order Crassiclitellata; family Hormogastridae; genus Norana; species Norana najaformis. The sequence continues at coordinate 21,797,594 of OZ029923.1, forward strand.
ATGGAAACACGATGACGTATCTGTTCAGACGCAATTCTTCTTCTTCTTCTGAGATAAGAGATGACACACGAGCGATTGCAGTCGCAGTTAAACCCGAGACATTGTGAGTTGAATTCTGTTATGAGCCGAGATTCGACTGTCTCCTGCGCTGAGATCGATCCCGTTTTCGAAGGCCTCAAGTGACACATGCAGCAGTCGACGCAAGGGACGATGGGAGGAGGGTCGGTGGCCCCTGTGGCTCCCGAAGAAGGCGCAGGAGGCAATGTCGTCTTGGTCTACGGTGGAGCAGGAGAAGTATGGAGTAGACGAGTTCAGCTGGAGACAGAGGGAAGAGGCAGAGAAATCAACTCGTTCGACATGGTCTTCGATCTGGCGATGGTCATCATTCCGATGCGCAGTCGACTGCGACGCTGGCACTGTTCCGTTGGTCTGATCCTGCTGCTGCTGAGCGCCATCTGCATCGCCATGATCGGAGTTCTTCTGGCAGGATTCAGCACCATCCGCAGCGACTACACGACCAACGCCGATGTCCAGCTCGTCTATGGTCTCTACGCGGCCACTCTGTCCCTCGCGGCCCTCAGCGCCGTCCTCTGTCTCGCCTTCGCCGGGTTCTGGACGATCGGAAACTATTCGCTCGGACTCTATCTGCTCAGGTAGGAAACGGAGGCAGGCACACGCCGAGTAGCAGCAGCAGCAGGAGCAGCCTCCCACTCTTCGAAGGCACCTTCCGCTGACTGACTGGATGGAACTGTTGCCTTTAATAGACGCGAAGATGATTGTATAATTTAAAAGACTGTGAAATGTGATGTCAGCTTTTTTGCGAGTCATCAACGGAATAAATTGAAAAAATGGCACATGACGGTTAAACAAAGCTTTTATGAAGTTTCGTGTCAGAATAGAGACGAAAGAGATGGAGACAGAGCAACTGACAAAGCCTACTTCTTATCATGTCATATCGCGTCAGGCATAATTATATAGCGCTAGATTAGAACTTCCTTCTCAAAGTCTTATGGAATCTCACAAGTGAATGCTGCCTAAGTTAATGGATTCACTCTAAATAAGAATGTGACACTTGTCGAGTACCTGAGCGAACGTCTCACACCGAGGACAGAGTGGGTCGGAGCTCCTTATAAGCTGTCATTGGGTTTAAGGACATTTGCATAGCAATTGTTTAGCACCATTATTGGGCCCTAGTAATTATGTAATGACCCTATATATGTATGAATGTGTATCTATCTAAATATTTGTATAGCGCCTTTCACGAAGCTCTCACAGGCGCTGTGACCCGGCTATTTAACAGATCCATTGAGGTGCAACTTGATTCAAGATAAGCTGAAATGTTTCTTAAGCTTTCACCACTGGTGAGTTTGAATTTTCAGTGGAAGAGTTCCAGGAAGACAGTTCAATACACAAAAGAAAGCAGCACGCGGTTGTTCGAGTCGTTGTAAGCGAGGGCGGGACCAACACTTTCCCACGGGCTGCAGAGCGGAGCGATGGTTCAACCGGTTGGCTCGAGACAGGAACTCAGAGCTCCAAGATGTTCTCCGGGGATCTTGATGGCAATTCTGTCATCGACCGGACACCAGGGCATAACGGGTGCATTTCACTCACAGCCCAATATGAGGACGGAGACTGTGGCGTTGAAGACATTTCTCGTCCTGTGACCCAATTTGTAGCAGCTAGGTCTGCAGAGGCAGTTAACATGCTCCATCTTTGCGTGTATGCATGTACCTTGGCATTTTAAAGCGCCTTTTGTATGACTCACAAAGCGATTCTTGCTAGGTTAGGACTTAGGGGATGCTAGTGTTCTAGAAGTTCTCCTATATGTGAACGATGCTCTAGTGGCTGAAGAGATTGTGTCTCCACTAGCATTTTGACATAGACGCGTAAAGGTCAACCAACAACAGTTGACAGTGGACATGTATTCATAGTCCCTGGTCCAGATTACGTCGAAAATGAAGAAGTACACGGAGCCATAAGTACCTCTCGCAATACACGGTGATGCTCGCTGACCAGCACGTTCCCCCCCCCCCACGGGCTGCAGAGCGCAGCAATGGTTCAACCGGTTGGCTCGAGACAGGAACGCAGAGTTAATAACTGAGTGCAATGCATCCAGAGGTCTCCAAAGTTCTGACGACCACGCCATCGAGCAGCCCCTCGTAGAAGGTTGAAGGCGGAGCGTAAGGATAGCACGAGGTCCGTGCATGGCAGGCATTCGCCGTCAGCCGTAGTAAGAACATTTCCACTCGGCTTGTCCTTCCGCCACCGCCTCCATTTCCCCGTCACAGGCGGCGTACATAGGTTTGTAGGTCTGGTGTTCTTTAGCGCGTTTGTAAGGTTCTTAGATGTTCGACTGTCCGGCGGAGAATCTGTTCATCCTCTGGATAAATGAACCGGCCCATATTCCTTCCTGAACCGGTCCGATGGCGGCAAAGCTTCGGTGACACGAGACCAAATTGAAAACACATGAACTCGTATGCAGAATCGAGGGATAAACCCGAAACGCCAAATCATTAGTAGTAGTTCTAAGTGTCCTAACATATAAGAATTATCGAGAAAAATCTGCGTTGAGACGAAATGGCAGAATTTGCAAACATACGACCAATATTGCGGCAAACACGAACAGTTGCTAGAGAAGCTTTGGAGCAATCGCTGTACAAATGATGTCTACATTATTTTCAGAAATAGGTCTACCTCAGTAAACCTATATTCTAGGTTTACAGTCTCACATGTGTGTGTGTGTGTGTATGTGTTTGAGTCAGTACGTGCACACATGCAGCATCTTTTAATAGCCTATAACAGGCGTTGTTCGAAAGATATGCGTCTTTAAACTGTAAACAACCACCCAAAATAGCTTAATATTATCGAACAGATTATCTGCATAATTACAAGAACATGTCATAGCATGTCATGTCATGTGACGTCACATCACATCATTACAGAACACCACATTAGACATTATAATGCATCCTTTCTCGACACATGATAGTATATCATTTTACATTATATCGCATTAGATATGATGTGATCGTTTTATGTATGAATTATCACAAAAACGTGTGGCAGCAGCGGCCGTGTTTCTACCGTATGATGGTGCTTCTTGTTCGTTTTGCGTCATAAAAGGAATTTTCTCGAGAACTACAGTAGGCCTATGTACATACGAATGCGCTACAGTGTTATTTCTTAAGTCTGCCTCGAATTTCATGCGTTTTGAACGGTATTTGGACACGTTCAATCGTTTAAATCCGAACTCCAATGTGATTCGGTCGATCTATATGACATGCTGGCTGGTTTCCGTTTGAACAGTATCGAGCCAAGACTTACATTCATATTATCCCATGTGTTACCGGAAAATCACGGATTCGGTCATGGAACGGCGACTGGCAACGATCGTCGGTATGGAAAAAGTCTTCTTTGTTTTGGATCAACCAGCCGGGGTTCCGAAACAATGTTTCATGAAGGTCTTCCCGCCGGATTTATTTAGGATCATATTCTCCCGGCGGATATATTTCGGAACAGATTCTCCCCAAAAGTCTGTTTCAGAACAATTTCCAGTACGCGGAGACTAGATTTAAGCAAAGTATCCGGGACATATATTACTTCATCCTCCTTTGAATTAACTTCCCTCTAGGAAGTTTTTCTTTTATATGTACAAGTCACATTTATGTTAAAGTTAATGATGATTTTTCACAGCTCGATTTGTAACTTCATTGTAAAAATAATTACATGTTACAACAATAACATAAACTTTTGCTGAAAAACTGAAAAAAATCAAATGGAGAAGATCAGAATCTGTCAAAGTCAAGTAACTGTTTGCAGATTTTTAGATGTTAAACAAGGGATGAAGTAAATTTCTTTCATAGATGAGTTAACCGATTTTTCGAATATTCTACTGAATATTCTTTCATTGTATTCTAATTAAGTCACCCCTCCTAGTCATTACAACTTTGAACTGTTTCACAAATTCTACCACTTTATGCAGCTAAATAGTTTTTTTCAAAGCCAATGCGAGTTAAATAATATCAGCGTTTCATTGAGATCACCTCAGTTTCTTCAGGACTAGGCTTATGCTGCGAATATTCTTCACTGGTGTGATAGCCAGCCAATCACCGTTGCTCTGGCTGTTTGTTACCTTATCGAGTAAAACCCATTACTTCGTTCAGCAAAATACTTCAGGCATCTTTATTTTCATTTAAGCCATTATTGACTTTTTCGAAAGCAATCCTTTGTTTCAAATTCATTTGTACTGGTTCTCTGATGCCATCTAGCACTTAGTTCTCTCTGAATCTTCGATGTGGCTGCCATTCGATCGGTGAGCCTAATCCGCATCGAAGAATCACAGAGCAGCCAGTGTTAGCTAGTATCAGGAAGCCAATACCAATGAATGGAAGAAAGAAATTTCGTTCCGAAATAGAGATTTCCCCATCAAAGTTCAGTCGGAAGCTAGTAGTGTATCTGGCATCACTTGGACGCAGTTGATAGACATTGGCTGTGAATAAGGAGTTATTTAGTTACACGAAATTCGTTTACCAGGAGTCGAAGACAGACGCTGTCTAGTGCTTAGTGCCTACTCTTGTCAAAGCCATTGTACATCGGCGTAGGCCTATTTAACCTCTCCGCCACGTTTTAATGACGTGAGCACGCCTAACGACTCAGTGGTGTAACTAAATCATGCTATGCCATAAATGGTATAAGGCATTTATGTTATAAACAAATGAATGAACATTCACAGTATAGGAGTGAAATTTCAATATCGTATATAGGAAATCCTGTTTTAAATGAACTGACAACCGAAATATGAGAGCGATTTTAAGTGGGGGGGGGGGGCGTCTTTGCATTGTAGACGGTGAGGATTTAATCCCAGTGGAGAGACTTAGTTCCGAAACAGAATGTTTGGGGCAGACTCTGTTTAGGACGGCTTCATAGCAAGACAGCGGTTAATTGCATTTGCTGGATAGCTTGACGGGATACGTCCTACCATTAAGTGTCAGTCGGTGAGCGTAGCCGCCATGTGTTGCAAAACGCCTTCTTCCGCTGTTGACCTGAATGCAACACGGAACAGAATCTCCGATTAGGTTGTCAACCGTCAAGCCTGAATAAGATTCCGCTGGTCGGGTTCTATGTGTTTGAAAGAACCCACCGGTTATTTCCAGCTATTCGATCATCATTTGTTTACGGCTGAACTTGTTCTTAATGGACTCTAACATTTCTGTGCGTGCGAGAAGCGCCTTCAAAAGATCCTTTGCCGGTGCTCTACATAAACGCAGAGTAGATTAAGAAAGCAAAAATGTTACTTCATTTACATAAAAACACAGTGGATTAGAATGCATAAAAGAGTTTTGTCGATTTGTTTCTAACACTGAATTGACCTTCGTCAGTGATTGTATCGAAATGGAGGAGACGCGTCGCCTACTACCCGACGCCCTCCTCACGGCGGCGGTGGCGGCGTTCTTGTTCTTGTTGCTGTTGTTGTTACTGTTATTGCTAAGCGAGATTTCATTTGCCTCCTGCTGTTTCACTTGGCTCCATTCAGCAGTGACTTGGCCCAAAGCAATCTTCCGATTGTCAGCTGAAGATTCGTCTTCCTCTCATCCTCTCTTTATCGTTGTCTGGTCTGCTTTGGTCCATCCATGAATTAATGGCGAAGAGGTCAAGCTTAAATCAGCCGGATAGAACTCGATCAAACTATGCAATGATTTGATCTGATTAGATGTTAGCAGATGGTTTACTGTATGTGGCAGTGCATTTAAGAAGTAGAGCAGTTACCGGCCAACATCTTATAGTACAGCATCAGTGCTTCCAGATTAAACGTCTATTTTGTTTAAAGTCCGATTACAACAGCTGCGAGTATAAGGCACTTAAAAGGCGTCAAATTCAATGCCCAGATACATACATACGTAGGTCGACATACATGTTGACATACATACATACATACATACATACATACATACATACATACATAGGTACGTACGTACACACGTACGTACATGTCGTGCCTATAGAATTATACAGCACTTATTAACATTTCGCGAAACTGGGAAAACGATGTTTTAGATTTTTTGGCGAAAATCTTTTTGCCGCTCTATTTGCGGCAATTTAATTGAAATATTCGGACAAAATACTATTTGAATTTAAAACGTAGAGCTGCTATTATTAATTCTTAAACTGCGAGGTTTTTACATTAATTGGTTCAGCGATGCATTTCAGTAATGTTCAGTACAAAATCCCCGCAGCTTTGCGAAGCACAAGTAGCTCGTGATGTTACCTAAGAGGTCAGATCTTGAGGTTGCGGAGTTGTCTGAATTCCAATCCAAACGAAACTAGATAGATTCTAAATATAAATCTAGGTAGTTATCAGTTTGTGCTGGTCTGTTGCGAAATGACAAACCAATATCGGTCTAAGTATACAGCAACGACGTGAAGGAGAAGCGATGGAGTTCGGTAGAAGATGCTGCATCTGCAATGGACGAGCACGTCTACACTAAAAGAGCAACGCAGCGGGCGCAGCTGCGAGTGTGGTGTATGAAATGAATGGTAAACGCCGAAGACCGCACATGCCTACGGCTAACGACGACGACGCAGGCATATGCCGAACATATCACAAACAAATAAAATACACATCTGTTTTTTACACAGTATTATGTGTATCTTGTGGCATTGTTTATTTTTGCTTTCGTAGATACGTTCGACGTCTTTGGCTGCTTCTAGTCCCTGCGTTTGGCTTCTTTTGTCTGTGGCCATCGTTCTGAATTGATTTGCTCTCGATCGAATTCAGCCTCTCTGCAGGACGACCTCTCCAGACCCTCAGTTGCAGGTAACACGATAGCCGATTGGTTTGAACGTTCGTCTTGTAACGCGCAGTGTGTGGGTTCGATCCCGCGAAACTAAAAATTCTTGACTTCTCTATCTGTAATTAGGTTCCGTCTTCCTACCTGCCTCGTGGTTTGGGTCGCCATTAGAATGCGCTCGTACACTCTCTGTCTTGCCACATACATTCTAACTGTACCTGTTGTTCATTCAATCTATCAGACGCATACTCGCTTCTCGCTTTGTTACCACAGGCTCGAAATCGACCATCCTGTTCCGAAGTTCCTTTCACGCTTAGGCCTACTCGTTTTATCTCATTCAGTCAGCTACACATAAACTACGTACAAGTCACTTTTTGGCTGGTGTCGGTTGTGCTTCAGACTGTCCTAAGTGCCCATCTGGCGCTACATCACACTTGCCTTTCACTTGCTTGCCTCATGTTCCTACATAGAGCTGAATCTGGTCCCTCGTTGTAACGCCATTGATTTCTGTCACCTAAACATTTGATCAATCAGTAACAAACCCCATCTCTACTAAATTATATATAATTATATATGCAATCATCCAATGATATTCTTGTTTCGAGAGAAAACTGGCTCCAGCATTCTGACACCCCATGATATAATACCACCGTCTGCTTCTTTCCTGGGTGAGCCTCGGGTGAAGAGCTTGCATGGATATCGTCACCGCACAAGCGATAGTCAAGCGAGCTATAGGTAAAAAGTGAACCGAGTGGAGTTGCATACAATGTAAACGGAAGAGGACCAGTACGGAAATTTGTAGAACGCCTTAATTCAAGGCAGTAATTCAAGGCACAGAAGTTAGTTTGTTGATACGAACTGATTGAGAACAAGGGTGCAGGTAAGATGCGAATCAACGGAGAGATGGACCAGAAAGACCGAACCAGTGTTCGAGGCAGAGAAGGAGTATGCCGTGATCATAGGTATCAAAAGCGGCAGATAGGTCAAGGAGAATAAGAGCGGTTGCTTTTCACTGGTCCATGGATTTGATTATGTGATTGTAAGGTCTCAATGGAGTGATATTTGCGTTAGGCAGACTGGAAGGAAAGGAACAGGTTTTGAGGCGAGAGAAAACAGATCAGGCGATTAGCAGCGACTTCTGCCAGGTTAGTTTGACAGATCATCAGGAGAGAGAAAAGAGAGAGAGAGAGAGAGAGAGAGAGAGAGAGAGAGAGAGAGAGAGAGAGAGAGAGAGAGAGAGAGAGAGATGGCCTTTTAAGAAATAAACCTGTGGCGTGAGCAAAACTGGGTGGAAGGAGCCGTCAGCGAGATAGATAGATAGATAGATAGATAGATAGATAGATAGATAGATAGATAGATAGATAGATAGATAGATAGATAGATAGATACGATGAGTGTGACGAATGAGCACAAGACATCAAAGCATTCTTTCAGAAGGACGGTAAGAATAAGCCACATTGTTTATGAGATGTAAAAATGAGATTACGAATCTCAGTCAGAGTTATCGGTTAGAGTTATAGGCTGAGAATCAGTGCAGGAGGTTTAGGATATGAAAGGCCATCGGAGAAGAAACTCTGAAAAACTTGTCTTATGATCGCAATCCTGTCACAATAGAATTGGGTACGAACGTACGGAAGAGTGCGATGAAAAGCTAGGAAGTATATTGTATTTTTCGCGGTGTAAAACCTTGTTAAACACCTGCCATAGTAACCTTAGAGAAGAGAAGCTCTCAGAGACCAGATGAGACAAGTTGGTTGACTTAGCTGATAAGACAACACGTCATTACTCTAATCAGCTGCTATTATCGTGCTATTATCAGTTGCGCAAGTTGCAAAGGATCCGATCTCCTTTGAAATTGAAGCCAAAAAAGCCTGGTACACCCCTTTGCCAGCAGTCGTCTAGACTACTGCAACAGTTTGCAACAGTTTGCTGTTTGGTGTGCAGTAGAGGCTTCTGTAGAAACTTCAGCGCGTTAAGAATGCAACCGCCAAATTCATAACACGCAGAGGTTCGACTAGTTGTGACCCTTGTGCTCAAAAGTCTGCACTGGTTGCCAATATGCAAGAGAATCTTTTACAGTTACTCACGCTAGGTTGCATTTGTATGCACGGACTGCCTTATCTGGCGGAACATTGTTTGCTTAAATCTGACCAATCCGTGGGCAGAGACAGCTCTCGACAGACAGGCGTGCTTTTCTGTCGCTGCCCTTTGACTCGCGAACTCTCTTCCGGAAAACGTTCGCTCTGCAAAGTCTGTTGCGGCTTTCAGATGTCGACTAAAAAACTCATCTGTTTCTGGACTCATTTCCTCCGTAGACTGTTTCTGTGTCTTCTCGGATTCCCTTCTTGGCTTTCAGACCGGGCTTATCCTGGAATCTGGCTTACACAATGATTTTGCTCCTCTTAATGGCTGTGTCTCCATCCAATCGCAGTAGGCATATATCATCCGAACTATTCCGCAACTCGATAAACCTTGTACTGAACTGAAAAGTTCAGGCATTGAAATCCTGTTAGTTTCTTAAGAAATCTGTAAATATGGCTTTGGTAATTGCTTGTTTCATGTAGTTTTTTTATTGTTGAATAGAAGAATCATTTCCATGGTAATGATTTGATTCTAATCTATGTATGTCTGTAACTTGTGTTTTGGTGCCATGAAGAAATCTGTGGTCACTAGAGACCCTGAACTTGATACTGGATAGTTACTTACTTACTTATGGTATCTCATGAGTGATCCTCAAGATCCCACAACACAGACTACATCACCAATGCATATAGATCAGGCTGAGGACGACATATGTACTGGTCTCTTCCACTGTCTAAGAACGCTGTTCGACCCTTGTTCTTCACTCTATTAGCACGAGCTCCATGTGAGGTGGACGACAGAAGAACCCTAGAGGCTGCAGGGGAAAAGCCTCCAAGGCCTGGAAAAGATCAAAGAAATTTTGGGCATGAATAATAATATTCCACTCAATTGCAGTCAAAAGAGTTCCTAAACAGAAATGTTTTAAGCCAAAAGCTGAAGGCGTCAAATGGTGACATTCTCAGGAAGTCGTTCCTCGGCAGCATTTCCAGCAACTTCAGAGTTCATGTTAGTTCTTCCTATAAGCAGTTGAAGCTTGGACACAGGTCGAAGCCGATACGCCATATGCTGGTATCTGCTTCTTAGAATCAATAGTCCACCAGATACTTGGGGGAGGGAACTGCCTTAACGTTCTTCAATTTATTCCAGATGTAAGCCAGCGCTAACGGTGATGCTGAAGTAGTGTGAGCCAGTGGTCAAGACATCAAATTCTGGGGATCCGGACAAATCCCCCTGGACATTTCCCCCCGGACCTTTCCCCTGTCATCTCCCCCTGGATTTCCTGGATTTCTCCCCCGGGAGTTTCAATAGGATAAAAAACCTGGAAATCTCCCCCCCCCAAATGTCCACAAAAAGTAAACAATTTCTATCTATACGGACTTTTTAGTGCTTTGATGTTTGAGTGTGGAAATACAAACAATATTTAGCAAAGACTTTTAATATAGCAACAAACTGAGTAAACAGTTTTCTAGAAAGGCTATTAATGCTTTGATGTAAATATAGCTTTATTTAATTGTTTATATTTGGTTGTTGAACAACCAGGCTTATAATGCTTTCAGTCTTAATGAATTAATGTTTGCTCACTTTGATGCTTAAAGTAAATGTTTAATAAAGTTTAGATAGTTACTCAATCTGTTGCTATATAATATGCTTTGAGTCTTAATTAATTAATGTTTACTCTTTTTGATGCTTAAAGTAAATGTTTAATAAAGTTTGATATTTACTCAATCTGTTGCTATATAATCTGCCATAAATTTGTTTAAAAAGCAGTTGAAAAAGCCACAGCGATGGAGTCGGAAACTATAGCTAGTATACGTGGAAAAAACAAAGTTATTTTAAACGGTTTTGTTTACGTTAAACAAAAAAATTTAACAAATAACGTAATTAGTTATGAGTGCGAACGTCGTAGAGGTGCAGGGACAAATTTAAGTGAGTGTAAAGTAAAGGTCAAATTAAATGAAGATCTATCAGTCGTTAGTTACCTGCATGAACACACTCATGCTGCTGATTCGGTTCATGTAGAGGTGTTGAAGGTCCGGGCAAGTATTAAACGAAAGGCAGAGGAAAGTGAAGAAACACCGCAGCAAATTCTGGGTCAAGAATTATAGCAACTCAGACAGCAAGCTGCTCTTCAGATGATACCGATACGACATTTGAGTCGAAACATTAGAAGAGTTAAACAGAAGAAGAATGCGGTTCATCCTATTCCAACTAACCGCACGTTTGAAATTCCTGACGAGTACAAGCGTTTACTTGATGGAGAAAATTTTCTACTGTATGACAGCGGCTACGACGATATCAACAGATTCATCATATTTGGAACAGAACGTACGATAACATTACTCAAAGATTCAGAACATTAGTTTATGGATGGAACATTTAAGATTGTACCTGAACTGTTTTTTCAGCTGTATACAATACAAGTTTTGGTGTTCGGATCGATTGTTCCACGTTTGTACATTCCCCTTCCGAACAAAACACAAGTTACTTATCGTCGCCTATTTGATGAAATTAAAATGCTGCAGCCTCAAGTGCATCCTCGAACGATTACGATGGATTTCGCAAAGGTTTCCAATAACGCTGCAACCGAAAGCTTTCCCAACGTAGAAACACATGGATGCTTCTTCCACCTGGCTCAGAATATCTTCAGAAAAGTTCAAGCCGTTGGACCGCAGGAGAGATACCAGAATGACGAAGACTTGTCATTGTCAATACGGATGATTCCTGCATTAGCATTCGTTCCAGTGGATAAGGTTCTCGAAGCATTCGAATCACTTCAGGACTCACTGCCTGAAGAAATCTCAACTGTCGTCGATTACTTTGAAGATAACCACATCGGTCGTCTTAGGCGTAATCGTCGAGCAAATCCAGTGTTCGATAAAAGCATTTGGAATGTGCATTCACGTGTGGCCAACGATTTGCCACGTACAAACAATGCTGGAATCGAAAGATGCAGTCCGCTATGTCTTGTCATCACCCAAATATCTGGAGATTCTTTCGCATCCTTAAGCGTGAACAGAGTCTGAACAACGTCAACTTGAACCAGCTCTTCGGCCGACATATGCCACAACAACCCAAGAAGAAGTACAAAGGTTGTTCTACAAGAATCTCAAATATCGTTGCAGATATCATGATATCTGATAAACATGATATCAAAGACTACTTGAAAGCAATTGCTTTTAACATTAGTCTGTGAACACATTATCTCTATGTATTGCTCATAAACAGAACTTAAACTTAACACTAAAGACCTTTGATATAAACACAAGTACTAATTTACTGTTATTTTTTACCTTGTATCACTTAAATTCATTTTAAAAATATTGTTCTTTTTATTTGTGACCTATACAAAACTAATTGTGATGTTTGTTGATATAATATATATGACTTGGGGGAATGTCCGGTTGGGTATTTATCCTGGGGGAAAATCCATGGGGGAGATGGCGGGGAAATGTCCGGGGGAAATTACCCGGGGGATATCTCCTAGACTCCAAATTCTGTCGACAAATAGCACCGAAGTAAAGGCATGTATGTTCGAACCGTCGTTTCAGCTCAGTAGTTTAAAAATGCTGATCCAATTGAGACGTATGGAAGTTCATTTATTTCGAAGATCATTTTGATTTTATTGACTAAACGGAATAATACAAAACAGGATCAGCAAAGATTTAACAGCGACAGTCAGTTCACGAAGCAATTTAGGCCTACAGTGTTCAATTTTTTCAAAGAGTTAGGTCTACTCAAATAAACACCTTTGCAAAATATATGAACGCTAAATTTAAAAAAAATCGTGTCAATCGTTTCGAAATACGACTATCAGTTCCACTGACATCCATGAAGAAACGCTGTAGATTCTTTCAAACTACACAAGACCTTCTTGCAAACGACGAAAGCAGATCGCTGCTTCTTCAATGTCTTCGTGATTTACCAGTTTGCCAAATATTGATGCAAACACTGAAGTAGAAAGTGAAAAATGCCCACTAATGCCACAGATGCCTTATAAATCTTTAATACTGCTCGTATGTTAGCATTATTACGACTTCGACAGCCTACATAAACAGCATAAATAAAGCAACTCCAGTCTAAACATTCATGAAATTCCAGACATCCGCATATTACAAACCTTGACGAGATAATGTTGTGTGTTTGACTTAGAAGACAGCTAATATCATCACAAGATCCATTTCGTTTAGTCATGCATTCCTTATCCAGTCACGCTCGCTCCACGACTCGTACAGCCAGCGCTTCCATTCCTTCGAAATCGCGCATAAGACAGAACGTTACATTATGTTACCTTACGGAGGGCTGTACTCTGAGTCACGTGTACAAACAACTGCAACGTGCATAAAAGTAGGCCAAAATTGAGCCTATCGGTGTGCTACGCATGCATCTAGATTTAGGTCTATTCGCCACGCACACACACTTACAGACTCCTATAGGGAGTCTTAACCACTGAAGACAGACAAGGCATCCATCGTAGTTACACACGTAGGCCAAGAGATAAAGCCAACACACAGAATAATACCCATCCGACATAAAGCTCATAAACGCACATTCTGTCGATTCCTATGTTCGTGTTTCAGACTAATAAGGATTCGTTCAGCGATCTGCAGCACATATATCACCCCTCCTGCCTATAGCTATTTTTAGCACTTCATTTATATAACTATAGGCTTACATCAGGAGGCCTGCGTTCGGTTGCCGAAGAGTAGCTGATGAGAAAGAGGAGCAATAAAAGGAGTAGGAGTAGGAGGGCCAGAGAGGAGGAATAAGGAAGAGGAAGAGGAGGAATAAGGAAGAGGAAGAGGAGGAGGAGAATTCTCTTCGATTCTGATTACCACGTGCTTTGCGTTTGTTTTTCTGGCGAATTGGATTCCAAATGAATCACTGAGAAAAAGAACGAAAGAAGAATCGTACAAACAGCTTATTTTAACAACAGGAAACCGACCAAAACCACCCCCCCCCCCAACACCATCACCACTACAATCACAATCATCGCCATTATCACCACAACAACTATCACCATCACGATCAGCACCACCACCACGATCACCGCCAGCAGACTACCATCATAACCACCATCACCACCACCATTAGCACCACCGCTATCATCATCACCATCACCATCATTATCATTAACCATATATGCCTATCATTACACCATCATCACCACCACTACTACCACCACGATGATCACCACAACCATCACCACCATTTGCGCCACCACCATCACCACCATTATCATCACCATCGCTATCATCAACACCAATAATCTAATCTATTCTAAAAACTTCTATAGCGCCGTTATCATAATGACATAAGCATCAATCGACGGTTGCTTCAAGTGAAATTGTCATCAAAATCATAATCCAATGGAGAAGCAGGTCAAGTCAGAGAAACCAGAAGCTAGGCTACGGTGGGTAAGCAAGTTGAAACAGATGAGTCTTAAGCTTAGACCTGCATGATCTCAACAGAATTGACAGAACGAATAGAACTTGGCAGCGAATTCCTAAGCCGTGGACCAACAACTGAGAATGCTCTAGAACCCATCACTGTTCTGCTACGAGGAACAAGAGTCACAGTGTCCACTGATCGAGTGAAGTATTTATTGGAGCATAGAACAGAGAAGCGGAAGCAGACGCCAGCGACAGAGAAGTTAACTGTGGATGTGATAATTAATTAATTGGCCCAAGACAACGAAGTATTCTTTTAAGAGGCGGTAGGAATGAGGCTCAAACAACATTGCTTATCAGGAAATCAGAAAATGAAATTATAAATCTTACTCAAGGTTGTTGGTTGGAGCAAGCTGAAACCCGGTGGAGATTTCGGGTATGAAAGGTTTTCAGCTGAGGGCAAATTGGAAAAGTTGAGTCTTAGGGCCGAGTTCTAGACAGAAAGGAAATGCAAACCTCTCAAGAAGAAAAAGAGTCCGATGTTATTATAAGTTTCGAAGGAGAAGAAACCAGGAATTCAAGCAGTGATTGGAGTTCAGAGAAAAAGTCGGAAAGTGAAAAGGAGGGCGGACGGTAGTCATTAACCAATTTTTAATCCACGTTTTCCAGAATTCAGATTAGCAATAAGGCTTTCAAATGACTTGGAAGACGAATAGGTGAAGGAAAGCGAGCAAGTTTCAGGTGTGATTTATGAAGAAAGGTAAGTCGTCCACAAAGTTAATACAACCGAGGTTAATTTAGTAGAAAAGAACGGAGGGATCATTTCCGAAATGAAAGAAGGTGTGTCACAAAGTTCGCTGAGAACAAGAATATCTACCAGATTATCCGAGATGTAAATTTGAAGAGAGGACTTATTCCAGTTAGAAGGGATATTACGGTGACAGAAATTGATAGGTTCAAGACACTGAGGATCAGGATTAAGCCCAATATAACCAAAAGCAACAGAAGGTAAACTAGCAACAAGTAATTCAGGTATGCTTTCGACCCAGGTCTAGAATTGAAGAAATAGGATTATGGTTAGCGAACAGTCATAGACAGACAAACATCCTGGTATATTAAACATTGCCGGTTGGATAAGGGAAAAGGAATGAACTTCAGAAATATGGTGAAATAAAATAGAGACATTAGGTCTATATAAATAAAAGAAATGAAAAATTAAAAAGTTCCAACAACGACATGAGGCGATGGCTGGGTAACTGAGGATGTATGTTTTAAAGCGAACAGAAGACAGGGACTGTAGTAATGAGAAGCGCAACCCAAGACGTGTATAGCGTCATGGTAGCTTTTAATCTGTAGAGCAGACAACTTGCAGAGAAGCAGGTGGATTGACTGGTAAGCATAAAATGGCAAATCTTAAAAACGCTAAACATACAGGGTGTATAAAACGGAGCCTATAGTCTAAAGGAGACAACTTAAGAATCTTCAGCTCACGAGCCGACTCATAGTTTAATGCAATTAAAGTCCTACATTAGTTGTGGACCTATGTTAGAATTTTGCTTAAAAGGAGTTGCTAGTTGTACACAATGAAGTTTAGGAAAGTAAACAAATTGGCAGGTGAATGAATGGACGTCAACAGGGAAAACAAGATGCTTATCAAACCAATTAGGTAAAATACAAATATTCTAGACCAAGCGGGGTAAAATAAAATACTTCACTAGCAGAATTTAAAACCAAGACAATACGTATCTTAAGTTCATGCATTACTCTCATTTGGCTACTAACACCACCATCACTATCATGACTATCATCACCAACACCACCATCACCAACAACTATAATCACCCCTACATCATCACCTCCATCACAACCACCACCATCATCACCACCACAAATACTACCGCTATCATCACTTCGACCATCACCAACATCAGTATCACTGCCATCATCATCATCGCCACCACCATCACCATCTTCATCATCAATAATCATCATCACCACCACCAACACTAACAACCATCATCACTACCACCAGCATCACCATCAGCACCTCCAATGAACTCCTCACGACCAAACAATTAATGTGTTGGAGGCACAGCAAAAGAACTACACAAAATAATGCCTGCAGCTGATCGTACTTACTGTGCAAAGTAAAGATCCATCCATAGAAAACTCCGTAAACGCATTAAAAAGCCAATTTACAAGTCATATTTGTTAGATAGTTATTTTGTTTGTTATAAAAACACTTTCTACAGCGCCATTTAAGTACTTCACAAAAGCGCCGCCAAGGCTATTTTAAATTATGTTAAGTCATTAAGCAACTAGAACAGATAACTAAGAGTCACCACTGGTGGGCCGCCGCACACACGAACAGCCAAACCGACGGAGTCCCACCTCCCATCCATAGTAACAGTTGATATAATGTTCCGTGTTCCTGTACCGAATTGCGTCGTGCATTTAACGTATATAAGTATTTTGAAAGCCTATTTGAAGACCATACTAGTCATGGCTTATTTTTCGTTCGATTATGGCATGTGTGTAAATATTGTAGAGAACTCAAATATACAGCCTCTACATGTCCTATAGGCCTATGAATTTCCACTCAACTGCATGTGTGTTCGTGTTTGCTCGTATTTGTTCGGTTGTGTCTGTTATGCGTAATGGACTTATCAAGAGTTGTTTGGATCAAGGTTGAAGTTTGGTCTTTGAGAGAAGAAGTGAAATATCTCAATTACTCTTATCAGAACTACAGGCAAAGAAAAGCGATAACTGCAACTCAGCCGCGAGTACAAACTAGTACACGCCCACTATAGGAACACGAAGACTGACATGCACGAACACCAATAACCAATCCACACATTTCCACATAATTATGTATACACGTACACACATACACAAATACATACATACATACAAAAATACAAACATACATACATATTTACAAAAGTTCTGTTGTCTGGTACATTTTCGCATTTTATTGTCAGGAACATCGAGGACTCGTTTATTTTTATGACCTTTTCCGCCTATTTTGCCTTGGATTTTTTAAACCTTTAAAAAATTGCGTGATTTTGACTTTTGATTTCGATACCAGGATATCATCCTCTGATTTTCCGACGAAAGAAGGCCGAAGGTTCAACATAAATATGCATCTCTTCTCAGACGAAGCATTAATATTTTCTGGCCGACATTAAATTAAAGATCGTTGCTTGGCCTTGGTCTTTCGAAATAATTGTGACAAGTATTTACTAGGTTGCCGACAAATAAGCACATTCATAGAAACAACAATTATGGCTACAAAGTAGCATAATGGTAAGTATACGCATACATGCGTGCATAAACTGATCCTTTCTTATTACAATGTAGAAGATGATAAATGCAGAAGACTATGTTATTATAATTACCGGCTGCGCATAGCTTCACGAGTAATTAGCGAATGGCGTTGCAGTGATTTTCAACGACTACAGGTGTCCGTCTGTCATTCAAATTGCTCAGCAGGTGTATTTCTTGTCTCGGAATTCCTGCCAGACGTCGAAGTTGATGACTTCGTCGTAGGACGGAACGGTGTCGACGAATTCAAAGAACTCTTCCCAGAGTTCGTCAGGTGAGACCTCGAAGAACTTGGAATGCTTGGCGATGATTCGGATGACGTCCAGACTGTCGACAAGGCACTCGAATTCGTTCAGCTCAACAACAAGCCACTCCTCGTTCTCGTCGAGGATCGGCTTTTGTTTGTGGTATTCGAGAATCGTCTCCGGCGTAGTCGGGAACCGAAGAGGCTGGGTCGTGTCGACCTTTAGACCGTTCTTCTTCGCTATTCCTCGACGAAGCGACCGGCGCTTGAACGACCCCGATGGGGCACTGCAGCCGCCTGCCTTCGACTGACCAGCCTTGCGGAAGCGCTGTCCTGAGCTGCCTCTCCCTCTGCCTCCAGCTCTACCTCTTACTCCTTCTTTTGTCCTTGCGCCTCCTCCTCCTCCTCCTCCTCCTCCTCCTGCTTCCATTTCTGCCCTCACTTCTTTCACTTCTGCCGCTATTCCTTCTGCATTCGCTTCTTCCAGTTTGGCGTCGAATCCATTTCCTCCGCTCGGCCCAGAACTCAGCTCCTCTGCTTCTGGCGCCCTTTCCTGCTCCTCCTGTCCGCCTTCTGTTCCAGCTGGACAGTCAGTCGAAGGCACGGTCGTCAGCCGCGATCGCAGCCCACCGGAAGCCGATCTGCGCACCGGTCCACTGGGCGGTGGCGTCTGATGGGCGAGAATGGACGAAGAGGACGCCCTAAGAGGCCCAGTGACGGACTTGTGGCGCCGGTACGGGCCTCCGATGTGGTGGTCTTCATAGGACCTTGAGTGTTTAGCCAGCGCTGCTGCCATCATCTCTTGGTCCGTCTGCTCCTCGCCGCCGCTGCCAGATGGCGCCCCTGGCATCGATGACGTCATTCTAAAGGAATCCACATCGACCGTGTGACGTCGAGCGTAGCTCTTCTTGCGAAACTCCTTGACGACCTGGTCGTCATCATGAATACTCAGCTTCTTCGTCAGCCACTTGCGCAACATCTCAGCGACCTTTGGCGTCGAAACCTTTGGTGACTGGTGATCTGCGTATAATATACAGAGTCAAGCAAAACATAACGAAGAAACAAATGAGACACACAGGCTGTCAACAGAGGCAAACGAAGAAGCAGCAAAACCTTCGTCATTGTCGTCGTCATAATCAACACAAACAAAACCACCGTCATGATCACTTTCTTTCTCTTCCGCGTGGCCGTTACCATCGCCCTCGCTGGATTTCATCATCATCACCATGACCATCATGATCATCATCACCACCACCACCACAGTCTTCATAATCACCAACATCATCTTTGTTGTCATCGTCTGGTTAGCAGACAGCTGCACTATGCAATAGGCTGGCTGCATCATGATATCCGCCGCCAATGGATGCGTTACGGCCCAATCAAGGAATCTGCCAAACGTAATTCCTGTTAGAGATTTGGTAACCTTCACTTGTCCTTCTATTTTAGAACTGTTTACATTAGATTTTTGAAATAATAAAAACGTCATTTAGAAGACGTTTTAAAGGTAAATTGTTTTAAATCTTTCAGTGGTTGCTGATGAAGCTATAGCAGAAAGGGTTCCAGCTGTTTGAATCTACATTCGATGTGATTACAAATCTGATAATTAATCTGAAGTGTCTTGACCAAATAAAAAACGCAGAGGTTCTAATTTTATAATTTTTCAATAATGTACACGAGAACTTGTCTAAGTCCAGGACACTGTCCAGAATGACTCCCGATCTATGTGTGCATAGTATAGATAATACTAGACCAAAACACTAACAAAAAGAACTTCCAGACACTATTGGACACACCTCGTGGATGCTCTAAGAAACTAAAACCTAGTGTTACTGGACTGTACTAAGGGCAACAAAGAAGAAGGAAGTGATTATTACAGAAACTTTGTTAGGTTTAATGGAATTGAATTAAGGACAGATGGTAAGAATGAAATGTCTATGGCAGAAATTGTGGAATCAGTCATAAACAATGGACTGCACTCAGATTACCTAAATTCTAAGAAAGTCATCGATAAAAATAAGTACTTGAATTTACTGAAGAAAATTTTGGATATTGAATTGACAGTGAAAGCTCTTCAGGTTAAACAAAAGAAGCATGGTGAACGCTTATAAACCTAAGGGGACGACCGTTGTCTTCATGAGCGGACTAGCAGATGTAAAATGTAAATGTACAAGTTTTTGTATAACGACCGTATGGTCTCAACCCTGCTCATTTTTCAGTGGATAGAATAAACGACCTGAAAAAACTTCAGAAAGACCGAAGAACCAACAACGAAATTAACAGACATGAAGGCAGTAACCCTACACCACCAGACGACATTAAATCGACAATCAAATCATTGTCAAAGTTAACTGAAGATAAGAAGTGTTAATTGCTATATGCAAAACTTCCACAACAATAACGTCATATGTAGGACATACGAAGCCCATATGACAATATTCCCATATGTGCTTCCCACCGAGAAGAAAAGGGTCCAAAGAATATTGATCGAGAATTACAACCCATTAAAACCCCTACAGAAAATCCACGAAAAACTCCTACTCTCCAGTGCCTACTGTGTCTAATGGATAAGACGGCCCTGCTACTATCCTCTACGGCCTAAGCTGCGGCGGTTTTCACAGATCCTATCCCGACTCCTCTTCTTCCTCTTATCTCTCTTTCCGCTCCAATCTCAAACATCACCCACCGTAGCTCCACGCTGTCTCTCTGACTGACTTTTGGATCTTGACCTGGAACCGAACCCTTTTTGCCTATCGATTTTGACTGAGTGCCTGGTCCCCGTGACGTGGCTTTCGTTGGGCGCTGAAGAAATCTCGGGATTACGATTACGATGATGACAGCCCGAGAAGAAAACTCTCGCAAAACTGCGCAAATGTGTTCTGGTTTTATGTATCGATCTGTATCGCCTGCCCGTTGTTGATGACCGTGAGGTTCTGGCTCTCGTACTCCGGTACTTGTAAGTTGTACCACTCAACGCTCTCGTCCACCAGCATCGTCTCGGTGATGTCCAGCATGTCATTTGCCGCCCCCACGGTATGATACGGCAAAAGGTGCGGCGTTCAATACGTTGCTCGCCCTTCCACCCCAACATGCATATCGATAGGATGGCGTTCTGGCGTTCGAACTTGCCAACATCGCTCACCTTCATTGAGAACTCTATCTCTGCGAAGTTCAGCTCGCCAAGGTGAGCTCGGTATTTGGTTGGACTATGTGAGTTTTGCCCTACTGGGTGTACTTGGCGACGCCCGGGTCTAGTGCCACACAGCTTGAGCCGCCATCCTGAGCCCTCGTTGATACACTCCTCCAGGTGACACTTTGCTAATTAGGAATCTTTGCATTGGCTTCCTCAAGCTTCTGGCTCATCTCGCTTCGGCTCAGGACTGGCGTCGCCGCAGACCCGAACTAGGCGGTAGTGGCTATCACGTCTGGCTCGACACTCCCCCTTCATTCACCTGAGCCGCTGTGAACCTGAGACCCCCTTGTCGCCTTAGGTTGTCTCCCGCGCGACGGGCGTCATCGCATCCAAGAAGGTTGTCGCTTCAGCCTCGAGGGGGTGGCCATTTAGATGGTCGCGTGATAGTTCTCGAGATTGCTATCCCCATGAGAACAAGCTTGGGTAGCGAATCTAGTCTCTATGCGATGGTGGCAGGTGGTCCCACTTCTATGCAGAGGGTCGAACTCTGCCAGAACTGCCTTTTCTTTTTGCCTTGGTACCTGCGGCCTTGGTGCTAGCGGCTTAGGCAGGCGATACCGTTTCGGCTTTGGCTCATCCAGGATGTCCGCCGGATCGCCAAATTCCGCAAGCAACGGCAGACAACGATGTACGCGTCCATCGTCGTGCGCGCTATGACCCTAAATTCATATGTCTCTAATTGGGTGACTTCATTTAGGAGCACAGAAGCTCGCCGAGGATCTCCGCTAAGCATTTACTAGCGCGGTTCCTTCAGCTGGTTAGTTGCTGCGCTGCTCGCTTGGCGCCGCAACGCCGTCATAAGTGGGTCTCCGCGTGCGTCCCAACGCTACAGCCGCGGCGGAGTTCCCGCATAGCTACTCATGTATGAATAGACTAAGTTAACGGTATTGTGATGTTCCCAAGTTCCAGTGGCCCCAGGGCTCAGCCACACCCCAGCACCGATCTGGCGTCTCCTCAAGACTCCTCAGCGCATCGTTTCGTGAAATGACCCTCGGACTTGCAGGGCGCCCAAACTCAGACCGACTACGAACTAAACTCTCAGCTGCCCTTTCCGCTTAACTGAAACGGTGTCAGGACTCTAACGTGAACCTAAAACTGCCAACTGCCAACTCATGTCCGACTGCGCTTACATGGGCTTCGTTACCCATAACCGCCTTCTCTGAGTTTGATTCAAGTCCTGCAGAGGATCCTGTGTGGCTTCGTTTGCTGAGAAGATCATGGGTCTTGCGAGAATCACTGGAAGCTGACACCACTCCACCCTCCATCAATCGGAGGAAAGGGAAACACTCGGCCGTAGGGTTAGGGTTAGAGAAGTTATATGCATACATAACTGTAGGCCTGTACTATGACTATAACTAGATTTTCTATACATCAGTAGATATGCAACAAAAACTATATACTACACTAATCTACTCCAATATAATCTATACACAATTCAGTATGCCCAATGTCCAAAGAACGGTTAGCCTGCACATCGATACAATCGTGCCTGTACTGTACAAGCAAAAGGAACTGAATATACGCAGCAATATCAACCAAGATAAAATGGCTCAACTCCACAACAAACGGGGCCGATACGGTCGGTATTATCGATAGACTCGTTGTCTGCGCATACCATTAGCGCTCTGACGCACAACTGTTTGTTTGAGAGATCCAGAAATACTCTTGATCAGCTCCAGTGATACTAATATTCGATCGTAGCCATAGGATTGTATTTCGACGTATGCACCTGTTTCTATTCCAGTCTGCGTTGGACAAACGATTAGCAGAGCCAGTTCGCAAAACTCTGCATGTTTCTACAAATCCATCTTTTAAACTCTGCTAAAACGTCCACTTTATCGTAATCGTAATCTCGAGATTTCTACAGCGTCAAACGAAAGCTAAGCCGTGGGAACCAGCTTATTCATTGGCACTCAGTCAAAACAAAATCGATAGGCAAGAAGGGTTCGGTTCCAGGTCAAGATCCAAGAGTCAGACGGCTACGGTGACTAGTGTTTGGAATTGGATCTGCAGGACAGATAAGAGGAAGAAGATAAATCAGGATAGGAACTGCGGAAGAGGAGTGTTTTCGGTTTTGAGTGGAAGCCATGTGCAGAGATTGCAAGGGGTGAAGTGACAGTGAGTATCGCGGGTCAGTCACTAAGTCAGAGTTCCGAAACAAGTCAATAATAAATTTTCCCAATTTTCTTTTTCTCGTAGTGTCTTTTCATAACGCCATAACTTCGACTCTTCTTAGACTGCAGTAGTTCCAGTGTTTAACGACATCATATGGCATCAAAGGCCGTTGACGTCGCCCTCCTCCTTTATACGGGCTTGGGACTGGCACTACCCTGCTAAAGGCAATGGCGGAGTTAGACTTCTTAGACTGTTCTCCTTGCCCCATATATAAGCAAAACGTAAGTAAGTGGGACCTGCCCACCCCTTGGTCCTGATAGTGAGTACGTAAGATGGATTGGCTAATTATCGTAATTCTGGCGGGAGTTTGTTCCAGAGGGATGGAGCAGTTATGGCTAAGAAGCGATTTCCAAATTTTAAGGATTAGGTGACTGGAGGGCGAAGGATTGTTAGGGCAGAAGAGGAGCGGTTGAACGGAGTGGTTGGATTGTAAATAACTGGCGAAGATAGAAGGGTTGGGAGGACTGAAGTGTGTTGTAGGTAAGTGATAGGACTTTGTACTCTATTTGTTCGGGCATTTAAGCCAGTGAATGATTTGAGAACAGGAGTGATGTGATGGCGTTTGGCGTTTCGGTGAGTGCATGAGTGAGAGCATTCTGGATAGCTTGAAGGCGGTTTATCTGGATTTTGTCTATATTCAAGAAAAATTATTGCAGTAGTCAAGTTTTGCATGGACTATGGACGTGGCAATGGTAGATGCA
Source organism: Norana najaformis (assembly GCA_964023275.1). Lineage (NCBI taxonomy): Eukaryota > Metazoa > Annelida > Clitellata > Crassiclitellata > Hormogastridae > Norana > Norana najaformis. The sequence goes on from OZ029923.1 coordinate 21,821,485, forward strand.
GTTTTGAAGTCAAGCATAGGGCGGATTCTGTGAAGGTCACGGATATGCATAACGCAAGAGCGGGAAAGATGGGTGATATGATCAGAAAATGTGAGGTTTTTGCTAACTGTTAGGGCCTACACCTAAATTGCGGACAGGAGAGGTAGTATTAAAGCTGTGGGTGGAGGCAGAGTCCAGGGTGAGGGAGATAGAAGGTTCAGGAATTTTCTTTAGCTGGTCGCGTAGGCCAATAAGTATGAATTCGGCTTTAGATGGGTTCAGGCACAAGACATTAGATGTCATCCAGGAGGAGATTTGCTTAATCACAAGAAGAAGATGATCTATAGACTCGTTGAAACAATTCGGAGAGAAAGAGATGAATAGTTGGGTGCCATCAGCATAGAGGTGATGACCAGCTGAAGATGCTTCATTGAGTAAACTGAGTGGGGTAGTGTTGTGGACAAACAGAAGAGGTCCAAGAACAGAGACTTGTTGAACTCCACAAGTGAGAGGGCATTGATTGAGAATAGGCTTGCGAAGTTTTAGCGTAGAAAGAGCGGTAGGAGAGATAGGACTGTATCCAGAGGACAGCAGAGTCAGTAAAACCAAACCAAGTTGACAGTCTTTGGAGTAAGATGTTGTGTTTAACAGTATCGAAGGCTGCTGAAATATCAAGAAGACAAAGCCAAGAATCCTGTTAATGAAATGACGGAAACAAGCTTGTTGTAGAGAGCTGTGAGTAGAGTTTCAGTTGAGTTGCTTTTAGTTAAATCAGACTGGTGTGGTTGGGGAGCGAGTAGGAAGCTAGATAATAAGCGAGAGAGATCAGTTCAGTTAATTTGGAAGTGAAAGACAGTTTAGAAACAGGTCGGTAGTTCGAAAGGATTTCTTTAGTTATTTTCTTGCTACTCTTTACCAGTCTTCGGGTTCTCTTGCTGCCGCTTCCAATTCAATGACTAACATCCGTCGAAGAAACAAATGCTTTTATACTTCCAGAAATAGTAGTCATTTGGGTGTTCGAGGATATGGTCATCAAAGTTCTCGTGAAGTTACGTTCTTGTTCTGTGTAATGTCGCTCAGTCAAATGTGAAATGTACCCATGAGGTATTCATATTAGAATCTGTCTGAATCTGTAAACGTCACTGCAAACAGTTTCGCTACGCTTGTCTTCGATCAACTACAGATAGTCACTTATCGATCGACTGCAATATCTTCTTTGGCGACGGTTTTCCTTGAACTTATTCCTGTGCTGTGCAGCTTCCTGTCGCAAGATACACACCAATCTTCATGCCGAAATCGCTGACGCGGAATACATTTTCTCTTGTGCTTAGGCGAGACGAAGAATGTGAAAAGTGTAGTACAGTATATAATCCGCTGACTGAAAATATATCGCATTAATATTGTTGACGGTTTTTTATTATTATTCGAATATGTAGCGAAACATCTTATATTCGCATTTATCTACGTTAGATGTGATAGCTCGTTTGTTTGTAAAGCCTGTGAAGCTTGGAAAGCCTATATGATGCTAGGTTAGAGGTAAATATGTATGAATAATTGTATATAATTGTCAGCATCTATATTTATGTCAGCATCACATAAAAATGATAATTTTAGGCTTTGGGGAAACTGTTCACTGTGCTTTGGAGACAGCATGAACAGCTATAGAAATTTGAATTAACGGTTGGCTCATGGTCGTTTGGTCTGAAGTAGTTAGTTCAGTTGAACGGAATTCGTTGAAGGAGTTAGACGTCTTGCGAATGTTAATTCGTGAACTCATCATATCGAAAAAGACTGCGACAGCAGTAGTTCGATGGTCGATCGAAAAGAAAAAAGATCTGCATATAGTTTCCGAACGGTTGCTCGCGGCAGTTGGGTCGTATGATTGCGCGCTGACAGTAAAGGCCAGTCGAAACGAGAGAAGCTGGAAGTGGTGTGTAACTTTCGAGAAGTGGCATTCTGAAGTTCGGAGGCATCTGTTTTTTTTATCTACATTTTGACATAGAGTTGCCCGAAAGACTGATCGTCGTCAGAGGCTGTTTATCTAGCGAAGTTACAAAGTCGTGGCGTAGAACTCCTGGTGAGACGAAGTGTTGGAAAATCTGATCGTTCTTCAGAATCAACTTCAAGCAATGGTTCTACACGAGTCAAGAGAAATAAATGCATTGTCTTAGAATGCCAAAAGCGAGCCAGCATCGATCCGTACGACATCAAACTGTTTACACCAGGGGCCGTCACTCGAGTAAATCGTGCATGCCATCGTCGGGAATATTCTAATATAGCTATAAAAATAAGTTAGTAATCTGATGCTGGCAAAGGTAAGCTGAGTTTGGAAAAGAAGGGAAAGGGAACTTTTTGTAGCTTAACTACTGGATGGGCCTACAACTACTTTTGATAAACAGTAGTTAACCACTTTTCAACCACCTAAACAGTAATTTAAATTGTTACATACAGGAGCTAGCTACTGCCCTTCACTATACGTTCGCCCCTAATCTAATGCTATTCTCAGCACAAAATAGCATAGAATAGAGAATTCTGCATTCAGCCGAACGGTTGCTCGCGGCAGAGTAGACAGGGTGACTGCTCGACTGACTGTCAGACCAACAAACTAAACTCTCTCTTCTTACGCCTACTGTTCGACTGCTTCTCTTGTGCTAGATTCTGCCCAGCTCGGTTGCTGCCAATAGCTATTCGATGACTTCTGATTCCACGGTCCTCGTCTTTCGGACTTATAGGCCCTACTATGGATACCTCGGAGTTCATCCATGCTTTCAGTCCTTCTCTCCGAAGGGAAGGCTGTGCCGCCCCCGGTCAATTAATTTTCTAACTGGTTGCAGATATCTCTGATCTTTCGGACTCATTTATCCGAATTACATTAACATATTTAGTCAGCTGATCTAAACCGCCCTCACCCAATCGTGCCATACTTGCCCGTTGTCCATATGTTGTTGCACAACTCTGTCAGCTCTCTTATCATCGTCTCACCCCCATATTTAATCATTTCAGCTCTTATTCCGTCAATTCCTGCAGCGTTTCCATTTTTCAGACTCTTGATTGCCCTCCGTATCTCTTCTTCATTAATGTCTTCTAAATCTATTTCCCACTCCTCAACTTCCTCTTCCCAGTCCAAACCTCCAAGTTGTGTTATTGGTTCCGAACAGTTTAGGAGATTCTCAAAATGTTCTTCCCAGCATCTCATCTGTTCCTCTTGCGTTCTTGTCATCTGTCCATCGATCTCTTTCATCGGGAGGTTCTGTATTCCTGTGCTTCCTGAAAGTTCCTTCACTAAACGAAACAAAGTTTTGGAATCTCCTCTTCTCCCTGCTTCTTCCGCTTCAGTTGTTCTCTCTAAGATGTACTTATTTTTGTTGTGTCTACATCTCCTCTTAACTTCCTTCTCCTTTCCTGTGTATGTTTTAGTCAGTTCTTGTTGTCCTACTCCACTAGTCGAGTTGATTGTTCCATTTTCTGCTTAAGAAATTTCCTATCATTTATTGCCTGCCAAGATCCACGATTCCTCTTTGCATCCTCTTTTGAACCACAGAAGTACAGGTTAGTGTAATATACCACTCATAAGAAAACCTCAACAGATTACTCATTTTTCTACTTGTCTACTCACTCAGACCTACCCCGTGATAGGTATACGTCGACTTAATTAGAAAACCATATATTCAGACAATTTCCAACACCTTTCTCTCGCTCCGCATCTACCACGAAAATCGTTACCATATCGAATTAGTATGATCGCGAATCCAGTGACACAACATAGAAATAAAGATTCACCGTGAGATCTTGTTGGCCAAATAATGTCCACGTACGGCTGATGAATAGCAAGCGAGAATAATTATTAAGAGTAATTAATAATAATAATAATTATTATTATTATTGATATTATATTACAATAATTATTATTTATTTATTTGTTTAGTAAACGCTGACGAGTCTTCTTACTTGGCCAAGGGTTGAGATCAGTGTAATAAAATGTAATGTAAGAGACAATTTATATATCTGTAAACGGGGGCTGGCATGCATGTTTATGCTGCTTGGAGAGGAATGGATGGAAAGGGAAAGAGCAGTGGGAGGGAGAGGGGAAGGCCACCTGGGATAGACTGTGATATTATGTAATGATAATTAATGTTACATAGTGTTGTGTAATGTTAGGTGATATTGTGCATTGTGATATAATGCAAAGTGAAGTTATGTAATACTATGATTATAAGTGCCAGATGCTTCAAAATGACTGGCGGAGGCTGTAGCTGACACTTAGGCAGAATGATGCAAAGCAGCTGGCAAAGGCACTCAGACACAGGAGGCGACTGGCCCGAAACTCTAATCCGGAATAATTTGTCTCAAGAGGATTTTGCAACGAGAGAAAGCGATAGAAGCAGCATCAGTCATTGCTTGGCTGCGAAAGCTGCTCGGCCACACATGCCACTAAGAATGCAGTTAGCCTAAAGTATCTTAAAAATCAACCCATGGACCATCAGCCGAAATCGACCAAAGTGAACGCATAAACAACTGGCAAGTTTACGAACTTCGGAAAAATACGTATAGGCACGCTTGGATAAAAAAGTTAACATTTCACTTATAGATCTGTCTTGCTAGGCAAACATTTAGACAAAGGTTAAGTAATTTCCAATGATGTAAAGAAATGTAACCGACTTAAATCTTCAATTTTCTGCACTAAAATATCCAAAGTAAGGTAAAGCAACGGCTCAGTTTTACACGCGTCCCTAACAGAACTAGAGGCACTGAGGGAGGGGGGGCTGAAGACTATTTCGGCCGAAGCGTATACACGACAACAGAAATTAAGCAATCGTACTTCTTCACAGGTCTCACGGCTTGACAATGAGTCGCCAATTTCACATGAAGACGCTCCGGAATTCAAACCCTGGACGCAGAGGTTTGAAGGCAAACGCACTAGATCAATCTGCTGCCAATGTGCCACGGCTGCATTTCTGCTGTGTAATGTAACTGACTGTTCGGTGGTTTGTTATACTATTTTTGTGCTCCATTTAAAATTAATGGAGTATTAATGACGGATGTTTCTAACAGGAAGAAAATTAGTCCTAAGTTCAGTTCGCTCCAAATGAGCACCAGAATTCTTGTCAGTTTATTCAGATCGATTTACGTTTAGTTAGGAGACTGTTTCAGAAACCGGTTTCTAAGACGCACAGAACTACCCTGTTGACGAGAGCGCTGGCCAGGCTAATGGTTTCCGATGTCAACCGTATACGTGTAGGACCTACGTGTGATTGTCGTATGTGTAGGCACAGGTCTATTCGAGTGGAGCTGAAGAAGCGCTGCGATGGAGCGCTCATTAGGAGCATCTGTTGTGCCTGCCAGATACAGTATCTCCTCTCCAGATGTCATGGAGCATGAGCATGCAACAATGGACACTGAGGTTGAACTGTGGGTGTATTGCAGTCGCTGCGATTAATAAACCGTCCCTTTGGGAGAAACACCTACAAAAATGGCTGGTCCTGGACTTTGGCGTCTCTGCGGATGTATTCTAGACGACTAACTTAATTGAATACTAACAGAGTTTTCATTCTTCCGAACTCGACTATCATATCAGTAGGCCTAATTAAGTAAGTAGCCTTTTATCGATGCAAGAAAGGCACTTAAATTTTAGAAAATACACAGTTAACTGTTACTATCAATCGGAAAAATTCCAATTGTAGCTAGGCCTACTAAGAGAGCTTATGACGCTCGCTTCATGATGGTCGGCCTATACAGTTCCAAGAACGGTAAGTTTATCGTTAGCCGACTGATGCTCGCAAAAGACGCCGAATTTGAAGTATAACATCCGTTGTCAGAAGATTCTCGCCGACAGTAGTAATGCCTCAAGAGTCTTGGCCATAGATGGCGTTTTGCTGGCATCCTAACAATTCAAATCGTAGGCCGCGGCCTCTCGATGACGTCGTAAGTGTGTATGAAATCATCCAAAAACCCCTAAAATCCACGCAGTTGACTAACAAGCAGAACAGAAGCGGCCTCGAACGCACAGCCCCTCCGAATTCATGAAGTCTGTCCGAACTAACAACGGCTTAGGTCCCAACAAACAAACACATTTTTTCGGAACTAAAATTGGCTGCAACCGGATGTGCCACCAGCGAGATCCCGATGTAGCGAGCATTTGAAGGGCTTAAACTTCTCCTTTTGCCATTTGATAAAACTAAGACGTTGGTCTCCGTTACGTTGCTGTGTTACTTTACACCTGGACAGACGTGTGAAAGGACTTCCTCGTTAAACTTGGCATCAATAGTTTAAAACATTAGTCGTTGTTATATAGATGGCACTTCATGTTGCGAGCTGCTACCCAACTCTGCCACCTTGTAAGAAATTCCTGCGTCAGCAACTTCCCTTCTCCCTCAGCCTCCACTCGTGGTCACTGCCATATTTTCGTAGGCAATCCACAGGAAATGGTTGTAGGCCTACTAATTCTAGGCCTACTACTGCACGTAATCGGCAGATAAAGCTAAAATTGCCTTAAAACATAATTGAACAGTGAATATCACTTTATTTTTAGGCAGTAGCGATCGAGAAACTTGGCCTGTACTGTAGCTAGCTACACATGTGCTGCGCGACACATACAGTAAGAATATGCGTGCTAACTCAACCGCATTACCAGCGTAATCTTAGAGAGATCAAAGAGGGGATAGGTCTACAATCTTACACTGAACATAATACGAAGAACCTGAAGATATCTCGGTGAATGAAAGACCTAATGTGGGGGATGCAGATACTGTGCAAGTGAAATTTATTCAGTTCGCTTAAACATCAAAGCATCATTCTATTACTCGTAATTTCCTGAATCAATTTTACCTCCTAAGCTTCAGCGTTTAAGAAATAGGCCTACGGTGTGTGGATTCATGCATGCATCAACAGATATTGCCCATACCTTATCACTTTAAGAGATTGTTAAAAAATTAGCAGACAACACGAGCTATTGAGAAATAGGCTCGTGAGCAGTTTAATATAAGAAATTAAGCATGCAAATATAGTAAGGGTGCGTTCTTATAGTCCTTATTGAATTTACCGCTTACTCGGTGTTTTGAAACTACTTAACCCTAAAGGAGGTCTTCATAATTGAATTGACCTTTGACCCAGAGTTTTGAAATTACTGAACCTAAACAGGCCTGCAGAATAAAAATGATGGCCACTAACCCTGAGTTAGGTTGTCAAATTTACGCTAAATAGTTGGGCAGAGTACAACAAATTTTCTATCGTTTGTGGAATCAATGAAAAATTGACACTGAAATTTATAAGAAGTTTGGAATTCCATTTTTGACAGATCTGGGATGAGCTAAGACCTCGGAAAGTTAACGATAACAGCGCGAGATGACAGACAGTTTTTGAGAGAAGTGTATAACATAAGCCAAACCGTGTAAACTAACGATATATCTATAGATAATGATAGGTGAGTGAATTTAGTGCAGATTCTTTGGTATGATTTCGGGGAAAAAAGAATTCATATGCTGCAGAAATATGAATAAAGAAGGAAAAGGGAACTTCTATTTTCAAGACATTGGTGGAAGTAGATATCATCCAACGAACCCAATAGCCTGCATCTAGGAGTCTAGGATTCCTTCTGGCGTTGCGGCCAAATAAATCTCTGCGCTATCAGTAGATTCAGCGTCTGAAGGCGCAACTTTTACGCGGTGCCTTTGAGCTGTTTCAAACACACATCAGTCTTATTAGATGGTCTTTTCCAAGCGACGTTCGTAATTAAATGTTGGTGTGATGGTTACAAAGTACAGTACACGGCAAGAGCAGTCGATGCTAAAAGGACGTCAAGTCAGAAATTTTTTTCATTTGGTCGACTGAGCTGATAAAGCCGTATATAATGCCTTCGGAGGTCACACAAAAGGCGAGAGATTACAGAATTTTTAAAATGGAGTCAACTGCGTCCGAAAACATTTGCGAGACAGGACGAAAAAACTGCACCTCATCAAAAAGACAAGTTTCGATAAATTAGCCTATTGGTTTGATTAGCACACAAAATTCCGCCATTAAGTAAGCTCAGATTTGGGAGGCGCTGATCCATCAAGTCAAATTTAAATCTAATCTATCCTAATGATCTATATACAGCGCCGCTGTCATAATACCCAAGACTTCGAACGATGGTCACTTCAACTGAAATCATAATTTTAAAAAATCATAATCCCTTGGAGAAGCAATGTCGAACTTCGATAGGTCAGAGAAACCAGATGTTAGGTTACGGTGGATAAGCGAGTTGAAACTAACGAGTTTTATGCTTAGACTTGAAGAACATCAAAGAACTGACAGAACGAACCTGAACTGGGCAGTGACCTGCAAAGCTACCGAGAACGCCAAAGAACCCAACATTGTCCTGGTCCATCGAGGTACAAGAGTCAGTGTCCAATGATCGAGTGCAATATTTATTAATATGATGGGTGGGCATGGAACATAGACATGTCGGCTGGCTTAAATGTATTACTTTGTAAAGTATAAGACAGATTTTAAACTGGATTATTTGTTCGATGGGCAACCAGTGTAACGAATACGATATGAGTAATATGCTGATATTTAGGGGCTTTGTTATGGCTGTGGCCAAAGAGTTTTTAATCATCTGTAGTTTGTGCAGATCTTTCTCAGTGATACCAATGAGAAGAAAGCTACAACAGTCAAGTCTACTAGAAACCAAAGCATTAGCTAGTAAGATCAAAGACAATCCGAGGCAAATTAGATCTGATTCTACAAATATCTCGTATGTGAAATTGAGCTGAAACTGATCTACATATAGCCAGAACGTGGTTAGAAATTTACATGTAGTCGAAGACCACGCTTATACTGCTTGTGCAATCAGTATGTTTAACAAGTAAGCCATCCAACTGAAAAGACGTGAGCCAATAAAATTCGTGGAGTTGTTGGCTTGTGCCTAGAAGAAGGAATTTGGTGTTTAAAGGATTCAGAAGAAGTTTATTAATAACCATACACGACTGAACATCGCCAAAAACAGAAGCAAGTAGTTGAAACTGTCCAATAAAATGCATATCTGGGTATCGTCAGCAACCAATTGATAGTCAAGAGAGATAACAGTAAGTCGTGAACAGAGGGGAGTGGTATATAGTATAAACAGGAGCGGGCTTAGTACAGAACCTTGTAGAACACCGTTATTAGTGAAGACAACGGGCGCAGCAGTGAGTTGTTTATACGAATTGATTGAGTACGAGAACCAACTGAGAAAGGAACCAGAAAGACAGAAAAAGTGGTCGAGGTGGTGAAGGCTGATATTATGATCGACGGTATCAAAAGCAGCCGTTAGGTCGAAAAGAATGACAGCAGCCATGTTTCCTTTGTCCACGGAGCTGATTGTGCACTTATGTACTGTTGAGATATTGCCACATTTCCAAAGTTCAGAAGTGCACACACGGCCACACGACAAAGAATCGACGGCGCTGAGCAATTGTGAGGAAGGACTCGTTCAAGGGCCTTACACAGTAATCGCCGGGGAGGCTCGAACCCGTACTCTCCGCGTTACAGGCCGAGCGCTCTAACCAGATGAAAAGGTAAATAGCCGGTCAAGCCGGCTGCGCAGCTTACTGTAAATCGCAATATCTTAGCACGTTTCCTTCCTAACTCACTACATGGGCCACACACTTGATCTCCTTTTAACTGGGTCCACTTGTTCTGATGTTTAAAATATCGATCTGCGCAGCTTTTCTTCGGACGATTCACGACCCACCAGCTATAGTAGAAGATTAAGTCGATCAACTTCAGCACCGCTCGTCAACTTCAGCACTGGAAGAAACTGTCTTCGCCTTAGAATCCTTTTGTCGACGCAGACAAGCAACAATTCCTTTTCTCCCAGTACAGTGAGAAACTAAGAATTCAAGCAGTGATTGGAATTCAGAGAAGAAGTCAGAGCGTGAAAGAGAGGGAGGATTGTCAAATGGCTTTGGGGTTGGAATAGTTGAAGAGCAGCGAGCAAGTTTTAGGTGTGACTGTACTGTTAAGTCTATCAAATCGAAGTTCGTTTAGGAGAGAAACGAAGATAGGGGTTATGTAAGAAATGATGGAAGGTATGTCAGACGGTTGGAGCCAAGTTTCATTGACCATTATCCTAGATATAATCCTGAAGAGAGGGAAATTTATTCCTAGGGTAGTAGAATGTATATTAAGGTTAACTTGGTTCTTGCCGCCGTGAAACTATTAACCTCTGCCACCTTAACATTCATATGAAACTTTTAACCTTTTTATTAACAATGTTACAAGAAAAAGCAACAGAACGTAAACTAGCAACAAGTAATGTAATTTCCATGAGGTTTAGACCTAGATGTGGAGTTGGAGAAATGGAAGTACGATGAAGGACTAGATTAAGTCACAAAAAGTATGTAGATATATTAGACATGGCATGTTGGATTAAGGTAAAAGAAAAAGTCTTCAGAAGGACGGTGAAATAAAAGCGAGGCATTAATTCCGAGCGACACAAGGCGATGGTTCGGCAGACTGAACACGTTCATGTCACAGTGAACAGCAAAGAGATACAAAAATAACGAGAACTGTAGCAAATGATGAGTATTGCGTCATGTTAGTTTCAATTTATAGGGACGACCGCCGCCGGTGGGGAAACAGAAAGTTTGCCTCATGAGCATAACATTACGGTCCGTGCATGGGGACCTTAAATGACGTGGCGCCCATTCAAACGGGCAACAGTGGTGAAGGATCTCACCCGATAAATTCATTGCAAAATGAGCAGGGTCGAGGACATACGGTCGCTATATAAAACCTATACATTTTACTAATCCGAAAGCATACAGCGAGTACAACAGACGGAGCCTATAGTTTAAATGAGACAAGTAAAGAATCTTTAGTTATCGGTCGACTCTTAAGATCAAAGCAATTACAGGGAGCCAGACAAAACAACACGTAGTCCACCTTCAGCGAGACACAACATGATCGAATTTTATACGCTTCCACATTTTTCATTCTTTTAGCAGCAATTTACCACTTACCAGTATTCAAATACACTAAAACCATACAAAGATAATGCACAAGTTACTTGCAGGCCACAGTTTTTAACAGCCTCAAGTTAATTCAGCGCATTTACAACGGGTGTACATAGTGTTGGATCAGAGTTTGGAAAGGTATTAGTCATCTATGACTAAACAATTTAATCGCTCGTTACGTAGCATCACATCCTGCAATCGGGGTCCTCATCAACGAAGCTCAGTTTCTTTTGCTAATGCACGCAGTTATTGTTATTTTATTTATTTATTGTTGTTGTTGTTACTTATGCCCGCGGTATAACCTACACATTGTGCCTAAGCACTGAACAGCAGAGGTCGCTGTTTGCGATGCGTAAGAAAGGGCACAAGACTGTGAACTACGACTGTAGATCCAAGACTAAATACGGTTAGCAGCTCAGATCGTCTATCGGATCGCTTGCCAGTGGTCACTGTCAGCCTGTGTGAAGACTGGTCCTCGCTTGATGTCCCTTATTACCACATCAACACTTAAAAGCAATCCGCGATTCGGAACCAGAAGCGAAGGCTTTGTGTATTTCCTGCGTGTTTGTGAATTGAAGCGTTAGGCTTTCAACGTCATATCGTCGACGGCTACATCACTTCAAAATGCCTTTCCAACCGTCAAGCAACGTCAGTCTGGTATGATTTCGATCGGGTGACCGGCCATCTGAGATTGAGACCAACGATCGTTAATAGGCCTAACTTGTAATCAGAATACATACTTTAGCGCCTCTTGAAGATACAGAATGGTTCGACAAAATGTCAATTTATAGAACACGACGGAATTCGAACTCCAGACGCTGAGTGGAAGCGCTGTTGAGGCACACTGCAGAAATTTTATGCCTGCTAAAAGTAGAAAAGAAGAAGCTGAGCTGACCGAAGGAACTGCAAACTCGACCGCGTTGAAGAGGACGGTGAAATGCGTTTGCATGGACCGATGTACAAAGATGTGATAATTGTTCTTTGCTGGCAATAATTTCTCTTCGTTGAAAGCACTTCAGTTGCGCCACGATAAACAGCTTTGTGTCTACAGCACTGGAAAGGCATTGCTATCAGAAGGCATTGCTTGTTTTTCCAGTATCCGTGCTACACGGATTATTAATATTTTCCTTTGCGTCTTATTACGCCAAGACGAAACGCTGCATAACGATGCCTTATATGTTTTAGATCTAATATTTATTTATTAATGGTGGATTTATCAAGCTACATAGTTATATCAGCCCGTTAACAGTCACAACGGCGTGGACGCCTTGTCCACACGACGAATGTGCGAAACACTTTGATGCCTTATCAGAATGTTTCGCACATGCGCTTATGAGCAGGCCAGATTTCGATTTGCCAGATTTCAATTCGCAGATACAATCCCACTGATACTGTATCCTTCAAATGGCAACTGGAAACCTCAGATTCAAAGTGTTTCGTGATTTTCAGATGAAATTCAAACTTCAGTATTATACAAGCGTAAGTCTAGCCAGCCTGCACTAGGTCTGCATGCTGGCAATTGCTACTTAAAGAGTGTTTTTCTATGAAGTTCTTGGAAATCCGTTGCCTCAAGGCAGCCTGCCCGATTGCATGATTTGACTCTATGATATGTGTCTGTGGCGTTTCTTTTCTAATGACGTCATCATTAGCGGGGTCAAATTTCTCTCGTCTGCATTAAATAGCGGCCGTCCCTTCTTTTTCACCTCGATTAATTCATCCATTATCACCCTCTGTGTTTTCGTGCCTTAATTCTTTTAGGATTTCTAACACTAGGCCCCCTACTGCCAAGAATTCGTATTCAGAAAGGTTAAAAATACAACGGTAACACGTTTGTTTACACGTCTGACAAGCGTGATCCCGGGGTTTTAAACAATATTTCGGCTGAAGCGCAAACATGACCACAGCAATCTAACAAACGTATTTATTAGTAAACTAACAGATAGAACTATGTCGTATCTGTTAGTTAAGTAACCGAACACAGTTCCTCTTGCTTTCAGAACAAGTTTCAACATGTAGAAGAAATAGCTTTACCGAACGCATTCGATCGAATTACGGCCGGAGATGTTTAGTAGTTGCGTTTCATTTCCTGCTCTGCATGAAACTTACAATAGTGTACGATGATAAAAAGCATTGTTCGAGAGCATACCTGGCTTCTTGGTAGAATTGTATTCGCTTCTATGCTTCTTCCAAGCGCCCTAAAGGTCTCATGTTATTGAGTTTTCCTGTCCAGCATCTTATGCTTCGATGTCTATTGGGGCCTATCAATAGACTCAACTGAAGCCAGTTGTGTGCGATATCCTTAAGCACCACGCGCGGCTTCTAGAGACATTTATCGCCCTATCGAATGATTCCAATGGTACCGAACGTAAACCAACACAGAAGTAAAAGTTCCTGCCTCAGCCGACCGACCGACCAATCAACCAACGCAGCGGCCGAGGACGATAATGCCCGTGTTAGGCGTACACCTCCAGCTATATGGTGTACGTTACGCACTTGGCTGAGGAAGCAGCAGTTCCTTCGATCGCCCCCTATCTATGGCCAATGCATGCAGACAAGTGTATGAAGTGCATACTGCAGAGAATGCCGACCGATTGATCGACCACTACAGATCACCGACCTCGGCAGACGTCGGAGCTCTTGTGCATATGCATAGGACACACACGTTCAACTGCAGATCTCTTCTTAAGCATCACAGCGCCTTAATTCTCGGAGTCTGTTCGCGGAAATTGAAGGAATTCACCGAAAGGAGGGGAATTGAGTGCACGACTTCATCATAAACACATCGCTGCAGACGCAAAAATAGAACAAGGAGGAACGGAGGAATATGGGAGGTATAGGGAAAGAAAATCAAAAGGAGACTGGCATAACCATAGGTGAGGAGAGTATAGTAAAAGTATAAGAAGAAAGTGGAGACGTGGAAAGAATCGTCATAAAACTCTCCGTTACGCCGCTTGTATAATCTGTAAAACTTGATGTGTAGGAATCCCAGACAAAGGCGTCAATCCCCAAGGCCAAGGACGCATTTGAACGAAAGTCCCCTCGCACGGAAAAGTGCTTACAACTCTTACAGCTACTATAGCGCATAACCCTTTTCTATCACGATTCTTCTGCGCGAGATTGGAATTTAACCAACTGATCCTACTTCTAACTTGATATTTTCCTGCGCATAAAATCGATGTTTTTCTGTTCGCCTTTCTGAAGTGTTGTCTCCGAGTTTTCTAATCTCCATCCTTCTAATCTCCATCCCAAAATTATTTTCTCTTTTTGAAATGTTACCTCTGATTGTTCTTTTCTTCTCTCAAAATCGCTTTTCCTTCTTTATTCCTTTCCTCCAAGATTTCTGTGGCGCGTCGTGCGTCATTCTTTCCAACAGTTTAGACGCATTATTCCAGAAGTTTTAAGAGAAGAAATTTACATTCTGGAATTTCTCGTTTGCAGTTAATTAAAGGCATGATGTTTTGAATTTTATATAACGCCTTTACTAATCGTAATCGTAATCCAGAGATTTCTACAGCGCCCAACGAAAGCCACGCCAGTCTATTCAAAACACTGTACGAGCACTGAAAGATGCTACGAGTGCCCCGTTTGTTATTTATCAACTGCTGCTTATAATGTGGAAACTATCTGGCTGCTTCTAGACGCGTATTTTTGGACCGACCTGCGGTTTCTAGACAGTGAACGTTCACAGACACGACGTAGCTTAATGCCCTACGACGAAAACTTCCTCATTGTTAACGCTGTGTATAGTATCAGGTCGTTTACCGTCGTTGATAAGCGGATTTTTGAGTCCAGCCATTCGGCTTGGAGTACGAAAATTCGGCTGGACGCAAAAATCCGTCTGTTTACATCTTACATGTACTACCTGTGCTCCTTTTTGGGTCTGAGACCAGGGCGCTAACAGTGGCCCTAGAGAAGAAGCTGGATGCCTTCCAACAATGGTGTTTGCGGAGAATCTCCCGAACTCCACAGGCCTCTATACTGCGCACATCAAAAACAGAATTATACAGGCGCACTAGACAGACCCCGATTTCGGAGATAATTGAAAAAAGAAGGCTCCGGATGTCTGGGCACTTCGCACCGTGCGATACCAGACAAAACACGCTACAGAGCGCTCAGAGCCTTGATAACCGCCCACCCCGCCGCTGAAGAACTGGTAGAGATCAGTCGGAAACCAAGGCACACATGAACCGAACGGTGGGGGCGGATCTTCACTTACTGAACCTTGGCCTACACTCAGCTTAAAGACGAACCCAAGACCGGGACATTTGTCAATGTCGTGGAAACGGCAAAGCTCCGAAGGGGCAGGCCACTGAGGATGATAAGCTTCTAGTAGAAAAGTGGCTTACGCTTACGTAGCTCAAGAAAGCTTCTTCGCAGATGACAGTCGATGCTGCCTTCAATCTGGGGCTTAATTGGACCTACGCCTAGGCCTACTGAATCAGAAGAGTAGTTGGAGTAAGTCGTGTCTATTATTGCTCATTTCGAAGACACCGGTCCGCACTGAAAATTCTGTCCAACTTTGGTAGGCCTATTTGTAATAAGACCGAGGCAGACGATGATACGAGACTTAGCCAAACATATTAGGAAACGTATTTAATCATATAAACACAATTGACAGTATTGTTTTAGAATTAAAACAGTTGTAAGAAAACATAACAGTTTCACGAAGAATTAATAAGTAACAAGAGAACACAAATCAAGAAAGATTTATATTTATAGGCCTATATTGAATATTAGATGATAAATATTGTGACGACGCATGAAAGCTTTTAAAAGCAAGCATTTATGACTCATTTACAAGACAAAGGACGCCTCAGACGTGTAGGATGACCACTGCATAGCAAGCGAGAATACAACTCCACGCGTGTGGAGGTGTATTCTCAAAAAGGGTCGACTAGAATACGAAATGCAGGGAGATGCACAATCAGGTTGAAAAAGAACTAGTCCACCAGCGCCTTGGCCGAGAAAGGGATCATAAACCGTAGGCCCGTGCATAGGATAGGCCACAGACGTCTAGATACAGGCCTTTAAAAGGGTCGCGTTACTGTGGCGGACCGGCAACAATAAATAAGATTTATAATAGGGCTAATAATAAATGTTTTGAACGACGCCCATATTAGGCCTACGCAGTATTTTGATGTTTGTTTCGTTCATGTCAGTTTTTGTTTCTGACATTTATATTTACTGTTTATTTCATTAATGAATTTAATAATTGAATCCGTCAGTCCAATAATTATTTTCCCAGGGCGCCGCTTAATCAGAAGAATAGGTCTACTGGCCGCCGCTTTAGACCAATAGCCTAAGTCGAAGGCGCCTTTAGAGTGCTCAAGTTGACTCTGGTGTAAAGAATTCGCTACGTAATAGAGATTTTGCGATGAGCTGTTTTGCACGATAGCAGTAAACCGTGCGGAAGGCAAGCAGCGTCAGCCAAACCACACTTTAAGGTTCAGTGATCTTGACCTGGAACCGAACCCTTTTGCCTATCGATTTTGTTTTGACTGAGCGCCTGTGAATAAGCTGGTTCCCGCAACTCGGCTTTTGTTGGGCGCTGTAGAAATCTCGAGATCACGACTACTATTACAGTAATCGTAATCTCGAGATTTCTACAGCGCTCAACGAAAGCTAAGTCGCGGGAACCAGCTTATTCACAGGCGCTCAGTCAAAACAAAATCGATAGGCAAAAGGGTCAAGATCCAGAAGTCAGGCACTCAGACAGTCGGACGGCTACGGTGGATGCTGTTTGAAATTGAAGCGAGAAGAGAGATAAGGGGAAGAGGAAGAATCAGGATAAGATTTCTGGAAAAGAAGTGTTTTCAGTCTTGAGTGAATGACCTGCGCAGAAACTGAAAGAGGTGAAGTGTTGGTGAGTTCGTATGATTGACCAGACAACTGTCGCAATTCTGGCGGGAGTTTATTCCAAAGGGGTGGGGCAGCTAAGGCTATGGAGCGATTTCCAAATTTTAAGGATGAGGTGACGGGAGGGCGAAGAAGTGTTTGGACAGATGAGGAGCGGGTTGAACGGAGTGATTGGATAGTAAATAATTGACGAAGATAGGAGGGTTGGGAGGATTGAAGTGTGTTGTAGGTGAGGGATAAGACTTTGTACTCTATTCGTTCTGGTATTTTAAGCCAGTGCAGTGATTTGAGAACAGAGGTGATGTGATGGTGTTTGGGGGTTTTGGTGACAGCACGTGCGAGAGCATTCTGGATAGCTTGTAGGCGATTTATCTGGGTTGTGTCAATATTGAGGAAAAGTGAATTGCAGTAGTCAAGTTTTGCATGGACTATGGATGTGGCAATGATAGATGCGGTTTTGAAGTCAAGCATAGGACGGATTCTGCGAAGATCGCGGATATGCATAAAGCAAGAGCGGGAAAGATGGGTGATATGATTAGAAAAAGTAAGGTTCTGGTCGAAAATAACATCTAAATTACGGACAGAGGAGTTTGTATTAAAGGTGTGGGTGGAGGCAGAGTCGAGGCTGAGGGAGATAGAGGGGTCAGCAATTTTCTTGAGCTGGTCACGTAGGCCTATAAGTATGAATTCAGTTTTAGATGGGTTCAGGCATAAGAGATTAGATGTCATCCAAGAGGAGATTTGTTTAACCACACAAAGAAGATGATCTGTAGATTCATTGAAACAATTTGGAGAGAAAGAGATGAATAGTTGGGTGTCATCAGCATAGAGGTGATGGTCAACGGAGGATGCTTTAATGAGTGAACTGAGTGGGGTAGTGTAGAGGATAAACAGAAGAGGTCCAAGAACGGAGCCTTGCGGAACTCCGCAAGTGAGAGGGCATGACTTAGAAGAGGCTTCCGAAGTTTTAACACAGAAAGAGCGGGAGGAGAGATAAGACTGTATCCATAGGAGAGCAGTGTCAGCAAAACCAAACCAGATTGAAAGTCGGTGGAGTAAGATATTGTGATCTATGGTGTCGAAGGCTGCAGAGGCAAGAAACCTGTTGATGAGAAATGGCAGAAACAAGCTTGTTGTAGAGAGATGTCAGCAGAGTTTCGGTCGAGTGGCGTTTAGTAAAACAAGACTGGTGTGGGTTAATGAGTGAGTTAGAAGCTAAATAGTTATTGATTACAATGTGGTTGAATAAAGCGTATTGCACCAAGGGCTGCTTTAGCCGTGAATTGGCTGTGCAATTCACGCACATGTGTCAACTAAGTCTCTTAGATATTGTCTGGTTAGCGATATACACAGTGCATTCGTGTGTTGGGCGAACAAAGTGTATACAAATCAAAGTCCCGGTTCAGGCGAGTTACGAAATATGTAGGCCCCTTATTTACGGAAAAGGAGGCGTCCGAGGCAGACGAATCAGTGCGCTTTCGAGTCACAGCTGAAATATGTGCTGCCTGTCTTAGAGGCTGGCAACTGATCTGACAGGGTTTGGGCCCACCCTATTGCGAGGTCGCGTCTGGTTTCCAAAGAAAAGAGGGAATAATATTAATAATAATTAGCAACTTCTAATGTGTCGATGTCTAATGCACAAAGCATCAACCGATGGCGCACCAAAGCCAAGCCACAATCAGGTCAATATCCAGGTCAGTTCACAAGACAGAGAGGCAGCCTACGGCAGATAAGCAATTCGGAAACGATATTTTAAGTTGAGAACGAAATGACAAAAGGGACAGAGCAGAACGAACAGACACAGGAAGGGAGTTCCAAAATTTCGGCCCAGCAACCAAAAAAGCCCGTTTATTGAGAACAGTTCTAGTCCAAGGTATGACCAGAGAAAGACAATTAGATGACTGCAGAATAACAGTAAGTCTGGGGAATGAGGACTGATTTTAAGTATTGTGGTTGGCCAGAATTCAATGTTTTATAAACTAAGTCCCAATTTAAACCAAATCCTTTGCTGCACAGTAAGCCAATGCAAAGATTTAAGCACAGGGGTTATATGCTTGTATTTTGAAGTATTTATTATGGCTCTAGCCAAGGAATTCTGAACTTGTTGGAGTTTCTGCATGTTTGACTTTGTGATAAGAACAAAAATTGAGTTACAGTAGTCAGGGCAACTGGAGACCAATGCGCTAACTAAGGATATTCTAGAAGACATGGGGACATAACAAAAAGAAAAGAAAGAATCCTGGGAAGAAAAGAGGTTGTGTGGAACCCAGGGAAGGCCACGTTATACATTACAAGTCTGTGTGAAACAAGGGATAACGTTATAAAAGATTGCCCCACTGGTTAGTGCGTTCCCAAGCAACATCACTAACTAGCAGCCAATCTCAAACCTTATATTAATTTATTTTGCAGGTTATTGAGAAAATCGTCGTTCAGAAATGGTATGCTAATGGTGGTCTACCTCTGGACTGTGGACTGGATCGGCACACAAATGCCAGTGACCACATGCTATTTTTGAACTCAGTTTTGTTGTAAGAATTCTTTACTCATTTGGTTTCTCATTATGATCTACACAGGAAGAAGGATTGTGCTAACATCTCATATTGACTGTTTTGTTTGAAATTTTCCTGTTTCTCCATATCTTGGTGATTTTTCTACATGTCAAATAACCAGCCATAATAACATTTTCAGTTTACGTTCTCATGTGATATATAAACAAATTGCTGGCAGTGGAGCTCTTACACTAGAAAGTTGCTATAATGCTTAGACCTCTGGTCAAAAATCTTGAGGCACTCGCACATTTGGGCCCTGTGCTCTTCAACGTTGGGACCTTGATGTCTGCAACTTTGACTCCCAACAAAGAATTTTACAAATCAAGACCTGGTTCACAGCCACGTTCTTTATTGGCAGTACAAGTACATACATAGTTGGGAGATTGAAGTGTCCCATTGAAAGACTGCAGTCATTGTGTTTCACTTCAGCCGAAAGAATGTGAAATCCCAGAATCCAAAATCTGAGGAGTATCTAAAGTCATGTGAATAAGTGAGTTACCTGCAAGATATACCTTTTTTGTCTACATTAATTCATACATACAAAATTATGATAGGTATATGCAGACTACTGAAAATTCAAAAATATCTGTCAATTTAAAATTCTAATCTAATCTAATCTGGAACAAGGCATCTTTCAGTGGTCATTTCTAAGCAAACTGCATTCCCAAAATACAATCCATTGTACAGAACTAATATAAATTCCACCTGAAAAATGAGACTTTACTCTGGATGGACAGATACTGGTGGCAAATTCCAGAGCTTGGGCAAGTGACCAGGAAAGTCCAGCAATCCAATACGTTTCTGGCTTGACATAAGCAAGTGCAGTAATTGTGAGTCTGTGTGGTAAGCACAGATAAAAGATACACCTTGGTCAGCCAAGGTGTATTACCCGGTAAGCTAGGAGACATGTTATAAACTGATATTCTTGATTCAGTGGGAAGTCAGTGCAGTGGAAATATTATGGGGTGATGTGCTGGAATTTGATTGTTTTCACTTAATTAATTAATTAACAACCATTCAGGTAAAATATGTGCAAAGTACACCATAAACACTAAAGAACACAGGAAATGTGCTTAATTTCATAACAATTTTTGCACTAAAAGTTACTCACACACCCATATGACAAACCATGCAATGGCTGAGACCATTAAGTGATGCTGTTGCATGGCGACTAACTGTGAACCAACTGGCACAGCCATGGAATCAACCACCTCCATCACTTGCAATGAGCTCTTTGGTTGCCTCTGAATCTGTTGCCATCGTCTCTGAAACAATTCATCTCCAATTACACCAGGATCTTTAGGCAACATATCATTTTGGGTCAGGTATCTCGTTGACATTTTGATGAAACACACAGGCTGCATCCCTTCAGAAGAAAATGGATGTTGATAGGCTTTAGTGACATCATCTCCAGGGCCAAAATGACCAGTGCTAATTGCAGCAGCCACTGCTGTACTGTGAGGTAGAGAATCTATTGTAGCAATCTCAGGTACAGTTGTTTTGCTTGTAGTAATCTCAGGCTGTCTGTTTCCTTCATCAGTAGTTTTGGGTGTTGCACTCTTGACGCTGGACACAGTAGTTTGTGTAACTGTGATCAGCTGAGTACTTTCACTCCCATAAATTTCACTTGTGCCACTCTCGGTTCTTAAACTTTGTGTTCTAGACATCTGTTTTACTGCTTCAGTTGAAGTAGTCTCAGAGATTTCAGCTCCAGTTTCATGTGGAATTTGACTTGCAGCAGTCTGACTTTGCAGAGACTGACTTCCAGCAGACTTAAATGTTGAAGTCTCAGTAGCGACTGGTGCAGTCCCTATATTAGTTGCAGGTTTAGTAGAGACCCTGAATGTTGTTGCTGGGTTAGTAATAGCCATAGCAGAAGTAGTACTGGTGAGACTTCCAACAGTTGAAATAGGGAATGATTGAACGAAAGATGGAGAGGGACCAGAGTCATGATAAACTGGATAAACTGATGCATCTGAAACAACATTCATCATTTGAGTTCCACTGTGCTGAAATTTTTGTATGTATACAAGGATCTCTCAAATATCCTCAATGCAATCTGACAGATGCAAAAGGTGCAACTTCCCTGACAGCCATGTTCGTTTGCCCCTCACTGGGCTCATAGCTGACCACCATTTGTTACCAGTGGCACAAAGTGGGCCTGTTGTGGGTCAAATATGGTTTTATGCCAAGTTTTATGCTAAGGGTGATATCTAACAGTTTTGTAATTTGGAGGTGGTTTATATGGAAAGTTAAACTTTGAGAAAAAGGTAGTGTGATATGAAACATGACTCAGTGGAAGCAACTGAATGAAGTGATTGTGAATCAGAATGAGCTATTATGACATTCAGGGTATGACCTTTCTTGTGTGGTGGAAAAATAATAAGCTGTTTCCAGTCTAATCCTTCCAATATATCAAGATATGCTAAATAACACTGACCAGATAGATCCAGATCAGTATTAAATTCACTCACCCTTTTTTTTTTTAGAAACCAGTGGCTGAAATTCATTCAAAAAGTCAATCAGAGAGAAGAGGGATGGTAGGTGATAAATGTTCGCAAGCAATACCTTTTTGCTGTTAGAAATAAGAGTAGCAGCCAGAACCTCAAAAAATTGGGTGCTGGAACAGGAAAACGAACTTATGCAATAGTATATTTAACTTAAAAAAGAGCAAGACCCCTACTTTACCCACCAGGGTTCATTCAAAACAGGAAAGGTTGGGGCATCAGGAATGAATGCTGGTGTATCATGAGGTTGAAGCCAGTCATCACTAAGAGCAAATATATGTAAGGAATTCTCACAAAGAGAATTATGCAAAGCCACAGCTATATTTCAAAGACAGCAAGCATTTAATTGATCAGTATATATAGACTTTGAATTCTGACTAGTTCATGATTTATTTCAATGTCACCAGCCAAAAGAAGTAACAGAAGCAAAAAACAACTCAAAATGTGTAGCTGAAGATGCTTCACATGAGTTTGTACAAAACATTGGATGGTATCACACAACAGCAGCACATGTGACTGAATTGAAAAAGCCACAGATAAAAGAAACAGGCAGAGCCAAGTTCAAAAGAGACCAAAACAGGCTAAGCCAAGTTCAAAAAAAGACCAAACTACATCGATGCAAGTGTGAATTTAATAAGAGACCAGTCTCACTCAAGTTTTGACAAGGAGCAGAAACAGGAACACTATACAACATAACACCAAGCAATGTAATGGGGCAGCCATAACCAGAAGCACAGAAATTTAAAACACAAAGAAAACAGGCACAGCAGGTAAAAAGGCATGACCTAAATAAGGAAAGAACAGTTCTACAGTTCATGGGCAACTCACAAAGGCAGACAACTAAACAAGTGCCAGCCAACGTTAGTATGGACCTGAAACCATAAATGAAGAGACTGTGATTGGTAATTTGCTCTCCCCATGCAGATCACGAAAATGCAGGTCAGCTGACACCAATAACACAAACATTAAGAAATAAACAAGAAATAAACATTATAACTTATCTTAGCAACAGAGGAAGACAAAATCATCCACAATACAAAAAAATTTGCATGCCAAAACAATAATTTAACTGTCTAAAAGAGAATTTCAAGTAAAAATATCACAGAAATTAAAATCAATACATCTGGAGCGCTGTGCGCCCTCTCCAAATGTGTTGATGGATAGAAGCAAAATCACCAGAGATGTTCCCATGACCCACCACAGATAGATCTGATGATGGTAGCTATTGAGTCAGCCTGCTCAGACTGGGTCCCAGTCTCTTTCGGCGTTCCTCAGGGTTCGGTCCTTGGGCTGCTCCTTTACATTCTTTATACAGCACATCTGACTCGTATCATTACTACACGTGGCGCCCATGTTCATCAATATGGTGACGATGTCCAGCTTTATTCCAGCTGTCGTCCTGCTGATTCTCTCGCCTGCCTTACGTTGTTGCTGGGAACTGTCACAGACGTACAGATGTGGATGTCATCGAATCGCCTTCGGCTTAACCCATCCAAAACACAATTTTTGTGGACTGGTACTCGTCAAGCTCAGGCCAAAATCAACCAACAGGAGCTACTCTCATCATTTCTGGGCTGTTCGCCCCAACAGCTGGTCCGTGACCTGGGGGTGCTTACAGACGGTGAGCTGTCCATGGCTGACCACGTCGATTCGTTGTGCAGGTCGTGCTACTATCAGCTGCGCCAAAATCGATCAATACGGCGTAACCTATCGTTCAGCGCTGCAACAGCATTACTTCACTCCTTCGTCCTGACGCGGCTGGACTATTGCAACTCTGTCTTCGCACGTTTGCCAAAATTCCGTCTTCGTCAGCTCCAGTCCGTCCTGAACTGTGCCGCCCGTCTAGTCGCTAATCTACCGAAATTTTCCCATATATCAGTTTATATGAGAGATACTCTGCACTGGCTACCAACTGAAGAAAGAATCAAATTCAAGATCCTGCTCTTTGGTCGGGCCTCGTTGGCTGGATACGCTCCTGAATACATATGAGAGTTGTTCGTGCCGGTCGGTGCCCATCTGGGTCGTCAGTCGCTTCGCTCTTCATCCCAAGATTTACAGGTTCCTCGCTGTGGTACATCAGCACGACAACACCGTGCATTGTCCTGCATGGGTCCTTCCCTGTGGAATAGTCTTCCTTTAAACATTCGTTCTATTTCTGTGAATTTGCCCCAAGAAACATTCTCTTCGTTAGTCAAGACTTACTTGTTTAAATTAACTGGGCAGCCATGTTCACAGCGCTTTTGAGAGGTTCTTAAAATGCGCTATATAAAAGATTAGATACACACATACATCTCTGTCCATTAAGGTTGCAGACAACAAGCTGTTGTTTCCAGTTATGGAATCTCGACTTTCTTCATCAATCTCTGAATGCACCTGACATATGCCCAGCCATATGCACCTCATCTTCCTCAGATACAGCCAAAGCCAGTTCAAGACATTCATATATGTTCTTTGGCCACAACGGCCTGCACAGGTGATGCACAGGTAATTACCGGTTCATCATGATGATGACAACCAGAGTACAGTTGGCATACTGATTGACCTGAGTTCACTCAGTAGTCAGCTAATGTTCCATCCCCTTCTGCAGCGCCTGAACTGTGGCCAAGCTGCCAACATTCTTGCAAGTATTGGACTATTTAGCACTTTTTATGATTACTTTAAAAACCATATATTAAGCATTTTGATATATAAGTACATCTCCAAGACAAATACAGTGGTTCAAAGTCTTTGAGGGAATCGGATTCAAGATCTTCTTCTGCAATAGTACAAATGCACCTAGAATATATTATCAAACTCTGTATTCCAGTTTCAGGTCAGCAAAGTTAATAAAGTCTGCTAAATACCGCAGTCTGGAAGACCTACTTGTCCCATATGCACCTGTACAGCTACTCGAGCACAGCAAGCTTTCTCATGCATTGGCCACCTTTCTGGAAAAACCTTTGCTAAAATTCAAATTCAAATAAAAGCACACGAAGATCCGCAGCAGATCTTAACCCTTTGCATGCTACAGGTATAAACTGTGAAAACAGAAAACTTTCAAAACTGCGACATTACTTGTGTGCTCATAAATCGGTTAGAAATCAGAGAACTAGCTAGCATTTATCCTATGTAAATAAGTTTATCATAAATAGGGCATAAATACACTACAATTTTCCATTGGTTATTTACTCACATGCAGGACAGTTGTGGACAGCTGTGGAATGAGTATATCAGACAGATATTGGGAGTGTCATGTATATCTGACAAGGTACAAGAAAGCCAGGTTGAGATGTGATGAGGAGAGAAAGCCAGGTTGAGATGTGATGAGGAGAGAGGAGGAAAGCTGCATTAAAAAAATTATGACAGCAGAAGTTTATGGACAATGCAGTCCGGGACGTTAAAAGAAGAGATGAGGAAACATGATTCAGCAAGACTGAAGAAAGAAGATACTGGAGACGGAAACAAATGAAAAAGAAGGATCCGTGTGGCTGACCCCTCCCCTAGAAGGGATTAATTTCAGCCAGAAGGAAAGAATGCAGGAAAGTTGTGGGATTTTAGACCTAGTAAGTTGTTGATATGTTTCATTTGACATTCATGTTTAGGACTATTATGGCAAACGAAGACAAATTTTGGCACGATTTTCAGTAATTCTGAGTTGGATGAAGAGTTAAATTTGAAAGATTTCATGAGTTTATAAGTAGCAGAACCAACAGTATTGTAAATAGTGTTTATATTAATGATTTATTCTACATACGAAATGAAATAAGGAAAGTGATGCCAGCAGTCATGTTGTGCGACACTGCTTCAGTGAGACTAGGATTTCTGCCAGTCTCTGATGTCAAAGGCTGATGTCAAAATTTAAAAAAATACAGCCAATACTGTAGATTCATGACTGTTCAATATGCTTTCCCAATTTTAAAATGAGAATCGCCGGCTCACGATGGCCACTGAACCTAATCATTATGCTAATAATTACCTGGCAACCTCAGCACTCCAAATGCTAAGTAAAGCAGATACCTCTGCGATACCTCACTTTGCATCTGCAATATGGAATTGTAAAAATGCCTCTGCAGTAGTTACTGGACGACATAACTTTATCAGTAGATGTCTGGCTTGAGATCTATCAAGGCAAGCAAAAAGTTACAGAAAATGTTGAAGCCTTTTCACCTAAATGGAAATGCTGCTTCTTTGCCCTTTTGTGCCTCAAAAACATAACCATATGAGAAGTTTGACCGCTCCAACCTAATACAACTGTTGGAGATCAGCCTACCACCCTGACTGTGAAGCGAGTGTCAAGGAAAGCAATAGTGAATTCAAAATGATGGCTTACATATGAAACCAGCCATGACAAAGACAGCTGTTTGAACTCCAGTTTTAACTGTGCCCTACTAATAACCGAAGAAACACTATATATCAGTGACACATAACACTGGCCAACACATAATTTGTTGCCTCAAATGTTAGAACTGTTTCTGGGTATATTTGACCTGCTGATTCCAGAAAAGGCACCAGTTTTCTCCCAGCAGGTCTAGTTTTCGAGATATAGAACATTATGCCATATACCAGTCCTTGCCTCTGCTCGCCCATAAAACATAAGGCTATAGCTATAATTATGTAGTGCTCAATTTATTATGTGATACACTAAATAAACATAATAATACAAATACTTAAAAGAAAATGGTAGTACCTGAAACTGTACTTATATGATACCAAACAGAACAAGTTTGTTATAAAAATTTCAAGTCATTCGACACCGAAGAAGCTCCTTTTGTACGATTTCCGAGTGTGGCATCTGCCGGAACAATCGCGCATAATATTCCAGCAATAGTCTGCCATCATGTGTGCATCCCATCTTCCTTGATATCGATTTTCCATTGTTTTGATGTCTTGGTGAAATCTTTCACCTTGCTCTTCGCTGAAGTCACCAAGATTCTCTGGAAAGCGATCTAAGTGACTGTGGAGATAATGGACTTTAATGCTCATGTTGCAGCCAAGCTTGTTGAAATGAAGAAGCATATCCTCTACTAGTTGTGCATAATTGTCTGCCTTCTTGTTGCCAAGAAAATTTTTAGTTACAAGAACAAAGGAAGACCAGACACAAGATTCGATTTCATTCATTGATGGTATGAAAAGTGGGTCATTCATAAGTTGCCTGATCTGTGGACCATCGAAGATTCCAGCCTTCGATTTTTCCATTGTAATTCCTGGTAACTTGTGTACTATGTATTCGAAGCATGAACCTTCTTTATTCAAAGCCCTGACAAATTGTTTCATCAGGCCTAGCTTTATATGTAGTGGTGGCAGTATGATCCTATTTCGTGCCACCAAAGATTCCTTGATTACATTTTGAGCTCCAACCACCATGTCTTTCCTCGAAGGCCAATCTTTTCTTGTCCAATGTTCATGCTTGGCTCTACTGTCCCAAAGACACAAAAAGCAGGGATACTTTGTGTAGCCACTTTGTTGACCAAGGAGAAAATTTACCATCTTCAAGTCTACACAAATTACCCATTGATGTTCTTTGTATTTTATCTTTTCCAGTACTAAAGAGATGGCATTGTACTCTTCTTTCATCCTGGTGGAGTGACCGATTGGAATAGAACCAAATTTGTTGCCGTTATTTAAAAGCACACATTTCAGACTACGTTTTGAACTGTCGATAAAAAGACGCCACTCATCTGGGCTGTAATCCGACAGACCAATTTTCTTCAATAAGTTGCTGATGTCATTACAGAATACTAGATTGTGGTCTTCGGTAAAGAATGGCAGCAAATCCTTTTCTCTGTTTCTATAAATTGTAATTTTCGTTCCAGGCTGAAGTGCATTCTTTTCCTTTAGTCTGGAGGCAAGCAATTCAGAGGACTCTTTGGAAAGATTTAAGTCCCTGATCAGATCACTCAACTCTTTTTGGTCAAAACGTTCACTGTGTGAAGTTGATTGGAAATCACTGTCACTGCCCCCACTTTCTTCACTTTCGTCATCTTGTCCGATATTGGACATGCAAGTCGCATCGTCTGAGAGCTGAGGTAGTTCGCGAAAAGGTGGAACTGGTACAATATCCGAATGCGGAACAGGTCTCCTGGCTGAAGGTATATCAGGGTAAGACAACTTGTGACGATTATTTCGATTGATGCCTATGATATTAGCCATACAAAAGTAACAGTCGTCGAAGTGGTTTATCTGTTCCCTCCAAACCATCGGTACACCAAATTTCAGGCAGCTTCTCTTTCCAATTGTCCAGTGGCGCAATTGTTCAATACAAGTTTTGCATACTGTATGAGGAGCCCATTGCTTATCTTGATCTCCAAGTTTGACACCAAAATAACCTACATATGCTCTTTTTACAAACTCAGAAATCGGTTTCCTGTTTGCTTTTAGTGTGTATTCCCCACAAATGTAGCAGAATATGTCTGGATGGTTAATGCAGCTCCGTCTGGAAGTAGCCATAACCTTAAGGATGTTCGCATCTGAGGAATTAAATGACTAACCTAAAAAATAGTAAGAACATGTAGTTATTTAATGCTCACATTCACAGATTGTTCTTGCGACCAACTCTTAATATGCCCTAAGACGACTGCGGCTGCTCTAGCTTTCAGGAGGCGGTTTATATAGGCTATAAATGCTGACTTCAGCATAATCTATTTACATAGTTCGAAACCACGAAACGCTGTATAAGCACAAATAAATTCTAAATGAGGCCATGAATTTAGTGCTGAGTAAGCTGTAGGCTACGGAATAGTTATTTCGTTGAATCAGCAATATCTCAGCACGCGGCAAGATATGCTGATTTTACATTATAAGGATGTAGGCATTATATGAATCAGCAAGAATTATAATTAGCCATAAATAAAGCTTATTATGACATTTTAGTTTTGCCAAAGACATCGTTTAAAGAGTGGACTGGGTTTTCTTTACAAAATCGACGATATCTCATAATTATTTAAAACACCAGCATACTGTAAAAAGACAACATAATGAAACATGTGTGCTACACCGTCACATTTTATTTGTCATATCTAAGAAATACAAGCACATACAAACAATAAAATGACATAGACTTGTTCAAAATTCATTCCTAAACAAATCTCATTTTAACCCTATCTTCAGTGGTTGTTGAGACATTAAATTTTACCATTAAACAGTAAATGGTGAAATGGTATCAAAACCCCCAAAATATTTGGCAGAGCCAGATTATTGGCTAAAAATATCTGGTGAGCTAAGGGTTA
This sequence comes from Norana najaformis, assembly GCA_964023275.1. Classification (NCBI taxonomy): domain Eukaryota; kingdom Metazoa; phylum Annelida; class Clitellata; order Crassiclitellata; family Hormogastridae; genus Norana; species Norana najaformis. The sequence continues at coordinate 21,850,554 of OZ029923.1, forward strand.
AGACATACCTTTTCAGATCTGTCAGATAGCTATTCCAGTGCCCAAGAATGGCTGGAAAGGTGTAGAACAAATATTCAGATATACAGGTACATTCAAAAATGCTGCAAATTTTGATCTAACTAAATGTGCCTTAAGGTAGGCTGAAAATGTATACTGAGCAGAATCAACTGAACAGTATGTATTTGCAAGGAAAGGCTGTTTCAAAAGGACGATCAATGTAGCAGATAGAACAAGGTCTAGAGCTGACATGAAGAAGTATGGTGCCTGCAAGTCCTGGCAGAGAGTACCAACTGCCAACTCAGCCAACTCAAGACTGGAACAAAAAGGTCCCTGCTCAGGTGTTTCCAGCAAGTTATGCCCATCCCAGCAAAAGGACCTTGCCGGCATATCATGTTAATATGACTGAAGGCAATATGCATTATTACTCTAGTGATTAATAAAGTATCTGAAAATCTGAAATCTTGTATCTCAGAGTAGTTGGTCAGAAGAAAACAAACCCAGGCAGAGTGGAGTTTGAGTAAGAAAGACTACTGGAGGAAAGAGCACTGGAAAAATTAAGTCCAACTGACATTGAGATCTTATTTAAAGACAGAGGAATCTATCTGCAAACGAAAAATGTGGCAAGGAGCTGAGTAGGATGTTGCACTTATCACAGGGTAAAGTCTCATTCACCATCGGCAATAATGCTTTCAAAGAAGAAATTTAGGAAATTTGAGTACAAATATTGGTGGATTTAACATTTTTAGTACAATTCAATGTAGGGAAACTGCTGCATAGGTTTCACAGAACAATTTGCCACAAATAATACACTTAAGACACTTTGTCACAAATAATTCACTTAAGACAATTTGTCACAAATAATTCACTTAAGACAATTTGTCACAAACACGCCGTTGGACAATTTCCCCAAAAACAACTCAATATGAACAATTTGGCACCAGTAGTGCTGAGGTACGGTCTTTGATATCATGTAAGGCAATTAACCAGTAAGAAGGAACTAATGAGGACAAAAGTCATTCATAGGCCTAATCCAAAGCATATGGCAATGACAGTTTGGAAAACTTACTGAAGCATCAAAACAAATAATAAGGACTGGGGTAATAATGTAGCCAAAGTATTACACCAAGAGCCCAGCTCTAATATTTTCCAAAAATGTCCTGCAACAGTGATGTGTCTGTGGCAGATTGGCCTGCTGGAAATTTTCCACAGAGAATTGTCCTGCAAAATAATCTGCCTGGCAATCAGATGGAACTCACCATAAGAGCCAGCAAACTGTCTTGCATTTCTGCCTCAAACCGAAGCATTGAAATGGTACACAGGAGTGTTCTTGTCAGTGTCAGCTGATTATGGACTTGCATCACATTAATGATATCATATTATTACTGGAAGTTCTCTTGATGGCACTAGACATATGTTTCTTAGGACATATCACATTAGGTCAGCTGGAAGCAGTGATGTAGTCATGTCCACCTAAACCAAGTCCGAGTGGAGTCCAATCAAGAGGTGTTTGAGTCTGAGTTCAGTCCAAGTCATCCAGCACTTGAGTCAGAGTTGAAGAACTAGAAATCAAGCCAGAGTCCAAGTCCGTCAACAGCAGAACACAAAGACACATGTAATTCACACCCATTAAAAATAATATTAAAGCAGAAAGAAGAGTCAACAGTAATTTGTCTACATTGTACTTCAAAAAGACACAACTGCACAAAGTTTTGTTTGACAGTCTGTCACGATGAGGGCACATACTGTATAAATTGCCCAACTGCTACACACATGTTTAACACATACCCTAGCAACACAAACAACTAAAACTTTAACGGCACCGCTCAGTGCACTCAGGGCAATATGGTTGCCTGTTCTGCCCAGAAGTTCACGCACAGCAGTTGAACCGAACTATTACACAACTTTCAATATTTCAGAAATTCTTCAGCTGCACAAGGAGGGGCAACATTGGATGGCAGCCAATAAATTCCTCCTTAACCTGTTAAGCTGTGTGGTGGTAGTGCGGACCATAGAGACCACCAGGTCTCCCTGAACAGCCGATCGCAACAGTCGGTGACCAGGGCAGTAGAAACAGGTACACGAAGTTCCCTTAGGTAAATTGGAGCACAGCCAACAAGGCAGCTGCATACAAGGACCAGAATTTTAAGGAGAATGCGCTCTCAAATTGGAAGCCAGTGAAGATTTTCCAACATGAATGAGATACAGCTAAATTTAGGAGTGCCGCCAATCAGGGAAGATGCAGCATTTAGGACAGACTGAAGTTGGGAAAGGGAGGAGGATCCAAGACCAGCAAAAACCATGTTTCCAAAGTCAATTCTGAAGCAGATGAGTGCATGGACTAGAGTGGTGGAGGCCTGGGTTGAAAGGGAGCATCGAGTAGAGCGTATTTGACATAGGCGGTAAAAACAGGTACAGCAGATGTTATTAATGTGCTCCCGCAAAGTGAGCTCCTGATCCAGGATCACTCCCAGGTTTCGCACCGAGGTATGGAAAGAGACGTGGGGAAAGACCAGGGATAAATTTACCATGTCAATCTTTGAGAGTTGGATGGAGCCAGATGAACCGAGCCTTGTAGAGGTTCAGACGAAGGTTGTTAGAATTTAACCAGGCCTTGACAATGCATAAAGCAATCTCTGGGTCACAGAGACAGCCTCTGCCACTGGGCCATAAGTATTAGCCTGTGTTGTCGGTATACTGATGGGATATTACCCCAATGAAGACAGTATAGGGCCCAGGTCAACAGTGTAAAGAATGAAAAGGAGCAGAGCAAGGACCAAACACTGTGGGAGACCCATGGTTACCGGGGACCAGACGATGATAGATTGGGAGCAATCAGAGAGAAAGGAGGAGAACCAGAGAACCAGGAGAAAGTCGGGCCAGAAATGCCGAATGACCTCTCTAGACGTTCTAATAGGATGTTATGGTCGACTGTGTCGAAAGCCGCGCTAATGTCGAAGAGGGCAAGAAGGGTCACTTGTCCCTGATCAGAAGCCCTGTACATGTCAGATAGAATGCAAGTGATGACAGATTCAGTAGAACGAAATCTTCTGAAGCCCGACTGCTGGCTAGGCAGCAGAGAGTTAGCCTCAAGATACTGTATTAACTGGATGGATACATATATCTATATGGTCTGCTCAGTTGCTTGTGTCATTTTATTCTAAGGCTTACCTTTTTCAAATTTTATTCTAAGGCATAAGTTTTTGAAATGCTTATCCACCACAGGTTGCCTCTATGTCTTAGTGGACTAATTTTCTGGATATTGACCTGGTTACAGCTTGGTTTTGGCATGCCATTGGTTGATGCTTTGTGCACTAGCCACCCATGCTACAGAAGTTACTAATTAAGTTACTAATTAAATTAACTAACTTCAACAAAGCTTAAGCATTATCAAACAGAAGTAAAACTAAGCTTACCACAAAGACATGTAGTTGTGTTACTTGGATTTTTACACTGATTGTCTAATGTAAAACAAGTTGGAACGGAACCTGAAAGATTTTTTTTAAATGGTTTCATCACAAAATAAACAAAACTTTGCCCATTATGCAGTACAATTTGACACCAGCATGACAGAATTTATTAATTAATAACACTGCAAAATGCAACATATGTTTCTCAGAAACAATATCTTAGAAGTAGACCTACTAATCTTAGTATTGCATCCAGTACTTAAATCCCTTATTGTTATTGTGATGGCTATGGTCTATAAACACATTTTAGCCCTCAAAAGTACCTAGTACCGGGTACCAAGTCTTTTTGTAATAAGTAGGCTGTGTCATGAAAGCACTGTCTATGCTAGCCTAAATGACGTTAATGTCATTAAGAAAACAGAGTTGACTAGTAACAGATAACTAGAAGACGTTTGCTGATTCCACCATTTTAACAAATTGTTTGTCTCAACATAGATTTTGCTCAATAATTCTTTTTGTGCTAAGACTTCTACTCCTACCAAGCTGGCATTTCCAATTTATCTTTGGATTCTGCATATGGTGGCACAGAAGATATCCAGATGCTCCAAACACTCTCTATTCTACCTTCTACGAGGTACTGCTGAACTGCAGGGCCATTGTGTACTGTGGACTTCAACAGTGTGTTGCAACACTGATGAGGAATGATGCTTAACAGGCGCTATATTAAGTGTTGTGTTTAGGTGCTTTGGATATTACTATACTGACAAAGTGAAGTCAGTACACGGATGGATGACCAGCAATTTCATTTCAGAATATCTGATCCACCTCAGTCCTCCATTGTTTAGGAGTCAGTATCTGAGCACCAAAGCAAGTTAGAAGGGTAAAGTTGTAGTTGGTATCTTTAAACAGCTGTTGCAGGATTCCTGTGCTCATGCTTGTGTTTCACCCTGAAACGCTGCTAGGCAACATCTGTTGAGGCAACTGCGCAATTGTGTTAACTTTAACTTTATGTACCTTTGTATATGTGTTGCTTCAAATGAAACATAAAATGAAAATACTCACGACAAAGCTTATCCTCACAGACTTTGTGTCCATCAGGGCAAGCAGCACAAGGTTCACCCTCCACATATATGCTCAGCTTCTCTCGTACCATCATATTATTCTTCCATATCCAGTTCACTCTAATGCCCCTGTTCTAAAAAAAACTGCAATTTTTATTTCATGACAACAACCAATCAGTAATGGCCTGGCCTTGGTGCCAAATTTCGTAGACTTTGCTTCAAGAAATCTGGCTACAGCCTTGTGGCTACTGGTCCCATCATCATGATGCTTGAGGCCTCAGTGCCTATTAAAGTCGCAGCATTATTCTAGCATTAACTTGCAATAAAGCATACCAGCATTCTAGTGCCATACAAGACTGTCCAGAAGGAGCATTCAAGTTGCATTCAAATGTGATCTGCAGAGAGAAAATGTACCAAGGCTATCAGGGTGTCAGGATCAAATATGCCCTTATGTTTGTTGATGCCACTGGGACAAATTTTCCAATTTTACCTCAACATGTCCACAAACAACCTATCAAACAAAACCTCCAATGATGGCCTTCTAAAGCTGAGTTTCTAAGAAAACACATATAGAAAATTGCAGATATTTAATAAACCACAGCTCCAAAAGTTAAGCACAGTTACAGCTAAAACTTTGTACAGTTGTGTTATATGTCAAGTCTTTTAAGGATTGTAAAGTCTGATCCATAATAAATCACAACTTCTAACACTGTGCACTATCAAAATGTTACATAATCATCGAAAATCAGGGACAAATACTGTATAGCCTCGCATTACATAGACGTTTTACGAGAGGTCCAAAGTTATTAATTAGTATTCAATTTAATATTCCAATTAAATGAACTACACTTTACACCATTCAATTGTTCAAATCAATCTGTATGCACAATTTTGTTAGCTAGTGAAGTGTGATGTTTAGGGGATAGGGTGAAGCGTACAACTGATGTATATATGTATGTGTGCACAGTAGTTAAGGTGTGTGATATATATATGTGTATATATATATATATATATATATATATATATAGACATGTCTAGACATATAAGATAGGACACAATGGCGATAACTGTCCAGAGTGAAGTAACAAGAAGAAATGTTTTGTGAGCTGACAATATACACTAAAATCTTGTAGTTGGTGTTCAACTGAGTAAAAGGACAGTTTAAGATAATTAAATTCCCCCTGCAAGATTTTCCGCTCTGGAAACTGTGAAGCCAAATTTTGAGTCCAACTTCACAACAGTTTGAAAACTTTGGTCACTCTCTTTTAGAAGAGAGTTAGTCTAGGTTAGTTTGTTTAGGTTAATCTGGCTAATCTGGTGGTGGTATGTGAAGTTTCCTCTACATACAGGTATGAATTGTTCTGACTTAAGTACATGTCTGGCAGGAACTTGCAGCAGATTTTTTACTAATTTAACTGCATGTGCTGGCAACAAGCCCTGCACCACATTCAACAATCACTGGTTCTAGCCATAGACAGAAGTAAAGAATGTCTCTGTGATGGTGCTGGCATCAGGCGCGTAAACTAGAAGATGACGACTCTCGTTGCTGACCCGATGACGGAAAAAGATATGTATTCAAGAAGTTGCCTGGATGCCTCTATGGATGAGTCAGTCCATCTTAAGAACTGCAGCAATTCTACCATGACTTGTTCTGTCAATCCTGAAAGTTGGAGGCAGCTCAGCAGTAGACGCATAGCCATCTAGCACGCATCATTAAAGTGCTACATCTTCAATTGTGATATGCCAGGTCTCAGTCAGAAGTAGAACATCATAGTCAGATTTAATAATAACAAAATGTGACATGCTGAATTTATTTATTACGGATCGAACATTCATAACATACAGCTGTATTCGGACAAATTTAGATTTATCTTATTCATTCAGACATATAATTCCCGCCTAGATAAATTAGCACCAACATAAGATTATTATATAAGGAACCTGATTATAACTGTGGATATGGATAACTTTGTCAAAAGTTTTATAGACCAAGTTCTCATTGTGTGAGGTAACTCAACTGCAGAAGCCAAACTGTTATGCGTACAGTAAAGAAGCTGTTGTTTTTCCTATACATTTGGTGTCTGCACTTCCAGCAAGATAATCAGCCAAAAGCACGACAGACAATGGCTATAAGCTAAAAATTGTAATTATAATCGTAAACTCGAAATCTTTATAAAGCGCTACTTAAAAGCACCATGGAAGTTTGGGAAAGTACAGGGCCCAGCTTATTCACAAGCATCAAGTCAGTGTAGTGGCCATGTCAAGAATCAAGTCCATTTGCCAGAAGACCATAGACAGAATGGGTAAAGAGCTATTAGGGTGGGTTGTGTTTAAGCTGAGAGAAATGACTTGTGAATGGGAATGTAGAACATAAGAAGCTTAGGAAACAATAACACTTGCCAAAACTATCATCAGCCATAAAATGGACATCCTAGCTGCTGCAGAAATATGGCATTAGTCTGCTACCAATGTTCATGCAGAGATATATACCATATGAGTACAGTTCCATCGACCTGCCCTGAAAGGGATTGCAACTCCTCACTTCATGCCACAGAAGCAGTGGGCTAGCGATTTTCTACTAGGAAAATCAGACGGCAAAGCAAACTGAACTCACTGAGACCTATGCAACCTTCAAGGTTTTCCTGATTTTGTTTCCTACAGCCCTTGGTCCACTCACAATTCAAACCATCTACTGACCGGGATTGATTTCATTGTCATTTGCACTCATCCATGAGTCCACAGTCCTTTTGAAAACACTAGCCACCTGCAACAGTTAGCTGGTCACGACAGCTGATCTCAACATACACATAAAGGATCAGGTATGTCAAGTCTGTGGGCTGAACTTATCACCAATTTCAGTCTGCGAATGCATGTGGACACTCACACTCGTATCCATGATGGCTATCTAGACCTGAGATGACTGTGGCCTTGTTACAATCACTGTGGAAATTCCACTGATTTCTGATCATGGCTTGCTGACACCATACCATTCTGCTTCATAGGCATACAAGTCACTTTTATGCTTATGCATAACTGCCTGGCAGGCTGTGCTCCATCTTATGTGTCTTGGACTCGTCCATTCTTGGATGTAGAGTCCTTCAATCTGCTGCACAGAGTGATCTGGTTGTTCCCCTTACCCAAACTTCCATGGTGCATCTTATTTATCCGGACAGCACTATGAATCGATGCAGACAATGAAGAAATCGTACCATGTTGGACGTCACCTGGTGAAACACGGTCCGAGTCCCTGATGAGAAACCAGGGCAGGATTGGAAAGTTGGCGACTGGAAAAGATGTATTAGAGAAAGAGATGTCCTTTTTGATGCCATGATGTCAGATCAGAGCATTCCAGTTGCGTAAGAAACATAATATAGTACTTGGAACGTCTGGAGAATGCTTCAAAATTGTAAGGTTCAGCTGTTACGTCAAGAACTGGAGAGAAACAAAATGGGCATATGTGACTTGATGGAAGGGTCAAGGACACTTCACTACAACAGAAGGATATATCACTCTATACTCAGGGCGTGATGTACAGGCACGGCTGGTGTGGCATCACAGTTGCACAAAGATGTAGCTCTGTGTTGACTGGATAATGAAAGGATTGTCGCTGTACAAATCAATGCCAAGCCATGCAACATCACTGTGGTTCAAGTCTATGGACCTATAAGCACTGCTGCGGAGAAGGACAGCGAGGCCTTCTATGATGAGCTGGAAAGGGTCATGAAATCGGCTACAAGAGAAGACATTTTACTTACGTTGGGCAACTTCAAAGCCAAGGTAGGAGCCAGAGAATCGAGTTTTGTGACAGACATAGTAGGACCATACGAGTTGGGAGAGATCAATGATGCCGATGAAAGACTGGACGCTTTTGTGCTGAACACGAGTTAACAGTAAAGAATACGTGGTTCAATCGTCCATCATTCAAGATGATGGTATAGGTGGACTTCTCCTCATGGATACACAGCGATCCAGACTGACTTCATAATGATCAGGCAATGATGGAAATCTAGTGTGTTGAACTGTAAGACAAACCCTGGGGCAGACTGTGACTCAGTTCATCAATTGTTGGTGGCAACTGTGAAAGTCAGGCTGTGTGTGAAAACAAGCCAGGCTTCAGTCACACCCCTGAATCTAGAAGAACTGAAAGATGAGAAGGTAGCGACTGACAATCTCAAATATAATGCAAATTTGTCTCTGTCAAAGTCAGTATGCACATTATACGTAGTAGTAATTTTTAAAGTTTAATTTACTGCCAGAAGACACAACCAAAGTGCCACTAAACATGAAATCAACTGAAATGGCAGAGATTCCTAAATGACCGAATTAACAAACAGACAATTAAAATAAAATTCAGGCCCAAATTGAAGCATGAAATAATTTATAGTTAGTTATAACTTTTATAAATTTTAGCATGTGCAACATATTTTTAAAAAGTGTAGACCAAAGAAAAATCTTTGGTGTGTGTTGGCAGGAATGACTGAGGCCTTACAATAATGATGATAACAGAAAACTTATCTGTATCATACTTACGAAGGATAATAGTCACAGACAATGTTGTAAGCATCTCCCTTGACAATTCTGCTGTTTGCATATGTAGGACAGTAGACAACTGCACATCCTATATGTGTGACGACAGCACCAGCTACCTGTACTCACCATGAATAAAATCTTTAAAAATTTCTGAAAGATTTATTGTACACTGAATAGTCATGATTACTCATTATTTGAAATCATTTCAATAGCTAACCATTAATCTAATGTATGGGTTGACTAGCGCACCTACTAACATACTGGGATGCAAGGCTTTTTTGTTGAGAAGATTTGGGACCTAACAAAAAAAGGACCAAGCATGGAACCCTAAGATACACTACCAATGTTCCCTCTAATTTTTTTTCGTCGTGCGCGCACTGGTCGACCGCGTGAGCAGTGACATTTGAGACCTGAGTTATGTTCCGTGTAAGAACGAATATCTTTTGGGCTTACATTAAAAGGCTATAAATTTGCATTTTATTGAAATAAAAGACGATCAGGACAAGTTAAACTTATATTAAGATTATCCCTAGTTTGTATTTTCGATCGTCCATAGAGGACATTAAAGCAAAGACTCACTTTCATGTTTCGACCATTCCTACCTTAGTCCGCGTTTCTCCGCATTTGGCATTACCTCCCTTCTCTATTGCCAACGTCCGCACTCCAACGGAGCACAAAGCCCTATTTATCTTGCAGGGCTAACTGAGCTATGTAGTTGGTTACTTTGAAAATGCTGCAACCAGAAGTGGGATGTAATTAGATCCAACGCGGTACGGACTACGGACTGCTCTCGGACTGAAGTTGGTGTTTAAGGCGCAGAGTGTACTGAAATAACAAATTAGATTGGGACAACCGCATTGGGCATAGCCCCTCCCCTTGTCTGCATTTGGGTGACCTCTCCTTTCGCCCTTTCGGACGTCCTTAATGGTCGACCCTTTGTGCAGTTGCCAACGATCGTACATATGATCCAGGTTGATTTCTTCCAAGGCACGTCTGTTAGGTTTAAAAATACCTGTGTGGTCGCGTCCTGGAGCATCTTGAAAATCTAACAAATCTAATTACTTCTATAACGCCGTTATCATAATGCCCAAGGCATCAGTCGATGGTCGCTTCAAATGAGAAATCGTAAGCAAAACCATAATCCATAGGAGAAGCCAGGTCGAATTCCTATGGTTCAGAGCAACCAGAAGTTAGCCTAAGTGGGTAAACGAGATGAGCGTTAGCTTTCGCGCAAAATTTTCCCACCCACGAATAGACTACAAAGTCTCGTCACTTACCTACAACACACTTCATGCATCCAAACCACCCTATCTTCGTCAGTTATTTACAATCCAGCAACTCCGTTCAACTCGATCCCCTTCTGCTCTAATACTTCTCCGTCCTCCCATCACCTCACCCTTAAAATTTAGAAATCGCTTCATAGTCATAGCTGCTCAACCACTCTGGAATAAACTCCCACCAGAATAACGTCAATTATCTGACCCATCATACAAACTCACCAACACTTCACCCCTTGGATTCTCTGCCCAGGTCTTCCACTCAAAACCCAAGACACTCCTTTTCCGTAGATTTTATCCTGATTCCTTTTCTTCCCCTTGTCTATCCTGCAGCTCCAATTCCAAACACCACCCACAGTAGCCGTCTGACACATGCCTGCCTGCCTGCCTGCCTGTCTGCCTGCCTGCCTGTCTGTCTGCCTGCCTGCCTGCCTGCCTGCCTGCCTGCCTGCCTGCCTGCCTGCCTGCCTGTTGGATCCTGACTTGAGGAACCAAACCTTTCTTGCCTATCGATTTTGTCTTGACTAAGCGCCTGTGAATAAGTTCCCGCGACTTAGCTTACGTTAAGCGCTGTAGAAATCTCGAGTTTACGATTACGTTTACGATCACGCTTGTGAGGACTTTCTCGAGCACAGCCGCATATTGCAAACAACGTAGGCCTATTAAAATTTGTCACGATATGTAAAGCCTCCTTCAATACCACGGTTTGCGTTCTGTATCCAATGACGGCAGTTCAGTCTCGATTTTATTCGTTTAACCATTCAGTCTTAAACAGTTCACTAGTTGTTTTCCAAGCCAAAAATCCGCTGCCGGATACTTTTTGTCTTGACAGTTTATTTAATCGCATACGGTCGAATATAAAGAGTATTGAGCTATAAAGCCAAGTACAATAGTCTACAAGAATATAAAATAAGCCTACTAACCAACGGTTTCTGTACTATATAAACAAAGGGCTACTTACATAGCAGACCGAGTCATACGATACATCCGCGACCACTGACCAGTAGATGAAGGTATCATTCATGCTTTGCCCCTGGATCAAGCATCCCTCATAAAGAGGCTAGAGTTCATAGTTCAAACAGCGCGCGCACCGTGAGACTGATGACAACTAGTGACCAGCTGTTTGGCCAAATGTATTATGTGGACCAAGCGGGAAGGATTTTCACATCATGGGCGGCCACATGGCTTTGCACTATAGGGTATATAAAAATAAAATTTCGCCGTCTGAGCTAAGTGAGGCAACTATGCCAGAAGCTGTAACAGTGAGCTGAATTTAACTTTTAAGTAAACGGAACGCTGACAAAATGTGTGCGCTGACAGAAAATTGTTGTGCGCGCTGTCCTCCAAACTTGTGCGCGCGCGCGCACGCGCGCAGCTTAGAGGGAACATACACTACGTGTAAACAAAGCACTAGACGAATAATGCCCATTAAATATACTGATTGAGCGTGTGGGCTGAGATAAGTAGCAAACCAATTCAGGGCAGGACAAGAAACACTGAACTAGTGCTGGCGATGATGCAAAAGTAGAGAATGACCCACAGTATCAAAGGCAGCACACAAGTCAAGAAGAACAAGTGCTGCCACCCTCTGCTTCTTATCCATGGAGCACATGATATTGTTATGAACAGCAACAAGCACTGATTCTGTTGAATGAAACTTGCAGTATGCAGACTGAAATGGGAAGATTAGTGAGTTGGGATAGGCGAGTTTGCATATATGATTCATAGCACTTTTTATACAAAATTCAAAGACAGACTGGTGTATTACAAGGATGCCAAAAATATGTCCATGTACACAATCCCAAGTGGGCTACATGCTAATACATAAAATAATGCTAAGATATAGCTTAGCGTATTCTGGTAGCAAACGACTCAGTAACACGTGGTTCTGATAGCTTGATTCCTGATATCTGCTTCCTACTGTATGTGCTACTGGGCTTTTACTATATTAAGCATATTCAAAGTGTGATAGTAGATTAAAATAAGTACTGATAAAAACACTAATAAAGGGTAAAGTCAAGAATATTCTACTATGGAGATTTGCTTTAGTGAAAAATGTCTAAACTATTATAGTGTTCCTTTGATACTGACATAAAAATTAATGTAATTATAATACCATGTTGGTGGGATTTTATTATAACAAGTAATTATATAATGTCTACCAAGAGAGTGACAGCTCAATTTGTTGATAATCCATTTTGCAAACAAGTTATTGTTGATTTGAGAGAAACAGCGAAGTTGGGATTGAAGAAATCAAAGGATTTTGAAATATCTAAGACACTGGTCTAATATGCTGATTTATTAGTAAGCCACTGGTCTTCGTTCAAGTACTCATCTGAATGCACAGATAAACCACCAGCCAATAACCTAATTTCCAGATGCAATTCTGACTGACTGACTGACTGATAAAATGATAGCTTAATATCTACTAAAAGAATCAATAGTCTTCCTTTCGTAAGTACGTAATATTCCACCAATGACCTTACAACAGAATAGCTATACAGCATGTTTAACTAAAATGCAAATACAACATCAAGTCAGCTGACATCAAGTCAGGCTAACCTCAAATCAAATTTGCACAAGAAATTTAATTAGCATTTAATTAGCCCACATACTTAATAACGATTTTATTATGGCTTGGCTCTAGTGTGCCATCAGATGATGTCTTGTGCATTGGACACCTCGCTGTGGCAGCTGCTAATTAAACAGATTTGACTGAAGGATGGCATAACATCTTTAAAGCGGCATTGGTAGCTATCATCCAAATTTCTGGCGGTTTTTCAACCACCTGCAAGAGAAGCAGGTATTGCAGCAAGTTAGATGCAACCAACTACTGGTGGGACACATGAGGCCACCAAGGAACAATATGCAGATAGTATTATTACTATTATTAGTATTATTACTATTACTGGCTCTAGTGTGCCATCAGGTGATGGATGCCTTGTGCATTGGACACCTCGCTGTGGCAGCTGCTAATTAAACAGATTCAAACAGGTCAACTTCTATCATGCGGTGTCTGATGCACAATGTATTAACTGATGGCACACCAAAATCAAACCACAATCAGGTCAGATCAACCACAATTTATCTCATATGTCAGAGTACTACAATCATCACCAACTATAGGAACCAAGAATTTCTCAAATATTTGTGCCACATTCCATACAACATTTCTTATTAACTCTCTTATCGAAACTGTTATTTATTTCAGTTTAGCATTATAATAGTATGTTTTTACAGAAATAAAAAAGTGTTAAATATTTTCTTCAGCTGCTTATTTGTTAATTGTAAGGGTTATAGCTAAGGGGTTTTAAACTGGAGGGTTATTTTCATGGGGTTACTGCCCATAGGGAGTACTGCCTGGGGTTTTAAACAGGGGGGTTATTGCCTGAGGTTTATTGGCCAGATTTTGTTGGCCAGGGGCACAAGATGAAGTTATCATACTGTAATATACTGCTGCTGCTCCAGTATATGTAGTAGTCAAGTAAGTAAGTAATGCATGAAATAAAAAAATGTACTAAACAATAATAAAATGAAACAGTAAAATGTACTAGGCTATATTATTAGTATCAGCTAGCATTAGTCAAGGACTACACATTACCTGCTCATAATGCCCACATTTTGCACCAGGTTTACAGGATTTTTCTTTGTAGGAATAATCAGCATACTCATTAAACCAATTAGACACAGCATTCTGAATATTATATCCACCTACACAAACAATAAGGCAACTTCATCCACACACTACACAAATCTGTTTCAAAATAGCTCAGCTACCCTAATTAGGTGCCAATTATAAGAAGAATAGTGGTGACACAGTGATGTGCTATCAGATTATCCATGATTCCGCATAAGACAAATGGCATCATGTCCCCCAAAGCTACTAACGTGCCATGTCAGTTAATGTGCAGCATACAAAACTGTAATGTAGCGCTAAATATCAAAATACAGGAAGTAGGCTAATTAAATCACAAGAACATGCTCAGCACAGCTTATTCCATTCTCCGTTTCATTGCCATTTTGGTAAGATATATTGTGCTTAGTCATTCTACATGCTATTTTAATATGATTCATTTAGTAATGCATTTAGTCAAGTATCAGTGTTCATACAATGTTTACGAAAACTAGCAGCCATACATCAGTTACACATAGGTGAAGTGCATGGCAACATTTCATAGAGATCCTGAAAATGCCAAATCAATTCTATGGGGTGGAGTAAAATTGAAATAAAGCTGTGCAAATTTGTGATTGATCCTTGGATCTTGACCTGGAACCAAATCTGGCCTCAGCTGCCTATCAAGTTTGTTTTGACTGAGTGCCTATGAATAAGCTGGTTCCCGGAACTTAGTTTTCTTTGGGCACTGTAAAAATCTCTAGTTTAAGATTTATGATTTTTCTTGCAGTAGTCCCCAATTGTAAAATCAAACTTTACATGCCTCGGTCTCCTCATGTAACACATCAGTTTTTAACGTTCAAGTCAAAATAATCAACTGTTTGATAGCAATGCTTACATCTAATAATGACCAGCACTCACTTTACAATGGTAGCAGATATATATGTTAATGCTGGAACCATGCACTCACTACCTAAGCCATCTTGGCAATTAATCAGCAACTCTGAGCACACAAAGTTCCTGCCACAGCACAAGTACCTTTGACCCTCAACTGAAGCTGGTACCAATTAACTGCTTGGTGACAGAGGCAATCATGCTTCAACAACTTGTCCAGGCTCAAACTCACAATTGCTAGATCATGATGCAAGCATGTTACTGATTGGGCTACTAAGTCACTCATTCTAGCCAAATTCATTAATGCAGTTCACACCTCATTAGTATCACATGGACAAATTAGCATAAATTACAAATGCTTCAGAACTCATTGGCCATTTTGTTTTAACTGAGCGCCTGTGAATAAGCAGGTCCCCGTTACTTGGCTTCCTTTGGGCGCTGCTGAAATCTCTAGATTACGATTATGATAACGATAACAGGGCAATAACAAAATCCCCAAATTTCCCAAACATCGCATCCAAACTACAATCACTACCAGCTTTCTACTGAACAGAGAGTTCTGTTTAAAATCTGCATCACACATAGGCCTACATTGGCCAAATTATCTTTTCTCCTTAGTAACCTCCAGAATCAAAAGTATTTCCCTCCATCATCGAAAACTTTGACTCTTGCTATGCCCTAAGTCAGGACAGTACTGGGTTCCAAGGCTACTCAGTTACTGTTCCAGTGGTCTGAAATTTATGGCCTGTTCTGTCCACTCCACTCTTGTGTCATTCACGTCTGGACTTGAATCCTCAGCAGCCTATTTTTCGGTCTCTGTGACCTCTTGGATCACCTGGTTCTGTCCATAAAATTATTATTATAATGTCAGTGTTGTGTGGTACTGCTTTACTTGTGACAAGTTACTGTAGCCAGCTACTATCGTTTGGTAAGTACTGCTGTAACTAATTACTATTTTGAAAAAGTAACACACAGCAGTAACAGATTACTTTACGAGGTAACGGTAACGCAAAAATTAGTTACTCTGCATCACTCTGAAATTATTTAAATTTGAAATATGTTATAGGTCGGTATAAGGCATTTCAAGTATTGATTAGTTTGAAAGTTCAAGTCAAAGACTGAGAAGCCTTGGAACCCAGTACTGTCCTGGCTTGGGACATAACAAGTCAAAGTTTTGATAATTAGCACTTTGGGTCAAACTTTTCTGGGTCAAACTTTTCTGGATCAAACTGACATAAATGCTTTGGTAAAATGCAAACTTCACTTTTGCCAAAAGTTCTTGGTTCATAAATTAACAACACGTCTGATTTTAACCTTAGTTTTCTATTGTCTTTCAAACGATTTTGAGTGTATTTTTATTACTATTTTCATCATTATGATAACTACTAGTATTTTTACTAGTAATACTAATCTGCCTATTATATACTAAACCACTGACACAGCCAAGTTTGATTTTAATTAATACTCCCAAGTGTAGTTACTAAATACATAATTAGTTACTTTGGAAAAGTAACTGTAATCAGTAATTAATTACTATTTTTATAAATTAGCTATTTTTACTGGCCCAGTAACTAGTTACTAGAACTAATTACTCTTTAAAAGTAACTACACAATACTGATGATTAGGGAATTCAGTTGTACTTAGGAGCAACCATCGTTTGATGCCCGATGTATTTACAACAACATTAACTTCATAAAAACTGTCCATAAGGCCTACTATGTACAAGATAGTTGTGCCATAAGTTCTCTGTACACCCTAAGTAGTGAACCCAGGTTGCATATCAGGTAGTTGATATGGTAATTATAATAGAAAATTTGAAAATTTTTATAGTGCCACTTCAAGAGACACCAAATCAGATGCACTGTCTATATTAGCCTAAACGATGCCATGTGTCATTAAGAATAGAAAGTTCATCAGTTAGCAAGCTGAGATGACCAGTCGTGAGCTCCCACAGTTATGCAGAGTCCAACCAAAGGATTCCCATCCGCAGCTGACAGATCACAGACGATGTGGTCTGCTGCCCAGAGCTTACAGTTCCCTCACCCTTTAGCAGTCTCTGTATGTATTTGGTAGATGATGCAACATTCTGACATCTCTTGAGCCAGCAGCACGTTGGTGCAAAACAAGCATTCAGATGATCACTGAACCTCTCCATGGTTGACGGTCGATGCCACTCCAAAGACTCTTCTTTCCCTTCCTTCACCAAATCCAAGATTTATCCACTTGATGATGTTCAATTGTTTGTCTGAGGCTCAGCTGTTGAGCTGGGAACATCTCACTTCTGATTGGTTGGCAGGTCCACTGAAGGTAAGGTATCAATTGCATGGGACAAAAAACCATCCAAAAACACACAAGAACCATGCCAGAATTGAAAAAACACTGAAACATTGACTTAGATGCAGTAGAAATCTGAATAAATGAGAATTCTGAAGCAAATTTCATACAAGAGGAGGAAACTGTCAAATCACAGAATTAGGCAAAACACGACCAATATGGTCCTAGACATGTGCAGAAATCAATCTGTCTCAATTTGTCTGTTGAACATAATTTCCCACAGGTCAGACATCCCTGAAATCAGTGCATGGTGTGGGCACAGCTTCAGTCTGATGAGTGCAACAAACAAATAAGCATGTATGCATGTACGTACAGTAAAAGTCTGGTAACGCATGTTCCATTAATGCGCTAATTAATGGAGTTAATGTGCAGCAGCATCATGCCTCCCAATGATACCAAATTAACATGTCATTAACAAGTGGTACATAGGCTGGCACTACACATTAGCTGACTCATTTGCACAGCAACAGGTAGTACAGCCTCCCTTTAAACATTCCTTCTTTACCTCTTAGTTTAACTCAATATTTATTTTCTGTTCACTTTGTTTAGATCGTTTAGATAGCCATTTGACCAGCGCTTTTGAGAGATGCTTGAAAGGCGCTATACAGATGCTTGTTACATTACATTACATTACATGCAGTGATGCACCTTCCTTCTCCATGGAAGAAAAACTTCATTTCTGATGGCTAAACAGCTGTGCCAAACTATGGATCATTTTAAGAGATGTAGATTGTAAAAATGAAAGGCTTCAGCAAAACATGAAGCAGACAAAGCCATAAGCGTATACATGTAGCTACAAGTAGCTTAGGAAATGCAAAAAGAAACACTGTCAAATATGCAAATACTAGTTTTAAAATTTTTAAATTTAGTCAATTTAGCAGAAAATGACTGATTGAATGAGGTTGAGATTTAATGATGTTGTACACAAAGAGGAAATAAAAGAACTACTATGTCACCATTAAGAAGTCATTTAAGGCAGTTTTACATTACTGTAGGGTCTTGGCATATGATCCACAGTTTTTGTTAATAAACCACAAAGATGCGTTGCTTTAATCGAACTTGAAATGTTTTTAACCCTTTAACGACCGCAAGGTAGTAAATGGTAGCAGCCAGGTCTTGTCATATTGTAGCTGCCTATTAAATCATGGTTGTTATAGTTTTAGAACATTGTGTCATTTTGGGCACTATGTATAACTGTAAACTAGATTACCTCATGATATGCTCTGAAAAACACCTCAAAATATAAAAACAACCAGTCAAAACGGACATATAAATCTTAAATTTTTACGACTATGGTCTAAATACTAAAACTTTGTATCTCCTTCATTTATAAATATATTTTAAAAATTTCTTTTTGGTTCTGTCTGCCAACATTTTCTGCACATTTCTTATGCTCAAATAACACATGTTGTCACTGAAAATGTTTTTGTAAACTGTCATGAACATAAAAATATATAAGTTTTTGTCGATAAAGTTGTGGTCTATAGTTTGAGGTAACTTTGGGTACCCAAAATATTTATTTTCAAAAAACTGGACAGACAGCTGTCAAGAGAAGGTAAAGTGCTAAAGAATGGAGTTTACC
The DNA here is from genome assembly GCA_964023275.1 of Norana najaformis. NCBI lineage: Eukaryota > Metazoa > Annelida > Clitellata > Crassiclitellata > Hormogastridae > Norana > Norana najaformis. Next base: position 21,869,253 of record OZ029923.1, read on the forward strand.
TTATGTGTATAAGTTAGAGAATGACAGAGATATCACAAGTTCAGACTAATTTATTTTTATGCTCTTTTTTCTAATTTTCTTATAACTACAATCTAAATACCAAAAAAATGTGTATCTCCTTCATTTATAAATATATTTTAAAAATTTCTGTTGAGTTTTGTCTGAAACATGTTTGGTACATTTTTGTGCTCAAATAACATATGTTATCACTGAAATTTGTTTGTTGACTCTCTTGGACATAAAAATATATCAGATTTTTTTGGGGGGAAGGGCACAGCTTGGGGTAACCTGGGGTACCCCAAAGATTTCTTTTTTCAAAATCTGGATAGCCAGTTGGGAAGAGTAGGTAATATGCTAAAGAATGATGTTTACCTCATGTCTATATGTCAAAAACTGACAGAGATATCACAAATTCAAACTCTTTTACTTTTTGCTCTTTTTTCTAACTTTCTTACATTTTTACAACTATGATCTAAATACTAAAAAAAATTGAATCGCCTTCATTTATAAATATATTTTAAAAATTTCTTTTGCATTCTCTTTGGCAACATTTTATGCACATTTCTAATGCTCAGATAACATATGTTGTCATTGAAAATGTTTTTGTAGACTCTCATGAACATAAAAATATATCAAATTTTTTGAGGGTACAGTCTGGGCTAATGTTGGGTACCCCACAAATTTCTTTTTTCAAAAACTAGACGGACATATGGGAATTTGAGGTAAAATGCTAAAGAATGGTGTTTACCTCGTGTAAATATGTCAAAAACTGACTGAGATATCACAAGTTCCAAACTTTTTATTTTTCGGCCAATTTTGCCAAAAATGTTTTTAAAGCAGAAATTTAATGTCTTTTACATCGTAATTTTTATACTTTTTAAAGAGTTTTACCAATTTACCGTGTAGCTAGGGTTTTTTCTATATGCACATATTTATTCATATTTTTTTTAAATGAAGCTGATAGGTCTACACAAAGAATGCTGTAAATGCATATAAGGAAAAATACACCTATATTGAAACATGTAATATATAGAATCTGAGATTTTCCTGCATATTTCAGTAGCACATGTTCCATTATCACATAATTCTGAAGACCTGACTCATCACTGTTCATTACCGGACATACACTGTATGTATGTATGTACCTACATATGTAGAAATGTATGTATCAAAATACTTAAAACAGCATCTATCAAGTAACTCTCAAAAGCGTGCACTTTAAGGGGGTAAAGTATTCTGAACATAGTCAAATGTAGTACGTATGTGCAGTGGAAGACTGTTCCATGAGAAACGTCCAACACAGGCACGACGGGCTTCAGCTGATGCGGAAGAAGCATGGCACCTGCATAACCCCGCAGGCAGCACAGCACAGCACAATGAATCATGGAACTGGTTGACTTGGGACTGGAACACAAGGCTTTCTGATGTAAGCAGTTGTGGTGATGACAAGAGAAGTGTTTTGCGCATGTATCCTGAAACACATGCAAATTTAGGCATGCTGGCCACAGCTTAAACAGCATGGTTAAGACCAACTTCAGTACTTGTATTTGTACTTGTACTAGACTACTCAATTACTTGTACTGTACTTGCTACTCAAGTACTTATACTTTCCACATTTCTGATCCTTCACAGTAAGTAAAGAAAAGTAAATTTCCTTACCAATTCGTACAGCAATGTTTTGTCCTATTTTAACGGCTGGATCTAACTGATTTCGAGTGAAGTTGAAGTTGCCATGCATAAAATTACATTCAACAGCCCAATCCAAGGCAGCAGTTTCCAGTTCCTTGTGATAAAGCTACAAAAAAGCAATCAATATAAATCGCACCATTTCTCAGCCCAACCAACTCCCTGCAGTAGCAACTGTGGCGGCTGCAAAGCCAAGCGTATGTAAAGGCCCAGAAATCACAGGTCTTCCCTCAGAATGATGGGACAAAATGCTGATCACTGTATGACCTGGTATGATGACAAGTGAGTGGTATGGGGCTAGCTAAAAGGTGAAGAGTGGGTGCCAGGTAGTCTAATATTCCATGGACGGTCACACATCCAAGGACTAACTTGGCTCAAAGTTGTTTAACTTTGCCTTGTCTGTGTGTTAACATTGCCAAGCAGCCACAAGTATATGAAAATGCACAGAAACAGCAAATGTTAGTTTGGAAGGAGGGAACAAAAAGTCATAGACCATGAAGCATCCAGTGTATGAAGAATGAAGACAGCATGCAGTTTTAAACAGGACCTGAGCTGGAAAGTAAACAACTGATGAAATTAGGAAGACATTTATTCTGTGAGTGGAGACGATAGAAGACAGAGAACAAGGCATGCAGCAACACACAAAACAGACTGTAAAGAGTCAAAAGTTATGCAGTAAAGGAAAGATTGTTAAATTGCAATAGTCCAAGTTTGATAAGACAAGGGAATGGACAGGTAAAAGCAAAAAGGACCATGTGCTGTTAGCAACAAAATACTCCAAAGACAACAAGGTGGCATCAAGAACCATGCAATATGGCGGTCTATTCAGTTAGTGTGCTGGGTCTGTATTCCACCAATTGCAGGTTCGACCCTGCTAAGCAGCCTCCATGTAATGACCCAGGGCAAGTTGTTTGCATACTCATGTCACTGTCACTGTGCAACAGAATTTGGTACTGGCATAGGCTGGAAAGTAAATGGCAAATCCTACAATGCACTGGCCCATGTCAAGGGCCTTGAATCCACTGCAGGCTCAAGGGCAGAAGAGTAGAAAATGAGCGCCTCGACAATGTTCCACAATGGGACATGAAGCTTTATTTTACTTTATCAGATCCAAGAAAAGAAGTCAGGCCTCCCCTCTGTAACACTATGAAACACAGGACCTTTACTTACTTTACTTCACGTCAAGAATCACACCCACACACCACTACCTGGTGAAATGGTAGAATCTCCATATCCTGCAGAGAAGTAGGAATGCTAGGTAGACAACATCTAAGAACAACAGTTTTGTTCATTAAAGAAAAGTTGGTTTAGCCAGCCATTTATGTACTTCAGATCTACACTCAGACCAAGCTGAACACAGCTAGATGAACTGAACAAAACGAGTATATCTAACTCAAGTCTGCACGTGTGGCCACGTTGGTTGCCAACCTAGCCATAAAGGCATGCATCAAGTTACAAGGAGATCAAGTGCATGGCCCATGAGTTGGGAAGGAAACGTGCTGCATAAGGTCAAAACAGTCAGGAGATCCAGGAATTTTTAGGAAATACAGTCCAGAGTATCTATGTGTATATTTAAAGTTGCCCGTTACTATAAGTTCAGAAGGAGAAGAAACCAGGAATTCAAGCAGTGATTCGAAGTCAGGGCATAAGGCAGAAAGTGAAAGGGTAGGCAGACAGTAAACATGAAGGAAAATGAGGTGCTGACTTCCAGAATTCAGGGTAGCAATAAGGCTTTAAAATGCCTTTGGTGTTGGAATAGGTGAAGGGAGGTGAGCTAGTTTCATGTGTTATTTGTGAACAAATGCATATCCACCACCAATGTTCATTTAGGAGAATTAAGGATGGAGGAATCATGTCTGAAATAAAAGAAGGTGTGTCCGACTACTGGAGCCAAGTTTTGTTGAGAACAAATATTTCTATCAGATTACCTGAGACATAAGCTTGAAGACAGAAGGACTTATTCCAGTTAGAATGGATATTAAGGAGGCAGAAATTAATAGTTTCAAGACAATGATGACCAGGGTTTAGCTCAATGTCACCAGAAGCAACAGAAGGTAAACTAGCAACAAGTAATTCCGGTGTGCTGCTGACCCAGGTCTAGAACTGGAGAAATGGGAGTATGGTAAATGAACAGACCAACGTAGAAAAAAGCTTGTTGGCATGTTAGACATGGCCAGTTGAACAAGGTAAAAGAAATAGGCAGCAGAAACATGGAGAAATAAAATAAAGGCATTATTTCCAACAACGACATGAGGTGATGGCTGGTTAGACTGAGGATGTATGTGTGAAAGTGAGCAAAAGAGAGGGACTGCAATAAAGAGAATCACAGCAAATGATGTGTATAGCATCATGTTAGTTTTAAATCCATAGGGGACTACAACTTGCAGTGCAACAGATGACTTGACTGATAAGCACAAAATGGCCAATCCTAAACATGTGAAACCTACAGTGAATATAATAGATGGAGTCTAAAGGAAACAAGTCAAAAATCTTGAGCTTATGGGCTGACTCATAAGCTCAAAGCAATTAAAGGGCACCAGGCCTATATTAGTTGTGAACCTATACTAGAAGTTTGCTAAAGAGGAGGGGCTCACTGTAGGTAATGAAGTCTGAGAAAGTAAAAGAGCCAGAGGTTGAATGAATGGATGACATTAGGGGAAACAGGAAGCTTGCCAAAACTAGTTAAATAGAATAGAAATATGCTAGACCAATCATGATTAAAGAAAATACTTCCCTAATTCCTATCACTTTATAAAATTCAAGCTAATTTACAAAAGTGTATAAGTGGAAATTTTATGAGCAGAGTTTAAAACCAAAACAACACATAGTTTAACTTTCAGTTTTGAATCCCAGAAGTTAAGCCATGTGTTGTTTTGTGTTTGTCTATAACATCCAAGAATAAAAATACATCATAGCACTGATACTAAACAGCCAATCTGCTCCTCATCTACGCTTTTCTCTGCCCTACATAAATGACAGGTTAAGTTGAAAGCTCACGGATGAGAATCATAAAAATCAGACAGTAGAAGTACTTCATGGCTACACTACTCAGCATAGTACAGGAAGGAAGAACTTATGTAAGGGGAACTACAGAAAAGCTGAGAACTATGCCTGACTGGATGATGGAAAGAGTCGGATAAGCTGCAGAAAAATAAAGGACAGGGCACAAAACTGACAAGAATAGCACTGGTGGCTTCTGAACTCGACTAAGGGCACCAAAGAAGAAAAGCTCAACACAAAGCCTATCTTACACTATTTTACTCAGTGCCCCTCTTCCTACCTTACTCATTCTAGCACAAAACTACTAATCCTTCAGTCTGTATTAATTATCTCACCAAGTAGATCATGTCCGAAGCTTTTGGATTTGCCACCTGTCTTCGATAGTAGTTGTGCCAGTGGAGGAACTCCGCTCTCTCTGAATGATTAATGCCTCGCTTGTAAATATTCTTTTCCAGACTGATTCTGATATACTGTGCTTCACAGCTTACAATGGTTAGAAGGAGGAGGAGTAAATCAACCAGCATGTTACACTTCAGTCTTGGCTAAACAAAAACACAATAATGGAAATAATCTACTGCACTGAGGTGCAATTTATCATGAGTCTGAACATTCAGTGGAGTCACTTGACATATGTAATTTAAAGTAAATGGACATAATTTATAAAATATCATCTGAAGGAAACTCCTAAACCAGCACACTAAACCTGATGACTGAACATCAATCTACCATAAACAAGTTGGCCTTCAATCTTGAATGCAATGAAGGGACAAGAAGACTCTTCTAAATTGCCAAGCAACCCATTCCCCTGTGACTAGTCTACCACAACAAAACTCCCATGTTACAAAGTGGCGAATCCAGAACTTTACCAGGGTGGCCAAATACAAGTATGACCTTACTCTGTACTTAACTAAAATTGTGCGGACCTTCTTAAACCCAAATCTACTAGACCAGAGCTCCCCGGCACAACCCGGCTTAGGCCGGATAAATTAATGGTCCCACCAGCGGACCGAATAAAACAATGAATCCCGTGCCAAGTCCTCTTACTTCAAGCCACTGGCCTGGTCCTGAGAATTTTTCAACTCAACGTCAAGAGTCGTTCAGAAGACAAACGCAAAAAAATCTGTTTTAACTTACAACTTCTAAAAAGTGGCTCAAACCTAAGATTACTTGCTAACAAACAAACTGACTAATGACTTGTATTATAATTCCACAACAAAGCTAACCTGTTCAGCTTAAAACTAAAACTTTTCAAAAAACACTATACGACTTCACGTCTGTGACAGCCGCCGCATTTGCACAAACTGGAATGGATGGCCGCAATCGTAGTTTGAACCGAATACTCTCGGAGTATTACTATTGTGAACGTAATATTACAAGGAGGCGGCCTAAATAATAATAATAATTAGCAACTTCTAATGCGCCGGTGTCTAATGCACAAGGCATCAACCGATACAATACAATACAACTTATATTTATAACGCGCCTTAATAAAACAATGTCTTACTCAAAGGACGCGTTACAACATAATAATTAGTTATAGTATTGTGAGAATAAGTGAGTCTTGTTTTAATTTAAAAGTATCTGTTGAAGAGCATCTTCGAATAGATTCAGGTAGAGAGTTCCACTCAGCTGGACCAGCTATTTCAAACATTCTTTTACCAAACTGTAGGTTGACTCTTTTGACTTCAAAGTCCCCTTTTGAACCGATGGCACCAAAACTAAGCCACAATCAGGTCGATATCCAAAAGGTCAGTCTGCACGACAGGGAACCAGCGTCGCGGCGTCTGCGCTTTATTTCTTAATTCTATATTTTCTAACTTTTCGACGTCTTTTCTGATTTTTTAATTTTTCTTTCTTACAGGATTTATGCTCTGTCTTTGGTGAGTTCGTTCCTATTTGTTTCAACATTTAATCAACTTGAGATTCGCCTAATTTTTGTCCTTTTTGCACTCGTTCGCCTGCGTCTTTACCTTCCGCCATTTTAGCTTCATCAAACTGCCACGTCATCTTAGATCACATAATGTACAGTTCAATCATTCTTCTTATTTTCGGTCTACGTTTCATGATCGCCTTCCATATTAGTTGCCAACCCTTCCACACCCGCTTGCCCTACATTGTTCCTACAGCCAAACATTCTTACTGCGCCCAATTTGGCACAACAACTATGCAGTATGGACGTATGTGTTTTTATTCCTTTATCGTTCTTCCTAACTTCATCTCTCAGGCGACCACCACAGCACCTCACCCGCCATACCATCTTCAACATACTAATCCTGCTTTCCGGGGACATCCACCCAAATCCTGGCCCACTGGACTTTTATTCATGTCCTCCTCCCTCACCTCCTACCTATCCTCCTCCTTCCAGAATTTCTTCCTCCAACATCCTCGACAATGCTCAAAATACTGACAACAGCCGCTTCTTACTTTGCACGCTAAATATCCGATCATTACTACATCCTGCACATTCACAAGAAATCAGTGATATAGCCCTCTCTTCTCACCCGCCTGACATATTTGCCTTATCTGAAACCTGGTTTAATTTAAACACCACTCTTGCTCAATATGAAGACTGTATCCCTCCTGGCTACCATCTTTACAGTACACCTCGTCCCTGCAAACCATCTAGCCCTTCTCATAAAAATCCAACTGGAGGTGGTATTGCCTTTCTCACCCGAGAACCTGCCACAGTTTTAGACTCACCTGGTTACTGTTTCCACTCTTTTGAATGTGCATCAGTTACGCTTAAACTTCCTCACACAAATCTGACTATCTTTAATGTATATCGCCCTCCATCCTCCTCTTCATATTCAAGTCCTCCATCGGTCTTCCTGAAAGAATTTACCAGCCTCCTCTCTACTGCCGCCACTACACCTCATGAATTTCTGATTACAGGTGACTTCAATATACATGTCGATAACCCCTCCGACACATTTGCTTCTGAATTCCTCACCCTATTGTCCTCAACTAATCTGGTTCAACATGTCAAATTCCCCACCCACATTCACAATCACACACTTGACCTTATTATCACATCATCATTCTCCACTCTATCGCCTGATATATCTTTCTCTTTTGACACGCCATCTGATCATTACCCCATCTTTACATATCTTAACATTCTTCCGACACCACGTCCTGATCCTGTCTTTCATTCTTTTCGTCGCATCAGTTCAATAAATATTGAAGCCTTCATACAAGATATTTCCTGTTCTGACCTCGTGTTAAATCCACCCTCCTCCCTGAATGACCTTCTCTCTTCCTATAACACCACTCTTTCCACTATCCTTGACAAGCATGCTCCTATTATTACCAAATCCCGTTCTCACTCTAACAATCCTTGGTTCAGTTCCTATCTCCAGGCCTTCAAATCTTTCCGGCGACGCCTTGAGCGTGCCTATAAACGCACCAGGGATCCTCAACTTCTCTGTGCCCTTAAATCTGCCACAAATAAATACCATCGCCTTCTTACTGCAGCTAAACAAAGATTTTACTCCTCACTAGTTCGTTCTCGATCCTCTAGCCCTCGCCTTCTCTGGAAAACCATTAACCAGCTCCTCCATCGGAACTCATCTAGCCCACTTCCAAATTCTCTTCCGTCTTCTTCAATAGCCGACTCGTTCTGTTCTTTCTTTTCGAACAAAATTAGTACCCTCCGTCTCTCTCTTCAATCTCTACTTTCTAAAACCTCCAACAATCCAGCTGCTGATGCTCCCTCTTCCACATATGACAGCCCACCTTCCCCACCTCGATCCTCATTTTCTGCTTTTCAACCTACATCAGAGACCGAAATACTAAATCTGCTAAAATCTCTCCCAAACAAACAGTGTGAACTTGACCCTATACCTACCTCCTTATTGAAAGACTGTGCATCTGTCCTTGTTCCAATTATTACCAAAATAGTTAACCTCTCCCTCTCTACTGGAAATTTTCCCCTTCTTTTTAAACACTCTCTTGTTACCCCTCTTCTCAAGAAATCATCTCTCGACAAGGAAATCCTTTCTAACTACCGGCCTGTTTCTAACCTCACTTTCATCTCCAAATTAACTGAACGGATTGTCCTCTCTCGAATCAATAACTATTTAGCTTCTAACTCACTCATTAACCTACACCAGTCTGGTTTTACTAAACGCCACTCAACCGAAACTCTGCTGACATCTCTCTACAACAAGCTTGTTTCTGCCATTTCTCATCAACAGGTTTCTTGCCTCTGTCTCCTCGATATCTCTGCAGCCTTCGACACCATAGATCACAATATCTTACTCCACCGACTTTCAACCTGGTTTGGTTTTGCTGACACTGCTCTCCTATGGATACAGTCTTATCTCTCCTCCCGCTCTTTCTCTGTTAAAACTTCGGAAGCCTCTTCTGAGTCATGCCCTCTTACTTGCGGAGTTCCACAAGGCTCCGTTCTTGGACCTCTTCTTTTTATCCTCTACACTACCCCACTCAGTTCACTCATTAAAGCATCCTCCGTTGACCATCACCTCTATGCTGATGACACCCAACTATTCATCTCTTTCTCTCCAAATTGTTTCAGTCAGTCTACAGATCATCTTCTTTGTGTGGTTAAACAAATCTCCTCTTGGATGACATCTAATCTCTTATGCCTGAACCCATCTAAAACTGAATTCATACTTATCGGCCTACGTGACCAGCTCAAGAAAATTCCTGACCCCTCTATCTCCCTCAGCCTGGACTCTGCCTCCACCCACACCTTTAATACTAACTCTTCTGTCCGTAATTTAGGTGTTATTTTCGATCAGAACCTTACTTTTTCTGATCATATCACCCATCTTTCCCGCTCTTGCTTTATGCATATCCGCGACCTTCGCAGAATCCGTCCTATGCTTGACTTCAAAACCGCATCGATCATTGCCACATCCATAGTCCATGCAAAACTTGACTACTGCAATTCACTTTTCCTCAATATTGACACAACCCAGATAAATCGAATACAAGCTATCCAGAATGCTCTCGCACGTGCTGTCACCAAAACCCCCAAACACCATCACATCACCCCTGTTCTCAAATCACTGCACTGGCTTAAAATACCAGAACGAATAGAGTACAAAGTCTTATCCCTCACCTACAACACACTTCAATCCTCCCAACCCTCCTATCTTCGTCAATTATTTACTATCCAACCACTCCGTTCAACCCGCTCCTCATCTGTCCTAACACTTCTTCGCCCTCCCGTCACCTCATCCTTAAAATTTGGAAATCGCTCGATAGCCATAGCTGCCCCACCCCTTTGGAATAAACTCCCGCCAGAATTGCGACAGTTGTCTGGTCAATCATACGAACTCACCAACACTTCACCTCTTTCAGTTTCTGCACAGGTCTTTCATGGCACCAAAACTAAGCCACAATCAGGTCAATATCCAAAAGGTCAGTCTGCACGACAGAGAGGCAGCCTATGGTGGATAAGGAATTTGAAACAGGTAAGTTTTAAGTTGAGAACGAAATGACAGGGGCGACTGAGCAGAACGAACAGACACAGGGAGGGAATTCCAAAATTTTGGTCCAGCAACCGAAAATGCTCATTTACCAAGAACAGTTCTAGCCCAAGGTATGACCAGAGAAAGACAATAAGATGACCTTGCAGAATAATGGTAAGTCTGGGGAATAAGGACTGATTTTAAGTAATGTGGTTAGCCATAGTTCAATGTTTTATAAACTATAAGTCCTAATTTGAAACAAATCCTTTGCTGAACAGGAAGCCAGTGCAAAGATTTAAGCACGGGGGTTATATGCTCATATTTTGAAGTATTTGTTATAGCTCTAGCCAAGAAGATCTGAACTCTTTGGAGTTTCTGCATGTTTGACTTAGTGATACCAACAAGAATTGAGTTACAATAGTCAAGGCGACTGGAGACCAATGCGTTAGCTAAGGATATTCTGGAAGACATGGGAACGTAATGCCTAATTCTGCGTATGTCACGAATATACATGTATGATGACTTACAAATACCATTTACATAGTTTGTGAGAGACATGGTAGAATCAAAATGCTACAAAGGATGGGCCATTAAGCATTTTCGGTTACTTTGCAGTGGTTCTAACAGATTAAATGTCTTCTGAACGACTTAAAACCTTTGTTACAATAAATTATGCTATATCATGTCTTGTCATGTCATGTTATACATGTGCTATCTCTGCTCCATCATGTTCCAGACCCAAAACAGAGTATAGTCCGAATATACTCCGCGCATGCTCGGAATGTACATGGAACAGGCTCTATAGTTCATGTTTGAGGTCAAGGAATCTATATTGGTTTGAGGTGCTTGGTTTGAGGCAAAGATATATACTGTAAGAAGTGTAACCTCCATGGTTGAGGTTCTTGATTATTCCACCGGGGTATGCTGATGAAGGTTGCTGGTTCTAACTCTTGTAAGTGAGGTTTTAAAAAGTAACCAACGTTTTATGTAGGTGTATCTATTTTAAATTTAATAAATGCAGGTGATAATTATTTTACTGGAATTCTTTGGTAATCCTCGAGAAACGAACGCTTGCGATCCCCCTACTTACTTTTAACAGTGCCATGCCATGGCGGCATACTTATAGTATCGGGGACCGCTCTGTTTTGGCCTGTACCGGCCTTTGCTTTTCGGCCAAAACGGAGCGGTCCTCTCTGTTTTTTCAGTGATATTAATTATAGGCGTCGCTTCTGTAAGTGTCCAGTCATTGAATGAAGCAAATAAACATGGATTCTAATGCTTGCCGTTAAAAAAGGGTTAGGGTAAAAGTAAGGGTTAGTTCGGCTTTGTAAATTTTGAATGACGTTTAATCGAGATTTGCGAATAGTGTTTAGCTCGAAGAGAGTCATATTAGCGGAAACTACAACCAATCACAGTAGGTGGAAGCCAGGCCGAAAGCCTCGCCCCAAATAGCCCAAACTAGAGCGGCCCTCGATACTGTAAGTATGCCCAGTATGACTTCCTAGATTGGGAGAGAAAATACAGTGCTGCAAGCTACCGGAAGGACTCCATTAAATAAGTGAGTCATCTTATGTAACAGGCAAAGACGAAGGTATTGAAATACTTCAATTGGTGACAATAAATGAAGAAATCGCAGAGTAACAGTTTTTTGAAAATACTGCTAATGGTATCAGTATCATGTTTAAGAAAAAGTTGTCACCAGACGAACTCCTGCAGAGCGCTGCAAGGTACCGTAATGACTATCGATGAAATAAGTAATTAATCAGTATGTAACAGTAGCAAAGTTTTTCAGAATACATTAGTATCAATAAATAAATAAATCCATAAGTTAAGAAATGGGGCCAGTTTCTCTGATGCATAAAAGAATGTCTTAAAAAGGTTCTCACAAAATGTGTCACCAGACGAACTCTTGTACATGTTGTCACGAGAAGCACTTACTGATTAATCGCTTATTTCGTTGATAGTCCTAGTAACTTGTAGTGCTGTAATCTCTCTCATAGTTTGGGGTGGCCGTATTGTTCATAAAGTAGGGTGACGGGTGCCACACCATTTAAGGTCCTCATGTATGGACCTAATTAGAACACTGGATGTTACTGGAAGGACTATTGATTCAATAAGTAATTAATCTGTGAGTGGTTTCCACAGTGACATATGCAGCACCAGAAAAACTATTGAAAAAGTATTGTGCATCCAAGTATTGTTTTATGTGTTTTATTATGTCTAATCGTGTTTGAAGAGGATTCTTGCCAAACACAAATCGAAGAGACAGTTTTGATTTTACAAGTCATGATTTTTTTCCACCATGCACTGTAGGAGTTTGTCTGGCAAAATATATTTCAAACATTCTTGTATGCATCACAGAAACTTATCCAATTTCTTAATTTATTGAAACCCATAAAACAATTTCGAAAAACTTTGTGGAAAACTTTGTGTTATTCTGTTACTGATTAATTACCTACTTATTTGTTGATGGTTCTGATTGCATGCAGCGTTTTACTTTCACAGTTTGGGATAGCCATATTTTTCAGAAACAGGGCAACTGCAAGCTCAGCCATTTCTCAAGAAGTACCAGATACTGCATGAAGATCATGTCTGATTGCTGAACTCAGACAGAGCAGGAAACAGAGAAGCTGTTACAAAACTTAAGTTGTGCTTAGGTTGAGAGTATTGGGAAGGTGGCAAATTGGATGGTTCAGGGTAAGATTTTTTAAGAGTTTGGACTGATAGAGGCATGGGCTTGAGGCAGATGATGCTGGTTCCCATTGGAGTTTTAACTTCATGGACGATTATTTCAGAGTTAAATATGCACATTTGGTAACTAGCAAAATAGTTAAACAGTGAACTGCATTGCTCAAATCTGCAAGGAAGTGGCAGAAAGGTGAAGAGGTTGACGGTAATCTTTCTGTTGGGTTGCTAAATTATTTTCGTAGACGTGGAACAAGCAGAACCCTGAGTGGTATTGAAAAGATAAAAGTAAATGTAAACAAAGTTTTTGTTACTAAGTAACACAAAGTTACACAATAACTTTCTACAAATGTTTTTGTTTAATTCAGAATTTGAATTTTTTTAAATTTCTGTGATACAGTGTGTTTGAAGCTTTAACATTTGATTTTATAGTGCATGTCTAATCTCTGTGGTGCTAGATGAAGACTGCATTGCTGCCTAAAAATTAACCTACATCTACTTTTGTATCAGTAATTACATGCTCACAGTACAGAGATTTCCCTACATGCACTAATAATAGACATATTTTGCTTAATAGGCTTATTTGACTTGTTAGTTTTCACGTCGATTCTGCCGGTATATACAGTGTACCTTCTGTATATCAAACTTCAATATTGTGAACTTCCGGTTATATCAAATAATCAGTCATTGGTGCAGCCACAACCAATGCAAACTCGTACAAAGAACTGTTTTACAGAACTTGCATATATAGAAGTTACAGGGCCACTCTGCAAGTGGATACTCTTGTCCTGCCTAGTTTAGCTGACTGATGAGACAGAGTGATGCACACGAATGTCTGGGTCACTAGGAGGGGGTCTGTCAATTAAGACTACATATGCTCTAATTTCACTTTTTTACCTTAGCCTCACTTTGATGATTTAAATCTAAAGCCCTTGAAAGGCAAGATTTCCACGGCCCCACTCTACAAAGACTGTTCTTGCCACACAAACTTGGTCTTCATTGCAATCTTTGGTGCAAGGGTGCGATATTTTTTCAAAGCTATTGGCCTTGCAGTTTTAGAGACTTCAGAAACTGAAATACACTCAGCATTCTATAGATCTATGATTAAACGGAAACTGGATGTTCTTAGCATTGACCTAATATGAACTATGTGCAAATTTTAGCTACCGTGTTGTTTTAGCTACTTTTCTAACAACTTCTGGTTCAGGTTTGTGGTGGTCGGGAATGTTTCAGAGTTTGGTGTACAGTTATAATTTAATAATGTATAATGTTTTCAACTATTATTTTTGATTTTTTTTAACATGCAGTCATTATTATCACCAAAAAATTTATTTGTAAATATTAAAAGTATATGATGACTTCACGTGGAGTGGGATAACAATTTACTTGGATATCCTGCTTATTTTGAATCTTGGATATATAGAATTGTAACGATGGTGCATTGAACTTCGATATAATGAAGTTTTACTATAATATCTTTGGCTGCAAATTTAGATTCCTTGGCCCGGTTGTTATTGTGAAGTAGCTCCATAAAATTAACAAATCTTTAATTTTGAAAGTTTAACAAATAATTAAATCGAAACAGATTTCCTCTTCAGCAGTCATTTCTAATATTGTCACCTGTACTGTCATTACAGCATGGCCCAGAAAATGTGGTAAGCTTATGGTGACCATTTGTGTAAATAAACTGGTATAACCCACACTGAGATAACCTGCAGGGGGTGTGGGATTTGTAAAATCTTATATAACCCTTGGGTTATGTGTGTGCAAATATGGTATACAACACTAAACATTGTTTAATACGCAGCCAAAATTATACTTGATTCATAGTTTCATTGTGTTTTTACAGCTCTTGCCAATTGTGAGGTCTAGTGGGTGAAAAATAATGTTACACAACTTAGCAATTTTTTCAGCAGGTTGCAGAATGCTTTGATGTGCAGATTTCAACTGGGTTCCTCTAATAGATTATGATTTTGGCTGCAACTTTATTTGAAGCGACCATCGATTGATGCTCTGTGCATTATGTTAACAGCATTATAGAAGTCATTAAATTAGATTAGATCAGTGAAGCAGGAAATCAGGTTTTCTCACCTCCTAACAATTAAAATGAACTAAGTAAAAGTTTATTCTCATTTGCAAATGGACATCACTATCTGACAAAATAGCTGACCAAGAAAATGGTGACATTCATGAATAATTTCTTGTGCTGTACAGGTAGAGATCTTGTAAACTTTTGTATATTTGTACTAGATTTCTTGCTGTACAGCACCTTCATTATTCATAATCAGGACAAGGTTCTGTTTTTTAAATTCTGCTTTCTTTGATTTTTTCAGGTGCTAATTTTCTCATTTGTGATGAGCAAACAAATAGCCTGTATTCAGAAACTTTATACTGCTATTTCAAGAAGGAATGCTGTGAACTTCAGCTCTTGCTTACGATTTCTGTCAAGTTCTTCTCAACTGCAAACACATGAAAAGATGGAACATCTTCAGTCAAATCCATTCTATGAAAAATATTCTCAGAAGCTGAAGAACTTTCAAGAGTTAGTTACCACATATAATTCTGCTTTTGTAGCTGCATGTGTGTATTTGTGCTTATGGTGGATTTATTTATTTATAATTAATCCACTTTTGCTTAGGGTCAGTTCTTAGTGAAATTTGTATAATTTTAGTTGAAATAATGACATTCACTGTATGGCCGAAAAGTTGTTCTTGTGACCTCAGATTATGTTTGACCAAGTTATGTTTGACCAAGTTAGACCCCTCAGTCAAATTTTTTTACCTTGTCTGATAACTAACCAAATTTTTGGGCAAATTTGGCACATTTCTTGGTGGATTTTTCACCAAATTTGTGCCAGTTCTGGCTCTGAGTCAGATACGCAGTTCAGTCCAACTGATTAGAATAGAATCATGTGTTTATATCATTATGGCTAGTTGGTCACATATGTGACCGAATTATTGGGCGTCAACCTTCTGCTTACTGTCTGTCAAGTGACTGACCAATTGCATAGACTTGCCTGCCTTGGTGTCAGCTGCAAGCCTGATGTCTGTATCCAATCTAATATAATCTGGAAACTTCTGCAATGCTTTCCTTATAGTGCATTAGGTCGCTTCTAAGCAAAACCACATTCTGGATTCACAATCCTTTGGGCAGAACCATTTGTGACTGTGCACAAGAAAACCCTTACAAAGTCTGAAAAGTTAATTTGTAAGAAACGTGGGTCAGAATGAGTTTTTTGCGTATATATTGTATATTCTTCGTTGTGTTAGCTACCAAAGTGTAAGTCCTTATGTTGACTAAGTATTTTTATTTCAATTTTTATCATGATTTGCAACAACAAAAAATTAAATATGAGTCTTGGTGCCCTAAGTTGAAGTCGTGTACATTGAATGTTATGCAAATGAACAGGTCATGTGAAAACAGCATGTTCCTGTCACATGTAGTAAAAAGTTAAAAAAATTTAAAGATGTAGGTGTACTTGTGGTTGCTTTTCAGAGTTAGAGTTTACCATAACTATGACTTGACCTAAGTCATTGTACCTGACTATTCCTGACTATCAGCATGTGCTCTTGTTATGCTCGTTGCTCACTGAGTTTGCAAAGTGCTACATTTAAATCAGCTGACCTATCTCTGTTCAGTGTTCAGCCATCATTCCAACAAATATTGCAATCCATCAGTGGACATCGTGACTCTTGTGCCTCTTACCAGGATGGTGTTGGGTTCTCAAGCGTTTTCAGTAGTTGTTCCAATGCATTGGACTTTGCTGCCCAGTTCTGTTTATTTAGTCAGTTTTTTATGTTGTTCAGGTCTAAACTTAAGACTCGTCTCTTTCAACTTGCTTACCCACTGTAACTGTGACAAAATCCTAGCTTTATTTTGCCTGGACTTGCCAGGTTCTGCTTCTCCGTGGGTAGAGCACAGGATTTGTGTCTTGTATACCAGGTGATGCCCATGGTCTCTACTGCTTGGTTACCTCACTCTCAGTTGCTGTTCAGCTGGAGTCCCTTGTTACATCGCTACAATGACAACGACCTACCAGCACTAGCGAGCATTCCCCTCTGACCAGCAGAACCATAAGAAGCCCTCAGATACCTCTGCGCTGCCCTTACATAGTCACTGTTACTGCAGACACCTGCCTTGGCTCACTGGCAGCCAGTGGCAGGCCTCAACCCAGCTGGTGGGTCAACCAGCTCTTCTACCAGCATGTTCTTGCTTACTTTATTTCAATGAAACCCAGATGCTAATCTATATCAGGTCAAATGAGCTTTGCTTTTAAGTCTCCTACATCAGCAACAGAAGAACAGAGGGGAGTCTCTTTCCTCACATAATCTGTTGAAATGAACAAAAAACTGAAACAAAGGCCATTCTAGCTGTCAGACGTGCAGAGTGTTTGTAAAATAATTCTTTAAGTGCAATAAGGTACTCAGTCTCTTGCACTTGTTCACAGGATTTTACAGTATGTTACAGTATTTGTGTATGAGGTACATGTTGTCTTTCCAGGTCTTCAAAAGATGAATTTAATTCAAGAGTAGCATCTCTTTTGGAGGAAAAAATGTTAGAGAAGACTAATGCATCAAGTGAGAAAACATTTCAGGCGAAACAGAATGAAGCAAGTCAACTGATTTTTCTGTATCTTTTCAGTTATGTAATTTTGTTAGCTGAGTATAGTTAGCTGCTGGATTTCAAAAAGTACATGTATTGCATTTTATAGTATTTCATTGTAACAGAACATTTGTTTAGTATCTCTTATCACAGCTGCTTGATTGTGCAGCCCATTGAAGCACCTCAGATGAGTTGTATTAAATTGAGCCAGATTTTCTCTGTTCTCTTTCTTTGTCTTATAGTTTTATTCGATATTTTGTGACACCATGAAATGTGTAGAATCCTTCTCAGCCATATTAGATGGCTGAGGAGAATTCTTTCATCACTGGCCAGGTTTCAGATCCATGTAGCAGAGTGCTTAAATACTATGACTTTATATAGCTGAATCTTTGTCCTCACACTGTTATTCCATATATTTGAGTCTCTCAGATGCTTCATTTGCCTTCTTGTACTTTTCCTAGCCACTTTGTCACAGCTGTTGTCCGCTTATATCAAGTACCAAGGTAGGTAAACTTGTCCATAAACTCAACTTCTCATTGTTTATGAACTGTTTTACTTCAATCTATTTTCTTATCTTTGTGATTTTAATCTTTCTAGGTCCTACTATTGCTACTTTCTTCTGAGCATTAGATGTTGATTTCATCATGCCTAAAGTTCCATGTACTGTCCAGCAGGGTGATGTCATCCACAAAGTCCAGATCTCTTAGCCTATCACCATTCAATCATTTCAGTCCAGTGCCACTGCCCTTGGTCATCTCATATGAGCACTTATGATTTATTTATGCTACATTTTAACTTTGATCTGGTACAGGTGTTATTTTCGGAATTTTTGTCAGTTGTTCTGTCTCATTTAGGTATTGGTTTACTGATATAGTAAGTTGTGCATTAAGTACATGGAGAATTTATATGTTTTCAGACCTTGGATTCTATTATGAACATTGATCTTATACAAGAGAAATCAGCAGAAGAAATAGCTGAGGTTAGAGATTGAAACAATACGTAACTTAGTCTATCATATTTCTCTTTGGAACCTATGGTCATTCCTTTCTTAGGTCTTGGGGCAGGTACAAGTGCTGACCTGGAGACCAGTGCACTACAGGATGTTCTTTCTACTTTATGACTGAACCTCTGCCAAATATCACACCTTAAAAAGTTACAGTTCTTTATCAGTGACACTACTCACCTTATCACATGTAAGCAGAAGTGCAATCTTATCGATGAAACTCTGCTTGATAAACTCCATTGACTCACCATTAGCTACTGAATCAAGTACAAGATGGGGTTGCTTGTCTGCAACTGTCTTCACCATCTGGCTCCAGACTACCTCATTTGACTATTTGTGCCAATCTATGACAGCCCGTGGTGTAAGAGCAATGAAAAACTAAAATACTTGTATAATAATAATAATAATGATAATAGTAATAAATATGATTGTAATTTAGAATTTATGTAGTGCCACTTCAAGATAGACTTATCAGAGGCACTCCTGGCCCGATGTCCCAAAGCTGGTAGGAAATAATTAGGTTTTCAAGCGCTTGCGAAAATGAGAGGGAGAGCAAGAGGAGCTTCCGCCGAAGATCACCAGGCATGTTGTTCCATGAGGCAGGGCCAACGACAGCAAAACAACACTGCTATAGCAGTTCAAGCCCAGGGGATGACCAGGTCCCCCTGGACTGCTGACCACAATAATCTGTGGCCAGGGATGGTGGAAACTGAAGTTCTTGTAAGTAAGTCAGAGCATAAACAACTTGCAAGGCCAAGATTTTAAACTGCCCTCTTGAATTGGATGCCAGTGAAGTTTTCCAGCATGGTGTACTGCTTGGTGAGACTAAATGACTGGGTCAGGGTCTCCTATGGCAAGTTTATCTTTATAATCTGGATCTAACAAAACAAGCACACTGCCAGTTGGATGATTACTTCATCAAAGTTTGTATACGTAGCACGTGATTTATTGCACAGCAGCTTAATTGAAATGTGCTGAACTGCTGATTAACAGTTATTTCTACACAAAGGAGTATTTTCTTCTTCATACCTGTGTTCTGTCCCTGTGTCCTCTAGTCTGTAGCCCAATCCACAAATCCTGTGCCCAGCATCCTGCATGAATCTCAGTCTTCCTGTTGGTTTGTGGGTGCATTTTAATCTGTTTTCATACATATTTAAAAATGCTGAAACTTATTGACCAATTGCAGTAGTGGACAATAAACCTTTGCAGTCTTGCTACAAAGGTATAAATATTTATATTTCATAGGTTATTGATTTCAGAGACAAAATCAGAAACTGGAAACAGCATGAGTTTGTTATTGAGGTGTACTGAATGACCATTTGAAGTTCATATTTGGCCAAATAATAGGATATGTTGAATAATTTCGTCAGATAACAGGATATTTATATTTGAAAAATTCAAATAATTGAATTATATTGAATAATTCAACTCTGCCCAACCTCGTTACTGTATTGGCCAAATTTGGTGTGACTGCCTTTGTCCAATACTATGGCCAGCCCCTCCAGATGTGACACGCATTTATTTGATTTGGTTTGTGGTTGCACTTGTAACTGCAAATATATAACTATATATCTGATCGATTTGGTTGGTGAGCATTTCGGCAAATGGCATGAGAAAATTGTAGTCCATTGTTTAAAATTCTTGATATAGATGAGTTGAAAGCCGACTGCAGTCTTTCAGCTTTCAGATCTCACGTGGGCCTGGTGTGAAAACAAAGCTTTAATTAATTTTCCTAGTGGCTAACTATTTAGGATTTAAGCATCCAAATTTTTAAAAAGATACACTCAAAATCTGCAAGCTGTGAAAATGATGAGGCAGTTGCAAACTTCATGAGTCACAATCAATTTTAAAACAGCCAGCTGTTTTTGAAGTGGTGAAGAAACCAAAAGACAGACCCATAAGCAGCATTTCTTAAATGGAACATGGATGTTTGCACGTGGATTTTAATTTAATAACCGTCTTCTAAAACTTTTCTTTAAATCATATTTATATTTTCGGAAACTTAAGCGAGTATTTATATTTTGCTATATGATGATTAACAGTTTCACGTATACATAAATGTACTAAAATTTTAGTTTGTAATTCAACAGAATATTTGAAGGTGCTGTTTAAAGTTTTTACTATTCTTATGTAATTTATTTGTTTGAATATTTATATGGGACCTTTAAGGACCTCCTAAAGGTGCCATACAAACATTCATATTTGAATACATATTCAGCTTTAAAAATAACTCCCTATTTGTATTCAGCCAAACAGCAAATATCACTATTCTGTACACGTCTAGTTTATTGTGACTTTGAGATTAACCTTGATAAAGCACATCAATGTCTAGTTCTCAGGTTTCAGGGTATCACCTTTCTGCCTTAAACACAGCTATCAGCTTATGCATCAGACCTTTACCAGTTTCTTGATCTATGTTGCAATATAACAATGGTTTTGACTGTCTTCACAATAGACTTTTATTTGTTTTTACTGTTAGCCTAGATTTCGGTAACTTGGATTTAATTATTTAAGAATTGGATTATTTAATGTGCTACATTGTTTAAATTTCTGTGTACTGGTATTTGGTATTCTGTGTGTGCAAAATAGTCTGCTAGCTATGTTGGAGTAAATTAAGCAAAATATGATGCTACTTTCAAAGAACTTTATTGTGGATTGATGAACTGGACTTCAGAAAGATATGCAGTTTCTGCAAAAAGTGCTTATCTTAATTTGTCCTCATTTGTCTTCTTGTGTGACAGTTGTGGAAAAAGTATTTTGAGAACAAGGATGTCGTCTATGCCATTATACCGGTACTTCATTTAGCATATAATTCTTCTTTAGAGATTGTAATTTCCTTCTGTAGAATGTTGTTGAAGCTCTAATCTGAGTGATCATATCAGAGGCTTTCTAGTTATTTCAAGTTGTTTTCCTTAACCCTTTACCCGTTTATTAAAAATTTTCAGGTTCCGCCCACAGCGTTTATTTAATTTTGCATAAACATGGTGTTTTCAGGTGTGAACATTGCTGACTGTTTAACTGAAAAAAAATAAAATGCAAAAATGTTTTATTGTTATTATTTGTTTATGACATTTGTCTCTGGTCACAATGCATAAGAAATGAACCTGAAAATATGTATAAGAATTTTTTCTTTGTGTGATACACCTCAACCCATGGAACTACGCAAAGTGAAACATCACAATCAGGTTCTGACTCTTGAGTGTCTTCCTCTGCCTCAAAAAAACAATTATTGGATAAATCATACAAATCCTCTAGTAACAATAAGTTCAATTCATTAGATGAATCTTCAGCTAAAACCTGCTCTGGAATGAGGTTGACATCATGCATGCGAAAGTTATGTTTCATAGAAGAATTTGACGTTTTTAGGATATGTTTACAGAGAACCGAAACTATATTTTGCAACTGAAAATACCAATACTAAAAATAGAATGATGCCATTTGTTCCCATAGATGATCTAAATAATAGAGCAATCCAATAGTAATAATAAAAGCGGGATATTTCGGGGTAAACTGTAGCAGTAAGGTTAGGACTATGATCCGCGAGTTATCTCGGGGTAAACGCTGTGGACTTGATTACCGCCGGCGAGTATACTCGGGGCAAACGGGTAATGGGTTAAAAATAAATTGACTTTCACTGTTTGCAAAAAACAGTATTTATAAATTCTTTGGTATATGCTACACGTATAAATACTAGGCATTATTTTTGAAGCTTGATACAATAACTATTGTACATTTTTTAAGAGCTGGCCTGAAAGATTCTGAGCCCAAGTGTCTAGGGTTTGCTTCTCTGAGTTAACTGTAGCTGATCTTGATGTGTATCAAATGCCTATGATGTTTGTTTCTGTTTTCATGATGCATTAGCAACATTTTTATACTCTTGATTATCTGACTTGCAATAGTTGGATGTATTGGTAGCAGCTGAGTCCAAGGTTTTTATGCTGTGCATTCAGTTACTTTGAGTTCTGTCTTTCAGGCTGAAGAATACAAAGAAATTCAACTCAAGTCTAAAGAGTTTCCTGTTGTGAGTGAAGACACATGTGTAGTTCTTTATGACGATGTTTTGTTTAAATTTCTTGGTGATAATGAGAGGCACACGGCAAAGGCAGAATTAGTCAATTCAACTACATCTGGCCGATATCGTTAGCATACTTGTAACTTTTTTATGACAAATGAACTAAAAGCCAATTTGACTGCAGATCAGATTGTGCCTTTGTTTGAATCAAATGAATATTAAACGGCAAATCAGTGATTTCGTAGGCCCTAAAACCTGACAGTTGACAGGAATCGGGTCTTTTAAGTATAAAGTGTTGAACTTTTATCTGCCAAGAGTGTACATAGAAAAAATAAATGAGTTGCTGAGGGATGCATGGGCAACCCTAGAAATGTTTTACTTCTATTTTATTATCTATCGTTGTAGAAACTCAGACTTTTATTATTATTATTTTTTGCCAGAGGTAAGCATAATCCCTCAGGAAAATAAATTTTTGCTAGGATCTTTTAATGGGTATCTGGAAAATCAGGCCTTGTCCTCAGCAACATTGGAAAACATTGCCATGAATAGCAATGAAAAAGGAAACTGACCTCACGTGACTCTCCTGAGATGGCTGAAACACAACAACAGTCAACCTGACAGTGTTTTGAAGACGATAGGCAGAAAAAGATATGTCGATGGTAATCCTGAGTTTTTTTGTTTTATGTGTGGCAACATATTCTGCCACTGTCCTGCTGAATTTGCTCTGTGGGTGATGTCAGATGCCTCACAAGTGTCTACAACTGTAGACACTGTGGCATCCCAGGCCAGGAATTTACCTGCCATCTAGCGAATCATTGCCATCTGGGTGAAACAAGCCTATTGGTTCTTTAGTGCTATTAATATCAGCTTTCTGCAAGGCCTGCTAAATTATGTATTGATGACAAGATTATAAAGGGATCACCTGAAAGCCAATCTGCAAATGAGGCCGTGGTGGTCATGAGGGTCAGGTAAATCCCCACAGCAACATTGATGAGGGCTGCAGAGGTCAAAGCCCAATCGAAGGCCAACTGCTACTCGCACCGCCTCATTGTTCAAGCAAAGACCACATGATGAGATGGGAAGAGCGGTCAGCCAGTCACCAGAATGGGGCAGCTGACTGCAGCCAGCTGTGCTTGATCTGTCAGTTTTTTGGTGCTTGCCCAATGTACCGACCTATCCACTTCAATCAGAGGCCCATCCACCCTAGGTTGCCTATTTTGTTGGCTGTGGGTCGACATTGGATGGAAGTGTTTTTCTGCCAACCATCATCAGATCACCCAGGTGCTTATAAGCAGATGTAAGGCAGTGACTGAGAATGGCAGTTCAAGGGCGATCACAGTTGAAGCCAAAAAAGCAGAAGAAACAGGGCAACCCAACCATCCTCATACCAAATCCGCCATGTTGTGTGGGTATTGTTGCCTGCAAATGGTGAGTTTTGCCAACTTTGATATTGACATTGGACTTGTGGCCTTGTGTGGTGTTTGTCAAACCATTCCAAAGTGGTGGAAACATAAAGGAAAGCAGCAGAGCAGGTGGCTGATCCTAAGTGCACCAGAATAAAATTATGCCGCTTGAAGAGTGGTTTTGTGTATCTTTTGCCTTAATTTTTTTATTTTGCCATTTGCTTTAGTTTGTTTATCCACTTCCTCGAGGAGAAGGGTACGAGTTCTTCGTGCAACAATGGAATGGAAATGGATGTCACTTTACACCACTTCTTAGTTACCAGGTATTAAAAAAGCCTCCTCATCATCAGTTGTTGTCTTCTTTTATCTTGTCACATTTTGAGGACAGTTTTTGCTCGTCCTCATCGACATAAAGTTACTGTTAAGTGAAACTTAGGGCTATGTGGTTAGTTTGATAAAGAGGCATTGGTAACTGTTGTCTGTTAATTACTTGAGCAAAAGTGAAAAAAATAATGTTTAGTTGTCACAAACTTTCACCAAGTGTTGTGACATTTTCTTCATGGAAGGTGAGCTTTTATAAATCTTTGCTTGTTTCTTAGGTACATTAAATTTAGTGCAGATGGTTATGAATCAAATGAATGGCAGTGTTATAGTATGATTAAGGGAATTGCAAATGATTTGTAGTTAAAAGAAATGCAACTGGTTATTAATTAATAAATTGAAGGGTTATGGTCACAATATATGTAAATGGTAAAAATGTAAAATTGTAAAATTACTTTATCTGATTTTATTTTGAGAAGGGATGGCTGCATTTAAAATTGTGAAATGACTTTTTGTTTATGAAAGACTTGTTATTTTGTGCCTTTAGACACACAAAGAAAACTCTCCAGCATGTCTCAGCCTTAAACACTACACAGAATTAACAGATGACAAAGGTAAAATAGCTTTTTTAGTGGAAATCGCAAATTTCTTTAATGATTTGATAACATTTTTGATGATCATATTCGTGCATTCTGTTCCTTGTCCTCCTCTTCCTCTTTCATATGTCTTTGAAATGTCTGTGGTCTTTTATTCTGGACTTTTATCTGGTTTGCAGTGTAACAAGAATCTGTGGAAAGTTCCACTGATATGGTGGTACCAAATTATACTGCTTAGTGACAGAGGGCATGTGTGCACCAACAGTTTGCCCAGGTTCGTTACACGGAGGTTAACCCGCAACCGCATGATCAAATGTGTTGCTGATAGAACACTATGTCGCACGTGATAGGGTGGAGCCATACCAAGTAATTGAAATACTAAGTAAATGAGGAGGTGGATGCAGCTGAAGAATGCACAAATATATGGACTGGCCAACAAGTACTTGCCTACTTACTAGAAGACATATACCTAAGTATGTACGTACTTACCTGTGTGTCATGTTATTACATAGATAGCATAGTCGTGTGGGTGTTTGTGCGTGTGTGTGTGTGTGTGTGTGTGTGTGTGTGTGCCTGCTCCCTTGTCTCTGTCCTTGACCTTCTGCTTAGCCAAGTGCAAAGAAGTTACTTTGTTATTGTTCATGAAGCATCGTCAGTGTTTTAGGCCATTATTTAACACTGTAATCTACCAGATTGAATTTTGTGCATTCTTCAGCTACATAAACTTAATTACTTACTTAATTTAAGAATTAATTATAAGGGCACAGTATAACAATTAACAGGGCTTAGGTGCGCACACGTAAAGCACGCTTGCACCTCACCGTTAATCTGTTAATGTTCAGAAAAAGATAGGCTAGCATCACGTCACTTGCTACTTTCTGATAGGATGTGGTGGAGCATTTGAATCTTTTATTAGAGCAATTCTTTCAAATTATTAATGTATTTTTAATAATTGTCAAAAACTTTGTGCTGAATTCAGTTGTGCTTTTGGGAAAATCCACCTTTTACTAGGTTGAATCACAACAAACCAACCCTGACTAAACATTGTTGGAATTTTTCATTAGTCATTCTACCAACAGTGAAGATATCCACCATGAGACCACCTTGTATTTTTATGATGAATTGACAAGTTTTAACCAGTGTATTGCTTAGAAAGATTGATTCTGAGGCTGTGTTGGTAAATTTGTGATGATCATAATTTCTGCTGGCAAAAACTTACTATGCTGGATTGTTTTATTGAACTGCTTGGCTGTTTTTTCTTAAGGCATCGTATTAATGGTTGGTCACCCAGATATGAACCTGTTGGTAAGTACCTTGTTTCTCTTAGACTTAATCTTATCCAATACGCTGTACCCTACTATAAAATGCGTTGATATAACACAAATTCGGACATAACACAGTTGTGGCCGTGGATCCCAAATTTACCTGTGCATACATATGTAATCTTTGCAAGAAAAACTCATACAGTGAAATTTTGATCACAAAATACCTAATCAGTGACCCTTGCCATAATGTGGTAATTGACATGGAACCCAAATCTCATTTTATAGTGAGGGTACCATGTATGCTCTTCTGAATCAGAAATAATAAAGTAGCACTAACGTCATCTGGATTCAAATCTAAAATTAGACTACTTAGATGTAAATTTAATTAATTTTTGAACTTGACAGTAATCTATATAGACAGTGATATTGTATTGTGGACATTTGTTTATAGTGGGGCTTAGTGGGGGTGTCAGTTCTAGTGAATGACACTGGCACAGGAGATCTGACGTGGATAAATGAATATGCTTGTAAGTAATGGAGATCCACCTGCTAAAGGCGACTAATTGGGGCTGGCTGGGTAGGCAGAGGAAATCTTTTGGGAAACTGTATAGGGTCTAAAGAGTGAGACAGGCACAGCCTGACTGACAGAGAAGGCTGGCTGAATGGCCGGCTGGATTCAGTCCTGTCTTCAGCTCTCATTGGCATGAAGGCTGAGGAGTATTGGCTGGGGCATCAGCCGTGGGAGGGGCCACTGTGGGCACCAGAGTATCAGGCCTGTATGAGGCAAATGGAAGGCCCATCTTGCTCTCTCTGATTCTTCTGGCAGTGCAGTAAGTTGGTTCTCCTGGTGGCATATACTGGTGATGTTGGTGGCTTCTCTGATATGCTGAGGAGGCATTTTTGGGCTGGTCGGTTGTCGTCTTCACAGTCAGAAGCATGAACTCGGTCTAGCAACAAACAAGGGTGAGCATGCTAACCAGTGTTAAGATCTAGTAGAAGCCCACTTTTTGTGAAGTAGTTAAGATAGTGAGATGCTTGCTATCTTGAAGAGAAAAGGGCCAATGTCTGAGGTTTTATCTGTCCATTTCATTTGAGCTCAAGGACCAACATTTGAGCTCAAGGACCAACAGTCTTTTTAGTATCATTTGAGTGGCAACCAAGCCATTAATTTTATTAACAACCCCTTTTAAGGGACAGTATTATGTTCTTGGGAGGCAGGCCTTAAACCAGGTACAGTATATTTTCTGTAGAGTTAACAGATTGATTTCTATGTGTAGGAGAATCAACTGCCTGATTGTGATGTGTAATACAGCATTACATTTAAATGTGTTGTTCTGTTCTATATGATTTCTATTTACATAACCTAAAGCTGTCCTTCCCTTTCAACCAAGATAATTCCCCTATGGGGTCATGAGATGGACTTGCAGAGTATAGGGCCGAACTCCACAAAGCTGAATCCCGACCCACTGGCAATGGGTTGGCGCATTTCCATGGGATGCAGAAGTTTTCAGCATCATCCTGGCATGTGGGCCCTTTAATACAGTGAAGCCAGGGGGAATTGGAACCTGGGAGCTCCAGTAAAAATATCATGTCACCATCAGCCAACTTGTCTAACAAGACGTTATTCTGTGTAATTGTAGCACATTGTCGGACTTTGTGGTCAACTGAGAAAGCAGTTATCTCACAGATTTTTCACAGGAAAAACACATGGGCCTAAGACTTTCTTCTATTGGTCTATCAAAACCCCAACAGCTATTTGTTTCAGATAGGGAACATTTGGACAAGTAGTTCATCATCACCCGCTTTCTCATTTATGTGCTGTTTAACAATATTGTGCATTTCAGGCATTAAGCCACTGAACTACAAGGAGAAATTATGTCATAGCTTGCTATGAAGGTCTGGATTTTATATCCGATAGATGACCTAGATGACCATGTGAAAATGATAATGACTCGGTAAAAAACCGTCCATTGTTGAGAATGCAAAATGAAGCCTGAACACTTCGATCTGAACTTGTAAATTTTGAAAGAACAGACATTTCATTCAAATTGCTTAATGGGATATCTTCTGGCAGTAGACATTATTTCATCATTCTGTTTGAACAGTTTACTTTTCTTGTGGATTGTGAATTTAGAGGCTTGGACCAAAATTTGTGATGGATGAAAGATTTCTAAATCAGTTGGTTTGTTTTCAGAGTGTGAGCGAATCACAACTTCTGGCTCTGCAGTTGAAGATGTATTATGGGATACAGAGTGGACTCAAGTTCAATCTCGTTCGAGTTTTCAACAATTCTCCCAACACATTTAGATACATGGAACTCATCAAGGAATTTGAGAACTACAAAAAAGATGTAGAATTTAAGAAGAAGACAACTTTGTAGATACTAATTTTTTAACACTTGATGTTCATCCAGATGCATACAAACAAGTTGTGACAAAATCTTGACAGAGTTTACCTTTTACTGAGAAGAGCAGCAAGCTTTGTGGAATTAAATTTCTCTGAAACAGCCATTCTTTATTTCCTTCATTGTTCTGTAAGCCTGATATAATGCAAAGGTAATTGTAATTAGAAAGTGCTATTTGTAAGTGGTGGTTCAAGACAGACTAGGTGCTTTGTTTGCTAGCCTTCTTCTACATCAAGTTCTCTACCTTAGTGCCATTCCTGATTTTGTTAGGCCTCCTCCTTCAGCTTACCATATCCATCCACCATTTCCAGTCTAGCAGCATTTGTCAAGGTCTTCCTCTTCTTTTCTTTCCTTCCATTCTTCCCTCTATGATATCTCTCAGAAGGAAATCACCTCTCAGTATGTGTCCAATGCATTTCGTTTGTCTCGTAGCCATCAGAGATCTTTTCTCCTCCACCCATTGAAGCACCTCTTCTTTTATAACCTCTTTTTAGTCATTGCAACTTTTGAGGGGCCAAGACTACTTTGAAGACTAAACAATTTCAGATGACTTTTTAGTCATTGAGACTTTTATACCAGTTTTCTTCTTTCTTCTGAGTACATATTTAGTCATCTGTTTTATTGGCCGTTATCCTATAATGGTCAATAAAAACAGATGACTAGCTCAGTCCTTAGCCTCCAAAATCAAATGGGGTACTTGTATACATACATACATACATACATACATACATGTACATAGTGTCAACTGTGAACCATGTATGGGACTCGGTTGCATTCTGCTTTGTATGCAAGAACACAGCAGTGGTGAATGTCGGCGGTTTGAACATAATTTGTTTGCAGATGAACATGATTTTAAGTGAACTGTAGCATCATTGAGGAGGCTAGGAGAGACTTTGATAAGTTATTAGACACTGTGTAAATGTTCGTTTACACACGTACATGCCACCACTGAGCGGAAGCGGGGCTGCTTGGGACAGTCGTGAGGCAGCGCTTGGATAGACTTTGTAGTGTGAACATGTGCTAAAGAAGTTTAACCTGCATCATGCTATTCGTTGCTCAGTCATATGTTTACAGGTTTTAACTGTCTGAACATTTGGTCAGCGCATAGGTTATTGTCGCCGGTTCCAGAATGCACATAGCAGCAAGTGGGCCTACATCACTCTACCTATACATAGGGTCTGTCCAGTAGTGAGGTCAGTTGTCTCGACTTGCTTATTGTGCAAGATGATGTCATAGTCATCCTTAAGCCTCCCATTAGTTTATGATTATGGCCTGTTAGCATAAGAACATTCTGTTCCTCTGCTCCTGCCTGCTTATCAAAATGTTTGAGGTTGAAGTCTGTTCCGGGAAGCCTCCCTCCAGAGGCTGCTCATCTTTACCTGCATAGGCCTATCTTTCCTATACAGAACTGTATGAACCTGTGCTCAGCATCATCAACTGTCTGCCTCGGCCACATTCTGTTCGTATTAGCAACAACATCACTGCGTGGTTTGACATGGACTGCAGAAAGATGCATAGGACTGTTGGGCCAGCCAAGCACCATTTCAGCTGAACAGAGCTGGACAAGGACTGCAGTGAATGAATTCAGCTTCAGCTATGGCTGAAAAAACACTCCTTCCTTTCAAAACAAGGAATGGTGCTGCTGGAAAGTCTGATTGCCCATCACACAAAGGACAGCTGGAGGCTGTGGAATAACATGTTCACATGCTTCTGGGCCCTTTGAGTGCATGGCAGTTTCTGTTGTTTACTGCAGGGGAATAACTGCACAAATGTGACTAAGAAAGTCTTAATAATAATGACGGTAATCATAGTCACATGCAGTGACAAGAGCTGATTATATCTGGGTCTGAGTCATATTCATTGTTTATATTGTACTGTTGCATTTGACTCTGTTCAGCAAACATTTTCAAGCTATCTTAAAACAGTTGCTTAGATAAATTTTATGCTTGCAGCATTTTAATGAGTACCTTAAAGGCATTGCATTAAGTGTATTCAAATATACATACATGCCTGCACGCATCCATGCATACTTATGTACATTATATTAACGAACAACTCTGAAAATATGCTGTCATTTTGCATTTGTGCCCTTTTTCTGCAGCTTCTTTCTTCACAGCACCAAATTTCTTTTGCATCATGTTCATCCCAGTACAGTGTATATAGAAAACAAAATTTTCCTGATTACAAGTTTGCGTGTGTTGTTTTCTGAAAGAATAAATTCAAACATTGCAGATGGATGACTTCCAGTTACAGATAAGGAATGAAGAAATTTGGATGAAAGCATTTGACTTTCCAGAATATAGAATAACTACACAGCTCCTTAAATGTCAGTGTTTGCTCCAGCAGAAATTGCTGAATTTAGGCCTATTTATTTCTAAAGGTATTATAAATTAATATTTAATATCTGACAGAAGGTCTTCTGTGTAGTGCAGTTTATTCCAAGATGTTATTGTTTATTTTACGTTTCAGTGCATTCCTTTTTCTATTTTCATCTGAGAACATTTATCCTGTTCCATTCTTGTATCATGGGTCAGTTTGCCGGGACATATCCATTGTCTCTATGAGACATTTTATCCTAGTTATTGTATCCACGAACATTTTATCCCGTCGCAGGAAGAAAGTGACAGTCACGATTAGGCCTAACGGTGAAGAAAGCTCACGCCAGAGTGTGGAGTTCTAGACCATGCGCACAGGAGCTTGGACTCGAAAGCTGAGCAGTGAGGCTTAGTAAACAAAGTCATCACGTTAGGCCACAACCTTCCTAACCTTGGTTTAGGTAACAAGGTGTTATGATTTTGTTACGATAAACTTTTGTTGCAAACCACCCTAACACTTAGGCCAAAATGATTTATAATTGATAAAAACTATGCTGTAACATCATTAAGTAAAAGTTGTCATTAGACGGACTAACGAGAGTGAAGTTGTGAACCTTCTTGAGTGAACTACTAATAAATGGGATTTGAAAATAGATGGAGCATTGTGGGCAATGAACTTGGCTAGTTATAAAAATGTGTAATGTCATACAAATTCTTGTAATAAACTCCTAATTTATATAAATTCAGAAGCACATGTAGCTTACTTACAACTTAATCTCCGAATTTCTTAAGCGTCCAGAAGCTAAGTCGTCATGTCATGTCATGTCAATTCGTCATCGTCGCGTCGCGACGGTTGACTACATGATAGGATCGTCTTCGACCAAAGCCATCTATTGCGCGCAGCATCCAACAACCTGGTTCCCGACAAGCCAGTCCATGCCGAGATGTTGTCAATCCAACTTATCTTTGGCATTCCGCGGCCTCGGTTCCCCTCAACAAGACCGATCATAACACTACTCTCGATGGTGTCATGAGGATGTCTTATCACGTGCCCGAAATAACGCAACTTGCGGGCCTTAATGTGACCCAGCAGCTCGTTTTGCACCCCTGCCAGTTGGTACACCTGTTCATTGGTCATCTTCTTTGTCCAGGCAATCCGCAGTAACTTTCTGAAGCTAAGTCGTGGAAACCAGCTAATTCACCGGTACCCAGCAATAGGCCTAGGCTACATAAATAGGTAATATCTGTATTCTAAGTCCTATTTTATAAGTGCAAAATATGTATTTATGTTGCAAACGAAGTTTAGGGTTTTTCTGTTTCTTGTAACTTTAATTGACTAGAAGAAGTTCAGCCAAGGGTTGACGAGTGATGGCGTCATCGTCAAGATCTTCTGCATTGCCGAGAGCCGTTGACCCTCTTGCAGGCTTTGGCGACGTCGTCTGTTGGCACACAGTGTACAGAAGCTGGGCTTCTTCAGTCGCCGTCTCTTGGGCCGATGTAGCAGTAGGCCTACAAGACGGCACTGCCTCATGCACGGTGACCTGTGAAGGCAGTGGATGGCCGTCAGTAGTTGCAACACTGTCGCCGAGTTTCTGTCGGTCGCTGAAGCAGCGGACGGTTGTTTGTCTGACCTTGGAGCAACTGGAGTTATTGGCTTGGTCATCCTTTGTCCGGTCATCGTCATCGGTCGGATGACTTTGTTTGGTGGCTTCAGTGGCGTTGTTCAATGACCAGTGAATACTGATCTGTTCTATGTTTGTGACGATTGATGTCTGTCTTTGCTTTGACGAGAGCTTTCTGCCGTCTCTCCAGCGACGTACGCGCTTCTCAGCAGCATTCTGGACCTACGAAGACGACACACGCAGCACTGTCCACTTAGTCCGCATGAATTAGGCGTTGAAGAGACAGATACATTGATACAGACAGCAAATGCTCTGCAACATCCTACATGAAGAGATATATGTATTTGTTTATCTAGCTATTTGTTTAGCGCCTTTCAGAACCTCACTAGGGTGCTAATCGTGGATTTCTAATAGATCCAAAAAAGATGTGATTTAATGCAAGTCGAAAATGTTTCTTGAGCTGTAGGCCTATGTTCCGGAAAGGTAGGCCTACGTATTTCTAATGGAAGACTGTTTTGGGAGGACACGGTCCAATGCACGAGAAAGCACGATGTGCCCGCATCGTCGTACGAAAGCGTGGGACTAACAAGTCCCCACGGGACGCCAACGCAATTATAGTCGCCCCGGATGGCTAGAGACGGAAATGCAGAGCTTTTTGATGACGATTCTGAATATAGGCCTAATCCTGTCCACGTATGGCATGCGAAGTACAGCTGAACGTCGTCATCATACAGGTGAATTCGGCTCCAAGAGCAGAGATGCTTTTGATAAGATCAGCTGTATAGGCTACAAATGTACAGAAGGGGCTGGATAGGCTACACATTTACAGGAAGGGATGGAGGACTGAGCCCTGCGGAACACCGAATGCAATGGGTGATCATACTGAAGCCAATTACCACCATCATTGCTCGTCGACTCGCGAAACAGCGAGGCCACTGCAATGACTGGCTCACAACTTCATGCGATATGCTTAACCTGGTCAGCAGGATATCGTGATCCACCGTGTCAAACGCCGCGCTCACGTCCAGAAGTGTGATGTCGATGATGTCACTCATCAAAGATAAGTCCCAGAAGAACGTCCCGGTCGAGTGGCCTTTTCTGAAGCCCGATAAGCATCAGGTTGCATGATTCCAAATATCGCAACAGCTGCTGCGCAGTTACTTTCTCAATAACGCTAGAGAGAAACGTAGGGTTAGAGATGGGCCAGTAGTTTTTTATATTAAATATTAGAAATTAGATATAGTCTATAACGATAATTTAGAATTCTCCCTACCAACCGAGCTATACAACGGACAGCTAGCTAAAGCGCGACTGAGTAAGGGACCTCTAAGATTATAGGGCTATTACCGCAGTCATCCCCGGAGCAAATTAATTATCCGGGTCCATTCCAGGCTACTTGATTGATGCTTGTATGATGGCACGCCCATGACATCGCGTAAAATCGAGCGTCTTAGTAGTGACGGATGATACCAGGGTGAAGGGGTCATTGTAGAATTCACCGATTGGACCCATTGCGCAGTAGACGTTTGCAACAGTATTTAAGAAGACAATCTGGCCAAGAGGAGGATAACTCCGCCACTGCCGTACTCGGGCGGTGCCAGTCCCAAGCCTGGGTAAAGGAGGAGGGCGACGCTAATCATCTTCGTTATGACACAGCGTCGTTAAACAGCAACTACACAAGAGGAGGATATGCAGAGCGTTTCTGCCTGCGAGTGGACATCGATATCTAGTGAGAATATAATATAGGTGACGGTGAAGCTGCCACCAGCTATTTAGCGATCTAAGGTTCCGCAGCGGTGAACAGAAAACTGCATCTCGCTTGATGCAGTCAAGTTTGTCGACACACATACACGACAGTAGTTATAGCATATTGTCGACACACTTCAGGGTTGAGCCATTCTCGTCGTCATCTCCTTACCTCAGTGTTGAGGAAGCAGTAGAAGAGCGCCACAAAGAGACCCTGAAACAGATTAGAAATACACGGCAGTTAATCGCAAAAGCAATGTCACTAAAAGAAGGTGTGTCGGTAGGAAATCAGGCAGACAGAAAGGAAGACAGAGAGACAAATATGGTCGCCGAAGCTCAAAAGTCTACAAAAGTCATGCCCGAATTTGAGAGGATCAAAAAAGCTCTAGGCCTCTAAATAAATGACAAGCTGCACGCCCAACTAACGTGATCAGTTGAGAAACATTCGTTTAATGCAGGAAATTCTCCTTTTCTTATCCATTATTCCTAGTCTCTCTCTCTCTCTCTCTCTCTCTCTCTCTCTCTCTCTCTCTCTCTCTCTCCCTCTCTCTCTCTCTTTAGCTATAGCTATAGCTATAGCTATTTACCTATTCAGGTAAAGGTGACAGTTATTGTTTTCACTGCTCTAGAGAAATTCCTTACAATCGCAGCCACAGGCCTTCAAAGATCTTTCGGCTGAAGCGCAAAGACAACCTCAACAATCAAAAACACAACTATTAACGCCTCAGTTTGCGTTGGCATTCATATAACGACCACGAAAGTATGGAGGGCTGAGTTAGCAAGGATGGCCTGATATTCAATGGATGGTCATCCATTCACGTACTAGCCGAGCTTCACTTACTGTACCAGTGCTTGCCAGCGTCGTATCTGCGGCATTAAGCCGCCACCAGTGCTCAGAGTATTCTGTATAAGCTAATAGGCTATATTTTATTGTCACCGACGTACTGTACTTGATCTATGGTTTTGAAACAGAGTAAGAACGAACCTGTGCTGACTGGAAAAAGGCGTTGATATATTTAAAGACGAGGTGATGACTCTGCGTCCATATGAACAGCATGTATGTCAGGCCAAGCAGAGGAAACAGAATTAAAGTTGCTTTGGTCGCCTTCCTACAATATCCTGGTTTTTATTTCATTTCGTTTTCAGAAACAACTTAGAGATAATTGAATCAGTCATGTGAATGAAAAACGCGGTTATTTATTATTTTTACTCGAAATAAAACTGGAACCCTCAGGAAATGAGAAATTACGAACAGGAATGGACATAGGGGCCTACTTTTGATGATCTTTGGAATATCAGCCTCGTTGTAGATATCAAGACCATGCGGATCGCTACCGAAGGCTGTGGCGCTGAACAAAGTTGGCTTTCGGTCTCTTAAATCATCGTAGAGCGATGAGCCAGCTTTAAGACAAAGATGATGATGGTGGCGATGATGATGATGATGATGATGATGATGGTGTTGTTGTTGTTGATGATGGATCGTCGTTTTGTCTTAAAATCTGCCATCAACCTTTGTGGGACAAAAACTTGCCAAAGAGTAGGCCCCCTATCAACGGCATTGAGAAGAAAATTCAGTCACGATATTTACATCTATTGATTGTCGACGCAAGAACTTGTACAAAACCCTACGCTCAAATCCATAAATTGCTATCGTCAGAAAAATTAGCGCCATTTGCAACTCAAACGAATACGATGCTTTACCGCCTTATCAACAAAATACAAAACAACTGTATTCCTTTTCGTTATTGTAATTATAAAGTCATATGACCCCGCTTCGTAAGAATCTAACCAGAGGCGCTAATCACGCTATCCTAGCCGATTTTAAATGTTGTTGAGAACAGAAAGTTTATCAATTAGCAAGCAGAGTTAGGATAACTAGAAACGTCACGAGTGGAGGGCTCCAGCAGGCACGTAGAGCAGCAGGCACCAACAGATTCGCATCCAGAGTTGACAGACGACGCCATGTTCAAATTTTCTGGAACTTATATCTGACTCGCAATTGCCTGGCTTCCAAGAGTTATAAGGAAAACCATACCCTACATCGTGCTTCGAGTTTTTTTAGCGTGCAGTAATATGTTGTCTGGGGTAATATGTAGCATGGTCTTATATTTACTTTACGATGCACAAAGCAGACAAACAACGTAAACCAAATTTTTTTCCAGTTGAGTCCAAATCAAAGGCGTTTGCTTCAAAAAGATGACTTCCTAACCGACGTCGTCTGCAAATAAATTTCTAAACAGAATATTTCTGGTAGACTTAATGTAATTCTGGACTGGATGCCAGTCCGTGAAAAGGGGCTGAACAACACTGCGAGACAAAAAGCCTGACGAATATAAATAGCAGTGAGCGATTGATCATTGTATTTACCTGTAGAGGCAGTTTTGCGATAAGTGTGAGGCTCTGAGTTTCATTACAAGAGTCCAGACGATGCTCATCAGAAACAAAAGATTGACCTGAATAAACAAGTTTTGAGATTCAAGGCAACTTCAGGCGAACTCGTAAAAATACAGAAATACTGGGAGCAAACACACCGAGAGGAAAGTGAAAAAGAAGATTGAGGAGGAAGAAAAACAAAAAGATTTTGTGAAAAAAAGAAGATGACGATAGCGATAACGCATTTTATCACAGTCATAAGGATATTGACAGTGATGATGCCTGTCCTCTGCACGTAGCCTACGACCGTTCGAAGGATATCCTGATGTGCGTCGTCTTCCATCTACTAAGGACTGATAGACAGTGGAACAACGTGTGCCATCGGCAGCGGACCTTGTTACCTATCGTCTTTCATCATTCTCGATAGAACGCAATTCAGGAACTCTGAACTGTCATCTGTCACCTGTAGTTTGGAATCCATTGGTTGGGCTCTGTACATGTATGGTTCGAATTCAGATCGATCAAAGATCGATCTTTGGGTCAACTGGTCATGCTTTTCGCTTATCATATCATATGCTACACACTCTGCAGATCGTAATGCCAGCAGCAGCAGAAGCACCAAAGACTGGTGCTGCTCCGAATTACATCGGTCAGCTGCGTGTTTTTGTCTCCACGCAGGCGGTCGTCATTAACTACTTTTTGCAAAAGGTGGTTACCTTCTTTGGTTAGGCTCTACGTGTGTGCGAGAGTTTGTCAGTTGCGACGTTTTAGTTATCTTAGCAGTATTTGCTTCTAAACGAACTTTAACACCACCTAGGCTAGCGTAGAAAGCGCTTTTGTGAGTTATCTAAAAGGCGCTATATCAAGAGTCTAGATACTTGAATACATATTTTAAGGTGGCCAATTAAGGAGCTCTGTAAATAGGGACATTCGCGCGCACACACATATATATACATATATATATATATATCTATGATAAAACCAGCGACAGCAATAGGCCAATTACAAAGGACTGTAAAAGTGCCTACAGTAGCATACATATTCCATATTAAGAAGGCTTTCTGGTAAGGAGGTGGAACGGACAGTAACAGAATGATGTCAACAATCTATGTACCGATGCAACAGACACTACGTTCAGATTTAAGGCGCAAAAAATTGACCATTATTGCTTATAGAGAGGTAAGCCCAAAAATATCATATGGGGTGGCTATGGCCATCATAGATCCACGATACACATACCTAATCTAATATAATATAATGACTTCTATAGCGCCGTTATTATAATACCCAAGGCTTCAATAAAAGAAATGAAATCGCAAAGATCCGTTGGAGAAGCCAAGCCATTTCCGGTAGAGGTAAGAGAAACCAGAAGTTAGACTACGGTGGTGAGCAAGTTGAAACAAACGAGCATTGTGTGTGTATATACTGTATATATGTATATATATATACATGCATACATACACTGACTGTGCATAGAGGACTGCAGGTGCGATGTAAGGGTTTCTGCCGTAGCCGTCCTGGTGCATTAGCCCACGAAGAACTCCGTGTCTCGTATGCTTCAAGAGCCACTGGCGTCGCCCTAAAGCCCTGCTTATTGTGGCAACATACGCTATCTATTACGCAGTCGCTAGCTGGCGTATCTTATCAAGCCATCTTCTTATAAGGATACGATGGAGAGAACTTTGCCAATCACGACCACTAAGCGGACCTATGCCCGTTGTATCAATAGTACTCGACCCCTTGAATCACTAACGCCAGTCACCTGAACTCACCTGTTCTCCTTTGCTTAACACTCTTGCAGTCATCTGCATCTTTGCTCAACAAACACTTCATTTAGACGAGCCTCCTCCATCAACTAATAACGACGCCGCGCCTTACAGCGACAGGCACTCATTTCCAATTAACGTATATCAATCAGTTCTAGTCACACGACCACATTGCACAAGAAACAATACATCCAGGAACAGTAAATATTAGTTCAGCATATAAAAATATCGGTTACACTGAAACAATGGTAGTCTTTAAGGGCGTTGGACTACAGCCGTCCAGTATATAGAAACCACAGCAGCAACAATGATTCAGAATATTCAGCAGGACTGGCATTCGTCCATAGACGGGCAGTTTACCTCTGATACTGATGAATGATCCTGCACAGACCTGGTGGCGTGAGGTCTGTCAGAATGGGGTGCGTAGGCCTTCTCTTAAGTAAGTGCCACTCGTTGAACTAAACCATGTGCTGTGAGCTCTTCATTCGAGTGTAGTCATTTTTCCTTCTGAATGCAACACGAACCAGGAACTCTGAATACGTTGTCACAGCTGGTTTAGTTCTACGCTAATGGAACCTTTTCCAGCTGCTGCAGAAGAAATTCTTGCTCCTCATGAACTCTGTAGCATCCTTTTAAGCTGGCGAGGAGCGCCTTCGAAAGTAGATTTAAAGGAGCTACAAAAATGTTCTGTTACATTCCATGTCTTTATATTGTTTATTTCTTATGCTTGTAGATCAACGCCATAATTATTCCTTCCCAGCATTTGACGAAGCAACCTTTCATCCTTGCTTTTTGCGCTTTGTTTGATAAGTTTCCCGGTTGGTTCAGTTCGTCAGTTACTGGATGAATCACCATAGTTGTCAAGCGAAGACAGAGGCTTTTGAACTTAGACAGCTCATGACTGAGTAATCAGACATTTCACTTGATTTCCTCAGTTTGAGATGGACAGAAGAAGGTCAGCCGACTCCTCGGAAGTTGAACTAATAGCCCATGACTTAACAGGACTAATCCAAAATTTGGGTTTCATTTAAAGATGGAATCTTAGGTCTACAGTTTGACGTGTTTCGTTCCGAAGTCCAGCTAATGACCATCCAAGTATCACATAATAATGAGTAACAAATTGTGTCTGTAGCTTTTGCCTTTGCAAAGGTTAGCTAGAAAATCCTCACAAGGTCATGCCCCCGATGACTTATGTCATTGGCTGTCACTAACGACCCTCTGATCAGGGCTTGTGGCGTCTGCTCCATCCCAACAAAACCATTAACGCAATTTCTCCTTCTTTTAGCCATTTTCACATTTCTCGAATGTGATAGCAATACAGCAACTTGATAACAACACAGTGACCTATGCATGTCGACCACGGACAGCATATGAGCAAATATTTTACATAAAATTCATATCGAAAATGGCTTATATGCCTATTCTATTGCTTCATACAAAATTTAGTGTACAGTATACTCCTGCATGAATGTGGCCTCATTCAAGTTATAATTATATTATAAAACAGTCAATTGTGTGCACACATCAAAGGCTGATCACAGAAAAGCCATTAATAGGCATTACCTGTAAATATATTCAATCCTATTCCGTTGGTTTATGATCGCAGTTGCTCACCTTTTGACGAGTTTGTAAGTCTGTCAGTGTAATTCAGTAAGTCATAATGAAAAGAGTTGCAGTTAAAGCCTAAGCTGAGGATATCATTTTCGTTTGCCGCCACCTATGCTTCGCTATATATGCCCCTAGCAAAGTCTTCGGTTTGTCGAGACTGGTTATGCCATATAGTTTGTAATAATTATTGTACAATTTGAAACAATTTCAGCATGTTCATTATGAGTAAGGTATGACCGAAGTCATTAGAGAGTAAGAAATGAATATGTTAGACTCACGAAAAGGACGAGAAAAATAGGCGCAATGAGAACGAAATCGTAGGTGAAATTGCCATGCGGAAGCCAACATCTGCAAAAAGCAAAACGTAAACAATGTCAGCGAACAAACGAACTCTGCATAAAAACTAGTTTGCTGTTTTTTCTCGTGCACCACAGACAGCTTAACCATCGTCGTTGTCACCATCATAATAGACTACAACGATCTAGCTCTCCGATTCACATTGCATGTAAAAGTAAAGATTCCATGTCCGATAGTGGAACGTAGGGGTGGCGCTCAGATCCTGCCCTTCGGCCTTTGAGCAGGCAGTAGCCGAATGCAAAGATCCTGTTCGTAATCGTAATCGTAATCGTAATCTCGAGATTTCTACAGCGCTCAACAAAAGCTAAGTCGCGGGAACCAGCTTATTCACAGGCGCTCAGTCAAAACAAAA
The DNA here is from genome assembly GCA_964023275.1 of Norana najaformis. Taxonomy (NCBI): domain Eukaryota; kingdom Metazoa; phylum Annelida; class Clitellata; order Crassiclitellata; family Hormogastridae; genus Norana; species Norana najaformis. Next base: position 21,909,807 of record OZ029923.1, read on the forward strand.
TCGATAGGAAAAAGGGTCAAGATCCAGGAGCCAGGCACTCAGACAGTCGGACGGCTACAGTGGATGGTGTTTGAAATTGAAGCGAGAAGAGAGATGAGGGTAAGAGGAAGAATCAGGATAAGATTTCTGGAAAAGAAGTGTTTTCAGTCTTGAGTGAAAGACCTGCGCAGAAACTGAAAGAGGTGAAGTGTTGGTGAGTTCGTGTGATTGACCAGACAACTGTCGCAATTCTGGCGGGAGTTTATTAGAACTGTTAGTTCTGTGATGTCATTTAGGTCTAGATTTGACACTTATCTGTTTCAACTTCCTTACCCACCATAGCCTAACTTCTGGTTTCTCTCACCTATAGGAATTTGACCTGGCTTACCCAAAAGATTATGATTTTGATTATGATTCCACTGGAAGTGACTATCGATTGATGTCTTGGGTGTTATGATAACGGCGCTATTGAAGTCATTAGATTAGACTAGATTTCTCGAACAGTTCTTAGACAAAGCCTGATAAATTTCACGGAGTATTGTTGTCATTAGTTCAAATATTGTATTGAATTTTGGACTTGTGCTTCTAGTTGTGTTTCTAGTGTGGATGACATGAATAACCTCCCCCCCAAGAGTCCATAGACAGATATACAGTTCGGAGTTGCTGAAGCTTCTTAACCGTAACACCCTGACAGTGAAACGCGCAGTGAGAACAACTTTAATATCGTTGCGTATCTGTCACTCAAAAGTCCCCGAGTGCGATCCGTTCTCATCTGTCCGTGACTGTTTGAGACGACGGCAGAATTCAACCTTCTGGACTGCGATCTGGGACATTAAATGTATGCAGCATTTGAAACAATTATAGTTTGGCAGCGGACGCCATCGCCAGCCATGATCTTGACGTCTTCATTACGGCAAAGACATCCGTCAGCATCCGACGTCGCCCTTCAAAGATCTGCACATAAAGGGTTTCACGTCGAGGAATCGCCACGCCATAACTCCGACTCTCTCACTTCTCACCAAGGAGGCGCAGGGTTCGCTATCTTCGATCGGAAACATTTCGGACAAACCGAGTTAATTTCAATTTGACCTACGCCACCTTTGAGCGAGGTGTGACAGGCAACTTCAGCATCCATACGAAGGATCCAGGATGTTCATGGGCAGAGCAGCCCAAAAGACACGATCGTCAGTTTTGGTCTGCAGAAGCATGTCAGCGTGCCAAATTATACACATGATGGCTGTCTGTCACAACTGTAATAGGCTTGCAGTCATCTCTACACGAAGTGACTGCAAGCCTCGTCTGTATCGGTTAAACAACAACGAAACGCATACTCTTTTGCAGGAGAATCTGAGCTCGCGAAACTTATTGAGCAAATTTCGGGTAAGACGAAGTAACTACCAAATGACAGAATTAGGCAGAACACGGCCGATATAGCGGCAGACATGAGCAGAATCGATCAGAATAATGCAGTATGATGAGTTGACCATAGTTAGGCCTATATTAGAGAGTATTTAGTATAAGTATAAACTACAGTGAGTATCTTTTCTAACAGTTATACGTGACGAATGCGAGCCGATACCCTCTTTTTTTGTATTTTGCCAGCAATGTGATCTGCGCTCCTACCAATTAATATGTTTCTCAATATGTTTTTCTAGAAAACTGGAGCAATTGGTGCTATAAATGTTTCTTCCTTGATCCTTGGAAGCATTCAGTTTACATAATGTAACAGTCTTTAAGTGAAAATTAAAATAAAACTTTGTTCGATCAGATTTTAGAATTTAGCCACACCATTCAGATACTTTTTATATTCTGTATTATTTTTTCAATTAGCATGTTGTGATGTTGTGAAAGACTTGTCAGGAACAAAGACATTGGTTATATTTGCGAAAATAATTAGGTGTAAAACTTGGGAAATTCCTGGAAGGTTGTTAATAGAAATTTTAAGTGGCAATAAATCCAAGCATGGTTGATTTCTGTGGTACGACGCAGTGAACTATCACTGGCTGTGAGAAACAGCCAAGAATTTGACGCACTGCGTTCTGTTGCCTGATTAAATGTAGATGCAAATGTAGACAGGTTTATATAGCGACCGTATGGCCTCAACGCTGTTCCTTTAGATCTATCGCTTCGTTCTGCAGCCAGGGTGACAACCTTGTCCCACACTCAAGCCTTACTGCGATTTAGGCACAAAATCATCGATTGGACAGCTTTTTTTCCCGAACAGTCTTCCGCTGAATATCCGAACTATTTCGGCTGAGGCTCAAGACACATTTTCAGCCACACTCAAGAAGCCGTATTACAGCGCTTTAAAAAGGTAAGTAAAAGGATCCATACGAATCTATACGTCGTTTCGTAGAAAATTAAATATCGGTTTAAATTTAGATTTTAAAAGAATAGAAATGAGAATACTTTTGACTTACATGTTATTGTCGTAATGAAGTTTCACAACCACCCATACTACAACCAGGACAGCAGGAGCACCTACATAATTTTGTTAAATAATATTATGATTAAAATTAGTAGTATTAGTTTTAGTTTTAGTTTTAATATTGGTGGTGGTGGTGGTAATAATAATAATAATAATAATAATAATAATAATAATAATAATAAATAAATAAATAAATAAATAAAATTAAAAATTAAATTAAAATAAATAAATTTAGAATAAATTTAAAAAAAAATAATAATAGTAATATGACAGTGCCGTCGTTGGCTTCTTTAGCCTATTTTGCCCAGCTATGACCACTCAACTCAGAACTTAATAACTCCGATATCACATCGTATCCGAATATGTCATCTATTTTGGGGAATTGCTTGCAACAAGACAAGATGTTCTTCCAGCCATCATGGATCCTCTGTCAACAAAGCAAGAAACATGGGACCGAACGTTGATAAGCAGTCCACTTCAACTGCTGCAAGAAACCCTGAGGATCAGGCAAGCTTGGACGCCACTTGCTATCCCCACCCACTCTGATGCTTGTCTGACTGCTCTCCCGGTTTAATCATATAGCCTCTGCCTTGATAATGAGGCAGTGTGAGCGGTGGTATGTCTTCGCTTGGGTCTTGATCTTTGCCACCCCACACTTGTAACTGTGGAGATGCAGGTGGCCAAGAGCACCTTGGGTTTGTGTGCAACTGGCATTTGCCCATCATAAATGACGTCATTGTGCGAGCACTTCGAAGTATAGAAATCCTATGCACGAAACAGAATTGACGGCAATTGGAAATGACGGCAAGCGACCTGATGGCACTCCCTAATCCCTTAGAATGGTGTTAGATACTTGGCTTGAGATGCCACTGCTATCCATACATGTGCCACCTGCTGCTACCTGTCACAAAATGCAATTCTAGTAGGAGCTGCAGCTGAGAAGGCAGCGACATAAATCTGCCAAATGTGTCTGGTTGCCTGCAACACACGTTTTTATCCCTCTCGCTATAGAAACTCTTGGCCTTATTAAATGATCCACCCTTGGCTACACCTTCATCTCAACCGAAGTAAATGTGAGGGCATTCATTCAAAGGCCATCCCCATTTGGTCGGATTTCCGATACCTCAATCGATACAGTCTGAACTTGCTTGGAGCACCGGTCCTTAGAGAGTGGCGTCGCTGACTTCTTCTGCTTATTTGGCATCAGCAGCAGCAACCACCCAGAATCTCCAGTCAGCCATTCTTGCCCAATGCCCCGCCGATGCTGATGATCGTCTGGGCAACCTCCTGACGGTCTGTGGAGGCATTCTTCCATCAAATGTAGACCCATTGCCACACAATCAAATTGGGATAGGCCAATGATTGAAAGAGACAGACTGGAGGTTCTGACAGGTACTGGAAGTCCAACTGACCGGGCGCAGCTGGCCGCGCTGAGGAGTCACCCCATTCAGGCGGTTGGTTGGCTGCCCTTCCTAATTCTTCATATGGTCGCTAACAACGAAGCGATGTGAGTAGCAGATGACCGCAGATTGGGTCTGGACCTCCATAGTCCCCATTGATGTCGCTGTTGTGACTTTATTTGGCCTCATTTGCAGGTTGACCTTCGTGCTTTGTCAACATGCCATCAATGACATCATCTAGCTCACGTTGCAGAAAGCCGATATCCCTAGCACCAAAGAACCTGCACCTTTGCTAAGACATGATGACAACAGACCATATGAGATCACTATGATTCATTGGGTGGCAAGAAGCTATGTGGCTTGGGACGCCACTGTTATTCACACATGCCCAGCCTCACACGTAGCACACACTAAGCAACCAGCAGGTGCCGCGGGCTGAGCAAGCTGCCTTGCACAAGTCTGCCAAGTACTCGAGTTTGTCATCGACGCATCTTTTTATTCTGTGGCTGTGGAAAGCCTTGGTCCCATGAACTCTACTGGGGCCGAATTTGTGCGGAATGTTGGCCGTCGCATTTCATCTGTAGTAGTCTGGCACTTTCTCTACTGTCACTTAGGAAGAGGCTTGATATTCCATTTTCCCATTAACATCCCTAACATATTTTAGCTCCTGAGGGATTACACTTACCTCGTGATAAAAAAATAATGTGTGGAAACAGGGTTACCTCAGATGATGCAGGATAAATATTTAATTTATCACTAAACTTGAGAGCAATCAATATGACAGATGCTTTCTTTCATATGTGCTGTGCCGTTCCATTCTTAGAGGATTACATTTGACAGTGGAGACGTTAATTCCAATTCAGGCTATAGAGGCGTGATTTAAGTGACTCCAGAGTTCTATTTAGATTAACTAGCCAACAAAGAAATGTAAAAGGGTAGATTAACATCTGATAAGAGTCAACTGAAGGGAAGACTAAACAGATCCGGTATTATGCCCTGGGGATAGTAGAATAGGCCTCCAGAGGACTAAGACAAACAAGATCAAGCTGGTTGAGAGGAGACGCTAGTGGACCAACCAGCTGAGTGGCCTCTCATTTTTTCAGAGTTTTTAGAGAATAAAAATTGCTAAAAATCCGAAAATAAGCGCAAGAACGTAGAACCTGAACTACATACATGTAGAATCTTACGAAATTGACATTTGAACCGTTAGATGTTACGTATTCAATTTCATAAAAAATCAAAACTAAGTAAAACTACTGTAAACCAAAACTCGAAGCTGGAAGTTTAGGCATACTATAGCGCCTTTAAATATGATGCTGACTGTTGGAAATGAGACTTACCCCAACCAATGAATGCATAATGCCAGAAGCGAATTCTGTCGAAAGCAAATGCCCAGACGATGATCGTATGGAGGTAAAGACCTTCGACGAGCATCCAGAAGAAATTAGTGACCAGCAGATAATTGAATAATGAAACGATAAACTTACAGGCAAACTAGAAACACAGGCACACATCAGGTTTAGCGCACAACAAGTAAACACTAGCTTTGAGACCTCCGTTAAAATTTTAGTTTTCGCAGAAGTTTTTGCCATAAATTGCAATAGTTTCGTCTAAATTCTAAAGCTACAGTGAAATATCGACTGAATGAATTTCTGCTTCAGTTTATTAGACTGATACAAGAACAATTTTGAACTATGGAACGGATCACACATACGATTAAGCAACTCTTTTGTCCTGACCAATTGATTAGAGCCTTCTTCACTCCGAACTTCTAAAATGCGTCTTGACATGCAAGTAACTACTGTTAAGGCGCTCTGTCGTTGCGTCGCTACGGTTCATTGTCCTATAGTATGGTTCTAACCGATCCCGTTCTTCAGCTGTAACCATTAGGTTTTATGACGAGTTTTCTTCTGTCTTGGAAAGCCACTTGTAACAGCCAGCTGGTAACTTATTTGATGACTTCAATATTCATATTCATTCTCAATATGCTTCGACAGTCTGGACTGTGCCAACATGTTCAGGAACCTACACATACACGTGGTGGCATCTTGGATCTAGTCATCATGTGTGATGACTGTTTGGCGCAGGACCTGCGTGTAAAACTGCCTGATCTGATCATGAACTTGTCGAGTTTGAACATCAGCGTTTTTCATTCACAACCTACAAATGCGCTTCGGATGTTACGGGGCTAAAAGTCATTAAATTGCACAGCTCTTTGCAAAACTTACGTGCCCCTGCACTGTCTGCTGATCCATCACACATGATGCCCTGACTACGCAACTGGACTGCTAGATGAGATGCTTCCTGCAGGTGCTGTTAGGACGAAGTATCGACCTCTTGCTGCGAGGTTTCACAGGGATTCTCTTCAGACATAAGAAGCCTCGAGAGAGACGCTTTCGCCGCACCAGAGATCCTGTCCACCGCTTGGAAAGGTTCACCCAGTAGCGGTTGTTTTTAATCAGCTGTATCGGAAAAGGGAAGCGGAACACTGGAAAGCCGTCGTCGGCAGCATAAAGAACATGAAACGTCTGTGGTCCCCATTTCTCGGCTACTGAGCCGATCATCGCGTTCAGTTGAGCAGCCATCGTTTGCAGCAGTGACTTCCTCAAGATGATGACAGTGAAGATAAAAAGCCTTCGTACTTCCATCGATGGTTCCCGGCCGCAGCAGTTCGCGACAACCAGTTCCGTCTTTCGCCCGATCTCTGAGATGGAGCGACTACTTCAGGTTATCCGGTAGTTGCAGAGAAGTCATGTGATCCTCTGCCGCCATTTATTATGTTTAACAGATAGATCTCTTTCTGAAGGAAATTCCGTCAATTCCACGGATCCTAAGGAGGACGGTGAAAAATCGTCGAAAAAGTCGAAAACGGAAAGACAGTGCGAACAGAGCAGTGTGGAAGTGTATTCCACGACTCTAGTCCAGCAGCAGATAAAGTGTTTGGACTACTGCGGGTGTTGGCTTGGCTTTGTAGCTACAACGCTGGCAAGTGCAGTGACGTTAAGACAAATCAAGCCGGGTTAGCACTTGGCTGGAAGATCATCCACGGAATACCACGCCACTTGGGTCCCGCTAGACCTTCCTTTCTTTATTTATAGACCTACCAACGCAAGTTGAAAGACTAAAATATGTCCTTTAGATGAAACACTCTGGTCGTGTGTGCACTTCAGCCGACTTTCGGAACACACTCTGAGGAGTTTCTTCAAAGGCATGTAAACAACTGCAAAGCTACACTGGAAGAAAGACGATTGCTGGTCGTCTGCATCAACAAAAGGATCTGAAAGTGAACACAGTCCTCCAGTATTTTGGCGGCCAGCGGCGCTGAATCTCAGTGGCTTATTCTTCGGGGACTGAGGCCAACTGGTGGATCGTGAATAGTCCGAAGATAATGAGACCTACCTTTGCTTGTTCGTACATTAATTAAATATGTACAACGTATTTACAGCTGGTAATTGCGCCTTCTACCCTAGCAATTAGAGAATTCTGTTTCGCAAGGGCTGGTTTGGATCACGTGCCTCTGAGTTTACATCTTGAAGAAGCGCTATATGAATATTCCATGTCAATAACGAGGATTCGAGACATCGGCGCAAAATCCTTCATGCGTACTCCCTTCTGCTGCTGCCTATAGTTTAGCTTCGGGAAATTCTTCATCCTATTCATCGTAAGAACTGAAAACAAAGAGTCAGTCAGAACTTTCTGCATAACCTATTGCCTCTCTTAATTGGCATTCGTGCTGCACTAGCGGCCTACAGCCGAATGCTAACATATTAACTAACAGTATTACCGGCAATTATTTAAAACAATGGACTGGTCAGCTGTAGCCCTATTTGTGACAATGGTTGGTCGTTTAGTAACGATGCATAAAATCAGGTCAGTGAGAAGTAAATGGGATACGTGGACCTCGTATACGAGATTCGCTTCTTCAACGGTTAGGAGTGGCATCGTTGGAACCATCTTGAGCCAGAGAAGATTCCGAAGGATGAACGTAACTATAAGATGACAGTGTATTGTGTTTCGCAGACATCGCAAGCACCTAAAACATCAGAAAAAGGTCCCTTTATATTAATATCTCTAACTGAATTGCGATTCAACAATTTGGAATTTTGCAAATCTGTCGTAGTGAAAGTCACTGACCATTAATCACTCGGGTTTGATACAATAGGCTGCTTTATATAACCAGTGGAAGATGTTCAGTCATCCTGCCAGGCACCGGGAGAAGACGACAAATTAATTGCTCTGGTTCATTTACATTCAGGCAATGATATAGGACCATCACAGTGCCATAAGGTTTTACATGATGAGTAACACAGTCCAGGAAACTGATAAGCAAATAGCTGTTAGGTTTACAGCCAGCGAATTGAAATGTATTGGCTGAGGTAGTTATCAATGTTTCTGCTAGGGCGATTACATTGGGAGGGTGTTTGGAAGACGAAATTAAATCATGGAGGGCAGTGTAATGTTTTTCTTGAGGAGTGAGTGGATGTCAAGTGCGCAGAGAATAAAGGAGGCTAAGAAGTTGCTGTCTTTGGCTGTAGCAGTCATGCATGGTATGCTCCTGCATGAGGGGTAGGACCTTAAATGGAAGGCGATCCAGCGTAGGCTGAAGAGGAAGATTGCCAATAGATGCATGAACACGTGATACTGCTGAAGATGGTGAACAGGCGAGGAAGTTGGTCGCACACCCAAAGATCGATTTACCCCTCCCTCAAACGTATTGCTAAAGGGGCACGCATAGCCTGCTTGCAGGCCCTGATCCGGGTTCTACAGAATATTGGCAGCTGTTGCAGTGCGCAAGGTGCTGATGCAGTTGATTCCACGTATTCTACGTTAGCCGTCAGCTGCCCCCATTCTGGTAACTGGCTGACCGCTCTTCCCATCTCATCCTGTAGCCTTCGCTTGAACAATGAGGCGGTGCGAGTAGCAGTTGACCTTCGATTGAACCTTGACCTATGCAGCCCTAATCAATGTCGCTGTGAGGCATTTAGTAAGCCGCCACCATGGCTGCATTTGCAGATTAGCCTTCGGATGTTCTCTTAGGCATCATGCAGTCAGTTACATAGTTTGGCGGACATTACAGAAAACTTATGTTTCAGGCACAATTTAACCAACAAATATATGTATTTAAATATATGTATTTAGAGTTTTAAATCTGTGCAGTCAAGTTATTTTCCCCTTTCATGTTGATAGCGGCACCGCTGAGTGTACCTGAAGTAGAGGAAGAGGAAGAGAGCGAACGACAGAAAGATGACTGAAGCTGTGAATCCCACGTAATAGATGATGCGTATCACGTAGCCATGGAAACCATCTTCCTGTAACCATTTTTAAAGATTTTCTACAACTTCTGTAGAAATGTTGATCATAACATCTGTTATCACGAATTCAAATAATGACACATAATTATGAAAGTAAGTAAGCAGCCACAGCCTTTTTCTGCACCTGAAAAAATGTACATGCGTTAAACTGACAGGCCTGTGGAACGGTTGCGGATTAAGGATTAAACGAATGAAGTGCAAGTAATTTGTAATTTTAAGTGCACATTTACATAGCGCCAATTCTAGAAAATTAGACGTGTTTCCGACCTGAAACTACAAGACAACGATCGAATAGAATGATCTTTAACCGCTGGCGAAATAGAGGCAGATGAAGAAGAAGCTCGTGTCGCAGGTTGCATGGAAACCTGTTTCAGAATGACAGACCGACGACCACAGCGTAGCTAACATGTTGCATTGTGGAAGTACGGAACGAGGAACCCTGTATCGCGGAGCGAAGAGGTCTGTGGCCAGGTACGGTTGGCGCTGAAATACATACTGTAGCTTCCTAAGATAAGATGGAGCACAACCCGTCAGGCAGTTAAGCATTAGCATAAGGACCTTGAACTCACTGCGTCTTCGCATGGGCAGTTGGGCAGCCATTGCAACTTGTCGCATATGTAATTAGGTTTATAACCAAACTTAGGAATCCAACCAATTAGTCAAGCTGCTGCCTTTAAAACGGATTGAAGTTGATTCATGCAAAAAAGTGAGGCACCCATGAATGGCATTTCCATTGTCCACCTCAATGCACGTGAATGCGTGTATCTGGGTGGAAGTAGCTTTGGCAGAGAGCGAGTGGCGTATGGTGCTGATATGAAACAGATAATAAAGCATATTAGACATGTCAGGCATTCTTCACATGCCCAGAGAAGGTCAATTTCTGGTCAAATGTTTCACCAAGGTCATGCACAGAAGTAGGAAAGATGGCATTTGGAAAGTGAATCTGTCAGTTATGCAAGTCTATTTCTTGGAGCTGCCAACGGTGACCAAGTCAGATGAATTTTCCGGGATTTCAGACGGTTGGATGAAATCCACGCACAAAGCGCCTGAGATGTCTCAACCATTTTCTCAACTAAGGAGATTGCCTCTACAGCTTGGCTTTGAATATATGCCCGAGTATCATCAGCATCATGGTGAGCAGCAACTCCCAAGAAGAAATTAACATGACTTAAGTCTGCAATGTGAAGGATATGAAGCAGTGGAACTAGAATGGAACTCTGTGGCAGCCCAAATGAGACCGGAGACCAGGTTCATTGGGTGGAGCAGAAACCAAGCCTGAGTACGGTCTAGGAGGAGCGAGCACAACCACTACACAACTCATGATACCAAACAACTTCTTGAGGCGCTCTAAGAGAACGCCGTGGTCGACAGTGTCAAAGGCCGCACTCACATCAAAACCAGGAAGCAGAGATAATCTGACCCCGATCACGGGCATGTAGGCAAGTGCAGGGCCTATATATATATAATATATATATACTTTTTTACATTTTCATTCTTCTATTTGTCAGTGTCTGCTCCGCAACCTCTTACTGTAGCGTTGTCGTCCTGGCGTGGGCCTTAGGAGACCTCATGTTCAAAGTTTAATAGACGCGCCGCTTTCCGCAGGGCGACAAATATATTCGGCAGAACTTGCCTCAGTAGCTGTAGGCGGTGGATCAAATACTCTCCCAATAATTGAATGCCATCATTTTTCTATGTTTGTTGTTCACCTCTTTCCTCTTGACCTCATCTCCGTCTCATTTCAATGTATTGCAGGTCTTTATCATCATCATCATCATCATCATCATCATCATCATCATCATCATTTGCGTGTCATTGAGGCGAACATGGCCAAGATGACCGCATGTTTATCTCTAGTCTGTTTGGTCAATTAGATGGTCACGAGAGGATTTTTCTCGACAATTTTCATTGTTTCGGTTTCTCGTGTAACCTGGTAAGCGATCTTGGAGTTATTTATCTATTTCGCCGTCGTGTTTGACTGTATCGGACGATGTTCGGACATTTGTTATCGAAGTATCGCGCCGCCTGTGGACTCGTCCGCCCTGCGGTATTTTAGGTTACTATCTGGACAGTTGGAAAGGTCAAGAAAGCCCTGGATTGCTGCTGACCGTTTTACTGCGGAGACTCTCCACGATCAACTGGCCGGCTGCTGAAGAATGTCGTCCTCCGGAAACCTCGTGGCTGAGGGAAGTCTGGACGTCTTCCACCATCTGCAAGGAACTGCTTTACTTCGGGGTTCGTCTGTTGCGAGCTTCATTGCCTGTCGTCGCTCATTTTCTTTGATGCTAATAGTCCAGGAACTCTGGATATGAATCTGTCGGTTGGGCTCTGCGTGTCTCAGTGGTGACTCCTGGTGGTCTGAACACTGTTTGCTTTCTAATTAACTTTTTGTTCTTAACGACTTTAACATCATTTAGGCTGAAGCAGGCAGCGCTTTAGTCAGGCACTAAAAGGCGCTATAGCAAGTACCTAGCTATGTAAATACATCTGCTCCCACTGCAGTGCAGTTTAGTCTCTCCTATAAGGTTTTAGGTATGTCTAACGTCTAGAGTGGGTTCTTGATCTCTCTTAGAAATTTCACTGGCTAGATTTTCTGCAACTCGCTAACGTGCATGTGCATGACATGCGCGTTCGTGAAATGCCTCATAACATTACTGACTGTTACAGGCTACGCAGCTGAACGCCAGTGTTAACGGCCATTTGTATTTTCATCCTCTTAGAAATCTAAAACTTCTGAACTGACTGACTTTCAGTTTGATAGGGGTTATTATGTCACGGATATTTCCGTCCTGTAAAAGTTAGAAACGATTGATAATTCCGATGGCGTTCTCCAGCAACACCCAACACATATTTTGCTGTTCTTGCTCTTAGAAACAGGTTTCTCTTTCGTTCCTAGCGCACACAGCGGATACACAGTCCATGCGCGTTGACCGATTTCTACGCGCGATGGCTCATTTCACGCGGATTTACAGTGGTATCATTCTCACTGACAGCGTTCAAATTGATAAAAAAATTGTCATCAGGATAGAATGTGAAAATTGATGTTTCCTCGTTGACGAATTACAAAAGTGATAACATGTTAACAGTGTCTCCCGCTCATGGTTTTACCACCTTCGTCAGCTTCGTATCATCCGCCGCTCCCTCTCCTTTCATGCTGTTACTACTCTAATTCATGCTCTTATCTGCACCAGGGTCGACTTTGGTAACGCTATCTTTGCTGGACTCTCACTTGCCAATATTTCCAAGCTTCAGTCTGTTCTCAATGCTGCTGCCCGTCTTATTGGAGGCGTCCCCAGGTATGGCCATATACTTCCTTTATGCGAGACACTTTGCAATGGCTTCCCATTCAGCAGCGTATCCAGTTCAAGATCCTAACCTTCATACGTAATTGCCTCGTTGGCTCTGCTCCATCATACCTTAGGGACTTCTGCATTCCGGTCTCCTTGGTTCCAAGCCGTAGCACTCTCTGGTCGGCCTCCCTTGGACTCCTGACTGCCCCTCGTATGCGCACTGCTACAGCTCAGTCTAGAAGCTTTGCCTATGTTGGACCCAATAGCTGGAATCGCCTTTCCCGAGAGCTCCGACTTGAATTCCTCAGTTTTTCCCTTCCGCAGTTTCGCAAGCGCCTGAAGTCTGTATTATTTGACAGTGGTCTCACTGGTTCGGGTCGGGAGCGCCTCTGATTAGTCCATTATTGAAGTGGCGCTTGATAAATGTCAGATTACAATTACAATTACAACTCTGTCTTGATTCTTATTTATCGATTTTCAATTTGAAATGGAATTGAGCTCCAAATAAATTAGAAAGGGTAACTTCTCTTTCTTCCATCTTTTCCCTTTCCTTACCTAACCGTACCTTACCTTTCTTTCCCTTACTTTACCTTACATTACCTAATCATTACCATTGCATACCTTACCTGCATTACAAGAAAATTCAATGCTAGAACTTTTGGGTCCCATAAATACGACAGATTTACGCCTATGCATTGTATGTACTTTACCTGACCTTACCGTAAGTGACATTATTTTACCTTATCTTACCTCGCCTTAATTCACCTATTTACTTGAGCTTGTCTTATGATATATTTTAAAATGCCGTTGAATATCAGAAGATGGTCAACAGTTGATGTAAACTATATTTCTTGATGGCAATTTAAGTGATGTAGGATAAGGTTTCATTATCTTACGATGACCTCATAGATCGGCACACATTCCGAGTAATTGGACTTCGCATCCCATGTTCCATTTTCAAGGCAGAATCGAACTGCATCGCCTACATAAATTAAACGTAATTTATAAAGTAACTGGTAAATTATGACCGTGCCCCTGCCTATCATAAGAAAAAATGCAGAACTTTTTGAACAGTCCTACTTGTTGCCTAAACCAACAATGATGATGATGAGTTCTCTACCCGAAGGCAGGTCCAGTGGCTTTAAGCCATCAAGGGATGAGACGAGTGAGGCGGTCTCCCGTTGCCTTCCTCACAGACAATTGTGCATGAGCAACTTGTCCAAGGTAGCTACGCAGAGGCTTTGAGGCAGATTCGAACCCGCGACCCTCCGATTACAAGGCACAGACCATACCACTACACTACCGCGTCCCACAAGGTTTAAAAGGAATCTGCGGACAAACTTTGTCAGTTTTGTACATTTCCTTTTCATCCATTTGCTTTTAAGAAAGAGCAGAGAGAAAAGAGTGCAGAGAGGACACAGCGTATGCAAACATTTGCATTATAGAGTGTAAGGGACGCTCATGATGTTATGACGTAGTCAAGTGAAATGGAACCTGTTGGATTGGACAGTTGAACGAAGGTAGTCTTGCTAGAACGTATGCACGTATGCAAGTGAAATGGAGCCGTGAACGGTGACGATTACAGAGCTCTGGAACATTCCACAGGACTCAGCTGGGCCGCAGTAAGTGCAGATCTAGCACAGAGGTCATTCTTGTGCGGAGGTCTGTAGCCACGTTGGTGACTTTTCTAATTCTATGATTTTGAAGTTTCTTCGTCTTGCGCGAAATTGACTCAATAATGTTTGTATGTTTGGACTTCTGTTGCATTTCAATGTTGTTTCCTCGATCCTGGCATAGTTTTTCTACCTTGTTTTGATGGTTTTTCATACTATGCGATCGTTAACTCGCAACCGCTTTACCCGTCTATCATTCAGGAGTGAGAGGTTCTCAGATGGGTAGTTGGGCCTCAGGCCTACAGACCTGTATGGCGTTAGCAACAAGGAAAATTACACTGGCCAACAGAAAAAATTTTTTTTCTTGTTGCCTTCTGTTTTAGACCTGTTCTTGGGGTAATTTTGGGCGCTGATTCAGAAAATGTCATTGGATTGAGTGCATCAGGTCTAGTTTCTGAGATATCGTCGATTTTGTAAAGAAAACCCAGTCCACTCTTTAAACGATGTCTTTGGCAAAACTAAAATGTCATAATAAGCTTTATTTATGGCTAATTATAATTCTTGCTGATTCATATAATGCCTACATCCTTATAATGTAAAATCAGCATATCTTGCCGCGTGCTGAGATATTGCTGATTCAACGAAATAACTATTCCGTAGCCTACAGCTTACTCAGCACTAAATTCATGGCCTCATTTAGAATTTATTTGTGCTTATACAGCGTTTCATGGTTTCGAACTATGTAAATAGATTATGCTGAAGTCAGCATTTATAGCCTATATAAACCGCCTCCTGAAAGCTAGAGCAGCCGCAGTCGTCTTAGGGCATATTAAGAGTTGGTCGCAAGAACAATCTGTGAATGTGAGCATTAAATAACTACATGTTCTTACTATTTTTTAGGTTAGTCATTTAATTCCTCAGATGCGAACATCCTTAAGGTTATGGCTACTTCCAGACGGAGCTGCATTAACCATCCAGACATATTCTGCTACATTTGTGGGGAATACACACTAAAAGCAAACAGGAAACCGATTTCTGAGTTTGTAAAAAGAGCATATGTAGGTTATTTTGGTGTCAAACTTGGAGATCAAGATAAGCAATGGGCTCCTCATACAGCATGCAAAACTTGTATTGAACAATTGCGCCACTGGACAATTGGAAAGAGAAGCTGCCTGAAATTTGGTGTACCGATGGTTTGGAGGGAACAGATAAACCACTTCGACGACTGTTACTTTTGTATGGTTAATATCATAGGCATCAATCGAAATAATCGTCACAAGTTGTCTTACCCTGATATACCTTCAGCCAGGAGACCTGTTCCGCATTCGGATATTGTACCAGTTCCACTTTTTCGCGAACTACCTCAGCTCTCAGACGATGAGACTTGCATGCCCAATATCGGACAAGATGACGAAAGTGAAGAAAGTGGGGGCAGTGACAGTGATTTCCAATCAACTTCACACAGTGAACGTTTTGACCAAAAAGAGTTGAGTGATCTGATCAGGGACTTAAATCTTTCCAAAGAGTCCTCTGAATTGCTTGCCTCCAGACTAAAGGAAAAGAATGCACTTCAGCCTGGAACGAAAATTACAATTTATAGAAACAGAGAAAAGGATTTGCTGCCATTCTTTACCGAAGACAACAACCTAGTATTCTGTAATGACATCAGCAACTTATTGAAGAAAATTGGTCTGTCGGATTACAGCCCAGATGAGTGGCGTCTTTTTATCGACAGTTCAAAACGTAGTCTGAAATGTGTGCTTTTAAATAACGGCAACAAATTTGGTTCTATTCCAATCGGTCACTCCACCAGGATGAAAGAAGAGTACAATGCCATCTCTTTAGTACTGGAAAAGATAAAATACAAAGAACATCAATGGGTAATTTGTGTAGACTTGAAGATGGTAAATTTCCTCCTTGGTCAACAAAGTGGCTACACAAAGTATCCCTGCTTTTTGTGTCTTTGGGACAGTAGAGCCAAGCATGAACATTGGACAAGAAAAGATTGGCCTTCGAGGAAAGACATGGTGGTTGGAGCTCAAAATGTAATCAAGGAATCTTTGGTGGCACGAGATAGGATCATACTGCCACCACTACATATAAAGCTAGGCCTGATGAAACAATTTGTCAGGGCTTTGAATAAAGAAGTTTCATGCTTCGAATACATAGTACACAAGTTACCAGGAATTACAATGGAAAAATTGAAGGCTGGAGTCTTCGATGGTCCACAGATCAGACAACTTATGAATGACCCACTTTTCATACCATCAATGAATGAAATCGAATCTTGTGCCTGGTCTTCCTTTGTTCTTGTAACTAAAAATTTTCTTGGCAACAAGAAGGCAGACAATTATGCACAACTAGTAGAGGATATGCTTCTTCATTTCAACAAGCTTGGCTGCAACATGAGCAGTCCATTATCTCCACAGTCACTTAGATCGCTTTCCAGAGAATCTTGGTGACTTCAGCGAAGAGCAAGGTGAAAGATTTCACCAAGACATCAAAACAATGGAAAATCGATATCAAGGAAGATGGGATGCACACATGATGGCAGACTATTGCTGGAATATTATGCGCGATTGTTCCGGCAGATGCCACACTCGGAAATCGTACAAAAGGAGCTTCTTCGGTGTCGAATGACTTGAAATTTTTATAACAAACTTGTTCTGTTTGGTATCATATAAGTACAGTTTCAGGTACTACCATTTTCTTTTAAGTATTTGTATTATTATGTTTATTTAGTGTATCACATAATAAATTGAGCACTACATAATTATAGCTATAGCCTTATGTTTTATGGGCGAGCAGAGGCAAGGACTGGTATATGGCATAATGTTCTATATCTCGAAAACTAGACCTGCTGGGAGAAAACTGGTGCCTTTTCTGGAATCAGCAGGTCAAATATACCCAGAAACAGTTCTAACATTTGAGGCAACAAATTATGTGTTGGCCAGTGTTATGGACTTGCTGAAGGAAGGCCAAGAAGAGTCTTTGGAGTCACATCGACCGTCAACCACGAAGAGATTCTACGACCAGTGATTTGCCTGTCCTGCACAGGCATGCTGTCTCGAGAGACATTCGGACGCAGCGTCATCTACCAGCTGTGAGAACAGATGGACGGTGAGGTAACCGTGTGCTCCGGATGTCGGACCACATTACCTGTCGTTGCCCCTAATCCTCGATACAACGAGGTCCAGAAACCCTAAATATAGTGTCATTTGTCAACTGTGGTTGGTGTGCTCTGCTGCGCTGTGTGCGCGGAAGCCAGCCACTACTTGTCTAGTTATCTGAGCATCACTTGCTAACTGGTAAGCTTTCTGTTCTTAACAACACTTAAAATCGTTTATTTTAGCGTAGTGAGCGCCTCTGATTAGTGTATCTTGAAGGGTCGCTATGTAATATTAGAATAACAATTACAAATGCTATCATCACCAGAGCGAGACTTTGCCATTGATTCGATCAAGGAGAGTACTCTAGAAATTACTAATTTGTAACATTCTTTAGGCTGAAGATTAAATCTTTTCGTTTAGATGGAAGGAGAGTCGTATATTCCTAAGGAGGAAGGAGTGTGATGTACTCTCGATATAACCTACCTAAAGATTGGGCATGACCTCGAGGTCCCCAAGCATATATGCCATGGTTTGATGATAACTGAAAACAGGTCGTGCATCAACAGAAACGTCTGAGAAAGCTTAAGAAAAAATGCAGAAGCTGGAATTCTTTGTTAGAAAGAGGCTTCACGAGAAGAAGTATCTAGAAGAACCATTTAATGCAAAAATTGTGACGTATGGTTGGGAAATTAATAGGAAAGTCAAGAAGATGTAAAAGAGGGTTTGCGCGCATCTGGCTCTCTCTCTCTCTCTCTCTCTCTCTCTCTCTCTCTCTCTCTCTCTCTCTGTTGCACATGGGAGGCCCTACAGATCCTGTACTAAAAGAAATATTTTGCTGCGTCCGTCTGCGTCGACCGAAGGATCCGCCGGCGAACAGAAATGTTGGTTTCATTGCATGGTGACCAGCGGCGCTAGCAAAATAGCCGTTTACTCTTCGGAGAACTAAAAGATTTTCACAGCACGCGGGTTCTTGAATCGAATCGTCCGTGAAACGAGATATAGCGAGCGATCATTTCTTTACACGTGCATTAACAAGTATAATACAGCGTATTTACAGCACCATGAGAATCATTGATTCGCTTCGGCTTAATCACTTCGCGTGCGCTCCGTTTAACAGATGCACTAACAATTATTTCCGCTGCTACCCAGGGCGTCCAACGCGTTCGGTCGTTATTTATCGAATTTTCTTTATTCGCTTCGCTCCTCTCTTAAACTATCGCCTCCGTCTGTCAGTCATCCAACTTTTCCTTTTTTACCCTCCGATCAACGTCCGTCTGTTCCACCTCTCTCTCTCTCTCTCTCTCTCTCTCTCTCTCTCTCTCTCTCTCTCTCTCTCTCTCTCTCTCTCTCTCATTTACCTTAATCTGCCAACCTTCCATCTAGGATCTCCTATCGGCCTCATTTCACGCAAGCTAGTCATATAACTGTTAATGATAGCCCCGTCTAACTGTTCCATAGCATGGTGCATACAAATTACAAAAACTCATATGGCTAAATTAGCCGACATAACACAATCTACATTTATGCAAAAACTAATACCCTCGTCGTTTTCCAAATTTGCACTATAGGCCTCACCACCTCGTATAACATAGCTGCACACACCGGTTTGCGGGTCTGGCCGGGCCCCTCCTCGAGGCCAGACGCATAAGCATCGCATACAAGCGGGTAGAGCAAGCCCACCAACTGAAGAAACACGTAACAGCGAGCATAGACATCGGATGCAATAAAGGGCACACAGGCCTTTGGCTGCTGGCTCGTTCTAGCCTCCACCAGCCGCTGAGGCAAGAGCTGCCAAAGAGATTACTGTACGATTCAAATGGTACGACTACGCAAGAGCAAGGAACGAGGCCATGTATGGAGTGCGAAAAGGGAGTAATACTTGCGATAGCTCTCTGCCGGGTGTCTGACTATAATGTTGTTAAGTCGAAAGAGTGGCGCGATAAACGTCGCAGCTTCTGTGAAGAGTGGAAACGGCTAGCAGGAGTAGAGGTTTAGTTGCAAGACCAAAGAACAAATTAGAGAAGAGGGACGCGCTAGGTATATCCGCTAGACTTGGGCTGCATGATGTACAAAAATAGCGGCCAGAAAGAGCGCAAGTATCCGTGCCGCCGCCGCTGCCTGCACGTCTTCTTAACCGACGCTAGGCCCAGTTCGAAGGCCAGCACGAACAATTAGAGAAAGGCGACACATTGGGCATATCCACGCCACAGCGTGTCAACAGTGGACGAGTACATCGACGAGCTCTTGGCCACAATCAAGCACCTGGCTCTCCAGGCCGTTGTGTAGGACACCCGTGACGAGCCAATCCCGGAAGCGGCTAAACGGCGCCTGCTCGCAAGGCGGTTCGCCAGGGCGTGCAGGCGCAAGGTGGAAAAACGTATAGCCCTTCTGGAGGAGTTTGATTTCCTGCTCTCTAAGAATGACAGAGGCCGGCCGCCGCTGTTTGTATTTCACAAACAGCTCGCCAACCGGCTTCTGAGAGACTACCGTGCAGTAGTACCTCGCGGCCAGAAGCTGCAGATAGTAGATGCGTTGGCGTGCTTGAGCGCCATGGTGCCGAGTATTGAAGCACAACTCCACGAGGAGTTGGTCAGACTACAGCATACGCAAGTACTAACGGCCGAGCTGGAAAAGTTAGCGCTGTCCGCCCATCAGGTGTATGACGACAACGCGGCTCCCGATACCATCACCACAACGGCCTACTTCCGGAGCGCCGCGGTGCCTGTTCTCAACGCGGCTGACATCTAAGGCGCTGCGCTCAAACCCCCTTTTTGCATCTACTAGTCAAGACCTCGCCAATTAAACACTTAGCAAACAGTGGACACAGTTTTGCACCGGTAAAAGATATTGCAGATACGCTTGTTAAGACTTCAGCAGAGAATTCTTTCTTTAAGCAGAAGTAGAAAGTTGAGAAGATCCCACTGAAAGTTACATGCAATAATGTTGCAGAACATTTATAGCAAATCTTTCATCCTTAGTGAACTAGAAGATTCACTAAAAAGACAAAACACTCCTCTCCTGGCCCAGAAAATGTACAGGATTAGCTGATCGAGCAGTTGATGACGAGACTGTTTTTGCACAATAAAGTAAAACTTATACGATTCGACTGAAGGAAAAACGTTCAACTTTGTGGGCTATTGTTAGAAATAAAACTGTAACTGTTACCTGGTGTGAGCCGAATGCCCTCGAAGTCTGTTGGGCATGAGACGATGGCAAAGCTGCCTGCTTCAGTTCTCGGCCAGCAAGTCAAGCCATCCGAAACGACTTCGCAAAACGACGCTGATGTTCCAGATCCTGTTGAATATAAAATGCCAACAACATATTTAGATGCAGTCATGGCGAATACAATAACGACGTGAAGAATGCTGTGACTGTTGTTCTTTATGTTATTTACTAAGCAAGCAGGAATTTTGTAGAAGTCAGGTAGTAATCATAGTAAATATAAATGTGCATGTTTTTCTACAGCGACCATATGGCCTCGACAATGTTCATATTTTAGTGAATTTTTATCGGATGATAAAAATTTATCTTTTACTACCGTTACCCATTTACATGGTCCGTGGACGGACCGTGCTAGCCCTAGATTAAAATCTCTTAAATATAACCACTACTGGTAGGCGATGTAGTAGAGGTATTGGCCGGGTGTCTTTCGTTTTTTTCCTTTTTCCAATCCAATCTTTCTCTTTTGCCCCGAGATAATATGATCGTCAGGATCTAAAAACTTATTGTTCTTTCTTCATCTTTTCACTCTTTTGCTCTTTTGGGTCCTTTTGTTCCTGCTAAAGCACTGTCTGAAGAAGGTACGGAGGCCTAAACATTGATGCTGCAGATTGATATAATGGAGCAGGAGAGAGTTCCTGAGAAAGGCGCCAGCTACGGACTCATGTGGACAACACTGTGATCCAATTAAATTTTAAAAAGATTGATAGAAATCGTACAAAAGATTAGTAAGATCTTATAAGATTCCGGTAAACAATCAAAAGCAGCAGTAGGGAAATGTCATAACCAGCTAGTGGGCTCAAAAACAATCGGGCAAAATAATAAAACGGATTTCAACTATGGAAAAGAAAATTGCTTAAATGCCATTCAAAGCGTAAGACCCATATAAATAAATGGAGAGAGGGTAGTTTGATCAACAAAGGTGTACATGTAAAAAAAAGACCTGCTAGTAGGCCGATACATACAGCATCCCTCTGCATGCATGAAAGTCACAGGCTTTGAAGAAAGCTGATTCGGGAAAGATGTTGTACAGCTGCAGTGAGACGCTCATGTTGAACTGGACACTGACAAAAACCAAACAAGAATGAGCGTTAAACGTAGAAGAAAATCCAATCCAGACGATCATCAGACGGGTTTCCTCGGATGTAACCAGTAGACCAGAATGAAAAGTCAGCATAAACAACAACTGGGAGATTAAAAGTTTGACACAAATGGAAGACGACATTACCGAGAATGTGAAAGAATGGTGCCAGACGGAGACAGTCTGAAGACTGGTAGACATACAGTAAACGAGTGAATATACACTGTGAGTGGAAAAAAGCGACTTCTACAACCGCTACTCATATTTTTCTACTTGTTGAACTTTAACTATGAAATATTCATAATGTAAAGAAATTTAATTGCATTTTAATATTGACTGTATAGCAGCTAACGATTTTTTAAATCTTCGGAAATCTTTCGGCAAATATGATGTCACTGTGATTTGCCACTGTGTACCTAAGCATACCTTACAAGGATTGTACTATTCATTAATATTTCCCTACTTGTCATACTGTAACCTATCCTGGGGTTCCAATTACGCCTTACGTTTAAAGCCCTTGCAAGTCTTCCAGAAACGTGCACTGCGCACTGTTCATTTACTACCATGGTTTGCAAGTACTAAGTCCATATTTAATTCACACAACATATTACGCCTAGAGAACATCACCAGGTACCAAATTGGTTTATTTATGTATCGCTACCATCACCGATTATTACCTGTGATCTTTGATAACTTCTTCCGGCAAGGTACATCGATACACAGCCATAACACTAGGTCCTCCAGGCATTACCGTTACCATGGAGCTCGTACTAATATAATGAAGTTCTTTGTAAAATGTTCTGGTCCTAAATTATGGAATACTCTTCCACCTGACCTCACTCAAGTTCCTGGCCTTGATCTCTTTAAGGCACACTTGAAACGCCACTTATTGTCCTCACAGATTTGAACTGTTCACATGATTTATCGCTGTTTCACTTTGCACTGCACTATTTGGGTTTATTTTGTATAAAATTAAACTTGACATTGAATCAGCTTTGGACTTACATGCCGTACTGCATTAACCGCCTGTATGTCAATCATGTGAAAGGGCAATCCTTACTGTAGCGGGACATTTGTCCCTTCTGGATTGCCCTTTGATGCCAGCACTTAATAGTTTCGGTGAAACTTGTAACTGTGTAGATTGTTGGTGATTCAATAATCAGTGTTCAATGTTCAATGTTCAATGTCATTTGTAAACAAACTATATACAAACTGACGTTCAGCGATGAAGACAAAACACTAACAAAAATCTAATAAAACTTTTACGTGAAATTAGAATTTTGGGGCAAGCGTTTTCTAAGAGAATTTCTATGAAAGGGATGAAAACTCGGTGAACTGAAAACCCTTCTGAGAAAGATCTGTAGAACCGAGTTCTCAGGCAGTCAGACAGATAGCGGCAGACCACGGACTGCGAGAAGTAACGAAAACATCGAAAAAGTGTCAGATCTTGTTTTGAATCAATAGGACAAACCGCAATCATCTTACACAGCTGAATTTAAGGTTGATTAAATGCTTAGCTGGGGAGTGAAAATGGGGACAAAAGCCTCTGCTACTCAAATGCCCACCACGCCATCTTCACGAGGTCCCCCTGTTAGAAACAGAGTGCGTGGTGGAACGACCCGAGTACTCGCCGATACAAGCGAGCTCCAGGTGACAGAATCTGAACGACGGACGATGGAAGACCGAAGCAGGAGATGGTTTCTCAATAAAAACATCGCGAGGAAGGCAACGGGAACCACCGACCTAAAACTTCCCGAGTATACGGACAATGGCGTAGGTAAAGACATCATCTTCACTTTACAACAACATTAACGACTCGATACAACAAGACCCCAATGATGTCAGAAGACGGTGGAAGAGGACCTCTACCAAAGCAAGAACAGACCCACACATCTTAATCAGAACCCCCCCTTCCGGAGGACGGTGAAGATGTGGGACCAGATGTGCTGAAAGATGAGGTACTGGCAGCCAAATTAAAAATAACAAAGCGGGGGAATTAACAACATCCGGGCAGAGATGCTAAAAATCTGGGAGGAAAAGCAATAGCTGAATTATTAAGGCTGTGCCAGGACATATACAACACTGGAATGTGACCGGAGGACTTCTTACAGTCCATCGTGATCAAAATGAAAAAGAAGAACAATGTAACGGCTTGTGAGGATCATCGAACAATCAGCCTACTCGCCCATGCTTTCAAGATTATACTAAGGATCATCATAAAAGGAGTACAAGCCAAGACAGCATGGACCGAGTAAAGACCAGTTCGAATCCAGGAAGGGTAGAGATACAAGAGATGCCACTGAAGCACTAAGTGTGTTGATAGAAAAAGCCTTGATCACAACCAAGATGTTCGTATGTCATGCATTATGAGAAGGCATTTGACAGAGTAGATTGGAAAAAGTGATGCATGCACTCAGGAATCTGGGAATTGACTGCAAGGATAGAAGACTCACTGGAAATCTTATTTGGGTCAGAAGGTTAGAATAAGAATAGAAGGATAATATTCAGAACCGGAAATAATTGGTAGAGGAATAAGACAAGGATGCCCGCTGCCACCACATTTCATATGGAAGAGGGAATAAAAGTCGGAAAAGACTTGTGAAGGCGCGAGATTTGCAGATGACCAGGCAATACTGGCAAATAGAAAAGAAGGTCTACAAGGGAAGATGAACCGCTTGAACCTAATGTCGACAGATTATATGAAAATGGATCTCAGAAAGACAAAGGTTATGAAAATTGGCAGAAAGGAAGAAACAACAATAAGAATAATAATAAATGATGAAGGGTTGGAACAGGTCAGGCAGTTCTACTATTTAGGAAGTATGATTATAGTAGATGCAAAATCTCATAGTGAAATAAAAAGGATAGTGTTGGGAAAAGGAGCTTTATGAAGAGGAGAGAATTAGTGAGAGGAGGACAGGAACCTAAGGAAGAAGATGGTCAAAACATTGCTATGGAGCGTGGTCTTATGTGGATCGGAAACGTGGACCATCAGAAAAGAAGACGTCAGAAGATTGAGGCTTTTGAGTAATGGGTATGGCGCATGATGGAGAAGGTTAGCTGGACAGAGCATAAAACAAAGAGGTGCTTTAACAGGTGGATGGAAGAAAGATCTCTGATGGCTACAATAAGAACGAGACAGAGGAAATGGATTAGACACATACTAAGAGGTGATTCCCTTCTGAGAGATATCATAGAGGGAAGAAAGGAAGGAAAGAAAAGAAGAGGAAGACCAATGCTGCTAGACTGAATGACAGTGGACGGATACGGTAAACTGAAGGAGGAGGCCCAACAACGTCAGGAATGGCGCTATTGGACGTTCGAACCTGCCCGGTAGCAGAGAACTTGAAGAAGAAGAAATGCTCAGTTGATTTAACGTTGACTAAACTCACTTACTTACTTATTTAGTCCTTCTTGTGCAGATCTGCACATCGGGCAACGCAGCTTCTCCATTCATCTAAGTCGACCGCCAGTCATCCTGCCTCGTCCCACGACATCTCCAAACATCCAAGGTCTGATGGTCTCTAACCAGTTCTTCCTTGGTCTTCCTCTCCTCTGTTCCCTTCAGGAATCCAGTTCACTGCTTGATTGACTGTTCTATCTTTGTCCACACGAATTACATGTACCATCCATTTCAGTCTTCTATTTCTTGCTCTTATAGTTTTATATGCTATCCTACCTCGCCAAGAAATGTGCAGAATTCTCTTCAGCCTTTTATGATGTGCTGCCTTTAGTCTTTTCTTGTTTGCCTTTGTCATTGGCCAAGTTTCCGATCCCTCGATAGCAGTGTGCTTAATATTATGGTTTCATATAGGCGAATCTTGGTCCTCAAACGAAGACAAACACAAACAAACTGAACACCAATAAATTAACTTGTATTTAATTTCTTATTTTCAGGACAAATTCACCCAAATAAGTGACAGGCAACCACTCTGAGAATATGGCTTTCTTCAAAGTAAATTAGTGCAATTATTTTAATAGTAGTTTTGCATAGTGTGACTCTGAAAAAGTCGGCGAAGTGCCTAGTAATTAAATGATTCAGAGAGTAGAAGACTGAGAGCGTTTTTCTTTTCGCATTTCAATTGCGATCTCGATCCAACTCGGAGGCAAACTTTTTCTAGTTGGCTTTTGATCCCCGCTTCAGACACTGGCAGGCGAAAGCTGATTGATGCGTGCAGCTCCTGTGGCAAGACAATAACTGCGAACTTTATTATGAAAACTTCTTCTGCATCCAATCGCAACGCGTCGCGAGTAGCAGCTACCTGCAGAAAGAGGTACTGGTTAAAACTTAAAACGAATATGTACTAGTTTACATTCAAAAACACGTTCCACAATAAACTCAGTTATTGAGTTATCGCAGTCATGTTATTTCTCATGTGCAAATGTATTGTGTACATTATCAAACAATGCCACAACTCACTCAATAGTTTTTGTAGATTTCCAAAACAAAACGTTTCTTTACTCAAAATCAATCTCAGGAGGCTGAGGTTCGAAATGTGCTTCTCAGTTGTAAATAAAACAATTTTTATAGAAAACTGAAGTACAAAAGTAAGGAATAAAATAAGTAAAGACAATCTTTCCGATATTCATTTAAAAGAAATCGATGTAGCCTATTATTCAAAACAATTGATTACCAATAAATCTGACACCTTTGAACTTGCAAGAGTTCTTCTCTTGCCGTTGCTAGCTTTCTTGTTCTGCTCCTGCTTGTCCTCGCTTACTCCGCTCCTTATCCTCCCATTCTCCGCCTGCTTCCTCTCCCCTTCCTCAGTCTGCTCCTTCTCTCTCTCCTTCCGCCGCCGCCGCAGCCGTCGTCTGCTCTAGTGCCCTTGATGTCGTCTGCAGCAGACGGACCCATTTGGCGCACGTTTTCTTTCCGGCTCCGTCGAATGAAAGTCAATCATGTTGTTGCCACCTCAGCCTCGCAACAGCAGCAGCAGCGCCTGCAGCAGCGGAGATGGCCCAGCGGAAGACGACATCAGTGAGGGGGATTGACCGAAGTAAGGATGGAGGAAGACAAGGAGGAAGGGAAGGACGGGGAGGCAAGAAGGAAGGGTTGCCATATGGCTGTTTGTCCGGCACTTATACCGTGCCATTTCAATGCTGATTACAGCTTCGTATCTTAAGTTATACAAATACATAATATATAGAATTGTTTTAAGACCCCCTTCTGACATATGTACACGATATGCGAACCATATGTGCCGGGTGGATTCGATTTATGCAGTTGTCGAAAACATTGTGCATAAGAAACTCTGCGGAGACTAAAATCAGCGTCTAGAAGAGAACTATGCATCATAATTTTGTATCATTCTCGTTTGATATATTGCTTCATGATGATGATGATGATGATGATGATGATGACGACGACGACGATGATGATGATGATGATGATGTTGAGTCAACAAGCTTTAAGCGTGTTTATCGAAATTTTACGTGACGTTGTGTCGATGAGACATCAGGTTGTTACTTGTTTGAAATTGGCTGCAGGGCGCTCGACTCTGAGTTGGAATTTTCAATGACACTCACGTTGATGAGTTATCAGGTTGTTGGCCTGAGGTTGGAGTTTCGTCTGCTGGCGCACATTTTGTCACGTGAGCGCTCACGCAGGAAGGGCTTACGTTGCGATGAGATATAGCCATGTAGGGTGTCTAGACTAGAGTGTCTCGAATCAATGACTATTTATTTATTTATTTATTTATACAGAACACTTATATAGCGCCCCTTCAAGAAAACTACTCAGAAGCGCTCCCAAACCAATCTTGGCGAAAGAGAGAACAGTCTTAAGAGAAGAATAGAAGATAGAAGTAAAATCACAGGGCAGAAGACGTAGAGTAACAGGAAGTCCATTCCAGAGGGTTGGGCCAGCAACAGAGAAAGCACGACGCTGCATGGTCGAGGTGCGAGCGCGAGGCACTAGTAGATTACCACTAGCAGCGGAGCGAAGAGAAGCACGTCCCAAATTGGACCGGACAGGTAGGCAAAGGTCCCTCAAGTAAGAGGGGGCAATACCCAACAAGGAGTTCCAAACAAAGACGATGACCCTATAGTGGATGCGCTGACTCATAGGGAGCCAGTGCAACTCATCTCGCATGAAATCAGAGACATGACCAAACCTAGAGATGCCACCAATAAGCCGTGCAGCCGCCCGCAACACACGTTCCAGGCACAAAAGCCGTACATCCGGGAGTCCAACATATAAAGAAGAGCAGTAATCCAACCGACTAGTGACAAATGCATGAACCAGAGTCTTAGATGAGGTGACTGAGAGAGAACGTGAGGCAACACGAAGTTGCCGTAGCTGGTAGTAGCAACTACGACAAAGACGATGTACCTGAGCCTTAAGAGAGAGCTCCTGATCCAACTCAATGCCAAGGTCATAAACAGTGACTGAGAAGGTGATGTGAGGAAACTCTAAATGTAGTACAGGTAGATTGATTTTAGCCAATTGCTGCCTAGTGCCCAACCAAATATATTGAGTCTTGGAAGGATTCAATCTCAATCGATTTGAAGACATCCAAGCCACAAGGGAGTCAGAAGCAAAACACATAGCTCGAACAGCAGCTGCGGCATTAGAAGCAGAACAATGAACATAGGCCTGCACATCGTCGGCATAGGACTGGCGTGAAGCCGAGCACGCGGCTAGCAAAGAGCCAAGGTCAGCAGTAAACAGTATATATAGCAAGGGACCTAAAACTGACCCCTGAGGCAATCCAAACAAGGAAGGAACCCAAGGTGAGCGGGATGGGCCATAAACCACGCAGAGCATGCGCTCAGATAGAAAAGAGGCCAACCAATCGAGAAAGTTGCCAGATAAACCAAAAGAATAGCCAGACGTTCCAAAAGTATAGCATGATCGACCGAATCAAATACAGCACT
The DNA here is from genome assembly GCA_964023275.1 of Norana najaformis. NCBI lineage: Eukaryota > Metazoa > Annelida > Clitellata > Crassiclitellata > Hormogastridae > Norana > Norana najaformis. Next base: position 21,938,118 of record OZ029923.1, read on the forward strand.
AACATCAAATAATGCAAGTAAGGTAACTTGAGAACGATCTATGGCACCATATATATCAGACAGAAGTCAAGTTAAGAGTGTCTCAGTAGAGTGAAATCTACGAAAGCCAGATTGAGAAACAGGTAGTAGATCATTAGTTTCGAGATAGGTAACTAACTGACTAGATACAATTTTCTCAATGACCTTGGACAAAAAAGTAACATTAGATATTGGTCGAAAGTTAGACATGTCGGAGACGTCGAGGCCATCACGCTTGAGAACCGGAATGACGATGGACTTCTTCTGAGACGGAGGTAGAAGACCCTCTGCCAATGAGCGATTGCAGAGGAGGGTCAGGAAGGGAAGAAGAACGTCGATATAATGCTGAATGAGGAACGGCGGTAGAGAGTCTAGTTCACAGGATTTTGGTCGAGAGGCAAGGATGAGTCGACGAAACTCATCTGAAGAGACTTGATGAAGGACCGAGAGCCGCTTAACCGTCGGTAGCAGGACAGGCGGAGGACTCCCAGCAGTAGCATCACGACCAGAGCGAATCTTGGCCGCACAGAACTCAACGAAGTCACCAGCAGCGAAGGACGGTAGTACCGCACCAGCGGAGGAACGTCGACGACCCAATAGGTCGTTAAGAGTAGATCAGAGCCACTTGTGATCACCAGTGTGGTGGGGAATCTTGTATTCCCAGTACTCTTTTTCCTTCTCTCTATTTAGCTTCTAACTCACTCATTAACCCACACCAGTCTGGCTTTACTAAACGCCACTCAACCGAAACTCTGCTGACATCTCTCTACAACAAGCTTGTTTCTGCCATTTCTCATCAACAGGTTTCTTGCCTCTGTCTCCTCGATATCTCTGCAGCCTTCGACACCATTGATCACAATATCTTACTCCACCGACTTTCAACCTGGTTTAGTTTTGCTGACACTGCTCTCCTATGGATACAGTCTTATCTCTCCTCCCGCTCTTTCTCTGTTAAAACTTCGGAAGCCTCTTCTAAGTCACGCCCTCTCACTTGCGGAGTTCCACAAGGCTCCGTTCTTGGACCTCTTCTGTTTATCCTCTACACTACCCCACTCAGTTCACTCATTAAAGCATCCTCAGTTGACCATCACCTCTATGCTGATGACACCCAACTATTCAGCTCTTTCTCTCCAAATTGTTTCAATGAATCTACAGATCATCTTCTTTGTGTGGTTAAACAAATCTCCTCTTGGATGACATCTAATCTCTTATGCCTGAACCCATCTAAAACTGAATTCATACTTATAGGCCTACGTGACCAGCTCAAGAACATTCCTGACCCCTCTATCTCTTTCAGCCTGGACTCTGCCTCTTCCCACACCTTTAATACTAACTCCTCTGTCCGTAATTTAGGTGTTATTTTCGACCAGAACCTTACTTTTTCTGATCATATCACCCATCTTTCCCGCTATTGCTTTATGCATATCCGCGACCTTCGCAGAATCCGTCCTATGCTTGACTTCAAAACCGCATCTATCATTGCCACATCCATAGTCCATGCAAAACTTGACTACTGCAATTCACTTTTCCTCAATATTGACACAACCCAGATAAACCGCCTACAAGCTATCCAGAACGCTCTCGCTCGTGCTGTCACCATAACCCCCAAATACCATCACATCACCCCTGTTCTCAAATCACTGCACTGGTTTAAAATACCAGAACGAATAGAGTACAAAGTCTTATCCCTCACCTACAACACACTTCAATCCTCCTAACCCTCCTATCTTCGTCAATTATTTACTATCCAACCACTCCGTTCAACTCGCTTCTCATCTGTCCTAACACTTCTTCGCCCTCCCATCACCTCATCCTTAAAATTTGGAAATCGGTCCATAGCCATAGCTGCCCCACCCCTTTGGAATAAACTCGCGCCAGAATTGCGACAGTTGTCTGGTCAATCATACGAACTCACCAACACTTCACATCGTCTGCAGCACTGGTTTGGGGTTTCTGGTCCCATCCTGCATTGACTTGCTACTTATCTAAGCCACGCACACAGTATATTTAAGCACCAATTAATTATTATTCGTCTAGCTCTTTTGTCTTGTTACTAGTCTGTACGGCTGCTGTCACCAACCTTTGAAGAGCTGCAGCCTTAGATGGCGGCTAATAAACTCCTCCTTAGCATGTCAACAACTGAATTTCTACTACTGGGCATTCCAAAGCAACTTAACGTGTAACGTAAACAGGACTCAATGAAACTGGAACTGGTTTCATACACTGGTTATCAACTAACTTCCACTAGAAGAGTTCACGGATAAAATCCTGATAAATAAGGCAGGTCATAAAAACTCCAGGAAACGAGAGAAAGGTCATCATCGATGATTAAGGATGATAAAGGAAGGTCAGCGAAGTTAAGTAAGGTCTAACTTACTTACTTGCCGGCTCCTAGGAAGAAACACTTCTGCTGGATTCTCCGCGGCTGTTTTTGGCATCAATCTTTTTTCCATGTCGTCGCCAAATCATTGAAGTCATTCTGATGTTGTGACTTCTGCAGTTATTCCCAACAATAGCTTTTTTGTTGACACATTCATCATTTGCACAACGCTGCATTGATCAAGTAGGTAAAGCATTCTTTGCCAACTGCGTAAGGAAACTGAGATTGCAGTGAAACTCTGTTCGGATGTTTTTACTTAGGGTGCCTTCGTCTTTCAGGTCTTAGCCTTGGCACTGGACCCACGGGTGTTCGCCTCGCCTCTGTACAGAGGCATATCCAGGCGAGCCAATCCAGCTTTGGTCACCCAATTGATTCTGAAGGCCAGGCCACTGAGTTGGCCCCCAAATTTTTTTAGGGGAGGGTTGCCCATGGGAATTGCAAAATATGAAACTGTTATGATAATACTATTACAGCAAATAAAAGAGGAAAAGTTGAAAAAGGTCAACAAATCGAAAGATGTGCGAAAGTTTGGCAAAGGATGGATTCGGTTAAGTAAATAGGAGGCAAAGTCCTTGGAGTGGTATCGACCGTTAATCACGGTGAGGTTCTACGACAATCGTCTGCAGCACTGGTTTGGGGTTTCTGGTCCCATCCCGCATTGATTTGATACTTATCTCAGCCACGCACACAGTATATTTAAGCACCAATTAATTATTATTCGTCTAGTGCTTTTGTCTTGTCACTAGTCTGGGGGCCAATCGTCTGGCTACTGAATGCCTATCTGGTGGCTGCATTCTCTATCATCTGCCAGTAGGTAACGCCGGCTGCTGTCATTCTTCGTTCTAAATGCAACATCGACCACGAACACTGAACATGGTGTCAACCGACGACTCTAAATGCGACTCTTTTGGTTGCGTTCTACGCATTGGAGAATTGTCTGCTTAACGATGAACTTGTTTTTTTTATGAACTTTAACACGACTTAAAAGTCGCAAACAAATGTAGAAAAGAGCCAAGGAAACGGCGGCTGAAAAGGCGAATAACTGAAAAGGTCAGAAGAAATTTCGGCGGCGACTTGGAAGTAGGCTGGTCTTTCGCTTCGTGAAAATCTAGACGACGAGAAAGTGAGTAGAATTGTCCACGACAAAAGTCCTCCTGACTCTTAATTCCTGGAGCCGCCAGTACCTCTACCTCGCTATTGTAATAGTCTGTTGCTAACAAAATGAGGGTCAAGTGATCGCTATTTGAATAAAATGTCTGTATAGGATGATGTTATCATAGGCAAGGAAACAAAGTTGAATGTTTTATGTATGAAGATGTTGTTACGTTGCAGTGAATGTCCCTAGAATCAGCTGCTGATGCAGATGACAAGACGTTCTCTGATTGCTCTTTCTACAACTCACCGTCTGTTACGTTACTTCGTTCGTCGTCAGCGTTGCTGCAATCCATCGTCCGTTCTTTGGTCCGTCCGTTCTTTGGTCCGTTCTTTGGTCCGTCCGTCCTTTGGTCCGTCCGTCCTTTGATCCGTCCGTCCTTTGGTCCGTTCGTCCTTTGATCCGTCCGTGGCAGAGGAATTCCGTTTGTCGGACAGTCGTTACACAGAGCGATCGACGTCTGATTGCAGGCAGACCTCACAAGAATCGCCTTTGCTTAGTGCCAACGAAAACTGGCACTCGATCGACTGACCGAACGACCAACTGACCAAAGGACACCTATGCATCGCAGCGGGCGGGCGGGCGGGCGGGCGGGCAGGCGGGCAGGCAGGCAGGCAGGCAGGCTCAGGAGTGGATATAGATCTGGGAGGAGGAATATGAGGAGGAGCAGGAGAAAGAAGAGGAGGAGTAGGAGAGCAGATGTATGGACTTGTAGGGTAGATCATAGTTGTTATAGATGGCGCTGGCTATAGTCTGAAGCTTTAGAAGTTTATATAATATAGATCAACTGATCAATCATTGATTCTGTCATTGGAAGAGAAAGAGGAAGAGGCTGGCGAGATGTCTTATTGTCCGTATCATTCTTAACTCCTTCCTTTCACACACTGTTCCCTTAGAAATCCGGTGACTTTTCTTAGAGTCCATCGGTCCTGATCAGTCGATGATGTCCTATTCGCTGGCAACCGACTGTCGGGCAATTCGTGAGGTTAGGACTGGCAAACTATTCAATTCTGAATATGCTCCGTTGTGTTTTCCTCGTGACCTTTAATGGTTTATTTTCTAACATGACGGGTTTGTTCCTGTGCTGTAGGCCTACAACGACCTGCGCTACAACGCTGTAGAGCAGGATCACTGCTCTGTTCTGTTGCTCTTGACTAACTCCGAGCCAGTGCCACGACTGTTTTATAGCCTATCCCCGTCATCCAGAATGTTCCAGGTTATTTTAGGGTTATGGTTCACTTTTCAAGTCATTGTCTTGACTTTCGCTTAGATTTTTCTAATCTCGTACAATCTAATTGGAGAAGTCAGGTCGAAATCTTATAGGTCAACGAAAGTTGATCTTTGCTAAGACCATTCAAGCGATATCCGTCCATATGCTGCGGCTATATTCGAACTAGAGAGCGATATCTTCTTTCATTTATGCTTCCCTGTGTTTCAGCTGCCATCGCATTTACGTGGTCTGTTTTCTTGTTGATGTGTTTTTTGCCTGCGTTGTACTTTAAGCAAATGTGGATAAAACGCCATCGATGTAGGCCAACATGTACAACTCTGCAGAACAGGTTCCGTTTACGGTCAACTGCTAAAAAGGCCATAAATACGAAACGTCCTTGTGATTATCGATGCTATCGCCTTATATGACAGGGTCTTATCGCAAAACAGTGAATGTGCGTCACACGAGCTATTCTGGTGCTCCATAAGCTTCCGCGATAGAACGACAATGGACGAAAAACGCCTAGCACGACAAGATTCAACTCTCGGACTTTAACTCTTCTCCATCTACTCTCTACAGATAACAAACTGTTAACATGGGCTACACAGATTACGGTCATATATTCGCGAAATGTTGCCCTTGTAATACTCTCCGTTAAAATTCATACACCGCCATCGATGTGGTCTATGATGGCAGCATTTTCAATGAAATATCAAAACATTCTAAGCGATGGTGCTGTACTAATCGCGTTACTTCAGCAGCGCCTTCGCCGCATTATTTATGCAAAAACTTGCAGCTTCAGAACTAAAATTAACGGCAACACAAATGGAAATGACACACGTAAGAGAGACGGAGATGTCACTAGGCCTGCTTATGCCCACCATGGCTTTCTCGTGTAGATTTCCACAGTTTTATGCCACCATCTGCAACGTTTATCTAGAAGTTTACAGTCTTTCTTGAAACCGATCGGGTCATCTAGCGCCGTTTCAAGAGAACTGAGCTGGACTAGGACGGCAGCCAACTGCATCCGACTTCCAATGAAAAGCACTCCTTCTTCCAGGACAAGAAGCGGTGCTACTGGAATAGTCTGATAGTTCTTCCCTCAAAGGACAGAATGCAGAAAGTACTGCAGAAATATCACGTGGGTGGTCGTCCGCTTTCAGAAACAACAAGCTTTTGGACGGAGCCAATCGAAATTCAAGAGGCTTCAGAAACCGGAAGACAGACTATGACGCAGATAATTCAAAAAGATGAAATTTTAGCCAGAGAATCTGCAGGGAGGACAGAAACAGGCAGCGAATTCTCCAGCATATTTGTACATGTGGGGCATGAGTAATATAGTGCATGCAATGTTCATGCCTTCGTAATCGTAATCGTAATCGTAATCAAAAACTTATAAAGCGCCACTTCAAAATAAAACTCATCAGAGGCGCTCCCGGCCCGATTTCCCATGACTAATGGGGAATAACACGGTCTTCAAACGCTTGCGGAAAAGAGAGGGAGGGGAGAGAGGAATTCCTGCCAAAGGTCACCAGGCAGGTTGTTCCATGAGGCAGGGCCAACAACGGCGAAGCTGCGACGCCGTGCAGTAGCAGTCCGAGCCATAGGAACTACCAGGTCTTCCTGGACTGCCAATCGCAGCAGTCGGCGGCCAGGGACAGAAGAAACAGGGACACAGAGTTCCCTTAGATAAATAGGTGCACTGCCAACAAGGCAGCTGCGCACAAGGGCCAGAATTTTAAACTGGATGCGTTCTCGGATTGGAAGCCAGTGGAATTTTTCCAGAATGAATAAGGAGATATGGCCAAACTTTGGAATGCCGCCAATCAAGCGAGCTGCAGCATTTAGGACAGACTGAAGTTGGGAGAGGGAAGAGGATCCAAGACAGGCAAAAACCATGCTTCCAAAGTCAATTCTGGAGCAGATAAATGCGTGGGCTAGAGTGATGGAGGCCTGGGTTGAAAGGGAGCGTCGGATAGTGCTTATTTGGCGAAGGTGGTAAAACAGGTACGGCAGACATTATTTATGTGCAACGTGAGCTCCCGATCCAGGGTCACTCCCAGGTTACGCACCGAGGAATGAAAAGAAACATGAGGAAAGAGCAGGAATAAATTTGCCATGTCAATCTTTGAGAGTTGGATGGAGCCACCGAGCCAGGTGAACTGGGTTTTGCTGGGGTTCAAGCAAAGATGGTTGGATTTTAGCCAGGCCTCGAGTGCCTTCTCCTTTTATCCAATGAAGGCGCACCAAGAACCCGCAGTTGATCTCAGAAGAGACACTTGAAGCGCTGATAAAGCGTTTCCTCCCCCACTTGACCATCACCCGTAGCCGCTGCCGCTGTCGCCATTAAACAATACAACATCCTCAACAATGGGGCGTATATGTCAACTATGTCTATGCTACTCGTGCCTAGCACTCGCTTGGCCATTCGTTGATCAGACGCAGTCAGAGTGGAACGAAGCTTTGATAGACGACCAGACAGCACGAGGTCGACGAGGAGCAGAGAGAGGAGGCTTTGCACGGTCCGTTCGTTCTCAGTCTCCCTAATTACTATGAGGTCGAAAACTGTTAGACGGCCGACCCATCTCAACATCGTCCAGGCAGTTCTCATCGAGACAATCATCCTCGCAGGTTTGTTTCTGCAACTTCATGGTTTTGTTGCTGCCGGATAGCAAAATATCAGGTTGATGCGCCAGATGGACTGTCAGTTAACCACAGGATTGTTTCACATACGTAGGTTAACCATATAAAACTGTTTCACTTAACTTATCCATAGAACTCCTTCACAATCAGAGGAAGATGTGACCACCACACTTTAAACAACCTACAGGTTTATAAATCACCTCATGTACTTCTAACTAAAGTATTTCTAACTGAAATATTTCTAACTGAAGTCATACGAAGGCCTAAACTGCTAACCTTTCCTTGTAAATGCTGATCGGTACAATGAAAATGAAAGTCTTTATGAGAACCGCTCGAAACGCCAAGTTTCATCTTAATTTTCAGTTACGGTATCTGTCCTTGCCTCGTAAAACGCATGAACCATTCTAGCGAAGTCCTGGTAACGGCTGGCTGAGGTATAGTCGGTCTTCTATTCGACGACCCTGCTATGTCCATCATTGAAATCAAACCGAGGGGGTTCGCAGCAACTCGGTAGCTTTCTTGCCTTGTCTTGAGCCGTCTTCGCTCCGAAGGTGGGCCGCACCTTGAACCGTCGGTCTCCAAGTGTTTCTGGCCTCTGATGTCTTCAGTAATTGACAGAGTAAATCCTGCCGAAATCCTTATTTATCCAAGCTGTTTATCGGTCTTCCACACTTGTGCTCGTGATCCAGAAGTTGTGCGCACTATAGCGCACTCTTCGAGTTGGGGCATCGCTTTCGGTGTAGCTCAGCAAGGCACATACCATGTGGCAAATCCAGAGGTTTACAGACGGACCACAATGGATGCATAGGGGTCTACGGTAAAGCTAAAACATTCAAATAGTGAAAGTGTTTTGTAATTTTTAGGACATAATTCAGTGTGTTATTGCCAACGAACACAATTATTACAGTTAATTCCTGTCATAAGGTTTTACAGTTTTAGGTGTCTTTAACTGACAGGACTGGGTCACAGATCAAGACCTCGACGATAATTAATCCTGGTTCCCAACAGTTGATCTGAATTGTTGAAAAGGAACATAATTTGCCTACAAAAGTATTATTATAAATTGTGACTTATTTAACCCTAATCATGTGTATAATGAAAACATGCCATCACGGGGTTGGCAATCGCGCCCCAGATTATGAAGAATCAGAACAGCTATGTAATTATCCGCCCAGCATAACATTGGTGTTTTCATATGCGAAACCTAGTAGTCAATTTTGAAAACATGTGTGTTTAGCACAGCTCTGTACGCATGTGAGGCATGGACAAACAAAAAGACGGATAAAGATAAGATATTAGCATTTGAAATGTACTGCTATAGACGAATATTGCATCTGAATTGGACAATGAAGGTAACAAATACGGAGGTCCGAAGAAGACTGAGCATAAAAGAAGATCTAATACAAGTAATAATGTGAAGGAAATTACGCTTGTTTGGACATATATGCAGGATGGATGACAGTAGAAAAATAAAAAGCGTGATGATGGGAATTATGGACGGAAATGGGAGACGAGGAAGACCTAACAGGGAGTGGACAGATGATATAAGGGATTGGTGTAAGCAAGACTTGCACGCCTTGATAAGAACAGCACAAGATCGGGAACTGTGGAGACAAGTGACAATGCATGCAGTGGACACCCACGGGCTCTCGGCCCATGGATCATGATTTTAGTTTAATTTAAGATAATTTAGGCAAAAGATTTGCTCTATTTTGAGCTGACCTCTTATTTTTATAAATCAGCTGATCTAATAAGGCTATTCACAGGAGTTGCCGTATGCGGGCGACTTTACCACCATGCGTGATCCATGCCAATTTAGCAGTGAAAGGCAGGGAACTTCATTTTCACGCGCATTTATGTTTATGGTTGAAGTTCAGTGCGGACATAATGAATTTTTTTTATACTGGACCAGAATTTGTTTTTAAACGCCACTCATCCTCGTATCAAAGCCAAGCCGCATTCAGGTCAATATCCAGAAAAATACTGACTTGGTTGCGCTTCAGTGAGCTCTTTCTAAGTTGCACGACATCCACTGCTGAAAAACTCCCATAGATACACTGTACACATATGTATGCAAAGTAAAATTTACTGTTCAGCACGGCACTGTTAAGCTGATTTCAGGCACCTCAGACTTCGGGTGGCTGAGTTTAATCTAATCGAATTTGAAAACCGACACAGAACCTTTGTGGTGTTTAATGCATGAGGCATGAATCGATGACCGCTTCTAGGAAACCTCATTCCAAAATCAAAATCCATTGCACAGAACCATACCTTCTAGATGTACCGCTGGATTTGAAACACGGATCGCCAATGGGTACATGTAACATTTTCTGTTGTCATCTTAAACAACTTTCTTTACTGCCGAGGGGCTTCGTTACTCATGCGTGCATCATTCTGGTTGTGGTGACCTGCAAACGAAAGACAGAATAAGTTTAAGAATTCATGAGTTAATGTATTGGAATAAAATACAGTATGCCAGTGAATGTTTAGGTCTTCAGTTCTCTTGCATATCTAACTCCATTTCTTGTTGCACGCTATTTGCTTATGACTGACGGCTTTTCGAAAATCAGCGCTACAAAAATTAGATTAGGGCAGATGAGTAAAACATGAGACCCTGCTGAACGGATATTACTGTGGTGTAACGTTTCAGTTTCATCCGTTGTCAGCCAAAGTAACAACGAATGGCAACCGCCACCAACTGCCAAGTTGTACCGACCAGGCGAGTAGTTTCATCAGTCACTCACACAAAACACACACATACTGAGGTCTCATAACCCCTGTACTTAAATCTCTGAACTGGCTTCCTGTTCAGCAAAGGACTATTTTCAAAATGGAGCGTGTAGTTTATACTCTGGCCAATCACAATACTTAGCATCAGTCCTCGTTAGATCATCTGATTACCTTCTCTGGTGATACCTAAGATTAGAACTGTTTTAGGTGAATCAACGTTTTAGGCTGATGGACCTAGATTTTGGAACTTTCTACATCTGTTAGATCTGCTCAGTCGCTTCGTTCATTTCGTTATCAACTTAAGAATTACCTTCTTCAAATTGCTTATTCACCGTAGGCTGCCTCACTGTCTTAGTAAACTGACCTTCTGAATATTAACCTGATTGCGCCACTGGTTGATGCCTTCTGCACTAGATAACGGCGAAATAGAAGTTAGCAATTAATAATAATATTATTTCAGGTTATAATAATAATAATAAACCACTTTTCTTCATAATAATGATAATGATAATAACAATAATAATAACACATGTTATCGTCGTCATAATAATAATCATCATTTTCTTGCGTCGCCTATTTGTTCTTTTACGAATTCATCCAGATCGTTCCTTGAGTCCAACGCTTTACAGATATATATAGTCAGAGTCCTGCTATGTCCTTATTTATATTGTCTATAGCCAACACAGTCTTACTGTCGTTTGGGATCCGGTTATCAGGCTTTCTTTCTACGTGAACAAACTATCTGAGCTGATCTAATCTAAGTCTTTGTTTTTCGATTTTCTCTAGTACAGTTGTTCTTGTATAGGCCTATGTAGACCTACACGTATATATATATATATATATATATATATATATATATATATATATATATATATAAGTAAGTAATTCTTGACAAAGATATAAAAGTGGGAATTGGAGGAATTCTCTGCAAATCCTAACCGTAGAAATAAGACAGTCCATATATATATATATATATATATATATATATATATATATATATATATATATATATATATATATATATATATATATATATATATATATATATATATATATATATATATATATATATATATATATATATATATATATATATATATATATATATGGACTGTCTTATTTCTACGGTTAGGATTTGCAGAGAATTCCTCCAATTCCCACTTTTATATCTTTGTCAAGAATTACTTACCAAGCATCAGTCTCGATTCATGCATTGATTAGATCTTATCACATCTCTCTCTCTCTCGCTGAAGGCCTCAGTGAACAAGGAAAAGTGACTGGTCTCGTTCTCCTTGACCCATTTGCCGCTTTGACACAGTCGATCATGGCATACCCTTTCACGGTCTCGGTCAATGTGATCTCGATTTCCTTTGATTCGTGTCTTACCTACACCCTTATTCTCAATCAATTCGTATCAACTAACAAACTTCTGCTCTCACTGTCTTGAATGGCGTCGTTTTACAAGGGTTTGTACTGGATCCTCTCCTGTTCACGTTATATAGCACTACACTAAGTTCATTACTCAATGGCTCTTTTGACTGCCATTTGTATGCCGATGATACCAAGCTATTCCTCTCGTTTTCACGTCTAGTCCTGATCTCCAACTAATTGTTTCAATTTTACATATGAGATATTTGTAGATTCAGATTTATTTTTGCCTCATACTGTCATAATACCTCTAGTAAATACATTGATTTGAAGCAGGCTTGACTGCTGTAATTCACTTCTCATTGGCACCACTAAGGGATATCTGCACATACTATAGATGGTTCAAAACTCTCTGGCCACAGCCATAACAAAAGCCCCTAAATCTCAGCATATTACGCCAATATTTTATTCGTTGCATTGATCATATTTGTGATCAAAGCGCCCATCTACTGATGCATTACTATAACGGCGCTATATAAGTCAGTAGAATAGAATAGGCTTAATGTCATCGCCACTTTTAGTAGTAAGCTGAACATGTATCTGCGTTCTTGTTGTGGCCAGTTTTCGTCTGGAAGTATTCTCCACGACCTTCCCGGAAGTATTCTCCAGGTGGCATTCATGCAGTTGCTCTCTTTTAAAATTGACCTATCCAACTACTGTCGCTTCCTGTTTGTAAAAACTCTGCTTGGAATAATCAGGATGCTAATTCCTCCATCGTTTTTAGAATTTTATGAATCTTATTTCCTCTTTTAATTGGGACAATTATCGACTTTCTGACTTATGAACTGCACATTGTGTGTGTGTGCCATAGTAGCCGACTGCTTTGAACGTTTTTCTTGGTAACGCAGAGTGTGCAGGTTCGAACCTCAGCTGAGACACGGACCTTTGCTCACCCTCATTGAATGATGCTTTTTCATTAGATAATGGCACTTAATAAAAAGTACTTAAATAACAACAACAATAATAATGAATAATAATTTTTGTTACTACTGCTATTATTATATAGCAATATTATTTATAATAATAATAGCCAGAACTTGAGGAGTAGTGCCCGTTCCAAAAGTTGTTGCTCTTCAGTTAGTTTTTAAGCCCCTCGTGGCGCTAAAAAAATTTAAAAATAAACAAATAATAACTATTTTATTACTCTTACTATTAATAGCTCTGCAATATGAAGTCTTTGTCAACTTCAGATGACTCAGAGATGTTCTGCTTAATACTAAAGCCCTGCGACAGATACAAAAACCTTCTGCAGGGCGCGAGTCGTAGATCCTCGTCTAATACTTCTTCATTGATACGACTCTGGTTTCGAATATTATCCGCTTGATGACATTATATTACTGTGGGATTTCTGTGCATCTTCTGCTCCACTATATTGTTGCTCCATCCAGTGCAATAAAGAAGCGGAACACACCATACCACAGGCCAAATTGTTTTAGGTACACATTCATGTCAGAAACTTAGCGCCTGTCTTAATTTCTTCTATCATGCCGTGGTCCACCTGATTACATCTGACAGATGTTTCTTTATATGCCCTTCAACTTCGCCGTTTCGATTCACGGGCAACTTATCTGTGGCCTCGGTCTTACTTTAGTTATGCGCTTTTTCTAAACTGATTTCAAAGTGCGTGAACCAAGTGCTGTTACATATTCGCACTAGCTTTTCATTCAGCGCATTGCAATCGTTTGGCGCTGTTGATACGCGCATGGCCATCTTGCGAAAGTTTATACAAATAATGCAACTAGCAGTCATTTTATGCGCCGCTGGCCATTACATGTTTTCAACCCTTAATACTTTCATTTCGACTCACTAAAGGATTCGAGCACCAAAAACTTGGGAAGGGAGAGACAGGCGATGGGTAATACATCTGACACTGTTCTTCTTAGCATGAGCTCAGTGAGAGACATAGTGGAACGTAACACCTTGCTTAGTACGCCGATTTAGGCTGTCGTAGGACATACTGTGGCGTGGTTTCAATCTTTCGTGAATGGGCAGATGATGATGGTGACCAAGTTCTGAGCCACAAGTTCTGATCGCTCGACTTCAACGCCAGTTCTTTTTCGCGTCTAAGGCCACAGTTGGCTACTGTCACATCTTAAGCAAAAGATGATCGGATGTTGACCTTCGTTATCAAACCATTCATTCATATCTAAACTTTCAGAGCGTTTGTCCCTTCCTGTCTTGCTGCACATGGTATTTCAAAGAACCTCTCTAATCCCAATCAGGTGACGCTCAGCTTTTCATTTGTTTCTCTTCTCAGCCTTTCTCACCCGCAATACGTCGTCTTCGTGACTCCGTCTCACAAAAATTCAAAGTATTGCGGATCTGATTTTACGAAACTCCAAACCGAACTTTTTAAACTGGCTTATAACGATTTGCTTCTTTCATCACCTCCTTCAACATTCGCAACACAATAACTTTTCCAGCTTTAGCTTTGGCACTCTTCAACTCGTCTGACCTTCTTAGATTTCGACCAAGCGCTGACTCTGATCGAGCAACTCGACTTTTTTGCACTGACTTGACTAAGCGCCTGTGAATAAGATGGTCTTCACAACTAAGTTGTGTGGCTTTGTTTCGGAATCGGCAATTTATATTAAATTACATTGTGTGACATTGCATTGCATTGCATAACCCCAACATTACGTTGCATGTAATTGCACTACATTACACAATGCTTTGATAGATACTTAAAAGGTGCTATATCAAGTGTCTTGATACATCATCATTTGTGGCGTGTCCCTCTCTGGAGTCCCATTATGCTCATGTCCTCATCTTCCAACCCCGGTCAGCAGACGAGTTCTAGTCCTATCATTCCAGGTTTTTCCAGTTAGTCTATCCACCGCAGTCCTCTTAGCACACATGGTTGATGAAAGTAAACCAGGGTGCGCGCTACACATATAAGTACAATTACATGTAAATGCATTACATTTGATGTAGATACATAATATGCAATTATATTACATTAAAATAATTAATTGATGGATCTTTTCCAGGTCTAATGACGACAATATCGACGCCTGGCGATGAAGGGAAATATGTCAGGTACACAGTCGAAGACAGAACGCAGTTCATCTTTCAAGTGCGATCGTGCCACAGCGCTCTGCTGTCCTTTGCCACTTACGTCGTAAGACCTTCTTCCTTTACTTAGTCACGTAGTCATGTCCTAGTCCTCACGAGGCTCTGCTGTCCTTTGTCACCTTCGTAGTCAGAACTTTAGGACTCTATCCATCTATCCAAGCAAAACAAAGATTTTGACTTCTTGATACTTTAGTCAGCTTATTTGAACTGTATCCAAATGCAATAAGTTTCTAATGCGAATCCACTTACTTAAATCTGCCTGGCCTAACCGAATTTAGCCTGAAAATGTGTTAAATGCCGTTATCGAAATACGCGAGGCAGTAGGCTATTTTTTATTTATTTTATTTATTTCTACAGAACACTTATATAACGCCCCTTCAAGAAAACTACTCAGAAGCGCTCCCAAACCAACCTCGGCGAAAGAGAACAGTCTTAAGAGAAGAATAGAAGATAGAAGTAAAATCACAGGGCAGAAGACGTAGAGTAACAGGAAGTCCATTCCAGAGGGTTGGGCCAGCAACAGAGAAAGCACGACGCTGCATGGTCGAGGTGCGAGCGCGAGGCACTAGTAGATAACCACTAGCAGCGGAGCGAAGAGAAGCACGTCCCAAATTGGACCGGACAGGTAGGCAAAGGTCCCTCAAGTAAGAGGGGGCAATACCCAACAAGGAGTTCCAAACAAAGACGATGACCCTATAGTGGATGCGCTGACTCATAGGGAGCCAGTGCAACTCATCTCGCATGAAATCAGAGACATGACCAAACCTAGAGATGCCACCAATAAGCCGTGCAGCCGCCCGCAACACACGTTCCAGGCACAAAAGCCTGATAGGCTACTTGATAGTCGTTGCTAAAGGAAACCGCAACCAACAATTATGATCCATTAGACCACAGTGAAGATTCTAGATTTGCTCAGAGAGAGCTGAAGAAGATCGACGGCTATAGGAGGAGTCAATAGAGTCAAAGACAGAGCTTCGTCGACTCGAGCGCAGATGGAAAAGTTGAGGAGGACAAGAGGACAATTATTGCCGCCTTACAACTAAGCTTATAAGCGATTCTAGGAGCTCTTACTACTTCAGTCAGCTTAAAAGGGGTTCAAACTCATTAGACCGATGTCTCATATACTAGCATTCAAAAGATGCTGTTAACTCCTAAGGCCTGTCTGTTCTTAATGTCCACAAATCCTCTTTGATGGACTTCATACTTACTTGCTTCACTCGTTGTTTCTTGTTCTGATATTTTCTTCCAGCATATTGCACACTTCTTCAACTTGTCTTTTGCTGAAGACTGTTTTCCATCATGTTTTAAGTCTGCCTTAGTCACGTCTTCACTTAAACAACCTGACCTGGACACAAACGACCTCTCGAATTTTAGTCCAATGTCAGACCTCAGTAGCAGTTGCAAGATCTTTAACGTCTCTTCCATATACTGATTGCATTGCTTCATCTCATAATTTCAGTCCTTACCAGTCAGCTTACAGTGAAGGCTACTCCACTGAAACTGCTCTTACCTTCACAGTTGACAGCATCTTTCTCATCTGAAAGGCGTTACTTTCAGTATGCCTCGACCTCATTGCTGCTTTTGACACTGTTGACCACCAGCTATTTTTTTCTGACTCAATAAAAGCTTCGGTGTCTCAGGGACTGCCTGAAACTTACAATCTTCACTTATAACTTTTGGAGTCCACTAACACCGAACGCCGATGATGCTCAGCTTTTATTGCTCTGTCATCCAGTAATCAGTCGGGCAAGGTAAATCTTGAGGAGTGCCTCTCTTCTATGCATGCGTGGATCTGCTTCAATGGTTTGGCTATAAATCCAAAAACATATGAGGCGGCGATTATGTTTGGTTCAAGTCAAGGCCTTCGTTCCATCCCTTCTCATTTCAGCATTGACCTTTGCTGGCATTGCTGCACCACTATCACAAACTGTCGAAACACTTCGAATAACTCTGTACAGAATAGTCTCACACTTTGATCTCACACAAATACCTTTTTCCTATCACAACAGAGCATTACGTCACATCAGGTCCGCTCTTAACAATGACATGTCACTAACTATAAACTTTTCTATTGTCTGCTCTAGTCAACTCGGTTTTGCAAATATTTCAAATCTTTAACTCAACAGGCTTCAACTCATCAGACTTCATCGCTCCTCAGATTCGCATTTATGTGTGACTTTGCACGCGCAAAATTTTCTTAAAAATTATAGAAATATCTTTGCACAGAATGACGTCGAGCAAACTGCAGTTGAGGTGGGTCTTGGAGTCGACAACAACCAAAAGTCGTTCATCCGTCTCACTGGATCGTCGTCGTCGTCATCTTTTGAGACGTCGACGCCGAACCTTCTACACTGCGACGACATGAGAGCCTTCTGGGTCAGCTGGGATCAGAATTACTTCAAGGTCGGAAGGGGATCGCTGCTCGAGGAGCAGATCTTCATGAACCTCATGGACCCGAATCGAGAGTCGTTCAACGCCGTCATTCTCTCCAGTTCCAAAAGCAGCTCGGCTGTATGGCAGGTCTACGAAAACAGCGGTACTTTAACCACTTACGCTCATTCCAGACCGTCTGTCTGTCTGTCTGTCTGTTTCTCCGTTTGCCTGTTTCTCTGGCTGTCTGCCTATCTGCCTGTTCGCTAGCAGGTACCTAGGTAGGCAGCATCGGTTCATCTGGAAGCAAATCTCTTACTTGCAATGTCCGACATTGCGACAATTCGCGCAGTAAGAGGGACGGGGTGAATTGGACGACTATGTGCTCTGGTTATAAGTTGAAACATTTTAATCCATGTTTCCATTGTATTTCTATACAGACATACGCTAAAATGTTTTTATAGAGACAGACGCAAAATGTTTTTATAGAGACAGACGCTAAAATGTTTTTATAGAGACAGACGCTAAAATGTTTTCTAGAGACAGATGCTAAAATGTTTTTGTAAAGACAGACGCTAAAATGTTTTTATAGAGACAGGTTCTAAAATGTTTTCATAGAGACAGGTGCTAAAATGGTTTCTAGAGACAGACGCTAAAATGTTTGTATAAAGAAGACGCTAAAATGGTTTCTAGAGACAGACGCTAAAATGTTTGTATAAAGAAGACGCTAAAATGTTTTCTAGAGACATACGCTAAAATGTTTTCTAGAGACAGACGCTAAAATGTTTTTGTAAAGACAGACGCTAAAATGTTTTCTAGAGACAGGTTCTAAAATGTTTTCATAGAGACAGATGCTAAAATGTTTTTATAGAGACAGACAATAAAATGTTTTTGTAAAGACAGACGCTAAAATGTTTTCTAGAGACAGGTTCTAAAATGTTTTCATAGAGACAGTTGCTAAAATGTTTTTATAGAGACAGACGCTAAAATGTTTTTGTAAAGACAGACGCTAAAATGTTTTCTAGAGACAGATGCTAAAATGTTTTCATAGAGACAGGTGCTAAAATGTTTTATAGAGACAGGTGCTCAAATGTTTTTATAGAGACAGGTGCTAAAATGTTTTCTAGAGACAGACGCTAAAATGTTTTTATAGAGACAGGTGCTAAAATGTTTTCTAGAGACAGGTGCTAAAATGTTTTCATAGAGACAGGTGCTAAAATGTTTTCATAGAGACAGGTGCTAAAATGTTTTCTAGAGACAGACGCTAAAATATTTTTGTAAAGACAGACGCTAAAATGTTTTCATAGCGACAGACGGTAAAATGTTTTATAGACAGGTGCTAAAATGTTTTCTAGAGACAGACGCTAAAACGTTTTTGTAAAGACAGACGCTAAAATGTTTTCTAGAGACAGGTTCTAAAATGGTTTCATAGAGACAGGTGCTAAAATGTTTTTGTAAAGACAGACGCTAAAATGTTTTCATAGATACAGACGCTGAAATTTTTTCCCAAATGTGTAAGCGGGCACCGCTTACACTTTTCACCAAGCTTCAAGACCTGCGAAAGTAATAGACCTATTGTCATATTTTCAAATTGCGTTCTGAATTTCTACTCCATTTTTATCAGTCATTATTCAACTCAACATAGTAATCATAATTTAGGGGCCTTTATTCAATCTCACTGACCTGGCTGAAGTCAGAAAAGTCGTTCAGTCTGCGTTGTTCTCGGGCAACTGATATCGCTTTCGTTTCTGACAATAACTTGTCGCTTTTGATAAGACGCTTTGATAAGATGTCGTCTGACTCGGTCCCTGTGCTGCGCAGGAGTGTTTCTGATTGTCGATACGCCGATAGAACACAAGTACGAGAGCATCTGGAAGGAAGTGACCGACCGACAGTTCTGGACATTCATGGTTCGTGCTGCAGGCGATGTACATGTTATTCTGACGGAGCAGCTAGGCGTGACCAGTGCCAACATCTATGAGTTCGTGGTCGGCGGATGGTACAACAATCGATCAGTCATCCGAACGGAGGTCCTGGGAGGGGGAGACTCCATCAAGGCTTCGATCGACATCAAGAACGTCGTGAGCGCCGGCGAGAGAAGAGAGTTCTGGATCAGCTGGTGGAAGGGTCAGCTCGAAGTAAGACGAATCAGACGAACACAAAGAACGAAGACAACGCTAAGCAAATTCATCTGTAAATGCAAAACGACATTTATACAGCGCCTCATAGAACCTAGTGGAAACGAGGAATAAATATATGCATGCATAGATGTTTACATATATGTGTGCATGTATAGATGTGTGAATGTAAGTATGTGCTAAGACACTATACAGCGCCTTTTCAGACTATCAGGAGCGATATACACTTATGTAATTCAGTTATAGTTAGCATAACCATAGTCAATGTTTTTACAAGGTGGTCTTTGTTTGAGGTTTAAAGGCGGAAAATGAGTTTGGTATAAGACTCTGACTAATCGAACTCATGGGACTCCGTTAGACCTGTTCACAAATCTGGACGGGATCTACATTAAAGTGAATTCTGAGACAGCAGTGCCTCTCCGTAGTTTTTCTCCGTAGCAAAACACACATTGAAATGCAGTACAACGCAAATCAATACAATTAAAGAGTTGACACAACAGACACGTACAGACGATGATTCCGTGGGCGATGCCAAGACATGTGAATATGATGTCATGGTCGATCGTGTCAACTTGTAGAATCAATAACGTCGCAGGTGTCCCGGATGCGTCTGAGTAGATAGGACCGCGTCCATGGGACGACGCCAAGCGATGGTGATAGGTTTTATTCTGAATGCTTAGATTGGACGTGCTGTGAGATAACTGAGTTTTAACCATGGCTGTATTTCTGAAGTTGGGTCAGGGCGGAATTTACGCCGTGAATCGTCTGCTCAGTTGGAAGGATCCGGCTCCACGCAATGTCAGATATCTCTCCATCTCAACGGGATTCGAAAACACCGGTCGATGGTGGCTGCGCGATGACCGAGGTACGGTCTCTTCTAAACATACACGCACACACGCACGCACACTCTTGCTGTCGTCCATACGTCCATCCTTGCTGCTGTCCGACTTATTATTATTACTATTATTATTTATTATTATTATTATTATTATTATTATTATTATTATTATTATTATTATTATTATTATTATTATGAGACCTATACATGTTAGCCTGTGTAGCGAGTTTATGTGGCCTACAAGTGTCGGTGCATACTAAGTAATGGACTGGCTTTTCAGAAGTTACGACCTACATGTTCACTGAACCAACGACGTCTTCCGAACCGGAAGTCAGATACAAAGGTCCCTTGATATTAACTCAACGAAAAGAATTCATCGCGATCTTTGTGAAAGCGTGTAAAGACGCTTCCATTCTGCTATCAGACAGCTATGTAAGTCACAGTTTATCTATATTAACTTGATGATCAGGCCAGAAAACTGATCGCTAACTTTATAAAATGTTAGTCGTTATTTAATAAGCCTGCTTCACCTATTGAAATGATAGCTAATATCAGCTATATATTAATTTGCGGTTGTACGTTTTGTTGGTTTTATAAAATCTTTCATTTGTATACTTCATGATTTATGATTTCTTTTCATATAGTTGTAACGATGCGTTCCTCTCGGTCTCGGGGTCAGTCGTGCTGTTGGAAGGCCTTGGAGGCCGAAAGAACCCATTTTCCCTTTTTCAGGTATGCTGGTCCCACAAACAGATTCCGGAAACCCTCTACACCATAGCACACCGGGATCCTCTTACTCAACCTCGAGCTACGCCGCAGAGCGGGAGGCTCCTGCAAAAGAGATGACTCAGTTATAGCTTCACCAGGCGGATGACCAGCTTCTTTGAAAGCCCATGGTGTCCGTAGCTATTCTGTTTTTCTTAGGCGTTTTATAAGTTGCTCATAAAGGTCCACAGGCGCTACAGAAGTTCCTCCTTTTATTTTGTAAGTGATTCTGGAGCTGACAGGCAGCCAATGTAGCTTTGCCAATACAAGAATGACACGATGAAACCTGCGGGATCCTGTAGCTAGTCCGGCTAAGGAATTCTGGATACTTCGCAAGTTCAGCAATATTAGACTTTGTAGTGCCGTAAAGCAGCAAATTACAGTAGTCGAGTTTCGCTCTGACAACGCTACAAGCGACTGTCTAATGAAGTTCCGGTGGCAAGCACGATCGAACATGACGCATGGCTTTTATTTGGAAATACAATTCCTTGCAAGACAGCGGTAACACGCTGCTTAAATGTTAGAGTCGAGCGTCACCCCAAGACTCTTAAATGTTCCTGATAGCAAAATATCGCCACCACAATGTCGACGATTTTATTGATGAGGAAGTGCCAAGCACAAAGACTTCGAACTTCTGTGGATTCAGGCAAAGTCCGTTGGTTAGGATCCAGCAGCGTAGTGCTTAAGTACACCGTGTTAGGTTGTTTGTGTCACAGTCAATGCGATCGGCCTAAAGGTATTGACTGATGATGTATGGGGAAATGACACCAGCGACTGGAGCCATATACAGCGTGAAAAGAATCGGGCGAAGGACCGACCCTTGTGGGATGCTGTATGCGGATATAGATGACTGTAACATTGATGATCCAATGCTGACATGGTAACTGCAGATCAAATCCAGAGCGGTACCGATAATGCCGCATGTATTCTACAGCATAGCGATGACCGTTGCTTTGTTGATTGTATTGAAGGCAGCGGAGAAGTCGATAAGTAAGAATGGATTGATGTTGTCGGGAAGTATTGTAGACATCAACAAGGATCTTCAATAAGGCCGTTTAAGTCAATTGATGCCCACGGTAAGCTGACTGATGACTGTTAAAATTTCAGGAGCTGCTGATGTGAGGCAAAAGACGAGCCAAGAAGATACGTTCCAAAATTTTTGACAGTGTAAGTTTGAGACTGTCTTATAGTTAAAAGGATCATCAGGAACAAGACCTTCCTTCTTCAGCAGAGCTGTGGCAGAGGCAGATCTGTAGCACACTGGAAACCGTCCGCTGATGAAAGACAGAGACGAACGATGATTGAAGTGAACACGTCAGCACACGCCTTTAACAAAGACGATGGGAAGCATTAATCAAAGATTATTTTTCCGGTGTGAAAGCATCCACACGTCTGAGGTCGTCGAGGTGCTTGCCGACATGGTCCCTATATGATGCAAGAGGGTCCACGGGTTGTCCGGACAGTTGCCTGGCAATCGATACCATTACTGACTTGAGTTTGTTGATGAAGAAGTCTGAGAAAGTGGCACAGCGTTTCTGACACTCTTCGGTCGGTACCACATCAAACGGTGCTGTGGAATGCAGTACATCCTTCACGATATCTGTTAGATGTTTCCGATATGGCCTTACTGTAGTGTTGTCGGTGTGATTGGTTGAAGATTTTGCTGGCGTTCCGGCATGGTGGCCGATACGCGCGGCGGACAAGCTCATCGTCGGTAGCCTTACGTCCCCTTTCTAGGCGTCTACGAAGTGGTTTTGCATCTGCAGCTTTGAAGACAGCCAGCGATTGATCTTCTTTCCTGGACACTTCGTGAGTTTTCTAAGCGGAACCAATTGATCCAAGATGTCGGTGACAACGTCATCTATCTGCCGTCATCTATCTGTCAGGGGTGTCGTCAAGAGCCAGAAATAGTAACGAATTGATCAACGCTCGTCGGAAGGAGTTTGAGGGTTTTTAAGGCTTCCGTTAGACGATCGTTGTCTCCTATTGAAGCATCTTGCAACCGTCCACTTCATCAGACTGTGGTCGGACAGTCCGTACATGAACGTGGTCCGAAAGAACTGTCTTCTGTACAGGATTGATTTCCGTACAGTACAGAGAGGGAATGGGCCTACCGCTGCCCACTTAATGTGGAAATATTAGAAGAGACGGGTCGAGTGTCAACTGGTCGGTGCAGTAGTGAATTGCACCCTGATCACTGGTAGTCATCGGGACAGAGTATGTAATCCGGGGCGGAGGGCTGCCACACACACCATTGTCGGTTGGCTACGATGGAGCACATGAGCTGTTAGCCCAGCTCGAACTGGAGAGTGACAAGCGGCCGCCTGTAAAGCAAGTTATCGGCTCGGATGGGTCGCCCTGTTGCGTGCAGGGTGAAATTCTGGAACCCCGACCCCAGGGCCAGAGAAAGAGGACACTGCAGCATTATTTGAACTGGTGACGGAAACTGTACTGACACACTTGATAAATGAGTGCCATATGCACGTGTCCACCTCCGGGCCACTCCCGAGAGGGCGTAGCCTTACCTATGTCGCAGATTGGAAAATCAAAGTGAAAAAATCAAAAAGCGCAAGGCTAACGGCCTGGAGTGACTAGTTCTCTCTTAAGGTAGCTAGATGTAATTGTTTCGAATCTGGCCATCGGTAGATGCTAATGAACAGGAACGAGAAGTTATAGGTGATGATTCGAACAACTTGGAAGTGGAAGCTATTAGTTGTCACCGTGTTCCGAAGCGGATGAGTTATGATGGTAAGCGTATCACGGTGGATGATCGCAAGACCGCTGTTTCTGCCGGGGGCGGAACAGTGAACGGTGTCTGGTCACGTACCCTAGCGGAACCATGTCAAATTTGACGGCATTGGGATCTTCAGCCGAGATCTAAGTCTCACAGACGCCAAGCAAGTCTCACTGGTTCGACTCGATCAGATCAAGAATGAATGCACCCCGTGGACGGCTCTGCGCGCGTTCAGGGACCCGAAAGTGAGCGGCTCGGGATGTTGGTGGGTTGCAACAGGACCTACTTAGGGTCTTATGATCCTAGGGCAGCACTTGCAAAACGTACAGTTCGTGGCATGTGAACATAGCATGTAGCCCATTCTTGCAAATTCTTGCAAATCCTTTTTGGTCCGACGTCGTATCTCTGGTTCGCTGGCACCGTTGAAGACGGTCAAAGAGTCCGAAGTATGCGAAGGCATCCTCAATCTTCTTAATATATTGTGTTCCTGTTTCAATGCAGCGTCCAAAAATATTGTATGTACATAATAATCTGGACTTGGTTTAATCTCCGTCCGAAAATGCATACTTCCTCGCCTCAAAAAATCCAGCAACAAGAAGATCTTTTCCAACATTTTTGCCAGCAGAGTGAATTCGTTCGCAAAGTTCACGTTCATGAACACATCGTCTCTCATAGCTGCACTGAACATATTGCTTCACGATTTTGTTCATCTGTGCCGTAGAGAGGCTTTGGCCGTTGCGCAGCATCCACTTGTGTACCACTCACGAGGTCCGTATAGACTACGAGAGAATTCTGAGTTTATATAATTTATATACAGTAGACCATCCACTAGTGAAGCCGGTCTGCTCCTGTAGATAGCGTTTGAGGAAACGCGATTGACAAGTTCTTCCCTGCTACCGACAACCGAATGATGCCTCGGTAATTGTTGCAATCTCTTTTTGCTGCTTTAGCTTTACAGAGCGGAAGAATAATCCTTTATCTCCACTTTCTGATAATAGTCCGAGTCTCTTGTTTAAGTCTGCTTTTGAAGACTTGAATCGCTGAATTGTTAGTGCGATGCGATGAAACTGATGGCTAGTTAGTCTCGTATCTCCGCATGATTTTCATCATCATCATCATTTAGTATTATTGTTGTTGTTGTTGTTGTTATTGTTGTTGCTGCTGGTGCTGTAGTAGTAGTAGTAGTAGTTGTTGTTGTGGTAGTAGTAGTAGTAGTATGCAAGTTTGGAAAGAGAAGAGGTATTGACGGGAAAGGAAGTGTGCTTGAGGGTCAAATAACATAGACAATTGTATGCAGCCTATGCCTGAATCTACATGCGACAGCCAGCAAGGCAGCTGGACGGTGTAATCTGCCTTCGATCAGACTACGGCTTCGGTTGAGATGAATCGTGCGATGTTTCGCCACCGTTCGTTGTTCGTGTTTCTGTTAGCACATAAATCCGGAATTGGCGATTGAGATTGTCATCGGATCGAATGAGAATACGAAGGTTGTCTTCCGAGGACTGACGAATGAAGGAAATCTGGCCGAAGCGGATCATACGTTTCTGCTCAGCTGCACCGAACAGAAACCGTTCTGGATCAGTTGGCACAACGGCACCGTCCAAGTGGGATCTGGCGCCACCTATCCAAACAATCTACTTCTTGGAAAACAGGTTCTGCACCGCTCGAGGTTTTCTTTTATAAAACACTCAAGCAGGCAAACATACATTACATCTGTAGTTCTCATAGAATTTAATTACAATACATATGATGCAACGTAATATATAATTTCTATAGCGCCTCTTCATAAGGCAACACACAGGAGCTTTCAACGCAGCCAGGTGAAATAGAAAGACAGGCAGTAGCACCTGTTGGATTCAAACACCGAAGATCAAGAATGTCATTCCCGACAAATGGTGCAATGGCTGTTGCCTGGTGATAGAAGCCCAAGCAAAAGGGACGTGCAGTTCACGTCCGTCCGTAGAACGTAGGGATCTGGAATGACCCCCCCCCCCCCCCCTTAGAAATATGTCTCGTGGTGGGTGTTCAATCTAAAATGAACAATATGTTACTTTAAAAACCTCCTCTTCATCCTCCTTTTCGTGCTCGAAAAGCTTTTAAGTAGATATTGTTAACGAGCGCTATATAAATTATATACCAGATGCGGCAAATCATGACAGAGATATGGCGAAACAACTTCTGGCCCACATAGAGTCAGTTACTCGCTGCACTGATGAAATGCGTTGATCCGTTGTGTCGAATCAATGTGTTGAGCCAGTGCTTTGATTCAGTGCTCTGTGCTAAAGAGCAATCTATGCAACGAGATTTCAATCAATCATTAGGCCACAACACACGCTGCAATCATGGGTGTATGTGATCTGGATTCATGGATCCATACACGGCCATCTGTTTAGAAGGCCGTGATCCATACCAAGTCAGGATTGAAATGCAGTTGTCATACTGTTGATAAAAGCTTACGAAAGAACGTGAATTATGAATAAAAGCGATAACAATGTGACTCTCATGTGAAAAGCTCCGAGTTTCTTGTGTCGACAGCTCTTCGACGCATCGCAGGAAGATGGATTTCGAGTGGGAGTTCTCGGGCTGGCCACTTCGACAGCCTCTGGAGAATGGAGAATACGAGAGTCGGCTGGTGAGAATCACTGGACTGCTTTAAGTTACAGCCTATCACTTGCATGTAGCGGCCTGTAACAATTGGTATTATGTGTTGGTTAGAAAGTTCATTTTTTGCATAAAACACTATTATTACTATCAATCAAAACGTATTCTACAGTGTTCCCAAATGCATAAATTCCGATCTTTATTTGAACTTGAAAATGAACCAAAAATATGTGGTGTTTAGCATCAACAATTTTTGCGTTAGGGTCGGTTTTCAAAATTTGTCTCCAGTTGCAATAATTGCTTACTCACTTTAAGAAAGTCCTTCTCTTATCCATATTTTATTAAGTTATCTGAATCAAGGGTCATTCGTAGTCAAGAAATAGCACTTACGTCAGCTTCTCCCAGCCAATTGCAAGCGTCATCACCAGCAAGATGAAGAGCCCAGATAAATAGTCCGCCACTGAAACTTAATTGCGAACAGACATCAACAGCGTATGGCATAGCAGTCTGCACTGCGCCAAAGCTGCATGAAGGATCACTGGATTGTCCCTATGTCACGATCTTGCATGCACAGCAACCTGACCCATCCGAAATCGGTTTGGTGCATACCAGAGTCATTGAGCCAAGTTGAGCTGGGTCGGATGAATAATGAAAGACTGAATGTACGAAAGTTTGACACCATGCAATCTCACGAGCATATGAACTCAGTGACGGTCGACTCGGTTGGTTTGAAACTGAAACCCGAAATATGTTTGATATGAGTAGTAAGAGGAGGGTCACTTCTGGCCCACCCCCAAAACAAGGGTCACTTCTGGCCCTTCCCCAAAACAAGGGTCACTTTTGGCGTTTGTCTGTTATTAATTTGTAGACTGTTTAGCTTGTCAACGGTAATTTGGTCTTCGTTATTGATTCTAGAGTAATATTTGCTTATTTTAACATTTCTGTTGCTAATAAAATTTCAGTTTCAACACTTCTGGTTGCCTATATTTGACTTCCTATAAGTTTCCGTTAGCCATCCTCTACAATGGATCCTTTCTCTGCTAATCGAATGTCTTCCAGACTCGAAAATAATCTAAGCTAATGAAATGACTTTTAGAGCATCGTTATCATAATGTTCAGTGCCTCAATTAATTCGTATAAGAAGAATAATTGATGCGTACAGTCAGCACGATAAAGATAGAAGAAACTGAAACGAGCAAAAAGTAGTAAATCTTGCAGAGAGCAATTCAAGCAAAGGAGGCAACAGATTGTAAAACTTTGATTCGTATATTGTCGGAACTCTTATAAAGCTCAAGAATAGTGAAATTATACGATTGAAAAGATTCGTAATACGAAGATAAAGCGTTAGAATGGATGCTGAGAGTATCTCAAATCGTGTGGAGTCCAGAGTATTGTTTAAATACGTGAAAACTATGTTCTCCTATCTGCTTCCTTCTTCTTCTTCTTCTTCTTCTTCTTCTTCTTCTTCTTCTTCTTCTTTTTCTTAAAAACATGATCAAAACTGATCAAAATCTAGAGTATAGAATTTTGTAAGCTAAAATCTGTAAAACTCACTTCTAATGGAATACAATTGTTATCAACTGAAGACGCAATTGCTTCAAGCAGTAACAATCTAAAGGAGTTCAGTTCTTCTTCCAAATTTAATTTAAATACTTCTATAGCGTATGTTGTTTTGTTTTTGTTTTTGTTTTGCTTTTATTGAGCTATAACTGAATCTAATCAGTCATAAACTGTAGGCCACTATGTCTGGACGATTCTAGTTGCATGTCTATTCATGCATTTAGGTGCTTGCGCGTGTCTGTGTGTTTGCGTGTGTGTGCGTGTGCGTACGTGTGAGAGTGTGCATGAGTGTGCGTGTCTATGTGTATATTTGACTCGTGTATGTTTCCGAGTAAGTGTGTCTCTAAGTGGACTAAGAACGCCCGTTCTTTTATCGTATACATTTCAAGGCTAATCTCGAATTCTTTTCAATCAACCTTTGTCTCGAGTGCAAATCTTTGATTGATTAATGCTAAATTCTATGGGTGTCCCTGAGAAATTTAGGCTATAGGATTATATTCCAATTATGTACCAGTCTCTATGCTGGTCTATGTCGGAGACATATTAAACAATCTAAAAAAATAATAATAAATAAAATTTTAAAGATTTCAATCTAATATATTTAAAAATCGAAAAGAATTCATTTCATCATCTTCTTTCCTCCTTTCTTCTTCTTGGCAGAAAGAATTATAAAATCTGCTTTAAAAATCAAAGAAGTTCAAAATTTTAAAGTTCAAAAGTGTAAAATATATGAATTGTAAGGAAATCATTTAATCTTCTTTCTTCCTTTTTTCTTCCTTCTTCTTGACTAAAATAAGTTTAAACTCTATTTTAAAATCTAAAGAGTTTGACATTTTAAAGTTAAATCTAGAAAAATTATCATCTATAGGAATTCAATTCTTCTTCCAAATTTTATCTAAATACTTCTATACCACAATTTGTATAGCACATTTATTGTTTTTATTAAATAATACATGAATCGTATTGAAACAATGTTTTTTAAAGCAATGACACTCGGTCTTTCATTAAACAATTTATTATATTTATTAAATTATATTTATTAATTTATAAATGTACAAGCGTTTGGGAAGTGAGCCAGAAGTGACCATTTTTTCAAGTGAGCTAGAAGTGATCCTAACTTATAGGTTGGTCAGAAGTAACCCTTGTTTGGAGTTGGGCTAAACGTAACCCTCGTTTTGGGTATGGGCCAAAAGTGACCCTTGTTTTGGGGATGGGCCAGAAGTGACCCTTGTTTTGGGGATGGGCCAGAAGTGACCCTTGTTTTGGGGGTGGGCCAGAAGTGACCCTCCTCTTACTACTGATATGGCTCATCTCATGATGACGATCTTGAATCCCTGCTTTCCTAAATTTTAATCATTGCTGAACTGGGAACCAGCGCATTGTCTCTTAAGATCAACTGAAGACGACTTGAAAGGTTGTACATAAATTTGTCAGATTGATGGAATCAAGATTCATGGACAGGAAGCGCGAAATGCATCATCACTTGCCAAGTTCAAGACCCCACATGCATGCTGTCGACTACCATGGACGTATTGGTTACCTCAGTGTTCTATACCCATACACCTACCTACGTACTATATATGTAAGGGTGTGTGTCTGTATGCATGAATGCAATTATTTATTCTTCTTTTGTTTTTATTTTTGTGCCTTTGTGGGACAGGGTGGCTACTTGTGTTTTTATGTTTCACGACCTTGATGGTACAGTGAAATCCCAACCACAGTTTCGTAACTTCATGGTTTTAGGTCCACACTAATATTGCTTGGCCCTTTTCTAATTTTCTGCGTTCATGAATCGCCCAAGAACTGAAGAACTGCTTTGCCCGGTTTTCTTGTGCCTTCAATTTCTCTCTTTACTGCAAATGGTTGCCTCATCACTTTGACCGCTTTCACACTGTATTTTGTTCATGTTGCTTCTTGCCAAATCTGGCAGAGATAAGTCTGTTGCTTTTACACATGCATTACGACGGTCGGATCTATTTCTAAGACATTGCTCAAATCCAATAAATTTATCTGGTTCCTGGAACCGCATTTCAGTTCAGTCATATGTTCTGCTGCTATATAATACCAGTAAATTAATTATTTTTAGCTCTGGGTTGAATGTAAATTCATGTAGAACATCTTCGGATACATGTAATGGATTGTCTATGTATTCGTTTTTGTGCTTTTGTCTGGTAATGTTGAAATAAATCCTGAACCAGTTATACTCCAGAATTTGGACATTGGTCAATCAGACATTTGTTCCATTCGTAATACAGATGTAAATAATTTTCTTTGTGTGCATTCCTTGCATAGTCTTGCTCTCACTAAGACCTGGCTTCAGTCTAGTGACACACCATCTCCAATCTAGTGACACACCATGATTCATTGCTGCGGAACCCCACACGTCAACAAAGCACTAGATGAATAATTCATTATTACTACTAATCTTAGCTCACGAACTCATCAGTATATTTAAATGATAATGAATTATTCATCTAGTGCTTTGTTGACGTGTGGGGTTCCACAGCTTCTGTGCTTTGGTCCACTTTTGCTTACATTATATACCACACTACCCACTCATCTTTTCTTCATATAAAAGAGCTGCCTCATGAACACCATGCCTACATCTCTTCCAAAAGTGCTTTGATGTGTTAATTATCGATTTCTCACTACATTAGGGACCCTTCCCGTCTACTTTTGTTCATGACATAGTTCATCCTCTGTTAAAGAAATCTTCTCTCGATCCTAACGACCTATCTAATTATAGATCCATCTCAACTCTGAATGTTGCATGTAAAATTTTTGAATAGGTAGTTATAAATAGTATGCAAACTCGACTTTCTTCCAACTCACTAAGCTTCCCATTTCAGCCTGCATACCACAAGTTTAATTCAAGCTGGACCTAAATTTTGGAACTCCCTCCCTGTCTCTGTTTGTTCTGCTCAGTCACGTCTGTCATTTCGTTCTCACCTTAAAATAACTGTTTCAAATTGCCGTAGGCTGCCTCTCTATTTTGTGGACTGACCTTCCGGATATTGACCTGATTGCGGCTTGGCTTTGATGCCCCATCGGTTGATGCCCTGTGCATTAGACACTGGCGTATTAGAAGTTACTTATTATTATTATTATTATTACTATTATTATTATTATTATTATTATTATTATCCCCTTCAATCTGCATATGTATCGGCCCTTCTTGCTGCTCATAATGATATCATGTGCTCCATAGCTAAGAGAAGGGTGACAGCACTTGTTCTTCTTGACTTTTGATGCTGCTTTTATTTCTGTGGAAAATTCTCCTTTTATATCGTCTCCAGCACTGGTTTGATGTTTCTGGTCCTGCCCTAAATTGGTTTACTACTAATCTTAGCTCAGGAACTCATCAGTATATTTAAATGATAATAAATTATTCATCTAGTGCTTTGTTGACGTGTGGGGTTCCGCAGCTTCTGTGCTTTGGTCCACTTTTGCTTACATTATATACCACACTATTGGGTGCACTTCTTGACAGTCATTTTGTGTATGCAGTCTATCTTGTAAACGCACAAAATTGTAATCTGTTTCCAAAGGATGGTCCGACACAGAATACATAGTATAATTATTATCGCCTATCGTATATATATATATATATATATATACATAATCGATATAGATATAGTATGATATGGCACATATTTAATTTGGCTCCAATTCCAATTATGTTTTCTTGTTCCACTCGGAGATGATTGGAAGAAGAAAAGCCCCTATACGCAGGCGGGACCACTCAAGGGCTCTCCAAGCCTTGATTTCTGCTCCTCTACGGCCCAGGCACACATGGACCCAGACGGTGGAGGCGGATCGTAGCCTACTGAACTTTGGGCTACATATTGCCTGGATACGAGAGCTTAAGACCGGGACCGTTGACAACTCTGCGTGCCGGCACTGATGATGATGATGATGATGATGATGATGATGATGATGATGATGATGATGATGATGATGATGATGATCTGATGATCATCAGTCGCTACCACGGCTCCACAGGTGTATATATTTGGACACACAACGAGTTCGGGAGAAGGAGCTGGTAGCCAGCTTATATTATGATGATGAAATTTTGTTTCAGGAGAACAGATTCATATCCAAACACCGTCAACTGTGATCGACTTTGTTTTTGGCTGGCGAACGATCTACCAGCAGGAGTACTTCGTATTCCGAGTGAAGGCCTGCAGCGACTGTCACATCGCTCTGTCACCAACACTCGGCGTCGACTATGCTGAGACGTACCTTGATATGGTCATCGGCGGATGGGAGAATACCAAGTCACAAATACGCAAGGTCATAGGTCGGTCGTCCTCTTTTTCTGTCTAAATTCAGCTGAGCACTTTCAGCTATACTTGGCCAGGCATTCAGCTATACTCGGCCAGGCAATTCTTTTCACATCTGTCTCATGAGGCTCTCTGTCAACTCAGTTTTCGTCTTCTAAACGTCTGCAAGGGTTGCATAGTTTCAGTTAAAGCCACTTGCTACCGACTCTTTCTAAAACCATTCCAGAGCTTGATGCCATCGCGCTCACTTGCAACCTTCTGTTCTGTAATATGGTAGGCCTACATTCAAAAATCTCTAGTACTCGAAAACAGTGGGACCAGCAGGAGTACCAGCTGGTTCACTGTTGTTCTGCTTCCTCGTTCAGCAGCTTCTGATAAGCTTTTCCTCTCCTCTTAAACTTATCTGGACGACCTCTGCGCACCACACTCTGGCTCTTTGTCCAGAAGTCCTTGTGTGCCCCCATATATGCACCTGCAGGGCCGTGCGTGGTAGCAACTGATGATTCATATGGCCTGGCATGCCTCATTAGCCCCGGCAGAATTGCAAGACACGTCGTCTGTAGCGACACGTCACACCTGCCCTCGGTTTCTGAGCATACAAAGAATTCGATGCCGGATCGACGTCCTGTTCGTGCAACACATTCCTTCGTTGAAAAAGACGCAATCGAAACAAACATCTACTACCAAAATAGCTATAAATCATGCACATCGGCCAAATGACTTGTTTTATATTACATTTTAAATATTTTTGGGTTTTCGCCCTAAATTCAACGCTTTGTTTAATTTCCAAGATTTTATTTAATAAATGTTGTTGGTGATTCGCAACATCTTTGGCATATTTTCTAAGTAAACCCCTTAACTAAATAAATAAGACGTGCAGTTATAGGTTGTAGTTTTGTAATTATGTAAGATGCACCGTTGTCGGCTGTAGTTTTGCACTAAGCTTAGATTGTAGAATTTGCAAAACTTTCTATTTCGTCACACGTTTTTACGTTGTTTGAGGTAAAAACCTTGAAAAATGTGCAAAATTTGCCGATAATGACACAATTTTCCTATAGCACCGTTATCATAAAATCAAGGCTTCAGTCGTTTGTTCTTCATTCAGGTCCTGACGGACAGCGGGAGGACTTCAGTGCCGCTGTTTCGACGCCTCAGCTGCTCAACTGCAATCAAAACGTCGATCTTTGGGTCAGCTGGGACTCGATGAAGATGCGCATGGGTCGAGGAATGCTGCCTACCTACCACGTACTGCTTGACCACACGCTAACCGAGCCATACATAGTCAACGCCGTATCCATGGCCTCCGGGTGGGGATTTGAGGCAATCTTCGTCGTCGAAGAAGACAACGGTCAGTCAGTCAAATGCACCTTTCTTCCTCTTCTCTTTCTCCGCCTCTATGTGAGTTCTCGCTTATCAACAGTGCAAGATGATTCTGTCCCGTTTTTATGGGCTCCGTGCAGTTACTCCTGCAGATACTGTTGTATACATGTAGGTATGTATATATGTATGTATATATGTATGTAGGTAGGTAGGTAAGTAACTGGACATTTTAATATTGACTATCAAGTACCACAAAATCGCTTCTCGCTAGTCTAACTGATATTAAAGTTTAGAATAATGAAACGCTCGCCTGAATACGAATTATGTTCGGATAGTTGGAGACGGTCTCTACTGGCATTGCCCCGCAGACACGCATGACCGACTAATAAATTTCCATCCCATCATCGGTTGACTCACAGTCAGAGCCTCTGGTCCGGCCATAGATATAGGCCATAGATAAAGAATGACACGGAACCGAGAATAGCGCTTACAGCTCACGGTGACGCTCATTCCTACCAGTATTCCCATATGGGGCCAATTTTCCCACATGGAGCCATATGAGTCCCATATGGGTCTCGTCAAATGGTGATGGGCATGCTGGCTGGGACTGACCGATCAGTCCAATGTTCGCGCTTAAGCACAACGCATCCGAATGTCCCTCACGCTTTTCGATCTCGAAATTCGTAGAACGCTGACCGACAAGAAACTCTACAAAGCAAACATTCGAAGCCGACCCGAGGCTAGTCATGCAAGTGCGAAACCCATAAAATCCCGGTGGCATCGGGTAGAGCAAAAAAGTCCCCCTTGGCAGGCTCGCTCCCTCATGTAGAACCCAACCAACGGATTTTGTCCAAAGTATATAGTTGAAACTATGTTCAGAGTATGAGGAACGACGATAGGCGATGTCGTTCGTTGCCGAGGGCACACGGTTGCCTCGCCGTCCAGTGGTTCATCGCAGATGGAAAAGACGTATCGTCCGGATCTCTCAGAGCAGGAGATCAGTGCATGATAGGCATTCATCGACAACAGGAACGTAATACCTTTCCGAGAATGATGGACGAAACAACTGAAAGCATTCCTTGCCCTTTCTTCACCGTGTAGGAGATTTTCCGGTTGCAGACGACATATGTGGGTCTGAAGCTCAACATTGTCCGGGTGAAAACCGATCCCCCTTTACACGTTGTCTAGCCTGATTGACGACTTCGCAACGGTCGTTCTCGACAAACAGTAATAAAAAACGAGAAATCTGTGAGGAACTAGATTCTTCTCAGTTCATCTCTGCTAAGCTGGTGTAGTACAAATATTTCATTTATGCCCAGATATGAAAGCAACCTATATATATATATATATATATATATATAAATTTGTCAGCAGGCTTATTAGAGCGGTGTTGACCTCATTGAAATATACTAGAATGCAGAGGAATGAAATGCGGACAAACAAGATCAAGCTGGTCGAGAGGAGAAGCTAATGGACCACCAGCTGATTGAAGATGCCTGAAATGAACACAACAGACAAATTGACGGATATTAATATGGTCGAGGACATGCTGAGAATAATCCGCGGAAAACTCTAAGACTGACTTCCGAAGCGCAACTCGGACACAGAGCGACTGAACAGACGAAGACACTCGAACAAACACCGCAAAATAACAACATTTAGTGCGTCTGATTTGGACTATAAACTGGCGGTCGACAATGCAGATGCACATGCATCTGTATGTAGCTGTACCCTATTATTATATCTGAAAATGTATGTAGGCCTATCGCCTTTTGAATACTACTCGATCGCCTTGATGGCGTTAGTTAAGAAAGGATGACAAGTTCACCGGATTCGGAATTATGCTGACATTGCATCGGAAAAAGTTTCTCTCACGCACTCTGAATATCGGGGGCTATTCATTGACTGCGTTCAATAAAGCAGTATATATTTTACACTGTGATAAGATACTTAGTTCACAAATAAGTGCGTCGCGTTAGCTATCACGATCCGTTTCGTATATGTAGCCTAATTAAGAGAAAAGCGACAATCGATTGATGCCTTGGGCATTATGATAACGGCACTATAGAAGTCATTAGATCAATTTAAGTTAAAGGGTGTATCCAGAAAAATTATCCGAGGGGAAATGGTCAGGGAAACTTTCGAGAAAATTGTCTATTGGAATGTCCTAAACCGGTTTACCATTCTAAGGTTAAGTTCACATTCACCAGCAATGGAGGCTGTGTAGGTCTAATATATTGGAACCCAAAATATTCTTATGTGGCTTTTAAGCACGGCGGCAAGTGGATTACATCAGCCGTCGATCTCTTAACACTAATGCACTCAGGATGTGAAAACCAGTAATTCCTAAGGCATCAGAATAAATTTCTAATTAACGTTAGTTGCTTGCTGTTGTGCTGTTCTCATGGAATGGAAGTTCTGGCGATTGTTTTCAGGCGATTCTTTTATCTTCTACACCGGAATCCATGAAAGCATTCGGTGGGCGGAGCTGGCCTCTTACATCACCTGGTTCCCGTTGAAGATCAGAGCCTGCGCCGAAGTCAACGTCTACATCTGTCCTGGGGTAGCCATCGATGGGTGCTACAAACTCATCTTAGGCGCCCAGAACAACACCAAATCCAGGCTTTATGGTAACACACAGCACATAAAAATCATAACTTTTAGAACAACTTCATCATCATCATCAATAATAATAATAATAATAATAATAATTATTATTATTATTATTATTATTATTATTATTATTATTATTATTACATCAACGAAGATTAGCCATCCCAGAATACAATTTTTTCATCCGGATAATTTTTCAGCTCCCTGAGGGATCATAAATACTCGGGGCAAAAAAAATAATAATAATCCAACACGTCCAACAAGAGGGGGCAAGAGACACAACCTAACCCACCTTATCAAGAAGAGGATGGACGCCTTTCGGTCTCAGATGGCAGCAGAAGCTCGCTTTTCCATCCCCACCACAGAGGCAGGACTGACCTTTAGACGCTCAACCGCAAGATAAGACACAGACGGCATCGCAAAGGCGGTATCTGCAAAACTTGAGGTTGGTAATATACGCGCCGCCGTTAGAATTCTATGCTCTGATGATCTCCCCATTCAAGCCGACCTGGAATCTGCTGAGGAACTGCGTGCAAAGCATCCTCCGCCTCGAGACACGCAAAATACATTACCATCAGCTTCAGACATGCCCCCTCTTCACGTAACCGAAGGCGAGGTCTTGCGTGCAGTCCGCTCCTTTTCGGCGGGTTCGGCGGGCTGTCCTGACGGAATTCGCCCCCAGCACATCCTCGACTTAGTAAACTGCAAGGAGGTCGGCCCCAACCTTGTGACATCCCTGACTTCCGTTACGAACCTTTTGCTGGCAGGGATATGCCAGACGATATTAGTCAATTCTTGTTTGGGGGCACCTTGTTCGCCCTCAGGAAGAGATCGGGGGAGTTCGGCCGATTGCCATTGGTTATTATTGGAGACACCTGGCTTCTAAATGCGCTAACGCTTTCGCCGTTGCTCAGCTGTCTGACCACTTCGCTCCTTTCCAGCTAGGAGTTGGGACTCCAGGGGGCTGTGAGGCGGCGGTGCACGCCGCCAGGCGCTTTCTCACTGACTTATCCCCCGACTCAGTACTGGTCAAACTTGATTTCAGCAACGCCTTTAATAGCCTTAGCCGCACTCACATGCTGGCGGCGATATCGGACGTCATTCCGGAGCTCTACCCCTACTGCAGTTTGGCTTATTCCAGACCTTCCTCTCTTAAATACGGCGATTTTACTGTACTCTCACAAACAGGTCCACAACAAGGATATCCCCTCGGTCCACTTCTCTTCTGCCTTCCCATACAGCCGCTTCTGACAGGTCTTTCTTCTCCTCTACGCCTTGGCTATTTGGACGACCTCACTCTGGGTGGGAAAGCATCCGTAGTGGCGGCAGACGTTGAATCTATTATCAGGGTCGCGGGCGAAATGGGTTTGACACTAAATGTCAGTAAGTGCGGTGATAACACACATCCAATCTACCAACCTGCCATCTCCTCTAGACTGTTTCACGGTCACACCTTCTGACAATGCTTGTCTTTTGGGCGCACCTCTTTCCACGGACGGAGCTCTAAGGGATGCATGCAGAAGCGATGCGCACAACTATCACTAGGGATTGACCGTCTGGCTTACATATCTAGGCATGATGCCATAATTCTTCTTCGCAACTCACTAAGCTCTTGCACTCTGCTCCACACACTCCGCTGCACACCATGCATGGACAACCCGGCTCTTGACACATTCGACCAACTGCTGCGCAAAGGCCTCACCAACATGACATGCTTAACTTGGCTCTGAATGATCAGAGCTGGGATCAGCCATCTTTACCTGTCCGAGACGGAGGTCTTGGTATACGTCGCGCGTCCTCGCTGGCACTTCTCGCCTTCTTGGCTTCAGCCCCAGGCACCACGACGTTACAGGATTCCATTCTTACCTCTTGCGACCTGCCCCCGTATGGCCCTTTGGAACAAGCCCGGACCCGCTGGTCAGCCGAATTAAATGCCCCCAATCCCGAGGCCCCAATATCCCACAAACAGGCAACTTGGGACCGCCCACTTATCCAAAAGAGTCTGGCAACCCTCAGAGCCTCAATAACATCCGAGTACCACGAAGTCAGATTAAAGGCAGTTTCTTCACCACACTCTGGCGACTGGCTTTTGGCGCTGCCCATAAGTGCCTGCGGATTGAGGCTAGACGATGAGGCTGTACGCATCGCAACAGGCCTAAGACTTGGGATAGACTTGTGCGCCCCTCACGTTTGCCCCTGCGGGTTTCTGGTCACTGCGGACGGCTCGCACGGTCTAGCATGCCCTTTGGGCCCAGGGAGAACAGCAAGACACGCCTGTATCAATGACATCGTGTGGCGCGCCCTCGTGAAGGCTGGCTTTCCATCAACTAAACAACCAGCAGGATTGGTTAGGTCCGACGGCCGACGACCTGATGGAGCAACCCTCATTCCTTGGGAAGGGGGTAAATGCTTGACCTGGGACGCCACAGTAATCGATACTCTGGCAGTCTCTTATCGATCCAGAACAGCCGTGGTCGCAGGTGCTGCTGCTGAGATCGCAGCAGAACGAAAGACCTCAAAATACAGTGATATTCTCTCGGCACACTGCTTCGTCCCTCTGGCCTTCGAGACTCTAGGCCCCATAAATCGGGAAGGCTTTAGTCTCATCAAGAAAATCGGTCGCCATTTTACCCAAGTATCGGGAGACAAGAGGGAGACTTCTTTCCTGTTCCAACGCCTCTCCATTGCCATCCAGCGATCTAACGCGATTGCCTTTAATGGCACATTCTTGGAGCCAGATTTAAGCGAAGACTGGCAATTCCAGAGAACAATCACCGGCCGGAAGACAGCCTCAAATCAGTGCGACCAACATTCTACCCATTCAGACCATGCTTCTTTGCTTCCTCATAATTTCCCTTGTCTTCTACCTGACCGAGAACAGTTGTCTTCGCGCGACCTTCCATCGATGGAAGAAGAAGCGATTGACTCCAGCTATGACAAAGCACTTACAATGGTTAACAGGAGAAAAGACGAACGTTATCTGAAGGATTTAGTTCAGAAGAAGCAATCAGACGAACTCATGACCTCAGAACTCGCACTCGACGCAGCGAGCGAGAGTACCCAGTCGCAAATCAAGTTCTTCATCGACAACAATACAACAAAGAACAAGACGGCTGAAATCAAAGAAGGAGAGAAGGGCGTGCCTGAAGCCAAGATTAAAGAAAAGGACAGAACCTGGAACTGGTCGTCGAGACCAAGCCGACGGGCCCCAACCGATCCTCTGGGTCAAGGAGCCACACCGCCTGTCGAAGGTGAGCCGGCGGGTCGAGGTCGAGGAGACGTCGACGCTCGGGTCAGTGAAGCCCACAACGCAGACGCCTTCGAAGCAGACAACGACGGCGATAAAGAGGAGGGAGTTGGTGGTGCTGGATGTTCGTCCGATCCACACCGGAAGTTCTCGCGCTCCATCGAAGAAACGCCCACAGAACGCTCTACACTTACGCGACCGCTAACTCAGGGTTGCTTCTTCACCACGGCGCTCACAGACAAGATCACGAGATTCGGAGGTGCAGCTAGTCGACCTGTTTCCAGTGTGCCAGCCTGGACGCCACAGCAGCTCTAGTTGCTCCAGCAACAATAGATTTGTTTCGTAATTGAAGTGACGTAACAATAGATTTGTTTTATTATAATAATAATAATAATAATAATAATAATAATAATAATAATAAGTGACGTCATCAGTTGACCGCGTAGGACGGAAAATTTTTAAAGAGATAGCGATTTACGGTAATATATCGAGTTTCTATCAGCGTTAGGGCAGGATTTCTACATCACTTATTCTGTCTACGCCTCCTGACTCCGAGGATTTCATCCGTCAACGGCAACTGGTTCAGGACAGAACATATCAGGGTTTGATAAATTTTTCCATCTTTGGCGATCATCGCGCCTTTCAAAATCGTCGGCAGCAAGCCGGAATCCACATTCAAATGGCCTACGACGTCACAATCGTCATGGCAACATATTGTTCTGTTAAAGGCCGTTCATATGTCTAACATTTTATCGCCGGCTGTTTGATTAACTGGTATCACTCTGCAATGATTCAAAGGCCTTCTAATGATTCTGAAACTTTTTCACAACGCCGCCATTCATCGCGTCGTCGCCGAGCGAGTCCCTATCCTCACTCAGGCAGTCACACATCTGAATTTGTCACTCAACCATGGCCGTTATCACAAACAACGCAGAAGGCCAAGGGAATCTGTAGCGTTTGCAAGGCTACTAGACAGCTACACCTTGTCGACGGCCTTCTTCACAAACACGGCCCACGGAACAACCCTTGCCCAGGGTCGCACAAACCGCCCCTTTCGACGCTTGCTCCACCAGCGGCGCCGGGCATAGCCCTCAGTCAGAGTCAATCGCTGTCTTCCCCTAATGTAGACAATGATCAAGTCCCTCTGTCGGCGGATTCTCACCTTGACCATCCAAGTTATCCGGGTAGCCTGATCAAGCACATTCCTAGGGGGGCAAGGCCGGCAATGGCTAATATACTAATTACAATCATGGACAACATCATTCGCAACCCACTAGATCGGGACGCCTGGATTAGGTTGATGGTCTTCGGCTACTCTTCCCTCGCTCATCCAACAAGAGGGGGCAAGAGACACAACCTAACCCACCTTATCAAGAAGAGGATGGACGCCTTTCGGTCTCAGATGGCAGCAGGAGCTCGCTTTTCCATCCCCACCACAGAGGCAAGACTGACCTTTAGACGCTCAACCGCAAGATCAGACACAGACGGCATCGCAAAGGCGGTTTCTGCAAAACTTGAGGATGGTAACATACGCGCCGCCGTTAGAATCCTATGCTCTGATGATCTCCCCATTCAAGCCGACTTGGAATCTGCTGAGGAACTGCGTGCAAAGCATCCTCCGCCTCGAGACACGCGAAATACATTACCATCAGCTTCAGACATGCCCCCTCTTCACGTCACCGAAGGCGAGGTCTTGCGTGCAGTCCGCTCCTTTCCGGCGGGTTCGGCGGGCGGTCCTGACGGAATTCGCCCCCAACACATCCTCGACTTAGTAAACTGCAATGAGGTCGGCCCTAACCTTGTGAAATCCCTGACTTCCCTTACGAACCTTTTGCTGGCAGGGATATGTCCAGACGATATCAGTCAATTCTTATTTGGGGGCACCTTGTTCGCCCTCAGGAAGAGATCGGGGGGAGTTCGGCCAATTGCCATTGGTTATTATTGGAGACGTCTGGCTTCTAAATGCGCTAACGCTTTCGCCGTCGCTCAGCTGTCTGACCACTTCGCTCCTTTCCAGCTAGGAGTTGGGACTCCAGGGGGCTGTGAGGCG
This sequence comes from Norana najaformis, assembly GCA_964023275.1. Taxonomy (NCBI): domain Eukaryota; kingdom Metazoa; phylum Annelida; class Clitellata; order Crassiclitellata; family Hormogastridae; genus Norana; species Norana najaformis. Next base: position 21,979,277 of record OZ029923.1, read on the forward strand.
GCGGTGCACGCCGCCAGGCGCTTTCTCACTGACTTATCCCCCGACTCAGTACTGGTCAAACTTGATTTCAGCAACGCCTTTAATAGCCTTAGCCGCACTCACATGCTGGCGGCGATATCGGAAGTCATTCCGGAGCTCTACCCCTACTGCAGTTTGGCTTATTCCAGACCTTCCTCTCTTAAATACGGCGATTTTACTATACTCTCACAAACAGGTCCACAGCAAGGAGATCCCCTCGGCCCACTTCTCTTCTGCCTTCCCATTCAGCCGCTTCTGACAGGTCTTTCTTCTCCTCTACGCCTTGGCTATTTGGATGACCTCACTCTGGGTGGGAAAGCATCCGTAGTGGCGGCAGACGTCGAATCTATTATCAGGGTCGCGGGCGAAATGGGTTTGACACTAAATGTCAGTAAGTGCGAAGTGATAACACATATCCAATGTACCAACCTGCCATCTCCTCTAGACTGCTTCACGGTTACACCTTCTGACAATGCTTATCTTTTGGGCGCACCTCTTTCCACGGGCGGAGCTCTAAGGGATGCACTGGAGAAGCGATGCGCACAACTATCACTAGGGATTGACCGTCTGGCTTACATATCTAGGCATGATGCCATAATTCTTCTTCGCAACTCACTAAGCTCTTGCACCCTGCTCCACACACTCCGCTGCACACCATGCATGGACAACCCGGCTCTTGACACATTCGACCAACTGCTGCGCAAAGGCCTCACCAACATGCTCAACTTGGCTCTGAATGATCAGAGCTGGGATCAGGCATCTTTACCTGTCCGAGACGGAGGTCTTGGTATACGTCGCGCGTCCTCGCTGGCACTTCCCGCCTTCTTGGCTTCAGCCGCAGGCACCACGTCGTTACAGGATTCCATTCTTAGCTCTTGCGACCTGCCCCCGTATGGCCCTTTGGAACAAGCCCGGACCCGCTGGTCAGCGGAATTAAATGCCCCCAATCCCGAGGCCCCAATATCCCATAAACAGGCAACTTGGGACCGCCCACTTATCCAAAAGAGTCTGGCAACCCTCAGAGCCTCAATAACATCCGAGTACCACGAAGCCAGATTTAAGGCAGTTTCTTCACCACACTCTGGCGACTGGCTTTTGGCGCTGCCCATAAGTGCCTGCGGCTTGAGGCTAAACGATGAGGCTGTACGCATCACAACAGGCCTAAGACTTGGGATAGACTTGTGCGCCCCTCACGTTTGCCCCTGTGGGTTTCTGGTCACTGCGGACGGCTCGCACGGTCTAGCATGCCATTTAGGCCCAGGGAGAACAGCAAGACACGCCTGTATCAATGACATCGTGTGGCGCGCCCTCGTGAAGGCTGGCTTTCCATCAACTAAAGAACCAGCAGGATTGGTTAGGTCCGACGGCCGACGACCTGATGGAGCAACCCTCATTCCTTGGGAAGGGGGTAAATGCTTGACCTGGGACGCCACAGTAATCGATACTCTGGCAGTCTCTTATCGATCCAGAACAGCCGTGGTCGCAGGTGCTGCTGCTGAGATCGCAGCAGAACGAAAGACCTCAAAATACAATGATATTCTCTCGACACACTGCTTCGTCCCTCTGGCCTTCGAGACTCTAGGCCCCATAAATCAGGAAGGCTTCAGCCTCATCAAGAAAATCGGACGCCATTTAACTCAAGCATCGGGAGACAAGAGGGAGACTTCTTTCCTGTTCCAACGCCTCTCCATTGCCATCCAGCGATCTAACGCGATTGCCTTTAATGGCACATTCTTGGAGCCAGATTTAAGCGAAGACTGGCAATTCCAGAGAACAATCACCGTGCCTGAAGCCAAGATTAAAGAAAAGGAGAGAACCTGGAACTGGTCGTCGAAACCCAGCCGACGGGCCCCAACCGATCCTCTGGGTCAAAGAGCCACACCGCCTGTCGAAGGTCAGCCGGCGGGTCGAGGTCGAGGAGACGTCGACGCTCGGGTCAGCGAAGCCCACGACGCAGGCGCTTTCGAAGCAGACGACGACGGCGATGAAGAGGAGGGAGTTGGTGGTGCTGGATGTTCGTCCGATCCACACCGGAAGTTCTTGCGCCCCATCGAAGAAACGCCCACAGAACACTCTACACTTACGCGACCGCTAACTCAGGGTTGCTTCTTCACCACGGCGCTTAAAGACAAGATCACGCGATTCGGAGGTGCAGCTAGTCGACCTGTTTCCAGTGTGCCAACCAGGACGCCACAGCAGCACTAGTTGCTCCAGCAACAATAGATTTGTATCATAATTGAAGTGACACAATAGATTTGTTTCATAATAATAATAATAATAATAATAATAATAATAATAATAATAATAATAATAATAATAATAACAATCATAATAATATTTAATAACAATAAAAATAAAAATAACAATAATAATAATAATAATAATAAATTTAGCCAACCCGGACGATTCTTTCTCCGGAGCGTTTTTTATAAGCCCTGAGGGATCATAAGTACCTTGGGTATTAAAAAAATAATAAATTTAAGAAATAAAATTTAAAAAATAAAATTAAAAAATAATAATAACGAAGTTCACGACTCAGAAACCGTCGAAGCAGACGACGGCGACAAAGAGGAGGGAGGAGGAGGTGCTGGATGTCCGTCTGATCGCACCGGAAGTCCTCGCAGCCCATCGAAGAAACGCCGGCAGAACGTTCTAGACTTACGCGACCGCTGTCTCAGTGTTGCTTATCCACCACTGCGCTTAAACGTCAAGACCATGGGATTTGGAGGTGCACCTTGTCGACGAGTTTCCAGCATGCCAGCCAAGACGCCACCAGCAGCTTCAGTTGCACCACCACCAGCACCATCCGCAGTTGGCCAAACAAGGCAGCCGGGTCTTTTCGCACAAATGGCCGCAACTGTCGCAGTGTGCTGTTGGATCAGCTGTTGGTCACAGAATTGGTGCTGCGATGACAGATAGTGGCGGGCATTCAAAGCCTGCTTCTGCTCCCCAGGCAGAACAGGTGTACAGTCAACCCCAAAATACACAGAGCCAGAGCAATCTTTGCCAGTTTGAACTGAAACAATTCGTGGACTATGCATAGAACCAGCACGATAGCACTCTGCCAGGGCTTCAATTTAATTAAGTCCTGAAGGTCTGTACGCTCCGATTCGGCGTGCCTATTTGATAGCACTAACATTCATCTAATAATAATAATAATAATAATAATAATAATAATAATAATAATAATAATAATAATAATAATAATAATAATAATAATAATAATCTCTGGAATGGCCCTCGGTCAAGATGGCGGACTATGTTTTCGTGGCAGGCGATTTGGTTTTAAACTTCACTTTGCACACTTCTTAACGTTCTGTTCAAAGGTTCTCAAAGGCTGACATTCACGCAGTTCTGTTGGTCGGTTGTTTTGTCAGGTATTTTCAGGTTCTTCTTGTTTATTTGACTCGGTAATTGATGAGGCTTATACTCGTCCATTTCGTGTCGCACTTGTTTGACTGACACGCCCCCCGTCGGTTTATCGCCCTAGGCTTATACCTAGGTTTCTGTTTAAGACACTTGGTCTTTCGGTTTTCATTTTCAGCATTGCGAGGCACTCGTTCCACCTCTTTTTTGTGACTCATAGACTGTTTGCATGTTTTCTGGGAAATGAACGGAGAGAGACGACGTTTGTCGTCCTCTGCTGGGTCTTCGCAGAAGGCACACGGTACATGCAGTAGTTGCCGGGCCATTAGACTTTTACACAACAGAGACGGCTGCGTACATTTACATGGACCACGCAATAACCCATGTCCGGGTTCACGAAAGCCCCCCTTGGAAAGCCTCATAAACCCTATTAACCAAAATGTCTCTGCAGCCGCAGACACGGACAGGTTGAAGCCATCACCACTGGTGGATGTGGATGACAAAGAGGACTTATCCTACAAAAGCCAGGACCTGCAAAAAGATGTAAATACACATACCTTGACTCATCCAACTTTATCAGGCAGAATACTTAAGCATATTCCTAAAGCAGCTAGAACTAGTGTAGGGAAGTTACTTATAGAAATCATCAATAAGATCGTGGCAGACCCCATGAATTTTGACTCATGGCAAACCATACTCTCTTTTTCTGCCATAATATTGGAACAACCAACTAGGGGAGGCAAACGTCACAATTTGACCTCCACCATTAAACGCCGAGTGGAGAGTTTCTATGATGATTGGACTACTAAATTAATGGAAATTTTTTCTCCTGAACCAACTCTTAAGGTGCATCAAAAATCTAAACTGAGTAACGAGCAAGCTATAGCAGCAGCTGTTTCCTCGAAGCTCGAAGATGGTAATATAAGGGCAGCTGTCAGAATCCTGAGTTCAGAGGATAAGCCTGCGCCGATTAATAAGGATACCTTCGAAGAGCTTTCGATCAAACACCCCAAACACCCAGCGGGGCGCCCCATCATACCTCCCACCACAAAGGTAACCCCATTCCAAACAACTTCGGACGAGGTACATAGTAACATCCTCTCGTTCCCCGCAGGTTCGGCGGGGGGACCTGATGGCCTGCGTCCCCAGCACGTCAAAGACTTAATGAATTGTAAAGAAATAGGTCCTGAGTTGTGTTCGAGTCTAGCAGCATTAGTTAACCTTTTGTTAGCAGGCTCCTGTCCAGCGGACATTCAACCTATACTTTTTGGTGGCACCCTGTTCGCGTTAAGTAAAAAATCGGGTGGCTTGCGTCCAATTGTAATTGGCTACTATTGGCGTAGGCTGGCCTCCAAGTGCGCAAACAAGTTTGCCCTATCTCGGACTTCAGCATTCTTTGGTAGTAAACAGGTAGGAGTGGGAACCCCCGGAGGTGGGGAGGCTGCAGTGCACTCGGTTAGGCGCTTTTTAGAAGACATGCCAGATGGCTCGATACTGGTTAAACTTGACTTTGCTAACGCATTTAATAGCTTGTACAGAGATCACATGCTGAACTCATTAGCAGACATCCTTCCGGAGTTACTACCGTTTGTCAATCTAGCCTACGGTTCTGCCACGGAACTAAAATTCAGCCATTTCTCCATTTCTTCTGAAGTAGGTCCACAGCAGGGGGACCCTTTGGGCCCACTCTTGTTTTGTCTCCCATTACAACAGATCTTGGAACAGTTATCTTCGGACCTGGTGATAGGATACTTGGACGACTTATCCCTGGGGGGCGATGCACCCACAGTGGCAGCTGACGTAAGTTTCATAGAACAGGCGTGTGATTCTTTAGGCCTCCGGCTTAATCATACAAAATGCGAAATTATTTCACATTCACCGTTTGCGAATAGCCATGCTTCTCTGAGTAGCTTCACTCAAACCAAACCGGAGAGCGCTGTCCTGTTAGGAGCGCCACTATGTACTGCAGAGGCTCTTTCGGCCTGCTTAGAGTCTCGTTGTGCTGAACTCTCGCTAGCAATTTCCAGATTGATGACCATAGCTAAACACGATGCCTTAGTGCTCCTCAGGACCACATTTAGTTCACCCAAGCTATTGCACACTTTGAGATGTTGCCCGTGTGTGGGTCACCCGTTACTGGAGAGATATGATCTGCTGCTTCGTGAAGGTTTTGTCTCTATTTTTAATTTGGCCCTCACAGACCATCAATGGCTTCAGGCCTCCCTCCCCATTAAAGCTGGAGGTTTAGGCCTACGCTGGGTGTCTTCGCTTGCGCTACCCGCCTTCTTGGCATCCGCTGCAGGCACCCAAACGTTGCAAACTGCCATTCTTCACAAAGGCCAAATATCACCAGATTTTCATCTCAACACTATGGTGGAACATTGGTGTGCACTCACCATGACTCCACAACCTAGTACTCATCTCTGGCAGAGACAATCCCAGTGGGATAAACCTCTATACGAAATATCGAAAACTACACTTATTACCAATAATAACGACGCGTACCACCAGGCACGTCTAAAGGCGGTGTCATCGCCTCATGCCGGGGATTGGCTATTTGCCCTCCCCATTAACTCAATCGGTCTTCGCCTGGATGACGAAGCCGTACGTATAGCCCTAGGTCTCCGTCTCGGAGCTATCCTATGTCAACCACATAATTGCACATGTGGAGCTCTGGTGACTGCTGAGGGGTCGCATGGTCTCTCTTGCCGTTTGGGACCCGGCAGAATGGCACGTCACGCTTGTCTCAATGACCTTATTCACAGAAGTCTGACGCGAGCGGGCTTCCCATCAGTGAAAGAACCTACGGGTCTTTCTAGAACAGACGGCAAGAGACCGGATGGCCTTACCCTGATTCCTTGGCGTTCGGGGCGCAGCCTCCTATGGGATGTCACCGTGATTGACACGCTTGCACATTCTTACTTACAGGCAACCTCTGTTACAGCAGGAGGCGCAGCTGAACTGGCGGCCGATAGAAAAACTTTGAAATATGATCATCTCACTAATGCATACCACTTTGTCCCTCTGGCCTTTGAGACTTTAGGCCCTATCAATGGTTTGGGTATGACCTTTCTCACAGACTTGGGGCGTATATTGTCCCTCATATCCGGAGATGGTAGAGAAACAGGTTACCTTTTTCAACGCTTATCTATAACATTACAGCGTTTCAATGCAGTCGCCTTCCACGGTACATTTGTGGTGCCGAATCCAGACGAGGATTAGCCGTTCCAGAGTCCCTCTCTCTCTTTTTCTCCGGAAATTTTTGAACAACCAAGGGATTATACTTACCTTGGTAAAAAAAAAAAAAAAAAAAAAAAAAAAAAAATAATAATAATAATAATAATAATAATAATACCAATAATAATAATAGTAATAATAACAATAATAATAATAACAATAATAATAATAATAATAATATAATAATAATAATAATAATAATAATAATAATAATAATAATAATAATCTTGGATTGGCTCTCGTCTAAGATGGCGGCTTTTAAGAGGCGAAGCTATGGTTTTAATGCTGTTTTTTTTTTCAAGTTCTTGTTCGCGAATTCTCGTTGCCCTGTTGCGTGTGATTCAGCAATTGTGGCACATTTGTCGAAAAGCTTATACTTTTTATCGTTTCACCCTTTCTCTGACGTTTATGTACCTTTAATCGACAGCGCAGAGCTTGACACGCCCCCCGACACCGCAACTCCTGATGGCACCTGTTGTTTGACTCATGATTTCAAACACCCTGACTGCATGTTTACTCGAGATCGAGAAGTTTGTCATTGACTGCGTTCATTCAGTCTCTAATGAACACCTCGTCGAACCAACATTCTACCCCTTTAGAGCCCTCAGAAAAGACAGTGGGAACACGCAGTGTATGTCGGGCCGTTCTAAAACTACTCCACATATATGGAATGGTTCATTTACACGGACCACGTAATAATCGCTGCCAATTCCTGCCGCATAAGCCCCCGCTAAACAACCTCCAACAAAATAATAGTGTGGTTGCTCCAGACAACTCGGGTCACCCAGTGGCTACTTCTGGTTCCCCTTGCTCATAGGGTGGAATAGGCTTTTTCTCGGAAAACACCACAGCAAAGCTTTTTACCCCTCAAAGCAAAATTCCTCACCCAACTTTACAACACAAATTGTTGAAGCACATCCCCAAAGCAGCCAGGCCATATGTGGGTAGGCTACTAACCACCGTAATTAACTAAATCTTGGGTGAACCTCTCAACCCTAGCTTTTGCAAAACCCTCCTAGCATTTGGTCCAATTGTTCTCGAACAACCAATCAGAGTCCTGAGGCAAAGGCCATAATATGACATCGACCATTAAGAAGCATGTGGACAATTTCTTTGACACCTTAACTGCTAATGCTGTAAAACTCTTTACGCAGTGCCCTGACACACCCATGCATAAAGGCTGATCCAGACCCAGTAACGATGAACTAAGTGCAGCGGCCGTTGCATCAAAGCTGGAATATGGCAACATCAAAGCAGCAGTAAGAATACTCACTTCAGACGATAAATCAGCACCAGTAAACCTGGATACTCTCGAAGAGTTACGACTGAAGCACCCTGCCCCTCCCCCAACCTGTGCTTAATTTCCGCCAGTAGCAATGTCACACCTTTCCAGGCCACCAAACAGGAAGTGATGAGCCGCATTCGTTCCTTTCCAGCGGGGTCATTCGGGGGAGCCGACGGTCTCCGACCCCAGCACCTACTTGATCTGGTTGGTTCTGTTGAAACCGGACCCGAATTCGTCTCGACAATCACTGCCCTAATTAATATACTTTTGGCTGGGTCCTGCCCTGAGCAAGTTCGATCAATTTTTTTTATTTGGAGGCACACTTCTTGCCCTACGGAAAAAATCTGGCGGCCTTCGCCCAATATTGATCGGATACTACTGGCGCAGATTAGCATCCAAATGCGCTAACAACTTTGCTCTTCCTAAAGCTACTGCATATCTGTCCAACAAACAGGTTGGAGTAAGTAAGTGGGCCTGGCGGCTGCGAAGCGGCTGTGCATGCGTCCAGACGCTTTCTTAGCACCATGCAGTCAGATTCCGTACTAGTAAAGCTAGATTTCTCAGCTGCTTTCAACAGCCTTCATCGAGATCATATACTATCTGCCGTTGGTAACATCCTGCCTGAACTTATGCCTTTCTGCCAGCTGACTTATGCTGAGGCTTCGGAACTGAGTTTTGGCAATTACACCCTACTTTCTCAGGCCGGCCTTCAACAGGGAGATCCACTTGGTCCGCTGTTGTTCTGCCTACCCCTTCGGCCAATTCTTCAGGGCCTGTCTGCTCCACTGGTATTGGGTTATCTGGACGACCTCACCCTGGGTGGAAAAGCACCCGTTGTAGCTGCTGACGTGAGAGCGGTTGAACGAGAATGTGAACCTCTAGGTTGCGACTTAAGCGCTCGAAGTGCGAGGTAATTTCACGTGCATGCCCAATGGCGACTACTCTTGAACCTCTCAATAAATTCTTGTTCGTTAAGCCGGAAGAAGCTACTCGATTGGGGGCCCCTCTGTCGATCTCGGAAGCCCTCACATGTACTCTCGAATCCCACTGCTCGGAACTATCCCTGGCTATTTCAGGGTTGGGGATTATTGCCCTCATACTGCTTAGGTACTCGTTGAGCTAACCAAAGCTATTGCATACCTTACGATGCTGCCCATGCTTTGACCACCTCCACCTGGCAAAGTATGATTCTCTCTTACGCGATGGCCTATGTTCGGTTCTCAATATTTCCTTAACCGACAGCCAATGGCTCCAAACTTCTCTCCCGGTCAAAGCTGGAGGACTGGGCATACGTCGTATGATGTCGCTTGCGCTTCCTACCTTCTTGGCCTCCGCTGCAGGTACCCGAGTTCTCCAATCCTCCATGCTATGAAATATACAAACCGAAGATGACGCACATTTTGAAACCAAGCGGCGGCATTGGTGTAAAGAGAGTAAAATAATGCAACCAGGCCTAAATCTGTGGCACAGTCTTACTTGGATAGGCCAATAATTCAAAAGGTTGCTACCAATCTCGAAGCCTTTCTCACCGATGCATATCATCAGGCGCGCTTCAAAGCGATATCAGCACCGCACGCAGGAGACTGGCTTTTTGCTCTGCCCATCACCACATGCGGCCTTAGACTGGACGATGAGGAGGTGAGAATCGCTGTGGGCCTTCGCCTGGGAGCAAGTATTTGCGAACCACACAGATGCCAATGCGGATCACTTATGTGACAGCAGATGGAGCGCATGGCCTTTCTTGTGGCTTGGGCCCTGGTCGCTGCTTCACCCGGAACGCCGTCTTGAACGATCTAACCTGTCGTAGCCTTATTCATCCCTACAATCAAAGAACCGGTAGGCCCATCCAGAACAGACGGTAAAAGACACGACGGGCTTACGCTCATTCCATGGCGCGGTGGCCGCAGTCTGATTTGGGATGTCACTATGACTCACACCCTGGCTGCTTCTTATTTGGCTGCTACTTCTATCTCGGCCGGTGGAGCAGCGGAGCTAACAGCATCTAGAAAAACATCAAACTGTAACTCACTTCTGCATAAATATTATTTTGTTTCCCTCGCTTTTGAAACTCTAAGCCCAATTAATAACGCAGGGCTCACTTTCATTGCAGCTTGGGCGCTCTCTGACGCTGGTTTCTGGTGACAAAAGAGAGACATGCCATCTGTTTCAACGCCTGTCAGTTGACATCCAACGATTTAATGATGTCGCCTTCCGAAACACCTTCTCTATGCCGTAACTTGACGAGTTTTAGCCAACCTAGACTTTTTTTCAAAATAATAATAATAATAATAATAATAATACACTTTGTCCCTTTGGTGTTTAAGACTCTCAGCCCGTTTAACAGCAGCGGTCTACTTTTCATGGCATAGTTAGGGCGCTATCTCTCGAACAACTGGTGATACGAGAAGTAAGTAAGCAAGTAAGTAGGTAAGCTTTTATTAATGTCAGACAAACGCTAACATTTTACAAAATACACAGTTGATGTAGTTAACTGTTACTGCTAGTCAGGAAAAGCCCATAGCAGCTATTATGAGCACTTATGACACTCGCTTTGATTATGGTATACAATTCGAAGAACGGCAAGTTCATCGGTAAGTGACTGATGCTCGAAAAGATAAGACCGAGTTTGAAATATAATTTGTCCGATGTCAGAAGGTTTTTTCGCCAACAGTAATGCCTCGATATTTTTTGCCACAGACGGCGTTTTGCTGGTATCTTGACAGTCCAAGTTGTAGGCTTACGGATGAAGCACGTGTAAATTCCTGGTTGCTTGTTGTTCGTGTATATAAAACATGGCGGCGGCCACATCATGATGATCGTCGGCTTTGATGAAATTATGCAAAACCAGTAAAATCCACACAGTGAGAATCCAGTTACCTTTCCCAGGGTATTGCTATTACAATTTTAAGCTTTAACACTATTGCCTTCCAATGGTACTTTTTGCTTCGGCTGATCTTTCTAGATGTCCAAGAATTTTTTGATTTTCCGAAGAATTTTTTTAATCCTGAGGGATCATATATACCTCGGGTTAAAAATAATAATAATAATTTTTTTTATTTTTCATTTCGCCGGACATTTGTTTAAATCCTGAGGGATCATAACTTCCTCGGGTGTAATAATGATAATGATAATGATAGTGTATGTATGTGTGAAGTATAGGCCTACACACAGGTTTTTGAGAGTGATGACATGCACAAGGGGATTTAACTGGCCACGTTAAATAATTGTCGCAGGCTGGTGAAACACAGAGGAGCGTTGCCTATGCTTAGTATATAAAGATGCGGTGAAGGGTCTGACAGACGGACTGATGAGACATATACATGTAGACTACCAAGGGAATGCAAGTCTATATCAGACTCGGTTGCAAACTTCTGTATAAATCCTAGATCGACAGTGTAAAGGAACAGAAAACTGCACACAAGACGTTTCCTAGCGGTCGTGTTTGGTAGGCCGCATTTCCATCTCGGCTGTCAACTGAGGCGGAGTCGTATAGTGTTTATTCGTGGCCGAATAAACGTGAACAACAACTATTACGTGTTCTTCTGTTGAATAAATATGTATAATTGTATATGCATATGAAGTTAGACACTTAATACAGCGCTGGTAGTTAATATAGCGCCGTTTACTATCTCGCAAAAGCGTTGCCTACGCTAGACTAAGATTTAAGTGGTTCTATGGTTCATTAAGAACATAAAATTCATTTATGATCACAAAATGCTAGGATAACTAGATAAGTCATCACTGGCAGGATCCAGCACACATGCAGAGCCGAACTGATGAATTCCAATCCGGACACACTGTTCAGAGTTCTTGATCCGTGTCGGACTGAATGTGAGAAATAACGGCAGCCGCAGCACAAGTTTTCATCACACACGGCTACGGCATTCCCTCGAAGACAGCGCTATAGAAACCTCCAACCCATAAAAATACGCTATGTAACTCACATCACATGTCACACTAGTCGTCGTATTTTGCTGCTTATTGACAGATGGCGATAGCTTTCTGGCTGAGGCTGATACGCCAGACTTGTTCTCGTGTTACGACAACCGCAGATTTTGGATCCAATGGAATGGAAAGGGAAAACTGGAAATCGGATTCGGATCAATTCCGGGATTCGACATGTTCATCGCAATCACTGAAGTCGACCGCGACATCCTGGCCATTGGTTTCGAGAGCCTGAGCGACGACTACTACTCGCGTTTTCAGATCTACCACAACACCAGTCAGAATTACACTCTCTTCAATCTATCTCTTATGCTTTCTATGTGTCTCCATATCTGAATCCCGCTGTAACGCCTCAGTAATGTCTAGTTCGTTCGTAATTAAGTGATGTGGCGAAGTTATGGTTTAAGATGACGGAAAAAATGTCCAGGTACACACAAATATGCATACACAAATACACCCATCCTTCTTTCCTTCCTTCCTTCCTTCTATTCATCGTTCATCTGTCCATTCATCCATTTACATACATACATACATACATACATACATACATACATACATATATGCATACACAAATACACCCATCCTTCTTTCCTTCCTTCCTTCCTTCTATTCATCGTTCATCTGTCCATTCATCCATTTACATACATACATACATACATACATACATACATACATACATACATACATATATGCATACTTGCCTCCGATTCACATTTCGGTGTGACTTTGCGCGCGTTACAAATTTTCGTAATAATAAATTTCATAATAATACATGCATGCATACATACCTAAGTTGTATGTGGGTCAATTGTTAAGACCCGATCCGACCGATCACACTCTGGACCCAACCCAACCAGACCCAGTTTTACCACATATACTGATCCGAGCCAATCCGACCTATTTATTTATAAGAGGCTAGTGCTAAACGAAAACATAATATTTTTTACTAATTTACATTCCATCGAACTAAAATGCAGACTGGTGTTCAAAAGCTAAATAAAAACAAGGGCCTTGGAAACAGTTTTGTTTCATTAAAGCAAATAGAAAACTGCACGCAGACTAACTGCAAATAAAATTCATGTCTCCAAATATGTGATCGCAGCAAACGAGTAATTAGTCCCTACTCTACGAGTTCTATTGACTCAACTTTGTGAGGGGGGAGTCTTAGCACACATCAAAAATTGTTCGAACAACTGACGAAAAGTCACGTTCAGATTGTGCCGAGCTGGCATATACACAGTGGAGTCGACGGGTTGTCTCTGAAAGAATTGAACAACCCAATGCATGTTCCCTCCAACGGTGAAGAGGATTGTTTCTTTCGGTAGGAACTGCAAGAGCTTATGACGACACAATTCATCCCCAAAGGATAGATTACTTAACTGCACGATTTGGATCAGATTGTGAAAACGTGTAAATTTGCAAAAGGATCAAGACGCAACTGTTTTAGCCGGTTCTTCCTCAAATGTCATTTGATCATTTGCTGCTTGTCTGATGCTTTGGCTTTCTCTTCGAGGTTTGCTTTGGCTACAGTTACTTCTGAAAAAAGCCAATAATCCTTGTGTTGAATGAGACCAAGTTTAAATTAAATGCCTTCTGCAGTTGCAATTGACAAAGAAGCTAAATTCTTAAAGTAGGATGGATTCGGTTGCTTTTCTAGAATTTTTCATCAAAGTAAAATAAAGTTTGTTATAAACACTTAACTAACGTTTATTTCTCTAAACACAGATCAAATGTTGAAACTTTTCCACAGAAGATAATATGGTATTGCTACAGGCTGTAGGCCTGTTATTATTATTGGTTCGGTTGCTTTTCCACAGCTTCAGCGATTTGTTTGGCTGTTTCGGTTATGTCCATAATTTCTCTCTTAACTGTTATATGCAACCGAAATCAAGTTTCTCTCTTTTAATTGGAATTTTTACTTAAGCTTCGTAACTAATCTCTATTGCCTCAGCTCGCCTAAACGTGGAAATCCTCGACCTTGCGTCACCGCCGTTATTAATCTGGAAACTTACTCATTGTTCAATTTTTACACTCCTAACATAAATTTTAGTCGCAGCCTATCAACCAACTTTCTAAGATTTGCCTTTGAGATGACATAAAATATGTTGTTCCTTATATTTGTCCCTGAAATCATTCCAAGTAACTTGCTTTATATGTCTAGTATATTCTGCTAAAAGAAAAACAAGCGTTCTACAATGCTAACATTTTCTATTAAAACGATTAAAGCTCACTGGCGGCCAAGGTTTTACCTCTGACACGGCGACTTTCACCTAGCGTGTAGGAGGCGTCTCTTCCAATAGACCTTCCTGAGTGGCGACTGGTTCCGAATGCAGAATCTCTTACGCTGCTGCTATAGTAAGCTTACATGATCATGCAAGAGTGCGTGTGCTCGCCGACAGTGTTTGCAAGGGCGATGGGGTTATTGTCTAATCAGTTACTGTAAGACGACAGTAATTCAGCTCATTTATCAAGTAGCCAATTGATTTTCAGACATTTCTTTAAATCTGTTTCGTCCGTTCAGACGCTGTTTGCGAATGCATTTCATTTTGTGAATGTAGTGATATCGATGACCTTCAACACCCCAGACTTCTTCAACTATGAACAGGTCTGGGAGACGGCAGACCATCGCCGTGGCGTTACGTTCGCAGTGGCCGCCTGCAGCGATGTGCACGTCGTCCTCAGCAATATCGTTCGAAACTACAACAATGGGGTCTACGACGTCGTCATAGGAGGATGGTACAACACCAAGTAGGCTTACTGCCAAGCCCGCTCTATTACACTATATACTGACTCTGGCTTTTTTCGATTCCAGCTCCAAGACATTAGCAAATTCATATATTGTTTGCAATGTAAATCGCCGAAATTTCTCAGCGCCTCACAACAGATGCGTTAGGAGTCCATCTTGTATTAACCGGCAAAACTCGACTATTGGGGCAATTTTAGGACAGATTGCAATATGGAGAGGCCATTCAAGAGAGTCAGAAATATAGTAAATGGAGAAATGCTATGTTGCCACTGATGTTAGAAGGATGACGAAGGAAGACAATCCGGGTAATGCAATGAGTGAATTTCGTTTTGAGTAAAATAATCTGTGTGATTCAACAGGGAGAAGCTTAGGAATGAAAGGCATCTGTGAATGATGAAGATCAATTTTGTAAAAGATGCGGGCCACTGAATCCAATGAAGGGCTTTGAGAACTGGGTCTTCGGTAGGTGATGGTATGTGGTGGATTTAAGGGCAGCATGTGCAAGAGCATTCTGGATTAATTGGAAATGTTTTCTGTCGTGAGTTAATATTAAGTAGAAATGAAGTTAAGTTACAATAGTCGAGTTTCAGATGGCTATTGTAAAAAGCGGTTTTGTAATGAAGAATGGGAAGAATTCTGCTCACGACTATGTATGAAAGAATGCAAGATAACTGGGTGATGTGGTCAGCTGAAGTAAAGTTTTTCAAAGACAACGAGGAGAGTACTTATAGTAGAAACGAAATGCGCAGGTAAAGTGTATTCCTTCACAAAGTCCTGCTATTAAGAATTATGTTTTGAAAAATTGAGACATAAAAGAATGGCAGTATCCAGGCGACGATGCTGCCAAAAATGATTTTTCTGTGGATGATGCTACGGAGATGAAGCAGAGAATGAGTGAGAGGTAGACAGGAAATGAAAAATGGTCTTGACTTAGAGATGTTGATCAACAAAAGATGCGGAGATGTGTTTGTTAAATGAAGAAGAAATCGAAACTGAATGAACAGAAGATAGTAACGATCAGAATCTTGAGAAATAACAGAGCCACATACACTCCTCAATGTACAGCAATCGAGGTCACAACGGTCCAACAGATATTGCAATCGCAGAGATTCAAAAAACTGAGATTCCAAATAGTGAGGCTTTGTATAAGAATTTCTGGATAAGGGTGCGTTCAAAGTTTGTGGACAGAGTAACGTCGAAGTCGTAGAACGACGACGGGCTATAGCGGTCACAGTAGACGAGAAAACACCGCCGTCCAGCGCCGTCCCTCGTAAAAGAGACGCGGAATTGGTGCTCTTCGACCCTTCTCTGGTCGCGTGTTGGTTTGTCTTGATTTGTTTCTGCTCTGCATTCTTTCTTAGATCAGTTATACGATTCAGCAATAAGACTGGACATTATGCCGAAGTAGAAACACCCAACATACTCCACTGCACAGAGCGGAGAAACTTCTGGTTGACTTGGCAGTATGGCGCTATAGAAGTCGGAAAGGGAGAAATAATCGGAAAGGAGCGATTTATGGACTACCAGCCACTCCAGTTGTACGATGTGAGGTCGATCGGATATTCGACTGGCTACGGTCACGTTGGATCCTGGTACATCCTGGGAACAGCAGGTAGGCGGCAAACACATCAAGTGCTCAGCCCACAAACTTTAAATTAGCGTTCTCGGTTGCTGGTCCACGGCTTTGGAATTTGCTGCCAATTTCTGTGTTCGTTCTGTCAGTTCTACAATATCGTTCAAGTCTAGTATAATCAAAGAACTTTTATAGCGCTACTGTAATAATGTTCGAGCGCCCCTGATGAGTTTATTCTTGAAATGGCGCTTTATAAATATCAGATTACAATTACACTTACAATTACAAGGCATCAGTCGATGGTCGCTGTTAAGCAAAATCTTTGTCCAAGACAAATTCCATGGTGAGTCCGGAGTCTAAGTCTAACCTTACGACTCATCTGTTTCAGCTTGCTTCTCCACCGTAATTTTCCTTCTGGTTTCTCTGACCTATCAGAATTCGACCTGTCTTCTCCAATGGATTATGATTCGGATCAAGATTTCACTTGAAACGGTCATCGATTGATGCCTTGGGCATTTTAATAACGGCGCTATAGAGGTCATTAGAATAGAACAGAATAGAATAGAACAGAATAGATTATATTACTTAGAATAGATTAGATTAGATTAGCGTCTTTTTATAACGGTGGTGATTCTGAGCAATATGACTCGTATTGTTCCCTCTGCCTGAACTTTCACATTGCGACTAGCGGAGATGATGCCATGTTCTACAACTGGCTGGCTGAGACGTCAGCTGATTGGCATTTATTCCGTCGATCGTTCGGTCAATCGCTACGTGTTGTTAGGCAGAGGAGGGGTTTTCATAATCTAATCTAAGTGTAGTTGCATTGCATTGCAAGACATTAGCTTTAGTGCATGGCTGCCGTCGATGTGTCTGTTGTTGCAGCCATTCCGACGGAGGCGCCAGTGACGCAGGCTCCCGCGCCGACGGACGAGGCATCGGCGGAGACAAGCAGCGCTCTGTCGCAGGACGCCGTAGCTGGAATTGTGATCGGAGTCATCGGAGGACTGCTGCTCGTCGTTCTAATCGCCATGTACATCTACGACCGACGCACTGACATTCCCAACAAAGCACCACCTTCTGCTGCAGAAGGGCGCGGAGAGGCAACGACACCTGCAACGCAAGACACCACCGCATCGGCTGCAGAGGAACAGGAAATCGCGCCACCTACGGCAGCAGCAGCAACAAATGCATCCGAAGCATAGCTCCAAGGTCAGCCTTCGGAGAGACGCTAGGAACAGAAGCATGAGCATAATGTGGAAGGATAAAAGGAGACAGATAGGCAAGGAGAGACAGACAGATACAGACAGACGGAGATACACATGGACAACATTATCAAATAACATAATAAGAAGCTTTGTGCGACTGGTATGTCATCTACTATCAAAAGTATAATCTGAAGGCTGCCAGCTGACACTTCTTACTTTAGTTCTACAGGAATCTGACATGAATTCATCATTGTTTCTAATAGGTATCGACAGATTGCGACAGAATGTCATGATATACTGCATAACATCTTGTTTCGACGTGTATTTGGAAGTCTATATTCTTCACTAATCTTCATAATTAGCACTACTTTGCCTTAGAATTAGCCACTGTGTTGTTCTCTTTGTTAGACCGACCCGACGAATGTTCGGGTGCTTTTAAAGCGCCTATATTTTTGTATATTCGTCGTTCGTTCTGAAACTGCAGTAGATCCTCGTTTCCCTTTAATCAACACTCGACACCGACCTTCTTTCTTCAGCGAGGTGCTCCATCTCTGTTGCAGCCCTTGGGCCATTCGTCGTCGTTGGCTGAAGGAATTCATCTGCACCAGGTGAAAAGCTCGCAATTATTCTGAAGACGATTGAAACGGGACAACACCACCAACCTCCCGGCCGGCGTCTTTCCTTTTCCCACGCTTGTAGGAGGATGTCAATAGTAAACGTGAGAGTTAGGAATCGGGGTTAGCGGCGTATTTCCCACTCCTACTGTATCTATCCTAACCCTAAGACTAACCCTAACACTAACCCTAACCTTAACCCTAACACTAACCCTAACCATTGACATCTTTATACTGGACATCCTCGCACAGAGTGGGAATCGGAAAAACGCTATCGGCCAGTGTGTCGTCTAGGCACTGCGTCGAAAGTACAGAACCAGGTGTCTTCAACTTGACTTTGGTGTATTCCTAAGGGTATATATGGCTGGGCCGACGCTATCGTTGCAGCCAAAGTTTGTCGAAAATTCGATACAGTCGCGATTTACTGACTGGAATCAACAACTTTTCCGCCATCTGGGTATACTTCTGGATGGAGCTACTGTATATAGCAATTATGGCTAATCATGTGAACTTTCTTTGCAGGTCATGCTTCCATACCGGCTGCGCTAGACACGAGTTCTGAGACATGAGTCCGCTCACTAACTGAATAACTGCGAGAATATACTGCACTGGCTTCGTGTTGTGAAACGTAGGCCATTCAATACCCTGTTGAGTCAACCGGGTCGGCGATCCTTGCTCTATGCTGCCTTTCGGAGATTTATATTAAGTATTAATTCACAGGATAATTGCTTGATGCGAGAATGTGCTGGTGCCGAGCCTCCCACATTAATTTGAGCCCCGCATACTTTCTCCTTTCTTTGACCTTCATCTTGCAACAGTCTTCAGTTGCATATGCGTACTGTTGTATGTATGTATGAATATATGTCTGTATATATGTATATATTGTGACGAATTCCCAGGTTCGACTTCCCTGGGTAGAGTGCTGGAGAGCACCCACATGTCAGGATGATGCCGAAAACCTCAGCGCCCTAGGGAAATGCAGCGACCCATGGCCAGTGGACGGGGTCAAGCTTTGTGGAGTTCGGCCCTATATTCTGCAAGTCCATCTAGCGACCCCACAGAGAAATTATCGTGGTTGAAAGATTAAATAAATACAAATCACCTACAACAGAACACAGGCTCGTTTAATTACTATCACACATTAAGTCACACACTACAACTACAGGCATTTGATTCTGCTACATGCACAAATCAGTTTATTAACTATACAGAAAATGTGCTTTACATGGCTTACGGCCGGCTTCCCAGGAAAGTAAAACCGCGTCTTGTCGGGGGAAAAGGGACCCTTAACAAGATCAGTGATCGGTTGCCACTCAAACGAAACTCGAGAGGCTTCTAGTCCCTTGAGCTCAAACGAACTGGACCGATTTTTCTTCAGACACTGGCCCCTTCGTTTCTCTTCAGGACATTAATGTCTGCTATCTGTGCACCTTAGCAAAGAAAGGGCTTCTACTAGGTCTTAACAACAATTTGCTTACTCACCCTTGTTTGTTCCACTACCACCAGAAGACGACACCAGGAAAACCAATTCACTCCACAGCCAGAGAACGAGCCAATAGAACGAGCGCCGAGCGTCAATTTTAATGACGCCGTCATATCCCATTTCCTTATATACATATACAGGTCAAGCGCCCACTACTGACCCCTTCTACGGCTGGTACCTCCAGCTGGCCTTCATGACACTAGAAAGCTTAAAATAGGCTTAAATCAAGCTGACCGGCCATCCCACCAACCCTTCTTGCCAGTCAGGCCGATCCTGTACCACTCTTTACTCTTTAGGTGGGCTTACACCAGTTCCAGCAAGATTTCCTCTGTCTACCAAGCAAGCCCTATTAATCCCCTTAGCAGGTGGATCTTTTTTATCCCATGTCAAATCTGTAACGCCTGTGTCAGTCATTATAGCTGACATCCTCGCTGTTATCGCCTGTCCAGAATACAGTATCGCTGCCTGTACAGGTTATTGTCAAGTTCAGAAATAAAGTTTTACATCGATTAAAGAGTGTTTCCTCACTGTGTGTATGTTTATATGTATGTATGTATGCATGCAAGAGAACAGTTACTATAGCGTCCTCTCTCTGTGTCTGTTCGTTCTGCTCAGTCAACTGAGTTATTTCGTTCTCATAAGTTACCTTTTAAATTGCTTGTCCATCGTAGACTGCCTCTCTGTCTTCAAAGATTGACGTTTAAGATAATGACTTGATTGTGGCTTGACTTTGATGTGCCATAGCCTGATGCTTCGTGAATTAGACACGGGCGCGATAGAATTTAATATTTACAATTACAGTTTTAAGAACCTCACAAAAGCACGCTTGACTATAGCTATTTAATTAATTTAAACAAATGAGTTTTATGACTGCAAAGCTTTGCTGAACAGAGTCAAATGCAACAGTAAGCATGCAGCGGGACTATTCTAAAAAGAAGGTCCAGGTAATCGTAATCGTATCGTAAATGTAATTCTGAGATTTCTACAGCGCCCAACGAAAGCCGCGCCGCGGGGCCAGCTTATTCACAGGCGATCAGTCAAAACAAAATCGATAAGCAAAAGGGTTCGGTAAAAATCCAAAAGTCAGACGGAGAGAGCGTGGCAGCTACGGGGAGTGGTGTTTGGGGTTGGAGAGAGAGAAAAGAGGAAGAAGGGGTAACAGTGTACGATCTGTGAAAGAGGAATGTTTTGAGCTTTGAGTGAAAGGCCGAAGCAGAAATTGCAAGCGGTGGAGCATCGATGAGTTTGTATGATGGGTAAAGAGAAGGCACGATGGGCTCAAGTTTGTTTGCGGAAATGCCGCTCCTGCATATTTCCACGATCGCCCACCCAGTTGACTCGATACTGGAACTGTTTATGCCATCAAGGGAGGAGTGTTGATTTAAAAGAAGGTCTGAGCAAGTAGTTAAAGAAGGACAGGCTTAAGATCACCTCCAAACAAGGATAGGTTTCAGATCACTTCCAAACAGGGACATGTTTAAACTCACCTCCAAACAAGGACTGGTTTAAACTCACCTCCAAACAAGGGCCGCTTTAAACTCACTTCCAAAAGACCACAGGTTTAAACTCAATTCCAAACGAAAACGAGTTTCAACTCCAAAAGTGCATTTATAATAAATATGATTTAATAAAATATTTTAATAAAAGATCGGCTGACATCGCTTAAATATACTAAGTTTTATTACACTGGATCACAACGATTTTGCTACTGAAAGTAATGCATGTGCCTTATATTGATTCAAATGTGCTGATTCCAAGTATGAAATCAGAATCTGCCCATCACGTCTAGATTTTAAGTTATGCATGCATTCAAGTAATGACGTAAGGACTCGTTTTCGGTTATGTCTGTCCATTCTGTTTTATGTGTCTCCACGCGTGCTGCCAGTGATACGTGCATGCCTGCAAGTGTCGCCTGAAATATTCCTAGCAGCAAGCCTATAGCAGCCGCTAGACATGATTGGGCATGTCAGCGAGCTGACGTCAGCATCAATACCAGTATATAAGGCGAGATTGCGTAGAACGAAGGTGAAGTTTTCTTATATAGCTGTAGCTAGTGTGTGAGATTTAATTTTGAAATGAATAGGCGAGGCTGTGTTAACTATCCAGACAATTTTTGCTATGTTTGTGGTAAATATACTCTTTGTGACCAGAGCAAGAAGTTAACTAATAGAGTGATGATTGCTTACAAGTATTATTTTGGATGTCAAATCGGAGACCAGGATAAAAGTTGGGCACCTCATGTTTGCTGCACCGTGTGCTACTCTGGGCTTACACAGTGGCTGAATGGCAAAAGGAATTCAATGCCGTTTGCTGTGCCTATGGTGTGGCGCGAGCCAAGAAATCATCATGCAGACTGTTATTTCTGCATTACTAAAGTTGCTGGACTTTCAAAGAAAAACAAGTCTAAAATCGTTTATCCTGATTGCGAGTCCGCTCTAAAGCCAGTGCCGCATGATGAAGAGAATCCAGTACCATTTCCGTCTGCTGCGGGTGCTGATGAAACGGACAGTTCTGATGGTATTACAGAAGATGACGTTACTGTTTATGAATCCAGTGATCAAGATTTGGAAGAGGGTAGGCCGCATTTGATAAGGCAAGGTGAGTTAGATGATCTGGTGAGGGACCTATCTTTGTCAAAGGAGAAATCTAAACTGTTAGCTCCAGACTAGGGGAGTGGAACTTGCTTCAAAAAGGTACCACAACATCACACTTCCGTTATCGTCACAAACAGTTAGCTACATATTACAAACTGGAAAATGATATCTGTTTCTGTACTGACGTGAACGGTCTCATGCTGAATTTAGGTTGCGAATACGTTCCTGATCAGTGGAGACTGTTCATAGATTCCAGCCAAGCGAGCTTGAAAGCTGTGTTGGTGCACAATGGTAACGAAAAGCCGTCTGTTCCTATAGCCCACGCTGTAGGCCTCAAAGAGACATATGATTCAATGAAACTCATTTTGAAAGTGATCAACTACTCAGACCACAAATGGAACATCTGTGCGGACCTCAAAGTGGTAGCACTTATTCTAGACCTACAGCTGAGGTACACAAAACATATGTGCTTTTTGTGCTTGTGGAACAGTCGTGATGACAGCAACCATTACAAAATGAAACTGTGGCCTCCTAGATCTGAGTACATTGTTGGTCGGCACAACGTGCAACACGAACCATTGGTTGATCCATTGAAAGTGTACTTACCACCACTTCACATTAAAATGGGCCTCATGAGGAATTTCGTAGTGGCAATGGATCGTACTGGACAAGGCTTCCAGTATCTGAGAGATAAATTTGGAGCCGTCAAAGCTGATGCTAAGCTGAAGGCTGGAATTTTTATTGGGCCAGAAATCCGCGAACTAATGCATGATACTGTATTTAGAACCAAGCTCAACCCACTGGAATTTGCCACTTGGGATGCATGTACGTTGGTGGTGCAAAACTTCCTTGGGAATCACCGAGCGGAGAACTATGCTGAACTCGTTAGCAACATGCTAACAGCATATAAGCAACTCGGCTGCCGGATGTCACTAAAAATACATTTCTTGCATTCCCATCTGAATTTTTCCCCACCAAACTTGGGTGATGTAAGCGATGAGCATGGAGAGAGATTCCATCAAGACATCTCCACATTTGAAGCAAGATATCAGGGCCACTGCAATTCCAACATGATGGGCGATTACTGCTGGTTTCTGCAGCGGGCAACAGCGGCCACTCACAAGCGCAAGAGCAAGTGTCTAAACCACTTTTGAACTCGTATAGAGTTAAGCTAGAGACAAAATTTCGAAATGTATGCTTTCATCTGAGTAACATACATATATTTATATTACATTTTAAAACATATTTTAATTTCAAGTTATAAAAGAATAACATTTTGTTTCTTGTTATGAATACTCTGAGTTTGCATAATTACACAGTTATAAGGAAATACTAGTTCTGTAAAGAGTTTGCATAATTATTAGCATGTATGCTGCATATCTTAAGATTCTGACGTGCTACACAAAATCTGACTTCAGATTTGAAATCAGCAGATTCGATTTAGTGCCTAGTAGCAGGCGAAAAATTTTTCGTGTGATCCAGTGTAATAAAACTTAGTATATTTAAGCATTGACACGCGATCTTTTATTAAAATATTTTATTAAATCATATTTATTATAAATGCAATTTTGGAGTTGAAACTCGTCTTCGTTTGGAACTGAGTTTAAACCTGTGGTCTTTTGGAAGTGAGTTTAAAGCGGCCCTTGTTTGGAGGTGAGTTTAAATCAGTTCTTGTTTGGAGGTGAGTTTAAACCAGTTCTTGTTTGGAGGTGAGTTTAAACCAGTCCTTGTTTGGAGGTGAGTTTAAACCAGTCCTTGTTTGGAGGTGAGTTTAAACATGTCCCTGTTTGGAAGTGATCTGAAACCTGTCCTTGTTTGGAGGTGATCTGAAACCTGTCCTTGTTTGGAAGTGATCTTAAGCCTGTCCTTGTTTGGAGGTGATCTTAAACCTGTCCTTCTTTAACTACTTGAGCAGAAGATATCTTGTATAAAGGCTTCAGTGTTTACTGAACTAAACACAGAATCAGGACGTGGAGTGAGTTGAGTGTTGAGACGTGTAAGGATGGGGTAATGGTCTGATGGCGTGTTAAAAGAGAAAGATGTTTCAGGTGATAGACTAAACAGTGATAATGTGATAATGAGATCAAGTGACTGTGAATTTTGATGGGAAAAATTGCACGTTGGACCAGGTTAACTGATGATAATTGGGTGAGGAATTCTGAAGCGAATGTGTTCAGAGGGATTATTGACATGAATATAAAAATCGTCTGTAATCAGAATTTCATTAGATGTAATGGCGGTATTGCAAAGAAGGGCGGTGGATTCTTTAAAAAAGGCTTGAGCTTGGGGACGATACATATTGAGGACAGTTAATACATATGAGGAAGCTTAAGTGTTATTGATACACGTTCGAGCGAGTGAAACAATAACCAAATGAATCTAGGAAGGTAGAAGGTTCCCGGATGAGAAAAGCAATACTCCCATCAGTTTGAAGAGGCTGATGATTTGCAAGTGCGAGGTGTACTGTAAAATGGTAGCCAGGAGGAATACAGTCTTGATACTGAGCAAGAGTTGTGTTTAAACTGAGCCGGGTTTCAGATCAGGTAAATATGTCAGGTGAATGACAGGAATTTATGGCGATGTCTTTAATTTCTTGGAAGTGTGCAGAGTGCAAAAATGATCGAATATTTAGCGTGCAAACCGTCGAACCGACTGTTGTTTAACAGCTACACACTGCGTTAGCTTTACTAGGCCGTTATTACTGACCGGACTGCCGTGGCATGACTGTCCTGAGATAATCGCCCTGTTGGAAAGCATGACTGCACGTGCAGAGCGATCGGTTGATGACATGATACAATCAGCACCGAATGATTCAAGAAATTTTCCGTCATATCAAGTTGCAAAAAGGAAAACGCAAACGATTATGTTTCGTGACGTAGCTTTTATAATCGTAATCGTAATCTCGAGATTTCTACAGCGCTCAACGAAAGCCAAGTCGCGGGAACCAGCTTATTCACAGGCGCTCAGTCAAAACAAAATCGATAGGCAAAAGGGTCAAGATCCAGGAGTCAGGCACTCAGACAGTCGGACGGCTACGGTGGATGCTGTTTGAAATTGAAGCGAGAAGAGAGATAAGGGGAAGAGGAAGAATCAGGATAAGATTTCTGGAAAAGAAGTGTTTTCAGTCTTGAGTGAAAGACCTGCGCAGAAACTGAAAGAGGTGAAGTGTTGGTGAGTTCGTATGATTGACCAGACAACTGTCGCAATTCTGGCGCGAGTTTATTCCAAAGGGGTGGGGCAGCTATGGCTATGGACCGATTTCCAAATTTTAAGGATGAGGTGACGGGAGGGCGAAGAAGTGTTAGGACAGATGAGGAGCGGGTTGAACGAAGTGGTTGGATAGCAAATAATTGACGAAGATACGAGGGTTGGGAGGACTGAAGTGTGTTGTAGGTGAGGGATAAGACTTTGTACCCTATTCGTTCTGGTATTTTAAGCCAGTGCAGTGATTTGAGAACAGGGGTGATGTGATGGTGTTTGGAGGTTTTGGTGACAGCACCTGCGAGAGCATTCTGGATAGCTTGTAGGCGATTTATCTGGGTTGTGTCAATATTGAGGAAAAGTGAATTGCAGTAGTCAAGTTTTGCATGGACTATGGACGTGGCAATGATAGATGCGGTTTTGAAGTCAAGCATAGGACGGATTCTGCGAAGGTCGCGGATATGCATAAAGCAAGAGCGGGAAAGATGGGTGATATGATCAGAAAAAGTAAGGTTCTGGTCGAAAATAACACCTAAATTACGGACAGAGGAGTTAGTATTAAAAGTGTGGGTGGAGGTAGAGTCCAGGCTGAGGGAGATAGAGGGGTCAGGAATTTTCTTGAGCTTGTCACGTAGGCCTATAAGTATGAATTCAGTTTTAGATGGGTTCAGGCATAAGAGATTAGATGTCATCCAAGAGGAGATTTGTTTAACCACACAAAGAAGATGATCTGTAGATTCATTGAAACAATTTGGAGAGAAAGAGATGAATAGTTGGGTGTCATCAGCATAGAGGTGATGGTCAACGGAGGATGCTTTAATGAGTGAACTGAGTGGGGTAGTGTAGAGGATAAACAGAAGAGGTCCAAGAACGGAGCCTTGTGGAACTCCGCAAGTGAGAGGGCATGACTTAGAAGAGGCTTCCGAAGTTTTAACAGAGAAAGAGCGGGAGGAGAGATAAGACTGTATCCATAGGAGAGCAGTGTCAGCAAAACCAAACCAGGTTGAAAGTCGGTGGAGTAAGATATTGTGATCTATGGTGTCGAAGGCTGCAGAGATATCGAGGAGACAGAGGCAAGAAACCTGTTGATGAGAAATGGCAGAAACAAGCTTGTTGTAGAGAGATGTCAGCAGAGTTTCGGTTGAGTGGCGTTTAGTAAAACCAGACTGGTGTGGGTTAATGAGTGAGTTAGAAGCTAAATAGTTATTGATTCGAGAGAGGACAATCCGTTCAGTTAATTTGGAGATGAAAGTCAGGTTAGAAACAGGCCGGTAGTTTGAAAGAATTTCCTTGTCGAGAGATGATTTCTTGAAGAGGGGTAACAAGAGAGTGTTTGAATAGGAGGGGGAAATTACCCGTAGATAAGGAGAGATTAACTATTTTGGTAATGATTGGGACAAGGACAGCTGCACAGTCTTTCAGTAAGGAGGTGGGTATAGGGTCAAGTTCGCACTGTTTGTTTGGAAGTGATTTTAACAGGTGTAATATTTCATACTCTGAAGTGGGTTGAAAGACAGGTAATGAGGATCGAGGTGCGGAGGGTGGGGAGTCATGAGTGGGGGAGGGAGCATCATCAGGTTGGTTATTGGTGGCTTTGGGGAGGAGAGATTGAAGAGAGAGACGGAGGGTACTAATTTTGTTCGAAAAGAAAGAACAGAACGAGTCGGCTATTGAAGAAGACGGAAGAGAATTTGGAAGTGGGCTAGATGAGTTCCGATGGAGGAGTTGGTTAATGGTTTTCCAATATACACGACAAACAGGTAACACTGTCTCCCTTTTATTCTCTAAGTGAGCAAATTTGCGAAATTGAGCCAAATCAAACACGTAAAACAACGAAAATGTCCTTTTTTGTATGAAAAACACGATGGAAGGCTGGTATTCTTGGCTCTAAAAATAATCTGCCAACAATGTCACTAATTCGCTCTAATGCGACAAAAATTTCTGCGCTTTTAAGTGTCATGTGATCCGTGTTCAATGTAGAATTCGGGCCACTGGTTGCATCATTAGATTCCCCGACTTTAACAAGGTGCTGACAGGGAGTTGTCCAGAACACTGACCCTTTATTGAAGGTACTTCAGCGTCTTCATATATACATCCATGCATGCATGTATACATACATACTTATACATACGTACATACATACGTACGTACGTACATATTAAATTTAAATCACTTAAATTAGCAACTTGTTAAGCAGCACGGAATATTTAAAATCTGCCTGAAACAATTACAGCGATTGACGTTGTAACCGGTTTAGTCTCAAAGTTCTGTAATAAATTTTCTAATGCTGATCTCAGAATGACGTCACAACAATGAATGTTGAACTTTCGGTTTTTCTCTTTCTTTCTCGAAACGGCTCTTGCCACAACATCAGAAAGTTGCTTAAGAAAAGAACTCAGTCCACATTAAATTAACGAAATCTGCTGGACCAAGAGAAATGAATTTAAGTACGTGAACCTTTTCTATCGTAATGTAAGAATCGGGTTGGTGAAGTTAGTTTCAGCGCCAGGTTTGAATAAAGATAATATGGGTCATAGAATGTGGTCTAAGCGTGTGTGCGTGAGTCCACTGCTAGGGATTCTTCTAGCAATCTGTGCATTATTCCGCTTGCTGACGTACTTTATTTTATGTCATTTATCATTATTTAGGCTAGCATAGGCAGCGTTTCGTGATGCACTTGAAAGGCGCTATATAACATTTTTAGATTACTTGCAGTTTGATTCTCGATTAGACTGCAAATGCGCTATTATGCGGCATTCTTCTTCTTCTTCGCATTCTTCTTCTTCGCATTCTTCTTCGCATTCTTCGCATTCTTCTTCTGCTTCTCCGCATTCTTCTTCGCATTCTTCTACTTCGCATTCTTCGCATTCTTCTTCTTCGCATTCTTCGCATTCTTCGCATTTTTCTTATTCGCATTCTTCTTCGCATTCTTCTTCTTCGCATTCTTCGCATTCTTCTTCTTCGCATTCTTCGCATTCTTTTTATTCGCATTCTTCTTCTTCGCATTCTTTTTCTTCTTCTTCGCATTCTTCGCATTCTTCTTCGCATTCTTCTTCGCATTCTTCTTCTTCGCATTCTTCTTCTTCGCATTCTTCTTCTTCGCATTCTTCTTCTTCGCATTCTTCGCATTCTTCTTCGCATTCTTCTTCGCATTCTTCTTCGCATTCTTCGCATTCTTCTTCTGCTTCTCCGCATTCTTCTTCTCATTCTTCTACTTCGCATTCTTCGCATTCTTCTTCTTCGCATTCTTCGCATTTTTCTTATTCGCATTCTTCTTCTTCGCATTCTTTGCATTCTTCTTCGCATTCTTCTTCTTCGCATTCTTCGCGTTCTTCGCATTCTTCTTATTTGCATTCTTCTTCTTCGCATTCTTCGCATTCTTCTTCGCATTCTTCTTCGCATTCTTCTTCGCATTCTTCTTCGCATTCTTCTTCGCATTCTTCGCATTCTTCTTCGCATTCTTCTTCGCATTCTTCTTCGCATTCTTCGCATTCTTCGCATTCTTCTTCTTCGCATTCTTCGCATTCTTCTTCTTCGCATTCTTCTTCTTCGCATTCTTCTTCTTCGCGTTCTTCTTCTTCGCGTTCTTCTTCTTCCCATTCTTCTTCGCATTCTTCTTCCCATTCTTCGCATTCTTCTTCGTCGCATACTTCGCATTCTTTTTCGCATTCATCTTCGCATTCTTCTTCGCAGAAGTTCTCCTGTCTTCCAGAATGCTTCTTCTCTCATTGTTATTCTTCTCTTGAGCTCGGTACTGCAATCATCTGATATCAAACTTTCACGATAACGAAATTGATAGACTTGTTCAATTTTTCTACCGTCTATAATTGTTATTCTCTTTCGTTCGCAGTTACTCAATCTCATTACCTTTGTTTTCTTTCTATTTATCTTCGTACCATATTTTTCAGATTTTTTGTGCAGCGCATCTTTGTAGTCCAGCACTGGTACCTGCTATCATTCCCTGATCATTTGCAAATCATATGACTTTTACCAGATTCACCCAACCTTGACTCCTTCATCTCTGGTCTCCAGCGCTCCTGTGACCAATATCTGTATGTAGATGTTGAACAGTAAAGGCGATAGTGGGCAGCCTTGTCTGATTCATCTTCATATTCCTACAGGTTGTGAGTTTATTCCCTTTACTCTGCCTACCAATGACTGATCCATGTACAAGTTTCTTATAAATCGTCTATTCCTCTAACCAACTCCCATCTTTTTGAGTATTGTCATGAGTCTGCACCAGTTCACTCTGTAAAATATTTTGGCATAGCCTCTTTTACTCTAAAAAGCTTCAGAGGGTTCAAAACCCTCTTTACTAGGGTGTTACGTGTTCGTGTTCTTCATCATTAGATCGCCTTCACGAACTTTACTGGATCCTTGTTGAATGGTGTATTACGTTTGCGATTGCATGCACATGCTTGACCCTTACGGTCAAGAACACTAACCTTTCATCGTATCTTAATACAATGCTAATTCCATATCGCCCTACTAGATTCTTGTGTTCTTCTAATACTGGTCTGGTGCAAGAACCTAGGTTCAGGACAATTGTAGGATCACGTGCGCTCCTCGATTTTGGAATCGTCTACCACAAAAGATCCGATTTACCAACTGGCTATTGTTTAAGTCACTAGTTAAAACTCATTATTTTTCCTCTGGCCTTTTTCCTCAATCTTGGCTCCTAACGAACATGCATTCCCGCCTCAGATTAAGATTTACTGACTCTGTGGGCGTACTAAATGCTTTAAATAAATAAAATTATAAATAAATTAAATTAAACTGTGCCATACACATCTTTAGCTGAACAGACAAACCGGATAAGTTTGTCGAACTGTGTTCGGTGGTATGCATTGCAGTGGATAAACCGACCGGACCTAAGCATGGAATGTGGAGTGACTGCATCAAGCCAAGATCCAATCGACAGATAAAGACGAGCACCATCGGAATAGTTCCACCCTACTTGGCCAGGCATTTTCCAACGATTAAGGACAATATAATTGGAAATCACGTCATCCAGTGTTATACAACATCACCGCAAGACAACCGAAAGCATGAATGCGGTTGTATGGTCAGGTCAGTTCCATCTAGTTTCTGTATTTATATAACGTAACAACAAATGTAACAAATACTTTCTGTGGCACTAGTAAATATTAGTACTAAGAAGCACTCGTGAGGTAGGTCAACACGGTAGTCAAATGTCGGTAGTGGCTTTTCTGCATTTCATCAGAACAACAGTTCCCGTTATATAGGAGTCATCGTATCGTATCTGTAGGTTCATGTCAGGCTTATATCAATGGCGGCGAATCTTTGTTCGCGCAGTTGTCTGACTACTTTGCTGCCGTCATGGACTGCGCAATGAGGCTAAAGTTTGGCAAGGCACAGCTTCGCTATACGGGATTGGCTGTCGGAAAGTCATTGCCTACAGCAATTGCGTGAAACGACTGACTGTGACTTTCCTCTGTTGTAAAACACTTCTATACCAATGTAGAGATCTCAGCGTGGCGCTTGCACTGATGTCGCCATAAGTATGTTACCTCTGCATACTTCAGAGGTAACGTCCACGTACGTCTCTCTACTGAACGTCTCTTGCGCCACCTACACCTTCAGTAGCCAGCTGCGTATAGCAACTTCAATCGAAAAAATCCAACGAGGACAAACGTATGTCTACCTAACGCCCATTAACACTCAATGTCAGTCTTTTCATGCAATAGTTGCAGGCACTGAGTTTCCGATAGCCAAGCCCGTATAGCTCGCCAAACTTTAGCCTAATTCGCGCAGTTCACGACGGCAGCAAAGTAGTCAGTCGACAGCGCGAACAAAGACTCGCCTCCAGTGACATAACATGAACCTACAGATACGATCCGTGGTATTGAATGCTTAAGCACTGAATGCTTATGTAACTCTGTGTTGCACTGATAGATAAAGAAGAGACCATACTGACAGGGTGACATATTCTTGATCACTGACGTATGTAACTGAACATTTTTATAACGCCATATAACACCCTTCTAAATCCAACCTGTTTAAAAACACTGACCCTGATTCATCAAATCCGCTGCCTTTGCTTTCTTACTTTTTCCTTCGGAGTATTCTTGATGTGCCGTGTCCGATGGAGAGTTTGCTATTGAGCAAAATGCCCAGGCACGTCACAAGTGGGACTGGCGAGATGATAGCTGATCGTAAGAGGAGACTTGTGTCCATATTTGATGCCAAACCAGATCTACTCCGCAGCCTTCGATAGATTCAGCCGAAGTCTTGGTGTGCAGCAAAAAACTGCTAATGCTACTTAGTCGCCAATACCACGCATCAGTGTCGAACTACAAGTGCAGTCAGACGCTTTGTCCCAGCGATCGCCAGCACCGTTTAGAGATGGCTCTTGCTTATACCATGTTCCCGGGCGATGTTTTCTGGATCCTCGGTGCAGACAGAGAATTTTAGGGGTCGAATTGCATCCCCTAAGGCAACTGGCTGCATATGGCCCATTTGGTTACTAATCTTAGATGTTTAGGAACAACCTGCTGGAACCAGTCCAAAGCGCCGAATCGAAGGAAACGCGTGTTGGATGCATTGCCTTGGTGTACAGCCTACTTAGAATGAATGGTCTAGCGTGTCAAATACAGAGCTCAGATTAAGACTAGCCCAGCGACTCAGTTGGACGATGTCGTCATCGAGAACTAGAACTGCTGCTCTGTTCAACAATTGATGACTGAAATTTTCTTCAGCTCATGAACTCTGCCTCTATGGACGATTTAGTTGAAAGAAGCGAACTACAGATGAGCGATTACCTTGTTACATTTTATATTAATTAATCAGTCCAATGCTTGGTGCGAATTTATAATTGAAACAGACAAGTTATTATCTGCAAATGTTCGATAATTGCTTTTGCAAGCAGAAATTCTTCAAAAAATATGCTCATATTAAGATGAGGCAAATCCGAAGCTTTATGCTATTTGAGCTATATAGCCAGTTATCTTCTGGCTAGATTCCAAACTTTAGTGAGCCTCTAAATATCATTCCCTAAACCATTGAGCACGCTGGTAGGTCCACAAGTCCAAAGTAGGCCTATCTCATAAAGTCGGCTCTGTTTACACAAGGAATTATTTGCAGCTGTATCGCTGTCTCTAAACGTCAACTTTACAGGCCATAGATTGTCTAAAACTTATAGAATGAGACTCGATTGAGGAGCAGCAAGATAAACGCTTGTAAAGCGAACGCTGGTCTAATAAAACAACGGTTTACTGGTTCAGAATCAACTTGACGTTTTCTATAGTTAGCCCAACTGCTTAGCAGAGGATGTTTTATATTCTTTCAGACCGACGATATTGAGGAAGACTTCCAGCTTAGTGCGGTCGGACCGTCAACATGTTTCAGCCGGTATGGCAAATAATAACGCATCGTTATCACAATCCAACGAGTTCATGCCTCGACTTAATCCTTTGTTTATCTGCGTTTCTGTAGATTTGGAAGCTGGTGTCGATGTCCGTCGAACAACGAAAGGAGCGGACACAATCCAACCGGGATCAGTCTGGCTTCGAACCCTCTGGCGGTGGCTCAGTGTATTCCAGAACGAGACCGAATCATCGACCTGAGTTGGCGAACGAATAACTGGTGCAGCATGAAGACGTCGGCTTCTTGTGCGCCCAGTTGGCCACCGAAGCCCCGTGAACGTTGCGACCCACCGCCGAGCTCAACAACTGTTTTCCCAACGAGCAACGTCAAGTTATTCAGTAAGACCGTGTCCGCGTTATATCTTACTTACTTCCGCTTGGTCGGCTTAAATTACACATTTTACGGTTCTAGGGAAAGTGTTATGCAGACATGCGCATGCACAATCCCCGTCTCACATTTCATCTTTGCGATTGCACTTCTGTTGCAGCGTTAGATATGCATGCAATTGATGCAAGTGAACATTTTATAGCGCCTACTGAGTACCTCGGGAAGGCGCCCCTACGAGCCTGTGGTGCATTACACCCAAGTACAGCCAGTGCTAAGACGATATAATTGATGTTAACAGACGAAATGCGCTGACAGGAAATTTGCGAGTCAGACGAGTGCGGGACTTTGAAGGACCTAAGCTTCGACAGTGATGATAAGGTGGGTCAGGTCAGAAGCGGTTCCTAGACGGGAGAGACCCCGCGGGACACCAGATGGAACTGGTGCACATTCCAAGTTATCAGAACAATAGCCATCATCATCATTCGTTCATCAAGAAAACAAGCGAGTCACTCAAGAGGTTCACCGAATATTCCACACGGTATGGTAAGCGGGATCTTATGGCCTACAGTTTCAGACGCCATGCCAACATCCATCCGAACAAGCAACGTCAGGTGACCGGAATCAGTAGCCTCATAGAAATCAGATATAAACTCCAACATAGCCGTCGAATGACCTTTTTCTTAAACCTTATTGCAGCTTCCGCATTAAATTGAACGTTTTCAGGTTGTGCAGTATCTACTATGCCACTTCTTTCTCAATGACCTTTTATGTATATATGTATGCATGCAATTTCTTGCTACGGCTCGGCTGATTGGTGAAATTAAACAGTTTGGGCATTTAGCTAACTTTATGCACGACGAGCTGCGTTGAGAGACATTGCATTTAATACCATTTTGCCGATGTGCAACTGCCTGGCCGATTGTTCTCCGGCTTGTCTGATCTCAGTGTCAACTGTACTTGGTCAAAGATCTCTTTGGCGATGCAGAGCAAATAATGCTCTTCCCACTTCCATACTTCCACAGCGCAACATGATAGCTTCACTCTTAGCTTAGGCCTTTCATTCTTCACGAGACGTCGTTAAGAAGTGGAAACTGTTCGAATTCTTTCTTGTGCTTTCGTTGGTTTTGTGTCGCTGTTAGTATTGATGGTCTGATGCTAATTGTAGGCGAAAGAGAGTACAATGTTGCGTTCTGGAAAGAAGACCTCACCACCGAATTATATAAAATGGAATTGGATTCAAGGAAGCTCCAGGTAAGAACACAGTGGTGCCTTTTTAGGAACAATTTAAGCGACCGAACTCACGTCCTATTCACTGTTTTATCTCTTTCACACACACACACTCTCTCTCTTTCTATTTCTCTCTCTCTCTCTTTTCTCTCTCAAATGCTCTTCCCGTCCATGTGTCCATTGAAATTCAGCAACAGCCCTATAGAGCAATAGACTTACTCAGGTGCATCGGAATTAAGATTGAATGAGGCAAAAGAGATCTGATTCTACGAATATCTCGTATGTGAAATTGAACTGATCTGCCTAAGGAGCCAACAACATGTTTAGAAAATATTTTGCATAGACTACGACGCATTCAGTACGATTAACAAGCAACCCACCCAACTGAATAGATGTAAGGCAATAAAATTTACGAAGTTGTTGGCTTATATCTGAAGGAAGGCATTCGGATTTTGAATGATTCAGAAGAAGTTTATAACTAGTCATCCAAGATAGAAAATCAAACTCTGAATCAGGTAGTTTCAAGGCTAATTACAGGA
The DNA here is from genome assembly GCA_964023275.1 of Norana najaformis. Classification (NCBI taxonomy): domain Eukaryota; kingdom Metazoa; phylum Annelida; class Clitellata; order Crassiclitellata; family Hormogastridae; genus Norana; species Norana najaformis. The sequence goes on from OZ029923.1 coordinate 22,014,026, forward strand.
ATATCTGACGCACAAGTGGTAGTCAAGAGAGCTATTGGTAAGTGTAGTGAACCGACTGAAATCGTATATACTGTAAACAGATGTGGGCCCAGTACAAAATCTCGTGGAAAGCCATAATTCAAGCAAAAGGCGCAGAAGTGAGTTTGTTGGCATGAACTGACTGGGTGTTTACCTTCTCATCTCAGGGGAGATGCAAGCCAAAGGAGAACGAGACCGGAAAGAGTTGATGAAGAAGTATGGCGTGATCAACAGTATCAAAAGCGGCAGATAGGTCAAAGAGAATAAAAGCAGTTACTTTTCCTTGGTCCATGGAGTTGATTATGTGATTGTGAACGGTAAATAATGCGGTTTCGGTGGAATGGACCTATATTAGAAGTTTGCTAAAGAGAAGGGGCTCACTGTACGTAATGGAGTTTGAGAAAGTAAGAGCCAGAGGTTGAATGGATGGATGAAAGTAGGAGAAACAGGAAGCTTTTCAAAGCTAGTTAAATCAAATAGAAATATGCTAGACCAAAAGGGGTAAAATAAAATACTTCCTTGATGAAATACTAGACTAAGTATACTAAATCTGTCTGTTGATAAAATTTCGGCAAATCTAAAAACGTGCATAATAGGAAATTTCACTTGTAGAATTTATAACCAAAACAAAAGGTAGCTTAACTTCGGTCTGATGATCTTCGCAAGACATGGCCGCATAGGACTTGAATTAAACTAAAAATGTGGGCTATGCACGACAAGGTACAGTTTACCGCCAACTTCCACCTTCTGCAGGGGCGGGTTTGGCTGCGCAACTCGCTGAAACAGTGATGCCCAACGAGAATAATGCAACTTCGTGGCTGCAACGGTGGAGCTGCCTCAGGAAATCCGGACCATACGCCAACCTGGGCTGCGTTGCTTGCCACTATCTTCGCCAAAACTTATCAAAGTTGTCAAAAAGTTGCACATTTTCGAAATGTAGTCATTTGCCTCGAATTTCCAATGCTTGTATATGATCAGTAAAGTTTATGCAAAAAGCATATCCATGATACGGCTGAAAAATGTCAGAGAAATAGTGAAAATTAAGTTTGATGCTCAAGCCGACAGCCATATGTGTATCGTTATGTTGATTATGAATATTACTAACAAGTGCAGTAAATCATACTGAAGATGGGTTAAAGGTTTAAATTTGATCCACAACAACGAGGTAAAATTAGGCATTGTACCACACTTATATTTTAGGTACAATCGTATTTCTTTCAGATACTAGAAAGATTATTTGGATCTACTAGGTCTACTCCAAGTAATAAAATGCTTTCTGTGTCTTGGGATAAAGGTGGTTAAAAGCGCACAGGATAATAAGGAATAATATTAACTGAATTTCTAAGTAGGATGACTTCATCTGCTGTCCCACCATTCTCAGCGGCATTTGCAGTAGTTGAATGCTTTTAAAAGAATGTTATAGTCTTTAATGGTCACTGTTATTGTCTTTGAAGGAGAAGGCTTGGAATCTGGAGAACTATCTTCAGGCAACAGGAATTCCGCTAGCAGTCAACAAGGAGTGTCTTTCGTCTCACCAGAAGCGACAGGATAACGACGGCTGGTACAACGAGGTCGAGGAAACGCTCTGCCAGGTCAGTCAAGACAAAATCAGCCGATTAATCAGACAGATGAAGACTTCTCGTCCTCCTCACAGGAGCTCTAGCTGCTGCTGCCTTCGTACAACTCCTGCCAGCCAATCTCAAGTGTGGCTTCCATAACGAAATCTATACAGCGTGTAGATACTGTTAGACTGCTCAAGCACCACGAAGCTCCTCGCCACAGCATCAGCGCCTACACTGGTCGACCGAGAGAACCGTTTAGCAGTCCATCATACATGTATACATGTATGATGGAATGATGGACTGCTAAAACGGTTCTGTCGGTCGATGAGTCTCGTCTGTCCGCGGAATATCCGTCAACTCTCTGAGACCACCTATGAAAACTCAACTTAAACGTATACGCCGCTGAGAAGGAAGGCATGGTCACTTATCAACGTTCATCCCCAGCAACAGAACATCCTTTCCCTGGCATTCTGTTTACACATCTGCACAATACAATTACAAATCTGACTTGGACCACTGGTGTTGTAACAATGTGTTGGAATTTCAGGAGAAACACGTCATCTTCAAGTGTCGCGAAAAGATGGACGACCTTCTGGCTCGAGCCCATGCACAAATTCTGTTAAGTATTAAACTATGTCACAGTTTTAAACCGGCTGCAAAATATGCGTTTCTCCAAAGCTATGTGAAGGTGAGTCAAAGCTGCTTCAATCACTTAAAGTGTTTGGGACGCTCGACTGTAGCGTCTGCTTTAAACCGTAGGAATTAGATCCGTTAGTTGACTGTTTTGTGATCAATGCCAGAGAAGAAAAGAAGATTAAGTATTAATAGTACAAATTTTCTTCGACAAATTTTACGCCATGTATTTTCCTGCAAAGAACTCCCCAGCTACTTTCTCTGAATAAGACGCTGACAAACACAGTAAAATGGTAAGCAATGCCGGTTAGTACTTGGGTGAGTGGCTGTCCGTGGAATACCAGGCTGTCTGGGCCAACTCGGTCTGCCACGTCTTTGGATTAGGTTAAGAGTACTAAGACAAATTGACACAGGTAAAATCGGCCTCCTGTTGTTAGGCCGTTGCAGATAAATAGACCTTCTTCAACATCTGAACGACGATGCTGCTGCTGAAGGGTTTCCATAGTGATGAGTAACTGTTCATATATTTTGCCTTTTAAAACGCTAAGAGAGCGTATTCATTTGTTTTGTCGACAAGAATAGTGGTGATTTTACATTGTTAACAGCTGGCAAAATGTCGCAGACAAATATCCTGTGGCCATCTTTAGGTATATGGCGACGACAGTTGTGGGCGGATATCGACAGATTCTGACAGTTGAGGTGGTCAAGAGGCTAATTCACTAATCTACGATCTGGGATCGAATCCTGGGCTCGTCATGCACTGGCGAACTGAGCAGAACATCGGAGGCCTCTTTCAATCCCATTCTCTGATAGGTTCCTTAAGAGCATTTACGGACATGTCATGTCTTTGAAAATACAACATTTCCTTACTAAAGTTTAAATAAAGGACGTGTTTTAATCAATAATAAGTCAGATAAAGAAACTATAACAAGTTATTTTCGGAAATAGTCGAATTCAAAATTATTCTGAGAGCGAAACATTATCATTGAAACATAATGTCATGTCATAAATCTCATAATATTCCATTGTTCTCACTCGGGTATTAATAAACAAATTTCGGCAAGTGGAATCTGGTCAGGCCTAGGCCTACTGCCTGATGAATCTCGATCGATTGCTGCATTTGCCACTGATGGCCGTGGAAATTCTTTGTCAGGTTCAGTTCTTCAAAGTTGCTCATAACAATTGCTAATAACGATCCTGTTGGCTGTCGTTCCAAGGCAGACACTGTCTTTATAGACATCTCTTTCTATCAGTTCGTCGTCTCTTAACCTTTGCTTCTGCTTTAGCCATCATGCAATCAATCCAGATAAGTCAGAGGCAATTCTTTTCGCAACCCACCGTTAATAATAATTCACCCACTATGAATTCCCTTTTTTGTTCCGTATGCAGAGTTTGTCTCTTTCACATTAGGGCATTCGATCATAACGACTCGCATTCCTAGGCAGCTAACACGTTGGCTTCGATTCACAACCATGGACTATTCGAATGCTGTGCTAAACCATCTCCTCTTTCATCTACACTGTTCTAAGTTTAGGACAGCATCATCAACTTTTAAAGCATGGAGTGTGAGCCGTCCTTCGCCTCTTCTTAAACTACTCATCACATTTCTCAATGTCGACTTCTGCGTTATTTTCTGTACGCGTTTTACGAAAGCTTGATATTCCTAAATAGGTTCCCTACGCATAAGAACCTACACTCATGACAGCTGCGGTCTTACGTGTGCTTTGGTATCTGGCCCACAGCTTTCAAGTCCAATATAAAAGAGCGCATCAACGCTCTGTGCGCGTGAGGTTCCAACTCTCCAGTTCAGCCAGATTTCTAAAGCATTAATCATGATATTCTCTGTTAGTGACGTGTCGACTATAGAACAAACTACAGCGGATTTCTCTGCCTCCGTGGCACCTCGACTTCGTGGCTAAATCTCAAGTGTGGTGATTTCTTCCTAACAAATTTTACAAAAGCACTTCGCCGGATAATTTGACAAGTCTGCTTACTCGAACGATAAATGAAAGACCAGTTGTTACAATTAGTTCGTTTGCTTTGTCGAGACCAGATCAGCATGTGATATGCGCAGAAAAACGCGATAGTACGCAGCGCATAGACAATATTAGCAGCCAATCGATTGTTGTTAGGCCCATGGCTCGTTAGACGACTATGCGCCGACCAAATGTCCCCACAGCAAAATTCTCTAAAGATACTGTATGATCGAGCTACGAATAATAGGTTGCAAGTGAAACTTCTTTAGCGCATGTTCACACTACAAAGTCTATCCATGTGCTGCCTTAAGATTGTCCCATTTAGCCTCGTTTCCGCTCTGTGGTGGTATGCACGTATGTAAATGAACACTTATACAGCGTCTTCAAAGTACCTACCGAAGGCGCTCCTCATTAGCCGCAATGATGTTACAGTTCACTTAAGAACAAGTTAAGTTCATCTATAAGAACATAATATTCCTCTCGAAGCACGTAGAACCAAGCCAGCCGAGTCCCATCCAGGTTTAAGACTTCAGAGTTCCTGTTCCGTGTTGCTCTGATGACAAGGATTAACAACAGTGGAATGAAGCGTTCGCAGCACACGTTTGCTTTCCCCGACTGATGAGCAGCGTCTGGGTATCATAGAAGCCACTTGGTCTGTTTAGGTCGGACATGGACTTGTGGCAGTAGCCGCCCGCCGGTTCATCGCCAAACTAAAAAGAACTCATGGCAGCGGACAGTCGACGGCACACCCAAACCCTGTCTCGTCGTTTCATAATGGAAATCGTGATTATTTTTTCAGTCACAGATGGTATACGTAATCCTGATCTCGACATTGCCCAGATGAAAACCAGTCAACCCATGCTAGGTCACAGCAATTCAAAGTGACGGACGGGGATCGTTGGAAGCTGTCCAAAGACACAAAATCAATATCTCCAAAAACCGATTCACACATGCTAGAGTCCGCACATACGATAATTGTCAAGGAAATGGTGCAAATGATGAATTTATCTGTCAAAATTAAGCGAATTATTGAATGAATGAGCCGCATGAAAGCCTTTACAGTTCTTTCTGAACGAGTATGCATCCACCAGACTCTAAGCGTTACCCTCTTAAGAATGGCCACTGATGCAGAAGAGCGGCTGTATTCTGTCCCAAAGTGTCTGCACTTATGTGAGTTTCGAAATGGAGACCAGCCACGAAAGGCTCTGTTCAACAACAACATTTAAATGACCTATCAAGATTCACTTAATTTGTTAATTACTATAAACATTCATCAGCGTCTCAGACCCTTATTTAATTATATTGCGTGCGTAATAGGTGCTTGAAAATAAATAAATAAACAAAACATTCAAGCAAGCCTCAGCTGGTTTCTCTATATTCATAATACTTGGCCTTTGCATAACTCCATTCTGTGACTAGTTATCTGCACGTCGAACCCTGATGCATCACGAGTAATAAGTGCCTGAGAAAGTAAATGAAACTATACGATTACATCCTTTTTAAAACAATGAATCTGTGTGCGCTTGACCGCAGGAGAAACTGTGAGATTGGAAACGCACTGACCTTTGACCTTAACAACGAACATCAGTCTAAAAGCGTTGACCTGCGTCAGCATCCGCTCAAATTCAACTCCACTCGTATTGGGTTCCATCCGGGCATCGCAGAAACCAATTTCAGGTATCGATTGATTTAAATTTACAAAGTTTATAGAGCATCAACTCAGGTTACCAGTTAGCAAGAGGTTAGCCTACTCTGATGATCGCCAGTCAACGAGATAAAAGTCTCTTTCCGCGGAAAGCGAAACACACCAAACGACAAGATCCAGTATGTGATTATAAGCTGACAGTGGCAAATAAAATCACGATCATTTATAATTTTTTATTAATGTAAAAAAACTTGAGTTTCAGAATGTGTTTTAATTATATAGGCCTACAAATGACACGTGTAAAACAGCAAACAGGAAAGCGCTAATCCTTTTCAAACCTTAGACATTCGTTGCCAGCCGACTAGTCGTAGTAGCTCTCTGTAATTGATGGTTGACGCCATTCCAAAGACTCAATAGCTTTTTCCTTTTTGGCTTGACACGTACTGTTCAGCCTTGTGACACTCTACCTGTTCACCGTCTGAATAGATGGACTAGTCCAAAGACGACAAGGGTTTCGATAACAAGCGACAAAATACCGGCCATAACACATGGCAGAATAGAGAAAAACTTTGAGAACGCAGACTCGGTCACAGTTTAAGACCGAACATACGATAATTACCGAGCGAATTCCGCACACGACCAACTAATCGAAGAAACAACGGCGATAGTCGAAACAACAGCCATCACGGCCGCAGATATGCGCAGTCGTGCATACCAATGTTTTAATTTATGACATAGATTTATAGATTATTTGTTTGTATTTTGTACTTATTGCACTTATTTCGCCTCGCAAGATAAGTTGTGTGCGAACAAATTGTCCAGGGTCGTTACATAGAGGCCTCTCAGCTAGCTCGAACACACAGTCGTTGGATTACAGACTCAGCGAGCTACGGAGTAGACAACCGTGTATTACATGCAAGAGTCAGTCGTGAAATGATGGTCATTTATCCCTGGCTTAGAGCTAACAAATTATCACCAAATATTAATGAGACCGAAATCGTTCTTCTTCGATTCCGCCGCAAATTGATTTCCACTTGTAACTGCAGTATTACAGTAAATTGCAAACGAATTTTGCAGCCTGCATCTTCTAAGTTTCCTAGCATATGTCTGAACCATGACCTCGCCTGGAAAGAATACATTAAGCAAATACTCGGCAAGCATTTTATCATACTGCAATGTCTTTGTCTCCCTAGAACTACCTCACAAAATATATAGACGTACTATTCCTTATTTTCCCCCCATATCTGCCATATAGTGTACCGGCGGTACACTATGTTTGTCCATAATAGAGACGGAGCAGTAATTCGTAGGAGATGAAGGAAAATATCGTCAGACATGCATGCTGATGGCCATAAAAAAATCGTAGAAATTTTGAAGACAAGAGATTTTAAAATATCTGACTGAGTCCCGAAGAATAAAAAGGACATAATAAATTTTGAAGACATAGACTGCAAACAGTTGTCATCAGCGCTCAAAGTCCTGTCGTCAAAGTCAAAAAATTCTCCGGAGAAGATGTGTCCCACAATGTTCAGAACGGATCTGCGCCATTGTAGCCTACTAAGTCATACCCTGCGTTTTGGTCTAAAGGAAGTATCGCTCTCCGAATATTGATGCAATTTAACATTAGGAGAAGAATACTTTTGAGTATTTGAGCCTCTTCTGAATCTAGCAGGGATCGCTTAAAGATTCACAAGAGTTTGTTCCAATAAAACGGTCGGAAGAGTTAAGACGAGTTCCAGCCAATAGGAAATCTGGTTAGAGCGTATGAACCTGGTTCGTCTGACGTCCGCAAATGGGTGACGTCAACGTAGCGCACAACATTCGCCGATTATGTAAAATCGTAAACTTTATCATTTACCGCTAGCTCTAATTTTCTGATGAGATTTAAGTTGCTTATATAAGATATAAACAAATTTAAGCTATGCCCTCTCCTGAAATTCTCTTCCCGCTTGATTTCAGAAGAGTTTACTCACCTTTTAGAAGAGGAAGACCCAATAAAACGATTAGAATACTCCAGAGTCCGCCGTTCTCAAGAGTCTTCTGAAAACGAGAAATTCGAAAAGCTTAGCCTAATATCGATCCCTTATACGAGTCGTAACGCACTGCACTAAGGCACTTAATACAAGTTAAGACCCAGGGCCATAGTTTACGAGACCGAGGCCAGAAGCCACGAATCCAAGGTCGAGGCTGAGGCCGTCAAACATCGCCTCAAGGACGAGGCCAGACCTCGATGCCTCAGATATGACTGAACATTGAAGATAACAGCAAGACCACTTCCTTGCGCGACGATTAAGCTGCGAAGTCCCTCGTCTGAGAAAAGACTGGTATACTAACTGAAGTAGAAAAGTTAACAAGGAAAGCCAGAATAATGAAGAAGAATGAAGTGTTTTATGACAGCCATGTAGGTGCTAGATCAGTTTTTTCCAGTGCATGTGGAGTTTTTGAGTAATCATGAGTTACGATCGTCATGACGGGGGTGATGGTAGCACTCTTTTGTTCGCAGCGTAAGAACTCCGGAAGTCTGGGTGAGATCCGTGCGGGAGAATGTGCGCAACTGTCGCACTCAGCGCCACCTGTCGCGCGGTCTGTGTGACGACATCGATCGCTGTATCCGCGGCTGTCAGAACGAAATGTGGCATCGAACGAACGTCGTTAACAACAGCTTCAACGCTCGAGTTCAACACCGAACGACCGACCGAATCTACCTCGTCGACCGCCTCGACTTTGTAAGTGCCCTGTCAAAGTCCTCTTCTGCCACTCTCCATTGGCAGGCTCTCTGCATTGGCAGGCTCTCTTCATTGGCAGGCTCTCTCTATTGGCAGGCTCTCTTCACTGGCATGCTCTCCATTGGCAGGCTCTCTCTCTCTATTGGCAGGCTCTCTCCATCGCGCGCATTATATTAATTAATGAAACTATTATTTTATTTTGTAAAAGTTGCTGTAAATTTTGTAAAAGTTGCTGTAAATTCAACAATTTTGTAGGTATTACTATACTGCCTGGAACACATATAATGCATAAGAAAGGTACTAAAGGACTAAAGTGCCGAACAATTATACTAATGCTTCCCTGCTGACAGGGCCAGACAAGTGTTTGCAGGCACTTAAAGGTTTTAGCAATTTTTATGGAAACAACAAATGGCAAGTCAAAATCATTTTATCTGAAAGCGAAGGCAAGATTTTGTCACCACTATTGATTGAAGTTTTTGTTTTTCTTGTCTTGAGCAAGTTCTAAGAGGCAACTGGCGAAAACTGAGGAAAAAAGCCGCCGGAAAATTCCGGCCAGCAGAAAATAAACCGAAAAATTCAGCTATCCGGCCTATAGGAATAAACTAGTTGCGAGCATTTGCTGTGCTTGTTAGCATCGTATGCACAGCGCCAATTTGCCAATAGTTTCGAGAGTTCTCTCGTTAAACACACAGATTAATGGGTGAGGCGCTAACAGACGGCAAGCTTCTAACGAAAAGAACCGATTAATCTGTTGCTGTTTGCTACTGCTTGACAAACACTATTACGTGTATTTATAATTATTCATTTTGAGCAGTTTAAAATGACTCAGTTTGCTTGAAATTCTGTAGACAGTAAAATCTTGCTACTAGTAATCAGCTGTTCGTGCTGCCTGATGAATTCGCGGCATGAGTTCGTTTTCCTCTTACTGCAGGTTAACACGGAGCTGCGTGAAATGGAGAGGACTTTGCAGCTGATGCGTCGATCGATACGAGAGAAGGAGACAACGAAGAAGCTAGCAAATGCCCGTGTCGAGGAACGGGAACGCCATCTCAACATGGACGTTTGTAGCGACACACTGCTCAGCAGGTAGCTGCAATTATCATGTTAACCGTTTAAGGAATGCGCCCATTAAATTTGTATTTATCTACCAGTCTTAGTTATCAGACACAAGCGTAGACTAATCCTGTAGATTTAATCATTTTTCATCAGAAGATTGAACACGGCAACGAAAATCAAACAAGCGGTTAAACTTTCCTCAAATAATTGTCAATTTCGCATAACGCACACCGTAGCTCAAAAAGTCCTTGACTTGCGTGCGGCTGACCACAAACTGGTGAACCATGACTTCTAGGTTGACAGTCCGGCCTGCTAACCAATAGACCTAAGCGTACTCCTCGTCAGTAAAAGAGCGTTGACTTCTCCCTATCCGTGGAATAAAAGTATAGGCCTATCATTGTAACCGCCTTCTAGATATCTCTCCTAGAAGTTTCTAGAAGACGTTAACAATGCAGAAACAGTGCTGTTTCGGTAGAATTCTATGTATGAACTACGTACGTAATTTTTCGCTGAATTAGCATAGATGTGATGAGTTAGCGGGTTATGAGAAACCCAACAATGCGTAAATAACACGCGTCTGTTACTGATTATATGTTCACGGCACATACTGACGAGTCAGCAATCTGGGCTCTCATGCCTCGCTGGTGCACGCGTTTATTGGTCTGTGGTTAGTAAGGACAGTGGCGCTTAGGTGGTATGACGCCAACGGCGAGTCATATTCCTGTCCAGTAATGTTTGCTGACTCGTCGGGCCTGAGCCTGTATAAAGAGGTAGCAAATAGTGTTGGACAGTGTTCAAGAGTATGTTTAAGACAGTTTGTTGACTATCCGAGTTACAACTGACGTTGAATATCGCTGATTTAGATGATTTCATGCGGGTGATAGTAACATTAAGGACGGGTGTTGTAACCGAACTATTTCAATTTAATATAAGAAAGAAAACTCAAAAGACTGTCTTTTCTCAAGTTAACCGTATGTTACAAGTCGGGCGAGTCTACGGTCCGAAGCTCGATCGAATGACAAATTCAGAAGATAGCCAAACATAGACGGCCGTTACAAAGAATTAGACGACAAATGAAAGTTCAGACGATTGACAGCAATCTATACAAGGATTTGGAAAATTGAAGTTAAGAGTGGAAATTGAGCGACAGTCGGATAAATTTTCAGGAAAGAATAACAGAGATTTCTAAGTAGCCTAATGGGCCAACTAAGGCATAAACGAAAGTGGCGGGACAGCAACATTTATCAAATGCGATATCGACAATAAATGTAATGGCGTGTGTGTATATAAATTGACAAAACACCGTCCAGGAACCTCTCAAAGGCGTTCCTAGCTAACTGAAATGATTTACTGTTTGATAAGAACGAAAAATTCATCTGCAGGCGAATATAGGCCTACTCGTATAACAGATTCTCCATTGGCTGCGCTAAGGACGACACCGATGCATAAGCCACAGTTACGCCACTTACTCAAAACATTGCACGACCCGCAATAAACAACGTTTTACTTTAATGGGCCCAAAACCGGTTGGAAGTTTCAGACTAAATTTATGATAGAACCATATGATAAAGAACTCGATTAATAAAAGCAACCGTTGTTTGTTTTGTTCTTAGCATGAAGAACGACGTCAAAGAACTGTGCAAAGCAATAACATTGGTCACCAGCAAAATGGCTGATACAGAGAAAAAAATCTTTGAACTGAAGAGTGAACGAGATGCACTGGAAAAACAGATAGCAGTAATCGACCATGACCTGTCGGTGGACACGCTTGAATGCATGCCACTCAGACAGCATCTAGTCATCGACTCAAAGGGGGGTCCACTCACGAAATTACCATACTAAGTTCAATCACTTCAGATGACAGCTCAGGTAATCGTTCATAAGCTCAGGTAATCGTTCATAAGCGACCGTTAATCGACAAACAAGTTTATCATTCATTTCAATAGATGAAACCTGCCATTAAACCTGCATGTGTTTAAATCTGTGGGTCTGTGTCTTTCATAATCATGATATCTAATATGATCTAATCTAATCTAATCTAGTAACTTCTCGTAATTGTACAATGCATCAAACCGACCCTACAATGTGACAAGCTGGACTGCGGCTTGGGACATGGAATCTCCCCAGCCTTAGCGGAAAACAGAGCGCATTAGTCGACGCCATCACCAGCCATTGTAGGCTTAAATATAATTTAAAAAATTATACAAGTATTGTTACAATGTCAAGGAAAAGGAAATTACAGCAGTAAAGCTTGAAGTGGACAATAGAGGTAGCAAAGATAGAGGCAGTTTTTAAATCGATAATTGATCGAATACGGCGAAGGTCACGAATATCAATGGAACAGATGCGCGAGAAGTTGGATATGTGACTGGAAAACGAGATTTGGGTCAAAGGTGAAGCCAAGATTGCATACAAGCAAATTAGATGTGAGAGCCGAGGAATTAGATGATTGGTGAATAGAAGAGTCAGGGATTTTATCTAGGGATTTTACCTATCTGATCTGGTAGACATGAGTTGTGCTACAATTTTTCTTTTGAAGACTTCTATTCCTATTTTCATTCTACATCTGAGCGGTTTTCCCTCAAGAGCATTCATCATCATCATCATGATCCATGGGCCAAGAGCCCATAGGTGTCCACTGCATGCATTATCACTTGTCTCCAAAGTTCCCGATCTTGCGCTGTTCTTATCAAGGCGTGCTAGTCTTGCTTACACCAATACCTTATATCATCTGTCCACTCCCTATTGGGTCTTCCTCGTCTCCCATTTCCGTCCATAATTCCCATCATCACGCATTTTATTTTTCTACTGTCATCCATCCTGCATATATGTCCAAACAAGCGTAATTTCCTTCACATTATTACTTGTATTAGATCTTCTTTTATGCTCAGTCTTCTTCGGACCTCCGTATTTTTTACCTTTATTGTCCAATTCAGATGTAATATTCGTCTATAGCAGTACATTTCAAATGCTAATATCTTATCTTGATCAGTCTTTTTGATTGTCCATGCCTCACATGCATACAGAGCTGTGCTAAACACAATGTTTTCAAGACGTTTAGTTGGTCTTGCGACTGATTTTCCTGCTTTTCCAGATGTTATTTAGTCCTGCCATAACTCCCTTTGCCTTTACTATTCTTGCCTTGATGTCTTTTGCACAATCATTATTCCATGTCATGAGACTCCCTAAGTACACAAACTCCTTTACATTTTCAATCACCTCATCTTGCACTTTAATTTCAGTAAGCAGCTTCAGTCCACATACATTTTCCTGCAGCCTGTCACAGCTGTTCTCCAACAGGTCAATGTCATCAGCAAATCGTAGGTTATTAATGATTTCTCCCTGCACTGAGATTCCAGTTCCATTATCTTGTATGTCCTGCATGACTCTTTCCAAGTAAGTAATAAATATATTAGGGGAAACTGGATCTCCCTGCCTTGTCCCTACTGTAGTTGCAAACCGTCTTCCTAGTTCCCATCCCACTTTCACTGCAGATTTTGATCTCTCTCCTATGTTCTGCAGAATCTGTATCAGTCTGTCGCCTACTCCATATGATTTCAGTATTGCCCATGTAACATCATGCTTGATGGAGTTGAATGCCTTTTGTAAGTCCACAAAACAGTTGTATACAAGCCTGTTTTTTCGTTTGGCTTTTTTGGCAATCAATCGTAACATCAGAATTTGTTGGACTGTGCTTCTATCCTTTCTAAACCCTGCTTGTTCATCTGACATATGTTCTTCAGTTTTTGCCTTCAAATGCCTCAACAGGATTGTCATAAGCACTTTCCCCATACGGTTTATTAGTGCAATAGTTTTATAATTCTTACACAATGTTAGGTCTCCTTTCTTTGGTATTGTTACAAGTACTGACATTGTCCATTCCTTCAGTATTCTTCCTTCTTGCCACACCTGCTTACATATACTGTATTGTGTATTTCTTGTATCAAATCCTGCCCTCCAGCTTTTATCATTTCTCCTGATATTCCATCTGTTCCAGGGCTTTTATTGTTCTTCAGGCGGTTAACCGCCCATTATACCTCTTCAGATAGGATGTTATCATTCACATCATCTTCAGCTGGTGTAGCCATACCTTGTAATTCTTCAATTAGCTCTTTGTTCTTTTGCTCCATCACACTGTATAGCTCGCTGCAGTACTCCATCCATCGTTCTCTAATCTTTTCTTTGTCCATCAGAATATTTCCCTGTTTGTCCCTAACTGCTGTCTGTTTTGGTTGCCACTTTCCATTTATACTTTTTCTCAGCTTGAACATTTCCCTTGTTTTATATTCCCCTGCATATTGTTCAATGTCACCACACTGTTTCTCCAACCAGTTCTGCTTGTCCCTTCTGGCTGATGACCTCACTATGTTACACAGTTTTCTGTACTCCAGTGTTGCCTGTTCTGATTCCTTTGCCTTAAGTCTCATCTTCCTTTTTTCTTTTGCTAATTCTAGTGTTCGTTCACTTATCCATTTCTTCTCTGGTTGTTCTGCTAAAGGTATGACTGCTTCCACTGACTGCTCTATGATCGCGCTGAGCAAGGCCACCTTCCTTTCGATATCAAGTTGTTTCATATCTGCGTCTTTAATTCTCTGTGCTATTTCATCTTCATATTGAGCCCGTACCTCCACATTGTCAAGAACTTGAATGTTTCTTTTCTTTGCATATTGCGTGCAGGGTATGCGCCTCAGCTTTAGCTTCAAATTGCAGAGCACCAGGTTGTGGTCAGACGATATATCCGCTCCTCGGAATGTTCTGCACAGCTTTACTGATGTTTGCCATCTTCTGTCAATCAGCACTAAGTCTATCATGTTGGTGTGTTTTCCATCTGGCAATGTCCATGTGTACTTCCTGCAGTCCTTTTGTTTGAATTTGGTGTTGCAAATTATCATTTCCTGTTTAGCAGCAAATTCCAGCAGTTTCTCTCCTCTCTCATTCCTTGTTCCATACCCATATTTCGACATTATGTGTTCCCAACCTGTGTTGTCCTTACCAATCTTTGCATTCCAATCTCCAGATATGATCTTGATGTCTTTCCTTGTCAAGTCATTCAGGGTGTTCTCCAGGTTCTCATAAAACTCTTCAATGTCTTCCTCTGTGCTGTCTGCTGTTGGTGCATATATCTGAATGATTGATATGTTCAGAGGTTGTCCACTGAATCTAGCTGCAATCACCATGGAGTTTACTGGCTTATACCCCAGTAATGCTGCCCTAGCCCTTGAGTTCAGTAGAAATCCCACACCTCTCTGGTGTTCATGTTCCTCCCCTGACCAGATCACTTCTCCGTTGTTTAACTCCCCAGTCCCTGTTCATCACATTTCGGACATACCCAGAATGCCCCATCGATATGCTTCCATTTCTTTCCTCAGCAGCTCCAACTGTCCCGCAGCCCAGAATGTCCTCACATTCCATGTTCCAACCGTAAGTTCATGCTTTACAAGTCTCAGTTTCTGTTGATCTCTCCATTCTGCGGTAGCCAACTTTTCGATCCAACCCCGGTCAATCGGTTGGGGACGTGGACCTTGTTTGTCCGGGCAACATCCGAGCCAGGATCCTTCCTCTATCTATGATTGTCACTGCATTGGATTTCCTTCGTCTGTTTCTTTATGAACGGAGTATCTGCAACCATCCGTTCGACCCTTGCACTTCTCTATGAAATGAGTTCCAGGCTTGGGACTGGCTCTGATATCCTTGTGGCACCAGAGGCGGCGTTGCCGCCCACGTTAGCCAGCTGTTTCAGGGTTCCTGCTGAGCCTGTCCACCTCGCAAAGCGCCCTAGGTGGTACCTCAGCCAAGACCTTCACCACTGATGGCATAGCCTCAGCAGGCATTCCCCTACTTGGCTGTTTTCACCCCCTCACCACGTTGAGGTGTGAGTCGGACTTTGAGCATTACATTAAAGAATAATGATCCTCCGTTCATGACTCCAGTAATTAAGTGCTTACTGCGTAAACGAAACAAGCAGTTTAAACTAAAGAGGACTGAAGCCGCTTTAGCCTACAGAATTAATATACTCATCATACGCCATAATGTCTCCATCTTCGAAAAGGCCAAACATGGCTCCAAAGAAATGTGGCCAGAGGTATATAGGCTCTGGGGATCGTCTATGAACCATACTCCAACCGACAGCGGAATAACTGCTGAAATATTGAATCAGCACTATGGGAATATATCACCTGATTTAGAATGCCATTCCTGCATTTGAATCAACTTCTTTCACGAATACGAAATGTTCAAACTGCTTGATTCTGTTAGACAGACTGCTCCAGTATTAGATGAATAGAAGGCCTACCTATGTGGTTCATAAGAGCTGCGGCTCCCCGTCTGGCTCAACCCTTGACTTTCCTTTTCAACCAATCAGTCCTTCGGTCTTACGAGCCACCTCAGTGGAAGCTGGGCATTTGTATGTATCTACCTTTTCCCAAAGTCTCTGTCTGGCCCGTTCTCGTGCAATGATTTCCGACCTATATCAAATACTCCCATACTTTCACGATTGAATAGGATGTAGTTCACAATGTTTGTTGGGAAGAGAATTTACTTCTAATTCAGAGGCAGGAAGAAAAATTGAGAGATGACTGTACGGTGGGGAAGTAGGATTGATAAGGACACTGAATCAATGTTTGACAAAGAGATGGAGGAATGCAAGTCAAGAAGGAATTGCAATGAGAAGCGAAAGGATGACACTTTATCACAGAAAAATGAGTAAAATAGCATCAGCAATACATGGAAGAGATAAGGAGCTTGGGAGTGAGGAGCAAGATTTATGATCGGAAAGTTGAGCTTTCCAGAAACCTGGATCTGATCAGTTGGAATGAATCAGTGAAGAGCAATACTTTTTCTTGGTAGAAGCAAGAAGTTGATGATATTTGTTGGTGGCAAATTTCAGAGTAGCAAGTGCCTTTACCTTAGCTATAGGGTAAATACTGCGGTCATATCTATGTTCAAGGCATCTGCAAAAGGATTTTAATACTTTAAGGTAAGAAGTTATCCGAGGCTTATTTCCATCAGAACAAGTTGGGAGTTGATGTCTTGCATGGTCAGTGGCACCGATCTGGTGGAAAGATTGAGAAGACGGAGGAGGGCGAGGAAAAGCCTTGATTTCCAGGTTGGCAATGATCAAGAAATGTGATGTTGTGAACAGAGCAAAAGAGGTTAGGAGATAAAAGTAAGGAGGTGATAATGAGATCCAGATGGGGATTCTTGATGTGAGTTGGAAGTTGATGTGTTGGACAGGGTTGACTGATGACAGAAGACTCAAGAAATCAAAGGAGGAAAAGGTCAGATGGGTTATCAATGTGAATGCTGAAGTCACCGGGTAAGCAAGAACTCGTTATACATAGTGGCTGCAAATGAAATGAGTAGGCAGACGATGTTGAAGAATGATAGATGTTTGACATTGTTAGTAGATCAGAAGCAAACCTGACAGTGACAGAAGCGCATTCAAAGGAGAGAAATTTATGATGAGAAAAGTCAAGGAAGATGGCTGGTTCACAAACTATGAATGCAATGCCGCTGCCAAGGGTTTTTGAAGACTTAGAGGAGTTAGTTGATGTGAGGTGCACTGTACAGTGAAAAACCAGGAGTGCATTCAGAAAGATGGGCAATAGAGATGAGGTAGAGATCCATGTTTCAGTTAAGGCAATGAAATCAACGGTCTAACACGTTTAATTGCAGACCAGAAGTCTGCAGCCCAAAAATTATATATGCTAAACTGGCACATTTGCCAATTTAACTGATATGCAGATGCATCTGATATGCAGCTGCAATGATACGCAGATGCAATATCGACTGCTTGAGAATCAAAACATGAACGCAGATTTCAAACCAAACACAAGTATTTTTCTTAACAAATATCAAAATCACATGCTTAGAACAGGCAACTAAATAAACTAATGGTTACAAAGTACACACACAAATACCTTCTAGACAGAACACTCAGTTGGCCTTCAAACAGCACAGTAGTTTGGCAGATTGAGACATCCAAAATGTTACCAAAGTTGCTATTTAAATAATTTTTTTATTTTCTTAATGACATCAGTACTGTGCATTCAATTAAGATTACTTTAAACTTTATTTGCTACTTCAGGCATTAAAAACACACTTGGGATAGATGCAGTTTTAACAAATTTGCACATATCTATATATATATATGAAAGTATCTTGCTATCAGGACAACAGCTCTTAAAGGAACTTTGCAAATAATTCAGTGATCCAGACCATGTAAATTCAGAGACTTAAATTTATTAAAATCTATTCATGCATACCGCAAACATATTAAACTCAGGATATGAATTAGCCATACTGCATATATTACAATAAGGTCCAGGACATATCTTTGCTCAGCTTTTAAACATTCTTGGTAGGTGCTTTATTTCACTTTCCTCAGTTGTTGCCTGCATTTGTCTTCCTTTTGTTGCAACCTGAAAGAAGAAATATAAGAAAACTATGAAAACAGAGAAGCAAGCATTGGCAAATACTGTTAGTTAGTAATAATGGTGCACTGTTCCATTTAACAAATTATATGCACTGTTCCATTTAACAAATTATATGCTGCAAAATCTTAAAATTGCTGTCAGTCCGCAGAAATGTTAAAGTAAAAATAGGTAAGATCAGGATATTTCAGTTTTCCTTGTGTGCAAAGTTTCGGCTAAAGATAGAAAACAATTCAAACAACAGTGCAATTCACTTAAGACGAAAACGGATAGGACAAAATATTGCTTAGCACGAAATGAAAACTTAGTCCGTGTCGATGTAAACCAATAATAACATTAAATTATTCTCTTAAGACAAAACTGATAAGACACAAAGATCGGATATTATGAAAATGATTTTCGGTCCCGTGCATTTATTTCAATGCTAACTCCGTCGCATAAGACGAAATGTTGACTGATACACAACAGCTGCAGCTTGCAGTAAAGTTTCAGGTTCGCATTTCCGCATACACCTACGATAGTTTGACAGCGTCAGTCTTTGAAGAATGTCACCACTCGAGGAATGAGAGAGCATACATGTTTATACTGTTATTGGGTGATTAACGGTAAGAGGCATGCAGACCACACAATCAGGCTTGTCAAAATGCGTTGGTGCGTGAAACTTTTATAGCTGTCTACAGTAATGTGGCCATTTGATTCGTGGTTATATTTTGTCTGACAATAAAGGATATTAAGCTAGTATGTGGCACATTTATGGTGGTGAGTTATGTGATCACAGTGGAAGTGCCCTACTGCTAGACGCATTAGACAGTTTAAGTATCTTTGACTACTCTAGCCATCTTAGTGCCTGCTGTTATCAGACATATATGTAACTTTCACAGCTCTTCTCAAGTAGCCTAATATCCTTGTTGACAAGTCTTTGCCATATGGAGAAGACATTGGTCAATGGTCAGAATCTCCTAAGAGCCTTGCAAACTACATAGGCATCCGCCGCAAATCAATCAGCACATACATTTACATGTACTGTACCCTCGTTCAAAGGCTTCTCTTTGTCCGAGACCGATTCGGATTCGCTGTCGAAATAGCACCGTTATGGAATGTATCGGCCTTAGCCCTTCCATAAAACCTCAAAATACCCCTCTCTTGCTGCTTCATCGTGAAACAGACTAGTGGTTTACTGACACTTGCGTCTAAAAAATGGCCGCTAAAGTTCATAGCCTACCGTGATCATCTACGGTTATGCGTCATTTGCTGCTGCATAGTTAGTCATGCAGCCATAACGCGTTTTCGCTGGCATGCTGCACTTACATTTGCCTAACGGTTAATAAGAAATTCGGTTAAGACGAAATGTTTATACTGGTACCCTGTCTTTCGTCTTAAACGAACTGCACTGTATCATTATTACATGTTCATTTAATTTAACTTTTCTGTATGTATACATGTACATTGACATTTACATACCATCTTCTAAGGGTGTCTTTGATGTTATAGTTCCGTAAGAACAACAACTTCATCTGCAGGAAAATCATACTCGAATAACAGGAAAGTTCCAATGGCAGGCTCTTAAATGTACACACAAAGGGCCCATGCTATGGATTCTCGTCCATAATTGACTTGTGACATGTGCACAGCTCTTGATCCATGTTACTATGAGGACAAGGACTATGATTTTTGATTACTGAGACCATCAACTGATGCCTTATGCATTACGATAACGGTGCTATAGCAGTTGTTGGATTGAATAGGATTGCAATTACATGATTAGAGTTTGAACTGAGCTGAGGTTAACATGTTTGACATTCCTACCTGAAACCTTTGCCTACAACACTGGCTGACCCTAAAAATAAAATATCAATAAATTAAATAAAACTCAATAATCATTATAAAGAAAATGAAGTGATTCATTTAAAGCTGTAGTTAATTGTTAATGATCATCTATTTATTATAGGTTCATGCTCAGCCAATTTTGCTTGTATTATGAATATGTCATCATGCACACTGAACGACAACCACAGAAATGATTAGAGATCTGCCTCCACTGTATCAGTTCAGTGCAGTGTACAGTGTTAAATAATGTGGTACTGGCTTCATTTTCTTAGCCTTGGCATATCTAGTATAACATGGAAATTAGCAAAATGCTGTTATCATATTGTATGATGCATCAATCAAGTCACATCTACTATTACAATTATTATTATTAAACAGACATTTATAACACAAGCAATTAACAGCAGCCTCAAAGGCATGCGCAGCGACCCTAACAAAGGTCCTACCAAGTAATATCACGATTTTAGCTACAAAACATGGCATATCTAGTATAACATGGAAATTAGCAAAATGCTGTTATCATATTGTATGATGCATCAATCAAGTCACATCTACTATTACAATTATTATTATTAAACAGACATTTATAACACAAGCAATTAACAGCAGCCTCAAAGGCATGCGCAGCGACCCTAACAAAGGTCCTACCAAGTAATATCACGATTTTAGCTACAAAACATGCAAGTTTTAAACTTCTTTTTAAAACTTATTATTGGAAAAGTGTTATCTTTGATGCTGGTCAGTAAGGTCAAAGCAAAACCATATTCCAAAACTAAAAGCAAAGCCTCTTTGAGAGGACCATACCCAATCTGAGCTAATCTAATTACTTTTGTAGAGCTGGCATCATAATGTGCAAGAAGTCAACAGCAGGTCACTTCCAGTAATACTGTAGTCAAAGGTCATAATCTGCAGTACAGCAGGACTTCGAATGCCTCAAATAGGCTCAGACTGAAGCCAAAATACTGCAGCACTTGGGGCTGGGCACGTGAGCAAACACTGACAACTTACGGAGGGCATTTTTAGACTGGGAACCCCCGAAATGCTGGCACCAAGATACAACCACCGAATAGAACTATTGCCCATACCAAATTATCTGAGTATAAATCCACCATGATTATCCGTAATATAATCGTTTCTCAATGCAAGATAAACACCCATAATTTGTGGTTGAGGAGCATACAACAATATACGTAAGTAAGAAAGACATCTGTTAACATGCCATGTGTCCAATGGTTGGGCAAGGAATTGTAGGCGTGGATGACAATAATTGAATATGCTGCATTTTAGCCTAGATGCTCAAGACCGGGGTACAGGTGAGCTTATCATGGCTCCCTTGCAAAGTCTGCAGGTATCTGAAACTCTGTCCGCAATGACTACATATACCAGAGGCATCACCTTTATGTTCTGTAAGGGTAGGAACAGCCTCAACTAGCAAGTCATAACCCAGCTGCTTTACTGACTAAGATAAACGTGTTTAAAACCAAAATATATGCTCTGTTCATTTGAGTTTCAAAAGTCATTGTTTTAGTGTTGTTCATCAAGCTTTTCCAGATTTAGGTAGAAGAACTTGAAGAGGGACCTCGATACACAACATTTGATACAGTTTATCACAATATAATGTTTCCCTATCAGGTTCAAGACAATCAAGTTTTGCTTTTAGTGTCTAGCTCTCAGCTAACTTGGCTCTTACATCAGTGTGCTCAATCAGTTGGAATCAGTCATGTCACTTCTGAGCAGACTGTCTTGAGCTGCAGTGTAACATAAGTTCTGAACTCGTCCCTCAATTACTAATACTGCACCAGTATATCACACTGCTTGGTGCACATCTCACTCACAGCTCTCTGGACTACCACTTGCAAGCAACGCTTAACTTTGACTCCTGCTGCTCAGCTACTGAAACTGTTTTCAGTGACATACAATTTTGTGTATATCTTGCTGCTGAACCACTCTAAAATATAAAAATAACACGTATCTGTACATGCCCCTATAGAAAATCCTCAGAAAGTTGAAGGATAAACAGCTGTAGCTCAAATGTCACCACATCAATCCAATGACAGGATGCCTTTTAAAACATACCTACTTATCCATGTCAATACTCAATTACTGACCCAAAAGGATGGAAAGCAGATTGGGTGCCATGCAGCATGGTAATCAACAGATGGTTACCCATTCAAGTACTAACTGGGCTCCCTGTACCTATCACTGTCATATCAACGACACCTAGACAGCTATCAGCAGGCATGCCCAGCAGATATTTGTTTGGTCTTATTGATAAGACTGTTCCTGCCAAAGACTGAACTGAAGTGTTCACTGCAAATCACTACAATCGCCTTTCCTAATCTTTTAAGAACACAGCCTTTCCTTTAATCCAGTTAGCTTAAAAAATCTTTCAACAATGGTCAAATTAGATATACAATATTACACACTGTACACATATTCATCTAAACAAAAAATCTAACCGAAGGCTTTTCATCATCTCCATCTTCTCCATCATCTTCATCTTCATTCTATCATATAAAACAACAACAAAAATGAAACAAAAAGGCCAGGTTCATTAATTGCCTGCCCAAATCAACTTTACTGTCCTAAGAGATGGCTACCTACCTGTTAGACAGCCATATTGCAGCACCTTTGTGGGGTTTTTTAAAGGCTCTGTATAAATAGCCAAATACACACATACATACAATGCATTTAACTTTGGAAAGTGCACAATCCAAGTCTGTAAATCACAATCACTTAAAATTTTAACTGGATGTAGAAGACATTAAAAAAATAGCTTGCAATGTTAACACAAAAACTCCAAATGCATAAAAACTGTATATGCAGTCAAGTCTAACTAAAACTCTCATATTGGTGAAGCTGAGCTCCCAGAGCCTGTGTACACCAATATGACATTGAGAGACAGCTGCACTTGATATTGCAATTATAAGCTTTTTATCTGATAAGCGTGAAATAGTGTTGCAGAATTACAGGCCTGGATGTCATCAAATTTGGTTATAAATGAACATTACAAAAATGCAGTACATGTGGATATCACAAGACAAGCATAAGCAAAGATGGCCAACAAGATGATAGCCAAAGCATGCCCAGAACGCAAATTGGCAGCGACCGTCTCATTATCTGCAGAGACTTTAACTGCCTGGAAAGAACTCATCTAGCATCTGTGACAATCTAACCACTATACTTGACGTCTTCATTTTGAAACAACTCATGTCAGGTCCAACATGTACTGGGCCTACCAGTACAAGTTTGCTCGACATGGTCCTTCTAAAGATAATTTAACATCAATCATGAATGTACAGGTGCAGCACCATGGACTGTCCAACTACTGTCAGGTAAAGTGGACAGTTGCACAATGCCTCAACAGGAGGCAACCGATTACATCATCTACCAGAAGCTGAACACACTCAACCTTAACTACTGCTGACAAGAGTCGATCAATTCGTCACTGTTTTTTGCTATTGCTGACACTCCTCACACCTTTGCTCTTCAGCTAGACGACGTCGTCACTGACATACTGGACCAACTGGCTCCGCTTAGGAAACTCATAAAGTGTCAACGAAAGAAGACCAATTGCTGGCCGTCTGTGGAAGCAGCATAAGCAAAATGACTTCAAAGACATCTAGAAAGGCACCGTGTGCATGGGTCAGCATGTCGGAATGCCAACAAACTCGTCAAAGAATCATGCCAACAACACAACAGTAATGCCATATTGGAAAAGCCTAACAAATCTCGTCAACAACGGTCAGCAATGAAGGATGTACCGACTTCCACAGTGCTGTCTGAGGCGTTACTGACTGAAGAATGTAAGAAACACTGTCACGTTCTCAGACTTCTTCAACAAGATCAAGTCACTGAAGGTCTGGACAACTCAAGGACTCTCTTGCATCAGAGAGACCATGTTGGCAAACATTTTCATGACCTCAGAACTGCTGATGTTGCAAAATCTTCAAACTACTGTCTTCCTTACTGAGAAAATCACCTCCAATGGATTCTTTGCCATCATCCAAGTTAAACTCGAGTGCAGTTGTGTTCACTCCGATCATCATTCGTCTCAGCAATTTGTCTTTCAGGAGCAGACAGTTTTCAGCCTGCTACAGATCAGCCTCTGTTACAACTCTGCTGAAGAAGGCAGGTCTTGATCCAGATGATCCTTTTAACTACAGGTCAATTTCAAACTTACATACACTATCTAAAATTTTGGAACGTTTCTGCTCAGCTTGTCTCTCACCTCACGTCAGCAGCTTCAGTTTTTAACAGTCATCAGTGGTACTGCACTGGATTTGATCTGCAGTTACCTGAATGACCAGTCACAACATATCAAAATTGGATCATGAAGGTTGCAGCTGTCTAGCTGCACATATAGCGTCCTACAAGGGTAGGCCTTCGGTTGGATTTTTTCATGCTGTGTGTAGCTTCCATCGCTGCCGTCATTTCCATACACAGCCAGTAATGCGATGACACACAGCTGTACACAGTGCTTGATCACAACGGCTATGACAACAACAAACTAACATGATCTACTGAAGCAGTATGCTGGTTCCTAACAAACAGATTATACCTTAATTCAAAAAAGTCTGAATCTGTTGTATTTGGCATTTCCTCATCATACACTTACTCCATACATTACTCTGCATCTCAATTCTGGAACGACCTCCCTCCTGAATTTTGCAAATTCTCTGGAATGTGTCTATTCAGCTTGCAGAGTAGACATGTTCTATATCCCTTCTGTCATTCACGCTATTACTCCTCAGGTATTCCATTCAAAACTGGTCTCATCTTTTCAAGAAATCCCACCCTGATCAGTCTTCCCATTTCTCTCAACTTGAAACGCAACCCACCCTAGCTTCACTCCTCGAACAGTTTTTCCAATTTATATAGTGACCTTGAGAACAAAAGGCTGTCGAAGTTTTTCAAATTTTTTTGCTGCTAAAATTTCTAACTTAAAATTTCCAATATCGAAGCGTAGTTCCTGGTCAGACAGGGCAAAACTGTTTCCTGATGTTAGACATACTGGTAATGAGTTTTTGTACCTTACCTCCCATTACAGTACAGGAAGCTGCTAGACTCATCGGAAATGTTCCACCTAAATCATCACAACTGGACTTCATTCCAACTTCCCTTATTAAATCCTATTCAAATGTGTTTTCTGTCCTCATTGCTCATTTGGCTAATCTCTCCTTTCATGAATGCCGTTTTCTCTCTGCTTTTAAAACTGCTCTTGTGACACTTCTACTTACAAAACCTGATCTTGATAAGGACTGACTGGCTAATTACCGACCTATTTCCAATCTGAATAATATCTTCAAACTGCTTGAACGCCTATTTCTCATACATCTTCAGGAGCATGTAACATCTTCTTCGAATTTTAGTTTTTCAGTTGGCTTATCATAAACATCATTCAACTGAGATTGCTCTTACTGGCACACTTAACAACATATTTAATTCAATGGATTCTGGCAAAACATCTCTTCTTTTATCTCTTGATTTGAGTGCTGCATTTGATACTGTAGATCATGGTATTTTGTTGTCTCGACTCTGTACATCTTTTGGAATTACTTTGGATATCTTCAGTTGATTCTTCTTATCTCAGTGATCATTCTCAATGAGTGGCAGTAAACTCATCTCGCTCTGATCCTATTGCCTGTCATTCAGGTGTACCTCAGGGTTCTGTCCTTGGGCATCTCCTTTTTTCTATCTTTATTTCGCGCATCTGTCAAATTGCACGCATGCATAACACATTGGTCCAGCTGATGATACTCAACTCCATGTTGCTCTCTCTGCAACAGATCCCTCAACTAAAACTGAACTCGAACACTGTCTGTCCTCCCTTCATGTTTGGTTCTGCTTTAATGATCTTGTAATCAATCTTCTGCTAAGGTTCATCAGTCACTATAGCTTGCCTATAGTAAAACAGGGAGGAGACCCGACCGACGTATCCTTTGATCGTAGACTTGGAACCGACCTGGGCTGATGAATCAAAGTCCTCCATGCCCACCTTCACGTGGTGCAGACTGTTAGTACCCTTTCCACTATGGGAAGGGGAACGAACGGGCACGGCAGGCAAAACCAGGGGAAGGCAATGGCAAACCACCCCTATGAAAGTGCCAAGAAAACCGTCATGAGACAAGACAATTCATGCAAAACAATAGTCGCAGATGGTGAGACTCCCAGGCCGGAGAGCGACTTAACAGCTACTGGGAAAGAGCGAGATGGAGAGTCAAGAGCAATCCGGTCTAATGAAGCAACGGGACCAAAGCCGAAAGGACGTCCAGAGGTGGATCGCACCAGAAAGCAAAGACTCAACCTGAGCTGCAAGAAGAAGATGAAGATAGGCACGTGGAATGTGAGTAGTATGCAGAGCGGAAAGATGGATGTCATACAGAGAGAGATGAAGCGACTCGAAATATCAGTCATGGGATTAAGTGAGACAAGGTGGAAAGGACATTTTAATTGGAATGGCTATAAGATAATAATGTCAGGGCAGGAGGAAAAAGGAAGAAATGGGGTGGCAATCATGTGTGATCAGACAAGTGCAAATGCAATAATGGGATATGACATGGTGAGTGACAGAATACTGAGCATAAGATTTCAGGGAAGGAAGGTTAACATAACAATTGTACAGGTGTACGCACCAACATCGATAGCAAAAGAAGAAGAGCATGAAAAGTTCTACACTGAGCTGCAAAGTACAATAGATAGAATCCCCATGGGAGATGTAATAATGGTCATTGGTGACTTCAATGCGAAGGTGGGAAAGTACGTCGGAGGAGCAGGGGACACGGTTGGAGGTCATGGACTAGGAGAAAAAAATGAGGCAGGAGAAAGATTAGTAGAGTTTTGCGATGGGAACAACTTGGGAATAATGAATACATGGTTTGAACAGCCAAAAAGAAGACTGTACACTTGGACGTCACCAGATGGGAAACATCGGAATCAGATAGATTACATACTGATAAATAAAAGATGGAAAAGCACGATAAGGGATGTAAGAACGAGACCAGGTGCAGATTGTGGAACTGATCATGAATTATTAGTGGCAACAGTGCAAACGAAATTGAAGAAATTGAAAAAAGGAGAAAGACTGAACACGTATGACTGCAAAGGAATTACACCGGAATACAGAACGGAAATAAGGAATAGGTTTGAAATATTAGAGAGGGACGAGACGATGATAGATGAGGACACGAACCACCTGTGGGAGAAGGTGAAGGGAATAATACTAGAAACTGCTGAGAAACACATTCCGAAGAAAAAGAAAGTCACAACAACTCCGTGGCTCTCGAAGGATGCTATCAACATAGCTGTAGAAAGAAAGGAGGCAAAAAAAGAAGGAGACAAAAACAAGGTACGAGAAATGAATAGAGCATTCCAAAAGCAAGCACGTATAGACAAAGAAAAACATCTAAATGCAATGTGCAAGGAAATGGAGGAAGAGGGAAAGAAAGGAAGAACTAAAGAAATGTTTTCAAAAGTGAGGGAAATAACGAGAAAATTCACACCAAGAATGGGATCAATGAGGTCAAGGGATGGACACATAATCGCAGACGAAGAGGAAATGAAGAACAGATGGAAAGAATACACAGAGGAGCTGTACAGTGAAGATAGGAGAGTAATGAAAGAACGAATCGATACATCAGAACATGAAAAGGAACCGGACGTTTTGGAAGCAGAGGTGGAATGGGCAATTAGACAACTGAAGGACAATAAAGCACCGGGTCCGGATGGGATACCCATAGAAATGGTAAAAGCAGGAGATGGCGCAATGACAAAGACAATAACAAAAATGTGCAATATCATATGGACAACCGGAAAATGGCCAGAGGATTGGAAGAGCTCAATCTTTATCCCTGTATTCAAAAAAGGAGACACAAGAGAGTGTGAAAACTACAGGACCATAGCAATGATATCGCACATAAGTAAAATACTACTTAAAATAATACATAAAAGAATGGAGAACATAATAGAGAGGGAGCTTCCAGATAACCAAGCAGGATTTAGGAAATCCCGCGGAACTCGTGATCATATCGCCAATATGCGGTGGATAATGGAGAGACAAAAGGAGTATGGACAAAAATTATACATATGCTTCATTGACTATAGTAAGGCATTCGATTGCATTGATCACGAGTTGATGTGGAAAACCTTAATAGAAATGGGAATACCAAGGCACTTGATACAACTTCTTAAGGGATTGTACGAAGAACAGACTGCGGTAATAAGAACTGAATTTGGAGATACTGAAAGAATCAAAATAAAGAAAGGAGTGAGGCAGGGATGCATTCTGTCCCCATTCCTATTTAACCTATATGCAGAAAGGATAATGAGGATGGCGGAAATGGATGGAGCAAAAGAGGGAGTAAAGATAGCGGGAAGAACACTGAATAATCTGAGATACGCAGATGACACAACACTATTAGCAGGTAAAAAAACAGATCTGGTAGAACTGATAAGAAGGCTGAAGAGAGAGAGCGAGAAAGCAGGACTATACTTCAATATAAAGAAAACGAAGATCATGACAACAGCTGAGGAGGGCAGTTTTATGGTGGATGGAGAGGAATTAGAGACGGTAACAAGCTTTACATTCTTGGGATCAGTAGTAGAAAGAGAAGGAAAGTGCGATATGGAAATAAACCAAAGGGTGGCGATTGGAAAAGCCGCAATGAATGGACTAGAAAAAATATGGAAAGACAAACATGTGAGCACAGACACGAAAAAAAGATTGGTGAGGGCCTTGATTATACCAACAGTAACATACGGCAGTGAGACGTGGACAATGACCAAGAAAATAGAGAAAAAAATCAATGCTTGTGAAATGTGGATATGGAGGAAGATGCTGAGAACATCATGGACGGAGAAAAGGACTAATGAATGGGTACGCAAGGCGATTGGCATTGAGCAAGATGAGACGTTACAACAAACAGTGCTAAAATCAAAGCTGAGGTTCTTTGGACATGTTATGAGATCAGATGGATTAGAAAAAGAAATGATGCTGGCTTGTGGAGAGGGAAAGAGAAAACAAGGGAGACCAAGGAAAAAATGGATGGACAAGATACACGAAGTAACTGGAATGAACTTGGCACAACTAAGGGACGCGACATTGGAAAGAAAGAAATGGAGAAGATTGATCATGACGGTCGCTAGAGCTCAAAGAGCTGACAGCACAAGGTGACAAGGTGAATCAATCCAGATAAGTCAGAGGCAATTCACCAGCATATGCAGTCTTTCTCTTTGCATTCATTTATTGACCTTGCGGGAACCAAAATCACACTAATAATTACAACAAAATTAAAACTCTTGGTGTAATCCTCGAAACTTGCTCACTATGACTTCACACGTTCTTTGATTTGCAGAAGATACCACATCTAATGACATGGCTCAGTAAGTAAGTAAGTACGACATTTGTTAACATGCCATGTGTCCATGGGCTGGGCGAGGAATTGTAGGCGTAAAGCAGTGGCATGTGCACTTGTTAGTTCTTGATTAGACTATGCAAATGCAGTGTTATACGGTGTATCTTCTCTTAATGTAAAAAATGCTCCAGAGGGTTCAAAACTCTTTCTAGGGTTGTTACATGTTCTTCTCCATCAAATGCATTAGATTGCCTTTGTGAACTTCACTGGCCTTCTGTAGAGTGGTGCATTATGTTCAAAATTGCATGTCTGAACTATAAGGCTCAGAACACTGGCCTTCCATCATATCTTAATACTTTGCTGACTCCATATCACCACCCTAGATTCTTGCGTTCTTCTGATACTGGTTTGTTGCAGGAACCTAGGTTCAGAACAATGGTAGGATCACGTGACTGTAGCTGCTGTGCTCCTCGCAATTGGAATTGGAAATGCCTACCACAAAAGGCCTGACTTGCAAACTTTCTATCATCTTTTAAATCACTTCTTCATACTAACTACTTCATCCTGGCTTTTACATGATTCCATCTTGGCCCCTAGCAAACATACATCTGCACCTCAGATTCAGGCGTACTGACACTGTGCACATTGTAAGTGCTTTAAATAAACAAACAAATAAATAAAACAACTCTTGAAATACATGCATGGCATATCACAAGATCATAATTTAATGTCTTCTTAAAACTGGGCCATATGGCCTGAACCCTGGACTTCCAAACCAGTTCAGATTTCTGGAACCCCATCTCTAAGTAGCCCTGCTCTAATGCATTACCTGTCCAGATAATTCAAACTCCAGGAAGACTGTCAATAATGACAGACCATTTCAGTTAACTTATCCCAGTTAGTACACTATAGTACTGGATGAAAACAAAACAGTTTAAAGCAGAAAACAGAAATGTTACCTCATCGCCTTCATCTTCATCATCATACTAAAGAACATAAACCAGAAGATACACATTAATACATAGGTGCAGCTACCAATGCAGTTACTAATACTGACTGAGTTGTAAATATTGCAATACTGGACTGCTAATTATAGTCTACTCAAAGCTGAACTTCAAACTGTGAAGGTCAGTTTACTAATGATTAAACTATCAAGTTGCAAATGACTTGATTTCTCAGCTCAATGGTATATTCATAATCACCTAAAACACTGGTTTATTAGCTAGTCCACCAGTAATCTACTACAATGACTTCTATGGCATTGTTATCAGGATGTCTAAGGCATCAGTTGATGGTCACTTCAAGTGAAATCATAATCAAAGATCCTCTGGAGAAACCATGTCAATTCTGACAGATCAGAGAAACCAGAAGTGGTGGCCAAGGAAGCTGAAACAAATCAGTCTTACTTAACCCCATGAACTCTGCTACCCACAAGAACACAGTATTCATCCTTAGTGCCACAGAGAAATCCCATATACCTCATGTTAGTGACAAAAAAACTGAACTTTTGCAGTCAATCAGCAAGTTTTAGTTTAATCTTGAACTTAACTTTATTTTAACTGATTGTAAGAACATATTGTAACCTAAATAACCTTTAAATTTTCTGCTAGTACTGTCTTTTGGAATGGTAGTAACTCCGACTCTACATCCTTAGTTTTGATACTGTCACACAATTTCCATAACCTTTTTTCTCTAGCTTTAGTTGCCATATATTTTTAAAAAATCTACTTACAATTGAATTTTTATTTTCAGCAATGTTGGAAGCCTTAGCTTTCAGCATTTTATGTGAAAAGGTTGTAGACTGACTGCCTTTCTCTCACACAATCACATGATCTTTTGCGAAAGGACTGAAAACATATAAATCTAGTTCCGATAGACTAAGAAAACAAGCCTCAAAATGGACTTTCAACGTAACTGTAATAACAAATTTATATAGCATCACTTCAAGAGAAACTCATCAGTGGTGTTTCCAACCTGACAACACAAAACCACGATCGAATAAAATGCTTTTCAAGCGCTTAAGAAACAGAGGCCAAGAAGCTCATGTTGTAGGTAGCAAGAAAGCTTATTCCAGGTCACAAATCCATTCTTTATCACAATTATATCTCAAAAAAGGGTGTCTGCAAAGAGTAGTTCATGTCATTACAAGAACAAAAATTACTAAAATATTTTGTAACAACTTAGAAACTAAACATCCTCAATACTTATACAACCAAGGTATTAATCAAGTCGATTACAAAAGGACACATTACTGTGGTGTCACTGTATGCAGGTCTTTGAGTCACCTAGCTGAAGACTCAAACAGTAAGTGGAATCTCTCTGCCTTAAAGGAATAGCAATTTCCCTGTTGTTGGGTACAATGACATCACTGTTAACCCATTCCCGCCGGATCGGGTCGCTAGCGACCCAATATGGGAGGCGTTGAAACAGACTAGAAAATAATTATAACTCAATTATGTAATACCTAAAAATAGCATTAGCGTTGTTGCTGGTAAATTTCTGGACATGTTGGGTTGCGATTTGTTGAGAAATAATTAGATTTACTGTGAGAAAAAAGAGTTTAAAGTGATGGGAAACGTCATTCCGATATCGGAGGTTTTGAGGCATGTTCTGGGTGACACGGATGACGAGTTTACCTCTTCGGAATATAAATTCGTAGGCGATTTGAAGCTCGGAATGTGACTAGTTTGTTTGGAATCGGCCCTGCATGCGAAACAAGTCCGAAAACGAAACCGTGCCTGTTGGACTCAGCATTGCTGAATGATGATGAGGTTGGAGAGGTAAGCGATACAATGTTGTTTTATTTTGTTTTTATTTTGTGTAAAATTCTTGATGGCTGTGATGTGAAATTTTATTATTATGTTGATTGAAAGCCTAGTAATATTTACTGATGCTCAATACTAGCAAAACTACAAAAACTACATAATGAAAATAATTTGATGGCAAAAGTGCCTGTTGATCAGCTGACTGACGATGAATGATGTTTTTCCCATTCATCCCTTCTAATTCAGTTGTATATCATTTTCCATTTCCAGGCAACATCTGCATCTGTTGAAAAGGACTTCTCAGCCAACAGTAGCACAGAGGTGGATCAAGTCACTGTCAATGTTGTAGTCGTAGTCAAAGTCAAGGTCGTGGTCGAAGTCACGGTCGAGGTGGTCAATGTCCAGGCGATCGTTTTGCTTCCATCCCTTCTGCTACTGGGACATCATTCAACCAACCAATAGCAGCTTCTGATGATGATCACTGGAACTGGCAAACAA
The DNA here is from genome assembly GCA_964023275.1 of Norana najaformis. NCBI lineage: Eukaryota > Metazoa > Annelida > Clitellata > Crassiclitellata > Hormogastridae > Norana > Norana najaformis. The sequence continues at coordinate 22,046,517 of OZ029923.1, forward strand.
CTTTTTCCAGAAAGGACATACCATTTACTGGAACACCAGAACCTTCAGACACTGCCCGTCACTGATGATGCTGTTATGCCAGGTCACGTTAGACGCCCTACACCCATACTAAAGCTGCTTGGCTAGCACTTTCCCTCTAACTCACTTGTTAGGCAAAGGTGCAGTCTGGGCTAAGCATAAAAACCCAAAGACTGGCAAATATAAAGATACCAGTTATAATTATTTTCTGTTACCTGTTGTGAGAAATGCAATGCTCATTTGTGCATCGGTGACTGTTTTGCCGTTTGGCATTCTAAGGCAGCTATATAAATTAACTTTTGTTCACAATAAAATGTGCATTTCATAGCCAGAAGTGTGCTGATTCGGATAATGTACACTTTATTATACTTTACTGTAACCCTTGTTGCACTGTTGTCATTATACCATGTGTACCGTCAATTTATTCATTTTCGGGGGAAAACATTCAGGTGGGAATGGGTTAACATTGACACCATAAGAGGTGTTATTCGGTTATAAGATGTGCAGATAGGAGACCACTCCAATGGAATGTCTGCGTGTTGCATGCAAATGAATTACCACTGAGACATCTTCCACATAACCTAGATGTTGTAACCCATGGGCCCAGTGTATTTTCAGGCCCAGCTGGCAAAGCTATCCAAATATGTGAATACACAACTGCACTTGATATTTTCTACAACTCCATGCTATGAAGAACAGAGAGATGTTTCTATTGGCCACAACTGAGTACAGATGCTTGATGAAAACTGTCAGCACATAGCTGATTGATTTCAAACTGAACAGCATCACTTTTAAACAAAACCAGTTTAACTTACATAACTTACATTATTTCAATTACAATACATCTTGCACTTTTCAATGCTGACAGTAAAGTTTATGTTTCAATAAAATGTATTTGCTGTAATGTAACAATGCTGCACTATAATGTAAAACTTGTTGACCTCTGAGGTGCCTCAAAGTGTAATTATTGACACGATATTTCATGCTGCAAAACTATACACAAGTTTTGCACCCCAGTCAACCTAACATTCAATAAAAAAATTTCCTAATAGTTTCACTCCAACTTAGTGTATAGTTGATACTGGTGCCATGTACAGTTATTGCAGGTTTTTTCTCTAATAATGATATTATTGAATGTTACAAAATAACTGATGATACAGTCCATTTCAATTTAAACAAACTCATCAATCATAAATTATGCTTTATTACCTCACTTGTTTTATTTGAAGCACCTTATCTATCTTGCTATATATATAGTACCTTTTGCTAATTTGGGTGGGATTATTAATAGTACAGTGGTGTTGTCAAAAATATTAAATAACAACGCATTAAACAACAAATGTTGCAAATCTTCAGTTTATAAATAGCTAAATTTTTTTGTTCCAAACAAATTTTACTACACAGAAATGTATCTAATAATTGTAATCATGTGTGACAAAACCCTCACAAAGTTTGACAAAATCAAAACCAAATTTGATACTGCACTGGATTGAGCTGGAATTTGTGAATAATTAAGTGAAAACTGCATGTTTCTATCACAAATAGTTTAAAAGTTACCATTTATTAAAGAAGTAGGTCTCTGTAGTGTGCCGTTCTTTTAATTCGCATTTGCATTGTAATTTTGTATATACTTACTTGACTAGATTCAGCTCAAACTGACTAGTTGTCATAATTTGTTAGGAATAAGTTAAGGATGACTACATTTAGTGTAATCTTAACCTGGACAGCAATAGTATAAGTAAATAGTTAAATATAGAAGGCCAGTTTAGATAATTTATGGATATTAAGTAGGTTTAATTTTTAGTCTGGAAATAACATTAGTCAACATTTGTTGATTTCACAAAAGCAAGCATATTTTAAGTGTAATTGCAACTGTGATATGAAGGATTTTTGGGAGAAGCAGAATCAAAAAAGAGCAAACATTCAGAAGTTGCTGAGAAATAAAAACAGTTTTGGCAGTCACAACTTAAATATATTTAATATAGATGAGAAACAGGAGAACACAGACCTCTCCATCATCTTCATCTTCCAGAGCTTCACCTGTGAAATAAAGAACCGCTCTTGGAATTGCACGCTCCCGAATGAAATGACCAATTTCAAAATCTGCAGCAAGCAAGGCCTCAGTGTCTTCATCCTGTTAACAAATACTTCATAGATAAGAAAGTACACAAAATACCTTACAGTGAACAGTTCATGCAACAGTACCACATTTTCATGCATATACCCCATGGAAACTGGCAGAACGTTTAAAAAGTTTGGTACAGCCTGCATACACGTATGACTCACAGGCCTGCACAGACAATAAAACAAAGTCCATCCATTCTAGTTCACAAGCACTAATTCATGTCTTAAAGTAGCTGAACTGCCATGCATAATTTATTTTTGCTACATTCTGGTTAAATTGACTGCAAAACTAAATTTTTCTTTACCGTAACAATCTGTGTAGCACTGACTTTGCTGTATATTTGTATAAAAGGAAAATATTTAATACAGTGCAGACGCGTTAGCACGCTCCCGGTTTACCTGCAATTCCGCATAATGCAAAGTGATTACATGTCCCCCAAAGCTATTGACTTAACACGCCCTATCGGTTAACACATCTTACTAGGCTAATTAAAACAGAGGAGACGTACTCTGGCAGCTGTAACATTCCATTCATTCCCAAACTTGGCATTAGTCGTACAAGTGGGAGGGCGTCTTCTAAATAAATAAGCATTTGACTCAACTGCGGAAGGGAGCTAATTAGGGCAGGAGGGATGGACAAGGAAGTTTGGCTGGAACTGGTTTTAACTGGTTAGGTGGGGGAATCGGCAGAACAAGGCAGGTATGGCCTGGCCGGCGTGACCGCAGAGAGGTAGGCTGGCTGGGCGGCCAGCTGGGTAATGACCTGCCTGCCGTGCGAAGAGGAGCTTGGCTGGAGGGAACAGCGTAGGATAGGGGTTGTAGGATAGGGGTTGTGGGCGACCGAGTAGCAGAGGCGATATATTTCGACACTGTCCTGTGTAACATGTGAACTGGTTTACGCGCGGTTCAAAGGCGTGTCCCCCAACGACTTCACGTTAACGAGTCCGCACTGTATCACCAATTTCCACTGAGTTCAAAGAACTGCAGATTTTTGTATTATATGAATATACAGCAGTCAGTGTTACACAGACTACAATTTTACTGCTTTAGTGTCATGCTGATTACTAATTCATTGCATGAACAGTGACGCATTGAAGAAAAATGAAGGAATCAAGAAAATGAAAGTTCCAAAGAATTATTGGCTATAATACTGGATGCAGGCAATAGTTAGACAGGAAATGACCAACTTGTAATATTACAGAATTCACTAACATAAATAACACATATAAATAGACCTCTTATGATAGGCAAAGAAGTAGCATAGACTTTTAGGTTACTGACTGATATCAAAGATATTACGATTACCAGTTTAGGCCAAACCCATATATAATTTACAAGCAATATGCAGATTGAGTTAAACTTTACAACTGGTTGCAAACTATGTTTGTCTTTATAGTAACAATCACAAAGGCCATGAAACACAGAATATGCTCTGCTTTGTTATCAGATAAAAACTTTGCAGTGCCCCAAATACAAATGACATGGATGATGTTAGATTGTTCTTGCCTTGCCTAATTCTATTCTTGCATTCTTTAGTTTCACAGCACTATGGCAAGCTCAAACTGAATTGTTCTCATGGTTACAGACAAGCTTTCCCTTTAATGTAACAATCATAAGAGCATGTAGCAAAGAAAATGCTTTATGTTAGTTTAAAGTAAAAATCAGCAGTGCCATGAATTTAAAGAAATTTACAGCACTGAATTATTCTTAGCTCATCTAATACTATTTGTATAGTTCTATAGCTTTATGCCTATAGCTTTAGAGTTGTGTTAGTTACTAATTTACTGCATGGCATGTAATGCAGCCGTTATATACAAGCTCCAAAGCATTATTGTTTACAATGCTGGATGTGTGTAACACTTAGAAGAATACCTATTCTAATGAACTCTAGAAATCAAATGTTGTATACCAGGCAATACAGTCCACTGAAAAAGGACTTCAAGTGGCATAGCAACCATTCCAGAAGGCCGATATAGTCCAAAACCTGGATGTTACCAACTCTAACATATTTTTCTATTTAATGTAGGAATTATAAAGCTGTGTAGCAAAGAATTCGTTCTACCTTATTTGTAACATAACAGTTCAGCAGGACATTGACAATATTTACTGACCTGTTCTTAGCTCATGTCATACTGTTCATATAGTTGTGGCCTAGAGTTTAATTGATTTATGATAGGCTGCAACTGAATCACTCCTAATGGTACTGATTATTTTTCTATTTATAATAACAATCATACAGTTGTGTAACACAGAATTAGCTCTGTTTCACTACATAGAACAGAATTTGTTTCTACCTGTACTGCTTTCAGTCTCTTTGTAATTGTAATTTGAGATTTATAAAATGCCTCTTAGAGGATAAACTCAACAGAGGTGCTTCCGACTCGAAAAAGTAAAATCACTGTAGAACAGTACAGTCTTCAGGAGCCTGTGGAATACTGAGAGGGGGAGAGAAAGGAACTTGTCGCAATTCTTGAATAAGACAATTCCAACAATTGGGACCAACGTAGGCAAAGCTTCTGGACTGGGCCACAGTGGTCTGCATGTGAGGGACAAATTTGTTGGTAATCTCAACTTTGCTTCTGTTTCATCCTTCAATTCTTCTCTATTCAAAGGTCAGGCGGAAGTCAGGGTTTTCTTCTTCCCGGACATTATTAATGAAGTTATGAGCTTCTGAACGTCATTGCAAATTTAGATGCGAGTTCCAAAACGGCGAAAACAAGGTCTTTGAGACTCAGTAGCCTCAAAACTACTTAACACATTGATCTAAAATTTTGCATAACTTCCTCTAATACCATAACAAACATTCTGTGAAATTTTCATTGAAATCCAAGATGGTCGAGCTGGAAATTTCTGAAAAATTTGTTGAATTGAGATGGAATGACTAAGGCATTTCAGCCATATTGGGGAACCCCGATTAGGTCAGTCGAAGGTTCCCTAAAATTGGCCTGGTTTACTTGGACAATATTTTTTTAGGTCTGGGACATAAGGCTGGTATGAGAATATACATACATACATATACATATATATATATGCACACACAAGCTTTGGAACAAAAGAAAGATCCATTTTGAATATGCAAGACTTATCATGATGATCAACTTACTGGATCTTCTCCTTCAACAGCTGAAAAATGAACAACAAACAGTAAATTTTATAAGGAACATACAAACAGTTTTCACGCTAATGTAATCATACATGCCAAACAAAATCTGTCAAACACAAATTTTTTTCATAAATAGTTTAAGCAGCAAAGTGGTTTCACATACAAATACAACAAATTTATTTTAAACTGATATTGAATTAGCTGAAGCTGTAAACAAGCCAGAAGTTTTTGCTAGTCACCAAAGACCCAAGTATGAACAAATGATGCATTCTAAAATTTTTCTAGTACAGCTTTAATCAGCTTTTAACATTAGATAGTTGCATAAGAATTTCATCCCAAGTAAAAGGCATTAAGTAAATTGTGCCAAAACAGTATGAGATTGCAGCCATCATCTTTTTTCATTGTACACTGTCAGAGTCATGTTTCAGTGCTTTTGAGAAGTTTCAAACACAAACTATATATATTATGTATATATAAATAGATCGACAGACAGACAGACAAGATTATTAGCTATAAGTATACATACTGGACCGACACTGCTCACCTAACTGAGCAGAATGGTTCTAGGCAATTGTACCTTTCATTTTAATAGCTGAAAACTCAAAATATAGTCTACTTCAGTAAATTTTTCAGCCACATCAGAGATAATAAAAAACAAAAAGAACCCCTTTAGGCTACATTTTTTCTGTCTATAGCAGACTCATGACATCACAGTAATGTAGTATTGTGGCTTGGTATTTTGGCTACTTACTTGTTGTTGAATCTAGTATTGCAATCAGCACTGTTTTTGTTTCTAGCTGTGCATCAACATTTGGTAGTTGTAGTTGGTGCAAGCCACACTAGATATGATTTATACTTCCAGCTGATGCTGATGTCAAATTCTGCTAAATGTAGAATTGTAGCAATCATGTGTCTAAACACATTCTCTGCTAATTTACTGGCAAGTTGGCAAATTCTGTCACCCAGAATAGACTTTCTTTAGTTATTGCAGCTGCAAACAGACTTATTTGTCACCAAGTTTTTCTTCACATTGGGCATTGATAGGCAGCACATGGTAACTTATGGCTAATGCATCTGTCAACCTTATTATAGTGCATCATGTTAAAGTGCAATTCGTTTTCACATCCTGACGATTTTGCTGTACACCACTGACGTCTTTGGAGCTTTTGACCGTGGACATGTTACTCTTCTTGCCCTCTATGATGTTAGTGCTGCTTTTGACACTGTGGATCACTCTATCCTTTTGGAGCGTATAGAAAAATCTTTTGGCATTACTGATACGGCCCTTCTTTGGTTTCAGTCTTTCCTCTCAGACCGCTCTCATTCTGTTATCTTTGGGCCTACACGTTCCGCCTGGTCCCTTATACCTTTTGGCCTTCCTCAGGGTTCTGTTCTGGCCCCTCTCCTCTACATTCTGTACACTGCCGACCTGGCACGGGTTCTCCTTCCTATGGGTGTTGCTGTCCATCAGTATGCAGCCGACACTCAGGCCTTCGTTCATGGCCCAGCGGAAGCGGCTTCCTCTCTGGTTGAGAGTATTCTTGACGCAACATCTGCCCTTGGTCTCTGGATGTCCTCTAATCGCCTCCGACTGAACTCTGCTAAGACCCAGTTCATCTGGCTTGGTGGTCGTGCTCAGCTGGCAAAGATTGATTCATCATCCTTACGCCAGAGGTTTCCGGACATTCTATTCTGTTCCAAAGTCCGTGATCTTGGGGTTGTTCTGGACCGGGAACTCTCCTTGACCGATCATGTTAACAGTGTCTCCCGCTCATGCTTTTACCACCTTCGTCAGCTTTGTACTATCCGCCGCTCCCTCTCCTTTCATGCCGTTACTACTCTAATTCATGCCCTTATCTGCACTAGGGTGGACTTTGGTAACACTATCTTTGCTGGACTCTCACTTGCCAATATTTCCAAGCTTCAATCTGTTCTCAATGCTTCTGCCCGTCTTATTGGAGGCGTCCCCAGGTATGGCCATATAACTTCCTTTATACGGGACACTCTACACTGGCTTCCCATTCAGCAGCTTATCCAGTTCAAGATCCTAACGCTTATGCGTAATTGTCTTGTTGGCTCTGCTCCATCATATCTTAGGGACTTCTGCATTTCGGTCTCCTTGGTTCCAGGCCGTAGCACTCTCCGGTCGGCCTCCCTTAGACTTCTGACTGTCCCTCGCATGCGCACTGCTACAGCGCAGTCTAGAAGCTTTGCCTATGTTGGACCCAATAGCTGGAATCGCCTTTCCCGAGAGCTTCGGCTAATATTCCTCAGTTTGTCTCTTCCGCAGTTTCGCAAGCGCCTGAAGTCTGTATTATTTGCCAGTGGTCTCACTGGTTCGGGTCGGGAGCGCTTCTGATGAGTCTATTCTTGAAGTGGCGCTTTATAAATGTCAGATTACAATTACAATTACAATTACCACTGGTCCATTACAGTATGGCAATTGGAAGCGATGGCTAATACCACAATGTGATGAACATCATGCTATAAAAATTTTACATACAGAATGAGCTATAGTGTCTTAGTGTATACCTGTAGGCTTTGTGATGTGAAATCACATGTGTTGCTGTGAAAACATCTTACCACTGCCGAATTGCATGGGCAAACATCACTTCAGTTGGTTAATACAAACATGTGGCCCACCATTATGTTTCATCTCAACGTTATATTAGATTAGAATGGATTAACAACACATCATGAATTAATCATGTCATGTCATGTCATGTAATCATCTCTGGACTGGATCCAGTCGTTGATTTCTCTATGACACCCCTCCACAAATCTCGTTTCCCGGCCATCTCCTCAAGGGTCATTCTCCGTCTGCCCTCCGTTTTCCCATAGATAGTAACTCCGGCACCTTTCAGATCCTCTTCAAGGCAATCTATCCATCTTCTTTTCGGTCTTCCCACTGCTCTCTTTCCGTCCGGTTTGTATTTAAAGATTTTCTTTGGATTGCGGTTCTCCTCCATCCTCAGGACATGTCCTGCCCACTTCATCCTTCTTTTCTTGATCACAATACTTATCAATGGTTGCTGTGTTCGTTGTCTAATACTTTCATTCGTTACATGGTCCTTATAGCTAACTCTTAGTATTCTTCTGAGCCATTTGTTTTCTGCTGCATTCAGTTTCTTCTCCATTGCTCTTGTAATACTCCATGACTCACATCCATAGATTAGTACTGGGATCACGCATGTGTTGAGGATTTTTAGCTTTATCGCCAGTTTTATATCATGTCGTTTGAAGACCTTTTGTAACCTGTTAAAGGTTGACCCTGCAAGCGCTATTCTCCTTTTGATTTCTGTTTCTGATCCTCCCCCTGCTTTCATTTCACTTCCCAGATAGACAAACTTATTTATTACCTCAATTTCCTGTCCCTTAAGCTTAACTATTGGCCCGTTGTATTCCTTTTTTGTTATTGGCATTATTTTAGTTTTGTTATAGTTAATTTTCAGTCCAAGTTTTCCCCTTTCCTCTGCTAATGCCTCCAACAACTCCATTACTCTTGTTAGGCATTCTGCAATCATACATGCATCATCTGCATATTCGACATCCTCTGCATTTCTTGCTTGAGATTGCGCTCCCAAATTATGAGTTCTTTCCAGACGTCTCATGATATAGTCCAATACCATATTAAACAAGATTGGTGACAGGATGCACCCCTGTCGGAAACCTGTTTCTATCTTGAACCATTCCGTTTCTTCTCCTTCTAATCGAATGCATGCCATTATTGTGCCATATAGTTTTCTGATGAGTCTGATTAATTTGGCGTGAATGCCATATTTCTCCAAGATCTTCCATGCTCCTGATCTCCAGACTGAGTCGTAGGCCTGGGCAAAGTCAATGAAGCACATAACTGTTTCTTTATTGTATTCAATTCTTTTTTCGATGATTTGTCGGATTACAAAGATCTGATCTGAACATCCTCTCCCTTTTCGAAATCCACTTTGATTTTCCCGTAGGATGCCATCCACTCTATCTGCCATTCTATTCAGGATGATTCTGGTGAAAACTTTGCCTGGTACACTTAATAGGCTGATTCCCCTGGAGTTGCCACATTCTTGTCTGTCTCCTTTTTTATATACTGGAATAATGACTGCTTTTCTCCAGTCCATAGGGATTTCCTCTGCTCTCCATACAGATGTTATTACTCGATGCAGCCATTTTACTGTATATGTACCCGTATTCTGCAACATTTCTGCCGTTATCTTACATACTCCTGGGGCCTTGCCTTTTTTCATTTGGTTAACTGCCCTTTCTACTTCCTCTAGGGTTACATCTTCTTCCTCATAATCATCCTCCTCCTCATTTAATAACTCGACCTGTTCTATCTCGTTTATTATTTTCTCTATGAATTAATCAGCTGCATTAAATGCTGCAGCTCAGCTGAATGTTGGATACCTAAGTCTGGGCACATATGCAGCTGCATGCGGGAGGAACTGCAGTGGTTGCTTATGCAAAAATGCACTGACTTTACTTAATGCTCATAGGTAATTGTCTTGCAGGCATTGCACCACCTTATCTGAGGGAGCTGCGTTTTGGTCTCGACCATACCAGGCTGTAACTTCCTTCGCTCTGCTGCACAAGGTGACCTGGCTGAGCCAGCCTAACTTCCACAGTCCAACACAGAAGCTTCATTGTGGTTCGACCATCTTTCTGGAATAGGTTGCCTAGTAACCTATGACATCAACTCCTGGCTTTGTCTGTTCCCTTTCTCCATAAACACTTAAAAACCATTCTGCTCGATCATGGTCTAGTACCACCAGGATGCATCTAAGGAATTATTCTTGAAAAGGTACTATACACTACAAATTCGTGACAATGATTACAACATTTTAGAAATTCATGAGCCATAAAAACATCAACTGTAAGAAACAAAAACACTAGTTCAAAGAAATATACATAAAAAAGATAAAATAAACACTACCTTTAAAGACTAAAGAGAAACAGAACCACACAGATTAAATAATGCACTTTGCAGCAAATGATAAAATTCCACATCCATTTCGTTCAACTGAATGATTATAACAGAATGCAGAACTTACGCTGTGGAGGATTAAAGAAGTTGAAGAATGAGTCGTTTTGAACAGTTTTGGTTATCGTCCGTTTTGTTCCTCTTCCTTTGTGTTTCTGGACTTTCTTTATCAACTTTATTGTTACATTCTTTCCCTTCTGCCAATCAATCGTTGTTCTATTTAAAAACATTTTGCATTTAGACTGTCTATGTCCTCTAATGTCACCACTGCATTGCTTTAAAAAGCGTAAAACCTTATCTTGGGAAATTTCCAGTCAACTCTACTTACTCCTTCTTTGATGGCACCAGAAATGTTAAGTCATTTTCTTTACTTGTAATCAATTTCATTTTTTTATTGGCAGAGTCTTATTTTCCTGTGAAAGAGCTGTTTGAACATGTGCAAATATTTTGTAAGGCACTTAAAAAGCACTATATTAAGCATCTAGATACACACATAAATTGTAATTGTTTCACCTTAGCTCACAAAGCCAGCACTGGATCCAGACATCATTAATGGCATGCTGTTTAGTGGCAAGGTACACCAGGCCCTCATAGCAACATGCACTGATATGTGAATCTGGATATGATATGATAGCAGCCATGAATTCCACATTTACTTATGCATATGTGTGACTTTTGGAAGAAAGATTCATATTAGCATGGAAAACGTAATACATATTTTCTGACAGAAGCACTAATCCTTCTTTTCTCATTGTTCACTGAGTAGATAGTTTGTCGAACCCCCTACCAAGTTAACGTAATGCAATGCAAAACTCCAAAATTCCTTATCACCACACAGAAGCTGCATCAGGAAGATCAGCTTATCACTGAAGCTAAATCAAATAAAGTCTCCAAGAGCCAGGTTGATGAGTCTGCTGACACAGAGCACCAATAATGTATTTCTGTAAGACTTTCATTAGTACAGAACTCTCCAAGGTAAGTACAAGATTTTTATTCTACCATTATCACTGTTTGTGTAACTGTGCTGCCCAAATTATTTATTTACATCTCCAAAGATAATTACTAAACTTAAAACTATTTAGTGCCACATAAATTTATACATGGCATTTCATGCATACAGCCAAAATATTATAGCATTTGAAATGGAAAATCAAAACAAAAAATACAAAGCATTTAATCGACTGTATTAAAAATTTGCCTCCATTTCTAAATGCAAATAAGTTTTTCAGATCTATAAGCCTCCATTCCAAAATGCAATATCAAATCAAATGTAATATTCTAGACCTTTACAAATCCAATGATGTCCATAGTGAGCATCTTACAGATTTGTTTTTTGTGTGACTATTCCAAGTTCTAATGCTTTCATAAGATCACAACAACCCAGCATATAAACAGTTACACAGATCTGTACTGAATCTCTTCTTTACATCCAGTGCACTGATAGAGTACATCATTGCCCTGGGAGTATGGGTCCACCAACCACACCAACAACATTCAACTGTACTCTTCTTGTCCTCCATCTGACATGCTTGTATGTTACATATTTAGGCCACTGTGGCTAAAGCACAGGTCTTCAAATTGGTTTATGTAGAAACCGTCATAGATGCAGTGCATCTCTCTCGCCACAAACAGATGGTAAGAAATCAGTACTGGGTTTTTTATGCCAATTCAAATACCACCATAAATCTCTAGGCAGGACACTTAGCATGCCTGGTCAATTTCATCACAATCATAATCATAATCCTAAAACCACTGAGGTAACTGTAAGAACTTATCAATCAGTTGAATGATGCACCACTATATGTGACATCAGATCTACATCACATCAGTAATGCCATTCTGAAACCAATCTTGGCAGCAAGAAGTAAGTAAGTAAGTAACTGAACACTTGTAAAAGCTCCTTCTATTAATGTTTCAAAGTGTTTCAAAAGCATGCCTTGTTACAGTTTATTACAAACAGCAAGTTCAAAAGTAAGAAAATTATACTTAGCATAAAATATCCACAGTTGCATTCACCAACATGATACAGAGGTTAACTGTAGTGTTAATACAAACTACAAAAGATATTTACACTTCCTTACCCAGTGCATCGAATGATTTCAGGTCCTTCATAATCAAGAGGGTTTGACTCATCCACCTTAAATCTGTAATAGTACTCCTTTGACAGGATTGAATTTGTGAAGTACTCATTTGGCTCAAACACAAAGTCCAGCCTGAAACCCTAGCAAAAACAATAAGGTAAATCATTTCAAAAAGTTTACCTGAAAAACATAAAAGTTACAGTGGTATGAAAAATCCTTTCCAACTATCCTTATTTTTTACCTGGCATCATTATAGTTTGATATAATGATGCCAGGTAAAACTATTATAAATATTATACAGTGCAATTCACTTAAGACAAAAAAGGATAGGACAAAATATCAATTAGTACGAAATGAAAACTTAGTCCGTGCCGATGTAAATCAATAATAACGTTAAATTATTCTCTTAAGACAAAACTGATAAGACAAAAAGATCGGATATTATGAAAATGATTTTTGGTCCCGTGCATTTATTTCAATGCTAACTCCGTTGCATAAGACAAAATGTTGACTGAAACACAACAGCTGCAGCTTGCAGTAAAGTTTCAGGTTCGCATTTCCGCATACACCTACGATAGTTTGACAGCGTCAGTCTTTGGAGAATGTCACCACTCGAGGAATGAGATAGCATACATGTTTATACTGTAATTGGGTGATTAACGGTAAGAGACCCGCAGACCACAGCATCAGGCTTGTCAAAATGTGTTGGTGATTGAAACTTTTATAGCTGTCTACAGTAATGTGGCCATTTGATTTGTGGGTATATTTTGTCTGACAATAAAGGACATTAAGCTAGTCATGTGGCACATTTATGGTAGTGAGATATGAAACCACAGAGGAAGTGCCCTACTGCTAGACATATTAGAGAGTTTAAGTATCTTTGACTACTCTAGCCAGCTTAGTGCCTACTGTTATCAGACATATATGTAACTTTCACAGCTCTTCTCGAGTAGCCTAATATCCTCGTCGACAAGTCTTTGCCATATGGAGAAGACATTGGTCAATGGTCAGAATCTCCTAAGTGCCTTAGCAAACTACATAGGCATCTGCCGCAAATCAATCAGCAAATACATTAACATGTACTGTACCCTCGTTCAAAGGCTTCACTCTGTCCGAGACCAATTCGGATTCAATCGGATTCGCTGTCGAATTAGCGTCGCAGTGGAATGTATCGGCCTTAGCCCTTCCATAAAATCTTAAAATACCCCTCTCTTGCTGCTTCATCATGAAACAGACTAGTGGTTTACTGAGACTCGCATCTAAAAATGCCTGTTAAAGTTCGTAGCCTACCGTGATCATCTACGGTTATGTGTCATTTGCTGCTGCATAGTTAGTCATGCATGCAGCCATAACATGTTTTTCGCTGGCATGCTGCGCTTATGTTTGCCTAACGGTTAATAAGAAATTCGGTTAAGACGAAATGTTTACAATGGTACCCTGTCTTTCGTCTTAAACAAACTGCACTGTAGTAAGATCATATGTTCCATACAGGTCAATTGTGGAGAGGTCCAAGCTACTAGCACCTTCATTATTCTTGAATAGTACAACAGTGCAAAACATAGTGAAATTTATCATTTGACAATGCAGTTCGTGCCTTCGTGAAGCCACGCTTGAACTCTACAGCAACTCTCTCCTCGCAGCTGAGGTCCCGGATATATTAACTTCAGTCTGTACTCTGCCACTCCACTGGAATCTGATACAGGACTGCACTCAAGACCTGATCTTTTGGCCAACCCATTAATCTTTTAGTGACAAGAAAAATGTTTCACCTGTGATAATCAACTGCTATCAAGGCCCTGATGATGAGACATTTTACTGCTGCTAGGTTGAAAGAGTATGAGAATTCTGTACCCTGCCATATCTCAGTCATTTCTTAACTCAAATGCATGACATACTTTTTGCGCAGAAAAGTTTCAGACTTATGTACACACTCTGACAACACTAGACTGCCAGAATATCGAAAAGTAGCTAGATGCTCTATGACAAAATTTCAAATTTTGTCTTTAACAGGTATCCACAACCTCATAAATAATATATCTACTAAGCAGTGGGCACTTCACTTCTGCTCATGTTAACAGCGTCTCACGCTCTTGTTTTAACCTTCTTCGTCAGCTCCGTACCATTCGCCATACTCTTCCTTTCACGCTATCTCCACTCTGGTCCATGCCCTCATTTGCACCAGGGTTGACTTTGGGAACGCTGTCTTTACTGGCCTATCGCTTGCCAACACTGCTAAGCTTCAATCTGTGCTTAACTCTGGTGCTCGGCTCATAGGGGGCATTCCAAAAATATGGCCACATCTCGTCTTATACTCATGACACTCTTCACTGGCTCCCCATCCAGCAGTGTGTCCACTTTAAGAACCTCTCCCTCAAGTGCAATTGTGTTCTTGGCTCTGCTCCCCTTTATCTCATTCACTTCTGCACTTTGGTCTCCTCGTTCCCAGGCTGTAGCATCCTTCGCTCGGCCACTCAAGATCTCCTATTTGTCCCTTGCATGCGAACTGCTGCGGCCCAGTCCAGAAGCTTTGCCTACGTTGGTCCCACTTGCTGGAATTGTCTCCCTTGAGAACTGCGACTTGAGCTCCTTTCTCTCCCCCTCTCAGTACTCTGCAGGTGCCTGAAGACCATATTGTTCAACAGTGATTTTACTTTTCCGGGTCAGAAGCACCTCAGTTGAGTTTATCCTTTAAGAGGCACTTTATAAAGCTCAAATTACAGTATATCGCTGACTGATGGTGTACTTCTTTACAACTGGTGTCATTAGTACATGATCAAAGAATCCAGCGCTTAAATCCAATTATATTAAACTACGGAACAATTTATAAAATGTCAGATTTCTCAATTTTTCTGTACAACTTATCAGACACCACTGTGACAACAAATTGTTGCCTGCAATTCTGTGCTGGCCACAGTATGGAAGAAACTCTTATGAAGATGCAGGCTTCTGGTGATATTATCCTTCTTGAGCTCTTAGTCTTATCAGTGACTTTCGACACTGCTGCTCGAACAAGCAATGTCACTGTATGCTAATACTGAGAGCTGCATTGAGGATGAGGGAGACTGGATGAAACAATAGTCTCGAAAAGAATGCACCAAAGACAGAATTCATTTATCAACAACATCAGATTTTTACAACATCATTTCAGGGGCAGACAGCGACATCCAAACACAAGTGCTAATATCCATGAATGAACTATCAGTGGATAAACATATCAGCATTCTGGTTAGCAGATGCTTCTGCACATCATATCAGCTTAAGTCCACTACTGCCACCTAGTCCACATCCCATAGCTTCGTCACTAAATGCTCAGTTATCTTCCTCATTGTCTTTATTACTCCTTAAAGTCAGTGCTTCATGCATTTGCTTGCCTAGAAATATGAAACCAAGATCTCCAAAGGAAGCCGAGCAAAGCAAATGATGCTCTGAAATTGGCATAAACAGCTCCTTTATGTATGCCAGGGAGAAGCCAACCAATTAGGCCAGCCCTAGGTGAAGGATCTTGAAATTTATTCCTTCCTTTACAGAAACTCAGTGGAGCATATCTCCTAAGAATTCTGATACATGAATATTGGTAGACTGGTCACTAGCTGTTGAGGACACATTAAAGCTTTTAGTGCATGCCTGTTGAGTTCAAAACCAGCAGGCAGTAGAGTGTACAACAGAAGTGATGACGAGAGTGCAGTAAAAGGTAGTGGGCGCAAATTAGGTGGCTCTTATCCTATCGTTGATATTATATTTTTGACATCATTTTGGGCCAAGATAATATAATTAAGCACAGAAATAAGTGGAAAATATTTTTATAATTGGGTCATAAGAATTGGGTTATAAACACAAAAATCAACCAATCGAATCGGATATTCAAATCACAAATTTAAATAACCCAAGATAGCACAGTGCGGCCTTACAGATGACAAAACACAGCAAATGCTTGATGAATTGGCATCACATGACTACAGTTTCAACTCATCTGACAATGAAAACCTGTCTGGTGCATCAAGTGAGAAAGATGAAGTGGCTATGACTGAAGAACATTCTGACATCAACACCAAGTTCACAGGTGGCATCCGATACATGTTATCCGAACATAAAACTGGGTCAGGTGGATCGAATGCTGAAGACTTGGGAGAGATAAACTTAACTGAAGAGGTACCAGATTTTCCAGTTTCACCCCTAACTGTTCCATTTACAGGTGTCTGTGGTGGGCCATCCCATGATGCACCATTTTAAACTTAGTTTTTAGATAACAGTTTTTTATGTGCTAGCTGAACAGACCAATCTGTATGCTGAGCAGAGTAGGTCAGGTGCACAGCATAGAACAAAATGTAACTCTATTTCTCCTCTAAAGATGCATGCATTTGTCAGCATCAATACCATGATGGGCTTCAAGATGCAATCACAGTTGTATGACTGCTGGTCAACTGATACCTTGCTCAATGATCCCTGGATTTCAGGGACCGTGATAAAGGATCGGTTCATGGCCTTCAACTGACAGACAGTACCAAGGCTCCTGTAAGGGATGCTTCTAATTATGACCCATTTGTATAAAATTCATCCTCTGGTAGACTGCCTCAATTCCAGATTTTTAGAGTTTATCAAGGCAGGGAAGAATCTGAGTGTTGATGAGTCAATGGCTACTTTTAAGGGAAGGTGTCACATCTTGGTCAAGCTTGCGAGTCACTGTCGTACTTGCATCTTATGTTCACAGAATAAGATCAAGATGCATAAATTTCTCAACATCAACATCATGATGGGCTTCACAATGCAACCACAGCTGTCAGGCTGCCCCAAGAAGACTCGGTATGAATGTGAAGCATGCAAAGTTGCTTTCTGCAAAGTTCGATGCTTCCACATTTACCATGAGCAAAATCAGACAGTGGTTCAACGAACCAATGCTGAGCCTGTGTGGTGTAAGGAAAGTAAGCAGTATAGCACATCAAAACAACTATTCAAATTTTCATTCTAAATTGTCCTCCCAGAACTGTTCAGTCCAGTCTGTTGAGAAAGTGTAGTCGATCCAGTGAGCTTCAACTGTCTTCAACGTGGCCATTCACTGTCAATCCAGCACACTCAAGCATTCATCAAATTGGCTCTTTTCAGAGACATTAAATATTTGAAAAGGAAACATCAGGCTGTTTGTCTCTCCATGTGTCAGTTGTAATGTTGTTGTAATGTTTCTATTGTTGCCCTATTGTTGTTTTTGATGTTGTGGTTGTACTTCCGTGCATGTGTTTGGGAGGTGGTGGGGTGGGCAGGCAAATTTGAGTACCCAAAAATTTTGTTTCAAAAACTGAGCAGAAGGATTGAAAGAGAAATAAAATGCTAAGGAATGATGTTAACCTCAAGGCAGTATTGCAAAAATGACCAAGTTCTGAGAAGTTAAAAATTTCTTACCAAAATTTCTTACCTTTCAGGTGTTTGCTTATACTCCTTCAATGTTTACTATTACAGTCTAAATACTAAAAATACTGTCTCTCCATTTAGGATAATATTTTCACATTTCTTTTGTGTTTTGTCTGGCATTAATTTCTGCACAGTTTTTGCATTAATACACTTGTTGTCACTGAAAATTTTTTCCGTTGGGGCTTGAACATGAAAATATTTTTAAAAAATGGGATGGTAACAGTTTGGGGCAACCTTGGTATCCCAAACTTTTGTATCCAAAATTATATTGATGGATGGAAAGAGGAGATAAAATGCTAAAGAACGATGTTAATCTCGTGTCTGTAGGTCAAGATCTGGCTGATATGTCACAAGTTAAAAACTATTTAATTAAGAGGGAGTGTTATGGTCAGGGTCATTGTCATGTCATCATCAGGGCCTAGGCGGAAATAATTCTCTTGTCAGTTTTGGGTTAGCACATTGGTCGCTTGCCAATTTTTTATATAGGCGCGGCTAATATAGGCCAAAAAACACAAAAATTGTGGAAATTTTTTTATATTCTTTTTTGACATCCTTTTGTTCAAAGAATAAAAAATAACTGTTCCTTTTATGTGTTTATCTTACTGTTTCACTGAAGGACGTCTAGAAATCACGTTCAATTTGATACTTTTTGAAACATAGTACTATACATGGTGTAGTACTATGTTATATGTAGCACTAGGCTCTGGGGGGAAAGTTTCACAAAATTAACGCGTTTCTTTGCGCTCTCTATGCTTCCTACAAGCAACACACTTCCTGCAAGGTCCTGCTTCGGTTGCAGGTGCTGAGATAACATACAGGTAGTGCTGTCCACTGAGTCTGAATAGGTCCGATGCCTTTTGATGCTTGAAGGCCGTTGATGGTGCGGCTCCCTGGTCGATCTTGGCTTCACAGCCGAGACCAAGTAATATTCTGGCGCTTAGTTCCTCCAAGCTTCTTGTAGAGAAGTTATGCCCCTGCTACAGCCATGTAAATCATCTGTAGGACCATCTTTCTGTACCACGTCAATGACTTTCTCAGTAGTGTGAAACAAGACTGAAAATTAGTGCATTTGGTCCATTCAGTCTTCGGTATATATGCAATAATATGTGGCTATAGTGTCCAAAATAATCGTATATGCATTCGGTAGGTGGCAGCACTTGTCCAGTAGTTCTACTAAGCGGCAGAAAATAGTATTGCAACGTCGAACTGCTTATAAATAGTTGATACCAGAGGGACGTGTATACACGTCTGTAAGGCTAAAAATCGGCCCCTTTGGCCCATTCAGTCTTCAGCATTACAAGTGATATACCAGGCCCTAGAGAGTGTCCAAAATAATCGTATATGTATTCGGTAGGTGACAGAACATGTCCACTATTAATACCAAGCGGCAGGAAATATTACTGGGACGCTGAAATGACTCGAAAGAGTTGATACCTAAGGGACGTGTTTACACGTCAATAGCGTCCCAGCTATACAATTGTACGACGTGTTAACACGTCGTTCGCGTCCAACGTGTTAAACAACAAATATCCAGAGCAATATTATGAATTCATTCGAATAAAACTAAACGTTTGCATGTAAAATGGCATTAACATAATCTTACCGTTTCCAGGTTCATTATCAGTTTAATGTCCCGCAAATGCATAAGTATTGGTTCATCATGTTCCTAAAAGAATAAAATAGGCAATTTACTGACCAAGAATGGTTAAGACTTTCTTTATCAAGCCTTGTTTAGTTGCTACTTAAAGCACAAAAAGCATTTAGGCTTGTAATACATGATCAGAGTTTGGCAAAAATATCAGGTTCCTTTTTTTCCAAATGAAGTTTGCACAGCAGCAGTTTTACATTTATATCAATGACTTAATGATTAAGCATGTGCTCTTGAAATATGTTATCTGCAAAGCCACTGAATTTTTAAGGAATCTGATGAAAAGGTTACCATTAGCAATGATGAGACACACCAAAATTTGTGACCGAAAATTCAAACAAAAATGAATCGACGGACAATTAAGTTACTTTTACAGGAAAGCATAAGCAGTGACAGTGTCTTTCATGGTTTTATAAAATGTATAGTTTTGCTGCTTTGATACAGAAGGATTTGTTAACAATAGCTAAAGATATGTATTACTTTGTTCAAAACATTTCACAGTTTGAAAAGTGCTTTAGTTTCAAAATGCTGCTAGTGTGAAACCTGGTTATGTTGGAGGAAACACATTTTCTAATAGCAACTTACACACAAGTCATCACACTTTCTCATTTCCTAAGGTCAATATATTTATGGGCTAACCAAGTAGGTAGAAGGTCTACAAAAACTCCTTAGAAGTGTGGTGCCGAGGTAGAAGGATCATTCAGCTCAAGTGCAAACACGATGACAGCATATGAACAAGACACTGTTTGTAACCTCCCAGCTTGCTTTGGTACTCATTTACTAAACACTAAATGGAGGAGAGCGGAGTGAGTGCCAGGTGGCATTGTATTCTATGGAGAGACATCCACCTAAGTACTAACTGGCCTCAATTTGTCTTAACTTCATTGTGCTTGCCACTGCCACATCAACAAAACCAAGCAGCCACATAATGAAGACTTGCACTCAAGTACAGTGCTACATACTCTTACAAACAGCTCTATTATTTATTTTAATCCCTACAGCCTTATTATTCTTAATAAAGGATTATTACTCTTAATTTAGGTTAGAAAATAATTAAATAACACATAAAAATAACATAAATTGACTGTGTTTGACATAGCCTAGCCTAATTCCTGCTAATCAGTATGCAAGAAATCCAATTAGAAGGTGATCATGCTTAAAATGGGTGCATACTAGCTCTACCCATAAATTTTAAAGAGATGCCAAATATATCACTTATAAAAGTTTTACATTATACTGTAGTTATGTAACTAATTTTGCAAAAATAAAGCTATTTAAATTAGAAATAAATTATGGTAAAATTTAACTCACAATTTTCTGCAAGTATTCATAGAGATGTGCATGTAAAAAATTATAAATTCTTTACTCACTGTGATAAAAACATGCGATCTTCACTAAATTATTCATCACTTCCAACTTAATCCAGTGCAAAATTAAACCAACTTTTTATAACTTAGGGTAGGTTATGTGAGGCATGGTCACAAATATAAAACTGTATTACTGCAATGGCTTTCATTTATACGGGTTTTATGATCAACTTCATACCTGAATCATTTCGGATAAAATGGTGACATTTTTGAATAATGTCAACCAGAAACCCGGAATGCCTTTGACATTTTCTTCTACAACTCATTTAACAAACAGTTGTGTGCAAGCGAAACTGAAACAACGTATTTACACACACAGAAAGCATGTGCATATCAACCTTTATAGAGTAAGGTTACAGGCCTTTTCTCCAAGTGAAGATAGTACCAAACTGGCTATGCTGGGTTGTTGGCCCACTCATGATCTGAGAAAGCAGCAGTGCTATATCAAGATATCGTTAGACAAAGCAGAGTCAACTGGCTAGGACCTTTACCAACTTGAGGTCCAGGTAAGTTCTTTCTCTGCATCCTGAGGTCTACTTGAAATTGCTACCATCTACTGACCTGGATCACTGCCACCATCATCCATGTTCATACAGGAGTTCATAAATCCACCTACAATAGCCAGATGGACCTGAACTGCCATATAAAAGATCAGGGGTGTCACTGGGCCAAGCAGAGGTGGCAGTTTATGGCTAGCCTTGGAATGTTTCTGCACTAGCCCTGGAATTTGGTGTGCACACTGACTGCTTAGTAGTGATCATCGACCTTTCATTGATGCCTTAAGCATTATTATAGGGGTGCTGTAAAAGTTCTAGAATTATATATATATACTACATATTGTTATAACACATGAACTGGTCACTGCAGTTGATAGCACTAGTAATTATGTGGATTGGCTGCAAGACAATCAAAGTCACCTTGAATCCTCCATTGATATCCAAACATACCCTGCTGACATACACCAGGTGGAAATTATATATCAACTTCAACCAATAACAAAATATCATCCTTTCATGACTTGGAGGTGGGTTAAAATGAAAGTTTGGATTTTGACGGAGTAGCCAGTATTAAACTGTGATTTTATAGCTTTAAGTATGAAAGCACAACCAGTTATGGTAAAGAAGCAACAGTTTTTCAGCTAAAATTCAATCAATTTCCTAAAAAATCCTAACCTGCAATAGTAATATTTTCCCCTTGTGTTTCTTCAAGTTTTGTCTTTGACTTTAGTTGATCCTGCATGCATAAAATCAGGTTTCATAATTAAGTCCTCTAACTCCAATTTTCTAATGGATAAAGAAGCAAAAAGCTCTGCAAGCCCCAAACTGAATGTGGAAGAGTCAATGTTGTGCACACCCTTTTGGATATTGGTTCCTTATTTTCACCATGAAACATCTTCAAAACATTGTGCTGCCAAGTCGGTCTGTTCAGCACGTATTTGATCCAAGTTCAAGATCAAGTTCAGTCAGAAGGACTGTGTACAAGTTCAGATGTTACGACTAACTGCAAGAGAACATCTGAAGAGCACCCCTTAAGAGGCCTCTCAGAGGCAGCCTTAATGGTCTGTAGACTAGGTAAAGACAAGCATGCATAGCTCCTACAAGCATCACGATCCTGTAGCAAATGCAATCAGACAATGCAGAGTGTCACACGCAGTCCAATGTGTGTGCAAAACATGGTAGATTGACCATAGACAGAAAGCAGAATTGAGGGCAGATTGCATTCACCCAATCCAAAGACAGGAAGAACAAGGTTCAGCATTTCCAGCCTGGAATTCCTTGTGTCATAGTGATCCAGATGACAGAAGCCAAAGGGACTGCAAAATCAGATGACAAAGTTTCCTATATGACTCTGACCTGACTAAGCTCCTGACTGTCTTTGCTCTGTGGATGGAATTTACATGGTTGGCTGAGGCAAGTCCTCTGTTGAGAAATATACCAAGACCCTCTAACTATGCACAGGGAATTCCAGGCTGGAAATGTAGATGCCAGCTCTTTATTGTTCATTTTCTATAGACACATGAGAGCACAACACATGAATTGGTTCTTTCTAAGTAAACTAAAATAAACTAAAACCTACTGCTAGGTCACTTTCTTCATCACTGGGCCAGTCACATTCCGCATCTGTTGGTTCAACCTGAGCTGAAACAATTTCCTGCCTCTGAAACACATCAGCAACAGTGATTCATTATCCACTCTAACACAGAAATAATGCATAATAAATACGGACATCTACTGGCATAATAAATGTTATCATGCGCAATTCATTCATTAAATTTTATGTGATGGAATTGTAAGGCACTTCCTATGCTTTACATCTGAGGTGATTTAAATGTGCTATATGAATAGCAACAAACACCTGAGCAGCATCGTGTTACAACAGCGATCTCATGCTGATTACACCTTACTCAAGTACTTGTTCACTTGACTATTCTTGGAGTGTTATAGATAGTCAAATGAATAAAGTCTTGATGATATATATATATATATTAAAGTTATTTTCCACAAGAAACCATTTATAAAAATGTAGTTCCAAAGAATGTCTAAACTTCTATTTATGACCAGCTAATTACTAGACTTAGGAATAATTTAATGACTTCCCTCCCACTTGAAGAAGTTTTTTGAAACTCGGCTCCTTTCACTGTCCACTGGATAAACATCAACAGTTCAGAATTCTAACGTGTGACTCTACACTTTGCTCTTTTCTTTCGATTTGCTTTCGAAATGGCATCTTCACCAGCAAATGTTGATTCGAATGTAGAAAATCATTGATCGATCTGTGATTACTTCGAAGCAATTTTACGAAGATCAGTTCACCGACCTCTAGCTTATTTCAGCAACAGTTCCACCGAAAACAACTTATCCTTCGACAAGTTAAATGGAATTAGTTCGACAGCTTGGCGCTGCGATAAACGTTCAGTCCATTCAGCCATGTCTTGGCCACGGATTTCTTTTCACATTTCGCTTAACGACCAAAACAACTATCGGTGAGTCTTTCTTTTATCTTTGCCAAACTTATGACTCAATTAATTGCAAGTTTCACCGTAATTAATTATGTTTAAATTATCAAAACATTCACTCAAGAAATGTGAAGGCAATCAAAAAGGTTTTATCATTCCCGTGGCCAACACAAGACTGTTGATTTTCGATGTTCTGTCGCTTAGACAATCTGTCCATTATCCTATGGAGTCTGTCTATACGCCTCAACTTAACCCTGAAAAATCTGAGCTTATCTGATTTGCCCTTTCCTCTAACTCCTACAGTGCACTGAACTTCTGCTCCCGACTTCCTCCTCCTTAACCTCCCCATCCTCTACTGTCCAGGATCTTGGAATCATGCTTAACTCAACACCCTCTCTCAAACACATAGCTGCAACTTCTCGAATATGCTTCTTTCACCTCAGAAGGATCCGACAACTTCGCTCTACTCTAGATTCAGCATCACTGAAAATGCTAATACACAACACAGTCTTATTCTTACAAGACTCAACACAACTCTATACTCTATGGTCTTCCTGAGTGCACACTTCTTCCCCGAACTAAAATACTACACCAGGCTCTACCTCCTTATGTTCACGACTCTCCTACTGAGGCTGTCTTTCACTTTAACCTTAAAACATACCTCTTCCAGTCTGCTTATGGTTCTCAATACTTCACATAACCCGGCTTCAAGTGCACTTCTGAACTTTGTAAGGAAGGCATTAACAAATTTTAGTTGTATTGTATTGTACTGTATTAAATACATCTTGCAGATCGTCTGCTCAAACCGTGATGTAAGCATCAAACATAACGAAAACACAATCATCCCATCCGTTTCTATGGTAAACTGTTGTCTATAAAATTTATGGCGACTCTTGATTCTGGCAAATTCATCATCCATAATATTTCCATTGAACATCTGATTTGCACAGAAAAAACCCAGTCAAGACAGTACAAATTCCCATCTAAACTAACTAAATCTAATTAACTAGCTATTTAAGCAGGCCTTCTGTAATCTTAAAATCCTACCTACTCTATAGCTGGCCGGCTAAGCTTAAGCAAAAAACTTAATTAATTAACTGCTGTATAACAAATCTGTACACCGAAACTTAACACTAATAAATTTGTACATGAAAAGCAAAAGAACCCAAATCAAATGCGGACGAAAAGGAGGTTCACTACAGGAATGCTTACTAAAATTGTTAACACAATGAAATAATCAGTAAATGCAATTCATTCATTAAATTTTTATCTGATGGAATGTTTATTTAAATTGTTAACACAATGAAATAATCAGTAAATATTTCTGATACGACTCAGAATATTCTCAATAACACAAAATTGTCTCTGCTGCTCTTCGCTTACATTGCGACCAATGCTCTCCTGCCCAAAAAACATTCTAATTTTTGCAAATTCCAATCCATTTAAGGCCCATCAAAATTGCATTTGTGCATACCTAATTGGGACCATCTATTTGGTTCTGATTTCCCTCCTTCCTTTTTTAGAAGCAAAGCCTCTGAACCTGTGTATCATTAGAAGATGATTACTGCTTTTCATATTTTCCGGTAGGCCTATTTATACTCCAACTACGGTTAACAGTGGTATACGCTTAGTCAAGTTCATGAAGTAATTTATGTAATAAACACAGGTATGCCATCTAAAGCTCTTGTGTGGTTGGAGAAAATGTATAGATGAGAACTGGACCACACAGAAAGATGAAGAGGAAGGAATACAAACATGCTTCAAAAGAAGCGTCTGCAACAGATTCTTAAAGTATTATGAACTGCCAAGAAGACAATGAATAGGTTCTGAAGGCTGCAGGAGAAAAGAGGAGCCTCCTTGCAGCAGTCAAGTAGAAGCTTTCATACTGCTGATGTGTGTTACCGAGAGTGGAGATTGCCTGAAGAAAGAGGTCAGCCTACACACAACTGTTGGATCCAAGCTTAGCGAAGAGCAAAGATGACATGGATTGAATTATTGTTTGACCAATTACTTAAGGATACAAGGTACAGAAGCAAGAGGTGTAGCCAACTCTGCTTGAGGACAGTCGAAGACCAGATAACTTACACAAGACATGAAATTTGTTGGCACAGGATAGACGAATGCTAGGAATGAAAACACATCACCCATAGGAACTGCCACCCTTACAAATTGATCTTCAGATCTGACCCCACAGTATTTGTAATTGTACTTAGTAACTTCTGTCATGCTTGTGTCTAATACACAAGGAAGGCATCAATCGATCGATGGCGCACCAAAGCCAAATCACAATCAGGTCAATATCAGGAAGGTCAGATCACTAAGACAGAAAGAGGCAGCCTAAGGTGGATAAGCAATCTGAAAAAGGTAAGTCTTAAGCTGAGAACAAAATCACACAAGCAAATGAACAGAATGAACAGACACAGGAGGTATTACTCTGAGGAGTAATGCTCTAACTGACTTCAATGATGCCTAGCTTCAGAAATGGCAGAATTTAAACCAAGGCTGTGGTGTGCTCTACTACTTTCTTAGTTCTAAAAGGAATCTGCCTGTCAATGAGCTCAGGTAAGTAAACTTGAACTGCCAGCTCATCAGCTGCTTGTGCTGGAGCTAATCACAGTGGAGATACTTACTTAAATCAATTTTATTCCAAAGGCAAAATTTAACAGTTTTGTAATTTGGAGGCAGCCTAAATGGGAAGTCCAATTTTAAGGAAATTGCAACATGATCTGATAGATATGACTGAAAAGAAAGCAAGATGAATGTTACAGTCACCCATAATAACTAATTTGGAAGAGAATATATATAATATTCAAGAAGTGACTGCAATCCACTAAGAAAATTATCAGAGAGGGATGGTGGACAATAAATACTCAAAAGCAATACCTGTCCGTTGCCAGACATGAGAGTAGCAGCCAGGACCTTGAATAATCTGTGTGCAGTAATAGGCAAAGCCAATGTGCCATGGGAAATATCACTTCAAAAGTCCAACACTTTTACCAATGCACCAAGACTCATTCAGCATAGAAAAGGCTGGGAAGTAAAACCAGAAACGAACGCTGGTGTGCCACTAGGCTGAACCCAGGTCTCAGTAAAAGCAAGTAATGCTTACAAATAATGCTTACAAACAAAATGTGTAAGGCAACAGCTTTATTTTGAAGGAAGCATATGTTTAACTGACCAATATCCAAACTGTGAAGTCTGAATGGTCCAGGATTTATTTCAACATCACCAGCCAAAAGAAACAACAGAAACAAATAATAGACAACCCACGACGTGTAGTTAAAGATGTTCTATGTGAATTTACATTCAACCCAGGGTGAAAAATAATGCTACAGGTATTACATTGCAGCAGAACATAGGTAAAACTGACTCACTTCTCTTCACCTGTTCCATCTCCAGTCATTCAAAATCCTTACTACCTTAAGAGAGTACTAGTCGCTCCAGGCCGATGTCCGGCGCTTTTTGAATTTCTTCACTATGACTTATTCAGTTAGCAGTGGTCAAAACCTCCACCCTCTTGGGAGTGGCCCAGAGGCGGACTCGTCCACAAGGCACTCGTCCATCAAGTGTATTGATACAGTTTCCGTCACCAGTTCAGAGTCTGCTGTAGTGCCCTCGCCCGTCGCCCCTGGGTCGGGGGTTCCGGGTTTTCACCCTGCACGCAACAGGGCGACACACTCCGAGCCCATCACTTGCTTTACAGGCACCTATCCCCAGACAGGCATCACTGCGTGGCCCCGTGACCATGGTGTGTGCCAGTTTCACGCCCCGGATTACATACTCTGTCCCAGTGACGACCAGTGAGGAAGGTGCAATCACTACTAAAAAATCCTTATCTTTACCTTGGACTACGGAAATAAGCGCCTCACCTTCATCAGTGTTTGTTGTCTTTCACTTTCTGACTTTTTCACAAAATTCCAATCACTCCTTGAAATCCTGGTCTCATCTCACTCTGACTTACAAAAATAGTTGACTTCAATATACACATAGATACTCTGAACTATACTTCACAAAATTCCAGGATCTCCTCTGGCTTTTATCTTATGCAGGACAGCTCTTTCCCAACTTATGACACTTGATCTGCTTATAAAATCTGTGTCTGACCATAGCTCCACTAATCCTCAGGTTTCTTTTCATCATAAACCATCTTCTTACTCTTTTATCAATTACTGTCCTTGGAAAATGCTCAATGTTTCAAAATCCAAAACTGAGATCCTTGCCCCCCCCCCCCTTAGTTGTGCCCAGCACAGACAGTTACCTCTGAACTTCTGGTCCACTTATAATTCAACTTTGTCTGAAATCCTGGATAAACACATTTCCACTGAGTCTGAGAGGGTTGCTGCTTGCCCTTCCCAGCCAGGATGCTGCACAGCCGGCTTGAAAGGTTATGCCAACACCCACATTTACTTTTCCATCTCTTCAAATTCAGGTGCCTATGCTACACTGTCCCTAAACTTGTCTCAGCAACCAAATCCACCTTAGGGGTAATAATGATGAAATAATTTATTTAAAGCCATCCACATCATAGTAATCATAGCCTACAAAATTTCTAAAGCACTATGCTACAGCTAAGTGCAGGCACCAGCATATTCACAAGCAATGTGTCAAGTCAAAGGGGTTTTCCAAAGATGCCATTGGAAGAACATGGTCTGGTTTCCAAAAGACCAGAGTGACACTTCAGTTTTGAATGGAATGCTCGAGTAGTAATATGTAGGAGTTTGAGACAGTTGATGCTACGTAGGTGAATGACAATAGGGACAGAGGAACCAAGAAATTGCAAAAATTGGGAGGGAGATTATTCCAGAGACAAAGTGCAGTTTCGTATATGGATTGGTTAGAAAACTTAAGATGAGTAGTTACAGGGGGAATGGGCATGAGTGAGGCAAGAGCAGGAACAAGCAGAGTGATTGGATGGTAAAGAGTTTACAAAGATAAGTAGGTTGGGAATATTGCACAGTTACAGGTTAGAGAAAGAAATGAAAGTGTTCAGGGCTTTTCAGCCAGTGGAGTAATTTCAGGACTGGAGTGATATGGTGATACATGTGTGTCTTGGTGACAGCAAGGGTGAGTGAACTTTGGACAAGACAAACACACTTAATCTGAGTGAAATCAATGTTAAGGAAAAGAAAATTACAGTAGTCAAGCTTGAAGTGGACAATAAAGGTAGCAATGACAGAGGCAGTTTTTAAATCCATCATATGGCAAATATGGTGAATGTCATGGATATGGGTGAAACAGGTGCACAAGAGGTTGGAGATGTGATTTAAATATGTCAAAAGTGATGCCAAGATTACATACAGGCAAATTAGAGGTAAAAGTGAGAATGAAGTAATAAGTTAATATGTAAATAGAAGAGACGGATTTTCTTAATCTGATCTGTTACACCAGATGGTATTCGGTGAAGTAGAACTCTGAGATTAAATCGTTAAATATGCACACTTGGCAAATGAAACAAATTTTCACACAAATTTGCACTGTTGTTTAAATCTATTACGGTCGGATGGAAGACAAGAGTGCCACCAACAACGTTCTAGAAGACATTCTGCACTAGCTTTAGAAATAGCCTAGTTAAAACAAGGCTGCAGCTTACGCTCCACAACTTTCTAGGTTCTGAAAGAGATTTGCTTATCAAGCAGCTCATTTACAGTACAAAGTACACTGAAACTACCATGACAGCTCATTAGCTGTTTATGCTGGAGATAAATCATTTACCTGTCCTGACATAAGAGACTAATGGTCTGAAATCTCCCATTGTGGATTCAGAAATTCAGCTTAAAAACACCTGGACCAGTCTATCTGTTCCTATCTGTTCCTATCTGTTCCTATTACTGGCAATTAAACCCCATAAAACATTTTCATTATACAGCTGAAAACCTACTTGACCCAATGCGCCTTTATTGACCAATCGCATCATCCACTCAAGCCTAGGATTCATAATTCAGCCAATGTACATATTTGTGTTAACAAATGCTTACTTTCTTATATTAAAATAATTAAATTTTACTTACTCTCTGAAAGAATGGGTCATACATTGCTGCATATTTGCACTCTAGACGATGCACCTCTTCAAAAAACTGGCTCTCAATTTTATTATGCTCTGCCTGTAATTTCTTCAGTGCTTTAATTCGTCTTCTGATACATTTAGGTAGACTAAAAGCAAAACCAAGTGACAATTATATAATAATGCACAACGCAGATTCATGTGCAATAATTTAACTGTAAAGTCACAGTGATGATAAATGGGAAAAAATTTTAAAATTACATCAGTAAGTACATCACACCTTCAAATGCTAAATTCAGGTCAGAGCATCAATAACTGCATTTGTTCAGATGACAAAATCACACAATTCTTCAACACACTTTTCATAGTAAAATTCTGTTGAAATAAAACTAGTAGCACTGTCTAAATTAAAGATTTGTAACAGCTGTTGTTCAATGCCTTTGTCTGTGATATTTTTAACTATGCCATTGTGACATTAACCTGTTGCCCCTGAGGTGCAAATTTGTCACAGAAAAGCTTTTCACATGCAGTGCAGATCTGCAATATTGTAGGCACGCTTACTAAAACAGTTGGAAATTATGTAACCAGCAATCGCTGAATGTAAATAAGTGCAGCATTAATTACGGCGATAAATCAGCTACAATTTTCTGATTGGTAATTTGTACACATGTGGGACTGTTGAACAAATACTAGAGCGGAAACTCAACGATTTTCTCACAGTTTCTCACTAGTAATTGATTGCAATGGGTAACAAAAGCAATATTACATGTGTGATTTTCAGAGAATCAGACTCCGATGAAGACTTAGAGGCTTTGATACGGCTACTCATTGGGACAACAAAAGTTTTAGTATGATTAATGTCAGACTTCGCCAGCAAATCTGAGGATGAAATTTAGGATTGTAGTGATGCATCAGCTGATAAAAGAAATGGTTGAAAGATTTTAAGAATTGTGCTGGCCTGCTTGCTCACAAGGACAAGTCGACTGTGTGAAATTTGCTACTGAAACGAATCACTTTGCCGGTGAGTGAATTGCAAACAATGACCTAGGACCACATGCACAAGTTAACAGTAGATCTGATGTAACTGAGGGCAACATTCGGGCATTGCTGGCACTTACCTTCCTCATGCAAACGTCTGAAAGATTGATTGACGGAAATTAGTGTAAGACAGGACGTGAAAAAATAAGATTAAGAAATTTATCACAATCTGGGTAATCAACAAATTTCAGCCTTTTACCAGAAATATTGTCAGCAAAGAAGGTCTCTTGCATCTTGAAAGTTCTTGGTTAGCCAAGACCAGTGTCTTATTTTGTCAACTATGCCCAGGTCAAAAGTCTGATTCCACAAAATTCCATATGAACATTCCATATGAAATTCCATATGAACAGCAAGTAGCCACTTGCCACCTATTGATGACCAGTTACCAGAGTCTGCTGCAGGCCATTCCAGCCACCAACAAGTCGACTGATAGACATTTTTTACAGACATTACCTACACTATTTCTGGCAGCAAACCCTCACATGTGTTGTCTTTTAATTTTCTTAATTTTACTTTGTCATACTTGTTTTTGCAAAAATAGTACACTGCCAGAATGATGTCGTCAATTTTTTCTCTGCGGTAAAGGCATTCACTTTACCTTTCAGTCAGGATGGATGAATAATGTCCCTTAGAAACTCCAGGATCAAATCTATTGCTCTTGGTCATAAGTACCTTGTGCAGCAAGGTCATCATTAACCTTTTCAGGCACCCATGATACTCAAAGTATTTTCTTAAACTTTTCGTTTCAAGTGCCTTAATTCACATTTCAATCACTCCTTTAATTTGCCAACTTCCAGGAAGCCAGATCCATCCAGGTGGGTTTGAAGTTGCCAGCAAAGTACAAACAGCATTGTATTCACAGGACCACTTTTATTTATTTATTCTATAAATGCTCAAATCTAAGAAAGTAGTTCTCTAAGCAGAAGTGCTAAACTTATGGAAGAACACAGATTGCATATTAGCATCTAGACTGAGCACAAAGTAGCATAGCCAGCAAAAGGTATGCCTTGTGTGACATTGGTTATATACACTGTGTCCGGAAAAATTCCAAGGCTTTACGGTAAATATGAAAATAATTAGTAAACATTAATCGATTTTTAAAATTCCAAAAACAGTTTAATCCTGAAATATATAATTACCAACAAAATTCTTCGTAATTTATTAACGGCCCCCGTTTAAAATTACGTCACAGTGACGTATTTGAATTTTATATTTTGTAAAGAAAGTTGCTAGAAAAATGGCGTTCAGCGAGGAAGACAAAATTGTTATAAAATTTTTACGCCAAAACAACAATTATAGTGCAAATAATATTTCAGGATTAAACTGTTTTTGGAATTTTAAAAATCGATTAATGTTTACTAATTATTTCATATTTACCGTAAAGCCTTGGAATTTTTCCGGACACAGTGTAGAAGTCATTACAAGTCAGTTAGCATCAAGACCAAATTACGCCTGATGAGGGCCTTGGCTTGGCCGGTGGCGACATATGGGTGTGAGGCCTGGACATTAAAGAAGGAAGAGGAGAGACGCATTCAGGCTTTTGAAAACAAGTGCGTCAGAAAGTTACTGCGGATTGCTTGGACAAAGAAGATGACCAATGAACAGGTGTACCAACTGGCTGGGGTGCAAAACGAGCTGCTGGGTCACATTAAGGCCCGCAAGCTGCGTTATTTCGGGCACGTGATAAGACATCCTCAGGACACCATCGAGAGTAGTGTTATGATCGGTCTTGTTGAGGGGAACCGAGGCCACGAAAGGCCAAAGATAAGTTGGATTGACAACATCTCGGCATGGACTGGCTTGTCGGGAACCAGGTTGTTGGATGCTGCGCGCAATAGATGGCTTTGGTCGAAGACAATCCTATCATGTAGTCAACCGTCGCGACGCGACGATGACGAATTGACATGACATGACAGAATGGCTGATCCTTATCCCTGTAATCCTAAAAATGTATTAAATAAAGTACCTTTTTATATATTCTGATGGTGATGGTCCAAAGCTATCTTGTAATGCAGCAAGAACTTCAGGGCTTTTTAGAAGCTGCTTATCCACATCAGCTACAAACAGATAAATGACAAGCAAAAACCGACAATGCTTAAAAAGAACTAGAGGTACTGCACAATACCCAGAACACTGCCAATGGTCTAAATTTTGAAACCCCATTTGGTTGGCTTTTTGGGAAAATACCGTTTGAAATGAGACCTACCCTTGAACCCAACCACTGACTCATCAACGCTCAGATTCTTCCCTGGCTTGAAAAACTCTGAAAATCTAGAATTGAGGCAATCTACCAGAGGACGAACTTTACACAATGGGTCATAACTCAAAGCATCCCTTACAGAAGCCTGAGTACTGTCTGTCAAATAGAGGTACCTGATCTCCTATCATGGTCTCTGAAATCCAGGGATCATTAAGCAAGGTATCGGTTGACCAGTAGTCATGCAGCTGTGGTTCATCTTGAAGCCCATCACAGTGCTGATGCTGACAAATGCACGCAACTCTAGAGGAGAAGTATGGTTCCATTTTGTTCTGTGTGGGTTACCTGCCTTCTATGCAGCTGACCTACTTTGCTCTGCATACAGATTGGTTTGTTCAGCTAGCACAACAAAAAACTGCTATCAGAAAACAGTGAGAAAAGGTTCAAAAATGGTGCATCATGGGCTGGTCTGCCACAGATGCCTTTAAAAGGAACAGTTAGAAGCGAAACTGGAAAATCTGATACCTTTTCAGTCCATCTATCTCGCCCATGTCATTGCCATCCGATCCATCAGATCTGTGTTGCATTCCGACAGCATGTATCACATATTGTCGGAAACTCTGTCAGTGTCGGAATTTTCCTCACCCAAAACCACTTCATCTTTGTCGTTGGATGCACCAGATGTTTTCATCATTACACGAATCGAAAATTTCATCATCTGATGCTAATTCACCAAGCATTCGCCGAATTTCTTCATCCATAAGGCCACACCACGCCATCTTGGGTTAATTATATGTGTGATTTAAATGTCCAATTGGATTGGTTGATTTTTGCATTTATGACCCAATTCTAAAAATATTTTCCACTTATTTCTGTGTTTAATTACGTTATCTTGGCCTAAATGATGTGATGTTTCAAAAATATAACATCCACAATAGGCTGATTGCCATTTATGTAACAGTACACATCCAATGCACTTTATTCCACATTCGTCGTGACCCCTATAGTGCACTCTAGTTCGCACTCATCTGTATTGAGTTAAATGCATGTTGGCAGTTATATACTCAACAGTTTTAGTACAACAGTAGCTCTTTCCGGGACTGTTCTCCATCAACACCACCTTATTTTACTCAGTCTAACCAGTTACAAAGTTTCACAAATTACCTGGCTTTGGCTCCTCAGGTAATTCCTTTGTCATTGTAACCTCAGTTGTTTTTCTGAAACAAAGAATTTAAACAGTTAAATTATTAAATTTCTTTCTACAAGGTCATCTCATAAGAAACTCAACCCACACCAGATGCATTAAATTTCTGCAGCTAAGATGGCCATTTTTGCCTCTTGTTTCATTTTGATAGATTAGTTTGTCACATGAATCATATAATGACCGCAGAATTTTATATACTACAGAAGTAGGTGAATGATTCACAAGCTTGCAGACTCTGATTTGTCTCCTGAACTCAACACATGAAATGGTAGCAGAAGCACTGACAGCATAGTTTGAGGCAGTAACGCAGCCTCCTTGCAGCAGCAATATCAGAATTATGTGATGGTTGTGAAGCAACCCTGTCTAAGCAGGAATGTGCTAGTCTGGTATAGGGTTGTCGTTTAGAGTTGATTACAGCTGTAGGGCAAATTCGAATATTGTGTGAACTTTGGACAGGACAAAGGTAAGGATGTAAGATCCAAAGGTTGAAACATCTACCCTGTACTTTTTCACTTCTTCAATCATACTTCTTCACTGTCTTGAACACTGGTTTGGGATCTCAGATGCTGCTCTAAGCTGGTTTGCTTTTTATTTGCATCCTTGCATTCAATCTGTTAACTTGAAGGAATCCACCTCAACATTAGCTATTTGGGCCACAAGGCTTGGTACTTGGCCCACACCTTTTTGCTCTTTATACTATGCTGCTTGGTGCACTGCTCGCTCAACATTTGCTGAATTACCATTTTTATGCCAACAACGCTCAGCTTCTGACTGCTTTTGGAAGTTCCACTTCTTTTCCTTCTGTAAAGCTACTGTCAGAAGCATCTGCAGATACACAAAAATGGATGGCATTCAGTAAGTTCTGTTGAACCTCTCCAAACTAATTTCTTCTCATAAGCTCGTCAGCAGCTTCACAAATTTGACTGGTTAACTTTGAGTTTGAGCTTTGCTCTCATTTGAATGGATCAGTTGTCACTTGCACTAAGTCATCACATAATTTGAGCATCATATTTCTCTCATTCTAATAGGTCTTTCTTGCAGCATATTCAAGCCACTTGCAAATCTGTTCCTTTCATATAAAAATCATCCACAGAACAAGACCAAATGTACCTCAGAAAGTCCTGATTCCTGTAGATAATGCCCTAGTTTCTAGTTATCTTGCTATTGTAACTCACTCAGTCAAGGGTCGTTCCATGTCAAACCAACCAGGTGTACACCACACCATCTTGGATTTTAATGAAATTTTACATATTTTCTATCATCAGGATGTTTCCCTCCTTCTCAAATATATGGAAGGGCAAACATTGCTCAAAAGCTACTTAGTGCAGTTGTTTTGTATGCTGCCAGCCCAGATGGTGATGATATATAAATGTGTTTGTAATACCATGAGACTACGTCATATGAATACCGATGATACCAATCAATGCAAAAGAGAGTTGTTGATAAAGTTCAGCCGATATGACCTGCTGATGCATTTTGTAGCCCACGCTAGCCCACTGAAGAGTAATTTGTAATACCAAATTGTCAAAGTTGACAGTAAATGACATACCTGAATATTGGTACATGACTTTGCCTAATTGTGGTGCAAACTGCATGGTGATGTCTTGATCCTATTCCCAGAATCATGCCAGTGAAGTTCATGATTTTATCATATTTGCGAATTTTCTCAGAATTGATTCGAATTGATTCCACATGTTCATCATACCAAAGGCTAATTACCGAGCAAATTGCACGTTGGTGTCTTGACCCTATCTCCAGAACCATGACAGTGAAATTCATGACTTTATCGTATTCATAAACGTTTACTGCAGATTACCTGTGCTGTACTGTCAACATTCCCTCCTCAGACTAGACTGGAAGCGATTACACGTGCTCATCATACAAGCACTAATTTCAGCGCAAATTGCTCGTCGGTGTCTTGATCCTATCCTCAGAACCCTGTCAGTGATCAAGCTTATGATTTTATTGCATTTGTGAATTTTACTGCACCACAAGTCAACTGTTACACACCAAGGTAGCCTTAACCCTTTAAAGAATGCATACATTTTTTCACCTACCCCCTCATGACCTCACATTTTGGGCAAAAACGGCCAAAATAAAAAAATTGAACTTGTGATATCTCTGTCAATTTTTTACATGTGGACATAAGGTAAGCACCATTCTTTAGCATTTTATCTCCTCTTCCCATTCATCTGTCAAGTTTTTGAAAAAAGAAATTTTGGGGTACCCAAAGTTGCCCCAAACTATATCCCCAAAAATTTGCTATTTTAAGAGACAACATATGTTAACTGAGCAAAAAAATTGTACAGAAATTGTTGCCAGATGGAACTGAAAAGAAATTTTTTTAATATTTTCATAACTGAAAGAGATACAATTTTTTATCATTTAGACTGTTGTGGTAAAAACTGAAGAAATTTACAGGAGAAAGTAAAACATAATGAATTTATGATACACCTCTGTTGGTTTTTGACATGTAGACATATGGTAAGTACCATTCTTTAGTATTTTAACTTCTCTCCCCACTCATCTGTCAGGCTTTTTTGAAAAAAAAATGTTCTGGGTACCCAATGTAGCCCTAACTGTACCCCAAAAAAACTGCTATATTTTTATCTATTATACAATCTACATAAACATTTTAAGAGAAAACATATGTTAATTGAGCACAAAAAATGTGGAGAAATTGGTGCCAGATAAAATCTAAAAGAAATTTTAAAAATATTTTCATAACTGAAAGAGATACAATTTTTTAATATTTAGACTGTTGTCATAAAAACTGAAGAAAAGTACAGCAGAAAGTCTAAAAGTAAAACAATTTGAACTTCTGATAGCTCTGTCAGTGTTTGACATATAGACATAAGGTAAAATAATACCATTCTTTATCATTTTATCTTCTCTTCCAATCTATAAATTCTATTTCTCAACATATTTTCTGGGTGACCGAAAACTGACCCACAATTGCCGCAAGCATATAGATATAGATGCCATAGTCTAGCTATAGATGCCATTGTCAATCAAAACTCCACATCAATGTGCGACTCGTTCACCTCACATCACCAACAGACTCGTGTGATCCATCTGGCACATTTGTTTCATCAGAAGAATCACAACTTTCATCAATGAACGACTGTTCGTCTATAAATCGCAGAATTTCTTCTTCCAGTAAACAATGCTTCACCATTTTGGGAAATCTAAATATCCATTTTTAGCTACACGTTGGCCGATTTAAATGCCCATTTTGATTGGTTGTGTTTTATATACTGAGCTGTTTTCCAGGTATTCCGCTGATGTAATATACACTGTGTCCGGAAAAATTCCAAGGCTTTACGGTAAATATGAAAATAATTAGTAAACATTAATCGATTTTTAAAATTCCAAAAACAGTTTAATCCTGAAATATTAGTTGCACTATAATTGTTGTTTTGGCGTAAAAATTTTATAACAATTTTGTCTTCCTCGCTGAACGCCATTTTTCTAGCAACTTTCTTTACAAAATATAAAATTCAAATACGTCACTGTGACGTAATTTTAAACGGGGGCCGTTAATAAATTACAAAGAATTTTGTTGGTAATTATATATTTCAGGATTAAACTGTTTTTGGAATTTTAAAAATCGATTAATGTTTACTAATTATTTTCATATTTACCGTAAAGCCTTGGAATTTTTCCGGACACAGTGTAGATTAAAATTAAACCAATTTGCCTAAATGACATAGAATTGGTCAAAGAGCTGTTAGTCATTGACCTTCTCTAAATACATCAAGATTGTAAAGTCACATGCATGTCAAACATGCTACAGGTCATCAAAATACACCAATGTGCGATTAGCTATTGGTTAATAAAGAATATACTTACTTACTTACTTACTTAAGTCACAATGCCTACAATAATGCTGATACATGCATGTATATGTAGCGCAATCGACTGTGCAAGCCTGTCTCCCACATTAACCAATTCCAGCCTAACTTAAATTTTTGTCTGTGGTATTTCAAAGTTTGGACATTCATCTAGTTTTATGGAAGAAGAGCTGCATTGACTGCCCATCAAGGTGTGCTAAGCTTGAGATTCTACTGTTAATGCTTAATGGTGTGTTCAGCTCTTACACCTTTCCTCAGGGAATGGAGCATTTCAGAGCCATTTGTACCAAGCTGCAGATCCCTTCAATCCACAGTACAAGGCGACCTACTCTTTCCTCTTACTTGAACTGCCACAACAGCTGTGGTTGACCCATCATTCTGGAACAGGAAGCCAAGCAGCTATATCATGAGCTACTTGGCCTGCTCTATCTTTATTCTATCACCTGCTGGTAACCCATCTGTTCAAATGCGGTTTTGCATGACCAGGTCAAGAGCAACTTTGAAAAGACGCTACATAAACATGCAAATACGATTATAAATTATTGTGCCATAGGACAAACCACTTTACACTGAAAGCTTACCCTTCATTTTCTGCCATCTTTTTAACTTTTCTGCTAAACAAAGAAAATAAAACTTTTAGCACATCGCAAGTCTCAAGTACACAGATAGTTGTTAGCACGAGTACTGTTCTCAGATACACACAAGAAAAATATGAAACACTAATCCGTTTGTTACAGAAGTGCAGAACTCAAATTTCAAATCTGAATTTTAACTTTGCCATTGATTAAATGTTTGTTTCAATTAAATACTGCAACATATCTATAATTCGTACAATGACAGCTCATTAGATCCATCTGCAGTTTTTAAAACTATAAAGCATCCATTAACCATCTTGTTGAAAAACAAGTTACCTAAAAGACTCCCAATAAATAAGTGAGCAAATTGTAAGTGCTTCCCACAACATGCACAGCACCATAAAAACTATTTGTGAGTGTCATGACATATCATATCTGATGGATGGGGTGCTCATTCTAATCTGAAAAACGTAGAAGGTGGCATTTTCATGCATTTTGCTCTTGTGCATCAACGCAATTTCGTAGATCCAAAAGATGTTTAAGTACACAAACAACATGCGGAAAATATGTGGATGCATGCCAAACGCAAATGAAGAGACAACTTTATACAAATTGTGCTTTGTTTCCAATGCACCTGCAGGAGTTCACTTTGCAGAACACATTTCATGAGAACATTTTCTCAAATATTCTTATATATGCATTACACAAACTTACTCGATTTCGTAATTTTGTGATACCAATAGCAGTATTTTCACCAGAAAACATTGTGTCACTCTGTGATTTCTCCAATTATCCCGGGCAGCTGCTTCCTATCACCCTACTCAAAAACAATATGGCTACCACAGGCTGATAAAAATTTGAGCACTGACAATTCTTAAGTAAGTGAGTCATCCATAAATAACACACTTGTTAATGCCAATATTTTGTGGTCTGTGAGTTTTCATTTCACTTATTAACATAAAGAAAAGAATTTCGCAAACATGTACTATCAGGGTCTCCTCTGTCGGGCTTAACATTTGGACGTCGGCCACCGCACCGCTGCAGCGACGCAAGCACAACCAGCGGTTGTATGTTGTATGGGCGAGGTTTATATTATAGCATGGAAGTTTGTAGTTGCCGTATGTTGTCACTAAAATGAATATATAAGAGGTGACAGTGAGCATGATTTGCAAAGACCAGCTAAGCATTCTGACATATTTACAAAGTAAAAAATTATTAGAAGTTATGAGAACTTGTGACACCAGTGACGTCACAGAACCTTCCCTCCAGCGAAGCCACGCCCCTTAACGCCCGATATAACCCAGAATACATGGAACCCCGATACTACATGTTTGCCCAGAATTTTAAAACCGTTTTGTCTTGTTTGTTACACTTATTTATTTACTTTAGCCAGAGACAGCCCTCTATTTTCTCTCAATCTGTGATGGCCATATTGTTTATGAGTAGGACGATCACAAGCGGCCGATTCCACACCTTTACCTGAAGGTATTGTAGTAACTTTGTGATAGTCTGTTATTTACGAATTACTCGCTTAATTATTTATTGGGAGTCATTCCGGTACCTTGCAGCACTCTAATTTCTCTTACAGTTTTGGGTGGTCACATTGTTTATACATAAGTAAGGCGACCGCAGCGGCCGTTTCTTGAGGATTATCAAAAATCACATAACAAGATATAAGCAGGACTTCGTGACAAATACTTTTTGCTTTAACAGACAAGAATAGAAAAATAAACTAATTTATTCACCCATTCTATTATCTGTTCCTTAGCCATATCCGCCGATGTAACCAAGATTTCATTTGGGGATCACCGGGGGACACGCAGTTGTTGGGGCACTGCACAACCCTCGTAGCACCGACACTGATTTCAAGTTCAGCTATCGAAAACAAGTATCGCCCTAATTTTTTTAACTAAATGCCACGCGCTCGGTCTAAGACCCGCTGTAACTTTGCATAGACTGGACTGCAAGAATCATCGCCATCTTAAATAGCTTGTAATCAGCCTTATTACTTCAATTTTATAATTTTCAAACGAAGTATTCCACTTACTCGATCGATTGGCGTTTCTTCTAGCCTTTTTAGTTTATTTCACAACAGAAACCCGAAAACGATCCCTCAACTCCTGCAGGAAGTAAAGCTGGCCAATCAAACGATGAGCGTCGCTAAGAGCCAAGGACTACGAAGATGAGGCCTTAACGTACTTATGAAGCACTGTACATAGCGTCCTACGCGCTCCTTGAGGTGAAGAAGTAACTACGTGTATTGGATTGCAAATCAAAAGCAATCGAATTTTTTTTAACAATTCAATTTTCAAAAAACGTACTTGTGACAAATTATATCCTCTTTAGTTCTAGCTCTCCTCCCACTCTTCTTCTTATCATTATTCTTCCCAAGACTTATCATTATTCTGCAAGGTCATCTGATTGTCTTTCTCTGGTCATACCCTGAACTAGAACTCTTCTGGATAAACGGGCTTTTTGGTTGCTGGACCTAAATTTTGGAATTCCCTCCCTCAGTCGCTTTTTATTGTCATTTTGTTCTCAGCTTAAAACTTACCTTTTTCAAATGTTCAAATTGCTTATCCACCGTAGGCTGCCTCTCTGTCCTGTGGACTGACCTTGGATATTGACCTGATAGTGGCTTGGCTTTGGTGTGCCATCTGTTTCTCTCCGAATTGTTTAAACGAGTCTATAGATCATCGTCTTCGTGTGGTTAAACATCTAATCTCTTGTGCCTGAAGCCATCTAAGACGGAATTTATACTTATTGACCTAGGCAACTAGCTCAAGAAAATTTCTGACCCTTTTATCTCCCTCACCTTGACCCTGCCTCTGCGAAGGTCGCGGATATAGATAAAGCAAGACTGGTGATATAATCAGAAAAAGTGAGGTCGAAGAAGGGTCGAATATTACACCTAAATTGCGGACAGAAGACTTTGTATTACAGGTATGGGTCGAGACAGAGTCAGGCTGAGGGAAATGGAGGGGTCAGGAATTTTCTTAAGCTAGTCGCGTAGGCCAATAAGTAAGAATTAATTTTTAGATGGCTTCAGGCACAAGAGACTAGATGTCAGCCAGGAGGAGATTTGTTTGACCACATGAAGAAGATGATCTATAGACTCGTTGAAACAAATCGGAGAGAGAGATGAATAACTGGGTGTCGTCAGCGTACTGATGAGGGTCAACTGAGAACGCTTTAATGAGTAAACTGAGTGGGGGTATTGTAGAGGATAAACAGAAGAGGTCTGAGAACGGAGCCTTGCGGAACTCCACAAGTGAGCGGGCATGTTTGAGAAGAAGCTTCCGAGGCTTTAAGGGAGAAACAGCATGATGAGAAATAAGATTGTATCCAGAGGAGAGCAGTATCGGCAAAACCAAACGAGGCTGAAAGTCGCTGGAGTAAGATAT
Source organism: Norana najaformis (assembly GCA_964023275.1). Classification (NCBI taxonomy): domain Eukaryota; kingdom Metazoa; phylum Annelida; class Clitellata; order Crassiclitellata; family Hormogastridae; genus Norana; species Norana najaformis. Next base: position 22,088,462 of record OZ029923.1, read on the forward strand.
TGTTATCAATGGTGTCGAAGGCTGCTGAGATATCAAGAAGACAGAGGAAAGAAACCTCTTGATGGCAGAAACAAGCTTGTTGTAGAGAGATGCGAGCAGAGTTTCAGTTGACTGGCGTTTAGTAAAACCAGACTGGGGTGGGTTAAGGAGTGATTTGGAAGCTCTTGATCGTGCTATCACCAGGGTCTTTGAGAGAAAATTTGTAAGGTGATTCAAGACTGTTTTGGGCCCCCTCTTACGCGCCTTCACCCTTTTTTCGTCCCAATACCCATTATAATACAAAGTCTACAGTGCTACATATTTTGTTAATTGTTATACTACAATGCGACATTTGTTAGACAACAGTTCATGGTCTTATGTCAATGAGTGTCTTCACTTCAATCAGAAGTTGAAATGGAAGTATGAAGCCTCAATTAAAAGAAAAACTTGGGGAGCCACACCCACTGTCACCCAGCCACAAATAAGAATATGTTCATGTTTCAAAAAAACTTAATAGGCTTATTTACTTAACAAAGGAGCTTTGCTGGCCTTCTTTTCTGCGAAATTTTATATGACAGTATCAAAATCACATGTTTTGACTCAATACTCAGCCTGGCCAAATCCACAAGACGTTCTGGAGACATTGTAGACCTTAAAAATCCTTAATCAGCTTGAGTTTGTTAAATGATCTCTCTGCAGAGGCTACTGTTGCTGGAATTGTTAGCAGTATTCGTAAGCTGACACAAACATTTGGAAATAGCTCGGAAAGATTGTATTCTGTTAATAAGTTCAACAGGTCTAATGGCGTTAACTGTACATTTCCAAAATTTGCCCTATATACCGAGGTTAAATATAGCATTTCTGTTATGAAATCCTGAACATTAAGGTCAGCAGAACATTGCTTTGCTACAGCTAAAGCTTTTCCTTGCAGATCACTTGTAGACATGGTCAGATATTTCCAAAAGAAATCAAACTTTTCAGCCAACTGCTTAAGAGCACTGAAGCGGACATTTAATCCTGCTATAACATTATAGGTCTACCAAGACATAAACACAGACTTTCTGAAGTAGGCCTCTTCTGGCGATTCAGCTGTGTCATTCATTTCCATCAAATTGGCATCTGGTGTGTTGTCATCATGTGGCCTCGTCCTCTTGCGACTAACTCCGTCACGTCGACGAGAGAGTTTTATTTCTATGTTAAGGTTTGATGCAACCAGCTTGTCTTCTTTCCACATGCATTTCCAGTTGTTTCGGAGTTTTGTCAAATCTTCTACAAGTGTTTCAATGTTTGCTACTTCGACATCCAATGTGGGATCTCTGGCTTGAATGACCTTGTTACAGTTACCAATGCGAGCTAATATTTTGTACCATACAGCTGACATTAACAGTTTTTAAAACACACAAAAGGATACACATAGGATACTCCATGGACCACATTTCTTGTTTTGGCTGTGAAGTTTAGCTCTAGAAGGTCTTCCAATACTGATTTAATGCCAGGCAAGTGAACTGAAAAAAGGCATTACACTTTAGAACACGATCTGACCATCTCGTTTCAGACATACCATGAAGAGAACAACCAATGCGGTTTACCAATAATTCTCACCGTTTAGGGCTGGAACTAAACAAGATGTAGACAGTTTGAATTGTTCCAAAAAGGTTATTGCTTCAGGTATGCATTCAGCAGCATCATTCTCACACAAGTTGAAAAGTAGCTGCAGAGCACTGTTCTTGTATTTTTTCTTTTGCGCCGTTGTCTTTTCCTGCCATATTTGCATCATTGTCATAGGCTTGAGCTCTACAGTCATTGAGAGGAATAGCGTGTTCTTTCAAAGTATCAGTTATCTACTTAGCGATTTCTTCCCCTCGTTTGTTACTACAATCTGCAAACTTGAGAAAACTTGATGAGCGAAAACCTGGAGTCTGGAATAAGGCTAAAGGTCTCCAGCGAGTCCTCTGACTTCTCCAATACCCAAGAGCAAGGTGACACCCCCATTATTAGAAGAATAGCCTGAAGTTCTGAACAGAATCTATTTAATGTTACATTTTGTGGGCCCCAAGGGCCCTCCGGGTCCTGGAGCGATGAACCGGCTGCACCCCCTCTCATAGGCCCTGGCTATCACCAAAACTCCCAAACACTATCACATCATTCTTGTTATCAAATCACTTCGCTGGCTTAAAATACCAGAACATATGGAGTATGAAGTCCTCTCGCTTACTTATCGTAACCGTGATCCCAAAATTTCTACAGCGTCAACGAAAGCCACATCATGGGGACCAGCTTATTTTTATATGCGCTGTCAACACAAAATCGATAGTTAAAAAGGGTTCGGTTCCAGGTCAAGATCCAAAAGTCATGCAGAGAGACAGCGTGGGAGCTACGGTGGATGATGTTTGTGATTGGAGCGGAAAGAGATATAAGAAGGAGATGGGGAGTCAGGATAGGGTCTGTGAAAGGGTAATTTTTCAGTTTTGAGTTAAAGGCCAATGCAGAAATTGCAAGCGGTGGAGCATACATGAGCTTGTATGATAACACAATACAGTCTTCCCAACCCTTCTATTTTCGTCAATTATTTTCAATTCAACCACTCCGTTCAATCCGATCTTGTACTGTCCTGACACTTCTTCCTCCCGTCACCTCATCCTTAAAATTTGAAAATCGCTTCATAGCTGCTGCTCCACTCCTGGAATAAACTCCCTCCAGAATTACGACAATTATTTAGGCCCTAATCCATCATATAAATCCATCATATGTGGATAAAACAAAAACAATGGTATTTGGCAAGGAGACAATAGACATGGAAATTAAAGTGCAAGATGAGGTGATTGAAAATGTAAAGGAGTTTGTGTAGGCCTACTTAGGGAGTCTCATGACATGGAATAATGATTGTGCAAAAGACATCAAGGCAAGAATAGTAAAGGCAAAGGGAGTTATGGCAGGACTAAATAACATCTGGAAAAGCAGGAAAATCAGTCGCAAGACCAACTAAACGTCTTGAAAACATTGTGTTTAGCACAGCTCTGTATGCATGTGAGGCATGGACAATTAAGAAGACGGATAAAGATAAGATATTAGCATTTGAAATGTACTGCTATAGACGAATGTTACATCTGAATTGGACAATGAAGGTAACAAATACGGAGGTCCGAAGAAGACTGAGCATAAAAGAAGCTCTAATACAAGCAGTGGTGTATTGGTAAAAATAAAGGTGGGTATACGCCTTCCCCTCCCGACATGCCCCTCCCTCCCTAGGCCTCCCTCCCCTCCCCTTTTCTCCCTCCCTTTTATTAAAGTGACAAAGAGATTATTAACAGATTGCATACTTTTAAGTTTAAAGGTCAGTCAGGTAACAGATATCAGCAGACAGACTACAAAAGTTCCCACAGACTACGTCGTTCATCCAGTTCTGCAGAATCACGACTGCGTCGCTTCTTTGACTGTGCATCGGTCCCAGATCGATGAGACTGTAACCATGATGTGACGTAAGGTTCTGGTTTCCGGAGATTTAGTGGTGGCCCATTCAAGTTCACAAACATCAAGCTTGCAATATTTTGCACAAACAGAGTTAATCGGAGGTCAGTTGAGATGATGTTCTTCAGACTAAAACCGCGCTCGCATTCAGCTGTACTGCAAGGCAATGTTTTAAGGCAGCTGCTTAGACTTTTTAGTGCATCGGGAATTGCACTGTTGTCTTCAATGAAGTCACGCATTCCGCCAACTGCTTCTTGGGCATCTAAGTTAAAACGACGACACAAGCGACGGATTTCTTTCTCTCCATAACGCACGTCTGGTTCCTGCGGCCATATCTGAACATCTAGAATCAGACTGTCAGCCAATATTTGTGCATCTGCAGGGTCTGGGTCACAGAGTCGTTTACGCAAGTTATCCACAACGCTCTGAATGAATTGTTGCTTGTTGATTGAAACCAGCTTCGGGTGATTACTTAGTGCTACGCCGTGGAACTCCTTTCGGTCGACAGCATCCACAGCTTCAGCTATGTGCTCACCTGGATTGTCTTTGTATGAAGATATGACACGAACGGTGCGTTTTACAAGTCGATCTGCTTGATCTAATGTCATCGATTTTTTTCTGAAGTGACAAGCTAAGTAAAGACAACTCCTGCAGGATGTCATACATCAAACTGATGTCGTTCACGAATTGCACACTGCGTAATTTGTTTGCCAATCCCTTCATTTTCATTCTGGTTTGTTGGTCATAGTCACGATTGTCAGGATTAGATGCTGCTGGGAACATTGTGAACAACGCATTGTAGCAAATTCAAACGGCTCGAACGGGGCACAAACTGCTGGCAACCGAACGCATATCTAGGATGCGGCCGATGTGCAGAAACTGGACCTCCAGTTCTTTACAGGCTTCACTCAGTGCACGCTGATTCTTGTTTGACTGACTGAACAGACTGTAAATACAATCCAAAAAACACTTGAAGTGGTTGACAGCTGACTCGTCTTTCGTGGCGTCTGCAACAGCCAGCTCTATGCGGTGATTCGTGCAGTGCCAAGAGAAAAATGAAGGATACAAGGCACGAAGTCTAGTAGCGACCCCCGACTTCTTCCCAACCATTACACTTGCACCATCACTGACAAACGAGATCCAATTCTTCTGAAGGTACTCTTCCGGGAAACCAGTGCTTTTTAAACATTTCACCATCTGAGCAGCTACGAACTCTGAGGCCTGACTGTCTAGGTCAACTAAGTCAAGAAAGATAAAAATGGGATCACCACTATTTACGCTTACCTTAATGAAAACGACCATCACTGACTTGTGACTCAATGTTGTCGATTCGTCAATTAGAACTGACAGTTTGGAAGACGATGAAACTAAGTCTGCTACGATTCTCTTCCTCATTTCACTGATAATATGATTGATAAAGTTGGTCCCAGTAAAACGAGAGTGCAGGATAACACCTAAATCCACGCCATTCAGTTGTTGCAGATCAATTATTGTTTCGTGGCCTGTGAATGGTCGATTGCACTTGGCTAGGTAGTAGGCAGTACGAAACACAGTTTCTGTGCAGCGATCACTTCTTACTGCATGCTTAGCTAGCTGCTGTTCTAGCAACTTTTCCTGTTTGTTTTTTCGTGTTTCACAAGCAGCTAGGTGCGCCGCAGATGATACGTGTTTGTGAATTTTATTTCGAAGCAAGTTTAACCTGGTGCTTTTCCTAGTGCGCTGTCGCGGCCCGCGTTAATCTGGACCTCCAGTAGCGTATACCCGCGTATATCCTAATAAATTTCACTTTCTGGAGGTGAGCATACGCCACTTCTAAGAGTAAGAGGTAGGTATACGCCGTATACCCGCGTATACCCCCGAATACACCACTGAATACAAGTAATAATGAGAAGGAAATTACGCTTGTTTGGACATATATGCAGGATGGATGACAGTAGAAAAATAAAAAGCGTGATGATGGGAATTATGGACGGAAATGGGAGACGAGGAAGACCTAACAGGGAGTGGACAGATGATATAAGGGATTGGTGTAAACAAGGCTTGCACACCTTGATAAGAACAGCACAAGATCGGGAACTGTGGAGACAAGTGACAATGCATGCAGTGGACACCTACGGGCTCTCGGCCCATGGATCATGATGATGATGAATCCATCATATGAACTCACCAAGACCTCACCTCTTGCAATTTGTGCGCTGGTCTTTCATTCAAAATTAAAAACATTACTCTTCCAAGAACCTTATACTGATTCTTTCTCTTATCTCTGTCTCCGTTCCAACCTGAAACACCATCCGCCGTAGCCGTCTGACTGTCTGCCTGTCTGACTCCTGGCAATTGACCGGGAAACGAATTCTTTCTGTCTATGAATTCTGTTTTGACTGAGCGCCTGTGAATAAGCTAGTTCCCGCGACTTGGCTTTTCGCTGGGCGCTGTAGAAATCTCGAGCTTACGATTAACTCTGTAGGTTTACTATGAGATCCCAATTGCACAGTGGGCCTACGGTTTTAGAATGCGATGTTGGGCTTTTTCTGGGCTGCTCACATGAATGAAGACGCGTTGTGCGCAACAAGTTAACAACGCATGTAAGTGTGTAGTTAAGACCAAAGTTATAAATAACCTCCATGCTTTAAGACAGCAAAAGATTTGTGCGTTTTTGAATTAAGCGATCAATTGGTTTGTGTTCGCTAGGAGTAATTTGATATTGGGTAGTTACCGGAGCCCATTTGTAATGAGTAAACGCAAAGGATTATCAGATGAGAGTCCAAACTCAGGAATTGTAGAGTTTCTTATGGGTATGCTCAATTAATAAGTCGGAGCTAAAACATTTGAATGTTGTCAACAAAAGGCCTTTGCTAATGGATAACTTTTGTCCTACTGATAGAATCCTAATCGTAATTTCGAGATTTCTACAGCGCCCAACGAAAGCTAAGTCACAGGAACCAGCTTATTCACAGGCGGTCAATCAAAACAAAATCGATAGGCATGAAGAGTTCGATTCCAGGTCAAGATCCAAGAATCAGGCAGGCAGACAATCAGACGGCTAAGGTGGGCGGTGTTTGGAATTGAAGTTGCAGGATAGATAAGGGGAAGAAGAGAAATTGGGAACTGCGATAGAGGAATGTTTTCTTTGTTGAGTGGAAGATCTGTGCAGAGATTGCAAGGAGCGAAGTGATGGTGAGTTTTGTAAGATCAGATAATTCTTATAATTCTGGCAGAAGTTTATTTCAGAGGGCTGGAGCAGCTATGGCTATGGAGCGATTTCCAAATTTTGAGAATGAGGTGACGGAAGGGTGGAGAAGTGGTCAGGCAGAAGAGGAGCGGGTTGAACGGAGTGGTTGAATCGTAAATAACTGGTGAAGATTGGAGGGTTGGGAGGATTTAAGTGTGTTATAGGTGATAGGACTTTGTACACTCTTCATTCAGGTAGTTTAAGCCAGTGAGGTAATTTCAGAACAGGAGTGATGTGATGGGGTTTGTGAGTTTTGGTGACAGCATGAGCAAGAGCATTCTGGATTGCTTGAAGGCAGTTTATCTGGGTTGTGTCAGTATTCAGGAAAAGTGAATTAAAGTAGTCAAGTTTTGCATGGACTATGAATGTGGCGATGATAGATGCAGTTTTGAAGTGGGGTGCATTTTGCGAAGGTCACAGGTATGATAAAACAAGAGGTGGAAGATGGGGAGATGATCAGAAAAGGTGAGGTTTTGGTAAAATATTAGACCTAAATTGTGGAAGGAGAGTTAGTTTTAAAGGTATGGGTGGAGGCAGAGTCCAGATTGAGGGATATAGAGGGGTTGGGAATTTTCTTAAGCTGGTCGCTTAGGCCAGTAAGTATGAATCCTGCTTTAGATGGGTTCAGGCACAAGAGTTTAGATGTCATCCAGGAGGAGATTTGTTTAACCACATGAAGAAGATGATCTATAGAGTTGTTGAAAACATTCGGAGAGAAAGAGATGAATAACTGGGTGTCGTCAACGTACAGCATACAAATGAGGATGCTTTAATGAGTGAAAAGGTCGTTAGTTCAAAAGGATTTCTTTGTCAAGTGATGGTTTCTTGAGATATGGGGTAACAACAGAGTGTTTGAAAAGAAGGGGGAAGTTACCAGTACACAAGGAGAGGTATTTTGGTAACAACTGGAACACGAACAGAGGCTCAGGCTTTCAGTAAGGAGGTGGGGATAGGGTCAAGTTCACAATGTTTGTTAGGAAGCAAGTTTAATGGATGTAACATATCATACTCTGAAGTGGATTGAAAGACAGATAATGAGGATCGAAGTGGTGAGGGTGGGAGTCATGAGTGGGGGAGGGAGCATCAGCAGGTGTGTTATTGGTGGTTTTGGGAAGGAGAGATTGAAGAGAAAGACGGAGAGAGTACTAATTTTGTTTGAAAAGAAAAAACAGAACGAGTCAGCTTTTGAACAAGGCGGAAAAGATTTGGGAAGTGGGGTGGAGGAGTTCCAAAGAAGGAGTTGGTTTATGGTTTCCAGAGAAGGTGAGGGCTAGAGGATCTGGAAAGAACTAGTGAGGAATAAAAACTCTTTTTATTTGCACTGAGAAGGTGATGTTATTTATTTGTGGCAGATTTAAGGGCAGAGGGTTGAGGATCCCTGGTGCATTTGTAAACGCCTTCAAGAATGCCTAACATAGAATAATTTTATCACTACACAGTAGCTAATCTAGAATAATTAGTCTTGTACAGCATGTTTATACAGCATCTCCAGGCCAACAAAAATCAATACCTTGCTGGACGTGCATATATATCTTCTTCAGACAAAGGGTTAAGGTCCTGTATGTGAACTGTGCTAGCCCAAGATTCAAATCTCTTAAATATAGCCACAATCAGTATGCGAACCGGCATCCTTTGACTTAGAGCTGCCTTGACACACACACTAACCAATGTAGCTAGAAGTGTAAATGTAATTCTCCAAAATTTCTCAGTGCCACAAAACAGCCATGTCAGGGAGACCAGCTTATTCGCCAGTGGTGTATCAAATTAAATCTGCAAGAACCAGGTTGTTTGGTCGGTTTCAGGGTAAACCTAGAGAAACGGCCACCTGTAGTCACCCTACTTGTAAACAATATGGCTACCCCAGACTGTAAGCAAAAATTAGAGCATAAGTGATGTAAGTAATCCATAAGTGGTTCCCTTAGATACAGAGCATGGAAGTGTGCCAAACACAAATTGGCACAAGTTGCGGTTTGTTTCCAGTATATCTGCAGGAGTTTGTCTTGTGAAATGCATTTCATGAGAACTTTTTCTCAGACATTTTTAAATGCATCAGAGAAAACTTATCCAATTTATAAATTAATATATACCAATAGCAGTACTTAAAAAAATGTTATGTTACTTTGCAATTTCATCACTTATTGACACAAATAAAGTAGTGTAATGACTGTTACTTATGAGTTACTCACTTATTTATTGGGACTCCTTCCAGTAGCTTGCAATGCTCTAATTTCTCTTGGAGTCTGGGGTGGCCCTATTGTTTATGAGCAGGGCGATCACAAGCGGCTGTTTCTCCATGATTACGAAGAACTTTTTCAAAATACTTGTATCTCAGAAATTTACCACATTCCTTAATTTATTTTCCAAATCTTGTGAGGTGCATCTAATTTGCTGTTGTATGTCTGTTTTGCTGTTACCATATTGATTTATTTGACTTCTGAAGTAGGTGATGATGACTATTTCTACCCGTGGTTAAGAATGATCCTGCAGGAATTAAAACTACCTTACATTGGGCTGCCAGTGCAACGACTGCTCCTGCAGCACAGATGGTATGGTTCAGCAAGTGTCTACAACAGTTACATCCCAAGCAAGATTCCTGCCTGCCACTTCGATCCTTATTATCTGTAAGGGTGGCACCATCTGGGCACTTTCTGTTAGACCTTATGATCCATTTGGCTCCTTAGAAGAGTTGACTTCTTTTTATTATTATTATTATTTATTATTATGATTATTATTTAAAATTTTTAACACACATTACATCATTGCATAAGTGATGCATATCAAGCCATGTAGCTGATTCTTTGACTTGGAAGAAAAATAATTTTGTAGAACTTGCCAACTATGAGAAGAATGTTACTCGCCAGATGCACAAATACAACGCATATCGGAAGGCAGCGGGAACGATTTTAAAGCATCCTTTGAAGATTGGCAGTGGTGCTGAGGCCAAGAAGTTGGTATGCATCTCATTTGCTTGCAACAGGTTTGGTAAATTCAGATTTGTTTGTTCTTATAAATTGATTATTTAAAACGTAAAAGTATTCCACATTAAAGAGAAGTTAATTTCATTAAGAGTTTTTCGTCGTCCAATGGGACAAATACTTTAAACTTATAATAGGGAAATTGCTATTGTAGTCTTTCAGAAACAGTTTAAAAAATTTCTTACTTGGTGATTATGAAATCGATTTATTAAAGTCTCAGGAGCACCTTTTAACTAGTGTTATATGCTAGACTTAAAAATTCAAGACCAAGACAAGATCAGCTTAGTGGGATACCAAGACTGAGACCAAGACAGAGACTGTAGGGTGCCAAGATGGAAACCGAGACCAAGATACGAGGTCCAAGACAGTCCAGTGTGAATGAGGCTACTAACAATTGAATCCAAAAGGTGGAAAAGAATAAACAGTGAACAGTTACTGGCTTCCCATTTGAGAGTGCATTCTGTTTAAAATTCTGGTCCTTGTGCGCAGCTGCCTTGCTGACCGTACTTCGATTTACCTAAGGGGACTTGGTGTCCCTGTTTCTACTGTCCCTGTTTGCCAACTGCTGCGATCGGCTGTTCAGGGAAGCCTGGTGGTTTGCACTACCACCGCACAGCGGCGCAACTTGTTGGCTCTGCTTCATGGAATGACCTGTCTGGTGACCTTCGGCAGGAATTCATCTTTCTCTTTTCCGCAAGCATTTGAAGACCATATTGATCCCCATTAGTTCTGGGACGTCGGGCCAGGAGCATCTATGATGAATTGTATCTTGAAACGGCACTTAATAAGTTTCTGATTACAACTACAGTTACAATTATGTACTGTATTATAAACTGATACCTGTACATCTAAATTGATGCCCAAGTTGCCTGACATCATGTCGAAGACTCCATCGAACCAAGGTTGTAGAAGGTCTCTGGCAGGTCCTGATGGTTTGGAGTGGCAGGAGACGGTCATTCAGAGAGCACATAGTAGACTTGTAGGTCATAAATAGTTCCTCAGAAGTGAACCCCACCAGGAATGACAAATCCCAAAGAAGGGGCCATTCACCTAGCCAGTCAGGAAGGCCCCATGGTCCAGGCTTCTCCAGCCCTGGACAGATCTGATCGCGAAGACTGGTTGAGCATGAAGGTGGGGTGTCGTAAAAGTGAGGAGGCCGTGTCTCCTCAAAGGTAAGGAGACATAGCCTCACCTTTACCTATACTTCCCAAGAGAAATTAGCTAAAAACTGTTTATTGTAGGATGGTGTAGGAGACAAAATTGCTAAAAAAATTGATGAATTCCTTGCAACTGGAAAACTGGAGAAACTGGAGAAGGTCAGGTTCTTCTTGTAACTATTTTACAATTTACAGGCTCCCACAGCAGTAAGCAGAAAATAGTCTTTGAGCTGCTGTCTGTTTTAAACCCCTGAATAGTTTGACATTATATTTCATATATGGCATAAAGTGAGAATGTATTACTTAGAAAATATTGGGCACAGCTGTGAATAAGGTTTAGTTTTTCTTTGAAAATAATAAGTTACAGTTATTAGTTGCATTTCAGGAAAATCTTGTTAATTCCAAAAAGTAGTTTTGTTTTGTTGTAGGTAATTGGTATTAGTAGAATGAAACTTTCTAAACCCTGAGGTTGTCTGGGTAGGAGGGAAGCTTAAAGGATGGCAAAGCAATGGCCTGTTTCTGAGAAGTAGGAATGCTTCCCCTCACCTGAAGCAGTATTACATAAAATGACAAAAATTTGTCCACAAAAAGTCCTTAATAAGAAATGGTGAGCGGTTTGAACTCACATGACCTTAAAGGCAGCAATAGCAGCAGTTGATGCAGGTCTGCGATGGAAATCGGCTGCAATTGTGACATCCTGCAGTCAGTCGGATGGAAGGTCAGGTGGTTTGAGTATCTTCGGTTGAATGCCGGATTGAGTCAATCTTTTGATGCATGAAATCCAGATAGTCTGTTGCTGTGAATGACATTTGTGTGGATCTTCACATTGCAGTAGCTACAATGGCCAAGGATGCTGGAGAGCAGTGACCGTTTGCATGTAGTTTGCAGAGATAGGGAAAGACACATGCTGCCAATTATTAATACAGTAATAAAAAATTTGGAAATGTGGTAATTTTAGCAGAGGATTACTGATTGGGTGAGGCTAACCTTCAATGATGTCATGCACAAAGAGTGGTAAAAAACTTATGTCGCAATTAACGAGTCATTTAAGGCAGCTCTACATCATGGTAGACTTGTTGGACGATGTATTGGCTTTGCTAATTGTAACTGTAATTAGTCACATCTATCGCGCTGTTGTCTAATGCGCAAGACATCAATCGATGGCACACCTAAGCCAAAACTGCATACAGGTCAATATTCGAAAGGTCAGATAAACTGCACAGGCTAGTTGTTTCAATCGAATTTGAAACTGTTCTTTTAAAACAGCAGTTCTAAAGTGTGTTATAGCTTAAATTTATGCTCTTTAGAAAGTTTTAATGATTTACTGTGTATTTAGTTATTTTATTATATGCACATTTTTATTTATATTTTTAAAAAGAAGTCATTAGGGTTACATAAGGGCACTTTAAACCCATGTAAGGAAAAATAGACTTTTACAGAAACTTGTAATATGCAGATTCTGAGATTTTCAGTGTATTTCAGTAGATTCCGAGATTTTCTGCGTATTTCAGTAGCACACATTTTATTATCACACAGTTCTGACAGCTTGACTCCTGTCATACACGCATTACTAGACTTTTACTGTATATTTTTGCAGATGGAATCAGTCTTACACTTCAGCAGTCAGACCATTCCTTGTCAATAATGCATCTTAATTGTGGGAGCCTATTACATAGGCTATCAGATGTAATCATGCTACTATTTAAGTCCTGCATAACTGTCAGACTGTAACAGAAACCTGGGTGGACAATGATGCGTCCGAAACTATCTTCAAACCTGAATATGTATTTATATGTAAATGTATAAATAATGGAAGAGGAGGAAGTGTTGGGTTTTTTATTGAAACTGGTATTGAATTTCATTCAATAGAAACTGAATGGTGATGTAATCATGCTACTATTTAAGTCCTGCATAACTGTCAGACTGTAACAGAAACCTGGGTGGACAATGATGCGTCCGAAACTATCTTCAAACCTGAATATGCATTTATATGTAAATGTATAAATAATGGAAGAGGAGGAAGTGTTGGGTTTTTTATTGAAACTGGTATTGAATTTCATTCAATAGAAACTGAATGGTAACCTTTAAAAAGTACTTCCTGTTATCAAGTGTAGGGATTAAATAACTTTTTCTTGTACCAGCTAAGAAGGAGAAGAAGATTGGAATCTGTTTTCTCACAATAAAAACAATTTGTGGTACATGTTATACGTATAAGTATTTGTTTTTAGTATAATATTTGCAAAGTAATTCACTTTGGTGAATTTTTAGATTCGAGCAGATGATACCAATGTTGCCATTACTGAACTAACAAAAGTCACTGGCATTGGGTAAGTAGCTGTCATTCTTAAATCCTTGAATATCTTGGCGCTCATCTGTGATGCCTGTGTTTATTTTTAAGTTTTTTCTACAAGTAAATTGTTGGAATCGTGATCCTTACTCACTGTCCTGATACTTGGGATAGCCTAGTGATAAATTGTACTACAGCTCATGATTTTTATTCCAGTTGGTAATGTTTTATTGTTTTTTAATCCACTTGTTATATTATTCCCTGTCAGTGACCATGTGGCCCACGTGGTTTTGTGGTACTTGACGCCGATGAACTAGCGAGTTGCACCTCAGCTTAGTATATACCCTGGCAAACTCAACAGCTACTATTTTATTTCAAGATACAGAAACCAACCTGAAGCACGTTGCTTTCAAAACAGAAGCCTCCATCTTCTGGCTGCTGTCACTGTTGAAACCTGGCATGAAGCCAGCAACTCCTTGTCAGTTATCCTGTCAATGGCTTTTTCTGTATTAAGCAACTGCAGCCTTTCAGCTCCAGCAAGAACCTCCTGTTTGATGGAATATGTGTATTTTTTGTATAATCCACCACAACGAAGAACAATTTTAACAACAGTATGTAAAATTTCAAGCCATTTTCTTGAGATTAAAGAAGAATAAATGTAAACATAAACACAGATCTGCATTGAAATTTTTCTATGTTCATCTGCATAGATTTAGAGTTACACTAACGCTTATGGGAGACCTAAATATTATTATAATAACGCTATAACAATATGCTGTATCAGCTCTCTTTTCTGGATTTCTTATTCTGACCAATTCACGTGCCCACAAAGTACCAGATGAATAATTATTACCATTTAAATATACTGATGAGTTCGTGAGCTAAGATAAGTAGCAAACCAATTTAGGGCAGTGCCCAGAAACATCTAACCAGTGCTGGAGACAATGTGTAAGAAGAGAATGATCCTCATAATCAAAAGCAGCAGATGAGTCAAGAAGAACGATAACTGTTGCCCTACCCTTATCCATGGAGCACATGATATCATGTGGGTGCAGTGCTTTCATGTTTTGGCTTTGTAGAAAAAAGTTTAGAGTTCGTGAGTCTGGTACTGCACAAATTGTGCAATGCTTTATAAAAACGGAGTCGACTTATTTGGACAATACCACTATAATTTCTTAACACAAAGGCATGACTATTCCTTATCCCATGTTAGCATTACAGATAAACCTCTAAATGCCTTTTAACTTTTTAGGAATTGTACTTTGAATATTATTATTATTATTTTGCATTCATTACGCGCACAAGTTCAGGAAATCTGAATCTGAGACATGAAGAAATTGTGAGCGAAAGATTTGCTCAAGGTCCCTACACAGTAACCATTTAAGAAAAGGCTCGAACCTGTACTCTAACATAACATAAATGAAGATTTATAAAGCACAACTTGAAGAACAAACTCATCAGTAGCACTCTCGACCAGTCAGAAAAGACCCACGGTCAAACAGGACAGATTTCAAGCGCTTGCAGAACAAAGAAGGTGACAGGCTGATTAGCTCCTTTCTAGTCTTGTAAGGAAGCTTGTTCCATGATGCAGGACCAACTAAAGCAAAGGTTCTGTGCTGGGTAGTAGAGGTCTGACCCTAAGGGACAACAAGGGCTCTGTGACTAGCCATTACAAGCCAAGGTAAATTCAGGTCTGGCAGCAATTCATACAAGCTCTATCCATTTGGCCACTGTGAAGAAATCCATTCTCAAAGAAAACAACTGCCAGCATCTAGCTGTCCAGCAGATGATATCAAGGTAAAACTGTCTTTCAGTGGAACACTGTCAAAAGCATGGACTTTCCAAGAGGGGCCATTGTAAGTGCCTTTCCTGTAGATTGAAGACAGCACAACTGATTACTGGGCTAAATGTTGGGGAACACAGTTTGGAGAACTTTCCAGTGGACCAGCTTGTTTGGCACCTGTTCGTGCGCAATTCACGGAATTTGTAAGGATTGGTACTGGGATCATTTCCAACTGTTGGCATCAGTTATCCTATGGACAATATAATAGAAGGCAAATTATGAACCTTCATCAGATCCAGAGTTCTCTGACTGTCACAATGATGGCTGTGTGGATGGATGATGCAAAATAAACCAAGAAGACCATTAATTGTTTGGTGATAATTAGGATGGCTATGATGGTTGTTTTCAAATAAAAAGGGCATGCTACACATCTCAAAAGGTAGTATAATTTCTGTTCAGTTAATGCTATTGCTGTATTTCCATTACTCTGAATGACTTCTGGCTTGATTTTCAAACCGGAGGCAAATACGCAAGGGTCATTCCATGTCAAATCATCCAGAGGTGTACACCACACTATCTTGGATTTTCATGGAAATTGGCACACATGTTCTACTAACAGATATAAGGAATTTCTGAAGATTTTACTTGATTATCTCAAAAACTGTTGGAATTACAGAAGTTTAAACTTTTTTGCCGTTTCGCGACTTCGCTAAAAATTGAACGATTGACGAACTTTGACTTGGTATAAATCCAGAAGTAATAAAGATAGAAGCCTTTAATTTGCAGCTTTTTATCAATTTCTTGTGCTGATTATAAAAATACAATTATCATTATAGTGTGCCTCCAACCCTTTCAAAGATATGGAAAGGCAAACATTGCTCAAAAGCTAATTATCGCAGTTGTTTGGTTGCCAAGATGGTGATGATATATAAATATGTTTGTAATAGCATGAGACTATGCGATATAAATACTGATCTATGAGAAAGAGAGTTGTTGAAAAAGTTCAGTAGATCTAGCTTGGTGATGCATTTTGTAGTCCACACTAGCCCGTTTTAGGGTATTTCGTAACACCAAAATGTCAGTGTTGACAGTAAATGACATGGTTGAAATTTGGTACATGAATTCATCATAACAAGGGCAAATTGTGGTGCAAATTGCATGTTGGGGTCTTGATCCTAACCCCCAGAACCGCGTCAGTGAAGTTCGTGATTTTATCATATTTGCGAACTTTTACTGATAAAATTTTATTGTATTTGTGAACTTTGACAGTAAATGACATAGTTAAAATCTGGCGCATGAATTCACCATAACAAGGGCTAATTGTGGTGTAAAGTGCATGTTGGGGTATTGATCCTAACCCCTAGAGCCACATTGTAATTGTAATTTGAGATTTATAAAGCGCCTCTTAGAGGATAAACTCAACAGAGGTGCTTCTGACCCAAAGGAAAAATCACTGTTAAACAGTACAGTCTTCAGGCGCCTGTGGAACACTGAGGGGGGAGAGAAAGGAGCTCAAGTTGCAATTATCGAGGGAGACGATTCCAGCAAGTGGGACCAACGTAGGCGAAGCTTCTGGACTGGGCAGTAGCGGTGCGCTTTCGAGGGACAAACAGGAGATCCTGAGTGGCCGAACGAAGGGTGCTACAGCCTGGCAACGAGGAGACCAAAGTGCAGAAGTCAATGAGGTAAAGGGGAGCAGAGCCAACAACACAATTGCACATG
This sequence comes from Norana najaformis, assembly GCA_964023275.1. Taxonomy (NCBI): domain Eukaryota; kingdom Metazoa; phylum Annelida; class Clitellata; order Crassiclitellata; family Hormogastridae; genus Norana; species Norana najaformis. The sequence goes on from OZ029923.1 coordinate 22,105,062, forward strand.
AGAAAGAGGATCTTAAAGTGGACACGCTGCTGGACGGGGAGCCAGTGAAGAGTGTCATGAATATAAGACGAGATGTGGCCATATTTTGGAATGCCCCAATGAGACAAGCAGCAGAGTTAAGCGCAGATTGCAGCTTTGCAGTGTTGGCTAGCGATAGGCCGGTGAAGATGGCATTACCAAAGTCAACCCTAGTGCAAATGAGGGCATGGACAAGAGTGGAGATAGCGTGGAAGGAAAGAGTACGTCAGTGAAGTTCGTGATTTTATCATATTCACGAACTTTTACTGCAGATTACCTTTGCTGTAGTGTCATGATGCCCTTTCAGAATTGAGTGGAATTGATTGAAAATGGTGCAGATTAAAAAGATTAGATTGGTGCAAATGCCACTTTAATGCCTGGTTGCTTTCCACTGAATCATCTGAAGAAATTATACCCGTAAGCTTTTTGCCACATGACAAATCGTTCAGTGGAGTTCTGGATGCTAACAAAGTGCTGTAAGCATGAGGCTGTTCAACAGTTTGAAAGCAAAATCATCCATTATGCAGATTTTTAGAACTATGTACAACTGATACACTCAGCTTTGGAGTTAAAGAGATGATTACTGATTCATTGTAAATATTTGACATTGAATGGCTTTTAAAAAAATCCAGCCACAGATAACCACAACTTTTATAGAAAATAGTGCATTATTTACAGAAAAATCAATAAAGCACCTTATGTACTAGGCAGCAACCTCACAGTTCATGGAAAAAAAACTCAAAGTTCAAGTCATTCGAATCTTCAAGATAAATTTAAGTGTTCAAGCCTTGGTGAACTGATTGCTGGCAGTTTTCAAAAACTTCATCATTATATTTGTATTGTTTAGCACTACTGCCACCTAGCAGTGTGCTGTTGCATATGACAGTGAAGGGGTTCATAGGATTTGATCTTTTTTTAGATAGAACACACATTTGAGTATTTGGGCCTAATTTAGTGCCTTGGGCTGTATTAATGGCATAGTTTTCAGTTCAACATTCTACATTGATGATTATCTTTTCATCTGACATGTTAAAGCAAGGCATTTCCAACAAGGCATATTTTCCAGTTGAACTGGAACCTAGCGTGTAGCAGAAAAAAAATGGTAATTGAATCACCTGATTATGATGTTTTGATGTTGTCAGGCCTGCAGCTGCACAGAAGCTGGTCAGTGAAGGAATAAAGAACATAGCAGGTAAGGTCATCAGATTTGAATTGTAATTGCCATGTACTATGCATAGTCACTGCTAAATGAAACTGATAATCACACTATGGTTCATAACCCTAAGGTCAATGACTATATTTTTTATAATTGTAAATTTTGAAACTTTATATAGTGCCACTTCAAGAAAAACTCATCAGAGGCAGTCCTGACCTGTCAAGACAAAACCACGATTGAACTGAATGGTGTTCAACCATTTATTTCCACAAAGAGGACAGAGAGGCCAAGGTGCTCATGCTACAGGTTGCTAGGCAACTTACTGCAGAAAGATGGACCCACCAGAGCGAAAGTTCATGCTAGACTGTGGAAGTGGAGGCCAGCATGACAACTAGTTAACCTTGCACAGCAGAATAAGGAAATCTACGGCCAGAAAAGGATGAGACCAAGATGCATATCACCCTGAGATAAGATGGAGCACAGCCTGCAAGGTAATTTCACATAAGCATTAAAATCTTAAACTCAGTGCATTGTTGCATAGGTAACCAGTGAAGTTCCTCCCACATGAAACTGGATATATGCCTAAACCTAGGTATACACCACCAATAATCAAACTGCAGCATATAAAACAGATTGTAATTGAAAGAGTGAGGCCTGCACAGATGGCACTGCCGTAGTTGACTGTTGCAGATGAATGCGTGCATCAGACTTTAGTTGTAAGCAAGTGATGCATTGTAATGCAAATCTGACTCAGATGGTTAAAACGCATTCAACACACATTCTTTGTGTGCGTACATACTCCAACAAAGTCCAGAGTTTATCGGAATGTGTATGCATATATGTACCTGCTAATTTATATAGACTCAAAGACAGACTAGTGCCTTTTAAGAATATCTCAAAGGCACTGAAACATGGTTATCTAACAGATCTGTAAAGGTGTGACTTAATTAGGATAGACTGAAATTGTGTTTTATGCTGTCTGTGGTGCACAGTACATATGTTCAGTTTAAGATTGTTCCAGAAGGAGCATATTGATTGGGGCAGGGAGGCAGTCTACTTGGTATTAAATGTTGTCGTGTTTTGATATAAATTATGTTTATTTTTAAACAGTTACATTATCAATTTTACATTGAATTTATTAAGCTAGTTAAATATATGCTTTCTGCTGTGATAGAATAAGTTTTCACCTATTTATTTCTCACCTAATTTGTTTTTGTGTTATTTTATTTGGCTGTCTTGGCACATAACACATAGTGTATTGTCTTTGGTTGTATCTGTGTGTCTTGCCTGCCATTCAGCTTTGTTCTGTGGCTGGCACATTTTAGCTTTCTGTGCTCATGAATCTCCAATGAGCTGAAGATTCTATTCTTTCCTTACTAATTTTGGGTTGCGTCTTTATACTTTCATGAAGTTTGAATCACTTGATGGTTGGGTCTTCTTAATGTGTGCCACCGGGTTATATTACTGTGGACAATTCCTGTCTTAAGAACTGGAGTTTAGAGAAGTTACTATGTCTTGGATTTTTGGATCCTTCTCCTGTGTATTGTTTGTATGTATCTGAACTTTTTTAAAGCACATTTAGGCATCCCTCAGTTGGGAATAGGCAAATTCATTCAGTCTTGTGACAAATTTGCTTAGGCCCTATCTATTGCTATTCCATAAAAATTGAAATTTGTCATCCATTTCAGGAACACGATCTGGCACACTGATTAAATCCTCACTGACACTTAATTTTTTTATTCTTAGACTTCAGATAGTTGATGTTGAGGTAAATTCAGTTCCAGAAGCAATTCATACATAGCCTCAGTTTGAGTCTGCTTAACAGCTATTCATTGACCACTAAAGGTTTCTGTCTTGGGTTTAGTATTTACTATTGATTCTCCTAGAACATCTACTGCCTGTCATTCATTGCCCTGGTACTTGTTTCACCTGCTTATTTTGGCTGGTGATTTTGAAACAAATACAAGACAAGTCAGGCTTCAAACCTGAACATTGGCCAATTAAAAGTGTGTTTTCTTCAGTATAAATCAGAGCTCTAAATAATTTTCATTGTGACCTTTCCTTACATATATCTTTGGACTTAATGAGACTTGGCTTTAACCTAATGATACACTGGCATTTCTGACCTTACTGCTTCAACTTTCTCTGTTGTAATGCACCTCGGTGCATTAGTGAATGTGGGGGACTTGCTTTCCCTTTAAAGTCATAGGTTCACTTTACCTATTCTGATGACCAAATCATTTGAAGTCCTTGCTGCATCCCTCAGTTCTGGCATCAAATAGGTATTGTTAGTAATCATTTATAATTGACCATCCCTCTCTTTGATTGACTTTTTGGGTGAATTGCAGTAACTACTTCAATATTTGATCACCTCTCCATCTGAAATAGTTATTATGGGTCATTTTATATTCATGTTGATGCAGCTAGTCATTGCTTCTCAGCATTTCTTGATATTTTGGAAGGGTTTGACATGAAACAGCTCATTGCCTTTCCTGCGAATAATGGAGGCCATACTCTGAATCTCTTGATAACTCGCTTTGATGCACAACTGCTTCAACTGCTACTCTTGTTGAGCCATGACTTTCTGACCATACTACCATTTTCTCAAAATTTGATTTCCCATATAAACTGCCTTCAAATTACAAACCTGTCAGATTTCAGCTTCAGCATAAAATCCTTTTTAGAACTAAAACAGTTGCACATACCACAGCCTTTGTTTAACACTACTATTTCTGAAGTTAGGCACATTTTCTATTTGATCGTACTAGATCTAAACAGCAATGCAAACATGTTCGTATACTTCTTTTTTCTGCCAATCTGCATTTAATAAATTAATATCCGAGGGTTCTGCTTCACCTAAGACTATGGGGGTGGCTTTAAACAAATTATTACATCATGAAAAGTTAACATAGCCCTACTGTATATTTAGCTAACAAAGAGCTTGCCAATAGATTCCTGATTCTCTGTCAAGAGAAAATTTCTGGCATTAGGTTAAAATTGGCTGTTTTGACTATCTGATGAATTTCTTCATCCTAATTTTATACCTTCTGTCTTACACTGCATACAGCCAGCATCACTTGCAGAGGTTTGTACACTCATCTTTTCCTCACTAAATAAAAGCTCTTGCCTGGATACCATTCCTACATATCTTTTGAAAGAGTGCTTTGATGTCCTTGGTACAACCATTACATCTATTGTTAACTTCTCATTGGATGAAGGATCCTTTCTGTCTGCCTTTGTTCATGCCGTATTGTATTGTATTGTATTTGATAACTTATATAGGACTTCTTACAGAACAAACTACTCAGAGGTGCTTCCAGCATGAGAACCCCGGGGAAGTAAGAACGTCTTTAAACAACGAGCTGACTGAACCCTATCATCAACAGTGACCCTTGCACGAAATGATGGTGAAAGTCCATTCCATGGTGATGGGCTAACAACAGCAAAATCCCTCTGCTGTGCAAGTGAAGACTTAACATGAGGAACAAGTAGATCAAGACGACCTAGAGGATGGGATGAGGTACTGGAGTGTGGAGGCAAAATAAGATCACAAAGGTATTTTGGAGCCTGGCCAAATGCGAGCTCCAAGTACCAAATACAATAGTTTAAACTTTAAAATAGTTTAGTACGAGATAAGACCGGAAGCCAATGAAGTTGCTGAATGATGTTATGTGAGATACGAGAGAAACGGGGAAGACGTTCTATCAACCTGACACAGAATTAGTACCGATTGAAGCGAGGACAGCTGATACTTAGGCAAACCAGCAACCACAGAGTTGCAGTAATCGATGCGACAGCATATCATGGCATGAATCAGAGTAAAGACAGAGGAAGAAACGGAACGACGCACAACCCGACCGACATAGCTGGTAATAACAAGACCAAGTCAAGCTAGAGACATGGTTTGCGAAGGTGAGGTTACAGTCTAGTATAACGCCCAGATTACATCTGCTGTAGTTCATCCCATAGAAAAAAGTCTTCTTTTAGCCCTGGCAAGCTCTCTAATTACAAGCCCCTCTCAACTTTTAACTTTGTATAGAAAATTCTTGAACAGGTAGTTCTGAAGTATATGCAAACTCACCTATCTTCAAGCTCACTAATATACCTCTTTCAGTGAGTTAAGTTTCACACAGTGGCCTCTGCACTTCTTGCTGTCCTTAATGGTATCGTGTGCTCTAGGGACACGGGTAGAGTGACTTTTCTGTTGCTTTTGATACCATGGCTCATTCATTTCTTTTACTTCACCTCCAACATTGCTTTGGTCTTTATGGTCTCACACTGAATTGGTTTGCTATATATCAGTCTATGAACTCAGTCACTATGCTTAACCTTTAACTGATGAGAGAATTATTTCTGCCTAGGCCATGAGAACGAGCGATTTTACCGTAAAACACTTTATTAATTGAATAGTTTTCAACTGGTGATATCTCAGTAATTTCTTGGCCTACAGACATGAGGTTAATATCATTCTTTAGCATTTTGTCTGCTCTTCCCATCCATCTGTCTAATTTTTGGTACCAAAATTTTTGAGGTACCCAGAATTGCCCAAAAACTGTACCTCACTCCATTTTTTTTAAATACTTTTTTCATGTTCAGACCAACACTGCTTTGAAACATTGCATCTGAAACCTCTGTTTAGTTCTTTGGCAAGTTCCTCTCTGAAGTGTAGATGCTTTATTCAAGATCTTTTTTGGAAGCTGCCAAATCTGCTTGGTCGCTTGAGGGAGTTTCTTTCCAGATGACATAGGCATTGAAAATGGCAACATTTATTCTTCAACAGGAAATGTACCGCCACCATTTATTATCAGACCAGCCAACCGGGTAATAAATAGCATTCTGGTTACCCAAATCCACTCCACCCATGAGACAATTTTAATTATAATTGACACATGCACAGGTTTCACAGGGAGGTGTCATCCTTCCAATCTTTTGTCCAGTAGAGAGAAACGATATTTGCGTTTTGTGAAAGGCAATAGAAAGGAGAACTTCTCCTTTCTGGTATTCCAGGAGTTCTCCTTCTCGCTTCAATTTTATTTTATTTACGTTATTAGGTAACCCCCTTCTGTTCAACATAATTGTTGCACAGGAGTAGGTTACCCAACTAAGCAAATACTCACATAAATGAAGCGAACTGAAATATCGGTCAAAATAATTATGATGACCGACATCGAGATAATCATTTGCCAGGTTATCACAACATCATAACCAAGACCAAACTCACATCTTACGGCAGCTCGATCGGCGGTAATGGCCTTGCCAGTATACAGATCAAATTTCGGAATTGTACCCATTTTCTGAGTCAGCAATGGTCCAAATTTTGAAACCCCCATTTGGTGGGCTTTTTGGGACAATACTGTTTGAAATGTGACCTACCCTTGAACCCAACCATTGACTCATCAACGCTTAGATTCTTCCCTGGCTTGAAAAACTCTGAAAATCTAGAATTGAGGCAATCTACCAGAGGACGAACTTTACACAATGGGTCATAACTCAAAGCATCCCTTACAGAAGCCTGAGTACTGTCTGTCAAATAGAGGTACCTGATCTCCTATCATGGTCTCTGAAATCCAGGGATCATTAAGCAAGGTATCCGTTGACCAGTAGTCATGCACCTGTGGTTCATCTTGAACCCCATCACAATGCTGATGCTGACAAATGCATGCAACTCTAGAGGAGAAGTATGGTTCCATTTTGTTCTGTGTGGGTTAACTGCCTGCTGTGCAGTTGACCTACTTTGCTCAGCATACAGATTGGTCTGTTCAGCTAGCACATTAAAAAAACTGCTATCTGAAGATAGTGAGAACAAGTTCAAAAATGGTCCATCATGGGCTGGTCTGCCACAGATGCCGGTAAAAGGAACAGTAGGGTTGAAACCGGAAAATCTGAGACCTCTTCAATCCATCTGTCTCATCCGTGTCATCGCTATCAGATCCAGAGTTGCATTCTGACAGCATGTATCCCATGTTGTCAGGAACTCTATGTCACTGTCAGAATTTTCCTCAGCCAAAACCACTTCATCTTTGTCATTGGATGCACCAGATAAGTTTTCATCATCAAATTGAAACTTTCATCGTCTGATTCCAATTCATCAAGAAGTTGCCGAATGTCTTCGTCCATAAGGCCACGCCACGCCATCTTGGGTTATTTTAATATGTGATTCAAATGTCCGATTTGAATGGTTGATTTTTGTGTTTATGACCCAGTCCTAAAAATATCTTCCACTTATTTCTGTGCTTAATTATGTTATCTTGGCCTAAATGATGTAATGTTTCAAAAATATAGCACCCACAATAGGCTGATTGCCATTTATGTAATAGTACACGCCCAGTGCACTTTACTGCACATTCGTCATGACCCTTATAGTGCACTCTCTTACACTTATCTGTATTGGGTTAATGTCAGTTATTCGTCTAGTGCTTTGCTAACATGTGGTGTCTGACGAAGTTTGATGCTTGGACCCTTTTGTTCACAGTGTACACCACATGACTAGTACAGTACTTGTCAGTCATTTACTGAGATATCATTTCTAGCAGATGATACTCAAATTTATATTTCATGTTACAGTTTGTATTGTCATTCATCTGTGCAGCTGTTGTCCATAGCCTTGGAGGAGGCGCAGTCTTAGATAGCAGCTAATAAACTTCTCCTCAATCTGTCAAAAACTGAATTTCTTTTGTTGGGCACTCTGCTGCATCTGAAAGAAGTTTGATTAATTAAAACTTGGTGACTCAGTTTTGAGTTTTCTCATACTGATTAATTTCATTCTTATCATGTCATGTTCTTCGAGATTAACTGAACTAACTAAAGGATAAGGTGCAATTATGAGGGGGGAACCCACCACAGTCTGAAGAGTACTGTCAATGTTTGTAGAGCATCTAGAGTGAGGCAGTTAGATAAGCCTCTGGAGTAGAAATTGATCAAACGCAGCAAGAATGTGTATATAAGTAGGTATATATCAAGACAGTTATATTGTCTTTAAGAACCTCTCAAAAGTGGTTTAAATTGTTTTGCTGAGCAGAGTCAAGTGACACAGCACATATATGCTGACAGAAGCAAGACCTGCTGAGGAAGTTCACTTGATCAGCTGTAGATGGTTCTGAATCTAGAATTGTAAGAGTTAGCCAGTCAAACAGATGTATAGATGCTGGCTTGTGCCCACAAGAAGGAATTCAGTTTTGGATGGGTTCAAAAGAAGCTTCTTGAATGGCTTCCAAGCCGTGCACACGCGGAGACCTGCCAACGGATTCCCATCCAGAGTAGACGGATGACACGATATTCAGAGTGTCCTCAGACCAAGGAGCGTTGAAGACATAGGATGAAGTTGAGCGACAGCGTCATCATAGTACATAGTCGTCTTAGTACATTACTAGCCTCACTCACTGTAGTCTTTGTTGGAGGAAATGAGGGAGAGGGAAGCAATACACATACCTACAATTGGAAGATATCACTTAGCATTTAAGACACATCCAGCCATATTGTATTGTATAGTATTGTATTGTATTGCCTCTCTATAGATAAAAGCCCACTACTCTAAGAATAAAGTCCTCAGTCCACACTGCCTTAATGAAGAGATGAGCTAAATATATTCAGGTGGTTCATCAAAATAGTCCCATGAGAAAACCGTGCCCTGTCCAGCATAATAGTCTCCCGATCAAGACTGACAGACAAGCCTAGGTAGAGGAGTCAGAACAAAGAGGCAGTCAGAAGTTGAACAACAGTCAGTAGTGAGAGGACAGTCAGAGAGAGAACTCAGTCAGGATGTAGACAGGACAATGTCCACTGTCTACCAGACACAACACTCAATCGTTATGCATAGAATTATATTTTAAGTTCGTCGAAGGCTAATGTCTTCCCTTCGTCTGTAAATTAACTCAATTGAACTAGAATGTATTCGGAATCACATTCGCATTACGAAAAACATTTGTTTCAGAAAGACTTTCTTATGCTGAATGACAATTGAATAAACGATAAAACAGTGCAGTGCGAAGAGCATGAGATACACCCCTCGCTACAGATGGTGTGGAGAACTTGGCTACAGTATAAAGGAGGTGAACAGGAGTGGACCAAGCACAGAGCTCTGTGGTACATATTCTGATGTTTCCATGGTAACTGTGGCCATATGGATCCACTTACTAACCAACTGGGATCTGTGAAGTTATTACAAGCATAATTCTGAAATTATAACACTGCAGAAAATAAAAGTTATCAATATCTACATTATACATGCAAACTGCTGGAAGTATTACATATCTAAAAATTAGAAATGTGAACAAATTCAAAGTTCTTTTAAATACACAAAATGCCGTGGACCCCAGAGATGGGCAGAGTTATGTGCAGTGGATGGGGCGACAATACAGAGACTGGACGATGATGAAGTTGACTGTAATGCCTTGATAATAAAGTAAAGGCTTTTCATGTGAGGACTTAGACAACAGAGTTCCGAAAGCATCCCAAAGACCTCAGGGCTCAGCTATGCTCAGCACCAATCTGAGATCTCTCTAAGACTCCTCAATGCATCTTCCCATGTACTGACCCTCGGACTTGCAGGACTTCTGAACTCCGTATCTTGCAGTCCAACAGACTTCAACCTAGTCAAACTGCGCTGTCCACTTAACTGTAAATGTGTCTGAACTCCTTCATTTGCTCAAAACTCATATGTACTTCTATGCTCATATGGGCTTCGTAATTCATGGCCCTCATTTTAAGTTTGGTTCAAGTCTTGTATGATCCTGTAAAGCCTTGTTGGCTGAGGTGGTCACCTGTCTTGTGTGAATCACTGAAAGCTGACACCACTATGCCCCATGTCACTCAAAGGAAAGGGGAATTACCTTGTAGGTCCCAATTGGTTGGTTAATAAGGGGATTCAATATAAGCCACAGTTACCTGGGGAACATCAAAACACTAAGCCGTTGCAATTAGTTGAACCAATAGTAGAAGCTCTGCTTGCTCAGTATAGCACGACAATAATTTAAAAAATTGTGGGCTAAGCTGAAATCAGTGAAATGTCTCAACAGAACTCTACAACACTTAAGACCGCTCAAAAAGTCTCTGGAGCTGTGTCATTATAACAGTGAACATTGACAGCAGGTCACCCGGTCCAATGTTCTTCTCCCTTGCAAAGCACAGCAGATTGGCTGCATAACCTGTGCATACTCTACTGCAATTGTCTTTTGTTTAAAACTCCTCTTCAATGCTATGCATGACATTGTTAGTCTACTTAGAATGTCCAATTGGTTCATTGTTGACTGATGCTTATGGAATGCAGTAAGTCTCCACTGCTGAACACCCTTCAGACAGTTGGATGTGGCCAACTAAAATCCACTCCTCAGTTGACAATTGACCTCCTAAATGTCCTGAAAATGAGAGCTGGTTCTTGCCAGTGAGGGTTTACAACCATATAGTGCAACATGACAAAGCCATCCTGTGTTTTACTGTTATAGTGACTGTATTGTTTTATAATTTAATTATGTTGTGTGTATATATGTTTGTATCTGAACACGTGTATAGCACCTTAAAGAACCTCAGAAAGGCAATGAAACACAGCTATCTAACGAGTAAGATAAGCTGAAAATGTGTCTTGGGCTATTTGTAGAGCTTAATTTATAAGTTTGAGTGGAAGACAGTCAAATGCACAAAAAAGAGTGATGTATTCGAATCACTGTTTGGGAGCATGAGACCAACAGGTACCTACAACATGACCAGACTTACCCTAGAATTTGGTGTGCACAACAACTTTGCTTAGTAGCTGCCATCAACTGATGCCATGAGCATTAGTACAGTGATGCTATAGAAGTTCTTGGATTATTATTATTAACCATTTCTGTATAATTATATATGTATATGTATGTATGTTATCAAAACATTTAATATAATGCATTTATGTACATCGCATAGGCGCTGCGCAGATGACTAGCGAAAAGATCCAAACAAACATGTTTTTTAACAGTTTGAAAATGTATGCTGCATGGAGAAGGAGTCAAATGCCAGAATACGTAAACACAATAGGAGACTGCTCCAGGAGGATGTTCTAATACATGAAAAGGCACAATGGGCTCAAGTTAAAGTGCAGAAATGTGGTACCTGCATATATCTGTAGGCAGAAGAACACAGCGATTGCCGACTCTGCTGAATTGAGACTGGAACAAAGAGCTTCCTGATATATGCTGAACACTACCAACAAATGAAGCACATGCCAACAAGATAATCTTGAATACTATTCTTCACTCCACAACCAGAAACCAGTGTAGCACTGCTTGCTTATATTCCAGTATATGCAAAAGTTTTGGCTTGTACCTATGGATTGAGCAGCACAGTTGAGGACAGACTGGAGCTGATGTGACCAGAACTTTTGCTGGTCTGCAAGGATTGAATTGCAGCATTCAGGCATGTAAGTATGAATGAGTGAAAGAGGGTCACTGGAGTGCTGAATGACTGATTGTGCCATATGACCCATGTCTGGTGCATCTGGTGGAAACAAGACCTACAAAGGAGGTTTGCATGGTCTGCCAATGATAGATCTCCATCTAGAAGCTCACCCAAGTTGTGGACAAGTGATAAATATATAATGGAAGACTGTTCTAAAAGGAAGGCCCAACACAGAACAAGGCATGATGTGCCTGAATTGATATATGGAAGCACAGCGCCTGCATATCTCTATGGGCAGCAGAGCACAATGATCACTGACCTGGTTGACTAGGCTAGACCACAGAGCTACCTGATGTATGCCGGGGCAGAGCCAACTGATGAGGCTCGCCCCAGGAAGAGAATCTTTACGTAGATAGTTCAGAATATTTCTTCGCTTTTTAAATGTGTTACTTTTGTTATATAAATTATAAACTGTGTTTTACTTTCAGAATTAAGACAGCACACAGGAAAATTGAATCACCATCAGCAAATAGGACTCAGGTGGAGTGAGCCTGTGACTTTATACATACTCTGAATCTTTGTTTATATTGTTTACTTTTTACACTTAGGTAAAATTTGTCAAAAAAGTTTGATCATGTCTTGTTTCAGATTTGCATGTTTCAGGCCACTATTCAAACTGCAAGTTGAATGCTAGTTAGTCTTGTTGTCCAGCAGAGTGCCTTTATTATTTATTATTAGGATTATTGTTAGAAAATCAGTTTTCAGGAATATTCAGAGCCAACAAGTCAGTTCAGGAAATTTAAGAGCATGTGAATTCAAGTTAAATCCCTGAAACAAAGAGATATCGCTTCATAGCCTGAGGCATTCTGAATGTTTCTACCAACCTCTGTAGGAGGCATGGCAGCCGCCAACAACCATTATTGTCTTCTTGCCATCATTTGAAGAACTGAATGAATCAATTGTATAGAATGTAAATGTACTATCATTAATCTTACAGAATTCTGTGAAATCTTTTCTAATCAGGATTAGCAAGATGTTGCATATCATCACATGTCTGCTGAAAATAGAAACAAAATCAGAAAAATTGATTGTATTCCAGATCAAACATCTCTGCACTCTTTTCATTTAAAATATATAAGCATCTCTGATTTAAATGATGAAAGTGAGCCTTTTGTGATAGACAATTCCAAATACTAGGCGCACCAGCAGCTGAAAGTACGTTTTCCTACGTTTATCCTGAACTTTAGTTCTTGCCAAAAAGTCAGTATCAGTCTAGGAGGGCAGTATGGCATTAACAATGTATAATGATATGATGGAAGGCTGGTATTTTTGACTGTAAAGATCAAGCATGAAATCTGAAACCTAATGTGCTATTCAACAGGAAAAAATGAAGCTCCCGAAAACAATCTGATGCATTTAATGAAGAAGAAGAACATGTAGCAATAAAAGAAAGAGTGTAGAACCACCTGGAGCTTTATTAGATTAAAAGAGGATATACCGTATAACACAGCATTTGCGTAATCTAACTGAGAACCAAGTGCACATGCCACTGTTTTAGCATGTGTTAAATTGCCTAATGTGACGAAATGCCTCATTCTGGTAGAAACAAAACCTGATAGAAGATATGCTTGAATATATAGTGAGTGAGTTATCAATGGCAACACACTGAGAGTTTTAATTTTGTTCAGTAACTGAAACAACGTGCCTTTGACAATATACCTACTACAAAGCAGGAGTAAAATAAGAAAGAATGCTAAAAAAGAATGCTTCGACATCTTGGCCCCAATCATCACATCCATTGTCAACTTTTTTCTTGCTAAAGTCTTCTTCCCTGCCATACTTTTTACCCTCTTCTTAAAAGCCACCTCTTCTTCAAACTATCACCTAATCTTTACTGTCCATTTAATTTTAAAAATCCTTAAAAAGTAGTTGCTGACCACCTGAACTGTCATCTCTCGTCACACAACCTGTACCTATGTTTCCAGTCCACTTACCACAAATACCATTCTACTGAAACTTCACTAACCATTCACAATCACATAATCAGCCCTTTGGATAAAGGAAAAGTAACTGCTCTCATTCTTCTTGACCTATCTGATGCATTTGATACTGTTGATCATGATATACTCCATCGTTTATTCAGGTTTGTTCTCAGTTGGTTTGCATCTTACCTGCACCCTTGTACTCAGTCAATTTGTATAAGTCAACTTACTTCTGCTCCCACTGTTTTGAATTGCGATGTTCCATAAGGTTCTTTACTAGGCAGGTGTGATATAATCTCGGTAAGAAAGTCCAAGATGCAGTCATGCAGCCTGGTGCATGACACTAGTTAGAGGAAGCAGTATGTAGTCAGGGAAACCATGGAGTTTAGAGTTGCAGCAGTTAAGTCTTGTCAGAATTAGGCTATGTATCAGTGTTTTCAGCGATGCTGAAACTAAAATAGAGCACAACTGCTGGATCCTTCTGAGGTGAAACAAGAATGTTCGACAAGTTGCTGTTTGGGGTTTTAGAGCAAGTGTTGAATCAACAATGACTCCAAGATCCTGAACAGTGGAGAATGAGGAAAGCAAGGAGGAGAAAGTAGAGAATGACAGGTCAGTGCATTGTTGAAGCTTAAAGGAATGGTCTTACCAGATGAGCTTCGATTTGTCAGGCTTAAGTTTGAGGCTCATAGTCGGACACCATAGCATGATGTCATCTAAGCAGGTGCAAAGTCTCTTGGTAGCATCTATGACCTCATTTAGCCAGAGATGTACATAGGGTTGGGTGTCATCAACATAAAGGTGGATTTCTATGCAATGACAAAAGCCAATGGCTGACAGCACAGAGGTATAGCAGAAACCCGGACTGAACCTTGTGTGATACCAATGAGCACAGCAGTGACGAATGGCTTGAGAGAGGCAATGCAGACAAGCTGAGTACAATCAGAGAGGTAGAAGACAAATCAATTGAGGAATGTTGTAGGAATGCTGAAGGATTGTTGCAAGACTCTGAATAGACTATAGTGATCTACACAGTCAAAGGCAGTAGAGAAATGAAGGAGCATTAAGACAGTTACATATTGTTGGCAGCAAGGACAGAGTCATTATAGACTTTCGGGATGGCTGTTTCCAAGAAATGACATCGCCTAAAGCCTGACTGGAGAGTAGGGACTAGGTTGTTAGAGAGTGGCCTACATTCACAGAGAGGTAAGAGTAGAGCTGAACGTAGGCCACTGTCTATCATCTGAAATAGAAAAGAAATATTGGAGGTAGGGAAGTGTGGCAGTGGAGAGAGAAAGATTAATAAGGAAAGCTGGGAAAATGGCAAAGGCCTGATCTGATCAAAGACCTGAAGTTGAGACTTTAGAAACCATGTAGGGTTTGAATGTAGATTTCATTAGTAGATCAACAATGTAGTTAGGAATGACAGTGTCAGAGGTTGATCGTGAGGTCATAGTAAGGATAGGTATTTTAGGATGAGCAGAGCTAACAGTGCTGTCTCTAACATTATTAATTTTATCTAGAAAGAAATATAACTCCTCTGGGCCTGTATGGATGAAGAGGACATAAGCTAGTCTGCAACTTGTGCTTAAGCCCAGATTAGCAGCCTTCAAAAAGTGGTATGCATGAGCCGGGCTTAGGCAACAGACCAGCCGTCCTGAAAGTCTATAATGATCCTGTCCTTGCTGCCAACAGTATGTAAGATTAGCGAGGGGATTTTTCTTACGCATGGTTTCCCCTGCTGATGTGGTTTTGCAATCGTGCATGCGCAAAAGTTATTTATAGGCAGTCTGTATGTTTATGAGAATGATAAACGTCATCACTTGCGATTGCACATAATATTTATTAGTCCACAATAAAAACCATAAGCATGAATTACAGTACAACAAAATTTACTGTTTTTAAATTCTTATTTTGTGCTTCATTGTTACTGATTTCATTGCTGGTTGCTTTAAGAATAATAAATTGTAATTGTAATTGTAATTGTAATCTGACATTTATAAAGCGCCACTTCAAGAATAGACTCATCAGAAGCGCTCCCGACCCGAACCAGTGAGACCACTGGCAAATAATACAGACTTCAGGCGCTTGCGAAACTGCGGAAGAGACAAACTGAGGAATACTAGCCGGAGCTCTCAGGAAAGGCAATTCCAGCTATTGGGTCCAACATAGGCAAAGCTTCTAGACTGCGCTGTAGCAGTGCGCATACGAGGGACAGTCAGAAGTCCAAGGGAGGCCGACCGGAGAGTGCTACGGCCTGGAACCAAAGAGACCGAAATGCAGAAGTCCCTAAGATATGATGGAGCAGAGCCAACAAGACAATTACGCATAAGCGTTAGGATCTTGAACTGGATAAGCTGCTGAATGGGAAGCCAGTGTAGAGTGTCCCGTATAAAGGAAGTTATATGGCCATACCTGGGGACGCCTCCAATAAGACGGGCAGAAGCATTGAGAACAGATTGAAGCTTGGAAATATTGGCAAGTGAGAGTCCAGCAAAGATAGCGTTACCAAAGTCCACCCTAGTGCAGATAAGGGCATGAATTAGAGTAGTAACGGCATGAAAGGAGAGGGAGCGGCGGATGGTACGAAGCTGACGAAGGTGGTAAAAGCATGAGTGGGAGACATTGTTAACATGATCGGTCAAGGAGAGTTCCCGGTCCAGAACAACCCCAAGATCACGGACTTAAATGTATTAAATGTGCCTATAACTATCGAAGTCGATGGCTTAAGAAAGAAATGTCAACATTATCGGCACTATTAACACCATACAATACAATGGATTCTTAAATATTAAAATCAGTAGTCAATTCTTTGAGTAGTTATGACATTAAAATTTTCCTTTAAATATATCATACATGCACTGATTTCATTGCTGGTTGCTTTAAGAATAATAAATTGTAATTGTAATTGTAATTGTAATCTGACATTTATAAAGCGCCACTTCAAGAATAGACTCATCAGAAGCGCTCCCGACCCGAACCAGTGAGACCACTGGCAAATAATACAGACTTCAGGCGCTTGCGAAACTGCGGAAGAGACAAACTGAGGAATACTAGCCGGAGCTCTTGGGAAAGGCGATTCCAGCTATTGGGTCCAACATAGGCAAAGCTTCTAGACTGCGCTGTAGCAGTGCGCATACGAGGGACAGTCAGAAGTCCAAGGGAGGCCGACCGGAGAGTGCTACGGCCTGGAACCAAGGAGACCGAAATGCAGAAGTCCCTAAGATATGATGGAGCAGAGCCAACAAGACAATTACGCATAAGCATTAGGATCTTGAATTGGATACGCTGCTGAATGGGAAGCCAGTGTAGAGTGTCCCGTATAAAGGAAGTTATATGGCCAAACCTGGGGACGCCTCCAATAAGACGGGCAGAAGCATTGAGAACAGATTGAAGCTTGGAAATATTGGCAAGTGAGAGTCCAGCAAAGATAGCGTTACCAAAGTCCACCCTGGTGCAGATAAGGGCATGAATTAGAGTAGTAACGGCATGAAAGGAGAGGGAGCAGCGGATAGTACAAAGCTGACGAAGGTGGTAAAAGCATGAGCGGGAGACACTGTTAACATGATCGGTCAAGGAGAGTTCCCGGTCAAGAACAACCCCAAGATCACGGACTTTGGAACAGAAAAGAATGTCCGGAAACCTCTGGCGTAAGGATGATGAATCAATCTTTGCCAACTGAGCACGACCACCAAGGCAGATGAACTGGGTCTTAGCAGAGTTCAGTCGAAGGCGATTAGAGGACATCCAGAGACCAAGGACAGATGTTGCGTCAAGAATACTCTCAACCAGAGAGGAAGCCGCTTCCGCTAGGCCATGAACGAAGGCCTGAGTGTCGTCTGCATACTGATGGACAGCAACACCCATAGGAAGGAGAACCCGTGCCAGGTCGGCAGTGTACAGAATGTAGAGGAGAGGGGCCAGAACAGAACCCTGAGGAAGGCCAAAAGGTATAAGGGACCAGGCGGAACGTGTAGGCCCAAAGATAACAGAATGAGAGCGGTCTGAGAGGAAAGACTGAAACCAAAGAAGGGCCGTATCAGTAATGCCAAAAAATTTTTCTAGACGCTCCAAAAGGATAGAGTGATCCACAGTGTCAAAAGCAGCACTAACATCATAGAGGGCAAGAAGAGTAACATGTCCACGGTCAAAAGCTCCAAAGACGTCAGCCAGGAGACGTGTAATAAGTGATTCAGTAGAGTGGAACTTCCTAAATCCGGATTGAAGAGGAGGCATGAGGGAGTTAGAGTCAAGGTAGTCGACCAGTTGGACGGACACACATCTTTCAAGAAGCTTAGAGAGGAAGGAAAGGTTAGAGATAGGTCAGTAGTTAGAGATATCATTGGGGTCAAGTCCCTGGCACTTGAGAGAGGGAAAGACTACAGCACGTTTGTGAGAAGCCGGGAGTGAACCCTGACCCAGGGAGGTATTACATAGCAAGTGTAAGAACGGAATTAAGTGATCTATAAAATCCTTGATTAAAAATGGTGGTAATAAGTCCAGTTCACAGGACTTAGCAGGTGACTCCAGCAGGAGCCGACGAAGGACGTCCAAAGGCAGAGCCTTCCAGCATGAAAGCCTAGATGACGTAGGAGGAAAGGAAGGAGGAGGAGAACCGTCAGTGGATTGGCGGATCAAGTCGACCTTCCCGCTTGTAGTCGAGGTAGTCGTTCGCTGTGAACGGAGGCTGTGCCGGAGAGTTAGAAGCAGTAGAACGGCCGAGGACACCGGAGAGCGAAGACCAGAGCCGATGCGGATTGCTCCTCTCCCGCTCAATCAATGACTCCCAGTATGCCATTTCTTTGGCTCGAAACTCCCGGTGCATTAAGCGAAGATGGTGGATCCAGTCGAGACGATCGGCAGGATCACGTGTTCGTCGATACCTTCGCTCGTGCCGCCTGACATCACGACGTAAAGTACGGCAGGATCGGTCAAACCAAGGTGCTAACGGTCTCCGACGGGCCCGCTGCGGATGAAGCAGAAGGAGGTCATCGATGAGGAGGCGAACTGAAGAGTCAGAGAGAGCAAAGAGCTCTTCAGACGAGCGACCAGCGAGGGAGGAGAGGTCTCCGCAGAGAAGACTATTGTTCAGACCAGCACGGAATGCCTCACGGTCCAAGTTGTTCCAACCACGTACAAGCCGAAGCGGGAATGTTGGCTGGGTACATAGAAAAGGAACCTTGTATAGAAGAAGTCCATGGTCTGAGAGAGCTGGAGGTTCTACTATAACATCTGAGATGTTACAGTCATCACGGGTGATAATGACATCAAGCCAGCCTCCCAGCACATGAGTAGATTCAGCGACATACTGATTGAAGCCAAATTGGAAAAGCAGATCGTTGAAGCGGACAGACTCTGGAAGATCTGGGTTCTCGAGGTGAATGTTCAGGTCCCCGGTTATGATTAGCTGGCAGTTGAAGGTGGCGAAGACTTCCAGAAGCGAGGAGAACTCGGTGTAGAAGGTCGACGTAACAGGAGAGGAGCCTGGCCGGTAGAGGGCAAGAACGGTGACTGGACCATGAGTCGTGGCGCAGGACAGGCATAATGTTTCGAACGTGGAAACAGGGAGAGGAAGAGGGATCTTTTTGACCCGAAAATGTTCTCGATGGTAGACAACAATGCCACCATGATTTTGCGCAAGAGGATGCGAATCACGTGAGGGATCAACCGGGCGAGGAGCATCGAGGAATAGGTAGCCCGGAGGAGCAGTGCGTCGAATCGGAACATCAGAGGAAGAGGAGTGCCAAGACTCCGTGACGACGAGAATATCCAGATTATGCTGAGAGATAGAGTTAGCGATCTCCATAAGCTTATTTCCCAGTGACCGAGCGTTCAGTGTCCCAAGTCTAAGTCCATCACTGCCACCCAGGTCTGAGGGCAGCCAAGAGGTAGGCGACGGAGCAGAGTCCAGCGGTGTAGGCTGAGATTGGCAGGAGGGAGATGATAATCCAGGCCGTGAAGATGCCGGTCGCCGTAGATGAAGCTTGAATAGAGTCTTACGTAAGGAACGTCGAATGGTGAGAGCGGGTTGATTGTAGGTACGCAGCTCAGCGGAAGTGTACACACGAGTCGGAGGAGTGGCGGAAGGAGCGGCCATCTTGTCAACTTAATTCAAACAAAATTAAGATAACTTACGCTCGTTAACCCAAGAACAAACAAGCCGTAGTAATCCACAAGTTAGATAGCGTAGGTATAATCCAACAGAAAACGCAAAAAATGCCCGAAGTTGACGAAAATCCAATGAAAATTCAAATACAAACGGGTCGGCAATAACACGCCGAAGCGCAAACATGACGTCATCAGCACTCTTTCACGTTAAAAACTTCATTGAATGCGACAAATCATGACAGTCGCCAATTTGTTCTTTCCTTAAGCTCAGGCTAACCCACTTATGCCTGCTTGAGAAGTGGCCTAGAGCTAGTCCAGACATAGCGCGCTAAAACCACATCATGCATACCAAGTTAATTCGCTAGTTGGGCGATAGCCGGAGTTAGTCTGGGACTAGCACTTCACTCTCCTCATGCATAGTTTGCCAGCTTGGCAGTCTGGAGGACCTGTTAGAAGAAGATAGTTCAGGATTGTTCCAGGTGTTTCCCTGTGCATCACCAAGTCGTCTACGTATGAATTCAGCACACTAGTTGAGAAAGACATGTTGGTTGACTTGTTGTTTAATCCAAGCTTCTTGAGTTTTGACTGTTCTTGTGGTGCTTCCTAGTCTTTGTATCTGCAGTGTTGCAAAGGCGCTATATGAATAGCAGCAGACACTTGTGTTACAACATCGTTCTCATGCTGATTACACCTTACACAAGCATTCTGTTCATTCACTTGACTATTAGTGTTTTGGCTCATTATAGATAGTCATTGAATATGGCATTTATGATATATATTAAAGATATTTTCCAACATGACAGTAAATTACAGAAATTGCAGTTCCAAAGAAACTCTAAGTTTCCTTACTTATCGCCAGCTAATTACTAGACTTAGGAATAATTTCATGACTTCCCTCCCACTTGAAGAAGTTCTTTGAAACTCAGCTGCTTTCACTGTCCATTGGATGAAATGTTAACAGTTTGGGTTTCTGATGTATGGCCGTGCAATTTGCTCTTTTCTTTTGAAATGGCATCTTCACCAGTAGACGATGATTTGCCTGTTGAAAACTGTTGATCAGTTTTGCAATTTCTTTGAAGTAACTCCATGATGATCAGTTCATCGACCTTGAACTTGTCTCTGCGATAGCTCCACTGAAAACAACAACTTATCCTTAAACAAGGTAAACCGATTTTAGTTCGAAAACTTTGCACTGCAACAAACATTCACAGTCCATTCAGTCACATCTTGGCTATTGGATTTCTTTTACAGTTCACTTACGACCGAATCAACTATCTTTCACTCAGTAACTCCTTCAGTTTCCTCTGCTGAAACTATAACACGACTATTTGCAAGTCTCATGGTAATTAATTACACTGAAATCACCAAAACTTGACTTCTGCCTTATTGTTCTGTGGCCAAACACAAGACTGATGAGTTCTCAACGTTCTCTCCTTAAATATGCCTCGCCAATCATCTGCCAAAGCATGACATAGACACTAAACCAAGTGAAGACGTGATCACCTCAATCTTTCAATTCTGCTGATTCACCATCCGTAATATTTCCATTGAACATTTGATTTGCACGGAAAACGCTCAGTCAGGACTTCACAAATCCCCATCTGAACTAAATCTAGTTAACTACCTAAGCTGGCCTTTAATAATATTAAGGTCCTACTTACTCTATAGCTGACCGGCTAACATTAAGCTAAAATCATAACTAATTGCCATAGCTAATCTGTACACTGAAACTTAACACTAATAAATATGTACATGAAAAGCAAAAGAACCCAAATCAAATGTGGATGAAAAGGAGGTTCGCTACGGTTCTCACGTGACAGTACAGCCTTTTGAGTCTCCTAGTTAACCCCTTTGACTTTGAGCATGAAGATAGCAAGGTTTTGGATGGGGACATCTGCTAGTGTATTGATAGCATCAAGAGTTAGTTCCCTATTATGAGTTGGCACAGACATCTGCTGGACAAAGAAAATTAAAATGAGTACTAGTGTTGATGTCAGAAAGATCAGTACTGTCAAGGTTTTATTGAGGTCACCAAGTAAATAGGCAGGATGAGAGAGTTTAGACAGATGGGACAGGAACTCTGAGAATTCACTGAAGAAGGGAGGTGTTTTTTCTGAACCAGGTTGGTGAAGGCCAAGGACAAGTTGCTGTTGGCACCTAAAAGTGACGAGGTGGTGGAAGTGTTCAAAAGCGCTAGGGGTAAACATACCTAACTCATGTTTAGTAGTGCAGAGATTTTTTTGATGAAATATATGTATTCCACCACACAAACGGCTCTCACCTGGATCAAGGAGTCCATGGCTGAGATAACTGTCAGGTGTTGACAGGAGGACTGATGGAAAGTTGTTGGCTTCATACCAAGTCTCAACAGTTCAGAAGTCTTCGAATCCAGAAGAGGCGATTAATTCTTGCAGTGATGAAGATTTGTCCCCAAGCAAGCAAACATTAAGGATGACAATGTGAAAGGGACAGTGGGCAGGCGAGGGAGGCTTCGCCTTCAAGTGTGAGCTGCTTCAATTTGGTTGTCATCTTTAATAATGAAAGAGTAGCTGTCAAGTTCGATGGGATATTGGCCCAGACGAGCTGCATAATGAGAGTAGTTCATCCGCTGAGTAAGAAAGGCCATGTATTGCCACATGGCCACTGATGAGCAATAACGGAATAGATTGGTTGAAACACAATAACTGTTACCACCATCCTTAGTGAAAATCGCAAGTTGTAATATAATTTATCTTTGTTCTATCCAGTAGCTCATCGTAGCTAGCAAGTGTTGCAGTTTCAACAACTTAATCAAAGAAAAACTTTAACTCAGACTTCAGAATAAACAAGCACACCAGAGATGTGCAGCAACATCTATTAGACTTACCTTGATGATTATCATCCATGTCTGCTTGAAAATCTCTGCTTGTTTAGGAAAAAGATGGTTGAAGAGTTTCTGCTGCAATTTGTAAATGATTTTGCAATTGTAATCATGAATCTGTATTGAACTACTTCAAGAGAACTCCTCAGAGATGCTCTCATCTTAACAATGCAAGACCAGAATCAAACAATACGGTCTTCAAGTGCTTACGGAAAATAAGTTGAGAAAGACCAAATAGTGCATGCCATAGGTTGTGAGGCAACCTATTCCAGAAAGTTGGACCGACCATGGTGAAGCTTCAACATCAGACTGTGGATGTTTGGGCCAGCAAGATAACTAGGTTACCTTTTGCAGCAGAGGGAGTGGATCTGTAGCCAGGTATGGATGAGACCAAGACACTCAGCTTCCTAAGATAAGATGAAGCACAGCCTGAAAGACAGTTGTGCATGAGCATTTGTAAAATTTGAGATGAAGAATCCCAATACTTGCAAAGACTTCTTCTTCAGTGTCATGCCCTTAATCAGGTCCAAGAATCCAATGATGCCACTCTTCTCTGTTCTGTGCCGTTTCCTTAACTTCTTTGTAGCCCCGTCTTCTTTCTTTACCCATCATCCAATCCAACAGCATATTTCTTGGTCTTCCTGGAACTTTCTTTCCTTCAATTCTTCCTTCAATCACTGTCCTCAGGAGGGAATTTGCACACAGTATGTTACCAATCCAGTTCATTTGTCTCCTGGATTGGTCACATAATGCATGGAAATTGTCTCCTAAAGACTTTTTATGGAGTAAAAATGCATGTCTTTGGCCTTCTGCTACTATCACCAACTTCTGCCAGTGTTTAGTTTATTTTTATGGTTTCTGCTAATTAAAGTTTATTCAGTGAAATGATTGTGTGTGCATTTATTTACCACATAAGATTAACATTTCCAGCCAAGAGCAGTCGCCTGAAGTAGTTCACATATAATTATCTTTCAGCTTAGTGGTACCTGTTTTTACTTTTGTGCAGTGGAACATAAGTAAACGTGTACAACTAAAGATAATCACTGATTAAGAAGTTGGCAGTTTATGTAGGAATCATACAACTGGGCAACTGTTATGATGAAGCCAACAGAACGATACAGAAAATGGCTGGAAATACAGAAAAGATTTTTCATAAAATGTTATTGAATATAACTTAATTTGCAGTTTGATCTTTTAGAGTTTACAGTCTTATGTATTTCTATTATACAGGTATTTTGAAGAATTTGAAAGAAGAATACCTCGTGAAGAAATGCTGAAGTTACAGGTATCTGTATCTGAACCTTCACAGTCACCAACATCTAGCTCTGTCAGAGTTAGGCTGATCACTATGCACCATCTTGTAAACCATGGACTTACCAGTTCAGTAGGAAGCCAGAGCAATAATAAAAGCTATACAGTACAGAGATGAAATGTTGGCACTTGGTGGTTTTTATTATGGCCTAAATGCAGAACCATTTGTAATTTGTGCAAATTTATCTTTGTGGTACCATTTCAAAGTAAGTTACAGTGATCATGATGACTAGAATTTTGGATTTTGGTTACAGTGAAACCAATCCAACCTCAGGATAATGAGTTCTGCTTCTGCAGGTATCTCATATGTAAAAAATATAATAATCAAATTACCTGATGACAAAGTATGAGTGACAACCTATTCACCAGGTGAATGGGAATAGGCCAGTCAGATTTGTGCAGGAGGAGCCCAAAGAAAAATTTGAAATTTCTTCTCTCTCTCTCTCTGTCTCACTGTCTCTCTCTGTCACTGTCTGTCTGTCTCTCTCTCCTCTCTATCTAAAGAACTAATTTTTTAATGGAAATGTTTTGCTGGCAGCCTCAGAGGCATATGAATTCCAGACCCAAATCCATTTATATTAACATTTGCCAAAAGCAAACTTATAACAAACAGGAGTTGACTTTGTAGGCAGTCATAATCGTAAGTTTGTAAAGGGCCGCTTCAAGGTAGCCTCATCAGAGGCGCTCCCGGCCCGTCCCAGAACTGGGGAATAATATGGTCTTCAAGCACTTATGGAAGAGGGAGGAGGAGAGGGAGAAAAGCTCCCATCAAAGATCAGTAGGTAAGTCATTCCGAGAAGCAGGGCCAGCAAAAGCAGAGCTGCAGTGCTAAGTATGGCAGTTTGAGCTAGAGGGACTGTGAGATTGTCCTGAACCGACGAACGCAGTGGTCTGCGGCCAGGAATAGAAGAAAGGGGATGCCGAGCTCCCTTAAATATAATGGAGCACAGCCAATGAGACAGTTCTGCACGAGGATCAAGATTTTGAAGAGGATACACTCCCGTATTGGGAGCCAATGCAGTTGTTCCAGCGTAAATTAAGAAATGTGGCCAAACTTAGGAATGCCACCAATCAGGCGAGCTGCAGCATTCAAGACAGACTGGAGTTGTGCAGCATAGGAGGGCGGCATTGCCAAAATCAATTCTTGAGCAGATGAATGCATGAACCAGGGTAGTTGCGGCCTGGGTTGTGAGGGAGTGTCGGATGGTGCGAATTCGCCGTAGATAATAAAAGCAAGAGCGACAGACGTTCTTTTTGTGCTCCCAGAGCGTGAGCTGTTGGTCCAGAGTCACTCCCAGGTCGCATACTGAAGAGGAAAAGGAGACACAGGGAAAAGATAAAGATAAGCTCATCTTATCCCTCTTTGAAAGTTGGACAGAACTGCCTAGTCAGATAAATTGGGTCTTGTTAGAATTTAGGTGAAGGCGTTTAGATTTCAGCCAAGTCTCGAGAGTAGCCGATGCTTCAAGTACCCTCCAAACCAGTGAGACCACCTCAGTGGCCAGGCCATGGGTGTAACCCTGGGTGTCGTCAGCATATTGGTGGGACACCACACCCATTGTGGACTGGATGAGACTCAGGTCAGATGTACAGAGAATGAAAAGGAGTGGAGCCAAGACTGAGCCCTGTGGAAGACCCATTGTTACCGGGGACCACTTGGAGCATGCAGAGCCAAAAATGACAGATTGAGAGCGGCCAGATAGAAATGAGGAGAACCATGAAAGAACAGGGTCAGAGAGGCCAAATGACCTCTCAAGGCGCTTCAGTGATCGACAGTGTCGAAGGCAGCACTAATATCAAAGAGGACGAGAAGGGTCACATGCCCCTGGTCGAAAGCCCCAAGAGTATCCAAGAGGAAGCAGGTAATAACTGATTCAGTTGAGTGAGATCTTCGGAAACCCAACTGTTGGCTGGGTAGGAGGGAGTTAGCCTCAAGGTATTGCATAAGCTGCATTGAAACATGTTTTTCAACCAATTTTGATAGGAAGGATAAATTTGAGATGGGCTGATAGTTGGACATTTCGTTTATGTCTAAGCCAGGGCATTTGAGGGAAGGAAAAACAATGGCCCATTTCTGAGAGGTTGGAATGGAACCCTCGCCCAAGGAAGCATTAAACATTAAGTGTAAGAAAGGTAGTAAAACATCCACAAATTCCTTTAGAAGAAACAGCGGCATGGAGTCCAGGTCACAAGATTTTTATGGCTGTGTTAGCAGCAGCTGGCATAAGCCCTCCTTGGAGATCAGTTGAAGGATTAGCATCTGGCAGTCGGTTGGGGGGAAGAGTGGAGGAGGTGCACCCTCAGTAGAGAGGTGGACTGAATCCAGTTTGTTTTTGGTAAAAACCATGTAGTCGCCTGCCGTGAATGATGGATGAGATGGTGTAGGTCTTGACATTGTACGCCCGAGGAGCTTGGAGAGCAACAATGATGTTGAAATAATAACATTCTAGACTCAAAGCATATTTCATCAGTTTTAACACAAATGTTCTGATGCAGAGAAGAAACTGATTTGGGCTTGTTGTGCCTCTTCACTGGTACAAAGGAAACTTAATCAGAAATATGTAATTACAGCGAGAGTGCATTTGAAACACTTAGTTTGATCGTTCACAATACAAGTTTTGATCAGAATATTAGATCTTATACATTTTATTATGCCTAGTTACTGACTTGCTAAATGAAGCAAATCCAGATGTACAGTTGTAAGGCATGATGCCTTTGTGATGGTTCCATGACAATTCGGTGTACAGAAATTTGGTGCAAGACAATTCGGCACAGGGAGAGTTTAGTGCACAACAGTTCAGTGCAGGCACAAATCGTACAAGGAGGCTACACAGCTTAATCCAATACAGACGACTAGGTAGTGATTGGTAGTGTAGGTATCACGACGAGCAGGTAGTAATTGGTAGTGGGCATGTACTATTATCTAGACCACTCTCAGCCTATCGCAGACGTTATATTTTTGAAACCTTACATCAATTAGGCCAAGATATTATAATTAAGTACAGAAATAAGTGGAAGATATTTTTAGAATTCGGTTATAAACATAAAAATCGACCAATCAAATCGGACATTTAAATCACGAATTTAAATAACCCAAAATGGCGGCGTGTTGTTTTTGTGGCCTTACTGACGACGAAATTCGGCAAATTCTTGATGAATTTGCATCAGATGATGACAGTTTTGACTCATCTGACAATAAAAACCTGTCTTTTGCTACCAGTGAAGAAGATAAAGTGGTTTTGGCTAAAGAACATTCTGACATCGACACCGAATTAGACGGCTACGTATACATGCTAGCGGACCGTCAAACTGGGTCTGGCGGATGACTTGGGCGAGATAGACAGGACTGAACAAGTAGCAGATTTTCCCATTTGACCCCTAACTGTGCCATTTACAAGCGTCTGTGGCAGACCAGCCCCTGATGCACCATTTTTGAAATTTTTCTAACTGCTTTTGGATAAGCTTTTTTGATGTGCTTGTTGAACAGACCAGGCCTGCATGGTGAGTATAGTAGGTCAAATGCACAGAAGGCAGGTAAACCCCACAGAATAAAATGGAAACCTACTTCTCCTCTAGCATCTTATGTTTTAGAGAACAAGATCAAGAATCCCGTAGGCTGCCCCAAGAAGGCTCAATATGAATGTGAAGCATGTAAAGTTGCTTTGTGCAAAGTTTTATGCTTCCACATTTGCAACGAGCAAAATCAGATAGTGGTTCTGTGGAGTGTAAGGAAGGTAAGCAATATAGCACATCGATACAAATTTTAAAATTTCCATTCTAAATTGTCCTCTTAGAACTGTTCAGTGCAGTCTATTGAGAAAGAGGAGTCGATTCAGGAGCTTCATCCATCTTCAAGGTGACCATCCAGTGCACTCAGACATTCATAAAAATGGCCCTTTTGAGAGCTACCAAATATTTGAAAAGGAAACAAACTTCAGTGTGTTTGCCTCTCTGTGTGCCTGGCTTGTTGTAATGTTACTGTTGTCCTGTTGGTGTGCATGCTGCAGTGTTTTTGATGTCGTGGTTGTATTAATATGTATGTGTTTGGGAGGTGATAGGGTGAGTAGGCAACATGAGTGCCCCAAAATTTTTCTATCAAAAACTGGACTGAAGGATTGAAAGAGTAGATAAAAAGCTAAAGAATGATGTTAACCTCAAGTCTGTATGCCAAAAATTACCAAGATCTGATAAGTTAAAAATTTCTTACTTTTTAGGCATTTCTTGTTACTCCTCTGGTACGACTACTGTCTGCATACTAAAAATATTATATCTCATTCATTTATGAAAATATTTTCAAACTTTTTGGAAGTTTTGTCTGATATTAATTGCTGCACAGTTCATGTGCTGACATTACATGAGTTGTCTCTGAAAATGTTTTCTATAGGGGTTTGAACATGAAAAAAGTTTTCAAATGGGGTGGGTACAGTTTGGGGCAACTATGAGTACCTCCAAAGATTTTTCTCAAAAACTGGAAGATGCATTGAAAGAGGAAATAAAATGCTAAAGAATGATATTAACCTCAAGTCTGTGTGTCAAAGAATGACCAAGATCTGATAAGTTAGACATTTCTTACTTTTCAGGTGTTTTCTTATATTTCCTTCAATTTGTACGACTTCATCTTACATACTAAAAATACTGTATCTCCTTCATTTATGAAAATATTTTCAAAATTCTTGTGAGGTTTTGTCTGGTATTGATTTCTGCACGATTTTTGTGCTGACACTACATATGTTGTCACTGAAATTTGTTTTCCATAGGAACCTGAACATGAAAAAAGTTTTAAACATGGGGTGGGGTACGGTTTGGGGCAACTTTGGGTACCCCAAAATTTTTTGTATCAAAAACTAGACGAATGGATGGGAAGAGGAGATAAAATGCTAAAGATTGATGGTAACTTCATGTCTGTAGGTCAAGAACTGACTGAGATACAACAAGTTGAAAACTATTTAATTAATAGGCGTTTTCCGGTAAAAATCGCTCGTCGTCAGGACCTAGGCGGAAAAATTTCTCTCGTCAGTTAAGGGTTAATGATGGCAGTGCCCTATGCATATTGTGACAAACCGGGGGTGCCGCTTCCCGTCTAGGCGCTGGTTCACTGCTACTGTAGCCGAAGGCTCCCTATCAGCGCCTATCTACTGCTAGCCCGCAAGGTAAGGCTGTTGAGGTCCCCAAGAGGCTGAACATGAAGTCAACCGATCGTCAATCGCACTTTATTTCTCAACAACTTAACGAGGATAATACATTTAGCAACTAGTCTTACACTAAAACATTAGCTCATTTACGTCATCATCTCACCAGCGCGTCACACATCACACCAGCTCGCCATGCATACCACCATACCACGTCATCCATTTATATAGACCGCCCCATGTCTTTGTGCGGGAGGGGCTCAGACACAGGTCCACCGCTATGTCTGCCGGCGGGAGGGGCTCAGACACAGCCAAGTCGGCGCTATGTCTGCGTGCGGGAGGAGCTCAGACACACGAGTCCGCACGCTATGTCTGCCGGCGAGAGGGGCTCAGACACAGCCAAGTCTGCAGGCGGAGGGAGCTCAGACACGGCTGCCGCCGCTATGTCTGCCGGCGGGAGGAGGCTCAGACACAGCCAGGTCCCCAAGTCCGCTACAATATTACAAGAATTGTTGTATATGTTGTCAGCACTCTGACTATTACAACACTAGATTCTATTACAGGTGCTTCAACAAATTTAAGATCTGTGCACAGCATTTTTGACTTATCTATTACCTGTCCTGAATAGTGAACAATTAAGTTCAGTTTCTTTACTGAGTGAACTATTCAGTTCAGTTTCTTCACTGAGTAAAAAGTAATTTTGCAGCAAGAGAGTTCTTCAGTTGCATACTTAACTTACCACGTTAGCTACATTAGTTAAAGCATAGGCCTATTCTAAGAGATTGCAAGGTAACTATTGCACCTGTCTTATATTATCTTTCTACCGTGTAAATGCGTATAGAATTCATGAAGGCAGAGAAAGGTAAAAGATTTTTTAGTAAATCTTGGATAAGTGTAAGAATGCGAAAGGGAAACTACACAGAAAGAAATCTGGAGATGTTGCAGTCATTTGTGTAGAAAGTCACCATCATATGGCCAATGGAAATTTCATCAAAGGCGCTTCTGAGCAATTTCACGCAGCATCTAATTTAAATTAAAGCAGCTTCAAAGATTCTTTGCAATTGTGCTCTACTTTGTAATTTCAAATCAGTCGGTACAGATGCTGATTTGTTCCTGCGACAAATTGTCAACGTACTGAATTGTCGGCACCGAATTGTCGAACACCCACATTTTCAGGTCTCCCTTTTTGACTAGCCTTAATGAAATTTATTCTCAGTTTTCAACAGAAGACTAGGAAATTGAAAAGATTTAAAATGAAACTGAAACCTTGAATGACATCTGCTCTTCTAAACGCTTGTAAGACAAAGAATATGATGTTTAAGACATCTGAAAACTAGAATGCAGTCTGAGTTAATAAAGCATAAAATGTGTAGGAATTAACTGAACCACTTTATTCGGATTTGCTAAAAGCCATAATATGTCATGTAACTGGTACTTTATGGACTTGTTGCAAGGCAGCATGATTCTTAGTCTTCAAGTCTTCTTCTGTTACAATACATGTTCCATGAGCAACCAGCAAGAACGGAGGTCTTCCAAGGTCTTCCGTTTGCTGGAAGAACTGGCTGAAGCATTGGTCTATGATTGAAGTAAAAAGTAAAACTCAGAAAAATTCGTATCTTTAATTAAGGTCCAAGATTATGTTGGCATCTAGTGAGATTCCTCGGGTGTGTGGTCTCAATTGGCAATTCCTCAGTGAGGTTGTTGATTCACATCTCTAGGTTCCTTAATTGTGAGTCAGTCGGTTGTATCTTCTGTGGTTGAACATTCTAGTGGTCTGCTGTACCCGGCTGTTTTCTTGCTATGGTATCACTCGTATCACAGAATATGGTATTAATTTTAGGCTCTAGCAGAAAGAGGCATTCCTCGAGAATAGAAGTAATTTCGTGTTTGAGAGTAGCATATGCACAGTGAATGGCATCTTCAACTGACTCTTTAATATCAACCAACAGTGGAGGAATACTCAACTCGTGCAACAGTTTTCACCCTTATTGTCCCTTCTTGGACTATTTAAAGCCATGATGCTTCATCATAATGAGTCACTTACAAAGTTATGCTCAAAATTTGGGAATAAGTTCATTGAAACTGAGGTCATTTCAACATTTCCAATTTGTTACATTTGAGAATTCAAAACATTTTTGCATCAACAGACTTCTAACTATTACAAGTGTTGATTCTTCAAAATATGCCCCTAGCCAGATGGACAGTGGAAGGAGGGTTTGACATGATGAGCAAGTGATTAACAGACTTATACTTACCGGTGATAAACTGTTGCTTGTATTTTGTTTTGATGTATTAATACTGAAGCAAAGTTCATTTGTGGCAAATATTTCAAACTGTTTACAGGAAATACTTCTGAGAGAAATAAAAAAAACTGACAAAGAGTTTGATGCTAAGATTTGTGGAAGTTTCAGACGAGGTGAGAGTTTCTTGCATTCAGATAATTTACACAATAGTATGTTAGTTTCTTAGCAGAATTTGCATGAAAACTATGAAAAATCTACTGTAATTGTAATTGGAAATCTCTGTAGCACTACTTTGTTAACGCAAAGAGCACCTCTGATGAGTTTATCTTGAAGAGGCGTTATACAATGTCAAATTACAATTACAAAGAGAAAATAAGAGGTGTTCACTATGCCAGCTTAAGCAATGTTATATGTCATTAAGAACAGAAGGTTCACTAACCAGCAAGCGGTGCTCAGATACCTAGAAAATTCATCAGCAGTGGGCTCCTACATACATGCACAGCACCACCAATGCATTTCCATCTGGAGTTGACAGATGAAGCCATGCTTAGAGCTCAAGGACCATATTGCTTCAAATATGAGAAATGACAACAGGCAATGCTGGCTGCCTCCAAAGGCAAACGTTTGCCTCATCATCCCCTGATGTTGGTCAATTCGCAGCATCTGGTCATCACTGCTGGTCTGTGCAGAGCGAGCATTCATTCGGTCATAGAACCTCTCCATACCTGACAGTCAATGCCACTCCAGAGTATCTTCTCGCCGTTCCTTTACCGAATCCAAGATCTGCCCAGCGCAGATGACATGCAGGCTTAACTGTCCTCCTTGGAAACTGTCACCACTGATTGGTAGATGGAACCTGTCACCTCTGAATGGTAAACAAGACCATTGATGGGAGGTATCAATTGTATGCAATGAAATGCTGTCCAAAACACATAGAAGTTATATGGGAATTGAGAAAAAACTCTTAGGCAGAGATTCAGTTACAGTGGAAGTATGAACAAACAAAAATTATTGTGCACATTTCACACAAGTTAAAGAAACTACCAAATGACAGACTTAGTTGAAACTCAACCAGTATGGGCGCAAACTTCTGCAGTTGATCAGTTGCCAATTAGTGCTCTAATACCCGTTTATTTTATTAAATCCTCCATCCAGCCTTGAAAGAATGTGTAGATTCACACATGTAAGAATATTACCTGCAAATAAGGGATAGTTTTAATGTTAGTGAGAACTATGGGGATTCGTTTACACTTGATCCACTTTATGTGTGGAGGGTAGCCCTCAACTTCTGAGATTACCATGCTTGAATTCCTTAATAGAATTTTTACATGTTGTAATTGTAATGACCACAGTTTATACAACATCATAAATAGCAAGCTATGCTGGCCTTGCATAGCAGTGACCATTGACAGATGCCTTTGAGCATTATTACAGTGGTACTACAGAAGGTTTTGGATTCTATCTATTATTCAGTGTTAAAGCCTCTAAGTTATACTGGCCCAAAGCCAGTGTCAAGTTTACTAGTATTTCAAGCTGAAGAAACACGGTTAATATGAATGGAATGGAGGCATACAGTTCAAACTGTGTACTTTGCATCGTCTTTAGGTCTATCATATCTGTCATCAAGAGTTGCTGGTTCTGTCACAAATTCACTATTGGAATGGGGACTTAGCTGTTTAGCAGTAGTTAGTTACTTACCAGTAGCTAGCTTACAAACAAGTATCGTACAGTGGTACAGCTTTCTTTTATAGTCCATGTTCTTTTCAGAGTTTAACTTTATCACCTCTACCCCACCAGGGCTGCAAAGTTATGAACATATTTATGTCCTGTAAAGACATATGAGAGATAGAAGTATTCACACACTTTAGTCATATTGGTTCACGGTCCTTCATATTTGACATTTCCAGTTGTAGCGGTCTGAACCTATAACTTTATTATGCATGTACAATATGTGTCTGAACACTAACAAGTGCCTTTTAAGGTACCTCACAAAGGTGCATAATTAGTTAATGATGCATTGCCAAGATGCAAATCAACATGTATGCTCTTCTGTGCTGCATCCCATATTTTCACTGATTCCATGATTCCATGTGATGACAGTTCTGCGGTCATGGTTTGGTGCATCACTTAGATAAAACCCTACAGGTATGGACCATCACAGTGCAAGAAGCTGTGCTTGGTGTTATTACTGCATCGATGCCACATCATTTCTCTGGCCAGCATGAATGGTTTAAATTTATTATCATTACTGTTACATATAGACATTGGTGAACAACTTTCTGTTCTTAATGACATTTAGCATGTAAGGACAGACAACAGTATGGAAATATAATGAATGTAGTGAAGTGAGCAATAGGGAATTTTCCCCAGGATGAACATATGGCTGAACTAGCATGCTGCTGGGGAGGCTAAGTATTGTTTTTTCTAAGGTACATATGATCCCTCAGAACTTCAAAAAGTGCTTCAGATAAATTAAAGGGTCTGGACCTGCTAAGCCTCAAGTTCTTGCTGAGAGAAAATGCTGTGGAAGGCAAAAGCATTAAACTAAAAACACTGGAGAACATTGCATGTTTATTATTATTTTTTTACCCAAGGTAGGTATAACACTGGCCAACAGAAAAATTTTTTTTTCTTGTTGCCTTCGGTTTTAGACCTGTTCTTGGGGTAATTTTGGGCGCTGATTCAGAAAATGTCATTGGATTGAGTGCATCAGGTCTAGTTTCTGAGATATCGTCGATTTTGTAAAGAAAACCCAGTCCACTCTTTAAACGATGTCTTTGGCAAAACTAAAATGTCATAATAAGCTTTATTTATGGCTAATTATAATTCTTGCTGATTCATATAATGCCTACATCCTTATAATGTAAAATCAGCATATCTTGCCGCGTGCTGAGATATTGCTGATTCAACGAAATAACTATTCCGTAGCCTACAGCTTACTCAGCACTAAATTCATGGCCTCATTTAGAATTTATTTGTGCTTATACAGCGTTTCATGGTTTCGAACTATGTAAATAGATTATGCTGAAGTCAGCATTTATAGCCTATATAAACCGCCTCCTGAAAGCTAGAGCAGCCGCAGTCGTCTTAGGGCATATTAAGAGTTGGTCGCAAGAACAATCTGTGAATGTGAGCATTAAATAACTACATGTTCTTACTATTTTTTAGGTTAGTCATTTAATTCCTCAGATGCGAACATCCTTAAGGTTATGGCTACTTCCAGACGGAGCTGCATTAACCATCCAGACATATTCTGCTACATTTGTGGGGAATACCCACTAAAAGCAAACAGGAAACCGATTTCTGAGTTTGTAAAAAGAGCATATGTAGGTTATTTTGGTGTCAAACTTGGAGATCAAGATAAGCAATGGGCTCCTCATACAGTATGCAAAACTTGTATTGAACAATTGCGCCACTGGACAATTGGAAAGAGAAGCTGCCTGAAATTTGGTGTACCGATGGTTTGGAGGGAACAGATAAACCACTTCGACGACTGTTACTTTTGTATGGTTAATATCATAGGCATCAATCGAAATAATCGTCACAAGTTGTCTTACCCTGATATACCTTCAGCCAGGAGACCTGTTCCGCATTCGGATATTGTACCAGTTCCACCTTTTCGCGAACTACCTCAGCTCTCAGACGATGAGACTTGCATGTCCAATATCGGACAAGATGACGAAAGTGAAGAAAGTGGGGGCAGTGACAGTGATTTCCAATCAACTTCACACAGTGAACGTTTTGACCAAAAAGAGTTGAGTGATCTGATCAGGGACTTAAATCTTTCCAAAGAGTCCTCTGAATTGCTTGCATCCAGACTAAAGGAAAAGAATGCACTTCAGCCTGGAACGAAAATTACAATTTATAGAAACAGAGAAAAGGATTTGCTGCCATTCTTTACCGAAGACAACAACCTAGTATTCTGTAATGACATCAGCAACTTATTGAAGAAAATTGGTCTGTCGGATTACAGCCCAGATGAGTGGCGTCTTTTTATCGACAGTTCAAAACGTAGTCTGAAATGTGTGCTTTTAAATAACGGCAACAAATTTGGTTCTATTCCAATCGGTCACTCCACCAGGATGAAAGAAGAGTACAATGCCATCTCTTTAGTACTGGAAAAGATAAAATACAAAGAACATCAATGGGTAATTTGTGTAGACTTGAAGATGGTAAATTTCCTCCTTGGTCAACAAAGTGGCTACACAAAGTATCCCTGCTTTTTGTGTCTTTGGGACAGTAGAGCCAAGCATGAACATTGGACAAGAAAAGATTGGCCTTCGAGGAAAGACATGGTGGTTGGAGCTCAAAATGTAATCAAGGAATCTTTGGTGGCACGAGATAGGATCATACTGCCACCACTACATATAAAGCTAGGCCTGATGAAACAATTAGTCAGGGCTTTGAATAAAGAAGGTTCATGCTTCGAATACATAGTACACAAGTTACCAGGAATTACAATGGAAAAATTGAAGGCTGGAATCTTCGATGGTCCACAGATCAGGCAACTTATGAATGACCCACTTTTCATACCATCAGTGAATGAAATCGAATCTTGTGCCTGGTCTTCCTTTGTTCTTGTAACTAAAAATTTTCTTGGCAACAAGAAGGCAGACAATTATGCACAACTAGTAGAGGATATGCTTCTTCATTTCAACAAGCTTGGCTGCAACATGAGCATTAAAGTCCATTATCTCCACAGTCACTTAGATCGCTTTCCAGAGAATCTTGGTGACTTCAGCGAAGAGCAAGGTGAAAGATTTCACCAAGACATCAAAACAATGGAAAATCGATATCAAGGAAGATGGGATGCACACATGATGGCAGACTATTGCTGGAATATTATGCGCGATTGTTCCGGCAGATGCCACACTCGGAAATCGTACAAAAGGAGCTTCTTCGGTGTCGAATGACTTGAAATTTTTATAACAAACTTGTTCTGTTTGGTATCATATAAGTACAGTTTCAGGTACTACCATTTTCTTTTAAGTATTTGTATTATTATGTTTATTTAGTGTATCACATAATAAATTGGGCACTACATAATTATAGCTATAGCCTTATGTTTTATGGGCGAGCAGAGGCAAGGACTGGTATATGGCATAATGTTCTATATCTCGAAAACTAGACCTGCTGGGAGAAAACTGGTGCCTTTTCTGGAATCAGCAGGTCAAATATACCCAGAAACAGTTCTAACATTTGAGGCAACAAATTATGTGTTGGCCAGTGTTATTATTACATATATTGTGTATATATTTGCTATACATTTTTGCTATGCATATTTGTTATACATGTAGTGTCACTGTTTAATGATTGCTTGATGGCACTGAGCAACTAAAGGACTTGCTGGCAGAATCTTTACACATTGGCCAGGAGATGAGGCTTGAACGTTAAGTCCTGTTTTTGAAAATAAGGTAGAATTATGCATAGGAAGCAACTGCTCTACCTAAGTGAGTGGATGTTTGTTAAACTTTCATTTTTAGGTGCTGCAGCAAGTGGAGATATAGATGTCCTTCTTACACATCCAAGTTTCACTTCCGATTCTGGCAAGAAGGTGATGTTATTTCTGTGTTTTCAAACTAAGTTCAGTGGCTCATAATGTGGGTGTTTCCCTCACTCATTCTGCAGGTGAAAATTGTGCCTTTCCTTTTTTCACTGCCCAGTTTGATTCTGTCAATTCTTTGATGGCATTCAGGTCTAAACTAAATACACATCTCTTTCAAACTGCTTACCCACTGAAGCTTGGCTTCTCGTTTCTCTGACCTATTGGAATTTGACCCAGCTTCCCCAAAGGCTTATGATTATGGGACCATCAACTGATGCTTGGGCTTTATGCTAATGATGCTGTAGAAGTCTTTAGATTAGATTAGTTAAAACATCACAAGTTCACAGTTAAGCTAAACAAATAAAGCAATACTGTGGACCCAAGGGATGGGCAGAACAAGAAGCGGTGAATGGGACGATGATGACAAGACTTACGAGAGGTCAATCATAGCATGACAACAACTTGGATTTTCAGAAGAGGCCTTTACAGGACAATCTTGTCCCCACAGCAACAAATAAGCCACAATGACAACTCTTCAGAAGAAGAGATGGCAAGGTTTCCTCAGATGAGGAATTCGTGGGAAATCCCTTTCCCACTACAACAAATACAGGTTCCTTGATGATGTCTGAAAACTTGATCAGCAGTGACCCCAGGGCTCAGATAAATTTCAGCAACGTTCTGGCATCCCTCTAGGATACCTCAGTGCTTCGTTTAATGTATTGATCTTGGACTTGCAGGACACCCAAACTCTGTAGCTCTGTTGACCTCCCAGTCGCCTTCCACCCAAACTACACGGTCAACGACTTGCATGAAACTTAACTGCGGGCTCTAAACTGCACTCACAGAAACTAAAAACTGCCCCACTGAGAACTGTCCTCCTGAATTTACAGACCTCATCTGGCATAGCCATCTTTAAGATCATGTCTTGTATTGTCTTGTCTTTGCCGGCTGAGGGCAGTTGCCCATTTCACTGCAGTAGCTGGAATATCATACCACTCTGTCTCGTGTGAATATAGTGGAAAGGTATGCTCACTCTGCCTCAAAGATTGGGTTTCATTACTTCTAGCTGTAACTGGTTATATACATGTCAGTATTCAGGTATACGACGTGAACTAAATACAAGCAAATTAAACTATCTTAATAAATCTAATAAGTCTGCACAAATGTTATCTATGCATCAGTTCAGATTTCCAATATATTTACAATGTCTATCATCCATTCAAAAGGAACTGAATCAACCAAACTAATTAAACTAAACTGACTGACTTAGCTAATCTGCTCTAGTTCAGCATCCTCAGAATATGCAGCTGGTTTGACCTATTCACAGTACAAACACAGCTGAATAAAGTAAACAGTGGGAAGCAACCTAAGTGTAATGTAATTATTATTATTTTTTACCGAGGTAGAAATGCTCTCTCAGGAACTAAAAAATTAAGTTATTATTATTGTTACGGTTAATATATTCCTAAACCCAACCAAAAAAGCAGTGATTATTTTAAACAGATTGCTGTATTAGTCAAGCGCTTATACAGCCTAATATTATGCAGTTGGGCCTGTGAAGCCATGGGCTGGGAGGTATCAGGTTGCAATCAATCAGTGAAGCATATAGAATAACGAATTTCTTTAGTCTGTGGGAGTCAACAGAAATCATGCACTGGTGGGTTAAAAGATATGGTTGCCTTGTAAGTAAGGTGACTTTTTGACTAATGTTAATTAGCCCTAAGCACACAGTGACTCACATTACTGATTTATCATCCAGTGACATATAGACTCGGTTTACTAGGCCATATTTTACCTAACTTTTGACACCTTTACTCCTCAGCTGAGAAAATGGTTGAGACATCTGAAACACTTTGCACATGGATGTCATCTAACTGCCTCCAGTGTAATTCTGGAAAAACTCAACTGATCTTTTGGTAACTGTTGGCAGCTCCATAAGATAGACTTACAGTGTACGTAACTTGCAGCTTCACTTTCCAAATGCCTCCTTTTCTAATTCTGTGTGTGACCTGGTTGCAACACTAGATCAGGAATTTACCTTTTGTGATCATGCAAAGATGGTGTGTTCGACATGCTTTATAATATGCATAAGATCCGCACTGCATGCCACTCACATTTTCTAAGGCTGGTTCTACCCAGGTGCACGCATTCATGTGCACTAGGGTAGACTATGGTATCGCCATTTATGCTGGTCGCCCTCTTTTTTGCAGTAACCAAATTCGATCCATTTCAAATACTGCAGGTTGACTGGTTTAATTCCAAAGTTTGGTCATATGTCTAACTACGTGAGGTATGAGCTGCACTGGTTGCCTACCGGAAGTTTAAGATCCTTCCGCTGATGCACGTTTCCCTGGCCATTTGTGCTTCATCATATCAGAGAGCTATGTATTTCAGTGTCATCTGTACCTAGCTGCAGATCTTTGCTCTGCAACACAGGGTGATCTGTTTGTTCTTCTTCCTGTACTTCCACAGTGCAACATGGGAGTTTTGCCATAGGCGAACCCCATTCTGAAACAAGCTGCCGGCAACCTCCAACACTAGCTTTCCCTGCCTCTATTTTGCCAGCGGTTGAACTGTTTGATCATGGTCTTATGTTGTCAGATCCAGAGCACTATTATGAATTTTCTTGAAGAGGCTCTGTATATATGTGCCTGTGCAAATTACAAAGGCGCAACATACATGATTAATGTATCTTTGTAATCAAAGAATTATATCTTAAATTTTCTTATTTTTATTTTGCAGGGAGAATTACTGCATTCTGTTGTGAAGCACTTAGAGGAGATACAACTCATTACAGATACACTTTCTCTTGGAGACAGTAAATACATGGTTAGATGCACTTCCTCAGCACATACCAGTTTGTGCCATGTAATGTGTGTTTGTATCTGGACCCTTAGTATAGCACCCTATAAATACCACTCAAAAGCACTGCACTTACTAGCCACTGTGGTGGTAAAGTGGTAAAGTTCAGTAAGAGCAACAACTGGAAAAATAACCACTGATTTGCTGTCACACATACACAGAGCCAAGGCAACGAAATTATATCCACAGTTGATAGTTGCCATAATGTTCAGATTTCCTGGACCATGTAGAACTGATGATGAGTAATGTCAACAGCTAAATGAGGTCTGCAACACGCAGTTATGCTCACGGACTGGCACTCCCTCACAGATGGTAGATGATGCAGCATCTGGATGTGATCAGCCCACAAGGCATTTGCCGTTAGCTGGGCAATTGGTCATAGAACCTTTGTGTTAACTGATGGTTAGACTTCTAAGTCTCTTCCTTCTGCTGCATCATCGGATCCAAGATTTCCTGATCACAGATGGCAGAATCTGGGGCTCAACACTGTCCACACAGGAACCACTATACCTTTTATAGGTTGACCAATTAAAAATGCATGAAGTCCAAAGCAGGCTGTAGAAATGACCCCAAAACAGTAGAAGTCCAAACTTATAGGAATTGTTGAGCAAATTGAGCATATGACAAACAAAACATATGGAAAACAAAACTATGAAAATAAACAAAAAGCATAGGCAACAGGGTTTTTGGCTGTCAGACACCTAGCAAGTCTTGGTGTAATTTAATGAAAACCAGTAATGGCAGACAGTCTGCAGCAAAGATGACCGTTACTGTTTTGCCTATTATGTCGTTTTGATTGATTAGGCGTTAAAATTGTAATTACATGAAGTGAAAATCTTTAGTAATTGTAACTGAAATGAGGAATTTGTATAATTTGTGGTTCAAAGAGAAAATGCCTACGATTCCTTGCTTAGTCATTGGACACATGACGTGTTAACAAATGTCTTACTTATTTACTCTTAATCAAAGGTGCTCTCTGCACTAGTCTAAATGATATTAAAGTTCATTAACAACAAAGTGTTCATCGGTAAGTATATTACCATCAGATAACGAGAATAGTCTCCAGTTTGGACATTGCCGAGCCCCACTGGATGCCTCTCTCATGCAGTGCCCAACCCACAGATTCCCATCCAGAGGAATAGTTGACACTACTTTTCAGAGTTTGAGAACCATGTGGCATTGAAGTTGAGGAACAACAACAGGCAATGTAAGCTAGAACTGTGGTCTGCTGCTGAGGACACAGTTGTCTCATAACTCTGTAGTGGGACCCAGTGGACGAATCTGAATGATGATCACACTAAGGTCACTGGTGATGAACACTGACAAAAAAATACAAGAAATCCTTTGCACAAAATTACAAATTTCTCCAAAATGCAAACTTGGTTGCAGTAGAAGTCCAAACGTACAAGAATTAATTATCAAGCAAATTCCGTATGAGATCAACAATTTTGCAAAATGAACACAACAGACAAAATTGACAGCAGTATGGCTGTGGACTTGCACATGTGGAATTTGCTCGATAACTTGTGTTTTTACTTTTACTGTGTATACATCTGTGTTGTTGCAGAGTTATTTCTCGAGTCTGCTGTTGATTTCTTGTGATTAGAACAGTGTTTGGTTGCAGTGATTGAAGCTTGACTTTTATTTTGAATCAGTTCACCTATAAAGGGAGGACAGGTTTCCAGGAAGACATCAGAAGATTGGAAGCATTTGAGATGTGGATATGGCACAGGATGGAGAGAGTCAGCTGGACGGAGCACATTAAAAATGAGGAGATACTGCAAAGAGTAGAGGAAGAAAGATCCTTGGTGGGAACAATTAGAGGTCGACAGAGGAAATGGATTGGACACATAATGAGAGGAGACTCACTCGTAAGAACTATTATCGAGGGAAGAATGGAGGGACGGAAAACAAGAGGAAGACCTAGACAGATGTTGCTGGACTGGATGATCACGGATGGATACAGCGAACTGAAAAGAGATGCTCAGCACTGTGAAGAATGGCGCCATTGGACGTATGAACCTGCCTAGGGGGCAGAGAACCACAAGAAGAAGAGAAGGTTTCCATTTGGACAACATTGGATATTCTAAGTGGTTTGGCCGTCCACTTGGAATGGACTTCCTCTGAAGCTGTGGATAATCCGTGTATCTTTATCAATGCATGAAAATTGTTCTCTTTTGCCTAAGCTGGCCTGAGAGTGCTTCGAATTAATATCCTAGAGGCTTTATATACATTTACTGAATGAATGAATAATGGACATGTTTCCATTTTACTTTTTTCTCAGAATAGTTTTAAAATATTTAAGCCTGTCATAGATTGTAGAATTACTTGATCCCTAATATTCATGTGATCATCATGTTTATAGAAGTTTTGCTCTTGTCATTCTACCCTAATGGCCTTGTTATAGATGCAATAAAATCTCCAACTGATAGGACTGTTCTTAAACAGAGCATAGCATTTCATAATAAAGCATTATTGCAGCACCTTAAGAACCTCTTAAAGTGCTGTAGAATTGCTTAAACAATCTCTTTAATGTAGGAAGGGCATATTAGAGTATGGACCATGCTATTTTAATTAAGAATTTCTATAAAGAGTAATATGTATCCTATGATGCAAATCTCTATGATATAGTTATTGTTTGGTGGAAAATTGTTGATGTAGAGGTAAAAGGTAGGAAGCATGATCCAGGGTTTTAAGGAACTTTCCCTGCAACTACAACTACCAGACACTTTTCCACTCTACAGTTTGCACTGATACTTTTTCCCAGACTCCAAAAGAGTAGAGGTCAGAGTTAACCCAGATAGCATGGTGTTCCATAAAAGATCCCTGTTCATTTAAAGCTGAACTTACTGTTGCTTAACTTCATTGCATCTGCTAGCACGACTTCCACTGCACAAACCCACCATCAGTATGTTTTGTAGGCAGTTTTTAATGGGAAAAAATGGTAAACTTATAACAGCAAGAAATATGTCTAGATCACATTTGACTTTTACAATAGCTGTTTTATTAGCTGTTGCTTTGTAGGGGGTTTGTCAGCTTCCAAAGGATTGTGATGTTATTCATGACCACAGGCGGTTAGACATCAGGTCAGCAGCTAGAATTTTCTTGACCAAAAATTATTAGAAAAAGTCAGATCAGACTTGTCTAATTCTGAATTGTGTGTAAATGTTAAACTAAATCTAAACTTTTGTATTTCTGTTTTACCTTATTTTTTTATAATAAAAATAATTAGCAATTTCTATAGCACTGATGTCTTTGCATAGGACCTCAACTGATGGGCACAGAAAAACCAAGCCACAGTCAGGTCAGTGCCAGAAAGTGAGTCCGCTGAAACATGGTGGATCAGCCAGCTGAAAAATTAAGTATTCAGTTGAGACTGAAATGAGAGGGAAGAGAATTTCGAAATGTAAGTCCAGCAACTTGAAAAAAGCTCGTTCACCAAGATCACTTCTAGTTTTTGGTATAACAAGAGAAAGGAATCAGATGATTTTGGTGAACTTTTACTTTTATTTTGACTTGGCTTGTTCCACTGCACCACAAGTAGACTGGGATTGGTATACCAGGATGATACCAAAAGCTCCTGCATCCCAAGTTAGTGCTGGGACCCACTAGCCATGGGTCATCGTTTCTCATGAAAAAGTGGAAGAGAATGAGTGAAGTCAAAATATAATTATAATTAATTAGTAACTTCTGTTGTGCTGGTGTCTAATGCAGAAGGCCTCAACCAGTGGTGCACCAAAACCAAGCTGTAATCAGGTCAATATCCAGTGGATAAGCCAGTTTAAAAAGGTAAGTCTTGAGCTGAGAATGAAATGAGGCAAGCAACTGCACAGAACAAACATGTACAGGAAAGGAATTCCAAAAAGTCCAGCATCCAAAAATCACCATTCACAAAGAATAGTTCTGGTCTTAGGTATGCACAGAGAAAGGCAATTATTGTAATTGGCCAGAGTTCAGTGAATTTGAAACAAATCCTTTGTTGAACAGGAAGCCAATGCAGAGATTTAAGTGCAGGAATATTATGCTCCTATTTTGAGGTATTATGGGTATAGCCAAAGAGTTCAGAACTCTTTGGAGTTTCTGCATGTTTGACTTTGTGATACCAGTAAGAAATGAATTACTTAAATCAATGCATTTGCCAGAGATATCCTTGAAGGCATGGGGACATGACAACTAATTCTGTGCATGACACAAATATACATGTGTGATGGCTTACAATGCCATTTACCTAGTTGTTGGGAGACATAATAGAATCAAAGACAGCACCCAAGTTATAAGCAGAATCAACCAACTCAATAAGTGAGTAACCCAG
Source organism: Norana najaformis (assembly GCA_964023275.1). Taxonomy (NCBI): domain Eukaryota; kingdom Metazoa; phylum Annelida; class Clitellata; order Crassiclitellata; family Hormogastridae; genus Norana; species Norana najaformis. The sequence goes on from OZ029923.1 coordinate 22,148,953, forward strand.
TTTTAAGGACTTAAGCCATCAAACATTTTTAACTGCTGTAGGGTGGCTAGTAATAGAAATTCAGTTTTCAATTGATTAAGAGGAGTTCATGAGACGATGTCTAAGACTGCACCTTCTCAAAGACGGTAGACAGTAGCTGCACAGACGAATAACAAGACAAACTATCAAAAGAAATGTAAATTTGAGTATCATCCACACAGCAACGATATCCTGGTGAATGATTGTCAAGCAATGTACATGTACTTAGTGGTGTAGTGTGTAATGTAAACAAAAGAGGACCCTGTGAAACATCACATCCGCAAAGCACTGGATGAATAATTACCATTTTAAGTTTTTAAATTAGCTTAATTTCATAAACTGCTGTATACAAGTTTCTAGTTTGGTACTTTATCAAGGAACTATTATATTTTTTGCCTTTACCTGTTCTGCTTAGTGCTTTTGAGAGGTCCATGAAGGGTGCTGCACAAAAGCCCATATACATTCATGCACATTCTTGAATTTTATTTCAGTAATTTGGCAGATCTCTTGCTTTTTCTATTATCGCCCATTCAGTCACTGCTGGTTGTTTATATTCCACAGTTTCTTTGCATGCAACTAGCTCCTCTTGAATAAATATTCTGACACAGGTTCACAAACAACACCCTTGCAGTGCTCTTATGAGTTGGCCCATAAGCTGAAGATTCTAGGCTCATCTTCTTCAGCTTTGGGCTCTGTCTTTTATGCTCACCGCGCTTTTTCAGATTCTGGCTTATCCGATACGTATTAGCTAAAACATCTGTATATTGCAAGCTCTTGCTGTTACTGGTTTCAAGCCAACATGTAGCATCATTCTCTGCTTTGGTCATTGTTGTGCCTCTTGTTTTCACTGTCACACGAGTGCCCTCGGTCTTCACAGCCATCATCTCACACTGTTACCGGAATAAACTGCTTGATTTTATTTTACTATCCTGTTGATGCGTATACGTTTTACCTTATCCAACCAGCCATGTCTAAAAACCTATATGCTCTCTCTGACTCATTCTTTTGCATCACCATACCTCCATTCTCTACATTTCATTCCAAAGCTTATCAAAATTATGTATCACTTGGCTGTCTGCTACTTCTTTCTGATGACATCGAGTTAAATCCTAGTCCTTGCCATCTTGAGACTATCAGTTTTTGTCTGATTCATTTTATTTGGAATAAGGCCTCCTCTCGCTCTCTTCTCAGTAGATATTCTTGCTCTCAAATTGAACTTGACGTAAGCCATCTGACATACCTTCCTTCTTTTCTGACATAACAGCCTCCTCCAATTCTGCCCTAAATGAACCTCAATCAGATGGATTTCGTTGTGGAGTTGCACCTGAAACTTGCTCGCTTTCCTCCACCTATTCCAACCCCAAAATCATTTCTAATCTAATCTGATCTAAGGACTTCTATTGTGCCATTGTCATAGTGCCCAAGTGAAATCTTAATCAAAATCATAATCCACTGAAGAAGCCAGGTCGAATTCTGATAGGTCAGAGAATTCAGAAATTAGGCTACGGTGGGCCAGCAAGTTGAAACAGACAAGTTTTAAGTTACAGAACAAATAGAACTTGGCAGCGAATTCTAAAGCTGTGGACCAGCAATCAAGAATGCTTGAGATAGCCAGCAAAGACGACTGTTGAGCAGGCTCTCGCTTCATCCTTCACGGTCCAGGGACTTCCAACTTCAAACTGTAACCTTTTTGAGGACAGGAACTGAATGTTGTAGATCAGCAGACCATGACTGGAAATTGATGGAGAATCGATGGTGACTGTGACAAGGCTGCAGTCATCTTGTGTGATGACCAGTGCGAGAGAACCACCACAGGTATGTGTGTGCACCGTGACATGCTGCTGCTGGTGATGAGCTGTCGCCGCTGCTTGGCCCAAAGACAACCTGAATCATCCACATGAATGTTTGGGTTTTCTGTCATGACCAGCTGGATATTGTAGGTGACCAGGTTTTCGAGGAAGACTGTGAACTCTTGGATGAGCACCGAGGACGGTGCTTGAGATCCTAATGACAGTAATAGTGATCAGGTCATGTGTTGTTGTAAAGGAACTGAGGAAGACCTCAAAGGTGGTAAAGGTCACATCAAGTTTTGCATGCTTTGCATGCAGATCTGCCAGATGGAAGACCGGTCAGTCACCTCTGATTGAGAGGTGAGCAGATCAGAAGCACAATAGTGTCAACATGGCACATCTACTATATGAGCAAAAGCAGATGAGAAGGACCACTCATGCAATGAGGAATTTATACAAAGCACTCGTTCAGAAGAGATTTAGGAATTGTGTCAAGAAGACCCCTTTTGTTAGGTTAGAAAAAGGTAAGTTGTTGCCTGAAAGTAGCCTAACACAAAAGATGAAGAATTAAGATAAACCAGCCAATTTCATGGTAATACCATAGATTTTATCTGCAAAGCAAGCAGGAATTTACTGGCAAGATTATGGGTAGCCAAATACACAGCCAGGGATAAATTTACCTTCTGTTGATATTGTCAGAACCAATGGGTGGGCAGGTCCCACTTACTTACTAAGTTTCATATACAAGGGGCAGGTTGACAGTCTAGAGGAAGACGAGTTATGGCGGTTTGAGATTGCACAACGAGAAGAAGGAACGCCTGAAAAGTTATTGTATTGACTTATTTCTGAACTCTGACTGTGACTAGCTCGCGACAGATATAATAATTTATTCAAAGCTAAATGTGAAGATTTGGCAGATGAAACAAGTTTTCTCTCAAGCTTGTATTGTTCTTTAAACCTAATGTGGCCTAACGGAAGGCGACAGTGGCACCACCAATGCTGTCTGACTTCTACAATTCCTAACTTTAAAAATGGTAGAATTAAACAAAGACTGTGGTGTTTAACTCATCAATTTTCTTAGCTTTGAAAGGAATTTGCCTGACAAGGAGCTCAGTTAAAGTGGATTGAAACTTCGTGACCAGTTCATCTGTTTATGCTGGAGGTAACCGCAAAGAAGATGTCATGATATCATGCATGTGTTTATTAAACGAATTTTAGGCCAAGAATTAAATCTGTTATGCCAGTTATAATTTGAAAAAGATTCTGCACATGTCTGTGATCATATGGGTCATGCACTGTCTAATTCTGTCTTTTGGAAGTTTTTGTCTTGTGCAAATTTACTCAATAATTTTCAGATGTTTGGATTTTTGCTGAAGCTGAGTTTTGGATTTTTTCTTAATTTTGGTGGGGGTTTTGCACTAGACAGGCATTCAGTTGCTCCATATATTGTTATCACTCAGGGGAAACGGTTCGTTTTCAAAGCTCAGGAGAATCCACATTAAAGACTATTGCAGAAAGTAGGACCAATACAAGATAAGCCCTGAAGTCTTAGACTTATGGCAGCTGGGAGCAGTGAGGTCATTATTCTTTGAATACAGTGACTGATGACCAGACTGGTTGGAAATGGAAACAAAGAGCTGGAAGTAGTGCCATGGATAAATTGAGGTTTAAAATTTATAGAATGATGCGGAAATGTGCTAGAATGTTAAAACTACAGTGACAAGGTATGCCAGTAAAGAAAACAACTACAGTGTGACAGGAACCGTTGTCACTGACGTTGTTGACATAATTTGGTTTCAGCATCATCAGTGTTTTGTTCTTCATCTATCACCTTTAATTATTTTTGCTTTAATATAAACTTAAAATACTCTGTCCAATTAATAACGCTGCAAGTTTACAGTTAGAAGTGAACGACTCTTTGAAACCTCTGTTGAAAAATTTCTTAGGCCATCCCCCCCAAATTCTTTCACAATCTGTCCAACATCCCCTGAAGAAATTGTAGATATGAGACATTTGTTCCACATCAAGCATAGTGCAGGTCCTGATGACACTGACCCTTTTATAGCCAGTCCAAACTTGCATGCAGTAGTGACTCCTTTATCCCAAATTGTGAATTTTCCATTAAGTCTAAAAGTTGCAAAAGTGGTGCCTATATTTAAACATGGAAATAATGAAGATGTTACTAATTATTTTCCCCTTTGAAGCCCAGCCCACACCTCAACATGGTAAAAGGCTGAACAGCTGAGTAAGAGACTGCCTGTTGAGGCTATGCCATCAGTGGTGAACGTCTTTGACTGAAGTACCACCTAGGGGGCTACACAAGGCGAACAGGCTCAACAGGAACTCTGAAATAGTTGGCCAACATAGGTGGTGACGTCTTGGGCAAACAGTGGGAGTTTTAGCAAAATGGGCAGAAGACCACTAGTAGCAATGGCCAGTTTGTGAAGAGGGGAAGTCATTTCTTGTGCAACTGGATGAAGGCTTTCCTACTGTGAGATGCAAAGACAAGGGGACCTACCAACTTATTTACCCAGACAGCACTATGAATTGATGCAGACAAAGAAGAAATCATGCAGGTTCAGACGTCGCCCGGTGCACCAAGGTCTGCTTCCCTGTGGAGAAACCAGGGCATGGTTGGAAAGTTGGCGACTGGAAAAGATATACGTAGAAAGAGAAGTCCTTTCTGATGTCACAACAACAGATCAGAATATTGAGGTTGTGCAGGAAATGTAATATAGATACTTGGAACGTGCAGAGTATGCTCCAGATTTTGGAAAGGTTCAGCTGTTAAGTCAAGAATTGTGGAGAAATAAAGTGGGCATATGTGAATTGTCAGATGTCCAGTGGGAGGATGTATGTGGTGCTTCCTAACTTTGTATCCTTGATGATGCAAAGGTGCTATATAGATAGCTACAAATGCTAGAGTACTGCCATGCTACAACATAGATCTCATATTGATTGCATCTGACTCAAGCATCTGTTCATTCGTATGACTAATCTAATGTTTAGGCTCGTTTATAGATATTCACAGAGTTAGGTTTTGATTACATATATTATTAAGTTATTCTTCACAAAAATAAATGACAACGATGCAGTTCAAAAGTGCCTAGTTTTCTTCCCTATTGGCCATTGGCTAGTCTCTAAACTTAATAGATAATTTATTGACTTCCCTTCCCACTTGAGATCTATCTTGGAATTCAATCTCTCTTCCAGTTCATTGGATGAATGTCCACTGTTTTGATTCTGAAGTATAGCTGTGCACTTTTAATTTGTCTTTCGACTCGATTCGAATATGGTGTTGGCAAAAGACTCCGACCCGCCCACAGTAAATCAAATGACTGACGATCGTTTCTTCGTAGTCGTTTCTAGTGATAGTCTGCTGACCCTCTGTCTTCATCCAATGAAAGTTACACTGATAAAACCTTTACTTTTGATTGGTTAAATGAGTACAGTTTGATAACCTTGCATTGCGATAAAGATTCGCAATTCCTTCAGCCACGTCTTTGGCTACATCCACAGTTCGATTTATGACAGATTCAACTATTTTCGATTGGTGAGTCCTTCGACTAACTCCGTCGCAATTAAGACTTGAATATTTGCGAGTTACACAGTAATTAATTACCCTTAAATTACTGGAAAATTTGATTTTCACACGAGAATTGTAATAGCAGTCCATACGGTCTTATCACCTCAGTTGCCCATCACAAGATTGCTGGTTTTCGACGTTCTTTCATTTAAATACCCTTAATATGTCGTCTGCTCAAAGCGTGTCGTGTACATCGTATGTGCCGAAAATATGATCACCCGATCTGGTTTCCATGGTAGACAGTTGTTTTGAAAAAACAATGGCATCCTTCAGTTCTACCGATTCGCTGTCCATAGTATCCCCATTGAACGTTTGACTCACAGAAACGCTCAGTAAATACAATATAAATCCCAGCCAAACTAACTAAAATCTAATTATTTACCTAAGCTGGCCATTTATTAATATCAAAATCCTACCCGCTCTATAGCTGGCCGGTTAATCTTAAGTTTAAAACCTTAATCAGCTACCTTATCTAGGCTGTACACTAAACTTAACATTTATAAGTATGTACACAGAACACAAGATAATACTAATCAAATGCGCGTTAAATGGAGGTTTGCTACATTGTATACACAGGGCGCGATGTACAGGTCATGTATGGTGTGGTGGTATGGTTGCACAAAGATACAGCTGGTGCACTTATTGGATACGAGCCTGTTAATGAAAGGATCCTCGTTGTACAAATTAAATGCCAAGCCATGCTACATCACCGTGGTTCAAGTTTATGGACTTGCAAGCACTGCCGCAGAGGAGGACAGTGAAGCCTTCTATGACAAGCTGGAAAGGGTCATGAAACAGACTATGGGAGGAGCCATATGTTATGTTGGGCAAGGTAGGATCCAAAGAACTGAGCTTTGTGGCAGATGTAGTAGGACCATATGGGTTGGGAGAGAGAGGTCAATGATGCAGGTGAAAGACTGGAAGATTTTAATGCTGAACACGAGTTAACAATAAGGAATATATGGTTCAAATATCATCTAAGACGACGGTATACGTCGACTTCTCCTGTTGGACACACGGGGAACCAGATTGACCTTGTAATGATCAAGCTATGATTGAACTGTAAAGCATACCCAGGGCAGCCTGTCACTCAGATCATCAGTTGTTGGTGGCAACTGTGAAAGTCAGGCTGTGCAGGAAGAACAGCCATGCTTTTCAGATCCTAAAATTGGTCAGGCAAGGCTTCAGTACTGCATCTGAATCTAGAAGAATTGAAAGATGAAAAGGTAGCAAAATATGAAGTCGAGATTGCCAATAGATTCGATGCTTTGAACGCAGCACTGGAAGAAAGAACGCTGGAGGAGCTGTGACAGAGCAAAAAAGCTGTTCTGCTGGAAGTTGCAAAGGATATTGTAGAACATGCAAAGAAAAATCAACAGAAAGACTGATCGAGGAGAAGAAGGAATCGAGAATATAAAGACCTGTGTTGATACAAGGAGTTGAAAGTAGAAGTGCAGAGGATGCTTCAAACTGATAAGTAGAGGCAGCTTGATGAAATGTGTGCAGACTTAGAAGATGCTAATCCAAAACTGACATGAGGAGACTATCCCAAACAGCCAGAACACTGACAAGAAAGTTTCAGCTATGTTTTCCACTGTATAAAATCAGCAGCTGGAGAGAACATCACAGAAGCATCAAAGATTGCAGAAAGATGGCACGAAAATTATGAAGAATTATATGACAATGAAGAAACTGAAATACAATGGGATAATGAACCAGAAACTCCTCTTCTTTGATCTGAGGTTGCAAGTGCTGTCTGACAAACTGCCACTCATAAGTCAACAGGCCCTGATGATGTTCCAGCAGCGCTTTTTAAAAAGGGAGATGAAACAGCAGTGGACAGGATGCACAGGAGACGGACAGTTCATGGTGCGCAGTGGCCATCAATACTGTTAATCATAGTATCTTACTGAAAAAGCTTGAAACCTATGGTGTATGTGATGTTCCACTTCATTGGCTTAATAGTTTTCTTGATTACAGACAGCAACAGGTTATATGTAATTGCATTTTATCACATATGAAACCTATATGGAATGGGGTTCCAAAAGCATCTAGTTTGGGTCTGTTGTTTCTGCTTGATCTTCCCAATTTATCTTGTATTCTACATTTCATTCTTTTTGCAGATAATACAAATGTTTTTTTCTCATAAATCTTTAAGCACATTGTTAGAGCTTATTAGTTTTGAACTTGTATCTGTAGCTGATTGGTTCAAGGCTAATCGTTTATCGTCGAACTTGTCTAAAACTTGCTATATTTTGTTTAGCTCCCACAGAAAGCCACTCCCACATCAAAGTACATTTGTTTCCATAGACAGTATACCTATCTCTTAAACTAAGTCATTTAAGTTTCTTGATGTTTATGTTGATGAGCACTTACCATGGAACAACATAAAGCACATTTAAACTAAAATTGCTGAAAATGTTTGAGTATTGTCACCTATTAGTAGTGTTTTACCTCTAGATGTACATATAAACTTGTATTATTCATGCGTTTATCCCTATTTTTTTACTGTAATATTGCATGGGCATCTAATTATCCATCCCAGCTGAAGTGACTCTGCTTCAAAATGAATTGTCAGCATAATCTTAGATACTCCTCTACCAAACAAATTTTCATGACCTTGATATTTTGAAAATTGATCAGATTAACAAATTACAGACTGGTGAATTTATGTATCGGTTTTCACACAGTTTACTTCCTTTTGCTTTCTCTGGTATTTTTCATATAACTTTTGAGTACCATACTTATAATAACAGATTGAACGGTAATTATCATAGAAGTTATACCTGCACTAATACTCGCCTGTTTCCTATAAAATGCATTGGTCCTTCTATATGGAACAATATATCTCAAGATATCTGCATTCTGCCCAATATTCTTCTTCTTCTGTCTTCTCTTCCGCCATTTATGGCGATGAGGCCTTTATGAAACTTCTCCAAACTTCTCTGTTCCTGATTGTTTCTCTGACTCCAATCAAGCTTGTGCCTCTTTCTCTCAGATCTTCTTTGACATTATCTATCCAGGTCTTTCGTTGTCTTCCTCTGCTTCTCTTTCCTTCTATGTGTCCGTGCAATGCAGCGTTTGGTAGTCTTTGTTGCGTCATTCTGATCACATGCCCAAACCATCTGAGTCTTCTCTTTGTGATTGTTTCTACTATTGTTTCATCAACTCCCAGTTCTTCTCGTGTTTTTTCATTTCTGATCTTTTCTCTTCTGCTTCTGCCTATTATTCTTCTTAGCCAGCCCATCTCTGCCACCAATAGTCTCCGTTCGTCTTCTTTTCTCAAGCACCAGCACTCTGATCCGTATAGTAATATCGGTTCTACTAAGGTATGATAGAGTTTCATCTTTGTTCTGATGGAGATGTTTCTTGCCTTCCACATTTTTCCCAGTTTTCCGAATGCTGTACACGCCAATCCAATTCTTCGTTTGATGTCCTCTTCACATTTTCCATCTTCTGTTATTAGTCCTCCAAGATAGACGAATCTGGTAACCTGCTCTAATATTCCTTTTTCTATTCTTATCTGTAAATCCTCATGATGTTTTCCAATTACCATTGTTTTTGTTTTTTCCACGTTGATTTTGAGACCCATTCTCTTGCTGCTGCCATCCACCCTGTTTGTTATGTCCTGTAGCTTCCCTTGTGTGTCAGCTATCAGGTCTATGTCATCTGCGAAGCGGAGGTTACTCAGTGGTCGTCCATTTAGGTTTATCCCGTGTTCTTCTTCTCCTTTGGCAAGTCTCATCACTATTTCTAGCAACATATTGAACAGATCCGATGACATTCCACATCCTTGTCTTACCCCTACTTTTATCGTAAACCATTCCGTTAGCTCTCCCTCTACTCTTACTGCGCTTTTCGATTTGCTGTATATATCTTCTATTAACATCACTAACTCCTCTGGTACTCCACAGTGTCTCAGTACTTTCCATAAACCTTCTTGCCACACGCTGTCAAACGCCTGTTTGTAGTCAATAAAGTTGTTATATAGTGTTCTATTCATTTCGACGTACTTTTCTGACAGTTGCCTGATTACAAATATCTGGTCCATTGTTCCTCGTTCTTTCCTGAATCCTGCTTGTTCCTCGCTCATCGCTTCTTCTGCATACCTTCTCAATCTTCTCTGTAATACTCCAGTATAAACCTTTCCTGGTATGCTCAAAAGGCTGATTGCTCTGTAGTTGCTGCATTCTGTCTTGTCTCCTTTTTTGTATATTGGTACTATTATGGCTTTGCACCAATCCTTGGGGCATTCCTTGTCGTAGTAAATTTTATTGCACAGTTTATGTAGCATTTCTACCGAGCAACTCCCTCCTGCCTGGATCATTTCTGCTGTGATGTTGTCCTCGCCTGGTGCTTTTTTCTTTTTTAGCCTATTGACTGTTGTTTCTACCTCCGCTTTCAGTATGTCCAGCATTTGTTCTTGGCCGTTGTTTTCTGGTAGCTCTTCAAGCACTGTTCTGTCCACTGGGTTCTCACTGTTATATAACTCTTCGTAATGTTGTTTCCATCGTTGCTTGATCTCTGCTTTGTCTTCCAGTATTTTTCCTTCCTTGTTCTTTACTGTGGCTAGTTTTACGTTGGGTGATCCACATATTTCTCTTGCTACTTGAAATAGCTTCCCCGTGTTTAATGCTCCTGGTGTGCTCTCCAGTTCTTGACATTTCTCGATGATCCATTCTTCTTTACATCTTTTCGTCTTTTTTCTGATTTCTTTCGTAATTTCTTTATATCTTTCCATGTTCGTCTCGCTGTGTGTTTTTGTCTTTCTCAAGTCTCTTCTTTTGTCGCTCAAATCCAGTACTGCTCTGGTGATCCATGGTTTTTTCTTCTTCCTTTTTTCATGTCCCAATACTTGCTGTGCCGTCTCAGTATATATGTTCTTTATTTCTGTCCACGTTTCTTCCACTGTGTTCATGCTTCTTTTCTTGCTCTGTCTCCATCTGCCTTCCAGTTGCGATCTGAATTGGTTTCTGGTTACATCATCCCTCAGTTTCTCCATGTCGTATCTTCTGTTTGTTCCTCTTCTGTCCATTTTTCTTAGTTTTATTCTGATCCCTGCTAGTACTAGTCTATGATCGGATGCAATGTCCGGTCCTGCAAATGTGCGACATTTTGTTACTGCACTCCTCCATCTATTGTTTACCATGATGAAATCTATCATGTTTTTTGTCTTGTGGTCTGGTGACTCCCAGGTCCACTTTCTACTATCCTTCTTCTGAAAGAACGCTGTGTTCATTATTCGTAGGTCATTGTTTAGGCAAAAGTTCAACAATCTCTCTCCTCTCTCGTTTTCTTCTCCGTACCCGTGTTTCCCCAGTGCTCCCTTCCATGTTTTCCAGTCCTTCCCCACCTTGGCATTGAAGTCTCCCATTACGATAATCACGTCCTGACTCGATATTCCCTGCATCGTCTGTTGTAACGTCTCATAAAATTCGTTTATCTCTTGGTCTGTCGCACTGCTTGTTGGTGCATACACTTGCACTATTGTGGTCTTGCCGTATGTTGTACGAAATCTTGCCTTCATTATTCTTGGTCCGATCGTTCTGTACCCAATGAGGGCTTTTGATGCCTCTTTTCCCAGGACCAGCGCCACTCCCTGTTGGTGTCCTCCGTCCTTCCTTCCTGAGTATATTATCTTATATCCTTCCTTGTTGATTTCTCCTTCTCCCGGCCATCTTACCTCCGCTAGTCCCATCACACTCCACCTGATTCTTTTTAGTTGGTGTAGAAGCCCAATATAAAATTATGTAAAATTATTTTAAAATTATATACATGCATATTTGAATGAACATAATAAGTAAATTCATATGTTTAATTTATTTTTTTTGTCTGTTTGTTAAGTTTTTTATCATAAAGTTTCGGTTTGTTTAGCTCCAGTTGACTATATATATTAAGTTGATAATTCTTCATTTTTAATAGTATTCTATGTGACATATATCACCCCAATAACAGAACTTGGTTCCTTCTAGATCTGCCTCTTGATCCCACAAGTATTTTATGTATTATATTTTATGTTGTTTTTTTTTAGCAATAAAATGATTGATTAATTGATTAACTGATGTGCTGTGTGATTATTGATCTCTTAAGTACTAGTCACAATGTGATTTCCAGTGTCTACTCCTATTCCAGAAATGAAGCTCAAATGATGGTACAATAAAACTGCATCATTACTGTCAGGAATACCCGTGATTCATTCATGCACACTGCAAAATGTGAAGATTTTGAAATGTGAACTAGAGGTATTCTAGTTCACCTTCATTCTACCCACCCCTTGAAGGAACTGTGGATCATGACCAACAATAGGAACTAACATAGTAAAGTATCGTTAGGTAAAATTAATAGGATATTCTAATTCTTTGCAGCAATATACAGTAGAGCAGTGTTATTAGGAAGTTATGGAATGTTCACTTGTATTCATATTCATACATAGCACCATGGTCAGATCAGGAACAGTTGCTTTTGCAGGACCAAACTTGCTCATGAGTGATTTTTTTTTTTGATGGAATGTATCGTTTTTGTGGCTCTGCCGTCATACAACTCAAATGGCCATTGTCTAATTTCTGCCAAAGCAGTTGAATTCTGTTTCTGTGGGTTGTATTGTAAAGTGCACATCCACTCACTGTGCATCTTTTTTCAATGCCATAAAGTCATGTGAAGTAGCAAGTCATTGTCGAGCTATGTAACCCATAGGAGATGCAGTTCAGCCCGGAAAGCAGCATCCAGTCGAACACTGCAAAACACAAATTCTGTGCTGATGATGATAGGGAAATGGTAATCATGATGTGTTTGTAATTTCCAAGTGCTACCTTTACTTTAGACTGATTCCCAGAGACCAGTTCTACTGTGCATTACTCTACTTCACGGGTAGCGACATGTTTAACCGGAATATGCGCCAGCATGCTCTTGAACAAGGATTCACACTCAATGAGTATTGTCTTCGACCTCTTGGTAGCACTGGTAAAGTAATCACGTGATTAAATAATTACGCTTCATAACGTTTCTGCATTAGTTAAATTTTCGTAAGCATGTAATCTGTATCATGCAGTTGTGATTCAGAACTCTGCCTCAGGGAGATGCAAACTATCAACTCTCCATGCCAGTCCCAAGGCCGGATAAAGGAGGAGGGTTTGTCAGATGAGTGTCAATGCACTGACAGTAAAAAACAAAGACGATTGAAATCTGATGTCAAATCTGATGGAAACTTAAATTCATGAGCATGACGTTGCCCGGCCATTCAAGGTTCGCAACTCCAACTGAGCGATCGGGGTTGGATCAAAAAGTCAGCTACCAAAAGAAACATTAAACCTGCTAAGGACGTACTCTCAAGAGGAACATGGAATGCCCGAACACTGTGGGCGACAGGCAAACTGCAGCTGCTTCAGGAAGAGACGAAAAGATACAGATGCGACATTCTTGGAATTTTGGAAATGCATTGGACACTGGCAAGAGAACTCAACGGAAGTAAAGTCATATGGTCAGGAACTTAGAGTAGACATGAAGTAGATGTCAGATTAAACAACAAAGCTCGCGACACCTTGATAGGATATAAACCAGTAAGCGACAGACTATTAGTGGCAAGATTTGGAGCCCCACCATTCAACATAACAGTCGTTCAGGTGTATGCACCCACAGCAGAGAGCTCAGATGAAGACATCAAAAGGTTTTATAGAGATCTTACGTCAACAGTCGGAGAAGTACCCAAGCAAGATGTGCTTATTGTTGCAGGTGATTGGAACGCAAAGATAGGCTCAGACGACGCAGGATGGGAGAAAACCATGGGAAGATTTGCATATGGGGAGAGAACGAATGTGTAGGGAAGGTAACAAGTTGTTTCATATCAAATCCTTCCAACATATCAAGAAATGATGAAGAACAATGACCAGCTATATCAAGGTGAATATTAAAGTAACCCGTAATAATTATTTCAGAGGGAGAGGAAAACAAATATTGAAGTAGTGACAGGAATTCATTAAGAAAATCAGTCAAAGAGAGGGATGGTGGATGATAAATATTTACAAGCATTACCTGTTTGTTGCCAAAAATGAGAGAAGCAGCCAGGACCTCGAATGACTTGTATGCTGGAATAGGCAAAGCGAATTTGTGTAGTGAAAGATATGACTTGAAAAGAAAGGCGAGCCCTCTGCCTTTACTGGTGCACTGAGGCTCATTCAGGATAGTGAAAGTTGTGGGAGTAAGATCAGAAATTAATCCAGGTGTGTCACTAGGCTAAAGCCAGGTCTCGGTAAGAGCAGGTATGTGTAAAGAATTCTCACAAATAAAGTTATGAAGGACGGCAGCTTTACTACATAGGGAACAAATGTTTAATAGACCAATATCCAAACTTTGAAGTCTAACAGGTCCTGGCTTAATTTCAACATCACCAGCCAAAAGAAGCAACAGAAACAAATACATAGACAACCCATGACGTGTAGCTGAAGATGTTTTACATGAATTTACATTTAACCCAGGACGGAAAATAGTGTTAGTGGAATTGCATGAGCAGAATGTATGACCGAATTGAACAAGCAATAATAGGAATCAGATAGAATTAATGAGCTTGAGCCAAGTTCTGAAATAGACCGGATCATAACGACGCATGTGTAAAAGTTACAGACTTGTCATCACCAGCTTTGGCATGCAGGAACAGCATGAACAAAACGTGTAATAAGGCACTCATAATACAAGACAGAATTGAAGTCACAAGAAAACCAGAACAGCTCTTACCATGCAACAAGTGTGAAGACGTTACCTAAATAGAGAAGAAAATAGAAGAATCTTCAGTTCATGGGCGACTCATGAATACAGAATTCTAAAGTGTTAGTGTGGAGCTATACCAGACAGTTACAGAAAGTGGGAGGAACTTGTTGCACGAAACAAAGCCAACATCAACCAAGAACAGTGTAAACAACATCGAGCAATAATACAGCATGCTCAATAAAAGACAATTTTATCAAAATATGAACAAGAGAAATTTAAAAGTGATATGTATTTATCTCAAACCCAGACAATTTTAGCAAACTTAATGACTATATACTTCTATTAATTTAAACCAGAAACCATCAAAATTAAACTAAATTTGCAATATAATTTCAAAAAGCATCCGGCGCATAGACTGTCTGCCTGCCAGGTTCTAGTTCAGATATACTTGAGTCACACTAACCACATTGTATATATGTATGCATATATTTGTACAATGAAGTATTTGTTGAGTCTCTCACACTGTATATTGTCTTAGCAGTGTTTTGTTCACTTTGTTCAATTTATTGCAGGAGTTCCAGGTGAACCATTGCCAGTAACTTCAGAGGAAGACGTGTTTGACTATATTGGTCTTGAGTACAAGTCTCCCGAACAACGCAACTTATAAGAATTTATACTCACACTTTCTCAGAATGTGTTTCTGTTGTCCCAACTAGAAATATTATTGACAGCTTAAATTACCTTGTTTTTACAATTTTCATTTGTGTATCCAAATGCAGGTTGCTTTGTCCTGATGCTGAAATTAACAACAGCCTGCAATTTTCTTGTACAGCATCATGCACCATAGAAAGCATGCATTCACTACTGTCTTTTTTATAGTGTAGCAATATGTCTTTATTGTATAGCAATTAAGATGTAGATGTTGTGAGGGATTTGAAACTCTAGAAGTCTCATCTGGGTAGTTTATCAGTGGATAAACTACATGCAGTTGCCATAACAGATATGGAGGGATATCTTCAATTAAGAGATAAATTGGTGACAAAAAAAGTGCCATATCCACAATAATCCTGATCATAAATTTTTATAGCGCTAATTCAAGAAAAAATCCTCAGAAGCACTCATTGCCTGACAGGGCAAGCTCACAAACAGATGGAACGGTTTTCAAGGGCTTGTGGAAAAGAAGCCGTCAGTGCCCCCATTCTGATTCACCGCTTTTCCCATTTCATCCTTCGGCCTTTGCATGAACAATGAGGCAGTGCGAGTAGCGGTTGGCCTTCGATTGGGCCTTGACCTCTCTGCAGCCTCATCAGTGTTGCTGTGGGGATTTGGTTGGCCCTCGTGGCTACCAAGATTGGCCTTTGGGCAATCCCTTAGTCGTTATGCTATCAATGACATAGCCTTACAGAAAGCTGATGTTCCTAACATGAAGGAACCAAGAGGCTTGTTTTGCGCTGATGGCAAGGGACCAGATGGGGCAACAATGGTTCCCTGGGTGGCTGAGAAATATCTTACCTGGGATGCCACAGTCGTGGATACCTGTGCAGCATCTTACATTGCCCACACAGCAGAAACAGGCTGCCTTACATAAAACGGAAAAATACTCCGTTGCCATCTACGCATCTGTTTCTACCCATCGCCTTCAAAATACTGGGCCCAATTAATTCTGCCAAGGTTTATCTCATCCGTGAGGTTGGCCGAGACCTTTTGACCATCTTTGGAGAGTCATATGAGGGCAGTTTCCTTTTTCAGTGCCTGTCTATCTGTATTCAGTGCTATAATGCCATCACTTTTTGTGGCACATTATTATTTCTGCATTTATTATGCATTTAGCATCAGTCGATGGCACCAAGCAATTGTGACTTAAGGACTTGCTCAAGGTCCCTACTCAGTAAATTTCTCAGAGGAGGCTTGAACCTGTGCTATCCATGTTACAAGCCAAGCACTCTATCCAATATTTTTTCGGTGCTGCTGAGAATGAGGCCTGATTTTCCAGATACCCTTTAGCAGCTCTTAGCGTAATTTTTTGTTCCAGACACAGACCAGAATTGTATAGTAGTTCAGATTTAAATTGTGAGAAATGAAGAATCTTCACTGTCACAGTTCCTAAGAGATCCTACCAGTATCTTTCAAATCAGAATTGATTAACTATTGGTTGAGAACTGCCAACACAGTCCCAGTACTATAACTTAGTCCCAGTACAATGACTTGTACTGTAAGTTGCATTGCATGACAAGTATACATTTGGGTTTGTGAGTCACACACGCAAATGGAGCGAGAGACCTGTGATTGTGGGAGATGCATAGCCTGATGTACATAAACCTAGGCTGGAAAGATGCAGAAACATGTCATAAGGCTCCTCCGTCGCAAGAATCACTAATGGCGGAAGTTTAAGAGTTACATGTGTAGAATGATGGTGAAGAGAAAGTCTGTTAGTAAAGAAGGCATGCCATCCACATTGTTTTCATTTATAATAATAATAATTAGCAACTTCTAATGCATCAGTGCTTAATGCACAAGGCATCAACCGATGGCACACCAAATCCAAGCCACAATCAGGTCAGTATCCAGAAGGTCAGTCCACGAGACAGAGAGGCAGCGTACAGTGGATAAGCAATTTGAAAAAGCTAAATTTTAAGTTGAGAACACAATGACAGAAGTGACTGAGCAGAACAAACAGACACATGGAGAGAGTTCCAGAATTTAGGTCCAGCAACCAAAAAAGCACGTTTACCGAAACAGTTCTAGCCGAAGATATGACCAGAGAAAGACAGTCAGATGACCTTGCAGAATAATGGTAAGTCTGGGGTGGGGAATAAAGACTTTAAGTATTGTGGTTGCCCAGAGTTCAATGTTTTATAAACTGTAAGTCCCAATTTGAAACAACTTCTTTGATGAACTGGAAGCCTATGCAAAGATTTAAGCACAGGGGTAATATGCTCATATTTTGAAGTATTTTTATGGCTCTAGCCAAGGAGTTCTGAACTCGGAGTTTCTGCATGTTTGACTTTGAGATACCAACAAGAATTGAGTTACATTAGTCAAGGATACTGGAGACCAATGCGTTTGCTAAAGATATTCTTGAAGACGTGGGAACATAATGCCACGAATATACATGTATGATAATTTACAAATACCATTTACATAGTTACATGGTAGAATTTAAAACAGTGCCCAAGTCACAAGCAGCATCAGTCAACTCAATGAGTGATTCCACCAGCTGTAAGGATTTAAGCCATTCAAACTTCTTAAGTTGTCGTGGATTGCCAAGTAGTAGAAATTCAGTCTTTAACGGGTTAAAGAGGAGTTTATTAGCTGCCGTCCAAGACTGCTGCTCCTCGAAGGCATCAGACAACAGCTGCACAGATGATGACAAGACAAACTGTCATATGAAATGTAGATTTGGGTGTCACCACATAGAAATTATATCCCAGTGAATAATTGTCTAGCAGCGTACCTAGAGATGTGGTGTATAATGTGAACTAAGTACAGAACCCTGCAGAACACCAAAAGTCAATAAAGTACTGGCTGAATAATGTCCATTTAAATATACGGAATGAGTGCGAGTGCTGAGATAAGTAGCAAACCAAAGTAGGGCAGTACTAGAAACCCCAAACCAGTGCTGGAGACAGTGCAAAAGGAGAGAATGTTCAACAGTATCCAAGGCAGCAGATAAATAAAGGAGAACAAGTGCCGTCACCTTACCCTTATCAATGGAGCAGATTCTGTTGAATGAAACTTGCGGTATTCAGAGTAAAATGGAGAGATTAGTGGGTTGGAAGAAAGATGAGCTTGCATACGATTCAAAACTACCCATTCAAGAATTTTATATACAAAATTTTAAGTTGAGATGGGTCTGTAATTAGACAGGTCACCTGGATCGTAAGAAGGTTTCTTTAGCCCAGGATGAATTATGGCATGACCAGAACTAGATGGGAAGCGTAGTGTAAAAAGGCGTCTGGCGCATTTTACCAACATCTACCAATACCTACGTTCCTAGCTTGCAAACACGGTACCTTTATGGGTTCCCTAGGTTCGAACCTAGGGAATCTGCGAACGAAGCGTCGAAAGCGCTTACGTACTAATCCTAATCTAAGAACTTCTCTAGCGCCACTGTAATAATGCTCAAGGCATCAGTCGATGGTCGGTGCTAAGCGAAATCATTGTCCGAGCAAAATTCCTTGGTGAGTCCGGGTCGAAAAGCCAAAGAGGAGTCCGGAAGACAGAGACAGCCAATGTAGGAAATGAGTTCAGTAAGAAGTGAGTTTTTAGTCGAGATCTGAAGGCCAAAACAGATTTTGCCGAGCGAACATTTGCCAGAAGAGACAGAGTCTAGGGCCAGCGACAGAAAAGGCACGCCTGCCAAGAGCTGTTCTTGTCCACGGAATAGTCAGATTTACACAGCTAGAAGACCTGGTCGAGTAGAGATAAGTTTTGGGAGTCAGTACAGAGTGAAGATAGTGAGATTGGCTGAAGTGTAGTCTTGTATACAGTTAGTCCAGTCTTGAACATTATGCGCTTGTCTATGGGCAACCAATGCAACGATTTTAGGGTTTGTGATATATGCTCATATTTTTGGAGTTTTAGTGATAGCTCTTGCCAGTGTATTTTGAACTCTAAAGCTTCGTCAAATTAGCTTTTGAAATGCCAGTAAGAAGCGAGTTGCAATAGTCAAGACGATTAGCTAAACAAACCAGGGCAGAAAGGGGAATGTGGCGCCTAATCCTACGGATATCACGAATGTGGTAGTGGTGAATACGAATTAATAAGTTCATTTGAATGACAGATTGGAGTCAAATACAACACCCAAATTGCGTGATGAACAGTTGCGTTGTACGACAGAGATTCCTAGATGGACGGAATTCAAAGAGTTAAATTTAATCAGTTGCTATGAGGTTCCAAAAAGGAGAAATTCAGTTTTGGATAGGTTTAAAAGCAGTCCATTTTCTGCCATCTATGACTGAACTTCGTTAAAGACGTCAGATAACAGAGTGAGAGAGGTTGAAGAGGACTTATCAAAGGAAATGTAGAGTTGAGTATCATCAGCATGAAGATAGCGCTTCAGACCACTTTGACTAATTAAAACGTCTAATGGAGTTGTTTACAAGGAGTAAAGCAAGGGGCCAAGAACAGAGCCTTGAGTCGGGTCGAGTTGTGTCACAGGTGAGTGGTGTCACGAAAGGCAAGATATGATTTGAACCAGTTAAGGGCAAGACCTGATATGGCAATGGAGCAATATAGTATGATCGACGATGTCGAAGGCGGCAGATAAGTCAAGAAGAGCAAGTGCAGTTACTTTGCCATTGTCCATGTAGCAGGTAATGTCATTGTGGACAGAGAGAAGAGCTGTCTCAGTGGAATAAAATTTGCGATATGCTGAATGGAAAGGGAGGAGTAAGGAGTTTGAAGACAGATGTGCCTCCAGTCGACTTAACAACGCGTTCAAGAAGTTTGTAAATGAAATTCTAGTTTGAGATTGGTCGGTAGTTTTACATAGTTTTGCACCCAAAGACAAATGAGAGAAACATGATGGGAAGGAGCCGTCAGCAAGCTACCGATTGATTACTGTCAAGATTGTAGTAACAAGCACATCAAAGCAGCTTTTGAGAAGGTGGGTAGGAATTTAAATGAGAAAATACGCGATCGGATTTCACCCAAGGTTGCTGGAGTAAGAGAATCAAGTAGGCAGATGGTGATCATGAGATGAGAAGCCAGTTGATAATGGAATACCAGAAAATATTAACCTGATATTGGTTATTTTGTCACCAAAGAATTTAATTAAAGCATCAGCCAGCGCATATGGCGAGGAGGTTTTGGGTATTGTGCATGGTGTTTTCCTGTGAAGTCACTTATTCGGGGCCTGCCAAAGCGACCTCGTGCAAGATGAATTTTCTGAAATGAAGTTTGTGAGGTGGAGGATTTGGCCTTGGAAACTAGATTACGAACAATTTTACATTGTTCTTTGAAACGCAAAGATAAAAGGGAAGTCGTGAGCAGCGCCAAGTGCGTTCAAGTTGGCTACGCAGACGTCGATCTTCAGCAATTCAGGATCAAAACTAGGCTTCGGGTCACGAACGGCAACCTTCTTGGATTCAAGAGGAATGTGCTTATCAAGAAGTCCGGTTTGAACAGAATGGAGTTGGTGAGAGAGGGCATCTGCAGGTAAGTATCAGTCAGAAGAAGGGAGAAGCAGATGTAATTTTGTAAAGTTTGGATATCTAGTTGATGCCAGGGTCTGAAAGTGATAACAGTGTAAGTCGGTGGTGGTTTGGTTGGAAAAGAGATGGAAGCGGCAAAGGCAAGATGATCAGAAAGATTAGTTTCCTTAGTTAACATACCTTGAATTAAGTTACAATCAGATCTTGTCACTAGGAGATCAAGTGTGTGACATTTAGCGGTTTAGCGTGTTGGCCTGTTAAAGTTATGTGCCGCTTAAGATCAAAAGAAGTAAAGAGCTCATGAAAGGTAGTAAGAATAGGATTATTTGAATCGTCCTGAATGTTAAAGTAACCCTTTATGACTAGTTCAGTAGGAGATGAGATTAAAGCCTCCAAAAGAACTTTAAATTCATTAAAGAAATCCGTTAAAGAAAGTGATGGAGGTCGAGATATATGTTTAAGAGTGTAATGTGCGTGTTGCCCGAGTTTAGAGTGGCAATTAGAGCTTCAAAAGACGATAAATGTGACGTGCTTCCACGTTTATAACATTTCTTAGATGTATCCTTGTCTCGCCCTGCGGTCATATCTTTTAGGTTTCCTTTCAGCCACAGCCTGTCGTTGTGCGCATCGATATACTGTTCGGCTAATTTACCCAGCTCAACAAGCGTTTCCGGTGCTCTCTTCTTCAAGAATAGCGCCAACTCTCTTGGACATCCGTTCAGATATTGCTCTTTAATAATCAGCAACTTCAGTCCATCATAAGCCTGAGCCACCTTGGAAAGTTCGATCCATCGTTGTAGAAACAAGATTACAAGGACGAGGTCGACGACCTTGTAGACCGTGCCCGAGCATTTGAATGTGAGTCGGAGTCCGATGATTCGCTGAGCGAGAACTCCTTGGAAAGCTGTTCCGGCTCATCATGGCGAAGGGAGGTCCTCACTCTTGACAACGAGAGCCTTCAAGAAGACAGAGGGGAGCCGGGCAGTGATCCTGTTATTGAGACTCTCCTGGAGGCTGTTGAGAGAGCGGAGAGAGTAATACCTGATGGTGATGCTGTTGCGAAGACGCTACTCGATAGTTGTGCTGTGGAACTAACCACCTTCCTCAAATCCGTCTCACAGAGAACCGAGAGAAGCAAACCTCGAAAAAGTAAACAGGGTAAAAAGCCGCCAGGCCCTAACAGGCCGAGAACCGGCAATACGAAAAGAAGGATGAACCCGAAACGTCTTGCCCGTCAAATGGCATACGCTAGGGTGCAGAAAGCCTTCCGATCGAACCGTAAGAGGTGCGCGGAGATGGTTCTAGAAGAAACATGGGAGCGGGAAGAGACGACGTTGACCTTGGAGGAACAGGAGGGAATTTAGCGGCCCATTTTCTCTTCTCCTTCAGAGGTTGACGAGCGACCAGTACCTAAGGCCCGAGAGGACTGGTCCATCCTCGAACCTGTTACCCGAAAGGAGGTGATGAAAACTATTGCCAACTAAGAGAAAAGTGCGCCGGGACCAGACGGAGTTGCCCTGAAGGAGATGAAGTTGATCTCGCCGGGACTCTTGGCTGCATTTTACAACTTGTGGCTCGTTCTGGGACACGTTGCTGGACAGTTCCTCGATGGTGAGACCATACTGATCCCGAAAGGAGGAGATCCAAAGGACCCGGCTAGCTATAAGCCTATCACCATGGCCTCACGTGTGACGAGGGTCTTTCATAAGATCGTGGCCGCTCGTCTAGTCGAGAAAGTACCACTTGACCCCAGACAGAAAGGGTTCACACCAGTTGACGGATGTGCTGATAACATCTTCCTTCTTGATACCATCATCAGGGGGCCAAGCGGCAGAAGAAACCGATGTGCCTGGCCTTCATGGACGTTGCCAAAGCCTTTGATTGTGTCTCACATAAGACACTGGCTAGAGCACTCAAGAGGCTGGGTGTGCCATCGCCGCTGGTGCAGTACGTTACGAGGATGTACGCCAACACATCGACCGTGCTCAAAGTGGGCGGTCGAAGGAGCGGACCGATTTTGTACGGCTGCTGCGTGCGTCAAGGCGATCCCCTGTCAGCCATCCTGTTCAACTGAGTGATGGACGAAGTGTTGTCGACCCCAAATCTGGCCATTGGTTATTTCCTGAACAAGGATTACCAGGTTCGGTGTTTAGCGTTTGCCGACGACCTCGTCCTCATTGCTAAAACTGCTTAGGGCCTGCGTGAACAGGTGGAAAAGATGCAACATGCGCTACAGCTCGGAGGACTCAGACTGAACCCAGCAAAGTGTGCCACCCTCCGCATTGATGTGGATGGGAAGGCTAAACGCTGAGTGGTGAACCCTTTCTCCAACGATTACTATCTGTAGTGCAGACCTAGAAATATCTGGGATTGCAGGCAGGAGCGTCCGGTGTGAGGAAGGCACACCGCGACTTCCTCAATGTGGGACTTGATCGATTGACACGTGCTCCTCTAAAGCCCCAGCAGCGCATGTTCCTATTGCGCTGTCATTTGTTGCCGAAAATGTACCATGGACTCGTTCTCAGGGAACTAATGGCAAAGTCGCTGGAACAGTTGGACCGCCTGGTGAGGGCGGCAGTACGCAGATGGCTGTGGCTGCCGCATGACACTCCCACGGCGTATTTCAATGCCAGCGCAGCCGATGGTGGACTGGAAGTGCCACGCCTGTGTTACCTGATTCCACCGATGAAGGCCCGTCGCATGGCCAAGGTGGAAACGTCCCAGGATCCAATCATGCAGAGCGTGGCTACAGGTCCAATCTTCCTGGGAGCGAGGAGTAAGTGTGCAAAGACGGCACGGGTGGCAAATCGAGAGTTGAGCGACAGCAAGGATGCGAAGGAGCTCTTGGCGACCCAGCTCCACGCATCGGTTGAAGGTCGGGGTCTGAAACAGCAGGGACAAGCTCCACATGTAAACTGTTGGGTGACCGATGGGTCTCTGCTGCTTTCGGGCGGAGACTTCGTCCAGGCTGTCAAGGTACGGGGCAACCTGGTGCCGTCTGGGGAGCGAAGCTCGCGTGGGCGGCGCTCGGATCCTGTATGGTGTGACGCTGGGTGCAACGCTCAAAGCACCCTGGCGCACACCTCCCAAAGCTGCATAAGAACCCACCGTCTCCGGTGCGATAGGCACAACTCGGTACTTGGTACTTGGAATAGGGTCGAGTCCAATGGTCACGAAGTGATCCGGGGGCCGAGTATAGTCACTAGAGCAGGGAGGCGCAAGCCTGACCTGGTGCCCTGGGTGGATGGGGTAGCCTATGTTGTTGACGTCACCATAACGTCGGATTGCAATGATATGAGCGGTCCGTACGAGGAAAAGGTTAGCTACTACGCTACACCTGCTGTAATCAGCTGGGTTGCTGAAGTTCATCCCGGGTATCGGTGTGAATTGGGGGCAGTGGTCCTCAACTGGCGAAGGGCGTTACGCCAGCCCTCGTCAAGACTGCTCCGCAAGTTAGGAGTAGGCTGACGAGACCCTACTGACGGTCCGGGTTCTGACATACACTGCCAACATGTTCAAGCATTACACCCGGTCGACAGTGAGAGGTCCAGCGCTACCGAACGTGGAAGAAGCCTAGGTATCTCGGTTATGACATGACCATACCCACTGTGGACCAAGTACGAGGTCCACTCAACGCGGTCGGCCCAAAAGGTGACATTACGCGAAAGAGTCCCTGGTCTCGATTACTTGCTTAACTGGAGGCACACTGCCGGGAGCCAGCTAGGCTGTGACAGCAGGCTTCACTCTCCCCCAGAGAGTGAGGCTTATTCTTTCGGGTCGGCAAGCCTGTAAATTACATCAAGCAGTCCGACAGAGATAATATTATATACGGATGATTAGAGGGAGGACAGATCTGGACAAAGGCAATAAGGATTTATAAAGAAAAGCTAATCCACCACCACTTCTACTCGGTCCTGGTTCTTGTAGCAATGAAACTGAAAGGGAGTTATGTCTGAAAGGAAGGACTGAGTGTCATCAGGACATAGCCAAGTTTCATTAAGTGCCATAATGTGAATTTGTTGCTCAATGAGAAACTTTGTCAAAGAAGGGACTTTGGAACGGACAGATGGCAAAAGTTTAAGGTTTTAGGAATGATGGGCCGGGGTTCAACTCAATATAACCAGCAAGAAGTAGGAGAATAATGCATTTGTTCGATGATAAGAGCGACTCTTGCCATGCAAGACAGTCCAGAGAATCAGTTTGGCAGTGAACAACAGTCGAGAAGAGGGAACACAATAGAAGGAAAAAGCATCATTAGGATGTTTTAAAAGTTCACGAGAATGCCAAAAAACCAGTGGCTGACTAACAAGGGGTACAGAGACAATGCAGACGAGAATAGTCAATAGTCCTTGGAGCGAGGAGAAAGTGTACACGAATGGCAAAGATGGCTAATCTGTAACTGAGTGACTGCAAGGATGTGAAGAAGCTCTTGGCAACACAGCTTCACTCATCGGTTGATGGTCGGGGATTGAAACAGCAAGGATAAACCCCCCACGTAAACAACTGGGTGACTGATGGGTCCTCCCTCCTCCGAGGATGCGAACCAGTCTGTAAGAGTGAGGGGAACCTGTTGCCGTCTGCAGAGCGTAGCTCACGCGGGCTGCGTGCGGGTGCGGGTGTGACGCCGGGTGCAATGCCCAAGGCACCCTGGCTCACATCTCCCAAATTTGTGTGAGAACCCACCGACTCCGGTGTGATAGACACAATTCGGTGCTCGACCTGATCGTCAATAGGGTCGAGTCAAAGGGTCAAGAAGTGATCAGAGAGCCGACCATTGTTACTGGGGTTGGGAGGCGCAAGCCTGATCTGGTGGCCTTGGTGGGCTGGATGGCCCATGTTGTTGATGTCACAATGACTGCAGACTGTAATAATATGAGCGGTCCGTACTGGGAAAAGGTTGACTACTACAACAGACCTGACATCGTTGACTGGGTTGCTAAAGTCCATCCCGGGCAGCCTGTGAGTTCGGGGCCGTGGTGTTCAACTGGATAAGAGCTCTATTCCAATCTTCGTCCCGGTTGCTCCCTGGTCTCGATTACTCGCTTAAACCGAAGGCCACCAAATTCCCCAGTGGTCCAGCTGGGCTCTGACTGCAGGCCTCGCTTGCGAGGCCTTACTTTTACAGGTCGGGACCGGTTATTTACAACAGCAGTCGTAAAAATGTGGCTGAAAATTCTCTGCCGATTACACTGGATCACAACGATTTTGCTACTGAAAGTAATGCATGTGCCTTATATTGATTCAAATGTGCTGATTCCAAATATGAAGTCAGAATCGGCCCATCACGTCTAGATTTTAAGTTATGCATGCATTCAAGTAATGACGTAAGGACTCGTTTTCGGTTATGTCTGTACATTCTGTTGTATGTGTCTCCACGATTGCTGCCAGTGATACGTGCATGCCTGCGTGTCGCCTGAAATATTCCTAGCAGCAAGCCTGTAGCAGCCGCTAGACATGATTGGGCATGTCAGCGAGCTGATGTCAGCATCAATACCAGTATATAAGACGAGATTGCGTAGAACGAAGGCGAAGTTTTCTTATATAGCTGTAGCTAGTGTGTGAGATTTAATTTTGAAATGAATAGGCGAGGCTGTGTTAACCATCCAGACAATTTTTACTATGTTTGTGGTAAATATACTCTTTGTGACCAGCGCAAGAAGTTAACTAAGAGAGTGATGATTGCTTACAAGTATTATTTTGGATGTCAAATCGGAGACCAGGATAAAAGTTGGGCACCTCAAGTTTGCTGCACCGTGTGCTACTCTGGGCTTACACAGTGGCTGAATGGCAAAAGGAATTCAATGCCGTTTGCTGTGCCTATGGTGTGGCGCGAGCCAAGAAATCATCATGCAGACTGTTATTTCTGCATTACTAAAGTTGCTGGATTTTCAAAGAAAAATAAGTCTAAAATCGTTTATCCTGATTGCGAGTCCGCTGTAAAGCCAGCGCCGCATGATGAAGAGAATCCAGTACCATTTCCGCCTGCTGCGGGTGCTGATGAAACGGACAGTTCTGATGGTAATACAGAAGATGACGTTACTGTTTATGAATCCAGTGATCAAGATTTGGAAGAGGGTAGGCCGCATTTGATAAGGCAAGGTGAGTTAGATGATCTGGTGAGGGACCTATCTTTGTCAAAGGAGAAATCTGAACTGTTAGCTCCAGACTAGGGGAGTGGAACTTGCTTCAAAAAGGTACCACAACATCACACTTCCGATATCGTCACAAACAGTTAGCTACATATTACAAACTGGAAAATGATATCTGTTTCTGTACTGACGTGAACGGTCTCATGCTGAATTTAGGTTGCGAATACGTTCCTGATCAGTGGAGACTGTTTTAGATTCCAGCCAAGCTGTGCTGGTGCACAATGGTAACGAAAAGCCGTCTGTTCCTATAGCCCACGCTGTAGGCCTCAAAGAGACATATGATTCAATGAAACTCATTTTGAAAGTGATCAACTACTCAGACCACAAATGGAACATCTGTGCGGACCTCAATGTGGTAGCACTTATTCTAGGCCTACAGCTGGGGTACACAAAACATATGTGCTTTTTGTGCTTGTGGAACAGTCGTGATGACAGCAACCATTACAAAGTGAAACTGTGGCCTCCTAGATCCGAGCACATTGTTGGTCGGCACAACGTGGAACACGAACCATTGGTTGATCCATTGAAAGTGTACTTACCACCACTTCACATTAAACTGGGCCTCATGAGGAATTTCGTAGTGGCAATGGATCGTACTGGAAAAGGCTTCCAGTATCTGAGAGATAAATTTGGAGCCGTCAAAACTGATGCTAAGCTGAAGGCTGGGATTTTTATTGGGCCAGAAATCCGTGAACTAATGCGTGATACTGTATTTAGAACCAAGCTCAACCCACTGGAATTTGCCGCTTGGGATGCATGTACGTTGGTGGTGCAAAACTTCCTTGGGAATCACCGAGCTGAGAACTATGCTGAACTCGTTAGCAACATGCTAACAGCATATAAGCAAATCGGCTGCCGGATGTCACTAAAAAATACATTTCTTACATTCCCATCTGGATTTTTCCCCACCAAACTTGGGTGATGTAAGCGATGAGCATGGAGAGAGATTCCATCAAGACACCTCCACCTTTGAAGCAAGATATCAGGGCCACTTCAATTCCAACATGATGGGCGATTACTGCTGGTTTCTGCAGCGGGCAACAGCGGCCACTCACAAGCGCAAGAGCAAGTGTCTAAAGCACTTTTGAACTCGTATAGAGTTAAGCTAGAGACAAAATTTCGAAATGTATGCCTTCATCTGTGCAACATACATATATTTATATTACATTTTAAAACATACTTTAATTTCAAATTATAAAAGAATAACATTTTGTTTCTTGTTATGAATACTCTGAGTTTGCATAATTACACAGTTGTAAGGAAATACTAGTTCTGTAAAGAGTTTGCATAATTATTAGCATGTATGCTGCATATCTTAAGATCCTGACGTGCTACACAAAATCTGACTTCAGATTTGGAATCGGCAGATTCGATTTAGTGTAGTACACATAACATATGCCTAGTAGCAGGCGAAAATTTTTTTAGTGTGATCCAGTGTTATATTCACACCGATAGATGAATAAGCATAAATTTCAAAGTAATCGGTTTTAATTAATTTAACCAGCGTACTGTTTACAGTACGCTGGTTAAAGACCTCCGCCTCCCGCCATTTGGTAAACAAAGCTCCATTTTTATACAGTGACAATTATTGGAAGTTGCCTGAAATTCTACATAAGCGGTAATTAAATAGTATTCGGATTTACCCGGAGTAAAGCGATATAATGTTGTACTAAATTTTATATTGGTATCAATTCTTTTTGTATCAACATCTCTAGCATCGTTATAAGTCTACGCGCAAAATGTAGGTCCTAGTGCAAAAGCGTCAACATAATTCTTCGTTGCAGCATCTTGAGCGCTATTAGGGTCATGCCAATCAGCGACGCGAAGTTGATTCATTACAATATTTTGATAAGCGTCAATTCTGTGATCGGTAGACGATTTACCAAATCTAATTACATCGACCCAAAAATCCATCGGTCGTTTGTAGCATAATAGGAATATTTAATACGCATTGCATTTGGTTCATTATACTACCAAGTGAAATAGAAGACCCTTTACTGCCGTTCAAAACGTAATACATCCACAGTATCGTATACAGTCACAGTATCGCCGCTCTTAGAAAATTTAGAATCGACGTATTCTTTATTAGCCGAGTCTTTAGTATCGTGAAGATCGGAAACGTTAAACAACTTATGCGAATCTAAATTAAATATCGCTGACGTACGGTGGATGTTCCGTCTCTGCGAAGGAAATTGGCATTTACTTGAGACAGTAACGCCGCCGGAAACAATTCTTTGGATATCCAGAATCCGTATGACCGAGTTTATCAACAGGCATTTTTTTATATATAATATTTACTGTTTATTAGCAACCCGCATATGAAATATTTTATTTCATATTTTAATGTAAACCGTTTATAACTTCTTGAAAATTCAAACCGTTACCCACCATCTTCAATACGTACAGACACGAGTGACCGCAAAACACTTCGTTATCGGGTTGTAATCGTTCGCTATTATAGTACAAGGGGCTGTGCAAATAATTCAGTAGTTCGGTAGGAGGAAGGAGCTCGTAGCTATCGAAATAGTGCTTCTCGGCGTGTCTCTTGATCCAGCCCACCCAATAAGTACCGCTCCCACTAGAATCGTCTAGGTTAAGAATACCGCATTCGTTCGCTCTCGGTCTCTTAGGCAGTTCTCGTAGAAACACGCTTCTAAAGTCACCAATCTTTAACTTCTTCGCGGCTGCGAGCAGCTGTATAAAAGATAAATAAGGTCTCCAAGATCTTATTTATCGCATTACTGTTATCTTGTTCGCGTCGGTAGCGTCTAAAGTAACTTCGGCCTTCGAGACAAACGGAAAATTTGCGGATTCTACTTCTCCAGATTTTTCATATCGATGCGTTCCTTTCTCGACAACAGCGATCTAACGGCGTTAAGAAAAGACATAGCATTGATTCCACCGATTCCATCGATCGTGTATCTTTTAGTAAATCCCTAATAGCTGACGCGGTTTCTAGAATTTGGATCTCGTTTTTTTATCGAGTTTAGCGAATAT
Source organism: Norana najaformis (assembly GCA_964023275.1). Classification (NCBI taxonomy): domain Eukaryota; kingdom Metazoa; phylum Annelida; class Clitellata; order Crassiclitellata; family Hormogastridae; genus Norana; species Norana najaformis. The sequence continues at coordinate 22,178,348 of OZ029923.1, forward strand.
CGATTTTATCATCGTTTTCAACGCTTCTACACCGGCATTTACCGCTCGGTGTTGTTTACCGTTCGTTGGATCGGTTTTTTTCAGCTGAGTTCTTGTCCACTTGTCGAACCCAGCAGGCACGTCAGTTATTATCTTTCTATATTCCTGTTTACAACTAATATCTTTCTCGCCGCACGAGTATAACGTCGGCAGGAATCCATGAGATCGTACGACGACGACGAAAATATGGCGCGGCTACGGCCACGACCAAATCCATTTTTCACAGTCTCGAATAGCCGGCCATACCTCACCGTCTCGCGATACTTCGCAATTCATGAACGGTTTTCGACTCGTAGTCCATTTTATTATCGGAGTTTGTTTCAAGAAAAAAATATCTTCGCAGTCGGATTTAAAATTCGAAATCTCAGTCATCGTCGCTCGCTACAACAGCCGTCTAACCGACGATTCTATCCTTTGACCACTTCGTCGATAGTTTCATCGTATCCTTCGAGAGTCTTATGTCGGATAGTTTAATTTCGTATGTCTTTCTCCATACTTTTCCGTTATACGCCGCGATTATTCGATAACTGTCTGGGCGCTTTTGCTGTTTTGTACATCGACTGGTACGCGGCAACCTCTCCCGTATCTCTGTCTAAATTTTCTACTTGTCTCAGTTGCTTCCTAAATCGCCAAATCGCTGCACTCGCGACATTATCCTCGTCCTCGAGTTCGTCAAGTTTATGTCGTCAGTTCTTTTCCGAGATATCGTCTTCGATGTAAGTAACCACTCCTTGCTCGATCAGCAGCAACACGAGTTCGGGCTTTGTTAAGATGAGTAGCACTCGAACATTGTACTCTTTCAACAGCTTTTTCAAAATCTGGCAACTTCGTTTTATTATAATATGAAAATTATTTCTTTATATCGAGCTTAATCGGGCTTAATCAAATACGCATCGCCGCAGCCGCCAGTCTGAATATCGACGACGGACGACTTCAACCGTTCGGATTGCTTGCTAACGTCGAATACTATTAGCGAATACAGATCTATGATATAGGGTTTCTTCTAGTTCGCACTGTTCGGTTTCATCGTTTATTTCGATTGTCATTCTTGATACGAATGTCTTCCTGTCTGTCGAGATTCTAGTTCACTTGGAGTTACCTACAGAGCAACGAGAACGTTGCCCTACGGCGAAGTTTAGATCTATTTCTACCCATAACGATTGATTACAGCGCCAGTAGACGCTAGACTCTATCTTCTAAGTTTTACTTCGTTTTTATTTCTCGCTCTCTATCTCTGATCTATTAGACTAATCTGTCTCGCAGCTAAGATGGGTCTTGTCTGTGCAATTCTTAGCCGTTATATGTTAGATTTTTATTAGTCTATATTTATAGAATTACCACGGAGAGTGTAATTTGGTTGGAAGCTTCCAAATCTTAGTTATTCCGCTCTCCCTCTGCATCTGTACCCGACTGTCTTTTTTGTGTATCTTTGCCTCTGGCTCTGCGAAGATCTCTGAGTCGCCGGTGATTCACTTGTCAGTTATTTAATATTTCATCTTCCTGTCCGAACAAAGCGATGTAATTCGCCCCACACCCGACTGCGCTGTCACGGCCGGGCGTTGGCATAAGTTGTCAGATATCAGGTATATCTGCACTGACTGTCCCCTCTCTTTCTCCTTACCTCCAACAACGATTACACTGAGTAAGTCTAATAATCTGCTACAACAGTAATTAAATTAATTCGGTTATAGATCTTTAAATTCGGCCTGCGTTACTTTGCGTTATTAGTTCGTCCATCCCATAGAATTTTTCTCTAAACGTTCCCGTTTCTCTGTACGCTCATGAAAACTGTTGATTATGGAACGATGGGTCGTAGTCGACCGCTGCATATTTTCTTGATTCATCATCAAGTACATGTTAGCTTCTTGATTACCGCCGCGATTCGTCTGAAATCCGACTATGATATTCCTTGGTTTTTCCGTAGAGGACTTGACGCTAAGCCGCCAGCAAAAGGTAGTCGACTGCGGGACCGTTATGGTATCGCACCGTCGAGCTCGATACGCGACGGGTAACAAGACTTTCGATTTCAATGGTTTTAAACAGTTGCATTCTTTCCATATCGGACGGCTTCACCATGAGATTTTATCGAGGGTTACTTTAATCGTAAACGTAATCTCGAGATTTCTACAGCGCCCAACGAAAGCTAAGTCACGGAACCAGCTTATTCACAAAACAAAATCGCTAGGCAAAAGGGTTCGGTTCCAGGTCAAGTTGGGTTACCTCCGTTTGGCTCTAAAAATAGCGTCATCGACGGTTTTGCGAACCTCGCAACGGCACGACGAAACTGAACGTGCCCTTAGCCGTCGGTTTCTGAATAAGCTTGCCTAACCGCGAATCCGGAATTATCCACGATAATTGCGGTATCTTTGTTCCATAGTTCATTAAACCTTGCGCTTTCGCGAAGTCGTCCGGATATTTCAACAAGCCCAACATCGTCGTGGAAACAACGTTTCGATTTCTTGATTCGATAGGAAATACGAAATTTTGCTAAGAAAGATGCATGTGTTGTTCGTAATGCTACCGCGTCGGCGTTGACGTACGCGCTTCCGTTTTAGTCAGTCGTGCTTTAGTCAGTCGTTAAATAGTTCCTCAGTTTAACGACAGCTTATGACATCAAAGGCCGTTGCCGTCGCCCTCCTCCTTTATCCAGGCTTGGGACTGGCACTACCCCCAAACAAGGCAGTGGCGGAGTTAGTCAGTCGTTAAATATCGTTAACATCGTTAAATAGCAGATAAGAATCGGACGGATGACTAAAATAGATCTTGAAGTTCAATGTTTATACGAATTTAACTGGGTTTTTTAAAGATTCGTTCTAGATACTGGTTCGTTTTCGTAACGTTCGATTCCGTCGTCCGTTAACGTAAATCTTAAAATATCGGATTGCATTTGTTATAAATAAAGACTTTTTAAAACTCCGTTTCGTTCGCGTCGCTCGCATCGCTAGAGTCCTCGACGCCGACGAAGTTACGGGATTTTAATTCCTGCTCCTCCGTTTAGCCTACGTACGAGATCTTCCATTGCTAGAGGGTTCGAAGCAGCGACAGCCTTTTCTTCTTCGTTCCAGAATCGGCTGCTAGGCTTGATCAGGCTAGTAATTTATTTATATTCGTATTGTTAATACCCGTAGGTCCAACGTTTATCAATCTCTTTGAAGCAGCTTTAGTTTCTCACGTGAGCGCGTGTGAGATGGCCGCTGTATGCTAGTGGTTGCGGTTGAGGACTAGTCAGTCTAGCAATAACGTCCTGATTTGTAGGAGTCAAAAATGTATCGGCTGCTTTACCGACAAATCGCTTCCCGGCATCGATGGGGGTGGTCTTCCCAACGTCGAGCGCCTTTTTTCGATCTCTCGTCGCATCTTTACCCGGTCGTTTGACCGCATTTGACGCGAAAACCTCTGGAATAGAATCGAATATTCCCGTTCCACCGACAACGTTCTGTTTCTTGTAACGTCTTTTAGCGACGATTAACATTTTTATAATCGCTGCATTCATTTTTTTATATTGCTCGTTATTTATCGCTCCTTGTTATATATACTAACTTATCTCGTTTCTTACTCCCATATTGCTGGCTTCGAAACTAACCATTCGTAGAGATAACATTTCCGTTAACGCATTCGGATCTTGCGGAATAACGACGACAGCGAGAGACCCTCTCTCCACCGCTCCTAGGACTCTTCTATTAGACACACCTTTACCTATCTTACTCGTCCTTGTGGTACTCGGCGCACTCGCGGGAGTAGGAAACCGTCCTCGAACCTTCGTATCCCATATCGGTTTAATAATGTCTCTGTATTTTTCGCTTGGTTTTAGGTTTACTCGGATCGTTCAATCGCCGCATTGCATTCGTTCGCGTCTAGAATCTCAGCATATTCTCCGAAATCGTTAGCGTCGAATATCGACGCGTTCGGATTAGCCATCGTTAATATGTTTAGTTTCCAAAGCCCCGGATTTACGACGTACGTCTTTATCTCTGTCCTGGATCGTTATATGACTGTCTCCGATAAAAAAAATAGTCCATGTTTATAATTTATATCCTTTTTTATCTGAAGCTTTTGGTGTATTTCGACGCTATGAATCCTAATTCTACAGTTCTAAGAGCTTCTACGGGATCTTCTTCGTACACCTCTATCGATGGATGTTGCGGAAATCAACTCGTTCAGCGCCGACGATAGGCCCGCGGTTGTCGCCGTCGGTAATGCCTCGAGCGCATCGGCCATTGCCGAAGAGCTTTCTTTTATCGTGCGCAAAATTCCCGATTGAGATTTGATAACAGGTTTTGGTAAACATCGTTAATTCTCGTTTCAGCCCTATATTGCCTAATTTCTCGGAGAGGTAGCTTTGTCGAACATTCTTCTTAGACGTGATAAAAAAATACGCCATGTTTCTTCGACGATGAAATCTCTTTGCGGGATCTTGGATCTTTAAAAACGACATTTTTAAATTAATAATACAATGCTGAATAATCGGTGTGGTAAATAGCTTGCTTGTAGCCACTACGTTGGGCTCGGTATTTCTGGAATCTACTATAACAGCGGCGCCGGTTGCGATAGTTATGGAAGCGGCAGCGCTAGGGGCGGGCGCGCTAAGTATTATCGGCGATAATACTTAGCGCGCCCGCCCCTAGCGGGCGCGCCACTTCCATAACTATCGCAAACGGCTCCGCTATTATAATAGATAGAACGCCGAGTCCAGAAATACCGAGCCCCAACTCTATTTACCACACCGATTATTCTCACGCTTCTTTTATTTAACACCGTCCTTTCATCGTCTTCATAGGTTGGCAGTAAACACCGGCGAAACAGAAGTTACTAATTACAGTCATGATTCTCTCACCTGACAACAAGGAATTAAACATGAAAGGAGTTTGTCTGCCAAGAGGCTCGGTTAAAGTACATCGAAACTGCACAGACTTAGCTGTGTGTGCTGGACAGAAATTCCATTTATTTTAATGACTTACTGAGTGAATTTCAGTCATTGCCCCGTTTGAAATATGGGTAACTTTAGTATTCATATAGATGTGGCTATTTATTACTCCTCAGCAATATCTGCATGTGTTGGAAGGGTTTTTTATGAGACAGCTCGTTATCTTTCAAAACCTAACAAAGCCCACACACTGGATGCCTTTGATATCTCTTCTGATTCACAGTTGCTTCAATATGTTACTTCATATCTGTCAGACCAAGTTGCTATTTTCTCAGTTCGACTTCCCATTTTAATGACCCACAAATTATAAAACTGTTGTGCTTAAATATTGGCATAAAATTTATCTACACCATCTAAATCATCCTTACATTCCTGCTGTATTTCTGTCCAGCACACACAGCTAAGACTGTGCAGTTTCGATGTACTTTAACCGAGCCTCTTGGCAGACAAACTCCTTTCATAGCTAAGAAAATCGTAGACATTTTGCCAGCCTGTCCGATACGTGATAAAGATACGCTGGAAAAGACTACATACCTGAGAGAACACGATATTACCCCGAGAAAACTCAGGATGTCCGAGCCGACTCCATGAATGTGCTTTGTGCTTCTAAGAGTGTTTTTATGATTTGTTTGCGTTAGACTTTGTATTGTAACAAGCTATATGTACAAAGACACTGCAACAGAACCACCACTGAAAATAGAAATTTTGTCTTTTTAATGATATTGTAGCCAAATTTCCGATAACCACCATCACCAACAATTTTCGCTTTAGCTTTCGCTTTTTCCTCCTGGCTTGACTTCCCCCCCAAACTAAAGTGAAGGTCGATCTTAGGGTAAGTTCAACAAGATGGCGGCGATAGGCAGTAAGCGTAATCGTAAACTCAAGATTTATACAGCGCTCAACGAAAGCCAAGTCGTGTGAACCAGCTTATTCACAGACGCTCAGTCAAAACAAAATCGATAGGCAGGAAGGTTCGGTTCCAGGTCAAGATCCAAGAGTCGAGCAGAAAGCTACTACGGTTGGTGCTTTAGATTGGAGCGGATAGAGAGATCAGGGGAAAAGGAAGATTGGTGAAAGAGGAGTGTTTTCAGTTCTTGAGTGAGGACCTGTGCAGAGATTGCAAGCAGTGAAATGTTGATGAGTTCGTATTATGGGTCGTCAGATAGGCCTAATTATCATAATTCAGGCGGGACTTTATTCCAGGGGGTGGAGCAGCTATGAACCAAAATTAAAACTGGGTCCAATTTGTAAGGATGAGGTGACAAGAAGGTGGAAAAGTGTTAGGACAGAAAAAGAGTGGGTGAGTGAACAACTGACGGAGATAGGATGGCTGTGAAGATTGATTTGTCTTTTTGTATTGCAGTGGCACTGAGTCACAAAGTCGTGGAATATTTGTAAAGCGTACTATGAAATTTTTATGTTTTTGGTTCATCACTCTTGCCTGTATCCAAATTGAAGCGACCGAATGTAAGCGGAGCTCAGTTTAGGAAATGGCGTTAATTTTGTTTGTAATACTGTATCGTGAGCAGCGCATTGAACTCTCCTACTAATTGTAATAATTTAATTAAGTAAAAGTAAGTAAGTAAGTAAGACATATGTTTAACACGCCATGTGTCTATCGGCTGAGCGAGGCGTGGATGAGTCACAGCGGTCAGACAACAAGAGCATGGTCTTAGCCGCTTACGAATATGTCTAACATAATGTTGTTTTTACTCATTACTCAATACTGACAAGCATTTTAATGGACTGGAACTGTACCATTCATGACTGTCCATATAAAGTCGCTTCCATCAAAAGAGTAAAATGAAATGGGAATAGTTTGGATTATTCTCCCAACTGGACTGCTCAAGTACGGTTCAGAAATTCTCATTCTCAGTAGCATCTGGTAACCCTTCTTTCAGCAAAAATAAACTAAAAAACTAACTAACTAACAAACTAACTACAGTGTCTAACTAGCAAACTATGCTGTTTTGTCGATTGAGAATGAAGTAGCTGCTCCTATAAATTTCGGTGAAGTTCTCAAAGACTGCAGCTTTCAGGGCTAGAATAATTTTGTTTGGTACTGAAATATTACATAATCGATTTGTGTTCAACGCATCACGTTCCTGTAAACTAATGAATACTTTTCGTTAAAATTCAAAATTTCAGTAGGGGATGGGATGGTCATCATCAATTTGCTCCAGATGCCAAAATACCCAGCTAAGCCACTGGTTCCCATTCATAGTGTATGCATCATATGCACGAGAGTCGACTGTTGTTGTTCTTTTCCTTTTCCATTTTCCACTGAGCCACTGAGAGCCTTTTCCTTTTCCTTCTCCTTCTCCTTCTCCTTCTCCTTCTCCTTCTTCTTCTCCTTTTTTTTCTTCTTCTTCTTCTTCTTCTTCTTCTTCTTCTTCTTCTTAATGTCGAAAGGGGGTTCAGAGCATTATGACAATGTTCCGGAGAGGCAGATGGCACTTCCTTGTTGAACAGCCACCGAAAGAATTATTATTATTATTACTATTTTTTTCACGAACAATTCCACCATAGTAATGTAAGTTAGTCTACCTCATGTATGACGCGTAGCTGAGAGTGGTATAGGCCTATATGTCCATTATTATTCTTTTAATATTATTATTATTATTATTATTATAATAATAATAATAATAATAATAATAATAATAATAATAATAATAATATTAATAATGATAATAATAATAATGGTAATAATAATATTAATAATGATAATAATAATAATGGTAATAATAATATTAATGTTGCTGGAGCAACTAGAGCTGCTGTGGCGTCCTGGTTGGCACACTGGAAACAGGTCGACTAGCTGCACCTCCGAATCGCGTGATCTTGTCTTTAAGCGCCGTGGTGAAGAAGCAACCCTGAGTTAGCGGTCGCGTAAGTGTAGAGCGTTCTGTGGGCGTTTCTTCGATGGGGCGCAAGAATTTCCGGTGTGGATCGGACGAACATCCTTATTATTATTATTATTATTATTATTATTATTATTATTATTATTATTATTATTATTATTATTATTATTATTATTATTATTATTATTATTATTTTTTTTTTTTTTTTACCAAGGTAAGTATAATCCCTTGGTTGTTCAAAAATTTCCGGAGAAAAAGAGAGAGAGGGACTCTGGAACGGCTAATCCTCGTCTGGATTCGGCACCACAAATGTACCGTGGAAGGCGACTGCATTGAAACGCTGTAATGTTATAGATAAGCGTTGAAAAAGGTAACCTGTTTCTCTACTATCTCCGGATGTGAGGGACAATATACGCCCCAAGTCTATTATTATTATTATTATTATTATTATTGTTGTTGTTGTTGTTGCTGTTGTTGTTGTTACTACTACTACTACTACTACTACTACTACTACTACTACTAATACTACTACTACTACCACTACTACTACTACCCCCATCGCTACTACTACTACTACTGCTTTTATTATTGTACTGTTGTTATCCTAGATGTTCATAGTAGAGTTCCGGAGAAGCAGATGGCGTTCCCACGCTGGACAGCCACTGAGAGCCTTTGGAACAGGTAGCTGGTTTCCAGTGGACCGTGGGTTGCCATGATCATCCTTCGTTCTAACTTCGACACAAAATTCAATCCTTCGTTCTAACTTCGACACAAAATTCAATCCTTCCTTACTCCATGCGCCGCTGGTTTCCAAGTGCGACCGACATAAAAGCGTGAATTTTGGCTATATTGGCGTATTTTAAACCTTTTGGATGAGGCTGCCCAGTTTGCGGCTTCACTGGGTCCGGTTGATGTAAATCCTAGATGTGACGCTGCAAATGTGCCTGAAACTGTCACATCATACGTGAGCACCGTAAGCTAGCGGGTCACCGAGCATTTGATCCCTCTCAGTCTTTTTGATCCGGAGGTGGACTGGCCCACAAAACGGGCCATACTGAAAGCATCGACAGAGAAAGAAAGACCATTAAAACGCATAGAGGTCGACTTGGCAACTGTACAGCAGAAGACTCATTGATTTTGTGATAGTGTGGAGCAAAAATGTATTTGGAACGCTGGGCTTGCCCGTTGGATTCCTAACCGAAGATCCTGATAAGTTTTATATTATAGAGCAGCATTGTGAGCAGCATGGATGAGTTCAAGGCTGCGAGGCAAACATCAACAGTCACCAACGATCACGCGAAGCGAGGTGTCGCATTGATCCAAGACTCGGCGCAGACAGGCTTTAAGAGAGAAGTATACGCTTCAAGGCTATCGAACATCGAAAATTTTCCCGATGCGAGAAAATTACACCATAAAAGGATACTGTATTCTTTATATTCAGTGTACAGTAGTTTGATTTAACAAGCTATTCTGTATCGGTTCGAGACTCTTGTATAAATACTAAAACAGTAGTTTTCATTGCAGCTTGATTTCTTGCATGGCTTAGTGAAGCTAATGGCAAACATTTTAGAATTCTATCATTTAAGCTATATGGCTAAACGTCAGTGTCGTTGAGCGACCTGTAAGTATTAAAATGTTTCGCTCAAAATTTGCAAGTAATATTTTAAAATAAGAAATGTCTTGAAAGGGTGAGACTTAATATTACTTTGCAAATAGTTTTCGCCATATGAACAAGGACCCCCCTAGTTTTATATTATAGAGCAGCATTGTGACATTACATAAAATGTGCAGTATTAAAACATACACTTTCTTAAAAACTGTGGCATTGTTCAGTTTGAGTTCTGTTCTCTACGAAGCTCGAATCAAAAAGCATTTAAAATCAATTAACAGCGTATATCTGCGTGAAATTATCAAGAGCATTTACTTACATCAAAATCGGTGACACGTTTCACTTTTTAGATAGCGCCTCTGAGCGGGAGCATGAAAATGCTCAGGAACCATGTGTTGGACCGTCCGATGTTGTCTCGACGGTAAATCTGACAGATTTGTGATATCAGTAACTTATTTGGTGTTAAGTTCTTAAGGGCTACTTTGGTTCGAAGATTCATAGATTAAAATGAGTGATCGAGACTTTTAGTAGTCGTCCCACGTGTGTTTTACTACTTTTCAGGAGCAAACATTTTTAACATTTTTAACAAACAGTTCTAATTCCAACGCCACTTCAGTCAGTTTTTTGTACTGGCTATAACATTTGACAATGTGAAGCATCTCAGTATGTGCATTCTCCAAGGTATTGGGCATTTTTTGGTTTAACTGACTGATGCGCATCAAACTTCGTGAAACAGTTTTTCTGGTACACAAGCGTTGTTTTTTAGTCACATGTTTTTACAATACTCATGCAGTACGCTGTGATTTCTCATAAATTCATAACCTGCATATCCCAGCGGGATAACCACCGAACTTCGCTAATGGTCTGAATGCAACACTAACTTTCTGTAACATTTGCCAATTCTATAAAATTTGTCTGTTTTACTACGTAGTGCTTTACAGTCCTTTACAGAATCTATGTCTTTCAATGGCATTACTTTTTCCATACATAATCTATGTCAAAGTTCTGTGTGCGTGCAACAGCGTTATTCTGGCAAGTTTGGAATTTCTCAAAGAAACTGGCCTGTGACGATACTGTGTTTGCCCAGTATATAAGCGAAGGTGCTAACGTGCAAACATCACCATTTTGTGCAAATCTTAAAGCTTTCGTGGAATTTCTCAATAGCCAATTGTTTTACTTGTGCTGTAACACGCTTCCGGCGAACACTATTTTATGAATGACAAAACTATACAAAAATTAATGTAGAGAATCAACATTTTTGTCACTGAGACATCAGATCAGTCTTTTCGTCTGAAAGGAAATTGGAAACTTATTTTATTCAAGACTTGTATTGGATAACCATGTTTTGTCTATTCAACAAATTCGCAGGCGGAAAATTTACTGCTCCTGCTAAATGGTAAATTAATGTATTTTGTCATGTGGTAATTTATTTCTTAAACAGCATTGACGCATTCAGTTTAATAGTAGTTTTAGCTTGTTCTGGTTTTCATATCTTTCGCTGCGTTAAATCTTTCTTGACTTCTTGATATCTATATTCCTAAGTTTTGTAACGGATCAACATGAGTTCTGGATGCCTTTAAAAAATCCAACTTTCTCTCCAGCGGTTGCCAGGAGTCAATCGCCCTGAGCATTGGCTTCGTGTATCTAGGAGCATTCATCATATACATGCAAGAATTCAGATTGCACATAAAATGAGGAATCACGCTGTCTGATGTTTGTGTCAAAAACTGGACTGGCAGAGACATGCGATATGGTTTAGCATTATTTTGCCCTTCTGAACATCGTTGGCTAAATATGCCATCAGTTGTAAAGGGTCTATATTTCACTGTTAACATAACATTGGTGCAGTAAGGAAAAATTGTTTCAGGAAAGGGGTTGAAGAAAGGGCTTCCATTTCATTTTAGTGGAAAGATTCGTTCCTTTTATGTGAACATGGCACATTTTTTTCTGGAAGCCAGCCCAGGAACACTTGTGATGACATCTCTAATGTGAACTTCGTCTGTCTCGTAAAGCTGTTTAACTACTGAACTGGCCGATTAAGACCTATTCAATAGACTAGTTTGACCTGAACGGGTGAGTCATTTAATTTTTTATAATAGTTCATTTATTCAACTGGGCCAATTCCAAAATTGGGCTCAGGAATCAAACCTGGTAAGATAGACAATAGGGACAACACCAATCTTCGCTCGACTGGGCTGCCGTAGCCTTTGTATGTGGGCGCAATCAACAAATCACCAGTCGAGGAACTGGAAGCAGCTGGCAATTAAATCCAAATTCTTTGACAAAAAGTAGTTTTATTTTTTTTTAAATAACAAGAAGAAGAAGCTTTTTAATTTAAGAGACCTTCAGTTGAACTTGCGTAATCACTGACTTAAAGATTATCAAGTTTGTTTTCTGTTTATTGATTGTTATACTTTCAAATTTAAATTACATATCTGAAGATATTTTGATGTGTGTTTACCAGTAGTTTTCGAAATATTTATTTATTTACACTCATGTACAACGGAAACAATCGTTTAGAACAATATTCCATTGGAGAACGTTCCACTTGAGATTCACGCAAACATACAAACAGACTTAACTATTTTAAAATGACATTCAATATACCGGAAAATATTATTTCTTACTTTCGGCCACACAGTCCATAAGGGTATTCCTGAAACAACATTAAATCGCAATCTGTTACGCACAAAATCATCTGCAAAGGTAAAAATTAAATAAAAATTATTGCAAAAATTGAAATTGTGCTTCAGAGAAAGTGGACCTAAATTTGTTTATTAATAAACTCCATTATTGGCTAATTAAGTTTCATATCAATCATATCAACGCTTCTTTTGACAAATTCACCAACTTTACTCCTTATCTCGGACTGTATTTCCGATTTTTGCATTAACTTGATTTTATTTGACAGGGTAAAATATTTCTCTACTTGTAAGCGCTAGTTCCACTCTAAAGCTATACAATGTAATTAGAAAAATCATTCAAATCGGAGAATCATGTTATAGGCCGTCATAATGCTTAGCGTTAAAAAAATAGTTCGATAAACATCATACCTCAAGATGTTCTTCTCACTTACCAGCGTAAAGATATTTTAAAATCATCCTAGTTTGCTTTTCATGCTTGAACACTTACTTGTTAGGAGTAAGTTGACTTAGTTGTTCACTTCTTTCAAATAATGCATTTTCCGTTAGCTGAAAGAATAGAACATTTCTCTAAACGTTATGCATAATTTGCAACAATAACATATTATATAATATTATATGTTAATATAATCTTGTCATGATAAGAAAATCGCGTATTTATAGTAAATTTCTCAAACTGCTCTTGCTGTAAAAACTAACTAGCACTGTGCGATCAAATTGACGTCGACACCCAAAAATTATATTCCAAAAACTTTTAGTCCCTTTTAAAATTAAAGTATTTGATAATGATTTTTTCGGACACATTAAACATTACACATTTAACCTTTACACATTTAGACATTTTAGACATTATAAATTTTAAAAATTATTTAATTGGTTAAAATTTACATTGGTCAAAATATATTTTAATAACATTTATATCATATAGAAAACATTACCCTCGTATTTGATCTATGTAAAATGCTACAATTATGTAGACAGTGTTCTACAACTGGAATTATAATGAATATTCAAACGGAAGTCTTACGACAAGTTTCTGCATTTTCCGTCCCAGGCGGAAAGACGCAGAGACTTTCTTCTCAATAGCAATTAAAGCGACTCGTATCGTAACTGGTCTCTTGCTCCAATCGATTAAACAACTTGTATTTCACATGTAATATACTTACGGTTCTTGACCAACAAAAAAAATCTGATTGAAGATCTCTTTGGAACCATGCCATTTAAGATTTTCTCTATAGGTATACAGAGAAAATCTTAAATCTTCGCTATTTGACCACAGACCTTCGTCGCGACATGCGCAATTAGTTAATTAGTTCTCTGAGCTGAGAGTTGTGATTAGCTTATTATTAAATTTGTCGACTCCTTGCTCTACTGATCTGGTTTAATATCGTAATTAGGTTTCGACACTCTAACGTACTCATATCTCAAACGGAGTCAATTGGGTAAACTATCTTGCAACTATGAGGATAGCGTTTTGTCTGGGGGTCATCTCGTTCAACTTCTGTAACGTGCCCCGTACACGGACTTGACTCGCGTACGGTATGTTGACCGACCTCACGAACGTACATTGCCACCTGTACATTAGGACGCTATTCTTCACAGCTCTGCGTATAAAGTATCGCATCGAGCGACACGGTTTATTCGACTGAAACTGCTCAGTTTGCAATCTTATGCAATGACCTGCCTTCGTACAATTCGTACAATTCGTACAAAAGCTCTATGCTGACATTATAAGGAGATTCTTATTACCTGTAATTTACTTTGCAGGTCCTGGTTTGTTAGTTTTAGAGAATCAAGTTCTTTCCTCATTGCCGTCATCACCGTTTGTTTAGCTTTTGCGTCTTTTTCCAACAATCTTAAAGTGATCTCAAGTTCCCTTTTTGTGCTAATTTCTTGATCCAATTCTTTTTCTAATTCCTTTAAAAACAAATAATAACAAAGCAACACAATATTGTGCGAAGTATAAACTATATAACTTATAGAAACTATGAGCTGTTGTGCATGATGAAAGGATATTGAATACAGTGTTGGTTTTATAAAGAAAATCTCTCTGCAAAATGCCATTTCATGATAAGTCACAAAGAAAAGAACCTCTACTTTGTACATGAAGAGATAAAAGGGACTTTTAAGAAGAATATCAGTGAATGATATTCACTTGCTGCCAGTCGTATGACTGGCAGCAAGCACGGTAGATTCTTCTAGCTGCTAGACTGATAAATAAAGAAAACACTAAATTTGGTGTTACTTGTTTTCCAAGGGCTTCCAGTTGAAATCGTAGCTGAATGTCTTTATACATTGTGTCTAAGCCTTGACGAGACATATGATATGCAGCACGTTCTGTATCAATATCCTCTTGAGCCGTCTATTTAAATAGTGAAAGATAATTTAAAAGATTGTAGAAGCGAATAGAAAATATGTGATATACGTTATAATCGTAACAGGTTTGTCGTATTAACCGATTTTTGTCGTTTGATTGCATAATTGCTGTTATTTTGGATAGCAATGTTAAAAAGAAACAAAATTATTCTAACAGTACCTATTTCGATTAGGAAGCATAAGCATATCTCGGACATTCTATTTCAAATTAATTTACGTCAATTCATAGACCGAACTTATCCAATGCGATTCGATCTGACAAACCAAAAGGGCACGATCAGATCGGTTCAATGCCAGTTTTTGTCATTCGGTCAACAGCCCATCTGAGAAAATTTCTCTAGTTAAACAGTTAAACATGCAGTCGGTAGCTGTGAAAGATCATCATCGTCGGCGTCATCATCAATCATCCATCATCAGTGGTACCGATTACTTCTAGCGCTTATCTCGTTTTTAGTCGGTCTTATTCTGTTTACGTTTATACTGTATGTGCGCAAGACTAAGATGGTAGCGAACTGGTCTGTCAATCACGTGGTCGGGGTTAAAATCCTCACAAAACAAAAATAGCATTCGAGATTCTGGCTCCAAGCTAGCTAAAGTTACTGCTTTTCTTCTTCTTACTTGTCTATCCATCTTTCGTTTCTAATTGAATGATAATTAAGATTCCTTGTCTCTGTCCTTCTAATCAGCTGTCGCACACGGCTGTTGTGTGAAACTTTGCAGGCATTAATTGTGAGGCTGTCATGCTTTATCGATTTTGGAAAAGAAAAATATACAAATCAGGATGTTTGAATTGACACGGCAATACTTCTGCGCTGAGCCGTCAAAGTATAGTCGTTAATAATTCGTTACCTTTTTTTTAAATCTCTTTCATTAAGTTTACAATGTCTATAATAATGTATATAACTACACACCAAGAAACTGCTACTTGACGTTGATACATTTTTAGCGTTTGTAAAATGGAAATACTAAGAAGGCCGTTATGCATTAAATAGTTTTAAAAATAGTTACGTACATTTATGAACAAACGCAACATATATGAAGGGCGCAAAGATCCGATTTGTTTGTTACTGTATTACTGTACTAGATCGATTTATTACTGTATTATCGTATCACCCACTCGTGCGGGTGTCCAATATTAAATATTTGTGCTTTTGTAGTATCTGTCATTAATATGCGCGATTTTGACCTTGATGATCATAATCTAATGTGATAGTGAACTGGTTTTTCCGAATTTGGACCGATTTTCCGAAGCAGTGTACTCATACGATCGGGCCTGCAAAAGCGAAAAACCGAAGCGCAGTCTAGTGAAATCAATAAAATTCCTTTAATCTGCAATGAGCAAGGTTGAATATACCAATCCTCTCTACTACCACTCAGGTCACATCTAGGGTACAGTTTATTCCTTCTGCGATAATTTAGGTGCACGATATATTCGACACAAACATCATGTGGACAACGTATCAAGCCAGAGCTTGATATTGTCATTCTTTAAAAACGTATTTGTTTTGGTATTGCTAATATATTTTAAATAAAAATTAGTATTGTTGTTTCTTAGCATTCCTAACAGCATTGATTTTTATACATGTCGCACCATTACCTGCAATTGTTTCCGATGTTCATCCAGAAGTGCTTCTTTTTCACTGCGAAGAATAGAGTTTTCTTGTTGCAACTGAAGAATATTGTTTTTAGCAATAGCAATGTCTTCTTTCATTAGAGTGTTCGCAGTTTGAAGACTTTCTAGCTTCTGCTGAAGATTTGTAACAGTTGCGCTGATTTTAAAGGAAACATTTCGACTATAATGACTATATCTTTAAATACAACCGAAATATTTTAATTTCAAAAAACTTTAAATAACCGACAGGCTGAATTTTGCTTCTGATTTGCCTGCTTTGATTTATAGGTGTTTAACATTCTAATATTTTATAAAACTAAATGACGTACTATTTAGAATTGCATATAGTCATCGGACAATGCTTATCTTGAGCAGATAAAACATGTCTATCGGTTTATGGGTTCTGTTGTTACTCTGTGTAACAAACTCCGTATATTCGTTGTGCCGATTACGTGTGTGGTCCATTGCCATAATAGCGTGTGTGACAGGCCAAAGTCAAATATATTCCACATGCTGATAAATCAGCGTTATAATTCTGTTTTTTTCTGTTTCACACCGTTTCTGCACTTTATATAAATAACAGCGAAATCCAATACTAAAGAACTCATCAGCAACTGTATTTTACCTTAGTCGAAACTTCAAGTGATACTAACTTAAGATGTCTATTCAATTCTTCAAGGTAATTTTTCTGATCCAGAATGGCAGCCATTTGCCGGCTTCCATGACTGAAACATTAAAAAAGTAATTAATAATGCAAGACTGGGTGAATTCGAAAGCCATACTCATGATTTGTGTCTGTTTGGTGCCTAATCCGTTATGAAGATATTTAAAATTTTGTGAATTATCACAATTTTCTACTCAAATATTCCAGGCGCATAATAATATGACAATGTGATATACCTTCTCCAAATATCATTTTAGGGAAAAACTATAAAAAACTAATTATGGTTTCTACTTTCAACATGTAACAAATTGGCAGAGCTTTTATTGAATATATGTGAGGGGTTTCTAATTTGGATAAAAAACTATCATCGAAAGCGATGGCTTTTGAGTAACAATCAAACGTCATTATCCATAAAAAATAAATACCTCATTTCCATAGGAGATTGTGTGTCTAACTGTACTGCATCTCGAAGGTACAGACCGAAGTCAATTACCCCCATCTAGAAATAAGTAGTAAAAGAACATGTTCTTGACGTCGTAAAAGAAGGCTGCGTAGAATAAAAGCAGACGAAGACTTAAAAGAATATCGCAGATTTCTACAGTGCTCAACGAAAGCTAATTTGCGGGAACCACCTTAATCACAGACAAAACAACAAAATCGATAGGCAAGCGTATTCAAAATCCAAAGTCAGGCAAGGCAGACAGTAGGACGGCTACGGTACAAGTCAAGCCTGTTGGGTAAAGAGGCAGGAGTAGTTATGACCCACTTTCGATAGCCCTAAGTTTTGCGCTTGTGGGTACGGTCGCTAAAATTTATATTTATTAAATTTAAAGTTAAATTTATATACAACCTATATACGCTGTGTTGCTTAGTGGCCAGCTAAATATTACTTAAATAAAAGTGCCTAAATGTGACAGATTACGTGCCGTGAAATTTAATTTAATATTTAATAATTAATCATTAATAATTTTAAATTTTAAATTTAAACATAAAAGACTTAAATTTAATATAGGTGTCGTGTGGTGCGTGCCTTCATATATACGAGTTACAGTGTTTTTGATAACGTTCTGTGAATGAATAGCGTATACACTTACATACGGACGAGGGTGACGTCGGGAGAAGCCCGTGTTCGATACGGTCCTGGTTACGATAAAATATACGGACGAGAGAGTCGGGGAAAACGTCTAATCTGTGTGATCTCGGAGGGACGACGGAGACATTTGCTGCCTGGTTTCCGGCAGGCGGGGCGGATCCGGGCAGGGTGAGGGCCCACTCTGCCGTAGATATCGAGGCGGTCTAAGTTGGACAGAATCCGGGGAAGGACCCCGTTCGTCAAGTAAAGGGGTAACCCCAGTATCAGTATTAGATAAAACAGGTCTGTGTGAAGTGTTTTATAAGGTAAGGGATAGGACTTTACACTATTAGTTCGGGTTTTTTAATCCAGTTAAGTGGTTTGAGAAAAAGAGTTATGTTATGGTTTTGGTGGCAGCACGAGCAAGAACATTGAGTAACGTGAAGGCTATATTGAGGAAAAGTAAATTACAGTATTCTATTTTTGCATTGTGACAATGATAGATGCAGTCTTTAAGTATTATTATTAATGACTTAAAAACAGGGCGGTTGGATTCTGCGAAGGTCACGGATCTCCATAAAGCAAGAGCGGGAACGATGGGTTATGTGGTCAGAAAAGGTAATAATATAACTTTGTAATAATATAAAATTTGAATTGCGGTCAGAAGAGTTAGTATTGAATATGTGGGTGACGGCAGAGTCTAGCTGAGGGAGGTAGAAGGATCAGAAATTTTCTTGAGTTGTTCGAGTAGGCCAATAAGTATGAATTCGCTCACAGATGGCTTCAGGCACGAGATTACGTGTAATAAAGAGGAGATGGGATCTATTCGGAGCGAAAAAGAATTACTCTAGTCAGCGGTCAGCGGTGGTGGTCAACTATGGATGGTTTAAAAGTGAACTTGGTTGGAAAGTGTAGAAGATCAAAAGGAGAGGTCCAAGATCTGAGCCTTGCGGAAGTCTGCAAGATTGAGAAGAAGCTTCCAAAGTTCAACGGAGAAAGAGCCGAAGGAGAGATGGTTTCTTGAGAAGAGATGTAACAAGAGTGTTTGAAAAGAAGGGTTTACAGTTTTGGTACTGATTGGGACAAGGAAAGATAAACAGTCTTTCAATAAGGAAATGTTTGTAATAATAATAAGCTCAAGATATTTGCTAGGAAGAGTTTAATGGATGCAGTATTTCAGTTTCTGATGTGTGCTGAAAGACATATAGTGAAGATCGAGAAGAGGAGGGTGAGCATTCATGTGTGGGAAAGAAAGCATCAGAAAATTGTCGGTTTTGGAAAAAAAGAAGAAAAAGAAGAAAAAGAAGAAAAAGAAGAAAAAGAAGAAAGAAAAGAAGAAAAAGAAGAAAAAGAAGAAGAAAAAAAGAAAAAGAAGAAAAAGAAGAAAAAGAAGAAAAAGAAGAAAAAGAAGAAAAAGAAGAAAAAGAAGAAAAAGAAGAAAAAGAAGAAAAAGAAGAAAAAGAAGAAAAAGAAGAAAAAGAAGAAAAAGAAAAAGAAGAAAAAGAAGAAAAAAGAAGAAAAAGAAGAAAAAGAAGAAAAAGAAGAAAAAGAAGAAAAAGAAGAAAAAGAAGAAAAAGAAGAAAAAGGTCATTATCTAATATAATTTGACCGTCATTAAACGATTAAACGAAATGTTTCAATCAATTTCAAAGCGCATTATTTTTTCAGTTGTTAATCTTATGTAACGATAATGATTATTTTGTACGAACTGGTTGATCAAGATCTTCGTCTTTAATCCCAATATTGCAGTCAATGACGTTCAATCCGACAAGCAATCCAGATATGACGACAGCTTCTTCTTCTAGCATAATTGCTCCAACTTCATAAAAATCACTAAATGAAAAGTTATAAATAAGTATTTGAATATGGATACAAGCATTATGTAATTACATTATTGCTATTATTTTGTCATCTAGGGCTGTTATACTAACAAAGCATGATGCCTTTGTTGCTAACGTTCAGCTACAAGGAAACATAAAAACTGAGAATAAAGCGAGCTGTTATTTTTGTGTGTGTTACAAACAATTAAATTTATAAATAATTTTAGTGTAAATCTGTGTAAATGCTATTTACCTGAGAATTTCATCCCGTTTCTCGATCAGAAGCCTAAAATAGTCAGGTAATTTCTTTTGCATAAGCGCCAGTCTGATCCAAGCTCTTGCACGGCCTAGTGGTGACCTGTTAATAATATTCAAATAGTTTTTGAATGAATTCTAGAAAAGAAGAGCAGTACCTCAAGCTAGCTTTGAGAGGCAGGCATTGGTATGGAGTGTTAGCGACTTTACTTTTCGTAGCCGCGGCACAGAGATTGCCACCTGATCTTTCCACTCACAGTAAACGCCCAGGGTACTCAGTACAGCTGATTTTGCTAGTGTCACAAGTTGGAAAAAAATTTGGAAGCATAAAACTGGCCCATGGATTTAGACTTATTTAGACGATATGGATGTATGTGGTGATGTAAAATTACACTGGACAACAAATTTTTACAAAAGTCATGTTACTGAAATGAAATAAGTCAGTTCTTATCAATTTGTATGTGCTGAACACGAATATGACAGTGAAAATGCCGAATTGGCTCTAGTTTTTTTTTGTAATCTGAAATGAAGTAATTTTATATCGCACAATGCATGCCAATAGTGATACACTTACAGTTAATATTTGTAAAAACCAGGTCATAGACTAGTTCTTAGATTTTTTTGCCTGTCTCTTCCCCAGCTGGTCGGGAGCATCTCTGCGGAGTGTCCAGCAGTAGTCAGCCAACATTGTAGTGGACCATTTTCCCTGGTACCTTTGCTCCATTGTTGCGATATCTTGATGAAAACGTTCGCCATGTTCGTCACTAACCATACCACAGTTGTCAGGGAAGAAATCCAGATGGGAATGAAGGAAATGCATCTTCAGAGACATATTGCAGCGAAATTTCTGGTACTGCTTGAGCATGTCTTCTACTAGTTCCTTGTAGTTTTCTGCCCTAACATTCCCCAGAAAGTCTGTAGACACTAGACGAAAAGCATTCCATGCTTGTTTCGCATCACCCTCCAGCAAGTTGTTGAAGCAGTCATCTTTGAAGAGTTCTCTAATCTGAGGACCCACAAAAACTCCCTCTTTAATCTTTGCTTCGCTGGGTCGAGGGAATTTTTCATGCAGGTATCGGAAAGCTGGCGAAGTGCGGTCCATGGCTTTCACGAAGTTCTTCACCAAACCTAGTTTGATGTGAAGGGGTGGTAGTAGGATTCTGTGAGCCTCGACCAGAGCTGGGTGCTGGATATTCTTCTGTCCAACTGCCATGTTTTGTCTGGGAGTCCATTCCTTCCGCACGTAGCGCAACTCTCTTGCTCGGCTATCCCACTCACACAAGAAACACATATATTTTGTATATCCTTGCTGCAGTCCCATTAAAATGGCAACTACCTTCAAATCACCACACAGGTGCCATTTGTACCTGTTATAGTCAATGGAATGCAGTAGCTGTTTTAGGTTATCGTATGTCTCTTTCATGTGGACAGCATGCGCTAATGGAATAGATGGAAGACGGTTTCCATTGTGCAAAAGCACAGCCTTAAACTCAGTGTTGAAGAGTCTACAAAGAGTCTCCATTCTTGTGGGTCATGAGTGATCTGTAAGGCATTCATGAGGTCGTCAATATTGGAACAGAATACTCGATTACCTTCCGTCATAAAGAAAGGTTCCAACTGCTGATGGCGCTTTCTATATGAAGTAATTGTGACATCTTCTTCTAGAAGATTCCATTGTTGGAGTCTTGATCCTAGCAATTCTGCCTTGTTTTTGGATAAGTCCAAATCACGAACAAGGTCATTTAGTTCTTCCTGTGTTATTCTGTGTGGGGTTGATGATGCACCACAGTGAAAATCGGGATCACTGCACGCTGACGGACCAGGAGAAGAACATGCCGGCTCACCCTTGTCCTCATCAGATGAATCAAGGAAAATATATTCTGCTGGAGGTTCTGGAATAGGAAGTCCATCACCATGTGGAACTGGTCTCAATGCTGACGGAATGTTTGGGTAGACTATTGTCGACTTCTTTTGCTTCGTTATTCCACCGGAAAGAGGAGGAACCAAGCAGAAGTAACAGTCATCTACGTGGTTGCTTTGCTCTCTCCACACCATGGGAACTGCAAACGGCATTGATGGTCTTTTGCCATTCAACCACTGTGAAAGCTGTGTTGTACATGTAGCACAGCATATATGCGGGGCCCATTCGAAGTAAGCATGATATGCCTTCTTGACTTGATAAGTGATATTTTTCTTCTGGTTGGCAAATGTCACTTCCCCACAAATGTAACAAAAGTTGTCCACAGTATTTACGCACTTCCGAGGCATTACTGTTCTGTATTGTATCTAAATGGATAAAGTAATAATAGTTTTATAAAACAGTAACTTAAACTGTCTCGCACAAAGTCTGTAATATTGTAAATGCTCAACCGTTCCGACTCGCTTTATATAGTACACTGCTGACGTCATCTTACGTCAGCAGCCGACTGGCTGTAGTTTTACATTGCATCAGAAAATGACGTAAACAA
The DNA here is from genome assembly GCA_964023275.1 of Norana najaformis. Classification (NCBI taxonomy): domain Eukaryota; kingdom Metazoa; phylum Annelida; class Clitellata; order Crassiclitellata; family Hormogastridae; genus Norana; species Norana najaformis. The sequence continues at coordinate 22,200,690 of OZ029923.1, forward strand.
CTGTGCATGATGTGTCCATGATGGGATTATGCAATGAGGTGGAATATTACATCATTCTAGACTTATTTAGGATATTGTCGCAGTCCTACTGCATAAATTTACATGGTGAAACATAAAAAATGAACTATATGAAATATTTTCAAAACGAGAGCCAATAAAAAATTTTTATGGTTATATTCGTGTTCAGCACACCAAGATGCTACACATTAGGGCCTTTTCCAGTCAGTAACGATTTCTATGTTGACCAGTGTTATATATTTACTAATTATTTGCAAACTTTTGAACTAAATGTACACAATGGTTTCAAATATGTATATAAATTGTACATAAATACGATATAATACTAAATATTTAATAATTTTCTTAAATCAAATATCTGATTTGGATGATCTTAAAGTTGCTTACTTTAATTTATTTTTGTTTACGGAGAAACAATCCGAAGTAATGTGGTTGCAATGATGTTATAAACATGAAATACGAAATACGTTGGCACACAATACTGCAATGATACACAATACTGCAATGACATTCCAAAATCAATATTCGCATCCAAATTCAAACATTCAGAAACACAACATAGTAAATTATATGAACAACATTGCATTTAGAAATTCAGTTAAGTTAAGGCTTTACTGTGTATGCTGAATAAATTGAAATTTGGCTTTACAGTTGTAACAAAATTAATACGGTCATGTAAACATTAATTTTCCAATTCTTACTTGACATTAGGCATTTCTCGGACGCTTGTTGTTATGTCTTTAGCTTCGTGTGTATATTTTTCTACTTGTTCTAGAACGTCCCAAAAATCGCGTTTGTCTCGAAGTATACCTTTTTTTGCTGCCAAGTGATAAAATATGCATTTATCAGTTCAAGGTACATTAGTAAAATAATTTCTTTAGCTTTGTAACGCTATTGTGACGGATCTCGGGGGTACCGATGATCCCAACGGAGGGCTGGTCCAAACTTACGCCAGGATGACCTAACCAGCACCCGTTCTAAGGTTCAACCGAGGTAAGGCTTCCGTGGTATAGCATAAGGCTGAATTAACGAAGTCTTCGCGTTTACAAATAACTTTATTGATTTACAGCGAACACGACGCTTTAGTGGACAACTTCAAGCCGTCAAGCAGCGTACTCTAAACACTTAGACGGGCCAACTAAGTAAAACCGTGGCAAAACTAAGTCAAATCGCAAGCGACGACGACATCCTGGCACCTTAGGTACCTTCACTACGGAAATTAGGTACCCTTAGGTACCTCACTACGTCACCTTAGGTACATTTAACTATAGACCTTAGGTACATTAACCTTAGGTACACCCAACCATAGACCTTAGTTACCCTTAGGTACACTAAACTATTGACTTTTGGTAACTTTACTAGACCTTAGGAACTGTAACCTTAAGTACACTCATCCGTTTAGCTTAGGTACCCTTACTTTAGACCTTAGGTACATTTCACTAAGTCACTATCCTACTAAGCAATCAACGACCTCAGTCAAACCAGGAGGATTGTTACATATTCCTCCCACCAAAATAACTAAAAGTCCCCTTTGGATCCAAACTAAAATTCACAGGCACCAGTAAACGGCTCAGTAAGAATCAATAACTACGGTTAAGGCAACGACAGTAGTACGACAGTATAGTACGACAATATAGTACAACAATTTTGCCATGAATCCAACAAGATGACGTCGTCATCGTCCAGAGGCTCTGCTTCAGTGGCTGATGAATGTGGACGAATCCTGGCTTCCTGGCTTCTCGACGGTTCGAATCCTCGGTAAATGCCCCGAATTGTCTCTGCTGGGCAGCATGAAAACCTAGGCGACATGATCTCGTTAAATCGTTCCCATGTAACGACCGAAGCCAGCAGGCAGCCCTGCTGCAATATTTACACAATTTTTCCATCCTCTGGAACACCCGGTCCTGATCTGCTTCACGGTAGGCCTTTCAGGGCTATAGAAAGCCCGACTCGAGCTCCCATCCCGGATAATTCGGCATCAGGAAACTGAAAGAATCATCGCCACGGCCGCGCTAGCATCCTTTGCCATAAGGCAAAGTCGGAGATGCGGAAGCAAAACCGTCCTCTTCCAGCGAATGTGGCAGGAAGCAGTCGATCACCGAACCGGCCTTCAGAGTCGCAGACGGAGAGAAGTAGTCATCCTCCTCTGACACGTTAAAAGTCGCAGATGGATCTTCTCCAGACTGATCTCGACGCACGTTTCGAACCCGCAGTCCATGCTTTCTCATGTGATGACGATTCTCAGATCGAACGGCATATTCTGGATGTTGTTGAGGGCTCGTTCCTTTCCAATCAGAGTCCACCAGCTTGGGGTGTATCCCCTAGCAATTGGTCCTTGTCAAGCTCAGCAAGCACGTCATTCAAATTCACTACACGAATCTGGGTGATATTTGCATCATCGTCAACATGGACTCCCGGTTGAATCTCTCCTGCCTCGGTCATCCAGGCCGGTGCCATTGTCGCCAATCCCGATATATCATTTTTGCTGGTATATCACGCTGAGTCTTAGGCCATACGGTCACTTCCTAAGCGACAATCACTCGTCGGCACCATGTAGATCCGTTTCCTCGTACAAGCGTCTCAGTTGGGGGATACCGGAAAAGCAAGCACTACTAACCTCCTAATAATGTCGTGCAAGATTCTCGGTTCTCGTCAGGTTCTCGTCGGCCCGTTGTCGGCGATAGTACAGCTGCGTTTGGAATGTCTCCGGTTGGCCGCCGGTGCAGTATCTCTGTCGCAGCCTATCGGTAAGTTCCTAATACGCGACATCTCCCCGCGCTCCGAAGTCCCACAGTACCCGTGTGGCAGCCTTATCGAGGGCGCAGTGAAGAAAGTCAAGTTCGAATTCGGAAGCAGTTCAAGTTCGGAAGCAGTCCATTTGTTATATCGGGCACATACCTCAAATTGTGCTGGGAACGACTGCAGCGACCCTGTCCCATCGAATTTTCCGGGCTTCACAAATCCTGATGCCGCGGATTCAAAATTGTCTCATTCCATCCTCGGATCGTCTACTTTTCGCGTTGCTCCTCATCACCGGCGTCGGGCGGCCAAAGTCAACCCTTTCTAGTAATCGACTCGGCTGTTCTTCTCGTGCCCGGCGTCGAACTGCTTGGTTGCCGAAGCCTTCGACACGTACACGACGTCTACCAGAGAATAAACGATCGTGTCGTCTCTTCTTTCCACGCCTTCCATACCGAACTATTGGCATTATTCTTCTCTTCTACGTTCTAGTTATGCGCAAGTCGACCTTGCTTCGTTTATTTGGTAACCCCTCTTCTAGTACCAGTTTTCACGGAGCTCGGGTACCCATGATCTCAACTGGGGGCTGGTCCAAACGTACGCCAGGATGACCTAACCAGCACCCTTTCTAAGGTTCAGTCCGCGGTAAAGCTCCCGTGGTATAGTATAAGGCTAATTTAACGAAGCCTTCACGTTTACAAGTAACTTTATTGATTTACAGACGCTTTAAGTCGGTAATAATAATTCAAGCCGCCAAGCAGCGAACTCTACACACTCAGACGGGCCAGCAATCCCTTGGCAAAACTAAGTGAAATCGCAAGACAAAATCTACGACTACAACATACGAGGCAAGGCGTCTCTCTCTTTTCTCATGTACTTTCCCTAACCCTCTATACAGGCCACCTAAGGTCCCTTCACTACGGAACTCCGCCACTCCCTTGTTCGGGGTATTGCCAGTTCCAAACCTGGATAAAGGAGGAGGGCGACGGCAACGGCCTTTGATGCCATAAGCTGTCGCTACACTGAGGAACTACTACCATCACTACGGATCTTAGGTACCTTTAAGTACACTCAACCTCAACCATAGAACTTAGGTATCCTCACTACGGACTTTAGTTACCCTTTAGCTACTTTAATCTTAGGTACACTTACCTATAGACCTTAGGTACCTTTCACTAGGTCACTATCCTACTTAACTATCAACGACCTCAGTTTAACCGGTAGGGTCGTAACACTACTGATGGTTGTAAACTGGACAAACCCTCACTAGGAAAAATCAAAACTTGGTATGTTAGCCGTTGAATTGTCGCTGTGTTAAGTCTTAGTTATAGTAAAACATAGGTAAGTTATTTTACGCATCCTAAATTTTCTTAAAATACTGATTAAGTTTAATATTTCCAGGACTTGATAATTTTAAAGTAATCGATGTTAAAATTTGGAATACAAAGGAGACATATAATATAACTGAGGCAAATATAACGGAGGAGCATTCACAAATAAACATAAGCTACAGATTCATTAAATAAACTAAATTAAACAGTTTAACTGGAATTTAAGCAGTTTAAATGGCCGTTTGAAAATATCAATTATTCCAAAAAGAGAATTTGTAGATTTTTTTCTCACGAAGATAAGCATCCAAGTTGTTTGCCATCGGAAAAAAAGATATTATTGCCTGATGGTGTTGAAACTAGTTTAGTGAATTTGACGGACATCAAGCACCCATTTTTGGTAACTACGACACAGCTCAAGGTATTAAGTTCGCGACAACTGTGTTCATTCCCAGGCGACCGAGAATGCTAAGCACGTTATCACTGGACAATGAAGATTCAGATTTTTAAACCGCTTCTTTTTGTGCTTTCCTAGCATCTTTTCAGTCTAGTTACTATTATTTTGCCCACAAAATATTCTGTTCAGTCTAAAATGCGTGGGAATTCACTCAGCGCAGGGTGCAAAACGGTCAAATAAAATGCTAAATCTTAGTCATGTCTAGACATGCTTAGTCAGGATGGATGCTGACTAAACAGCCTATAAAAGCAGCTCACACACACACCGATGGATTGCACTTAAGTTGATGTTAGTTTACGCGTTTGTAGCTGCACATGTTCTACAGGCATAGATTGCACAGTGTGCGTACTTAACAATAGCATTTATTCTCTCAAATATTTACTGTATCTTTTGCTTCACTGACTTTAGTGGGTTGCTATTATATAACAGCTTTGGGTTGTGAGTATACCCCACAAACAATAGCGTTTTTTATAGATTCGTCACTGCTAAGCCTGAAAACGTCTTTGTTGCACAATTTAAATAATAAAAGGCATCCAAGGATGTTGAGAATTTTCTTGGCAGTTGGACTTTCCTGCTAATCTTGATGCAGTTAGTTACGAACACAATGAAATGTTTAAATAGGTATTTGGTAAAATAGGGGATAACTTGAATTTGATTTGAAACGCTATAGAAACATTTTAAAACCGATCTATGGTGAACCTTAGGTATAATCATAAAGGTATAATATTTCATGCTTGCGACAAATTTCAGGCAAAGATTTTTCCACACTAAAGTTTTACTCGTACAAAACCTTTAAATGGACAAATTTGTATTGTCAATTTACAGCACATTATAGTCGTTACCTTGCGATAACCAAAAAAATACCAAAAAGCAAATATATAAATCTTGTAGTCAGTCAACTCGGTGATATCTTCTGCATTGTTCTACCATACACATTTTCTAAATTAATACCGTGGCATCTTTTTGATTCACGTTTGCATTTAAATCCTTCTTAGACTTGTTTTATATGAAAAATGTTGATATGTTGCTCAAAATGACCAGCTATAAAGACTAAAAGACTATAAACATTTCGTAAAATAAAAGTAAGTCTCACTTACGTTTAATACCATGTCTAAAAATATGTTCAATTATAAGAAAAAACTGTTGAAGAGGAGTATGTGTGTCATCGAGCATGCGCCCATGAGACAATGACGAATCCAAAAGTTCTTTGATAATGAGCTTAAACACATCCAACAGATTACATCTCTCAATGGTCATCGGATCTCTACCTAGAAAAACACAAGAGCTGCTTATTAAATTGCCGTAAAGATGCAAAAAATGCAAACAAAGCTGATTCATAAATCAGCTGAACACAAAGAAACTGATGACAGCTAGATGCCTATTAGTTTAATAGTGAAACTTTTCAACACTTCAGATAAACTTTTAAATTCACCAGCTAATACTTTCTTCATGCACTTATGCAATTACGCATGTATTTAATCTTATACTGTTGTATTGTGTAGCTGTATACTGTATATATTCTTTATTGGACCAATTCGTAGTTGTAAATGCCGCAGTTACATTTAAAATGTTGTTTAAGATTTGATATGAGGCTTTTACTATGTTTGCTAAATTTAGACTCTCCTTACTGAGTAGCAAAACACTGTTTCCATTCAATAATCTGGTTATAGCAATAATATCATTGTAATTATTACCATCCTCGGATGGACAATAAATAGAAGTGTCCAGTTCAACATCAGTGAGTTCTTGAAGACACAACCAGTCGCCATCTACTGACACGCGAAAATTGCATAAATATATCGTCTCCTTTGCCATCTTTATGCTCACATTAACCTGCAATATGATATGCACCACACATTTATAGACATGATATAAATGGCATATGATGATGATGAGTTCTCTGTCCTATGCCATCCTGGGCGAGATGGTTTCCCGTTGCCTTCCTCAGAGACAATGAGCTACTTGTCCTAGATTACTACGCAGATTTGAACCGACGACACTCCGGTTATGGAGGCACTGACCATACCACCACACCACCACATATATATATATATATATTATATATATATATATATGCATGTTATACGCAGATTTGAACCGACGACACTCCGGTTATGGAGGCACTGACCATACCACCACACCACCACATATATATATATTATATATATATATATGCATGTTATTAAACATTGCTATGAGAGAGGTTAGAAAATTTAAAAACTTTAAATTTTATGTTATAGTATAAATGTTTTACAATAATTGTGTGTAAGTACGGAATAAAAGTAGAATAATGTCAACGCAGTTTAATTCTATTGCATACATATCTGCGCCTGTTTATAATAAAATTTTCTGCCATTTATTATAAAATAATGCGTATCGCCTCACGAAGGGAATGTAATAAAGTAATCGTTACGTTATTATGAGATTTCCCATGCTGAATATATGATAAGTCGCAATTTTAATATAATTCTATCGGAATTGTTAAAAATAACGTGCTGACAAACCTGTGCTGCTTTTCCTGTGTCTGTAACATTTATTATTATAACACAAAGCGAATGCTCCGCCTATGACGTCGATCTGCTCCAAACCACTCTTGGCGAGGCCTTAGTTCTAGATGCGCAGATGTATTGATCTGAGCGGCGGTAATGGTGAGTAATACTTATGTTATAATTATTCATTCAGATTTTCTCCTTAAACACATTTTTATAATGATAAATGCATAAATTGTGACTTGTGTCTAAATTTAAGTATGTAATTGTAATCACATTTTTAAGTGTTACATATTAAGTGTTACATATAATGTAAACATAGTTGCAAAAAATTGTGCCAGAGAAAAAACATGTCAATCTAGGAATATAATATATTGCACGCATAATGAATAAATGAAAAACGAATAGAATAACGAACACGAGAACAATAAATAAGAGATTAAATGGGGTAAGTTTTTAAAATGTTTATAAGAAAAACCTTGAAAAGCTATTCTACAGAAAGAAACTCCTTCTCTCATGCTACCGAAAAACTCCTACTCTCATGCTAAGCTAACAAGTAGTATTTCTCTGTAAACTAACAGCATTCCTGAAATATTCGAGAACTGTGTATTTTACATCTAAACCGCCATTGTCTCATTCTTGCAGTTTTGCCTTTCTCCTTCCCCACCCTCTTTTACCAAAGTGGAAATATTGTTTGATGCCAGGCCCAACCCATTGCTTATTTATATGTGTTTAATGCCATGTAGAGTTGTCTTGTAGTAAATGTTAGCGTGTTTCTGTGCCCTTGTGACCGTCGCTCACGCTGTTAATCTTCTGGTTTGTTTTCTTCACATGCTTGTTCTATAAATCGAGTCTTTTTAAAACTAATTTCGGTTCATATTATACTAAACTGAACAAAATTCATTGGCGGCACTTTTGGTTGTTTTCTAGTTTACTTTTCATATTCTTGTTTTATTGTCTTTGAATGACCCGAAATAGCATACATAGTAATAATAATAAAAGTCCTTTGGAATTCCATATTTCTTTCCAAACAATTTAAGTACAGGTATTCAAGACGTTTTGTTTGTAACTCGGCCATTAGTTTCGTTGCACTGAAGACTGTGCATTCCTTGATTTTTATTTGAGCTTTCGTTATAGATCCAGTTCGATGTGCATTCGGTTTTGTTCTATACTTGGTAGTAGGTGAACCATTCCGCTTTTTTGCAAATAAAGTGAAAATGAGAAGAACGATGACGATAACACATAATAAGGAACCTATACAGATGCCAACAATACATTTTTCTATTTCGTTGTTCAGATAAATCTGAGGAAAAAATATACATATTCGAATAATTATAGACCTGATAAAAGTTACACTTTTTCATCACAACAGTCTTAAGGTTATTTAACACTGGAATAAATTATTGTTGTCATCATCATCATCACCATCACAATCATCATCATCATCGTCGTCGTCGTCATCATCACAATGGCCACCATGACCGCTACCAGGTAGTCAGTAGAATTCGTACATCCAGCATAATGTCGTTGGTTTTCTTAATTTATCTGCTTTAAGCATATAGTTGTCGTTTGTCTGCAATTCTTTCGACGAGACCTCCTACAAATTTGTTTGTATACAGCTGGGTCCGTATGCACGACGCTGAGTAGCGCCTACTCAGGGAGTGACAACTAACGGAGTAGCCGACAACAAGCCGTATGCACAACGTCGGAGTAGAGAACCGAACAGTACTCGCTGCAGCCAGTGAGAGACGGAATATTTTTCACTCATGGTTCACCTCTTTTGGCGTGTTTTGGCTACTAGTGCTTGCGCGTGGATAGCTGTAGAGGACACTAAGCTTCTTTGATAGGAAGTGTTTACATAATTTTTGAGTGTTTTTGTGAATTGAAGCTAGAATTGAGAGCGAATAAAACGGCAGCGCTGCGGAAGCTAAACTTAAACAGATGAGGAGCAGTGGTGCATGTTGAAGGGGATAGCCTCTATCTACTAGTCCAAGTTGCATGGTGCACTGAAAGCACTGGGATGCGTGTAAACTGTAATATTACCCGCATCCCTACACAAAGGTCTACAACTTGTAGTTATTTGTGTAGTAGTAGTAGTCCAATGTTTAACGACATTTAATGGTATCAAAGACCGTTGACGTCGCCCTCCTCCTTTTTCCAGCCTTGGCACTGGCACTAACCCCAGCGGAGTGGTGGATTTTGACTCTTGCATCTTTTATGACAAATAATACTCATGCAAAATGCCCATATCACCATTTATCTGGTTAGAATGCACGTGAATGTGTGCATGCCCAAAAACCTCCACGTGGAGATTTTTGGGCATGGTACGTGCCAGTTTCACGCCCCGAATTACATACTCTGTCCCAGTGACGACCAGTGAGGAAGGTGCAATCACTACTGCACCGACCGGTTGGCACTCGACCCGACTCTTTTAATATTTCCGCATTAAGTGGGCAGCGGTGGGCCCATTCCCTCTCCGTCCTGTACTGTTATTGTCCCCTCGCAGAACGCGGTCTCTGACGGGATTCTGTTCTGCTCAGAGCGCCGGTCGCAGGCAGGGCCAACGAAACGAGCCCGTAATTGCCTGACAAGACGGTAGAGCTGACAGGTATTGCGGCACCCCGCTCCGGGAGTCGAAACTGACCTCACCACGCGCTTCCAAGCCTTTCGCGAGATCACAGAGCCTTTCCGCTCATGATATCCAACCGATCAGCCTCTGTGAAAGCTGAATGTCTCATTTGCCATCTAACGATTGACCGACCGCCCCAAGCCGCGAAGCGTACGAACAGCTAATCGGCCGGTACTCTAGTGTAGCCACTATGTATCTGAGTGGTACCGTTAAGCCCGTGAAGCTGCCGCCAGATATTACAGCGGCGATCATAGGTCGCCACTTGTCCAGCTAAGTATTGCTCTGCGGGGTAGACTCACCAGGAATAGTCCAACGAACTCACACACAAGAGTCATAGTTACTCCCGTCGTTTATTCGCTTTTCGGTTTCGTAAAAGTCTTTCATATTCCCAGTAACATTTCAAATTATGGTCAATGTTATTACCTTTCTCCAAAGACTAAGGAAGAAGTTCAGATATACAATCACAGCGATAAAGACAGGGAGACAAATGAAAGACACCCAAACAGAGAAACAGATGAGAAATTTGTAATTGTAATCGCAACAATTTATCGGAGCAAGCTACTTCAAGGGTGCTTAAGAGTGTAAAATGTCGGCATGCACAGGAGTCCAACAATAAATGGACGAAGTACAAAATCAAAATCAAATGCTGATACTATAGTAAAACGTTAAACAGAAAATCTTAGCTGTGAGTAGATATTAGATGGATCTCAAAAGTCTCTTAAAAACAAAAACATTCTTGGCCTTTGGGATGGCTAGAGGAAGACTATTCCAGGCTCAGAAACAGAGGCAGCTGAGACAAAGCAACAGAGACTCGTGTACGAGACAAAAGATGGATGCCCACAAAGAATAACACCCAGAGACATATAAGTAAATGAGATAGTAGAATCACGAAACCTCCTGCAGTCTGAACCCATATGATAAATCCTGCATAAATCAGGTGACGAATGAGCCATCCAAATTGCACAGGGTTTGTTTGCTGAGAAGTGATGCAATTGGTTTTCACTTATCAACTTCCATAACAACACAGAAAATGTTGCAGTAATGATTCCTGAATTTACAAAAACAACACAATTGAGTAATGTTCCTGAAAATACTAAAAGACACGTCCCTTGCCACCTTCCCTGCACCTCTTCGTGCCTGATCACTGATGGTTTGGGCTATGACTGTAGTGCCATTGTCACCATCATTGTCATCATCGCCCATGATATTGTCGTCAAGGACATGGTTCAGTGCCATTGTCACCATCATTGTCATCATCGCCCATGATATTGTCGTCAAGGACATGGTTCAGCTGGGAATTCAGACTTCACATAGAATTTGGCCTTTGCTGCACTGCTTCTTCCTAGCTGGGTAGGGTGAACACATTTTGGCTTGGCGACACATGGGTCGACTTGATAACGTCAGAGTTCTTTAGAATGTTCCAGTCGCATAGAAACATAGCATCACCTGCAATTGCAATTTGCTGAATGCCGAAACAGCACCATATTCAGCATTATTAATGTGTTACAATGCCAAATGAATACTTATATACAACCACGCAATAGTTTGCCCTGCCATGTCTTAACACAAACTAAAAGAAATGTCAGTTAGGCTAGACGTGGCATGAGTTTGATTCTACAATGGTTGTGCAGAATTACAGTTACAGTTAGCTCAACATTATTAGTACCTGCCTCACGCACGGCAAAGACCCATGTCGTGGTACAGCGAAAACACATCGGCAGTAGGTTAATCACAGATTACTAGCAATGTGCCGAACAAAACGCATCGTAAATCTCGTCATTCAACAATGAATCGAGAGAATTTCGACGGTCCCTATACTCTTTGATGTCGTAAACTGCATGCGAAAAACACTCGTGTATATAAAAACACTCAGCAAACACTCGTGTACTTATGTGTTTTTACAAACCAAAATCTACCTTTTTTTCACAACTGAATGCGCCATGTTGTTTTCTTTCTCTGGAGGAGTCCACCTGCTAGCTAGGTGGAATAGGGCTACTCCATGCGTTGTGCGCTAATACGTCGTCGTGCATATCGAATTATTTCGAAGTTACACCGGAGTAGCACTGATTCTGCCTTACTCCTGCGTTGTGCATACGCCACTGTCTGGCACTTTTCTATTTTGTGACTTTGAGACAATATAAGTTGTCTCGTCTTTTTGTTTTTGCATTTGAAACATGTTTACTGGCGTATTTGCGGTCAAACACGTAAATACTAGAATTAGTCAGTCGCTGTACACATCAGGGTATCGATTACTTGTATTCGTTACTGCTCACATTTTCGCACAGTGACTCAGCAAACACTCGTGTTTTACAAACCAAAATCTACCTATTTTTTCGCAAATTTTATATAATTTTGCAACAATTGGTTTCCCAATAATTTCTGCAGCAGAACCAGACAAAATGTCCCGACTAAATCTGAACATGATTAATCAAACATATTCCTTTGTATCACTAGTAACGGCTAATACAACATTAGATTTTCTTAACAAACATACAAAATGAAACATTTATCATAAAAAACAGATGACACAGAGACTCAAGTCAAAGACGTGTTTCCTGAAATAAGACAACCTGCTGAATGTGACCAGCTGGTTTGTTGATGTTATTGGAAAAAAACATGCTAAATTCTATGTCAATATGTTGCCAAAATTCTATCAAATTTAATTTACAAGGAAAACCAGTTTTTAAAAAAATTCGTTTTTTAGATTATCGAATAAAATGTTTAAGGTTTTGAAACTGAAAATTCTGTACCACTGCAACAACGTCTCCTTTGATGAATGGGATGATCTGCAATCTTTTTTTACCGTTGCCGTTTTATAAGAGAGATCATCATCAGTTGAGGTTTTTGCAATAACAAAGCGATCTAACTTGATTTTAACTATAACAAGTGAAATTAACCTTCAAGTTAGAGTTTCCATATACTGTCAAAATTTTTGAACGTGTCTTCCTATCTCGTCTGTTGTCATCTATCAGTCATCTGTTCCTTTCACTTAGGTCAAGATCAGTCTACTGTACCTATTGGCTTTCGACTTCTCTCTGCCTCGAAACGATCGACACTGATCGTGAGGCTGCATACGACGTTCGAAAATAAGCAGTGCTGCACGGGATTGCATTTTGCAATTAACTCCTAATAAACACGTCAAACACGTCCGGAATAGGTATACTCAGATGGTTCACTAATACGTATAGGTATTTTCTTATTTACTATACTCATACGTATCATGATCCCCAGAGAAAATGTTGGTCGTTTCGTTTCGTTTCGTCGGTTTATGGGCCATATTTCTGAAGTAGACACGACGAGACCTGCATCTGTAAGAAATCGATCATCAAGGTCGCATTCGTCTAGCTGCGAGGGTCGGCGTATCCCTCTATTCTTTTCACGCAGTATGTGTCTCCAGTCACCGGTGCAATTTCTAGACGAGGTATACGTCACCACCAGAAGTTCATTGTAGTGGCATAAATGTCCCTTGAAAAATTCAAGCTAACGATCTTTCGATCGCTGTTATCCACAACCAGAAGTATTAATTCTGTGCATTGAAAAGTTTTAAAAAATACAATAGCTAAAGAAATAAAACAATTTAAATACTCAGTTCAATTTTGGCAACATCTGACTGCTTCAATTAACAAAAAGTAATTTTCTGTAATATTCTTCTTCGTATTACAGACAGCATATGAAAAATAATAATTTATCGTACAAGCGAGGTGCAGCGGGTCGATGGTTGTTGCTGTCTTGTGCCTCATTTATGAGAGGGTCGAATTCACATGAACTTTTTGCTTCTTTACTGCTTTGAAGAAGCAAAATCCGGGTACTGTGTAAGTATGAAAGTAACTCGTGATAAAAAAGTGACCATTCCTGAAAAAGCCCTCACAAATATGAGAAAGTTAATTTACAAGCAGTATAAAATTGGTCGTCTGTATTATATTTATATTCCTTGTTTGTTAGCTAATCTGTATATCGATTTTTGCTAAACATTATTATTTTACAATTTTTCTATGGTGTTCTGTAGCAAAAACTTGGTGAGCTAATTTTAATATTCCTCTGAACGATGAAGGTTAGGACTTATGGTGGCGTATAGGTATTTTCTTATTTACTATACTCATACTCATGATCCCCAGAGAAAATGTTGGTCGTTTCGTTTCTTTTCGTCGGTTTATGGCCCATATTTCCGAAGTAGACACGACGAGACCTGCATCTGTAAGAAATCGTTTTAACTTAATCATTTAGAAATTCCATACAAGTTTTGATTTTTCCCGATTTTGTAAGAGTATTCTCTGAAAACTTCGCGATTAAGTAGGTTGACTACATTTTGAACAAAAATTGCCTTATGATAGCATCGTTGTTCACAGGGTGGTCCAGGATCGTTTGGAGGTTTAGCTAACTATAACATAGACATGTACTTGCCTGATGGAGGTGTTATGGAAGAACAGAAAAAGGAGCGATTGTAGAATATTAGAGCTAAAGTGGGGAACAAAGGTAGAAAAATAAGGATGAACGAGTAAATTATTTATTATTTCTGCAAGTTCCCTACAGATTAACTATCATAGGCAGCTTGGACCTGTGTTCTACGCATTACCAAGTGAATGTTAAGTGTCAATTAACTGATTAGGAAATGTAAAGTGGGGCAACTTTGACATTGGAGATACTTTGACACATCCTACTTGCAGCAGTATATACTAGTATTAATTAGATTTAGTTTTGGTATATCTGAAGTGGTGTTTACCATTACTGCATCCACTTTTTAAGTTGCAGAGGCCGAAGGAGTACTCTAGAGCAAATTCGGCCTACTCCGGAGCAGGGAATCTATTTCGGTATGCACGACGACATAGTAGCGCACAAATCCTAGAGTAGCCATGGAGTAGCCCTAATCGACTAAGCTTAATAGGAGTAAGTGGTCTACTCCAGGCGTAAGAGAAGGATGTCCCAATTCGTCGCATTCAACGCAGTTTACGACTTCAAAAGGTATTTAGGGACCGTCGAAATCTTCTCGGATGACGGGGCAGGCACGAGTAGCTGCAGGGAAGGTGGCAAGGGATCAGCTGATAATGTGTTTTAGTGATGCATAATTGTGTTGTTTTTGTAAATCCATGAATCATTACTACAACATTTTCTGTATTGTTATGGAAGTTGATAAGTGAAAACCAAATGCATCACTTCTCAGCAAACAAACCCTGTGCAATTTGGATGGCTCATTCGTCAGCCGATTTAAGCAGGATTTATTATATGGGTTCAGATTGTGGGAAGTTTTCTTGATTCTACTGTCTTGTTCACTTATCTATCTCTGTTTGGGTGAATTTCATTCGTCTCCCTGTCTTTGTCGCGGTGACTGGTAATATCTGTACGTCTTCCTTTGTCTTTGGAGAACGGTTATAGCATTGACCAGGGTTACATATAATTCCAAATTTCACTGGGAATCTGAAAGGCATTTACGAAAGCTGAAAGCGAATAAGTTGTGGAGACATTCTTGTCAAAATCTCAACGTGGTGGGCCTTGGGCATGCGCACATTAACGAGTGCATGGCAAAGACTTTCAATCTAACCTGAGTAAATTGCATTTAAATAGCCATACCAACCATGACAGCCCTTTGTGGCGAGGAAGAATGTTGATATGGGCATTGACTTGAAATACCACATTAGCATTATTTATGTTAAAACATATGAAAGAGTAAAATTTTTATTAATAATATCAACATATAGCACACTAATAACTATAACTAGTGAACCTTTGCATAGGGATGCAGGTAATATTACAGTTTACACGCCTCCTTCTTGCCCCGTGCTGTCAGTTCACCCTGCAACTGGACTATATAGCGTTCTTCCAACGTGCACCGCACCTCCTCGTCTATGAAATTTTCTAGCTTCTTCTAATAACACTCGACAACAAAACACTCTTCCTAGCGAATAAGCTTTAGTGTCCTCTGTAAATATCTACGCGCGTACGCCAGTAACCAAAACAGGCTATAAATATTCCGTCGCACACTAGAATGCAGCGATTCGGCTGTCTACTCCAGCGTCGTGCATACCGCTTATCGTCGGCGGCTACTCGGGAGTATTTATCCGCCGAGTAGGCGCTGTTCGGTAAGTAACTTACTCCTGGCGTCGTGCATACGGCCCTGCATTCATAAGCTTCCGAAAATTTGGAGGCAGTATTATCAAGTGTAGAAAAGTCGTTATCTTCAAACTTGATCCGAGAGTAACTTTTTGATGGATGAATTCTATATCTGTTTTTCGTTTTGGGGTATACATTGACATAGTGCCAATGTTATCGCATGTGTGTGTCATACTTGCCATGTTGCATTCTGTCAGTTAACCTTTGAGTCAAAATAAGGCTTAGCAAGTTTCTAGCTTCATTACCTTACCTGCGGCAGGACCGTTGTAGGGCTGTGGAATACGGAATATGTACAGTTGTATGTACAGTTATGTAAATAATGTACTTATTATTATATACTGTTATCCCACAGATAAACTGAATTTAGAGAGGTTGTCGAGGAACTACAGAAAGGGAAGATACCAGAAAACATCGATATTCCAATGACGCAATGCACAGTACTATCAAGGAGATAAACGAAAGTGGCATGAGTTCAAAGAATGCAGCTTTCGTGTATCAAGTGAACCCCAATATTTTATGAATCACCTGAAGGCAAGTAACCGCGTGTGGCTGTTGGCAGGCCGACTATTACTCACTCATGCTGAGGAAAAATTTCATGCGCTGAAGAAGTTTGGCGATTGGAGCTCTGGGATTGATCGTGCCGCTGTTCAGTGTATAGTGATGAACTACCTGAAAACTATTGGTCGACAACACAAGTTCCGTGGTGGTCAACCTGGCATTGACTGGATTATGGGGTTGAAAAGAAGTGGAAAAGTGATCTAACACGACATGTTGCAAGGTAATTGCTTTTGCTTGTAATGCTGCAGTTTTTGGTGACGTCTTTGATAAAATTGCAGCAGTTAGAACTACTGTGTTTAGCAAAGCAACCATAAAATATTTTGAATATGGACGAAACAGGTTTCCAAACTGAAATTGGAAGTCATAAAATATTTTACAAGAAGGAGTCAAAAACCCACATAAAACCGTAGCGTCTTCGACAAAAACAGTGTATACTAATCAAGTTTGCTACTGAACAGCCAGAAGATTACTAGTGACAAACTGTTGACATCTGTGCTGTTAACACATCCAGTTTAACGTGAAGTTGAATAATCTTGAGGTTATTCCTGGAAACAGAAGGGAAGACTATCATCGCCATCAATTCCAGTAAGGTTGTCATCACCAGCACCAGACACAACAACAATGATGAATTCACCTCGTAAAGGAATTGAAAAGGCAATTCTGGCTCACTCCTTAGTGTTTGTTATCTTACAGATGACAAGCGAGTTTGTTTAAATAGAACATTGGCTGACTTCTGAGGAGGCAAAAGTAAGCGCTTGAGGGATGATAAAGAGAAGTAGGTCAAAAGCACGGCAAACGTAAAAGCCTTTGAATTACCAGAAACGGAGACTACTACAAAACCGAAATGCTACCAAAGTCAAAGGCACGACTTGGTTATCACACGCGGCAAAGTAGGACAAGCAAATGTGGCAGGATATTGCTCAGTAAACGACATTTGTTAGTACGAAAACCAATTTGGCTGAACAGTGGTTCTCAGGAAACCGAGTCCTAGCGAATGCTTCTGATGTTAAGCCGATATCAGCCGACACTGTTTCATCAGCTGAAACGCAGTCGCCAACTAAACAATGCAACAAAACGTATTTGTTGATAATTTTATTGTACTTCAGCGCTTATTTGATTACGCCTGTAATCAAATTCTGCTGTTTTATGACAAGTGTAAGCGAACAATTTTGTTTAAAGTGCGCTCAGCAAGCTCGAACTTACATGCTATATGAATAAATCGGTGTGATATTGTAATAATTATAATCAACATATGCACAAACTGTAATGAAATAGAAAATAGTGAATTCCAAAGAATACCAGATCTTTTTGGCTAGAGTTATGTCATATGCGATTACGACGAAAGAAGTCATATGTCTGTGCAATTTAATTGTTTTCTTCTTTTTAGTATATATTGCACGAAAAGAAGCACTTGCTCTTAATGAATTCGTCAGCGAAAGAAAGTCATCAGAACCACTTGTCCATGTGACATAATCCTATATCACACAAACGCGTACTCGCCAAGTTAAAAGTTATGTTGTAAAATAAGCAAGTCATTAATGTTTGAAGATATGTAAATTTTAAATAATAATTTGTATATAGAAATAAAACAAGACAGAATTTTATAAGTTCAAAATTATTCTGTTATTATTATTAAAGAAATTTAGAAAAGACAAATTGTACGTTGTTCTGCTTTATCTGAACATAGATTAAACAGCTCATGCAATCGCAGTCCGCTCGCGTGTTTTAGCCGACTAATACACTCCTCTTCAGGACAGATACTTTACAAGACCCTCTAAAGGCCATGTTACAAGTACATTCAAAAGTAATCTTCCTCCAGTGCAATCGTATTCTCTCCTTTTCAGTTATAGCGGGTGGTTTATAAAAATTGTAAATAAATTATGTATGAACACATTTCACTTATAATCAATATTTAATATTTAATCGATCAACAGCTGCAAGAATTACCAGCAAATTATTTCGCAAAGGAAAAAATTTTAAATTTCATATGGGGTCCATAGAGCCCCTGGGGTCCAGTTGGACCCCACAAATGAAAATATATTGAAAAAAGTAAATAAAATTACTTAGGCGCACATTTTAGGGAAATGATGGAGCACATAAATGTTTGGCAACTGTTCCTAGGCATTTCAATGTAAAATGGCCCAAAGACGTCCTAGTTATACTGTTGCTGAAGCGCTGAAGATACTACTCCATGATGAAGAAGATGACGTTCAGAGCAACAGAGAAAGCAGCTATGAGATAGTTGATGAAGAATATGAAATTGATCACGTGTCTGACGAAGAAGAAGCTGACAGTGATGACTTTGAGCCTGCTGAAGAACCTGCACTTCCTGCAGCACAAGTTCGTGGCAGAACAGCAACTCGTGGTACACACGTGGCCGGTTAGGCGTCAAACCCCATTGGCATATGACACAACTCCATGAAGACGGGTCGTAATATCATTGGTGACAATTTTTTCACCAGCCTGCCTCTTGTTCAAGACGCTATTTGAACAGCATACAACGTCTGTGGGAACAATTCGCAAAAACAAGGCAGATATCCCAAATGAAATTAAAGAAAAATCAGAGAAGAAAAATCAACAATTTCTGTAGAAATTACACTTTGTTAATTACACTTATGCTTCAAAGAAGACAAAGGCTGTCCTCTATGCATCATGACAGTGCAACAGCAGGTGACGATCACAAGCCTCTTCTACAATTTCACTACAATTTCAAGAAGGGCGGAGTAGACAACATGGACAAACTTGCCGCAACATACTCCTGTAAACGAAAAAGCGAACGATGGTCATTATCATTGTGCTTCATCATCGTTGATGTCGCTCGCATTGCAGCCCTTGTTATCTGGCTATGCAACTGTCCAGAGTGGGAATCTCGAAGTGGAAGCAGCCGTCGTCGACTAGTAATGTTACAGTTGGGCCGTCAGCTGGTTCACGAACAAATTGTTGCAAATTCCCAAGCTGTGCAAAGTGAAGTGAGAAATGCTATCAAGCGTGCCAACATACAGGGTGTATTGATTGAAGTGGAAGGCAACCTTGACAGCAAAGAACCTTCCAGAAAGCATCGTTGCCACGTCTGTCCACGCAGTGCTGACAGAAAGGTGAAACAAAGTGCACTGTTCTGCCGCAGAAATGTCTGCATGGATCACTCGACACCTGGCGTTACGCGGGCCAAGTGTATGTAACAGACGACTCCTAAACACATTAACTGAAGATTAAACCAGGATTTGTGCTTAGTTTGATAACTTTCTTCATTCAATTGAAATTCTTGAATTAAACTAAGCTTAAATTGAACAGTTTGCTTTGATGAGCGACCTGTGTAATAAAAATATTCTTTCCATGATTTAGGACCTACTTAATGAAAACTATTATGTGTTACTATGTTTCAAGAAGAACTTAGGCTGTTTTGATGTTGAAAAATAAAATATCACTCGAAGCATGTATTCTAACCGTTGGGGTCCAGACGGACCTCAAAGTATGCAGTAACGTGACTTTCATGACCAATGTGGATGACGGTTAATCAATGTGGATGAGGGCAAACCATTGGACGTTGTTACCAGTTAAATAAGCCTTGCATAAACGAGTATTTTGGCCACTCTGAAATCAGGCTGCAAAGTCAATACATGTATGATTGATTTTTTATAAATTGCGCTGCACCATGACATTATAATAATAATAATAAAATAATAATAATAATAATAATAATAATAATAATAATAATAATAATAATAATAATAATAATAATAATAATAATAAAGCAACATATAATGCGCCGGTGTCTAATGCACAAGGCTTGAACCAATGGCGCACCAAAGCCAAGTTGCAATGAAGTCAATATCCAGAAGGTCAATCCATTAAGACAGGGAATTAGGGTAGGGTGGATAAACACTGAAAAATGTAAGTTTCAAGTGGAGAACAAAGTGACAGACGCGACTGAGCAGAACCCAGGGAAGAAGTTCCTTAATTTAGGTTCAGCACCAGAAAAAGCCCGTTCACCCAGAAAATTTCTAGTCCTACGACTGACGATAAAAAGGCAATCGGATGAGCATGCAGAATAATTGTGGTTTCCCCGGAGTTATGTTTTATGACGTTTCAGCCGCGTCATGATGGGATTTTCAGTAAAGTCTGAGTCTGAAATAACTGTGCATATTCAGTTGGCTTGCCATTTTTGAGCAGATATCATACGCGGTCGCGAATTTGGAAACTAATGCATTAACGCCCGAGTTAGAGCGAAGATGCGAATTTTGAATTTTGACGGTGACCATTAAAGAGCATCTGAAATTTGATAAAAAGAAGTGCCTTCGATTTGGGTAAGTTTACTCTTGGGCGTAAATGCGGCAAAGGTCGTGCTGGACGCCACCGTGATATCCAAGTCAAAGGTTTGCGTACGATTCGTTAATATCCGTTCAAGAATTTTTGATATACAATTTAAAGTTTAAATCACCCGGGGTCGAGAGAATGTTTAATTAGCAGACCACAGCTGAACATGAGCAAAAGCAGACGGCAATGAGAATTTGATGATTGGGTAGGGATGGCACGGAACGGCCATTTTACGTGGCGAGTTGAAGGGGCAGTGATGCGTAGGATTGTGCATAGACAGGGATTGCCACAAGGCACTATACTAAACAACTGGCTGGCAGAATCCATGAATTTCGAATTATAACAAAATCTACATCTATAGATAAACAAATTGCAACAAAACACCTCAACAGAATTGTAATTTCATTAGCTCTTCTTTCTGCTCAGTCTCTTGTTTCGTTTCGGTTACGCTACCGATGTCGCAAAGGAGAGTATCTTTATTTCACTGTACCATTTATGCAATGGTACAATGAGATCCTTCGAATTCGCCAACACCTTTCCTAACAATCTCTGCGCAGATATCTAACTCAAAACATATAACACTCCTCCAAACCCTAGCTGTCTGACTCTGCCTGTCTCACTTATCGATTTTGACTTGTAACCGAATCTGACCCTCGCTGACCTTAACATTTTCACTGAGCTCATACAATTAAGCTGGTTTCCGCGATTTAGCTTCCTTTAGTGCTGTTGAGTTGAGACTTGCGCTTAGTTTTTGTGACTACAAACAAATGACTACTGCCGGTAAAGGAAAGAATCTGTCATGAGGAAGGACAGCCTTCGGACGTAGCCTTATTCGGCCAGCGCGGAAGAAGTAGCGTTGGATCCTGAAACAGAGCTGTATAGCATCCATTTCTGAAACAAGCAGTCCATCTTTTAAGAAAAGGGCTGCTGTTGGAAAAATTGGTAAGACATGACCACTGTATGTCAGAACTAGGAAGGGCAGTTATAAGGGTGACTGGGCATATCACTGGGCTTGAGTCACCCATGGAGGTTACTTTTTACACTAGAGTATATATCATTGGAGTCACCCCGCAAAGATCGCTAAGCCACATGAAACCTATCTTTGTAATGTTGTCTTAGCTTTGCATGGCGCTGAGAATACTGTTTTCGATCTCGATTATATATTTATGTATGTACAGGTATGTATATATCTATGTATGTATGAGTTACTGTAATATGTATTATGTAAGGCCAAGTGTATTTGTGGTATTGAAGAGCATGTCTTCTATAACACATTTTGCTCTATTCGACAGACTGAATGTGAGTTAGTCTACTTATTCGTCCAATAGCCGACATTCACATTCGCACTTCTCATCAGACGACATAGTATTTAAAGAATTAAATGTGATTAACTGCTATTTATATACATGCATGCGTACATACATACACGCATACATGTATTGAGTCAAGATCGTGTTAAGAAAGTGTTCGAATCAACAGGAACATCAAGACCAGAGAAATTTCAGACGGCTTAAAGTATATATTATATGTTAAATTAAATGTAGCATAAATTATATAGGTAGGTATTTAGGATGTTAACACGCAATATAGTATCCCCAGCGTAGTGCACATTGCTGTTCCCTGCACTGTTTTAATCTTCCCATGGATGTGAAGCAAATGAGTTAACCTCCAGTGTATGCATAATAACTCTCTCGTGTATGCTCGATACAACCAATCTTGCGAGAAACGCCAAAAACGTGTCTAAAAAAGTGAGACCGAAGAGACAATAACAAATGCTGTTTACATATTTTCTAACATGGTGGGTTAAATAAAACATCTTGTGAAAATATTTGACGAAACACATATCTCAGACAAGTTGCATGTGATCTTCCCCAAGCATAAATTGGGAAAGCCTCTATGGTATTTCTTGCCTTTGCTATGAACGAAAAATTTTTATGCTCCATTTATGCCAACCGTTCTTAATATTAAAAAATATGCTAAGTGCAGGCTTCATTTTGCTTCGTTTCTAAACAGTTTGCGAAATTATTCGCACGGTTTTTGCAATCGATGTACCACACTGCATCTCGATTCTGGGGCGATCTCCTCCTGAATTCGGCAAATTCTCCATTCCTGACGTTCGGCTGCAGGCATTCCATTAAAAATGGTCCCAACTTTCCCGAAATCTTACCGCTGACTTCCAATTTTTCTCAACCTAAGCACAACCCACCGTTAACAACTCCTCTGCCCTCTTCTCTCTGGTCTACTAGCAACCGGACTTCGTTCTTCTCAGGGTATTTTTGGATTCAGATTTGATGCAGAGCTCGTGGATAAGTTGGTGCTCTGCTTAAATTAGCGCTTGAGAAATTCTCAAGGTTACGATTACCATATAATTTCTTTCAGACTAAACAACCCACCCGTAGCTCCTCTCCCTCTTCTTCCTCTGGTCTCCTGGCAATGTTCGATTGCCTGCCTGCCTGCCTGCCTGCCTGCCTGCCTGCCTGCCTGCCTGCCTGCCTGCCTGCCTGCCTGCCTGCCTGCCTGCCTGCCTGCCTGCCTGCCTGCCTGCCTGCCTGCCTGCCTGCCTGCCTGCCTGCCTGCCTGCCTGCCTGCCTGCCTGCCTGCCTGCCTGCCTGCCTGCCTGCCTGCCTGCCTGCCTGCCTGCCTGCCTGCCTGCCTGCCTCTTACATCTTGATTTGGAATTAAACCATTCTTGCCTGTCAATTGTAATAGAAAATTGTAATCGGACAAAGCGACACTTCAGGAATGGACTCGTCAGAGGCGCTCCCGACCCGAACCAGTGAGACCACTGTCAAATAATACAGACTTCAGCCGCTTGGGAAACTGCGGAAGGGACAAACTGAGGAATTCAAGCCGGAGCTCTCGGGAAAGGCGATCCAGCATTAGGTCCAACATAGGCAAAGCATTTAGACTGCGCTGTAGCAGTGCGCATACGAGGGACAGTCAGAAGTCCAAGGGAGGACGACCGGAGAGTGCTACGGCCTGGAACCAAGGAGACCGAAATGCAGAAGTCCCTAAGAAATGATGGAGCAGAGCAATTGATCATACTGTACTGATCAACTGAACGCCTGCGAACAAGCTGATTCTCGCGACTCAGCTTTCGTCGGGCGCTGCAAAAATCTCAAGTTTACGATTTTGATTACATGTAGACTTATGATTCGGGCGATGAAACTAAATTCGATATTTTTGGAATTAGGCAATTCAGGACTAACACATTTTGACAAGGAACACATATACATAAGTTTATCAACTTTTTAAAATAAACCACATTTCTTCACAGTCCAACCACATCAACTCGCTACTATTCTGCCCCAACAATTCTCTGCCCTCCACTCACCTCGTCCTTCAAATTTTTAAATCGCTTCGTTACCAGAGCTGCCCCACCCCTGGAATAAACTCCCGCCAGAATTACGACATGCGAATTCACCAACACTTCACCTTTTGCAATCTCTGTTTATGTTCACTTCAAATTAAAGGTTCAACATTTCTTGGATAAGCTCGATCAAAGTATGATAGGTCAGCGAAAGCATAAGTCGAGCTTCTGCTTCTTCAAGTTCTTTGCCACCGGGCAGGTTCGAACGTCCAGTGGCGCCATTCCTGACGTTGTTGGACTTGCTCCTTCAGCTTACGATATCCGTCCTCCATCATCCAGCCTAGTAGCATATGTCTCAGTGTGTCTCCAATCCATTTCCTCTGTCTCGTTTTTATGGCTTGGTTGCAAATCTTAGTCCTCAATAGTTTTCCTCCTACTTTTATTCCCTCTTCCATATTTTCTAGCGCCTCTCATATAAGTTCTTCGATATAGATATTTAACAGTAGTGGTGATAGCGGGCATCCTGTCTTGGTAGAGGAGTATCTGTACCAATTGTTCCCGGTTCTGACTATTCACCTTCTATTCTTCTTCTAACCTTATACGTATACGAATTTCCAATGAGTCTCCTATCCTTCCAATAAATTCCCCGTTTCCGTTTCCATCAGTTTTTCCAATCTACTCTCCCATTACCTCATCTCGCAAAACGCAAAACAAACGTCTTCATCGTATTCAAGAACTTTCTGTCATCTCTTTTACGTCTACCCTTCCTGAATCCTAACTGGTATTCTCCCAATTACTCGGTTCCTTCTGTCTTAGCTTGTGCTCCTTTTATGATGATTTTTAGTACAATATTGCGAGTAGTGTGATTGTTCGATGATCCTCACAAGCCGTTGCATTGTTCTTTTCATCGGGATCATGATGGATTGTAAGAAGTCCTCCGGATTACTCCAGTGTTGTATATGTCCTGGCACAGCTTTACCAGTTCAGCCATTTCTTTATCTGCCGGGATGTTTTCAGTTCCTCCCGCCTTGTTATTTTCATGGCTGCCAGTACCTCATCTTTCAATAACATCTAGTCTTACTTCTTCCCCCTCCTGCGGGAGTGAGTTCTGATTAAGGTGCGTGGTTCTGTTCTTGCTTTGGTAGGGGTCCTATATATATTCCTTCTACCGTCTTCTGACATCATTAAGATCCTAGAATTCTTGTCTTCTACCGCTATTCCACTTACCTGGTCAGCCTTTTTATCATCTTCTGCACAATTTATCATGTCTTCCCGTTATTTTTAGTTCTTCTAAATTTATTCCGACCACTTTTCTGTGGCCTTCTTCTCTGTTCTTCTTAGTTTGGTATTAAGTCTCCTAAATCGTGTCTAGCTTTCTCCGTAATCTGTTTCCATTTTCACCTCACTTCCATTTCTTGGAGCATTTCCATTGTCATTCATGGCTTTCACTGAGATTGTACTTGAGAAATCCTACCGTTTCTAATGTTTCCTTTGTAAAAATCTTCTTCATCCCTCCCCATCTTTCTTCTGACATGGATGTTCTTCAATCTACTATGTTCTTTACTCATTGTCTTTGATTTTCCTAACCCCGTTTCTTTACTTGTTTCCTCTTCTTTATGAATTGTAACTGTAGAGCTATGGATTTCTTTACGCTCTTTCTATATCTTTGTTCTACCATGATGAAGTCCAGTTGATATCGGCCAGCATCCCCATAGGCGTTACATGTATAGCCTCGTCTTTTTCTTATTGGTACCAGGTATTTGTTTTTATTACATTTTGTTTTATAACAAAATCCACGAGTTTTTGTCATCTGTCGTTTCTTTTTCCCACTACGTACTTTCCGACACAGCTGTCTTCACTCCTCCAACCGATGCATTCCAGTCTATCGAAAACTCTTCCTTTTTCTTCTATCAACTTATCTTCTGCCTCTTCATGGGCCCTGGTGAGCATATAGATTTGTATATCCACAATGTCAACAGGGTTGTTGTCTTGCATCTTCACTTTTGCCATTGTCCGTGTACTCGGAGAGTTTTAGAGAGGTGGTTTCTCTTTGTCTTCCTTCCTACTGAGACATCATCTCCTACGTCGATGTCTTCCATCGTCCGTACTTCAGACTTTTGTCTCTAGGAGTTCGCTTATACCGGCAAGTACTCGGTCGTCCACCACGGACTTTGTTTTTAACAGAGTAACCTCGTGAAGGTGGCGTGGTGGGCATTTGGGTTGAAAGTCAATTTTTAGACGCCTGCTGTCCCCATTTCTTCTGGACTGACCTTTATATTGACGATTGTGGCTTGACTTTGGTGCGCCTTGTGCATCAGACACCGGCGCATTAAAAGTTGCTAGTTATTATTATTATTTCCATCTCCCCAGAAGCTTATATGATTAAGTAAATTGAACTAAACACGTCTTGATGTTATGCCAAAATGATATTCAAGAACTGAAAGATCACAAATAACTAAAGCTATTCCTAAGAGTTCCTAAGAGTCCAACACTGTCCTGGTGCTGGCATAGCTAGACTCAATGTAATATTTCAGTCCGATATTTGCTGGTATGAGCAAGAAGCACAGATTTAGAAAAAAAGGGGCGCATGTTTATTTGACCTGAAGACAAACTTTCTTTCGTCTCTATTTCATCTATCGTGATGGCTTCGGGTCTGTCACCATTTGGTATCAGTACTGATGTTTGTTATGTATGCGCCACATAAATAATCGACAGAAATTAGTAACTTACGTTTTATGTGGGCATTTGTCATTTTAGTTGTAGTCACATTAGTCATCCATTCGTACATAGATTGACTCTTGGTATTGTACTAATTGTATTGCTAATATGTTTCCATTTACCCATACTGTAGATGATAGTGATTTTATCCTTGCTGTCTCTGCACTATAATATTTCACTCTTGTACACTAAATGGGATGGGTTGAGGTTCGATCCTTTTGCTGAGAAAGAGATGATCCCACCACCTCTGTTGAACAATAAGGACCCATGCAAATAAGGACCTATGCAAATAATTTGTTCTAGCTTGTACAAAACTCTTCTGTCGCTAAGTTCAAAGTTTAACTCCTTTTATTATATGCAACTTAATTGTAGGAGCATCATTCCTAAATACATGAAATTCAATTCAATTTCACAATTGTCTGTTACTGAATGAAACTTGGTTGGACTCTGTTAATGCTGATACCATATTCGTTCCAAGGTATCAATTCGTGTCTAATTGTAGAACTACTGGGAGGGGCGGAGGTTTTGCGTTTCTCATTAAAGATGGAATAAACTTTCAAATTTTATGGCAATCAGGCAACATCAGGGCATGTTAAATATGAAAGTTTATTTGTAAGCATTCCATAAAAAGGAGTTCTCTATCGGCCACCGGAAACTTTTAATGGGAAATTTGATCAAGTACTGTCTACCCATCGAAAACTGATAAAAAATCTATTTGCCAGGTGATTATAACATTGATTTACTAAAATTACAGGATTACATTTTAACTCATAATTTCTTACACTTCATGTCATGTTACCACTTTCTTCCTGCAATACTTCGCCTCCCTAGAATCACTTATACTACTGCAACTCTAGTTGATAATATCTTCACTAAACGCATGGTCAACACTTGTTGACTCTTCATTATTATTATTATCAGTAGTATATCTTATCATCTTCCAATTCTGGCCTGGATTGACTTTGCTCTTACTTTATCTAATGACAGAATCTTCAGTACCACTAGATTAATAAATGACGAATCGAAGGAAGAACCTGTTGCTTGCCAATTTGAGAAGTTGCTTATTCAATCATATTGGACTCCAATATCTGAAGCAACAGTGACCATTCTCTTGCGTATGCGCTATTGGCTGATCGATAAAAAGTTCCTTATGAGCATGCATTCCCATTGATCCAATAAAAAAGAGGTGCGTAACAAACATAAACAACCATGAATGACATTGGCCTTGTTAAAATCGTGTAAAAAGAAATATAAATTATATTTAAGATACTTTAAAAACCCCTCACAGGAGAACAAGAATAGAATAGATATCGAAATAAATTTAAGCAATTCAGGATTAAAGCTGAACAAAACCAGTATGATGCTGAATTTTCTAAGCATGAACAAAATCTTAAGAAATCGTGGTGCATCATTAGATCCAAAGTAAAATCATGAACTATATGTTCTTACATTGATCGTATTAATATTAATGGGAGAGTGGTTAGCATTTCGTGGTAAACAGGCAGAAAATTTAACGAACTTTTGACTAGCAGTCATCAGTTGTTAGCATTCCTCCTAGTTAAACCACTTTTGAACAATTTCTTAGGCCATCACACCCAAACTCTTTTGTATTCTGTCCGACGTTCCCTGAAGAAATTATACATTTGGGTTCTTTATTCCACGCATAGCGCAGGTCCTGACAATGGGTCCGCAGATATAGGTAGTCCAAATTTGCATGCTGTAGGGGCTCCCTTATCCCAAATTGTTAATTGTCCGTTCTCTACTGGAATTGTCCCATTAAGTCTAAAAGTTGCTAAAGCGGTTCCTGTATTTAAACATGGAAATAAAGAAACCAGCAGTAGCTGATAGAGCAGAACAGGTGGCTCATGCTGTTGAAGAACTGCGGTGTAAAGCTTCCATTCCAACGATATTTCACAAGCGAGTATATGAAAAGATAGGTTGTATCATGCCAAGGACAGAAATCTACATTTAACACGCTGGACGCGAGGGACGTGTTAACACGTCCCTCATTTGTATAGCTGGGACGCTACGGACGTGTAAACACGTCCCTCAGGTAGCAACCTTTCTAGGCAGTTCAGCGTCCCAGTAATAATTCCTGCCGCTTGGTAATAATAGTGGATATGTTCTGTCACCTATTGAGTACATACACGATTATTTTGGACACTCTCTATCATATATATATATATATATATATATATATATATATATATATATATATATATATATATATATATATATATATATATATATATATATATATATATATATATATATATATATATATATATATATATATATATATATATATATATATATATATATATATATATATATATATATATATATATATATATATATATATATATCACATATATGCCAAAGACTGAATGGGCCAAATGGCCTTACTACGGACGTGTATACACGTCCCTCTGGTATGAGCTGTTTTTAGGCATTTCAACGCTTGGTAGTAATAGTGGACAAGTGCTGCCACCTACCGAA
Source organism: Norana najaformis (assembly GCA_964023275.1). Lineage (NCBI taxonomy): Eukaryota > Metazoa > Annelida > Clitellata > Crassiclitellata > Hormogastridae > Norana > Norana najaformis. The sequence continues at coordinate 22,229,854 of OZ029923.1, forward strand.
TGCATATACGATTATTTTGGACACATATATATATCACATATATGCCGAAGAATGAATGAACCAAATGGACTGATTTTTACCCTCGTTATGCTCCATTGAGAAAGTTATTGGATTGGTACAGAAAGAAGTCCTACAGATGATTTGCACGATTTACATTTAGATGCATATATTCTCTACAAGATGCTTGGAGGAACTAGGCGCCAGAATATTGTTCGGCCTCGGCTGTGAAGCCAAGATCGATACATATATGTATATATATATATACACGGACGTGTATACACGTCCATCTGGTATAAACTGTGTCTGGGCAGTTCCCAGTGTCCCAGTAATAATTCCTGCTGTTTAGTAGTTATAGTGGACATGTTCTGTCACCTACTAAATGCGTATACGATTATTTTGGACACTCTCTAGGGCCCTGTATATCACATACATGCCGAAGACTGAATGTACCATGTGTAGTACTATGCTTCAAACAGTATCACACTGAACGTGATCTCTAGACATCCTACAGTGAGATAGTAAGATAAACACGTAAAAGGAACAGTTATTTTTGTTTCTGTGAACAAAAGGATGTCAAAAAAGAATAAAAACAATTGTGGGACGTGTTAACACGTCCCTCGCGTGTTCTCTGTTTTTTGGCCTATTTTTGCCGCACATATGTAAAAAATTGGCACGCGGCCAAAATAATCCTCATTAGGCTGCAAAGCTGGAAGATTTCTGCAAACAAGCTAGCTCGTAACTATTTGACGTTGATGCAGATTGCATTGCGCCACTGTGAGAAAGATAGGAAAGTTTAACTTGAAGAAAGAGCATTTCTATCCGATCAGAGAGATGATGATTGGAGCATTGTATATAGGTATGATAAGAAAATGGAGAAATCTGGAATAGAGACAACACAAAGAAAAGGAACGAGTTTATAGACAAAGACAACCGAAGAGAATGCTACTGTGGAAGAACCTGTTGCTGTTGTTAAAACCCACAGTGTGAATGTGACAGTTCTGACATGATGTGTTTTGACAGTTCAGATATTGACAACAGGCTTGTTTGCACAATGACATCGCCCTTCTACATCTAAGATTCACTCACAAGTGCGAAAAAGTTTGAGTAATGTGGCAAGAGAATGTGATAGGTACGATCTTTCTTATCGAAGTGCTGCTGCAACTGCAGTTTTGCAAGATGTTGGACTAGTGCACGAAGATAAAGAAAACGCGAGTCATCGTCAGAAGTAAAATTCGTAGAAAACGGAAGAAAGCCAGAAAAGATTTACAAGCCATTGAACTGGAACCCATAACAGGGCTGTATTTCGATGGTAGAAAAGGCGAGACTAAAACACTAGTCAAGAATATGATAAATAACCTGCACAGTCTGTACATTACGGAAAGCTCGTTAACATTTTAATGTAATTTCAACCCATCCATTCAGTCTTCCTCCAAATCTTACAGAAGTTCTCAGATTATTTTTCAGATATCCGAATATGATAATTCGATTAGCATGTTACAGTTGTGTCAGAACCCGATTCAAAATATGTAGATCATTTCACTCTATCAATTCTAGACTCATAAAGTATCACAATAGGAATATCAGATCTACTTTGCCAAAAAGAAATAACAACCGACAGATTGCTTGCTGTTGGGTGTGATGTCACATATGTTAATACTGGTAGCGTAGGAAGTGTCATTCGCTTGCTCGAAGTGGAGTAGGGAGACCACTGCAGTCGGTCATTTGCAATTTGCATTCAAATGAATTGCCTTTGACACATCGTCTACAGAATCTCAATGGTGTAACGCATGGTCCTAGAGCGTTTTCTGGTCCTATTGGTAAAGAGCTGCACTTAACAATTTTCCGTGCGTTGATAATGCCGATCTCAGCATCGATCAAAAGTATTTGTACGATATATGTCAAGCTATAGCTGCTGTGGAATGCCCTGATGATGTTGCCAAACGAAAACCAGGCCAGATGGTTAATACAAGATGGCGAACAGCTACTAACAGAATATTGCGCTTGTATGTTGCATCTGCAAAACCATAATAGCAAACTTATTACACTCACAACGTTCGTTATGAAAGTTTATGCTCCAGTCCGGTTTCACATCAAAACCGCATCTTTCTACACAGAAGGCTCTCGGCATCTTTTATCGAAATACTGCGTTTTCTAGATAACTGTCCAAGGATATGCTGGCGATTGTTGATCCAGGAATACAAAGGAATGCCTTCTTTGGACATTCTGAGAAGCACATCAACTTCAGTCCGACAGTTCCGTGTTCCAATTTAAAACTTTGCTGCAGATTATATTGATATGATAGCTGGCAAGAAACGGGCAGATATGAATCTCCTCTTACAAAGTTGCTGGCAGATGAAGAAATTCTGGAAATAAGAAATAAGAACATGACTGAAACCATTGTTGAATTTCCGAAGTTTCCTTGCTACACCCAAACGACTGAAAGATATATCAGACTGGTAACTGAAGCATCAGCATATGTGTGGTATGAGGTTCAGTAGAGAAGGATTTATTCGGGCAAGAATAGAATCTAGAGGCTGAATAAAAACGTTCGATAAAAAATCTTATTTTGGGGCTGCGTAGGGACGATTGATGCCAGACTCTGAACAAGTATTTTGACAGAAACATTTTCAGCAAACATTTTTAATCAAACCAAATAACTTGCATTTGTTCATGTGACAGTAATTTTGCAAAGTTTAGTATACGTGGGATTAGAACATATGTGTACTTCCTACAAATTCGCAATTTCTGTGTTATAATGGAATAGGTTTTGATAGTTGGGGCAGCTCAAAACTATACAGGCAACGATATTTCACCCTAGCACAACATTACCCAAACACAAGTTTGCCAAATGCAGATTCCGAAAATTTTCTTACTATAGCCTTCGCTCCACCCTAGTGTAGATGATAAACAGAAGAGTTCCAAGAACGGAGCTTTGTGAAACTAAATCTTCACCTTCTTTTCTTTCTTTAATTCTTCCCTCTGTGGTATTTCTCGTCCATTTCCTCTGTCTCATTCTTATTATAGCCATCACAGATCTTTTCTCCTTTACCTGTTCAGGCACCTCTTCATTGTAACTGTAATTGTAATCTGATATTTATAAAGCGACACTTCAAGAATATACTCATCAGAGGCGCTTCCGACCCGAACCAGTGAGACCACTGTCAAACAATACAGACTTCAGGCGCTTGCGAAACTGCGGAAGAGACAAACTGAAGAATTCAAGTCGGAGCCCTTGGGAAAGGCGATTCCAGCTATTAATTCCAACATAGGCAAAGCTTCTAGACTGCGCTGTAGCAGTGCGCATACGAGGGACAGTCAGGAGTCCAAGGGAGGCCAACTGGAGAGTGCTACGGCCTGGAACCAAGGAGACCGAACTGCAGAATTCCCTAAGATATGATGGAGCAGAGCCAACGAGACAATTACGCGTAAGCGTTAGGATCTTGAACTGGATACGCTGCTGAATGGGAAGCCAGTGCAGTGTCCCGCATAAAGGAAGTTATATGGCCATACATGGGGACGCTTCCAATAAGACGGGCAGCAGCATTGAGAACAGACTGAAGCTTGGAAATATTGGCAAATGAGAGTCCAGCAGACAACGTTACCAAAGTCGACTCTGGTGCAGATAAGGGCATCATGAAATAAACGGAATGACGATGGCAAAAAGTAATAACGGCATGAAAGGAGAGGGAGCGGCGGGTGGTACGAAGCTGACGAAGGTGGTAAAAGCATGAGCGGGAGAAACTGTTAACATGATCGGTCAAGGAGAGTTCCCGGTCCAGAACAACTCCAAGATCACGGACTTTGTTTTATGCACTGTCCAGCTAACCTTCTCCATTCTGCGCCATACCCAAAGTCTCCAGTCTTGTAACGTCTTCTTTTCTGATGGTCTGTGTTTCCGATCCATATAGGCCACCCTCCATATAAATGTTTTGACCAATCTCTTCTTTAGGTTCCTAATCTTTCCTCCTCTCATTAATTATTTTCTCTTTATAAAAGCGGCTTTTGCCATCGTTATTCCGTTTATTTCATGATGCCATTTTGCATCTGCTGTAGTCATACTTCCTAAATAGCAGAACCACCTGACCTGTTCCAATTCTGCATCATTTCTTATAATTCTTACTGTTGTTTCTTCCTTTGTTTTTGTCTTCATAACCTTTGGCTTTTTAATATTTATTTCCATACCAAATTCCATCGAAATTAGGTTTAGGCTGTCCATCATCCTTTAAATACATTTTTGTTTATTTGCTAATGAAGTAATGAAGTCTGGTGTTGATGGGATTCGATGGTCTGATAATATTCATAAGTAATGACGTCACAGTGGTGGATTGAGACCAAGGAATTTCTAGTGTAATACTGGCCTTGATGTTTGAAAGTGAATCTATGGTAAATAATGTAATGTGGGCCTAGCTGAAGTGACAGTTTTGTTTCTTAGAAACAGATATCTAGGCGGTCTGAAAACTTCTGTAAGATTTGGAGGAAGACTGAATAGATGCGTTGAAATTACATTAATGTATTAATGAGCTTTCCGTAGGTTATTTATGAAATGCAGAAAACATAAATTAAAGCGTTGGTAAAAGTTGTCGAAGCTCGAGTGTAGATTTTGAAATGATGCAACGAACAAAATTTGAACCGATTCGAATTTGGAATTTTCTGTTCCATAGTGCCGTATCCAATGCGCCACAGTCCCACGTTGTAAATGGAACGATTTCACACCAAATTGTATCAAAATTGTATCAAATGAAAAACTAATTTTAATTATAATAGATTCGAGAAGCAACACTGTAATTTCAATCACATGACATTATCTACGATACATTCATCTTCCTTTGGTTTGAATTCAACAGCAATGACGTCAATACTTATGAATATTTATTACTAGAGCATCGATTCACCGGCAGAATGTCATTACTCATGGATATTCATATCTGAAACCGGGTATGAAATGTCATATGCCTTCCGGTTCTGAATATTCGGCTTCTGTTTTTTTCTAACCTTCTGGCCCATATAGAGATTGTCAAATGCGTTCTCAAAATCCACAAACACATATAAACGTCTTGGTCGGGCTCAAGGTTTCTTCTTGTCAACACCCTTAAGTGCTCCAATTGGTGACTATTTTACCCTTCTGTTTTTATTTTTGTTCTTTTTATGATGATTTCTTTGTATATAACCTTTTGTATATACTTTGTATATAACTTACAGCCTATCCGACTATGCTCATTGTTCGGTGATAAACACAAACCGTTGCATTGTTCTTTTTCTTCGTTTCGATCTTCGTCTGTATCTCTACCCGACTGGCTTTCTGTATCTCTTTCTGTGGCTCTGCATTCGCGCTCTCTAATGTAAGGCAGATGCTGGTATCAGTTGTCTGTGATTAGCTGTCCTCTCTTTCTTCTTACCTCCAACAACAACTATACTGAGTGAGTCTGTTAATACTTTCATACCTACATAAGTACTTAAATTAACTGGGTTATAGATGTATGCAAGAACCGGTGTCCCATTATAGCCACATTATGAAAATATTAATTTTTGTAGCTTTTGTGCTCAAATTTATTATCGTCATAGTGTTTTCCATACTGAAAGAAATTGGAAAACTGGTAAGCAGCATAAGCATTTTGTCTGTCGATTTAACGGAGTAACGATTGATAAAAATTAAATAGACCATACTATTGCAAAGAGGTTCCATCTCCATCTAATGTAAGAAATGTTGTATTTGTAGGTAATTTTCAAAATTTGGGAAACTGTATAAGGACACATTCGGCAACAACTCTTTCTGTGGGGGTTTTCCAAAAGAGTCAAAAGAGTCATATCCAAATGGACGTTACCATGTTTCAACTTCGGCTAGATCTGCTGTCATGTCGAATGTATAAAAAGCATATTCTCTTGCAGCCTTCTCTGGTTATACAGTTTCCTTCGTCTCTCATCCACTTTCCGGTTCCCATAAATAACGATAACTAAAAAATTGCTATTGACAAAATTGATTTCTAACAGTTTCACCGACTGCTGTTGTCCGTCCAAATATATCTTTTAACTGAGACTGATGCATGTGTTAAAAGTTGAACGGATTCTTTGTATAGCTTCCATTAATATCAACGCGTCGTTGTCTACACAGCCTATTACGATTCTCGTAGGTATTTGTCAAGAGAGAAGACTTTTTGTGTATCATCTAGACGCCTCTCGGTATCATTTATTTTTTGACAGATGGCTTTTTGAATCGGAAATTTTGCGTTTCCAAACTCGAGTGCCTTCGCAATATGCAAGAAACACCGAAGGTCTGATTAACTTTTCTCACATATAACTTGCATTCTAAAATTCGAACTTTGTTGCAGCAAATGATACGGACGACATCAAACAAAAGGCGTCTTTATTTCTGACGAAACGCTCCCTGATATTAATGTGGTTTGGAAGAAATCGATATTGAAAAAAATAGATTGCTGTGGACGCAGCACCAGCCAAAGGGCAGCGTTTCTTAACACCTTCGTTTTCGGCTTGGCGTCATGAGGATTAGTGTCTTCAAATTGATTTGCTATATCCAATAATAATATAAAATAGTAATACAAAGCCGACGGCAACTGCGACATTTTGGCGCATTACCGTAACTGAGAACGGTTTCTAGGTGACTGCGATATGCATATATACGTGTTGTTTGACACTGTGACAAGGATATCATTTAACGTGATGTCGACTTCTGACTGTCAAAATAAGTTTATCGGATCACGTCTGTTCGTTGTTTGCTCTTATAATTTGTGCCCTAACGTACAGCTTACAGATTTTCAATGTTATTCCTTATATCTATTTCTATGGAGTCGAAGCTTTTCTGTTATAGCAGTACGTATAGCGGCTTTTCGTATATCCTATGCACCGCTTTTGCCTGCCACGTGAACGATGCGAAGTAAGGGAGCCTTTGTGTCGCCTACAGGGATATACTCTACAACGTTGCAATACACGAATATGGACGAAACGCCTCTGTTTAGATCGCCCACATTCAAGCTGTCCAATGCAATGGTATCTCATCGTTGTTTACTAAGACTTTCTGTCGACCACTGATATCCAGCATTGCGCTGTTACAAGGCTGATGAAAAGTGTATGGTTGCACCTTTGTTGACAACGGCGTTGACCCGCTTCGTGAGTGGATTGTATTTAAACTTTGAATAAGTGTTCATTTTAAACTTTTTGGCAGTCTCTTCGATACGATCGTTTATCATCTGTATGAGATGTGTTGGTGAATCGTAATAGCCAATAGCTTGCCAACCGGCTAGTCGTTTATATTTACCATTTGCGACTATATAACTCTTCCTTCGTCCTTTCCCAGATTGAACCAGGCATGTTGATAGTGTATTTCTAACCAACTTCCCATTCGCCATACAACTAGACAGCGTTTTCAAGTCTTGTCGTATAGCGAGCGAAAGTGTGTTGTGGTAGTAATGCATGGAACTGTCCTTGGCAGCGTAAGGTAAAAGTCCGTACAAGAAATTTTGTGTGACTGATCTGTTGATCTGTTACATTTTTAATATATTAGTGGTCCACGAGTTAAAATTGTTGTTGTATCCTTTCCATTTAACAGAATATTTAGATTTTTCCCCAAGCTTGCGAGTTCTTAATACTTTTTCGATTCTGTAAACGTCATCTTCTTTCAAAATTTGTTGCAAAATTTGTTCGTATAATTTCCCCTTTAATTTCTCGCCATTTAAATCTGCAGTTTTGCATGTTGACCAATCGACCAACAATCGTGAAAATTTCATCTGTCCAAAAAGGTCTATAGCCCTTTTTGAAAACAAATCTGACTTTGCTTATTCTAACCTTGTCGCCAACGCTGTATTTCCACTTTGCGGGTCTTTTCTTTCTGCCATACAAACGCTTCCTGACAACGTCTTCGTTTTCGATCGATACTTGGTTAAATCTGCATCGAATAAAAATGTTATTATACGACAGTATCAGATCTTGGAGAATGTGTACATAACGGTAGGTATTTTTGTATATTAAATATTTCTACATTTTTGTTTTCAGGGTGCGCTTAAATCTTTCGACGATAGAGGCTTTTATTTCGTCGTTTTCCGTCGCATTTTTGTACAACAACTGTTGAAAGGTTTTTAGTCAGAAATTCGGTTCCCTTATCCGTTTGTAAATATGCCGGATGTCTGTCGATCAATAACGACGAAAATGCCTCGGTCAAAGCCGATCCAGAACGGTAGAGCCCAGGCATGCTTAGAAAATACGTCAATTACACGTTAAAAGATACTTGTTCTTGTCGTTATATTTTGAAAGTGAAGATCTGCCGAGTCTGTCTGCCATAAAAATCGTCTATACCGACAGTGAGAGAAAGAGGAAGGGGAGAGAGGAAGTTTAAAGTTTAAGCGTACAGGTTTGTGTAAAGTATATGCAACTTGTTTCTGTAGCCATCTTTTGATATCGTTATGTTTGTAGTTGTCATTTAAATGTCTTTGAAACGATGTTACACACCCAAACTACCACCCTGTTTAGTATAAAAGTAAGAATCCATCATACGGTGTTTTCTTCGCCTGCGACTTGGCGTAACTGAGTTGCTTTCCTCTTCGACATATATGATATATGAAAATATATATGAAAATATATTAATATTTTCATCTGTCCTCATTGCCTATTAATTTGCGTGGAGTATTACTAGCTTTCAAAGCGTTAGCATCCTGTTCCATCCTGTAGGACTCGATGTAGACGTTCTTTTCCTAAGCAAGTTGTTAATCAGATCCACTACATGCGTTCTCTGAATCGTTGTATTTATTGTTCAAGATGAGCTCTCCCTTGTCGCTCCACTTCAGATCGGGATTATTTTTAATGTGCATAAAAAGTCGAGAGGCGTGAGACTTCCACTTCTTTGGAACAGTGCTTAGCACGTCGGATTTATATCTTTTAAAGTTTTGATCCCCTCAACGTATTCAGTTGTTTCCTCGACATCTTTTGATGTAAATTTTGTTATAGAGATAGGTTTATCAATATTTAAATATAATTTTGCCTTTTCGTCGTCAGCAATTTTTCTGTGTAGTATGTCGTAGATTTCACCGTCTAATTTTGATAAAGTCTTGTCGACCGCGGTTTCCTTCCACTTCTTGATCTGTCTCGGTTCGACTAAAACCATTTTCTTCATATGCTCCATCTTAATTTTTGGGATTAAGATGCCAGCCTGGAAAGCACAGGATAACTCCTGAGCACCGATAAAGCCACCAGTCTGAATTAGTTTCTTCTTCTCGTATTTTCTTTGATGCCAAACGTCTTTTATAAGGTTGCGTTTATATCGCTGCAGTTTATTCTTTTGAGCAACGGTCAAAGGTACATTTCCTTTTAAAACATTCTTTGCACAGTCACTCAGACAGCATAAAACTCGTGTCACGATTCTTTAAAAAGCTTTTCCTAGCTTTAGTCGACGCTTCTTTTATCAGTTTGGACGACATTTTAAACGATTGAGCGCTCGAAGTTCTGCACGACTTCATATGTATTCATTTTCTCACATTCGCCGGAACATATATTCTTATTATACACCTCTCGTCGGTATCGGGTCTAAGATCAAGCATAATATTTGACTTTCCTGGAAACATGTTTGCTCAGATCTGAGTAGAATCTCTTACGTTCTTGAATAGAACCAAATAATAATCTGGTGTGTTTGCTTCGATAAAACAGATTTTGACTCAGGTATATCACAGACACGTCTTTGTGATGGCTGATCTTTGTAAATATCTTAGTCACCCTTTCGTCTGTTTCACTCATGAGATCTTCTAATACAAGGAGTTTCTTGTCTTTTTCCATTGCATATATTCAAGTCAGAAAGACCTTCGTGAAACTGAATTTGTGGGTATTTGAAAAATAATATCTTGATAAATCCCATAACACCACATGATTTTTTTGATTGAAAGTTTTAGGTGTGTGGCAAAATGATCTGTAAAACGAAGCGTAAATTGTGTTTTACCACATCCAAAGTGTCCGCTTACGTAAAATAGTAGAAAAAGTATGCTTCCACGTATATCACACGTATATCACAGACGTGTTTGTGATATACCAGACCCAAAATCTGTTTTATCGAAGCAAACACACCAGATTATTACTTGATTCTATTCAAGAACGTTAGAGATTCTACTCAGATTGCAAATCTGAGCAGACATATGTTTCCTGGAAAGTCCAATATTATGTTTGAGAATGATATAGAACGGCTATTGGAACAAAAGGGAAAAAATTGACATATTTTTATATACACAGCGATTTATGAACGATCTATTAAATCATTGTCCTTGGGAAGGATAATAATGTCAACGCGTCAGTCGAGGTCCGCAATCAAATTTATAATCTATTGGCATCAAAATAACAAATTCCTATTATCGATATTTTCATATAATTTGATAGAATGCAGTTCGTATTTGCATATGCTAATGTACTGTAAAACAATTATCTTATTTTAAATTAATTTTAATAATTTATAATTATTATATTTGTAAAAGCGTTTTGGATGTGAGCCAGAACCCGCCCTTGTTTGGAGGTGAGCCAGAACCCGCCCTTTGCCATAATACAAACAACCCACCATAATAACAGCACTTCTGTACCCTTATCTCTCTCTGGTCTTCTGGCAACCGGACTTTGTTCTTTCTGTGGTATCTCTGGAAAACCCGCCTGACTCGGCACAGCGCTGGTGAATAAGATGGTGCTTTGAGCTTAGCTTGAAAGTAGTGCTTTAGAAACTCTTGAATTTACAATTACGCCTATGAGTAGAGCAGGATCATTACAGTGGTCTTTAGAGTAAGATAATTGCGATCGATGGTTTCGAAGTATCACGGAGGCAGATGAAAGATGGCAAAATTTTCGTGCGGAGCAAAGAATTCTGCACCAGTCAGGTGGAATAGTCGTCCTGTTTACATTGCTCACAACATTATCTCACGTAACATAATCGGAAAGTGGCTTAAGACCTATATGTAGTCGTAATCGTAATTCCAAGATTTCTACAGCGCCCAACGAAAGCTGCGCCGCGGGGACCAGCTTATTCACAGGCGCTCAGTCAAAACAAAATCGATAGGCAAAAAGGGTTTCGGATCCAGGTCAAGATCCAAAAGTCAGGCAGAGAGACAGCGTGGCAGCTACGGTGGGTGATGTTTGGGATTGGAGCGGAGAGGAAGATAAGAGGAAAAAGGGGTGTCAGTCTGTGAAAGAGGAATGTTTTGAGTTTTGAGCGAAAGGTCGAAGCAGAAATTGCAAGCAGTGGAGCATGATGATGCTCCACTGTATGATTTGTATGATGGGTCAGAAAACTGTTGCAATTCTGGGGTGAGTTTATTCCAGAGTGGTAGGGCAGCTATGGCTATGGAGACCTATAACCTATATGTAGTGTCTTGCTTTTGTTATCTGATCGCTTTGACCCACCCAAGCCTACGCTGATGGACATGTGGCGTGTTAACAAATACATTACTTATTTACTTTACTTACGTTAGGATATTCTGAATGTAAATGTATCGGTTTTATATAGCGACCGTATGGCCTCGACCCTGCTCATTTTGCAATGAATTTATCCGGTGAGATCCTTCACCACTGCTGCCCGTTTGAATGGGCGCCACGCCATTTAAGGTCCCCCTGCATGGACCGTACTAGCCCGAGATTTAAATCTCTGAAATAAGCCACGACCGGGACGCGAACCTGGGATCCTCACGCACAGAGGCTCCTTGGCGTACGCACTTACCGATGTAGCTAACGAGGTCAGTCATTCTACGTAGAAATGCACATGTAATGAATTCTTCGTAGCATAAGCGAATTATCGTAGATTATTTATGCGTAGTTCTGCCTCAAGTTGACCGATGCGTTGTTACTAGCAGTGTTATAGATAAATTAATAAGTACCCAAATAAAACAAAATGCACGGCTCCGTCCACAGATTTTAAGATTATTTAAAACCTCTGTCTCTCTGAGAGGAAACGGATGGTATATACCAAAGACTATAATCATCGTAATTCATCGCACTGCATATCTTTGGTCTCTGTCATGTTGTTGCTTAGCAACGAAAACGAGCACCGCGATTAAATCGAGCAGGTCGCATGGATGGCCGTAGTTTATTACTAATAAGACATTAAGACGAGAGTCCGCATAATCTGTGGCTTGATATTAATTCTTGCTGTACTAGTGACGGATTAGCTGAGAACTACTGCAAGGTATGAATAGACCTTAATGTTTTTAAATCTCGAGTAAATTCTCCATTCCACTGTTTGAAGTTCATATGGTAGTCGAATTTGACGGCAACCAGAAATCAGGAGATGTTTAATCTAAATAAAACGGACAGAAATATAGTATAAACGTAAAAATAACAGTCGAATCACCTGTAATTAAGCTGGTTATCGCGACATAGCTTTATTCGAGCATCTTAGAAATCTCGAGTTTTTGATTGGAAAGACGTTGGAAGAGGTGGTGTGCCAAGTGGTGTAACTTCTAATTTCTGGCCCTTCAGCGGATTACTCAAACGTTTGGTCATATATTGCTGCCACATACTGTCCAGGTTGATAGGTAGTGCCTTCTGCTCTGTCCTTAGTTGCTTGCTGTGGTTCCTCTTTTCATCAGAAAAGCAAATTACTTTCTTCACAGAAAGATGTTTAGTCTTTAGATAATCCAAAATTAATTTCTGAAAGGTGTGCTCTGTTGACGTTGCATGAATTGTGCAGTCGCTTATTACACACAGACTAATGCTGCTCATGTTATCACCACTGCAGCGATAATATACAACAAATGGATGAAGAGTGACCTGTGAATTGATCTTGGACAATAACTGAATAATTTTCTGTAGTCACCAAGAACAGTGCAATGCTCAGATTAAAGATTTTCTTAGAGTTTGCCAATACAGTATATGCTGTTTGTGATTTACTGATAAAGTACTTTACTTTTCTTTTACTAAAGTACTTTGTGCTGGTCAGCACAAGAACTACAAGAACTTTGTTAATCTGACCCACCAATAGCATTGACATTGATTGATGACATTGCAGAATGGCACTTCTTTGCAACATCACATGGGAAAAGTCCCGTGATGGTACTGGGGAACTGTGAAGCATCTGGCTACACATGCTAGTTTGCAAGCCGCCATCGAGGATCAGATTTGCTTTATATGATTTGGAAATCAAAACATTATAGGCACTTTAGGGTGACAACAGACCAGTCACATGAAGAAGATATACTCGTCAAATTCATGTCAAGTACACAGAGCAGGGGAAGCTATCGTCTGACTTGACCAAGATATGACACATGCTGGGTTCCATTCCAACATGTCCTTCGTTTTGTACCAGCACCTTGAGCATGCAGTAATAACACACGTCAGCATCAGTTGGACGATCCCGTTTGGAAGGCTATAACAACTAAATTTTCATCCTATGTATAGAAAAACTCTCAAAATATGATGCTGCATGCATAATTGACACTATTTTGATATTTTTAGATGTTTAGCGGCTCCACAGAATATTTCATCATGTGTAGTTTCATAGACCACCGATTAACATGAAATTTGTTCATAAATTCACTTTAATTATGATAAAGAAATGTTTATGGTAACTGTATTTTTTATCAAAATTACTTAGATATGTTGCATTTATATTTTTAAAAGTGATCACATTGGTTTCACAGTTTTGATATTGATATGTTAGGGGAACAAGTCTGTTATTACCGCCCATAACTGCAAATCGTGATGCCAAAAAATGACCATATTTAAAACTCTGTAAACTCCTTAAAACAAAAAAGCCATCGGGATTTTTGGATCACTTATCAAATGATCTATGCTCTATAAGAAAATGCAATAAAAAAGTAATATTTTTCTGACCCTTTTTGGGAATATTTTTCTCTCTAACCCCCTTTTGTCAGATTTGGTGAAATTTGACCTACTATATCCAGCAGATGTGAATAAGTAATCACGTCAAACTCTGCCAAGTAATTGCCAGCTACATAGACAGTATACCTATAAAAATTGATTGCATTGTACCTGGTAATTGTGGAGATATTGATCACTGAATATTGCAAAATTTATAAATAAAATGAATAAAAATGCACTTTTGACATTTAATACAGCTGAAATCATAGGACATACAGAAATAGTAATTATATTTTTGTAATCTGCACATGAAACTGTACAGGAAGAAAAAATATCATCTGAATTGGTTCAACTGCTCTTGAGATATCAAGTCTGAAAAAGTGGACATCGTGAAGTTTCGCAAAATGCCATCGGAGGGTGGGGTCACGGAATCAACGATATCTTGGAAAATATTTGAAATATTGGAAAACAATTTTGGGTTTTTCCATCCAATACATCTTGCAACGTGTGGTTAAAATTTCAGCCGATTCTGAGATGGTCGGGTGGGAGGCATTGGTTGAGTTGAGCTGGAATGACCCCATAGTTAGTCTACAGTGTACCCCACATCTATCTCCTGTGATAGCTCACCATCAAAGGTCAAGCTATGAGACTAATTCTACTCCCTGAGCATTAATAGGGCCAAGAGTTTAAATAGCAACAGGATCTAGGGGAACCTATAAATGCACACTATAGGTTTTCTGAGAGTAAAATTTATTCCTTATGTACAAAATGTACAATAATATTTACAACTTGAAGCAAAACCAAAACCTCCATGAAGTAACAAATTAAGGAAAACCTCCAAAAGACAACTGAAATGAGAATGTCACACATGCACACACACACACGCACACACAAGACTTCAAGCAAGCGAAAACGTCAAGATACCAAAAGGTCCCACTGACCAACAACACTAAATGATCCCTATGGATCAACCAAAAAACAACCTAACCGGCAAAGACAGCAAATGTTCTGTGGAACTGAGATACAATGCTGCTAGAGGTTGTTTATGTTCCCACGTAAAATGACTGCACCTCTATCTTCACGATGTGGTAGAAGGTCTCTTGTAACAATATATATATACATGGCCTTGTCAGTGTCACTAACTGAAGCATATGCAATAAAAATATGTGGTTCCACCAGTTGTGCAGTCCCTAGGTCCATAATTATTTTTGTGGAATTTCGACCTTTTCATATGATGGAGCCAAGCCACCAGCTGCAGGTAGTGGAATAGTCCACTGTTGAAATGTTTCACCTGTTTTATTATTGATGGACTGGTCCACCAGTTATTGGTAGAATGGTCCACCATGGAAAAAGTGGAATGCTTCACCAGTTTTGGGTGAATTGGTCCATTATTGAAAAGGTAGAATGCGCCACTAGTTACTGGTGTAATGGTCAACCTTTAAAATGTGGAATACTCGAGTAGCATATCAGTGAATGTGCAAAGTTTGTGCTTGTAGTTCTGTTACATCCATCTCTACTGTGTATCCCTGTTAGCTGAAACAGTTGAATTACAGCAGGTCCAATAATCAAGTTGTTTTATACTCAGCTGAATTTTAGAATCTTGGATTATTAATTGCTTGATAATCAGCCGAATTACAGTGTCTTGGATTATTTGGTTGCTTAATATTCATTCTGTGGATGACTTGTTTATTAAGTATAAATCAATATTAAAATAAAGTGGCATCATTTACATGGACCTACAGCAAAACTTGTTATTATTATCAATAATATGAAAATTGTGAAATGACATTTTGAAATTTGTTGAATGATATTTATTAACGACCTTGAAATACTTCACATCTAAAATATCTTAAAGTAATACTTGATATTTATTTATGGCATTTCTTAAACAACCTCATATTATTCTCATATTATATTATATTATATATTATTCTTCATTAAATGCAACCAGTATCAGAATAAAGTGCTTTTTCATTTGGAACTATAATTGACATGTTGTGTGTTGTTACAGATAGTATAAAATTTGTTAAAGGATTTTAAAATGATATTTATTAACAAACTGTTTAACACCAATTGAATTCAGTAAAAGGTGCATTTTCTAGCCAATGCTTCAAAATTCAGTGCATAGTTTTGTGTAAGAACATGTATAGTCAGTGCTGTTATTGAAAATATAGTAAACAATAGTTTGACTTGCTATAGTAACAGATTCTAATACTGCATGGTACCCTATAAGAAAATAAATGATATGACGCTTGACTGTCTTTCCAAACATTAAGAGTTTTGCACTATTTTGTGGGGCGTAAAGATACCCCATGCATGTACATCAAAGCCTGTTCATTGTTTTATGGCATATTTATTTATTTGTCAAATTTGCAGGGTCTCAGATAAAAAGCTCTTGAACAAAATAATATACAGTAGTAATGTCATGCCTGTTCATAAAAAGACCTTGATTTAAAAACTGTAAAATTTTTGTAGTACACTTTCATTACCCTCAGTCAGTGGGAGGTGACCCAGCAGCTGAGCGGCTAACACATCGGCATTTCACTGCTGCAGCCTGGTTCGGAATCCCGGGGGCATCGTACAAAATCAACATACATTGCAATTTCAAACGATGCATAGCCTCAGAGACCATCATCTTCGACGTGATTGCCTTCTCCTTAAATCCCTGAGCAAGTGAATGCATTAGCATGTAAACAAGTGAGTATCTGCAGCTGGAGCATGCAAAAAATTTAATCGGGCAGACACGTTTGTACTTACTAGTAGACACACGCACAAGTACATGTATTTGTATGTACTTGTCTAAGCATATTATTACAGGGATAAAAGAGTTGTCTGCGTGTGGGCTGCTCCTTGTCTTTGTTCCTGTCCTTGACCATAACCCTCATTCTGGCCAAATGCATAAAAATTACTTTGTTATAATATTATTTCTGAGGTATCTCTGGCCACTGTTATTTGACACTGTTATCTCCCAGTTTGGCATTTTGGGCATGTTTCAGCTGCACATACTTAATTACTTACTTACAGTAGTTAATTTGATAAGTTTTTATAAAGGCAACTAGCAATTATTGACAATTAACAGGGCATGAAGCACGCTTATGCCTCAAAAAGTAGCCAGTGTGAACATTTTAGTGTTTAGAAAAAGACAGTAATTGAGTGTTGTAATAATTTATTTATCAAATAGGATTTCATGTGGTATTAGCATATTTTATTATAGCAAGTCTTTCCAATTTTTATATTTTCAATAATAGCACTGACAGTGCATTCTCCAACACAAAATTCATGCAATAAACTTGGTTTTGCTGGTGGGAAGATCCAATTTAATTGAGATTTACCACCCTTGGGCTAACATTGGTCAATTATTTTCACCCCTACCACATCCATTCGACCGACGGTTGGAATTGTCTACAACTAGACCACTTTTTCTTTTGACATTGTAGTGAAAGGTAAGCTTAGAATTAAATTCTTGAATACTAAATATTGGTACTGAACCAAAAATAGTAATAAAAATTACCCAAATTGATAACCTGTAAGTCTCCTTATTCATACTAAGTATCTGGAGCAGAATGGTAGTAAAGAATGTAATCCTGGTAATAGCCATTTGCTCCTTGGGAATTTTACAGAATATCACAACTAAAGCTTGAAAGTGATGTTTGCTAAGGCCAACTGAACTGAATTAGTGATGGAACAATTTCGTCAACGAATAATGAAAGATTTGTTGGAACCAGAAGAAACCGTGAAGAGAGAATGGCCAAAGAAAGTGATCTCAGAAGAAGGCAATGTCAAGGCTACTCACTGTGATGGAGATCATGCTGTGGTAAGCATGTTTTATTTTAGGTTGGTGTGCATTATTCACATGTATGTTTGTGGTACTTGAAGAGTGGTTTGTTGAGCTTGGAAAAGAGTTTTGGATGAATGCTGTTGTACTGTGACTGGTTAAAACAAATTGCTGTCAGTTCTGCTTGCCTGGCAGTGCAGAGGCCCTTGGCCATGAGTCCACAGCTTATTGTGGTCATAATTTTAAGCTCTGCATTTCTTCAACAACCAAAAAAGTGAAGTAAGGGGAACCAATTTATTAAAAACAACTTGAAAAAGGCACATAGAGTCAAGCTCTGTTCTGGCCAGAACTTAAAGGTCATAAGGTACATGGCAGCTGTGTTGGATGATGTTTTGGGTTGCAACTGTGCGAGTTATGAGAAGAATAAAGTGTTGGCCTAGGATATTTAAAGTTCTGAGTAAAAGGCCTCAAGAGAAATTGCTGTCTTTTAAAGTGATGGAATCATGGTTTGGTATTGTGCATTCTAGGTGATGGCATGCAAGAAATAGATAGCTTCTGAACACTTTAAAGACTTAATTTTTTGTCCTGGGCTCAAGTCAGCAGCTCAGAAATTTACCTGGCATACTTTTGTTCCACTGGGCAGATGTTAGTTAATCTGGCAAGAGTGTGCATGCAAGTTAGTCACATGGCTCAATAATCAGCAAGAGTTCCTAAAAGTGTGGTGGTCCTGAGGATCTTACAGATGTAATAGAAACATGACAAATGAACAAGAGGAATTATTATTCTTGGTCTGAGGTTTGGGAAGAATCGTTCTTCACATGATACATTCAGCATAGTCAGTGCTGACTTTTCAGTCATGATTGAAATTGCATCTCGTTCTGAGTACATTTCTTTGCTTATGAGTCGTTAGTTTCATATTAGCCTAATGCACATGTAGATTATGCATCAACCTGTCAGTTAAATTATTTACGTAATTTATGTAATTATATATTAGTTACAGATATGTCTATATCAGCTTGGAGATGACCCCAAACAAAGCTCCCCCACCAGTTGCGGTCAAGTGATATAGACAAAACTGGATTTCACAGGGATGCCGACTAACGAGAGCTGGACGAACAGATGATGGAAAGATAATGGAATCCAGGTAAAGACAAACGGTCACTGAGGCAAACCAACAGATGTAGGAACAAACACAGATAGCAGAACACGGTCGATGATAACCTCAGCACAACTGCCTCAGTCATAGCAAGTAGTAGTTGCTGTTAAGTATTATTAATAAGAATAACTAGTAGTAAAGATGAATCTAGGCACCGATGAACAAACAGGCAGCTCTACAGGAGAAAGACACGCAAGCAGAAGATGCACACCAGTGCTAGCAAGGCTAAGCTAAGACCACAGCCTAAGGAGATCACGCATAGGTAAACGATGATCCTAAAAATGGGAATTCAGAATTTAGCCTAAGAGAACAGGCAGAAATGAGTAAACTGGAGCTCAGCCAAGGTAGCTGACGGGCTGATGGCAGAAAACTTATATACCGTATATACTTGACTATAAGTTGATTCAAGTATAAGTCGAAGTGTACTTTTTTGAGAAAAAAGCGTACAAAATCGATGGTTCGAATATAAGACGAACCCATAAAATCAAAATGAGTGATGTTTAACAATTTTTATTGATTAAAAAAAACTTTGAAAATATTATTATTATTAATTATTAATTAGCAACTTCTAATGCGCCAGTGTCTAATGCACAAGGCATCAACCGATGGCACACCAAAACCAAGCCACAATCAGGTCGATATCCAGGAGGTCAGTCCGCACGACAGAGAGGCAGCCTATGGTGGATAAGCAATTTGAAACAGGTAAGTTTTAAGTTGAGAACGAAATGACAGGAGCGACTGAGCAGAACGAACAGACACAGGGAGGGAATTCCAAAATTTTGGTCCAGCAACCGAAAATGCTCGTTTACCAAGAACAGTTCTAGCCCAAGGTATGACAAGAGAAAGACAATCAGATGACCTTGCAGAATAATGGTAAGTCTGGGGAATAAGGATTGATTTCAGGTATTGTGGTTGGCCATAGTTCAATGTTTTATAAACCGTAAGTCCTAATTTGAAACAAATCCTTTGCTGAACAGGAAGCCAATGTAAAGATTTAAGCACAGGCGTTATATGCTCATATTTAGAAGTATTTGTTATGGCTCTAGCCAAGGAGTTCTGAACTCTTTGGAGTTTCTGCATGTTTGATTTAGTGATACCAACAAGAATGGAGTTACAATAGTCAAGACGACTGGAGACCAATGCGTTAGCTAAGGATATTCTGGAAGACATGGGGACATAATGCCTAATTCTGCGTATGTCTCGAATATACATATATGATGACTTACAAATACCATTTACATAGTTTGTGAGGGACATGGTTGAATCAAAAACAACACCCAAGTCACGAGCAGTATCAGTCATCTCAATCAGTGAATCACCCAGTTTTACAGATTTAAGCCATTCGAATTTCTTAAGTTGCTGAGGAGTGCCAAGCAGTAGAAATTCAGTCTTCGAGGGGTTAAGGAGAAGTTTATTTGCTGCCATCCAAGACTGCAGCTCTTCAAAGGCATCAGACAACAGCTGCACAGACGAGTGACAAGTCAAACTGTCAAATGAGATGTAGATTTGGGTATCATCAGCATAGAAATGATATCCCAGTGAATGATTGTCTAGCAGAGTACCTAGAGGTGTGGTGTATAATGTAAACAAAAGAGGACCAAGTACAGAACCCTGCGGAACGCCACAAGTCAACGAGGCACTAGCTGAATAATGTCCATTTAAATATACAGATTGAGTGCAAGGGCTGAGGTAAGTAGCAAACCAGTGTAGGGCAGGACCAGAAACTCCAAACCAATGTTGAAGACGATGCAAAAGGAGAGAGTGGTCGACAGTATCAAAGGCAGCAGACAAATCAAGGAGAACAAGTGCAGTCACCTTACCCTTATCCATGGAACACATGATGTCATTATGGACAGCAAGCAGGGCAGATTCTGTTGAATGAAATTTATGGTAAGCAGACTGAAATGGAGAAATTAATGGGTTGGAAGAAAGGTGAGCTTGCATACGATTCAAGACTACCCGTTCAAGAATTTTAGATATAAAATTCAAAGTTGAGATGGGTCTGTAATTAGACAGGTCACTTGGATCGAGAGAAGGTTTCTTTAGCAGAGGATGAACTATGGCATGAGCAAAACCAGAAGGAAAGGATCCCTCAAGCAACGAGAAATTGATTATTGACGTAATGGTTGGACCAAGGACATCAAAACATTCTTTTAGGTAAGAAGTGGGAATGGTGTCTAGGAGAGAGGTTTTGTCAGGTGAAGAAAATATGAGTCTGCGGACCTCCGCAAGAGTTGTTGGCAGAAAGTAATCCAAGACTGGAGGAGAAGAACTAGGAAGAAGAAATTTATCACATAACAAATAACCACTAAATTTCAGCCTTATACCAGAAATCTTATCAGCAAAAAAGGTCAAAAATTTACTGGCTAGCTCTTGGGTAGAACAGAACACGCCAAAAGATGAATTTAATTTCTCCCTGTGTAGTAATTTATTCAAAGCCATCCACAGAGTTTTTGGAGATGTAGAACTTTCGGCAATTAAGTTAGTTAAATATTCTGATTTTGCTGAAGAAACAAGTTTACGCACAAGTTTACACTGTTGCTTAAACCTACTGAGATCTGAGGGAAGTCGAGAGTGGCGCCACCAACGCTCTAACCGACTTCTGTGACGCCTAGCATCGGAAATGGCAGAGTTGAACCAAGGCTGTGGTGTGCGCTCTACTACTCTTTTAGATCTAAAAGGAATTTGTCTGTCAAGGAGCTCAGATAAAGTAGACTGGAACTGCATAGCCAGTTCACTAGCAGTTTGTGCAGGAGATAACCACAATGGAGATGTTAAGACATCATGCTTCAACTTGTTTAAATCAATTTTATGCCAAGGACGAAATTTAATTGTTTTATAATTTGAGGGTGGTTTAAAAGGGAAGTCAAATTTTGAGGAAATTGCAATATGATCTGATAAATACGACTCAAGTGGCGAGACAGAATGAAGTGATTTTGAGTCAGAACGAGTTATCAAAACATCTAAGGTGTGGCCTTTATTATGTGTAGGAAAGGTAACAAGTTGTTTCATGTCAAACCCTTCTAACATATCAAGAAATGATGAGGAATAATGACCAGCTGTATCAATATGATTATTAAAGTCACCCATAATAACTATTTCAGAGGGAGAGGAAATTAAATATTCGAGTAGTGGCTGGAATTCATCAAGAAAATCAGTCAAAGAGAGGGATGGGGGACGATAAATATTTACAAGTAAAACCTGTTTGTTGCCAGAAATGAGCGTAGCAGCTAGGGCCTCAAATGACTTGGGTGTAGGAATAGGCAAAATGAATTTACGTAGTGGCAGATATGACTTGAAAAGAAAGGCGAGCCCTCCGCCTTTGCCGTTGCACCGAGGCTCATGCAGCATAGTGAAGGTTGGGGGAGTAAGATCAGAAATGAATCCAGGTGTGTCACTAGGCTGGAGCCACGTCTCAGTAAGAGCAAGTATGTGTAAAGAATTCTCACAAAGAAAATTATGAAGGACGGCAGCTTTACTACGAAGGGAACAAATGTTTAATAGACCAATATCCAAATTTTTAAGTCTAGCAGGTCCTGGATTGATTTCAACATCACCAGCCAAAAGAAGCAACAGAAACAAATACATAGACAACCCATGACGTGTCGTTGAAGATGTTTTACATGAATTTACATTTAACCCACGACGGAAAATAATGTTAGGGGAATTGCATAGTAGCAGAACGTATGGCCGAATTGAATAAGCAGTACTGGGAATCAGATAGTATGAATGAGCTTGAGCCAAATTCTTGAATAGACCAAACCGTAAGGACGCGTGTGTAAAAGTGATAGACTTGTCTTCACCAGATTTAGCAAGCAGGACCAGGATGAACACAATACAGTACCAAAGCAAACAGCGTAACGAGGCACCCATAATACGAGATAGAATTGAAGTTACAAGAAAACCAGAAGCTTGAACAGCTTGAACCATGCAACAAGTAAGAAGACGTGACCTAATTAGAGAAGACAAGTGAAGAATCTTCAGTTCATGGGCAACTCATGAACACAGAAAACTAAAGCGTGCCAGCCGGGTTAGTGTGGAGCTATACCAAGACAATTTTAGAGAAGTGGAGGGAGCTTGTTGCATGGAACGAAGCCAACATCAGCCGATAACAGCGTAAACATAGAGCAATAATAGAGGGTGTTCGATAAAAGACAATTATATCGAACTATAAATAAGAGAAATGGAAGAGCGATACTTATCTCAAAATCCAGACAATTTTAGTAAACTTAATGACTATATACGTTTAATAATTAAAACCAGAAACCACGGAAATTAAATTAAATCACAATAAATTTCGAAAATTGCAACCGACGCATAGACTGTCTCCCTATATGATTCAAAATACTCATAATCTAATAAAATTATGTTTGAAAATCATTTATAATAATATAACCAATCAATATGCGAATACATATGGATATCTTCCGTTCACTGCTTCCGGTTTGTATAATAAATTTAGTAAGTAAGGGAAGCATCTTCAATGTAGTGTAATTAAAATGTAGTACGTGAATAAAAATTCAAATTCATGATAATTTTATTGATATTGATAGATTCATTCTTGAAGAAAAAAAATAATTAAAATTCTTCAAACTCTTCATCATCATCATCTGATTCCCCAAACAGTTCATCATATTGTTTTTGTGTTAACTCTGCTTCAGCAGTATAGTCGTCATTATCATCATCGCTCTTGGTTTCACTTTGAAACGTAATCACGTAATCGTCATTATCATAGTATAGTCGTCATTATCATCATCGCTCTTGGTTTCACTTTGAAACGTAATTCATCGTAATCCTGGTACAATGCATCATCTTGTGAGCCGTCCATTGCGTTTGACATACCACATTTCAGGAATGACGTTTGCACCATCTCTTCTGGTATGGAGTCCCATGCCTCTTTCACCCATGTGACCACAATTGTGATGTCTGGGTTCATCAGATTTCCACCTTTTGTCAGAGTCGCTGAACTCGAGGTCATCCATTCTATCCACATCTTGCATAGGCGGTCCTTAAACGGTTTGTTAAGGCACACATCAAGGGGTTGCAGTACTGACGTCAGACCACCAGGGATTACAGCCATGTCCATCCGTAGATTTCAAGCAGTCTTTCTACAGGATTCAGTGATGTGGGCGTGGAACATATCCCAGACAAGCATAGAACGTTTGCTCATCATTGCCCCTGGTTGAGTGTTCCAAACCTGATGCAGCCATTCCAGGGTTCCCGCTTCGTCCATCCAGCCTTTTGGGTGGGCCTGGACAGTGACACCTGATACAAATTTGTATAGCTTGATATTTGATTTCTTTTGGCGGAGGTCTCTGCAAGCGATAATAAAGGAATTTGCCTTCGATGTATGTATCGTAGAAGTATATAATAACATTATTATAAGAGAAGAATATTTCATTTTGGTCTCTATGTAGTCAGTAATTTATTGAAATGTGATTTTTCTTGAAAAACAACGTAAAAACAAAGACAACTAAAATAAACTGAGGGTTTAATTTTGAAACTGTCTGATGCAGAGTTCTTAAAAATTTATAATTTAAACCACAATTTTTCCGAAAATCTGCCTGTCACAATGAATATAAATGAGGTAGTAAAACAGTGATGAATATTAAAATGGTCATATCGCTGCTGATCAGACCATAGAGTTGGCATAAAAATTGGTTGCTTAATCTATGGTGTAGTAGTCTATCGGTTGATAACAGATGCAGATGCTGTAAATATGCAACAGCCAGTCGGGGATTATTTAGCAGCTAATTTTAAACTAAACCTGACATCTGCCACAGAGATATATTCAGTGGGTTTTTGGTATGTTAAAGCATTTTGGTAATTTTATCAGTAATTGGTGGCTGAGGACTTTGCTCATTGCATCTGTGCTCTGATGTGGTTCAGTACTATGATGACCTCTCTTTGAACTTCTGGAGGGGCTGTAATATTACAATGCATACTGTTTCAGTTTGATGTTCTTCAGTTGCTTTCAACTCCTTTATTGCAAAGTTTTGTTGGCCACTTACACAACGTTCAAAGTTTTTGGAGTCAGCTAACTGGGTAAGAAAACATTCTTGGTTCTTTTTCATTGGGGTTATAAAACATTGAACTCTGGTCATCTGCAATATTTAAAATCGATCTTCATTCCTCAGACTTATCCTTATTCAACCCGGTCATCTAATTGTCTTTCTCTGGTCCTAAGACTAGACCTATTCTTGGTGAATGAGTTTTTCAGTTGTTGGACCTAGAGTTTGGAACTGTCTTCCTGTATATGTTTGTTGGCCTAAATTGCTTGTGTCATTTTGTTCTCAGCTTAAGACTTACTTTTTTCAAACTGCTTATCCACCAGACTAAGACCAAGACCAAGACTAAGGCAGACTAAGGTAGAAAAGCGACTCTTTGATTGTGAACTGACCTTCTGGATATTGACCTGGCTTCGGTGCACTATATGTTGATGCTGTGTGGATCAGACATCAGCATGTTGAAGCTACTAATTACAGTTACAATTAATTACAATTACCATAGGCCATACCTTGTTCCTGCACCTTCTTAGTGACTGGTTGAAGGTTGTGACATTTGCTGCCTCCTTAAGTCCACTCAGCTGACTGTCTTTTGTTAGTTATCTACGTTAGTCTGTCTGTTGGTCTGTGTTTCCTCTTAAATTTTGACCTGGCCTATCCAGCGGACTTTTGCTGTTGGCGACAATTACTCCTCTGAGTGATTGATGCTTTGTATTTTATGATATTAATGCAATACATTTCAGTGTCACCTGCAAATCTCTGTATTTTAATTAGGAAAATACAAATCAACAAATCAGTTGGGCCCTAATTCTGGAACAGACTTCCATGCAACCTGCAACACGATCTTCGTCTTCTTCTTTCTGTGCCTGTATTTTGCCAGCTGTTGAAGACCATTGTATTCATTCGTTATCTTTTGTTGTCTGGTCGGCGGAACCTCTGATCAGATTTCTTGAAGAGTCTATATATAAATGTGTAATTACAGTTACATATATAACTCACTGCATGAGCTAACAGTCATGTCAGATGGTTGCATCTGACATATAACCCAGAGGACATTCAGATTGTTGCATCTGACATATGACCCAGAGGTCATTCAGATGGTTGCATCTGACATATGACCCAGAGGTCATTCAGATTGTTGCATCTGACATTATGACCCAGAGCTCTCAGATGGTTGCATCTGACATATGACCCAGAGCTCATTCAGATGGTTGCATCTGACATTATGACCCAGAGCTCATTCAGATGGTTGCATCTGACATTATGACCCAGAGCTCATTCAGATGGTTGCATCTGACATTATGACCCAGAGCTCATTCAGATGGTTGCATCTGACATTATGACCCAGAGGACATTCAGATGGTTGCATCTGACATATGACCCAGAGGTCATTCAGATGGTTGCATCTGACATTATGACCCAGAGGTTATTCAGGTGGTTGCATCTGACTTATGACCCAGAGGTCATTCAGATGGTTGCATCTGACATTATGACCCAGAGCTCATTCAGATGGTTGCATCTGACATTATGACCCAGAGCTCATTCAGATGGTTGCATCTGACATTATGACCCAGAGGACATTCAGATGGTTGCATCTGACATATGACCCAGAGGTCATTCAGATGGTTGCATCTGACATTATGACCCAGAGGTTATTCAGGTGGTTGCATCTGACTTATGACCCAGAGGTCATTCAGATGGTTGCACCTGACATATGACCCAGAGGTCATTCAGATGGTTGCATCTGACATTATGACCCAGAGGTCATTCAGATGGTTACATCTGACATATGACCCAGAGCTCATTCAGATGGTTGCATCTGACATATGACCCAGAAGTCATTCAGATGGTTGCATCTGACATTATGACCCAGAGCTCATTCAGATGGTTGCATCTGACATATGACCCAGAAGTCATTCAGATGGTTGCATCTGACATTATGACCCAGAGCTCATTCAGGTGGTTGCATCTGACTTATGACCCAGAGGTCATTCAGATGGTTGCATCTGACATTATGACCCAGAGGTCATTCAGAGGGTTGCATCTGACATTATGACCCAGAGGTCATTCAGAGGGTTGCATCTGACATTATGACCCAGAGGTCATTCAGATTGTTGCATCTGA
Source organism: Norana najaformis (assembly GCA_964023275.1). Classification (NCBI taxonomy): domain Eukaryota; kingdom Metazoa; phylum Annelida; class Clitellata; order Crassiclitellata; family Hormogastridae; genus Norana; species Norana najaformis. Next base: position 22,256,699 of record OZ029923.1, read on the forward strand.
CATATGACCCAGAGGTCATTCAGATGGTTGCATCTGACTTATGACCCAGAGGTCATGTCAGAAGCTTTGGTTTTTTCAGAGAGAAACTGTGGAACTATGTACTTGAGTTTTGGTTTGCATTTATTTTATGTTTTAGTTTTATCTTAAAGTCTTTCTTTAGAATTGAAGATTGGAATGTGATATACAGGAATCTGATTCAATTCAGTATGACTGAAAGTAACTTCAGTCAAAGGTCCCTTCAGCTTGAAATGTAAGTAACATCATTTTTGGATCTACTTCTAGCTATCAGAGTAGACTTTGGAACGAGATGTTATGCACAGCAAATGAATTTACGACTGTTAATATATAATTTTTATTGAAAATGTCATTTATCAGTTGAATAAGAAATTTAAGTTTCATCTGTTAAGTTGCCACGCAATTTTAGTGTGGACCCATTTGCCAGACAGCAATTGACTATGATAAAATGTATGTGTGGATGTATGTTCTGGCCAATTATTTTGATGCAAATAGGTTTCTTTCACTAAAGTACTGAAATGTAAGGACCTCTTACCATTGCAGTCATCTGTAGACTGAGATTTCCTTCATCTGGGAATTAACGATTTTATTGCTTCAACTTCCAAGTGTTTGTGATGGGTGATTTTTAAAAGCACTCATATGGGAATCCAGACTGTTCCTTGGTCAACCAGCGAATGCAGTTGACCTCAAGGTTTGGTCTTTAGGGAAGCCACTGCATCTAGACTGCTTTACCAAATACTATGCATTCATATCTTCCTTGATGATTTGATTGGCAGCTCTTTTCAGATTTCTATGATGTCATTGACTATAGACATGTAACTCTGCTAGCTTTCTTTAAAGTAAGCACCACATTTGACACAGTCAACTGTGATGTATAGGTTGTCTGCATGTGAATAGGCGGCACTCAGCGTGTAAGCATCGAACATTGTCACTTGATTTTCATGGGTATTATTAACTTGTTCATGCCATGTTTCTTAGGACAGATTGCTGCTGGTGTTTTAGAAAGTTTTTGGATAAAATATGCATGACAACTTTGTTAAGATTTCGCGAAACTTTGCATATTCATGTTGTGAGGAGAGTGTCATGTCGGCTTCCTTTGAAAAGGTGTATCTGTGATGCTTTGACATTGGCAAATACAAAGTTGCACATGTTCTTAGGAAGACTTTTTTACATTGTATATGTTGTGATCACAGTCCCAATTGGCAGTCAACCAGGAGGGTCACTGTACACTGCAGGTGACAACCATAAACCACATGCTGATCTGCATTTCAGCACGTGAAAACACAAGAAGTTTCTGTGACAAATATATTTCGTGGTGGAAGCCATCAACGGCTACAACTTGGACGTCTTGGTCATTGCTGAAATTTGGCACCAGTCTGCTTCTGTTGTTGTGCTGTGGAGATCAGCTGCATCTGAATTTGATGTAACTGACCTGCCACACAAGGACTTGCATCTCCTCACCTTACATCATCGCAGGAATATGTGGCCAAAATGGATTGAACTTGTCAGGACCTTTACCATTTCCAAGGTCCTTCTGAGTTCCTTTTCAACATCTCAGAGTTTCTTACCATCACTGTAATCTCTGATCTGGATCACTGCAACAGTCTGCAACTTCCATCCATGAATTTACCAAATTCCTGGAAATGCTTGCCATGCATGACAGTAACATGGACAGTTGCTCAAATTGGCTTGTCTTCAGAGGACATGTGTAGCACATGAGTGCTAACAGACATTAGCTTGTACCACAGTCACTGACAACAATCAACTTCCGAATTACTGTCCTAAGTGGCACAAAGTGTATGGAGAGTTGAAAGATAACTTGGGAAATGCAGATGCAGAATATATGAAAATTAGCCAACAAACCCCATTAAAATCAACTGACAGAATATGGCATCCAATTGGCCAGTGCATCACCCAACACAAGCATACACATACAAATACTAAGAGAAACATACATAAGACTGGTCCTGGTTGGAGCCAGCTAAACTGCAGGGGTGTTGGACAATACATGGAAGATGAATACCTCCTCTGGAAAACTGCGGATAACTATTTCTATCCTAACTTTTCCTAATCCTAAAAATGACCACAGTTCATGGCGTTTGCATTATTCGTCTGTTTCAGACAGCTTGTTAAGGCAGTGTTTAGAAGCTTAGTTTTGATAACTTTATGTTTTGTTGCCGCTAATGTACACTGTATTAAGTATACTAGCACACTGTGCACAAAATAAAGTTTGTTTTGGTTTAGGAAATATGCTGGAGAGGATGAGGTTGAGAGTTTGGTTGTGTTTGCTCATGCGTTGGCTGTATACTCAATATCTGTACTGAAGAAAGTCCATTTGCAACAGATATCATCTCAAATTCAGTCAGATGTCATCTCATGGACCGCTAAAATATTTAGGTAATCTGTAAAGCTTTGTTACCTGAGCATAATACGTGCCTTTGTATCTTGTTGGCAATGCCTTTGTCACTGTTGTACTGCTCAGTGTTGACTGCAAAGGTCACCTGAAACCACAAGAACTGTAACCAAGAATTGTTGAATTATTGTACAGGAAAGCTGTGAGTAAATAAAACAGTTTCAGATGTAGTTTTTTTAAACTGAAAAATATGACAAAGCCTTTGTTAACATCGATGGTGTTTGTTAAATTAAAAGATTTTGGTCTTCTCTTCACAGCTGTATATAAATAGTGAACCTGTTAAACATACTAATCATGTGGGGCAGATCATATGAATTTCATTCAGATGTGCATGGCTTGTGTTGAAGCATTTATTTTTGCAACGGAATGCTTTTGTTGCAACTAATAACAGTTTGTTTGTTGATGACAGATTCTCCACTGAGAAAGGTTTTGTTGCTGATTCGTCGTCTACGTCAAGTTTAGTGAAAATATGTCGTACTGTTATTCACCAAAAATATCCAGAGTTTTTTGAAATGGGATATGAAGCATTCAAGAGAACGTCACCAGTCATCTACTTGGGCCGTAGTTTGGTGCCTGGACTTCAGCAGTTCTTGTGCTCTCAGGTTGTTTCTTAGTCAGTTCTTGGTTCAGTTGGGTTGTGGCAGTTAGTAATGCCATAATTTTCATCATAGCGGCTCTCTCAGCAGCACTGCATGGGAGCCGATTGGTTAGAACACTGTAACAGCTGATTTACTGCTGCAAATGTGATCAACACATTCCTGCAGTTGGGCAACAACTAGATAACTAGATAACCATTTCCTGCAGCTGCTATGGAGTTTTAAATTTCACAAGATGTGCCAGGATTTTAATGCATTTGTCTAAGTTGTAAACTGTGCGTATATTTGGTGTTGAGAAGAGCTACCAGTTGGTCAAGAGGAAAGTCTTATCCATGTGCAGGCACTGAACTCAGTCGTTCGGAGGAATTTATGTCGGACGTCTTCAAGGCATGGTGGTCTATTGGTAACGCATTTGGTCAATGATCATGTGGTTGTGGGTTCAACTCAGTGTAACGTCCCTGGGCAAGTTGTTTGCACACACCGTGCCTCTGTCGTCAAACAGTATAATTTGGTACCGATGTAAGCTGGGAAGTAAATGGCAAGTCCTGCGAAGCACTGGCCCTATGTCCAGGACCTTGGGATTCGTCTATTGCCGGCTCAAGGGCCTAGAAAAGGAGATGAGTACCTTCTCTGTGTCTCACTTGTGAAATATGGGATGCTTTAATATGCTTTACTTATCTTCAAAGTAGCTGTTCATAAATGTGCTTATGGTTTGTGTGTGTAAACGCTAACCCATGTTTGTTGTTGACTTGAATCATTTTCTGATGGAATAAGGCACAAGAAATAATATTGATATAAATTAAAGTATTCTACTATTTCTTCACATTAATTATATTTGCTTGAATATAATTTTAAATCTTCTTTGACATATCTTAGAGTTCCAGTGTTGGATTTGTTTACAGAAGACATGCCTCTTGCATATCAGTGTTCATTCCAAGATTAAAACCTAATTTTGCTTCTTTATGGAAAAATAGTGTATAATATGGTTTTGCTTTAATTAATCTTTTTTCCAATTAAAGTTTTTTATGCTGTTTCAATTGTTGACAGCTGTTCCTCCCTGTGAGCAGCATTTGTCTAGTTGAGACAGAGACATCTTATGATTTCAGTGAAGCCATGGATCTCGAAGTTCTCCAGAGGCACATCACGCAACACAAGGCAGAAAACAAACTTCCGTTGGTGGTCGTTGCATTTGCAGGTAGTCGTTTGCATTCTATGTCTGTCTAATCTGATCTAATTTGGAAACTTCTGTAGCACAGAGAAGCAATGCATCATTTGACGATCATTTCTAAGTGTAACTGCATTCCATAATCACAGTCCTTTTGACAGAACTTGTTGAGATCCAAGAGGCCACAGAGACCAAAAGATGGGCTTTGGAGGATAAGCAACTGGAAGAAAATATCACATGATGGAATTTGGGAGTTTTGTTACAGATCTGCCCAGGAAGTTCTGAGCTATTTTAAAATGAAATAAAAACTGTAACTCAAAGGTTAAAACGAAAACACATCAGAAAAACCAGAGCTGCCATTCGTAAACTGAAAAATATTTAGGGCTGCCATCAACACATCTTTTTCTGCCCATCGCATTTGAAACACTGGGCCTAATTAACTCTCCAGGAGTTGATTTCATCCGCAAGGTTGGCCGTTGTCTTTCGACCACCTCAGGAGAATCATGTGAGATTGCTTTTCTTTTTCAGCGCCTCTCCATCTGTATTCAGCGCTATAATGCCATCGCTTTCCAGGGCACGTTTCCTGATGTTGCTGAGGATGAGACCTGATTTCCCAGACACTCCTTAACAGCTCTTAGAGTAATTTTTCAGTTCCTGAGGGATTGCAGGCAAAAAGCAAAAAGAACAACGAAAAAACTGGGATGTTATAATTAAACATACCTAAAAATCAGAACATAATAACTAAAACTTTTAGTTGACTAAAACTGAAACAAGAGCTCATGAAATGTTGATAGCTACTTATAACTAAAACTCATCGGTACCAATACAAATACTTAAAAGAAAATGGTAGTACCTGAAACTGTACTTATATGATACCAAACAGAACAAGTTTGTTATAAAAATTTCAAGTCATTCGACACCGAAGAAGCTCCTTTTGTACGATTTCCGAGTGTGGCATCTGCCGGAACAATCGCGCATAATATTCCAGCAATAGTCTGCCATCATGTGTGCATCCCATCTTCCTTGATATCGATTTTCCATTGTTTTGATGTCTTGGTGAAATCTTTCACCTTGCTCTTCGCTGAAGTCACCAAGATTCTCTGGAAAGCGATCTAAGTGACTGTGGAGATAATGGACTTTAATGCTCATGTTGCAGCCAAGCTTGTTGAAATGAAGAAGCATATCCTCTACTAGTTGTGCATAATTGTCTGCCTTCTTGTTGCCAAGAAAATTTTTAGTTACAAGAACAAAGGAAGACCAGACACAAGATTCGATTTCATTCATTGATGGTATGAAAAGTGGGTCATTCATAAGTTGCCTGATCTGTGGACCATCGAAGATTCCAGCCTTCAATTTTTCCATTGTAATTCCTGGTAACTTGTGTACTATGTATTCGAAGCATGAACCTTCTTTATTCAAAGCCCTGACAAATTGTTTCATCAGGCCTAGCTTTATATGTAGTGGTGGCAGTATGATCCTATCTCGTGCCACCAAAGATTCCTTGATTACATTTTGAGCTCCAACCACCATGTCTTTCCTCGAAGGCCAATCTTTTCTTGTCCAATGTTCATGCTTGGCTCTACTGTCCCAAAGACACAAAAAGCAGGGATACTTTGTGTTGCCACTTTGTTGACCAAGGAGGAAATTTACCATCTTCAAGTCTACACAAATTACCCATTGATGTTCTTTGTATTTTATCTTTTCCAGTACTAAAGAGATGGCATTGTACTCTTCTTTCATCCTGGTGGAGTGACCGATTGGAATAGAACCAAATTTGTTGCCGTTATTTAAAAGCACACATTTCAGACTACGTTTTGAACTGTCGATAAAAAGACGCCACTCATCTGGGCTGTAATCCGACAGACCAATTTGCTTCAATAAGTTGCTGATGTCATTACAGAATACTAGGTTGTTGTCTTCAGTAAAGAATGGCAGCAAATCCTTTTCTCTGTTTCTATAAATTGTAATTTTCGTTCCAGGCTGAAGTGCATTCTTTTCCTTTAGTCTGGACGCAAGCAATTCAGAGGACTCTTTGGAAAGATTTAAGTCCCTGATCAGATCACTCAACTCTTTTTGGTCAAAACGTTCACTGTGTGAAGTTGATTGGAAATCACTGTCACTGCCCCCACTTTCTTCACTTTCGTCATCTTGTCCGATATTGGACATGCAAGTCTCATCGTCTGAGAGCTGAGGTAGTTCGCGAAAAGGTGGAACTGGTACAATATCCGAATGCGGAACAGGTCTCCTGGCTGAAGGTATATCAGGGTAAGACAACTTGTGACGATTATTTCGATTGATGCCAATGATATTAACCATACAAAAGTAACAGTCGTCGAAGTGGTTTATCTGTTCCCTCCAAACCATCGGTACACCAAATTTCAGGCAGCTTCTCTTTCCAGTTGTCCAGTGGCGCAATTGTTCAATACAAGTTTTGCATACTGTATGAGGAGCCCATTGCTTATCTTGATCTCCAAGTTTGACACCAAAATAACCTACATATGCTCTTTTTACAAACTCAGAAATCGGTTTCCTGTTTGCTTTTAGTGTGTATTCCCCACAAATGTAGCAGAATATGTCTGGATGGTTAATGCAGCTCCGTCTGGAAGTAGCCATAACCTTAAGGATGTTCGCATCTGAGGAATTAAATGACTAACCTAAAAAATAGTAAGAACATGTAGTTATTTAATGCTCACATTCACAGATTGTTCTTGCGACCAACTCTTAATATGCCCTAAGACGACTGCGGCTGCTCTAGCTTTCAGGAGGCGGTTTATATAGGCTATAAATGCTGACTTCAGCATAATCTATTTACATAGTTCGAAACCATGAAACGCTGTATAAGCACAAATAAATTCTAAATGAGGCCATGAATTTAGTGCTGAGTAAGCTGTAGGCTACAGAATAGTTATTTCGTTGAATCAGCAATATCTCAGCACGCGGCAAGATATGCTGATTTTACATTATAAGGATGTAGGCATTATATGAATCAGCAAGAATTATAATAATTATCCATAAATAAAGCTTATTATGACATTTTAGTTTTGCCAAAGACATCGTTTAAAGAGTGGACTGGGTTTTCTTTACAAAATCGACGATATCTCAGAAACTAGACCTGATGCACTCAATCCAATGACATTTTCTGAATCAGCGCCCAAAATTACCCGAAGAACAGGTCTAAAACCGAAGGCAACAAGAAAAAAAATTTTTTCTGTTGGCCAGTGTAACCCGTGCACACATATACCCCACAGAAATTCAATAAACATGTAAAACATTTTTGGTATAGCCTTTTGTGCATGCCACAGGCCATAAAACAAGGAATTGTCAACTAGTGCTAACCCATTCCTTAAAACATCTGAATCGGTACTCATTATTGCTTTTTACTAGATTTGCATTAAATGGAATTGAAATGTGGATTTTTCAACCTTCCTGTAAGTAACATAGAAATATTTTAAAAGGTATTAAGTGCAAATCCAAAACTCTTCTGCTTCAGTTTGCTTATTCACTGTAGCCTACCTTCTCATCTCCATTACCTATTGGATTTCTGCTGGACTTCTTCGGTGGATAACATCTGAGAAGTTATGATGCTGTTCTAGTCCTTAGATTAAACTCTAGGTTAGATTAGATTACAGGTAGTTGTATGAGATTAGAATTACTTAGGATCTACATAAGTCAGTAATGTATTAATTTACTAGAAAAAAGAACAGTTTGAACACCATCTTTTGTCTCTTTTTAAGAATCTCTCATTATTAAGTCTAATCAGATTTGCTGTGATTTTCGAAAGAATCAGAATCAGTTGGCAGTGATTGCTGTAACAGTAAGCTATTCTGCCATTATGCTCCACTTCTCAGTGTATTCTATGCTTACTGTGTACTGACAGGTTCACCATACATGGGTCAAGTGGATCACCTGACTGGATTACGTGAAATCTGTAACAAACATGGAATATGGCTACACATTGAGGGGTAAAGATCATTCTAATAGTATTAATAATAAGCTACATATTCCATATTCCTTATTTTATCACAGCCCTACAATAGTGTAGGGGTAGATAGGGGGGGGGTCATACGAAGCTAAGGCAATGAAGCTAATTAATGTTCCTAAGATCAATACATGCTGAGCCTTATTTTGACTGGAAGGTTAACCAACAGAATTCAGCATGGCAAGTATGGGGCAAGTCTGACACACACCTGGGGTAACATTGACACTATGTCAATGTAAACCCAAAACAAAAAACAGATATAGAATTCGTCTGTCCAAAAATTATGCTTAATTAAATCAAATTTGCAACATTTATAACAACACTAATGTTAATTAAAACAACACTAATGTTAATTATAACAACACTAATGTTAATTAAAAAGTGGACACTTACCGATCAGAAAGTAAAGGTTTAAGACTTTGAAGATAACAATTTTTCTACCTTCAATAATACCGCCTCTAAATTTCAGGAAATTTGTGCATCTTAACAGTGAATGCTTGGAATTGGATTTTGCCAAAACACTAACCAAACGTAGTAATTAAGCAAGTTATCATTGTCATATACTACTGTATGTAAGATGTGCCAAAGAATTCCCAATGTTAAAGTTGCCCCATATTACTTTTTTACTCAGTAGTACTTTTTTAGGGTTATTGCACACGCCTTTGAGGCTGTTATTAATTGCGTGCATTGTAAATGTCTGTTTAATAATCAAAATAATAATAATAATAATAATAATTTTTTCATCAGGATAATTTTTCAGCTTCCTGAGGGATCATAAATACCTTGGGGCAAAAAAAAATAATATCCTCTAAAAGGTCTTCTAATAAGAGGAATTTGAAGGGACTGCTTATTCTGCAGTGTAGCAAAATGAACTGACTTCTGACTTATTCAGGAGATTCTTGGAATGATTGTAAAAAGAGAACCAAATTTGACCCTGCACAAGAAGACCTGGACTATGGTGGAAAAATCAGTGTGCAAGAAAAGAGCTCAGAAGATAATGTCGTGAAATAGATTTAAAATAATAATAATAATTATAATAATATAATTATTATGTTCTTAATATGCTCTTAATACACTCTTAATATGCTCGAATAATGATCCATCACTTGCATAAGCGCTATTCATTGAACAATATAAGAAAGCCTGTGATAATGCGTTTTCCTTAATTCAGCACAATAAGAAAAAACATAATGTACCATGTCAAACATGGATGACTGCAGCTTTATTGAAATCATGTAAAAAGAAATCTAAATTGTATTTAAAATACCTAAACGATTGCTGTGATGTAAATAAAGCTAAATTTATAGCATATCATAATAAGTTTAGACAAATACGAATTAAATCTGAGCAACATTATTATACAACAGAATTTACCAAATACAAATATAATCTTAAAAAAACGTGATGTTATTAGATCATTAGTTAAAATGGGTAATATAGGATCTAATATTGATTGTATTAATATTAATGGAATCACAGTTAAGGATGGAAGTTCTAGGGCTAATAAATTTAATGATTTTTTCACAAGCATTGGACAGTTATTGGCTGTTGGAATTACTCATGGAACAGTCTCCTCTAATATGTTTCTGAATGAACCAACTCTAAATTTCTTTGAAATTTGTCCCATTTCACCAGAAGAAATCTTAAATTTGGAACAATCATGTCGTATTACACATAGTGCAGGACCTGATGATATTGACCCCTTGCATTGCTAATTCTGCTTTATGTTGCCGTGCCTGTATCAGATATAGTTAATTGCTCCTTTTCAGCAGGTATTGTCCCATCAGGGATAAAAATTGCTAAAGTGGTACCTGTATTCAAATCTGGAAATAAGGAAGATTTTGCTAATTATAGACCAATTTCTGTTTTGCCCTTCTTTTCTAAAGTTTTTGGAAAACTGATGTATAAATAAAGGTTAAATAGCTACTTGACAAGAATGAATATTTTGTATGATCATCAATATGGATTTAGATTGGGGCATTCTACAACTATGCCACTCTTAAATATATATGATAAAATTTCCCAGGCCATTGGCAAAAATGAATTTTCAATAGGAATATTTTTGGACTTAGCCAAAGCTTTTGACACTATAGATCATAGCATTTTGCTAAGTAAACTTGAAAGGTGTGAGGTTCATGGTACTGGTCTCTGCTGGTTTAGAAGTTATTTGGACCAAAGAGAGCAACAGGTTTTATGTAAAGGCAGTCTATCGCAAGTAAAATATATTCGTTGTGGAGTTCCTCAGTGGTCTAACCTGGGTCCACTTCTGTTTCTTCTTTATATAAATGATCTTCCGAATTCATCTGGCTTACTTCACTTCATCCTGTATGCAGACGACACTGGTATCTTTCTATCTAATAAATCATAGGGCATATTACAGGAGTTGGTTAACACTGAACTTGTGCATGTAGCAGATTGGTTTAAAGCGAACCAACTATCTTTGAATTTGCTTAAGACTACTTATGTCGTATTTCGCTCTCATAGAAAACTCCTCCCACAGCAGAATATTAAACTTTCCATTGATAATAGGTTACTTATGCAAACTAAATGTACTAAATTTTTGGGTGTATATATTGATGAGCATTTAACCTGGAAGGACCATATTAAGCATGTATCTACTAAAGTTGCAAAAAATATTGGAGTTATCACATTGCCAGATGCTTCTTAATTTATATTACTCCCTAGTTTATCCATATTTGTCATATTGCAACATTGCATGGGCCTCAAATTATCCCTCTCGATTAAAGAGATTCACTATACTCCAGAAACGTGCAGTACGAGTTATTTCAGGATCATCACCTTATTCTAGCACTGATTAATGTTTTTTTGACAAATATTTTCAAAGTTGATTGTATTAACAAATGCAGATTCATGAGTTTATGTATCATTATGATCACCATTTACTTTCTACTTCTTTTAATGATTATTTTCTAGCTTATCTTGGGCATCATACCTATTTTACTAGGTCTGAAGATAGGTAATATCGAGGATTGGCCCGCAAATAAATACCAGACTATTCTCTATTAAATTTATTGGTCTGGACTTATGGAATAGTTTGCCTTCTGATATGGGTATACTGCCTAGTTTGTACTTATTTAAGAGACACACGTGTACATATTTCAGCACAGTTTCCAATAGTTAAGCTGATTTTGTGAGGTTGTTTGTTATCATTTGTTTTGAAAAGAGGATAAGAACAGGATGTGTGCTAAATGCCTTATGATGCAAATGATATTACAATTTATTACAATAAATGATAACAGAAACTGTTTTCTTACAGTGTGTACTGCTTTGTTGTAGGAATGACCTGAGCACTCTGTCCTATCTCAGTGTTCCTGTTAACATTGTTTCATCTCGGTTTGCTGACAGTCTGACGTTGGCTGTTGGTCACTGGATCGGTCTCCCATGTCTGCCATCACTTGTAACCTTTGTTCAATTTTTAACAGAATAAATTATACAGCACCTGTTGTTTAATAAATGCTGCTGTGTATACATGCGGTGGATAATGGAGAGACAAAAAGGAGTATAGACAAAAATTATACATATGCTTCATTGACTATAGTAAGGCATTCGATTGCATTGATCATGAGTTGATGTGGAAAACCTTAATAGAAATGGGAATACCAAGGCACTTGATACAACTTCTCAAGGGATTGTACGAAGAACAGATTGCGGTAATAAGAACTGAATTTGGAGATACTGAAAGAATCAAAATAAAGAAAGGAGTGAGGCAGGGATGCATTCTGTCCCCATTCCTATTTAACCTATATGCAGAAAGGATAATGAGGATGGCGGAAATGGATGGAGCAAAAGAGGGAGTAAAGATAGCGGGAAGAACACTGAATAATCTGAGATACGCAGATGACACAACACTATTAGCAGGTAAAAAAACAGATCTGGTAGAACTGATAAGAAGGCTGAAGAGAGAGAGCGAGAAAGCAGGACTATACTTCAATATAAAGAAAACGAAGATCATGACAACAGCTGAGGAGGGCAGTTTTACGGTGGATGGAGAGGAATTAGAGACGGTAACAAGCTTTACATTCTTGGGATCAGTAGTAGAAAGAGAAGGAAAGTGCGATATGGAAATAAACCGAAGGGTGGCGATTGGAAAAGCCGCAATGAATGGACTAGAAAAAATATGGAAAGACAAACATGTGAGCACAGACACGAAAAAAAGATTGGTGAGGGCCTTGATTATACCAACAGTAACATACGGCAGTGAGACGTGGACAATGACCAAGAAAATAGAGAAAAAAATCAATGCTTGTGAAATGTGGATATGGAGGAAGATGCTGAGAACATCATGGATGGAGAAAAGGACTAATGAATGGGTACGCAAGGCGATTGGAATTGAGCAAGATGAGACGTTACAACAAACAGTGCTAAAATCAAAGCTGAGGTTCTTTGGACATGTTATGAGATCAGATGGATTGGAAAAAGAAATGATGCTGGCTTGTGGAGAGGGAAAGAGAAAACAAGGGAGACCAAGGAAAAAATGGATGGACAAGATACACGAAGCAACTGGAATGAACTTGGCACAACTAAGGGACGCGGCATTGGAAAGAAAGAAATGGAGAAGATTGATCATGACGGTCGCTAGAGCTCAAAGAGCTGACAGCACAAGGTGACAAGGTGAGGTATACAAAAATCATTTACAAGCTGGCAGATTGTAAAATGCATTTGCTTTTATCATCTACATCTTGATTTTGAGCCAAGTTCCAACATGTGAAATTGACAGCTGTTGTGAAGCGACGAAAGGGAGGTTGTCCAGTTGTTGGATTGATGTTGTTTTGTTGTGCTCCATCTGAAAATCCTTCGGTTGATGACCTGACCTTTGCCCTGTCCTACAAAGCAATGGCAGCCAGTTGTCTAACCTAAAATTACAAGCCCACTGCAGCATAAGTCCCCACAAAATTAATAGCAACTATTCACCTGGCTATTTATGTATGCAATGCATATATGTTTGTGTCTGGATATTTAACATCCTTAACAAACTTCTGAAAGATGCTGAATTAGGTGCCGACTTATTGGTTATTAATATGAATATTATCCCTCAGGAGAATAATCCCTTAGGATTTTTGGAACAGTCTTCCCACTGAAATTTGCACTTTCCTGCTTAATGCTGATGGCATAACCTTTTCTCAAACTGAAATTTGACATTTTCTAACCATTAACGGAGGGCCTCTGAGAGGCCCCCTTAAGAGGAGGCACTATATGTGCTGCTACAATTACCAATGCAATTTAAAAATCTCTGAAGATGAATAAAACTTGACTCTAGAACAACTAGAACTCGTCAAGGTAGGCAGAGTGAAAGTATTGCATAAACTGATGAATTTGAAGCATTGGATTTCAACAGCAGTATGCTGATGTGCTGCAAAGTCTTTCCCTGAAAGTCTCCCTGGTGGATCTATTTCGGTTAAAAGTCTTGCCCTGCAAAAATAGTTCGGAAAAGATTCTCTGCTGGCAAGTCTGTTTTAGAATAAATTTACTTCATGCCCTTCTTCTGCCCTAACACTTCTCCGCCCTCCAGTCACCTCATCCTTAAAATTTGGTAATCGCTCCATAGCCATAGCTGCCCCACGACTCTGGAATAAACTCCCCCCAGAACTGCGACAGTTTTCGGACCCATCATACAAACTCACCGATGCTCCACCGCTTGCAATTTCTGCTTCAGCCTTTCACTCAAAACTGAAAACATTCCTCTTCCACAGATCCTATCCTGACACCCCTTCTTCCTCTTATCTGCCTCTCCTCTCCAGCCCCAAACATCACCCACCGTAGCTGCCACGCTGTCTCTCTGACTGACTCTTGGATCTTGACCCGGAGCCGAACCCTTTTGCCTATCGATTTTGTTTTGACTGAGCGCCTGTGAATAAGCTGGTCCCTGCGGCGCGGCTTTCTTTGGGCGCTGTAGAAATCTTGGGATTACGATTACGATGGAGACTATATTCTAAGCAAAGTATCTGGGAGAAGAAATGTGAAGAGGCAAGAGGTAGAATTCAGGTTTCATCCATCACTGAAATTATTTCATCCATGACCTAAAATGTTATTCCTTGTATAGATACAAAGTAACATTTCTGTTAAAGTTAGTGATAAGTAGCTCAATTTTTAGCTTCATTGTAAAAAATGTTACATATGAAAACAATGACAGGAAGTCTTTTGGGAAAACTCCAAAAAGTAATTTAAAAAATCGAAACTGATCAAAAGTAAAATAATCTGTTTGTAGTTTTTTAGATCTTCAAAACAGAATGAAGCAGATTTCTCTCTTCATTGATGTTTTTGATCTTTTGAATATTCGACTGGATATTCTTTATTTGCATTGTAATAAATTATGTATCGTATAAAACCTTATCCATGATAGCAATTTTGAACTGTCAAAAATTTCTAGTGCTTCATGCAACTGAATGTCTACAGTGACAGCCAATGTATCTTAGGTATGAGGATACACATGACTCTTTGAGAGCAGGTCCCATCTGATCAAGGAATCGCAGAGCAACAAGCGCTGGCTGGTGTCAGGAATCCAAAACGTTTTTGATTCATTCGTACTGGCTTCCTAACACCAGCTAATAATAGTAACAAGAGCATTAAGAAAGGTTTAAACTTGTAAATATCATTGTAATTAAAAGTCTCCAAACATCCAAGCTTCAAGTACTAAAAGACTCATAGGCCAAAACTCTGCTGGGTTGCTGGTGCACTGATTGTGCAGTTCCTAACCCAGACTTATTCATACCCCTTTGTCCACAAGCCATTATACTAGAAAAACCCTTGATTGACAGGGAAGCCAGCAATCTCTGTCTCAGTCACTCTTGCAGCAAATATGCGGGTGATTGGCTATTTGTCCATTACTGCCTGTAGTCTGATAATTAATGGACAAAGAGGTTGTGACAGTTGTGGTAGGCCTTAGGCTTGTAGTCAACTTCTGTGAACCTCGATGTGGGGCCCTTGTAATGGCTAATGGCTCCCACATGTGCTGTTGCTCCCCAGGACCTGGCTGAGCCGCTAAACACATGATCCTCAATGACTTAACCCTTACTCAAGCATGTTTCCTGGCAGTGAAAGAACCATCTGCACTCAGTAAAACAGATGAGAAAAGACCTGTTGGTCTTACCCACATTCCATAGCAGTTGGATATTAATAGCAAAATGTGCAAAATAGAGCTCACTGATGCATTCTCATAAGTTTGTCCCACCGTCTTTTTAGATGCTTGGCCCAGTCAGCAGCAGTGTCCTGGCATTTCTTACGGACCTTGAGTTGTTGTCTCTCCAGCATTTCCAGTAACTTGAGAGAAACAAAACATCTTTCCCAATGCCTTGCAACTGTAATCTAATGCTTTAATGGGAGCCATCGGCACTCATGAGGTTCACAGAAGTTGACTAAAAGCCTGAGGCCTACCGCGACTCTCGTGGCCTCATTGTCCAGGTTCAGCGTCTTTTAACTGCCGGATATTGACAAGTCGTAGCTGCTGCAGATACATATGATCTCCTCTCCAGACTGATTCTTTTTAGCCTTAGGATGCGTAATGCCATAGGATAATAAAAAATAGTAAAAAGCAGCTGATGACCTAACTTGAAACCAGTTGAATTGTTGGTCAGTCAGAGAACCTGTTACTAGCTGGTACCAACTAACAGAAAGCAGGAATTACTCATCAAAGAATCATTCAGAAACCAGTGCTGTCTGTTTGGAATCATGTTAGCATTATTTACGTGAAATTTGTTTGCCAGTGAAATCGTAATCATGAGTGCATTTCTATAGGACCTCTTCAAGAAAACTCCTCAGAGCTGCTCCCAAAATGACAGTGCCTGCTCCCAAAATGACAGTGCAAGACCAAAGTGGTCTTCAACCGCTGGTGGAATAGAGACAAGGGAGGAGAAGATGCTCTTGTTGCAGGTTGCATGACAGCCTGTTCCAGGATGAGGGGCCGATTATGGCAAATTTACCATGTTGCATTGTAGAAGTACATGAAAGGGAACAACCCAATCACCCTGTGTTGCAGAGCGAAGAGATCTGAGGCCAGGTGACACTGAAATACATTGCTTTCCAAGATAGAATGGAGCACAACTGGCCAGGTAGTTATGCATCAGCATAAAAATCTTAAACTCAATGCATTTTCGCATGGACCACTAATGCAACTCGTCTTGCACGTTGTTAGATACTGGCTCAAACTTGGGAATCCCACCAACTAGACAGGCTGCAGCATTTGAAATGGATTTAAGTTCATTAGTCCGAAAAAAGGGAGGCCCATTTAAATGGTATTAACATAGTCAATCCTAGTGTGTGCATATGATTACATGCAACAGGATCTGATCAAAGCCATTTCTTTAGTGATGCAACAATTCATTTAACCTCTGCATAGTGTTCTTATAACATGAGCAATGAACATAGTAGTGGTGTTATGAAATCATGCTACACAATACTACAAAGTGTCTCTTTCATAATCCAATTGAACAAGCAAAAACATAACAAATTCAATTTTTTAATGTATATATTAAATTGTAGAATGAAATGATGACAGAAATATGGGCATGATTTAAGTGGGGGTAGCTTTGTATCTTAGATAGGGGAGATTCCATTTCAGTGAGGAGACTATTCTGAAACAGTGTCTGGGGAGATATTGTTCCAGTTCAGTGGAGACTTTGTCTGGGGAAGTCTTTATATCATGACATCATTTACTTGAGTAGTGATGTAGTCATGGAGATTCATCGGCAGCTGATTGCAATTGTTAATAAACACTCAGCTCTTCCAGATGAGGTGCATATTACGTTGAGGCCAAGCACTCTGAGAAAGCATCATTGTTGAAACAGAGGCCACTTGATAAAACTGACAGGGTTGTATATCATGTTTCGTTTCTGTTGTGCACCTGTTAATATTCATTCTTCAGCTGTGAAGTTAAGTACTAATATTAATTTCATCAGTTAACTTATGAGTTAAACTTCATAACTGGAGCTGACAGACATTATACAAATCAAAGAAGAAACAGAAGAAAAGCAGTGAAGTGTACAAGATGAAGGAGGAGGAGGAGGAGGAGGCGAGTGATGGGTGTGGTGAGGATGCGCTGGAGAAATGTCTTCCACTGTGGTTTGTTCTACAACATCTGGGTCATGATGGCATCACCAAAAGAATTGAACATGCCTTCTTTCTGGTTGGTAGATTTCGGTAATTTATTTAGAGTGACATTCTCCTTTTTAAAATTTACCAAGTCGTTTGCCTCTTGCTGGAGGCAAACATTTCAGAGCAACTGTGAGCAACTGTTAGTTTGTAGTGGCCAACATGGCCTCTGCCGGTTGCTGCTGGCAAAGACAATTGTTGAACAGATGCTGATAAAAGATTCTTGGCCTTGGTTACTCCAAAGGTCTGATTAGGACCCCTTGTGAGTGCACAAGAGCAGGGAAACAGTGTTGGGCCAGTACCACTTCTACTGCCACCAAGGAGTATAACTGGTACCAGCTGTGGCTATGCATCAGATGCCCTTGTGTGGCTCCAGAAATGTTGGAAACAAGTGGTTGTAGGAGCTAACCAACAAATGACAGCAGTAGTGCTTTCACTCCAGCATTATCTTGTATGACTGCCACCATTGTCAGATATGCTTTTATTATCTGCATCAAATCTGCGCTATATGCCACTCATTCTCTGCCAAAGCTGCTAATTGAGTTTTAATGTTTGAGATGTGCCAGGTTTCAGTTACCAAGAGTGTGATGAGCTACACTCTATGCGTAAACCACCGCAAACCACCGGACATTTTGATCTTGCTGACTAATTGAATGCCAAAGCATCCAATATGGACTCATTTGTCAAATTTGACAATGCATCTTACAAAAGGAGCCAAGTTAAGTCTTAACTTGGCTCCTTTGATGTGTTTAACCTGAAGATGTGTTTAACCTGAAGTTTAAATGAGTTGTTTCATGTCCAAGGCTGTCATATTTCATAATTTCTTCTTTTCAAAGTAACGAGCCAACATTACATGTGACTGATTGCTTACTGATTGCAGCATGATGCATAAACTTATTATGTATGTATTTTTTTCTGTTGAAGGCAACAAAATTTACTGAAGGTCTTCAGAAGATATCTTCCATATTTATTCTGGTGAAAAATGTCTTCTGTTAATTTAAAAAAATAAATTTGTTGGAACAAAACGACATGGAGAAGGCTTTTCTCTGTTAAATTTCTATGCTAATATTTTAGAGTGAATAAATGCAAAAGTTGGGTATAGGCCACATCTGTCCTTGACCTATGGATGTCCTCCAATCGCCTCTACTTGAACTGTAATAAGACCCAGTTCATCTGGCTTAGTGGCCGCTTACAGCTCGCCAAGATCGATCTCTCCTCCTTACGCCAAAGATTTCCAGATATCTCCTTCTCTACTATGGTCCAGGATCTCAGGGTTGTACTGGATCAGGAGCTTTCCCTGTCTGCTCATGTTAACAGCGTCTCTCGCTCTTGTTTTTATCATCTTCGTCAGCTCCGTACCATTCGCCGTACTCTTTCCTTTCACGCTGTCTCCACACTGGTCCATGCCCTCATTTGCACCAGGGTTGACTTTGGGAACGCCATCTTTACCGGCCTATCGCTTGCCAACACTGCTAAGCTACAATCTGTGCTCAACTCTACTGCTCGTCTCATAGGGGCCATTCCAAAGTATGCCACATCTCGTCTTATATTCGTGACACTCTTCACAGGCTCCCCGTCCAGCAGCGTGTCCACTTTAAGATCCTCTCCCTCATGCGCAATTGTGTTGTTGGCTCTGCTCCCCTTTACCTCATTGACTTCTGCACTTTGGTCTCCTCGTTGCCGGGTCGTAGCAACCTTCGCTTGGCCACTCAAGATCTCCTGTTTGTCCCTCGCATGCGTACCCCTGCAGCCCAGTCCAGAAGCTTTGCCTACGTTGGTCCCACTTGCTGGAATCGTCTCCCTCGAGTATTGCGACTTGAGCTCCTTTCTCTCCCCTTCTCAGTGTTCCGCAGGCGCCTGAAGACTGTACTACTGTTTAACAGTGATTTTACTTTTTCGGGTCGGAAGCACCTCTGTTGAGTTTATCCTCTAAGAGGCGCTTTATAAATCTCAAATTACAATTACAATTACAATTAGGTGGGAGCAGAGAGCAGCTTCACTCCGGGCACGTCCAAAACTTTCTCAAATCCAGTATGTTCACCCTGAGTACAGGTATGCTTATGGAGACCCAACGAGAATACCAGCAACTGCTATGGACAGCGTATGTTGATCTTAGGGCTGCCTTTGACTCGGTAGACAGGGAGGTGCTGTGTTACTCTTCAGGTGGGGAATTCCACTCAAGATTGTCAATGTGACACGTGTCTAATGCACAAGGTATCAACCGATGGTGCACCAAAGCCAAGCTGCAATCTGGTCAGTATCCAGAAGGTCAGTCCACAGGACAGAGAGGGTGGATAAGCAATTTGAAAAAGGTAGGCCTAAGTTTGACACAGAATGAAATGGCAAAATAGCAACTGAGCAGATTGAACAGGTACAGGGAGTTCCAAAATTTAGGTCCAGCAGCCAAAAAAGTCCATTCATCAAGAACAGTTCTAGTCCATAACCAGAGAAAGACAATCAGATGACCTTGCAGAATAATCTCGATGGCATGACATTACAGGTTACTACTCAACCGTTCACCAGCCACTCCAAGTTACAAGCTCCAGGATAAAGTCTCAGGCCAAGACTGAGGACCCAGAGGCGTTAAGAGGCATAAACTAGAAAGTAGCAAAAAGTCCTGTGATACACTGGCTGTGTGTTCAGGACCTTGGGATTTGTCCATTGATTGGTCAGAGGCTGAGAGCATGGGAGTTTGTCTTTACTCCAGAGTTGGAAGAGGCTGAAGTACTCCAGACATCTGCAGAATCACACCAGAGATGGTCAAGGAGTGTGGAGAATGTGGGCCTAGGTGGCTCAGGCAAAGGCCTGGCAGACGGAAATTATCCCAGATGACTAGATGAGAGGGAAGATGCTGACATTCTACAAAGGCAAAGGCAGCAGGAGGGAATGTAAAAACCACCATAGCATCACCCTGTCTGTTTCAAGGCAGATCTTTACATGTATTGTTTTGAAAGGTCTTTGTACTTATTTGTTTGGTGCATGTGAAGGATCTCCTGCAGAAGCCTAGGATATGGGTGCAAAGTAGATTCACTCGAGGCAGGATCTTTACCTTGGAAATGCTCTTCATGCACGACCAGGCATGAATACCAAAAACCACTGTGCTTACATATGTTGATCTGAAAGGCACATTTGACTTGGTGGATAGGGAGGCACTGTGGTGTTTATTCTCTGACTGGGGCCTTCCAGTCAAGATTGTTGAACTCGCGCATATGCCGAGCTGTATACGTGTGGAAGGGGAAACATGAGACTGGTTTAGAGTTGACAGTGGAGTAAGACGGTGATCCGATGGCTCCAAACATTTTCACAGCTCCAGTGGACCAAATTATGGAGCTAACGGTCCATTCTGGCATGGTAGTAGGTGCCACTGTTGTGGAGGAAGGTATCATTGACTTCATTCATGCAGATGATTTTCTGAATGCTGTCATTCACAGAAGTGTTACTTCTGACACTGGAAATTATGGGTAGAGAGGCCTTTGGTCTTGAGATCAACTGGGGCAAAACCAAGATCCAGACCACCGCGAATTGACCACCTGGCCAGCTAGTGTCAGTGGCTGCAGGTGATATGGTGGAGATTATGGATACCTTTACAAACATAGCGCGACACAGTGGTCTCTGTCAGTAATGCATTTGGTCAATGATCATGCGGTTGTAGGTTCAACTCTGCGTAACGACTCTGGGCAAGTTGTTTGTCCACACTGCACCTCTGTCACCAAGCAGTATAGTTTGGTACCAGCGTAAGCCGGGAAGCAAATGGCAACTCCTGCAATGCGCTGGCCCCATGTCAAGGACCACGAGAATCGTTCATTGCCAGCTCAAGAGCCTAGAAAAGGAGACAAGTACCTCACCTACGTCTCACTTGTGGGATATGGGATACTTTACTCTTTTTTACATACATAGGCAGCAAAACCCACCAAAAACTGAATTTGTCCTAAGAATAGACAAGGGGTACATGCAATGAATTTAGACTAAATGTAGATCTTAATTTCTCAGTGGACACAAAAGGTGTGTGTGTCAAAGCAGATTAATGAGTGGTGCTTAAATCAAATCAAATGTCTGTTTATTGGGTCAGTCTAAGTGCCAGCTCAGTCTGAGTCCTGAAATGTCAAGGCCAGTGCAGTCTTCAGATGGAAATAATTCAAATGTGGTATTACGGTGGCCACACTTGACGTAACGTATATATTGAAGGGTGCTGAATGTGGCTGTTGACAAGTTTTTGAATTGTCAATTGATCGGGCTTCAAAACGTTGACTCTTCCTATTCGTAGTATGGCATAAACTTGAAAGAAGACACAGTCTTGGTTTTTGTAATATATTGAATAAATGAAAAGTTCAATCACAACTGAACTTAAATCCTCACAGTTTCTAACTGCAAGAATATATCAACGATATTGCAATTCAGACTACCAAAGAGAACATGACAGACTTCTTGTGCCAATCTTTGTACTCTGTCTACAAACATTAGCATCTGCTTTTATAGTCTTTTCTGCGATGTCAGTGGTTACTGCTAATGTCAGACATTGCGCATAAATGCTAACAATAAGATGCACACAGTTTAAAAGTTTAAATGCGAACTCCCACAATGTAAAAACATATATTTAAAATGCATGTGAACACCTGTCAGTCACAAGCAAATCAAGAAACAGATAACATGTACAAATTGTGTGTCTAAAGAGCAGAACACACACCAACCAAGTTGTTAAGACCAGTAGCTAAGGGTGATTAAGGGTAGCTAAGACAGGTCATGGAGTAAACTGGTAGCTAAGACTAGGAGCAGTGACGTCGCCAACAGATTGACGTATTTAGCTACTATATTACATTCACAGTGGCTGTGGCCTGAAATCATTAACTTTCTGTTTAACCAGAAGAAGCTGAAGAGACGTTTGGTGAACTTGGCCGAACACAGATCAATACTGGAAATGGGACTGGGGGAAAAAGTCATTGGTGCAATAAAGTCATTAGTGAGTAGGAAGTGTTTTCAGTTTGTCTGTCTCCGTCATTCTGTTGCCGTTTTTATCTTTGTCTCTGTATATATGTCTTTGCTCCTGTCTCTTCTAATCTAATCATAACTTTTATAGCAGTATTATAGTAATGCATTAGGCATTAATCGAAAGCACATAGGTCGAGTTAACACCAGTAGGTCAGTGTGGGGAGACTGACAAACAGCCACAATAAGATGAGCAATCCAAAACAGTTCAACTAATAGAGGAAAATGTCAGAAACACTGACATGCTGGGGCGCAGGAATGTTTTGCAGGTATGGTAGTAGCAATTTCCCATAAACAATGACACCAATTTGAAATCAGTTCTATGCTCTTCTGAAAGCCTGTGTAAAGATTGGAACATTTCATCATAAGCTGCCTTCCGCTTACTGTTTTATCACTTTCCGCAGTTGCAAAAGCTGAACGTTTCAGCCTTTAAGCCATCCAGAATGCTGTTGCCCGTGCTGTAACCAAAACCCCAGACACCATCACATAACTCCTGTTCCTAAATCACTCCACTGGCTTAAAATACCTGAATGAATCGAGTACAAAGTCCTATCACTTAAATACAACACACTTTAGTCCTCCCAGCCCTCCAATCTTCGTCAGTTATTTGCAGTCCAACCACTTCGCTCAACCTGCTCCTCTTCTGTCCTAACCCTTCTCCACCCGCCTGCCACCTCACCTTTAAAATTTGGTAATCGTTCCATTACATCAACGCATTCACTGCTATTAAGTTTAAAGTTTCTAATTTCAGAGGTTTTAGATTTACTATTATCACTTTGCTGCAAGAAACTGTGATTTGGCTGTGCAGGTAGAATTCTTGCAAAAAATATGTCAAAAAAGAGGTACTAGACCTACACACAAGATATGAAGGTAGCAGAAATTTAAATTTAATAATTAAAATGTGTTTACGTTTTTGAGAACTTTGTTTAAATATTGCTGCAGCAATAATTATGTTTCTATGTATTTGTTTTTAGATAATCCAGCAAATGCCCAGTCCATCTGTTGTTTTCTACTATCGTTACAAAGAAGGTGACCCACATTCTGTATTCTAGTTTTGTTAGCATTTTTCTAGACAAATGATGGTCTAGTGTACAAGATCCTGCCCCTGAAGATTTGTATTTTTGGATGACACAGTGGCCAGTTGTTTGTGCATTTGCGTTAGGTGCCTCTGTGTCATGGTGCAGTATTGTCTTGTCTTCAACTGTCCTCGAGCCAAGGACACCACACCATGGATTCTGTTTCATCTGGTTCTGTCCCTTGTCTCCTGTAAAAACTGATCAAACAATAATTCAGTCCATGACTTGATGTTATCGACCTACGTCATCTTGGGTTTCCCTGAGCTCAGGAATCAGGAGTTGTGCCTTGGATGATCTCTTTCTCTAGACAGTCTCCACTCTTTCTTAGCACATACCCAAAGTATGAAAGCTTCCGTGGTGCAGTGCTTCGTGTGAAATTACCAACTGATTGATGAATGTTGAGCAACTTAAGCAATGTTGCCGTGTTTATGTCTAAACGAATCTCTGCAGGACAGATATTTTCACGCATAAAGCTAGCTTACTTCTCCAACCTATTCCAACTCCAAAGGCTTTTGAGAACCTCATCACTATCCCTAGACTCTGGAAATCAGTGCCTTACCTTTTTCAGTGTTTACCATTCTCCATTGCTTCCGCTGTCCAACGGCTTCTAAAAAATCCAATTGCTTTTCGAATTTCTCAATCTTATCTCCTGTAGAACTTATAATAACTGGTAATTTTAATTAACATATAGACAATACTTCACTCTGGCTTTTATCTTAGTACATCTTCCCAACTCATGGTGTTGGTCAGATGCTTTATCTTATAACCCAGTTTACTCTTCAGATCTTAAAAATATTTCTCTTGATGAGGGATACATTTCTGACTATTGTTCCATTGCTCAGGTTTCTTTCCATCATAATCCGCCTTCCACTTACTCCTTCTTCAGTGTTCATACTTGGAAAATGCTCCACATTTCAGCCTATAAACCTGACTTACTTTTCTTTCCTGTGGTCCTGGCCAGCACAGTCGGCTAGAGGGCTTGCTTCCAAGCTAAACTGGACGTCATCTGACGTCTTGGATAAGCACATTCCTACTAAGTCTAAGAAGGTTGCAGCATCCTTCTCAGTCTGGGTACAACTCAGATATTGATTTTGTCAGAAGGTTGTAAAGCTGACTTTACAGCACCAAGGCACTTTCTGACAATGTTCCCAGTTACCTCTGCATCGCCTCAGATTTAGGCATCAGCAGCGAATTGTTTGTATATTCAGCAGCCAAAATCCACATAATCGTCTTGTGTTTAAAGCTCCTATTATGGGAGGTAGTGAATGAGATCTTGCACCACTGGAAATGCATACCCAGCTCTTCATCATACTAGTCTCTTGTTGACAGGTTTATATTTTTCTTCTCAAACAGCAAGATCTCATATGTCTATCTCTAGATGTGTCTTCCTGTCGTGTTTCCCACCATCATGATCTGACCAGTGAGCAGGGAGCCAAATGATTCCAGGGGCTGATCAACAGTACCACAGAATTGCTGAATCAGATAACAAGCACCGTATCAAGTGCTGCATTCACATCCAGCAGAACAAGCAGTGCAATGTGTCCATTGTTAATAGCATCAGAGACATTGGCGATCAACTGCAGAAGATGGTGATCTCAACCTTACATAAATATATACATCAGCTGCAGGATGTCGGACCTCGAGCCGATCTCTGTGGCGGCCCTACGCCAACTGCTACTTTCCATGCCATCGAAGTCCTGTGAACTGGATCCTCTTCCACCATTTCTACTCAAGGATTTTGCCTTTCCTACATTTGTTGTGTAACGCGGCTTTGGGAAAGGGTTACTCTTCTTGCGCTTTTCGATATTAGTGCAGCTTTTGACACTGTCGACCACAGTATCCTTCTGGGGCAGCTGGAAATGTCCTTTGGACTCGTCGGCCCTGCTCTTTCATGGCTCAGTTCATTCCTGTCTGGCCGCTCTCAGTCTGTGATCTTTGATTCAACACGTTCTGATTGGTCCTCGGTCTCCTTGGGTCTCCCTCAGGGCTCTGTCTTAGCTCCCTTACGTTTCATTCTGGTCCATGCATTTATTTGTTCCAGGATTGACTATGGCAATGCTGTCTTTGCTGGCTTGAGTCTCTCCTGCATCTCGCAACTACAATCTGTCTTGCACGCGGCTGCTCGTCTGATCGGAGGTATCCCTAAGTTTGGCCACATCTCTGCTTACATTTCAGAGGAGCTTCACTGGCTGCCTATCCAGGAGCGTATAAAATTTTAAATCCTGGTTCTTGTACGTAATTGCCTCTTAGGTTGCACCCCATTTTATCTTAGGGAGCTCTGTGTTTTGGCCTCCTCCATTCCGGGCCGTAGACTACTTCGTTCGGCGGTATGGAGAGACTTGCTTGCCCCATCGGTTCGAACAGCTATGGCCCAGTGCAGAAGTTTTGCTGTGGTTGGTCCTGCTTTTTGGAATGGGCTTCCTAATGACCTACGCCAGGAACTTCTTAGTCTATCTCCCCCTTTTTCTGCAAGCGCTTGAAGACCTTATTTCCCAGTTCTTCTGGGTTGTAGGGCCGGTAGCACCTCTGAGGAGTTTACCTCGAAGTGGAGCTTTATAAAATTTTTGATTACATTACATTACATCACTGTCTAATCTAAACCAAAGACTTTGATAGCACTGTTATCATAGTGCCGAAGGCATCAGCTGATAGTCTGTTCAAGTTAAAATTGCAGTAAAAAATCATAAACCATTGGAGAATCCAGGACAAATTCTGATAGGTCAGAGAAACCAGAAGCCAGGCTAAGTCAGGCCATGGTGGGTAAGCAAGTTGGAAGAGAGGTGTCTCGAGTTTACACCTGAAAGACATCAAAGAATTGGCAGAATGAATTGAACTGAGCAGTGAATTCCAAAGCTTTGAACCAGCATTCTTCTGCTATTGGCATGGTACCTAATTTGAAACTGTCTGCCATGGATTTTTGTTGGTGTATTGGAAGAGCCACTGATTAATGCGATGAGCTTATGACAGCATTCGATCAGATGAGGTTATTTTAGCTGAAGTGGGGATGTTATAGCAGCAGCAATCCAGCAACTGAACAAATTTCTTACACATTGCTTCACTTTCATTCTTTCAGACGTTTATGTATTCTCCTTCTAGAAGCTGTCCCAGCCACTGGCAATTGAGAACTGCAGATTTCATGTGACACATGATTGAAGCTCTGAGATGTAGTCATAGAAGTGAAATTGTTTTTTCCAAGTCAGGTTTGGTGTGGCAGGTGTACAGTTTTTGCTTCATCTGTTGTAGAGAACCCATGCAGCAACATGAACAGCTACGGTGAAGATCATCTAATGATGGATGGAGCAAATAAATGGGTAACCCCTTCTGGCATCTGACTTAATTAAACCAGCATACTCCTTGTGATTGAATTTTCAGAGAGAGAAAATTACAACCGAAAAGATGAAATCACTTCCCTGCTATTTTCTCTTCAGTCTACCTTTCCAACACAGCACCATCATTTCTGTCACCAGGACCCCTAAATATCACTATATACCTATTAATTCTTTTTGTCAATTGTCATCATTAGCTGAAAATACCCCAATGAATGGAATATGAAATCATTTAATTCAATTAGAACTCACTCCAACATGCCCAGTCCATTCTTTCTTTTAAATCCATCCACCCAACTACAATCCCTCTTACTAATTGCCCTCATTACCTCTGCGTTAAGATTTGGTGATCACTCATTAGGAGGAATTTAATCAGATCAGTAAGCAATAGACTGTTGAGTATCCAGTTGCTAAGTATGCCCCATTTGATCAGGCAAGGCCATGTCTTAGGAGAGTCTATAGATGAGGCAGTGACTGGGAAAGTGAGCTATGAGACTTTACACTGGACTAACATCAAGTGTATCAGTGGAAGTATAGAATTTTTGTTTTGAATCGTCATGTGTATGGATGTGTATGTAGGTAAGTATATAAATGAATGTGTCTGGATAATTTCAGTTGTACTTCTCACTAACCTAACTGGTTGGATAGTTAAGAAAGAATGATAAGTTCTTCAGTATGTAAATGATGCTTATTTAGATGGAGAGATACTGGCTCTACGGACAGTTTCATGCAGACTGACTCGCAAATCTGTGTACATGATTGAAAGTTGTCATGTATTCAGAGCCAGATATGAAGAATGACATTGAGTGAGACCGATGTCATTGGAATGATCAGTGACACTCACTGACTGATGATTCCAAGATCAACAGGTCTTCTGTCAACATTGAGGCTGGTGATGACAGTGGACCTTAGGTTTGGTGGTGTGTAGCCATTGCTGGCGACTGCACCAGCAGCCTACTATGCAGTATATGGAATAACCACATCTGGTTGGACACCAAACTCCATCTGCTCAAGGCATACATACTGCCTGTTGTCTTGTATGGAGCAGAGACCTGGATGCTCACCGGGTACTTGGAGGTGAAGCTGGATGTCTTTCAGCAGTGGTGTCTGAGGATAAAGAATACTGGGTATTCCATGTATGGTATTATGGAGGAAGTATATCAGTGCACAACACATCGGTATCAATGTACTGACTGAGTGTGAGAGAAATGGTGAACCAATCCAGAGTGGAAACAGAAACACAAAACTAGTGCTGGAGATGATGCAAAAGAACAGAATGATGCACAGTATTGAAAGCAGCAGGCCAGTCAAGAATAACAAATTTATCCATGGAGCAATTGACGTCATTATTCTGCTGAATTGAAACTTACAGTATGCAGACTGGAATGGAGAGATTAGTGAGCTGGAAGATAGGTGAGTTTGCATATGATTTAGAACTACCCATTCAAGAATATTAGATGCAAAATTCTAAGTTGAGATGGGTTTGTAGGTTCCCTAGGGTGAGAGAAGGTTTCTTTAGCAGATGATGAACATGATGGCATGGCAGATGATGGCATGGCTGTAATTTTGTAATTTTAATTTGAGATTTATAAAGCGCCTCGTAGAGGTTAAACTCAACAGAAGTGCTTCCGACCCAGAAAAGTAAAATCACTGTTGAACAGTACAGTCTTCAGGCACCTGCGGAATATTGAGAGGTGTAGAGAAAGGAGCTCAAGTTGCAATTCTCGAGGGAGACGATTCCAGCAAGTGGGACCAACGTAGGCAAAGCTTCTGGACTGGGCGGCAGCGGTTCGCATGCGAGGGACAAACAGGAGATCTTGAGTGGCATGA
Source organism: Norana najaformis (assembly GCA_964023275.1). Lineage (NCBI taxonomy): Eukaryota > Metazoa > Annelida > Clitellata > Crassiclitellata > Hormogastridae > Norana > Norana najaformis. Next base: position 22,285,187 of record OZ029923.1, read on the forward strand.
GCAAAGGCAGATGGGAAGGATCCCTCAAGCAATGAAAAATTGATTATGGATGTTATGGTTGGATGTAGGACATCAAAGCATTCTTTCAGAAAAGATGTAGGAATGGTGTAAAGAACAAAGCTTTTGTTAGGTGAAGGAAAGACAAGTCTGCAAACCTCTGCAAGATTTGTTGAATGGACTGGGTGGTGGAGTTGCTTTCTTTCATAAGTCGTGCTTAAAAATTGCTCATTTCTCTTTACTCAAAGTCATTTGAAATCCCTATCTCTACCCTGGGCTCTGGAAATCAGTGCCTCATCTTTGTCAGTCTCTATTTCCTTCTTATTAGTATCACTAAGGTAGATCAGAACAAACTACAAATTGTTCAAAACTCTCTTGCCAAAGCCATAACATAGACCCTCTAAATATCAACATACTAAGCCTATATTAGTTTCATTGCACTGGCTGCCCATTGAATAAAATTTCAAAATCTGTCTTATAGTTCCAATTCTACTGGGATGTATGAGGTATTTTCCAGTGCAAATACTGCCAAGCACAAGCACTTCGTAAAGAACTGATGGAGCAAACTGTCTTTCCCACCCCAGTAGTACCTGATAGATACCTCAAATGAATGCTGTAATGATTACTGTGAAACTTGCATTTCTTGAGTGCATAAAGAGCTAGCTATTTGCTCGGGGCACTCAAGAAATTAGAAGCAGTTTTGAGGCAAAACAATATCAGCAAGGCATATTGAGTGAGTTTAAAGTGAAAATCTAGAGGCCAGGCTGATGACTAAAGGGGGGGATGGTGTCTGGAGTTGTTTTGACAAAGAGAGGATAAGGAGAAATGAAAAACTGGGTCAGAACTTGTAAAGTTTGTTCAGTTTTAAAGGAAATGCACTAGAACATGTGAAAGCAGCAGGGTTGTTGAGCTGGTTGTGTGAGTCAACTTTTAGTATGAGTGCTGAAAAGCAAGTCATTCATGGTTGGAGGCTTTTAAACAGTGGTTAAGCTGTGATGGGTGGGAGTACTGGATTGAGTTGCAGGCAAGATTTGAGGTGTACTGTATTTATTGGGGTATTTTATTTTATTGGACTGACCTTCTGAATATTGGCCTACTGTGCCTTGGTTTTGGTGCACCATCGGTTGATGTCTTGTGCATTAGACACCGGCACATTAGAAGTTAATATTTATTATTATTGTGACGACCTGGAGCTACTACTATTAGGCTAGTGCGGGGTCCGACTCTGGTGGTCTGCCTAGAGCTTTTCTAAGGAGGGTGAAGAAGTCGACACGTGTAGAAGAAAAGAACTCACTTTTATTTCTTTCAAACAAACCTTAACTAAAGACTTGTGTGCGGGTTCGAGTCCTGATGTTTACTGCTTCCTATCAGTAATCCACATGCAATCCACAAGAGTGGGACAGTTTGTTAGGCGACGATGACGAAGAAATCCGATGCTTAATTCACGTAGTATAGACCAAGTCGACGAAGACAAGGATGACGACGACGACGTGGTTAGTGAAAGTAATCCAGAGCTAACCCACGAAGATGAAGATGACGATAACAACATGGTTAGCAAAAGTAATCCAGAGAATCGGCGGCAGATAACCCAATGAGAATCGATGGCAGATAATCCAATGAGAATACTCCAACTGACGACTCCATACACGACGACGACCAACTGACGACTCGCCCTGACTGAAGGCAAACGCTGCCTTATATTCGTTCCAAAAGGGACTGTTGCCATGACGATGGTCCGCTGCGCAATTTCAGCCCGCTGCGCAATTTCAGCCCGCTGCGCAATTTTGGCCCGCTGCGCAATTTCGGCCTGGTGCGCAATTTCTGCGGGGGGGATCGCTAATGTAGAACTGGCCCGCTGCGCAGTTTTGGCGTGCTGCGCAATTTCGGCGTGCTGCACAACTTCTGCACAGAGGTTGCTAATGTAGAACTGGCCCGCTTTGTCCGACCCCAGTTTGCTACATTATTATTATTATTATTATTATTATTATTATTATTATTATTATTATTATTATTATTATTATTATTATTAATATTATTATTATTATGTTGTAGTAGCAGGAGCATTAGTAGTAGTAGTTTGTAGACTTTCAGGACTGCAAGTTGATGCACCATATACTGCAAAGATATGCTGAGTTCAGTCAAACAAAAAAATGTGAAAAGCTGTGGTACATGTGTACATTTCAAGATGCATAATGTAGCACCTTTGAAGTACCTCTTAGAGGTGTTGCTTATGTGACTATCTTACTGATCTAAGCAAGTGTGCTTTCAAGTAGTCTGTAAAGGTTCACTGAGCAGAGTTGAGTGAACAGTATATATATGCAATGGATATGACTGTTCCAACAGGAAGGTCTAACAAAAGAGAAATGATGGGCTTGAGTTGATGTGTAGAAGCATGGAACTTGCTTATCTCCAAGGGCAGCAGAATACTGTGGTCGTCTGCCATCAGTGGAGAGTATGGGTTGGAGCATCCTCTGAGATGTAATCCTGTGCAGTGACCTCCTTAACTCAAATTGCTCAGACCCATCAATTGATGCTCAGTCATTAAACTGTGGTGCTCATTAAATGCAATAATAATAATAATAACAATAATAACAATAATAATAATAATTATAGCTGTGCTTTATTCATTAAAGAGTGTGGACATAAGAATATTTAATGGAACTGACCCCTTTGCCAGAAATTTGCTCTGGGGTTAAAACTGATACATCCATACAGATTTTTTGATCAGTATGGGAAGGACTTATGGAAAGACAGTTTTTTCAATCAGCATGGGAATGTCTTAGGGAAAGACACATTTTTCGATCAGCATGGGAAGGTCTTAGGGAAAGACTTTTTCCTCAGAGATTGAATCCAAACTCTCTGGCAAATCAAATCCATTTTGGCAAATGAAATCCTGGCACTAGGAGTTACAGAATTAGACCTACAGAGAGTCACTGTTAAGTCCATATGATAATTATGGAGTATACAGACAGTAAATTGTTTAAAGGCTGAGAGTTCTCTGCTGAGATTTGTAGCCAAGGCATGCTTCTGTAGGAAAGTCTGCTGTAGGAAAGTGAATTAGTTGCATCCGTCTTGTTCTTCCACTGGTTCGACAGTATTGTGATAGCTTGTGCTTATTTTGGTATTTCATATTTGAGCAGTTGGCAGCAGAGGTGCTGGGAAGGTTTAGAACTCGTGGCCATTGTCCAGTGAGCGTTATAGAAGTAGAGAAGATTGGTGTCTGCATGAGATACTGCTCACTAGAGACAGATCAAGGTGAGTTTCAAAGTTATTACTGCATATCATTTTCTAAACATCCTTCCAAGCGAAAATAGATCATGATTGCTGAAACTTTCATCTGCTTTCTTTTTAAAACATTATATATCACATGATATAGAAGTGGTGCTCATGGCAATCTGGGTACAGATTCATTTGACTCAGTTTTGTGGGTGTTACAAACTTGGACATGCAAAAGGTTTTCTAAGATAGATTGTTTCTGATGTTTTACAAACAGTTGGATTTATTATTGTGAGGACTTTGCTGTAACACTGAGAAGTTTTGTGCATTCATGTTGTCAGTGGAGGGGCATGTAGATGTAGCTCTGACTGATGTACACATTGGAATTTTGTAACCCATCCACACCTACGATTCCTTGCTCAGTCGATGGACATATGGCATGTTAACAAATGCTTTACTTACTTACTTACTTAGCTCAATCGCAGCAGCCACAAGGTTACACATCCTGTTAAAACACTGCTGTTACTACACGTCTGGTACCTATGGTCCTAGCGAGGCATTCAACCAGAATGGCTACCATAAACTGCAGGCTACAACTGTAAATCACAAACTGACCTGTTATTCATCACATGGAATGTCAGCAGTCATTAGTTTCAGCATTTCATCACTTTACTGAGGCAACCCAGTATGCAAGCAGACATATGTGATCTTTGCACTGACATGCAACTGACCACATTAGTCACTATAGGCGTTTAAGGCCAAAACTACAGAAGAAGCTGCTGGAGATTTGACCAGCTCCAGGTCTGAACCAAGTCCTCAAAGTCCGTTTGAGTCTGCAAGTGCAGATCAGATGAAAACTTCCCTGGTAGCTTGACTTGGTGGAACAAATGACAGTTCAAGAGGCCGTGACACCTTTTCTCAGCCACCTCAAGTTCTCAAGTTCTCCTACAAGAGATAAACTGGCTTCTGGCAAGTCATATGAAAGCAGGAGTGATTGAAATGCCACCAGAAATGTCTCAAGGATTTAAATCACTAATAAACCAAGAAAATTTATTGGTATGATGAAGGCCTAGAGGGCTGACGCAGGCACAGCGAGCGAACAGATCAGCAGCACTCATCCATGCGAGTACTGACACAAAAGAAGTCATGCTCTTAGCCTTTCTGGACATATGTTCAGGCATCAATATTCTGCCAGAAAAATCCCTGTTGCAGTTCGGCATCAAAGTGCTCTTTGACTGGTTGAAATCATCATACAGCCTATTATGGAAGACATGATATGCCACTGGGATATTTCAAGGCCTGGCTGATCATAGATGAGAAAATGATAACAAGCAAACTGTGTTCAGCAAGGAGCTAAAGAATTCCTACTCTTGGGCATCACATTTGAGAAGCTAGGAAAAATCTTATTTCATTTTCACAGATTGCAGGCAGTAACATCAATGAATATACCTGGACATCTTCGAGATGACTAAGGCAACAAACGGAGTTCCATCTGCAGGTGTTATAAAGACCATTCAAGAGGGATGTACTTCACTGGCTGCGTAATCAAGCAAAGACCATGCAGGCAGTGAAGATGAAGTTGTGCCTCCACCAGTAAGTAAGTGAGTAAGACATTTGTTAACATGCCATGTGTCAATCGGCTAAGCGAGGAATCCTAGAGAAACCGAGTTCACGTCATCTCAGGCCACTTTGACATCGGGCAAAATGTTGGACGCAAGGAGACTGTAGAGACATTAGATTTGATTTTGGATCCCACAACAAAGTCAAACCTCAAATTAATTAGGATGTTGCTAGGGGACCTCAAGGAGGTCGCCTAAGCTGCAATACTAGAGGGCTTCAAGGAGGTCTCCTAAACCAGAATACCAGAATACTAGGGGACCTCAAGGTGTTTGCCTAAACTGATATTAGGGCGTCAGTGTGAGTGTGAATATGAACTTAATTCTTTATAAATGCCATATGGGTCAGAATCTAACCCTAAACCATAACCCTAAATCCTAACCCTAAACCCTAACCCTAAACCTAACCCATTTTGCAGTCGATTTTTCGTGTCCTGTGCAACCACATTCAGAAACATTTAGGCCTACAGTTGGTCAAAGTCAGCAAAAGGACAGTTTGGATCTATTATTTGGTCACTGAACAAAATGATGCTGTTTTTATACTTTCTTTGCAGTTTGTAACTATTTAATTTCAAACAAAAAACTTCATTTCAACAGAAAACGCAGATTCTATGTCCACAGCCATTTTGACTGTTTATAATAATCACGCGAGAGTCTGCGAGATCTCGTGTGCTTGAGGCTCCCTAGTCCGCGCAATTACGGGGCCTCCTTGAGGTCCGCTAGTCACTTCGAATTAATTATTAAAGGAGTTGATTTGTGCTCTGGTGATATGAATATCCTAGTCCCATGCTTAGAGCCTAAAGACATTTAGATGTCTATAGGCTCTAAGCATGGAACTGAGATGTAGACTGCTGTAACAAATACTTGGCCCTGTGCATCTGGACATTGACAGTAACTGTTAATCTGTCATTTGTCCTAGTAGAGTCTCTGATGTTTGAACTAAGTCAAATAGAGATTTAATAATTTTATTTTCCAAGACATTTCAGCCACAACATCTTGTTCTGTTACTGTGGTTTCCTGTTCTGAGTGCCAAGTGAGAACTGGTAATTCATAATTTTTATTGTGCAGGTATAAGTTGAACAAATTTTTTTAAGTGTTAACATTTAAACTGGTTGCTTATAATTTTAGTTAGCAGATGTAATAAAACTGACTTTGAAGAATGCATGAAGTGTCTGGATGAGAAGTCAAAGGTTTTGGACATGACATTTCAATATAAACGCCATCTGAATGTTGATGTGGAGTGTCATCAGAATCTGAAGCTAGTTTCCTGTACCACCTGGGATGGTGTTGGATCAGTCAGGTGAAACACAAGTTGGAATTCTACTTGTTCTTGCTCTCTGTTTAACCCAGGGGTTGGAAACCCACTTTGCATTGGGTGCCACGTTCATTTGCATTGGGTGGGTATGGTATAGTTGCAGTTCAAAGCTTGGGCTTTTAATTTTGAGGGCTTACCCTTAGTGTGTATGGTGAGGGTCATCATCTATCTGAGGGTAAAGGTTGCTAAATTGACATGCACACATCCCTGCTGTGGTACAGAGCCATTCAGTATAGATTCTACCTGCTGATAAACGTAAGCCAGACAAACTATCCTCCCGCTGACAGACAGATGGACCATATTTTCAACACAGGGCTTCTTGTGCCGATCAGCATGACAACTTAAATCTTTTGGCATGCCACACAGTGGCTCCCATGGCCATAGGTTGCTGACACCTGGTTTAATCCTTCTCTTGCGCATTGGGCAATGTACTCTTCACTTTCCGTCACTAGTTTTCGTGCTTTCTCCCATGACAAAGAGATCCATGAATTCAGAAATCCTAGGTCATTTCGAATGGTCTATGGCCAGTTCTGTGATGGCCACTTTCTTTCTTTGCTTCCTACAGAGAACCATTTTGTTGCTTGGTTGGCTCATGTCTCTTTCTATACAAATCCCATCCACACCATGATTATTTTCTCTTTTTATCCTCTGTTTTCTTCTATAGTGTTATCTCATTGTAATTGTAATCATGATAATTCATACATCATCATCGGTGGTAAGCTACTTCAAGGGTGCTTTAGAATGTCCAACGGAGGCACGCACAGCAATAAGTGACAAATGTATGATGTACAAAATCAGAATCAAATGCTGATACTAGAATTAGACAGTAAACAGAAAATTTTAACTGTTAGTAGATTATAGATGAGATCTTAAAAGTCTCTTGAAAACAAAAACATTTTCGGCTTCTTGGATGGCTATTCCAGACATGCAGGCTGGCGACTCGAAAGGCACGATCACCCATTTTAGTCTTAGTTGCTGGTATGTATACATTAGAGGCCATTGATGATCGCAGCTGGAGCAGAGCCATAAAATGCAGAACTAGTTGAAGCCAACACCTTTTGTTTGCTTCCTAAGTGATGAAGTATCTACCTGTTTAAGGCCAAAGTTGTTCCAATGCATCCAAGTGTTCACAGCGTTTTCTATTCTCACCTGATTTTCCTCCACCTGTTTCTTGATTATTGTCTCCTCTAATGATTAGCTATTGTGAGCAGAGGTTTTCAAGTGAGGAAACATTTTGTTAAACAGTGCTCAACTTCTGAGTTCAAATTTACAGTCCAATTTTACCAAAACAGACAAAAGCTAATATCCAAAATCTGCTATATAATAATAATAAAAAAAAATTAACAGCCATTGCCAACTTATACAATGTTTTCTACAGGTATATAAAATTTAATCACCAACTATGTAAATGGTATCTGTAATGGTCACACTTGTATATTTATGACATAAGCAGAATTAGGCATTATGTCCACATGTCTTCAAGGATATCTCTGGCAAATGCGTTGATCTCCAGTTGCCTTGACTACTGTGACTCACTTCTTGTTGGTATCACAAAGTCAAACATGCAGAAACTCCCAAAAGTTCAGAACTCTTAGGGTAGAGTTACAAGTAATACATTAAAATATGAGCACGTAACCCTCGTACTTAAATCTCTGCACTGGCTTCCTGTTCAACAAAGGATTTGTTTTGAATTGAGGCTTATAATTTATAAAGAATTAAACTCTGGCCAACTGCAATAATTAAAATCAGTTCTTATTCCCCAGACTTATTATTCGACCAGGTCATAGAATTATCTTTCTCTGCTTATAACTTACAAGAAAGTGCTGATACACAGTTTTCAAAAACTGATTAATTTTCTAATTCATGCAAAGAAACTCATGTCAACATGAGCACAAGTTTGATGAATAAATAAATGATCAATTGTGACCATGCATGGAAACCCGACCTCAGGGAAAACTTTTAAAATAGGTGGAAGCCTAATATTGCATTGGATGAGGCTGGAAAGTGAAGCATACCCCAGCAAAAGGATTATTTCTGCATTTATTAAGCGCCACTGTCTAATGACTAATCATCAATCGATGGTGCCGAGTGATTGTGAGTGAGGGAATTGCTCAATGTGCCTACACAGTAACTGTCTCGGGGAGGCTTGAACCCATGCTGTCTGCGTTACAAGCTGAGCGCTCTATCCAATCGGCTACCATTCCCCCCATATTTTTTCATGTGTATTCTGAAATGTGCTCAAATTTAGGTATATTGGTCACATCTGATGCAGCACTTTGGGGATGGACTGCAGCTGATGTAATAGGACATTTTGCAGGCCTGCATGTACCTTCACTTGTCTGATGCACATTCATCCTCATGTGCCTTAAAGTAATGAACGAGAAACTAGACAACAGGTTGTGCCACATCACCTGCTTCTGATGTCATTGCTTGTAATCTTTAAAATGACTGTTAACAACTTCAATTTGTTTTCAAAGCAAACTCTACATATGTAATGTAGTGTTAATAAGTTTACTGAATGCTGCGATGGATACTTGGAATCTCACTGAAAGACAAGAAAAGGAATGATTATATCAGACAGAAATTGGAAATGGCATGTATATCTGACAAGGTACGGGAAACCAGGTTGAGATGGTATGGTCATGTGATGAGAAGAGAAGAGGAAAACTGCATTAAAAGAAGTATGACAGCAGAGGTTTATGGACGCCGCAGTTGGGGAAGACAAAAGAAGAGATGGAGAGATATGATTCAACAAGACCTAAAGCTTCTCAGACTGAAGAAAGAAGATACTGGAGATAGAAACAAATGGAAAAGAAGGATTCATGTGGCTGACCATTCCCCTAGGAGGGACTAATTCCAGCCAGAAGGAAAGGAAAGTTAATAAGTTTATTGAGTAGAATCAAAACAGCATTACAACTAAATCACATTCATGTTCAACATTACATTGAAGTACTACCAAATGAATGTGGTCAATAAGAACTTTGAGATCTCTATGAATTTTATAGTCCTATGTTTTGTTCAATGTAAGGAGATTCAGATTCTCAGGAATATTTTTGCATAATACAGTTGTATGAAGAAAACATTTATTTTATTTATTTATTTATTTAAAGCACTTTTAACGCATGCAATGTCAGTACACTTGAATCTGAGGTGTGGATGTATGTTTGCTAGGGGCCAAAATGGAATCATGCAAAAGCCAGGGTGAAGTAGTCAGTCTTAAGAAGTGATTTAAAAGATGTTAGCGAGTTTACAAGTTTACTTGTGGTAGACGATTCCAAATATGAGGAGCACAGCAGCTAAAGGCACGCAATCCTACGTTTGTCCTGAACCTGTTCTTGAAAAAACCAGTATCAGATGAACACAAGAATCTGGGAGGGCGATATGGAGCGAGCAAAATATTAAGATATGATGGAAGGCCAGTGTTCTGAGCCTCAAAGGTCAAGAATGCAATTTTAAATTTATTACGCCATTCAACAGGCAGCCAATGAAGTGCACAAAGGCAGTCTAATGCATTTGATCAAGAAGAACATGTAACAACCCTATAAAAGGAGTTTTGAACACTCTGGAGCTTTGTTACATTAAAAGAGGATATATATATAGTATAACATTGCATTTGCGTAGTCAGTAGTCGAGAACCAACAAGTTCACATGGCACTGTTGTAGCCACGTTGTTAGTCAGAGAATGCCTGATGTGATGAAATGCCTTGATGTGATAGAAGCAAAACCTGCAAATCCAAGATTTGTGTGAAGTCACAGAGAGTAAGTTGTCAATGGTGACACTGAGAGTTTTAGGAACTAAAATGTTCTACAAACATTTTTAGAAAATGTTTGGTCACATAATGTTCAAGTTTCCAAACATGGCTGGCAGCATCAAGGACACGTTTCAGGACAATAAAACTTTGTTAGACTAAGTGGCTTTTCTGAACATATTTATAAATCGTAATAATCTAAATTTCTTGCTCTAAATTTCTAAAGCACTACTTAAAAACTAAGCACAGGGCACCATCTTATTCATGAGTACTGTATCAAGTCAGTGGGGTTTTCCAAAGATGCCATGTCAAAAACCAAGTCTGGTTGCCCAGAGACCAGAGAGAGGAGGGGACAGGAGGCCAGGGTGGGTTGCGTTAAGCTGAAAGAAATGAGAAGACTGAAAATGGTTGGATTTCTTGAAAAGGTGAGACCAGTTTTGAATAGAATACCTGAGGAGTAACAGATAAAGTGGAACAACAGAAGGGATAAAGAAGCAGAAAATTTCTGAACTTTGGGAGGAAGATTTTTCGTGAGTCAAGGTGTATTGTAGCATATAGATCAGTTCTAAAACTTAAGTAGGGTAGTTACAGAGGGAAGGGCATGAGTGAGGTAAGAGGACGAGCAAGTAGAGCAGTCCGATTGGATGGTAAATAGTTTTCGAAGGGAAGTCGGTAGGGAATATTGCAGAGTTATAGGTTAAGGAAAGACTTTGAAATGACTGCATTTTGAGATTTTTAACCCATGGAGTGATTCCAGGATAGGACTGATACGATTGTACTTGGGCGTCCTGGTGAGATCTCGGGCAAGTGAATTTTGGATGAATTAAAGGCGCTTAATTTGAGTAGATTCAAGATTGAATAAAAGAGAGTTACAGTAGTCAAGCTTGGAATGGACAAGTGAGGTAGCAACTGCAGCAGTTTTAAAATCAAGCATAGAATGAATATGGTGAAGGTCACGGATATGACTGAAACAGGTGCACGAGGGGTTGGAGATGCGATTTGAAAAGAGAGAGGTGGGTCAAAGGTGATGCCAAGATTGTGTAAGGGCGAATTAGAGGTGAGGCTGAGAGTAATTATCAAATTAGTTGATAGGTTGATGGAGGAGTCAGGAATTTTTGTTATCTGGTTTGGTAGACCTATCAAAATAAATTCAGTTTTGGTAGGGTTGCAGCAGAGGAGGTTAGAGCACATCCGTTTTGAGATTTGGTTGACAATGTAAGGTAACCAGGTGACAGATGAGGAAAAGGAACTTGGAGAGAAGGATATGAAGAGTTGAATGTCATCAGTATAAAGTTAGTGGTTGACTGAAGACGATTCTATGATTCTATGCTCAGGGGCGCAGTGTACAAGATAAACAGGAGTGGCTCTAGGATGGAGCCTTTGAGGGACACCACAAGTGAGAGGAAGAGCTTTTACAGAAAAGGAGTGGGTCATATACTGCTGCATGCCCGTGCCATTCATATTTAACGTTTTGAGCAAATTAAAACAAAGTATTTTGTCGACAAAAAAATATTTTAAACATAAAATACAATTGTGCTTTTCAGTTTGAAATAACATAGTTGGAGATTTAGATTTCCTTGCTGACTTGCGTGTATGATATCAAAGCAACAGTGAACTGTAACATGATTTTCAACATTAATTTTACAGGCCACAATTTGGGCATAGGAATATTATTGCAGTTGGAATGTTTATCATCTGCAAACATTTCAATCAACTAAGCACTTAGTGAGGAAAACTTTTAAGCCAGAGAGGTACAGGAGTTTTGATATTTTGTTCTTTTGTAGAACAGACTTATCAGCTGTAGTGCCAATGAATGAATTTGGTGCATTTAATTTAGATATATTCCTGAACAGTTGTTTGTGAGAGAGGCACAACAGACAACCGCTTCAACTGATCTTGAGACAGCGGTTGATGAAATTAACTGTGAAATTCACAAGTTAATTTGCTTTGCTGATCCAACAATCTGCTATTTAGGTCAGTCATTTTCAGTTCTGATTAAATCAGCCACAACATTTATTGTTCAAAATCAATACTGAAGATGTTTAGTTAGAATCCATATGTCTGTAACAGCAACTGTATGTACACTTTTGCCCTTGTCCATTCCTGTTCATTCAGTTGTTCAAATCTTTTGATAGTGAATTAAACAAACTGAGAATGTTGGAAGGAAGACAACAGGAAGACTGAGAACTATGCTTCTGAACTGGATGATGGATAGACCTAATCTCTTGTCTGATCTAATGACTTCTATAGCACAGATATTCATAATACATATGGCACCAATTGATGGTTGCATTAGTGAACCCCTGATGAAAATCGCAATGTGTTGGAGAAGCCTGGGTAAAATTCGGTATGTCAGAGAAATCAGAAGTCAGGCAATGGTGGGTAAGCAAATTGAAACCGATGAGTATTAAGTATAGAAGATCATGCTACATGGATGATGGACAAATCTGGATGATAGACCATAATAATAATAATTGGTAACTTCTGATGCAACAGTGTCTAATGCACTGATGGCACATCAAAGCCAAGCTGTAATCAGGTCAATATCCAGAAGGTCAGTACACAAGACAGAACCTACAGTGGATAAGCAATTTGAAAAAAGTAAGTTTTAAGTTGAGAATGAAATGACAAAAGCAACTGAACAGAATGAACAGACACAGAGAGGGAGTTCCAAAATTTAGGTCCAGCAACTGAAAAGCCCATTCACCAAGAACAGTTCTACTCCAATGTATTACCAGAGAAAGACAATCAGATAACCTTGTAGAATAATGGCAAGACTGGGGAACAAGGACTGATTTTAAGTATTGTGGTTGACCAGAGTTCAAAGTTTTATAAACTTAAGTCCCAATTTGAAACAAATGCTTTGCTGAAGAGGACAACAGACACTTGTCTGTTAAGAGAGCAAGTGCTGTCACCTTAGCCTTATCTATGGAGCACATGATGTTGTTATGAACAGCAAGAAGTTTGGATTCTGTAGAATGAAACTTGCAATATTATGCTGATTAAAATGGAGACATTAGTGGGTTGGAGAGATTAGTGGGTTGGAAGAGTTTGCATACGATTCATAACTATCCATTAAAGAATTTTAGGTACAAAGTTAAAAGTTGAGATGGGTCTGTAATTACACAGGTCGTGTGGGCTGAGAGAAGGTTTTTTTACCAGAGTATGAACTATGGCATGAGCAAAAGCAGATGGGAAGGAACCATCGTGCAATGAGAAATTGATAATTGATGTAATGGTTGGATCCAGGATATCAAAGCATTCTTTCAGAAAAGATGCAGAAATCGTGTCAAGGAGAGAGCTTTTGTCAGGTGAAGATATTTCAAGTCTGTAAACCTCTGCAAGATTTGTTGGTTGAAGTAGTTTAAGACAGGCAGTGAAAAATATAATGTAAACAGTAGAGGACCAAGTTTTGAAGGCTTTGAAGGCAAGTAGGCATAAAATGGGTCAAAATGAGTTCTTTGATATTTATATTCCTTGCTATGTTAGATATCAAACTATGAGTCCTTATGTAGACTTTCACTGTCTAAATATTTCATTTGAACTTTATCATGATACCCTGCAACAAACTTAATTAAACAGGCCCCTTTGTGCCCTAATTTGAAGTTGTGCTTGTCTGTAAGTATGCAAATGAGCTGGTCATGTCAATATTTTTATTAACTGGTTTTTACGGAGATTTCTTCGATGACAGCCACAGAGGCATATGAATATGCTCCAGTTTACTATTCTTATAAAAATTCATGACCTTAGGAACAGCGACTTAGGTTGAGTCAGTTATGGTATATTTTAACTCACAATTTCTCAAAAGTAGCTGCAATAAAACCAATAAGAAATTTTAACTTGTTTACTATTTGTGATAGGAACGTACATTTTATTAGTGGCCTGATCTTCTGGATATTGACCTGAATGCGGCTTAAAGTTGATGCACCAACGGTTGATGCCTTGTGCATTAGACACCAGAAGTTTGTAATTAATAATAATTTGCACCTAATTATTAAGCATTTCTAGCCCAGTCCAGTGCTGTATCAAACTCAGTTTTGATTTATCTTATTTTGTGAGGAGTTATTCATGAATATGATCAGAGTAGTTTAAAAAGCCTGGTAGTAGCATTACATAACATTGCATTCTGGTATACTGCTTGTGCATTAGGTGAGACCAAGGAAGGAAACCGATGTATTAAGTTAGGTATTGTACGAGACTGTGAACATCTGAAACGACTTCTTCAGAGCATCAGCCAAACAGGAAACACAGTCAAGGTTTAAGATCTTCAATTTTCTCTTTTACATTTCTAAAAGTCTGGCTTACAAATCTTTGCTTTAATGGGGTTCATCATTGCATACACAGGTATAATATGGTATTTGACCCGACCATGCCATTTTCTAGCCAATTTCGTACCATATGCGATCAGCGCAGTTTTACGTAAGGGATGTTTGTACAGTAGAATCAGATCTCAGTTGCCTCAAACTGTCTTGATCTCACTAGCAAATGTGTCGATTTCCAGCAGACTTGACTAATGTAACTTACTTCTCCCTGGCTTCACAAACTACAAATGGATTAAAATCCTCTGGCCAGAGTCACAACAAGCACACATAAGTGTCGGCTTGTTATGGTATTCATTACACTGGCAGCCCACTGAACAAAGAATCCAGCCAACAATGATCTAGCTTACAATTTGCAAAGTACTACATTTAAATCGGCCAACCAATCTCTATTCCATGCTCAACCATCATACCAACAAATATTGCACACTCAGTCAACAGACGACTCTTATTGTGTCTCATACCAGGACAGTGTTCTGCAGCAGATTATGAGTTTGATTATGATTTCACTTGAAGTGACTATCGAAGTATTGATTGATGCCTTGGGCATCATGATAACATTGCTATAGAAGTCATTAGATTGGATTAGATTAGATTATGCTCCCCAAGAGCTCTTATGGTATTAGGCTTGATGATGAGGCAGCCTGTATAGCAGCAGGCCTGCACCTTAGAGCTGACTTATGTGTCCCACACAGATGCCCTTATGGAGCAGAGGTGTGCCAGGGTGAATTGTCAGAAACACCTTATTAAATGACATCACTGTTGTGGTGTCACCAAAGCCAGCTTTCCTGCTACAGAGGAGGCAGCTGGACTTGCCAGGTCTGTGATTCTCATCCTGTCGATCACCAACAAGTGCCTTGCTTGCTAGGCCACTGTCACTGACACTTTTGCAGAATCATATCATGTCAGATCAGCTGCATCAGATACGCTGTCTTGGCAACCTCCGCAGGTGTTGCTGCCGAGATAGCATATGAAAGAAAAATTCAAAACTTCATATACATTAGGTGTATGTTAATTAATCCAACAAATGCATTAATTGCTATTCAGGATTTAATGAAAATTCATATCTAATGCCAACAAACTGTATACTGCTGTAAATAATCAACTAAATGTGTTTAATTATTTGTAGATTCGTTCTTAAAGCGGCAAAAGCGGCAAAATTATCTTGGTCTAGTGAATCAATGTTTTGAACAGCAGTTTAAAACCAGTGAGCTGGGAACTTCGAGTGAATCAAAATAGGTTTAATGTTTTTAAAATGTTTAAGAGCTATTATATGATTTTTTTTGGGGGAGGAGTAGTGGTGAAGATAAGTATTATTGTTGATCATCTATTTCAATAAGGAACTGATAACTTTCTTTTGAATGTAACATTTTCCATATTTATTTTCAATTATGATTACTAGAGTAGCTCTTCTGGTTCTCTGCCATCAGGCAGGTTCAAACGTCCAATGACGCCACTCCTGTCAGTGCTGAGTTTCTTCTTTCAGCATGCTTTATTCATCCGTCGTCATCCAATCCAGCAGCATCTGTCTGGGTCTTCCTCTTGTCTTCCTCCCCTCCATTCTGCCCTCAATGACAGTTCTTGTGTGAGCCCCCTCTCAACATGTGACCACTCCATTTTCTGTCACCTCCTTATTGTAGCTATTATAGATCTTTCTTCTCCAACTCTTTTTAGCACCTCCTTGTTTGTCATGTACTCCATCCAACTAACGTTTTCCATCCTGTGCCAAATCCACACTTCTTGATGTCCTGCTTTCTCATGGTCCACGTTTTGGATCCTTGCAATACCACGCTCAGAGCTTTAATCATTTGTTTTTTAAAGTTCTTGTTCATTTTTCCTCTCAGGAACTCTTTTTGTTTTGAGAACATGTCTTTGCCTAATGCTATTCTTTTAATTTCCATGTGGCATTTTGTATCTTGCATGACAGTGCTACCCAGGTAGAAGAATTCTGTTGCATGTTCTATTCTCTTGCCATTTCTGTTCATTACTACTACTGTTTCTTCTCCTTTGCTTATCCTCACAACCTTTGTCTTTTTGATGTTTATTTTCATGTGATACTCGATTGATATGGTGTGCAGACGGTCCATCTTTCTTTGCAGACCCTCCTGGCTATCCATAACAACATTGTTTGATCATCTGCAAACCTTAAAGCCTTCACCAGTCTGCCTCCAACCTTTGTTCCTTCTTCCATGTCTTCTAATGCCTCTTGTTAAGCTCTTCTATGTAGATGTTGAAGAGCAGTAGTGACAATGAGCGCCCTTGTCTCACTCCCCTGCCTAGTTTTCCGGAGTCTGAATATTCTCCATCTATTTTAATCCCTATTTTCTGGCCCATGTATAGATTTCCTATAAGGCTTCTATCCCTCCAATCCACTCCCATTCGTCTGAGTGCCTGCATTAGCTTTCTCCAGTCAATTCTGTCAAATGCCTTTTCATAGTCCACAAAACATATATAAACATCCTGGCCATGTTGACAAATCCTCTCTGTCAGCACTCTTAAAGCTCCAATAACATCCCTTGTTCCTCTGCTCTTTCTGAAGGCAAACTGATCATCACCTAAGCAATCAACTGCTTCTGACTTTGCCTGCTTTCTGTTAGAATTCGCAACATTATCTTTGAAGTTGAGTCAGAACACCAATAGTACGCTGATCCTCACAAGCCGTGGTGTTTGGTTTCTTTTTAAGTGGAATCATGATGGTTTGCAAAAAGTCTTCCAGTCATACTCCAGTTGTATATATCTTGGCAAAGCCTTACTAACTCCATCATTGCTTTGTCACCCAGATTCTTTAGCATTTCTGCCAGTATTTTATCTATCACTTCAGATTTGTTGTTTTTCAATTCATTACTGGCCACCAGCACCTCATCTTTCAGCACCTCTGGTTTAATATCTTCCATGTTGTCCCAGATGCAGTTCTTCTCCAGGTCTTTGGACCTGTTTCCGCTTATGTACAGTTTTTCAACATAATCTTTCCATCGGCCTTTGACTTCATTAACTTCATGCAGAATTTTGCATGTCTATCTCTTACTGTAATTCCTCCTCCTGCACTTGACTTCTGTGATATTTGCTTTACCCTTTCCTACACCAGATCGTGTCGTCCACGCTGCTGCAATGATTCTAGGTCTTTACTTTGCTCCTCCCACCATTTTTCTCTGGCTGCATCTGTTGTTCTTCGTAATTTGTTGTTTAATTTTCTAAATTTTAAACTCCTGTCTTGCCTCTTCTCTGCTCTGATGTTTCCACTTTCTTCGCACCTCCGTAGTCCGCGTCCAAGAGCAGCTCTCCTGTTATCCATAGTTTTTGAGCAGGTGGCAGCAGAATAAAACCCACAATTTCTGTCGCATTCTTAATGATGTTGTTCTTTAACCTGTTCCATCTTTCTTCTGTTGAGGAGCCATCATACTCTTCTGTCTTCTCCATTAGTTTCTTATTCTTCATTTTAAATTTTTCCTTGTCCCATTCTTGTCTTAGTTTCCTTTTTCTCTTAACAAATTTTAGTTAGAGGTGGACCTTCACGGCTACTAAGTTGTGGTCTGTGTTAGCTTCAGCTCCTGGTATTGCTCTAGAGTTTTTGACACTGTTTCTGAATCTTATTTGAGCCATAATATACTCCAGGTGGTAGCGTGCTACATCTCCCAGTGCTTTCCACGTGTGCTTGCATTTTTTTCTCGTGGTGGAACCAAGTGTTTGTCACACTAGTGAAAAAACTAGTGGAATTCCACAAACTAGTGGAATTCGCCTGCAGAATTCCACTAGTTTGTCTCCTCTGCTGTTTCTTTTCCCCATACCATATTTTTATTGTTGATATTTAGCTTTATAGTTTTATAAGGACTCTGTGAAGTTTAAAAGTTGGCTGACAGTATGTTAAGTGGTATCTAAGTAGAAACCGATTTTGAGTTCTTTAACATTTTATTTTACAAAATTAAATTTTTTTGTGACTAGTTTGCCCTTTCTTCTTCTGATGGCAGATGTTTAATTATTATTTATTCTTCTTTATGTCTAATTTCGTTGTTGTTGTGAGCAGACTTTGGCTGCCTGTGTTTATTGGTTCATGATGGCATGAACCAGTAAACACAGGAATCAAGGAGACAAATTTTGTTCGAAGAAAAGATAAGCATTGACTGTCATCATCCAAAAAATGAAAATCTCAGTGGATGAATAATTAAAAGTAAATTTTAATTTTGGGTACAATGTGTTAAATATTAAAAAATTCGAAAAGGTCAACCAGATGTTTATTCCATATTCCAAAAAGATCATGTATGAATATGATATGGTTCCATATTATGTAGGATGGTTTTTATTAAACATCTACAGAATTTATGCATTATATTATTGTCCTGTGCAGAAGATGAACCACCCAGTGAGATATGCACCTGTTTAAAATAATCATCATTACAAGTAAAATAACAATTTTAAGAATGAAGTTCAAATTTTTCAAGATTCTAGGTGAAATAGGTTTTGTCTGATTCAAAGAATCTCCAATATTTTAATGTATTAGTAGTGTTTGACTATAAATTCAATACCAAGAGAAAGTAGATGTAAAGCTTCCATTTCTCAGAATGTAATGTAGAGGAAGTGCATATTTCTTTCACTTCAGCTCTTGAGCCGGTATATTTAATAAATAATGACTAAGTCACCCAATAGTAAATTGTACCTGGATACCAAAGGATAGCCTTCAAAGATTTGTCTAGTAACCTTGGCATATGTGGTATTATTTCCTAAATGATATCAGTTTTGCCTAATGATGAATTGTGTTCAAAATAACTTCTTCCTCCAATATCAGCCAGTTTAATGTGTTTATGTTTCATTCAATTATTTAAAGCTTGTATTTCAGTTTTTTAATATTACAAGGGTTTGTATGTGTGTGGGAGATGTTGTTGTTTCATATTTTAATCTATTGCAAAACCAGAAAATATTATTGTCCAAGTTGTGAGGATACTAATGACTTATGTTTTTCTGCTGTCTATAGGTTTTGTTATTTATGTTGGTACTATATTTATGTGGTCTCTTTATTAACTTTTTGCCTGTTTATTAAAAAAGAATTTGATTTGCAAAGTCCTCATGATTCTGTCTATACTGGTTATGTGTTCTTTAATTAAATTCAACGCTGCTACTGCAGTGATCGGGTGGTACTTGTCCGAAGCCTGGATAAAAGAGGAGGGCGACGATAAATGATAATATATTGTTGCAATATATAAAAATAAAGTCAAGTCCTTTATTAAGAACTAGGATTTCTGCAATACTGAATGTACTGGTATATATTTGAGAGGTTTGTAATATGTGAGCTCTTAACAGCATCCAAATTTGTTGTGAATATTTTAAAAATTAACCGTTCGTATTCTACATGGTAAGTTATGGGATCTTCTAAATACGTGGAAGTTCTTTTTCCTGAAGACTTAAATTCTTCCCATTTCTCCTTCTCCATCAGGTAGGATTCATGGTGTTGCATTGGCAGATCTTTTTTGTCTGTTTTGCTGTTCAGGAGATGTTATCCTAGAGCAAACGATTTCTGTTTGTCTTGTGAATGAACATTTTAGGGTTGTTTGCTAAGTCCTTTCCCTTCCTTCTTCTGATGCTGTTGTATTTTTCTCAAGAATCCCAGTATTGTTGTTTAGTTCTTCATTTCATGATGAATCAGTCTGTGTTTCAATTGTCTTTCCATTAGCTGTGGAAGTTGGTTAATTCTTTCTTTCTCTATATCTTTAGGTTTTATGGGTCTGATGCTTGTTCTCTCAGTGGGTTGGTTGTTCTGGGTCTTTCATTGATCTTACGTGGTCGTCAGTCCAAATTTTTGTGCATTTAACAGAGGATATTCAATATCCAGATTTGTTCCAAACATGAGGTTCAGTATTGAGCCCCAGTTTGGGTTTCTACATTCAAGTGGTCTTATCTGTTGATTTCAGCATGTGGTTTCTTAAGGAAAAAGCCTTTAAGGCTGCTTCTTTCATCCAGGACAACTGATCTAAATTTTCCAGTTGTTTGGTTCTGATTCGTTCAGGCTTATTCTTTTTTCCTCAACAAAACTTGTCTCCAGTCGTACCATGCAATCGTCCAGAAATTCGTGCCCCGCCAATTTGCAAGCGTCATCATCCATGGGATAATCCTCCACTGAAACAAGTTTGCAGACAGTACAGCTGCATGAAGGATCAGTGGCTTGTCCCACTGGACAAGGTTTTAGGCACAGCCCATCCAAAATCGGTTTAATGCAGGCCTAATCAATACATTTCACTTAAGCCTAACATTTAATGCTTATAAACTATAAAATTTAATGGCCTTAGTGCATTAATTGTGTTGAGTGGACGCCCATGATTCACAAATCTATGGCTCTGTTGCGCTGACTACACTGATGTCCAGCACATAAGGACCGTCTCAGCAAGGTGCATTAATAACATTGCTCACAGGATGAAATGCAATCGGCTCCAGCTCGATTTATCTGTCAGAATTTCTCTGGTGTTCATCCTCACGTATGGTGGACAAATTAGACACCAGCCCTTTTGTCATTGGTGAATGTGCTGTTGAGCCAGCAACTGAGGTTTGTGATATTGGTCTCCTACTTGACAGATCTCTTGATGGCATCACATATTACACGACATGTGAAGACCAGCTTCGCCATCCTGAGACAGCTGAGGTCTGTCTCTCGGTCTCTCACAAAGGATGTAACTCGCCTACTTGTACAAAGTCTGGACCTAAGCTGAATTGACTACTGCAAACGTTGCCTTCACTGGCTTGCCACAATGCAGAACTCCTCGGCTTCAGGCAGTCTTCAGCGCTGCTGCTCGTCTGGCCACGCAGACTAGAAAGTCCGACCACATAATACCCGTGCTTTAGGACCAACTGCAGTAGCTAAGGATCGGCGAGCGCGTGAAATTCAAACTTTGCCTTCTTGTGTACAAATGTCTTAACAACTGCATGCTACACTATCAATGACCCCAACCGACTGCGACTGCGATCATCAAAGCACGCCAATGTATTTGTACCGGCAACTAGGACTAGAATGGGTGATCAGGCTTTTTGGGTCGTTGGCCTGCATGCCTGGAACATCTACCGGTATTCAGGATTCCAAAAGTGTCAACCTCTTTAAAAACAGCTGAAATTCTATTTATTGCATAACGCTTAGTACTTGTGCTTATTTTTGACATTGTAAAGCACCCTAGAAGTAGCCTGCTACTTAAGATGCTATATAAATTGTCATCATTTACATTACATTAAAAATCCTATTGGTTGAGTTTCAACAGCCATTTTGTTGCCCTTTGCTGAATAATGTAGTCCAGCGTGCCTTTACACTGTTAAAAAATACTGAGGACCTGCAGAGCTTTTGTTTATGTGGGTCGTATCTATTGCATTTACCATATTAGAAATTAAAACTACGAAATTAATGTATTAATTCATAAAAAAATAACACTAATAAACCTGTTACATGTGAAGACTTCTGACTGTGTGGGTCATAAGACCAAGCAAGATTTGCGTTACGATAGTGTATGCAAGTTTTCTTTCTTTTTAATCCTCTGGGACCTTTTTTGCAAACCAGGTTTTCCTCTTTGCTGAAGATGCCCAAAGCAGTATTATTATTATTTATCATGCCAATGATACTGCCTAAAGAGGCAGTATCACTGGCATAATAAATGTTTTTGCATTGAAAGTCCAGAGCTTATGCTAAATTCTAAGAAACATGGTAACCACACAGATTTTTGCATACAAAAGACACCTTTGCTAACCTGCAGCTCTGATTTCCCATTTCATCTTCTTCACTTTTGATTCTGGATCAGGAGCTGGTTATACATGAAATGTGAAGAACGTGTGCTGCTTAATACTCTGCTGCTCACTTAGACTGCAAGGAATATATTCATAAGCAAGCAATCAAGAAAATCCTGGATTTGATGAAGGAAGGGTGAGAAGTCTTTGGATTGGCATTGACTGTCAATCATGTTGCCTGACCTGCACAGACCGGCTGGCTCAAGGGATGACTAGACGCTCATCTACCAATTTGTGAGGGACTGCTGGATGACAGGGCAAACGCTGTCATATCACCTATCATTCCTCATAGTTGTTGCTATGTAGTCCAAGAACTCTGAACGTGCTGTCAACTATTAACTCTGGATGGGAATATGTTTGTTGGGTTCTGTGTATGTGCAGGAGCCCAGTGAAGAACGTGTGCTGCTTAATACTCTGCTGCTCACTTAGACTGTAAGGAATATATTCATAAGCAAGCAATCAAGAAAATCCTATATACTAGTGTTTAGATCGACTGCCAGACGTCTTTCTATACATTACATCTCGTGGCAACAGTCTTTTAAAACATTACAAAGCATGCCAATGAGGGAGGTCTTTTAGATTAAGTATAATATTAATTTTTACATAATTCGATGCTGACTTAGGTCAGTCTTAAAACATTAGTTGGTGGTAGTGGTGATACTGGCGTCTCTTCGGAGTTTTCTTGGCGTGTTTGTTTCGTTGACGAAGAATGTTCAATTGATGCTTTTATTCTAACAAGAAGTCTATTTACAACCTATTTACAGAGCCACGATGTTCTTAGACATACTGTAGTTTCACTCTCAGCTGCTAGCTTCTTTCTCCCGTACCCGTTTCGTCAGTTTGTCCGTCGTTTCAGCTTGCTTCAGCCGAGACAGGATTCCTCTTTCGCACGTCGCTGAGAGTGCTCCGCGGTTCCACGTGTCGCTGAGAGTGAACACCGACTCGCTTGTTCACTCCCTTTTTATTCTCTCTTCCAGCTCCTAGCGGCATACATCAAAAGCATTCTTTCTTCCCCTTCCTGCCTCGCCGCATTATCATGGCTTCCTTTCCTGTAGTCTGCTAGCGGCAGACTTCAATCGACCTTCCATCTACCCTCTTCATCGTTGCATCATCATGGCTCGCATTCCAGTGCTCTGCCATTTGTCTTGCAGATCACAGATCTTGCAGATCCTACCAGTCCCCTCGCTTGCACGCGTTGCCCTTTGGAGCCGTGTCTGTGTGCCTTTGTCTGCCTCCTTTCCTCTGTCTGTTCTATCTGTCGTCCGTTAGTCTTTGGATCAGTCATGCTTAAATATTTCTGCCCTTTATCTACTTCTAATTTAGTTCTAAATACTATAGTTAATTGTTTATATAATTAATTGTTCATCGTTTTATATAATGTCCTGTATTTGTGGCCGTATTTCGCATCATCGTCTCCTTGGTTTCCATTACAATCACCTATCATTCCTCATAGTTGTGTATGTGCAGGAGCTGGATGGGAATATGTTTGTTGGGTTCCACCACTGCCGACTTTTCTAGTTTTAGTTATCTGAGCAGTGTGTTTGTTAATTGATGGACTTCTTTCTGAATGACATTTTGCATTGTTTTTTGTTAGCATAGATTTGCCTCCGATTAGTTTCTCATTTTTCTGCATTGATTAAGCTCGACTATCTAATAACTAAGCATCAATCAATGAGCAGGGTTCATTATTCTTGAACAATTTTTAAATATGTTGACGCTACTGTAGCAATAGAGCATGTTTATAATTGGGATAATAATAGACTAGCTCTTTCAGTTATGCAAAAATATTTAATATCCACAATGCAAGCAGGTAACCTATTAACAATTAGTGAATGAAACCTATAATCATGTACCAGTAGTCAAGGATATTCTTAAAAACAAACCTACCTAAGTCAGCATCGAATTATGTAAAAATTAATATTATACTTAATCTAAAAGACCTCCCTCATTGGCATGCTTGTGCAAACTGTCTTCAGCTTGGTCAACTTTAGCAACAGACCCCGTTGATGTATGGATTTCTTTGCTGCTTATTCTTGGTAGGATCTCCAACTGCAGTGGTTACTGACAAACATCTGCTTTACATGAAGAACCAAACCACAGTACACAGCCTCTTTCACATTCGAACAATAATAATTTTGGCACATTTATCTAAACATACACATTATTTCTGCCTTTATTAGGCGCCACTACCTAATGACTTAGCATCAATCGACGGCGCCGAGCAATTGTGAGTTAAGGACTTGCTCGAGGTCCCCTACACAGTAAACATCTCGAAGGAGACGCGAACCTGTACTCCCGTACCTATATTATTACA
The DNA here is from genome assembly GCA_964023275.1 of Norana najaformis. Lineage (NCBI taxonomy): Eukaryota > Metazoa > Annelida > Clitellata > Crassiclitellata > Hormogastridae > Norana > Norana najaformis. The sequence goes on from OZ029923.1 coordinate 22,309,462, forward strand.
AGCCAAGCTCTCTAGCCAACACACTACCATGCCCCACATATGTACTATATATAAATAAATAAATATATATCTAGATGCCGGCCATTATATTCTTAAACATGCATATCTACAATAAACCTAGTATCATACAATCTCTATAAACAAACAAGCTAATACATCTAATGTAGATAAATGCGAACATAAGGACAATCACTACAGGTGCTGAGCAACTGTAAATGAAAGACTTGCTCATGGTCCCTACACAGTAACTGTCTCGGGGAGGCTTGAATCTGCATCTCTTAAAGCAGTGCCATATAAATTTCTAACTACAATTCCCAAGTGTGATGCAGGTACAGGTATGACCCATGATATAGGCATGACCCATGATATAGGCATGACCCATGAGTTAAAATGGAGGCTACCTGACGCTGTTGATGCAATGCCGGCAGGTGCAGTGAAGTTGAACAACATGAAGATGGGTTAGCACTTGGATGATGACTCTTCATGTAATGTCAAACCAGTAAGTCCTTCATCCTGTATTTGGTTGACAAGGTGAGTACCAGTACAAGTAAACAAGAAGGTAAAAAAGTAAGTTCTGATGGTGTAAATTTTTTTATTATTTATTTAATGTAAATCCACGAATATTAACAAAGATGACATATGATCCACTTGTAAACTTCAAGCTTAGCTACGTATATTCAACAATTAGAAACAAGAATGTCAAAAGAAACACTTTAGCAGTCTGTACATTGGTTGTGGTTGTAGCTGCTTGACTTTTAGAAGCTGGAGCAAAGCTAGTAGTCTCACTGATGGATATTTCAGAATCAGATTTATCTTGGCTTAAGCTCAGATCTTGCCATTCATCTGGAAAATAAATTGTTTAGGCTCTGTACAACTGTACATACACCAGTAATTACATTCATAATCTCTTGTGTAAAAACCCAAAGATGGTTGTGTATCTGAAGCAGTTCACAACTTCCACAGCATATGAGGTTTTTAGAAAACAGGTACAATACAAGAAATCAAAATTAGGCTACGGTCTCTGCTGAAACATTCTCTGTCATGGCTGTTGTATGCTAGACCTTTACATGGTAAAACAGCGCTTGAGGCAAAATGACACATCGCACAAATCATTTTCAATCGTAATCGTAATCTCGAGATTTCTACAGCGCTCAACGAAAGCTAAGTCGCGGAAACCAGCTTATTCACAGGCGCTCAGTCAAAACAAAATCGATAGGCAAAAGGGTCAAGATCCAGGAGTCAGGCACTCAGACGGCTACGGTGGATGCTGTTTGAAACTGAAGCGAGAAGAGAGATAAGGGGAAGAGGAAGAATCAGGATAAGATTTCTGGAAAAGAAGTGTTTTCAGTCTTGAGTGAAAGACCTGCGCAGAAACTGAAAGAGGTGAAGTGTTGGTGAGTTCGTATGATTGACCAGACAACTGTCGCAATTCTGGCGGGAGTTTATTCCAAAGGGGTGGGGCAGCTATGGCTATGGAGCGATTTCCAAATTTTAAGGATGATGTGACGGGAGGGCGAAGAAGTGTTAGGACAGATGAGGAGCGGGTTGAACGAAGTGGTTGGATAGTAAATAATTGACGAAGATAGGAGGGTTGGGAGGATTGAAGTGTGTTGTAGGTGAGGGATAAGACTTTGTACTCTATTCGTTCTGGTATTTTAAGCCAGTGCAGTGATTTGAGAACAAGGGTGATGTGATGGTGTTTGGGGGTTTTGGTGACAGCACGTGCGAGAGCATTCTGGATAGCTTGTAGGCGATTTATCTGGGTTGTGTCAATATTGAGGAAAAGTGAATTGCAGTAGTCAAGTTTTGCATGGACTATGGATGTGGCAATGATAGATGCGGTTTTGAAGTCAAGCATAGGACGGATTCTGCGAAGATTGCGGATATGCATAAAGCAAGAGCGGGAAAGATGGGTGATAGGATCAGAAAAAGTAAGGTTCTGGTCGAAAATAACACCTAAATTACGGACAGAGGAGTTAGTATTAAAGGTGTGGGTGGAGGCAGAGTCCAGGCTGAGGGAGATAGAGGGGTCAGGAATTTTCTTGAGCTGGTCACGTAGGCCTATAAGTATGAATTCAGTTTTAGATGGGTTCAGGCATAAGAGATTAGATGTCATCCAAGAGGAGATTTGTTTAACCACACAAAGAAGATGATCTGTAGATTCATTGAAACAATTTGGAGAGAAAGAGATGAATGGTTGGGTGTCATCAGCATAGAGGTGATGGTCAACGGAGTATGCTTTAATGAGTGAATTGAGTGGGATAGTGTAGAGGATAAACAGAAGAGGTCCAAGAACGGAGCCTTGTGGAACTCCGCAAGTGAGAGGGCATGACTTAGAAGAGGCTTCCGAAGTTTTAACAGAGAAAGAGTGGGAGGAGAGATAAGACTGTATCCATAGGAGAGCAGTGTCAGCAAAACCAAACCAGGTTGAAAGTCGGTGGAGTAAGATATTGTGATCTATGGTGTCGAAGGCTGCAGAGATATCGAGGAGACAGAGGCAAGAAACCTGTTGATGAGAAATGGCAGAAACAAGCTTGTTGTAGAGAGATGTCAGCAGAGTTTTGGTTGAGTGGCGTTTAGTAAAACCAGACTGGTGTGGGTTAATGAGTGAGTTAGAAGCTAAATAGTTATTGATTCGAGAGAGGACAATCCGTTCAGCTAATTTGGAGATGAAAGTCAGGTTAGAAACAGGCCAGTAGTTTGAAAGAATTTCCTTGTCGAGAGATGATTTCTTGAGAAGAGGGGTAACAAGAGAGTGTTTGAATAGGAGGGGGAAATTACCCGTAGATAAGGAGAGATTAACTATTTTGGTAATGATTGGGACAAGGACAGCTGCACAGTCTTTCAGTAAGGAGGTGGGTATAGGGTCAAGTTCGCACTGTTTGTTTGGAAGTGATTTTAACAGGTGTAATATTTCAGAATCTGAAGTGGGTTGAAAGACAGATAATGAGGATCGAGGTGGGGAGGGTGGGGAGTCATGAGTGGGGGAGGGAGCATCATCAGGTTGGTTATTGGTGGCTTTGGGGAGGAGAGATTGAAGAGAGAGACGGAGGGTACTAATTTTGTTCGAAAAGAAAGAACAGAACGAGTCGGCTATTGAAGAAGACGGAAGAGAATTTGGAAGTGGGCTAGATGAGTTCCGATGGAGGAGTTGGTTAATGGTTTTCCAGAGAAGGCGAGGGCTAGAGGATCAAGAACGAACTAGTGAGGAGTAAAATCTCTGTTTAGCTGCAGTAAGAAGGCGATGGTATTTATTTGTGGCAGATTTAAGGGCAGAGAGAAGTTGAGGATCCCTGGTGCGTTTGTAGGCACGCTCAAGGCGTCGGCGGAAAGATTTTAAGGCCTGGAGATAGGAATTGAACCAAGGATTGTTAGAGTGAGAACGGGATTTGGGATTTTGGGATTTGGATAGGAGCATGCTTGTCAAGGATAGTGGAAAGAGTGGTGTTATAGGAAGAGAGAAGGTCATTCAGGGAGGAGGGTGGATTTAAAACGAGGTCAGAACAGGAAATATCTTGTATGAAGGCTTCAATATTTATTGAACTGATGCGACGAAAAGAATGAAAGACAGGATCAGGACGTGGTGTCGGAAGAATGTTAAGATATGTAAAGATGGGGTAATGATCAGATGGCATGTCAAAAGAGAAAGATATATCAGGTGATAGAGTGGAGAATGATGATGTGATAATAAGGTCAAGTGTGTGATTGTGAATGTGGGTGGGGAATTTGACATGTTGAACCAGATTAGTTGAGGACAATAGGGTGAGGAATTCAGAAGCAAATGTGTCAGAGGGGTTATCGACATGTATATTGAAGTCACCTGTAATCAGAAATTCATGAGATGTAGTGGTGGCAGTAGAGAGGAGAGTGGTAAATTCTTTCAAGAAGACCGATGGAGGACTTGAATATGAAGAGGATGGAGGCGATATACATTAAAGATAGTCAGATTTGTGTGAGGAAGTTTAAGCGTAACTGATGCACAATCAAAAGAGTGGAAACAGTAACCAGGCGAGTCTAAAACTGTGGCAGGTTCTCGGGTGAGAAAGGCAATACAGTTGGATTTTTATGAGAAGGGCTAGATGGTTTGCAAGGACGAGGTGTACTGTAAAGATGGTAGCCAGGAGGAATACAGTCTTCATATTGAGCAAGAGTGGTGTTTAAATTAAACCAGGTTTCAGATAAGGCAAATATGTCAGGCGGGTGAGAAGAGAGGGCTATATCACTGATTTCTTGGGAATGTGCAGGATGTAGTAATGATCGAGTATTTAGCGTGCAAAGTAAGAAGCTGCTGTTGTCAGTATTTTGAGCATTGTCGAGGATGCTGAAGGAAGAAATTCTGGAAGGAGGATAGGTAGGAGGTGAGGGAGGAGGACATGAATAAAAATCCAGAGGGCCAGGATTTGGGTGGATGTCCCCGGAAAGCAGGATTAGTTTGTTGAAGATGGTATGGCGGGTGAGGTGCTGTGGTGGTCGCCTGAGAGATGAAGTTAGGAAGAACGATAAAGGAATGGAACACATACGTCCATACTGCATAGTCGTTGTGCCAAATTGGGTGCAGTAAGAATGTTTGGCTGTAGGAACAATGTAGGGCAAGCGGGTGTGGAAGGGTTGGCAACTAATATGGAAGGCGATCATGAAACGTAGACCGAAAATAAGAAGAATGATTGAACTGTACATTATGTGATCTAAGATGACGTGGCAGTTTGATGAAGCTAAAATGGCGGAAGGTAAAGACGCAGGCGAACGAGTGCAAAAAGGACAAAAATTAGGCGAATCTAAAGTTGATTAAATGTTGAAACAAATAGGAACGAACTCACCAAAGACAGAGCATAAATCCGGTAAGAAAGAAAAATAAAAAAATTCAGAAAAGACGTCGAAAAGTTAGAAAATATAGAATTGAGAAATAAAGCGCAGACGCCGCGACGCTGGTTCCCTTCTACCGTTCAATGTCTGCATGTAGCGAATGATTAGTATGTAGTAAGTGTAACCTGCATGAATCGGATCTATTACATTTGGTAAACAGGAAATTTAGGTAGTGCCACTTACGGAAAACTTCTTAGCAAGTATCATATGAAAACAAGATCAGTTCTTGTATCATTTAAAAACATTAAAGTTCTGTGTGTTGATGAAATATCTGAGAAATGACTCTCCACAACTGATAACCTCGCACACATAAGGTGTAAGATACAATGTGGCTTCAAAAGAAAACCACTGCAGATAATAAAACTCCCTCACATTTAAGCCAATCTCAGATTCAAAGTTCATAAATGATAATAAGTATAATACCTTTAATAATAAAATACTCTCAGCAATTCTCAGCTGTTCAAGTAGCCTTCTCTGCTGACAAAACTGTAGCTTAACAGATGTTGAGACAATCAAAATTATGTGATTTCATGCCCTATATTTATATAGCACATTTTAATTTTACAACATCAGAAGCAAGGAAACATGGTATACAGTGATAGTTTTATATTGAAAATAATTTTAGTTCTAGTTCTTATTCCGTTCTTATTTGTATTTAATTCTTATTTCCAGTTCTTCACAGAATAAGTTTTGTTATTCAGTTCTTATGTAACTAATACATTATATGAGCTTTTAACGTATTAGGAGCTCTTGTCACCTTGGTGATAAAGCAGTTCATACTGAGAATTCTTCCTAAGTCTGCCCAATTAATACGACAGACATTCTGGACGAGTGCAGAGGTTACAGCCTTTCTGAAGATCTGTGGCCTTGATCCTACCTCAGCTACCAACTACTGTATGCGTGATAATAATATTAGAACATATTATAATATAATTATAATATAATCTCGTAATTATTATAATTCTATTGTATTATAATAGAATAAATATTCTATTAAAATATAATTTAATATATAAAATAATTTAATATATTTAATGCATATGTCTATTGCATGTATTTATTTACTTATTAAGAGCATTTATAACGTGTGCAGTATCAGCAAATCTGAATCTGAGGTGCGGATGCATGTTTGCTTGGAAGCCAAGATAGAGTTGTGCAAAATCAGTAAAATAGTGAGTCTTGATAAGTGATCTATCCTGAACCTTGGTTCTAGCAACAAGCCAGTGTCATAAGAACGCAACAGTCTAAGAGGGCGACATGGTGTTAGCAAAATATAAGATATGATGGAAGGTTGGTGTTCTGGACTTTAGTAAAGGTCAAGCATGCAATCTGAAATTTAACAAGCCACTCAACAAGAAGCCAGTGAAGCTCATGAGGTGATCTATTGCATTCTATGATGATGAAGACGACGAAAAAGAAGAAGACGACGAAGAAGACAAAGATGAAGAAGACGAAGCAACAATAGAAAGAGAGTCCTGAACCTTTCAGATTAAGAGAGGATGTAACACTGCATTTGCATAATCTAATCGGTAACCAACAAGTGCACATGCCACTATTTTACCCATGTCATCAGTCAGAGAATGCCTGATGTGACAAAATGCCCTAATGTGGTAGAATCAAGACCTGCAAATCGAAGATAAATGTGAAGTCACAGAGAGCAAGTTATCAATGGTGACAGTTTTAATTTTTAAAAAGACAGTTTTAATTTTGTCTAATAATAGGATTTTGGTACCTGCAAGGTCTGTGGATGTGAAGAGAAAAACTGCATACACTGATGAGTTGTAAAAAGAACTGGCTCTGACTTTCAGGGTTGATTGCAAGATCAGTAAAGCAGAACCAAATGTGGAGAAAGGACAGAGTTCGATTCAGTTTTACCAGAGGGATCTGAGGCAGAGAGAGTGACGTAAAGTTGAGTATTGTCAGCATATTCCAGGACCATTGTATTATGCATGCATGCAATTTGACAAATCAGCTAAATAAAGATTGGAAAAAAAGAGAGGCCCAAGGACAGAACCCTGAGCGACAGGCAATAGGATCAGAGTGAGATGCATTTATTGCCACTTGATGAGAGCGATCACTAGGATAAGAAGATATCCAGAGAAGAGCAAAACCATCAATTCCAAAAGATGCAGACTCAAGACAGCAAAATATCAATGAATTAATCGGGTGAGATCCTTCACCACTGCTGCTCAGCTGAATGGGCGCCACGCCATTTAATGGGAGGTAAGGTACAGAACTCATTGGCAGTATGTCAAACATCAGGAAACAGTTGTCCTGTCTAACCCACTCTTATGCTTTGATATTGCAGCCTTTAAATTAGGACTGTTAGCAGCAAAAAAGCTCGTTCCATGTAGATGGCCTTACCATATTCAACCCCAGTGCATACGAATGCATGCATCAGGGTAGACGCAGCTTTGGCAGAGACCCAGTGGAAAGTAGTGTGAATCTGATGCATATAATACAAGCATTTTCGACACACTGTCTTCAGAGGTTCAGAGGTCAGTTCCTGGTCCAAGGTCACACCCTGGTCAAGCACAGAAAGAGGCATTTGGAAAATGAAGCCACAAGTTATGTAAGTCTATCTTTTGCAGCTGATAACACTTACCTAGCCAGTCCAGTGGAGTTTTGCTGGGATTCAGCCAGAGGCGGTTGAATTTCAGAAAGCTATATACATTTTGATGTACCTGTTGTTCAAGTGAGCTGTTGTGAGGAAGTGCGGCACCATCATAGCCCCAAAGGCAGCAGAGCAAAACACTGACCTGACTGACTTGAGACTAGAAAATGAAGTTCTCTGATGCATGCCAGGGTGATGACTACAAGCAAGGCCCATACCATCAACAGGATCTTGAACACTATTTGTACCCCAACAGGAAGCCAGTGCAGTGTTTCTTGCATAAATTCCGTTATATGTAACTTATTTCACATGTTGGCCTCAACTCGGGTAGCACAGTTGAGGATGGACTGGAATTGGTGCAACGAACAATATTGGCAGACGTGTAAGAATGGAATTTTAGTAATAAAAGCACCTTTTTAACAATGAGGGCACTGCTGCACTAAACAACAGATTGCACCATATTAATTAAACAATCAAGCTTGCTGAGTAGATAAGTTGTTACATGCCACTCAGTATCTATGGCTATCGATGAAAATGTGCACATAATTGGCCACCAAAAGCATACAGTTTACTCATCACAGCATCCCCATGTAAACATATGTCCAAACTAAAGAAAACATTTGTCCAAACTAAAGAAATTAACTCAAAAATAAGAAAATGTTTCTTCGAACAAAGTATAAAATTGCAGAACTAAAGATACCGGTAATTACAATAATCAGTAGGCTTACCACAGAGACAAGTGGTTGTGTTGCTTGGATTTATACAATTATTGTCTAGTGTAAGACAAGGTGGAGAAGAGCCTAAAATTTTAAAAGATTTCACTTATGAAAATTATTAGTGCAATTACCACACAGTCTATCAAATAAATCACAATCTGTTGCTAGCATGAAACAAAAAACCAAGCAGACTCATCTGGGACACTATATTTTTCATAATGTCAGAGGTCAAACAACATGGGCAATCGAGTGCTACAGTCCACTTGTAACTTTATAATAGCTTACTTATATGTAAATATGTTTTATAAGCTGAGACTGCAACAGAAGTCTGTTGAGAGGAAGGATGTCACGTTAATTGAGGCATGTATAGGCCTAATGTTTTGCCATAGTTTGTTTATTAATATTTTAAATTCTTTTCAAATTTCATCAGCTGCACAGACATCATTTGCATATAGATGGGCTTGTCATTCTTTTAGAACTATATAACATCAGTTAGCATAGTGAGAAGTGCTTTTTATGGTAATTAAAAGGCATTATAGAAATGCTCTGATGCATTCATACATACATTCTCCGGGCATTGCCACGGCAGTTTTTTAAAGGAGAACTAACTCTATGAAATCTTTTCAAGATATAAGTTCGTAACTTCACGGGAGTAACTATTCTTCAGTACAAACAGCTTCACCCCCACCGTCCTTCCCTACCACAACTGCCAACCTCTCGTGCTGGGAAACCCTTCAACCGGATGTCCTTCGTCGACTTATACTGGACTCTCCCTCGAAGTCATGTGAACTTGACCTACTTCCTCCATTTCTAATTAAGGAATTTGTTGATGACTTTCTTCCTTTTCTACATTTATTATGTAATTCGTCAATGAGTCAGGGTTCCATTCCAGCGTCACATAAAAGGGCAGTTGTCTTTCCCTCCCTCAAGCGCCAAGGTCTGGACCCTAACTCTCCTTCTAACTATCATCCTATTTCTAACCTTTCCTTCCTCTCGAAGCTCCTTGAAAGATGTATCTCTCTTCAACTGGTTGAATACCTTGAATCTAATTCTCTCATGCCTCCCCTTCAATCTGGTTTTAGGAAATTCCATTCGACAGAATCACTCATCACCCGCCTTCTAGCTGACATCTTTCATGCCTTTGACCATGGCCATGTCACTCTTCTGGCTCTCTATGACGTTAGTGCTGCCTTCGACACTGTTGATCATTCCATTCTTCTAGAACGACTGTCTAAATCCTTTGGCCTTACTGACTCTGCTCTTCTTTGGTTTCGCTCATTTCTTTCTGATCGCTCCCTTTCTGTTATTTTTGGGCCCACTCGCTCTGCCTGGACTCACATTCCCTATGGTCTTCCACAGGGTTCGGTACTTGCACCTCTTCTATATATCCTGTACACTGCTGACCTGGCCAGTATACTTCTTCCTTTGGGTGTTTCGTCTCACCAATATGCTGATGACACTCAATCCTTTACTCATGGCCCGGCTGCTTCAGCCACTCTGATGGTTGAGCGGATCCTTGAGGCCACCTCTGTTCTAGATCTCTGGATGTCTTCTAACCGCCTCTGTCTTAATCCTGATAAGACTCAATATATCTGGCTAGGTGGCCGTGTCCAGCTTGGCAAAATTGACTTTAGTTCCCTTTCCTCTAATTTCCCTCATATCCACTTCTCTTCCTCAGTCCGTGACCTCGGAATCACCCTGGATCAAACTCTTTCTCTGACTGACCATGTAAATAATATCTCCCGCTCTTGCCTTTACCACCTACGACAACTCCGCTCTATTCGTCACTCGCTTCCTCTTCATGCGATCACTACCTTGGTCCATGCCCTGATTTGCACTAGGATTGACTTTGGCAATGCTGCCTATATTGGACTTTCTGCAATTAACACCTCCAAGCTTCAGTCTATACTTAATGCTGCTGCACGCCTTATCGGTGGTCTTCCAAAGTCTGCCCATATATCTACTTTTATTCGTGATTCACTTCATTGGCTTCCTGTCAGTCAACGGATCCAGTTTAAGATTCTTATCCTTATGTGCAACTGCCTTCTAGGCTCTGCTCCGTCCTACTTAACTTCTTTTTGTATTCCGGTTTCCTCGTTGCCTGCCCATGCCTCCCTTTGCTCAGCTACCCGTGGTCTTTTGGTAGTCCCTCGCGTCCGCACTACAACTGCCCAGTCCAGGAGCTTTGCCTTTGTTGGCCCTTCCAGCTGGAACTGCCTTCCTCTTGACCTGCGGCTTCAGTTACTTATTCTTCAGAACAAAAAACAGCTTTACATCAATTTCAAACAAAAGCACAGCCAAACTAGCAAACAGTTCCAGTATAAAGGACTCAGCATGACAAAGCTACCATGCTGCATTGTGGAAGTAGGGATGGAGGGACAACTGGAACACCCTGTGCTGCACAGCAAGGAGGTTGACAGCCAGGGACAAGTGACACTGAAATATTTAGCTCCTATACGATAGGATGGAACATAACCAGCCAGGCAGATCTTAAACTGTCTGCACCTTCACATGGGCAACCAGTGCAGCTCGTCCCATGTAGGTGGCATTACCCAGTACCTGTCAACACAATCTTCTCAACAATCTTCGATAAGAAAGAGAAGTTGGTGACTGTTAGTGTCATTTGCATTTAAGTGAAGGTTACATGATCACCACTTTTTGTGGAGCGGGAAGGAACCTCTCAGACTGATGTTAAACAACAAAATAAGATATGGCAAAATATTGGGTGCACATTTGTGAATTTAAATGTGAAGAATGACTAATTAGCACGTTAAATTCATAAACATCAAATTTAATGCCTGCACATACAATCTGCACCTTGCATGCTTTTCTAGCACAAAGCAGCCTAACTATAATTACCTAATTATCAAAACATAGGATACTCACGGCAGAGCTTGTCTTCACAGATTTTGTATCCTTGAGGGCAAGCAGTACAAGGGGCACCAGCTTCATATAGTTTCAGCATCTCTCCTACCAAGACTTTTCCCTTTTGTGCATATTTGACTCTCCTACCCCTATGTCAGAAACAAATCGATTAATTAACTCCTTTTACTGATCATCCCTATTTACAACTTTTAATGTATCACATACCTGTTTCAGAACTGGTAATTGATATATAGCCAATTGATATACAGTCAATGTCGCTTAAATGCATAGCCTCAGGACTGCCTTGAGCCTACGCATTTAACCGACTTATGCATGTAAAAGAAGTCCACATGTTCTGTGCTAAATTGGCTAAATGTACTGGTACATGTCCTTATAACAGAGATGGACACTACATACTATAATGCCTTCAGAAACAATTCAGTTAAAGTAAATCTATGTGCTAAATTAGAAGTGCAAGCGCCAAATAAACTGTACATGTAGTCCAACTTCTTATGACAGCGGGAAGAAATGTTTATGATACGGTTTGCACACTCTGGAATGTTGACCGGTAACAATGTTATCTCACCTGCTGTTACAGACCACAGTGCAGCTAAGACAGACCACTGGACAGCCAGAGTCGTTTGCTGTCCATGGGTGAACTGGGGATGGCAAGATCAACTGTTGGCGCCATGTATTACGGGTAAGGGATCACACTGCATAGGCGGCCAGATTGTTCTAAGCTGCCCATGCAATTAAGCAGCATTGATATACACAGAGCAATGCATTACGGGCCTGTAGCCGCTATACACATAACCGAATTATGCACACATGTGATATGCACATATCCAGAGTTGTCTTCCATTGAAATACCCCATATTAAAACGGGATCAGCTAGCTTCTGTGCACATAACCGAATTATGCACTTATCTGTTTTGCACTTAAGTGGCGTCGACTGTACTCTAAGTATACTTAAATTACAAATTTGAGATCACATCATCACATAACATATGTTGTTAATGGGAGCAAGCAAAAAAACCACCTTACTAAAAAAAAGTTGTTCCAATTATGGTAAAAACACATGGTGCAAAATACCTGTTCATTTGTAAAATGTTTATGGTGGCCCTCTGGGTTCCAGTGCATGGAGTTTATCATAAAATATAGGAATATTGTAAAACTGGGGTCAATCACTTTGAAAAATTTACTTATTTATTCTGCAGGTGGCACTATGCCAGAATATAATATCTATTACCTTTCTAAGTTTTAATAATAAATACAGTAGATGTCCAGTAACACACATTCCATTAATATGCTAACGTAGTTAACACACGGCAACTCCATGCCTCCCAATGATACCAAATTAACAGATGGAAGTTATTAATGCACAGTACATAGACTGGCACAACACATTAGCTGATTCTGCATAGCAAACAGCAGTAAATGTTCAAGCAGCCATGTACTGTATAGACATTTCCTTCTCCTGTTTTCTGATTGCCAAATATTGATGAGCTGTATCACATGTATTCGTGCTGTCATGCTATCACTATTTCACATGCAAGTACCATATATAATCTTGGGTATAGTGCACACTCATATATAATGCACACCCCGAGTTGCAAATTTATGCTAATGTAAAAAATCTTAGTACCTAGGTATAATGCACAGGTGAAGTTCCGTGTGCCGATGTAATGTAAATGCAAAGATGGAAGCGTTAAATAGGCGCTATAAAACTATGATCGTACTTACTTACTTGCAGCATGACCACTCTAGTACATATTTACATCTATGGAATAAAACAAGCAACATCCAGTTACATGGTTTTATTTTCTTTTCTTCCTCAAAAATAACTATGCACTAGGACTTAAACTGAAATATTTTTAAAGTCTGTATAATAAAATTAAACTACTTCTTCTTCTGGCTGGAATTAGTCCCTCCTAGGGGAGGGGTCAGCCACATGAATCCTCCTTTTCCATTTGTTTCTATCTCCAGTATTTTTTTTCTTCAGTCTGAGAAGCTTTAGGTCTTGTTGAATCATGTCTCTGCATCTCTTCTTTTGTCTTCCCCGACTGCAACGTCCATAAACCTCTGCTGTCATAATTCTTTTATTGCAAATTTTCCTCTTCTCTCCTCATCACATGACCATACCATCTCAACCTGGTTTCTCGTACCTTGTCAGATATACATGCCACTCAGAATTTCTATCTGATATACTCATTCCTTTTCTTGTCTTTCAGTGAGATTCCAAGTATCCATCGCAGCATTCTCATTTCCGTTCTCTCCAGCAGCTTCTCCTCCTCTTTCGTCAATGTCCAGGCTTCTGCTCCATATATCATCACTGATCTTATCATTGTTTTGTACACCTTTCCTTTGAGTTGAACCAGCATTTTGACATCGCATAATACACTCGATAGGTCTTTCCATTTTTGCCACGCTGCCTTGATCCTGTTCTTAACATCATGTTTGCATTCTCCTGTAGCATTCATTATCGACCCAAGGTATTTAAAGGTTTCTGCTAGTTTCAGTGCATTTCCTGCAATGTCCTTGACCACAAGTGTCTCATTCATTTTAGAGCATACCATGGTCTCTGTTTTATTGACATTTATTTTAAGACCCTTGCTCTCCAGTGCTCTCGGCCAATCAGTGAAACGCCCTTGTGTCTTTGTCGCTGCATCGTCTGGCACTATGAGGTTATCAGCATACAACATGTCCTATGATACTTCTCTTCTCACATTTTCTGATTTGGCGTCCATTACTATGATGAACAGCAGAGGACTCAGGCAGGATCCCTGATGTACACTCACTCGAATCTCAAATTTTACTGTGTTTCCTATATTGCTCCTCACTGAAGTCATTTAAAATGATGTATAGCCATTCGAGGCCATCATGTCCAAGTGCTTTAAACATTTTGGCGGTCATTCCAGATGGTCCCGGTGCTTTGTTGTTTTTCATCTTTTCAATTGCTATCTCGATCTCTTTGCGAGTAATTTCATTTTCTGGTCCTGCCACAGGACTAACCTGCCACAGGACTAAATTTACTGTCTGGAAGTAAAATAAATTAAACCAATAAGGTAACTCAGCCGATGTAAACTTTTTCTGTTGTCTTTAGTTAGTGCAATAGCGGTCTTTGCCTAAAACATCTAAGACCCTTATATACAATGCGCACCCCGACTTTGAGCAGATTTTACTCAAAAAACCGTGCGCATTATACCTGAGATTATATGGTATTATCATGACTAATGCCTGTTGTACTTGGATTAGTCCATCTCTACTCAAGGAGATAACATCTTCCAGATAAATGGTCACGACTCATGCCTACAGACCAATCTATACCATCAAAAGGCAAGGAGATACTCTGCAGCAGCATCAACCATCTGTGAGAAAGGGGTTCTACAACCAATTCAGTGCTGTCTGTCACAGATCGATCTGATGGCTTAGGCATGTTTGGATGCTGCTTCTTCTACCACTTATGAAGGACCGCACTAAATAATGGTGTTATCCAGCACTGCAGACACCATCACCCATCATCATTCTATGTCTCTGACACTGCTTGATCCAGAAACTCTGAACATGACTCATCTGTCAACTCTAGTTGGGAAACTGGTGGTAGGGCTCAGCATGCGTGTGCAGTACAGTAACACACAGGCCAAAATGCATACCCAGTCGCATCTTGCAATTTTAGTTTTAAGCTCATCCCTCCCAGCCCACATATGCCTTTCACCATCCACCACCATCCCCATAATCTTTGTCCCCATTCCCTCACCATCCCCATGTGACAGATTTTCATCCCTGCAATGTTCTCTCAACTCCGCCTCAAACTACCTTCAACTCTGCCTCAGACTACCTTCACAGGAAGTCTGAGCCTGTCCCACGCCAGGATAAAAGAGGAGGGTTCAGCGGTGGGCTTGCAACCCACCCAGGTAAAACAAAACAACCTTAGCAACAGAAACAACGTGACAGATTCATTTATCAGAGTGCAGCATGAGTGGAGATGAAGGAGTGGGGAGGCTGCACAATGTTGTGCGAGATGGTGGGCCACCAAACTCCGATTTGAAACTTAGGCAAAAGAAAGTGTCTGCAACAAGACAACCAAAAACAGGCAGAAGACTAAAACAGATTATTTCTGCAACCTGAAACCTAGAATTCACTCTGAAATTGGCAATGCGACGGTAAAGCTCCTCAACCATAGCAAACATGTCCCTTTCCCTGTCACAACCCCTCGCTATGCCACTGCCTATGCCTACAAACAGGCATACACACAGGCATACACACACAAACAGACAAGCATGCAGATAGGCATACAGACAGGCGGAAAACATGCCTTAACTTATATCTTGATGCCTGTAAACCTCAATTCATATACATAAACAAAAACTGCACCCAATTTTATGGTTGAGAAAAAGGAGATAACAGCCAAATTCCTCCAATAAAATACACAAATTGCTTGTGTACATATAATTAATAAATATATAATAGCTTGCATAATTAGTAGATACTTGTCTAGGCAGTTAACATAGTGCCATTATTTAAGGGTTTTACAAAAAGTGCTACCTACGTTGGCCAAAATGGTGCTAAAGTCATCAAGAACAAAAAATTCATGAGTAAGCAAACAGTTCTCAGATAACTAAAAAAGTCACCACTGGCGAGCTCCAGCACACACACAAACGCACGCACGTGCACACACACAGCCCAACCAACGGAGAGTTGATGTTTAACATCGTGTTCAAAGTCCCTGAACTCTTGTAGGTAAGATATGCGCATAACAACAACAGCAACAAAACAACAATAATAAAAATAAAATTATAAATAATAAAATAATAATATTATATATGAAGCATTTATATGTAGCTTAAATATAGACTGTCTCATGCAGACAGTCAGCTTCAGCAGCCTCTCAGAACTAAAAACCCTTCAAAGTGCCAGCCAGAGTCCATTTGTTTTCTTGCAAGACAATCAGCAGATATTGTATAGGAGGTGTAAGTCACCTTCGAGAGATGTCAGCGTATTCAGGGATGCAGATGTGGCATCAGACCACCATCTTCTGGTTGCAAAAATAAAGATAAAACTAAAGAAACTACAAAAAAGAGGATAATGCTTATAACAACCGATAGCCTGAAGGAAGAGCTGATACAAAAACAATTAGTTGGAATTTGCCTACGTTGGTCCCACTTCCTGGCATTGTCTCCCTCAAGAATTGTGACTTGAGCTTCTTCCTCTCCCCCTCTCAGTGTTCAGCTGGCACCTGAAGACTGTACTGTTCAACAGTGATTTTACTTTTTCGGATCGGAAGCACATCTGTTGAGTTTATCCTCTAAGAGGCGCTTTATAAATCTCATATTACAATTACAATTAAAGAACAAGTTTACTATCTTGGAGAATTGTGAGGATATAGATGACCCAAACACTGATACAGAATGGGAGAGATGGAGCAACACAGTCATAAAAACCGATGAAAAGATTCTAGTTTTCAAAAGAAGATGCAAAAAGGAATTGTGGATCTCGACAGAAACAAGGCAGGCAATAGATGAAAGGAAACTTCTTAAGCAGAAAATGGAGCAGACAAGAACTAGTGGAGTAGGCCAACAAGAACTGACTAAAACATACAGAGAAAAGGTTAAGGAAGTTAAGAGCAGATGTAGATTGTAGACATGACAAAAATAAGTACATCGTAGAGAGAAGAGAAGAAGAGGAGGAAGAAGAGGAGATTCGAAAACTTTCTTTTGTAAAGCAAAGGAAGCACAGGAATACAGAACCTCCCGATGAAAGAGATCGATGGACAGATGACAAGAACGCAAGAGGAACAGATGAGATGCTGGGAAGAACATTTTGAGAATCTCCTAAACTGTTCGGAACCAATAACACAACTTGGAGGTTTGGACTGGGAAGAGGAAGTTGAGGAGTGGGAAATAGATTTAGAAGACATTAATGAAGAAGAGATACGGAGGGCAATCAAGAGTCTGAAAAATGGAAACGCTGCACGAATTGACGGAATAAGAGCTGAAATGATTAAATATGTGGATGAAATGATAATAAAAGAGCTGACAAAGATCTGCAACAATATGGACAATAGGCAGAGTACCGAGAGCATGGAGAGACAGCATCATCATTCTGATCCACAAAAAGGGAGATTTGAGTGAATGCTCAAATTGAAAAGGCAATTCCTGGAAAGATCATGGCCACAGTGATGCTGAATTATATGAGGGTTGCTGTAGACAAAAAACAGCAGTGGCTCGGGAAGTGTTTAAAAGTTGTGTGAGCCAACCTCAGCCAAGTACAGACCAAATGTGGGTAAAATTAATTTGTGCTGTAATATCAGAGTATATCACTGTATTATTTTCTATAGTGCTAATGTTTGTTCAGTGGCATAGGTATCTCCGTTGCCCAAAGTAGTTATGTGACAGTGTGAGCATGCCCCTGCCTTGGCGTCACAAAGGTAAAACTTGTGTGAGCATTGGCGCCTTTGGCGCCATGGCTCCCGGGCCCCTGAAAAGCAGAGACAAGAACAGGTGGAGTTTAAACCAGGGTGATCCTGCTGTCAGTAAATTTTCACATTTACACAGATAATTGAGAAGAAGACAGAAAAGTATCCCTCATGGTGAGGTCCTCGATCGTTGGGTTAGCGCGGGATTATATCAACGAGCTCATCAAGCCAGTTGCTGATCAACCTGGTCGACAGAGACTACAATCGGCGACACATGGTCAACTCATTGTACCTCGTTCTCGTACTTCTGCTCAGGCAGGCCGTGCCTTCTCCACTGTGGGGCCATCCCTCTGGAACACTCTTCCACCAGACATCTGATCCCTTGCCTGTTCAACAGTTCAAGAAACATTTTCTGCCCATCTCAAGACGTTCCTATTTAGAGACCGTCAGGTAGCCGTGCTGCAGCGCCTTTGTGAGTTACCTAAAAGGCGCTTTACAAATTTAGTCATACATACATACATACATACATACATACATACATAATCGAGAAGACTTTAATGTGGGAGGTTCCTGTACTGATTAACTTCACTGATTTTAAAAAGGCCTTTTACAGTGTTCACAGAGAGTCACTGTGGAAGGTAATGAAGAGCTATAGAATTTCAACAAAGATAAGTGATGTAACCAAGAGCCTTTATGATGGCAGTTGATACACTGTGAGAAACAGAGGAGAGGTGGTTTCAGATTGCAACTGGTGTGTGTCAGGGATGTGTTTTGTCACCGATGATTTTTGCCCTGATTGTGGATTGGGCAATGTCGAGTGCGACGGAGTGCAGTTTGAGGACCAAGATTTGTATTTATGAGGCCATAGTATTATAGACTCTAATATACTGAATCATGGATTGGAGGGTGGCAAACAAGAAGAGAAGAAGAGACTGGAGGCAGCACATCAAAGATGGCTCAGAAGAATTCTGCACATTTCGTGGCATGATAAGATATCAAATAAAACTATAAAAGAATGGGACAAGAGCTATAGAAAATATCATCAGAAAAGACTGAAATAGAAGGGGACATGTAATTCATATGGACAAAGACAGGTGAGCCAGTTAAGCAGTGAACTGGATTGGTGAAGGGAAGTGGAGGAGGGGAACATCAAGCAAGAACTGGCCAGAGACCATCAGAGACGACCTTGGTGTTTGGAGAGGTCCTGGAGATGAGGCAGGAAGACTGGCGGTCGACAGGGATGAATGGAAAAGCTGCATTGCCCGATGTGCAGATCTGCACAGAAAGGACTAAGTACTAAGGAAGCAAAGTTCCTTCATCTTAGAGGAAAGAACAAACCAATGTTTAACATCATCACTGAAGGCATATTTTTTAAAATTTATTAAAATGTTAAATACTAAAAAGCTACACCTCAGTTGTTGGCCAAAATGGCCAGGATGGTGCATGCAACTGAACCTGATTTCTGATTCGATTTCATGGAATAGCTGAAGTAAATTATTTAATAAGTAAATAAATAAATATATTAACTTTGTTACCATTACCTCAGTATCAGTATAACTTCATTTTCCACTACTGTAGTATCACCGCCCTAAGCTTATCCATTCATCATCAAGATCCATGGGCAGAAAGCCCATAGGTGTCCAATGTATGTTATCATCTGTCTCCATACTCTGCCGTCCTGTTCCAGTATGCTACTTATCCATTACTATACTGATACCCCTCATCATTTTTCAAATTCTTCCCCATTTCCACAAAATTACCAGGATTACTGAAGAATTACTGTGAGAACCGTTAATATTTGACTGTCTAGTGCACAAGCCTGCTACTGACATTTACCGTTATCTGGGCATTCCTTGCTAAATGATGCATGTTTTGTTCTTAATGGCATTTAACCCTTTAACGACTGCAGAAATTTTGTCACCTACGACCGCACATTTTTGGCAAAAACGGCCAAAAAATAAAACAATTGAACTTGTGATATCTCTGTCAGTTTTTTACATGTAGACATAAAGTAAGCACATTCTTTAGTATTTTATCTCCTCTTTCCATTCATCTGTCAAGTTTTTTGAAAAAAGAAATTTTGGGGTACCCAAAGTTGCCCGAAAAGTGTACCCCCAAAAATTGCAACATTTTTATCATCAAGACAGTCTACAAAAGATTTTTTAATGATAACATAGATTAATTGAGCACAAAAATGTGCAAAAATTGTTGCCAGATATAACCAAACAGAAATTTTAAAAATATTTTCATAAATGAAAGAGATGTAAATTTTTTAGTATTTAAACCATTGTCGTAAAAACTGAAGAAAATTAAAGGAAAAGCCTAAAAGTAAAACAGATTGAACTTATGATATCTCTGTTTTTTGACATGTATTCATAAGGTAATTACCATTCTTTAGCATTTTATCTCCTCTTCTCATTCATCTGTCAAGTTTTTTGGGGAAAAATTTTTTTGGGTACCCAAAGTTGCCCCCAACTGCTACCCCAAACAATTTGTTATATCTTTATCTTCCAGACAGTCTACATAAAACTTTCAATGACAACATATGGTAATTGAGCATAAGAAATGTGCAGAAATTGTTGCCAGATAGAATTAAAAAGAAATTTTAAAAATATTTTCAAAACTGAGATAGAATTTTTTTAGTATTTAGACCGTTGTCGTAAAAACTGAAGAAAATTACAGGAAAAGCCTAAAAGCAAAACTAATTGAACTTGTGATATCTCTGTCAGTGTTTGACATATAGACATAAGGCAAACACCATTCTTTATCATTTTATCTTCTCTTCTCTTCCAATCTGTAATTCTATTTCTCAACACAACATTTTCTGGGTAACCGAAAACTGACCCACAATCGCCGCAGGCATATAGCGGATGCCATTGTCATCAAACACCATATCTATATGTGACTGGTTCACTTCGTATTGCCAACAGTCTCGTGTGATCCATCTGAAACATTTTATTGATCAGAAGAATTACAACTTTCGTTACTATACAACCATTCGTCGATCAATCGGCGAATTTCTTCCTCCGGTAAACAACGTTTTGCCATTTTGGGACATTTAAATATCCATTTTTAGCTACATGCTGGCCGATTTAAATGCCCATTTTGATTGGTTGTTTTTTATATTTTGAGGCGTTTTCCAGGGATTCCGCTAATGTAATATGGATTAAAATTATACCTATTTGCCTAAATGATGTAGAATTCTAAAATTATAAGGACTACAAATAAACAAGAGGTTACAATATGACTAGCCCCACCTACTACCATTTAGTACCGTGCGGTCAGCTGCCGTTACTACCATTTACTACCATGCGGTCGGTCACCTTGTGCTGTCAGCTCTTTGAGCTCTATCGACCGTCATGATCAAACTTCTCCATTTCTTTCTTTCCAATGTCGCGTCCCTTAGTTGTGCCAAGTTCATTCCAGTTGCTTCGTGTATCTTGTCCATCCATTTTTTCCTTGGTCTCCCTTGTTTTCTCTTGCCCTCTCCACAAGCCAGCATCATTTCTTTTTCCAGTCCATCTGATCTCATAACATGTCCAAAGAACCTCAGTTTTGATTTTAGCACTGTTTGTTGTAACGTCTCGTCTTGCTCAATTCCAATCGCCATGCGTACCCATTCATTAGTCCTTTTCTCCGTCCATGATGTTCTCAGCATCTTCCTCCATATCCACATTTCACATGCACTGATTTTTTTCTCTATTTTCTTGGTCATTGTCCACGTCTCACTGCCGTATGTTACTGTTGGTATAATCAAGGCCCTCACCAATCTTTTTTTCGTGTCTGTGCTCACATGTTTGTCTTTCCATATTTTTTCTAGTCCATTCATTGCGGCTTTTCCAATCGCCACCCTTCGGTTTATTTCCATATCGCACTTTCCTTCTCTTTCTACTACTGATCCCAAGAATGTAAAGCTTGTTACCGTCTCTAATTCCTCTCCATCCACTGTAAAACTGCCCTCCTCAGCTGTTGTCATGATCTTCGTTTTCTTTATATTGAAGTATAGTCCTGCTTTCTCGCTCTCTCTCTTCAGCCTTCTTATCAGTTCTACCAGATCTGTTTTTTTACCTGCTAATAGTGTTGTGTCATCTGCGTATCTCAGATTATTCAGTGTTCTTCCCGCTATCTTTACTCCCTCATTGCGTCCACAGCAGCTCTACGGCGTATGTCTGGAGGTGATATGTTGGAAAGAACCGGGAGCCAGGGTAGTTGGGTGGACCTCAGGCAGCCTGTGATACGTCGCATGGAACTGTGCAATTGAGAATCGATCATAGTCAATTGCACAGTTCCATGCGATGTATCAAAGGTCAACGCACACCCGGATTGGCCTGTTCACGCTGACATTTTCAACCACCCAGATGCGCGGCTGCAGTCTCGACACCCAATATGGCTCAATACCGAGCCCATGGACCCAATCGCAAAGTGGCGGGGAGACTGGCTGTCGGCGCCTGTGGTCAATCAGTCCCTAGTGGACGACCCAACTATCCGACAGCCAGGTTTCCACTGTCCACGTGAGACCTGGTCCCTACTAAATCGGTTCCGTACGGGTCAGGGTCCCTGTCGTGCTATATTGCATAGATGGGGTCTCGCCTCGTCGGCTAACTGCGAGTGTGGCCAGGTGCAGACAATGGACCATATAGTCGGCTCCTGCCCTATGACTAGGTTCGATGGCGGCCTACGGGCCCTGCACAGAGCCGAGGAGGATGCTATTGCATGGCTGAGGACTTCGGCGACTACAGCACTCGCGAAATAAATACTCCCTCATTTGCTCCATCCATTTCCGCCATCCTCATTATCCTTTCTGCATATAGGTTAAATAGGAATGGGGACAGAATGCATCCCTGCCTCACTCCTTTCTTTATTTTGATTCTTTCGGTATCTCCAAATTCAGTTCTTATTACCGCAATCTGTTCCTCGTACAATCCCTTAAGCAGTTGTATTAAGTGCCTTGGTATTCCCATTTCTATTAAGGTTTTCCACATCAACTCATGATCAATGCAATCGAATGCCTTACTATAGTCAATGAAGCATATGTATAATTTTTGTCCATACTCCTTTTGTCTCTCCATTATCCACCGCATGTTGGCAATATGATCACGAGTTCCGCGAGATTTCCTAAATCCTGCTTGATTATCTGGAAGCTCCCTCTCTATGATGACTAGCCCCACCTACTACCATTTAGTACCGTGCGGTCAGCTGCCGTTACTACCATTTACTACCATGCGGTCGGTTCTTTCATTATTCTCCTATCGGTTGGTATGAGTTAACATAATTTTGGCTAAAAAACTAATCAGCATTATGTAAATGTCCAATTACATTGACAATAGCTGACACAGCTGCTGAGTAAGAAGCAGCAGCCCAAACAGTAAAAATAAGTACATGTAAGTATTAATTATTTGAATTATTATTTCCACATTTATTAATTGCCACTATCTGATGACTAAGCATCAGCCACCGATGCTGAGCAATTGTGAGTGAAGGACTTGCTCAAGGCCACTCCACAGTAATCCTCTGGAACAATCTGGTTACAAAACATAACAGTCTACATGGTCACTGACCTGCACAAGCACAGGGAAAACACTGCAAATAATGATGCACATACTTCACAGCATACTTACGAAGGATAATAATCACAGACAATGTTATAAGCATCTTCCTGGACAATTTTACTGCCTGTATACTTTTGACAGTAGACAATTGCACATCCAATGTGGGTTACACCGGCACAAGCAACCTACAGTTTACAAACAAAATTCATAGTGCACCTTTTATGCCTACAAATAGTAATACCCCAAGTAACCAATGGCAATGATTAACAAAATTAATGAAGCCACCAAGAGCCACGATTAACTCCTAGTAACCAGTGCTCATATTGTACACTTCCCTGGGCTCCTGAGGTGTTCTCATCCAGCTATACATTGATGCTATCCAGACACATTTGCCCAGCCTGGTATCTGATGCTTTTATTGCAATGGGTACATATGTTGCAGACTATGATGGAACTTAGGGCTTGGATGTTGTCCAAATGTCTGCACCTCAGTGTATCTAAAATGCAGTTTGTATGGCTGGGTAAGACAGGAACTGAAGAATATAGACTCTTCGACCATAGCTAGTTACAAATAAATCCAAGAACTTCTACAGCAGCACTGAATATTATTATTATTATTTCTGCATTTATTAGGTGCCACTATCTAATGACTTAGCATCAATCGATGGCACCAAGCAAGTTAAGGACTTGCTCAAGATCCCTACACAGTAACCATCTCAGAGGAGGCTCGAACCTGTACTCTCCATGTTTCAAGCCAAGCGCCCTATCCAATATGCTACCGTGCCCTGTATATAATGCTCAAGGCAGCAGTCTATGGTCTCTACTAAGTAAAATCAGCATGCATACCAAATTCCAGGATATCTGTGGTCAACAGGCAAGAGGGAAATCCAAAAGACACAGAACAGCTTACAGAGTCTTGGAAAAGATAAGTTTTGGTTGAGATCCAAAGAGCAACACAGACTTTGCAGAGTGAACATTTGCCAGAAGAGGCGCCAGCAATGGGAAAGGCATGCCCACCAAAAGCAGCCCTGTCCATAGTATAGTTAGAGTATAGGCCTTTGGAAACAGCATGAGATGGAGACATCAAGGTAGGCTAAACTGTAGAACCTTATAAACAATTTGCCTGGAATTGAAACTTATTCTCTTTTCTAAGGGTAGCCAGTGCACTGATCTGAGGACTGTATGATCATGAATGAGACAGAGGCACCCAAGTGCGTTTGTTTGTTCAGAGTGGTTTAATGATCTGGACAGATGATATGGCCATTCTTGCTGAATTGCTGTTGCTGGAGGTCCTTGTTCTGTCCTTGGGGTAAAAGATCAGGAAGCACATAAAATTGGACTTGAAATCAGCTGGGCCAAGCAAATATCCAGATGACAGTGGGCCAACACTGATCCAGAAATGAAGACAGATTGACTGCAGGGATTAAGATATGACTGAAACCAGCTTAGGGCCAGACCTGATACTCCAAGTTGATGAAGCAAGATATTGGGGTAAACAGATTGAAAGCAGCAGACGGTCAAAAAGAGCAAGTGTAGTTGTCCACACAGCAGATATTATCACTGGGGACAGAGACAATTGAAGTTTGAGACTGGTTTTGAGTGAAAATAATGTCACCATCCAGAGATGGCTACTTTGACAAGGGATATGGAAGAAACTTGGTACCATGAACATCAAAACAGCTTCTGGGAAGGTGAGATGGAATTGCATCTAGAAGGCATTGTTTGTCAGAAGAAGAGTACATGTGTGCCTCGGCATGTGGTTTGCCGACTCGTTAGTTAGTATGTTTACCATCAGTTTTGTTCAGTTTCGGGTGTATTGAGTTTTCTCTTTGGATTATGTACATCATCTGCCCCACGTTGTCAACTCTGTTCACTTTTGCATCATCTGGAGTGAATTTTTCTGCTGTTTTAATCGAATTATTTTGGCAATGTTTATGTCTCGAGCCACTCCTTCGATCGCTCATTTTGTCTCCTCACTTCTACAGACTTGCGGGCTTGTAGTTGGCCGGCCCTGGTTGTTCCATGCTATGTATGCAAGATCCTCTTCAATCTATACCTATGGCTACCGGTTTGCGCTATGACTTTGCTGTGGTTTTCTCCTCTCCAGTCTTCCCCTTCGCCTTTTGACCCTCCTCGGTCCTCTATCTCCTGGACATCATCGTGGAGACGCGGCGACAGCGGCCTCAGGTTTAGCACTATCAAAGCTCGGTCACTAGGCAGTAAGTTCTCAAAAGTCGCCAACTCTTTCTCTCATTACGTCCTGGATTTCCTCGTTGTAACGGAATCCTGGCATTCCTCGGACGTTGCTGTTCGCTGTACTGCTCCTCTGGGCTACTGCTTCCTCGATGCTTCCCCCGGTCTGACCCTCTTGCTCAGAACCATGGAGGTACTGTCGTCGACTATCGAGATCACTTCTCCATTAAGACCATTCCTCTTCCTCTTGCTTCAAAGCCTTATGCCTCTTGTGCACTTCAATTCGCGGACCTGTCATCGTGGCTGCTCTCTATCGTCCAAGCTCTTCTTCTCTCACTTCCACCTAGTATGCCGAATTCTCCTCACTCCTGGAGACTTTTAACACTTTCAACTCCCAGTTCATCATCACCGATGATCTCAACATACATCTTGACAACTCCTATATTCCGGAGTCCATCCGCTTCAATGATCTTCTCTACCAGTTTGGCTTCACCCAACACGTTGTGGAAGCCACCCATGTGTTGGGTGGCTGGCTTGACGTTGTCATCACCGGTGATGACTGCAACATCTTGGACGTCACAGACGAGCTGCTGGCTTTGTCTGATCACAGTCTTCTTCTCTTCAAGATCCCCTTTCTCTCTTCCCAGCCGACTTATACACTTTGATCCGTTCGTGGCTGAAATAACCTGGATGGTGATCTTTTCTGTGCTGGCCTGGTCAACACCCTCCTGTGCGGTGACCTCTCACCCTTGGCCTCCTGTAACACAGCTGAGATTTTTGATCTCTACGGCTCCTCCATTTGCCTCTGCATTGATCGCCTCCTTCCACATTGCGGCTCATCGGAGGCCACTGGCCCTCTGGTCTGATCGGTCCTGTGGTAATTAGCATTGTAATGTCAAGCGACTCGAGTGAAGCTACCGTTGAACGCATGACCCAACTGACCATCTAGAATGGCTTTCTCACCTCCGCTCAATGAATCAGGAGTTCCGAGCCAGGATGGCCGCCTACTGGGAGTCGCTGACTGATCCGTGTCGACTGGCGTTTGCTCTCTGCTGTCCTTGGCCACTCCACTGCTTGGGGCCTTTTAGCTCAGCCTGTGTTCATGGCTGCAAACTACCTTAGCTACAAGCACGAGAAGATCGATTCTGTTAGTCAGTCTACTGAGGGCTCGCCTCCTCCCTTATTCCCTCCCACATCTTCCATGCTCCCTAGTTGGAGTCCTGTGTCTCTGGATGATGTCGGCCGGCTTCTCCTGGACACTTCAGCCAAGTCCTGTGAACTGGATACGCTTCCTCCATTCTTAATTAAGAAATTTATTGCTATCTTATTTCAAATTTCATTTATTGTGCAATACTTCTTTGGCTGAGGGGTCACTCCTGCCTTCCCACAAGTGTGCAGTAGTTTTTCTCTCTTTGAAGCGCCAGGGACTTGACCCTTGTGCCCCTCTAATTATTAATCCTATTTCTAACTTGTCCTTTCTTTCCAAGCTTCTTGAAAGCTTTTTGAAAGATTTGTCTCTTATCAGCTATCTCACTACCTCGACACAAACACATGACTCCACTTCAGTCTAGGTTCAGGAAATATCATTCGACCGAATCACTTATGACCCACCTTCTAGCTGACATATCTGGGGTTATTGATTGTAGGCAGGTCACCCTTCTGGCCCTTTACGATGTTAGGCACTGTTGATCACTCCATCCTACTGAATTTTTTTGAAGATATCCTTTGGCATCACTGGTTCTGCCCTCACCTGATTTTGGTCATTTTTCTCAGACCACCTTCAATCTGTTATCTTTGGGCCCACATCATCCCCTTGATGCTCTGTTTTGGCCCCTCTCCTTTATATTTTCTATACCTCTGATCTAGCTCGGACCCTCCTCCCACTGAGTGTTGCCGTCCTTCAGTATGCAGACGACACCCAGGCTCATGCCCATGGTCCAATGGAGGCGGCCCCTGCCCATGTCCTGAGGATTCTTGATGTCTCCTCTGTCCTTGTCTTATGGATGTCCTCCAATTGCCTCTGTTTGAACTGTAACAAGACCCAATTCATCTGGCTCAGTGGTCATGTGCAGCTCACCAAGATTGATCTTTCCTCTGTATGCCAAAGATTTCTGGATATCTCCTTTTTTACTACGGTCCGGGATCTCGGGGATGTATCAGATCAGAAGCTCACCCTATCTGCTCATGTTAACAGTATCTCTCGTTCCTATTTTTACCATCTTTCCCAGCTTTGTACCATTCCCTGTACTCTTTCCTTCCATGCTATCTCGACTCTGGTCCGTGCTCTCGTTTGCACCAGGGTAATGCCATCTTCACAGGCCAATTGCTAGCCAACACTAAGCTTCAATCTGTGCAGAACTCCGCAGCTCGTCTCATTGGGCGCATTCCCAGAAATGGCCACATCTCGTCCCATATTCAAGACACTCTTCACTGGCTTCCCATCCAGCAGCAGGTTCTTTTTAGGATTCTCACTCTTATGTGCAACTGTGTTGCTGGCTCTGCCACCCCCTTTATCTCACAGACTTCTGCACTTTGGTCTCCTCAATGCCGGCCTGTAGCTCCCTTCACTCGGCCACCCAGGAGCTCCTGTTTGTCCCTCACATGCAAACTGCAGTGGCCCAGTACAGAAGCCTTGTCTACGTTGGTTCCACCTGCTGGAACCGTCTCTCTCAAGAACTGCGACTTCAGCTCCTCTCCTTACCCCTCTCATGGTTTTGCAAGCGCCTGAAGAATGTACTGTTCATTAGTGATTTTACTTGTTTGGGTCAGGAGTGCCCCTGTTGAGTTTATCCTCTAAAGAGGCGCTTTATAAATTTTAAATTACAATTATAAAAAAAGAGAAACAAGTAATGGGATTTCATCCAGATTTGCAGAAGCAAGTGAAGCGAGAGCTAGTGGTCAGCAGTTAGGAGAAGAAAAGCCATTTGATAGTGGGACACCAGAGAATTTCATCCAAATATTGGACATCTTGTCACCAAAGAAGTAATGACAGCATCAGCCAGACTTGAGGAAGTCTCAGGTAGCACAGTGTGTGTTTCTGTGGAGGGCCTTTCAAAGAGACCTAGGGCAAGACGAGTTTTCTGATATCAGGCTGAGAGATAAGATTTGGCTTAGGAAACCAAATTATGAATGATTTTGTGTTATTCCTTGAAACGCATATTTTGTTCTTCTAGTATATGTGGTTCATGGCCAGCATCATCACCAGCAACATGAAGAGCCAATAGCCTGGCACTGAAACACATTTGTGGACAGACACCAAGAATGTGCACCATAGTCTGTACTGCACCACAGCCATACAAAGGAACAGTGGCTTTCCCAATTCGATGAGGATGTATAGCATAGCAACCCAGGCCTGTCCAAATCAGTTTAGTGCATTCCAAAGTCCCAAAGGCAAGCTGAAGACTGGAGGGCAGATAAATAGATGGCTCATTGGTGAGGGAGAGGTTAGTCACATTCACTGCTACCCTTCTGTCCCTCCATGCTGAAATAGCTGTCACATCCCCAGAAGGCATATTCAACCAAACTGGTCATTTTGAAAGCAGGTGTGCTGGTGGGTGCAATGTGACATTCTCATAAAGTGGTAAACCTTTGTTTGCTTTGATCTTTTTTAGCAGCCTTGCAGTAGCCTGCTCCCTATGAAGATGAGGTGGTATGACACTGCTTAGGACTGGCAACCATGGTAGTTGGGTTGGGTGCAATGTTCCTGAGATGATGTGCATGGATGCATGGAGGACTTCAACCAGCCTTACATGGGCTAAGCAGCACCATATTACCACTTCAGCGAATGTCTTGCTCACTTGGAGTCAGACAGAAAGCTCTCAGTTGGCTTGAATCTTACGTGATAGGGAGCATGCAACCTGTCCACTTGGCTCAGGAGGTGACGTCATCCAGGCTGGTCAACTGTGATGTTCCACTCCCCTTCGTATTGTACATGGCTGATGTGGAGAGAATTATACAAGCGCATGGTCTCCTTCACCACTGCTAAGCGGACAATACACAGCTTTACTTCTTCTGCAAACTGCTGAGCTGAAACAGAGAGTGCTACTGTGTATCAAGCACATTTCTGAGTAGATGGTGTCCAACCACCTCAGACTCAATCCATCAAAGTCTGAATTCCTATGGTGCACCACCCTCCGGCATTGCATTCTACTTGACGGCAGCACCTTCACCCTCAATGATGCTGAAGTTTGATCAACTGACACAACTTGCAACCTTGGAGTTCACTTTGACAGCTGTATGACCATGTCGGCCCATGTGAATCTTGTTCGAGGTTGCTTCTACCAATTGCATCGCATTAAATCCATCTGCAGATTCATTCCTACTTCAACTGCTGTCACTTTGGTCAACAGCTTCACAGTCTCCAGGGCTGACTACTGCAATAGCCTGCTGGTGGGTCTGCCGACTTGTCAGCTAAAGCGGTTACAGTCAGTGCTAAACTCTGCTGCCCACCTCATCCATGGCCGGACACCATCCAATCATGTCACTGATCTGCTGCATGACAACCTACACTGGCTGCACATCCCTCAGCGGATCATCTACAAACTGTGCCTAATTACATACAAGGCTCTTAATGGTCTTATTCCGGACTACATATCCAACTTCTGCATTCGACCAGCAGACATCCAGAACACATATTGGCTGCAGAACTCATCAAGGAATCAACTGCGTGTCCCGTGGTCTTTGACAAGGTTCGGCGAATTTTCACCGGACCCACTGTGTGGAGTAGTCTTCTTGACCATAAGACTAATACCTCATCCCATCGTTTTAAGATATCTTATGACTGTTGTTGAATTTTGAACTCATGTACAGCATCCTTTTCTTCTGCCTCGGCCGTGCTCCGGCACTATATAAATTGTCTCATCATCATCATCATCATCATCATCATTATCGGGGCACTGTATGCTGCTGTTGTTGAGTGAGTGCTGAAGTTCTTAATGTTTGGGCACTGGTACCCCAGCCAAGCCTTTGAGTTTGCTTAGCAGATTGTTTTGGGCACTGACCTTGACTGTAGTCTTTTCAAGTGGTGACAGTATGTACGTTATCTATCTAGAGTCAATGCCCAGATATGTGGTGGTCTTCTCATGGTTAAAGCACTGGTTGTTGAGTTTGATGTTTAATTTACATGTGCGACTGGATGATTCCTCGCTCAGCCGACAGACATATGGCATGTTAACAAATGCATTACTTACTGTGGAGATGAAGGACACTGGAAACAGCCTGGACATGCTTGGGCGATGTCTCAATTTTTTGCAATACCCTGCTCCCTATGAAGCTATGATCTGCTTTTCGCTGTTCAGAGTTTCCTCTAGTTCCATGAGTGACTCTAAGATCCGAGACATAAGTCATCAGCGTAGAGGTAGTCATGCATGACTGTGTCTGTGGGAGGTCGTTCAGGTATATGCTGAAGAGACTTGTATCAACATGAAAATTAAAGCTGCCTGTTATGATCAGGTCAGTCAAAGAAGAAACCAAAACACCCCAAAAAGCTTGAAATTCGCTGGAAAAATATTTTAGTGAAAGTGATGAAGGTCAATATAATTTTAAGTGTTTGTTGCCGGAGTTCAAAATAGCCTTCATAGCCTCAAAACATGCTGGTGGGGTTTTGGAAGGAGAGTTCAAGAAAAAGGCTGTTGGAATTTATACAGCTAATGCCCCTAGCATTCCCACTTGACCAAGGTTCATGTAGCAGGGACAATAAAGGTGAAGTTATATCCAAAACGAAGGATTGAATGTCATCAGGACATAGCTGTTTCATTAAGCGCCAGAATATCAAGTTGCTGCTCAATATGGTAATTTGTTAGAATGGGAGCTTTGCAATGGATATAGGCAATTGTAATATGACAGAATTTTTTAGGAGTGATGGACCACGGTTAAGTTCAATATCACCAGCAAGAAATACATGAAGAGGAAAGTACTGATCTTTCAGTGAGTTTGTTAACCAAGACTCTTTAACATGCTAGACATGCTCTCAGTCTTAGAAGAATATCAGCTTGGTATAGAACAGCAATATGGAAGAGGAAATACCACAGAAGGAAAGACAGTTTTGAAAAACACCTCTTCCCCTCAACTGCTTATGGTCTGATCTACTAGGACATTCAGATAAAATGCAGTAGCAAAAGGAAGGGCGGGAGAAGGGAGGGAGGGAGAATTTACATGAATTTTGTCGTTTTTAACAGTTAAATTATATGTTGATTTCAGTCTTTAAAATTTTATTTTCTGGCTAGTTTGTTCTTTTCCTTTGCTTCTGAGATAACTTTTAATTATTCATTTCTTCTTAGTGTTGATATGTGTGCCATTTGTGCATGGGCTGTTGGCTGACCTGCGCTTTCTGTGCTTCATGATTTGGATTGGTGCAGGAAGCCCCTCCACATTCTCTTAATTTTATGGTTTTTATGTCCACACTAACATGGCTGGCATACTTATAATTACCGTATTATCTCGGCTATAGTGCGCACTCGTGCATAATGCACACCCCAAGTTGCAAAATTTATTCTAATGTAAAAATCTTAGTACCTATGTATAATGTGCAGGTGAAGTTCCGCGTGCCCATGTAATAATTATCGTACTTACTTACTTGCAGTCTGACCGCTCTAGTACATATAATTATATCTATGGAGTAAAATAAACAACATCCGGTAGCATGGCTTTCTTTTCATTTATTTCTCAAACACAACTATGCACTCTGATTTAAATTATAAACATATTTTAAAATCATATGTTATAAATTAGCCTACCAAATGCAAGTTAAATAAATTAAACCAATAAAATATAAGGCATCTCAGCCGATGTAAACTTCGTCTGTTGCCTTTGGTTAGTGCAAAAGCGGTCTTTACACATGATCGGCGTTTACCTGAAACATCTAAGTACTTTGTTCCTATGTATAATGCGCATCCAGACTTTCACCAGACTTTTTCTGAAAAAACTGCGCACTATACCCTAGATTTTACGGTATCTGCGTTCAGGAGTCGTCCATTAACTGAGGAACTGTTCTCTTTCGGTCATGCCTTTTTTAACTTGCTGTACCTCTAATCGTCATGTTTTAACTTCTGTCACAGTGATAGCTAATGTAATCTCTGTCATTGCAATTATGGTTATGTTGCTTGCTTTCACACCGTGCATCGTTCCTATTCCTGCTTTTTACCAAATCTGGTGAAGAGGGTCTGTTACTCGTTTTTACACACACA
Organism: Norana najaformis; assembly: GCA_964023275.1. Lineage (NCBI taxonomy): Eukaryota > Metazoa > Annelida > Clitellata > Crassiclitellata > Hormogastridae > Norana > Norana najaformis. Next base: position 22,341,860 of record OZ029923.1, read on the forward strand.
TCACAGCGGTCTGGTCTATTTTGAACTTGGTTCAAGCCCATTCATTCATTTCCTGGTTCCTGGTGCAGTTTTTCAATTCAGTCATATGTGCTACCGTTGGTTATTGTTCTTTAGCATTTTTCTTGATGTATTAGAAAGGTTTGACATGAACCAGCTCATTACCTTTCCAACACACAACAAAGGTCATACCCTGGATGTTCTGATAACTCGTTCTGACGTGCAATCACTTTATTCTGTTACATATGTTGAGTCTTATCTTTCTTATCATGATGCCATCTTCTCAAAATCTGACTTCCCATTTATACTGCCTCCAAATTATAAAACTGCTAAATTTTGCCCTTGACATAAGATTTATTTAGATACACTAAAACATGATATCCTGCCATCTCTGTTATGTTTATCTCCAGCAGAGACAGCTAATGATTGCTAATGTAATTTCTGTCATTGTAATTATGGTTATGTTGCTTGCTTTCACAATGCGCATTGTTCCTATTCCTGCTTTTTACCAAATCTGGTGGAGAGGGTATGTTACTTGTTTTTACACATACATCAGTGCAGTTCCTATCTACTTTCACTGAACTCCTTAACTGGATTTACTGGTCTTCAAGTATAGCATATTTTATGACACTCACTAACTCTTTTCATAGAATACAAAAACCATAAACTGTACTAGAAACTTTTAACTTTTATGCCTTACTGATAATAGCAGCTCACTCAGTTTCAATCTGCATCATCTAGTATCATCTTATTATGCATAGTCCTGCAATTTGCAACCAATGAACATCTTGCACTTTGCAACTCATGTGGCAATTTGTTACTAGATTCTGCCTATAAAATATGGAAACAAACTCAACCGTGCTGCCTCCATCATTTGTTTGCCAGCCACTTTGTGTTAGTCAACTCAACATTCAGTGGGGATGCCAGCTTTGGGGCTAAATGTACACATCGGGGTCAAGTTGGGGTCAGGGGCCACACCCAGTGAAATTTAGGAAGACTCAAAGGCATGAAGCAAACGTAGGCAAACAGGTGTATGGCGTGCAACTTTTCCAACTTGGAGGTAAATAGTTTTGGGGTGCAAAAATGAGGTACGCTTATACCCACTGATAAAGTTTACAAAAGTCAAGCAGAGGAAATAAACAAGTGACCAATTACTTTGTGAACTTTAAGAATCACATGTAGGTCATAAACCTGATGTACAGGATGAATCTCTATATCCAGTACTGAAATAGGAATACTATGAAGAGAAGACAGATCTGGGAGGATCACACCACAAGACTTTAGCTTTGTCCTTATTAACACATGGCCAGTTTTGACCATGCAGAGACACATCTGAAGACCATTCAGCAGCTGAGTGAACTGGACAACGTCAGTACATTCTGCATACGCCTAACTGCCTATGTTAGTAACATGCAATGCATGTATGATGATGCAGTTATAGTACTTAACCTGAATGTAATGTCCACATTTTGCTTCAGAGGCACAAGATCCGTTTGCATAAGTGTAGTCCTTGCCTTCTTCAAACCAACCGAAAACAGCACTTTGAATACTATAACCACCTACAACAACAACTGAGCATCATGAAGAAATTGATTTGCTCTGCAACAGAGCTCTGGCAATGCTCCTGTAAAAAAACAGCCGAGGATTCTCACAATTTTGTTTGATAAAATTTCACGAAAGGGCACAATATCATAGCATAAGTCTGGGCTGTACAGTGCAAACCTTTTCTTAAGTGCCACATACTGGTGATGAGTTCTACATCTTACCAACTGTTACATTACAAAACTCACTGGACTCACTCCACTTAAGTCTTCGTAGCTTGACTACTCCAATTTCACCTGTGAAATCTAGTTCTACTATATTTTTCATCCTCAATGGTCATCTTGCTAATCTCTCCTCTTGTGAAGGTCACTTTCCATCTGCCTTAAAACTGTAATGCCTTGGCTGAGAATGCCACCTGTATAATAGTCTCTGGAATTGCTACCATTTGCTGCCTCTGTTAAGCCCTCAAGTCGACACCAGTTACTAAGCTATGGACTTACATTAATTTTGTCATCACACCAATGCCATTAATTACACAGGCCTGCATATTAATGGTTTCCAATTTTTTTCTTCACCGTTTTAGGTGTTTTCATTGGTATTCAGTTAGCTGAATTCAAACATGCACGGGTTTTTCCTCTATCACGTACGGTTTTTTCCACAAGTGAAGATAAACATCCAGGAAGACCTAGCAGAGTGGAAAACGCTTATTTACAAAGAACTTAAAAATTGTTACAATGAACTCAGCTGGATTTTTCATTCATTCATTTGTAAATGTTTGTCACAGGTGCCGAGAAGTCAGAAATCTTTATAATATCTTTTCTTCTTCCCTTCAAAGCTCCTTTTAGAACTGTTTCTCTTGTACACTGCTTGCGGTTCTTCCCTATGCAACATCCAGCAGTAGTCTGCTATCATGTTAACGTTCCACTGACCCTGATACCTCCGTTCCATTTCCTTTATGTCCTGGTGGAATCTCTCTCCTTGTTCTTCACTGACAGCACCTAGATTTTCTGGGAAATAGCTTAGATGGGAGTTCAAAAAGTGGAGCTTCAAGCTCATTGAGCAGCCCAAGGCTTTCAAGTTCTTCATCATGTTTCCTACGATGTTCTCGAAGTCACTGTCTCTATAGTTGCCAAGAAACTTCTTTACCACTTCTTTAAAGGATTGCCAAGCCGATCTCTCAATTTCTTTCATTTTGGTATCAAATATCTCGTCCCTCATGAGTTTTCGAATGTCAGGACCGACGAAAACCCCTTCTTTCAGCTTCGCTTCTGACAACCGTGGAAACTTGCTTGCAAGATACTTGAAAGTATCACCATCTTTTGGAAGGGCTTTCACAAACTGCTTCATGATGCCAAGTTTGATGTGAAGTGGAGGTAAGAGTACTTTTCTTGGCTCCACCAAAGATTCGAAGTGCACGTTCTGTTCTCCTACTTTTAGTGTCCTGCTTGGCCACACCTTCTCAGTCCAGTGCTTGGGTTTAGCACGGCTATCCCATTCGCAGAGGAAACAGGGGTACTTGGTGTAGCCGCCCTGTTGACCAAGGATCATAGAGATCACTTTAAGATCGCCACAGATGGTCCATTCGTATTGCTTGTAGTTCAGTTTGGTCAGGATGACGGCTAAATTGTCATACTTCTCTTTCAAATGAACGGAATGTCCAACCGGTATAGAGGCGTATTTGTTGCCATTGTGAAGAAGGACAGCTTTTAGACTTCTTTGTGATGAGTCAATGAAGAGTCTCCAATCGTGAGCCTCATGCTGAACTCTGAACATTTGCATCAGACCGGTAACATCGGAGCAGTAAACAAGTTCACCGTCTTGAGAAAAGGAAAAGTAAGGCACGTAGTCTTTCTCTCGGTTTCTAAACCAACTAAAAGAAGTTCCAGGAGTCAACAAGTTCTTCTCCTGGAGCCTAGAACCTAGCAACTGAGCGGAATCTTTTGAAAGAGCCAGATCTCGAATCAAGTCGTTCAATTGTGATTGTGAAAACAGTTCGGGCTCAATGCTGTCGTGTGGAAATTCCTCATCAGAATTGCCATCTGACTCACTCCCCGATGGCCCACTCACATCGCTTAGGCTTTCTGGAGGCAAAGGCAAAGATTCCAGGTTCGGGTAGCAGATTTTGTCTCTGTTTTTTAAGCTGTATCCCTGTATGTTGCACGAGCAAAAGTAACAGTCATCGCTGTGGTTTCGGGGCTCCCTCCATATCATAGGCACTCCGAAACGAAAAGATTTCACCTTACCCTTAGACCACATGCGCAGTCCTTCCACGCAACTGGAACAAACTCGATGTGGGGCCCATGCCTTGTCCTGGTCTCCAAGCCTTACACCGAAGTATGCAAAATACACTTTCTCAACAAAGTCCGTGACCTTCCGCTCTTGCTTTTTCACTAACAGTTCGCCACAGATATAACAAAACCTGTCAGGAGAATTAACACATCCTCTTGAAGCCATGACAGTCATAAATGTATACACCAGACTTAACCCTTTCACGTCGTTAATGTAAAAACCGGACTTAACCCTTTCAGGCCGAGGTTCAATTTCGCATTTATGAAAACATAACAAGAATTCGGGTGTCTTCATTACTACATTATAATAAAATATATTTTTCATTATGTGCATGTATTTGTAATTGTGTTTTCAATGTAAAATAGCATTTCTGCGGAAAAATTGAACTTTCCAACAAAAAATCCCAATTTGTGTCAAAACTGTATGTGTTAGAATTTTTACAATATTTTTCCAGAAATGACCGTGTAAAAATCTATAAGAAGCACCCATTAATTATCAACCTCTATTGTTCTAGCATAAGGAATGACTCTGAATTTTAAGAAATAGTTTATGTGAAGTTTTTAAAGAATAACAATCTTCTGAGGGCTTGTTTCTTGGGTTGCCATGAAAAGAGGTAAGGGCATCATATCATCATCGTCATCACCACCTCCACTATCACCATCTAATCTAATCTAATCTAAAGACTTCAATAGCACTGGTATCATAAAGCACAAGGCATCATCAATCAGTCACACCTCAGATTTGCATTTCCTTGTGAAAATCTTCAAAATAATAACAATAATAACAATTGTCACTTAAGTAAAACTGTAGTCAAAATCATAATTTGCTCGAGAAGTCTGGCCAAAATCTGACAGCTCAGGGAAACCAGAAGTCAGGCTTAGGTGGGTACGTATGTATGAAAACTTGTAATAGTGTGTCACAAGGGTGCTGTATGCACGATTATCAAATTAATCTAACAAGAAAATGACATGAAGATCTAAACAAGAAAAATTTGAAAATAGTTGCTGAAAAGAGTTAAATGTGATGGTGCATATTATGTGCAGCGGAAGGCTGTTCCAAGGGGAAAGTCCAAGCCATGAGAAGACATGATGGGATCAAGTTGATAAGTGGGATCAAGTTGATAAGTGGAAGTGCGGTTTCTGCATATCTTCATGGACAGCAGAAGGAAACATCACTGCCCGATTGACTCAAAACTAGAACACAGTTCTGAGATGCATGTCGGTGTGGTGCTGACCAATGTGGCTGGCCCCGGAAGGAGAATCTTCTCTCCACACTGAGGGGGCCAGTGAAGTGTGGCCCTCACATAATCCAATATACGAGAGAACTCGGGAGTTTGGCCAGTAGTTAGGCGGCAAAATTGAGGACGGAACGAAGCAGACAGATTCTTAACTTCAGCAGGTTGCTAGGATGGAATTACAGCAGTTAAAGCACCTCGGAATAAACAAATGTACGAGTGTCTGCAGCACTAACTGTTAGATTGTAATGCCAGTGTAATGAATGCAATATCTGGAAGTCTTTGTTAAGGTTCTGGCCAGACAGTTGTGAACCACTACATTTTGTTTGAATACAGATGTCTGAATGATCTAAATGACCTTAAAGAACTGGCAAAATTGCACAGAAATGGGCAGTGATGATTCGGATGGCACAATTGAGAATGGACTGAAACTTTCATAACCAGAATTTCAGTAGGCTTGCAAGGACAATGTTACAATAGTCCAGGCATTCTAGAATAATGGAGTCGACAAGAGTTGCAGTGCATCAAGGGGTTGATTTTGCCAAATGACTCTGATTTGAGACATTTGGTAAAAGCAGGATCTCCAGAGGAAACTGACCCGCTCTGCCATCCATAGCTGTTTGTCCAAGAGCAAACCAAGGTCCCAGACAACATGGGCTTTTCCAGGTTCAACATGACATCTAGGTCTGTGCTCCTGTCATCATTGCCTGCATTTCAGACATGTCAGATGGATCAAGTACAGTTGGACATCTTCAGCAGAACTGCAGAGATGATCTTGATGAGATCGGCTGAAAAACAATATGTAAACGCAAATTTCCGAAATTTCTCATCATGATCACCATGATCATCATCGTCAGTTCCTGATGCCAGCCTTTGGTGGCAATGGGTGCGAATAAATGATTTACATTTTCCCCAGTGATTTGTTAAGTCCAGTGCTTCTCTCACATTCAGTTAGAGAGACTCATTACAATAGCTTCTCTTATGTATAGTCCAAGTCATATTATGTCCTCCTTTATACACTGTCTATCAGCGCAGTTATGGTCTTCCTCTGTTTCTTTTTCCTGCAAATCTTGCACATAATGCAATGTGTGTGACTTGATCTGCTGGCATTCTTTTCACATGGCCACACCATCAGAGTCTCTGCTGAATGACTTTGTCCTTCAGAGTTGTTTGATGTCTAAGGACTGTCTTACACCATCAATTCTAATTTTCTGTAATCATTAAATTCCTGCAATTTTCCATAGCCAACTCATTTCTGCTGCGAGGATTCTTTTCTCATCTTGCTTTTGCATTGTCCACCATTCTGATCCACACAGGAAAATGGTCTGTGTCATTGTCTTATATACTCTTGTCTTGGTTATCTTTGTTATTTCCCTGTGTATCCATATCTTGACCATTCTTCCGAACTTTGCCTCCATGATAAAGGAATTGATTGACCTGTTCAATAGCTTTTCCTTGGATGCTGCTAATTACTGGTGTCTCTAGCTTTTTCAGTATGCATTGTTTTAGTATTCTCTGCAATAATCAGTAGGTCAAATCTTCTCCTGGTTTTGTCTGTCTGCACCACAATACCTTGTAGTTTTGTTCTGCTTCTACTGAAGAGACAAATGTTGTCAGCAAATTGAAGATTATTCACCAGACCTCTCCACTTAGTCTGATTCCTGCCTTGGTGTTGCTCAAGCTGAGTGTCATTAACTCTGCTTTCGTCTGGAAATAATCTGTGATTTTTTTCTCTACCTTAATTGCACTGCTGATTCCTGATATATCTCTTGTACAAGTTTGATAAGTTTCTCTAGTATTGCATCGCTCTCTGCGTTCCACCATTCCATATGCCGTCGACTGCATGCTTGTCTGACAAGCAAGCAGTCGACGGCATATGGAGTCTATGAAGTTGATGAAGATTTTCTGGTTGTGTTCAATGTTTTTTCAAGTATCTGTATCACTGTGAATAGCTGGTCAGCTGTGCCTTTTCCTGGCCTGAACCTTGCTTGTTCTTCTCCAAGTGCACTCTGAACATATTGTTTCCTTCTGCTTTGTATCATTTTGGTGAAGCTTTTCCTGGGATGCCCTGTACGCTAATGCCTCTATCTGACAGAGTCCTGACGTTCCAAATCCCGGTTCCTATGTCGTCAAGTCTGAATTCTGGTCTTTGAGTGTTATCCATTTTGGTGATACTGTGGTTGTTGCTATTTCTGTCATTGTCATTGTTGTTGTTGTTCTGGTAGCCAACTTATCACATCCGGTCCCAGTCCCTAGCCAGTTGCATGGACCTTCGTAACCTGGATGGCTTCCGATTAAGGCATCACTTTTCGTGTCTCTGACCATTTCAATCACTTTTTTCGCCTCATAATCATCTGGTGCTTGGAACATGTCTACCATGCAGAGGTTGGCAGGTTCCAAGATGGACAACTGTGCCTCAGATATGTATGTCATCTGGAAAACTGGAAAAATCTGTCAACTGGAAAAATCTTGGATTGGGTGAAGACAAGAGTGGCAAGAAGAGTCTCTGGAGTGGCAATGACTGTCAACTACGAACAACAATCGAATGTCTGTCTTGAGCCAAGGTGCTGCCTCAAGAGCGGTTTGGACACTGCCAACTGTGAGGCAGCTATGTGTCCTGGATGGTGGACCATGTCAACTGTCATCATTACTCATCTTCGATGCAACATAGTCCACGAACCAAGAACACAAGCACCTGAAGTCATTATTATTTGACAGTGGTCTCGCTGGTTCGGGTCAGGAGCGCCCCTGATGAGTTTATTCTTGAAGTGGCGCTTTATAAATGTCAGATTACAATTACAATTACAACACAATATCATGTGTCAACTCTGGATCCATTATTTGTCTTTATGTGCATGTGTGGAAGCCAACCATCTGTGATATCTTGAGTTATCTGAACTCTGCTTGCTAACTGACAAATTTTCTTTTTTAATGACATTTAGGGGGGGGGAATGGGGCAGGCAAGCGTCTCTGATAGCCTCTGCCGCTCAAATGCCCACCACGCCACCTTCACGAGGTCCCTCCTGTTACAACAGAGTGCGTGGTGGACGACCGAGCTATCGCCGGTATAAGCGAGCCCCATGGGCGAAGCAACCGAAGGACGGACAATGAAAGACATTGACGCAGGGAGATGGTGTCTCTTTAAAAACACCGGGAGGAAGGCAACGGGAAACCACCTCCCTATACATCCCGAGTCGAATGAAAAATGACGCCAAAACAGAGCAAAGCTAACGACGTGAACGACTCAACCCAGACGATGGGAAGAGTCGCGTTCGGCAGGGGAAGACAAGGCACCCAGGTCGTAAACAAGCGAAATCCTTCACAAATGATGCAACAAAGGCAAAGGAAGGGATAAAAATAGGGACATGGAACATAAGAACGATGATGAGACCGGGGAAACTAGCCAATGTGATAGGCGAGATGAGAAGGGCTGGCTTAGATATTTTGGGATTATCAGAGGTAAGATGGAAAGAAGGTGGAGAAATTATGAGTGATGGCATGAGAGTAATCTACGCTGGAGGAGAAAAGAGCCAGAATGGAGTAGCCATAGTACTATCAGAGGAAATCGCCAAGTGTGTGACAAGGGTAGAGAGACATGAAGACAGATTGCTTATGGTAACAATACGAGCACACCCAGTGGACATAACAATCATCCAAGTGTATATGCCTACATCAACCCATGAAGAGGAAGAAGTAGATCGCATATATGAATTGATAGAAGAGAGACTAGGAAAAACCAAAGGCAAAGATTATGTCATAATAATGGGAGACTGGAATGCGGTGGTTGGAGAGGGAAGACAGGAGAACATTGTAGGAAAATATGGATTAGGGAGCAGGAACGAGAGAGGCGAGAAACTGGTAGAGTTCTGCAGAGAACAAAAGCTCATAATAACAAACACGTGGTTCCAACAGGAGAAAAGGAGAAGATATACGTGGAAGGCACCAGGAGATAGGGAGAGATATCAGATAGACTACATCATGGTTAAGCACAGATATAGGAATAGCATAAAGCATGCAAGAACACTCCCGGGAGCTGATGCAGACACGGATCACAACCTACTGACAGTAAAAATACACCTACAGCACAAACTAATTATGAAGAAAAGAAATGGAAAGAGAAAATGGAACAAAGAAGAATTAAGGAAGAGAAAATATGAACTAGCAAGGAGAATAGAGGACCGATTAGAGGAGAAAGAAAAGGGAAAAGATACAGAAACAGAAACAACAACAGATGAAAGATGGAGAAGGCTCAAGGAGATAGTCATGGAGGAGGCGAAAGGGATGGTGGGATTCCAGAAGGGAGAGGAACCTCGCAAACCATGGATAACAACCGAAATGATAGAAAACATGAACGAAAGGCGGAAATGGAAACACCAGAGCACAGAAATAGCAAAGAAGGAATACAAAAGATTGAACAACAGATTAAGGAGAACGACGGATAAAGCAAAAGAAAAATGGTGGGAGGAACGCTGCAAGGAGCTCGAGACGCTCCAGCAACAAGGACGACACGATCTAGTATACGAGAAAATTAAACAACTAGGGAAGAGAAAGACTATGGGAAGTGGAAGCGCAATCAAAGATAAAGACGGCACCTTACTGGAGGACCCTGTTGAGATAAGAGAGAGGTGGAGAGAATATGTAGAGGAGCTATATAAAGAAAACAGTAGCCTAAAGAGCAATAAAGAAGACAAAGAGCGAGAACGGAACGAAGATGACAAGGAAACTGACAGAGAACTGGACGTATTGAGAGAGGAGGTCCTTATAACAATAAAGGACATGAAGAACAACAAAGCGGAGGGAATGGACAACATACCCATTGAAATGCTGAGGAACCTCGGCGACAAGGCAACGGATGAACTGGTAAAGCTGTGCCAGGAAATTTACAGAACGGGAATGTGGCCAGAGGATTTTCTACAGACGATAGTAATACCAATAAGGAAGAAACAGAATGCAGTGATATGTGAAGACCATCGCACAATAAGCCTGCTCACTCATGCATCCAAGATCATGATAAAAATTATAACAAAAAGACTACAGTCAAGGGCAGAGGCGGACGGATGTTTGGGAGATGACCAATTCGGCTTCAGAAAAGGAAGGGGAACGAGAGATGCAGTGGCAGCACTACGAATACTAACAGAAAGAAGCATCCAACACAACCAAGATGTATATATATGCTTTGTCGATTATGAAAAAGCTTTCGATAGAGTGGACTGGAAGAAGTTAATGAGAGCGCTAAAGCGAATGGGAGTGGATTGGAAGGACAGAAGGCTGATAGGCAACCTGTACATGGGACAGCGAGTCAGAATACGCATAGAGGGCGAATACTCGGAACCAGGAAGAATAGGGAGAGGGGTCAGGCAAGGATGCCCACTCTCACCAATACTGTTCAATATATACATAGAAGAAGTAATAAGAGAAACACTAGAGGAAATGACTGAGGGCGTGAAGGTAGGTGGAAAACTAATAAAGGCGCTGAGATTTGCGGATGACCAAGCTATGATGGCAAGCAGCCAAAGGGGATTACAAAAGATGATGGATCAGCTCGACAGAATATCGAGGGAATATGACATGAGGATCAACATCAAGAAGACAAAGGTGATGAAGATAGGGAGAGGAGAGGCGGAAACAGTTAGGATTACACTGAACGGGGATATAATAGAACAAGTAAAGAGCTTCTGTTATCTGGGAAGCACGATTACAGAGGACGCAAAATGCCACGTGGAGATAAAAAGGAGGATCGCAATGGGAAAGGATGCCTTCTACAAGAGAAGCGAGCTGTTAAGAGGAAGACTAAATAAGAATCTAAAGAAGAGACTGATCAAGACACTGATATGGAGTGTGGTCCTATACGGATCGGAGACATGGACAATGAGAAAGGAGGACATCAAAAGAATAGAAGCCTTTGAAATGTGGATCTGGAGAAGGATGGAGAAAATCAGCTGGACAGAAAAAAGGACAAATGAGGAGGTCCTACAGATGGTAGAGGAGAAAAGAAATATACTGGAGACAATAAGAAACCGGCAAAAGAAGTGGATGGGTCATGTTCTGCTTGCTAACTCACAAATTTTCTTTTCTTAATGATATTTAACATCAATTGTTCCAGCTAGCACAGACAGTGCCTCTTGATAATTTTTTGAACTGGTGCTATATAAATTTCTAGTAACATTCCAGTAATACACAAATTCAGTTAACACATGGCAATTCATCATACAAACTCACCATCACTTTGTTACTTTACCCTTTACAATCTCTGTGCAGGTCTTCCACTCAAAACTGAAAGCATTCCTCTTCTGCAGATCCTATCCCGATTCCTCTTCTACCCCTTGTCTATCCTGCAGATCCAATTCCAAACACCATCCACCTTAGTTGTCTGACTGCCTGCCTGCCTGACTCTTGGATCTCAACCTGGAACTAAAACCTTCTTGCCTATCGACTGTGTTTTGACTGAGTACCTATGAGTAAGTTGGTTCCCACGACTTAGCTTTTATTAGGCGCCGTAGAAATCTCAAATTTATGATTACGAATGTGTTATGCTTCCCACTGTTGTCAAATTAACAAGCAGAATTCATTAACTAGCAGTATATAGGTCTAGACTGGCACTGCACATTAGCTGACAGCAGTAAATGTTCATGCAATGATGTATCATGTATATGTTGTAGACTGAGTCTATGTATGTTCTTGCCATGTTTAGCAATTTCAATACAATTTACTGTTATATTAACTGTGTGGATTATTGATGTATCTACGTGTGTGTTAGAATAAGAGTTTGTGTTGACTAACGTGATTACTTACTTAAATGTTGGCCGGCTTTAGACGTTCTAATTAATAAAAATAGCAAGGCCAGCACATTAGCTGACGTAAATTCAAATCTATTAGATAAGGGGAATATAAGATGATTGTTTGGACTGATTTTACGGACAATCAATTTGGATGTTGATGGATTACTTTGATCGCAATTTGCCATAGTTTGTGAATCAATGTGGACGATATTTGAAACTGATGTTTTGATTGCCAACCAATCACGATTTTACGTGTGGGATTTTTGACCAATGGCGACGCTTTGCTATAGGAAGTCGTCAGCCAATGAGGGGACGCAGTAGACGCGACTTCTTATCTACTGTAAACAAATGAGCAGACGAAGACGAAGTGACTTTGAATTGCTTTATTCAATCATATATCATTGTCTAATATGGTTGTGGAAACAACGAGCTATTGTAACATTACAATTTCCTCAAGATATAACATGCTAATTTAAGTCAGACCTATATTTATCCTAGTTGGTGACCAAACCCCGATTAGTGTGTATATCTACTTACTTGCTAAGCAAGCTAGTAAGGACCATTTAGTAAGTAAGTGACTGTAACAACAGTCACCAATACCTAGACATGAGAGAGAAAGATAGAGGGGTTACATATATGTACTGTTAAGGTATTGCTATTTCACATGCAAGTATTTAAAAAACAGATATGCATAATTTATAATAGATATATAGTAATTATTAGAGCCTTAGGTAGCTCCTGATTAGTCCTAATATCATTATGGAACAGGGCAAGTGCTAAAGTTCCTTCTCCATGGAAGAAAAACCACCTGTGAAGTTCCTCAAAGATTATTTCAGATGGCTAAACAGCTAGACCAAACTATGGCTCTTTTTAAGAAATATAGATTCTGCAAATATAGATATAGATATAGATTTGGCAAAACGTATAGAGCAATTCTGCAAAACCAGATGCAGAAAAAGCAATATTCATATAGTTTGCTGAGAAGAGGCAAAAGGAAACACTGACAATTATTCAAAAGTATTACAAGATTTGTAAATTAAGTCATTTAGCAGAGGATGATGACTGAATGAAGCCAAAACTTAATGATGTCATACACAAGAAGGTGATAAAAGAACTACTGCATCACCATTAATGAGGTATCTGAGGCAGCGTTACATCACTGCAGGTTCTTGTTACATGATATACAATCACTGTTGCTTTTTAATCTAACTTGAAAATGTACTTGCAAAACAGTACTTCTAATGTCTTTATTAGCTTAAATTTAAACAGTACAAGCCCAGTAACATGCGTCCCAGTTACAGGTGCACTCGTTTAACATGCCATGCATCCCAAGGCTTAACATGCAGACTCATAGATGAAACTGATAACAAGTAGTACATGGACTAGCTTAGTAAATGGACAATGAAGATTTTATTTAAGTACAGTAATGCTTTACTTTTACTTCTATATTGATTAACACTGAGAATGACACAAATTATTATAGGTAATTATTATAGGGGAAATGTAAGAAAGCAGTTAACAAAGTAGAAGATACCATCATGAGTACAGAAACAGAACAGTTCACAAATGACACAATACTGTTGTAAGAGAATTATTCCATTTTCTTACCAATTCTTGCAGCAATGTTCTGTCCTATGGCAGTGTGACGATCTAACTGGTGACGAGTAAAGTTAAAGTTACCATGGTTAAAATTGCACTCAGTTGCCCAGTTCAAGGCAGCAAGCTCCAATTCTCTGTGATAAAGCTTAAAAGTAAATAAAACAAAGCACTCAACAATCTGTCCATCTGGCTCTGGCCATAGGAATTTCGGTTTGCACTTTGGCATGTGAATGTCTATCTCTGTTATGTTGATAGTTTAGATCTGTTCTATATGAGAGAGGCTCAATAAAATACTTTTTATCAGTTTCATAGTGTTGTGTTCTGGCCATCATCATCTGGCCATACTTTACTTACCCAGTTTTGGGAATTTGACAGCTGTTTACCAGACACAATGTTGCCTTCTGATACACCCCCACTTACGTGTACACACTGCTGCAGCCATGACCAGGTCTCATCATACCACGATGTGCATGAAAGCCTATCTTCAAGCTACGCCTTATGGCACAATGAAACTACCAACATGTGTTGAAGAGATATACAGAGCCTAGGCAATCCAAAGTAAAACACCCTCTGACCAAGAAAACCATCTTATCCTGCAGATTCCTGGTCTTTCTCTCTTGCCACTCCAATTCTAAACATCATCCACCACAGCCACCTGACTCTCTACCTCTCTGACCCTTGGATCTCAACCTGGAACCAAATCTGAACTGACTTGCCTATTGATGTTGTTTTGACTGAATGAATGCCTGTGGATAAGCTAGTTCCCACGAGTGAGTGTTCTTTGTGTGCTGCAAAAATCTCAACATTACAATTAATACAAGATTAAAGCTATGAACTAAGAAAGATCAGGTTTGCAACTGGGGCTGAATAGGACAAAGCCCTCATCTTAAGCCAGGGCAGTTAACAATACTGGAAAATTGAACTGCCAATGCCAACAGCAATACTTCATAATGAATGTATTGGCAATACCAATACCGATATTGTTTCTTAAAAGTATTGCAATACCAATATCAATACTTTTCAGCAGATAAGTTAATCTTATCATCCACAAAATACAAATACACATTTAAGTTAACATACAGTAATGAAGCATAATCTACATACCACACTTCACCTTAGTTACCATAGTGCACCCTAACATTTCTCCAGCCATAAGAAAATACTGTTGTTTAAAATGCAAGCTGATTAGACAAGTTCACAACAGTAAAAGATTTCACCAAATCTGAGCTGATTCCAGCAAGCTCTCTAATTACAAGTCCATCTCAACTTTGAACTTTGTACCAAATATTCTTGAACAGGTAGTTCTGAAGTATATGCAAAGTCACCTATCTTCAAGCTCACTAATATACCTCTTTCAGTAAGCATATTCAGTTTATTCTCCATTGCTCTTGTAATACTCCATGACTCGCATCCATAGATTAGTACTGGGATCACGCATGTGTTGAGGATTTTTAGCTTTATCGCCAGTTTTATATCATGTCGTTTGAAGACCTTTTGTAACCTGTTAAAGGTTGACCCTGCAAGCGCTATTCTCCTTTTGATTTCTGTCTCTGATCCTCCCCCTGCTTTCATTTCACTTCCCAGATAGACAAACTTATTTATTACCTCAATTTCCTGTCCCCTAAGCTTAACTATTGGCCCGTTGTATTCCTTTTTTGTTATTGGCATTATTTTAGTTTTGTTATAGTTAATTTTCAGTCCAAGTTTTCCACTTTCCTCTGCTAGTGCCTCCAACAACTCCATTATTCTTGTTAGGCATTCTGCAATCATACATGCATCATCTGCATATTCGACATCCTCTGTATTTCTTGGTTGAGATTGTGCTCCCAAATTATGAGTTCTTTCCAGACGTCTCATGATATAGTCCAATACCATATTAAACAAGATTGGTGACAAGATGCATCCCTGTCGGAAACCTGTTTCTATCTTGAACCATTCTGTTTCGTCTCCTTCTAATCGAATGCATGCCATTATTGTGCCATATAGTTTTCTTATGAGTCTGATTAATTTGGCGTGAATGCCATATTTCTCCAAGATCTTCCATGCTCCTGATCTCCAGACTGAGTCGTAGGCCTGGGCAAAGTCAATGAAGCACATAACTGTTTCTTTATTGTATTCAATTCTTTTTTCGATGATTTGTCGGATTACAAAGATCTGATCTGAGCATCCTCTCCCTTTTCGAAATCCACTTTGATTTTCCCGTAGGATGCCATCCACTCTATCTGCCATTCTATTCAGGATGATTCTGGTGAAAACTTTGCCTGGTACACTTAATAGGCTGATTCCCCTGGAGTTGCCACATTCTTGTCTGTCTCCTTTTTTATATACTGGGATAATGACTGCTTTTCTCCAGTCCATAGGGATTTCCTCTGCTCTCCATACAGATGTTATCACTCGATGCAGCCATTTTACTGTATATGTACCCGTATTCTGCAACATTTCTGCCGTTATCTTACATACTCCTGGGGCCTTGCCTTTTTTCATTTGGTTAACTGCCCTTTCTACTTCTTCTAGGGATACATCTTCTTCCTCATAATCATCCTCCTCCTCATTTAATAACTCGACCTGTTCTATCTCGTTTATTATTTTCTCTATTTCTTTGGGCTCTTCTCTATTCAGTAACTCCTCAAAATGTTCTTTCCAACGCTCCATTATCTTCTTTTTTTCAGTGATTATTTCCCCATTTGTTGTCCTTACTGGCTCTATGTTTATTAGTTTGTTATTAATTTCCCCGCTTAGTTTTTTAACGTTGGCAAACAGTTTTTTGCTGTGTCCCCTCTTGTATGCCTCTTCCATCTCTTGTGCCATATCCTCTAACATATTGTTCCTGTCTTTACTTAGATTTTTCTTTAATCGTTTTCTCAGTTCACTCAGCTGCCCACCCTTCTCACTCTTCTCTCTCTTCGTGTTGGACAGCATCTCACCCTTTGTTTTCGTAACCATTCCCATTATATTCTCAGTCTCTTGTGATATCCATTTCCTTGCTTCATTTTTTCTGTGTCCTAGTTCTTCTGTCGCCACTTGATTAATTGTGTTTCTAAAGTTTTCCCACTCTATTTCTGCCTCATGACCGTCATCAATTAGGTTAGTTAGTGCTTCATATTTGTTCTTTATCTTAATTTGGAATTGGTTACGTATTGCTTCTTCCTTCAGTTTCTCTGTGTCATAACGTATTGTTTTTGGTGGTCTTTTCCCATGCAGCTTGATCTTGATTTCTGACACCACCAAGTGATGGTCTGAGTTGATGTCTGCTGATCTATATACTCTAGTGTTGGTTATTGATGTCAGCCATTCCTCTCTTGTAATAATGTAATCTATCAGGTTCTCGGTCTTTCCGTCCGGCGAGCTCCATGTTGTCTTCCTGCTTGGTTTTTGTATGAAATGTGTGTTGGATATACAGAGATTATTATTGCTACACATTTCTAAGAGCCTGTATCCGTTATCATTCTCGTCTGAGTCCACTCCGTGTCTTCCGAGGGTCTTGCCCCACACGTCGAAACTGTTTCCCACCTTGGCATTAAAATCTCCCATCAGTAGGATTACATCATGTCTGGGTGTCTTGTCCAGGGTCTGTTGTAGTTCCGTATAGAATTTTTCTTTATCCTCTGTCTCACAACCCTCCGTTGGTGCATAAGCTTCAATCACAGTTAAATCAGCATGTTTGCACTTTAATCTCAGTTTGATAATCCTTTCATTTATGAAGCTCACGTCTGAAACAGATTTTGTCATCTTTGATTCTAATGCTATAGCAACTCCGTGTTCATGTTTACCTCCGACCTCTGTGCCACTAAACCATATTGTATATCCATTTGCAGACATTCTTCCCCTGCCAGTCCAGTGTGTCTTGCTAACTCCACATATCTTAATTCTTAACCTCGTTAGTTCTCTTGCTAGAGTGAAAGCCTTTCCTGTTCCATACAGTGTCCGGACATTCCAGTGTCCCACCCTTGTCCTGCTCTTTGCAGAGATGTCATTTGTCTTCGTTATTTTTTGGTTATCTAGAATTTTATACTGAATCTTGCCTCTTCGCGAACTTGTATTACAAGAGCAATGGAGAATAAACTGAATGCAGCAGAAAACAAATGGCTCAGAAGAATACTAAGAGTTAGCTATAAGGAACATGTAACGAATGAAAGTATTAGACAACGAACACAACAACCATTGATAAGCAATATGATCAAGAAAAGAAGAATGAAGTGGGCAGGACATGTCCTGAGGATGGGGGAGAATCGTAATCCAAAGAAAATCTTTAAATACAAACCGGACGGAAAGAGAGCAGTGGGAAGACCGAAGAGAAGATGGATAGATTGCCTTGAAGAGGATCTGAAAGGTGCCGGAGTTACTATCTATGGGAAAACGGAGGGCAGACGGAGAATGACCCTTGAGGAGATGGCCGGGAAACGAGATATGTGGAGGGGTGTCATAGAGAAATCAACGACTGGATCCAGTCCAGAGATGATTACATGACATGACATGAGTAAGCATATCATAAGTTTCACGCAATGGACTCTGCACTTCTTGCTGTCCTTAATGACGTCATGTGCTCTAAGGACATGGATGAGGTGACAGCACTCGTTCTACTTGACTTGTCTGCTGCTTTTGATGCTGTGGAACTTCGCTTCATTTGCATTGCCTCCAACACTGGTTTGGGTTTTCTGGCCTAGCACTGAAATGGTTTGCTACATATCTCATAGGCCAGCAGAGAAAGAAGTGAAAAAACTTGAGTCTCGGGGCCGAGATCATGTCAGAAAAGGAACACAAGAACCTGTCAGCAAAGGAAGTGTGAAAAAGAACTTGGTAATATATTGTAATTGTAAGAGTGTGCTTGCCACAATAATCTCTGAGAAGAAAAGATTTCAGAGACAAGAGATGAAGTGGCTTTGGCTGTCGAGATAAGCTTACGGGAACAATCTGAAATTGGCGCATAAATATGAGATGATAATAAGGTAAATGGAGCATTGCCAACACCTTTCAAGCTGGATGTGCAGCCTTCGGGCAGCAGCAAACTCTGAGTTTTACCAAAGCTGGCAAGGGCATGGTAAAACCTTCTTAGACTTAACGGGATGTGCCATGCCTATCCAAGATTTCATATAGAGTTGAATTTAGTTGGATGGTAAACTCGGTAGCTGTTTGTGCTGGAGATGATCACAGAGGCGAGGTAAGGGTGTAAGCTTTGAAGGTTCAAACACTGAGCAATCTCAAATGGTATTAACTCATGAAACAGTAAGTGGCAGGTAACATATGATGGAAAAACCTTAACAGTAATGACAAGGTAATCAAATATGCCTCAGAAGATATAATTTTAATAGCAGAACAGCAGGACTAGGTTATATGGAGATCAATCTCATGACACTTATCTCTCACGAGTTGAGAAAAAGATGCGTTGTATTAGGTCAGAGCCAGAGAAGAGATCCAGAAACTTTTACAAAGCACTGTCCAGATAATCTATGTTGAAGTTCCCTGTAATTACAAGCTCAGGAATAGAAGAAACAAGAGATTCAAGTAGCAAATGGAATTTTGGGGAAAAGTCAGAAAGTGAAAGAGATGGAGGAAACATTAATGAAGGTGAGGAGCCGATTTCCAGAGTCCTAGGTAGCAATAAGGTTTACAAATGACTTTGGGGTTAGAATAGGTAAAGGAAAGCTTTAATGTTTAAGGAGCAATTTGTCAAGGAAAACAACTCTGCCACCAAAGTCCATCTTGCCAGGGTTCATATAGGAGGGAAAAGGACGGAGGAGTGATGTCCAAAATGTAGGAAGGTGTGTCAGTCCGTGAGGAGCCAAGTTTCAGTGAAAGCATGAATATCTATTGGATTATCCGAGATGTAATTTTGAAGAGAAGAAGCCCTATTTCAGGTAGAATCGATATTAAGAGGACAGAAAGTGACAGTTTCAAGACAGCAAGAACTAGGGTTTAGTTCAGTGTCATCAAAAGGAAGCAGCAAATGGTAAACTAGCAACAAGAAACTCAGATAATTTTTACGTAGATTTGGACAAATAGGAGAAAGTGAAGGTACAGACTGAGTTAGACGAAACACGTAGGTAGTTTAAACATGGCTGCTTGGATAAGGTAAAAAGAGTAGATGTCAGAGTGAAATAAAGTTAAGGAGTTTGTTCCAACAACAACATGAGATGAGAGATGATGGCTAGGGAGATTAAGCATGCATGTGTCACAGTAAAGAGAAATGAGGGACAATAATAATAATAACCCTAAAATTTTTATAGCACCACTGTATGAATGCTCAGTCAATGGTTGCCGCTAAGCAAAGTTGTAGTGCATACCAAATTTCAGGTTAAAAGCCAAGAGCTAACCCGAGAAGACACTGAGGAAATGAGTCCAAGAAAAGATGGGTATTTTATTGAGATCTAAAGGCCAACACACTTTGCAAAGTGTTTACTGCAAGAAAATTCCAGAGTCTCAGGCCACCCACAGAAAACACAACACCCACTAAGAGCTGTCTTGTCCAAGGTAGAGTCAGAGTGAGACAATCAGAGGACCATGTCAAGTAACTACAAGTTATGGTAGTCAGCATTAGGCTAAGACAGTGAGGTTGGCTGAAGTGAAGAACCTTACAGACAATTATCCCGTTCTTGAAAATAATTCTGCTTTCTATGGATAGCCAGTACAACGATTCTGCCTGGATATACAGTATACCTTGCTACTTCAGAGTTTTAGTGATGCCGAGGTGCTTTGGAACCTTTGAAGCTTCATCACGTTCTCTTTTGAAATGTCAATAAAAAGTGAATCAAAATATTCAAGACAGCTAGAGGCCACATAATTTGCCTGAAGAACTAAGCAGAAAAGGGAATGTGGTGCCTAATCTTTTGGATGTCACGAATATGGTAGCGGGAAAGAGAATTTGCAGGTGTGTTAGCTTGAACATATGTAGCAACGATAGCCTGTGGCTCTGATGAGGAGCATTAACAGGCCAATCCAAAATGCACAAGATATGGAATTTCTGTTCTAAAGAAGCTAAGTTAATAAATCTTCAGCTTAAGAACTGACTTACAAGTGCAGCCCAATAAAGGGTGCCAGGTCTGTGTTAGTTGCAGACCTGTCAGGTTTTAGATAAAGAAAAGGAAGGAGAGGTTTGCTGTATGTAATGGAATTGCAGAATAAACAACCCACTTGTGGTAACCAAATAAGCTGTAGATGAACAGAACAGGTTGCTCCACTTATCTGATAAAGTGCAAGTATGAAGAGATCAAAGTGAAAAACACAATGCTGTCTTGAAAATGGCATCTAGCAATATATTAATATAATCTAAATTAAACATGAGTTTAGTAGTCTACGTAAATGGCAGAATTTAAAACCAATTAACATGTAGCCCAACTTCTAGCCAGACCATCACTGTTCTTGGAGCATGGGTAAACCACCACTGATCAATGACATTCAGCTGTACAGAAATTGCTACTCGTCCAAAACACTTGCCTGTGGGTCATCTACGTGCTACTGTGGAGGAAACACAGTCATGGATGGCTTCCAGTCATCTCTGGCTGAACCCGAAGAAGATGCAGTACGTCTGGTTGAATCTGGCAACGCCTGGTCACATGCCTTGCATGCTCAAACACTGACAGCAATAAAGTCATAATTCCCTGACTGCAATCAACAACTTGTCGCCCACGATCTAGGTGTACTCCTGGATGGAGAACTATACATGGCTGACCACAAGAACTCCCTCTGCAGGTCCTCCTTGTACCGGCTGCATCAGAAATTAGTCATTTGGCTCAATTCATCAGTTAGTGCTGCAGAGACACTCTTATACTCATTTATTCTGTTGTGCTTCAACTTGCATAATTCCATCCTAGTTGGCCTGCTGAAGTTCAGCATGTCAGCTTCTGTCCATCCTCAGTTGTTCTGCACAACTACTGGTCAATCTGCCAAAGTTCTCTTATATGTCTTATTATTCGAGGGACATGCTCCACTGACTCTCAATTGAGGTTAGAATGAAGTTCAAGATTCTCCTTCTGCAGCAGAAGGTTCGGCAGCAGGTTCGGTTCCAGGACAAAATCCAAAAGTCAGAAGGAGAACAGCATGGCAGCTATGGGGGATGGTGCTTGGGGTTGGAGAGGAGGGAGAGATAAGAGGAAGAAGGAGTATACTCAAGCACCTGCAAATTCTGCATTGACCTTTCACTCAAAACTGAAAACACCCCTTTTACAGATCCTCTCCGACTCCTCTTTCTCTTCTCATCTCTCTTTCCGCTCCAATCCCAAACATCACCCACCGTAGCTGGTTGGCACTGCACCAGCATACATCAGGGAGCTAAGTGTTCTAGTTTCAGGTCAATAAGGTCAGCAGTGTTTCTTTCTGCTGCTTGTGAAGATATACAGGTGCCACACTTCCACACATCATCTTAATCTCATCAAGTCTTCTCGTGTCTTGGACCTTCCTCTTGGAACAGTCTTCCGCAGCACATACCCAGTAGCACCTTTCGCTCGGCCACTCAAGATCTCCTGTTTGTCCCTCGCATGCAAACCGCTGCGGCCCAGTTCAGAAGCTTTCCCTACATTGGTCCCACTTGCTGGAATCGTCTCCCTTGAGAATTGCGACTTGAATTCCTTTCTCTCTCCCTCTCGTGTTCTGCAGGCGCCTGAAGACTGTACTGTTCAACAGTGATTTTACTTTTTCGGGTTGGAAGCACCCCTGTTGAGTTTATCCTCTAAAAGGTGCTTTATAAATCTCAAATTACAATTACAATACTCTAACATTTAACTCTGTTCAGCAAACATTTTCAAACTGTCTTAGAATGCACTTGTTTAGATTGTGAGTTCAGTGCTCTTTCGAGGTACTTAAAACATTCTATATTAAATATCTTGATAAATGTGTATATACATTCAACTACTCCTCTTAATTATTATAATTTGTGGGCCTATCACATCTTTAGTCCAATTTGGGGAATGCCCGATACTTTAAATGCTTTTATATTTGTATTAAAATTTAGCCTTGACCAAGTGTAGCAGCTTTAGAATTAAAAAGAATATATTATTTCTGCATTTATTAAGCACCATTAGCTAATGACTAAGCATCAATCAATGGCACTCAGCAATTGTGAGTGAAGGACTTGCTCAAGGTACCGATACAGTAAATGCCACATTACACGCTGAGCTCTATAACAAATCACCTACTGCACCTCACCATATAACACTGCATTGGCAGTCTAGTGGAGATTCGGCTTCTAGTACAGAAGCCACTTTTTAGCTGTCATCAATCAAGAGAATGCCTGATGTGACAAAATGCCCTGATGTGGTAGATACAGGACCTGAACTAGGAAGACACATGTAAGTCATAGTGAGTGTCAATGATGACACCAAGAATTTTAGTTTTTCCTGATAATGGGATTTTGGTGCCTGCAAGGACAACAGATGAATGGGAATAGAAAGACTGCACATGCTGGTGAATTGTAAAAAGAATTGCCTCTGATTTATCTGGGATGACTGAAATGTCTAGTTTACAGTTATGGTAAAAACTGACAATAAAACTAAGGAAAAAAACAGCCTTACCAAGTATATCATGTCAGCAGCTCTCGGATTGTCAACCTGCCTTCGATAGAAGTTATGCCAGTAAAGAAACTCCCCTCGCTCTGACTGATTTATTCCCCTTTTGGAAGTATCATGTTCTAGTCTGAGTCTCTTATACTGTAGTGCTTTACAGCAGAAATCCATGATAAGGAAGATGGAGAAGGTAGCCAACATCTCACTTTAATGAGGCAAAGAAAACAAGATTAGGTCTGTGCTAAACAAAAAACCAAATCATGACAACTGTCAAAATATTAAAAATAATAAAAACAGTAATTTGTCTATTGTTGTCAAAACTGAAAGTTTGCATTATTCTCCAGCTGGTCTGCTCCAGTGCATTTCTTAAATGGGATTATAGGCACACAGGACTTGGCCACAGTTCTTCAGGTTCTATTGACATAGCCATTCTCAGTAGTGTCTTGTAAACGTTCTTCAAGCAAAATGAAACTTACCAAATCTTATTGCAGTTTACATTGTCTGTCACAACAGACACTAACAAACTTTGCTATTCTTGCTGTTTAAAATTAAGTAACCGCTTCCAGCAATTTCGGTTAAGTTCTCAAAGTAAAGAAACTCCCCTCGCTTTGACTGATTTATTCCCTGTATGGAAGTATCAAGCTCAAGGCCGAGTCTCTTATACTGTTGCATTGTGTTGTTGACCAAAAACCTCAGTTTCTCTTATTACATCATTTTACCCAACCATCCCGCTCTTGCTTCATACATACGCCTATCCGTGACCTTCGCAGAATTCACCCCATGCTTGACTTTAAAACTGTATCTACCATAGCCACATCCATAGTCCATGCTAAATTAGACTATTGCAATACACTTTTCCTGAACATAGGCTCCACCCAAATAAGCCACCTTCAAGCCATCCAGAATGCTCTTGCTCGTGCTGTCACCAAAACCCCCAAACACCATCACATCACTCCTGTCCTTAAATCACTTCACTAGCTTAAAATTATGGCTGCCAACTTTTGATTCTGCCAATCCAGGATGCCCGCATAGTCACTCGATATGCCAGTACCAATTTACCATTTACCCTGTCCACATCACTGTATGTACTGAATGTTGCATCAGCCTAATGTAAGATCTAGGGCTGCCAACTTTTGATTCTGCCAATCTGGGACGCCTGCATAGTCACTCAATATGCCAGTACCAATTTACCATTTACCTTGTCCACATCACTGTATGTATCGAATGTTGCGTCAGCCTAATGTAGGATCTACTGCAAATAGTCATTAAAAATTACAGTCAAATGATTTGACTCAAATCATCAAAAGACAAGTGGCCTACATAGAAAATCTGAATCAACATCAAGACATTATAATCTTGGCAAAACGTTTATTAAATACCAGTAACCTACCAGGCTTCAGGGTCTAGCACTAGTGAAGTTCGTATATACATGCATGATGCATGCAATTTGCAGATGTCATTTATTGGGTCTACTAACCTAACTACCCTCTCTATTCCTTGGTCACTCTATAAAACTTATTTATAGCCGGCTGTTCGAGTTTAGTGTGCGAAAAAAGAACAACATTTAGTGAAGTGGATATTCCGGGACAATTTGGGATCAATCTGGGACACGGGACGTGAAAGGCCGATTCCGGGTCTGTCCAGGTGAATCCGGGACGGTTGGCAGTCCTACTTAACAAAGGGTTAAAATACCTGAACAAATTGAGTACAAAGACCTATCCTGTAACATACTTCAGTCCTCCCAACTCTCCTATCTAGGTGAGTTATTTATGTAATCCAACCACTCTGCTCAACCCTTCCTGTTCTGCCTTAACACTTCTCTGCCTGCCCGTTACCTCATCCTTAAAATTTGGCAATTGCTCCATAGCCATAACTGCTCCACCACTCTGGAATAAACTCCCCCAGAACATCACACAAACTCACCTATCGTAATCGTATCGTAATCATAATTCAGAGATTTCTACAGCGCCCAACAAAAGCCACGTCGCAGGGCGCTCACAGGCGCTCAGCCAAAATAAAATCGATAGGCAAAAAGGGTTCAGTTCCAGGTCAAGATCCAAAAGTCAGATGGAAAAACAGCGTGGCAGCTACGGGGGATGGTGCTTGGGGTTGGAGAGGAGGGAGAGATAAGAGGAAGAAGGGGTATACTCCAGCACCTGCAAATTCTGCATTGACCTTTCACTCAAAACTGAAAACACCCCTTCTACAGATCCTATCGTGACTCCTCTTTCTCTTCTCATCTCTCTTTCCGCTCCAATCCCAAACATCACCCACCGTAGCCACCATGCTG
The DNA here is from genome assembly GCA_964023275.1 of Norana najaformis. Taxonomy (NCBI): domain Eukaryota; kingdom Metazoa; phylum Annelida; class Clitellata; order Crassiclitellata; family Hormogastridae; genus Norana; species Norana najaformis. The sequence goes on from OZ029923.1 coordinate 22,367,084, forward strand.
TCTCTCTCCGACATTTGTATCTTGACCTGGAACTGAACCCCTTTTGCCTATCGATTTGGTTTTGACTGAGCGCCTGTGAATAACCTGGTCCACGTGACGTGGCTTTCGTTGAGCGCTGTAGAAACCTCAAGATTACGATTACGACTGCAGTTATCAAGGCTAGAAGCTTTTTGAGTTTTGGTGTCATAATATTATGGCATCGATTAATGCACAATGTTTCCTTAAATTGCTGGTTTTCGTTTAAATTTAACATTTCTATGGGGAATGCGGATTGTCATCGCTCGCCCCGGGCGCCAAAATATCTGGCTACATCACAGCACGCATGCATGCATTTTAATAGGACTGAATTTAATCAACTGGACAGACGTCGGTGTTTTGAGCATTTGCTCGGTCTTTATTATTTCCAATTTGCTGCCTAGAATTATCGCCATTAACATAACATATTTTAAATGTAGCTTTCTTTAAAGTAATAACAATTGAAAAGTACTTAGATAAATAATTAAGTCAAACAAGAATAAGAACTCTCACCGACTTGGAAAAGCGTCTACCGGCGGATATGTCTCAGGGAATAGCTGCATGCCGTTCGTGTGGTAGAGATTATCATTGCAAACAACTGTACTCGTAAGTATGTAAGTATGTAAGTATTTAAGTAATCGTAATCGTAATTGTAATCGTAATCTCGAGATTTCTACAGCGCTCAACAAAAGCTAAGTCGCGGGAACCAGCTTATTCACAGGCGCTCAGTCAAAACAAAATCGATAGACAAAAGGGTCAAGATCCAGGAGTCAGGCACTCAGACAGTAAGGAAGTAATCATGCAATCTTCTTTAGATAAACGTACCCCGTATTTCTTCAGAGCCCCAAAACGTGACCTACAGCTTATTCGCAGACATTTAATTAATCAAAACAAAATTGGTGAGGTACCGAGGGTTATATTTGGCCCTGAGTAAAATCGAAAAGTTAATGGTAATCGTAAGCTTCAGAATGAAGGACTCAATAAGTCAGCACCACTACTTATTCTTGGGTCAGCACAGCTTATAGATGTATGTGCCATTTTCCGCGCAAGCACGCACCAAAGCGCATGCCCAAAACTAATGTTACTGCCTGCGCGATAAGCCATTGCGCGCACAACAAAGAATAGAGGAAATATTGCAACTCGGCCACTGACCTTCCACTTGCCCCAAATCATAGGCAAATTCTTATAGCAGTTAAAGCAAAGATCTTAGAGTAGTCTACGACTCTAAGATCTTTGGTTAAAGATCACGTACTGAGGCAAATTGTTTTAAAATTTTTAACGCGGCGTAGGCTATTGACTGCAAAACAAAGAAAACAGGCAAACCAGCAATCTCTAGAAGAGGGTCAGGAAAATTTATTGTAAAGGGAAATATGGTCAACATATTCTAAAGTGAAAGACATGGTAAAGGGAAACATGGTCAAGATATGCTGATAACTATTACTAAAAGGCCGTCAAATATTTTGCCTAAAGAAAATCAGAAAATGCCATGGAAAAAATAATCCCAATGACTAAAATGAAAAGGCAGAAAAGTTTTCGGCCAACCTAAGTCCAGCCTGATTGTGGTCCGTCTCGGAAGCGTCTACACGACATGCAGGTCCTCCCTACAATCAAAGATAGTTTGTCGTGACACCAAAGTTTTAGCGAGTAGGAGTCAGAAGTTGGGCGCCAAAGAAGCACGGCGGTCAGATAAACAGGCGCCAAAGCAGTCTATTGTGAAAGATGGCGAGCACCATACGGTAAACACGAGCAAAACGAAGATGGCGGCATCCACTGAAAGCGGCGTGAGAGTGCGACTTAATTTTGATGATAATTGTCGTTATGTTTGTGAATCAGCGCTTTATAAGTCTTTTTGGTTCTTGGTGAACCTAGACCGACTGAAGACGATCGGAGGCCTTGCTTTAGAGATTTGCAGTCGTTTTGACATAGGATCTAATCTTCGGATTGAACTGTCCCTTGACGGCTGCCTTCTGCCGCACTGGGAGACGACTGCCATCCTTAGAGACAACGACATCGTGAGGTATGCTGTTATTCACATACCATTGTTTGCCGGTTATCATGGAAGAGTGGAGGGATTAATAGTATTTTTTAGGATAATTTATTAGTTTCCAACCTGGTGCTAAAGCTTAATCTATTAATGCTTTATAATTGTAAGTTATGTTAGAAGAGCAGAAGGCTAAAATATAACGTAGCGTAACATTATTTTGCAACTTAAGAAATTTGGAACATGTATGCATGTAAGAAGATTTGTCACAATGTTCAGAACTTTAGACGGCAGTGTGCAGTATTATAGAAACTGCTCTATTTGTGAGGTGCGAAGTATGTTTGGTAATTCTCGAGAGACGGCCGCCCTACTTGTAAACAGTATGGCCATCTCTCGCTCCGAAAGAAATTAGAGCACTGCAGGCTACCAGAAGGACTCCCAATCTCAAAGTTTATGACCAAAGATCCGGAGTAAGCGAAGTGTTCACGAATCGACATCTGACATCTCGCGGGTAAACGGCGGGAGTAACTATGACTCTCTTAATGAGTCCGTTAGTCTGTTCCCGGTGAGTCTACCCTGCAGAACAGTGCTTACCTGGACCAGTGGTGACCTATGGGGGCAAATGAGGGCATGGACCAGAGTCGAGATAGCGTGAAAAGAGAGAGTACGGCGAATAGTGTGAAGTCGATGAAGATGGTAAGAACAGGAACGAGAGATGCTATGCACATGGGCAAGCAAAGTGAGCTTCTGATCTAATACAGCTCCGAGATCCCAGACCGTGGTAGAGAAGGAGATACCCGGAAATCTCTGGCATAGAGAGGAGACCGATCTTGGTGAACTGCACGTGTCCACCAAACTAGATGAACTGGATGAAATGAAATGAACAAAAGGAGAATTGCTACACTACATGGGTAGATCTTGGAAAACAATAAGCTACTGGTTATGAGTTTGGCATAGCTGCAAGATGTGGGACATGGTGGTCTATTGGTAACACATTTGGTCAATGATCATGCGGTTGCAGGTTCGACTCCATGTAATGACCCTGGTTAAGTTGTTTGTACACACCTGCCTCTGTCACCAAACACTAATTTGATACCGGTGTAAGCTAGAAGTAAACAGCAGGTCCTGTGGTGCACTGGCCCCCATGTCCAGGAACTTGGAATTCATCCAGTACCGGCTGAAGGGCCAAAGAAAAGGAAATGAGTGCCTCCTCTACATTCCTCATGGGACATAGGAGCTTACTTACATGGCTACAAGAAAAATCTTGCAGCACTATGGAGTTACGATAACTTTCAGATGAGCTTGTGGGCCTCACTGTCTGCTGACAAAGTTCTGGCAGTGATTAAAGATTGTGGAGTGTATGACCACTAAGCCCAGCAAACAAAATTGACAGATGATCAGACTATCTTCATAGTGTGGGCTAGCCTTAGAAACTTTGCAACCATGCGAATGGAAAAGCTTTTCTGCTGCTAGAAGATTGGAGAATCATTTATCATAATTCTGGCAAATAAATGAGTGAGATTGAAAACTACCAAGAAGAGCGAGAGAGCCAGCCAAGAAGTAGTGAGTTGTAAACAACATGGCTGAGTGAGGTGCAAATTTTGTTGAGGAGTTCAGGAATCTTATATCTATGATATGCAATTTCTGTTTCAAGTTGTTAAGTCAAACTAGAAGGCTGTTGCTAATCAGGCTGTGAAGAAGTTCATTATTGATGCTATGCTGAAGAAACGAAAGTAACAGGGACCCATTATTGGATTAACGACATTATTGAATTGTTCATTTTCATCACACACAATTAGAGTTGAAACTGTAAAATTTTTGCAATGTATAATTTGCAGGTACATAGTTTTTATCTAAAATTTAAATTATACTCTCTTTTCTGCTGGAAATTTTGATGCAAATGCTGTATGGTAAAGTAGTGGGCATTTAAAGGTGGTGTCCTGGTATATCTGCCATTAATTTAATTTGTTCTGAACCACCCTACTGCATTGTATAAACATGTATTTGTAATTACAGTTGTATTACAGATGTCTAAGACATGGTTTTTTATGGGCATTTTCATCCTCATTAGTCAATCCCTCTCCCCGTTGGAACTTTTGGTAATTCGGCCATTTCATTTTGGTGCTTGTTAAAAATTATGTCTCTTAGTACCAAGTGAAATTTTTTTATTTTATGTGTTTTAATTGAAGCACTTACTACATGTGCAAAGTCAGTTAATCTTAGCTTAACCAAAATGTACCTCTTGGGCATCAGTTTCCTGGTAATACAGGGCAGTCACTTTGACTACAGTCACTCACTGTTGTAGTATTTGAAGTAATTTGACGAAACTACTTGGCAGCAAGGAATAACGATTGGGCTTTGATGCATATAGTAAGTGGATTACTGTATGTTAATGTGTATAACACATGCATGTAATTTGCTAAACTGTTAGAATTTATAATTTATTTGCAAAATTATGCTTTTAGTGTTGCTGCAGTTGAAGAAGCTGTTAATAAGAAGAGGAAAAGCAGTGGAAGTGATTGGGAGAGGTCAGTCACTTCAGCAAACAACAGAAAGATTAAAAAGAAGAGGAAAGGATTTGAGGAAAGGGAGGAGAATGATTTAGCTCCTGTGGTTGCTGAGCCCAAGGAAAAGAAGAGAAGAAATGAAGTGAAAAATAGGGAGATTGTGGAGGAAGATGTACCTAACTGTGGTGGCACAGATGGCTCCAAACCGAAAAGAAACAGATACAAGAAACAGATACAAGATACTGAAATTTCAGATTTATCAGATTTTCCACATGCTCCTAATTTTGTGCAAAGTTCAGCTGCTATCAAAAGCAGAAGCTGCCTTATGAGCTCCTCAGAAAACTTGACACTTGAGCCAAACAGACTGCAGCCAGAACAGACTGGAACTGATGGAGTTACTAGAAATGAACAGACAGACGGATCTCCATTTGTATGTGCCTCAGCCTCTGCTTTGGTAGGAGGTGAAAGTGGATTTGGAAAGAATGTTGTGGTTAGAAATGGAGTGGAAGAGGGAAACAGCCAGTTAAATGAATTTGGTTTGGCTGTTGACAGTTTCCTAGGTGAAGTTAAGAAAAAAGCAAGGAGAACCCGACGTTCAAGAAAGAATCGAAAAGAGAAAAACCGCGCATTAGCAGACCCTGAGTTGAAGAGCAGTAACCTTGTGTTTCCTCATACACTTGAATTACCATCAAAGGATGTACCAAAGAGAAGCTTCCAGTGGCAGAAGATGGACTTGGCAGGGTCTAAAACATCTGCTTATTCACATCCACAGCACATAGTCTTTCATGATGATGATGACGATCCGGACTCCAGAGCTCCTGATGGGCAGAACTTCTCCATAGGTGGCGTTACAGATGATCTTCTGAATCGTAATATGGCAGAAGGAGCGGAGAGGGTTCCTGAAGGACTGATTGTCAGTAAAGATGAAGCACCAGGGGCTGACAAGGGCATGTCTAGCTTTGAACCAAAGAGGAACTGTCACCCTGCAGTACACTCTGAGGAGCAGGTGCCACAACTTGCTCAAACTACCAGTAGGTCAACTGCTGGTAGTCTGTTAGAATCAGCATCTGTAGAAGGCCGTGGATTTAGCTGTCAACTGATGCATACTACATCTGACTCTAGAGGTTTGTCACATGAACAGAAACCAAGGCAGATACGTCCTGCCACAGATGTCAGCCCTTTTGCTAATGTCCAAGTGTTCAAGAGACAACGAGGCACAAAATTCCAGTCATCATCTACTGCTGAACCAGTGTTGACAAGCAAGGGCAATCAAATCCGAGCACCATCATGTACCAAGCGTCAGATGGCTGAGGTTTGTTGATGACTTTCTATATATGTTTTTGTAGATATATATGTGCATGTGGACATATACACTGTATTTTCACACATGCATGCATGCATGTACAACCCATACATGCACAAACCCCGCAGAAATTCACTATATGTGTAAACATTTTTAGTATAGCTTGCAGGTAATCATACCCCACAGGCTCACACAAACCATAAATGAAGTAACAGTCAGTTGGCCCCAACCCCATGTGTTAAAATGTCTGAATCAGCATGTGTTGTTTATTTTTACCATATTTACATTAAATGGAATTAAAGTGTGAATTTTCAACCTTTCTGTTGGTAACATGGCAGTGTTTCAAATGCTATGGGGGTATAGTTTTGTTTGCAGCTGCACTCTGCTTACGTCAGACACATTTGTTTTTATAGCGCCTATCTAATCGGTTGTAACGAACATTGACTAAAATATAGTGATATTTAATACTATAAATTATATTTTAACAACGACAATGATGTAGGAGGTCACCTAGAGATGAAGCACATCTTTATAATCTAAACTAAAGACTTTTGTAGCACCATTATCATAATGCCCAAGGCATCCGTTGATGATCACTTTAAGTGAAATCACAACAAAAAATCGTAGATTTTCTGCAATAGAAAACATGTTTAATAATGACGTTGAGTCCAGTGAGAGCTTTTAGGCTGATGGATTAACATTAGCAAGGAAGAACTTTATGAATGAACATTAGTAAGCTGCTAGGGATAACATCAATGAACATTAGTTAGCAGCTAGGAATAACATCATATTTCCAGTAAAATATTCCATAAAGTAAATTTCTCATTGTTTTTGTTGTGATTGTTTGTAATATGTTAGATGTCATTTCTAGAATTAACTTCTTGGTATTCAATGACAAGATAGTTCATCCCAAGGTGTCATCTGCTTTTGTTAAATTTGACGACGTTGTGGTGCTAGGCGCAGAGACCGCATTAGTGCCTGAACACCAGCGTACATCTGCTTTTGTATCAGTAATTATAATTACTTAGACTAAGAGTACACAAGTTCCCTATGTTTGTGCACTAATAAAAAAAATTCCTCAACATTGCAGTAAACGTGCATAGGCAAATGTTGTGTCGTTATTTCATTTTGTGCAGGCCATTCTGGATGCAAAGACTTCAGAAGCAACCAAGGATTACTCATTGTATGAGCTGCTTATGGGGCCACCAAGACCTGGTGATGTCATCGCATACAAGGTATCTATATATTTATTGTGTTCTCTGTCATCCAAGATAAACTGATTGAGGTTTTGAGATGCAGTTGATAAAATAAATAATTTAAAAAGTACTCAAAATACATGTGACATAGTTTTGAACATTTTGTGCCAAAGTTAACTCGTTACATGGCACACTGAAAAGCTTCTGGAAGTAAGGGTCCTTCGTAATCGAGCCCAGGGTGAACAGTAATGAACATTTCTATCTAATCTAATCTAATGACTTCTTCTTTTGGTTGCTTATACCTGTGTGAAATGAAGGCAGAGATCCTTGACCTGAAAAGTGATTAGTTTTTATGATCATGATTTCTTAATTTTTCATTGACATTTTCAGGTGTCATGTGACCAAACAATTGATTTTGCGTTCAGGTTTTCAATAGGAAAAAGTTAATTTTCTCAGACAATGATTGCACATTTAGCAAGCATTTGAGTTGTTGGGTTTGAGAGTAACTTTTGAGACAGTAATAGTGGTAATTAACATCTGCACTTCTTGCGATGTGGTAGAATACTTTCAGCAAACCATGGGCCATCGGCTGATCTGTTCATACCAGAGATTCATCTTCCTTTCACATGTTTATAAAGGTTTTTAATGGGCTTGCTGTCTCTAGCAGTAGCTATGCCTCACACCTCATCTGCTAGCACTCTACTGGATTACAAGCCTAATGGCTGTGACAAATACCACAGTCAATGGTGGTCAGTCATACAGTAGTGGGTATTTAATTGCAAATTTCATGTTGGCACTTTAGCTCTGTCTCCAACAGCTGTGTGGAGATATCTGAGGCAAAATGTGGCTGGGGGAAGAACAGTGGCTGATAATATGTAGTGCTCAAAGAAAGACAATTTTGTGAATAGATCAGCTATGAGGAACATTATTACTGAATTCAGGTTAATATTTTGCCTGAACCACACTGTCTTCTGGCTGAACCACAATGCAGAACTGTCACAGACTCTCATGCATTCCATGCAGCTGACCTCAAGGAATGGAATTGACTACCAATCTTTCTTTGAAGCTGGCATTCTTTAACTTCGTTCAAGAAACACCTCAAAACTCTCTATTTCTCACAGGCTTTCAAATATTTGGAAAAATAATTGTATTGTCACCTGGCAGATTGCTAACCACACATCAGATTCACACCTCCGTGTGACTGCGCACATTATAAATTTTTATAATAATACTAATACTACCACTGCTACTACTACTACTACTACTAATAATAATCTGGACACTTAGATAGCACCTTTAAGGAACCTCACAAAGCTGTTTAAATTAATTATAATCTGACTGATTTACTTGATTCTACAGATTCTGCAGCTGTCTGCTGACTATTCACCTGTTCTATCGAGTTACAAGGTAGGTTTATAATTGGAAAAAAGACTCATTTCTACATCTAAGTACATGAAAGTTACTTGTCTTTCTGTCCAGAAATGTCTTTCATAAAGATCCATGATTTTTCCTAATCTTATTTTAGTCTTTCAAGAGTCTTGTTTTGGCTGCCTAATGTTGCTAGGAATTTGTTTTATGATTATATTTTATGAAACTGGTTCATTTGCTCCATGTACCCATTTTAAGTAAATACTGTGGACTGGATATTGTTGGTATTACCTGTCTCTGTTAAAATATTCATTGAGCTGAGGACACTTGTTGAGGGAGAAGTGTACCCGACCTTACCTTGGCCACAGTGGGTAGACATGGGGAGATTCTAATCTGTCCGTTTGTCTGCTAATACATTAAATTATTCTTTCGTGTGGCAGATAGCAAATGACTACTTGGCCAAGTAGTAAGGACGCAATTGCTAAGTGCCTTCCGTTCTCAGTGGTCAGGAGATAATGGTGAACAGGAAAACAGGGCATTTCACTGTGGATATGGCTGTGTTCACTTCAGTTAAAGAGACAGACAGACAGAGACAGACAGAGGCAGGGATGAGATCTTCTTTGAGAAGAAGTGCAGAAACCTGCAAAGAAGATACGTTGATGATGAAGAGCTGGGTGTGAATTGCATCTCTTATTCTCATATTCAAGATCTGGCTGCCATAATAACCTCAGAGAAGACATTTCATTATTTATTTATTCGATTAAATCTGAATCTGAGGCATGGAGGAGTGTTCGCTAGGGGCCAAGACTGAGTCATGCAAATGACCAGGAAACAAGTGGTATTTTTACAAGGGATTTAAGTGATGATGGTGAGTTGGCAAGTTGGGTCCTCAGATGGGGAGGCAGTTCCAAATATGAGGGACACAGCAACTGAAAGCAGAAGATCCCGCAGTTGTCCTGAACCTAGGCTAAAGTAACATGCCTGTATCCAAAGACTGCAATTGTCCAGGAGGTCAACAGGGATTTAGCGATTTATGTGACGATACGATGGAAGGTTTAAATTCTGATGTTTAAAGGTGACGCATGCCATTCTGAACTAAGTGCATCAGTACACAGTAAGCAGGTAAAGCTGACAAAGGTGACGTGATGCGTCTGATAATGGTAAAGAACATATAGCAACCACAGCAAGAGAGTTTTGAACCACCTGGAGCTTTTTTAGTTTAAAAGAGTATTTTATGTACCATACAACACTATATTTGCATAGTCTAGTCGAGAACCAGCAAGTGCACAAGCCCCTGTTTCTGTTTCAGCCGTGTGATCAGTCAGAAGACCTGGTGATATGAAATGAACTGATATGGTAGATACAATACAAACTGTGTAGTCCCCTGAAAACAACAATATCCAAACTGTACAAAAACTGGAAAGGACATGCTGCAACCCTCTTAATCTTTCTTGGAATATGCTTATTATTAGATTAGATTAGCTACATTTAACATATAGTACACATTCAACCTAATCAAACGCTAAATAGTTTTGATTAGGTATCTGTTGTGTTTATGTTTCACTTTATTAAGTTTCAGTTATTAATGTGTTTAATAAGTTAGGTAAGTTAGTTAACGAAATCTGTGGTCAATTTGTATGTTCAAAACCTTGTCTTTCATTTTAATTGTTCTGGTAAATATGTAAATGTTGTTTTCAAATTGGTAGGAGGCAAAGGTGCTGAAATTTGCTCCTGCAACACGAATTGTAGAACTTGAGCCCAAGAACTTGCAAATTCCTAGTGAGGGTATGTGGTCAGAACTGAACTGTTGCTTTTGCTTCACTTGAAATTTAAAACATAATTTATATTCTTGGTTGTTTTCACTCTGGAATGAGGTTATGCCAGTCAGAAACCTGGGTTTAAGGGGTTGAGTTGTGCTGTTGACTTGCAAAACTATGACTTAAGTGGGAGAAGGCCAGAAGATGTGGATTGTGGAAGGAAATAACAGTGGACACATGTTGCAAATTTCACTGGCAGTATTGTTATTATTATAATTAATAATATTATTATGCATTTGTTACGCACGCATGAGCCAGGATGTGTATGTGTGTTCTATGGACTATGAAAAGCCGTTTGACAGATTTGACTGGAGAAGGCTAACGCAGGCACTCAGACGAATGAGAGTGGATTGGAGGGATAGAAGGCTTGTAGGAAATCTATACATGGGCCAGAAAGTATGGATTAGAATAGATGGAGAAGATTCAGAACCTAGGCAGAGGAGTGAGGCAAGGGTGCCCATTGTCACCACTACTTTTCAGCATCTACATAGAAGTGCTTATCTGAAAGGCACTAGAAGATATAGAAGAAGGATTAAAGGTCAGAGGCAGACTAATGAAGGCTCAGAGATATACAATTCTGAGGCATGGTAGCCAATTGGACAGAGCGCTTGGCTTGTAACATGGAGAGTACAGGTTTTGGCCTCACTTGAAATGGTTACTGTTTAGGAGACTTGAGCAAGTCCTTCACTCACAATTGCTTCATGCCTCAGATTCAGATTTACTAACCTTGCTTGCATCTTCTGGTGCTCTGTCCAGTTTACTACCACGCCCCAGATTTGCACATGGCCCGAACATGGTTAGAAAGTGACATGGTGACATCAAATATCATGCCCAAACTGCATGCACATTCAGTATGGTTAACAGGTAAGCCTACCAACCGAACAGATGCAATCCAGTTAAATTTGTGGAGTTGTTGGCTTTTGCCAAAGGGAAGGATTTGGGTTTTAGAGGGATTCAGAAGTTTATTACTTGTCATCCAAGACTGAACATTGCCAAAAACAAGCATGAATGGATGTGAAACTATCAAAAGAAAGGAATACCTGCATGTCATCAGCATATAAGTGGTAGTCAAAAGTGCTGTCAGTAAGAAGTGAACCTAGTGGAGTGGTATTTAATGTAAGCTGGAGTGGACCCAGTACAGAACCTTGTGGAACAATGCAATTTGAGATAGTGGGTGCAGAAGTGAGTTGGTTGGTACAAACTGATTGACAAGGAGGGTGTAGTAAGATGTGAACCAACAGAGATATGAAAAACCGAGTCATTGTTCGAGGTGGTTAATTTTCTTTTATCCATGTAGCCGATTATGTGATTATGAATGGTAAGTAGTGCAGTTTCAGTGGAATGGTATTTGTGGTAGGCAGATTGGAAAGGAAGGTACAATTTGTGGAACATGGAGTTGACAGCTCAGGTGAGTAGCTACAAGTTTTTTGAGGATTTTGTAATAAACTGAGAGTAAAGATTTGGTGATAGTTTATAGATCATCAGGAGATCTCTTCTTGTGGTTCTCTGCCCTCTAGGCAGGTTCATACGTCCAATGGCGCCATTCTTCACGGTGCTGAGCATCTCTTTTCAGTCCGCTGTATCGATCCGTGATCATCCAGTCCAGCAACATCTGTCTAGGTCTTCCTCTTGTACGAAAACACCTCCATTCTTCCCTCGATAATAGTTCTTACAAGTGAGTCCCCTCTCATTATGTGGCCAATCCATTTCCTCTGTCGACTTCTAATTGTTCCCACCAAAGATCTTTCTTCCTCTACTCTTTGCAGTATCTCCTCATTTGTAATGTGCTCCGTCCAGCTGACTCTCTCCATCCTGCGCCATGTCCACATCTCAAATGCTTCCAATCTTCTGATGTCTTCCTTTCTCAGAGTCCATGTTTCTGATCCATACAGAACCACGCTCCAAACCAAGGTTTTCACCATAAATTAACCTCTTTTTTAAAAAAAACATCAGGAGATAGAGAAGGTTTTTAAGAAGAGGTTAATTTATGGCATGAGGAAATCAGCGGGAAAGAGCCTTCCCTGAGAGAGAGGTTGACAATGGATGTAATGATTGGGCCCAAAACATCAAAGCATTCTTTCAGAAGGGTAGTAGGAGTTAGGCCTAAGGCCCCACGTTTATCAGGAGATGAGAAAATGAGATTATGAATCTCAGTCAGAGGTTCTGGTTAGAGTAAGTGGAGACTGGTAGAGGAGATTTTGGGTATGATAGGCCATCAGAGGAAGGAACGAAAGCTAGACAGTATAATGCATTTGTTGTCTGTGCCAATCAGATATAGATTTGCATTGATCTGGTTGAATTTCCACTCTGATCTGTCACAAGACCTGTGTGTGTGTGCATGTGCATCTATTGGTCCCTTTATAGAACTTCTGAAAGCTGTAGTGCGTCTCAATGGTCTGAGTCATCTTAGAGTTACAAAAGAATGACAGGTCCATCTGTGAATACTTGGGTTGCTGACCTACATTAATCTTACCCCTCATTATAGCTGTTGCGTGGTCACTAGCATCTGATGATTACAAACATTTGAATGCCTTCCTGTGAAACATGTGAAAACTGGATCTGGAAAATGCAGACTCAGATGAAGTCCCTGAAGATACAAATTTGTTGATCAACAGCCACTGCAAAATAATTATCTTTGTAAGTTCAGTTTGAACTGAAAGAAAATTGTGATTCCTAGCTTGCTGGGAATTTAATTACCTGCAACTACCGGTTTTCTTTGACAGTGTTCACAGAGAGTCACTGTGGAAGATAAAGAAGAGTTATAGAATTCCAACAAAGATAATTGATGTCACCAAGAGCTTTTATGAGGGCAGTTGATGTGCAGCAAGAAACAGAGGAGAGATGGTTTCAGATTGCAACTGGCATACATTTGTCAGGGATGTGTTTTGTCACTGATGATTTTTGCTCTGATAATGGATTTGATAATGGATTTGGCGATGTTGAGAGAACAAAGGTCAGTAACATTGGACTGAAATGGATAAACAGTTACAGGTTAAGAGACCTGGACTTGACACATGATATCGCCCTGCTGGACAGCACTTGGAAAGGCATGAAAGAACTGACGTCTAAAGCCCAGGAGAAGGCGGCAAAGATGGGACTCACTAACAGTCCCGGAAAGACTTTCAAAATCATGAAGATAGGAAAATAGAATGAAATGGACAAGATCATGGTTGATAACAAGGAGATTGAGATCATGGATGATTTCTGCTACCTTGGTAGTTTAATAACAGCAGACAGCAGCTGTCACGGGGAGGTAAGGATACACATAGGAAAGGCAAATGCTGCTTTTGGGAGACATGAAAAGATACGGAAGAACAATGGGTGCAGATTTGTTTGTATGAGGCCATTGTATTAAGTACACTATCATATAGATGAGAAACTTGGCCAGTGACAGTGGCAAACAAGAAAAGACTTGAGGTAGCACATCACAGATGGCTGAGAAGAATTCTGCACATTTCGTGGTATGATAATAAAACTATAAGAGAAAAAACAAGAGAAGAGGATATAGAGAATATCATCAGAAAGAGAAGACTAAAATGAATGGGACATGTAATTCATATGGTCAAAGACAGGTGAGCCAATTAAGCAGTGAACTGGATTGGTGAAGGGAAGTGAAGGAGGGGAAAATCAAGCAAGAACTGGCCAGAGACCATCAGAGACGACCTTGGTGTTTGGAGAGGTCCTGGAGATGAGGCAGGAAGACTGGCGGTCGACAGGGATGAATGGAAAAGCTGCACTGCCCAATGTGCAGACCTGCACAGGAAGGACTAACTGCTAAGTAAATACAGGTATTCGATTGCTTGAACTACAAGTTGAATAGTTATATAATTGTTTGTTTCAGTGAAGAAATCGACTGGAAGATTTGATCTGACAATTGAAGATGATAATGAAATTCTCACAAATTCTTTGATGGAGGATGACAAGCTGGTAAAAAAGGATTTTCGTTTAACTTTTGTTGCATTGTTGGTTTACTTTATACTGTTTACAATTCTTTCAGTGACTAGAGAACTAGCTGACAACTACAATAATATCAAGACAATCATTCAGCCAGTCTGCATGTATTTAACCAACACATTGTTCAGTGGTGAACCGTTGAAGCTCGGTAGCTTGTAAGTCATGATATTGTACAACTGCCAGATTGTAGGCGGCTTCCAGTGAAGTTCAATAATCATGATCCAATGCAGTACAAAATATCTGCTGTCTGACTAAAGAAGGTGTTTTAGAAACAGGCTGCAATGAAATACAATAACTATTACGTACCATATTTAGATGTGGATGTCCGCATTAGGCATAAAGCCCTCCTCTTGTCGTCACCAGTGACCTGAATATCCACCTTGAGGACCCTGGTTCTCCAGATGCTTCTCAGTTCAACAACCTCATTCAGCAGTTTGTCTTCACTCAGCATGTGTCAGAGCCAATGCATGACTTTGGGAGGCTGACTGAACGTAGTCATTGAATGATGCAATCAGATGACTGCATTGTTCAAGATCTCAAGGTGGAGCCAGCATACCTCTCAGATCACGGTTTCCTACTCTTCACCACACCTTATCTGTGCATACAGCCAGTTTATGTGGTCAGTTCTATATGGGCTGGAACAATCTCAACTGAAAAGGCCTTCGAAACTGGCCTGTTGAACAGTCTATGGACCTGTTGACCACGGAAGGCCGTTTCTCAGTAGTACTCTACCATCTGAGTCTTCATTGTGTACCCTGGTTGACAGTCTCCTTCCACTTAAGAGACCACTCACTCCATGGTTTGATTGAGCCTGTCATGACCTCCTTCGTGATGTCAGATCTCGAGCAACATTACAGACCACGTGTTGCGCTGAAGACTGTGCTGTCTGGATCCATTGCATCAGACATATGCATGGGGTGTTCTGGGAGAAAGAGATTCTCTTCTGGGAGAAGATGATCGAAAAAAGCGTTGATATTCCATAGTGATTGTGATGTTCACTGTCCAACATTCTTGGTCGCTCGACTTTGACAAACAGTCGGGCTCATCCGTAATTCACAGCCACCATTATTTAGAATTTATACGTGAATAAATTGAGTCAGACCACTGCACCACTGAAGGTGCTCCACCGCTGACCTTCCTCCCAACTGACTATAGAATTTCTAACCCACAGGCAATCTCACCCGAGGAGCTTCGTAAACTCCTGCTGCTGTCGTCATCAAAGTCATGTGAACTGGACCCACTGCTGCCATTCTTGGTTAAGGATTTTGTGGATGATAATTTTCCGTTTCTTGTATTGTTTCTTAAAACCAGTCTAAGTGAGGGCTCTCTTCTCGCTTACCAACAACAGGCACTTATTTTTCCTTCACTCAAACGTCGGACCTGGATGCTGATGACATGGATAATTATAGTCCAATCTCCAATTTATCTTTTCTATCGAAGATGGTTGAGCAGATTGTGTCGATGCAGTTGATATGCTGTTTGAAAGCAAATTTCCTCTTGCCTAGACAACAGTATGGTTTCTGGAAGTTCCAATTCACAGGGTCTTTGCTAAACTGCATAATTGCTGTTTTTTTGGGACTGCTGATTGGGATCAGGCAACCTTGCTTGCTTTTGTTGGTGTGAGGGCAGCCTTGTTGACCATGGCATTCTCTTAGAGTGCCTTGAGACGTCGTTCAGTGTCATGGGTTGTCAGTGGTTACATTCGTTCCTCTTTGACCACATGCTAGCAGTGGTTTTTGGTTCCACCCAACTGGCCTGGTCCCTGGTCTCTTTTGGGCTGCCACAGAGTTCCATTTTGGGTCCTTTGCTTTTTGTCCTTTAATACTGCTGACATAAGCCATGTTCTTTCCTTCCTGGGACTTGACGACATTATGCTGAAACTCAGGCGTACATTCACGACCAAGCTATAGATGCATTGTCCTTAGTTGGAGAAGTATTCTTGTGGCTGACCCCTTCCCAGGAGGGATTAATTCCAGCCAGAAGGAAGATGAAGAAGAATTTGATTGTGGTCTTGTGTGATGAGGTTGGGAGCACTTCTGAGTCATTTTCATGAAGAGGTCCTGTATAAATGTGCAGTTATATGTACAATTTGGTTGACTCCTCCCTTTTTGCTGGCATCCTTAACGAACAGACTCTATGTGGAACAAATCCCTGTGTAATCAAACTAATTAAAATATTATCTATAAAATATTATCTAAATAAAGTGCAAGTAAAATCATCTGTGATTAGAAGTTTTATGCAACATTTTATTTAATATCAGAGTTACAATTTTTGTTAAGGCATCAGCCTGAAATTAAGGAAAAATACATTGGTTAAGTTGTCCATTCTCCTAAAACTTCAGATTGTGGCCTTTTCAACATACTAGCAAATGGTTGTCATGAAATGCACCCAAAGTTTGTGTGTTTACTTTTCAGGTTTCCATCTCCTGGGATCTTCTGCTGGAGCCAAGGCTTGTCGCATGAAAGTGACATGGCTTCACTTGCTTATCAGTGATAAAGTTTTTAGTACAGATGTTGAAACCGATCTCACATCGAAGCTTCCTGTTTGGTCCCGAATTGTATTGACAGAAATTAGCTTCCAGTTTTACTGACAGAGTTTGATTTTGAATGAATTAGCTGATGTGCCCTGCTGCTAGGTTAAAATCTGGTACGATATGCTAAATCAGCTTTCACTGATTTCATTGTCATGAACAATTTAAAAGAAATCAGTGATTGTCTTACCTTATTTTTAAAAAACGATCTGTTGAAACTTGGAAGGGTCAGTCATTGTGCAATGAAATGGTTCTAGAGTAAATTACCAAATAACGTTTGTTAAAGTTATTTCTTTCAGTAATAAAGCAATAATATGAAATTTATTTATGATCTTGGACGTAATTTCTGCATCTGATTTAATTTTTCTGTCATTTCTCAGAGGACTCAACCAAACAAGACAAAAAACAAAAAACATACTTGCTATTAAACACGTTTTAAAGTAGCTTAAATTTATGAACTGATAGATTTTAATTGTTATTCTACTTTTCATCGGACAGTGTCACATTTTTCTCCTTGTTCTATTCAAACTGTATGTTTTGAACTAATTTGGGTCACCTCCTTTATTATTAACCACTTGTTTACCCTACTGGCTTATTTGTTTTTTCAGTTCTAGGGCATGCTTCTCCCTCTCTTTGGCAAAGTCCTAACATAGGTCCTAAACTAACAAAGGCCTGGCACCCTTTACGTGTATCGAGCTTATCAGTCAACCCATAAGCTGAAGATTCTTCACTTGTCTCCTTTAGACTATTGGCTTCATCTGTTATGTTCGCTGTATGGTTTTGGTTTAACCATTACATCAATTATCAATTTCTCATTGCTTGAGGGATCCTTCCCGTCTGCTTTTGCTCATGCCATAGTTCATCCTCTGCTAAACAAACCTTCTCTCGATCCAAGTGACCTGTCTAATTACAGACCCATCTCAACTTTGAATTTTATATCTAAAATTCTTGAACAGGTAGTTTGAATCGTATGCAAGCTCACCTTTCTTCCAACCCACTAATTTCTCCATTTCAGTCTGCATACCGTAAATTTCATTCAACAGAATCTGCCCTGCTTGCTGTTCATAACGACATCATGTGCTCCATGGATAAGGGTAAGGTGACAGCACTTGTTCTCCTTGATTTGTCTGCTGCCTTTGATACTGTGGACCACTCTCTCCTTTTGCATCGTCTTCAACATTGGTTTGGGGTTTCTGATCCTGCCCTACACTGGTTTGCTACTTACCTCAGCCCGCGCACTCAATCCGTATATTTAAATGGACATTATTCAGCTAGTGCCTCGTTGACTTGTGGCGTTCCGCAGGGTTCTGTACTTGGTCCTCTTTTGTTTACATTATACACCACACCTCTAGGTACTCTGCTAGACAATCATTCACTGGGATATCATTTCTAAGCTGATGATACCCAAATCTACATCTCATTTGACAGTTTGACTTGTCAGTCGTCTGTGCAGCAGTTGTCTGATGCCTTTGAAGAGCTGCACTCTTGGATGGCAGCGAATAAACTTCTCCTTAACCCCTGGAAGACTGAATTTCTACTACTTGGCACTCCTCAACAACAAGAAATTCGAATGGCTTAAATCCGTAAAAGTGGGTGATTCACTCATTGAGTTGACTGATACTGCTCGTGACTTGGGTGTTGTTTTTGATTCTACCATGTCTCACAAACTATATAAATGGTATTTGTAAGTCATCATACATGTATATTCGTGACATACGCAGAATTAGGCATTATGTCCCCATGTCTTCCAGAATATCCTTAGCTAACGCATTGGTCTCCAGTCGCCTTGACTATTGTAACTCTATTCTTGTTGGTATCACTAAGTCAAACATGCAGAAACTCCAAAGAGTTCAGAACTCATTGGCTAAAGCCATAACAAATACTTCAAAATATGAGCATATAACCCCTGTGCTTAAATCTTTACATTGGCTTCCTGTTCAGCAAAGGATCTGTTTCAAATTAGGACTTACAGTTTATAAAACATTGTACTACGGCCAACCACAATACTTGAAATCAGTCCTTATTCCCCAGACTTACCATTATTCTGCAAGGTTATCTGATTGTTTTTCTCTGGTCATATCTTGGGCTAGAACCGTTCTGGGTAAACGGGCTTTTTCGGTTGCTGGACCAAAATTCTGGAATTCTCTCCCTGTGTCTGTTCGTTCTGTTCAGTCGCTTCTGTCATTTCGTTCTCAGCTTAAAACTTGCCTGTTTCAAACTGCTTATCCACCATAGGCTGCCTCTCTGTCTTGCGGACTGACCTTCTGGATATCGACCTTGTGGCTTGGTTTTGGTGTGCCATCAGTTGATGCCTTGTGCATTAGACACCGACGCATTAGAAGTTGCTTATTATTGTTACATAAAATATAGTACATTCATACACATATTTTTTCTTTGTATTGTGTTCTGTAATTGTAATTTCGAGATTTCTATAGCGCCCAACAAAAGGTAAGTCGCGGGAACCAGCCTATTCACAGACGTTTAATCAAAACAGTGCTCGAAATTGAAGCGAAGAGATTAAGAGGAAGAATTAGTATAAGATTTTTTGGAAAAGTAACGTTTTCGGTTTTGCATAAAGACCAACAAGAGGTGAAGTGTTGGCAAGTTCATAAGATGGATCAGATAATTGTCGTAATTCGGGCTGGAGTTTATTCTATAGGTTTGTGTGCTGCCCGTTTTGTGGCGAAACAAAGTTTAAATATACGCAAGTAGTGACAATATAATTTATTCATAAACCTGGCGAATACTTGAGTACTCAAAAAAGTGCTCAATGGAGCACCCGATTCCAATGACATTCGAACGCGGCCGCCCTAGCGCCGATCAACGAGAGTTATTAATAGAGAACAAGGGCTATGATGTCTTCGCTCTGTGTTTTCTGGAAAGTGAAAGTAAAGACCTATAAATTAATAACCGTTAGACCAGTTTGTCCGATTGTCGCGAATTTACAGCATCGTACGTAGCAAGGTAAAACTCCTCACATTCCGCAACATCGTTTTATCTGAGCGTAATCGTAAATTCGAGATTTTTATAGCGCCCAACAAAAGCTAATTCGCGCAGCGTAGTCACTGATGCTCAGTCAAAAACAAAACCGATAGGCAGGAAGGGTTCGGTTCCAGGCCAGGATCCAAGAGTCAGGCAGGCAGACAATCAGACGGCTACGGTGGATGGTGTTTGGAATTTGGAACGGCAAGATAGATAAACCGTAAACTCCCTCAGCCCAGGTATATAGTTGGTGTATACCTGGGTAACTCCCGGCAGGTGCGTCCAAGTCATGGGGTGGATACTGCTTGTCGGTTACTAAATCCTGCAGGGACCTAGTCCCTCAAGGTATAACGAGGCACCTGCCCAGGGTTACGGATAAAGACCTCAATGGCCAAGGGAGCAGAAGACATCCACGGAGTCAACGGTCCTGCGGGTGGACAAA
This sequence comes from Norana najaformis, assembly GCA_964023275.1. Classification (NCBI taxonomy): domain Eukaryota; kingdom Metazoa; phylum Annelida; class Clitellata; order Crassiclitellata; family Hormogastridae; genus Norana; species Norana najaformis. Next base: position 22,387,179 of record OZ029923.1, read on the forward strand.
GGCATGGTGAGTCAGTATGCTGATGGTTGGCTCCGCACTATTTCTGGATGACCCGACCATCTGACTACCTTGCGTTTACCCGACGAGTTACCAAGGGAATTATACACCGAAGAGTTTTCCACAATGACTGGTCGCAAATCGGAATACATATCGCATCGCTTTTCGTGTGGTTTACCGAGGAATGCGCATCCTGGTGTGCTTCAGCTGGTTAGATGTGTCAAGTGGGCTATGGGGAGGAACCAACTGGGCAAATTGCCCCTCGCCGACCGCTCCAGATTGGTACGTGGAATGCCCGATCACTGGCGAGTCCTGGAGTGGTACAATTACTGATACCTGAACTTGATGTACCAAAGTCAGCATTATGGGACTGGAAGAGGTCCGGTGGCCAGGTGCAGGAGAGACGGTTGTCGATGGCTATACTATCAATTGGTCAAGACCAGCTGAAGGTGATGTGCGACAAGCAGGCGTAGCTCTGACCCTGGACCACTTGGCGGCAGATGCCATGAAGTCCTGGTGCCCTTTGAGCAACAGGGTCCTGGTGGCCAGTTTCAGGTACACGTTTGGTGACCTGACCATTGTGACGGCCTATGCACCAACCACTGAGGTGGAGGAAGCCGTTAAGGATACCTTTTATAGGACCCTGGAGCAGGCCGTGAGGACTACCATGAAAGTCTCTGCAGTGGTATGTGTAGGTGATTTCAACGCAATTCCCCGCACCAATAGAGATGGTTGTGAGCACATCTTGGGGCCGTTCAGAAGCGGTACGGCCAGTGACAATACTGAGAGGCTGAGGAATTCTGCCAGGGAGCTGGACTTAGGATCGGAGGTTTATGGTTCAAGCAGAAAGACATCCATTGATTGTCCTGGTACTCCAATGATGGCCATACTAGGAAAGAGCTTGACCACATCCTAGTCAACACAAGATGGAGACTACTCCAGAATTGCAGAGTCTATCGAAGCATGGAGTTAAACACTGATCATAGAGCAGTAGTAGCCAGACTAGAGATTCAACCGAATGGATGTAATAAAAGATCTGTGCCAAATCCTCGATTTATTATCAATAAACGACCTTCAACCGAGCATGCATTTGCAGAGGATTTTGGCAATAGGTTCATGAATTTGGTACCAACCGACAATGGCTGGGAGACCTTCCGCAACTAATTTACGGATGCTGCCAGGAAACACCTAGGCACAATTACAAAAACCAAGAAAGAATAGATCAGCCCTGACTCTTGGGAGCTGGTCCAGAAAAAACGCCAGACCATACTGGACTTGAAACCAGATGAATACAGAAGCCTACAGAAGGAGTGCAGAACTTCCTTGAGATGTGACCGTCAACAATGGGCAGATGATTTGGCAACCGAGACTGAAGCTGCCCTTCGAAAGGGCCAAATCCAAGATGCCTTAACCGACTTCAGAAGGCTGCACTCTGCCATGCTGTGTGTCTCTTGCCCCATCAAAACAGCAATGGAAAAGTGCTTAGCAACATGAACCAAAAGATCAAGCGATGGAAGTAGTACTATTCCAACCTTTTAAAATGACCTCCTCCGTTAATTCCAGCAGATCCAAGACAATACTCTCAAGTAACCCAAATGAACCGATCGACTACTCTCCTCCCTCGGAGCATGAAGTAGCAGCTCTAGCCCACAAACTTAAGAGCGGCAAAGCCCCGGGAATTTGTGGCATAACAGCTGAATTATTTAAGGCAGGGGTAGGGCTGGCATCGTGTGGCTCACTCGCATTTTTCAGAATGTCTGGAATACTATCTCTGCACCAGATGACTGGACCAAAGGCATCTTCCTTACGTTCTGCAAGCGTAAAGGTAGCCGCCTGGACTGTAATAACTACCGCAGCATTGCCCTTCTATCTGTACCAGGGAAGGTTTTTGCAGGTGTCATCCTAGCAAGGATTAAGGATCACCTGATACAACTCAGGCCTATCGAACAGCGCAGCTTCACTCCTGGTAGATCCATGGTGGATCGAATTTTCACGCTGAATAGCTTGATTCAAACAAGAAGGAAGTACAAGCAACCATTGTAGATTGCGTATGTGGATCTGAAGGCGGCTTTTGATTCTGTAGACCGCACTGATCTCTGGAACCCACTCACTTCTCTCGGGATACCCAAGAGCATTGTGGATTTAATCAGAGGACTTTACACCAACACAATGAGTGCTGTGCGCGTTGATGGAGTGGCTTCCGGATGGTTTAACGTGGAAAGTGGAGTATGCCAGGGCTGCAAACTTGCCTCTGACTTGTTTCTGCCACCAGTGGATCAGATCTTGAACCAGACAGTTGCTGAGGGACAAGCGGTTGCACACAGGGGACAAGAGATGTTTTCCAATCTGGACTTCACTGATGACGTGGCCCTACTTGGGGAAATTCTGGAGACCTTGGTCCTATCATTGGAAATATTAGACAGGGAAGCCCACCAGTTTGGGCTGGAGATCAACTGGGCCAAAACCAAGATACAAACAATGGGGGTACTGCACCCAACAATGGATCACATACAAGTTGCGGGAAACATGGTGGAACTTATAGAAGGATTCACCTATCTAGGATCGAACACATAGTCTGACGGCAGCAGTGGACCCGAGATTCGACGCCGGATAGCAATAGCCCATGATTGAATGAACAGCCTAGATCGAGGAATCTGGAAAATAAATATTCGACTTGACACCAAATCTGCTTGTTTACAGCCTACATACTGCATGTTCTTTATGGAGCGGAGACCTGGACGCTCACGGTGGCCCTTGAGAAGAAACTGGATGCCTTCCAGCAGTGGTGTTTACGGCGAATCTTGCGAATTCCATTCACTGTGCATATAACCAATGCAGGAATATACAGACATGCAGAACAGTCGCCAATCTCAGATGGTTGAAACACGATGACTCCGGATATTTGGGCACTTTGCATTTTGGCACTTTGCACATAGCGACTACAGACAGTACCATGCTAGGCTCTCCGAGCCTTGCTTCTTGGACCCCTAGCACCTGGCAGGTCGGACGACCAAGACACACATGGACCCGGATGGTTGAGGCGGATCTTCGGCCACTGAACTTTGCATTCAAGCCTGGAGGCAAGCCCAGGACCATGACCGAAGAATTGTGAAAATGGCAATGCTTCAGAGAGGGGCATGCTATTGATGATGATGATGATGATGATGATAGATAAAGGAAAGTAGCGGAATCAGGATAGGATTTGTAGAAGAGAAATATTTTCAGTTTTGAGTGAAAGACCTGTGCAGAGATTGCAAGAGGTGAAGTGTTAGTGAGTTCATAGGATGGGTCAAATAATTGTTGTAATTCTGGTGGGACTTTATTTCAGAATGGTGGAGCAACAATGGCTATAAAGTGATTTCCACATTTTAAGGGTGAGGTGATGGGAGAGCAGAGAAGTGTCAGGGTGGAAGAGGTGCGGGTTGAACAGAGTGGTTGGAATGGAAACAACTGATAAAGGTAGGAAGGTAGGGAGGATTGAACTGTGTTATAGGTAAGCGAAAGGACTTTGTACTCTGTTCGTTCACCAGTGAATGTCAAAACAGTCAACATCAAGGCTTTGACCTGGTGCTGCATATGTCTGTCTCATGCATCCGATTTAACTGTGATGTCTGCGTCAATCTGTCTAAGACAGCATGTGACAGACATGCACTTTAGTATTCAAATAGTTACCATTTTCTCTGATAAGTAACCAAAGAAGATTCTGGATGTTAGTTTTAGTTTATTGTCTCCATGGAAAGTTGGCCTATTTTGTTATAAGTATGTTTAGAAGTCTTTTAATTTCTTAGGATACTTTATTTCTAAGTATTTTGAATGTACTAAAATGAAATACTCCAGAAAAGTATTTTAAAGTACAAATAAAATACAATTTTGTATTTTTGTAGTGTAATGACATTTAAAGTGTTACTTGTTGGCCATATTGGGTTAACATTTGTTTTTGTGAAAACTATTTCGCGTAGCTCTTCACTTGCACAGTTAACAGAAACTGATGAAATGTAAATTTGTTTAAAATGTCGTCTTGAAAGCTGATATAATAATTTAGGTGTCCCTGTTAGCGGAACTAGTCATTTTGATCTCACTTTGTGTGCCTATTATTTTGCTTTGATTGACTATAATATCAGTTGTTATTTGATGTTCAATAAACTGAAATTTATAAAATTTGTTGGCTTTATTATTTTCCTATGGAACTAGGATTCAGATCCGGAAGATGTGCAGTGGACGGCTCTGGTACTGAACCATGTACATTATGGTACAGATGGTTGAGATGCTACTAAGCAGTTTAAAGTTGACTTTAGTTTGGCACTTATGGGATTCCACAAGGACAGAAAGATACTTGAGAATCTGTTTGTTCCACTTGCACCCTTAAGTGAATTTGGCTGTGAAATGAGTAGATAGACTGCAGTATGTCATCATAAAGATGAGGTTAAGAGGGTAAGGACGGATTGGGGCCACCTGGGCTCACACCAAGGGTTAAAAAACAACGTCACTAAGCCAGTGGCTGCCTGTTGGGGTAGCTGAAGGAGCTGGTCATCTTACTCTTTTTATGCCATTTGATTAAGGTTGTTGTAGGTTCTGCTTCTGTTTCAGATTGCTGACCTTTGGCTTTGGTTCAGTATTTTGTTTCTTCGACCGAGTTCTGCAGCCATCCCAGTGATGTTTCCTGGTGGAAGGGGTCAGGGATTTGGTAGAGGGAGAGGATGGAACCAGGAAGGTCAAGAGTTTCAGCAGAGGTCAATGAAGAAACGCAGGTGGGAAGCCCTGCCAGAGATGTTTGAAAAACAGGCCAACATACGGAACCCACATATTGCGGTATGACAACTTTACTGTATTGTATCACTGATAGTAGAACAATGATTTCAGACTTTATTTAATAACAATATTTCATTAGTTTATGAGATATGATTATGTATGCCATGAACTGTAACTATAGATTCTGTAGATCAGTAGGAAGTGTGGATGGTTGTAACAGACAATCAGTGAGGTTAACAGACTACAGTTAAAGATAAAATTAGAAAGGAACTTCTTGCTTTGGTTGAAAGTGGTGATCTTTCTGGCTTTAAGTAGGCATGGGCTGGTAAGCTCATGATGGGTTTTATGGCCATTAAGCAAGTGTTTTCTTACTGCACAACACTTAACTCCTCCAAGAGTGAAACACTGCAGCATTTAATCATACAACACTGAATCACACTTACTTACTTACTGTGATATTTAATCACTGAAATTGAAACTGAATTTACATGCTTTATGACTTGTAGATGCATAGGATCTTCAGAGGCTGTTAAGAGAGATACAGCTGTTTCCATTGTTACTTTATATGTGTTGTTCATCTGATTCCAGGATGCAGAAGCTGCTCAGAGTTCTCAGAGTCAGTGGCATAGATCTCTAGCAGGAAATCCTTTCAGAAGTTCGTGGTGTGTTCCTGGATTCAGGAACAGGCAGTCCAACCCAGGCAGATGGAGTGAGCAGGAAACTCAAGGACGAAGGTTCCATGCAAGTGGAAGTTACTCGAGAACGTACGAAGAAGACCAAGGAAATAAGAGACAACAGACAACTTCTGGAGGTTGGGGAGGGGACCATCGGCAAAAGAACTACTTCCAGAGACATGAAACCAGAACAGGAAATGCATTTGTTAGTTTCAACAGAAACTTTTCATTTACTGCTAACTGCATTATTTTCTTGATTATTAGCGTGGAGAGCCAGTAATGTGAACGCTGCATCAGTGACAAGCGCATTCTTCAGTCATTTGCCATTCGTCTGTCTGGACATTTTGTAAACACCATGCTAAAGAATCCCAAGATCCTGAACCTCTCCTCCCTCGCTGGTCGCTCATCTGAAGAGCTCTTTGCTCTCTTTGACTCTTCAGTTCGCCTCCTCATCGATCACCTCCTTCCGCTTCCTCCACAGCGGGCCCGTCGGAGACCGTTAGCACCTTGGTTTGACCGATCCTGCCGTACTTTACGTCGTGATGTCAGGCGGCACGAGCGAAGGTATCGACGAACACGTGATCCTGCCGATCGTCTCGACTGGATCCTCCATCTTCGCTTAATGCACCGGGAGCTTCGAGCCAAAGAAATGGCATACTGGGAGTCATTGATTGAGTGGGAGAGGAGCAATCCGCGTCGGCTCTGGTCTTCGCTCTCCGGTGTCCTCGGCCGTTCTACCGCTTCTAACTCTCCGGCCCAGCCTCCGTTCACAGCGAACGACTACCTCGACTACATGCGTGGGAAGATCGACTCGATCCGCCAATCCACTGATGGTTCTCCTCCTCCTTCCTTTCCTCCTACGTCATCTAGGCTTTCATGCTGGAAGCCTCTGCCTTTGGACGTCCTTCGTCGGCTCCTGCTGGAGTCACCTGCTAAGTCCTGTGAACTGGACTTATTACCACCGTTTTTAATCAAGGATTTTATAGATCACTTAATTCCGTTCTTACACTTGCTATGTAATACCTCCCTGGGTCAGGGTTCACTCCCGGCTTCTCACAAACGTGCTGTAGTCTTTCCCTCTCTCAAACGCCAGGGACTTGACCCCAATGATATCTCTAACTACCGACCTACCTCTAACCTTTCCTTCCTCTCTAAGCTTCTTGAAAGATGTGTGTCCGTCCAACTGGTCGACTATCTTGACTCTAACTCCTTCATGCCCCCTCTTCAATCCGGATTTAGGAAGTTCCACTCTGCTGAATCACTTATTACACATCTCCTGGCTGACGACTTTGGAGCTTTTGACCGTGGACATGTTACTCTTCTTGCCCTCTATGATGTTAGTGCTGCTTTTGACACCGTGGATCACTCTATCCTTTTGGAGCGTCTAGAAAATTCTTTTGGCATTACTGATACGGCCCTTCTTTGGTTTCAGTCGTTCCTCTCAGACCGCTCTCATTCTGTTATCTTTGGGCCTTAACGTTCCGCCTGGTCCCTTATACCTTTTGGCCTTCCTCAGGGTTCTGTTCTGGCCCCTCTCCTCTACATTCTGTACACTGCCGACCTGGCACGGGTTCTCCTTCCCATGGGTGTTGCTGTCCATCAGTATGCAGACGACACTCAGGCCTTCGTTCATGGCCCAGCGGAAGCGGCTTCCTCTCTGGTTGAGAGTATTCTTGACGCAACATCTGTCCTTGGTCTCTGGATGTCCTCTAATCGCCTCCGACTGAACTCTGCTAAGACCCAGTTCATCTGGCTTGGTGGTCGTGCTCAGCTGGCAAAGATTGATTCATCATCCTTACGCCAGAGGTTTCCGGACATTCTATTCTGTTCCAAAGTCCGTGATCTTGGGGTTGTTCTGGACCGGGAACTCTCCTTGACCGATCATGTTAACAGTGTCTCTCGCTCATACTTTTACCACCTTCGTCAGCTTCGTACCATCCACCGCTCCCTCTCCTTTCATGCCGTTACTACTCTAATTCATGCCCTTATCTGCACCAGGGTGGACTTTGGTAACGCTATCTTTGCTGGACTCTCACTTGCCAATATTTCCAAGCTTCAATCTGTTCTCAGTGCTTCTGCCCGTCTTATTGGAGGCATCCCCAGGTATGGCCATATAACTTCCTTTATACGGGACACTCTACACTGGCTTCCCATTCAGCAGCTTATCCAGTTCAAGATCCTAATGCTTATGCGTAACTGTCTCATTGGCTCTGCTCCATCATATCTTAGGGACTTCTGCATTTCGGTCTCCTTGGTTCCAGGCCATAGCACTCTCCGGTCGGCCTCCCTTGGACTTCTGACTGTCCCTCGTATGCGCATTGCTACAGCGCAGTCTAGAAGCTTTGCCTATGTTGGACCCGATAGCTGGAATCGCCTTTCCGAGAGCTCCGGCTAGTATTCCTCAGTTTGTCTCTTCCGCAGTTTCGCAAGCGCGTGAAGTCTGTATTATTTGCCTGTGGTCTCACTGGTTCGGGTCGGGAGCGCTTCTGATGAGTCTATTCTTGAAGTGGCGCTTTATAAATGTCAGATTACAATTACAATTACAATGGGGCCAGTGTGTTGCAGGACTTGCTGTTTACTTCGCAATGGTACCAAATTATACTGCTCTGTGTTTAAGAGGAACGTGTGCATAAACAACTTTACCAAGGTGTGTTACATAGAACCACATATACAAACCGCACATGCAACATAACTGTCATACATACACATATGTGTACACACACGTATGAGGTCTAGTTGGTGCCTGGCAACTTATGTAGGCCCACTGTGGCTAGCTTGTGCATTTTTTGTCAGTTTTGTTGCTTTTTCATGATTAATTCAACATTTTGCCCTTATTTTCATGCATGAAGTGCTATGGTCTTACTGAAGTGAATCATTTAGTTTTTGGCTTTGTGACAGTTTTACAAAGTTTTTTGAATTGAATTGATGTCTGGTGTGACATGGACATGCCCCCACCAGTCTGCAGATGCTACTCAACAGTGATGGTCCAACGGTTAAATGTGCAGTAAGAAAGACATGGTTTAAGCTGTGTAAATGGTGCCCACGTTTCCAGAAAGCTGGCCCTGCAATACAGATGCTGGCTCCTGCCTGTGCAACTCATCAAGCTGGCTGCAATATGCAACAAGCTGGACTGCAGTTTGGGATGTGGAAAGCCCTGCAGGAAACATGGTGCGATAGCCAATGCTATCGCTTCGTTGTGGTTGAGAGATGTTGCAGTAAGAAGATCGGCACCTTAAGGTTTTATATCATAGATATACTTCGTCCTAATTCTGATCTGTTTGCCTTTTGCTCTGGGAGCAGTGGAATTACTGTCTTCCATTGGGACAATCTGCATGCAAAGCGTGTTGAACTTGATGCAACCTCTACCACTTAAAATCTGGTAGATGCCACATGAATCAGTCTCAATCAGTTCCTTTGAAATAGCATGTGAGCCCCTTACCACTGCTGCCATTTATCGAAAGGAATCTCAACCTCCATCTGGGAATTTACAGTCCTTGAAAACCTGGTCACATACAGCAGCCTGCTGGTTGTGAGTTGAGACCTCAGTATCCATGTGGAGGATTCGAGGATGCCTTTTGGGCCAAAAGCTGAGATGCCGTACACTAAATGTGTGCTTGAAACACTACACTGGCTTCCTGTTTCACTGATTGAATAGATCATCTGCCTGTCACATCCTCTGTTGTTGTGACCAGCCTGGCATGCGTTGAGAGCACTGTGTTCCAGTCTCGAGTCGACCGGATTGGCAATTGTTGTGCTCTGCTGTCGATGGGGTTATACAGGTGCTGCACTTCCACACCCCTCATCTAGAGCCCTTCATGTTTTCTTGTGTGTTGCTCTGTCGTCCTTGTACAGTTTTCTGTTGCTTCTGTGTACTGTTGCATTTGACTCTGTGAATCATACATTTTCAGTCTGTCTTAGATGCAATGGTTAGTCTGATAGAGATGTGTGCAGTACTTTTTTGAGGTAGTGAATGGGCGCCTGATTAAGCATATTGATAGACAAATTCATACAATTCACCAGCACGAGCTTTGCTTTACCCTTTCACTCTGGGGGCAGCGGAATACCTGTCTTGAAGTAATCACTGGGAAGATGCAATCCCATGAGATTCACTGTTTTTCTTGGACTTATACGTGAAACAGGTCAAGCAGATGGCTTGAGACTCAGACAGTGAATTGTGAGCCTCTGGAATATAGCTGTGCTGGGGGTGAAAGATAACATCACTAGTTGCTGTGCAGTTGTAATACACACACCTGAAGTTCGTTATTTTACTGGCAATGCTCAGACCAAGCTTACAGAAGTATGTTGTTTGTGCAGGACAATGTATAACCCTTCTCAAGAGAGCAGACTTTATGATAGAGTTCAGATAGTATAGTACAAAGTTGCGGGGGAACCAATTGACTGGCTGGCTGACTCATAATGACTCAGTTATATTAAATTATGGTAGGTTGTATGGCCTAACGTGTCTCCTCTTGTACAGGCTGGAAGGAGGGGAGGAATTCATACCAAAGAAATAGAGAAAGAAGACATCACCATGGTTATCAGACATGGCAGTAAAGGTCGCAGAAGCAAGGAGGAAAGCGAGATCTGCAAAGAAGAAAGCAGAAGTAAGGGCCCTGGACAAGGAATTTCAAAATCTGGCGCGGAAAAGCAAAGAAGATTATCTAGCCAAAACGTGCATAGAGATGGAAGAAGATGGAAGAAGGGGAAGAACTAGAGACATGTTTGCAAAGGTGAAGTCACTAACTGGAAAAGTCACACCGCGAATGGGAGCACTAAGAAGCAAAGAAGGCAACGTGATCAGGGAGGGAGAAGAAGTTAAAGAAAGATGGAGGGAATACACTGAGAAACTGTACACCAAGGACTCGCGAGTTAAAGAAGAACAGATAGACCAGACAACCTTCGAACGAGAACCAGCAATAATGAAGAGTGAGGTTGAATGGGCCATACAGCAACTCAAGGACAACAAAGCACTGGGGACAGACGGGATACCAATAGAGATGATCAAAGCAGGAGGGGAGGAAATGAAAGAGTGCATAACGTCATTATGCAATCAGATATGGAATACAGGAGAATGGCCGAGAGATTGGAGGAGCTCTATTTTCATACCCATCTTCAAGAAAGGAGATGCCAAAGAATGCGATAACTCTCGCACCATTGCAATGATCTCACACCCAAGTAAGATATTGCTCAAGATAATACACAAAAGGATGGAGAGTACACTGGAAGTAGAGCTGCCAGTAAATCAAGCAGGCTTTAGGAAGGCGCGGGGAACACGAGATCATATTGCGAATGTAAGATGGCTGATGGAGAGGCAACGAGAATATGGGCAGGAGGTACACCTATGTATCATAGATTACAGCAAAGCCTTTGATTGTATAAATCATTCACTAATGTGGAAAACCTTAGAAGAGATGGGAATACCAAGGCATCTCATCATGCTTCTCAAGAGCCTATACGAGAATCAAGAGGCAGTAATCAGGACGGAACATGGAGACACTGAGAAAATTAGAATCGGGAAGGGGTGAGACAGGGTTGCATACTATCTCCGACTCTGTTCAACCTGTATGCAGAAAGAATTATGCGGCTGGCGGATTTGGATGGGGCGGAAGAAGGAGTGAGGATAGCAGGGAGGATATTAAACAACTTAAGATACGCAGATGATACAACACTTATGGCAGGGAAAAAGGATGATCTTGTTGAACTTATACGTCGACTAAAGAGGGAAAGTGAAAAGGCAGGGCTATACTTCAACATCAAAAAGACTAAGATCATGACGACGGCAGAATGGGATACTTTCGAGATGGATGGAGAAAACATAGAGGTTGTAACAAGTTTCTCATTTCTGGGATCATTAATAGAGAGAGAGGGCAGGTGCGATGGAGAGGTGAGAAGGAGAATCGCACTGGGCAAAACTGCAATGCAAGGAATGGAAAAGATATGGAAGGACAGACACGTGAGCATGAAGACAAAGACAGGACTTGTCAAAGCTATGATCTTCCCCATAGTATTATATGGAAGCGAGACATGGACAAAAACGAAAGGCTTGGAGGATAAAATCGCGGCGTGTGAAATGTGGATATGGAGGAAACTCCTAAGGATATCGTGGAGGGAAAAGAGAACAAATGAGTCAGTACTACAGGAGATTGGTGATCTAAGAGGTGATCTGACATTGAATCAAAGAGCCAGCAGGCAGAAGATGATGTACTTTGGACATGTGATGCGCGCCGATGGACTGGAGAAGGCGATGATGTTGGCGTGTGGAGAGGGGACGAGGAGAAGAGGACGACCGAGAACTAGATGGATGGAGGAGGTGCAGAGAAGGACAGCGATGAATCTTGCACAGCTGAGGGATGTGGCAATGGACAGAAGAGAATGGAGAAGGCTGGTCATGGCGGTCGCTAGGGTTCCAAGAACCGACGGCACAAGGTGACAAGGTGACAATGGTAAAGCTGTACCGAACATTAGTATTTGATTCGCTTGGGACCCAAATAGTGCTCCATTTAGTTTATTCAGTTGCAAGCAAATAGTTTCTTAAATCTGAATATGAATAGTAAAAGGGCTATATAAATGTTCAAGTATAGTGATAGAAAATGTGCTATATAATATTAATGCTTCCATTTGCAGTTCATTTGCTGATCTACGCTTTCCTTTTAACTTCTGCTTTGAAACTTGTGAGGAAATTTATCTTTAAGTTCTTACGTTTTTGTTAAATTGAACTTTTAAAGCCTGTTAAAACAAATTTGCATTTTGAACTTTAAATGAGTGATGCCATGTATGGAAATATTGTAAAGTAATGGACAAAGATCCAAGCAAAGCTAAAGGATCTTCAGCTCAGTACGTCTTTCCATGGGCAACCAGCGCAGCACATGCCGCATGTAACTTGAATATTATCAAACTTTGGAATCCCACTGATTAGTCTTGGGTCTAACATCACTGCTGAAGACTCAGAATGCTAAACCTGTTAGGTTGGAACAAAGATCAAATTTTCCAAATGGAAAAATAATGGAAAGCAACACAAGACCAGAAGTTGACCCACTTCACCTGGCATACTGTTGACCCACTTCATCTGTCATTCTTCACCTGGCACACTGTCAGAGTCTGTAATTTATCATTCTACAGGGAAGGAAGATATTTCCTTAGTTTTTATTAAACTGAAGACTAAGATGCAGATGATGTGACTACAAATTTGTTTGCAGGGACAAAAGGACTTCTTATATCTGTCGAAAACAATGTCTTATCTGCTGAGGCACGGAGCAGAGAAGTCCGGCCTGAGAATGCATTCAGGTGAATATGAAATCAGGACAAGTCAGATGATTCAGTAAAGTGATTGACTGCACATGAATGATGAGTATGAGAAGCTGAGTAGTAGAATTCAGTCAGGTGAAGTGTTTAGTAATGGAATGCAGTACATTCAGGTAGAGTAAGTAATGTAGGGTGTTGCAAACCCATGCGCCAATATATCTACATGTGTGGCCGTTGGTTATGACTCCTTTCACCATGTGACAGCTAATCAAGCTATGGTAACATCGTACGCTTTAATAGTAATCATAAACTCCAAATTTATAAAGCGCTACTTAAAAGCTAAGCACAGGGCACCAGCTTATTCACAAGCGCTATGTTTAGTCAGTGGGGTTGTCCAAAGATGCCATGTCAAGAACCAAGACTGGTTGCCAGAAGACCAGAAAGTGAAGGAGGAACTTTTACTTTCATTTCATTGTCTGTGCCTTCTGTAACTTACTAATTGTATAGGTCATTTCGACAGTATACACAACAGTATTAAAAATATCCTGCAAAATTGGTAGGACATTTGGCAGATTAACTAGCAGTTTTATATGTAAGCTTTGTGAACTGTTACTTTTAGCATAATTATGCATTGTATGTATCCAAAAACTTATATAGTGCATTTTAAGAACCTCTCAAAGGTGCTGTGGCATGACTATCAAGCAGTTCCAAACAGATGCATCTTAAGATGGGCCTAGAATGTTTCTTGAACCATTGTAGGAGGAAGAGTTCGAGTTTCCAGAGGAAGACTGGTCCAGAAGGACGGTCTAACACACAACATGTGATCAATGCATTGTTAATAGCTGTGCTAGCTTAAACACCGTCTTAAGTAAGCCTAACCTTTATTAGCATTAATCAGTCTGTTTAAATGCTTTAGCTTGACTGATTGGCAGCATACCTGGGTCTGGACATAAAACCAGTTTCATATGGGAGAAACTGTACTGGTTACCTATTCAGAAACATGTTGATTGTAAGATCTTAATGCTTATGCACAGTTGTGGGCTGAGCTCCATCTTATCGCAGGGTTCTCATCCATTCCTGGCCACAGATTTCTTTACCCTGCTGTGCAAGGTAACGTAGTTGTCCCACTGGCCCAAACGTCCACAATCCAACATAGAAGCTTCGCTATGGTTGACCCTTCTTTCTGGAATATGCTGCCTTGCAACCTGTGACATGAGCTCACTGACCTTTCTCTACCTGTTTGTTAGCCCTTGCAAACTAAATATTCTGTTCAGTTGTGGTGTTGCATGGTCATGTTGGGAGTGCCTCTGACGAGATTCTCTAAAATGGTGCTATTTAAATTCACAATTAGAATTACTTGTACAAAAATTGCATGAAACTAATGATCTGATTACTCATTGAAATTTAGCTTCAATATCTCTGTACTGAACATCATCTAACACCTCATATGTGTGTATAAAGTTTTGGTCATTGAGAATATCTTGCGTCCAACTTAGCTGGTTCTCAATGATTCTGACATTGTAGTTATTTCACAGCGACTTGACATGTAAAAGTGTATCTTATATTAGATTCGATTAGATATTCAATGAATTAGTTGTTTTAATTTGCAGATGGATATGTGTTTGTGAGTGACTTGCTGCGATGCAAGGTCCTTCAAGGTCCCTATACAGAAGATGACGTTCGTACGGTCACCGAGGACAACGACAAACAGCGTTTCCAGCTGATGGTTGATCCAGTTTCAAAGAAACTGATGGTCCGGGCCAATCAGGGTCATACTATTCAAGTAGGCTATTACTTATTACTTTAGAATTACTTATTACTTATTTCTTTAGCATTAATAAGGAAATGTCCTGTGAGAGGCAATAGGTCAGCATTGCTACAATACAGCTGAACATTCCTTTTCAGCACATCTTTCAACTGCTGAATGCACTAGCAAATGTACAGTTCCCTTTTTTCGACCTCAGTTGTGTTATGGCACTATATAAATTGTCTTATAATTATTATTAAAATGTGAGAATGAAGACTACAACATTTTCACAGCTGCATGCATTTACTGTTCCAAGAAATTTACACTCCTCCAAATTTGTAAAGCACACCCTGGTAAGTTAATCGTACAAATTTAAATGATGCAGGGAACTATAAGTGATTAATAATCACATATGCACGGTGTTGGGCTATTGATGTAAATGAGTTTGATTAATTTTGTAATGTTGACTGGATAGAACTTTAATCTAAATATTTTCAAATCCTTGCTGCCATTATTTCAGTGAATAAATGGTAAAATGTTATGAGTTATTGATACGACAGAATGCTGCTCTTTCATGTCGCATCTGCTATGTCCGTTTGTGACAGCAACACATTTCTCATCTTACAGCATGAACAAAAGTAGTTACACAAGTAGTTAACTACTTTTTCTAAAAGTGGTTACTAAAACTAAAAGTAAAAGTAGTTACAGTAGTTACTGGTTAGACAACTTCAAAAGTCTTAAAAAGTAGTTGCAGTTAAACTACTTTTAGCCCCTTGCCCTACCTCTCCTTAAGTGAGTGGCCTGACATTGAGTCAGTTTCATATGTAGCACCAGGATCTGAGAAAACAAATGCAGAAGTTAATGGTAAAAGTATTCCATTGAAATAAAATTGCAATAAAATAGAGTTCTTATCTGAAGAAAGGTTATATCCTATGTCAAGCGGTTACAGTGGTCAGTAGTTAGTGGTCAGCTCGTAAAACAGATGAGAGCTTCCCTTAGGCTGTTACTATATAGATACCTTGATTAAGAGGTGCATCCGGGAGACCAGCTTATTCACTGGTGCTGTGTCAGATCAAGAGCCAGGTTGTTGGGTGAGTTTCATTGCCAGGTTAGAATCTGGGGAGAGGTCTGGCCAGAGAGACAGCATGGTGCTAAGATGTCCTCAAATCTTAATAAACCTAATTTTCAATGTTAACTTAAGGTCACTTAAGTTAACATTGAAAATTAGGTTAATTGTAATTTCTTTTTCAAAATTCGTTTTGCCCTAAGTAACTTTTCAACTTTATCTCACTACTTGCTGAAATGGTTAACAAGGTTAATGTTGTTTGAACATGAAATTTATTATTTTATTTTTAGTGCCTGAACTATTTATTGTTATACTCCAGAAACTCATTATGACTCTGTCTTTGGGAGCAAAATCAAGAGATGACTTATAATGAGGTCATGTTGTAATGAGTTTAGCTTTAATAAACTGTGTTGTATCATCATACAAACTTATCGATGCTTGCAATTTCTGCTTCGGCCTTTCACTCAAAACTGAAAACATTCCTCTTTCACAGATCATATCCTGACACCCCTTCTTCCTCTTATCTCTCTCCTCTCCAACCCCAAACACCACCCCCATAGCTGCCACGCTATCTCTCCATCTGACTTTTGGATCTTGACCTGGAACTGAGCCCTTTTGCCTATCGATTTTGTTTTTGACTGAGCGCCTGTGAATAAGCTGTTCCCCGCGATGTGGCTTTCATTGGGCACTTTAGAAATCTCGGAATTACGATTACTTGTAATGAAACATGCTGTGATGAGTCTTCAGTGTACTTATCTAAGCAAACCATGAACACAGAATTTGAATTTTCTGCAATAGGAGGAAGACAAGTTTCTTTATGACATGTATGCCAAAATTAACACCTTTTCTCGCATTTATCATTTGAGAAAAAGATCTTCAGTTACTCTGAGAAGACATTCTTTTGAGCTAACGCTGAGAGTCAGCCACTGGATATAAAGAGTTACGCTAAGAGTCAGCCACTGGATATAAAGAGTTACTGTCTGCATTTTCAGAGGCTCGGCATATGAAGGCAAGTTCTTTCCTTCAACACCTGAGCCTCACATCAGTAGCATAAGATTGACCATATGCAATTTATAGCAGAGTTTGCTAGAATGCTGTAGTGGAACTGAAGTCTTAAATTGAATGTTTGTTCTGGCTGCTGTTCGAACCCCTGTCCTGAATGTTCTGCATGCAAAGCCTCCTTATGTTGAAGAATTCAGAGCAAGACATTATTGTCTGTTTTATTTCATTTGCTGCTGAATGATGAACCTCAACTGATTCAGCTGTGTATGAATGTCTGATGTTGCTAATTCCGTTTAGATTCCTCATCTGGAACTCGAATCAATCACGGATTCAAGGGAAGCGCCAATTGTTGTACATGGAACTTTCTTTGACATTTGGCCAACAATAGAGCAACAGGTCAGAAAAAACTTCTTTTCTCTTCATTTTCTTAAATCGATTACTTTTTAAAATCAGGTCTCCCTTAAAACACCTTGTCACTCAGACATCTTTAGTTTTCCATGATAGACATCAATTCTCTCTGGGGATCTTGACTCATTTTGTCCAAAGGGGGTGATTTCACAGCATGGTTTGTCTAAAAGCAGCCATTGATTTGCCCTGTGCTTAGCTTTCAAGTAGTGCCTTAGAAATTTGGAGTTTACGATTACGATTTTATATACAGATTGTACACAAAGCAATCTCAAATGCTCATATCAACTACGTGAAGTGTATGAAATCTCATTTTGGCTTTAGTTGGTATCTTGTAGCGTAACATCTCGATTTTGAGTTAGTGTTGAGATTGCTGTTTCTTTAAGTGTTCATTAAGTCTTGGATTGCTTTAGGGTTTGAGTAGAATGTCACGCAATCACATTCACTTCTCAGTTGGGAAGCCAGGAGACAAAGGAGTCATAAGTGGTGAGAATAATAGTTTTTGTTACTCTTCAACTGGTCCAATTAATTTGCTTTATGAGGCAAAACCAGTATTTGCGGGGTTACCAACACAAATCAGGATTTTAAATAAGGTGTCTTTATTAGACTGATATGGTCATTTTTTTGCTAAAGATTAGAACTTTGCGTATAGGCATATTAACAAGTTTATGTGCTCTACCTTATTATAGACATACCCAGTTACCTACGCATGCATGCATACATATATATACATTCATACATATATATGTAATATAAGTCTAAAAAATTTCTTGGTGACTGGCAAAACTTCTTGTGCTGGAAGTTATAGGTCGGGAGGCCTAGACCTTTGGTCTGGAGATCCACTGAGATACAACCAAGATCCAGACCACCACAGATTATTTCCCTGGCCAGCTGCTACTGCTGTCAACGGCTGTGAGTAATAATATGCTGGAGGTTGTAGATGCATTCACAGACCTAAGCAACCAAACAATTAGATCCAGTGAGCAGGTGATCAAGCACCGAATCACAGCTGCCAACAGATCCTGCAAGGTCTCCATGGATAAGAACATCTGGTGCTCACTGAGCTGCAACGTACTCTGCAGTTGTGAGATTTGGATAACCGCAGACGCTCTGAAAAAGGAGCTTCATATCTTCTACATGTGGTGCTTCATGTGTATCCTGCAGATTCCTTACGTGGACCATGACAACAGCTTGGCGATGTGGAGAACAGCAGTGGTACTGGTCTCTGCCACAGTCCAGAAATGCAAGCTGACTTTTTTGGGCATGTCGCATGTGCTTCTAAAGACAAGGACCCACTGGAGAGGACAAAAATGAACAAACCCTCGAGAAGATTGAAGAAGACCATATGGTTAACCTAGAACCGCTTGGACTAGAGTCATGGAGAAGGATGTGACAATGATGAATATCGACCTTCATACAGCACTGAAGAAGAGACAGGAGACAACAGATTGGTGTTGCATGA
Source organism: Norana najaformis (assembly GCA_964023275.1). NCBI lineage: Eukaryota > Metazoa > Annelida > Clitellata > Crassiclitellata > Hormogastridae > Norana > Norana najaformis. Next base: position 22,405,523 of record OZ029923.1, read on the forward strand.
TTAACACAACTATGCTCGGCTGAGTTTACCACCAAAGAGAGAAAATTTCTTTGCACTGCAGAAAAAAGCTGTATCCTGAAGACCTGTTTGCTGGCTTTTAGTAAGATCGTATCAGCAAGAGCCAGGTTGCTGTATCGGTTTCAGTGCCAGGCCAGAATTTGGAAAGGTCAGACCAGAGGAGTCAGAGAGATGCTGGAAAATATTTATAGCGTAATTAATGTTGAGAGATATAATCTTGTATTGAATGCACATAGGTACTTTGAGCCAAAGGTATTTGCAATTGGGAGATGTCTAGTTTTTCATCATTTTTGAACAAACTGGGAATTCTTATTGTATGTAAACTTCACGCAGTGCACTGGAATCTGGCATTTTAGAAAGCTCTTAAAATATGTGTTTTGACCAAAATGAGCACAAGGTGTAATGCATTCTCAGTTTATGGGTCCTATTCTAAGATAAGAGGTTAGTAATTGTAGGCCTCTTTGATTAGAACCAGTTTATTAATTATACAGGACTGTTAGTGAAAATCTTAGACTATTTCAAGCACACATTTTAAGAGCTTTGTAAAGTGACTGGTTCCAATACACTGCTTGAACCTAAGGTAAGTAAATCTTTATTGTGTGATTTTCTTTGTAGGAATGCGAAGAAATTGCCAGGTTTTGATATACATAGACATCAGCAAGGCATTGGAAGGTAATTCTTATGCTAATTTGTGCTAATGACAGCCATTCTGGTGCAGATGAGAAGTCTATCTGTCTCCATTGGACAATTTATCCATCCGATTTACTGATTCTGCTCCATGAGGCAGGCTCTGATCATCTGAATATATCCAATAAGTGCTAACTACTCTGATTTAATACTACATCTGAGATTACTTTCTTTTGGTTTCCCACAAGTGATACCTACTGTTTGAGATGGGGTGTTTGGTTTTTGGACAAGTTTTTTTTAACTCTGATCTACCCATTCATTTCAGGTGGTCATCTCTGTCAATTTGATTTTACCTGAAGATTTTGGTGCTGATTTTTCGTTTAAACTTTAAACTTTTTGAAGGTAGAAATTTTATGTGTAGATGTGAAATTATTTAAACAGGATGACAAAATACATTCTATTGTTTATGCTAAACCTATGGATAAAAACTATCTGAATTATTAAATGATAGATTGAAACTAATTATCTCTGAACCAGAAGATTTAGATATTAACGTAGAAATACCCTATTTCAGTATAAGGATCGTAATAATGAAAGCAATAGGCCAATATTAGTCCTTATCTATGAAAATAAATACGATAATAATAATATCTTGAAAAAGGAATTTAATGTATTATGGAGGAATCTCATAAACATTCATATCTTACAAAACATTTTCCTAAGAAAGCCTTTATGAGCTGTTTATTGATGAAATGGGTGCAGTCTTTTCACATAAAACTCCTGGTTGTCAGAGGCTTAGGTCTTGTTGATCTGATAGTTGTCAGGGATTATTCTTCGATTTTTTATGACCGTCTAAGGATTAAAGGCTTTGTACACAATAAAGCTAATACAAAAACAGTTGCATACATTCTGGTTGCAGCTGTGCGGTAATGTCTATGCTACGTGCTGCATGCATAAAAGGTGATGGGAACTGCTGATTACTCGTTCTTATAGAAACTCTTCAGAGCTATCAGACGCATTCTTACCAGTTCCATAATGAAGCTGCAGGGAGAACTTATTTTGTTTATTTTGTTATCGTAGACGGAATACAGTTCTTCCGTTCAGCAAACAACGTGATTTTGTCTCCCGGTGATGAAAATGGTTTCATTTCTCCAAAGTACTTTGATCATGTCGAATATCGAATTACAGGTGAGATCATGTGAAGTAAAGAAGCTGTGATGGCTCCTGTTGTTGCTATGATTAATTATTGTTATTATTATTATTTACCCAAGCAGTAATCGCATGGATTAAGAAATGTCCAGAGGTTAAAAATATCACCTGGAATGGCTAACTTTTTAAAATTCAAGTGAAGCAAAACTGCCATGGTAGATGATGCCACTCAAGTGCTGTTGTTATTTTTTTAAGCACCACTATCTAGTGACAGAACATCAGCTGATGGTACTAAAAAATTGTTAGTGTAGGATATATTCAAAATTCCGTCACGGCAGCTGTCTGAGGGCAGGCTCAAACTCACACATTCCGCGTTGCAAGGAGAGAGTTGAAACCCACACATTCCGTGTTGCAAGGAGAGAGCTCAAACCGCACATTCCACGTTGCAGGGAGAGAGCTCAAATCCACACATTCCATGTTGCAAGAAGAGAGCTCAGATCCACACATTCCATGGCACGGTAGCATATTGGATAGAGTGCTCGGCTTGTGACGCGGAGAGCACGGGTTCGAACCTCTTCCGAGACGGTCACTGTGTAGGGACCTTGAGCAAGTCCCTCACTTACAATTGCTCGGCACCATCGGTTGATGCTAAGTCATTAGATAGTGGCGCCTAATAAATGCAGAAATAATAATAATATTGCAAGAAGAGAGCTCAAACCCACACATTCCATGTTGCAAGGAGAGAGCTCAAATCCACACATTCCATGTTGCAAGAAGAGAGCTCAAACCCACACATTCCATGTTGCAAGAAGAGAGCTGAAACCCGCATATTCCATGTTGCAGGGAGAGAGCTGAAACCCACACATTCCGCATTGCAAGGAGAGAGCTCAAGCCCACACATTCAATGTTGCAAGGAGAGAGCTTAAATCCACACATTCCATGTTGCAAGGAGAGAGCTTAAATCCACACATTCCATGTTGCAAGGAGAGAGCTCAAATCCACACATTCCATGTTGCAAGAAGAGAGCTTAAATCCACACATTCCATGTTGCAAGGAGAGAGCTCAAATCCACACATTCCATGTTGCAAGGAGAGAGCTCAAATCCACACATTCCATGTTGCAAGAAGAGAGCTCAAACCCACGCATTCCATGTTGCAAGGAGAGAGCTTAAATCCACACATTCCATGTTGCAAGGAGAGAGCTCAAATCCACACATTCCATGTTGCAAGAAGAGAGCTCAAACCCACACATTCCATGTTGCAAGGAGAGAGCTCAAACCCACACATTCCGCATTGCAAGGAGAGAGCTCAAACCCACGCATTCCATGTTGCAAGAAGAGAGCTTAAATCCACACATTCCATGTTGCAAGGAGAGAGCTCAAATCCACACATTCCATGTTGCAAGAAGAGAGCTCAAACCCACACATTCCATGTTGCAAGAAGAGAGCTTAAATCCACACATTCCATGTTGCAAGGAGAGAGCTTAAATCCACACATTCCATGTTGCAACGAGAGAGCTCAAATCCACACATTCCATGTTGCAAGAAGAGAGCTCAAACCCACGCATTCCATGTTGCAAGGAGAGAGCTGAAACCCACACATTCCGCATTGCAAGGAGAGAGCTCAAGCCCACACATTCAATGTTGCAAGGAGAGAGCTTAAATCCACACATTCCATGTTGCAAGGAGAGAGCTTAAATCCACACATTCCATGTTGCAAGGAGAGAGCTCAAACCCACACATTCCATGTTGCAAGAAGAGAGCTCAAACCCACGCATTCCATGTTGCAAGGAGAGAGCTTAAATCCACACATTCCATGTTGCAAGAAGAGAGCTCAAACCCACGCATTCCATGTTGCAAGGAGAGAGCTCAAACCCACACATTCCATGTTGCAAGAAGAGAGCTCAAACCCACGCATTCCATGTTGCAAGGAGAGAGCTTAAATCCACACATTCCATGTTGCAAGGAGAGAGCTTAAATTCACACATTCCATGTTGCAAGGAGAGAGCTCAAATCCACACATTCCATGTTGCAAGAAGAGAGCTCAAACCCACACATTCCGCATTGCAAGGAGAGAGCTCAAACCCACACATTCCGCATTGCAAGGAGAGAGCTCAAACCCACGCATTCCATGTTGCAAGGAGAGAGCTTAAATCCACACATTCCATGTTGGAAGGAGAGAGCTTAAATCCACACATTCCATGTTGCAAGGAGAGAGCTCAAATCCACACATTCCATGTTGCAAGGAGAGAGCTTAAATCCACACATTCCATGTTGCAAGGAGAGAGCTCAAATCCACACGTTCTGCATTGCAAGGAGAGAGCTCAAGCCCACGCATTCCATGTTGCAAGAAGAGAGCTCAACCCACACATTCCATGTTGCAAGGAGAGAGCTTAAATCCACACATTCCATGTTGCAAGGAGAGAGCTCAAATCCACACATTCCATGTTGCAAGAAGAGAGCTCAAACCCACGCATTCCATGTTGCAAGAAGAGAGCTTAAATCCACACATTCCATGTTGCAAGGAGAGAGCTCAAATCCACACATTCCATGTTGCAAGAAGAGAGCTCAAACCCACACATTCCATGTTGCAAGGAGAGAGCTTAAATCCACACATTCCATGTTGCAAGGAGAGAGCTTAAATCCACACATTCCATGTTGTAAGGAGAGAGCTCAAATCAACACATTCCATGTTGCAAGGAGAGAGCTCAAATCCACACATTCCATGTTGCAAGAAGAGAGCTCAACCCACACATTCCATGTTGCAAGGAGAGAGCTTAAATCCACACATTCCATGTTGCAAGGAGAGAGCTCAAATCCACACATTCCATGTTGCAAGAAGAGAGCTCAAACCCACGCATTCCATGTTGCAAGAAGAGAGCTCAAACCCACACATTCCGCATTGCAAGGAGAGAGCTCAAACCCACACATTCCATGTTGCAAGAAGAGAGCTTAAATCCACACATTCCATGTTGCAAGGAGAGAGCTCAAATCCACACATTCCATGTTGCAAGAAGAGAGCTCAAACCCACACATTCCATGTTGCAAGGAGAGAGCTCAAACCCACACATTCCATGTTGCAAGAAGAGAGCTCAAACCCACACATTCCATGTTGCAAGAAGAGAGCTTAAATCCACACATTCCATGTTGCAAGGAGAGAGCTCAAATCCACACATTCCATGTTGCAAGGAGAGAGCTCAAATCCACACATTCCATGTTGCAAGGAGAGAGCTTAAATCCACACATTCCATGTTGCAAGGAGAGAGCTCAAATCCACACGTTCTGCATTGCAAGGAGAGAGCTCAAGCCCACGCATTCCATGTTGCAAGAAGAGAGCTCAACCCACACATTCCATGTTGCAAGGAGAGAGCTTAAATCCACACATTCCATGTTGCAAGGAGAGAGCTCAAATCCACACATTCCATGTTGCAAGAAGAGAGCTCAACCCACACATTCCATGTTGCAAGGAGAGAGCTTAAATCGACACATTCCATGTTGCAAGGAGAGAGCTCAAATCCACACATTCCATGTTGCAAGAAGAGAGCTCAACCCACACATTCCATGTTGCAAGGAGAGAGCTTAAATCCACACATTCCATGTTGCAAGGAGAGAGCTTAAATCCACACATTCCATGTTGTAAGGAGAGAGCTCAAATCAACACATTCCACGTTGAAAGAAGAGAGCTTAAATCCACACATTCCATGTTGCAAGAAGAGAGCTCAAACCCACGCATTCCATGTTGCAAAAAGAGAGCTCAAACCCACGCATTCCATGTTGCAAGGAGAGAGCTCAAATCCACACATTCCATGTTGCAAGAAGAGAGCTCAAACCTACGCATTCCATGTTGCAAGAAGAGAGCTCAAACCCACGCATTCCATGTTGCAAGGAGAGAGCTCAGACAAGTCTGGTAATGTTTCACAAAGTGCTAGGATATAGAACTGATAGCTGATTTCTTTTGAATTTCCAGAAATCAGATTGACAAAAGCTGCTTCATAGGCTACGTGATGAGCTGCCAGTGATATAGCCATTTGCCTAAGTGTAGGAAACGGCACATTTTGACCGCCTAATACATCCAAAGCTTACACTGATTCACTATAAAGTTTATAGAGGCGATTAAGTTGCTTAGGTCTCTGCAATATAAAAGTATGGGAGCAATAGGATTATCAGTGGTGTCCCTCAGCAACACCCAACCTATCCATACTTTGGTAATTATGTTGTTTTAATGTTCTCAGTCCAGGTGAATGGAACAATTTCTATGCTGTGATGGCTCATTCAGCACCAATTCTTCAAGACATACGTCTTTTCTGCCTTATTGAGATGGATTAAAACATCTTCTTGTTTCATCATAATTAAGACTGAATATAAAAACATTAAAAATTAACAAAACATATCAATTAGGGCAAAGTGCAGAAATTGTTACTTAATATGATATAAAATTAAAGGGTTGGCTAGAATTTTCAGCTGATTTGAGAGGAAATTATAGCTCAGCCTAGAAGGTAAAATTTTTTAATTTTGAAAATTTCTGATTGATTTTTATGCAGAAAGCTGAATAGTTGCTTTTAACTGCATAGGGAGAACAACTTTCCCCTCCATATAATTAACTATTGTTATAGGTTATAGTTCTGTTTGTTTATGTTGGTTTGTAGAAACATTGGACAATATTTTGTGCAAATATTTGTGTCCAGTTGAAAGATCAGGATTTCAAATCCTGATCAAGCAGAAATATTTTGAGATTTCTGCCCCAGGTATGATAAGTACACTGACATAAGTACAGTGTCAGTGGGAAGATCGGGCAGCGAGGGAGAGGGCTGGCCACCCACCATTATATGATGAGGCTAAGAAAAATGAGGTCGCTAATATGCCATGCCCATGGGTTCCTCTTTTAAGGACTGTTATTCGTCTTTTGCCCATGCATTTAAAATTCAAATAGTCATAAAAATAATGATAATAATAATTTGTAATTTCTAATGTGCCGATGTCTGATGCACAAGGCATCTGCCAATGGTGCACCAAAACCAAGCCACAGTCAGGTCGGTATCCAGAAGGTGAGTCCACAAGACAGAGAGGCAGACTATGGTGGATAAACAATTTGAAAAGGGTGAGTTTCAAGTTGAGAACGAAATGACAGAAGTGACTGAGCAGAACAAACAGACACAGGGAGAGAGTTCCAGAATTTAGGTCCAGCAACCGAAAAAGCCCGCTCACCAAGAACAGTTCTAGTTCTAGATATGAGCAGAGAAAGGCAGTCAGATGACCCTGCAGGATTGTAATTTGAAATTTGTATAGCACCTCTTCAAGATAAACTCATCAGAGGTGCTCTCTGCACTAAGGATTTTAAATGTCATTAAGAATGGAACATTGGTCCACAAGTAAACTTTGGTCAGAATACTAGAAGAGTCACCAGTAGCAAGCTCGCGCACACACGCAAAGCCCATCCAGCAGGTTCCCAACTAGATTTGAATGATGACAGCATGTTTGGAGTTTCTGAAGCACGTAGCAACGAGGATGAGGAGTGACCATGGGTGATGTGATCTGCCGCCAATGGCTCACGGTTGTCCCATTGTCCAATAGTCTCTCGTAGATGGAAGACGATGTGGCGAGCGGAGATTAATCGAACCATCGGATATGCGTCAGACAGGTTTCATTGCCCGTCTTTCAGTAGGTAGCTGGACCATTCCATAGCTGACAGTCGGAGCCACTCCAAAGACTCTCTTCGCCCTTCTTCACCGGATCCGAGATTTCCCAGCGTTGATGGTGTGTGTAGGTCTGAGACTAGACTGTCAAGGTTGAATGCTGTCCCCCCTCGGTGGGTGGACCAGTCCATTCATGGAATGTCACGATGATAAACAACAAAACGTCCGAAATGCAATAATTCCATTTTGGAAACGAAAAATAATTCCACTGCGCCAACTTGGCAACAGAAGAAAACCAAACTGTTAAAATTACCGAGGAGATGTTACGTTTAGACAAAATAATAATCCATCAAAATGAACACGAAGATATCCAACGACCATTATGGCAGCGGACATGCGTAGAACCATGGTAATGATAATGGTGTCTGGAGAATAGACTGATTTTATGTATTGTGGTTGGCTCAGTTGGTTCAGTGTTTTATAAACTGTAAGTCCCAGTTTGAAACAAATTCTTTTCCTTTGTTACACAATTATATTGCAGTTCTGTGTCAATTAGTATTTTATTTTTACTGCAGGAAAAAATGAACCAAAGAATGGACGGGATTCAAAACAGCCGACTAATTCACCTGGTTGTCAAACTGTAGAAGCTGGGCAATGGACAAATGTAATAAAGTGGTTTTTGTTTCATAAGGATCATTAATATTGGAACGAAGTTATTATTTTATGTTAAATTTCAGAGTTTTATCTGCCTTATGAAGGCATTTTGTCCACAGAGAAGATGCTTCAGTTTCTGTTATTACCTAGATTCACATTGCTTCCAGAATCTCAGTCTCAGCATTGCACAAGTAGTGGCTTGGCCGATTCTGTGCGTCCTGGAATTGTTCAGTCTCATTCCACTGCTCGAGCAGAATCTGGTCCTTTCCAAAGATGAAGGTATTTTCGTTTGCAGTCACTTGCCCTACTTTCAAAAACATTTTCAAGCATAAGTTCATTGTGCCAAGTCTGTGTCGGCCATCTTGGCCTTTTCGGAACGACTAAAAACTCGTCTCCTGAACGCATTTTGGTGTCTTCTTCTGACTGCCTTTCTGGTTTTTGACTGAACTCATTCTGGATGCTGACAAACAGGTTAATTTCGCTTAACAGCAACCATCAAGTGATGCATTAAACGTTATTGCATTGGCTCTATAGAAGTTCTCAAATTACATTTCATTAAATTGTACTGGGTTATGTTTGAAAGATGCGGTTTACCTTTGGAAAAAGTTTTTGGAAAAAGCCATTCTTTTGTGATGCTTTTGTGAGATGCTATTGATTTTCGACGCATGATAGTACTTGCTCGTTTCAATGTGAGTGGAGCATTTGACACATTGGACCATAACATCTTGCTCACCTAACTCAGCATCACTGTACTGGTCAACTTGTGGAATGCTTGGAAATGTGAAGTTGGCAGCTGCCATAATGTGCATCCATCACCCATCATCCATCCATCACCTTGACATATACGCACCATTGCCACTTTGTACGTCTTTGCAGATGTTCCCGATATTTCAGGCAGTGTAGATTCTTCACTAACACTGGCCAACACATAATTTGTTGCCTCAAATGTTAGAACTGTTTCTGGGTATATTTGACCTGCTGATTCCAGAAAAGGCACCAGTTTTCTCCCAGCGGGTCTAGTTTTCGAGATATAGAACATTATGCCATATACCAGTCCTTGCCTCTGCTCGCCCATAAAACATAAGGCTATAGCTATAATTATGTAGTGCTCAATTTATTATGTGATACACTAAATAAACATAATAATACAAATACTTAAAAGAAAATGGTAGTACCTGAAACTGTACTTATATGATACCAAACAGAACAAGTTTGTTATAAAAATTTCAAGTCATTCGACACCGAAGAAGCTCCTTTTGTACGATTTCCGAGTGTGGCATCTGCCGGAACAATCGCGCATAATATTCCAGCAATAGTCTGCCATCATGTGTGCATCCCATCTTCCTTGATATCGATTTTCCATTGTTTTGATGTCTTGGTGAAATCTTTCACCTTGCTCTTCGCTGAAGTCACCAAGATTCTCTGGAAAGCGATCTAAGTGACTGTGGAGATAATGGACTTTAATGCTCATGTTGCAGCCAAGCTTGTTGAAATGAAGAAGCATATCCTCTACTAGTTGTGCATAATTGTCTGCCTTCTTGTTGCCAAGAAAATTTTTAGTTACAAGAACAAAGGAAGACCAGGCACAAGATTCGATTTCATTCATTGATGGTATGAAAAGTGGGTCATTCATAAGTTGCCTGATCTGTGGAACATCGAAGATTCCAGCCTTCAATTTTTCCATTGTAATTCCTGGTAACTTGTGTACTATGTATTCGAAGCATGAACCTTCTTTATTCAAAGCCCTGACAAATTGTTTCATCAGGCCTAGCTTTATATGTAGTGGTGGCAGTATGATCCTATCTCGTGCCACCAAAGATTCCTTGATTACATTTTGAGCTCCAACCACCATGTCTTTCCTCGAAGGCCAATCTTTTCTTGTCCAATGTTCATGCTTGGCTCTACTGTCCCAAAGACACAAAAAGCAGGGATACTTTGTGTAGCCACTTTGTTGACCAAGGAGGAAATTTACCATCTTCAAGTCTACACAAATTACCCATTGATGTTCTTTGTATTTTATCTTTTCCAGTACTAAAGAGATGGCATTGTACTCTTCTTTCATCCTGGTGGAGTGACCGATTGGAATAGAACCAAATTTGTTGCCGTTATTTAAAAGCACACATTTCAGACTACGTTTTGAACTGTCGATAAAAAGACGCTACTCATCTGGGCTGTAATCCGACAGACCAATTTTCTTCAATAAGTTGCTGATGTCATTACAGAATACTAGGTTGTTGTCTTCGGTAAAGAATGGCAGCAAATCCTTTTCTCTGTTTCTATAAATTGTAATTTTCGTTCCAGGCTGAAGTGCATTCTTTTCCTTTAGTCTGGATGCAAGCAATTCAGAGGACTCTTTGGAAAGATTTAAGTCCCTGATCAGATCACTCAACTCTTTTTGGTCAAAACGTTCACTGTGTGAAGTTGATTGGAAATCACTGTCACTGCCCCCACTTTCTTCACTTTCGTCATCTTGTCCGATATTGGACATGCAAGTCTCATCGTCTGAGAGCTGAGGTAGTTCGCGAAAAGGTGGAACTGGTACAATATCCGAATGCGGAACAGGTCTCCTGGCTGAAGGTATATCAGGGTAAGACAACTTGTGACGATTATTTCGATTGATGCCTATGATATTAACCATACAAAAGTAACAGTCGTCGAAGTGGTTTATCTGTTCCCTCCAAACCATCGGTACACCAAATTTCAGGCAGCTTCTCTTTCCAATTGTCCAGTGGCGCAATTGTTCAATACAAGTTTTGCATACTGTATGAGGAGCCCATTGCTTATCTTGATCTCCAAGTTTGACACCAAAATAACCTACATATGCTCTTTTTACAAACTCAGAAATCGGTTTCCTGTTTGCTTTTAGTGTGTATTCCCCACAAATGTAGCAGAATATGTCTGGATGGTTAATGCAGCTCCGTCTGGAAGTAGCCATAACCTTAAGGATGTTCGCATCTGAGGAATTAAATGACTAACCTAAAAAATAGTAAGAACATGTAGTTATTTAATGCTCACATTCACAGATTGTTCTTGCGACCAACTCTTAATATGCCCTAAGACGACTGCGGCTGCTCTAGCTTTCAGGAGGCGGTTTATATAGGCTATAAATGCTGACTTCAGCATAATCTATTTACATAGTTCGAAACCATGAAACGCTGTATAAGCACAAATAAATTCTAAATGAGGCCATGAATTTAGTGCTGAGTAAGCTGTAGGCTACGGAATAGTTATTTCGTTGAATCAGCAATATCTCAGCACGCGGCAAGATATGCTGATTTTACATTATAAGGATGTAGGCATTATATGAATCAGCAAGAATTATAATTAGCCATAAATAAAGCTTATTATGACATTTTAGTTTTGCCAAAGACATCGTTTAAAGAGTGGACTGGGTTTTCTTTTCAGGCAGTGTAGATTTTTCACTAATCTATGTCCATTGCCAGTCTCCCTGTCTCATACCATGACATCTGTGGGCATCTCAGATCATCTCTGATGGTCTGTGCCCACCTCTTTCTTTCCCTTCTACTTTCCCCTTGAGGATCCAGTTCATTGCTTGGTTGGCTCTTCTATCTTGTCCGAATGTCCCGTCACTTTAGTCTTCGCTTTCTGATGATATTCTCGAATTCCTCTTGTCATGGCCTCTCTCTTTATTTAATATTTTGTCATGCCTTGAAATGTCTAAAATTCTCCACAACCATCTGTGACTTGCAGCCTCCGTTCTCTTCCATCATTGGCCAGGTTTCTGCTCCATAACGTAATGAGCCTAATACTATGGCTTCTTTCAGACTGCATCCGTTTTTCTTCCAAATATTTGCAACTCTCCCAAATGCAGTATTTGCCTTTCTTATATGTGTGTCACCTCCCTGGTGAAACTGCTGTAATGTAAATGTAAATCTCCGAAATTTGTCAGTAATGTAAATCTCCGAAATTTGTCAGTCACATGCAAAAGCACGTCAGGGAGACCAGTTTATTCACCAATGCTATGTCAAAATAAGTCTGCAAGAGTCGAGTTGTTTGGTTAATTTTGGTGCCAGGTCAGATTCCACGGGCAAGCTTGAGAGACAACTTGGTGTTAAAGTGGAAATTGTTGATGTTGGTGGTCATGGGATGGTACAGGAAGCAGGATAGTTTAGTGAAATGCTGCAGGAGACATGACAAGTGGAGTGCTCAGATTGCCAAGTGAGAAAGAGGAATGAGCGAACTAACAGAGGGCTCTTGGGATTTCAGTCCAAAGAGCTGGCTGGCACCACATTGCAGGATTTCTGCAATTCACTTGCTTCGTCCTTTCTGTGGAGGTCTGCATTTCAAGCAGTGCAGCTTCTCCACTGTTCTCTGTCCATCATCAGTCTCCTCGCCTTAATCCGCGACATCTTAAGGCTTCTTAGATAATTATCTCTGACAGCTGTCTGCTGATATTAAGCTGCCAAGGTAGTAGAAATGATCCACCTACTCAGTCACTGGTTATGACCTTGTCTATTTCATTCCATTCCATTGTCCTATCTTCATAATATTAGTCATTTCTCGATCGATACTGAATCGTTTCTTTTGCTACCTCCTCCTTAGTTTTGAATGTTAATTCTTTCATGTCTTTCCATGTACCATCTAATAGGGCAATATTATCTGCAAATGCATCAACTGTGCTATCAAATTTATGGCCATCAGACCACAGTACTTTCATGTTTAACATGATATGTGATAGATACTGCATTGGCTTCCAATCAAGAACTAAATTACATTAAACTTTCCTCCCTCGATAGCCAAGACTATACCAGCAAGCTCTACATCCCTGTCTTGAGCCAGCCAGGTTGGCAAACACAGTTCCTTTCTCCTCAAGCTTTAGACTGTTTTTACCATCTTCGTCAGCTTCACACTATTCGCCGTACTCTCTCTTTTTACGGTATCTCGACTCTGGTCCATGCCCTCATTTGCACCAGGGTCGACTTTGGTAATGCCATCTTCACCGGCCTATACCTAGCCAACACTGTTAAGCTTCAGTCTGTCCAGAACTCTACTGCTCGTCTCACTGGGGGCATTCCCAGATATGGTCATATCTCGTCCTATATTCGACACCCTCTTCATTGGCTTCCCATCCAGCAAAATGTCCATTTTAAGATTCTCACTCTTATGTGCAACTGTGTTGCTGGCTCAGCTCCTCTTTAACTCATGGACTTTTGCACTTTAGTCTCCTCGTTACTGGGCCATAGAACCCTCCGTTCGGCCACCCGCGATCTCTTGTTTGTCCCTCGCATGCAAACTGCTACTGCCCAGTCCAGAAGCTTTGCCTATGTCGGTCCCACCTGCTGGAACTCTCTCTCTCTCTCTCTCGATGATCTGCAACTCAAGCTCCTCTCTCTTCCCCTCTCAGGGTTTTGCAGGCACCTGAAGACTATACTTTTTAGCAGTGGTTTTACTTGTTCGGGTTGGGAGCACCTCTGTTGAGTTTATTCTCTAAGAGGCGCTTTATAAATCTTAAATTACAATTGCTGACTTTCTTGAACAAGCCTCTAATGAAATCTATTCCACCAGAAACAATTAAAGAGAAATTCTTGACTGTGTTAAATTTTACAGCACCTATTTAGATCTGTCAGAAAAGCCATATTTCAGGGCACTTGAGAGCTTCTTAAAAGGTGCTGTATAAATATCCAGATGCATACATACAAATCGTCAGACCAGGAGTTATACTACATTACTATAGTCGGCCCTTTGTTCTGTAACAGGGTGGCATGCATTATGTGAATTGAGCTTCTCCTTGCTGTGCCTCTATTCTGCCAGTAGTTGAAGGCCATTCTTTTTGATCGTGGTCTTGTGTTGTCATATCGGGAGCATCTCTGGGGAGTTTTCTTGAAGAGGCACTGTATAACTGTGCACTTACGATTATGAATACACTCATGAACACAAGTTTGTGGATTCAATCCTGAAACTTAAAGTAGAGAGAGAGGAACTCGGGTGTGGCATGGGCTGAGTTGTTCACGTAAGTTGATGACTGCTTCTGCTACCTTATTAAAAATCAGAAGAAATCTTGAAGCATTTTTTAAGATACTTTTGAAAGTTTGCTGTGACTGTCTATGGTTCACCTTCTCTTCGTCATCATCAGACTGTCCTCAGCAGACCAACGATTTATTATGCATCAACTGTGGATCATTTTTTAATTAGAATTCTCTTTTCATTGAGCGCCATGTAACTGTTTATTTGTATCCTTACTTCCTTACTTATGTCTATTGGCTCACTGCTTGTTGGTGTTGATCACATGCCTGCACTTGTCTGACCTTCCAGGTGTTATCCATTTCACGCACCTCCCCTTGTCAGACGATCCAGGTGTTATCCATTCCATGCACCTCCCCTTGTCTGTTGATCCAGATGTTATCCATTCCACGCACCTCCACTTGTCTGACGATCCAGGTGTTATCCATTCCATGCACCCCCTTTTCTGACGATCCAGGTGTTATTTATTCCATGCACCCCCTTTTCTGACGATCCGGGTGTTATCCATTCCACGCACCTCCCCCCTTGTCTGACGATCCAGGTGTTATCCATTCCACGCACCTCCCCTTGTCTGACGATCCAGGTGTTATCCATTCCACGCACCTTTCCTTGTCTGACGATCCAGGTGTTATCCATTCCACGCACCCCCCTTGTCTGATGATCCAGGTGTTATCCATTCCACGCACCCCCCTTGTCTGATGATCCAGGTGTTATCCATTCCACGCACCTCCCCTTGTCTGACGATCCAGGTGTTATCCATTCCACGCACCTCCCCTTGTCTGTTGATCCAGGTGTTATCCATTCCACGCACCTCCCCTTGTCTGACGATCCAGGTGTTATCCATTCCACGCACCCCCCCTTGTCTGATGATCCAGGTGTTATCCATTCCACGCACCCCCCTTTTCTGATGATCCAGGTGTTATCCATTCCACGCACCTCCCCCCTTGTCTGACGATCCAGGTGTTATCCATTCCACGCACCTCCCCTTGTCTGATGATCCAGGTGTTATCCATTCCACGCACCCCCCTTGTCTGATGATCCAGGTGTTATCCATTTCACGCACCTCCCCTTGTCTGATGATCCAGGTGTTATCCATTCCACGCACCTCCCCTTGTCTGATGATCCAGGTGTTATCCATTCCATGCACCTTTCCTTGTCTGACGATCCAGGTGTTATCCATTCCACGCACCCCCCTTGTCTGATGATCCAGGTGTTATCCATTTCATGCACCCCCCTTGTCTGATGATCCAGGTGTTATCCATTCCACGCACCTCCCCTTGTCTGATGATCCAGGTGTTATCCATTCCATGCACCTCCCCTTGTCTGACGATCCAGGTGTTATCCATTCCATGCACCCCTCTTGTCTGATGATCCAGGTGTTATCCATTCCACGCACCTCCCCTTGTCTGACGATCCAAGTGTTGTCCATTCCACGCACCTCCCCTTGTCTGACGATCCAGATGTTATCCATTCCATGCACCTCCCCTTGTCTGACGATCCAGGTGTTATCCATTCCATGCACCTCCCCCCTTGTCTGATGATCCAGGTGTTATCCATTCCACGTACCTCCCCTTGCCTGTCGATCCAGGTGTTATCCATTCCATGCACCTCCTCTTGTCTGACAATCCAGGAGTTATCCATTCCATGCACCTCCCCCTTGTCTGATGATCCAGGTGTTATCCATTTCATGCACCCCCCTTGTCTGATGATCCAGGTGTTATCCATTCCATGCACCTCCAATTGTCTGATGATCCAGGTGTTATCCATTCCATGCACCTCCCCTTGTCTGACGATCCAGGTGTTATCCATTCCACTCACCCCTTTGTCTGATGATCCAGGTGTTATCCATTCCACGCACCTCCCCTTGTCTGACGATCCAGATGTTATCCATTCCATGCACCTCCCCTTGTCTGACGATCCATTCGTACACATCCAGGAATATGTGGAGTGGATAACACCTCATCATTGGTGTACTTCAACTGCACACTGTTGTTTTCCTCCACACCTGCCTGCCATGAGCCACCAGAGAACACGAACAAGAACACGTGGAAAAGAAACAGTCTGGCCTGGAGAAGAAAAAGACATCAAGGGATCAGCAGATTATTATTATTTCTGAATTTATTAAGCCCCGCTATCTAATGACTAAGCATCAGTCAATGATGCTGAACAGCTGTGACTGAAGGTCTTGCAAGATATCTAGTGGATTAAGGATGTGTTGTTGATGGAGTGATGTTCGAGTCGGTGTTGCACTTTTTGGCTGTCATGTGCCATAGTATATACAATGTTTTGTAGGATCGATTTCTGTCATCTTATTTGTTTTTTGGCCTATGGTATGATCACTGTACCACTCAATCTCCCTCCTTTACTAAGACTTGCAGTTATTTTGTATAACCCCATTTTAACCTTTAAAGGGGCTACATAACTGCCCATCACCATAGGTATTCTTCAGCTCCATCGAGACACTCATTATACAACTGAACTCTTAACATTCTGTGAGACCCACTCAAAGCAGCAGTTAGGCATATGATGCCACCATAACGCACTGAAGTTGTAAGCAACCCCTGTGAAATGCTATATTTTAGTAATGTTGGCAATACTAGTTCAGTTAGATAAGAAAGACAGATTCCACCAGGAATTAAGGTATTCTATTTCAGATTCAGATTATTTACTTTTCTTGCAGAATAACAAAGAAAAGAAGAAAAGAAAATGAAACAGCTGGATAGCATTGAAAAACTTTGCTTTGAATATACGTGACAAAAACTGAATCGCAGTTTCAGCATCTCAAAGAAAAGCTCTTTGCCTAAGAAGTGTGGGGAGGGCGTTTGCATGACTAAGTTCTTCTGATGACTGTTCTTCTTTGCATCTGTTAATAGGCCTAATACACATGTGTATATATATGCATGTTTGTAATTATGTGTTTGTGCATGTACTGACTTTATGTATCTGACAATTCATTTTGATGTAATTATATTGTAATAAAAATATTTAAATATTAACATCTACAAATTATTGTGTACAAATATTCAATTATCTTAACTGGAAATTTGTTTATGCATGTAGGAAGTGCCTGAACTTTTATCACCTTCTTAGAGCCTCTGTTTGAGTGTGATTCACATGCGTAGCTAAACTCATTAACTTTACTGTTAGATGTAATGTGAAAGTTAAGTTTACATGAAAACATTTATGTAGCACCATGACATCGGACGTGCACGTACATCTGCCAGTCATGGATTTGTTTACGCATTCTCAGCTACAGCCTAGATATGTGGTTCAAATGTTGTGGGGCTCAAAGTCATTAAATTTAATTGTGGTGCTTGATATGCCACACCCCTGCGTGAAGATGAAGTATCAACCACTTGCTTTGTGACCTGACAGTAAGAGTCGTCATTTTTATTGTCCGACGTGTTGCATCGTGAGACGTTTTTGCCACACGAAAGAGCCTTCCACCGCTCAGAGTGGATCTCTCAGTTGTGGAAGGAATTGGAGCATTAAGCAACGGTGGCTGGATCAGCGTGGAAAAACCTGAAACGTCTGTGGTCCGCCAGCTTGGGACTGTTGTGCCAATCGTTGCGTTTGACTGTGCTGCCATCATTTACTGGCGGTGACTTCCTCAAGTTGAAGACAATTAAGATGAAAAGTCTTCATGCTTCCGTTGATGGTTTCTTCAACTCTGCAGTTAGTGAACCACCAGCTTCGTCTGCAACAACTTTTATCCAGTCTCTGAAATAAGCTCCAGCTTACTCCAGATTATCCGGTCAGCGGTCGTTGAATATCAGGTTGCGTAAGTTCAACCCTCTGTTGCCTTTGTTGTTGGGCATTTTAGATGACATTAAACCGTATTTATTGCATGTGTTTAACAGATCTATTTCTTAAGGGTTTCTGCCCAAATTCTCAAAATCTAATCTAATGTGGAAACTTCTGTGTTGTGCCTTTAGTAGATGCAAGCCATCAGTCGATAGTTAAACCACATTCTGTAAGTATAATCCATTGTACAGAACCAGTCTGATCGAGTAACAACATCGAAAGGCAACTAAACTGCCTAATGTGTATTGTGCAACGCATTGGTTTATTGACTCTATTTGGTTAGCACGATGGGTCAGTAATCAAAAGGTTGTGGGCTCGCACCTACTGAGCAGACTCCGTGTAGCAACTCTGGGCAAATTGTATGCGCGCATTTGCATCTGTCACGAAGCTATAGAATTTGATACTGGCATCAGCTGGTAAGTAAATGGCAAGTCATGTGATGCAGTGGCCCCGTGTCCAGGACCGTGGGATTCGTTCATTGCTGGTTCGAGGGCCGAAGAGCGGAAATGAACGCCTCCCCTATGTTCCACCAGGGACACGACAGTTTTTACTTTCTTCTTAATGTATAGTACTTTGTAAACAGACATGTTTTGAACTGGGTTTTAAGTTCAGCTAGAAGCCAGTACAATAGCAGTATGGGGGTAATGTTTTGGACTTTACTGGGCGTTCTTAAACATTTGTAATTTGTGCAGATTTGTGTTTGTGATGCCGTTATAAACGTGTTACAGTAATCAAGGAAACTTCACTAAGTTAAACCAAGTTAAATTAAGTGAAACCAAAACATTATGAGGCACACGAAGCCTTATTCTGCGGATAGCATGCATATGAAAAGCGAACAGAGGACATACTGGAATCAATTGTAACTCCCAAATTACGTAGTGACCCTGTACAAGTAACCGATCCACCCAAGTTAGTAGAAGTGAGCCTTCTATTCGACGTGCTGCGAGCCAGAAAGAAGGAATTCGGTCTTAGACGGGGTTCAGAAGAAGCTTATTGGATACGATACAAACTTGTGCATCCTCAAAAACAGACCAGAGTATTTGGATAGAAGGGGCAGGCGCGCAAACTGTCGAAAGACTTCAGCAGCTGAGTGTCGTAGTTCTGTGATTAGTCAGCAAGTAGCAGTGCACCAAGTGGTGTAATATAGAGAGGGTGAACAGGAAAGGACCAAGTACTTCTTGATGCCTTCCTATCTATTAGCGCTTCCCCATTCAGCAAACTCATTGCCATTGATCACATCTGTCAATCATCTCCTCTGTTCTACACATAAATCTTCATTTCTTTCTCCACTCACTCCTTGTCAAACGCATGAAATCACCGTAACCATCAAGCAGATATTAGCTTGGGTGATTGCCATCCTCCTATGCCTTAACCCTTCAAAAACAATTTCTAATTTCGTATAACTGCCTCTATGAACAATTTAATTAACTAGCCTATCCACCAGATCTTTCTCCAAAGTGCAGTAACTTACCTGCACCTTACAATAATCTTCGACATAAACATTACTTTTAATGACCACTTCACCCAGTTAAACTCGCACTTGCTACTTGCGCATCCGTGTCCCCTGTACTTAACTGTAGCACCGCGTAGAGTGAGCCACAGTTGGCCACTTCAGTGATTATTGTTCACTTCAAACTCAACTACTTCAGCTCTCTTTTCACTAATATTGACTCTAATCAAATGAACCGTCTTCAGACAATTCAGTTCATGATCGTGCAGTCATGAAAACCCCCAAACACCATCACATAACCCCAGTTCTAGAATCCATTCTTCGGGATAAGGTCCCTTAGCGCATTCACTACAAAATCGTCTTTACCTACGATGCCCTTCAAACTTCTCAACCTTCTTATACTCGTCAGATGTTGACTATCCAACCTCCCAGATTTACTCTTTATTCCTCTAATCTTTCTCTGTCCTCCTTTCTAAAATTCTCTATTAGCTTCTTAATCTACAGTATGCTGCGTCAGCTCTTTTAAGCAAACTCCCGACAGACCTCCGCCAGTCTGTTTATCCTCGCTTTTCACCGGTGAATCTCCGCTTGCCCTATTTCCAGTAAGGTGGTTTGGCAAGCGAAGATAAGCAAAGTGAACGTGTTTCCCTCAAACCTGAAATCCAAACTTTTCAACTTATCCTATCCTGCTTCTGCTTCTGCACCATACTATTATCACCACCATCATCGATTTCCCCCATAGCATCACGCTGTCTCCCTCGATTCAGCCTCCTTCCCTAGATCTCGAACTGGCACCGAAATCGAATAATAAACCTGGCTCTTGCGAACTTGATTTGAAAGCTGGTCTCTTAGAAGCGGCTTTTGTGCGGCGGTGATAAATTTCGCACAAATACATTTAAGTTAGCCATCAAACCACTGCAGAAAAACTATTATGGCGCCTAATTCTGTGGATAACAAGAATGTGGTTCCTTCCTGTACTAGAAGTCTTTGTAAATGATGCTCATTGAACGCGGGTATTGTCCGTCGATTGTCTGTCCATTTTGCGTCACCGTTTTCTACAGTGATGACGTAGTTGAGTCGAATACATTAAGTGACGCTCATTGATCGGTCGCTCGGAGGGGGATGGAGAATGGACTTTACGTAGACGGTAGGACACAGGTTAAGTAGTTACCTTTATTCATTTAGATCATTTATACAGCGCCAAGTTGTATATCCATGAAACGCTTCCAGTCCAGACCCGGCGTAAAAGAACAGTTTTCAACTCTTGGTGAAAGGTGTGTCTAGCATCCCTGGCCAGAAGGAAACGCAGATCAAGAGGGAGAAATTTCTACGAAGAAGGACCAACCAATGAGAAGCGCCACATTGCATTGTTGAAGTACACGGAGAAGGAGGAACAATTTCACTTTAGGCCGTGGAGCGAAGATTTCTGCGTCTAGCCAAACCCGAAATGAGGCAGCAAAGCTCAGGTAAGTAGGAAGAGGCATTGTCCATTTCTGCATACCTTGCATCGTGATCGTAATCGTAATTCCGAAATTTCTACAGCGCCCAACGAAAGCCACGTCGCGAGAACCAGCTTATTCACAGGCGCTCAGTCAAAACAAAATCGATAGGCAAAAGGGTTCGGTTCCAGGTCAAGATCCAAAAGTCAGACGGAGAGACAGCGTGGCAGCTATGGGGGATGGAGTTTGGGGTTGGAGAAGAGAGAGATAAGAGGAAGAAGGGGTGTCAGGATAGGATCTGTGAAAGAGGAATATTGCATCGCCTGACCAAAATCAAAATCTTAAATTCGATGCGTTGCAAAACTGGTTTCTTTTTGCAGTTACCCTAACGGAAGAACGTTCTTCATTTCGATTAATATCAGAAAAACTGCACATTTTTAGAATGAGTGTTAAAGCCACCACAGTACAAATGACACATGTAATACACCATGAATTAAACTCCTTTAGAATAGACCTACTTTTCAATCCTTGTACTAGTCTTATGCCCTGTCAGTGGCCTAGGCTCCCTAATTCTAAGCTTTGAAAATTATTAATAATAATTATTTAATACCTGTTGTTCTGCTTGTGCATTTTTCACTGTATTGTGTTGCCTTTAACAATCATTTGTAAACTCTGCAGTGATTTGACTAATATTATTTGCTGCTTTGTAAGACATTAGACCTCTTTCCATTTTATTTATATGATTAGCCATTGTTCCTCATTGGACGTCATGATGCGCTTCGGCGTGTGGTTTGCCGACTTGTTTTTATGCTGATTTTCAACTTATTTGGTATAATTTTCGGGCGTTTTGTGATTCTTAGCTTCGGAAACATCGTCTATTTAACTTTGTTAATCGCCTGCTTTTCGGATTTCTGTTCTCTCTGAATTGGATTATTGTGTTATTTCGTCGTTTTCTATCATCGACAACTCGTGTGATTATTACAAATGGCCGCCTTCTCTTCTAACGCTTCGACGTTTGTTTACGATTTCGCTGCTTTGCAGTCATACAATCAGGCGTCTTCTCCGATCAACCGTCTTATACGTAAAACACTATTCAAATTCCATCTATGGCGCCCAACTACACAAAGAACTGGATCTCCTCCTCCAACTCGTCAATCAATGCCTTCCTCTCCAAATTCCTCCTCGCCAGACATTCATAGGACGCCTCGGGACTCTCACGTTGGCCTTTCGTCTTCTATCTCCGCTCCTTCACCCTCCGTCCTTCCAACGCTGACCCAGAATAACGTCATGGGACTGAGGCTGGGGACGCTTAATGCTCACTCACTGGGCAATAAGTTTATGGAGATTTCAAACCTCATCTCCCATCACTCCCTAGACATTCTTGTCGTCACGGAGTCCTGGCACTCCTCCGCTTCTGATGTCTCAGTTCGCCGCTCTACTCCTAAAGGATACTCTTTCTTCGACGTCCCTCGCCCTGCTGACGCTTCACGTGAACCATTATCTCAAAATTACGGTGGCATCGTCGTCTTCTTCCGTGATCACCTCCGTATCAAGAAGATTCCTCCCCCCTGTTTGCTCTCCACCTATGAACTTCTATGCCTTTCCTGTTCGACTACTAGAGGGCCTCTCACCATTCTCGCCCTCTACCGACCTGGCTCATCTCCGCTTACTCCGGCTTTCTTCTCAGAGTTCTCATCTCTCCTGGAAGTCTTCTCTACATATAACTCCCAACTGATCATCACAGGAGACCTCAACATCCATCTTGAGAACCCCTCCTCACCCGACTCTGCTCGCTTCTTAGACCAACTCGCTCAGTTTGGCTTAACTCAACACGTTTCAGAACCAACCCATACACTTGGTGGATGGCTTGATGTAGTCATTTCTCGCGATGACTGTCCTATCACTGACCTCCTCGTCGAACCTCCTACTCTCTCCGACCATGGTCTCATCCTCTTCAATGTTCCCTTCCTCTGCTCCCAACCTTCCTTCGCTCTTCGTTCATCTCGTGGCTGGAGGAATCTTGATCGAGAAGCCTTCCGTGCAGGTCTCCTCAGTAGCTCTATCTACGCTGATCTCTCCTCCTTAAGTGAGTGCTCAACCGAGGATCTCTTCACCCTATTCAACTCATCGGTTCTTCCTCTCATTGATGCCCTCCTTCCTCTCCGTCCACATCGTATTCGCTCGAGACCACTACGACCTTGGCTTGACAGCCAATGCCGCGCTTTACGTCGGAACACCAGACGTCTAGAGCGATATCGTCGCACTCGTAATCCTGCTGATCGCCTTACCTGGACCCATCACCTTCGAGACATGTATTCCGTTTTCCGAACCAAAGAAACTTCGTTTTGGGAGTCGCTGATAGACAGAGAAAAAGGAAACCCTCGTCGCCTCTGGTCATCACTTGCTGACATCCTAGGTCGCTCCTCACCTTCCTCCTCCCACTCTCAACATCCGTTCTCTGCAGACGACTACTTGGACTTCATGCGATCCAAGATTGACTCGATCCGTCGATCTACTGAGGATTCACCCCCACCGTCCTTCCCTACCACAACTGCCAACCTCTCGTGCTGGGAAACCCTTCAACCGGATGACCTTCGTCGACTTATACTGGACTCGCCCTCGAAGTCATGCGAACTTGACCTACTTCCTCCATTTCTAATTAAGGAATTTGTTGATGACTTTCTTCCTTTTCTACATTTATTATGTAATTCGTCAATGAGTCAGTGTTCCATTCCAGCATCACATAAAAGGGCAGTTGTCTTTCCCTCCCTCAAGCGCCAAGGTCTGGACCCTAACTCTCCTTCTAACTATCGTCCTATTTCTAACCTTTCCTTCCTCTCGAAGCTCCTTGAAAGATGTATCTCTCTTCAACTGGTTGAATACCTTGAATCTAATTCTCTCATGCCTCCCCTTCAATCTGGTTTTAGGAAATTCCATTCGACAGAATCACTCATCACCCGCCTTCTAGCTGACATCTTTCATGCCTTTGACCATGGCCATGTCACTCTTCTTGCTCTCTATGACGTTAGTGCTGCCTTCGACACTGTTGATCATTCCATTCTTCTAGAACGACTGTCTAAGTCCTTTGGCCTTACTGACTCTGCTCTTCTTTGGTTTCGCTCATGTCTTTCTGATCGCTCCCTTTCTGTTATTTTGGGCCCACTCGCTCTGCCTGGACTCACATTCCCTATGGTCTTCCACAGGGTTCGGTACTTGCACCGCTTCTATATATCCTGTATACTGCTGACCTGGCCAGTATACTTCTTCCCTTGGGTGTTTCGTCTCACCAATATGCTGATGACACTCAATCCTTTACTCATGGCCCGGCTGCCTCAGCCACTCTGATGGTTGAGCGGATCCTTGAGGCCACCTCTGTTCTAGATCTCTGGATGTCTTCTAACCGCCTCTGTCTTAATCCTGATAAGACTCAATATATCTGGCTAGGTGGCCGTGTCCAGCTTGGCAAAATTGACTTTAGTTCCCTTTCCTCTAAT
This sequence comes from Norana najaformis, assembly GCA_964023275.1. Lineage (NCBI taxonomy): Eukaryota > Metazoa > Annelida > Clitellata > Crassiclitellata > Hormogastridae > Norana > Norana najaformis. Next base: position 22,429,771 of record OZ029923.1, read on the forward strand.
TTCCCTCATATCCACTTCTCTTCCTCAGTCCGTGACCTCGGAATCACCCTGGATCAAACTCTTTCTCTGACTGACCATGTAAATAATATCTCCCGCTCTTGTCTTTACCACCTACGACAACTCCGCTCTATTCGTCACTCGCTTCCTCTTCATGCGATCACTACCTTGGTCCATGCCCTGATTTGCACTAGGATTGACTTTGGCAATGCTGCCTATATTGGACTTTCTGCAATTAACACCTCCAAGCTTCAGTCTATACTTAATGCTGCTGCACGCCTTATCGGTGGTCTTCCAAAGTCTGCCCATATATCTACTTTTATTCGTGATTCACTTCATTGGCTTCCTGTCAGTCAACGGATCCATTTTAAGATTCTTATCCTTATGCGCAACTGCCTTCTAGGCTCTGCTCCGTCCTACTTAACTTCTTTTTGTATTCCGGTTTCCTCGTTGCCTGCCCATGCCTCCCTTTGCTCAGCTACCCGTGGTCTTTTGGTAGTCCCTCGCGTCCGCACTACAACTGCCCAGTCCAGGAGCTTTGCCTTTGTTGGCCCTTCCAGCTGGAACTGCCTTCCTCTTGACCTGCGGCTTCAGTTACTTAGTCTCTCTCCTACCCAGTCCCGCAAACGCCTGAAATCCTTTTTGTTTGTTCAAGTCGGGAGCGCCACTGTTTCCTAAGTGGCGCTTTATAAATGAATGTTCGTTTACAATTGCAGTTTACAATGGCGCATTTCTGTCATTAAACGCAGCTGTTCATTTCGGAGTTGCAGCCTATCTGACTCCAATTTATCTTCCAGTGAACGAATTTTTATTATCGTTTTAACCCTAGGTACAAGACCCCTCGGGATTACCAAAATTAGGGGAAGAAGTCATTCTGGGAAGGCTGATCTTCGCTGATGGCTGTTTTGGTGTGAACGGTGCTGCAGAAAGTGCCTGCTTAGAAGCGCTGTATGGCCATATTGTTATTTTAATTATTTATTTTTATTTTTATTTTATTTAAAGCACTTATAGCTCGCGCAACGTCAGTACATCTGAATCTGAGTTCGCTAGAGGCCAAGATGGAATCTTTATCTTAATCTTAAATATATTTGTAATGATCTTACATATAAATTATTATTATTATTATTATTATTATTATTATTATTATTATTATTATTATTATTATATATTGATTAATTTTATAATATTTTGACGCGAGGAAATTCAAACAGAAATGCAAATCTTAGGCGTGGTTAGTCAGTTGCCAGGTGAAAAGCAGTTAGATATCCAGATGTTTGAAAGACAGTGAATTTTCAGGCATTTCTTGAAGGAAAAAATTCTTAATACATCGAAGAAACATTGGTAGTCGGTTCCAATCCTTCGGGCAGACGTTACGGTTAAGCAGGAGGAGGAGGAGAAGGAGGAGGAGGAGGAGGAGAAGGAGGAGGAGGAGGAAAAGGAGGAGGAGGAGGAGGAGGAGGAGGAAAAGGAGGAGGAGGAGGAGGACTCCACTAGCTCGCAGACGACTAGGAACAAAACATCCATCCACACACAGTTGACATTTAAGAGCGTATACCCCATCTGTGACAATGACAAGATGCTTTTAAAGGCCGGAGTCTCTTAGGCCGACCTGTAGAGACACAAACCGCCTGCGGAAGTCCCTCTTATACCACCTCAGACCGTGATGCTGTAGAAAATGACCCTGACCAATGAAGTAGGGCTACTCGACTGTCGATGCCACTCCCGAAGTACCCAGTGTACGAGACTCGGGTGTCATGTGTAGGCTAACTTCAGAACAGTCATAAACTTCCGCTTTGTGAGATTCCATCGTCTGACTGTGAAGTCTGTGCAGAGAAGTGCGGAAATGGCTCAGCAGGTCGTGTTTGGAGATCGACGAAGACGCCATTGCGACCTTGATTGACCGGCAGCTGATGACCAGGTCTTGACAGCCGCTGTGGGTTTCAGTGGGAATGCCCGTATGCTGTCGCCGGCTGAGGATGGAGACAATCTGTCTCCTGTACTCGGCCCAACGACATCCCGGGTACTCCATTACAAATGCTGAGATCGTTTACTGTCGCAAAGTGAAGGCACTAAGCATTAAACGTGTAAGATGAATTGTGTGAAGCCATTTAAGCTTTGGATTTGGATGAAGGCTGTTATTATTTGGAATGAAGTACTATGATCATACAGGGTATCAAAGGTTCGTTGGTATTTTTAATAATTTCATAGCAAGGGCTGTAGAGAAGGCAAAGACGCGGCATGTTATAGGCCTAATCATGATGCAAGCAAAATCAAGGAACCAACGAAACAATTATGGCCTAAAAGAGAAGGGTTACTGCCAACGGAGCAGAGAAGCAAAACGACCAACCATAAACAACCAAACCACATGATGACACTGGAAAATTGGTAACTGAAATCGATTGCGCAGCATTTCAGACAAGGAATGTTAAAAATTAAAACTGGCGAGAAGCTGCTGCTAAACATCTAGTTTCCTTATTAGGCTGTACCCTTGTAAAAGTCGGTTAGTTGGTAAATCAGTCAGACGACTGAAACGAGGAATCATGAAACTTTATTCTGCAGAAACCGGTCCATCAACCTAGTTGATTTCCCGAAAGTTTACTCCATCTTAGTCTCTGCTGGCCCGGCTGGTCTAGGATATGGCCTAACTATGTGACACCATGGATATAGTTCGAATTACTTTCCAGGGCCGGGTTGGTGAATTTTGGTCTGAGAGAGCTCGACTTTTGGGAAGTGAAATCGAAGAGTCTGTTGGTGAATGGCCGCTAAAGCGTCCACAGTTTTCAGTTGTAGAACTGTGGACCATCGAAAGGTTCCCAGCGGGAGCCTTTGTGAACCGTCGAAAGGTTCCCAGCGGGAGCCTTTGTGGACCATCGAAAGGTTTCCAGGCGGGAGCCTTTGTGAACCGTCGAAAGGTTCCCAGCGGGAGCCTTTGTGAACCGTCGAAAGGTTCCCAGCGGGAGCCTTTGTGAACCATTGAAAGGTTCCCAGCGGGAGCCTTTGTAGACCGTTGAAAGGTTCCCAGCGGGAGCCTTTGTGGACCATCGAAAGGTTCCCAGGCGGGAGCCTTTGTGGCCCATCGAAAGGTTCCCAGCGGGAGCCTTTGTGGACCATCGAAAGGTTCCCAGCGGGAGCCTTTGTAGACCCTCGAAAGGTTCCCAGGGGGAGCCTTTGTAGACCGTTGAAAGGTTCCCAGGCGGGAGCCTTTGTGAACCGTCGAAAGGTTCCCAGCGGGAGCCTTTGTAGACCGTTGAAAGGTTCCCAGGGGGAGCCTTTGTGGACCACCGAAAGGTTCCCAGCGGGAGCCTTTGTAGACCGTCGAAAGGTTCCCAGGGGGAGCCTTTGTAGACCGTTGAAAGGTTCCCAGGGGAACCCTTTGTGAACCGTCGAAAGGTTCCCAGCGGGAGCCTTTGTACACCGTCGAAAGGTTCCCAGGCGGGAGCATTTGTGAACCTTCGAAAGGTTCGCAGCGGGAGCCTTTGTGGACCATAGAAAGGTTCCCAGCGGGAGCCTTTGTAGACCGTTGAAAGGTTCCCAGGCGGGAGCCTTTGTGAACCGTCGAAAGGTTCCCAGCGGGAGCCTTTGTAGACCGTTGAAAGGTTCCCAGCGGGAGCCTTTGTAGACCGTTGAAAGGTTCCCAGGCGGGAGCCTTTGTGGACCATCGAAAGATTCCCAGCGGGAGCCTTTGTGGACCACCGAAAGGTTCCCAGGGGGAGCCTTTGTAGACCGTCGAAAGGTTCCCAGGGGGAGCCTTTGTAGACCGTCGAAAGGTTCCCAGCGGGAGCCTTTGTAGACCGTTGAAAGGTTCCCACCGGGAGCCTTTGTCGACCGTTGAAAGGTTCCCAGCGGAAGCCTTTGTGGACCATCGAAAGGTTCCCAGCGGGAGCCTTTGTAGACTGTGGAAAGGTTCCCAGCGGGAGCCTTTGTGAACCGTCGAAAGGTTCCCAGCGGGAGCTTTTTGTAGACTGTGGAAAGGTTCCCAGCGGGAGCCTTTGTGAACCGTCGAAAGGTTCCCAGCGGGAGCCTTTGTGGACCATCGAAAGGTTTCCAGCGGGAGCCTTTGTAGACCGTTAAAAGGTTCCCAGCGGGAGCCTTTGTGGACCATCGAAAGGTTCCCAGGCGGGAGCCTTTGTGAACCGTCGAAAGGTTCCCAGCGGGAGCCTTTGTAGACCGTTGAAAGGTTCCCAGCGGGAGCCTTTGTGGACCATCGAAAGGTTCCCAGCGGGAGCCTTTGTAGACCCTCGAAAGGTTCCCAGGGGGAGCCTTTGTGGACCGTCGAAAGGTTCCCAGGGGGAGCCTTTGTGAACCGTCGAAAGGTTCCCAGCGGGAGCCTTTGTACACCGTCGAAAGGTTCCCAGGCGGGAGCCTTTTTGAACCTTCGAAAGGTTCGCAGCGGGAGCCTTTGTGTCGAAAGGTTCCCACCTTTTGGTCGAAAGGTTCCTAGCGGGAGCCTTTGTAGACCGTTGAAAGGTTCCCAGGCGGGAGCCTTTGTGAACAGTCGAAAGGTTCCCAGCGGGAGCCTTTGTGGACCATCGAAAGGTTCCCAGCGGGAGCCTTTGTGGACCATCGAAAGATTCCCAGCGGGAGCCTTTGTAGACCCTCGAAAGGTTCCCAGGGGGAGCCTTTGTAGACCGTTGAAAGGTTCCCAGCGGGAGCCTTTGTGGACCATCGAAAGGTTCCCAGCGGGAGCCTTTGTAGACCCTCGAAAGGTTCCCAGCGGGAGCCTTTGTAGACTGTTGCAAGGTTCCCAGGCGGGAGCCTTTGTGAACCGTCGAAAGGTTCCCAGCGGGAGCCTTTGTAGACCGTTGAAAGGTTCCCAGGGGGAGCCTTTGTGGACCACCGAAAGGTTCCCAGCGGGAGCCTTTGTAGACCGTTGAAAGGTTCCCAGGGGGAGCCTTTGTAGACCGTTGAAAGGTTCCCAGGGGAACCCTTTGTGAACCGTCGAAAGGTTCCCAGCGGGAGCCTTTGTACACCGTCGAAAGGTTCCCAGGCGGGAGCCTTTGTACACCGTCGAAAGGTTCCCAGCGGGAGCCTTTGTAGACCGTCGAAAGGTTCCCAGCGGGAGCCTTTGTGGACCATAGAAAGGTTCCCAGGCGGGAGCCTTTGTGAACCGTCGAAAGGTTCCCAGCGGGAGCCTTTGTAGACCGTTGAAAGGTTCCCAGCGGGAGCCTTTGTGGATTATCGAAAGGTTCCCAGCGGGAGCCTTTGTGGACCACCGAAAGGTTCCCAGGGGGAGCCTTTGTAGACCGTCGAAAGGTTCCCAGGGGGAGCCTTTGTAGACCGTTGAAAGGTTCCCAGGGGGAGCCTTTGTAGACCGTTGAAAGGTTCCCAGGCGGGAGCCTTTGTGAACCGTCGAAAGGTTCCCAGCGGGAGCCTTTGTGTGAACCGTGGACCTCGAAAGGTTCCCAGCGGGAGCCTTTGTAGACCCTCGAAAGGTTCCCAGGGGGAGCCTTTGTAGACCGTTGAAAGGTTCCCAGCGGGAGCCTTTGTAGACCGTTGAAAGGTTCCCAGCGGGAGCCTTTGTGGACCATCGAAAGGTTCCCAGCGGGAGCCTTTGTAGACCCTCGAAAGGTTCCCAGGGGGGAGCCTTTGTGGACCGTCGAAAGGTTCCCAGGGGGAGCCTTTGTGAACCGTCGAAAGGTTCCCAGCGGGAGCCTTTGTACACCGTCGAAAGGTTCCCAGGCGGGAGCCTTTGTGAACCTTCGAAAGGTTCGCAGCGGGAGCCTTTGTGGACCATCGAAAGGTTCCCAGCGGGAGCCTTTGTAGACCGTTGAAAGGTTCCCAGGCGGGAGCCTTTGTGAACCGTCGAAAGGTTCCCAGCGGGAGCCTTTGTGGACCGTCGAAAGGTTCCCAGCGGGAGCCTTTGTGGACCATCGAAAGGTTCCCAGCGGGAGCCTTTGTGGACCGTCGAAAGGTTCCCAGCGGGAGCCTTTGTAGACCGTCGAAAGGTTCCCAACTGTGTCCGAAACACAGCCCGGTTGCTACCGATTTCAGAACGTATTTTGAAAACTTTCCATTGAAAATTTGACTTATAAATTAAGGTAATTTGTCGATGAGCGACTCAGCATTACATGGGGTATAAAACCAACGGCAGACGAGTCAAGTAGAACGTACTGACCAATACTGGGTGGCTAACTTTCGACAGAGTCCGGGGGCAAATCCCGACTGCAAACGATTTTAATGTTGATCCTTTACAGATTTCTGTTGAATTTTTTACCTTTAAGTTGTAATTTAGGTGTAAATGACTAGAATGACCACTTGTCAAATTCTTATAACTAATCCACATGAAGTTTTGGACTGTCAGAGCACATTGACGAATTTATATATTAACATACACATATACATGTATAGGTATCTTCGTAAGTTTCGCCCAACGGAGTCTGCTCTCTTTGTTATTCATAGTGATATCATGCACTCTTTGGACAAGGGTAGAGCGACAGCACTTGTTCTACTTGACTCATCTGCTGTTTTTCATGCTGTGAGCAACTAATTTATTTTTGCATCGCCTCCAGAATTGGTTTAGGGTTTCTAGTCCTGCCCTGAATTATTTCGCTACATATCTTAGTCCACGGACCCAAATCAATATATTTAAACGGCAATTAATTGTTCAATGCTTTACTATCTTGTGACGTTCCACGGGCTGGACGCAGCGCTTGGGAAGAAGCTGGTGCTCTGCGCTTAGCTTTTAAATAGCGTCTTAGAAATTTCCAGTTTACGATTCTTGGTGAAGGAGCTTTTTCGTTTACTGGACCTAGATTTTGGAACTCTTTGTTCTCTCTATGTTTATTTGTTCTGCTCAGTCGCTTATGCCATTTATCCTCAACTTAAGAGTTACCTTTTTCACTTTGTTTATCCACTAAATGCTTAGTGGACTGATTTTCTGAACATCGACCTAATTACGGCGCTATCGGTTCATGTTTGGCGTGATAGAAGTTACTAATTACTAATTAATAATAACACTCATTATTAATAATAACACATTTTACGCCAGATAATAAGAATTCTCATATAATTAATTGCTTAACTGTCGGGCGTTAGAAATTATCTGTGCATCGCATAATGTTATTCTGGTGTTTTTTCTTGTGATATTTGTTAGTTTCTTCTGTTTTGCCTTTAGCTAACGAGATGTCGATCGATCCATCGATCGATTTATAGAAAGTCTTTTATTTCGCAGATCTCAGTTGCTGAGTCTGAGTTGGGAAGATGGGTGGGATGAAGAGGAAGAGGCAGAAGAGAAACACCCGAATCTTTCGTTCCTCGATTTTCGCAGAAGTTCGACCAGAAGACGTTGCTCTTCACAGGGGAGGAAAGAAAATGGGAATTCAGCCCAAAGTCGATACCTTCGACCACCTGTTCGGCTCTTCCTTCTCGCCAGAGAACTCTGTGACAACGAGAAGCATCTTAGGACCTTCCCCGCAGTCCCTCTTAACCGGCCTTCAATCTGGAACAAGGCGATGTTCACCCGGTCCTTTGATGTTTCCCATGGACAATACGGCGACCTCCGTTCTCCAGCGACCGCTTGGGCTGAGCAGAACCTTTGACAACCAGCGGCCTTCGAACAGCAGCGCTAAAGATTCTCCAGCTAGTGCCACCGAATTTCCGCCCTTGGAAAGGGTATTCAGGGCAACCGGCGTCGGGCCACCTATTGATATCTATCAGGTTCCTACAGTAACAGAGACTCTTGAAGATATTCCACGCGACATCGTCTGGTTGGGTGATCCTCCTCCACCAGATCTCTCCAGTTCCACTGACGCTGAACCGAGAATCGAAGAACTGTTCGACGCAGCGACCGGTGAACAATCGCCGTATGATTATGCAGGCGCCATCTACTGGCTGGGGGATCCGGCCGCGGAAGCGCCTCGGCAGAAGAGCGACATGTGTAGATCCCGTCTGCGATCGAATCAGTTCAATATGTTGCAGACGAGACCTGGGGCTTCGTGTAAGATACGACAGCCGCGAAACAGCATTCTATAAGACTGTGTAGCTCCACCGGTTCTATTAGGTCGCGTGGTGTGGAGTAGAAGGTGGGAACAAAACACCATAAACAGATATAAGAAAAAAGCAGTAAAGTAAACTTTCGGTAAACAAAACGCTAAAAAACTGGAAATGGTCTATAGAGGAAGTTTCACGTCAGATAAAAAGTCTTATATGATGTAGACAATTGACACAATAAGACTAACTTAGAACTTTAAAAAACAGATCCAGAAATGGCTACTTGTGGCAATCTTCAATAGCTGATGATGAAAACACAGCACAAGATACACAGAGGGAAATCTGTTCGTAATATACGGTCAGTAATGATATCTTCGAACATTACTGGTCTTGTTGTTATCGTTGTTTAGTTCGTGTCACAAGTTACTCGAACGGAACAACAGCGAAAACAACATCAGCACTGTCCCGAAACTATGATGATGACGACGATGACGATAAATAAATGCAAATATAACTGTACACGTTTTCTGCTTTCTGCTTCTGTACCCTGCTTTTCAATTTTCAATGAAGATCAGATGAGATACTTCATCACCGCTGCCCGTTTGAATGGGTGCCACGCGAGTTTAAGATCCCTGTGCACGGACCGTGCTAGCCCGAGATCAAATCTATGAAATAAGCCACGATCGGGTTGCGAACCGCGGATCCTCACGCACAGAGGCTCCTTGGCATACGCGTTTACCGATGTAGCTCTAACTCTTTGTTTTTACGTTGCACAGATTTTCTCCGAAACCCCAATAGCCAGTTAGGATTGCTAATGATGCTGCTACATGGCGCACCGATACCCATCATGAGATGGACCAGTATTTATTTATTTATTTATTTATTTTATACAGAACACTTATATAGCGCCCCTTCAAAAAAACTACTCAGAAGCGAGGCCTACGTACTGCTTATTCTCATACATATTCTCCTACTTCTCTGCTCCGCCTACGTGCGACCAGCATCCCTCAACCGCATTTTACAACGCTAGTTTCTGCAGCACCTGCTTTTCTTGTTCAACTTTTCAAAACGGACGGGAAGTTTTGTGGCAAAAAAACAACTTTTCTCCCTTCATATAAATTTGCGACGAATTTTGCATAGGCCTAATTAGGCCTATTTGTAGTAACCTCTATGTATGACACGCCATGGTGTCCAAAGTGCGCCTTGTACCGCACTATTAAGCGCATTAAGGTCGAGCCGAAGGTCAGTCTTTGGTCAGTCTTCAACTCTGTTGAGGAATGAGAGGTGTGAGTGAAGATCGAAACACATCAAGGATTGAATTGAACGAACAGTAGGTGGAAATTAGTTCATGGGTTCGAACTCTTGGAAATGCGAGACGCAGGCAGTCAGTGGACTAGGTGGAATAATAATTAGTCGTGGAAACAAGGATTGATTTTAAGTCTACTGATGCATGGTTGGTTACAACATGAAGTTTTGTACGCGAAGTCCGATTTTAAAATATTCTCTGTTCAGTTCAGTATCAGATGTAGAGGTGAGGTAGATGTGTCTGTATCATCAGTTATCGGTGAATTTTGTTGGAGGAGGTACTTTTGGGAGGACTTTTCAAGGCGCTACACACATTTTAATACACACATACATAATGTAATTTAATTGAAATCGCGAATTTGTATAGCGCCTCTTCAAGAAAAACCCCTCAGAGGAGGAGTTTTCGGGCTAATCTTCATATAGCTTCTCCGATATGTGTGAGAAATTCGGCATCCCGAAAAACGCTATCAGATAGAATGGTTTTCAAGGGCTTACAGAAAACAGGCAAAGAGAGGTCAAGGTCATATGTCCCCGTCCAGCAGCGTGTCCTCTCCCTCATGCGCAGTTGTGTTCTTGGCTCTGCTTCCCTTTACCTCACTGACTTCTGCACTTTGGTCTCCTCGTTACCGGGCCGTAGCAACCTTCACTCGGCCACTCAAGATCTCCTGTTTGTCCATCGCATGCGTACCGCTGCAGCCCAGTCCAGAAGCTTTGCCTACGTTGGTCCCACTTGCTGGAATCGTCTCCCTCGAGAATTGCGACTTGAGCTCCTTTCTCTCCCCCTCTCAGTGTTCCGCAGGCGCCTGTTCGACAGTGATTTTACTTTTTCGCGTCGGAAGCACCTCTGTTGAGTTTATCCTCTAAGAGGCGCTTTATAAATCTCAAATTACAATTACAAATTACTAGGCAACTTATTTGAGAAAGTTTTACAGACCACTGCTAAGTTTCTAGCTATAGTCTAGTTAATCTATATATCAATCACGCTGGATATATTCTGTACTAAGGCTTACTTATGCCAGCATCAATTAAACTAGGATTAATATTAGGCTTATTATTTGAGCAGGGTCGAGGCCATATAGTCGCTAGAGGACTACATTTACACTTACTGCTGTTAAGAGGAAAGCATAGGCCAACTGACTAAAATAAAACTTGAGATCCAAGTTGCACTTAGGCCTACGTCAGAAACTTGACATGTCAGTTCAAAGGTTATATATATATATATTTATATATATTATAGGAGGAGTTCATGAACTGAGGACAACCTCGCAGAAGTCAGTTAGAGCGTTGGGGGCGCCATTCTCGCCTTCTCTTTGACCACAATAGGTTTAAGCAACAGTGCAAACATCTGCATAAACTTGTTTTATCTGCAAAATCTGAATATTTAACGAATTTACTTGCTGAAAGTTCTACATCACCAAAAACTTTGTGGATAGCTTTGAACAAGTTATTACATAGACAGTGCAGTTAAATTTATCCTCTGCTGTGTTCTCTGCCACCAAGAGCTAGCCAACGAATTTCTGACCTTTTTGCTGATAAAATTTCAGGTATTAGCCTGAAATTCGTTGGTCATTCTGTATCTGATAAATTTCTTCATCCTAGTTCTTTACCTCCCGTCTTAAACTACTTTCAGCCAACAACTCTTAACCTAAGAAAAGCTCTCTCCTTGACACCATTCCTGCATCTTTTCTGAAAGAATGTTTTGAAGTCCTGGTTCCAACCATTACATCAGTTATCAATTTCTCATTGCTTGAGGTATCTTTCCCATCTGCTTTTGCTCATGCCATAGTTCATCTTCTGCTAAACAAACCTTCTCTCGATCCAAGTGACCTGCCTAATTACAGACCCATCTCAACTTTGAATTTTATATCTAAAATTCTTGAACAGGTAGTTTGAATCGTATGCAAGCTCATCTTTCTTCCAACCCACTAATTTCTCCATTTCAGTCTGCATACCGTAAATTTCATTCAACAGAATCTGCCCAGCTTGCTGTTCATAATGACATCATGTGCTCCATGGATAAGGGTAAGGTGACAGCACTTGTTCTCCTTGATTTGTCTGCTGCCTTTGATACTGTGGACCACTCTCTCCTTTTGCATCGTCTTCAACATTGGTTTGGAGTTTCTGGTCCTGCCCTACACTGGTTTGCTACTTACCTCAGCCCTCGCACTCAATCTGTATATTTAAATGGACATTATTGAGCTAGTGCCTTGTTGACTTGTGGCTTTCCGCACTTGGCCCTCTTTTGTTGACATTATCCACCACACCTCTTGGTACTCTGCTAGACAATCATTCACTGGGATATCATTTCTAAGCTGATGATACCCAAATCTACATCTCATTTGACAGTTTGACTTGTCACTCGTCTGTGCAGCTGTTGTCTGATGCCTTTGAAGAGCTGCACTCTTGGAGGGCAGCGAATAAACTTCTCCTTAACCCCTCCAAGACTGAATTTCTACTACTTGGCACTCCTCAACAACTTAAGAAATTCGAATGGCTTAAATCCGTAAAAGTGGGTGATTCACTCATTGAGTTGACTGATACTGCTCGTGACTTGGGTGTTGTTTTTGATTCTACCATGTCTCACGAACTATATAAATGGCATTTGTAAATTATCATACATGTGTATTCGTGACATACGCAGAATTAGGCGTTATATTCCCATGTCTTCTAGAATATCCTTGGCTAATGCTTTGGTCTCTAGTCGCCTTGACTACTTTAACTCAATCCTTGTTGGTATCATAAAGTCAAATATGCAGAAACTCCAGAGTTCAGAACTCCTTGGCTAGAGCCATAACAAATATTTCAAAATATGATCATATTATCCCTGTGCTTAAGTCTTTACATTGGCTTCCTGTTCAGCAAAGGATTTTTTTCAAATTAGGACTTACAGTTTAAAAAACATTGAACTACGGCCAACCACAATACTTAAAATTAGTCCTTATTCCCCAGACTTACCATTACTCAGCAAGGTCATCTGTTTGTCTTTCTCTGTTCATACCTTGGACTAGAACTGTTCTTGGTGAATGGGCTTTTCAGTTGCTGGACCTAAATTTTGGAACTCCCTCTCTGTGTCTGTTCGTTCTGTTCAGTTGCTTTTGTCATTTCATTCTCAACTTAAAAGTTACCTTTTTCAAATTGCTTATCCACCATAGGCTGCCTCTCTGTTCTGTGGACTGACCTTCTGGATATCGACCTTATTGTGGCTCGTTTTTGTTGTGCTATCGGTTGATGCTTTGTGCATTAGACACCGGCGCATTAGAAGTTTCTTCTTCTTCTTCTTCTTCTTCTTCTTCTTCTTCTTCTTATTATTTTTATTATTATTTTTATTAACTGACGTTACAAAGGAAACATGAAAATGGCGGGAATGAGGGCTTGACAAAAAATTAAAAGATACGGATAGAGACAGAGAAAGAAGAAAGGTACAGGAAAGCAGATACGCAGAGACGAACAGCTCTAGGTAACAAAGCTAAGATAGGCACAGACAGACAGACAGACAGACAGACAGACAGACAGACAAGACAGACAGACAGACCACGTTTTGCGCCCTTTGCGTTGTTTGCAAGTATTGTTTTGCTCTCTTGTAAGTCAAATCTGAACGTGCTAAAGGAATGCATTATCCGTTTATATATAATTATATAAATATTATATATTACACGTATATATATATTATACAGATATATACTGTATATATAATAGAAAGAGAGTCGGCTGCAGGTTGATCGAACGAGATTAAAAAGTCAAGAGGTCAAAGTCCACTCTGCAGACGACACGTGACTTGTGAAAATATGACAATGGCTCTGACCTCTGCGCTGCCTTTCTTCTCTGTCTGTGTGTATATGTCTCTCCTCCTCCTCCTCCTCCTCCTCTTCCTCCTCTTCCTCACTCATCCGGCGGCGTCTACTTGATAGGGGGCGCTTGATAGGGGGCGTATCTCGGGATGTTTACGTATCTTAACTGGGTCGTGCTCTATCTGGTTCGTTTGGTTGAGGACGGCCACAACAGTCGACGGACGACGACGCATACAACGGATCGAGTACGTAAGACATGCGCTCTTCTCTTCTCTTATACCGTCTAGGCATAATCTCCTCCTCCTCTTCCTTCTTCTCCGCTTTCTCCTCTTCCTATTCCTCCTCCTCATTCATCTTCCCCGTGCCTCTCCTCTTTCGCCTTATCCTTTTCTTCCTCCTCTTCCTCCTGCTTCGCCTTTCTCTCCTCTTTCTCCTCTTCCTCCTCCCTCTCTTCTTCCTTTTGCCTCAGTCCATGAAATACCGATGTCTAAATATAGCGATGCATCTATTTTGCTCGACTGGTGAATTACTGTTAGCATACGGTGCATCCGTGTTTGTGTAGACCGTTGTACGGTAATCTAGGCCACATGTCAGCCACACTGAGATCCAGGCCACATGTCAGCTACGCTGAGTTCGTGGCCTTTGAACCTAGCTGCCAAGAGCGACCTCTGTAGTGTGAATGCACTCGAGGGAGAAGTTATTCAGTATATGTAGAATTAAACTGAGTCTGACAGACAGATGAATGCAATCGGTTCATCTACTCCTCGTCTTCTTCTTGTTTTGAAGCGCCGCTGTTTTCATCGAACTTCGTCGAGCTTCGTCAGCAAGACACCATCTGCTCAACCACTTACTCAACCACCTGCTCAACCATTCAACCGCCGCTGCTGCTGCCGTCACTTCAGAATGACTTCTTTACAGGTCAGAGATATTCGACACGTCTGTGCCACGAAATGACAGTTTCTTCCTCAGGATCTGTATATCAGCTGCTACTAAATGGAGGCTCCTTATATGCAGTCGTCATGAAGTAATTCAGCAGAGGTCATAAAAGGGTCACGGCCGTAAAATGCCTTAGGGTTACGGTAAATGGACACGTTGATATTCTGGTTGATATTCTGATGTTATCGAGGATGGTTGCTTGGCTAAAATCTGCTGTGTATGAAGAGGCGGTCCCAAGCAGACTATGTGCCTCGGCTGCTTGTGATTCAGCAGACGAGGCAGAGCAGAGTGGTATCCGATGGCACATCACACTTGCTCAGAATGGAAGCCTGCATCTCCGCAGTGCCTTCGGTACGAGTCGGTGGCTACTTACCAGCTCCGATTCCGATGATACTACTCCTGATGATAGTTCTCGACATGAATATTCGAACGCGCCTATTCCCGTCTTCTGCTAACAAGCCGGCGATTTTCTACGATTTTTTAAAAAGTATACGGTTTCTATACGGTTTCATGCAAACAAATCGACATCCGCCATGCGTAATCCCGGAGTGTAGATCGCTAGCCGGAGGTCACAGCAGAATTGCATAGCATTTGTTGCCGAGAGCGTTGATACCACTATCATCAGGAATACTATAATCGGAATCGGAGCTGGTAAGTAGCCACCGACTCGTACCGTGCCTTCGGCTGAATCCAATAAAGGCAGGAGGTGCCAGCGAGAAAACATGACGAGGGCGGCCCAAGGCTGCCAACCCTGAGGCTTGCTCCTAGTTGCAGTCGAGTGCCGAGTTGACGATAGCAACTTTGTCCTCGCGCAGCCGCAGCTGGTCATATTGAGTCCGAGCTGGACTGCTAAAATATGAACTGCAGCGGAGACTGTTGAGCAGTCTGTAAAAGCCAAGAAAGCAGCGGAGGAGCGAAACGAGGACGTATTGCGTCGATACAGAGTCATAGCAAGTGAGAGGAGACGCCAGTACAGAGTTCTGAGCAGCCAGACTGCAGGGTGCAGACGGGACGGAAGTTGATTTATGCGAAAGTTGTGTAAATGCAGTGAATTTTGGTGCCAAACTTGGTCGGCTGAGGACGACATAGATTTGTGTTTGATACAAGATGACGTATAAAAGTGATGGATTGTATTTCTATGGTAGATCTGGGCTATGAAGATCAGGTGAGTCAACATACTGATGACCTGTGCTTACATGTGGTTATTTTTAGAAAGACTTCCTCGTTCAAGGACTCATGTGTCCGCCATGCACTCCTTTCCTTGAGAATGGGTAAGCTATGATCATCCAGGCCATGTCATCCAGTAAGTGTATGTATTTACTATGTATTTATGTATGTATCGGGACATTTATAATGCGTCTTTTAGGAATTTATCAAAGGCGATGGTATTTTTGTGGGGTTGCGCCTCTCCCTCTCCGTAACTCTGGTCAAACTGGCTTCGGCTGGACCAGGCGAAAAGGTTCTAAGAGAGAGAGGAAGAAAGAAAGAAATAGTTGGAATCGGGAGTTCTAGGGTGGAGTAGTCAGCTCATCGTTTATGACCGTTTCTGTGCTTTTGGACGGTGAGCCGTCATCAGTGGCTGATTGCTTTCTCTGAAATTATGCCTAGAAAGACACCTCATAGGTATTATTTGTCTGGTAGTAGTGAATTGTCATTGCGGCCGGCCAGTAGCGATAGACAATAATGTGGCCCTTCAACATCTAAGGCAAGACTGTCTGGCTCAAACTAAACTGAACTAAGCTAAACTGAATATGATTTCACACCAGTTATTTTGTTGGTAAACATTCTAGGCTTCTGGAAATGCATACATGCATAGGTAGGCCTATGAATTACGAATGAATGTAGCATGCATGTATACATGCATGTATGTAGTGTATATGGATGCATACATGCATATATATGTATATATTTATGTGTGTATGCCTGTGTGTGTATGTTTGCATGCATGTGTGTTGGTCCCGCCATTACTTGCCGTTTTCTTTGATCTCCGTCTTGAGTTCCGTCTCAGGGTAAATTATAGCTGCATCACAGACCATTGAGGAAGCTGCTTAAGTATGAAGTGTCCTGAGTTTGCTGAGCATATTTGCCTAAGTCTTTATAGTTATTTGGTCGTTGCATGCATTTGATCTAATCTAATTACTTCTATAGCGCCGTTATCATAATGCCCAAGGCTTTAGTCGATGGTCGCCTCGAGTCAAAATCAGTCCAAATCATAATTCGTTGGAGAAGCCGGGTCGAATTCCGATAGGCCAGAGAAACCAGAAGTCAGGCTACGGCGGGTAAGCAAGTTGAAGAATTTGATCTTAGTCTCAAAGGAAAGTTAGCATATGTTCGTTCTTTGCGTGACGTCATTGTGATGTGATGTTTTCGTAGAGACGTCAACTATGACATCATCGAGCGATACGTTGATCATCACGTTGACTTCGGAGTCCGCAATCTTTTCGGTTAGAACTTAGCAAACGTTGGATAAAAGTTAGAACAGCGTTGTGGTTTTAAGACGACGAATTTATGTCTTATAGAAACACAACCAAACAAAACCATTTTCTTCCCCAGTGGCTCTGGGTTGTCCGGCCGGAAGCGCCTCAGATGAGTTTATCATGGAGTGGCGCTTTATAAATTCTTGATTACGATTACGATTACAACGACCTTTCCTTGGCTGGGTCCCAGTCGTTTTGCCGTCTTAAATGATCTAATCTGTCGAAGCCTTGGTCGTATGAGATTCCTTGCAATGAATGAACCACCTTGCGGCCTTTTGCGGGTCCAGAATTGACGCCAAGAGACCCGACTGACTTGCGCTTATTCCAAGCTGCATTTGCTACAGTTTGATTGTAATTGTAATTGTAATCACGACATTTTATACAGCATTGTCAGTAGCAAGCTACTTCAAGGGTGCTTTACAATGCTGGTGCGCATAAGAGCCCAATACTGAATGATAAATGAACGATGTACAAAATCAAAATCAAATGCTGATACTAGAGTTAGACAGTAAACAGAAAATTTTAGCTTTTAGTAGATAATAGATGGGATCTCAAAAGTCTCTTAAAAACAAAAACATTTTCGGCTTCTTGCATGGCTACAGGAAGACTATTCCGGGCACGCAGGCCAGCGACTCTAAAGGCACGATCACCCATTTTAGACTTGGTTGCCAGTATGTAGGCCTATAGGCCTTGATGATCGCAGCCGGAGTCGAGTAGGATCATCAGACTTGATGTTGTCGGTAAGACAGCTTTGTGCACGTTTGGTTGTTGGTTGGTCCAGGTGGTTGGCTTCTTGCATGGAACATACGTTTCCATCTTTTAAACTACATTGGCTCCTTTGGGTTCTCTAACATTGGGCACTGGATGAAGAAGTTTAAAAGAACCATTCGAGGCATTTGTGAATTTCCATTTGCACTGCATCTACGAAACAGTTGTTGCATAGCCTAAATATTTTACCGTTTCAGTGTATTAGCCAGCTACAGGTAAGTCTGATTGCGTATCGCTATCAATACAACTTGCTACCAGTTGCTTCTGACTGTTGCTGATGTACTTTAACAATTAACTAGGACACCAGAGAAGCTGCGTAGGGAACGTATCTTTATTCGATAGTTCTCAGCAATAATCGCTGGACCAACCGTCTGGAACTCACTACTTTCAGCCATTACCAATTCACCTGTTCTATATGTATGCCAATTTAGAATGGGAATGAAAAAATTATCCGCTGGGCCAAATGCATAATCTTGTTTGTTTTGCTTATTTGTGAGCCGTAGTTGAAAATGAAAATCGCCTACGATTCCTCGCTCAGCTGATGGACACATGTTAACAAACGTCTTACTGTCTTACTTCTTACACGGAACGTGCGTTATCTCTTGTTAGGGAGCTGTTGAAACAATTGGTTCCTTTGAGTTCATCCTTCGACGCCAGATCCATTCATATGACAATTACTGTAGTCTTATAATGAACAAACTGGAGAAAATGATGATATATATATATATATATAAATATATATAAACAAATACATGCGAGTGGTTATCGGTGCTTTTGAATGGTTTGCAGTGACGGGTACAACTGGCGAAGGCAACAGCCTGACTCAGGTGGAGAGGAGGAAGGTCGTCGAGGCGTGGATAGCGGCTGGAAGAGACAGGTACCGCGAGAGAAACTGTTCTGCTTATCATGGCTTATCATATCATTAACTCCGGGCAGGCTATTTATGCGCGTTTTTCTCTGCCACCAAGCAACCGATTAATTACACTGGTCAACAGATTTTAACTTTTTTGCTTCCGAAGAAACTGTTTTATATAGAATATGGCATGCTGAATACAATGGTGTTCCCAGAATATTTGCTTCACGTAAGGTTTTTGAGAAAAATGGTATGCAAGATTTTAAAAGAAACACCTAACAATTTACCTAGTGCATACATTTACAATGTACTTGTAATTAAATATCTGGACACTCTAAAACCGAACTGCAGCTGATTTGCGTTTGTATTCAGTGATTAATTTTCTTGTCCTGTAGACTAAAGACGATCATTGTTCATATCGGAACTGGGAACCTTCGAGACAGTCAAGAACTGGTAAGAACCTCCTCTTAGCACCATTCGACGATTACCTCATTGAAGGAGAATGGGTGAACCCGAGCATCGCTCTGTACGCCTCATGCGATGCTTCTGATCGTCAGCAGTTGGAGAAGTACGGAGTCTTTCCTGTCTTAGCAGCGAAGACCAAAACTATGAAATACAGTTTCAGTATAGTTTCAAATTTTAAAGGCAGTTTCATCAATTTTATTAGTTCACTTTATTCTAACTACTTGTGTCTGTCTGTCTGTCTGTCTCCATCTTTCTCTCTCGTCACTTTCATATTTCTCTTATCCATTTCCGTCTACGTCTGTCTGTCTTTCTCTGCTGCACTTATCCTCTTCACGATGTTGTTCTGTTGTGCAGGCGAGACATGCGCAAGATGTCGGAGCAGACGGAATCGCCTGCGTCAGTCCCACTTACCACAAACCAGAGACAATCGGTCAGTCTATGGGCGACACACGCCTACTAATTATGTATATATATATATTATATATATTATTATATATATATATATATGCTAACAGACCTACGTATAGGTATGCTATAAGGCTTAGGTGTCACAAGCCTATGCATAGTTATGTTTCACAGACTAAGCTTTCACCTGTCTGTATATAGATACGTTTCATCACAGACCTACATGTAAATGGTTAAGTGGTTTAGATCTGCATGAAAAGAACGTTAGTCACAAGGTCAGCACCTCATTTTTATGTGTGGTATTTTTCTGGTGCAACTTCAACTGCTCTAAGACCCCACTACTTTACCACATAACATTTTACCTCACTACTGTACCACATAACATTTGACCCCAGTAAATTACTACATAACACTTGCAGTCTTGCACAAATTCAAGCAGAAAATAGGACACGTTTAATTAAACATGTAGCAACGAATTTCACATTAACAGACAAACATTACTTTGTTCAAAGTTGCCTGTGATGAAAATGAACGGTTTCAGTGATGTCACTAACCAGATAATGGGTTCCGGACAGGTCCTCTTACTCTTATTTCTTCAGCACAGCATTAGTACTTCCTCGTAGTCGGAAGCCTTCCAGTGTGCGTAAACTACTTGAAGAAAAAAGTGTTTATCACCTTCATATTTAGTGACAAAATTGTCAAACTTTTGAAAAGCTTTCCACCTCGCTCAGCTGTGTTGTTTACGACTCGCAACTTCTTGACTTGCTCTCTCCCTTCTTGGTAGTTTCAGTCTCAATTATTTATTTGGCAACATGATGATAAATGATCCTCCAATCTTCGAACGGCGGAAAAGCTTTGCCATTCGCATGTCGCAAATTCTCCTACACTTTTTCCAACACTCTGAAGATAGTCAAATGGCCTTTCAAATTTTGTTTGCTGGTCTCAGTGGTCGAACTCTCCACAATCATCAGTCACTGCCGACAGAAGACAGTGAGACCCACAGGCTCGTCTGAAAGGCTTATAGTTTCATAGTGTTGCAAGACTTTTTTGCAGCGATGCCAATCTCATAATCAGTGGCTTAGTAATTTCCAAGATCTACTCATACAGGTTAAGCACTCGTGCAAGCACGTCGGCTACAAGTAAGACTTCTATTCATGCATTGGTGTAAATGATGGGACCAAACTGTACAAAAAGCTGAAGTTGATTTCTCCTCTTGAGTTTCAGAGGCTGCCTTTGATCACGAAGGAGAAAGATTTTAATGGCACAGCTTAACTTAGTCATTCATCTGGCATTGGGAAAGTCTGTTCTCAGAGCTCTCCAATGAAATTTGTAGGTGTACTTCCAAGAACAACATTATGAGCTCGATGAGATCTTCGAAGATCGAACAGAGATCGGTTGTTTCCTTCCAATCACATCACTGAGAATGTCCATTATTCACTTCATAAGCATTTTAGTTTCAGCCCTTGGTTCTAATCGCCGAAAGCTTTCGTGCCTCGCATGGCCCCAAATGGCATTAAAACTCTTGAAGAGCAGAATGTCTCGTGTATTGAAACGTCCAAAGCACAGGGTAAACACCTTCGCTAAACTGGGTTTAAATACATGCTGAGGACAAGCTAACCACAGAAGAAGGATTTTGCCATCCCGGTGGCGTATCCCATCCATATTCTGGAAAAAGTTTGCCTATTGTCATTTCGGCGTGTTCCTGCCTGGTTTTCTTTTTAATTCTTCAGGTGATGCTTTGTGTGAGAGGGAACGGGAACAGAGATCGTAACCGAGAGTTGCAACATCGACAACCATTAACTGCATGATCAGATGTCTTTTTGCGATCCAAAGACACGTGCTTGTTATTAGACACGTGTCACGTGCTCGTTATTATGATTAATTAGTAACTTATATCGCACCGGTGTCTCGTGCACAACGCGTCAGCCGATGGCGCACCAAGGCCAGACCTCGATCAGGTCAATATCCAAGAGGTCAGTCCACCATCATTGAACAGCTTAAATAAGCAGTTTACAAACAGACACGTTTTAGATCGTATCGGCAATCAAGAACAGTTAGAACCAGTTGACGCAGGAAAATGCGTCCAGATACTGAGAGCATTAGTGTTGTTTCGACGCCGTGTCATAACAAAGATCAGCGTCGCCTTCCTTATCCAGGCTTGGAACTGGCACCATCCGAGTACGGCAGTGGCGGAGTTCATTGAACATGCCTCAATATGCCATCGCTGACAGTAGTAGTAGTTTCTGTTTAACGACGCGGGTAAACGGCGGGAGTAACTATGACTCTCTTGTGTGAATCCGTTAGTCTGTTCCCGGTGAGTCTACCCTGCAGAGCAATGCTTAGCTGGACGAGTGGTGACCTATGGGGGCTAAGGTCGCTGCAGTAAAATCTGGCGGCAGCTTCGTGGGCTTTAATGGTACCACTCGTATACGCAGTGGCACTCCTAGAGTTCCAGCCGATTGCTTTTAGTCCGCTTCCGGGCTTTGAGCGGTCGGCCAAGTTAGATGGCAAATGGGACATCCAGCCTCACAGAGGTTGACTGGTTGGATACCATGAGAGGAATTGCTTAGTAGTCTCTGCTGCGTGATCTTGTCGTTGTGGAAGCGAAAAGCTTGGAACCGAGTGGTGAGGTCAACTCCGACTCCCTGAGCGGGGCGCCGCAACGCCCGTCTGCTCTGTCCGTTCTGCCAGGCAACTAACAGGCTGCTCACTGGCCTTGCCTGTCGACCGTGTTCCGTACAAGAACGTGGTCCGTACAGGACGGAGGGAGAATAGGTCCACCGCTGCCCGGTTAAAGCAGAAATACTAAGAGTTGAGTCGAGTGCCGACCAATCGATGCAGTAGTGACTGCACATTTCTCACTGGCCGTCATTAGGACAGAGTATGTAATCCGGGGCGGAGGGCTGTAGCACGCCATTGTCGAGGGCCTCGATGGAGCACTTGAAGGGACAGGTGCCGATATCCCGGCTTGAACTGGAGAGTACGAGTACAAGCAGCCGCCTGTACAGCAAGTGATCGGCTCGGAGTGGGTCGCCCTGTTGCGTGCAGGGTGAAATCCTGAAACCCCCTTCCCAGGGGAAAGGGAGAGGACACTACAGCAGACTTTGAACTGGTGACGGAAACTATATTGATACATTTGATGGACGAGTGCCTCGTGCACGAGTCCGCCTGTGGGCCACTCCCGAGAGGGAGGAGTTTTATCTATGAAGGAGATTGAATGTCAAAGTGAAGAAATTCAAAAAGCGCCGGGTAACGGCCTGGAGTGACTAGCACTCTCTTAGGGAATAGTTGCCATCGCTGATAGTAGCAGTAGTTTCTGTTTAACGACGCCTTGTCATAACGAAGCTGATAGGCATCGTCCTCTTCTTTTAGGCAGGCTTCGGACTGGCACCACCCGACTAAAGGCAGTGGCAGAGTTCATTGAGAACGCCTTAATATCCCATCGCTGATATTAGACGCATGAGCTAAAATAGCCATCTGCGAGCCAGCTGCAAACGTCTGCTTAAATGCAGGCATGTCCAGACTTGCAAATCCAATCTACTCGCTGGCTCATCACTGTTGAATGGCTACAACAAAAAGAGCCGCATTACAGCTTAAGTAGCCTATGGGGTTATGGGCATCGTTGGTTGACCATCGTCTTGTAGTTAAAGTACGCAGATGAAATTTTACTAGAATAACAGACAAATGTAAAAGACGCTGGTGCCCTGGTATTTGTCAGAAATTTCATTCTTTGAACCCTCCGAGTAGTACATAGAGTACTAGATTTCATATAATGTAATATATAAGCATATATAATAGGCGTGTGGTTTATATGTGTGTTGAAAATCGGAAATTGATCGTATGTAGGTGTATTTATTATGGGCGTCGATTGCAGTTGTTGTTCTGCTATTAATTGTGTTTCAGAGGATTACGTGTCCTACATGGGTCAAGTGGCCTCCGCTGCTCCGCGTCTTCCCTTCTATCTCTACGACATCGACTTCATCACCGGACTTCAGTGTTAGTCTACCTTCGTTGCCTTCCTTCCCCCTCTCTCCCTCTCTCTCGTGTCTCTCATTCCGTCTCTTTGTCTGTCTGTATGTCCGTCCGTCCGTCCATTCGTCCGTCCGACTGTCTGGCAATGAAGCTGTTTTTCTTACGTATTTATTGATGTGTGGTTTGTCTTTCAGAGGTCTGGATTGTCTGACTCGTTTGTCTGGTCTTCTTGTGTCTGGGTGACTGCAGTGTCTTGAGATAGGCAGCTGTATAGAGCAGACGAGTGAGGTTGAATGGGCGTAGTCTGAACTTAAACAATGTCGTGTCATAAATTTGTCTGACTGTCGATGTTTCTTCTCTTAGGTTGTTATGGCAGATGGTAACTATAGGCTCTGACATTGTGAAAAATCACAAACGCAATAGATTACCTAGCTCTTCATCACAGTCTTCTTTCTCACAGGTTCTTGCGCTTCTTTCTGACAAGATTTCGGCCCTAAGTCTCGACTTTTCCAACATTCTCTCATCTGAAAACCTTTAATAACTTATCACTGTTTCATGGTCATCCATCCTACCAACAAATATTGCACTTGATCAGTGACTGTTATTCTGCCTAGTACCAGGACAGTGTTGGGTTCTCGAACGTTCTCGGTTGCCGGTCCACAGCTTTTGAATTGGCTGCCAAGATCTGTTATTCTATCAGCTCTGCTTATCCATTGTAGCCTAACTTCTCGTTTCTCTGACCTATCGGAATTCGACCTCGTGTCCTAACGATTATGAGTTTTGGCTGCACTTTATTTCAGTTGAAGCAACCAACGATTGATACTTTGGGCATTATGATAACGGCGCTATAGAAGTCATTAGATTTGACCACCATTTTAATTTTCCAGAATTGCTTGAAAATCAGACAACATAGGCTACACGTGATAGACTACGTAGTCAGTCAGTCCTAGTCAACAACGTCTAGAGCGCCGTAGATCGATAGCTGGGTGTATGGCTCTGCTTATAAAAATAACCTCGAGAGCCGAGTGTTTCTAATATTGTCTGCTGTAGTCAGCATGGACGAGTTCTTTCGTCTGGCGAAGCCTCGGATCCCAACCCTTAGAGGCCTGAAACACACGTCACCGTCCTTCCCCAGCATGAATACTGTGCTGATGAGGCACCCTGACTGCCAGGTCTTCCTCGGTAGCGATGAGATGTATCTCGAGGCGCTTTCGATCGGCATTGATGTGACGATTTGCAACTCGTACCTCGGCCACGTCCTCAACCGCCTCAAGGAAGCCTTCGACAACGCAGACATCGCCGCAGCTCGCATCGAACAGGTTGGTTCTGGCGTCATCTAACGTCTCGTCGTAGTATCTGTTTGAATAGGAAACATTCGCCTATCATCTATAATATATATCTGTGGGTTATCCCGGCAAATGCATTGGTCTTCAGTCGTCTTGATTACTAGGCCTATATCACCGGTTCATTACCGGTATCACAAAGGCAAACATGCAGAAACTCCACAGAGTTTAAAAAATCCTTGGCTAGCGCCATATCTAATACCGCAAAATGTGAGCATATATCTTAGCACCACTGGCTTCCTGCTCAGCAAAGGATTTCTTTCAAACTGTTTAGTTTAAGGTTTATAAACCGTTAAACTCTGGCCAACCACGATCAATCCTTATTCATCAGAACTATCATTATTCAACCAGGTCATCTGATTGCCTTTCTGTGCATTTTCTAGAACTGTTCTCGATGGACGAGCTTTTCCGGTTTATTGGGCTGAGAGCTATTATTATTA
Organism: Norana najaformis; assembly: GCA_964023275.1. NCBI lineage: Eukaryota > Metazoa > Annelida > Clitellata > Crassiclitellata > Hormogastridae > Norana > Norana najaformis. Next base: position 22,454,449 of record OZ029923.1, read on the forward strand.
TTATTATTATTATTATTATTATTATTATTATTATTATTATTATTATTATTATTATTATTTTATTATTATTATTATTGTTATTGTTATTGTTATTATTATTACTAATTATTACACTGGCCAACACATAATTTGTTGCCTCAAATGTTAGAACTGTTTCTGGGTATATTTGACCTGCTGATTCCAGAAAAGGCACCAGTTTTCTCCTAGCAGGTCTAGTTTTCGAGATATAGAACATTATGCCATATACCAGTCCTTGCCTCTGCTCGCCCATAAAACTTAAGGCTATAGCTATAATTATGTAGTGCTCAATTTATTATGTGATACACTAAATAAACATAATAATACAAATACTTAAAAGAAAATGGTAGTACCTGAAACTGTACTTATATGATACCAAACAGAACAAGTTTGTTATAAAAATTTCAAGTCATTCGACACCGAAGAAGCTCCTTTTGTACGATTTCCGAGTGTGGCATCTGCCGGAACAATCGCGCATAATATTCCAGCAATAGTCTGCCATCATGTGTGCATCCCATCTTCCTTGATATTGATTTTCCATTGTTTTGATGTCTTGGTGAAATCTTTCACCTTGCTCTTCGCTGAAGTCACCAAGATTCTCTGGAAAGCGATCTAAGTGACTGTGGAGATAATGGACTTTAATGCTCATGTTGCAGCCAAGCTTGTTGAAATGAAGAAGCATATCCTCTACTAGTTGTGCATAATTGTCTGCCTTCTTGTTGCCAAGAAAATTTTTAGTTACAAGAACAAAGGAAGACCAGGCACAAGATTCGATTTCATTCATTGATGGTATGAAAAGTGGGTCATTCATAAGTTGCCTGATCTGTGGACCATCGAAGATTCCAGCCTTCAATTTTTCCATTGTAATTCCTGGTAACTTGTGTACTATGTATTCGAAGCATGAACCTTCTTTATTCAAAGCCCTGACAAATTGTTTCATCAGGCCTAGCTTTATATGTAGTGGTGGCAGTATGATCCTATCTCGTGCCACCAAAGATTCCTTGATTACATTTTGAGCTCCAACCACCATGTCTTTCCTCGAAGGCCAATCTTTTCTTGTCCAATGTTCATGCTTGGCTCTACTGTCCCAAAGACACAAAAAGCAGGGATACTTTGTGTAGCCACTTTGTTGACCAAGGAGGAAATTTACCACCTTCAAGTCTACACAAATTACCCATTGATGTTCTTTGTATTTTATCTTTTCCAGTACTAAAGAGATGGCATTGTACTCTTCTTTCATCCTGGTGGAGTGACCGATTGGAATAGAACCAAATTTGTTGCCGTTATTTAAAAGCACACATTTCAGACTACGTTTTGAACTGTCGATAAAAAGACGCCACTCATCTGGGCTGTAATCCGACAGACCAATTTTCTTCAATAAGTTGCTGATGTCATTACAGAATACTAGGTTGTTGTCTTCGGTAAAGAATGGCAGCAAATCCTTTTCTCTGTTTCTATAAATTGTAATTTTCGTTCCAGGCTGAAGTGCATTCTTTTCCTTTAGTCTGGACGCAAGCAATTCAGAGGACTCTTTGGAAAGATTTAAGTCCCTGATCAGATCACTCAACTCTTTTTGGTCAAAACGTTCACTGTGTGAAGTTGATTGGAAATCACTGTCACTGCCCCCACTTTCTTCACTTTCGTCATCTTGTCCGATATTGGACATGCAAGTGTCATCGTCTGAGAGCTGAGGTAGTTCGCGAAAAGGTGGAACTGGTACAATATCCGAATGCGGAACAGGTCTCCTGGCTGAAGGTATATCAGGGTAAGACAACTTGTGACGATTATTTCGATTGATGCCTATGATATTAACCATACAAAAGTAACAGTCGTCGAAGTGGTTTATCTGTTCCCTCCAAACCATCGGTACACCAAATTTCAGGCAGCTTCTCTTTCCAATTGTCCAGTGGCGCAATTGTTCAATACAAGTTTTGCATACTGTATGAGGAGCCCATTGCTTATCTTGATCTCCAAGTTTGACACCAAAATAACCTACATATGCTCTTTTTACAAACTCAGAAATCGGTTTCCTGTTTGCTTTTAGTGTGTATTCCCCACAAATGTAGCAGAATATGTCTGGATGGTTAATGCAGCTCCGTCTGGAAGTAGCCATAGCCTTAAGGATGTTCGCATCTGAGGAATTAAATGACTAACCTAAAAAATAGTAAGAACATGTAGTTATTTAATGCTCACATTCACAGATTGTTCTTGCGACCAACTCTTAATATGCCCTAAGACGACTGCGGCTGCTCTAGCTTTCAGGAGGCGGTTTATATAGGCTATAAATGCTGACTTCAGCATAATCTATTTACATAGTTCGAAACCATGAAACGCTGTATAAGCACAAATAAATTCTAAATGAGGCCATGAATTTAGTGCTGAATAAGCTGTAGGCTACGGAATAGTTATTTGGGCTGAGAGTTATTATTATTATTATTAAAATTATTTTATTATTATTATTGTTATTGTTATTATTATTACTAATTATTATAGGTTTTTAACGCACGCAAGGTCACACATTAAACAATTAAACAATTGTCTATTTTGAAGTAACGCGTTATTTTTTTGTAGAATAGAGCTCTTGAAGTATGCAACATTCGAAGGAAATACGGTAAGCTTTCTTTCTCCAGAAGGACCTACATTGATTGGCGGGGTTAGATTGTAAGGGCCGGATGCTGCGAGTGGCGCTACATAAGTGACTTTGGTCGAAAGTGAATTGGTCAAAGGTCCAGCCGCTATTCTGAATAACCAATCGACCTTCGTAGGAGTTTTTTCTCTTTGGACTGTGTCGACAGAGACCAAGACTCGTAAGGACCGTCTCCGATCAGGAGATCATGGCGGGTTTACTGATGCAGTGGTGAACCAGGGTCTGTGGAACGATTGCCACGATTGGCACGGATGTGGTACTTGATACTTGTACGCAAACAGTGCTTGGTTGCCATTATCAATTGCTTGTATTTGTACTCTACTTGCTTCGATAATCGTTGAGGAGACATAAGTACTTGTAATAGATTTGAGATTAAGCTTATATCGGCTCTGTCTTGCCTCGACATGGGTCCAGAGTAAACAGTGGAAATGGCGTTTCTGATTTCGTGCTGAGGAGGGAAAGGTTGGACTTGTCAGATGCAGCAAAGACCGCCTATGGACTGTGGGATGGTTAGACGTCTCGGGGGACAGCAGAGGCGTCCTTTGGATGGCGTGACAAACCTAATGTTAATAGACGAAGGCTATGCATTCAAAGGGAAACCACGTCTGTGAGTATGTCTGTCATTGCATCAAAAGAGAAACGTACAGACCGACCGACGTCACAGATATCATATAGTTATTACGAATGGATAGCGCCAAGGTAAGTTTTCGTGAGAGCGGGACTCGCCTCTTAAAGGATAAGCTAAACAGGGGTGCTCCCAACCCGAACAAGTAGAATCACTATTCAGGCGGTTGCGGAACCCTTAGAGGGGGAGGAAGAGGAGCTCAAGTCGCAGATCTCGAGAGAGTCGGTTCCAGCTGGTGGTACCAACAGAGGCAAAAGCTTCTGGACTGGGCCGCTGTAGTTTTCATGCGAAGGAGAAACGGGAGATCCTGGGTGACCTAGCGAAGGGAGCTACGGCCCGGCAGCGAGGAGACCAAAGTGTAGAAATCACTGAGGTAAAGGGGAGCAGAGCTAGCAACACAGCTGCCCATAAGAGTGAGGATCTTAAAGTGGACACGCTGCTGGATGGGAAGCCAATGAAGAGTGTATCGAATATGGGACGAGATATACCGTATCTGGGAATGTCCCCAGTGAGACGACCACAGACTGAAGCTTAGCAGTGTTGGCCAGGTATAGGCCGGTGATGATGGCAATACCAAAGTCAACCTTGGTGCAAATGAGGGTATGGACCAGAGTCGAGATAGCATGGAAGGAAAGAGTACGGCGAATAGTACGGAGCTGACGAAGATGGTAAAAACAGGAACGAGAGACGCTGTTAACGTGGGCAGATAGGGTGATATAATACAATCCCGAGATCCAGGGCTGTAGTAGAGAAAGAGATATCCGGAAATTTTTGACGTAGAGGAGAGATCAATCTTGGCGAGCTGGACGCGACCACCGAGTCGGATGAACTGGGTCTTGTTACAGTTACAGATATGCTGTACTTGTGTTTATGCTGCCTCTATATATGGAGACCTGTAATTGTAAGTGTGCATGTCATTGACACCAAAGTACTTGCTTTTTATATCAAGCTGTTTAAAGTTACGTAAGACACACATAGCCACACATACATATAAGCTATGAAGGAAATCCTGGGGTAGTAGTAGCGGTAAAAGAAGAATTGTGTGCGACATTGCTTTGACAGGACTGAGTTTTCCCGGAGGAACGAAGGCCGTTCTGCGAGCGATTGGCCTCGACGTCGGTCAGCCGAGGTCACCACTCAGTCCAGTGAACGAGGCCACTGTCGAGAAAGTGCGCAAGGACCTCGAGGCGATCGGGTTCTTCGAGTGGGGCCTCAAAAAGTGATCGCATAGACGTCGTCGGCGCCTGCATCCGCTGCTGTCCAATCCATCCGCTGTAGGCTAATCCTCTGACTCCGTTGAGGAAATCCGCTTCGATTGTAACTGTTGTAGTTTCAGTTCATGTTTAATTGCGCTTTCTGTTCGTTAATTATTGGAGAAGAGTCTGTCGTTGTGACGAGACTCGCTCGACCGACTGGTTAAATATATTGAGTTGCAATGGAGAATAGCTTGGTCAGATGGAGAACGAGACAAACGAGGCTTCTCAACGACTCCTGTATTTCATGTTTGTATTGTATGTTTTATTAAGGCGAGTTATAAATATAAGTTGTATTGTATACGTTAGCCATTCGATTGTCGTCTGATGAAATAACACTCGGATTAGTTGCGAGTGCGGTTTCTTGAGCATCAGTTCAGGTTACTATTGTATAAATTTAACTGTTTAAAACGAACGGTAAGAGGTCCTAGTTGACATATCAAAGAGCGAAATTGTCTACTCGCCTAAGCCCCTTATAGCTGTAATATTTGAAAAGCATCTCTCGATGTTCTTGCACAGAGCAACGTGAGCTTAGTTAACTTGTGACCTGCTGTTGATATTGTTGATCACGGCATTAATGTTAGGCTTATCTGTCTGTACAGATAGCTGGTTACTGGATATCTCCCTCTTTCACAGACTGTTTACCAAAAGTAAGCAATGATCAGACTTCGTTTGTTGACCAGTTGTCTCCTGTCATTCAGTGGAGCCACTCGGGACATTCATCCTTGTGCCTCCATGTTCCATCATACAACCGTAATACGATATGCTTAACTATTTCGTCTGTTTGCTTTCGATTATAATACATTCAGTCCGCTAAGCAGGATAAGTAAGAAACGTGGGTCTGTGCATTCGGTCATCTCATAATCGTCTCTTGATCTTAATTACTGAGAAATAGAATTGTTTTGCTGTACAGATTCTCTTAAGACATAGCTGGGGGGGGGGGGTGGACTAGTTGCGAGTGCGGCCCGCGCTGAAGCCAAAGCCTACTCGAACAAAGACACTGAATAACAGAATGATGGGACACAGAATTCTCTGCATCTACGGAGAGTCGAGCGGATGCCATAAAACAAGGCTACACTGAATATGAATCCTAGAACAAAAGGTTCAGTTACTGCGCATATAGCCCTGTTACGACCCGACACTTAGTTTGGCCTTTGTAGGCTATATATCATTTATATGTATAGTACATAATTAAATATAATTAAATGAATAACATATATATTATATATACTTATATAAATATAATACAGAACAGAGAAGAGTGGCGTCGTTGGATTACTGTACCTGCCTAAGGACAGAACACTGAAGAAGAAGAAGAAATTTTATATTGATATAGTTTATAAGAAAAAAACTGCGTCTCCGTTTATCGATGGCTGATCAGACGAACTCCGTCTACAGGTCCTGCCTCTGCCGACTGCGCCAGACAGGCCTATAATATATCAGTCATTCCCATCCGTCCTTTCTTGCATCCTGACGCCCTTTGATTACTGCAACTCTCGCCTTGCAGGCTGTCCAATGTCCTAGACACAACGACATCCAGTCAGATGTGGCCAAAATGCTCGAATATTCGCATGTGTTGGAATATATTCCGCCAGAGCATTCATGTAGCGCTCGTTCGTCCACTCGGGGGCACCCCACACCTCAGCCCCAGCGGAGCAAGGGAACGGTTTTCAAGTGCGGTCCTTGGTTAGAAGGACACGCCGATCCTGATCGAGGCCAATTCAGGTAGATGACCCAGTCACTGAAAATGTACACATGTACAAGAAACTCTGCACTGGCGTCTTGTTGCAGATTGAATAGCATTAGGGATCTTGGATGATGAGACAGGCTCAGTTGTCGGCACCAACTCGTCTTAGCATCTGGTTGGCGGTGATCGTTGATCTCTGCTGCTCATGAAAACATGCAGCTGCCGCGCTTTTGCCCCCCCCCCGTGCTTTTCTCTGCTTCCTGCGTCGTCGTCGGACCGTATAGGCCTACTTTTCTTGAAACAGGACTTTCCTTGCTCGCACACGTCCAATTCAGAGCCTACATTTTCAACCCTTGCATCTTAAGTCGCCGTTGTTTATATCAATAACGTGCTCTATCTAACTGAACAGTATGAGCGTTTCTAGAGCGCTTTGAGAGGTTCTTAAAAGGCACGATTCTGAAACATGCAGAGCGTAGGGCCTGCGTATATATAGGCCCTACTTTTGGCGTTCCCTTTTTGCCCTGGTTTGTTTGGCTCATGTCCTGGTATCCTGGTAACCATCTTGACTATTGCAACTCGCTTCTTACTGGCATTTCAAAAGCTAATTTGATCAAGCTTCAGAGTCCAAACTACAGTGACATATCTCTAAATTCTAACATACAAACATATATCATCGTCCCTTAAAAATTTGCCATAGAAAGCGAATAATGTTCAAGACTGGGCTAATCGTATACAAGACTCTGGATTTGAGAATACCTCACTGTCTTCACTGTACTGTCTTCCAAGGCTTGTCTCGACTCGACCTCGTCTTCTATCCCTCTTACTGACTATTCCGTGGACAAGGACAGCTCTTGGCAGACGTGCCTTTTCTGTAGTTGGCCCTAGACTCTGGAACTCTCTTTCGGCAAATGTTCGCTCAGCAACGTGTGTTTTGGCTTCAGATCTCGACTAAAAACTCACATCTTCCTTGACTCATTTCCTCCGTAGGCTGTCTCTGTATCTGCTGGACTCCTCTTTGGCGATTCAATCGGACTCGCCATGGAATTTGGCTTGCAACACGATTTTGCTTAGGACGACCATGCCTTGAGCACTATTACAGTGGCGCTATAGAAGTTTTTATATTAGATAGATTAGATTTGTATTACTCACAGCAATGTCTTTCTAGACGTAATCGTACGAAATAACGAATATGCAGTAAAACATCCAGAAAGCAGAAACATCGTATGCTCCATTCTGTGTTTTTCAGAAAATTTTCATTAACTTTAACAGAAATTTGACTTTCAAGAAATAAAGTCTCGTTGGAAAGAGTTTATTTCAACGGGGATAAAATAATTTCTCCCCGAATACTTTGTTTCACAATAGCCCTATAGTCTTCTGGGGAGAATTTATTGTAAATAGATTCGCAGAGGGAAATCTGTTTCGAAATAGATCCATCGGGAGGGAGGGGGTCTTAAGGAGGAGACTTTTACGGGAGACCTGCCTTCCAGAAATCCAAGACTCGCCTTGTTCAGAGAACGACCAAAAGGAACGAATGGGTTTCTTTCAACTCAAACAAAACTAAGAAGCCTCTCGATTTCTCGAAATCAAAGGAAACGGAATGCCCTCCATCTGATGGTGACTCAATTTCCCTTCGAAACAGCACACAAACTTATCTCGGCTATACAGTGTTTGGCTATATGGTCCTATAGTGCTTAGATTCACCACCCTCTGTTGTTTTTGGCTGGAGTCTGCTCTTCATTCGACGACCGACTGCTACCACGCAGGACCTTGATAGGCCCTACCTCTGCATTGTGTGATGACTAGCGTCGCCTTGCTCCTGCTTCTTTCCTCCTGGACTGGCACCGCCAGGACACGGTGGCGGCGGCGGAGGACTTGACCTCTGCATTCCACTTTCAGTTCATGTATTCCTGCTGGCAGCTGCGTTGAGTTATTGGCCCTCATGACTAACAATGGCAGTTCTCGATTCGGCCGATTACTCAACCAGCTTCCTGCCCATTTGATCCCAGTATTCTGTGTAAACTGAGGCCAATTCTTCTTCCTTCTGGCTGGAATTAGTCCCTCCTAGGGGAGGGGTCAGCCACGTGAATCATTCTTTTCCATTTGTTTCTATCGCCATTATCTTCTTTTTTCAGTCTGAGAAGCTTTAGGTCTTGTTGAATCATGTCTCTCCATCTCTTCTTTAGTCTTCCCCGACTGCGGCATCCGTAAACCTCTGCTGTCATACTTCTTTTAATGCAGTTTTCCTCTTCTCTCCTCATCACATGACCATACCATCTCAACCTGGCTTCTCGTACCTTGTCAGATATACATGCCACTCCCAATTTCATTCCTTTTCTTGTCTTTGAGTGAGATTCCAAGTATCCATCGCAGCATTCTCATTTCCGTTCTCTCCAGCAGCTTCTTCTCCTCTTTCGTCAGTGTCCATCCAGGCTTCTGCTCCATATATCATCACTGATCTTATCATTGTTTTGTACACCTTTCCTTTGAGTTGAACTAGCATTTTGACATCGCATAATACACTCGATAGGTCTTTCCATTTTTACCACGCTGCCTTAATCCTGTTCTTAACATCATGTTTGCATTCTCCTGTAGCATTCATTATCGACCCAAGATATTTAAAGGTTTCTACTTGTTTCAATGCATTGTAAACTATGTAAATAAACTGAGGCCAATATGCAGCTACAATTAGTCTTCCATGGTAATGTCAGCTCATACACCATTCTAATTCGTCTGCCCTCAACTGGACTTCCATCAGACATCATTCTAAATCATTTGCACTTCTGAGTCGATGTCACCCAGGAGATAGGAATGACTAATTAAATTCTGGAGGCCCTTAATTTAGATTTCTCCAGCTGGAATTAACACCCCCTTCACTAGTAAAGTGTCGCAGTAGCCTGCCTACGTATATTAGTCTCCCCATTTTTACGTAAAATGTCATTAAGAACAAAACGTTCATCAGTTAGCAAACGATGTGAAAATAGTTAGAAGCATCGTCAGTAGCAGACTTGCGCACACACGCTCAGCCTAACCAGTGGGGTCCAATCTAGAGTAGACAGACTGTTGACAGACTGTTATAGAGTTTCTTGACCGAGCAGCATCGAAGACGACGAGTGGCACACAATAGCACCACCATCCACCCTCCCTCGTAGGTGGTAGAAGATCTACCAGGTCGATAGGTCTGTAGATGCTTCAGAGAAAGAGAGAGAGAGAGAGAGAGAGAGAGAGAGAGATAGAGAGAGAGAGAGGGAGAGAGAGAAAGAGAGAGAGAAAGAGAGAGAGAGAAAGAGAGAGAGAGAAAGAAAGAGAGAGAGAAAGAAAGAGAGAGAGATGGATGCAAGAAATGACAAGTGGAGTGGCGAAAACACGGCCATCATGGGCGCCGTACACGGTGTCTTTGTTTCCTAGTAAAATGTCGAATGCAGCGACTTTTAAGATTTGCGCGATTAACTGTACAGCTGTTCAGCAATAAATGTTCAGCTGTACGCAGTGCGACGCAGTCAGGCCTGGTAAAAACTGCAAAACATCGATATAGGCTATGGTCTTCTATGTATGTTTGTTTACCTGACGAAGTATACAAGCACACGTATTGTGGACGCTAGTGAAACAGTCTACAATACAGGAGAAATCGGCGTTCGCATCATGCTATTGATCATACAACGATTCAGTGTTTGAACTCTGTTTGTTAGCCAAACAGCGGCGTTTATCTGAAGCAGACCATCATCACAGGTAAAATCTGGACGGCTAACTGCTCTAAATTAAGGGAGCAGATTGGAGGCGATGAACGAGGACAGAATCAGACTCGGACGAGGGCAAACTCATCGGCGTACCTGCTGCAGGATAGGCCTGCGTGTAATGTTCAGTGTAGAAGTGTTTTCAAAATATAACCTTAGTGACGGACTTATTGGTGAAAAGAAAGAAACTAGACTCGACTGTATCATGCGCTTTTCAGAGTTGATTTGTTCAGTGTTCCAACGTCTGAGGATAGCACGCAGCAGTGGCGGGTCCAGGATTACTTGGTTGGGGGCGGGAGAAGGGCGTTTCTAGAGGGGAACTACATTCTGGCAGTCCACCATGCATGGGTCTGGCCTGAAGGGCACCGGCATATAAGGAAGAGGGGCGCGATGGGGAGACCCCCACGCTTGTAGCTAAATCCGCAACTGGCACGCAAGCCAATTTTCAATCAGCTCCCATATTTTGTGAGCCTTTAGGTTACTTAACAGTTAAAATTAGTTGACTGTAACAGCTTCTGGCGAATTTAGCCTTCTATGGTGAGACGGTGAAAGTTTCGTACTCTAGATTTCGAGAGCACACGATCCGCCTAGGATGTCAAGATTCCTTCCCCTCTGGTCCACGCAATACATTTGACGGAATACCTGGTCACCAGTTGTCATCGGTCCATGGTGCGCGTTGTCCGCTGAACCCTGACATCTATACGGTCGATGCTCGATGCAGGTGTCTAGCCATAACTGACGCCTCCAACACCTACACCAGTGCTTGCGGGTATATCACGTGAGTTGGTCTGCAATGTAAGCAGGCCTTTGTTGTTTTCACAGAAAAGTCACTCTTGGCCAGTAGGCCTATTTTAGTCTAGTAAACAAGTGTACTAGACTGAATAGCTCTGTACTTTTTACAATTATTATGCGAAGGGTAATGCCAATTGCAGACAAAGTAGGTCATTCCTTGCAGATGTCCTCCTCGATCCAAATGACAAACTAGACACAATCTTATTATCAGTTTAGCTCATCCTTATAGTTTTTTTATACAACACGATTTTATAGCATTTTAGTTTAGGTCTAATTGATGTGCATTCGTAGACGGAGCAGAGAGCCAGATGTTTCAGATGTTTTTGACCACGCGGTAGGTCAATGCACGCACGGAGGGAAAAATTAGAGGGAACACTATACAGGGTATGGATCAGCGGGTGTTTGATTAGCACGGTAATTACACCTTTTGATAGTCTAGACAGTCACTGACTCACATGTTGCCTGCGGAGGAGGGAGGCCCAACCGTCAAAGAATCGTCTCAAGAAAACAAGCTGTGGGCTCTTGATTTTAAGCTACCGGGATCCCCCAACCGGTAGCCACCGGTAACCCCCAACCGGTAGCCACCGGTAACCCCCAACCGTCAACGCACAAATTACAGTTGCGAGGTTAATATTTCGATAGAAAGTTTTAAGAGGTACGCTGTAAAGCCGTTTGTGCCCGGAGCTCCGCCTCTGGCCCTACTGAATGATCTTGAAATCAATCCAGATAAGTCAGAGGCAATTCTTTTCACAACTCACCAGCGTATGCAGTCTTTCTCTTCGCATTCATCTATTGACCTTGCAGGAACCAAAATCCTATTATCAGACAAAATCAAAACTCTTGGTGTCACCCTTGACAACTCGCTCACTATTACTTCACACGTATCTTCGATTTTCAGGTCTTGTTTATACCACATCAAGGCATTTCGTCACATCAGACATTCTCTGACTAATGACATGGCTAAAACAGTGGCATGTGCACTTGTTGGTTCTCGACTATAGACTACGCAAATGCAATCTTATACTATATATATATATATCCTCTTTTTAATGTAAAAAAGCTCCAGAGGGTTCAAAACTCTCTTTCTAGGGATGTTACACGTTCTTCATCAAATGCATTAGATCGCCTTCGTGAACTTCACTGGCTTCCTGTTGAGTGATATTTCAAGTTTAAAATTGCATGCTTGACTTTTAAGGCTCAGAACACTAGCTTTCCATCACATCTTTATACTTTGCTGACTTCATATCGCCCTCCCAGATTCTTGCGTTCTTCTTATACTGGTTTGTTGCAAGGACCTAGGTTCAGAACAACTGTAGGATCACGTGACTTTAGCTGCTGTGCTCCTCGCATTTGGAATCACCTACCACAGACTTGCAAACTCGCTAACATCTTTTAAATCACTTCTTAAGAGTTCATCCTGGCTTTTGCATGATTTCATCTTGGCCCCTAACGAACATACATTCCCACCTCAGATTCAGGTGAACTGACATTGCGCGCGTTACAAGTGCTTTAAATAAAATAAAATAAAATAATATAACAATACAGACTAAGAAAAATCATAATCGTAAGCTCGAGATTTCTACAGCGCCCAACGAAAGCCAAGTCGCCGGAACCAGCTTTTCCCAGGCCCTCAGACAAAACAAAATCGATAGGCAGAAGGATTCGGTTCCAGGTCAAGATCAAGGAGTCGATGCAGGAATCAAGCAGGCAGACAGTCAGATTGCTGAGGCGTTTCGGGTTGGAGCGGAGAGAGAGAGAGAGAGAGAGAGAGAGAGAGAGAGAGAGAGAGAGAGAGAGAGAGAGAGAGAGAGAGAGAGAGAGAGAGAGAAGTGGAAGAACCAAGATGAGATTTTTGGAAGAGCAACGTTTTCAGTTTTGAGCGAAAGACTAGCGCAGAAATTGCAATTATTGGTGAGTTCGCATAATTGTCGTAATTCTGGCGGGAGTTTACTCCGGGGGTTGAGCAGTTCTGGCTATGGAGCGATTTCCAAATTTGAAGGATGAGGTGACGTAGGGGGGCGTTAGGACAGAAGAAGAGCGGGTTGAACGGAGTGGTTGGGTTGTAAATAGCTGACGAAAATAGGAGGGTTGAGATGATTGAATTGTGTAATAGGTAAGCGAAAGGACTTTATGCGTTCAGGTATTTGAAGCCAGTGAAGTGATTTGAGAACAGGAGTGATATGATGGTGTTTGGGAGATTTGGTGACAACACGAGCAAGAGCATTTGGATAGTTTAACGGCGGTTTATTTGAGTGGTATCTCTATTGAAGAAAAGTGAATTGCAGTAGGGCCTAGTCTAGTTTTGCATGGACTATGGATGTGGCAATGGTAGATGCAGTTTTGAAGTCAAGGATAGGGCGAAATCTGCGTAGTTCGCGGATATGCATGAAGCAAGAGCGGAAAAGGTAAATTGTACACGTTTTTCTATAGCGGCCATATGTCCTCCACCCGCGCACGGGTGAGATCCTTCACCACCGCTACACGCCATTTAAGGTCCCCGCGCACGGACCGTACTAGCCCGAGATTCAAATCTCTGAAATATGCCACGACCGGGACGCGAACCTGGGATCTTCACGCACCGAGGCTTCCTTGGCGTACGCGCTTACTGATGTAGCTAACTAGGCCATTGAGTAATATGACCTGAAAGTTGAAGTTTTGGTCGAATATTACACCTAAATTGCGGACAGGAGAGTTAGTATTAAAGGTGCGGGTGGAGTCAGAGTCCAAGCTGAGGGAGATACCTGTAGAGGGGTCAGGAAATTTCCTGAGATGGTCGCGTGGGCCAATAAGTATGAATTAAAATAAAGTCGCTAACACTGCTTATTCGTGGATAACTCTGCGGGCTAGGTAAGGGGCTGCTCTTCTTTCTTCTCTAAAAAAACGAACCCCTTGACTTAAACCCACGACCTCCTACATATATTAAGAGGTCATGCTTAAACCTTTGACGTCATGCATGTGATTACATTTGTGACGTCACGAAGTATGAATGTCAAACTTAACAAATCTAAATTTTGAATTATCTGGAACACCGCTAAACATTGAAGATAGATTGTTTTATTCTAACGCGATGCAATGTTAATTTTCGACTAGAATGTTTTAGGCGTTGTACCTCTGTGCAAGAAAATGCCTGTTCACATATTGTTAAAACTAGTTATTTTAATGGGATTTTGTATCTCAGGTTAGCACAGTCTGTAAGCGGCTACCTAAAATCGAGTAGGCTGCCGTTGAACCAATACAAAGCCCTCTTATAATCGGGTCATTCCAGCTCAACTCAACCAATGCCTCCCACCCGACCATCTCAGAATTGGCTGAAATTTTGACCACTTGTTGCAAGATGTGTTGGATGGAAAAACCCAAAATCTTTCTGCAATATTTCAAATACTTTCCAAGATATCGTTGATTCCGTGACCCCACCCTCCGATGGCATTTTGCGAAACTTCACGATGTCAACTTTTTGAGAACTAATATCTCTAGAACTGTTAGACTAAATCAGATGATTTTTTCTGTTTGTTCAGTTTCTTGCATAGATTACAAAAATATAATAATTATTATAATGTGTCCCATAATTTCAGCTGTATTAAATGTCAAAAGTGCCTTCATATTCATTTTATTTCTAAATTTTGCAATATTCAGTTATCAATATCTCCACAATTACCAGGCACAATGCAATCAGTTTTTATAGGTATACTGTCTATGTAGCTGGCAATTAGTTGGCAGAGTTTTACTTGATTACTTATTCACATCTGCTGGACATAGTAGGTCAAAGTTCACCAAATCTGACAAGGGGTCAGAGAGAAAAAAAATTCCCAAAAAGGGTCATAAAAATAATATTTTTTATTGCATTTTCTGATAGAGCATAGATCATTTGATAAGTGTTCCAAAAATCCCGATGGCTTTTTTGTTTTAAGAAGTTTACAGAGTGTCAAATATGGTCATTTCTTTGGCATCACGAGTTGCAGTTATGGGTGGTACTAACAGACTTGTTACCCTAACATATCAATATCAAAACTGTGAAACCAGTGTGATCACTTTTAAAAATATAAATGCAACATATCTAAGTAATTTTTATTAAAAATACAGTTAACATAAACATTTCTTTATCATAATTAAAGTGAATTTATGAACAAATTTCATGTTATTTGGTGGTCTATGAAACTACATATGATGAAATATTCTGTGGAGCTGCTAAACATCTAAAAATATCAAAATAGTGTCAATTATGCATGCAGCATCATATTTTGAGAGTTTTTCTGTACATAAGATGAAAATTTAGCTGTTATAGCCTTCCAAACTGGATCGTCCAACTGATACTGACGTGTGTTATTACTGCGTGCTCGAGGTGCTGGTACAAAACAAAGGACATGTTGGAATGGAACCCAGCATGTGTCATCATGTCTTGGTCAAGTCAGATGATAACTTCTCCTGCTCTGTGTACTTGATATGAATTTGACGAGTATATCTTCTTCATCTGACTGGTCTGTTGTCACCCCAAAGTACCACGTTTGGTCATATATTGCTGCCACGTACTGCCCAGGTTGATAGGTAGTGTCTTCTGCTCTGTCCTCAGTTGCTTGCTGTGATTCCTCTGTCACATATTCCAGTTCGCTACAATCGTCAATGCCAGTTACTGGTGCAACAGTTCCAAATGAGTCCAAAGATATTCTTCACATCATTATCAAACTCTTTGACACTGGAACAAATGGATGTTGGCTACGGGTTCCAGAAATTATCTTGTCTGCAATGTACCACTCATCCAACTTGAAGTCCTTTATATGCTGCTCACCTGAGGCTTGTGTAATCCTGAAGAAATGGATTCCTATAATGTTTTGATTTCCAAATCATATAAAGTTTAAATCTGATCCTTGATGGCGGCTTGCAGACTAGCACGTGTAGCCTGATGCTTCACAGTTCCCCCAGTACCATCACGGGACTTTTCCCATGTGATGTTGCAAAGAAGTGCCATTCTGCAATGTCATCAGTGTCAACGTTATTGGTGGGTCAGATTAACAAAGTTCTTGTAGTTCTTCTGCTGACCAGCACATCCATCAGAATAGTTTTATTCGTCTAGTGCTTTGCTGACATGTATTGTTCCACAAGGTTCTGTACTTGATCCTCTTGTTTACGTTATACACCACACCTCTAGGTATACTGTTCACTAGTTCACTAATTTGTGGATGATACCCAAATTTACATTTCGTTTGACCATTTGTCTTGTCACTCGCCTTTGTCTTGTCTGTGCACCTGTTGTCTGATGCCTTTGAGGAGCTGCAGTCTTGGATGGCAGATAATGAACTCCTTAACCCATTGAAAACTGAATTTCTATTACTGGGCACTCCACAACAACTTAAAAAGTTTGAATGGCTTAAATCCTTTAACCTGGGTGACTTACCTGTTGAGTTGATTGACGCTACTCGTAACTCGGGTGTTGTTTTTGATTCTGCTACGTCTCTTACAAACTATAAATGGTATTTGTAAGTCATCTTACATGTATATTCGGGACATATTCTGAATCAGGCGTTATGTCCCCATGTCTTCTAGAATATCTTTAGCATTGGTATCCAGTCGCCTTGACTACTGTAACTCGCTTCTTGTTGGTTCACAAAGTCAAACATGCAGAAACTCCACAGAACTCCAAAGAGTTCAAACTCCTTGGCTAGAGTCATAACAAATACTTCAAAATATGATGAAGACATCAAAAACCATATAACCCCTGTGCTTAAATCTTTGTATTGGCCGGCCCTCTGGTCTGCAGAGGATTTGTTTCAGGTTGTGACTTACTGTTTATAAAACATTGAACTCCGGCCAACCATAATACTTAAAATGAGTTTGTATACCCCAGACTCACCATTATTCTGCCAGGTCGTCTGATTGTTTTTCCATGGTTTGATATATTACTAAACTAATAAATTAATTTTGATAAATTAATTGCTAGGACTAGCACTGTTCTTGGTAAATGAACTTTTTCGGTTGCTGGACCTAAATTTGGAACTTCCTCCCTGTGTCAGTTCGTTCTGCTCAGTTGCTTCTGTCATTTCGTTCTCAACGTTAAACTTACCTTTTACCAATTGCTTATCCACCGTAGACTGCCTCTCTGTCGCGTGGACCGACCTTCTGTTGCGGCTTGGCTTTGTTGCGCCATTGGTTGGTGCCTTGTGCATTGGACATCGGCGAATTAGAAGTTAAAAATTATTATTATTATTATTATTATCATCATAATCATCATCATCATCATCGTTATTATCCAATGTACATTCAGCAGCTAGAAGAAATCGACCAAGTTCTTTGATGTAGTTCGAAGAGCAACCAAGTGCCTTTTGTAGGTACGCCGAACCGGAGCCGACTGTCCTGCAGGACTTTATTGAAGTCCCGGCGGAGAGTGATATCGTGCTTGGTTCTGTGCATAGTCCATGGGTTTATTATTATTATTGTTGTTGTTGTTGTTGTTGTACATAACGTGTAGTAGCCTACATTTAAGACATAGGTTAAGGCATAGGCGTGAATTTCTAAAAAGCTTCTAAGAATGGTTGTTAATTTTGGTGCTAGAACCATCAAATTCTTTCATCAATAATATCTCTAGTTGAATGTCACTAATTTTTGGGTCAGATTTGTGAAATAGAGTGCATTGGCACATACGAACTCACAGTCCAAAATATTTGTTTAAATTTGTTTCAGTGTACTAAATGATGATTATCAGACATCAGAATATACCAATATATATCGTTTTGCTCGTCATATTTCTGCTGGCAGCCATCATAGTTACCTATCGTCAGATTTCTTCACGGTGCTGTAAAGTAATCCGGCTGCGAACTGCAGACGATTGGGAGAAGACTCCGCCGCTGGAGGTCGCCTGGTCTGTTCTCGGTGCCTTCAAAGATATGGCTCCGTTCGATGACATCGACTATTTGCGCAGCTATTTCAAGAGAAATAATGTGACGAAATGGAAGACTATACTGCGAGTGGGCAAATTTAACTTCGATCACCTCATGTGGAAAGACGGTTCAACGCATTTGCAGCAAATAAACTGTCCGGTTACCAACTGCCATTACACTTCTGATCTATCGGATTTCAGGACAGCCGATGCTCTAGTCATATCGCAGTTCCACAAGAAAGAGTTCAAGTACTTCACTCCCAAGCCCCGACATCAGCTCTGGATCGCCCAGCACCTCGAGCCTCCTTACCATAATCGACTAAACCCGAAGCTGCTCAACGGTTTGGTAAATTGGACGGCCACTTATCGACACGACTCTACAATCGCCTTGCCATATGGCGCATGGATAGCGCGTGCTGCCCGTCCGGGTGATGATTATCGAAGACAGAACTTTGCCGAAGGACGCACCAAAAAGGTCGCAATGTTTGTAAGCAACTGCAATGATAGAAACGGCCGTCTAAAATATGCCATCGAACTCAACAAAACCATTCCAGTGCACATTTATGGCGACTGTGGTTCTATGAAATGCCCGAGACAATTACATGCGGCACGAGCCGAAGAAGTCTGCTTCAATATGTTGAGAAAGAACTACAAGTTTTATTTATCTTTCGAAAACTCCAACTGCCATGGGTACATAACGGAGAAATTGCATCGGAACGCCTTATCGTAAGTAAAGATTCGTGTGTTTTTAAAGTGACCTGGGACTCATTTCTTTATTACCTCTAGAGTTTTATCAGGGAAATTCAGCAATCAGCTTGGATCTGCAGCTGTCACTTAAAAGGTCAATGCTTTCTCATGCATATTCACCTAAAAACTTCAAATATTGTTAAATCAATAATATATGAACCTATTTTTTTACAAAATGGCGCAATAGGGCTGACGTGTAAAGAGAGACGCAGGGCATCCATAAGAATTGTTCAAAACATTACAAGGCAATGAAGAAAAATGATTATGTTGAAGGTGGGTGTCGAATATCTCAGCAACACTTTCAGGCATTACGTTGTCAGCTTACATGCATGTGTAACCCACCCGCTTTCAGTTGGCTTATCCACCATAGGCTGTCTCTTTGTCTTGTGGACTGACCTAATTATTGACCTGATTGCGGCTTGGCTTTGGTGCACCATCGGTTGATGACTTCTGCACTAGACATCAGCGCGTTTCAAGTTACTACTCAATAATAATAAAAATAGCAACAACATAGGCCTACACAAAGCATGTTGCAACTGCGAGATCTTCGGCTGCTCAGCACAGTCCACTAATGACGAGCCGACGTCGTATGCACTGTATGTTGTCTGACTGAAGTTCATATTTGAACAAAATAGATACGTATAGGTACAAAATAGATACGCGGACGTCCATATTTGGCATAACCCTCTACGCTTGTCCACATTTGTATGACCCCTTCTTCTCCCCTTTATGCGGACGTCCTTAATGGACGACCTCTAAATCAAAACTCACATGTTGAAAAGCAGGCTAAACATATCTACATATGTTTAGCCTGCTTTTCAACATGTTATAGTAGGCCAACAAGTAGGCCTACGCCTACTCTATATTGACTCTACACAGGACTATGATAATCACAATAACTTGTTTACAATTATTGGCGTACAAGCACAAATGTAAGCACTTTAAGTGCCACAAGTAGGCCTAATAATGTAGGTCCTGTTCAAGTAGGCCAACTACTCGAGTAGGCCTACAAGTGCGCTACCACATTAGTTACAATTACTTGTAAACACGTAATTGTGATTATCATAGTCCTGTGTATTGCTAACGTTAGACAGTTAACAGAAACGGTTGTAGATATTCTAGTTAAATATACTGTATGGCAGAATCACTCTTGGTAACAAGAGTTGTGACAAAATTTCATAAGAAAAATTTTAAAATACGTTTTCTACGGATTCGGTATTGCATACCGAATATCCAGTACCCGAATACGAGTAGCCTATAAAACCAACTTTAGAGAATTACTTTTATTCGTTCTAGAGTATTGGACTAAATAACTTTGCCAAGGGGTTGCAGGAAGAGTTGTTTGGATTTACAACCGATCTCAGCTTGATACTGTGATCCTGATTAGAGGTCGACTTTTGACTTTAGGCCCCACCCAAATGAGCCGCCTTCAAGCCATATAGAATGCTCTTGCTCGTGCTGTCACCAAACCCCCAAACACCATCACATAACTCCTTTTCTTAAATAACTACACTGGGTTAAAATATCTGAACGAATTGAGTACAAGGTCCTATCACTTACCTACAACACACTTCAGTATTCCCAACCCTCGTATCTTCGTCAGTTATTTACAATACAACCGCTTTGCTCAAGCCGCTCCTCTTCTGCCCTAACAATTCGCCCTCCCGTCACCTCATCCTTAAAATTTGGTAATCGCTCCATAGCCATAGCTGCCCCACCACTCTGGAATAAACTCCCCCAGAACTGCGACAGGTTTCTGACCCATCACACAAACTCATCCTTAATGCTCTACCGCTTGCAATTTCTGCTTCGGCCTTTCATTCAAAACTGAAAACATTCCTCTTTCACAGATCCTATCCTGACACCCCTTCTTCCTCTTATCTCTCTCTGGTCTCCAACCCCAAACACCACCCCCGTAGCTGCCACGCTCTCACCGTCTGACTTTTGGATCTTACCTGGAACCGGACCCTCTTGACTATCGATTTTGTTTTCACTGAGCGCCTGTGAATAAGCTGGCCCCCGCGGCGCGGCTTTCGTTGGGCGCTGTATAAAACTCGGAATTACGATTACGATTGGCTTGGGGGTTTAGCTCCCAACAAATTTAACCCTGTCTGTAAGCTTAACAGCTGTAACTTATTAGTGATTTTTCCAAATTACTGTAAATATAAACAAATTCCGGTGATCTAAAATGCTTTCTGTTGGTAGCAATGACATCGTTCCAATAGTGATGGGGGCTCGTCCCGAGGACTACGCAACGGCAGCACCTCCTGGGTCTTATATTCACGTCGATGACTTCAAGAGCCCCCGTCATCTCGGCGATTACCTGAATCTCCTCGATTCAAACGACTCTCTATACAACGAATTCTTTCGATACAAACTTCGCTACAGGCAGATCAGACTCGGTCAACTAACCGGTGTCTACTGGTGCCATCTGTGTACTTTACTGCATGTGAACGATTACATGAACGTCACTAGGCAATGGTATGATGACTACGAGAAATGGTGGAATGGAGTCTGTAATTATAAATTCAAGGAAAATAACCATTGGAAAACGTGGAAAGAAGCAGCTATTGAGTTCCGATAAAACTGAAAACAGACGTGATAGTATCAGTTCAACAACTAGTACCGACGCCATTTTTAGCATCGTAATCCCGAGATTTCTACAGCGCCCAACGAAAGCCACGTCGCGGGGACCAGCGTATTCACAGGCGCTCAGTCAAAACAAAATCGACAGGCAAAAGGGTTCGGTTCACGGTCAAGATCCTAGTCAGACGGAGAGAACGTGGCAGCTATAGGGGTGGTGTTTGGGGTTGGAGAGGAGTGAGATAATCTTGAGGAAGAAGGGGTGTCCGGATAAGACCTGTGAAAGAGGAATGTTTTCAGCTTTGAGTGAAAGGCCGATGCAGAAATTGCAAGTGGTGGAGCATCGATGAGTTTGTATGATGGGTCAGAAAACTGTTGCAGTTCTGGGGGGGAGTTTATTCCAGAGTGGTAGGGCAGCTATGGCTATGGAGTGATTACCAAATTTTAAGGATGAGGTGACGGGAGTATCATACTGACTGTTTTACCATGAATTACTACTCCACATGATAGACTGGAAATGCTGTGGTGCGGTGAAAGTTAGCAGCACCAAATTGCTGACAAGTGTAGGTTCACTGGAAACTCATTTTAGTTTTGCACCAAGCATTTGGCACTTATAATCATACTACATAATTACACTTTTTCTGCTGGTACTTAGGTGAATGCAAGATAATCATGTAGCATGTTTTATGAAACAAAATTAAAATCTAATAAGATACTTACGGTACTTTAAAATAAGTTTCTGTTCTCGTGTTTTTTCTTCAGATCAACCACTGGTTAATACAGGTGCCCATGCAAAACAGAAGTCAGTGATGCTCAAACCAATCAACTTTTATGATGATTTGTGGTGGCTCTGCAGTGGAGCCACCACAAGTCATCATAAAAGTCGATTGGTTTGAGCCGATAGACCTCCAAATCTAATTACCTTGTCCAGTGCACTGCTATCAAATAGGCTACATCTAAGTGAATCCCACAGGATATAACTGAATGGCTCAAAATTATTGAATAATGGTATTATTATTACGAATATTTTTAACGCACACATGACAAGGTCACACAGAAATGCGAATGTGAGGTGCCAGGTGAAATGTATTCCGCATAAACATTATCCCACCAGGTCAAACTTATGATCAGCTTGCCCTGGCCAGTTGTTCGTTCAATCATTCTAAAGAAACACTTACAGCCGACCAGAACTAGACACAAGGTAGAAGAACAATCTCATTAACAGGCATTAGTTAACTGCCCAAATGACGTTACTCTGGTAACTCTGCAACCCTTTGCAAATTACCAACAATGACAATCCAAACTTTAAAACCTCTGTTCAAGAAATTCTAAGTACCTTACCATCCTGTTAGATTTCATGACACTAATCTGTAAAGTTAATTAAAACCACAGAATTGCTTAGTGGTAGACCATGAATGAGGCCTTTCATTGACACAATGTTAAGCAAAAGCCAGAAAACAGAATGATAGCTTTATTATATCTGACAGATTCATTTCGCTTAACCGTTTGGATAATTCTAAGCTTCTCATCACCAAATAATGTCCCTTAAGAAAATGAAAGCACGTTTCAGGGCATAAGCTTAATTGACACACGCAAAATTTGGGAGCACTTCTGTTGGACCAGGAAGTTGTGCTGTATATGGAAATATATTGCAGTTGAATTGAAACAAGTGCATTCTTCGTTTCAGACGAGAACAGACATCCATTCTGTTGAGTTCTGGCAAAAGAAACAAACACTGATTAGAGGCCACAGAAAAGTACATTGAAATCACAAGCAAACTCACTGTCTGAATTAGTCCCGACAGGCTTTGCCTTCAATGCTAATTTGCCAACATCCAAAGCCTTCTCCAACAAGCTTAACAATTTGATAATGTTGGATTCTGATTTGAGACAGAGAGGCTATTGCGTTGCTATATGGCCATTAAACTCCTCAAAACATGAGCACCTTTATAACGCAGTTCAATCAGCAAGTATGTTCGGCAGGAGAGGGAACAAGGCCTCTAAGGTCGTCAACAAGCGAAATCCTTGTAAAGAGAAGATAAGAGTAGGGACATGGAATGTGAGAACGATGCTGAGACCAGGAAAGTTGGCCAATGTTATTGGAGAGATGAGAAGGGCAGGTTTGGACATATTGGGTCTATCCGAGGTCAGATGGAGGGAGGATGGGGATTTTGTGAGTGACGGAATTAGGGTTATCTACACCGGCGGAAGGGAAAGTCAAAATGGTGTGGCCATCTTGTTGGAGGAAACGCTCGCAAAGTGTGTATACAGAGTGGAGAAGCATGGAGATAGGTTGATCATGGTGACGTTACGGGCTGATCCAGTAGACATTGTGATCATGCAAATTTATATGCCCACCACAGCACATGAGGAAGAGGAAGTCGACGGTATCTACAAGATAATAGAAGAAAAACTCGCTGACATCAAAGGAAGCAACTACATAATTGTTATGGGAGATTGGAATGCATCGGTTGGAGAGGGAGGGCAAGAAAAATTTATAGGTAAATATGGGTTGGGGAAGAGAAATGACAGAGGAGAGAAGCTTGTGGAGTTCTGCCGACGTCAAGAATTAGTGGTAACAAATACCTGGTTTCAGCAGGAAAAACGGCGCAGATACACTTGGAAGTCGCCAGGTGATGAGGCACGTTACCAGCTGGACTATATCATGGTTAGACAAAGATATAGGAATAGTGTAAAGAACTCTAAAGCCCTACCCGGAGCTGATGCGGACACGGACCATAACTTGGTTGCCATGATGTTCTGCCTCCAACTAAAATTCCTCAAGAACAAAAGGATACTAAGACAGAAGTGGAATAAGGAAAAACTACAAATGAAGAGTCAAGAAATATCAAATAGGATAGAGGAACGCTTGGAAACAGGAAATGTGGCATCAACAGAGGAGAGATGGAGGAGACTTAAGCAGACAGTGCTTAGAGAGGCAGTGGAGACGGTGGGATTCCAGGTGGGGGTGGCCCCTCGAAAACCATGGGTCACAACAGAAATGCTTCAGGATATGGAAGGAAGAAGAAAACGGAAACACCAAAGTACAGAAGAAGCAAGAAGGGAATATAAAAGACTCAACAATAAACTAAGGAGAACAACGGACAAGGCAAGAGAAAAGTGGTGGGAAGAGCAATGTGATGACCTGGAGGCACTACAGGAGCTTGGAAGACATGATCTAATATACGAAAAGGTTAAAAAGTTAGCAAAGAAACCGAATATTGGTGGAGGAATTGCAGTCAGGGACAAGTGTGGCAGGATACTACAGGATCCCAGTGACATCAGGAGTCGTTGGAAAGATTATGTGGAGGAATTATATATGGGCAACTGCAACCACGGGGTTCTCCAGGAAGAGTGCACACCAGATGACAGGGATGATGTTACTGGACCTGAAGTGATGAAGGAGGAGGTACTGGCGGCCATTAATGAAATGAAAAATAATAAAGCTGAGGGGATTGATAACATACCGATTGAGTTGCTTAAAAACTTAGGAGAAAAGGCAATGGCAGAATTGGTAAGAATATGTCAGGACATCTACAACACTGGACCATGGCCAGAGGATTTCTTGCAGACCATTTTGATCCCGCTCAAGAACAAACCAAATGCAACAGCACGCGAGGACCATCGAACTATCAGCCTCCTCACTCATGCATCCAAGATCATTTTATGAATTCTCACAAAAAGGATACAAGCCAAGACAGAAGCAACTGGCTTTCTAGGAGAGGATCAATTTGGATTCATGAAGGGTAGAGGAACAAGAGATGCAATTGGAGCCTTGAGGGTACTAGCAGAAAGAAATCTCCAACATGGTCAGGACATTTACGTATGCTTTGTAGATTACGAGAAGGCATTTGATCGAGTAGACTGGAGGAAGTTAATGCATGCACTTACACGACTGGGTGTGGACTGGAAAGACAGAAGGCTTATAGGAAACCTGTACATGGGCCAGAAAGTAAGGATAAGAATCGAAGGAGAATACTCGGAGCCTGGAAAAATAGGTAGGAGTGAGACAAGGTTGCCCACTTTCACCACTGCTTTTCAACATATACATTGAAAAACTTATAAGAGAGGCATTGGAGGACATGACAGAGGGAATAAAGGTGGGGGGCAGGTTGCTGAATGCTCTGAGGTTTGCAGACGATCAGGCGATGTTGGCGGGCAGTCAGGAGGGTCTACAGAGAATGATGGACCGTCTGAATAGTGTCTCGACAGAATATGAAATGAAAATGAACATCAAAAACACAAAGGTTATGAAGATAAGTAAAAAAGGGGTAACGACAGTCAGGATCACTATAAATGGTGAAGAAATAGAACAGGTCGGGGAATTCTGCTACCTGGGAAGTGTGGTTACACAAGATGCGAAATGCCATGCTGAAATAAAAAGAAGAATAGCTATGGGAAAGGACGCATTCTGTAAAACGAGGGAACTAATGAGAGGGAAACTAAATCGGAGCCTGAAGAAACGACTGGTGAAAACCTTGGTTTGGACCATGGTTCTGTATGGATCAGAAACATGGACTCTGAGAACTCTGAGAAAGGAAGACATCAGAAGATTGGAAGCATTTGAGATGTGGATATGGCACAGGATGGAGAGAGTCAGCTGGACGCAGCACATTACAAACGAGGAGATACTGCAAAGAGTAGACGAAGAAAGATCTTTGGTGGGAACAATTAGAAGTCGACAGAGGAAATGGATTGTAAGTAAGTAATGCATTTGTTAACACGCCATCGACTGAGCGAGGAATCGTAGGCGTGGGAGGGTTACATGTCAGACAACAAAAGCAAGACGATACAGATAGGTCTTTAGCTGCTTTACGAAAGTGTCTAGTGAGATATTGTCGTGAGTAATGTGAACGGGAAGGCTATTCCAAATGGCTGGTGCTGAGTTGCTGAATCCGCGTCGTGAGAAATCAGACCGAAAGTCTCGGATGTCAGGGAAAGACAGAAGGTTTTGTGTAGCTGATCGCAGAGACCTGGATGGTAGGTAACGATGTAAGGATGATGACAGGTAAGCTGGTTGATTGGTCAAGAGAGTCTTGCGTGTGAGGAGAGCTATCTTGTAGCTGATTCTGGAGCTGACAGGCAGCCAATGTAGATTTGCCAGTACAGGAGTGACGTGGTCAAACCTTCGGGTTCCTGTCACCAGACGGGCTAACGAGTTTTGGACGCGTTGCAGTTTGGCGAAGTTAGACTTTGTAGTGCCATACAGCAGCGAATTACAGTAGTCGAGTTTTGCTCTGACTACACTACAAGCAACTGTCTTCATAAGCTCCGGCGGTAAGCACGATCTAACGTGACGCATGGCTTTTATATGATAATAAGATGCCTTGCAGACAGCGGTGACGTGCTGATTAAATGTTAGCTTGGAGTCGAGCGTCACACCAAGACTTTTAAATGGATTGGCCACATAATGAGAGGGGACTCACTCGTAAGAACTATTATTGAGGGAAGAATGGAGGTACGAAAAACAAGAGGAAGACCTAGACAGATGTTGCTGGACTGGATGATCACGGATGGATACAGCGGACTGAAAAGAGATGCTCAGCACCGTGAAGAATGGCGCCATTGGACGTATGAACCTGCCTAGAGGGCAGAAACCACAAGAAGAAGAAGTAGACACACAGAATTCACTTGCTGTGTCCCAATGATAGACCCACCGGCCATCGAAGTCTAACTGCTAGTGCACGTGGTCAGGCCGTGGAACACCAAAGTAACAAAAAGGTAGTTTAATTGCTTTTGTTGCATTTGCACTTCAGCACAGATGAGTCTTTGGCTGGATGGTTCTGGCTGTCTACACTGGACATAGGGGGGGGGGGGTTATTTCTCCAGCATGCACTGATCTTAAATTCATTCAGAATTCTTTACAGTAGGCAAAATAGCAAAGCGAAACAATGACATCACAAGGCGGCAGCCACTAAAACCAACTCAGAATAGCAGGTACTGAGTGCTGTGAATCAGACATAGATAGACTGCAACCCTGCACATCCACCAGGGCAGAACATAGAACGGCCTCCAGTATGGAGGTCAGCCGCAAAACAAACAGAGCTCTTCTCCACCAAAATGCAGCCGTATGACTGTTGTTGAACTTACAAACACCGCAGATAAGTAAGTAATGCATTTGTTACCACGTCAAGTCCAACGGCTGAGTCATGAATCGTAGGCATGGGTTGGTCACAGCAGTCAGACAACAAAAGCAAGACCATAGAAACAGGTCTTAAGCCGCTTTATGAATAAACTTTAACAGAGAAGACACATGGCAAGTACTGGCCACCATTAAATAGGACTGGCCCCAATTACCAACTGTGCTTTACCCTGGGAGAGGATAATGGCTAAAGGGGTCAACATCATCATCATCATGAACCGTGGGCTCAGCACCCGTAGGTGTCCGATGCCATTTTCACCATGTTAAAGGGGTCAACCCTTACAGATAAATGTCGAAGGGTAGCAGCTCATAAAACCAAGTAAGGTATGTTTTCACTCCAGCCAGCCATTTACCTCGTGCCGCCTGGCAAGTGGCCAGAGGATTTCTATAGTGATCAAGAAAACTGAGCACAAAATTCTCAAAACTACATGACCCAATTCCAACTTACACAAGCAAACCACATCAGAGATGTCAAAAGCCACATCAACCACAAGATTCATTAAGTGCAGTCAGTCAGTCAGTCAGCATCATGAAAGCTTGAAGGGACTGATCAGGTGGACCACTGATGAAGTCATACAGTACCTACCATTCATCAGTTTTATGAAGCCGGGAGTTTGTGGTCAGTCAAGTTCTGTTTGTCAGTCATCAGTTGTCTTGAGTTGGCCGCGTTGGCGAATCCAGGAGGAGGAAAACGAGCAGCAGCGGCGGCAGCAGAAGGTGGCTGCAGCCATGACATGGAGTGCGAAGGATGCATCAGTGGATTCGAAGGACCAGTTATTGCATGGTCATCTGTCAGGTGATGCAGAGAAGCCATCCAGTGTGGAGGATCCTCCAAACCTACATACAAACATAACAACCAGCCCCTGTAACATCACATGCAATAAACAGGGTTTGCCACTTGAAATTCCGCAATGTGCCTAAACTCGCAAAGCATTGTTCACTTCCTATAAACTTGAAATTACAATTATTGATTTTTTATAGGCAGACTTTAGGAAACAGGAATGAAAACTGATTTTCAGCAAACAGTAAATTTCAACTGACAAGGGCGACTACACATCGATATGTAATGGACTCACTGTCTGCACAAACTAAGCAGCCAAATTCCTGTTTGAAGGCGGTTCTAGCATCACACTGTCATGAATATTGATTGGAGAAAAGAGCAGCAGACAGCGCAGCACTTCAGTCAAGAGTTCCTGGAAGAGATGCTTGTCTGGTCTATATATTGAAGTATGTCATCAATGACATACATACATCAGTATGAAGACTGAAAGTTAAGCTACGTTTTGTTTGGTTTTAAATTCCGCTAGTGAAATTTCCTATCAAACGTTTCAAAATTTTATTAACTGACAGATTTAGTAGTTAGTATTTTATTTAACCCTGTTTGGTCTTGTATATTTGTGTATTAATTTTGACAAAAAGTTTGTCAAAAGCCTTCTCTGCTCCTTTCATCCTGCCAGCTTGTTTACTTTTCTAAACTTCGTAGCATACAGCAAGCCCCTCCCTTTCTTTAGCAAAATTCAATACAGAATCTGCAAACATTTGCTGGAAGACAGTTCCAGAGTCTGGGGTCAGCACCATAAAAGACACACCCACCAAGAACTGTCTTCGTCATTGGTTTGGCCAGAGTGAGACAGTCAGCGGACCCAGTCGAGTAGTTACAATCAGCATGAGATGAAGATACTGAGGTTGGCTGAAATGTAGAACCTTATATATAATGAGCCTCATCTTCAAAACTATCTTCGTTTCTGTGGGTAGCGAGTGCAAATGCTGTAGGTCTGGAAATATAAGTTTATACTTTGGAGTTTTAGTGTTGGCTCCATGCAAAGTATTTTTGACCCTTTGACTGCAGCTGGCAGGTGGATGCAGAGGCCAAGGTTTCTGAAGACTTGTATGACCAGATGCAATCTGATTTATACACTGTTCAGCATTTCATTCAGGACAGTTCGTTAAAATAAATAAAAAGCACAACACAACAATTCTGGTTAAATGAAATACTCTGATTATACTTCATGCCAGGATTAAAGCATCCACTCCAATTATTACTTAGCACAAGTGAAAAAAGCATCATGAAAGTAGATCTTCTGAAGACACCAGCTGAACCCAACAAAAACCCAGTCAATCTGGTGCGGCACCTAAACCACCAGTCTCACAGCCTTATGGACGGTGTTGGTGAATTTGATCCACATTGGATCAGCCATCGTATCACTAGTACCACACACACCTCCGCTCATAGCCTGTCAGTGAAGTTTCAGTTACATGCTTCGACCAAATGTGTCACCTACAGCAGCCCAGCCTTATCTTGATGTTCATTATAAGAAGGCTGAATTACTGCAAATGCCCTCTGCTGGGCTTCCAAAGAACCTGTGGGTTAAACACACAAATGCCAAACAGATCTATGGCAGCAGGAGCAGCAGACTAGGCTTACCAGCATTGGCTTCACTGATGGCACCAGTATTGATGATTGCCGGATCCCATGACAGATCAGGCATCGAATGTGAGGCTAAAGATGAAGAAGAGCACCAGCCTACAAGAAACAGTTACAGACATGGAAGGAGTCATTTATTGCTGAAGCCTAACTGAGCACAGGCTTTACATTTTGTGTTCACCAGAAACTCATGATAACATGCAGCAAATGATCAAGAACTGCCTTGTAAACAGCTCCTGTTATTATAAGCTTATTTTCTACAGCTGAACTAATTTTGGGATCCATGTTTTTGACTGTGTTATATCGCAATTCATCTTATAACGGAGCATGTTATAACAAGTCCCAGGTGTCATGCTTATCTATGCTGCAAACGAAGATATCCAGGTGCTTCAGCAATGGCTAACTTCAATCCAAAGCTGGTTGTGACTGTTGAATTGAACATCCATCATTATCAGCTGTGATGACTAGTTGTGTTGCATCATGTTATACAGAGAAGAACTGCATGTTGGTTACAGTTGCAGTCAAACCTTCATCCATTTTGGATCACTTACATCATTCCATTCTTCAACTATCGCCACAGGGCACCAAGTTAACTTTCAGAGGAAGGAAGTTTTTGGATAGAGATGCATTCCATTGAGGTCTTGTAGAGGGAAAGCTACTGCAACATAAACATTGCTCTTGGATACCTACTGCCACAAGAATACTGCTTCTTCCAGGAAAAGCAGAATAACGTAACATGAGTGTTATCTTGAAGTGGCGCTTTATAAGTCTCTGATTACAATTACAAGATGATAGCCAGAGCTATCAAGAACAGTGGACGATTACGGATACTCATCTCCTTATGTAGCTTGCAATACCCATCCTTCTCTGCTGAGGAGCACCTGCCACCTATTGCAGATGGTCGTGGATTCTTGTCTTGTCAGAGAGTTCAGATATGCCAACACACTCAACAACAGTGCCGAATCAAGCAATTCCATATCATGACCGATGTGGAACTGAAGTCACTGTGATGGAACTACTCAAGTCTCAATATCATCAAATGGAATGCGGCCCAACCTGGCAACACAGGATATGTGGCCTCAACTCAATAGATGCTGATTAACAATGATCACAAAGTGCTCATCATATCACTGTCAGGCTGGCTGCCACAACATCTTGTCCACGACCTGAAGTACTCTCCATGGCTTACCACATCATTTTGCTATGCAGGTCATGCCCACCAGTTGCATCATACACTAAACAAAAGTTACATTCCACTGACTTCCAGTTAACAATACAGTTCAAGACCATCCACCTGAAACAGGACTTGTTGGTTGGCTCTGCCCCGGATGACATATAAAAAACCTGTTCAAACCAGTTTCTAGCCAGTTGCAGAATCAACCATTGTACTTGACTGCCAAAAAATATTGTGCTCCCTCACTTTTGTATATAACAGCCTTCATCTTTAAAAATATACTGCTCTGCAAGACTTGGCTAAAGTTACATTCTCTTAAAATCTGCTAATCATAAGCCATACGTTTCTAGATCTTTCAGACAGCCATATTTGGAGCATTTTTGAGAGACTCTTAAGATTAGGCAGTACAATTCAGAAACATACACAAATCCCAGATAGACCTAAGAGATAGAGATAGATCCCTAAGAGAGATATTGACGGTAATCACAGACAACTCACATCAAAGCTTTCTATGACAGCAGCCACCACGTCATACCAAGCAACTGCCAAATACCAATAGGTGTTACATCATGATGGATCAGTCAATTCATCAGCATTGGCCAATATCATTGGCAAGAGAGAAGACCGAAGAAAAGCTAACAATGACACTCCCTCATGCTCTGACACACATTAAACAACTGTGCATTGATAGAAGTCAGTTTCTGTCATGCACTCTGAAATGACAATTTTCCCATATCTCACAAGTGAGATCTAGGGCAGACACCCATCTCCATCTATCGGCCCTTGAGCCGGCAATGGTCCAGGACATGGGGCCAGTGCGTCACAGGACACACCGTTTACTTCCGAGCTTATGCCAGTACCAAATTACAGTATACAGCTTGGTGACACAGACATGATGTGCACAAACAACTTGCCCAGGGTCGTTCCACGGAATGCAGTTGCACAGAAAATTAACATGAAATCATCACGTTACTCCAACACCACAAGAAATTATTCATGTGACAAAAGTGTAATTACTTTTTTCTCCAACCGCAGGATATCCTTGCGTGGCGTTCATTTGTATGACTGGGCGCGAACTGAGGCCACTAGGTCCAGTGACAAACTCCCTGTGAGAAGGAAGAGACTGAGTGCCAAAACTTATGTTGATGTTAGGAAGCAGAGCCTTTAGACCATCCTGCCACTCTTGCAAATTGAACGCCGAATTAGGTTGCTACAATCAACACCACACAAATGAAATTCCTACAACCAACACCATACATTCATATTTCTCAATCATTTCCAGATTTTTCAATTGGCTATCACATACTCTTAGTTGAATGGACTCTCACATACACAATGTCTGTTGGCTAAGGCTATCATATTTTATGTTGACCTTGGTTGCCAATGATGTCTCTAATGTAGATAAGAGATCATTTGCCTTCTGTTCAAATTCCACATTCAGATTTACAGTGAATGCCAGAAGTCAAATTAGTGCTCTGTATTCTTGGCCTGAAATGACGAGGACAGAAAAGCGTTACAAATCAGTTATAACCAACCAACTTCACCACCAGCAGACTCACCTGATGAGAAGCAACAGTTGACTGCATGGGATGGTAGAGAACTCCAGGATCGTGCTTGCGAGGCAGACCAAATATGACCTGTTCTGGGCCAAACAGATGGTGAGCATGGGAAGGAGGAGGAGGAGGACCAGAGACGGCGGGAGATACTCCAGATGACAAGTGCATCAAGTTTAGCATTTTGCTACTTTGCTGTTGAACTAAAAACACAATTCCATTTATGCAAACACAGTCATAGTCTCTCATCCCCAAACCTCACCCTAATCTACCTGTTACGATTAATTAAGTAAACGTGAAAGGATCGTGAGCATTTATCGGTCAATCATAAAAATGTTTTCTTCACTGTCGTTCATGGACTAGATTTATGCAATAAAATAAAACAATGTCGCAGTTGAAGCTCCAGTCTGTGGGACAGCAGTTGTGTGGTTGTTAGGCCTGAATAGTCATCCAATTAAAGTTGAATCATACTAGATTAGGTATTCAATGAATCTACGTATGATTTAAGCCATAAAGCTTTCTGTTGCTGGTGTTTGTCAGCATTCTAAAGGTTGTGAAATTTGAGACACAGTTATTGTGTTGTCACACAGACACCAAGCAGAGCAAGTCCTGCTGATTCATCACTGCCAGATGCAGATGTTGGTAATGACCATTTTGAATTTTAAGTAAATAGTTTGTATGGTGACTGTGATGCAGCAAATCTGGTAGTGCCAGTACCAATGGGGAAAACAAAACCAAACTGTCTACCACACAAGGCACCTATTTGTCTGCGTAAATTGTGCAGCAATTGTGCTGCCAGTTACAATTCAACAAAGCTTCACCAGCCAAGATCCTGTTTATGAGGCATCAGTCATGTTTGCAAATACATCCATGTGAGGAAATTTTTTTTCATAATCTGACCTTCTCAAAAATACAGTAGACAAAAGGTAAATGGTTGCTACCTAAGTGGTTGGCATTTGACGGATGCTGAATGTAGCCATTTGGTGGCGCAGGAGGAGCAAAGCCCGGTGGCAGGACCTTCGGCCGTAGCGTACTGACAAACATCTGTGAATTTATGACAGGTCGACAGTTGAGGCTGTTGGACAGATGCGATGACTGCATAATTGAGTTACTGGCCTTCTCTTTCTCAATCATGTCAGCAAGACCCTTTGCAGAAATTACATATGGATCGAAACCTACAAAGAAACCCCAACTAAGTAAGCATATCATAAAAATCTACACATATCAGAGCAAGAAATCATCTGAATTTAATTAGCAAACCTAAATAAGAGTAAAAGCTCCATAATGACTAAGGTCTGCCAAAGGCACTACTTCAGTGTTTTTGGCACACACACACACACATACACACACACACACACACACACACACACAAAGCAATATGACTCTGAGGTGCATCTGTGTTTCAGATGGTTCTTTCTCACTGGCTGTTAGCTCTTCTTGATTTAACTTAAACAAACCATAACCATCAGCATCTTCTGAGAGGATACAGATGTTCATATACACATACATTAGCTACATCCGCTATTCCAGAGCTTGTTGGGCATATGCAACATTTCAGAATTCAGAATGTCACTTGGCGATGGACAAACAGAATGTATCAAGCAAGGCACACATCATGGATTACTACAATGTACTTACTGGGTAACTATGCATCAATGTAGGATTACTACGCATGGTCGTGTTTTGCCTCATTCTGTCATCTGGCAGTGTCTTTCTCTTTATCTTATATGAAAAAAATTAGCCCGATAATTCTTATTTGTTCAGAAGTCCACTACATCTAAGTCTACGCTGCAGTGTTTTTCTTGATCCTGGCATGGTTTTTTGCATTTTTGGACAGTGTTTCATGCCATTCAGTGACACCTTGCTGCCATTTTGACCTGTCCACCATGCGAAGTCGACAGGTTTCCAGCTAGACAGTTGAGCCTCAGATCCAATGATGGTTACTGTGTAGGAACCATCAACTGATTCCTTCACTCACAATTGCTTAGCACAATCTATTGATGTTTAGTCATTAGACAGTGGTGCTGCTGACTGAGACAAGACACTTCTCATGCAAAATGAGAAAAGGACCCAGAAGAAGCAGGCTGTCGTCATCAGCCTAACAAGCTTTACTGACTGAAGAAAAGAAAGTAAGACCAAGAAGATCTAACCTCCCAACGTACACATCATAAGAACCAAAGATGACTGTGACAGCACACGAAGACAAGCACACTACGGAATGGAAAACATTTCCTGTGCTGTTTACAGCATTGGAAATCCTGGCTTTCTAAACCAGCAAATAGGGAATAGGGCAGCCATCTTCCAGCACCCTCTATGTTCTCAAAAAAAATTCCTTAGATATTAAAGCAACATTCAAAAAACTAATATCATCTGGTCAGTTGGACAGACAGACATATATGCACAAAGAGAGAGACAGACATACAGACAGACAAATGATACTGTTTACCTAGGTCGTCATCTTGCGCATCCTGCCAATCAGTTGAGTTGCTGTCGGTTGTTTCAGGTCTATCTGCAGTTGGAGCTGACAGCCCTTCTTCACAAAAATACAGAAATTCAATATAACTATTTTCACTGAACTCCTGCTCTACATGAATAAAAAATGACCGACCATGTCAAAGCACACACTGGACCTTCCAGCTCATCAGCCAGCATCAGGACTATTCAAAACAGCTGTCATTTAAAGTTTTCATTTCATCAGTTTTTTAAATATTCCAATCAATGTCTGTGTCTTTATCGGGAATGTGGAATTTCTCAGAACTGATCAACTAATTTCGAAACATCATTGACTAATTTGCTTTTGGCCACTATTGTTTGGCTGTTACACCTGATTAGTCCCAGTAAACACACATAATGTAATTCACTTTTCAACAGATTTAGAAGCAAACTGAAAAAAATTCCAATTAACCTATTCGTTGGACGATAGAGAGACTCCAGGAAGTCAATTAACCTGACTGACAACTGACCTGGTGGCGTGCAACCAGCAGCAGGATCAACTGGCTTAAAATTCCGATTGGACAGGAAGCCAGTATCACTGAAGAGAGAAAGATGATCGGAAGATGAAACACCAAATGGCAGAGGTCTTACTCCAACAGATGAACCGGTGCTGCTCTGAGGAGCCAGAGCTGATGTCGTTGGAGGAATAGGAACTCCAATTGAACAACTAGTTGAGATGGTTGTGGCGCTAGATGATTGTGTCGGTGCAACTGCCTTGATGCCATTTGGCAGGGGAGGCGTTGTCAGGGAGCGCTGCTGATGTGGCTGAGCTGCAGGCATCACAGATTCTGAACTATCTGTTGAATTTGATTCCATTAAAGAATTGATGGTCGGTGATAACTGCCCGCTGCTTGGAGGACTTGCCTCTTTCGGTCTAAAATTTCAAATTTTTATATTTTAAGACATCATCTCATTAACATTTCTCAACCCTTTACAAGCCATTTAGCCTAAAATCCTTTTAGCCTATAATCTGGCCCCTGCCAGATATATTTGGGGTTCTGAAAACATTTAACCTCTTAAGTAAGGGTAAACATGTAATATGTCAGCAAACAATGAAGACAGAGTTTAAATATGCAACATGAAATTTGTTTGTAAATGAATTTTGAACATGCCTATGCCATCATTAGTTTGTATGTGCTAGTATTTTTAGATATATCAAGTCAGAAGTGATGGTATGGGATGCGTTTTATCATACTGTATCTTTACATTCTACCGATGTTTTAAATAAATATAAGTTATTACAACAGTGTTTTTCAGTTGTCATTAGGTTACAGTTTAAATTAGAGTTCTGACTTTGTCCTGGTTGATTTGGTATTTAAGCCATCATTTCTGAATGCATCATTGCTGTCTTCAACATTCCCTTTCAAAATCCAGGTCTAATCTAATAAATTCTTAAGAGTTCCATAGTGCCGTTATCACAATGCATCAGTCAATGGTCGCTTCAAGTGAAAATCACAGGGTCAAATTCCAATACGTCAGGGAAACAAGAAGCCAGGCTTTGGTGGGTAAGCAAGTTGAAAGATACACATCTTTAGTTTAGAACTGAATGACATCCAAGAATTGACAGAATGACCCGAACAGCGAATTTCAAAGCTTCGGACCAGCTACCGAAAAGGCCCAAGAGCCCAAAACAGTTCAGGTATGGGGTAGAGCAAGAGTCACAGTGTCCTCTGATTGAGAGCAATATCTAATACTATGAGGGGTGAGGATGGAACGTAGATAGGTTGGCTGATTTGTAATACTTTGTGAACTATAAAACAGATTTTGAAATAAAATCTTTATTTCTAAACAAATGTCATGTTTATACCATCTGTAACTGGTTTGTTGCAAGAACCTAGGTTCATGACAATTGTAGGATCACATGTCTTTAGCTGCTGCACTCCCTGTATTCGGAATCATCTACCACAAAAGGTCTGCCTTGCCAACTCTCTATCATTATTTAAATTACTTGTCAATACCTGCTATTTAATTCTGGTCTTTGCATGACTTTGTCTTGGCTCCTAGCAAACTTATGTCTGTGTCTCAGATTCAGATTTACTGACATTGTGCATGTAATAAGTGCTCTAAATAAATAAATAACTGTCTGCAGGTCAAGAACAGGCTGAGACATCACAAGTTCAAAATTCTTTAATTTATAGGGCATTTTTGGGTAAAATTGTTTATCAATCTGGGTCTAGGCAGTAAATCTCTCGTCATTAAAGGGTCAACTCTGTCTTCAGCAGTTGCTGAGATATTACCTTTATACCCTAAAGAGGTGACTGGAATCAAAACCCCAAAAATATCCAGTGGGGCGAAAATAATTGCTCAAATACATAGCCACCAATGGGTTAATAATGTAATGACATATATCCTTTCCAAGGACACTGCCACCCTTGTCTCTACCAACAGTATTAGCACTAGCCAGAAACTAACTCAACCCATCCAAACTGGTTCCTAGAAGTCACTATTCACAACCACACAACACCCTCAACATGAAATCTGTAATGAATTTACTATGGGGCACAGTAGCCAACTGGATAAATTAATTACACTGGTACTGCACAAGTCTCAGGATTTTATGAGAGTATAAAAAGAGCTTCAAGGAATGTCTTACTCACTTTGTCTGTGCTTTAACTCCTGCTTCAATTACACTGTTTGTTGCTTGTGTGCTTGACAAATACTGCTCGGAAAGTTTCTGTTCATACTGAACATGTTTCCTGGAGATAAAAATTATAGGTAAAAGAAAGCAACGACACTATCTAATCTAAGAACTTCTAGGCCCTAGCCAAATGTCATGATCTGTGACAGTGCCTGAGAAAACCATCACAAAGTTGGAAAACTCAATGTGCAAGATATCAACTCCAAAGACCCCTATGCATAAAATAGGTCCAAAGCGGTTCTGTAAAAATTTTCATAGAGATACGCAATATATCACCCAGAAGTTTTCATGCTAAGCTGCAGGCTACATAACTAATTCTGAATCTAAAAAATCTATTTAATTTACACCATAGACAACAAAAACTTTAGGTAAGATTAAACCTACCATTTCAGTAAGTTGTACTTTGTGCACAGAGATGTACGTCTTAAATAGTTGTAACTTTTTTAT
This sequence comes from Norana najaformis, assembly GCA_964023275.1. NCBI lineage: Eukaryota > Metazoa > Annelida > Clitellata > Crassiclitellata > Hormogastridae > Norana > Norana najaformis. Next base: position 22,492,271 of record OZ029923.1, read on the forward strand.
TATTTGCCATAAGAAACACGGGTTATTCACCAAAATATTCAGCACTATCAGCCCAATCCAACGCAATATTAAATCAATATCAAAATTTTTCCAACCCTGTGAGGGTTTAGTCAGGCATGCTCACTTGTTGTTAATCTGGATTCAAAGCCAACTTTCATCAAAATCATCTGCCCAATAATAATATTATCAATTCTGTCACCATCACAAATGTAATATTTGTTTGCAAATTTCAACAGGAACTCCTCAGATGGATGTTCCCAAAGTTGAAGATCATTCAGCTTAAGTGCAAACAATAGCACAGTAATCCAACAGGACACCACTGTTGCCCTCTAAACTTATTTTGGAACTTATTTACGGCCCCCGAAATAACAGAAGGCTGTCCACAAATGGACCAATCCAAGACTTCTGTGACATGAAGGTAATTAACCATGACAAAACCAAATAGCCATGTCATTATCATTACTGAAACTTCATGATGTCCTGTATTTAAACTTTTCAAATGCTTACCAAGTGTAAATAAAGATAATCATATAGACATTCTAAAATCCAAAGACTTAGCCAAGCATTTAAAGAGCACTAGTACACAATGCCAAGGTATTCGTTGTTACTGTCCGAATATCCTAACTAGACCTGTCATCAGGTACCTGGAGGCCACATATCCTTTCAAAGGGTTGCACCTGGGCCATGAATTCAATACCAGACTACCCTAAATTCAACCAAAGCAGCATATTGATTTAAGCAGTCTAATAAATCAGTGTTTCATGGCTTAATAATGCACAGGTGTCTGTCACTTTTGAAGCCACAGCCCTTCATGGGTGGGAGGTGTCACCAATTAGTGAAGTGTACAGAATTAGAAATTTCTTTAGAAATTTCAGTAGAAAATAGCCAACTGTAGTATGCACTGATGGGCTAAAAGACATCTTGCTGTTGTGAGTAGGGCAATTGACTATTCTCTGGTGGCTGACACCACTAACGCCACGTTAGTCGGAATGAACAGATTGGATCACACGGATAACAATGCAGAAGTACCTTTGTAAGTAAGTAAGACATTATTTTGTTGACACGTCATGTGTCCATCGGCTGAGCGAGGAATCGTAGGACTAGCAGTCAGTGATGTGGTTACTAATTAAACTGGCGTAATTGCAGTCTCGGTCTTTTGTGTGAAGTTTGCAGTTGATTGGGTGTTGCATGCTTCAGTAAAGTAGAAAGCTTGACTCGCACACAACCTGTTGGACGACTGTTTAATTTTCCACTATAACTTTACGCACCTACTGGCTTTCATCTTTCTAGATTTTAAACGAGATCTTGTCGGCTGCTGCCAGCAGTGTTTCAATTGTATAAATAAAAGTTTCATTAGTGCATTAAGATCCACTGTTATTTTGTGTATTTTAGTGTTTAATAGCAACAGTTTTTGACCTGGTAAATTTTTAACTATTAAAAATAATATACACTATTCATAATCTAGTGATACATTTAATCTAGTGAAGCATACCAATTAATGACTAGCAACTAACCAGCCGACTAGAACGTTAACGTATTTAGCCATCGACAGTCACCCATTCAGAATGGACTTGGGTACCTGGGCTGTAGGTAGAAAAATGTTGACAACCCAAGCCCTAACAGGGATAGTTAAAAGAAAGCCGCCTGTGATATAAGGCTAGCTGTCAATCACAGGTTGGAAGAGACCTGTCGGATGCCCTCGCCACACATGGACAAGAACAGTTGAAGCTGACCTGTGCCCACTGAGCTTCAAGTTACATACGACCTGGAGACGAGACCAGAATAGAGACAGTTGGCTAAGTACAGTGAAAATGGCAATGCTCCAGAGAGGAGCATGCCACAGATGATGATAATGACAATGTCAACCAACCAACCACAACATGATCATAAACATTACAAGGAAGTACAGTCTATCTTACCCTTGTTGTATTTCTTCTTTTGTAAAACTGGCTGCATCGTCACCCAAATCGTGAAGATACATGCAATCCTGACAGATAATAAACTAAATAAAATTATGATTCAAAAACACTCAGTCATTTTCTAATGTGATGCCTTAACTCTCTGGCAGCTAGACTGTATTTGGTGAATCTGACCATCACCAGTACACATGAAAACAAACACTTAAAGAAATATAGACATGTCATACATACATAAACACACACATACATATATAAACATACACATGCACACACACACACACACACACACACACACACACACACACACACACACACACACACACACACACACACACACACACACACACACACACACACACAGAACAGTTCTTTAACAATATTTTCCAAAAGAATAAGTTGATCAGTATATGTGTTTACATCAAAGTTAGCAAATTTACAAAAGCTTTTCAGAAATCAAAATTATAAATATGAAAATCCAAATAAATTTCATGAACAGAACAAAATGTAATAAAACATGGTAAACTTGTGGCAACAGCTAAAGAGCTAAAAATAATTAATAAATTTATCCAAAAAATGAGCATTACGTATATGTGATGCCTCCAATGAAAAGGGACCATAATGCGGGCTTCATTACTGAGATACAAGCCTCTGAACTTGGTCACACATCAAAATATCGAAGTTGGGTTTTCACTGTCATTTGCTAGAGGACAACTCTGTCTATCAATCTAGCATAAATGTTTATAAAACTGGAACACTGCAAGTATAATACTGCAAGCTGTATAACTTCCAACACATGGATTTCCTATAAGCTTTCTTAACTTCAAATGAGTTTTACCAAAAATCACATCTTTCAGTTACAGCATGTTCTAAATTCTACATAAAATCCCATAATCTTCCAATTACAAAGTATTATATATCATTATTTTCAGAATTTTTTGCTGATCATGGTGGTAAGAATAACTCAATTCCCGCCAAGTGGTCGCTTTTCATAGGCGGCATCACATATTTATTCTAAATTTGTCATGACATCCTCCCTCATATGCTCATAGCCAGGAAGTTGTGAAACCTCCAAATCATCAAAAATATTTGTTTCATGAGCCTTCAAAACGTTCGCCGAATGGCAATTAGTCTTTTTGACTACGGAGAAGCAGTTGATGCTCAAGGAGACATGACTACTTAGTTTTAAATGGCCGCACATAAACGTTGGCTGCAATATTATCTAAAGCAATGCTTTATGAAACCCATGGGAAAACCCACGTTTTTCACAAGTAAAATGCTTCTTCTAGTTTAGGTATAAATAGAGACAGCTACATCATTGGCTTCAACTGCATGTATGAAGAACATGAAATTCGAGATATCCTGTTTTGCTGGTTCCGGACCTGCAGCATGAAACCACCTTTTTGAGAATGTCAAGCCTTTCACCATCACTTGATTTCTTCAAATGAAGCCTAAAGGCATTTTCTGTTTCAGGTCTCCTTTTACTCTAATTTTTGACCTTTCTTGAATCATATATAGTGTCATATAAAATTGTCATGTTATCATTATTAAAATCTGTTTCACAGTTTACAAGTTGATTACGGCTAGACACTGCGAATAATGGCTAGCCAAATTCTTTATATTTCCTCATCACTTACAGTGTCCGATAAGTGACAGCAGCATTCACGAGTCCTGTTGCATCTGAACCAGAATAATACTGGTTCACTCTGAAAGTCACCACTTGTTTCTGTTTCATTCAGGCCTGGACTAAAACCTCGCTTTTTGGCTGCTTGTCGGTGAAAGAAAACAGCTTTAAATCATTGACAAAAAGTGCAAGGAGTCTTCCTAGTCAGAAGATGAAGCTCAAGAGGACATTCACTCCAAGTATGCTGAGAAGGAATTTACAGTAAAAGCAAATTTGAAAATCTGTATTTGTTATAAAACAACATGGTGTCTTCGTTCAGAAACTCCTGGTTAGGATTGGACTCACCGGTTTCATGCACTGAGTGCCTTTGAGAAAGTGACTGCAGTATTTGGTTGTACCAAGTGAAGCCTTGATTATTCGGCCGTCGACCTGTGCATTATTTACGACTTTGATTGCGGTTAGAGCGTCTTCCGGTCGAACATATGTGACATAGGCACTGGCACTAGGACCCTACAATGACCAACACAACTGCACTTAAAATCAACACCTCAGATATAGACATCTGTTACCCAAACATCTGAAGCAGCATGATAAACATTGTATGATCACAAGACTTCCAGTTCAATTTATCTCCCGTTAGTTCCTGCAAATTCTCAGAACCAAAACTACAGCCCAGCATTTCCTAGCAAAGCATTCTTTCACAGAAGAAGCAGTCAACAATTCTCATAATTGCTCTAATCTTAATGCACCTGAACTTAAAATAGTAAACTTTTAAAACATGGTATCTGTATCCGTCACAGTGTGAAAATCTCTTTGAATGAGTTGCTATACTTGATGTTGTTACCTGTGAACCTACATATGATGTGCTCTGATTTATCACAACTTTGTGTATTTTTCCAAATCTGCTGAAAAACTCTGGTCGTTTGAGCACTTCCACGTCGGTGAGTCTAGGCGGTAAGCCAACGACAAAGACAAGATTCTTTTGAACCACCCTTCAACAAAACACAAACCACTGCTAAATTCTCAGTCTTTTCTAGCAACACCAGATTCAAACAACCTGATAAAGATATCTGAACAACAGCCTGGCACGTCAGGTTCTAGGAACTCAACAATTTCTTTGCATATACTTCTTAGACTACTTGCAAGATGGCCACCTAAATCATGATCAGCACTCAAGTCTGAACTGGGCTTCCGACTACCTTAACAAAAAGTCTGAGTCTGTCCCATGACAGGATAAAGGAGGATGGTTCAGCAACTCATCTGGAACTTGCAACTCACCTGGGAAAAACTTTAGCAACAGAAACAATGCAACATATTCATTGTGAAAATGTATGTTGAGAGGAAATGAAATAGTGGGGAGGTTGCATAAACTTAGATATATGATGTGCCCCCAAACTCCAGTGACTTGAATTCAAACTGGCAGCCTTCATTCCATTTAGAATCAAAATTTGAATAAAATCACATGGTGCCTAATAACAGCATCTGCAGGAACATACATAAGCCACCAAAACCAGCTATAAATGACAGCAAGACACAATGAGTTACAGACAGACAGAGACAGAGCTGTGAGAATGGTGAATGCATGTAACCTACTGAAAAGAATCAGACAGACAGCACTGGAAAGTCTTCGTTTTCAAAGCCTAGTCATGCTCAGAGCTGTCTATTATCAGCCAACCCATGACGACCCACCCAGACAAATGATACAAATAGCAGTAATAGGGTCCATACAGTAGGTAGCACATAGCCAACAGTCGACAGTCAATCAGTGCTCGAGACCTGAGCCAAAAGCAGGTAATCAATGGTTAGATGTTAGTCAATGCTTAACACATGGTTAAACACTGATGCACTGGTGAACAAGGAATAAACCATTACTGGCAGGCTCAAGACTAGAACACTGTCTTAAGCCCATTGGGTTGACACACACTGCATTCTGCAGCCCATAGGGACCTTAATAATGTCCCATGTTACAGTACAACAGCTCAGACACACTGTGCTTCTTGCGCAATGAACTGTCCTTCTGGCACAATCCTTTGCTGAAGCTTTGCCACCATAACCAGCTCAAGAAACACTCTCAGCTTATCTAAAGAGGCACCTTTTTAGAGCTGTTACATAGTCATGTTGCAGTGCTGTTGTGAGGTTGTTAAAAAGTGCCATGTAATTGCTAGGATACACAAATACTTGGAAGCTGCTCTTTGTTAACACAAAATTAGCATATAATGCAATGCAACACCAGTATCCACATAAATGTAAATAAGTCAAGTGGTATTAAGCATCGACACATTAGACCAGTTTAAAGTTCCAACTTGCTGATCAATGCAACAATTGAAACCAGGATGATTCTGATCTCAACAGAGGCAACTTATGGTTGTGGATGTTGGATAATCAAGAAAGAAATTGAGACGAAAATAAAAGATGAAGAAATTGAGATAAATACTATGAATGTCACGGATGGCTATACAGGTCAATGAATGGCTGCAGGAAGCCACTGGAATCAGAAGAAATTGAATCAGTAATCAGATCACGCAATGTAAGGTCAATGTTATCAGATGCAATGTAAATGACTTGGACCAGAGTTTTTATGTTTATGTATTACCAAGGTCACAGTACCACGAAGCTGTAAAGGTGGAATGGACTAAGGGGTCGTCCACTAACCACGTCTGCATAGGGGAAGGGTGGGAGTCACCCAGATGTAGACAAATGTGAACAAGGGAAGGGCCCCTACCAAATGTGGACTTACGCATCTAGACATACGCATCTAAATATGGTACATACAGCTATTTCAGTACAGCCTGTGCCTAGTTAAGCACTAATTTCAGTCAGACAGCAGATGGGGTTGGTATTGTATTAGATCAAATTAGAATCCCCTTGCCGGAAGGGCAGTCTCAAAGTACCCCATCCTGTAGCATATTTAGCCCTGCAAGATCAACAGGGTAGCCTAATCTAGGATTTAGTACTGTGCTAGAGTGTGGACGGGGGCGGGGGGCAGGAGTCCAAAGTAGATCACTTTTTGCAAAAGTCCTTTATGGACAACCTATGTGATCAGCAGCAAAGGACAGGGTCAAGTGAACAATTGTCCAAAATGTGACCAACCTTCAGAATGAAGATGATTAAAGATGATGATGATAATGAGACAATAATACAACTACAGACAAAGTGCACACATGGAGAGCACAATAGGCAAAAACAGGACATCTGAATTACATCCATGAAATACAGTTAATGTACATCAGCACTTTTAATTCCCTATATATTCGGAGCTGATTGCTTGGCATATCAACTGGTGCATAACTGAATGATTAATTCAATAGCTCTGTTTAGTATAACGTCATAAAACAAAGCTTGAATGTATATAAAACAGAAAACCATCCTACCGAACATTTGCTAAATGCTTTCGATTCTCAGCGGATTTTTGCTTGCGTTGCGTTTCTTTTTGTCTCCTGTCTTTCTTAATCTTGTGAACCCTAGACAAAAGAAGCAGTGAGTTGCATGAACAACAAGACTCCAAACTAAGCGAGATATTGAAGCCAAGTTGAACCAGTGGTGATAAGATGCTAGCAACCATAACCTCAAGGCCTCCACACTGGCCTCCTTCAGACATTAATCTTGCAGCTTAACAGCATCAGATGAACCACAGAAGCCCTTGTCTAATCAGAAACCAATAAGAAAAGGTAAAGGTTGATACAGAATTAGTCTTCACATTAGGCAATGTCAGTATGTTGGCAGTAAACTACTAGCCATATCAAACAGCAAAGAGAAACGTAAAATGTGAATGTACAAATTTAATTAATGTCTGCAATGAAAAGCCTGAAACACTGACTTTAATTAAAGCTACTTCAAAGTTAGACACTAATATTAGCTGAATGTGGCTGTTGACAGGATTGTTTAAGTGTAGAGCAAGTAAACTGATTCAAATCTTTTCTAAAAAGCAATTTATGATATTATGAAATCAGTACACTCAACCCAGTTGGCTGATCACAAGGAATAATCAACACACTAATTTGAAACTTGCATGCTACAAGCCACTGGTATTGGCAGTGCACATGAAAAATATCAAGCGTCATTTACTGTTGACAATCACATCTGGGGTAGCAATACTTTGGGCATTCTGACTCTGAAGATTCAAGAAGAAGTGTAGATCTGATAAATTTCTCATACAATTTGAATAAAACACCTTCAAACAGCGTCACTGTCCATGAACAGGGCACAGGTTACACTGGTCAACATAGAAATCGTTACTGACTGGAAAAGGCCCTAATGTGTAGCATCTTGGTGTGCTGAACACGAATATAACCATAAAAATTTTATGTTGGCTCTCGTTTTGAAAATATTTCATATAGTTCATTTTTTATGTTTCACCATGTAAATTTATGCAGTAGGACTGCGACAATATCCTAAATAAGTCTAGAATGATGTAATATTCCACCTCATTGCATAATCCCATCATGGACACATCATGCACAGTTGATTACGTCATTTTCTGATGCAATGTAAAACTACAGCCAGTCGGCTGCTGACATAAGATGACGTCAGCAGTGTACTATATAAAGCGAGTCGGAACGGTTGAGCATTTACAATATTACAGACTTTGTGCGAGACAGTTTAAGTTACTGTTTTATAAAACTATTATTACTTTATCCATTTAGATACAATACAGAACAGTAATGCCTCGGAAGTGCGTAAATACTGTGGACAACTTTTGTTACATTTGTGGGGAAGTGACATTTGCCAACCAGAAGAAAAGTATCACTTATCAAGTCAAGAAGGCATATCATGCTTACTTCGAATGCAAGGTTGGTGACCAAGACAAGCCATGGGCCCCGCATATATGCTGTGCTACATGTACAACACAGCTTTCACAGTGGTTGAATGGCAAAAGACCATCAATGCCGTTTGCAGTTCCCATGGTGTGGAGAGAGCAAAGCAACCACGTAGATGACTGTTACTTCTGCTTGGTTCCTCCTCTTTCCGGTGGAATAACGAAGCAAAAGAAGTCGACAATAGTCTACCCAAACATTCCGTCAGCATTGAGACCAGTTCCACATGGTGATGGACTTCCTATTCCAGAAGAATATATTTTCCTTGATTCATCTGATGAGGACAAGGGTGAGCCGACATGTTCTTCTCCTGGTCCGTCAGCGTGCAGTGATCCCGATTTTCACTGTGGTGCATCATCAACCCCACACAGAATAACACAGGAAGAACTAAATGACCTTGTTCGTGATTTGGACTTATCCAAAAACAAGGCAGAATTGCTAGGATCAAGACTCCAACAATGGAATCTTCTAGTAGAAGATGTCACAATTACTTCATATAGAAAGCGCCATCAGCAGTTGGAACCTTTCTTTATGAAGGAAGGTAATCTGGTATTCTGTTCCAATATTGACGACCTCATGAATGCCTTACAGATCACTCATGACCCACAAGAATGGAGACTCTTTGTAGACTCTTCAACACTGAGTCTTAAGGCTGTGCTTTTGCACAATGGAAACCGTCTTCCATCTATTCCATTAGCGCATGCTGTCCACATGAAAGAGACATACGATAACCTAAAACAGCTACTGCATTCCATTGACTATAACAGGTACAAATGGCACCTGTGTGGTGATTTGAAGGTAGTTGCCATTTTAATGGGACTGCAGCAAGGATATACAAAATATATGTGTTTCTTGTGTGAGTGGGATAGCCGAGCAAGAGAGTTGCACTACGTGCGGAAGGAATGGACTCCCAGACAAAACATGGCAGTTGGACAGAAGAATATCCAGCACCCAGCTCTGGTCGAGGCTCACAAAATCATACTACCACCCCTTCACATCAAACTAGGTTTGGTGAAGAACTTCGTGAAAGCCATGGACCGCACTTCGCCAGCTTTTCGATACCTGCATGAAAAATTCCCTCGACTCAGCGAAGCAAAGATTAAAGAGGGAGTTTTTGTGGGTCCTCAGATTAGAGAACTCTTCAAAGATGACCGCTTCAACAACTTGCTGGAGGGTGATGCGAAACAAGCATGGAATGCTTTTCGTCTAGTGTCTACAGACTTTCTGGTAAATGTTAGGGCAGAAAACTACAAGGAACTAGTAGAAGACATGCTCAAGCAGTACCAGAAATTTCGCTGCAATATGTCTCTGAAGATGCATTTCCTTCATTCCCATCTGGATTTCTTCCCTGACAACTGTGGTATGGTTAATGACGAACATGGCGAACGTTTTCATCAAGATATCGCAACAATGGAGCAAAGGTACCAGGGAAAATGGTCCACTACAATGTTGGCTGACTACTGCTGGACACTCCGCAGAGATGCTCCCGAACAGCTGTACAAGAGACAGGCAAAAAAATCTAAGAACTAGTCTATGACCTGGTTTTTACAAATATTAACTGTAAGTGTATCACTATTGGCATGCATTGTGCGATATAAAATTACTTCATTTCAGATTACAAAAAAAACTAGAGCCAATTCGGCATTTTCACTGTCATATTCGTGTTCAGCACATACAAATTGATAAGAACTGACTAATTTCATTTCAGTAACATGACTTTTGTAAAAATTTGTTGTCCAGTGTTACCATCAACGAAACTGGTTTTGATAACTTTTTAATTTTTTTGGAATAGCTACACACAAAACTACTGCAGCTTATAAAGCAGCAAAGACACCGTTTAAGCATTTAAACAAATTCAGCCTGTGTCCAATTTTTAATTCTAAGGCAATTCAAATATCACGAATCATTAAGTTTCATACCTCACTCAAATAAAGAGCTGATGTGGTGAAAATTTCAACATTTTACCACGTTTTAGTGAGGATAATTTAGGAGAAGCATTACAAAGTAGGTAGCCCTGGCTGACAGGACATCAAAGACCACCAATGACAACTGAGGGATTTTACTACTTACTCTTCATCTGTCAAAGGTTTGAACTGTGCTGGATCTTCAGGATACGACTGCAAGAAAATGACAAATCCCAATATCATTTGCTTCCAAGAAAATATTGCAAAGCACAATGATAAGCAACATTTTTGTTCCAAGAAATATTTCAAAATAGAAAGTTTGTGGCTATATCTATAGCCACAAATAGCACCGCTGGGTGCTTACAACAGAAGTCTGAACATTGTCCAAAACCGCACAAAATCCGCAAAAGACTAGCAGAGCAACTGAACACAAACAGAAGTTCAGACAAACATGCAAAATAACAATTGCTTACATTGAAATAAAACAATAAGCAAATGGCGACCAAGATATTAATGTAGAGGTGTGATGGATCAGCCTCTGGCAGGACAGACAAATGAGTCCAAATTGAAGCATTTTAATCAACTTTCAGCATAGCGTCTGTGTATCATCCATGTAGCTATTGACCGTTTAATTGAATCTTGACTACAGCGTTCGGCTTCCTCTTCAGCATTCGGCTTACTTGACTTACCCAAGCTGCTACTTACATAACTCATAGGACTCTTAAGTGAGGCAAGGAATTCCTAGCTGGCCATTAATAGACAGGCCAAAGAATGACTAGGCTTAAGCAGCAACATGTTGTCCAGTTCTGCAATTCCACAGTGCTAAATGCTAATGACAGTTCCTTTATCACATCCTGCTTGCTGTCTTTGTCTGTCTGCTTCACTCTAGCTCTGTCTGTTTCACTCTATCTCATTACTGCTATGTGGGCAGCTCACCAACACCCCCACATTTATACAGCAAGTTACAGTAATCAATACACCTAGAAAGCAGGGCAATAGCTAGCGAAACAAAGACAGTCTGAAGCAGATGGGCTAACGTTAAAACATACAAATACAACAACATGAGCGATCAACTACTTTATGGCTTTAGATCTCACAGCAACCAGCAACAACGAATGCGCAGAATGGGTCAAAATGCAGAAACATCAGACAAGTTGATTAAATTCACCCAAAACAGATTATAAACATCACAAGATATGCACAGATGAAAACATCTATTGCATAGGTGCCTGAAATCTGTTTTATTTGACAACTGGTTTGATTGGTCTGGGTCAGGAGTGCCCCTTAATTCTTGAAGTGGCGCTCTATAAATGCCAAATTACAATTACAGTTACAAAACAGAATTCATAACCATATCATTATTCCAATTGAAATTGAGTTAATGAAACAGATATTACACTCCAAGCATAAACAACTTGCTATCATCATAGAAATGCTTTTACCAATTATGCTTTTACCTTTCTACAGGCCGGACATAAACCGTTTTCATCTGTTCGTAATCGATGCCAACAAAATCGGCAAATCTACAACATAAATTATCATTTACAGTTTAGCAATAGGAATGAATTATGTATTTATGTTTATATCTAAACATAACACCTAAGCATAACAGCTAAGCATAATATCTAAACATAATATGTAAGCATAACATCTTGCCTTTTAAGTACCACATATTAAAAGATGACTGTTACTTCACGAGTATCTTAAAACCAGTGGTGCAGAAATACATCAAGAAATCTCCTTTTATAAAATTCTCAAATATAAAAGTACTGTTTTTCAACCACTAAAATAAACAATAATTCACGTTTTAAAATCCTAAATTCCAAAAAGATCCAAGTAAAATAAAAAAATATATGCTCATTGTGGCCAACTGAAAGGTCTATGTGTTTTAATTACTGACCTGCAAATCATTAATTTCATTTTGAATCTAAACTCTTGATTCTATTTTGAATCAAAATCTTAATCAAATCAGTGCCTAATAACAGTATTTATGCTAACAAAGTCTATGAATAAGCATGTATTTTATATGGCAGAGATAGTTGTAACTCAATAAATACTAAGTACTGCCTTTAAAATACCCCTGAAATACTTCTGACCTTGCAACAGAAAACCCCAACAAAGTCTGAAAAATAAACTTGCAAGAAACGCACTCAGAAAGCAAGTAGGCATAAAATAGGTAAAATGAGTTCTTTGCATGTGCATAGTCCTAGTTGTGCCAGCTAGCAAACTATAATCCAAGATTTCCTGTCTATGCCGCAAAATCTTGGATTTGGCGGAGGAAGGGCAGAATCTTTGAGGCGACACTGAATGGCTCAACTAATAATCAGCTAGCGGGTGATGAATACCTGTCCTGTGCATACCTGGTGGTTTGAGGGATGTCCTGACACCAGCGTCTTATTCTATGAGGGACTGCAGGACAGTGACACAACCGCTAGCCATCAGCGGCAGATCACAGTGCCCAATTTTACAGCAAGCTTAAATTGTGTTTCTTCAGTTGGATAAAAAGGCTGTAAAAACAATGTGAGTCCAGCTAGCCCTTGGCAGATGCACTATGCCCTTCATCATCTTCGAGACAGGCAGCCTGCAAACCCTGATCAACATATTCATGCAGTCTCTGGATTAATATGGTGTCACTGACTAGGGCATCTGTGACATCTGTGGATGTGAACCATGACTGAATGTAAATACACAACAACAAATCAGTTAAACCGCTGAATGCCATGCAGTTCATGAGCAGAAAGTTGAAGAATGTTTTGTTGCCTTGAAGCAGTCAGTCTCTCTGTCTTCAGCAAGTAGAACATGTTCGCCATCCAACATCTCCAGCGTAGGGCACCAGGCTCACGGATCACATACTTAATTCAACCATGTAGGATGCAAGGCCGAGAAACTCACGATATTCATCTCTGGGATAATCCAGCAGTGATCGATAACGAAGGCCTTCAGCCTGCTGTTGTGACGTTCCTTAGGCTTGCAGTGATTCATGGGACTAGCATCTCTCATGGACTCTCTAAGAAATGAGAACCTCTGATCTAACTGATGGTCCTACACGTACAATAATGATGTTTCCTGAAATACCTCAAACATATGATGTCTACTGGCCATCCATAGCTGATTCCATTCGATAGCTGACGCTAGTCAGTGCATGCTACATTCATTCTGCCTGAGGTATATGAAGTAATAGCACATTCATATAGTATCTCTTCAATAAAACTACTAAGAATTTCTGATCTGATAATACAAGGCCATGATCAAGCAGAATGGTATTCAATCATTGGGAAATAGAGTTACAGAAAGGGCAAGAAGTTCATGTCGCAGGTCGCATATCAGACTGTTCCAGAGTGAAAGACCAACCATGGCAAAGCTACCACGTTGCAGTGCAAAGTACAAGACGCAGGGACAAAAAGAACACCTTGTGCTGCAAAGCGAAAAGATCTAAGACCGGGACAGATGATACTTAAATACATAGTTCTCTAAGATAGGATGGAGCACAACCAGCCAGGCAACTACGCTTATCAAGAGAATCTCAAACTCAGTGCACCTTCACCTGGGTAACCAATGCAGCGCATCCCGTATGTAAGTAGAAATATGACCGAAATTTGGAATCCTACCGATTAACTGAGCCACAGCATTTAAAACAGATTGAAGTTGGTTAATACAAAAAAGAGGGGGACCTGAATAGTCAACCCTAGTATTTATGAATGGGTGCATCAGAGCAGAAGCAGCCTTAGCAGAGTGAATGGTTTCTAGGGCAGATCCAGTGCAGATGATAAAACATGTCCTACATACTGTCTTCAGATGCTCAGAAAATGTCAATTCTTGGTCCAAGGTCACAACCAGGTCACGCACAGAAGCAGAAAAGGAGGCATTGGAAATGTGGAGTTGTAAGTAAAGCAAGTACAGTGCAATTCACTTAAGACGAAAACGGATAGGACAAAATATCGCTTAGTACGAAATAACAAATTGGTCCGTTCCGATATTAATCGATAATAACGTTAAATTATTCTCTTAAGACAAAACTGATAAGATGAAAAGATCGGTTATTACAAAAATGGTTTTCGGTCCCATGAATTTATTTCAGTGCCAAGTCCGTCGCGTAAGACGAAATGTTGACGGAAACACAACAGCTGCAGCTTGCAGCAAGGTTTCGGGTTCGCATTTCCGTAAAAGCCTAAAATAGTTTGACAGCGTCCGTCTTTGATGAATGTCACAATTTGAGGAATAAGATAGCGTACATGTTTAAACTGTAACTGGGTGACTGATTACCGGTAAGAGACTCGCAGGTCATAGCATGAGGCATCAAGATGCGCTGGTGCATGAGACCATAGATGTCAAAATTACCATAATGATGCCTATGTATAGGAAGTAAACTTTTATAGCTGTCTTCACTAATGTGGCCATTTCATTCGTGGGTATATTTTGTCTAACAATGAAGGACATTAAGCCAGTCATGTGGCACATTTATGGTGTTGAGATATGTAACCACAGTGGAAGTGCCCTATAGCTAGACCCATTAGATAGTTCGAATATCTTAGCCAGATTACTGCCTGCTGTTATCAGACATATATGTAACTTTCCGAACTCGAGTAACCTAATATCCTCGTTGACAAGCCTCTACCATATGGCGAAGACATTCGTCAATGGTCAGCGCCTTGCAAACTACAGAGGCATCCGCCCCAAATCAATCAGCACGTACATTTACATGCGATGTACCCTCGTTCAAAGGCTTCTCGCTGTCTGACGCACCCATCCCTCTCCGAGACCGATTTGGATTCGCTGTCGAAATAGCGTCATAATGGAATGTATCGGCCTTAGCCCTTTCGTAAAACCTTAAAATACCCCTCGCTTGCTGGTCCAGCATGAAACAGACTAGTAGTTTACTTTCGTGTCTAAAAAATGGCCACTAAAGTTCGTAGCCTACCGTGATCGGCCGCCTTTCACTCAAAACATTCTTCTTTCAAAGATCCTACCCTGACACCCCTTCTTCCTCTTATCTTCCTCTCTGCTCCAATCCCAAACATCACCCACCGTAGCTGCCAGCTGTCTCTCTGCCTGATTTTGGATCTTGACCTGGAACCGAACCCTTTTTGCCTATCGATTTTATTTTGACTGAGCGCCTGTGAATAAGCTGGTCCCCGCGGTGCGGCTTTCGTTGGGCTCGGTAGAAATCTTGTAATTACGATTACGATCATCTGCAGTAATGCGTCATTTGCTGCTGCATGGCAAGTCATGCACCCATTACGTGTTTCTGGTTGGCATGCTGCGCTTATGTTTGCCTAACGGTTAATACAAAATTCGGTTAAGACAAAATATTTACGCTGGTACCCTGTCTTTCGTCTTAAACGAACTGCACTGTATATGGTTTGCAGCTGCTAGCAGCTACTAAGCCAGATCAGCTGGGTTTTAGAGCGTTAAGTCAGAAGCAGTAAGATGACATCCAAGCTGAAAGTGCCTCAGATGTCTTGACCATTTACTCAATCAAGGAGAATGCATTCACTGCTCAGCCATGAACGTAGTACATATCTCTGACAAGTGATTCACATTACCAAGATTTCAAGATCTAATCAAATCTCTAATGACTTCTACAGTGCCATTATCATAATGCTAAAGGTGTCAGTCGACTGAGATGTCAAGTTTAATTGTAATCAAAATCACAATCCACTGGAGAAGGCGGGTTGAAATTCAGATAAATCTGAGAAACCTGAAGGGCTAAAGGTTACAGTGGGTAAGCAACTTTAAGAGAAAAGTCCTAAGTTAAGACTTGAATGACAGCAAAGAACTGACAATGAATTGAACTTGGCAGCAAATTCCAAGCTATGGACCAGCAACCAATCATGGTTGGTATGATGGTTGAGCATGTCACAGATATACAGTAGGTCGGCTGATTTAAATGTAGTACTTTGCGGCCTATAAGACAGATTTTAGACTGGATTCTTTGCTCGATTGGCAATCATTGTAATGAATGCAGTATTGGTGTAATATGCTGATACTTTGGCATATTTTTTATGGCTCTGGCTGGAGAGTTTTGAACCATTTCTAGTTTACGCAGTGCTGCAGTTAAGGACATCATTTATAACTTCACTAGCTCTCAACATCAATGATGACCTTTGTATTCGTGAGAAAACCGTTTTAATGTAGAACTGAGTATACGTAGCGTTGTATGTACTAACCTACGGAGACTGCAGCAGATATCTGCTACCTGTTTTGGCAGATGTCAGCAAAATCTTGACTATTGTAGTGGCAGAGCAGAGCAACACATATTAATAATAAAGGATTAAGATGTCTTTCAGATATGCGAAATATAGCCAAGCAGCCAACACCTTGGTTTTCACCTATGTGACCTGGGGTTAGACATAAATTGTATCGCCAAACTATGTGCAACTATGTACCCATTGGACTGGTTAGCTACACTGGTTAAAGCATACAAGTTAAGACACCTCTGGGCATGAGCAGGACAGTTCACTTGCCAATCATGGAGCTGTAATTCAGAGATTTGAATCTTGGGCTAGCACAGTCCTTCAGTGGGAACCTTAAATGGCTTGGCACCCATTCAAATGGGCAATGGTGATGATGGATCTCAGCCAACAAAATTCTTTGAAAAATGAGCATGGTTGAGGCCATATGGTCACTACAGACCAATATGCATATTTACATTTAAATCCTTGTTAAATACTGTGAAGAATATACAACTTCCAGTAAGTTTTGCTTGGTTTAGATGACTGAACATTTAATGCGAAATTTAGTTAACACAAATTGTTCACATTAGTCCCCTTTCATGTTAAATGATTTGCAATGCACACAGTCAGAGATGTGGCTAACTTTTGAAATACTGCCAATAAGCCATGTAGCTGTATGTGGCACACATTCCAGCTGCCTAATATGCCACAGTTGATTCAAACAAGAGCAATGGAAGTTTTTTGTCTTAGAATGGAAGTGTTAGTTAATTCCTGAGCATCGGCTGAAGGAAGGGGCACATAAGAATTCCACATATATGGAAAGACTGGAATGTAATGCAAATTAATTTGTCATAAAGATGCTAGTACTAAAACACAATTACACAAAAGCAACGAGTTGTGTACCCACCTGGTAACCACAGGTACATGGAAAGAAATTAACATCGTCAAGTTCAAAGACTTCCATGCACAGTGGACACTAAAACAACAAAGCGAAATCAAAAAGCAAGTCACGTACAGTTGTACAGTCATCACCCTTTGAGTTCAACACATGCAGAAAGATCAAACGTACTGCTTCAGAGTCTTCTTTAACCGACACTGCACTTTGTAACTGTCTTCTGATTTATATGGTAGTTCTTAAATGAACATCTCAAAAAGAAAATGAATTGACAAAAAGAAATCCCATCATGGATTATTTAAAATGAAAATCTCCAAGTCCATGTCCTAATCACACCATAAGTCACAAAATTTTATGTTTAATGAAGTAGTTTGATTATCATTCTGATGATAGTTCATTAAAGTGCAATTACAATTAAAACACAACAGAGGTCGTCCATAAAGGACATCTGCAAAAAATGACCTATTTGGTCCATTACTACTGCTCCGTTCCCATTCTCCGAATCTGCCAGCATTAGGCATTCCCTCCTCACTCCCTTTGGGACGTCGGCATTCCAACCAACTACCCAGGTTAAAGATTAGGCTATCATGTTGACCTTGCATGGCTGATGAAGCAAAGGAGTGGGGTATTTTGATACCACCACATTCAGTTAATGGAATCTAATTAGATCCAGTGCAATACAGACTGTCTACTGTCTGAAATAAGTTGGTTTTTATGGCACAGGCTTTACTGAAATAACAGTATGTATCAAATTTATATGCAGACGCCCCCACACTGAGCAAAACCCTCTTCCCTTCCTTATTCACATTTGTCCGATTCTGGGCGACCCCTTTTCCTCCCTCTTTGCAGACATTCTTTACGGAGGAACTCAAACGCATCTAACATAAAATGAGGGATACAGAAAATTAAACCCAAGTACATCTGGTTTGGACAATAAAAATTATATAACAGGTAGCAAATGTTTCTATAATTAACAATTATTAAACATATATAAGAAATTCAATTCTAGCAGAATATGAGCTCCTAGTCTGCATGAGCAGTTGGCTTATAGCTCCTCCTAAGAGCCTCTAGCAACTGCCATGTGGCACTTGGCTATCAGCCGGACAGAAAGTCACATGGTTATCGAGTGCTGATTTTGAAAACCAGTTAAAATCCATCTTTAAAATCCATCTTACTTCAGGCAACTCGTCCGTTGTAGTTGACATTCTTGTGCAGAAACTGCTGATGCCCTAAAAATTCAGTACATACGATTAGTTAAGTATTTCTAAATGCAGCAATGTAAGATAATTTAGTAAATGCTATATTACTTCTGAATTCTTTAGTAGGCCCAAATTACATGGATGCATAGCAGAAAGAATGTGCATAGGTTCAATAGGATGATGAAACACACTGTGCCATAAAAAATTCCTTAATTTACACAGACATTGTCTAGGACTCTGTTTAATTAAACCTATAATATATTATTAAAAATTTATTATGTGTTGATGAATAATTACTATATACTCAGTAATACTAAAGTGATGCAAATGACTTTACACTAGTCTGAGTTGTCCTTGTTACAGTTCTATGGAAAAGAATACGGTAAAGCTATGGTTTTGTCCACCAGCAGCTACTAACTTTTAAGCAATATGGCTGCCCCAGATTGCAACAGAAATAGAATGCTGCAAGCCCCATACAATGATTGTCCAATAAATAAGTAAGCAGTAAGAAGAAAGAAGCTGACAAGCAGAGATTCGTGTAATGTCCAACAAATGGCAAGCTTAATTCCACTTGGAAAATGGAATTTAGTCCACGAATGAAACTTCATATATCCGGACTATAATGAGGTACACACAAAATGTGTAAAACATACAAATGCATGCCAAACACAAATTGAACAGACAATTTAGCAAAAGTTGCGATTTGTTTCCAATGTGTCCGCTGTAGTACATCTGACAAAGCGCAATTCGTTGTGAGAACATTTCCTTCAACATTCTTGTAAATATCACAGAAACCAGATTTTATAAATAACATTTTAAAAGTAAAGAAAAGTTCTTTAAAATCAGTTGTATAACACTGATACTTACTCGCTTACTTACTGGATAACTGCATGCAGCTGGCAGTGCTTTATTCATATCACAATTGGAGGACCATATTGCTTGTACAGTTTAGGCCGCAATTTTACCAATAATTTAATCAGGCAAACCACATCATTACTGCTTATTTGTGAAAACAGTCCCTGTTAAATTTCTGTCAGTACAGACAATTTGGGTGCACATCAAATTAATTAGACTTCTATCTGTGCAGACGATTTGGATGCATACCTGGAAACGGACCCTTTATCCTATCGATTTTGTTTTGACTGAGCGCCATGGGAATAAGCAGGTTTCCGCGACCTGGTTTTCGTTTGGGTGCTGTAGAAATCTCGAGATTACGGTTATCAATTATAACTGTTACTATCGACGGCTAAGTGTGGTTAAACAAATCTCCTCTTGGATGACATCTAATCTCTTATGCCTGAACCCATCTAAAACTGAATTCATACTTATCGGCCTACGTGACCAGCTCAAGAAAATTCCTTACCCCTCTATCTCCCTCAGCCTGGACTCTGCCTCCACCCACACCTTTAATACTAACTCTTCTGTCCGTAATTTAGGTGTTATTTTCGACCAGAACCTTACTTTTTCTGATCATATCACCCATCTTTCCCGTTCTTGCTTTATGCATATCCGCGACCTTCGCAGAATCCGTCCTATGCTTGACTTCAAAACCGCATCTATCATTGCCACATCCATAGTCCATGCAAAACTTGACTACTGCAATTCACTTTTCCTCAATATTGACACAACCCAGATACATCGCCTACAAGCTATCCAGAATGCTCTCGCACGTGCTGTCACCAAAACCCCCAAACACCATCACATCACCCCTGTTCTCAAATCACTGCACTGGCTTAAAATACCAGAACGAATAGAGTACAAGGTCTTATCCCTCACCTACAACACACTTCAATCCTCCCAACCCTCCTATCTTCGTCAATTATTTACTATCCAACCACTCCGTTCAACCCGCTCCTCATCTGTCCTAACACTTCTTCGCCCTCCCGTCACCTCATCCTTAAAATTTGGAAATCGCTCGATAGCCATAGCTGCCCCACCCCTTTGGAATAAACTCCCGCCAGAATTGCGACAGTTGTCTGGTCCATCATACGAACTCACCAACACTTCACCTCTTTCAGTTTCTGCGCAGGTCTTTCACTCAAGACTGAAAACACTTCTTTTCCAAAAATCTTATCCTGATTCTTCCTCTTCCTCTTATCTCTCTTCTCGCTTCAATTTCAAACAGCATCCACCGTAGCCGTCCGACTGTCTGAGTGCCTGACTCCTGGATCTTGACCCTTTTGCCTATCGATTTTGTTTTGACTGAGCGCCTGTGAATAAGCTGGTTCCCGCGACTTAGCTTTCGTTGAGCGCTGTAGAAATCTCGAGATTACGATTACGATAAGCTGTGGAGATAAATTGTTATTCTCGACGATCTGTCGATTACTGAATAATAAACACTACCCGATTCCCATTTCTCTTCGTTGCCTTTTAGCAAACAATAAACTAACTGTTTCAACTTACAAAAAAATTAAATTCCAAGGTTCTTTTTCTCTCTATCTATCTGACTTTCTGTCTGACTTACTTATTTACTCATAATCACAGATTAAACCAAATGGAGGCCGAGACAAAATCAACCAACTGGATTATTGAACACTTTGTACACTTGTCCATAAGTATGTCTACGGAATTTTTAGAACCGCAATATGTTCCTTTCTTTAAAGCATAAATATTTAACTTTCATCTGTTTCAACTTACAAAAACAATTAAATCCCAAGGTTCTTTTTCTCTCTATCTATCTCGCGATTCACCGATGGCAAATGGCTGACCGGAAGTGCCAACAGTATCGCACCAGATGTCGCAACAAATGCTTACCAAAGAGCTCAAAAATCGCATTGTTGACGCCTACCTTCTAATCGTAATCTCAAACTTTCTGCAGCACCCAAATCGTAATCGTAATCTCGAGATTTCTACAGCGCTCAACGAAAGCTAAGTCGCGGGAACCAGCTTATTCACAGGCGCTCAGTCAAAACAAAATCGATAGGCAAAAGGGTCAAGATCCAGGAGTCAGGCACTCAGACAGTCAGACGGCTACGGTGGATGCTGTTTAAAATTGAAGCGAGAAGAAAGATGGGGGGAAGAGGAAGAATCAGGATAAGATTTCTGGTAAAGAAGTGTTTTCATTCTTGAGTGAAAGACCTGCGCAGAAACTGAAAGGTGAAGTGTTGGTGATTTCGTATGATTGACCAGACAACTGTCGCAATTCTGGCGGGAGTTTATTCCAAAGCGGTGGGGCAGCTATGGCTATGGAGCGATTTCCAAACTTTAAGGATGAGGTGACGGGAGGGCGCAGAAGTGTTAGGACAGATGAGGAGCGGGTTGAACGGAGTGGTTGCATAGTAAATAATTGACGAAGATAGGAGGGTTGGGAGGATTGAAGTGTGTTGTAGGTGAGGGATAAGACTTTGTACTCTATTCGTTCTGGTATTTTAACCCAGTGCAGTGATTTGAGAACAGGGGTGATATGATGGTGTTTGGGGGTTTTGGTGACAGCACTTGCGAGAGCATTCTGGATAGCTTGTAGGCGATTTATCTGGGTTGTGTCAATATTGAGGAAAAGTGAATTGCAGTAGTCAAGTTTTGCATGGACTATGGATGTGGCAATGATAGATGCGGTTTTGAAGTCAAGCATAGGACGGATTCTGCGAAGGTTGCGGATATGCATAAAGCAAGAGCGGGAAAGATGGGTGATATGATCAGAAAAAGTAAGGTTCTGGTCGAAAATAACACCTAAATTACGGACAGAGGAGTTAGGATTAAAGGTGTGGGTGGAGGCAGAGTCCAAGCTGAGGAAGATAGAGGGGTAAGGAATTTTCTTGAGCTGGTCACGTAGGCCTATAAGTATGAATTCAGTTTTAGATGGGTTCAGGCATAAGAGATTAGATGTCACCCAAGAGGAGATTTGTTTAACCACAAAGAGGCAAAGTCGCAGGAACAAGCTTATTCGCGGGCGCTCAGTCAGCACAAAATCGATAAAGAAGTTCGGTTCCTGGTCGATCCAAGCAGTAATTGTAAATTGTAGGCCTACATGTGTGATGACTTCCAAATGCCATTCAATTAGAAACGTCTAACGCGCCGGTATCTAATGCACAAAGCATCAACCGATGGTGCAGCAAAGCCAAGCCCGCCATCTGCTGGTCAATATCCAAGAGGTCGGTCCATAAGGTCCTACGGCGAATAAGCAATTCGAAAAAGGTAAGTTTTAAGTTGAGAACGAAATGACAGAAAATGTAAATGTAGGTATACTTATAAGTATGCCGTAAATGTATAGGTTTTATATAGCAACCGTATGGCCTCGACCCTGCTCATTTTGCAACGAATTTATGGGGTGAGATCCTTGACCACCGCTGCCCGTTTGAATGGGCGCCACGCCATTTAAGGTCCCCGTGCACGGACCGTACTAGCCCGAGATTTAAATCTCTGAAATAAGCCACGACCGGGACGCGAACCTGGGATCCTCACGCACAGAGGGTCCTTGGCGTACGCACTTACCGATGTAGCCAACTAGGCTAAGGGAATGAGTAGAATGAACCGACACTGGGAGGGAATTCCAAAATTTAGGTCCAGCAATTGAAAAATCCCGTTTATCCAGAACAGCTCTAGTCCAAGGTATGACCAGAGAAGATAACCAGATGACCTTGCAGAATAATGGTAAGTCTTGGGAATAAGGACTGATTGTAAGTATTGTGTTTGGCCACAGTGCAATGTTTTATAAACTGTAAGTCCCACTTTGAAATAAATCTTTTGCTGAACAGGAAGCCAGTACAAAGATTTAAGTACAGGGATAATATACTCATATTTTGAAGTATTTGTTATGGCTCTATCCAAGGAGTTCTGAACTCTTTGGAGTTTCTGCATATTTGGCTTTATGATACCAACAAGGATTGAGTTACAGCAGTCAAGGCAACTAGAGAACAAAGCATTAGCCAATGATATTCTAGAAGACATGGGAACATAATGCCTAATTCTGCGTATGTCACGAATACACATGTATGATAATTTACAAATGCCATTTACATAGTTTGTGAGAGACATAGTAGAATCAAAAATAACACCCAAGTCACGAGCAGTATCAGACAGCTCAACAAATGAGTCACCCCGCTTTAAGGATTTAAGCTAGTCAAACTTCTTAAGTTGCTGTGGAGTGCCCAGTAGTAGAAATTCAGTCTTCGATGGGTTAAGGAGGAGTTTATTTGCTGCCATCCAAGACTGTAGCTCCTCAAAGGCATCAGACAACAGCTGTGCAGATGAGTGACAAGACGAACTGTCAAATGAAATCTAGACTTGGGTATCATCTGCATAGAAATGATATCCTAATGAATGATTGTCCAGCAGTGTACCTAAAGGTGTGGTGTATACTGTAAACAAGAGAGGACCAAGTACAGAACCCTGCAGAAAACCAAATGTCAACAAAGCACTAGATGAATAATATCCATTTAAATATATTGATTGAGTGCGTGGGTTGAGATAAGTTGCAAACCAATGTAGGGCAGGACCAGAAACCCCAAACCAATGTTGGAGACGATGCAAAAGGAGAGAATGGTCCACAGTGTCAAAGGCAGCAGACAAATCAAGAACAAGAGCTGTCACCTTACCCTTATCCATGGAGCACATAATGTCATTATGAACAGCAAGCTGGGCAGATTCAGTTGAATGAAACTTGTGGTAAGCGGACTAAAATGGAGAGATTAGTGGATTGGAAGAAAGGTGAGCTTGCATACGATTCAAAAATACCCGTTCAAGAATTTTAGAAACAAAGTTTAAAGTTGAGATGGGTCTGAAATTAGACGGGTCACCAGGTTGAGAGAAGGTTTCTTTAACTATGCCATGAGCAAAAGCAGATGGGAAGGATCCTTCAAGCAATGATGTAACAGCTGGACCAAAACATTCTTTCAGAAAAGTTATGGGAATGGTGTCAAGGAGAGAGCTTTTGTTAGGTTAAGAAAATATGAGTCTGTGAACCTCTGCAAGAGTTGTTGGCTGAAAGTAGTCTAAGACTGGAGGTGAAGAGCTAGGATGAAGAAATTTATCAGATAGCAAATAATCAAAAAATTTCAGCCCAATATCTGAAATCTTATTAGCAAAAAAGGTAAAAAAATTACTGGCTAGATCTTGGGTAGCAGAGAACACAACAGAAGATAAATTTAACTTCTCTCTATGTAATAACTTATTCAAAGCCATCCACAATGTTTCTGGTGATGTAGAACTTTTAGCAATTAAATTTGTTAAATATTCAGATTTTGCAGATGACACAAGTTTGCGCACAAGTTTGCTCTGTTGCTTAAACTTACTGTAGTCAGAGGGAAGGTGACAGTGGCGCCATCAATGCTTTAACTGACTTCTGCGACGCCTAGCTTCGGAAATGGCAGAGTTGAACCAAGGCTGTGGTGTGCATTCTACTACTCTCTTGGTCCTAAAGAAAATTTGCCTGTCAGTTAAGCTCAGTTAAAGTGGTCTGGAACTGCATAGCTATGTAGCTTATTCGCTGTTTGTGCAGGAGCTAACCACAACGGAGACGTTAAGATATTATGGTTCAGCTTAATTAAATGAATTTTATGCCAAGGGGAAAATTTAACAGTTTTATAATTTGGGGTAGTTTAAATGGGAAGTCAAATTTAAAGAAAATTGCAACATGATCTGACAGACTGACTCAACAGGAGTGACAGAATGAAGCAATTTAGAATCAAAACGAGTTATCAAGACATCAAGGTGTGACTGGAATTCATTAAGAAAATCAGTCAGAGAGGGGTGGTGGACGATAAATATTTACAAGCAATACCTGTTTATTGCCTGAAATGAGTGTAGCAGCCAGGACTTCAAAAGACTTGGATGAAGGAATAGGTAAAGTGCATTTTTGCAGTGGGAGATATGACTTTAAAAAAGGCAAGCCACCACCATTACCACTGCACTGAGGTTCTTTCAGTGCAGAGAAAGTAGAGGGAGTAAGGTCAGAAATGAATCCAGCTGTGTCACTAGGATGAAGCCAGGTCTCAGTAAAGGCAAGTATGTGCAAGGAACGCTGATAAAGAAAAATATGTAGGTCAGCAGCATAGTCGCTGAGTGACATAGTAGAATCTAAAACAACGCCCAGGTGACAAACAACATCACTCAACTTTAATGGTTTCAGCCGTTCAGACTTCTTAAGATACTGTGAAGTGCCCTGTAGTAGAGTCAGTT
The DNA here is from genome assembly GCA_964023275.1 of Norana najaformis. Lineage (NCBI taxonomy): Eukaryota > Metazoa > Annelida > Clitellata > Crassiclitellata > Hormogastridae > Norana > Norana najaformis. Next base: position 22,517,912 of record OZ029923.1, read on the forward strand.
TTTGATGGGTTAAGGAGGAGTTTATTAGCCGCCATCTCGGACTGCAGTTCCTCAAAGGCAGCTGCACAGATGAGTGACAAGACAGTCAAACGAAACATAGATTTGGGTGCATCTGTGCATGAGGATGTCGGTTCGCATACTGAGAGTGGCTGTATTTCAGAGATTTAACTATCAGGCTAGCACGGTCAGTAGGCCTACATGGGGACCTTGAATGGCATGGTGCTCATTCAAATGGGCAGCCGTGGTGAATGATCTCACCCGATCAATTTACTGCAAAATTAGCAGGGTCAAGGCCATGTGGCCACTACATTTGTTGTCATTTCGTTCTCAATTTAAAACTTATCGGTTTCAAATAGCTTTCAAATTCAAGGTCAGTCCACAAGACAGAGAGGCAGCCTGTCCTGTGGACTGACCTTCTGGCTATTGACATGATTGCGGCTTGGCTTTAGTGCATCATCAGTTGGTGCATTGTGCATTACACACTGATGCATCAGAAGTTACTAATTATTATTATTAATAATAATATTATTATATAAAATTATTATATTATTATTATAAAAAATTATTTTTTTGGCCTCAAGGTATTTATGATCCCTCAGGAAGTTAAAAAAATATCCGGAAATTATTATTATTATTATCATTATTTTATTACCCGAGGTAAAAATGATCCATCAGGAACTAAAAAAATTAAGTTAGAAGTATAAAATAATCTCTGAGAAATCAGGCCTCGTCCCAGTAGTTTTCACAGCTGTCAGAAAATGTGCCTCTGAATGCAATGGCATTGTGGCGTTCAACCACAGATAGAGAGGCACTGGAAAAGGAAACGAGTCTCATGTCATCTCCAGCGACTTTGAAAGGAATTCTGTACCCTCAGATATAATAATAATATTATTATATAAAAACTGTTTACATTTACATTTTTACATTTACCATCTGCATAGAAATGATATCCTAATGAATGACTCAAGCACCGTACCTAGTGGTGTGGTGTAAAAAGTAAACAAAAGTGGACCAAGCTTAGAACTATGTGGAACACCACATGTCAACAAAGCACTAAACAAATAACGTCCATTTATATCATCAATGATATGTCTAACTACCGACCTATCTCTAACCTTTCCTTCCTCTCTAAGCTTCTTGAAAGATGTGTGTCCGTCCAACTGGTCGACTACCTTGACTCTAACTCCCTCATGCCTCCTCTTCAATCTGGATTTAGGAAGTTCCACTCTACTGAATCACTTATTACACGTCTCCTGGCTGACGTCTTTGGAGCTTTTGACCGTGGACAGGTTACTCTTCTTGCCCTCTATGATGTTAGTGCTGCTTTTGACACTGTGGATCACTCTATCCTTTTGGAGCGTCTAGAAAAATCTTTTGGCATTTCTGATACGGCCCTTCTTTGGTTTCAGTCATTCCTCTCAGACCGCTCTCATTCTGTTATCTTTGGGCCTACACGTTCCGCCTGGTCCCTTATACCTTTTGGCCTTCCTCAGGGTTCTGTTCTGGCCCCTCTCCTCTACATTCTGTACACTGCCGACCTGGCACGGGTTCTCCTTCCCATGGGTGTTGCTGTCCATCAGTATGCAGACGACACTCAGGCTTTCGTTCATGGCCCAGCGGAAGCGGCTTCCTCTCTGGTTGAGAGTATTCTTGACGCAACATCTGCCCTTGGTCTCTGGATGTCCTCCAATCGCCTCCGACTGAACTCTGCTAAGACCCAGTTCATCTGGCTTGGTGGTCGTGCTCAGCTGGCAAAGATAGATTCATCATCCTTACGCCAGAGGTTTCCGGACATTCAATTCTGTTCCAAAGTCCGTGATCTTGGGGTTGTTCTGGACCGGGAACTCTCCTTGACCGATCATGTTAACAGTGTCTCCCGCTCATGCTTCTACCACCTTCGTCAGCTTCGTACCATCCGCCGCTCCCTCTCCTTTCATGCCGTTACTACTCTAATTCATGCCCTTATCTGCACCAGGGTGGACTTTGGTAACGCTATCTTTGCTGGACTCTCACTTGCCAATATTTCCAAGCTTCAATCTGTTCTCAATGCTTCTGCCCGTCTTATTGGAGGCGTCCCCAGGTATGGCCATATAACTTCCTTTATACGGGACACTCTACACTGGCTTCCCATTCAGCAGCGTATCCAGTTCAAGATCCTAACGCTTATGCGTAATTGTCTCGTTGGCTCTGCTCCATCATATCTTAAGGACTTCTGCATTTCGGTCTCCTTGGTTCCAGGCCGTAGCACTCTCCGGTCGGCCTCCCTTGGACTTCTGACTGTCCCTCGTATGCGCACTGCTACAGCGCAGTCTAGAAGCTTTGCCTATGTTGGACCCAATAGCTGGAATCGCCTTTCCCGAGAGCTCCGGCTAGTATTCCTCAGTTTGTCTCTTCCGCAGTTTCGCAAGCGCCTGAAGTCTGTATTATTTGCCAGTGGTCTCACTGGTTCGGGTCGGGAGCGCTTCTGATGAGTCTATTCTTGAAGTGGCGCTTTATAAATGTCAGATTACAATTACAATTACAATTTACATATATATATGCTGATTGAGTGCATGGGCTGAGATAAGTAGCAAACCACTGCAGGACAGGACCACAAACTCAAAACCCGTGATGGAGATGATGCTAAAGGAGAGAATGGTCCACAGCATCAAAAGCAGCAGACAAATCAAGAATAAGTGCTGTCACCCTACCCATATCCATGGAGCACATGATGTCATTATGAACAGCAAGAAGAATAGATTCAGCAGAACGAAACTTGCAGTACATACAGACGAAATAGAGAGATTAGTTAGTTGGAAGATAGGTGAGTTGCATACGATTCATAATTACCCATTCAAGAATTTTAGATGAAAAATTCAAGGTTGAGACGGGTCTATGTGATATGTGGGGCATATGAGACCCACATGACAACTCTCATATGGGCTTCATATGTCCTATATGGTTGGGCATATAAAACCCATATGGGAATATTGTCATTTGACTCCACACATCCTAAATATGATGTTACTGTCAGGGAGATGGCTAAAATGGCTGCTATTTAGAGTTGGAGTGGCGAGAGAGCCCAGTCAGCTGGGACTCTTAAGGCCTTATATGACCGGAAAAAGTTACAACTAAACCAATCATCGATCGTCCTCTGATGAAAAACAACCAACGCCTCTGCTTGCCTACTACCGCCTCGGCTCATCACCTCCTACACAAGCATATTTATCAGAGTTCATTTCCACCTTAGAGGTCTTCGCAACCTATAACTGTTAACTGAAAATTACTGGTTCCTTATAACATTTATCCTGAGTATGCCTTCTCTTTGGATACAACCTGACTTCAAGATCTGCTTCACCAAAACGGTATGACACAGCGCATCTCAGAGTCATTGAAAAGATTAATTGAGAGGCATTATAAGACATGGAAAAAGGAATAAAGGTCGAAGGCAGACTGGTGAAGGCTTTAAGATTCGCAGATGATCAAGTGATGTTGTTGGGTAGGCAGGAGGGTCTGCAAAGAATGATGGACCGTCTGCACACCACATCAATCGCGTATCGCATGAAAGTAAACATCAAAAAGACAAAGGTCATGAGGATAAGCAAAGGAGCAGAAACAGTAGTAATAATAAACATCAGTGGAGAGGAAACAGAACAGGTAAAAGAATTCTGCTACCTGGGAAGCATAGTCACACAAGATGCAAAATGCCACACGGAAATTAAAAGAAGAATAGCATTCGGCAACATTCTCAAAACAAAAAGAGTTACTGAGAGGAAAAATGAACAAGAACTTAAAGAAATGAATGAATAAAGCTCTGCTATGGAGCATGGTGCTGTATAGATCTGAAACATGGACCGTGAGAAAGGAGGACATCAAGAGACTGGAGGCCTTCGAAATGTGGATTTGGCACGGGATGGAAAAAGTTAGTTGGATGGAGCACATAACAAATGAGGGGGTGCTGAAAAGAGTTGGGGAAGAAAGATCTATGATAGCTACAATAAAGAGTTGACAGTGAAAATGGAAGGTCACATATTGAGAGGGGACTCACACGTGAGAACCGTCGAGGGCAGAAAAAGAGTCGACAGTGAAAATGGAAGGTCACATATTGAGAGGGGACTCATTTATGAGAACCGTCGAGGGCAGAATGGAAGGGAGGAAGACAAGAGGAAGACCCAGACAGATGTTGCTGGATTGGATGATGACGGACGAAGACAGCAGGCTGAACGAAGTTCAGCGCCGAGAGGAGTGGCATCATCGGACATTTGAACCTGCCTGACAACAGAGAACCAGAAGAAGATCTCAGAGTCAACACAAGACCTAGGAGCATGGCTTGATGTGGTCACCACCAGACACACTTGTATCTTTCATAACATCAAGGTCGAGCCACCAACTCTTTCCCCATACAACCTTGCTCATTTGTCTGTGCCACTAGTGGCAACTGGTGGCTAAGTAAGGGCCCATTGTGGACCAAATAAAAGTAGCTGTCGGGATTACTGGCTCCTGCTTTCACTGTCCCATATCTACACGTGCAGCCTGTCAATGTGACGAGGTGTAGAGGGGATGAAAAAACTTAGACAGAGAGGCTTTTCGGTATGGTCTGTTGAAAAGTCCGCTTTGAATGAACAGCTGAACTTGGTAAGCCGGTCTTCTGGTGACCTCTTCAACATCTTTGAAACGTCAGTGTACGCCCTGTTTGACAGTCTAAGATGGTGTATGAATCCACAACTGTTTTTCATGAGACTAACCAGAGAACCTCCTGCAGCCCCATAACATTCACACTGGCGTGTTGGAGCTCATCTATCAAGAGCCGGACAGTCCCAGACCTGCTAGAGATCAGACATTCTCAGTCTTATGCTCAAGAAGATATGACAAAGGCATGCAAACCATCATTGCCAGACTTGGTCTGGTCGTTGTTGACAAACTATGACTGATATCAACCCCACTGGATGTGCTGTCAACATTATTTTCAAGCATCTTGAAAGTTATTTTCTGATGCATATTCCGGTCTTTAATGTCTTCAGGTCTTTGATGTTTTCATGTCTGACAGTGCTCCAAATCACAGTGTGTCACCTTGACATAAAAATTTATTGCTAACTGAAAAAATATATCTTGCAATTTACAAATTAAAATGGAAACATAAAATCAAGGTTTCCTTTTCTGATCAGACATATATATCAGATGCTTATTTAACATTCATCCCCACTGACTCCAGATGACATCATGCTAAAATAATGATTTCTTTATTAAGACTATAAAATCAAGCTATTTAAATATATAAAGTATAAATATATATGAGTAAGCACCTAACAGTAATTTTAATACCTTGCACAGTTTCCATTATTCTTTCAAAAATAAGTTTAAATTTAAAGTGTCTACCAAAGATTAAGGTTTTTAAACCTCTGACTTCATGAAATTCAAGCAATTAAATGTAACAAATCAACTGTCAAAAAATTAAATTATATCTAAATCACTCAAAAACACTCATTATAATAAAAAATTTACTTCAGCAATATTTTTAAAATATCAAAGTTTTTGATGACTCCATCTGAAGTCATTGGGAGTGAAAGCATTAAGCCACTATAATTCAATAGTTTTTACATAAATGCAACACATTTCAAATTTATGGTCAAATTTAATCCGATCCCATGCCCTTTTTGTAATTTGTCTCTGACTTAATTTCAGAAGACTTTGAACCCTCTTTTGAAAGTGGAAGATTCCAATAAAACAGTCAGAATACTTGACCGATTTCAGAAGCATCCTCCTCTGAAAACGGCATATCCCAAAAATATTTAGCATTAGACTATGAGTCTGTGATGCTATTGACTGTCTCTAGAATCTGTCAGTTGTTGACCAGCATTTCATCAACACAAATGACCCCTGTCCTGCATTTACGATAGTGAATCATGAGGTCCCTCCTCCAAACGTACTGCTTGTTACATGTACAGCACGTGTAAGGCTTCGCTCCTGCATGACTCCTCACATGCTGCCTCAGGTACTGCCTCAGTAGAAACTTCTTTCCGCACAGTTCACACTCGTGCCGTTTCTCTCCCCCATGTCTGTTCAAGTGTCTCTTCAGATTGACCTTCACTCGGAACTTTTCGTCACAGATTGGACATTCAAACGGTTTCTCCCCAGTATGGATTCTCTTGTGACATTCCAGCTCTGCGGCACTTGAATACATACGTCCACAGAACTGGCAGGAATAGCGTTTCTCTTCATCGTGAAGACAGAGATGGCGCTTCAGGGTTTTCTTGGCATTAAATGACCGACTGCACAGATGACAGTCAAACGGCTTTTTCCCCAGATGAAGTGCTTCATGAATTTTCTTATCCATTTCAGTAAAGAATTTTTTTTGACAAGTTTCGCACGAGTACTTTTTCTCGCCATGCAGAGCCATGTGGCGCCCTAAGTTCTTTTTAGTGTGAAACTGCTTTCCACACAGGTAGCAGTTGAACGGCTTCTCTCCGGTATGAGTCAACTCATGTCTTTTCAGGTGTAATTCAGTAAAGAACTGCTTTCCACATGTCTCACAGGAAAACTTTCGTTCTCCATGTGATATCATGTGGCGCTTGAGGCTCATCTGTGTCTTCAGATGAGCATCACAGATATTGCAGACAAACAGTTTTTCATCCGTGTGAAATGCTTTGTGGGTTTTCAGTTCAGTTGCGGTGAAGAACTGCTTACCACACACCTCGCACGAGTACTGCTTCTCTCCGAAATGAAATCTGATGGCATGCTTTGACAAGACACCTTTAGACTTGAAGCGTTTGGAGCAAATGGTGCACGTGAATGGCCGGACATCTGTGTGGGTTATGCTGTGACGTCTCAACACTTCACGACTGAAGAACTTCTTATTACAGATCTTGCATTCAAACTGTCTTTCTGCGCTGTGCTTCAGCATATGTTCCCTTAGGCCTCCTCTCCACACGTACGCCTTGCCGCAAACATTACACTTGTACTGGTGTACAGGCATTTGGGTGTCATCTACGTCTACTTCATGCACGTCTATGCTGTGCTGTTTGACCTCTTTGAGCTCCATGAAAGTCAGGTCACAGAAGCTGCACTTGTAATGACATTCACCATTAGAAGAGATCTCTTCATAACCAAGGGCTTTCTTTTTGTGCTTAAGCTGTTCATGTCGTCTTGCCTGCTTACGGTCGGTGAACATTAGATCACAGACGCTGCACTTCACCTGTTTCTTGTTGCTGTGACGTCGCGCGATGTGAAGCCGCAAATTGTCTTTGAACTTGAACGTTTTAGCACAATACTCACAAACATATGGTCTGAGTGTTGAATGGAATGACTGCTGATGCCTTCTTAGTGGATTACTTGAAGAAAATGATTTGTCACAGTCTTTGCATTTATATGGCTTTTCACCAGTGTGAACTCTTCTGTGAGTCACCAGATGGCTGCTTGTGTAAAATCTCTGATTACAAACATCACAGGAATACGGCTTCTCTCCAGTATGTATGCGGCTGTGAATCAGAAGCGAATATTTAGTTGTGAAGACCTTTCCACAAACCTCACATTCAATTTGGTTCTTGGTCATGACAACCGGAACGTGCTTTCGTTCAGTGTGTCTGCTGTCCATTGCTTCAGCACCACTGTCCGTTCTTTCAGCCGATGCATCATATTTTCTGTCAACTGTTGTTTCATCATCAGCTGAATTAATTGGACTCAGAGGTTCAGCATCAGACGGCAAGTTGGCGTTTGGAATCGTAAGGCTGAGCGTATCACTGGCATCTATGACACATTCAGCAAGAGCCAGGCCAGATAACGATATCACAGACATATGGTCGTCAGTCCAAACCACAGACTGGATGTTGCTACTTGAGACGGCCTCAGCAGCATCACTTGTTGAAGACTTGTCTCTCCTGTCGGCATGAGTTCTCTGATGCTTTGTCAGATGTCCTCTTGTTATGAACTTCTGATCACAAACTCTGCAGTTGAATAGTTTCTGTCCAGAGTGCATTCGGCTGTGGACCAACAAAGAATAGCTAGTCTTAAATACCTTTTGACAAGTTTGACACTGTCTCTGGTTCTTAGGAGACTGAGTCTCTGATTCGTACAGTAGTGTCTTGTCAGAATTCCCTGGGTTTTCCCAATCCGATAACAACTTTCTATCAGAGGTTAGGGCTGTGCCCGTAAGTGCAGCAACTGCATGGGCAACCGTGTTACACTGGCTCTGGAAAAACCAGAGAGAAGGCTGAGAAAGCGGTCGATTAGCCCCATGCATCCACTTGGCATGCTGAATCAAATTATTCTGTGTCATAAAATATTTCAAGCAGTGAGTGCATTGAAAGGTTTTTGGTTTGGATGGATTAGTTGGCTTTGAGCCAATTTTCAACTTTTCTGAGCCAACTTTGACTTGGCTGACTTCTTGTTCAGATTCTGAAACAACAGAACAGATGAACTGGTGTGGATTGAGTTATGAGTTGTTCTACCTACATGAGCTTGAAAAGCTTTCAGAGCTTGAAACTGTGCAACGAAGTTCGGCAACACGAACATTTATTAAACTATATAACTGAAGAATGCATCAAACCTACAAATATGGATTTCCCCATGTACATGTATAATCTAATTTGAAGACTTCAACAGACTGTATGTATGTAGGTATATATGTACATATATACAAACATTTTGAAGCATTGGGAAACTTGAGCTGTTGAGAGAGGAGATTGGAAGATACAACTTTGACATATTGGGAATAATAATAATAATCATAATCATAATAAATTTTTAACAAATGTCTGTGTTCTACCATAATAATCATATGATCATTTTGTTCCACTTGCTTTTAAAACTCTAGACCCACTTAATAACGCAGGGATTACTTTCATAACTGAGCTTGGATGCTCTATGATGCTGGTTTCTGGTGACAAAAGAGAGACATGCCATCTGTTTCAGCGGCTATCAGTTGCCATCCAACAATTTAATGCTGTCGCCTTCCGAACACCTTTTCTCTGCCGAAACTTGACGAGATTTAGCCTACTCAGACAATTTTATTTCTCTGGAGCATTTTTTATAAGTCCTGAGGGATCCAAAAAATAATAATAATTAGAAACTTCTAAAGTGCCGGTGTCTAATGCACAAAGCATCAACCGATGGCATGCCAGAGCCAAGCTCCAACCAGGTCAATATCCAGAAGGGCGGTCCACAAGACAGAGGGGCAGCCTATGGTGGATAAGAAATTTGTAAAAGGTAAGTTTCAAGTTGAGAACGAATGACAGAAGCAACTGAGCAGAACAAACCGAAACAGGGAGGGAATTCCAAAATTTAGGTCCAGCGACTGAAAAAGCCCGTTTACTCAGAACAGTTCTAGTCCAAGGTATGACCAGAGAAAGACAAACAGATGACCTTGCTGAATAATGGTAAGTCTTGGGAATAAGGACTGATTTTCGGTATTGTGGTTGGCCACAGTTCAATGTTTTATAAACTGTAAGTCCCAATCTGAAACAGATCATTTGCCGAACAGGAAGCAGCCAATGCAAAGATTTAGGAAAGGCATATAAGGAAGAGTTGGAAACAAGGATTGAGGCACAATGTATGACAGGAGAAACAGACTTGAGTAGGAGAGTCACCAAACTCAGTGCAGCAGTACAGGGAGCAATGAAGGCAGCCATACTAGTAAGGAGAAAGCAGAACAAACCATGGATCACAGAGGCCACACTGGAGATGGCTAAGAAGAAGAAGCAAGAAATGAAGCAAAGACGGCAGGAATCAGATGAAAAGACTTTGTAGTGTAACAAGGTCAGAAAAGCAGCGAGAAGAGACAAGGAGGCCTGGTTGAAGGAACAGTTGAAATCTATTGAGCAGATGCAGGAAAGAACAAATGCAGAGAATCATATAGACTCACCAAACAGATCAACCGGGTATGTAAACCAAGGCAATCTGCAATAAAAGACAAGACGGGCAACACTATGCAGAGCAAGGAAGAAATAAGAAATCGATGGACAGAATATTGCAAGGCTGGAGGAGATCGATTGGCTAAAGAGATCCACAGAACATATAATCAATCATGGCATGAAGGGAGAATTCTGGAAGAGTGGACACACTCCATCATAATAACTATACCAAAAAAGGTGATCTGACGGAGTGTGGTAATTACAGAACAATAGCACTGATAAACCACATGTGAAAGGTGTTGATGATGGTTCTATTGGAGCACCTCAAACCACAAGTCAAGGCAGACTTGGCTGAGGAATATTCAGCAGAGACTGTAATACGATTCAACAAATATTAATCCTGAGGCTAATAACAGAAAAAGCAAAATTCATCTGCAGCTGCCTTATAGACTTCCAGAAAACTTCTGACTCCATCAAACATGACATCACATAAGCAGTGCTGAAATCATTTGGAGTTGGAAGTGGCTGTCACAAATGATCCACAGCGTACGTGAGAATCCAGTCAGCAGTCTGAGTGGACAAGGAGCATGGAGACTGGTTCAGAACTACAATAGGCATAAGACAAGGAGACCCAATCTCCCCAATGATATTCATCACATACTCAGAGAGAGTAATGGACAGTAAAAGAAAATGCGACAGAAATTGCAGTCTATGGAATCAAAATCAATAACGTAACATTTGAGGATGACATAGACCTGATTGCAGAACAAAGAAAAATCATTCAGAAAAACCTGGAAAGTCTATACAAAGATAGAAAGGATGCAGGATCAAAAATTAACATCAGTAAGATAAAGTTAATGATATTTGGTGATGAGGAGAACAAGTTACCAGGAAGTAGGTGGTGAAAAGATCAAAAGTGTAAGTGTGGGTGAATTTGTTTATTTGCGAAGCCTGCTGACATGAGACAATGACTGTACAAAAGAGATAAAGAGAAGAATAGCAAAAGCAAGCGGAACAATGTCGGGTTTCAAGAACATCTCGAGCAGCAGGGTGATTAGTGTGAACACCAAAGTGAAAATTACTAAAACATGTATATTCAATGTGTTGCTGTTTGCAAGTGAAATTTGGATGCTGCACAGAAAAGACAAAGAAATATTACCGGCACTTGAGATGAGGTGTTACAGATGGACATTATACATCAGATGCAACAGAAGTTCATAAACACCGTGGTGCGAAGACAAGTGGGTTGCACAAGAAACATTGTGCAGCAGGTAATGGAAAGGAAATTAAATCTCTCTGGACACATCTCCAGAATGGATAAGACCGGGATGGTCAAACAAGTTGTGTTTGGACTGATGGATGGCAGAGGGATCAGAGGTAGACCGAACAGAGACTGGTGCAGGATAGATATGCACAAGCTGTCTGTTGGCAAAGGACGGAGTCAATGGAAATCTATAGTAAAGCATGTGATCGACACCAACAGGTGATGAGCCCATGGCCCTAAAGAAGAGAAGAAGGTACATATGTATCTGGCTATTTATGTAGATACTCTTAAAAGCCTCACAAAAGCACCATAGGCTATCTGACAGATCTAAAAAGGTGAGATTTAATGCGGGCTGAAAATGTTTCTTGTGCCATCTCTCTCAGAAAACTACATATTTTCGGAAGAAAACTGTACCAGTGGGATGGTCCAATATGTGGGAAAGCACAATATGCCCCCACTGCTACACAGAAACGCAGGACAAGCAGGTTCCCATGGGCTACAAAACAAAATGATAGCCGACCAGGCTAGCTCAAGACAAGAACACACAGAACTCCCTAAATTGATCTGTGGCCTCACTAACTAGTAAGTCTTGTAGCATGAGAGGTTATCTGGTTGTTCCTCTCGCCAAACTGCCACGAAGCAGCATAGAAGCTTCGCTGAGTAGGCTGCTCAGCACCATATGACATGAGCTCCTTGGTCTTTCTCTGCCGCTATTCTATAAGCGCGTGAAGATAGTTTTGTTCTATCCTGGTTTTCTGTCGTTTGTTCGGAAGTACCTCCGACGAGTCTCTCTTAAAGAGACTTTACATAAGTCTTCAGTTACAAGTACAATTGCAATAACTGGTAAACCATGAGCACATAAATGCATCCACAGTGTACATTCATGGCTCAGTAGCCATCCTTTGGGTGGATGCCTGGGCCCCCAGGTGCCCAGTGACAGGCTTAGTGGTTGCCCTCATGTCTGCTACTCACATGAAAACACAAATGCAAAATGACTGCCAACAACCCAGAACAAATCACAGTTGACAGGCAATAAATAATCTACGTAAAATCTGAGGACCAACTGTTGACAGATACAGTTGGCCTCTTATATGCAATAAAGATAAATGCCGCAACTCTAACTCATAACCACCTAGCATCTACATGTGCAGAAGCCCAACAAGCAACATTCAGAATAACGGCCCTGAGTACAAAACAGGACAACAGCTGTCTGATGGTTCAACACATGTCACCACTCGACTGGAAGCAGATAGGATGCAAATTAGCTGAGAACAGGATCAGCAACTCTGAACAGATAGATGAATCAGAATATCATCATCCATCATATCATAATATGGCACTTAGACCACTGAAAATAATAGTGATAAGTCTTCTTTTGCCAAATGGTAATACATTTCATGAAGATGTATGACCTCAGTGGACTATCAGCAGCGTGTTTTGTCAATGATCATGCAGTTGTGGGTTCGACTCTGTGTAACAGCCCTGGTCGCTACAAGTCACGAGTCGTTTGTGCACACCGTGCCTCTGTCACCAAGCAGTATAATTTGGTACCAGCATAATCTGGGAAGTAAATGGCAAGTCCTGCAATGCACCGGCTCCATGTCCAGGACCTTGGAATTCATTCATTGCCAGTTCAAGGGCAAGAAAAGGAAATGAGCATCTCTCCTACGTCACCTGTGGGATATGGGATACTTTATTATCCATTAAGAACTGTTGTGTTTCGCATTTTTAGTGTCATAAAGTATAAAATTCAGTGTAAAATTCTCAAATTTCCACACTCAGTGCCAAATTATTCTAACATCGTTGCACATGTAGTGCTATGTGGCTCGTCACACTTGCCTGAGAGGGAACAATGCTGATTCATATAACAGACATTCGTTTTAACACTGTTACATAACAATGCCTTAGGGAGCTCATCAAGTCCCATAGTCTGATCAGGTAGCACAAAGTTCCCTCTAACCTGAAAATTCTGTGCATGGGTTTCTGAACTTGCTGTGCAGAAAGATTTCTTGGATGAATTTATATCGTTTTGTCATTTTGCAGTATATGGAGCCACAAACCTACTGCACAGACACACAGCTTAGAGGGAACATTTTGTGGTAATAAAGCAAGATCCAACTCTAAAGCTGAACTAAATTTGGAATCCATGTGATCAATTATAATCAGAATTCAAGTTCTAAGCATTTGTCTCACCTGAATCAATTGGCATTTCTTGTTTGATTGAATCATAAACATTTGACTGGTTCCTAGATCCTGCTGCTGCAGCCTTCTTTGTAACATCTCGTCTGCCTCCATCCTTGCCTTGCCTTCTTCCTCTACCTCGCTTTCCGCCTCTTCCTCTCTCTCCTTTTCCCCTTTCATGTCTCGTTGCTCCTCCAAATCCCTTTCCCTGTCTTCCGCTTCTGCTGCTCTGCCTCGGAGTCCTCTGACTGCCAGTGACACTCGTAGGCAGCGGCCAGTCAGTCGTCTCTTGCAGTTCATGTTTCATTGCAGACTCCAGCCGTTCAACTTCTGGCATAAGAAACCAAAATATGTCAGTGCATAATCAATTGGTGTACATGGAAAAGAAATCTTAACACCTGAAGGGTATTAAAGAGGCACAACAGATTTGGGGAGAGCTGAACTGAGATGGAACCAAAAGACCCTGTGAATGTTGAAGGGGAAACATCTCATTTGGAGAAGAACAGGTTAATCCATCTGAAGCTGGAAGATGCAAAAATAAGCTAAGAATTCCAATCATTAATAATCAGTTACAGGCCACGGCCTACTTCTTCAATAGGATGTGGTGAAGTGACAGCCTGCAGCATTATTAAATGCTGTGCTGCTATGAATGGCAAAGACATGTGGTGGGTGGAGGCTTCCAAGAAATAAGCTTCAGTAGTGGCTAAAACCATAAGAGAGCCTGACAGATAAGTAATTATGGATGTCAGTAATCAGTGCCCTTCTCTCTGTCTTTCTGTATGTCTCTCTCTCCCTCTGTCTATCTGTCTGTCTGTTTGTCAGATCTCTCTCACTCTTTCACTCTCTGTCTGTCTGTCTGTCGAATTGGTGGTCCATTCAGGATAACTCTGCTTGCAATGTCTATATCTCACCTGTATGGAAAGGGACTATGGAAATACTTCTGCCTTCCACCAATGCAGCTGTTCAGACAGTAAATAACATAAATGCAAGATATAACTATTATTGATAGCATTTGATGTTGATTGGTTCTGATCCTCTTGTCTGATGCTTTCCTCTTTATGACATTCAAAAACCTATAACTCGAATAATAGGGGTTTATAAAAAAGGACTGCTCCTCACTCATCCCTTCAGTGGCCAGTTAATGAGTACCACTACAGGTTGAGAGGTTAAAATGGATGTCCCGTTGTTGGATAGTTGTGGTCATCTTTGCACAACAGTTGAACAATCTTCTGACCATGTGGAGGCTTGTCAACAAAGACACAAGTCCTTTAATGTTTTTTACCCTTATTCAGCCTTAGGTGCAGTCTCCAAGAGGTGCCAGTTCATTTCACCATATGCCATGGAGATGAAGCATAATTTTCAAAGACTCATCAAATAAGGGCAAACATCCACCATTAGATTGGTAGCCTAATGGTTAGAACGCTTTTAACAGGGAGGGTATGGGTTTGAGCCTCCTTCCCGAGATGGTCACTGTCGGGACCCAGAGCAAGTCCTTCACTCATAATTGCTCAAAGCCATCGACTGATGCTTAAGTCATTAGATAGCGGCGGTTAATAATTGCAGAAATAATAATAATAATGGATGCAGACCTTCACAGCTGCTGAGCAATGGCATTCATGAAAATCCTCAACAGTAATTAAACCTCCAACTCATGAATGGCAGTTAAGCAAGGTTTCCATGCCATATCAAACAAGTGAAAAAGCCAACATGTCAAATGGAAGTCGCTAACTAAAGAGATCGATAGAAATCTACTGAACTGTTAATTATCAGTTTTGAAACGATCTGATCAACTCACCATCCAACCGACTCTCTTCCTTCAGCTCTTCTTTGACCATTGACTTATCAAAACCATTCAAGTCTTCTGTACTTCTTCCTTTTTCAATCATTCCACTCTCTAACACGGTCTGGGTATGTCCTCGGGAATGAGGCTGTCTTTGAGACAGGCGGAGTCTGCATGACCTTCTAGTCCTCGATGCACATTCCCCACTAAAGTCATCTGAGTTCTCTGTGTTAACCCGTGACACCAACTTCCAGAACTGATCAATGGTCTCTAAAAGACACAATGTTTGTAAAATAAATTGCTTTTAATTTCCAAAATTCATATAGTGGCACTATCTAATGTGGCACATCTGCATGTAAACATCTGTCCTGGATTTTGTGGTGCTAAAAGTTCCATTTTCTGCAGCTACACTAGACAAATGAAATCTACTGATTTAGTCAGTTCCACCTGGATTTCACAACTTCAAACTGCTGTATAAAAACTTGCAGCTGACTTCACCCAGAGCATTACTGCTCTCAAAGCTTGGGTCTACCAACATACTGATGCTGTTCAGCTGTACTTGGCATGTCACTTGTCAGATGAACTCACTTGTGGGTGAAAATGGGAGCCATTGTAATGGAAGTACAAATATGAATGTCTTCCAACCACCTAAGTTTGGATCCACCAAAATGCAGTTCCTTCTGCTGGGCACACAACCTGGCACAAGCAAAGATAGACAGGGAGACAACAGTGGAGTTATTTCCTGGTTGGGAACCACAAAAGAGATCATTTTGTATCTGGACATACTTCGGACAAATGGCACCCACGTCAAATTGTCCAAGTCAGCTGCCCCATTCATAGAACACTCGGTCAGGAAAGAATGAAGCCACTGCAAAGATAGACCAACATTTTGATAAGAGGTGCCAAGTCAGTATTCCCAGATTGAGCCAACTTATCTAATCTACTCTAATGACTACTATAGCGCCATAATCATAATATGCCCAAGGCATCAGTCGGAGGTTGCTTCAAGTCAAAATTGCAATCCAGAAATCATAACCTATTGGAAAAGTCGGGTTGAACTCTGATAGGTCAGAGAAATCAGACGCTCAGCTACAGTAGGTAAGCAAGTTGAAGGAGACAAATCGTTAGTTTAGACCTGAATGACATAAAAGAACTGACAGAACGGACTGATACAGGTCAATAAACTCTGCGCTCTGCAGCAAATGACTTTCCTGTTGGTCCCACCTTCAGACACAGTACTCTTGATCATAATATTTATCATCCTTTCAAACAATATTCCACTAAATACTTGAACTCTCCTCTGCTGCTGGACCCAGCACCTGGAATCAGCTCTTCGTGCAGAAAGGCAACACATGTCCTTTCAGGTATAAATTCAAAACAATAATGATAAAAATAATAATACAGGTAATAATAATTTTTAGCTCATCTGTGCTTGATTGTGGTAATGCCATTTACGCGACTCCCTCTTTCTCGCATTAACAACTTCCTTAAGTGCTTCTGTTGGGTTTTCTTAAAGATTACAATGTTGAGAAGCACGCCTCTTTACATTTGTCAGCCCCATTTCAGCACCTATGAAGTTTCTAAAGGGTGCTAAATAAACTTATAAATGCTCAGCATCACTTCATTCATGGCAATACGCCATAATGAACTGCATAATTGTTCCAGGTCTTTACGTAAGGAAGCAGGTTTGAACCTTTGCATTCAACATAATATAGGCAAGTAGGAACTTAACCACAATCTGATGCTTCACTTGCATCTCCATCTATAATAAATATTTCAGACAAAATATCTCAGACTTTTCTCACTGCAACTGGGAAATCATGGATTTGGTTCTTAAAATGATGAGGTTGGCATCACCTGATTTATTAAGCAATGTTCTTGTCAGTCAACTCTAACGAATTCATCAGAAAGCACAGACCCAGGAAGGTGGAGGATCTCTTGCTATATGTCGTGCACAACTTTTAACCCTGGAATGATCGGTCGGTGAGCATAACCATGTGCCACAAACACTTTATTCAGTTTGGTGTTATTCTCCACCTACACTGCATATTGACCAAGGAATCAGCATCAGCTGTCAACTGTGGATGGGAATTTCTTTGTCGGTCTTCAAGTGTCTGCATGAGACGGCTATTAGAAGCCTTTTTCAGCATTTACTCCAATTACACAAGCATCAGTAGGGAACAGACAACTTTTCATTATTTCAGAACTCCTGTATAACAAGGCTACAAGAAGCACTTTTGTGAATTACTTAAAAGGTGCTGTAAAAATGCCCAGACACAGATATGCATGTATACCTGCTGCTGTTAATTAAAATTTTACATCTATCCTCTTTGCACATTTGCCATTACGAATATGCTGAAACCTTACTAGCGCAACATGTGAGCATCAGCCACAAATGTTATAAGCTTGACATTGCATTACAGGGTAATGAGCTTTGTCCTTTTTACCTTTTCCTGCATCCTCAGGCATTTCTTTCTTAAACTGAAATCCACAACTCTTGCTCAGATCACCTGCTACAAATGGATTCTGAACTTCGTTGCGAAATGGATCATCGACATCAACCACCTGAAGCCGACTGCTTCTCTGGACCAATTCTTTGACCCCTAACTGGGATAAAGAACCTGGTCCTTTATTGCCACATCTGTCCAGATTTCTACGACCAGAGCTTTTCTTTATCCTCAGGATGACGACTTTTGAGATGGGATCTTCTTCCTGTGTAACCGTTTCACTGTTTGTGCCATCGTCATTTGTCTCATTTCTGTTTTCGTAAGACTTAGGGACACTGCAGTCAAAATTGTTGCCATTTTGTCTTTTTGTATAAAATTGATGTTCCATTTAACCACCTGTTCCAAGATCTTAGTTTCTGGATCATTTAATCATTGATTCTTGGTCTTGAGTTCATGTCTTGGCCTTTTGGAAACTGTCTCCAAATCTTCTGTTGTTACAATTTCATGCCTTTGCCCAAATACCAGAACAGAGGATTTTCTTGAATTTCAGTGCTTTCATCACATTCTAAAAGTAGATGCAGTGAACAGCTAAAGACCATAGGTTAGTTTATAAATTGAACTAATCTAAAAAGTGTAATGCTTTTCACATGACATGCAGGCTGCAGGGCGTTGGCAGTGGCAAGCTGACTGTTTTTGACTCGTATCAGTCATTTAGGTCACCATAGGCAGAATTTGCTTGATAATTCTCATATCTCAGAGGTCTACCTCAACTGAGTTATCCCTCAGTCTGCTTTGGGTTTTATGCAGTTTTGGATGTTAGCTGGATATATGTTACTCTAAATTGGTTAACCTATGATAGACTGACTGGTTCCCGTTTGGACTGTATCGAGTCCCAGACTTACATATGCCATCTCTGACTAGTCTTTGCGTAGTGGTACGGACAGCCCACCATCACTATTGTGTGGTTCTTAATATCATATAAATGCACACATATGAGGGAAATGTACAGTGATCAACTGGTCGGCTATTGATGGATGCCTGTCCTGCAGAATTGATGGCATGAAGGAATGTACTTTTGATGAAAATTCACACTGGTAAGTTTATGAAAGTTTGTGAACGAGACTAAGACATCAATACAGTTGTTGGAGATGTCTTAAACAATTGTATTGATGTCTTAGTCTCGTTCTCTGTCACGGAAACCTATAGTCTTGGTCTCAGTTCTGTCTTGGCTTCATGGAAACAATATTGAAACAAAAGTCTTGTTATGTCTTGACCAAGTTGTCTCAATAAATATCGCACAAACTTTCTTGGTTTTTGTGCTACAGACTTGGCCTGCTCAGATAAGAACTGGTAAATCAGAAGTGAAATTGACCAAATGTTCTGAAAAATTGGTCTTTCTTTTCAAAAGTGAAGCTTTGTAACATGTCCAGCTCTAGTTATCCAAGTTAGTTATACAAACACTTAAAATAGCACCTTTTAAGAACCTTACAAAAACGTCACCTACACTAGCCTCAATGATGTCAAAATCATTAATAGCAAAATTTTCATCAGTAAGCAAACAATGCTCAGATAACTAGAACAGTCACCACTTGTGGGCCCCGTACAGGCGTACAGCTCAAATAATGGTGTCCCATCCAGGTTAACAGTTGACACATTGTTCAGCATTCCTGGAGTGAGCTGTGTTGAAGATGATAAATGACGATAAGTGATGATGTCTACAGTACACAGTAACATCACCATCCAGCAGTCCCTTGTAGATGGTAGAAGATGGAGCGTTGCAAATATCCTGAGCAGGACAGGCATTTGCCACAGGTCACAGAATGCGCCTTTCGGTGGTTGACAGTTGATGCCATTCTGACCACTTTTCCCTCCATTCCACTACCAAATCCAAGATTATTCCAGTCACATGTGGCATAAATAGGTCTGTACATCTGAGACTCAACTATCCAGCTGAGAACCTATTCCCCCCTCTCAAAAGTGAACTGGTCCAATTTTGGCAAGGCCTTGATGACATGTGACCAAATAACATAGAAGAACACATAATATTATATGCCGAATCAAAAGACAAATCTGAAACACCGACTTGGCAATATCAGCAGTCCAAACATTGTAATTGTAATTTGAGATTTATAAAGCGCCTTTTAGAGGATAAACTCAACAGAGGTGCTTCCAACCTGAAAAAGTAAAATCACTGTTGAACAGTACAGTCTTCAGGCGCCTGCGGAACACTGAGAGGGGGAGAGAAAGGAGCTCAAGTCGCAATTCTCGAGGGAGACGATTCCAGCAAGTGGGACCAACATAGGACCAACATATAAGCATTGTCAACCAAAATCAGTCCTGAGATGAACAATTTGCCAAAATGGCAGTCGGCAAACTATGTGGCAACATAGCCAATGACATGTCTACCCTGATAATAATTATTCATTGTGTGTGGTTAGTTTATCAAAAGCCATTGGAAATGCAACTTCATCTGGTTGTTTGATGCATTTCGTAGTTTGTTTCTAAAAGATATTAGTACAAAAAGTATAATAAAAGCTGAAGTGGTGAATGTTTCATTCACGTAACTTGAAATTATGCAAAATCAAAAGAAATAGCATGTGCCAGGGTTAGTTTAAAAAATCACTACAGTTGAAACAATTGGACCACTTTGAAAAACTTCTCTAAGTGAGCTATAATGCAAATTTATAATTATTTATTTAAATATGGGTATGAAATAGTATTGAAGTCGAATATAGTTTAGTAGATTTTAGACTTGCTCAAGATATTTAAATCTCAACCAATAAAAACTTTCTTTAGTGCCACAATAGTAAAGCAACTAGCTAACAGAAATCAAAAGCGGTAACTTTTAAAATGAATCTAGGGAGGTCAGTCTGGAACAATAGAAAGATAACTTATGTGGGATAATTCCTAAGTGAGAAATTATAAATTTTAACTGTGTGCATTCTGACATTCCCAGTGGTGAACTTTGAATGATGTACCATGTATCAGGCCACAGTACTGTCCAAATCTGAAATTCTGAATTTAATTTTTTTAAATAATTTTTATATGAAGTAAGCATAAACTCTGAAGGTCATATCATTTCTTTATAAGCACTCGAAACTGGACATTTGCAAAACATGAAGAATATAAACAGAGCAACCTAGATTCATCATCCCACCAGCTTTCAGTAGTATCCTGTAATCTTCCTACTGGTAAATCAAAACATGGGCCAAACTATCCACAAAATATGCGATTGTCTTTATTAAAAGTGCAAAATAATACCTACTAAATTTGTCACTGTACTAAATCCAAAGTATTCACTTCCCAATCCATAGCATATCACATCTGCAGTAAGACCAACTTGAAAACAGAAATAAAGAATGCACACAGTACACACTATTACATAAGCTAGTTAACTTTGTTCTACACAGTTGCAGGGCTGTGAACAAAACAAGAAATATTTATTGCCAATACCAGTACTAATACTTTACTACAAATGTATTGGCAATACCAATACTGTTTTTTAAGTATTGCAATACCAATACCAATACTATCACCAATACTTTTCCGTACGGAAGACGCGCGCGCACAGACACACACACACACACACACACACACACAAACACAGCAAAGCAAACGAATGTTCATGAAGTATAATCTGTTTGGACATTACTACAAGTGTTTTTTGTAATGACTGTAGACTTTTAGCGGGGTTCGCAAAGGGGCGGTGGTACAGAAATCTTAAAATATCTTTCTGATTTTAACCCCGATTTCACAGTCCAACACGCTAACTTCATGACATTTTATCCGAGACAGCAAGTACCCGAAAACAGATGCAAATAGTTGTAAAGGAGGTATGCAATATTATTGATGCTGAAGTGGAAAATTAATACCAAACACAAATCCAAATCATCTGTAATAGAATCTAAACAATTCGAATAGGAATTACATTTCGGAATTAATAACGTCTTTATTTTTTTTAAACTAAACACGGGACACAAATAAATAAACCTAAAATATTATTATATTTTTTAAAAACAAACAAACCATCACATCGTGGCCAAATAAACACTCTTCAGCGAAAGCACAGTTAATTAGTATTCATAGTTATAAACCGCATAAGGTCGATATCGGTCTTTCAATTTGTAATCGTAATCGTAAACTCGAAATTTCTAAAGCGCTACTTAAAAACCAGCTAACCAACTTAATCACGAGCGCTGCATTAACTCCGTGGGGTTATTCAAAGATGCCATGTCAAGAACCAAGTGTGGTTGCCAGGAGACCAGAAAGGAGGGGACAGGAGGCTAGGGTGGGACGTGTTTAAACCACTTTGTGAGGACAATGCTCGTGAGGTCGATTGTAAAAACTGGAATAGGTATAATTTGAAAAATGGAAACTAAATGTGGCCAGTGTCCAATAACTTGTAGCAGTATGTCCTTACTCTATTTAACTATTTTATTGCAATGGTACTTTAGAAGTTCTTAGATTATTACTAAAATATTCTAAGAACCTCTATAACGCCACTGTAATAATCCTCAAGGCATTAGTCGATGGTCGCTGATAAGAAAAATCGTTGTGCAAGCCAAATTGTCTCTTGTCTCTGTCTCCTCGATATTTCTGCTGCTTTTGACTCCAACGATCGCGACTTCTCCACCGACTATCTTCCTGGTTTGTCGTCTCTGATACAGCTCTTCTGTGGTTCCAGCCTTACCTGTCTTCCCGCTCCTTTTCTGTAAAAGCTGCAAGTCATTGTTTGCAACCTCTTCCTTTCACTTGTGGTATCTCTCAAGGCTCCGTCATAGGGTCACTCCTGCTTATCTTGTACGCTGCCCCCTGAGCCGACTCATAGAATCTCTTCAGTCAACCACTAACACTAACTTTATGCTGATGACACTCAACTCTTCATGTCCTTCTCTCCAAGTTCCCTTTCCTCATCCATCACCCGGGTACTTGACGCTGTCAACCAAATCTCAAAACGGATGTCCTTTAACTTCATCTGTCTCAATCCTACCAAAACTGATTTTTAAAAAATACTGTACATATGTCTGTCAAACCAGATAAAAAAATGTTGACAACCTCCATCCACCTGTCAAGTACTTCATCTACTATCAGCTTCACCTCTAATTCGCCTGTACGCAATCCTGGCTGTCACCAGGACGCCCATGCATAATCGTATCAGTGTTATCTTGGAATCACTCGACTGGCTGAAACTCCTGGAACGGATTCATTTCAAAGTTCTTTCCCTAACCTATAACCCTCTACAATTTTTCCAACCTACTTACCTGCGCAATCTATTTACCGTCCAATTGGACCGCTCTACTCGCTCATCCTCTTACCTCACTCTGGCCCGTCCCTCTGTAACTACTCATCTTAAGTTCTCTAACAGATCCATACACTACACTGCACTTCGACTCCGGATCGATCTCCCTCCTGAATTTTGAACATTCTCTGCTCCTTTATTCCTTACATCGTTCACTCTATCTATTACTGCTCAGGTTTTCCATTCAAACATATGTCTCACCTTTTCAAGAAATCCAACCCTAATCAGTCTTCTCATTTCTTTCAGCTTAACCACAACCCACCCTAGCCTCCTCTCTCCTCCTCTCTCCTCCTCTCTCTGGTTTCCTGGCAACCAGACTTGGTTTTTGACATGGCATCTTTGGACAACTCCACGGACTTGACGCAGCACTCATGAATAAGCTGGTGCCCTGCGCTTAGTCTTTAAGTAGCGCTCTAGAAATTTCGAGTATTACGATTACATTTACAAATTCCATAATGAGTCCGGTCGAAAAACCAAGAGGGGAAGAAATCCCAGAAGTCACAGAGACAGTCTACGGGGGAACGGAGAGGTGAGTTTTTAGTCGAGGTCTGAGGGCCAAAAAACAGACTTTGCAGAGCGAACATTCGTCGACAGAGAGTTCCAGAGTCTAGGGCCAGCGACAGGATAGGCACGCCTGCCGAGAGCTGTTCTTGTCCACGGAATAGTCAGATTTAGACAGTCAAGAAGACCTGGTCGAGTAGAGCCATGCTTTGAAAGTCAGTACAGAGTGAAGATAGTGCTGAAATGTAGAGTGTTGTATACAGTAAGGGCATCTTGAACATTATTCACTTTTCTATGGGCAGCCAATGCAACGATTTTTAGAATCGGTGATGTTTGTTCATGTTTTGGAGTTTTAGTGATACATCAAGGTATTTCGGACTCTTTGAAGCAAAATCAACTTAGCTTTTGAAATGCCAGTAAGAAGCAAGTTGCAGTAGTGAAGACGGCTGGAGACTAGGACATTAGCTAAATAAACGGTACGATCTCTTCCATTAAGTAATTTATGGGTTCGATATAGACTTCCCGCGCCTTTTCGCTGCGCTGCCTTCCTTTTCCTCTAAATGAGTTTGTTTGGGTAGTGATTGCTGTTCGAAAAAGCCCTGCAACAGCTTATAAAGAATCAACTGAGGTGTGGATATTCGGGTGCGTCAATCCATTGCTGCCTTATAAATGTAGATGCCGAGATACACGGCTAAGTTTGGATATAGGCTTGAGACGCGGCATTGACAATCATGTGCTAAATGTAGCCTACACTGAATGACGGTGACTCGAGAGTGCAGGCGTTCCGACGGAGCACGATGGAGGAGCGTTGGGGTCTTCGGCGAACCTTTGGCCTCAAATGCCCTGATGGTGTGTGTAACCGTGCAACATCATTCCCTTCACTGACAGCCATGTTCGTTGGGCTCAAATTGGGCCACCTCATGCCACCAGCGGCATGATGTGGGCCTGCTCTGAGCCCAGTTCGTATCAATCAACTCAGTTCGGCGCAAACTGTTCTGAACTGCGGTATTTCACAATGTTCTTTAGTAATCTTTACTGGCTCGCTCCCGTTTACTCCATATGTGACACCACTCAACTACTTACTGATAGGTCTCTTGACTACCACTTGTACCGCTGACGATACCCAGCTATTCTTGTCTTTTGACAGTTTCCCGTCTAATCGAGGTAATCATTCTCCCCAGCTTCTTGTTTCTGTTTTTGGTGATGTTCATTCTTGGATAGGGCCAGTAATAAACCTTTTCTGAATCCTTAAGAAACTGAATTCAAGTCAACAACTCCGCAAATTCGATTGGCTCACCTCTGTTCAGTGACAATGAAGGAGACTGCGTAGGGAACTGTTTTGTGACGTTGAGAGACGAACCCTCCTCAAATTCAACCAACCACGAGAGCAGTAGTTTCTGCCTAGAACCAGCTGGGTTAGCTTCACTTGACCTTTCGGCGGAGGTGTTCTAAGTAACTGTCCTGGTCAAGTGATGTCACCTGTAGCCTGCCTGCCTGCCTGGTTGGTTGGCTGGCTGCCTGGCTGGCTGGCTGCCTGCAGTGCATTTGATTGCCTGCACTAAGTCATACAGAGACGATGAGCACAGAACAAGTAACTGAAGTGAAACAGTTACAACTTATGTCACAACCTACGAAGAACATCTTCTGAAAACAGATCTCGGCTGTCATTCCAAACTCTTCTGTACGCTTTGGTAAGGAATCCGTATCTTAGTCTAACATTATGCTTAGTACATTTGATACGCACGGCGGTATAATTTTATAGACGATGTCGGATATAGGCCTACGACCTACATCCCACGCAGGTAGCAGTGGTGGCCCAGGCTTCTTGTAGCCAGATTTCTCGTCTTCCGTTATCATTAGCCGATGGTTATAAAAGCGAAAGCAAGTGGAGCGACTTTGGTCAACACGAGACGACGCATAAACAAACAGACGAGACACATTAATCGGATTATTCTTAGTTTTAGGCTGAACGACGACGAATCTAACCGGCAGCTTTCAAGTGAGTTGGATTCAGTTGTGTCTCTAGTTCAAAATAAACGCAATTATCAACCGCAAGTCGCCTACTATCCAGAGCTAAGGGATACGCAACGACGCAAATCATTTCGCCTTAACCGTAGTTCTATATCGCAAGCAGCCAAGGTAGTGCTTGTCAGTGTTAAGGGCAACATAGCCTATCTTATGTTATTTATATAATTAGGCCTATTATTGGCCTATGTAAACCTGACTTAAGCATTCCTATATAGGCCTACATTCATCGAACTAAGGTGCGCTTCCAGTCCATCCTCGACGAATCGAAATCGTTATCGTAGTCGTAAAGTCGAAATTTCTAAAGCGCTACTGAAAGCTAAGCACAGGGCACCAGCTTATTTACGAGCGCTGCGTCAAGTCAGTGGGGTTGTCTAAAGATGCAATGTCAGAACCAAGTCCGGTTGCCAGAATACCAGAGAGAGAAGGGAGATAGGAGCTCATGGGTGTGTTGTGTTTAAGCTGAGAGAAATGGGAAGGCAGCGGATTCGATGGACTAGGGTGGGATATCTTGGAAGGGTTAGACGAAGGAGAATAGTTTCCAAGCGTTGATCAAATGTGCATCTAGCGTCCGTATGCCCAGCAGAAGACGCAGACCTAGAGGAAGATCATTCCAAGTAGACGGCAAGAGAATCGAAATTAACCTTTTTATTTATTAAAAAAAAGAAATACAATACATCGTGGCCTAAACTTCAGAATTTAAAAAAGCAAAATTTGTTGACAAATTATTGCATAAATTCCTATAGTTAGACCTAAACAACATTGAAGGCTGAATTGAAGCCAAAATATAAGATATTTAATTAAATATAACTATAAAGTTTAGTCATCTAACTTTGTCTAGTGATATTTTCTGGTGTCTTAAGGTCCGGCGCGTGATACCTAGGCAATTAAGATGTTTTTTGAGTACACGTATATACTTGATTGTATAGTCAGCTCTAGTCCAACACTTAAAACCCAGACTGAGCTCCCACACGCTGTTTCTGGAGCTCAGTCTGGTTGACTTATAGGAATATGGGACCTATATCTACGAAAACACTAGTTTCTTGCCAACGTTGCAGAGCTGCGATTGCACAGGTGTCCCGTTCACTAAATCCCGGGGAATTAGCTTTCCCATCCCTCCCTAATCAGAATTATCTAGTGTTTAGTGTTATCTAGTGTTTGCCTGTCCATCTGAATAAGTTTGTTTTACATCGACGCAGTTCCCAGGCGCAGAGAATGATGTGCGCTGCTGAGTAACTTATGTTGCTTAGGTTCTGGTAAAATTTCAAATGCGTGTAGATATTCAAAGCCAATGTTTATTTTTGGCTCTATGCCAACAAATAACGTCATCTTATTTTGCAAGTTTCTTTATTAAACAGACCAATGTAAAAGTGTGCTTATAGGACCAACTGAGCTTATTTTTGTGGTCTCGAAGGGCGTCTCTGATAAGCCTATTGCGACGAGAACCTCGTTTAATGTTAGATCTTGCCCACATAATCTCATGCACGAAATTTCAAGTCATTTAAGGCTCTTAGAATGCACGTAGGGTTGTATGCTCGATTGCTCAGCTGATGTTTAAGACGCAGAATATTGGTCATGTGTTCAAATTCTGTGTGTAGACAATGGACGAAGGACGAAGCCAAATGGAGTCTTTGGTCAAAGGCTTCTACGAAATTGAACATGGCGTCAAGCGACTTGGGTGTCGACTGCGCTCAGGTAAGCGCTCGAACAAGAAGCCATTCAGTCAAAATTTAAGCAGTTGAAGTCAACCGAACGGATTCGTGCAATGACTAGGAGCGTTATTAATACTAAATACTGCATTTATTAAGCGCCACTGTATGATGACTAAGCATCAGTCGATGACACTGAACAATTGTGAGTGAAGGACTTGCTCAAGGTCCCTACACGATAACCGTCTGAGGTGAAGTTC
Source organism: Norana najaformis (assembly GCA_964023275.1). Taxonomy (NCBI): domain Eukaryota; kingdom Metazoa; phylum Annelida; class Clitellata; order Crassiclitellata; family Hormogastridae; genus Norana; species Norana najaformis. The sequence continues at coordinate 22,545,142 of OZ029923.1, forward strand.
GAACCCGTACTTTCCCCGTTAGAAGCCGAGCGTCCTAACCAATTGGCCATCGTGTCCCACAATCTACCGTGTCCCACAGCGTGGATCAGAATGGGCTGGTATATGAACTCCTAAGGGCATCGAGAAGGCCAGTGAATCCAAAGTCAGGCTACAATGGGTAAGGAAATTAGAATGGGCGAGTCCAAAGTTTCGACCTGGCTCCAACAGCAACATCATATGAAGGACAAATGACGCCTTCCAATTTCTCTCAGCTTAAACACAACCCACTCTAGCAGCTACTCGCTCCCTTCCATCTCTGGTCTTCTGGCACCTGGATTTGGTTCTCTGGACAACCTCACTGACTTGATGCAGCGCTTGTGAATCAGCTGGTGCCCTGCGCTTAGCTTTTCAGTAGCGCTTTAAAGTTTACGATTACAATAAGAAGCCCTTGTTTAAACACTGTCATATGGCTTCCTGCATATGACGTCACTTTACTAGAGGAGTGACATTTGAGAACAGACAGAACGCCCGGAATTCTTGATACCAGAGTCGTCGAAGAGTGCAGACCGTATTTTTTAGTTTTTATTTATTTATCTAAAATGAGCTTAATTCACAAGTTACCTGCTCTGTTTTCTTTGACTGGAGACGGTGACAAAGTGTGGCATATTTACAGACATCGAAACTGTCGATCGGTTGGAGGCGAATTTTAAGAAACAATTAATAGACTTGGAAATTCTGGAGCAACGGTTTCTGATCATCGAAGGGAATTTGCGTCGAGGTGAGAGAGTTCGACCGAACATCTTTTGAGTCTATCTGCTAACAACTTACGATTCTTTTGATAGAACTGTGCAATTCCATTGTCGATGTAACATCCTACGTAGGCTGTCTCTGTGTCTTCCCTCCTCCCTGGTTTTTCGACCGGAGTCACCACGGAATTTGGGTTGCACAACGATTTTGCTTAACAGCGACCTTCGACTGATGCCCTGAGTATTATTACAGTGTCGCTGTAGAAGTGCGTAGATTAGATGATAGGCGTCCATACAGGCATCGTTTGTGCATTCCTCTTCAGTCGATCCTATCCTGATCCTCTTCTTACCCTTGTCTGTCCTGCAGATCCAATTCCAAACACCACCCACCATAGCCGGCTGTCTGTCTGACTCATAGATCTTGGCCCATTCTTGCCTATAGATTGTGTTTGACTGAGTACCTGGAAATAAGCTGGTTCCCACGACTTAGCTTTCATTGGGCGCTGTCGAAATCTAGAGATTACGATTACATACAATTTTTTCCGGCATATTTTCTCTCTTTTTTCATCTTGGGGTAATTGTATCTTAAATCTTGCAGAGGAAACAACAACCTCAGTTGCGGAAGTAAGACAGATTGCAGTGACTTCTGGCACCGAAAGCAATTCATCGGTTGAACAAAAAGAAGAACCCGAAGAAGAAGAAAGCGTCGAAATACTTTCCGCTTCGCTGCTTAGATCAGGTCGAATGACTCAAACATACAGATCCTATTTTAAGCCGATCAAACACTGGTTGCTTATAGTGCTCTCATTATTCCCGTGTAGGCCTACAACTGCAATAGGCTTCCACTAGTAAATAATAATTAACTCAAACAATTAACGCTACAATCCATGTGATCTAATCTAATCTAAAGACTTTTATTGCGCTGTTATCATAATGACCAAAACATCAGTTGATGCTCGCTTCCAGTCAAAAACGCAGTCAAAACTCGTAAACCGTTGGAGAAGCCGGGTCGAATTCCGATAGGTCAGAGAAACCAGAAGCCTAGGTATACGGTAGGTAAGCAAGTGATGACCCCTGTATTGTAATCACATCAAAGAATCCCGGTTCATTCTGAGAAACAATTTTTTATATTTCACCCCAGATATCCTTTTCATCGTCACACGCCAACATAGTTATAGTAGATGGAATGTAGACTGCTCGGCCAATGCTTATCTTGTGTTATCGAATGACTTCCGTAGCACAGTTATCGTAAATGCCTAACGATGTTGTGTGGCTACAAAGGCAGCCAACGTCGACCTTACCTTGTAGTCTGTTTTAGGCGCTCATCGTTTAGTCCCTATATAGGCCTATGGTTAGGTATCGGGTCATTTGCAAAGTTCCTTCTAAGGAAACTCTAAAAGGTGTTGCGCTGAAGTATGAGACGTAAACTGTATCAGTGTTCGCTGCATTAATCAGAAAGTGATGCTGTTTAAGTTGGCAACACCAACGAGCACACACATTTACTAAATGGTTGAACCGCTGATCTATGCGGTTGCGAGTTCGACTCCGTGTAACGACGACCCTGGGCAAGTTGTTTGCGCACACCGTGCCTCTGTCACAGAGCGGCGTCATTTGGCAGAGGCGTAAGCTGGGAAGTAAACGCGATGCGCTGGTCCCATGTCCAGGACCTTGGGATTCGTCCATTGCTGGCTTAAGGGCCTAAAGAAACGGAAATAAGCTCCTCCTCTATGTCTCACTTATGAGACATGGGATACTTTACTTTTTTACTTGCTGGTCTCTTTAGCTGTTGACAGTGCATTTGAAAATCAGATAAGCAGAATAAACGATCCTATGTTTCTGCTTGGTCTGTTCATTTCGGCAACTCATGCAGAATCCCATTTAGTGTATTTTTCCTTGAAGTTATTAAATCCTTCTTTCTGTAACCGAAATTCCCCAAAATTCTCTTCTCTGCAACTAAAATCCCTCACCAAGTGAAAATTCAAATTCTGCAGATAATCATGTCAACTATATTCACAGACCATTCACCCGAGTCGTTCTACCGATTCACGGCGTCTTCTGCCTTTTACTCTGAGTAGCGTCTTCTATCAAATCGAGCGTCTAACAAATGATGTTTTAGATGACTTCTATAGCGCTATTTATCATACCACACTGCAGGCATCAAATGATGGTTGCTTAGAAGTCGGTGGACACATAATACTGAATGCCGATTATTATGTTGAAGATACTTGATGTTTGAAACATCTTTAGATACGGAGAGAATTCTGAAGCTTAAAGCGGAATTGTTAGAGCGCCAGACGGAATGGAAGAGAGAGAGAGAAGAACTGCTCCTGAGACAGAAACAACTGGAAGAACAAATCAGATTTCTGCAAGAACATTTATCCAGACTTCCAACGGGTAAAGTAATTATTAATTATTGTGTAGTTGCTCATGACTCTTCCTTCATCGTTGCACTCTTAAAAGCATTGATCGGCTTTAGTTCTGTTCTGGAAAATTTCTGTTTTACGTTCGCCTTCTGTGTCGCCTTCCATTGCCCAGCTCAGTTTAGATCTCTCGGAGACGTTGTCTATTCATCTAGCGCTCCTCCTCCTCCTCCTCTTCTTCGTCTTTTCCATTTCTTTTTCTTTCTCCTTGCTGTTGTTCTTTTTCTTCTTCTCTTCTTCTTCCTCCTCTTCCTCCTCCTCCTCCTCCTGCTTCTTCTTTTTCGGTGCTCTGCCCTTAATCAGGTACAAGAATCGAACGACGCCGTTCTTTACTGTCTGGTGCCTTCGTCTTTGCTTCTCTGTAGCCGACTGCGGCCGATCCTTTGTCCACCATTCGGTCCAGTAGACAATAGAACAGTAGGTCTACTACTTGGTCTTCCTTCGAGCGCTGCTCTAACGGGTGAACTGCACCGAATGAAGTAGGCCGTTCATTTGCCCTTTGCTTACGGCTCTCATCGCTGTTCTGCACCAACTTTTCTATCTCTTTTCTGTCCATCTGGTTTCATTAATGGCAAAAGCATCCGCCCCTTCCTTAGAATCGGTTTCTTCAATTCGCACGAGGCTTTCGTCGTTTCCTGCTTCAGGTCTAAACTCATCGTAGCTTAAAGGAGCTCGTCTTTCTTGTCTATTTATTTTTCATTTCTTGTATCGTTTCACTGTCTCTCTAAATTCCTATACTTCGTTTTAACTCATCGTGACGCTCTCAGTCTTTCCTTATCAAGCTCCTTTTGTTTAATTATCTTTATTAGAACTGTTTTACTGGTTTCTGCTTAGCGCCATTGTTTAAGGTGACCGACCAAATGCTATTCATCTGGAGTCTGTTCATCATCCATGTGACTTTCGTTTTCTTTTTGTTGATCCTGTTGCAGTATTCCTCGGACAACCCGTCCGTTCTGCCAATGCAGTCCAGCATAAATTTCTGTTTATGATCATAGCTTGGCCTGCAAACCTTGTTGCTTATAACGAGAATACCTCTGCAACTTTGGCTCCATCATTTACAAGTCCACTGCATCCGCCATATTGGTTCCTGTCAGCGCGACGTTTGAATTTCCCTCTGTCTTCGCGACATCTAAACAAGAAATCGATCGCAAGAAATGAAAGCGATTTCCGCCCCTCCTCCCTCCTCCACCGTCTCATGTGTTCGCCGTCTCAGTCTGCAGTGCGTCCTTCTATAAGGTTTTGCACAGACAGCTCTCTTTCTGTTCAATTTTGCTACCGAAATTGCTGATGATCAATTGGCAATTAATCGCGGATTCGACAAGAGCTAAAATAAACATAATTATTTACTAATCATTGGACGAATTGATTCCAGTTAAACAGAGAGATGCTGTGAGGAAGAGGAAAGCAGCCAAAGGACCAGTGACGTTGGACGTCTTAGACAAGACACTGTTTCCTGTAAGTAACCAATTCAACGAATTGATATTAAGAAGTTGTCGGTCGAAGCATATCGTTCTGTCTTGCATTTGACACCATTGTTACCATTTAGAGTCTGGAGTCGGGCAACGGCCAAGTGTAGCATTATTATTATTAATTAATTAATTATAGATTAATTATAAGTAATTAATTATAATCATTCACCACAGTTAATTAATTACTTACTTGATTAATTAATTAGTTAGCTACCTGATTAATACTTAGTCAATTAATTATTTGAATAATTAATTAATAAAATAAATAATCAGATAAGTAATTAACAAATAATTAAGTAATTAATTAATCAAGTAATTATTTAATTATATATTAAATACTTATAGGTTAATTAATTGGGATTAGGTGTAAGTGGAACGCACAAGTAATCAAGGTAGCTCGGTGCTAGAGTTCAGCTGGTTCAGTTGAGACGTCATACTTGAGGCTGTTGACATTGCGGCTGTTGGCTGTTCTGCTGTGGTAGGTTGTCGTGCAGTGCTTCGTCGCTTTGAGCGGCGCGTCTTCTAAGCGACGAATCGAGTCGTCCTGTCTTCTCATTCAGCGCATCTTCCGAGGTTACGCCGTCAGGAAACGCATCCAACTGAAGCACCGACCGAAGTTCATCGTTCACAGGTGGTCTTACTCAACGCCCATCATTTGCTCTTTGCTCTTCTTTCAGTATTCATTCATTCGATGCAGTTTCACCCCAGACCTGAAATTAACGGAAGAGGTTCAGGCCCCTTCAGCTTTCAAAGCGACGAGGAATTGCATCAGGACGAGGAACTGTTTCAACTATTATCCACATTTGCACTTTTCCCACATTTTATTGTTATTAGTTGACACTGTACACCAGTAGTGCCTAGTGACAGGAGCACATTAACCGTCAGTGAGATTCCGCTTGATCTGGATTTTACTACAGAGGTAAACCCGGATATAACCAGGACAGACGAGATCATCCTCATTTTCTGGGGTTCTGGCGTTGTTCGGGTCTCATTTTCTGAGGTTGTCCGTGTCTCAGGCTTTTTTTAAAAAGCGTCTAAGAATGTAAATAGTACGGAAGCTTTTTTAGTTGCTTCGAATACTTTGGTGAATTTGTTTAATATTGTTTTCGCAGAACATTGACGAATAAAAAGACTGTTAAATTCGTCTTCAGTACAATAACGTATTTTGAAGAAATTGCTGCATATGTGTTGGGATTACTACATTACATGACTGAGTAACTCTAAAAGACGGGAACAGTTATCAACAGACGACTGTTATGTATCTTGCAGAAAGACAGTCGAAGACTCTGAGTCCGTCTTCATCTCAGACGCCGATCAGTCACTTGTGGCGGCTGCGGCAGCGAAAGCGGCACCAGATCAAACGAAGGCGGTCGAACTGAATGGAGAACATCACATTCCAGCGTTGATAGCAGCAGCGGCAGCAGCAGCAGCTGAAAACGACCTCTACGACAGCAACAATAAGGGTGAGAGAAAGAAAAGCGAGCGTTCAGCGCAGTCAGTCGATCGCATACTCATCTAGTTTAAGCTTTGCCTCAGCATATAGGCCTATGTTGATGCTCTTCCAGGGCGCTGTGGATGCGACACAGGGAAAGACAAGTGCGGTTAGTACTTGGATGGATGGACTGGCAGGCTGTTGGGTGCAACTCAACCCGCCATACCTTCGGATTGGGCAAATTAACGAAAGTTGGAATCTTGTGGTCTTGTTGGGCCAAACTTCTCAGAACTTTTTCTACAGAGGCATCCAAGCGTGCTAACTGCTATTATCATTTTGCAACCCATCAACCGTTGGTCGCTTCACGGTTTAACTGGTAATCGGATAGAGTAATCATTTATCGAGAGGAGTCAAAGAATTAGTAATTCCTATCTTTATTCCCTGCCGTCTTCTTGAATTCCTTCTTTTGCTCTTGACGCCTATGAAGAGTTTGTCTAACGATGCTTAAGAATAGTCGCTTGATCTGCTGAACAGCAAAAGATGGCGACGTTCGTGACGTTCGTTCGTTGGAAAGCCATAGCAGCCGACCGAAACCTCGTAAAGGCAGTCTGTCTAAAATACTGCAAGCGTCTAAGACGAAGGCCAGCGCCGCCGCCTCCTGCTCGAGCCCGGCCAACAGACGCAGCTGGAGCGTGTCTGGAACGACGGAGTGGCAGGATCCAACGGACACCGTCATCCACGGCTTCCGGGAACTGAAGCAACTCGAGCTTTTCTTTGCTGATAAGGTCCAGCGATCATCATCTTCATCGCTCTCATCATCGTTATCAGCAGCAGCACCAGCAGCACTTGCAGACGAGGCAACGTCTGTCGGTTGCTGCCGCAGCGTTTTCTTTAAGGATGTCAAAGTATCTAGGATGAGACGGGGATTGTATTGTAGATGGGTGTTTTGTAGATGGGGTTAAGGGTCAGTCAGCTAAAGGAAACCATCACAGAAGACAGTTGACAACAGAGACACATATTGACTTAACCTTTATTAACTTGACCTTTACTGACTTGACCTTTCAGGACTCAGAAAGTCTCAGTCAAGTGGCCTATGTTCTGACCCAGAACCTACAGAAAAGGATCTCTGTGCATTGGAGTTTTTCAGAAACCGAAGAAGAAGAATAAGAGGAAGAGGAAGAAGAAGAAGGAGAAGAAGAAGAAGAGGAAGAAAAAGAAGAAGAAGAGGAATAACAAGAAGACTAAGAAGAAGAAGAAGAAGAAAAAGAAGAGGAAGAGGAGAAAGAAGAAAAAATGAAGAAAACGAAGAACCGGGAAGAGGAGGAGGAGTAGGAGAAGAAGAATAAGAAGGAGGAGAAGCGGAGGTCGTAATTGGTTAAACCATGGTTTCTTGTTGTCTGCTGTAGATCGCGAAACTCAGCGGAAGCTCAGGAGGCAAAAGTTCCGTCTACGACGTCGTCTTCGCCGAAGCTCTCCGGGAATTTCACTCGTATTTGACATCTCAGCTGTCATCGGCCACACAGGTCAGCTATTCATTCGTTCTTTCGTTCGTTCGTTTTCTCGTCTTTTTCGCTCTTTTGTCCCTCCGTCTATCCATCCATCATCTTGTCGGTCGGTCGGTCGGTCGGTCGGACTGTGAGTGGGTCACTTTGTGCCATGTCAGAGACTGATCGTATTTTGGTGAAGTTTTCTAATAATAAACAAATGATGGAATTGAGCATCAGTCGATTTGGATGAGGCGTATTGGTTATCGTAATTGTAAACTCCAAATGTCTAAAACACAACATAATGAATGAACGAATGAATGAATATCAACAGATTAACGTGCCTGGCATCAAAAATAGTTGTAATCAGAGGCTCGGCTAGTTGCTCTGAGGGAGACAGCCAGTAGCAAAGGAGGAAAACTAGGAGATGGGTGAGTTAGGAAAATAAAAGGTTTTAAGTTGCCGTTTGAAGGACGAGATTGATGGAGCGGATCTGATTGAGAAAGGGATGTTGTTCCAAATCATGGGCGAGGCCGAACTGAAAGCATATTCCCCAATGACTTAAAAGCTAAGCGCAGGGCACCAGCTTATTCACGAGCGCTGCATCAAATCAGTGGGGTTGTCCGAAGAAGCCATGTCAAGAACCAAGTCCGGTGCCAGAAGAGCAGAGAAAGAAGGGGGAAAGGAGCTGTTAGGATGGGTTATGTCTAAGCTGAGAGAAATGGAAAGGCAGGGGATTGGATGTATAAGGGTGGGATTTCTTGAAAAGGTGAGGCGCATCTGACTGACCTTAGATTCTCTTGCGAGCATTGGTGAAGAGGGAAGCGCACATTTTCGCTTCCTCTTCTTACTCGATAGACAAGGAAGGGCTTGCATAACTTCACCGGATAAATGTTTGACGACTGGAATTCTGATGACGACTTCGAAGCATTCGGACAAAACTTCTTATGACCTTACTGCGCATCGGAATTTTCCCACCATCGTCTACGAATTTTGCATTTTAAGGCACATTCTTTAAAAAAAGAAAACATTTTGGAATGTTATGAGTCTTTCAACCTAAGAATAATCAGGAACATGTTCTCCTCTTCCACAGGGGATCGACGCCTCTGTTTGATGGCAGGAAGGGCAGCCAGGTAATGGCTGATCACGATTTGCTTGTAGGTAGACAGCGTGGATCATGGATACAAGGACCTGATGAATCGGTTCGCAGGAGACCTAAAGGTCAGAGCGCAGCTTCAACTCGAATCAAGCGACAACTTTCCCCATCCGCTGTTCATCAACGCCTTTCGCGGATTCATCGACGAATTCCTTAAGAAGAAACACAACCGAGAACTGCCGAACATCAAGACGAAAAAGGACCAACAGAAGACAAGCAAATCCAAGATACACAGCACCAACGTATGACCTACTTACTACTCGCTCACTCGCTCACCTACTAAATCAATAACTCAATCAATAACTCACAAAATTACTTGCTCACTCACTCGCTCACTCAATCACTCAATCACTACCGTTTAGCAGTTTTTCTGTAATTCGTATTTGTACTACATGAATTTCCAATCGTTCCATGACAACTCGGCGCAGGGACAGATCGTACACGAAGGCTACACAGCTTAATGATGGCAGTGCCTTATGCATATTAGAAGAATTGCTGCATATGTTGTCAATACTATAACAGTTACAGCGCTTGATGCCATTACAGGTATTTCAACAAATTTAAGATCTTTGTGCGCAGCGTTTTCAATTTATCTATTACCTGTGCCTGTATCATGAACTATTAAGTTCAGTTTCTTTACTGAGTCAAACGTAACTAATTTTACAGCAAGAGAGTTCTTCAGTTGCATACTTAACTTACCAAGTTACAGAGGCGAAAATCTCTTTATAACTTTGGGGGGACGGCGCGATAGTGCCGAAATTTTTTTTGCATTTTTTGTTCGTAATGGGGGGGGGGCAGTAAACATAAATGGGGTGACAGAGACTACACAACTATTCATAATTCATCAACTGCATGCGGATTACAGAGTTCATATGACGAAGTAAATATCTACATTCTAAGTGAAGGCTAAATAAGCCGAAACTGCTATGATTTTTTAGTTATGGACAACAAACAGAAGGTTTACTGTATGTTTTTGTACAATTTTCTATGCATATTGCTGCAATTTGGTTAAAATTTTTGAACATTTTTATTCACAGTTGGTGAATAGGCGTAGTACCAGTGAACATAAATATCATAAATGGGGAGGTATGCAATAATTCGTTTTGTAGTTTGGCTCCAAACATATTAGATCTTATGGTGGAACGGGAAATAAATGTGCAAACAATGAATTTTATAAATTATGGGGTATGGGATTCAGTGATGATAGGCCTATATGGGAACTTATAGGTTGTAATACGTACCCGATTTTTCTTTTTGTTGGAACTGAAACTTAACAATGACTGTCTAAGACGTTTGATGAAGCATTCTTCGAAGATGCATCCTAGAAGTAGAAGCCATGGCTGGAGCCTAGATCATTTATTAAGCTATCGTTAACAACTAAACACGCAACACGGTGCTACTACACCATGTGCTGAACTCAGACAAATAGCGAGGAGTAGTAGTGAATAATGACTATCTCAATAAATTCCTCCATAGCGTCTTGCTGATAGTGAAACCCGACTCCCTTTGTCTTTCTATATTTATCCTCCTCTCTGGTCCTAGCTATTTTCTTCATGTGGTGGTCCTTCTTCGCTGCCTTACCGCATATTTAGCATTCTTTATCGCTTTCCCTGTAGGCCTATCGCGATACACAGTCTTATTTGGTCATCCTGATGTGGTGGCAGACTTCAGTAGCATACCATCTTCTCTCATCATACATGGCAGCATCATCCTCCCCTCACATTCCTGAGCTCCACCGTCTGTTCTACAGATCGCACTCTTACTGTCAGCTTCCATCCTCGCGTGAACTCTTAGCCTTTGGGGTCATACCTTGCCGTGTCTTCATATCTATGTGCCTCTGTCTATCTCCTTCCGTTGTCTGACGTCTTTTCGTCTTTGCATGAGTCATGCCTACTTGTCTTAATTAAAGTTTCTGTCTTTTATCATATAACTAATTTAATTCTACGATACTTTATGATAAAAGTTTAATGAAGCAGAGGGGACAGTTATAGCACTGTCCCCTTACTGTCCCCCTCATTAGAAGTTGTAACTTTGGGGGATAATCCCCCGAGTCAAAACTTTGGGGAGGACAGTCCCCCTCTGTCCCCCCCGTGATTTACGCTGCTGCCAAGTTAGCTACCTTAGTTAAAACATAGGTCTATTCTAAGACATTCAAAGGTAACTATTGCAGCTGTCTTATACTATATTATCTTTCTTCCGTGTAAAATGGGTCTAGAATTCATGAAGTCGGAAAAAGGTAAAAGATTTTTAGTACATCTTGGATAAGTGTATGAATGTGAAAGGAAAACTACACAGAAAGAACTCTGCAGATTTTGCGGTCATTCATGTAAAAAGATCAATTTCACACAGCGTCTAATTTAATTTCAAGCAAGTTCAAAGATTCTTTGCAATTGTGCTCTACTTTGTAATTTCAAAACAATTGATAACGCTGATTTGTTCCTGCGCCGGATTGTCTTGCGCCGAATTGTTGGGCCGTCATTTCCAATATTGTTTTGTTGGAATGATAGTGCTCATAGTGTGATCTGAATAGATGAGGTGAGATGATGGCAGCAGACGAGGTGAAATGAGCTGAGTGAATGACCATCGTCAGACGTCTTCAGGCGGCTGTCTTGATTCAATTGACTCCAGCTATGCATTTTGTTGAGATTTCTGCTGCTTTTAATTTGAAAAGTTAGAGAAGATTTGTTTCAGTTGAGAAGATTTGGTTCATTTGGCGTAGACCGACCTTTGATGTCATTTCAAATACACAACAATATTTAACCGATGACTTCAAAAGATCTACTGACCAAAATCAGTGGCTGCTTCGCCAGATCTGGACGAGACAGCTCATGCAAGATCCGCTCTGTTGAATCTTATGCAGCCTTAGCAGCTAATCCTTGGCGCGACTGACGAGAGATTTGGCCACAGGAGATCGACAGCTGCGTCTTTAGCTTCGATTGGAACATGCTGATACGAATCGCTGTCTCCAACCTTCAGCGCAATACTTATTTCCTGGCTTGAATGAAAGATAGATGACGTGAAGCCTTTAGTCTGTATAATTGAACGTGGAGACTATGTCGAGAAGATCCAAGGCATTACAGAGCATGTCGAAAAAGGCGGACTAAACCCAATGGCGGAAGAGGCCTCAGAGAACTGCTCGAAATCTAAGGAGGCGGACCAACACAGAGACTGTTACATAACAAGTCTCTAAATTAACAAAACCTACGAGAAAACAAACTGCGCATTCATCTCGGCGCCAACACACACACACACCTGAACCCACTGACAATAATTTACTGTTTGAAAAAATGAAGTTTTCATGTAAATTTTAGAACGTTGTTGTCGGCGGTGAAGCGTTGCCTGGCAGTGGCCTGAGTCAACTGTCCTCGTCACAGCTTCTCGTCTTCGTCGATCGACTGACTGCTGCGATTGAATCGAAAGGTCTGTCCGTCGTCGGACTGTATCGTGTCGCCGGAAACGCCGTCAAGATCAAACAGCTCATCAAAGACATGACCGCTGCTGCCGGTCTGTGCTCAGAGCATCATCGCTGTAGATCTTCCAGATAGAGTGACGAGTGGGCTTCAAAACTAGACTGATCCCATCTCTGCCTTTCGTCTTCCATGAACCATTCGTCCGGAGTTCGAATCGTTCCAGTTAAGCTGTCGTCTCATGAAGAAGAATCATTCGTTTTTGCGATGGCTGTTGCTGTACTTGTGTGCTACTAGCCTTCTGTGATTTCCTTCTTTCTTTCCTCTCTTTCTTCTTTCCTTATTTCTTTTCTTTCTTCTTCCTTCCCATTTTCTCCTTTACCTTCCTTCCTTCCGTCTTTCCTTTCTTCGTTCCTTATTTCCTTCCTTTAATTTTTACTTATCTTCATTCTGTGCTTGATTCGTTGTTTGTTTCATTATTTGCTTACTTTCTTGAATATTCTCTCCTTCCACCTTTCTTATCTTTTATCTTAATTTCCTTTCTTCTTTCATTTTTTCTTGCTTCATTCCATTAATTTCTTCATTTCTTTCATTGTTATTTCCTTCCTTTTGTATATTCATCCTTCCTATCTTCTTTTCTTCCTTCCTTCTTTTCACTTCCATTTTTACATTCTTTCATCTCTCTTTCTTTCTTTTCGTCTTGTATCTTTCCTTCTTTGCGTCTTCATTTCTTTTATTCATTTCTTTTATCTTTTCCTATCATTGTTTTTTCCTTCCTTACATCTTTCATTCCTTTTGTTGCTTTTTACCTTCTGTTTTTGCTTTCTTCCGTCATTCCACCTTTCATTTCTTCTTTTTCTGTTCATTTCTTCATTCCATTCACTCTTCCTTCCTTCCTTCCTTTCTTCTTTTCTGTCTTCCTTAACTCTTTTCTTCTTTAATTTCTTGCTTCCCATCTGCATCTCTTCTTTGCTCGCTATTATCCTTCCTTCCTTCCTTTATTCCTTCCTTGCATTTTTGAACCCTTCCGTCCTTCCATCTTGTTTTCTTTCTTTTCCATCTGTTTATTGTCGTTATCCTGTCTGTTCTTTCCAGTGTTAGGTTACAGTGTGTGTATCATGAGTGGCTAGCGCATAGGCCAATAGGGACACTGATAGTAGGGTTGGACATATAAGCCACGCCCTGTAGGCCTACATGTGTGTAGCAACGCGCATTGATGCAAAGCCAACAGTCTAATAGTATACATGTAGCTGAAGATACACTTGTTAATGTATTTAACCAACCTGATATAATGTGTTTGTTGTTTTATTACTGACACCTGTAGGAGCGTCGGTGGAGCTGGAATTAGGCGAACGTGACCTGCATGTCATGGCTTCCGTTCTAAAATCCCTTTTCCGTGAAATGCCTCAGCCATTGATTCCGCTTGACCTCTACGAAGACTTCGTTCAACTGCCGGGTAATTGACAACAACTCTGTGTTCTATGATATACTATATGCAAACATACTGAATCCATTTCTATTCAGTGTGCTTACATATAGTAGCACAGTGAATACATGTCCTGACGATTTTCACTTTGATGTGCACGTTAATCTCTGCTCATGCAGATGTTCTGAAATCCCTCCATTGCTCTCGTTGCTTTTGCTATTCGTCTCCTTTACCTCCGTGGCTCAGTCGTTGTCCCCCAAGTCAGCAGATACACATATTCGCCCTCATTCTCGATCTTCGCACCACTTGCCTCCAGTGACATTTCATTCTCCTCAGCTTCGAATGCCATTCTTTCGTCTTAGCATCGCGCTGGCTGTAGTGTGGCTAGACCTGTCCGCTTTCAAACGGAACCAACAACTTGGCTCTTGCAGATTTTGATTCGATTAATCTTGTGGCTTTTATTGCGCCGTTATAATAACCCAAGACGACCGAGAAAGCGCATTCAAGAAAGTTATTCCATAACCACCAAAAAGCTCTTAAGGCCAAACAACTCTGTATAACTGTGACTTTCCAATGTTCAGATTAAACCAGCAACAGCTAACTTACCTCTTTAATTATTCTTACGCGCAAATGACGTCACGACAGCCGCAGGTCATCTGCTGAACGTCAGGCGAGTTGAAGCGCGGTCGACGACGACGACGACGCCATGTTGAAGGTCTTTCAATTTCGTTATTCTCTTCTTGTTCTTCTTGACAGATGGAGAAGAGAAAAGTGAATCATTTGCCATCGCAATTAGCAAACTGCCCGAACCAAATCGAGATCTGCTGAATAGACTCGTTACTCATTTGGCCAAGTAAGGACTGGTGGCTTCTATTAATTTCAGTTTTTCAGAACAATAGGCCTATCCAGCCGGCACATAACACTCTGGGGCAATGTTGGCCAACGTTGGGCCAACACTGGCCCAAAAGTGGGTGTGCTGGCTGGGTAATGATTATGCGAAATATGTTATAAGTTGAGGTTTCTGCTAAATGCAAATTCAGTTGCTCGCTTTGCTCTTCCTCTCAATCAATACTCGTCTGAATTTCTCTTTTCGATCCTTATCCCGTATCTCTGCGCCTGCCTTCTGAATTCCACCTGAGTTTCACAACTTCCCGGTCCTCCACCCCACCTGTCGTGATTAGGCCTATGGTCACTACTTCAACCCTCTGACCATTACCACTCTTCGGGCTTCCCATTGAAACGTAAACTGTGCCACCTCTTCAAGAATTCTTGCCCTGGCGGATCCTCTGTCTCCTTCACTCTCTGTTCTTCAGAAAACTGGATTTTGTTTGTACGATATTTCTCAATAATCCCACTGGTTTGACACAGCGCTCGTGAATGAGCTGGTGTCGTGCGTTTAGCTCATGAGTAATGTTCGAGTTTACGATAACGATAGCGCTAAAGAATCGCTCAGTAAGTTGCCAGAGTTTATTCCAAGTTCTAAAGCAACACGAGAGAGAATTAATATAAATTCTGTTAAGGACTGTACTTGAAATTGGAAACAGATTTCTTCTACAACGGTCGCACATTAGGGCTTATTGAAATCTATCGACTAATTTGATCACTGGTGTAATTTTTCTTGTAGGGTGGTTTAACCCCATTTGGACGTAGATAGGTTGACGTGTCTCTATTGTTTACCTATTTTGATTTAGGGTCATTCAATCCCTTCCCAACATCAACGTCGTAGATTGAAGATACGTTGCGAATGTGACAATATTCCATATGTGCTTCATATGTCCTCCATATGGGCTCATATGTCCTCCATATGGGCTCATATGTCCTCCATATGAGCTCATATGTGCTCCATATGGGCTCATGTGTCCTCCATATGGGCTCATATGTCCTTTATATGGGCTCATATGTCCTCCATATGGGCTCATATGTCCTCCATATGGGCTCATATGTCCTCCATATGGGCTCATGTGTCCTCCATATGGGCTCATATGTCCTCCATATGAGCTCATATGTCCTCCATATGAGCTCATATGTGCTCCATATGGGCTCATGTGTCCTCCATATGGGCTCATATGTCCTTCATATGGGCTCATATGTCCTCCATATGAGCTCATATGTGCTCCATATGGGCTCATGTGTCCTCCATATGGACTCATATGTCCTTCATATGGGCTCATATGTCCTCCATATGGGCTCATATGTCCTCCATATGGGCTCATGTGTCCTCCATATGGACTCATATGTCCTTCATATGGGCTCATATGTCCTCCATATGGGCTCATATGTCCTCCATATGGGCTCATATGTCCTCCATATGGGCTTATGTGTCCCCCACATGGGCTCATATGTCGGACATATTCATCCCGTATGGGAATATTGTCATTTGGAAGCAGTTAGGCCGACGTATCTCTGTACCTCTGTTGTTGTTGGCTGTGTTTGTTGTAGGGTGGCAAAGCATGAATCGTCCAATCGGATGTCTGCCAGCGCCTTAGCAATAGTCTTTGCGCCGTGTTTACTGCGTCTGTCAGATGTACAGTCAACTCAGCTGCACGAGAGTCGCAACGAGATCCAGAAGCAGACGACGTCAGTTGGTCCTTCCGTCTTTTCAGCTGCGGCTTTCCTCTTAATAACAAAGACAATTGAAGTCTTCCTTCTTCTCTCCTTCTTCCTCCTCCTCCTCCTCCTTTTCTTCTTCCTCAAGGCGACAGGAGGGAGGGTGGCAGAAAGAAGAAGAGGAGGAGGAGGAGGAGGAGGAGGAGAACGAAGTGGATGATAATAAAGAAAAGGAAGAAGAATGAAATTGAATGAGGAGGAGAAAGATGAAGAAGGAGAAAAAGAAGAAAGAGAATGTATCTGGAGATGTGGGAGAGACCGCATGTCTTATTCAGAGCCTGACTGACAATTCAGGGCTTCAATGCCGTTGCTTTCCGCGATGCCTTCCCAACGTCGGAGCTTGACGAGTAGCTGCTCTTTCTGATGTGATTCCTAATCTCCAGAATTTTCTTTCCGTCCAGAGGGATTTGTTTGTAACATTTGGAAAAGACTTGTAATAGACTACACTGCAGCTGCTTAAGAGGTTTCTTATTTTTATGCTCTACTTAGCTTCTGGTCGGATGGTCTCACTTGCTCACTTTTTGCGGCAAAATGAATCAGTGTAGAGAATCAGTGTAGACAGCTCAGCCCATTTACTTAAGTGTTAAGAGAATTGCTGGCTAATGAGTTTGACCTGCGAAACTTTGTCAACTGTTTTGACTGAAGGTGTCTTCAGTTCATCATCGAGTCGCAGCTGGAGAGAATGAAGAACGAGTCCGACAACTTAAAATCTTCGGACACTGACACCATCAAAGTCACTGACATTGACACAGTCATGTTGGACGACATCAGTGCCACTGAAGCGGAGGCTACTGCAATCAGTGAAGCCGACTCCATCAGTGTCAGTGGCAGTGACAACGTTGATGTCATTGACAATATCGTCAGCACCGCCAGAATGAGTAAAACCGACACAGCTGAAAACGACGCTGTCAATGAAATCGACATCAGCGCTAATCAAAATGACCCCGGCTCTGATGTCAGTGTATTCGACAATGCAACAACGACTGTCAATGACTCTGCCAGGGCTAACGAGGCCGACACGGTCAGTATCATGCTACAGTTCTCGATCAGAAGAGAGGCGACAATCATAATCAATTTGTCACTTATAATTGCAATTGTTACGTAACTGCTGATAATTGCCTCAATGTTGATCAGTCACTTCATGCGTCCCAGTTGTCAGGCCTAAAAGGTTACAGCCTATTGCCCTCCTCCTCCTCCTCCTCCTACAACTATGACCACACGAAACGAATCAAATCGTTTACATCGCCTGATGCTCAGATCATTTTGGTTTCACACTTTTATCACTGATTTCTTTCATTCTTTTTTCTTAAAAAGTTTATGGTTTTGTGCTTTGTAAACCAGTCAGTACAGACAAGTCTGTTGTGTCTCCTACTTGTTTCACTCATTTCGGCGGTGCTGACTACATTGTAAGTGACATTACTTAATATTAGGCCTAAACGTGGGGCCTTTATATTAACGTTTGTGTTCCGTGATCATTCGTGCTTGTTTATGTGGTCGAGTTTATATGAGACTCGTAAGAAGTGCGTCCATTTTGACTGCCACATTTCTAATGTTAGACTATGTTAAAATTGAAGGCCACGGGTCGTATGGGTTTTGGGTCATATTTCAATGTGTACCAGACTAGACCTTTCATTGTTCCAGTTTAATGCAGGATCAATACGTCATCTAATCGATCCAGATCAACCTCGCTATTGCACAATATTCGGCTTAGATCCCGACATTATCGGGCGAAAATCAACCAAGAGTTGATCGTCTCTTCATGCCAGGATTTGGTTCCAAAGGACCTTAGACTGCTCATCGACAGAGAACTCTGCAGGGCTGACCATGTCCACTCGCCAGGCAGGTCTACACCGGTTGCCTTTCTGGTGTCCGGTCTCATTTGGGGTCAGCACAGGGTTCCCTTCTCGGCCCTCTGCTTCATATCCTGTGAACTACGTGTACAGACTTTTTATCCTCTCCCGTGGAATTGTTGCTGCTCACCAGTATGCTGATTATACTCAGGCATATATTCACAGCCAATCTGCAGTGGCAATCTCCTTCGGTGAGAAAGCTGAGAAAACTGAGACTGGCATTTGGATGCAGTGGCGTAGCTAGCCTTCC
Source organism: Norana najaformis (assembly GCA_964023275.1). Taxonomy (NCBI): domain Eukaryota; kingdom Metazoa; phylum Annelida; class Clitellata; order Crassiclitellata; family Hormogastridae; genus Norana; species Norana najaformis. The sequence goes on from OZ029923.1 coordinate 22,563,368, forward strand.
GAGGGCCCTTGTGCAAACTGAACTTTGGCTACTTTGCTTTAAGTAATTGAGCAAATGGACCTTGGCCCCTTGGGGGCCCAAGCGGCCCCTGGCCTCATGGGCCCTTGTGCTTTGCACAGCCTGCACAATCTATTGCTACGCCACTGTTTGGATCCGACCGTCTCCGATTTAATTCCGAAAAACGCAACTTAGCTGGCTTGATAACCGTCGGCAACTTCAAAATATGGACTCAACAATTTGCAGCTTCACTTTCCAAATGCATCCTTTTCCACTACTGCGCGCGACTGGATGTGACTCTTGACAAGGAATCGGGCTTCTGTTATCATGTGGAGACAGCATGTCGAAAACACTTTATGATTAGCACCAGACCTGCGCTGCATACCACTTGCTGTCTCCTAAAGCCTGCTTCTATTTAGATGCACGCATTCATATGCACTAGGGTTGACTATGGTATCGCGACATTTATGCTAGCCACCCTTTTCTTCGCATTGATAAATTCAATCCATTTCAAATGCTGCAGGTCGATTGGTTGAATTCCAAAGTTTGGTCATATATCTAACCACACGAGGGACGAGCTGCACGGGTTGCCCAGCTGAAGATGCACTGAATGTAAGATCCTTCTGCTGATGCATGTTGTCCTGGCTGGTTGTGTTCAGTCTTAGCTAGGAGCTATATGTTTCAGTGTCATCCACAGTGAAACAGTCTTCCTCTGAATATACGTCTGACTCAGCTCAGTCTACGTTCTCGTCTTAAGATCTTAAGACTCGCCTATAGCAGCGCTTTGAGAAGGCACTTGAGAAGGCGCTATACCATTGTCCAGCCAGTGACTCTGTTTCTGTTGGTTTCATGCGTTTCAGGCGGCGACGACCAGCGAAGGAGGATCCGTCGTCAACTCCTCAGCTGCCGAAGATGAACAGAAGAAGAAAACGGACGATGAAGAGTAGGTCGCTGCTTTTCACTCAGTTGCAAAGCAGACGTATGAACGAGCGATGATCCGATTAGCATAGGTATGCATGCATGTATGTATGTATGTATATATGTATGTATATATGTATGTATGTATATATGTATATATGTATGTATGTATGTATGTATGTATGTATGTATGTATGTATGTATGTATGTATGTATGTGTCAAACCACTTGGTATAGCGCCATTTAAGTACCTCGCAAATGCGTTGCATATGTCTAATAGAGGAGGCGTCCATATACTTGCCTAGGTGCAGATGCTGGATCTTGGCTAATGTTAATACTACTAGCGGTTCATCTGTTGCATCGGTCATCGATTCATTTCTTAATTGTCTGTCTGGATGTCTGACAAGAGACAAAGATGCAAGGTTTCTGTCGTCTGAGTTTTCATTCTGTTTCCATTCTGTCTGCAGAAGTCTTTCGTTCGCAGGCGACGACTTGGATCTTGATTTCACTGTGGACGTCTGTTCCGAGGACGGAGACGATGACTTCGAGGTCGAGGTCACGACTCCGTCGGACGACCTTAGTGAAGGTCCGAGGTCAACGGCCAACGACGACGACGACGTGGCATCTTCTCCTGCACCTCATGACGAGACTCATGCCAACGATCACGAAGGTCATTAGCGTACAAGACGCTGCTGAGATGATGATGATGATGATGACAATTCCTTAGTTGTGCTCTTGTAACCGATGCACATTGAACAGCAGTTCATCTATCAGGCAAAACTCTGTTCTCTCGGGGGTGGGCTGTGGGGTGGGGTGCGAATGCAGTCGACTACAGACTGAAGCAGCACTGAGGCTGAATATAGGGCTCCCGCGTCTGATGATCGCTGAAAACGACACTTCAAACTCTGTCCTTCCTTCAAGAAACGCTCAAAACTCACCTTTTCTCACTGGCTTTCAAACATCTGGATATCTAACTGCTTTTCACGTGGCCACTGACTGACCGCGCCTCACACGACTAACCGCGTGTGACGGCGCGCATTAGAAAGTGGCAACAACAACAACAACAACAACAATAATAATACTATTAGTAAACATAATACTAATAACTGTTCGAAACGACACTTGGGGCATAGAATTATGAGCCTCGTGCTTGACAGACTTCTCCTGACTTGTTAAACAGAGTTCTGTCTAACGCAACTGAAGACCCGGCCTTGGAGGAGGAAGCCAGGCAGTGCGCTTGACAGCCATACGAGGGTAGCACACGTAATTCGTTAACAATTAAAACCAGAGACACTCAACGCCTGCGTCTCTAAAAGTAGAAAAATTTAAGTCCAAGAATTTTATGAACTGAAATTGAATTGATTAAATCTGATTAATGATTAAACCTGTTCTTGAGCAGCTAAACCTATCACTCTACCTCTGCTGGTAATCTGGTAAACCCTTTGCTATTCCTCTGCTGGTAATCTGGTAAACCCATCCCTATGCCTCTTCTTATTGTCAGTTTTGATGCGCGTATTTCTAAGCTAGACTTGTTATCTAATTCAGAGCCGACGAAGAACCTGAAGTGGAGCGAAGACTCATTGAAGGACCCTCAGCAACAGCAGCGAGAGAATTCTTCGACGGAAAGTCTTGCAAACACAGATTCGTCCGCTTCGGTCGTAAACACCAGACTATAGGAGATGACGTCAGCAGAAGCAAAGTCACTGGCTGACTAGGGCACCAGCGGACAACGATTTGTCACGGAGACTCATCATGCGATCGCATTTAAAGCTTCTAGAAATCACTTCATACGAGCGATAAGCCATTTAGATGCAGCCAATACAAACTCGACCTGTTCACTGAATGCAAGACGCTGATGATGATGATGATGACGATGAACTATCGTTTAAAAGTCGATGCACCTTCGGCCAAAACTATAAACAATGCGATGACACGAATCAAATTATGTGAGACACATAAACGTTTATTCACGCATAATATATATTGTAATTAATTGAAATTTCTATAGCGCCGGCGTCTAATGTAGAAGGTATCGACTGATGGCGCACCAAAACCAAAGGCGCAGTCAGGTCAATGTCAGCAAGTCAATCGGATGAAGCAGAGAGGCAGCTTGGAGTGGATTAGCCAACTGAAGAGGCGAGTCTTCAGTTGAGACCGAAATGTCGCAGTTGACCAGAACGAACAGATACAGGAAGAGAGTTTCAGAAAGTTTTAGGTCTAGCCAAAGAGTTCTGAACTCTAGAATTTCTGCATGTTTGTGGTTGTGAACCCATAAGAAGAGACTTACAGTAATCAAGGCGACTGGAGATCAATGCGCTTGCCAGAGATACCTTTGAAAACAATTAAGAAAGGAACCGTCCTTCGGTTCATGAGTGACTCATGAACGCAGGCAACTAAAAGAGTGCCAGCAAAGTTTAGTATGGACCTAAAACCATAAAGTAAGAAGAGACTGTGATAAGGAATCTGCTCTGTCCATACATTGGCCGACATCAGCAAAACACAAACGGGACATAAAGCCATACAAAATAATTAGACCTAACAAATAAAAATTTATATCAGCCTCCGAGGAAGACAAAATTATTGAAAATATTTTTGAAAAATTCACAGACCAAAATCGACAGTTTAAGTGTTTAAAAGAGAATTTTATGTAAAAATAAGACAGAAATAATCAAAATCAACACATTCGAGCAGGTGTGCGGCGTTGATCCCCATATATATATATATATATATATATATATATATATATATATATATATATATATATATATATATATATATATATATATATATATATATATATATATATTATATAATTGATGGACGGCGCATCAGTTCTTGTGGTCCAAGTCAGCTGCAGCCATCGTGCGCTCGAGTTTCCTGCTCGCGACTTAAGAAAGCGAAAGGCGTAACAGAGGATAGAGAAACTTTATCGGATATTAATTGTGTATGGTATACAAAAAACATTAGAGACATTTGCCTGAGACAATTCCTTTATGGAAGTGACGCCTGCAACGAGCATCTGCTCCTGGAATGCATCGATCGAGTTCACATGACGTCTGAGGGCAAAGCATCTCGACGGAGCATGATCATTGTTTAACGAAGACGTAGTCCTCGGCAAAGAGTCCTGCTCTTGGCTCGTTGTACTGGAGTTCCTTGTGAGTCCGGAATCCTTTGCGTTCCATGAATCTCCGGTACTCGTCTTTTCCGCTGCCCCCATGTCTGTACTCGACCGTCAGAACCCCAATGTCTATTCGGTCGAATGGAATCGTCTTGAGGACCTCGAGTTCCAGACCCTCGACGTCGAGACTCAGGTAGTCGACTCTGGTCCGGTTCAGGGCGAGTAGGATCGTCTCGAGTGGAAAGCAGGGAACGAGATCCGTCTTCTTCTTCTTCTCGCTGTCCTTCCTCTCGTCCGACGGCGCATCTTCACCATTCAGTATCACTCGACCCATGTGACCTTTGCTGCTTTCGAACTGAAGCTGCACAACACACACACACAGACGACACGTGACTAACAAAACGTCCACTCAGCTCTGAGTGACTGTCGGTGGAAACATCAGGCGGCGACGGTTACCAGGGCTGGTTACCCTCTCTCATATGCCGAGGCTAAGAAAACGAAGTCGTTAGCATTTCATACTTATGGCTGCCTTTCGATTAACTTAAGGGTCTGCTCTTATTCTTCTGCTGGTGTTAAACGACAATGATAAGTAATTACTTATCATTGTCGTTTAACACCAGCAGAAGAATTATAAGTGATCGATAAGATTGCAATGCCGTCTTGCGGCTGCTTACTTGTGCTGCGTAGTCGTATGGACTGAGACAGGCGTTCAGGCTCCAGACGTTGCGGTTTTTGCCGAGGAGTTGCGTGTAGTAATATGGATTGGCCTCGATGAGAATCCCTGCCCACTGTCTGTCCTGCTCGAGGGGTAAACTGTTCGACGCCCTCTCACCGTCCAGCGCTCCACACTCCACGAAAAAGCCATTTCTCTGCGTTTTACAATCAAATCAAGCAAAACCACTCACAAATGAACTGCTGCTATTTACGTTGCTTGGGAAACTAGGGCTAAAACGTCCACAGATTTACTTGAATGATCTCAGTTTGCTAACAGTAAGAAAACTTTCACTATGAAGATTGGAACTAAACATCTTTAGAAATAATCGGAATGGTAACAACTAACAACCGGCTGTCTGGATTCCAACCAAATTCCTCTGTTCGCAGAAATACCTGTGAACAGCTAGTGAACCTAGATCCAGATTTGTTTAAAAAAAATCCAGACAAAGAGGCTGGAGCCTGGCTACTTGCACAATTAAAACTGGGTCAACCCAAAGGACTTCCTGGTAAAGGTTGGTGAAGAAAAGGAAGGTTATTATTATTTCTGCATTTATTAGGTGCCACTATCTAATGACTTAGAATCCATCAATGGCGCCGAGCAATTGTGAGTGAAGGGCTTGCTCAAGGTCCTTACACAGTAACCGTCTCGGGAGAGTTTCGAACCCGAACTCTCCGCGTTACAAGCCGAGCACTCTCTCCAATAGACTACCGTGCCCCACTACAGGTTATGGTCAAAGGCCATTCTGTGTGTAGCCATCACTCCAAAACTGGAAGACGGAAGCACTGGGACCATCAGTTGTTTACTGTGCGAACACGACCCTCCAGTCCCATGGGCGAAGAAAACCATCTGCAGGAAACACTTCATTCAACGCATTACCTGGATGCTCAAGACGTATTTACCGCCGCACGGCCACTTTATGCCCTGGGAGTTGGGCTAATCTCCAAACAGCTCAACGCCATTACAGGCCAATCGTATCGTACTCTGTATAGTGGGATAGTTTGGAGGGGCTCACACCACGGCAAGCCTATCGTCTGATTTACTGGGACAAACCTCGATTCCAGTTGTCCTATAGAAGTTTGCGCCACTGCACTCAGCAACCAAAAGCCCTGCTGGAGTCGAAAGAAGTCACGAAAAGTGTAGAACAAGCGAAAGAGAGACAGAAAGAGAGAGAGCGAGAGCTGAAGAGGCAGAGAGACAGAGAGCTGGACAGACAGACAGACAGTCAGACAGACAGACAGAGACCTTTTGATTAAACAGAGCGTCGACTTCCTTCGACTGTGGTGTGGCTAAGATTCCTTTGGCCAGAGTCATCGATCCCTCGGTCGGCGGAGGATCGATCAGATGCCGAACGACGTCGATCATCTGAGGGTCACGTGACGGAGCCATTCTTGTCACGAGTCGCTGCACAGCAGATGCTGCATCCTCATCGAAGGCCGTTACTACTCGGTTGATGAACTGGAACTGGCGCTTGTGTGCTCTGCTGCCTCCTCCTGCTGCTGCTGCTGCTGCTCTTCCTAGGCCGCTGCCTTCGACGACCTGCTGACCGGCGAACGGCGGCCGCTGGTGGTCGTCGTCGTCTGTTGGACGACCTGTGCTTCTCGGCCACCTGCTCCACCCAGAGTAGACAATCAACAGACTGAGCAACACGATCACAACCAGTGAAGAGCCATTTCGAAGGACGTCTGTCGGACAACAACACAGTTCAGTAGATTCTTTAGCTACACGAGCGTCATCTAATGTAAACATATTTGCGCCCCTCGTAAACGTAATCGTAAACTCGAAAATTTCTAAAGCCTAATTTAGAAGCTATAGGCACAGGACACGATCTCTGCGTCTAGCCAAGGGGGTTGTCAAGAGATACCGTATGAAGTGGCATGCCAGGCCATGTGCAAGGCTATGGTCGCACGGGGCATTCGTCGTAGGGCACATGTGTTGAGCGTCGGTCTCAAACCGGTTGCTGTGCCAACGGACCCAGCATTAAGCCACGTGGACTCACAGACAATGCCAAGATCCATAATATGACACGAATTTCTGAAAAAGAATAGCCCGCCAAGAGACAGAGGATACGGTCGATTGATGGTAATTTTCGGAGTTCGTATACGAACTCCGAAAATTACCTATCGATTTTGTTTTGACTGATCGCCTGTGAATAAGCTGGTCTTCGCGGCACGGCTTTCGTTGGGCACTGTAGAAATCTCGGAATTACGATTACGATTACGATACACGATGCATATTCATTTTACAGTAGAATAATATGACGTCATGCAGATAGAAGAAGAATAACAGCGTTCGAAATGACGACGTACAGGAGGATGATGAGGGTCAGTTGGAGTGAGCACAGGACAAATGAGTCGATTCTGGAGAAACTGAAGCCGGAGCGACGCCTGCTGGAGGTGGTGATGAGCAGAAAGCTGGGCTACTTTGGACATATGATTAGAGCAGACAATCTACCGGCCTTCATATGCCAGGGATATATGGAGGGAAAAAGACCTCGGGGAAGACCGAGAAGGCGCTGGAGGGACGACGTGACGGAGTGGATGGGGATGTCGATGGCGGACTGCACAAGGAAGGCAAGAGACAGAACTGAGTGGAGAAGACTGACGTCGCTGGCCATGGTCTCCGATCCGCAGCAATGAGGAGGGACAAGACAAAAAAAATGCAGACGGGCGTATCTGCCGCAATCTGTCGTTTTCGTTTTAGCCACGCGTGGTCCGGCGCGAAGTTTCGTTCTTTTGTGTTTGGTCAATGATATAAGTAGTATAACCTCTTTGTGTTTGGTGCTCGCCGGATTGAAAGCAAAACTATTTAACCGTAATTCTTATTCTGTTTTTCTTCAGATTTATGTTATTGTGTTTTTAAAATGTTTGTTACATATGTGACATTTGCGAGCTATCTTACCCGCTTTTCAGAGCCCGTTTGCAAAGACAATAATGTTGGCGAGCTGCGAATCCACGTGCGTTGTAGGCCGTGCAAAGTTCTTTCCGCAAACTATTCAATCTGCTTCTTCACATTGTAAGGTCTCATATAAAACCCACGGTGCATATAGTTTCCAGATCTCCAGTAGGCGTTAGAATGGAATGTGAAGGTAGTTCAGGGACTGTTGACCCAAATCATTCCAGTATGGCTGAAATTAATCCCAAACCTGATGTGTGATTTGCGTGATAAGGGTATTGTGAAATAGAGACCACTAAAACCTTTCTTTCAATATCATGTAGCTCTGCCTCAAATACCGGCATACTTATAGTATCGGGGACTGCTCTGTTTTGGCCGTTGCTTTTCGGCGCCCGCCCGCCGCAGTGATGTTAATTATAGGCGTGGCTTCTGTAAGTGTCCCGTCATTGATTAAGTAAATAAACTTGGATTCTAAGGCTTGCTATTTAAAAAGGGTTGGGGTAAAAGTAAGGGTTAGTGCGGCTTTGTAAATTTTTAATAACGTTTAATTGATGTTTGCAAATAGTGCTTAGCTTGGAGAAAGTCATTTTAGCAGAAACTACAACCAATCACAGTAGGCAGAAGCCAGGCCGAAAGCCTCGTCCCAAATTAGAGCGGTCCCCGATACTATAAGTATGCCCAAAAACCTTGTCTTTATTTTGTTTAGGCATGATATTACAATTAAAGACGTGATTTTGAAATACAAAAATTTTGTTACCGTTGTATTTAGACAAGACCGGCCATGTAAAGAGGAGAAAACTGCAATGGCTAGATCCATTACAGACTCATTTCCAGTTTTCCGTGATGTAAGTACTATTTAGGACTGTTTTTACCTTGCTGCTCTTTGATTTAATTTTTGTTTTTTTCTACTTTATCCTAGAAGGTTATAGCTTACTCATCTTAATCTGTCAATTTCAAGTTTTTCAAAACACTGAAGAGGTTGCTCATTTCATTTTTTAATGTGGCAAGTGCTTGGTGAGGCATATGGGGCATAGAATACAATGGGAGATAATACTTATGGTATTGAAAGTGATTGAAGAGGAGAGGAAATTGGGAGTGAATATGTCCAAGACTGCAAAACCTTAACATTGGCAATACTTCCATGAACACATTACTTTTTTGCACGTTACAGAAATTTCTTCTGTACTGTTTCACAGGAGAGGTTCTGTGATTCAGTGTCGCATACAGGTCATCTTGAAGCATCCATTCGATCCAGGCGGTCAAGAAATCCCTTAATAAAAATGCTGTGGACTCATCCATATAAAGCTGGGTTAGTTGTTTTCCTTTTTAAAATAAAATTAGGGGTGCATATTACATGCACTGCCATTCAAGTAATTGCTTCTTTAAAATTTAGGGATGCATATAACCTGAACTGCTGCTGGAGGACAGTGTGTAGTGCTTCGTGAAGTTTCAGTAGAGTGGTGCTAACTGTCTTCTCAACTACTGACTTGTGCAGTTTTTAAAATCTCAATTGCAGTTGTATGTGTAAGGTGAGATGGTAAAGTGAAAAGGACATTTTTATAGCAGCCTTTAACAGTAATAGTTGATGACAGACTTTTTTTAACAGGCTGGGAGTCTTGCTTTTCTTTCAGTTACATCCATCACTTGAATTTCAGCAGATGAAGGAAAGGATACTAACTTTAGCTGCTTTTCTTTCAGTTACACAGAGCATGTTTTTAAAATGCCAAAGGCCAGTTGCACTTACTAGTCAGTTGCTTCAAATGGCAATTAGGCAATTTGTGATGCTTATTTCTCAAGCATGACTGTGCTGTTTTAGATTGGAGAGGAATTTTGGCTGTAACCTCTGCTGAAAAGTCGTTGACAGTTGAATTTCAGCAGATGAAGGAAAGGATACTAAATTTAGCCGCTTCATCGACTTTAAATCGGGACCTTCTTAACAACATTACTAAAGACTATGATGAAGGTATGTTGATGTCTCAGTTCCATTTAAAGTTAATAAATGTTGCCATTTGCAATGTAGCATGCTTTTTAGTCTCTTTTAATCTATCCTAAGTTAGTTGGCATGTTACTGTGTTTTAAGACATACTTGTCATTTCTGCGCTGATCCAGTTCACAATGCATTGGCCATTCTTTGGATGAGTATTCTTTCACATGCTACCTGTTTCTTGGTTGTATGCTCTGTTTTATTCATGCAGCTGAAGTTAGCATTTTATTGCTTCTTGTAAGTTACAAACTCATCGTGCCTTGATTTACACCCATTTAGAAATTTATGCCGGCATATCCATTGAGAAGTTAATAAAAGGGGCTATTTATTTCTGGAGTTTTACCTACCACACTGCATCCAAGAGAGATTGAAGAAAATATTTAACAAAGTGAATCTTTCAATTTTTAAAAATAAATACAGATTAATACAGTATAAGATTTTACTTTATAAATAATCTGATATTTTACATTATAAATAATTGACCCTGGCTGAGCACCAAATTCCATGTGTTGCTTCAATTGCTGTATATTGTGGCAAGTGTGGACCTGGTTTCTAGTTGGCCAGACTACTGATATTCACTTTTCAATGGTATCACAATGAAAGATCTAAAAAACTTCATCGATTTCCGAAATCCATGACAAGGGCCATGACAAATACTGCTTACCAACACAATATCCCTGCATTACAGTCACTGCACTGGCTCTGAACAACTATTTAAAATATGATTTTGTAATTTTGCACTTGTCTCTGTAGAACGAAACAGTGGATGGTGCACTTGAGAGAATGGCCGACGAAGGGAAACTTCGGCCAGCTCTATTTCGAATACAGAATACTTGTTATGTGAAGATGGATATCGCGGCAGCTACATTGGCTGCCTGTCAGCTCCAGAATCGCTTACAAGATAGCTCTCCTCACACGCAAGACTCTCTCGACCAATCAACCAGCTTACCTGTCATCATCCTTACATCGCTACCTACCATCCAGGTCTCTGCGATGAGCTACACAAAACCTTTCTGTCTTTCCCTGACATCCGAGACTTTCGGTCTGATTTCTCACGACGCGGATTCAGCCTACGATTCCTCGCTCAGTCGATGGACATATGGCGTGTTACCAAATGCATTACTTACTTACTTACTTACTTTGCAGTGATCTCCAATAAGCATCATACTATATAATAGTGACATTCATTTTACTATCTCAAATGGACCAACTTTAGTTACAGTCACTGACCAATTTTTCTATGTGCAACTAGTCATCCTATCGACAACCATCGAGTCCTCTGATTGGATTGTAGAAAAAGGTTCTTATATTGATTACTTGCTATCTTAAGGTTTCGGCATTTATTACTTTTAACTGTTTACCATGTTCAGTGATTGATGCTTTGTTTTTAAGCTTTATGTGAACTGTGATAACCCTTCATTTGTGATTAAAAGTTGTCATTTAACCTAATAAATTGTAGTTAATGATTTGCTTATTATGTAATGAGTTCAGCACGTTAGTACGTCCATGTGGTAATAATTAAACATTGCTGCGTATAGGTAGATACAACAGTAAATCAATGCAGAAAACGTATAACATAACTATATGCAGCTCCACAAATGTGGCAAACTCCAATCTATAAATTTAGCTCCTAAACCACTAAAATGTATTTGCAGCACCACATAAATGTGGACACGACCACTACATAAATGTAGAGATGCCACAACACAAATGTAGACATTACTAGTACATAAATGTAGAGATGCCGCAACACAAATGTAGACATTATTAGTACATAAATGTAGATTCTGCACTACATAAATGTAGATATTATTAGTACATAAATGTAGATGGAGAACTACATAAATGTAGAGATAGCACTACATTAATGTAGACATCCTTGCTACATAAATGTAGCCAAAATGCAACACCGATGTAGACCTCGTTCTCTACAAAAGTGTTGCAATTTGTGTCTACACTAGTGTAGACTGCCGGCTCGTCTACAAAAAGTGTTGCATAGAGGTCCACACATTGCCGATGAGCCAGACCTCAACATTAAGTGTTGCATAGAAGTCTACACTTGTAGACCGATTCTCTACACTATTTTTAAGAGAGTATGAAAGGGGTCAGAGCCGGATTAACCGGTAAGCGCAGAATATGCAATTGCATGGGGCCCGATGACAGAGGGCTCCCCGACTAAAGCATAATATTTCTGCAGTGAAGAAACTTACATAGAATTCAGTATACCATCTGTTTGGTCACAGGAGTGGGCCATTAGTCCTAATCTGAAGTAAGAATTTGCACTTGGTCAAAACTGAATAAGTCAGCCAAGCACAACCACAGCTGCTTTCACATACTTTTCTTAGAGTCGAGCGTCGCCTGTCTGAGAAATTTCGGATAATTATATTTACATTACATCTGCATATACTGCACTGGCCAAATATCCTAACGTTGACGAGCTGTCTTTATGGGATCCCATCTCCACATGTGCAATAAGACAGGGACCAGTTTAAGCCATAGACCATAGGCCCCCGAGTGGTTTATTTGGATCTAGGGAGGGAATGCGTTTGGTCAGAGCATCTGAAGTCATGAGCAGTTTGAAGGTGATTACTGGCGATTAGCAATTTAGCAAATGGCTAAAAGCAATTAGTTGCTTAATATGATCAGTCAAACATTGGTAGGACAAACACAAAAAACAAATAAAAAGTACAGATTATACATCAGGACAGCAGACCTGCCTGTATTGTTATAGTAAAAGTTGCCACAGCCATAACCCTGTGAGAACAGCTCAATTCAGGTGGCTGAGAAAAGCATACACATAACTGATAAAGCATTATCACTGAGTGAACATTTTCTGAGAATCTGAGAAATCGCTGTCTTCTCGTGAGCCAACAGTAAATGTAAATGTATAGGTTTTATATAGCGACCTTAAGGGCTCGACCCTGCTCATTTTGCAATGAATTTATCGGGTGAGATCCTTCACCACCGCTGCCTGTTTGAATGTCATAACTGTTAGGCTCTTGTGTGAAGTACAGTACAGGCGTAGACATGGTTATGGCCGATTTTAAATATTTTACATACGGCAGCACTGAACGTGTACTCTAAGGAGTTCATTTCACTCTTGGTGAGGCTAACAGCTTCCATTCCATAGAGGAGAAAGACTTACAGTGGGTGCTAAAAAGATTGTTGCAAAACAGGCTCGCAGAATTTGTAACATTTGCTATACAACGAGTTGAATGACTTATAAAACTTAACTCTCATTTCATGTAAACTGACTCTGAATGACTTGGCTGCAACCAGAGAACAGCATACATATTTAACTTTATCAGCATAACTGACCGTGATATTCTTAGGCCTACACACATTATGAATCGATGAACCAATCCTTATAACCTGAGATTTATTTGCATTTAGTTTCATATCAAGACTTTCTAATGCCACCGTATAGATGTCAGCCATAGCTTGGAGATCACACAGTGATGCGAATATAAAGAGAAGGTCTTCTGCATACGATGCAAAGCATTTTTGTAATAGCTTTGGCCACGGAGTGTTAATGCCATCTGTGCAGATTCGATCCAGTTACCTTTTTACTAAGACTGCAGGTATACAGGACTCACCTTTTAGTCGACTGCATAATATCATATTGCAAACTGAAGGTGGAGGAGCTTCTCCTTCGCAATATTCACGGATCTGTACAGCTTCAATGAAATTCAAGTGCGCAGCTGTTCAGGCGATCAGTGAGTCGCAGGTTCACCTCTTGACGGGTCTTCGAAGGACGATAAAAGCCAGTGATAAGAGCGACGACGCAGTGCATAAAGGGGCTTATCAGTTGCTCCAGATATCGATCCACTGTTTATCAACGGTCCTCACGGCGATTAAAATTTATCGCTGTTACCAGAGCGAGGTACCTCAGTCCTTTTGTGAAGTAGGCTTTACTGCAAGACATGTTTAGGCAGAGACCGAGGGGTAGGGTGGGGCATAACGCCCCCCTTAACCTTTGTCATCGATCACTGCCAAGTAATGTGCTTATAAGTCAACCAAAATTGGTGATCATAAACTGTATTACAAGCTGTATTCAGCAGGCCCATTAAATTTAAGAAGTGATAGTCCAATTAAAAAAATATAATTTTAAGTGAAACTTCTGCAAAAGGGCTTCTTGCCCCACGCATACATACATACATACATACATACATACATACATACATGCATATATCAAGACTAAGAAACTAAAGTTGTTGGCACTTCGTACCCAGAGCCTACACTGGACAGTTTTACTTTTCTTAACCACACCAGCGTTACGATTGCTCGCCGTAACAAATTGCCTCCAATGCATTAGTATTTTTACTGTTAAATTCCTCAGGTAGAAATGATCCCTCACAAATAGACAATTAAATTAAGACAATTAAGTTAGGGCTCGAACTTATACGAACGTGCTATTCCTATTAGGCTATTACTGTTATTACCTGCAGGTCGATATAGTTTGGTTTCTGTAGCATAGTTACGTCTATTGTCCATTCAGTGAATGTCTTTTATAGAGAAACTTAAATTTTACTTTGCAACATTGCACATAACGAGAACGTCTGTTCTATCATAACCTTTACAGAACATAACGGAACTCTTAGGCCAATTCTACCAATGAAGATTTGTTAACGACCAGTCACCATGAAAAGTTTGCTGTGCAGCGAGGAGAGGACAGTTTCAGTGGAGCGGTGCTTGATGTAGGCCGATTGTTTGGGATTTAGCCTGTGAGGTTGTAACAGGTAAGATAGGCTGTGCGGAGAGAGAAGGACGATCCATTCTGAGAGTTTAGATGAGAAAGAGAGATTTGAAACTGGACGGTAGTTTGAGAGGATTTCATTGTCTAGGGACGGTTTTTCAAAGTAGTTTAACGACTAAGCTTTCGAAGAACATTGGGAAAATGCTGGTCGACAGAGACAGGTTGATGATGTTGGTCATGACAGAAACGAAAAGGATTATTGAGTAAGTGGTTGGGATTGGGTCAACGTCGCATTGTTTGGTTTGAGAGAACTGAATGAGAGCAGTGATTCAGCTTCAGAAGCAGGTAGAAAAGGTGAAAAGACGCTTTAGACGGCAAAAGTAGAGCCAGCTTACATGGAATTCGATAAGAGCGCTAGTAATGAGAAAGAGAGCGAGGAGATTTTGTCGGTGAAGGAGAATGCAAAAGAGTCGGCGATGGAAGGCGGTGAGAGAGTGTCATCGGAGAGAATGAGAGGAAACTCGGTGAAGAAGATTTTTACGGTTTTCCAAAGAGTTCAACGAATGGGTGAACTTAAGTAAAGAAGAAAGGACAGATGTTGTTTCTGGGCAGACAGAAGACAACTATTGGTCAAAGCTGATGCGACGAAATGAACATAGTTTGGGTGCGGGACGGGGAGATACTGGCTCAATACTGAATTTGGCGACTACTGGAAAGTGTGATCAGAGGATGAGTCGAGTTCGCAGCCGAGAGTTGGTGAGAAGCGGCTGGTTCACGGATCAAGTAGGCAGTGCCGCCTCTACGATGAACTTTCTGCAGGAATTTGTGGCTGGCGGAGTGGGCTGATAAGCGAGTGGCCACCAGATCTGCAGAGCAGAGGCTCCAAATATTACTGTCCAGGCGGTAGGCCAGTAGGCGAATGGCGAAAACATTGGTGAAATAACGCAATGACCAGTATTGATAATGACCAGTATTGACATTGCCAGGACAACGCTTTCTATTTTCATCTGCTCTCCTTGTCATTCTCCAATAATTTTCACTCTCTCCTCCTTTTAAATGTCTTCTCATCACTCCACCCTTCTTTTCACTCTTCCGTGTATCGTTTCACTATCTCCCGGTCATTTCGAGTTTGGTTTCCACGCAGACCTACTTCACTTTTATCGTTGTAACATTGTATCAGCTGGCTATGCAGCGCACAAGGCGGTGTCTAGTGACATCTTGCGAATACAGAATAAACTGCATCTAGCAAAGTTTCCCTTAGTTTGTGGTTCACAAGGTAAAATGACGATGTAAATTGTATATGTACAGGTTTTTCTATTGCGACCATATGGCCTCGACCCTGCTCATTTTTAATGAATTTATCGGGTGAGAGCCTTCACCATCGCAGCCCGTTTGAATGGTAGCCACCAAAACTCCGAAAAATCTTTAACAGTTTTACCAAAGATCTTAGAGTCGTAGACTAAGATATGACACTTCCTATCTCCGCTGTGTATTCGGCCTGGTGGTGGTCAAATGTACGCAAACCGTGGCGCCACGTAGTGATTGGATTGATAGCTTCTTAGCAAAGATAGACGCAGACAAATAATGTAGCCTATTGGTAAGCGTTCTCGGCCTGAAATTTGGATATACAAGTGAATAATTTTTTATTGCAAATAAAATTCACTCACAGTTTACATAATTCAAATATACATAATTAAGAACATTAACATTGAACTAAGTGTATGGAGCTGAGCAGTATTACCAAAGATCTTAGAGTCTTAGACTAAGATATGACACTTCCTATCTCCGCTGTGTATTCGGCCTAGTGGTGGTCAAATGTACGCAAACCGTGGCGCCACGTAGTGATTGCATTGATAGCTTCTTAGCAAAGATAGACTCGGTATTTCACTAATCGTAATTCCAAGATTTCTACAGCGCCCAACGAAAGCCGCGCCGTGGGGACCAGCTTATTCACAGGCGCTCAGTCAAAACAAAATCGATAGGCAAAAGGGTTCGGTTCCGGGCCAAGATCCAAGAGTCAGGCAGAGAGACAGCGTGGAGTCAGGCAGACAAATAATGTAGCCGATTGGTAAGCTCTCTCGGCCTGAAATTTGGATATACAAGTTAATTTTTTTATTGCAAATAAAATTCACTCATAGTTTATAAAATTCAAATATACATAATTAACAACATTAACACTGAACTACGTGTATGCAGCTAAGCAGTATTACACAAAGATCTTTGGTTTCACATTTATCTTCAGTAAAGAAATAATGTCAACAAAAAAGCCTCAGAAGTCTATATCCATGACCAAACCAACAGAAGGCAGACAAATGAAAAAAATAAATTGAAAATGCAAAATTTTCTTTGCTTTACGACTGCGCTTAATCTTAAGTTTGCAGGAGTTTTGAAGTTGCTGGTTAAGAATTTTGATCTTACGGTGGATTCGAAATGTCATGTACAATTTCATCATGTATTTCAGCCGGGCACCACATGTTGCTGATCCACATGCAGCAATATCTAAATTCTTTTGGGCAAATAAGCATAGTCGTTTTAATATACCAGAACTATGCTGCAATTTGTCAAATGAATTCTGAAACAGTTTTTCCAACTCCCTGGTGAAAGCTAAAAAGGCCATGGATGGGTAAACTAAACAACCAGTGTCTGTAAATGCCTTTAGCTGTAAGAAAGGAAACCGAGGATAAGACAAGTGTACACTTGTGTACAAATCACTGCATGTTTGGCACATGCCAGATCCATCATTAAAGGCACACTTTCTTAAGATATAGCCATTCATATATGCCAAAACATTGTCAACCTCCAGTGGCAAATCAGGAATATCTGATATATCTTGTAAGTCAAAGTCATCTTCACATGTCATTTCACAAGTGATCTCATGATCAATATGTGAAGCGGAAGCATAGTGTTCATCATCATGTAACCTGGACTTCAAAAGATTCGACAATGACGATATATCTATAAGCACATCATCTATATCATTTTCACAGTTTCGTCCACAATTATCAACAAACAATTTGTCAACAGCGATATATCTAAAATTGGAACGAAATTCTGTGACATCAGGATTGTCCCTGTGTCCTCCACAACCACGGATCGTTGAAAAAAATTCTCAATGCAGTCCTGGTTTAACCGAGATGTCAACAAGAACTTATATTTGTTCTCTGCATATAAATTTTTCCACAGTTCAATAATGGACTTTAATGTAATCTGCCAGCCTAAAATGCAAGGCAGTACCTTCTTTGATCTGGCAGGTTTTAAGTCTTGCAAGTAAGCCCATATGTCTTGGAAGAACACATCATGACCGCTGCCATTAGAAACCGCATGCCCATGGGTTGCGAACTCTTTATTGTTCGGCTATTACAAGCGTTAAAAATCTTATCAAACTTATCAATGAATTTTGCAGTATGTTCTGCATCTCTATCCAACTTTCCAAGGTGACAAAGTGTTTGAATGCCTGCTGCCACAGAGTGACTAAGAACTTGTGCTGCAAGATTGACATGCATGCTAGTAAACGGAGGCATATCAAGATGCTTATCCGTCAGACGAGGTGCCATTCTAATGGGCAGGTTTCTGTCAAATGCATAAAATTCTGACACATGCTTCCAACACACATTTTGCCTATTTTCTCCAGAATCCCATACAAAGTCATGTTTTTTAAAGTTGTTTCGAATGTTTTTAAGCAAATGTGGGGGATCGTAGATTACATACACTTTTTTGCAACCATGAAACAGAAATGGTTGAGAAACAGAAACGTTTTCTAATGTTTCTAAATAGCATCTGTTTGTGGGTCCCTGATCACATATAACAGCTTTAGGAAATAAATGCATTTCCTCCAACTTTGCCAGACAATCATGCAAAAGGCTGTACAAAATAGTTGGTTTGATAGACCCACTTACAAGAAAGTAAGCAAGAGGCTGCTTCCATTTCACAGAAATTCCACGCAACATAAATACAAGAACATGGTCTGCTGTGTGCTGAGTAGTTCCAAACACACCAAAATCCTCAAAACCTTGTATACAATCCCGTTCCCTGTTGTATATCAATTTCTGCTTTAATGCCATTTCATCAAAAATTAGCACACAGTCTTTAGCCTTCTCAGAGGCTTGCTGCATCTTTATTTTTAGAGTACCAAAAAATTGCTTGCTAAAGCCGGGATAAAGGTTGCAGTTTTGGAGCGTTCGCTGCAAAGTCCTTTTGGATGGCATACAGAAAATATTTTGCAACAGCTTATAAGATTTTCTGCTTTGATAAAATACAGACATTGCAAACATTTTTTCATTAACTGTCCAACGTCTACTTTGTTTGGAAACAAGACACATACTGATCTGTGTCTTCAGAAAAGTGACAGTAGATGGTGGAAGATAGTTGCACAGTTCTGCTATCAAACGGTCACAGGAAGCAGCTCCTTGCTTCCGTGTCAAGACACTGTTGCATTTTGATGTACTTTGATCCTTTCCTGTCTGTCTCCTCAGTCGAGTTCGTAGTCTGACAATTTCATTCTTAAGTTTCTTCTTGTCTGAACAGTTACATGACGACCTCGTGGAGCAACCTTCAGACTGGTCATTTAGAAGTTCCAGGTTAGCAGATGATGAAATAGGCAAAACACTATTGACAGCCACAGCTGCAGAAAGAGACTCTTCCACAGCAAGAACTTCATCGCTGTTCTTGTGTTCGTTAGGAACGTTTTTGAGCAGCTGTAATTTGCTGCTTTTCACAGAAACATTTGACTTTGGTGTATGCCTGATAATGTGTTGTCGTTTTTGTGTGATCGATGATGGCTTGTTTGGAATATCAAACAGTGTTGGAACTGCATTCCACATAAGCTTGTCATGCTTGGTGTTCATGAACTGTGAATCTTCGAAATGCCTACTGCACAGTCGGAAGGTTTTGTTCAGCACTTCAACACTTTTGCAGTCCAGGTCTGAACGCCGCGTGTTGACTCTCCACTTCTTACACCTGTTCTCATGTAATAAAACAGTAACAGCAGATAACTATTAATTTTCTACAATAAAATGTTGCCGGGCAAGTTATAAGCAAAAGTTACATATTGATATGACATGGAAACAACCTAGGAAATAAGGAAGAGATGCGTTCTTAGACAAGATCTGAAAGCCAGAACAGACTTTGCACAGAGAACGTTTGCCGGTCGCCAACATCTCAAGTGATATTTTCGAAACAGAAACGTTTTCCAATGTTTCCAAATAGCATTGTTTGTGGGCCTCTGATCACGTATAACAGCTTGAGGAATGAAAAGCGGTGATTGATAGAAGAGTGTGATGTATTCGGGATTTTCTATACCGACAGTATGGCCTCGACCCTGTCCATCTTTCAATGGGTCTATCGGGTATGTATCGGGTATGTGATGTATGTTATGTGTATCACCGACAGCAGTCATCGAACATTTAATAATATAGTTTATACGTTACTTTGTACTTACCTTTCAGCATCTTTCGGAAATCTAAATAATGAAATCTTTTGCGCATTGTACGTCGTTACGCTGCAATTAATCGCAGCACAACAGATACCTCCTGGCTTCGAAGCCATGTTTACAAACTCTATCAATCCAATCGTATGGTGGCGCCACACATCCCAAGGTAGGTGGTGTGTACATTCAGATACATTGAGTGTCATATCTTAGTCTACGACTCTAAGATCTTTGGTTTTACTTCTTGGTCCAAAACAATGCTGACATTCCCCACTCTTACTTTCGATGCTAATTTCACAATCTGATTAATAAACTTTTTTCTTACAGCTTTCTTTTTGTAAGAAACAAAGGTTTTCGTAAATTAAGAGTGTTGCACAACAACAGTATTTCTTGTTCAGCGAGTTTTCTGGACTTTAGTTCGACTTTAACTTAAATCTGATGCATTTGTAACGTACTTTTAGCTAAACTTGATGCCTCTGTAACTGGGTTTTTGTTGTACCTATAAACATTTTGTGCTATGCTTTTGGTTACTCCCTTCGTACGGCTTTGGCATCCAGCTCCTAATGAACGGAAGAACATGACGTGTTAATCGCCATATTTAAGAATTTCGATAATGGAGATCGTTTCAATTAAGCGACTAGTTTGCTAGTAGATCATCATTTCACTCTTTCTTTGCATCCAAACGTTTATATAAGGTAATTATAGTATTTTGTCCAAAAGATTTAAACACGAGGTCAATATAATGGCGACAAGTAAAAAAATACCAAGCAGTCGACGTTTTACTCGTGTCGGCATAGGCATCGTGCGGTTGAGACGTCGCCAATGGACCTCGGATAAACCGATTCATGGTGTGATTATGAGGTTATGTTACTGCCACCTTTGTTAATCTTTCGGTTTAGATCGCTAAAACATTTTTATCGAACTGGAGCAAGATAATAGCGCCCTGCAGCCAGTTAGCAAGCAAAAAGTAATCTTAAGTAATTTTCGAGAAACGGCTGCTTGCGGCCGCCCTATTTATAAACAGTATGGCCACACCACATTGTACGCTGCGGGAAAGACTATCGAATACATAAATAGTCAGTAATTAAGAGTGACACAAAGGTTTTTAAAATATTTTTATGGGTGTTTTAAATTAAGAAATCGAGTAACATTTCGATGATGCATGTAAAAATATTTGAGATAAAGTTCTCACGAAATGTACTTTACCAGACAAACTTCTGCAGATATGTTGGAAACAAATCACAACTTGTACCAGAAACACAAGAAGAAAGGAAGTGAAACAACCTTACCTCAGCAGCAATTTCTTTTGAAAAAACTGAAAGACTGAGCAGTATAAAACTTGGAAGTGTAATTTGTTGCTTGTGAATAGTTTTTCTGGTGGTGCGCATATCGTCATGGGAACCACTTACTGATTAATGAATGATTTATTTGAGTCCTTCTGGTAGCATACTGTGCTCTACTTTCTCTCGCAATCCATATTGTTTACAAGGAGGGTGACCTCAGGCTGCTGTGAAGTATTTCTGTATGTTAGCAGCATTTATTATTTAGGTAAAAAAGACATAAAAAATAAATTGCCTATCCACATTAGCCAAACTTTTGGATTAGTTGACATATTCAGTTGTGACTGGACTTCAACATATTACAATTTTTGACACTTGAAGTTGACATCGATTGACGCCTTGTTCATTATGATTGTGGCACTATAGAAATCATTGGATTAGATAACTACAATGTCTGGACCAAGTCTGTGAAGCATGGGATTAACGTGTAACATTAACCTTTGTTACATTATGAATCACATTTTACGAATCATATTTAACTGATGCAAAACAAGGGTTTTATTCGCAACACTTTAGGATGATTCTGTATCGTGATTGTGTTACCATGTATGCTAACGCTTCTTTGTTGCTACATCAGCTTTCTCCTGCTTTCTCTGATCTATCAGAATTCCACTCGGCTTCTCAAACGGATTATGAATTTGGATTGCTCTTTTGACTTGAAGCGACCAGCGACTGATGCCTTGGGCATTATGATAATGACGCTATAGAAGTCTTTAGATTAGATTCAGATGGCATTTCTGTTTCTTGTTTCTATGCTATTGGCCATTGGTTTTTTATTTGTAAATTTCTAATCTTTGGCTTTTCTGCCGTTTTTAGTTCTGCCTTTAGTATTTGGTGTTAACTTTAGCTGTTGTGTCGCTGTAATTTCTGAAAAAAATGACTTCTGTAAATTGTGTCATATATTATGTATTGCTGGTCAAATGATCATCTTCCTCTGTGACATTTGAAGCAGACTTTCATAGACGTGTTTTTCGTTGCAGAAATTGCACAGGAATCAGATTGAGGAAAAATGATGCATCAGTTTTGTGAACCGACATCAAATCTCAGTGACTTTGATGCTTTCTCTCTGAGTGATGAAAGTCGCAACAACAACACAACGATCCAACCCGGAGATAAACCATACAAATGTGAACTGTGCGAGAAATCATTTTCAACAATAACGAAATTGAAAAGACACAGGAGAAACCACACAGAGGACAAACCTTACAGATGTACACTTTGTGACAAATCATTCAGAGAGCCAAGCAAGCTGAGCAGGCATTTGCGAACACATACTATCGAGAAGCCATACAAATGTGAGTCGTGTGAAAGATCATTCCGAGAGAGCAGCAACTTGCAGCGACATATGAAAATTCACACAATTGAGAAACCTTATAAATGCATGTTATGTGAGAAATCATATAGTGACTTAGCTCACCTGAAAAACCACATTGGAACACACAACGGAGATAATCCATACAAATGTACATTGTGTGAAAAATCATTTATCGATCCTTCTTATTTGAAAATTCATTTAAAAACACATAATGAAGAGAAAAAACTGCAATGTCCATTTTGCGAGAAATCATTTAATCAGCTGGCATTTCTTAATCGTCACATAAGAACGCATACTGGGGAGAAGCCATACATATGTGTGTCGTGTCATAAGACGTTCAGACAGCTTGCACACCTGAACGAACACATCCGAACACACACTGGAGAGAAGCCGTTCAGATGTTCATTATGTGAGAAATCCTTCAGTGGTCAGGGGCATTTGAAGAAGCACATTCGAACGCATACTGGAGAGAAACCGTACAAGTGCACGTTGTGTGAGAAATCGTTTAGTCAGCTGGATCATCTGAAAGATCACGCTCGAACCCACACGGAAGACAAGCCGTACATATGCATAGCATGCGAGAAGTCATTCAGTTGTCCAGGTTATTTGCAGAAACATGCCCGCACACACACTGGAAAGAAGCCTTATATATGCACGCTGTGTGACAAGTCATTTACTCAGCTGCCTAACCTGAAGAGACACATGCTTAAAACTCACATGGAAGAACAGTCGCAAGAACGTTTTTCACCCGAGAGCCAAGAAGCAGGACGCATCTGCAGTGAAGAGAATGACAACAAGCAGCATTGATACTGGTTCACTGAGAACAATTGTTTGATGTTTGTTAAGACAAAGACAGTGTTGATTTCTTCACAGCGACACCACAGAATGCCTCATGCACAGTGACGTTTTTATCAACAGAAAACCTCGTCTCTGTGCTTTGTTAGTTTCAAAAAAGAACTGCACAATTGGCTTAATTCTGAATTTCTGAAGGATTTAAGCCCAACGTCATCGATGAACAGCATATTCGTACCTTGAGAAGTCTTGTGTTTGTGGTCTTATACATTTGGAATCCCACCTAATCTTGCATGCATGTTTCGGGCATTTATATAGCACCATTTAAGAAGACGTCATGGACGTGCACACAAGCCCAAGTGATGTTAAATTTGAACCAAATGAAGAGTTCATCTGTAGTTGAATTACGCTCTTCAAGTGGCTGGATGCAGCTGAACCTCTTTGAGAGAAACTGTCCACACAAAGTCACAAAATCTTTTGCAGATTTGAAGAACAACTTCAAAATGGATGTTTTTTGAGTGCAAAAGACAACTGAGCTGTAGTTGTGTGTAAAAATAATGAAATTATACCATCACTTGAATTAGATTTTAAAATCCTTTGGAATGTTAGAAATTGAGGCAACTTTAAAAAGCATTAAATATTGGGTGATGATGTTTCTACTGAATTGAACGGTGACCCAATATGCCAAAGTAGAAAGTGATTGCAAGTTGCATTTCATCTCAGAAGAATGAAGCTGTTGCCATTTCTTTTGAATATTTTTTCTATGATGTGATTGTTTCCTTTGAAGCCATTTCTGCATCTTGTAGACAGTTCTCAGAAGCTTCCAAACTTTTAACACAATGTAAATCAGTTCCTAGAATTCACAACAAAATCTAACTGAAGAAAGACCGATCTTGTAATTGCTTCCGAGGACAGGAATGGGATCTGTTGCAATGAAGGCTTTGAACTTCTATACCCCTTTTGTTACAATATGTCATTGGTCCTGGATTTTATTAGTATTTTGGTTAATGTTTTTATTAATTATGTTAATTGTTCCTTCAGAACAATAAGAAATTAATATATGCTACAAAGAAAATATTTCATTTCCAAGATGCTGAAGTAGAAAAAGAGCCTCATGTTGATCGCCTAAGACAGCTCGGATGCTAAATCTGAACAGATCTGAACAAATTACACTTTCTCAGGAGTAACAGTCCCAACAGACAATGCTTTTAGGCTACACACAGCCAGGAGACGAGCCCAGGTTCACGATGGATTGCACGTGGAGAGGGGCATGCCACCCACTGATAGTGTGCATTCGTAGGCCATGGTATTTCAAGGGCAAAGAGGGATAAGGATGTCGGCTGAAGGCAGCTCTGCATTTTAGCAGACAGTATCTATAGTTGTCATCATTATGTGTCTAATATAGGAATAGACCCTTTGGTGATAATAATTAGGTGTTACGGGTTTGCAGTGGATAATTTAATGTGTTTTGTTCCGATCCCTCAGCCATTTAAAAAAGCTAAACAGGTTGTACTGGAATAGCAAATCTGCTGGTGTCTCACCAAGGAATATGTACAAGTCCCTGGTATTCAGTAGTTTAGTATAATGCCATTTGGGTATCTGACTTCTTTTTGATTGGGCATTAATGTTGAAACATAATACATCATGCAATGCTGTGCACTGTATTTTGACTGACATGCACAAGTCAGTCGCCTTTTGCAGCTGTAGTGCTTAGAAGTCAAATCTGCCGATTTTCCCATTGTACCTGTACGTTTCAGTGATCTGTATCGAGTGTTTTAAATCTTCTAACCGCGATGCCTCCTCACCCAGTCGCTGTTATGCTGATCTGGCCTTGGAAAAATCTTCTACATTATGAAGCACCTGGGATCTATTGAAAATGGGCAAGTGGTGCTTGCCAGGTCATTAGAACGGACTCCCTGGCATGAACTTTCTGAAAACTGCATGTTTCTGTTACAAATAGTAAAAAATTTACAATTTTTAAAGGTGTAGGTGTCACAGTTCCTTTTGAGAAATCGCAAGTTGAAGTTTACCACAGCTATAACTTGACCTAAGTCACTGCCTAGGGCTCATGAATGTTATGCGAAAAGTAAATTGGAGTGTACTCATACGCATCTGATGCTGTCAATGAAAATGAAATTTCAATAAAAAAGAACTGGTCAAGAAAAACATTTACATGACTTGGTCATTTGCATAATAATCGATGTCCATGACTTAAAAAACAATGGCACCAATGGACACATGCAGGGCATCATAATAAAACAGAAATAAAAATATTTAGACAATAACTCTAAGCAAGGACTTACAGTTTGATAACTAAAACAACAAGGAATAAAAATACGCAAAGAACTCATTTTGACCAATTTTGTGCCTACTTGCCTTCTGAGCATGTTTCTCACATTTATGACTTTGTGAAGGTTTTCTCCTGCATAAGGCAGATACATACAGAGGCAAAATGACAGACTATTATTTCAATTAAAGACAACTTTGGAGACAGAGTTAACAATGCAACTGGTTACTGGGGAAACTTATGATGCCATGTCAAATTAAAATCCATCAAGCACTAGTTAAGATGATGAACGTTACAGACGTTAAGAGGAGAGTTGAAATAATTGGTCAACCTCCCCGCTGTGAACGATTTATAAAGTCAACTCAACGGACTGAATATTAACAAAACTCGGCCATCGAGTTCTACGTATAACTATACTGTGATCCAGGTGAAGTGGACATGTTTGAAGATATCATCAGGATTATTATCAGACAAGCATACATCAGTACAATGATCAAACGGTAAAAACTGTGATGCTTCAGATACTGTGTCTTCGAAGCTATAATTTTTTTCAGTGTATGCGCACACTGAAATAGCAGTAAGGAATCATGAAGATAAATGCTTCATTCTGGAAGTTCTACTTCTACATTCTGTTTGGGGCTTACCACACCTGATGCAAGAAACCTTCATGTAATGGAACTTCTTGTACAGTGAATCTAACAACTTTCTCCATTAGGAAAGATAAGGTAATAATATAGTCAATTTAACGGCACCAATATGTAAATGAGGTCACCGTATTATGTATATTTGACTAGATTAATAATTTCTCAAACTCTGTCTAAAGACTGATGTCTCTGAGACTCTAATTCCTCTGATTGTAGAGGTACTTTCACTGTCTATTTGATGAACAACAAGCATAATGCCACACTAAGTGGGAAAGCAGTTATGATGGTAACTGGTAGCACGGTCCAGCACTGGATGCAGGACACGATAATTTGAACAGTTTGGGTTTTGGTCTGGAGTGAACCTCTCCAGGAGAGAGGTCAAGTGGAGGATAGCTTACAATTACAGGTGAAAATGGAGGATAAGCAAACTGATGGTGTTTTGGAAGGTCATTCTAAAAACCTGGTGCATTATAGATTAAGGAGGTAGAAAAAGCAGAATAAGTAGATCCTGGAGGTTGAAGAGTTAGTATAGCAAATTGTTCATACAGCAAATCTTTTACAAGTAGGTCATAATTTCAACTTTATGCTGAACAGACTGGCTTTTCTCCCATGAGCAACTAGAAGTTGTCTTTCTTCTTTGTCAAAATACAATCTCTTTGGCAGATGAATCTCATTTCTCTGCACAAGAACTTTGTTCCAGTTGAGCTCAGAATCCAAACCAATCACTCGGTGGCTATACTGGTCGGCCACAAGCACCTCATCAAAAAGACCTATCGTCAGATGGTAAGGATAGTTTAAGTGGTGGGCGTCGTCATTCGGAAGGAAACGACACAGGATGACACCATCTCTACTCAACTCCACAATGCTCCAGAAGTTACTGTCTCTCTTCCAATGACTGATGACAAAGTTACCTTTTGATGTCTCCACTGCATGCCATGGATACTCGATGTTGGCTGGAAAGGGAATACTCGTAACGAGATTGGCATCTGACCCATAGAGCTCGAGAACAGACGGCTGACCCCATCTCGTTATCACGACACTGCCAGTCTCTGAAACTGACAGACTGAAGGGCCAGTCAATGTCAGCCAACCAAAGTGCTGCAGTATCACTGCCAGCATTTCCAACCTTCCAGATGCAAGTGTTGTCTCTGTCAACGATGTACAGACAGCTGGACAGTGGACATGCAGCCATGTCAAGGGGCCGCTTGATTGCGTCGCTCAGCTTTTTTTCCTTCTGCAGAACCATAGGATCCTCGCAAGAATAGACGCGGATTGAGTTTGGCTTATAAGACAAGACGTAAATGCTGCCATGCAGTTTGCAAACACCATAAACATACTCAGAACCCACATCCAGCTCTGCAATCAGGCAGACATCAACTGGAAAAGCATCTAAAAAGAAGGGGACAACAGATTTACAAACATGTCTTTAATAACATACAAAATATCTGCTAAGGAAAAACAGACACCTCATAACATTTTTTTCTTTTCTGAACTAGAACAGTTTTAAAACACAGAACTCAGTAAATCAACTTTAAAAATATTTTAGTAATACTTTTGGTAACACTTTTAAAAAGGTTAAATAAATTCCAGGATTATTTTTACTGTTTATGTTCAACATTTTAAGAGATAAATGCTCACCAACATCCTTAGTAAACTGCATAGAGTCTACATTGACAATGCACGGACTGAGAACTCCTGACGACAGAAGTCTAAAGACCTGCTTCAGCGTAGTCCGAATTTCGCCCGAGTCCTTCATCTGCCGCAACCTCTGAACGGCCTGCACTGTCTGGCACCACATCCAAACCTCAACTCCATGACGTTGACTCAAACTCAAGATCTTAATCTCATTACTCTGCAACTGACTCAACAGTCTCTGAACGTCAGCTGCCATCGGCAACTTTTTGTTTTTTAAGGCAGTGAATGTTTCTGTCAACTTCTGTTCCTCCAACTTGAGATTGGCAATCTTCTCATTAAGAACTCTGGCTTTTATAACAACTGCAAGCCAAACAAACGCACCCTGTGACTTATACATAAATACTGCTAATATTGACAAGGTAACAGCTAATAATGCAAAATAATAATAACAATATATGTAAAAATAATTGACCAAATTTATTAACATTTTGCTCCATGGTGGATGCTGCCAGATGTTATACCTTTGCTGTTTGGTGGGAAACTCACTGCCTTCACAAGAAAGTCTTGCGGTTTAAGACCAAATACCACAGGGTGTATAATGAGGCATTTAGCAGCTAAATGCATCAACAAATAATGTGACCAAGAAACTGAAACCTGACCTCTGCATTAGCTATCTGGATGACCTCAAATTGGGTGGTAGCCTAGACACCTTTGCCCGAAACATTTTTAGGATATCCTCCATTGAATTATCACTTGGGCTGCACCTGAACATCTGTAAATGTGAATTCTATTCTCCATCAAGTCCGATTCTCTGTCATCTTTATTAGAGTTGAAAAACCAAGACCATGGGTGGCTGACTTCTGGTAGTCCTCCTCTTCAGAGGATCAGCATAAGATGCATCACTACAGGCACTTTGTGAGGCCATTCAGGATGGCCTCATTGGCTTACAACTGCCAGCACAAAGTAGCCTAATGTTGCTAAGGTTGTCTTTTGGTGCTCCAAAACTTAGATGTTCTTAGATGTTCCCCACTGATGGGTCCCCCCTCCTGAAGCAGTTAGACAAAATTATACAACAGGGTCTGTAATCCACTATAACATCAGTCTCAATCAAATTCAGTGGTTGCCGTCTTCTCTTCCGATATTGAATCATGAACTCGGTTTTATAGAAGTGTTGTCAATGGCCTCTTCGGCTTATTAGGCCTCAGCCACAACCACTCACGAAATCAGATCTGCCATCTTAACCGACTGACCCACTGCTCCAGACATCTGTCTTTGGGAATCACTAGAGGAAAAACAAGCACAAAAGAGATCACAGGTCTTCTGAGGACTGATGGAAAGCGACCTGATGGCGTTCCCTCAGTCCCTTGGACTGGTGGTAAATACTTGGCCCAGGATGCCTCTATGATCCATAACTTGTGCCACCTCCTACTTGTCACAACAATTTTAGCAGGAACTGCAGCTGAATGGGCTGTGACACACAGTTGCCACAAACACACGTTTATCCATATTGCATATAATGCGCACCGCAGCATAGTGCGCAAGCACTATACCCAGGACATACATTTTGACTGCACCTAGCGCATTATCCTTCATCTAGAGTAGAAAAATCCGCTCATAGCGTGTCTTCTATTCCTATATTATCCGATCAGCAATTTATTTGAAACTAACAAAAATAATTTAAAAATCATCTCTTACGTCAAATTAATTTTAAATTTCTGTAAAGTTTTTTTTTAATTTTATAAAATTCCGTTAAATATATTACCGTAATTTTGGCATGGTTTTCACCCGTCCATGCTGTTTCTCCATGTAGAATGAAAGCGGAAATTAAGATGGCGGCTTAGGCTTGACGCTTGCAAGTGTTAGATCAATAATTTATGTAGCGCTTAATCACTTCTTGGGAAAAATGCAGATGAAGGAGACTGATTTAAAATATTAAAATGCCAAGATCTTTATAAGTTTATTGAATTATCCAGGCCAGCTTTTAGTAGGCGTAGGCGCATGCGCAGTATGTCAGTCAGTGAAATCAATTGGCTACACTGAGCGATAATCAGGTAAACATTGACGATATTTCTTTTGTTAAAAACCAAGCGCGTGATAAGAAAATTCAAAAATCCGAAAACACAAATAGCGGATTGTTATTGCGTGTTTTTAAATAATGGTATTATATGCAAACATTTTTAAAAATCATTATATATTGCGCACCTGGGTACTAAAAATAACCGCGCGTTATACCCCGGAAAATACGGCAAATTCAGTGGTTGCCGTCTTCTCTTCCGATATTGAATCATGAACTCGGTTTTATAGAAGTGTTGTCAATGGCCTCTTCGGCTTATTAGGCCTCAGCCACAACCACTCACGAAATCAGATCTGCCATCTTAACCGACTGACCCACTGCTCCAGACATCTGTCTTTGGGAATCACTAGAGGAAAAACAAGCACAAAAGAGATCACAGGTCTTCTGAGGACTGATGGAAAGCGACCTGATGGCGTTCCCTCAGTCCCTTGGACTGGTGGTAAATACTTGGCCCAGGATGCCTCTATGATCCATAACTTGTGCCACCTCCTACTTGTCACAACAATTTTAGCAGGAACTGCAGCTGAATGGGCTGTGACACACAAATCTGCCACATATGCTCAGTTGCCACAAACACACGTTTATCCATATTGCTGTTAATTCCAAGGAAGCAGAATTATAAGGGGGAGGTTCCATACTGCAAGAGTTTGGTGACTACCCCAGAGAACCTTACCCCACCAGAAGCACTTTTCCAAATGGCCTTGAGGACAAGGCCTGATTTCCCAGAAATAACATTTTACCCCTTAATGCAATTTTTTTTCTGGGGGTCATTCTTTCCTTGGGTAAAAATAGTAATAATAGTAGTATTAGTGGTAATAGTGGTGGTAGTAATAATAATAAACTCCTGGCCCATCAGTTAATATGGCCAGACTTATGCCTTGGTAGACATTTGACCCAAACTACTGTTGACAAGAGGGAGACTTCATTTCTCTACCAATGCATTTTCAAGGCCATCCATTTCCTCAACACTGTTGCCTTTCAAAGATTTACAGAGTAAATGTTCTCTTGAACAGTGATTGGCATTTCTCTACCAATGCATTTTCAAGGCCATCCATTTCCTCAACACTGTTGCCTTTCAAAGATTTACAGAGTAAATGTTCTCTTGAACAGTGAAGATTGGCCATTCCAATGCACCACAATGTTCTCTCCAACTCCTAAGGCATCCTTTCTACTTCAG
Source organism: Norana najaformis (assembly GCA_964023275.1). Lineage (NCBI taxonomy): Eukaryota > Metazoa > Annelida > Clitellata > Crassiclitellata > Hormogastridae > Norana > Norana najaformis. The sequence continues at coordinate 22,594,376 of OZ029923.1, forward strand.
ATTAATAATAATAATAATAATAATAATAATAATAATAATAATAACAACAACAACAATAATAGCAATTATTAAAACAGTAAAAAAGCTTGTATACCTCCTCCGCATTCAACTACAGCGGCCGCATTATTCTGCTGAGTTTTGTGCAGAAAGCGAAGAAATGCGTTGTGGCCATTGGCATCAAGAGATGACAAACTTAGCAGACACTCTTCATTCTTGTCACTGGTGAGCATCATTTGTCTGCTGATGGACGTCAACTGGTCATCAGTCAGCCACTCAGTGGACTGAACAAAAGCCGACAATTGAACAGCATCGAGGTTAGCACTCAAGTACTTTCGATTGTTCCTCAGGACAGCAGCTGCACCTGCTTCTCTTCGATAATGGACTGAAATGCAAGACACCCAACAGCAACTGTCTGAGCTCAAAAAACATCTTCAAATGTAGCGGAGAAAGCGTATAGCGCTACACAAATGTGGTTCTAGGAACATGGTCATGCTTGGTTGAGTTTGGACATGACTGAACAAAAGACGTGTCTGAAAAGATTGAGTATAATAGGCTAGGTGGTTTGAGAGAGAAGGGGACTGATAGAAGGAAATGAAACCGTGTACATTTTAATATTACCAGTCTGATGAAGTAAAAAAGGGAATCTGTTTGTTTAGAACTATTTGCTAGGAGAGATGTAAATGGCTTATGTTTTATTGACTTTCTTATCAATAATTATGCTGAACATTGATAGGTTTCATGTGCAGATTTTTAAATGTTTAAAGTTTGTATATTTAAAGGCTGAGTATAATTGCAAATATTTCCAAGGATGTATATAATATGTTGTAGTCTGGGAGTCTATGTCGGGAATAGAATTTAAACAGTTTAACAAATGTTTGAAGTTCATTCGTGACATCAAACTACGCTAAAATGCATCTGTTTAGATCAGCTGGACATGACTGAATGTGTGCAGCTCTTTTGAGAAGTGATATAAAAAAGATGCTGTTAACTGTAACTGTAATCGTAATTTTTACAGTGCCTCTTCAAGACAGACTCATCAGAGGCGCTCCCAACCTAACAACAGAAAATCAGAATTGAACAGAAAGCTATTCGAGCATGGTCATGATAGAAGTAAAGACCAAGGAGCTCAGGCCATCAAGCACCAAGCTATCGATTTTCCAGAAAGTAAGACCAGCCAGAGGCAAAGTTTCTATGGTGTATGATGGAAGTTCAGGCCAGGGGAACAACCAGATCACATGGTGCAGCAGACCAAAGGGATCTACGACCAGGAACGTACCAGATTGAGACTTTGTTTTACATATATACTATACAATCTAACTACATAAAAAGTGCTGATAAGTCAACCGCATGCCTCAAATCAGTCTACTATAGTAGTACACGGTTAAAGTCTGAATTGTGACCCTTGATCCGGACCACTGTCTCATTGCTCGTTTTTTAAAATGTGGAATTCTCTGATTCAAGTCAATCAGTGAACCAACTTCATAAAGATGGCCATAAGCTGCAGCATTCCAAGTAGGTAGGAGTCGTGGGTACTGTCTGCCAAGCAAATGCAGTTGTTCAAGACCACAAACTGATCCCTTGTCATAACCATTCAAAACCAGTTACTACTGACCCAATGCTACACACATGGGACTAGTAGCCATACTGCTGTACTTGGCCTCAGAACCTTCATGCATCACTAGGAGAGAAGTGGGATTCCATTCCATTCCTGCAGTTGGGTTTACTGACGACTGAGTAACTGACCTACTTTGCTTCACAGACAATGGCAGATGGAGATGGCTCACCTGTGAGATGGCGTCGAATGGTGGCTTTGAATCTGCGTCGCCTAATTCCCTTAAACCAACAGAAGTCGACTGACATGAGGACCGTCAAGAAGTCACTGTCTCTTGAATGAGTTTTTCGATTTTTATGCAGCATTAAAACAAGAACCGCCTTTTGAAGGATGACATCCAACAACTCCAGTGGCAGGTCGTACAACTACAACACACAAAACACACAAACTAACATTACTCAACATCAGGCAAACATCAGCCATAGATTCAAACATTCATTCAAACATTCCAAGTTAATTAAGGATTCAATTCATTCAACATCAAAGACAGAGGAAAGCAAAATAAAAATTTGTGGAATACCTTAACTAATTCTTTTCTATTATATGTAAACCTTTCTCAAAAACATACAAAACAATCATCAACAAGGAAATTATTTCTGTTATCCACTGCAGCTACACCTACTTTAGTTGCATAACTACCAAAGAACAACAAACAAGGAAAGACGTCAGAGACACCAAAAAGAAGTTTACTTCCAAGACTCTTTAACTTGAACCACAGAACATAAAGTTCTACATTAAAAATCACAGTTTCTGTTCTAAACAATAAATTTTACTCACTGTAGTCCTAGAAAGTTCGTAACTGTTTTCAAGAGATGCGGGTCTTGTGCTGCTATCTAGTGACCAAAACAGGGAAATATAGCTACGCTATTAGAAGAAGCCTTTTGTTAATTATCTCGAGCACAAATGTCTTTCCCTAATTTTGCAAATAAGATAAATTCTTAAGCACAAAATTTACTTCCTGTGCAAGAAGAGTTGCACTTTGCGCTATATCTTGCCAAACGCACATTCAAGATCTTCCTGCTGGGACGGGCCTCACTGGTCGGCTCAAGCCCACCAAACCTTCTCTTGCTTGGACCAGCCTCTTTTGTTTCAGACTTCCCTTGCATTAGAAATACTGTTTTATTTGCTCTGCTCAGTCTACATTTTCAACATACCTTAGATCAATCAGATAGACAATGCAAGCAGTGCTACATACATACACACATACATAAGCGTATACATACATGCATGCATGCATACATACATACACATATTTTACCAAGAGACATACATTGCCTAAGTTAAGCCAATCACTGCATAGGAGGAAATCCATTCCAGGTGGATGGCCCAACAACTGAGAAGGCTTGATGTTGCTCTGCCGAAGCAATAGCACAGGGAACAACCAACCTCTTAAAGGGTCATGGAGGGAAGAGATCAAAGGTCACCAGACCCATAACAGGGTGACAAAGCTTCTCTAAAAGTAGGCAGATTCCCAATCATAAGCAGCAGTCACATTAACGGCAGTAGACAGATCCAACACTTGGAAACTGTTTTCTTACATCAGGACTGGGCTGGCAGCACTTCTGCATACTAGATATCTTGAAGAGGTGCTTCTGCATAACAGATATTTGAAGAGGTGCTGCTAATAAAATTTACTGACTGAATGAATGGCAGCAATACTGGGAGGTGCAGCACTAGAGTTAAGCAGAAAAAGCCAGTTACTGCACACAGAATGCTAGGCCATCTGGTGCTCACTCAGTTCTCCATCCTTTTGGGATGTTTAGCACCTGTTTAAGCTCTCACCAAACTGGGAAGTTAAACAGGTGTCCAGTCACTGGACAGCTGTGGTCATGTTTGCAGCTGAATGATCCTCTGACCTTGGGATCCGGCTTCTGAAGAGTTTTCATGGAACAATGTAAACAGGTACTGATTGCCTTCGTTGTTTATATAGTACAGTCAAATAGGAAGTGTGGTAAGCTAAGGCAGGTGGTGACATCTTAGTCCATAAATGGTGTCCTTCAGATTTTCAAACACAGAGGCCACAATGAGGTCAAGAATTAATCAGTTAAAACTATTTCTTCAGCAGTTTCCCTCGTCTACTTTAGTACAGAATCTTTGTGTTGCCCTTGAGACAAGACTGACCACGAACTGACCCTAGCTCGTAAATCTTTTATGTCACATCAGCTGCATCAATTGCAGGTGATTTGCCGGCTGCTTCCACTCTGCAGTTATCTCAAAGACAAAACACTGGACATCTGCCAATGCATCACTTGCAACTAATGACCAATAGCACACTACTCAGTCAAAAATCAGGACAATCCAGTGCAAACAAAAGCATGGCCTCCATTAATCATGCATGTATGTGTTGTATCTACAGCACCTTTTAATAATCTTACAAAAGCACTTCCTGCACAAGCTTAAATGATGTCAAAGTCACTAAAAAGAAAAACTTAATCAATAAGCAAACAGTGCTCAGATAACTAGAAGATGAGCTGCTGCAGTGAGGCAGAGCCCACCTGTTGGATTCCCATCCAAAGCTGATAGCAGGCGCCATGTTCAGACTTCCTGGACACATAGCATTGAAGAAAAGGAGCAACAACAGATGACGAGGCTCACAACACACGGACCCCAATGCCAAGCAGACTCTCGCAGATGACGTAAGATGCTGTTTCCAGACCTCCCTCATCCACAGGGTTTCTGGAGGAGGACAACATCTTTCAGCAGCCGGCCAGTTGGTCACAGAGCATCTCCACAGCAGAATGGTCTGCACCAATCAGAGAACTCCGTTGGCCTTTCCAACTGGAGCTCGACACTGTCCAGTTAGTAAAATGAAAACCCCTCAGAGCGGACAAGTCCACTGGCAGCACAGAAGAATTCAATAAGAAACGTCCAAACACTGTCCAAAACACTCAAAACCGATGATGAAAGACAGAAATACAAGGTCACAGCGGAAGGAAGTCTGAACAAACGAAAACCATTGGACAAAATTCGCATGTGACCAACACTGAACCTGCCTCAGGCAGTGCATTTGGTGGGAATGTTGTGCATGTTGTTGACGTGTGAGAGCCAGCTGTCAGCGCTGGTGAGATTAAGGCTGATCCAAGATTGCCAGCCTCCACAGATTGGTTTTAGCTCTGAAAGAAATTAATCTGCTCTTTTGTTTGCTTCAACTGGAATCTCTTAGAGGGCCATCAGGTCTCGGTATCTCCAACACGCAAATGCAGTCTGTTTTCAATGTTCTATTTCCATCAATTAAATGCCACTGGAAAAGTGACTCATGGAATGTGACCCCTGATCCCTTAGACTGCATCATTCTGCTTAATAATAATCAGTAAGAAATAACTTAACTTAAGATTTATTATTCAGCAGAAGAGATGTAACCTTAAAGATGGTAACCTGGAAGTGCATCTGGTCCAGTAAATTCTTCTGCTGCTCTTTACCCTCCACATATAAAACAACAATTTAAACTGTCCTTAAATAGACCAACTAATTAGACTCAAATCATTAGACTTAATTAATTAATTCCATTTACACGTAAATGGACCCTGTAGTTAGACATAATTAGAAGGACTAATTAGTCACCACAATTATGTGAAAACAGAATCAATCAGATCCAATTAGTAATTAATTTAATTCATTAGTAGAACCAATTAAATAAACCCAATTAATAGTCACTGTAATTTGTAAATGTATTGTAAACTTAAGTAGTGCCACTTCAGAGGAGTTGGACCTTGGAAGTTCAGGCCAATGGAAACAAACAGGTCCCCTTGTGCAGCACAGCCAAGAAATCAGAAGGAATGGAAAAGACCAAAACACGCAGCTCCTTAAGATAAGATGCAATACAATTAATCATGAGCATTAAGACGTTAAATTCACTGCGTCTCTGCATAGGTAACCAGTGCATCTGTTGCCACATGAAGCTGGATATATACCCATTACCTAGGTTGACGATCAACCAAGCCACAGCACTTAAAACAGACTGAATCTGATTAATGAGAGAAAGGGCAATACACAAGCACCGATGGCATTACAATAGTCAACCCCTGGTGTATATGAATACGTAAATCAGGATCGTGGTGGCGTGGGTTGATGCAAGTGCAGCGTATTGTGCAAATCTAACACAGGCTGGCAACAGCGCGTTCTTCTGATGCTCTGAGGAGGTCAATTCCTGGTTCAAGGTCACAGTCAGGTCATGCACAGCAGTGGAGAAAGAAACATCAGGGAAGTGGTGCTGAACAAAGCAGATCAAGTCTAGGAATCTGCCGATGGCTACCAAGCCAGATGAACTGGACTTTCACGGGGATCAGCCGGAAGCAGCTGGATGACACCCACGCATGCAGCAGTTCCGATGTCTCAAACATTTTCTCCACCAAGGAGCAGGGTGGTCGTCATTACTGCGTATTCACCTGAAGCATTGCTCAAGTTGTCCGACTTCTCAACAAAGATCACTACAGGCTCCATCCTCAGAGTGAGAGGATTCAGAGTGGCCTTCAAGGTCTTAAGGGGGAGGGGAGTGTTCATCATTCACAGACAGTAGACATCTTTTGAGGAATGGCCTTCCATCGTCTACAGGTCTTAGAGTGGACCGTCCAACAAGGCAGCTAAGAAGGCAGCTGTTGGTCTGTTGGTTGCTGGTCCACGGTTTTGGAATTTGCTGTCAGTTCCTTGATGTCATTCCGGTCTAAACTCAAGACTCGTCTGTTTCAACTTGCTCACCCACCATAGCCTAGCTTCTGGTTTCTTTGATCTATCAGAATTCGACCCGGTTTGGATTATGATTTTGGATTGCGATTTTGACTTGAAGCGATCATCGATTGATGCCTTGGACATTACGGCAACAATGCTATCGAAATCATTAGATTAGATTAGATCAAGTATGCTTTCACATAGCTCTATTAGCATAAATTTTGGAAATCTCTGAGGAGCAGACCAACCAAATGTAAATGTCATTAGCTGGAGACAAATTAAATGTCTTTGTTTATTGTCCTTAGCTACTACTGCATTTCTCTCTCTGTCTCTGCCCAGCAGCAAAACTCATGTGGCGACAGCAACTTTATCCACCACATGGGATGCCACATGTTCCTTTTGTGCCTTCTTCCATTCAGCCCAAAGTATATATTTAAATATATTTAATTTAGCACAAAGTTAAACTGAATGAACATAACATCCATATTCAAACAATATAAAAATAAAATTCTTCATATTTTTAGGCATTCAAGAACATATCTGAATTTAAGTAAAACTACAAATCAGAAAAAATACCAGTCTTCAGTTTCAGTGTCGGTTCTTGTGCAGCAATCAAGATTTTTGTCATAGTCTGAACTTTTCTTTTCTGTTCTGCTGAAAAACCTCAAATTCACAATTGCCAGACTTAGATGAGAATCATGCATTTCAGATCATTCAGTTTACTGTGTCTTTCAATTTACTCAAAACAATTTCGATTGGGCTTCTCCAACATATTACAATTTTTTAAGCAACCATCAAATGACAATTTGTGCATTGCGATAATGGTGCTATAGGTTAGATTTGATCAGATGAAAAGAGAAAACATGGAGAAAGAAAATGTCTCTGATCTTTATTATCTAAGCATGTTTAATGTCTAAGCAAAACAAGTTTATAGAATAGAAAGATTTAATAAATGGCTGCCATCAAGTCATTCTATTATGCTTTGCTATAACTAGAACTTTCAAACTATCTGATTCAATTTCTGACCAATTCAGAACTTTAGCAAATTCTTTTCTATTATGTCACACATGCTAGGTGAATATGCGTCAGCAGCGACCAAAATCGACTATGTTCTTGAGTTGTTTTTTAAAGCATGCTTTGGATTTCATGTGTATTTGGACCTGATCATCAACGCCCAACTCCTACTTTGAATTGGATAACCTGTAACAGGTTAATATTATTTCTGCATTTCCTAAGCGCCTCTGTCTAATGACTGTGGTAGGCAACAATCGATGACACAGAGCAATCGTGAGTGAAGGACTTCCTCAAGGTCCCTACATGATAACCATCGCAAGTGAGGCTTGAACCCCTACTCTTCGTGTTACGGGCTGAACATTCTAACCAAGTGGTTACTGTGCTCCACAAAAGTATATTGGTTCCTGTTTGCCTACTGTCAAACCAAGACAAACATGTCATCTGTGACCAGGAAATCTCGACTTCAATGCAGTGATTCAGGCAGCACAGAGGCACAGAGGTTCTGCAACCAACCAGCTGGCTTCTGGCGAATGCCTCTCCTACACAGACCTGGTGCCCTGAAGGATATCCAGACGCTGTGTCTTCTATCATCTATGAGGGAGTTTTTACCAGACGATGAGGTAACTGTGTGCTGCAGCTATCGTCATTCTTTCTCCTCAATGCTACATGGACTAGGAACACTGAACATGTGTCAGGATCGGACTCTGTTAGCTGGGTTATACAAGTGTACAAGAGACCGCTGGTGGTAACTTCACCAGTCATCTGAGCATTATTTTCTTACAGATGATGTTCTTAATGAAGATCATTTCAGTCAGTGAGATCCAAGAGATACTTACAAGGTACAGTGACAAAGTTCATGTACATCACTGTACATAGCACTTACACGAATGCTCCAACTAAATGACTTGAAACACTGGAACCTCAGAATATCTAGGAAAGTAGTAAACATTATCACAAAATCAACAACCACTAAGAAGCCTACCAAATTTAAATTATTTAAAACACCTTTGGAGTTAAAAGTAAACATAACAAGGAGTTTGTGACTTTGAGTGGGAAGACTCACAGTTTGTCTCTTCAGCAGAACAGCTGACAATCTTGAGAGTTCTTCCAAAGAAAGGAAAGGTTCCTCGAGCGACAAGTGCTTCTGCAACTGATCGCAAATGTTAAACACTATCAATAAATAACCACCCAAAACAGCAACAATCACTAAAGAAATCTTCCAAATATAATGGAGATTTTTACCTCAAACATGGGTCAATGCACTTTAACTGGTTTTAAAACTGTTTGTTGGCTTATGTGCAGATAAGTTTATATGCATTCTGAAACCAGTTGTCATTTGAACCATTAAATTTTAATAAGTGTTGACCTTCAAGATCTTTAAAAGTGACGAGTGCCTTTCCATCTTGCAGCAAATTAACTCCTTCCACTTCTCCTCCAGCAATTCGCTTATTCTCCAACGTCAAGATAACAAAATCCTTGTCACTGTCTTGAGGCAAACCACTCACAAGCACACTGACAGACATCACCTAAGGCCAAGAACATTAATCAAATTAGATAAATCAACACGAGAACCTCAAACAACTGGAACAAATGTGACAAATGACCCAGTCTCCATTTATGGCACATCTAAAGTACTTATGTGAAGGTGTGCTTAACATCTTGAATGCAACTGCCTCAGTCTTGCTCTTTCTCGTGCTGTATTTGTCTTGCACTCACCGGCCAAAACAGTTCAAGGCACCAAACAGCATTAGTGTCAATCTTGGCATTATTAATTAGTATTAACATTGTAGTCAGCATTTTTGGTCAGTCACCTGAAACAGTATAATAATAACAAGACGATTTACAGAGCACTGTAGTATGGTTGAAGCCAAAAAGGGCACTGTATGTGTGTAGTTATTCACTTACTGCAGTCACATGCAGTTCACATGTCAGCATATGCACCGTAAAAACAATTAATTAAGAAATATTACAGTCTATCCAGCATTGAAATATACATTTTCACCTTAATTAAACTGTGAATTGTTCTGTCTTTTCAAAAATGTATTTATAAGTATGTTAAGTGATTATAATAAAATTTATTACTTAAATAATAATATGACTCAATCAAACTTTCTCTTATTATAATAATCACATTTGGACACATACATCAAAATCGTAAAGTAGGAATGCCAGACACAAGGAAATTTTTCCATCCTTCACCATCATGAAACTTTGATGGACCTAAGCGAAAACTGGAAAATAGACCTTTGTACAACAACCATCAGTAATGCTGTTTGTAACTTGTGCAGTGAATGAAGTGTGACAGAAGAGCAGACAAATTAGAAGGAAACAGATGACTGGTGAAAATACGTCAGATGCTGGATTGAAATGCATCATCATCTGACAGAAATTCTTTACCAAACTGGAGTTGGAATTTCCGATTGTTTTTCACAACTATGAGAATTGGAGAGGCACTTTGATTTTCTTTGTAATGCCGAATCCAGGATGAATCAGCTGGATCTTCAAAAATCAAGAACAGCTTTTCGAACTATGAACTAAATGTATCAACCTGGCACTCAAGAGATTACTCAAATGACTCAAAAAATGCAAATAAATTGGAACCGTACCAGGACTATACAGATAAAATCGCTACCATCAAAAAAGCAAAACATAATGTGAAAAGTTTGGGTTAATTTCCAACTTAACACAGCTCCAGTACATTTTGTCATTCGGATTAGAGGCATACAAGGGTTGGTCGCAGCTTTTCAGATTCTGTTGACACTGCCAGTCTCAGTAGTGTCTTGTGAACATTCTTTCAGCAAAATGAATTCAAAATACAAGGTCTACAATGTCACAAGACTAATAAACTTTTTAATGTTCTTATCATATAGACTGAAGCAGCCATTTTCACCAGTTTGGTGACTTTGCAGCCATCAAGGTTAGAAAAGTTTTGTTTTCAGTTATTGGTGTCATAATTAACGTTCAACCCTCGACATTTCTCAAACTGCTGTTTATTGTTAAAATTCAAAATTTCTGTTGCGGGGAGTTCACTCATTCTCCATTATCATCTGTCAACTTAAGTGTCACAAAATCTCATCTCCTGATGATAGCTATGAACAAAAGTAGTTAAACGCGCCTATTTCCATCCATCCGGATGGGTCACCAGTTTTGGTGACTTTGCAGCCATCAAGGTTAGAAAAGTTTTGTTTTCAGTTATTTGTGTCATAATTAACGTTCAACACTTGACATTTCTCAAACTGCTGTTGATTGTTAAAATTCAAAATTTCTGTTGCGAGGAGTTCACTCATTCTCCATTATCATCTGTCAATTTAAGTGTCACCAAATCTTATCAAATTTACCTGATGATAGCTATGAACAAAAGTAGTTAAACGTGCCTATTTCCATCATTTCCAACCCATCCGGAAAGTTTATAGGAATCTAAAAAATGTCAACCAACTCAGTTTAAAACTTCCGATGCCACGCTTGTTTACACTAGTTCCGAAATCGTGAAAACCATAGATGTCAAACGCTGGAGTCGCCAACAGAAAGAATTAATGAAACTTTGTAGCGCAATTCATAAATACCACAGGTATATTTTTCATAATGAATAATTCATTGCTATAAGCGTTTTAATGTAATTAAAGATATTACAATATAGGCAGATTTGGAAAACACGGGGCATTTTGCAGAACAAGCGCGCATGTTTGGTTCAGTAATAGTTAGTTTGCGATTTTCAAATAGGCCTGATAACTTTGTGATAACTTTTTTGATGTCCTTGGTCCAACCATTACATCAATTATCTACTTACCTCAGCCCTCGCACTCAATCTGTATATTTAAATGGACATTATTCAGCTAGTGCCTCGTTGACTTGTGGCGTTCCGCAGGGTTCTGTACTTGGTCCTCTTTTGTTTACATTATACACCACACCTCTAGGTACTCTGCTAGACAATCATTCACTGGGATATCATTTCTATGCTGATGACACCCAAATCTACATCTCATTTGACAGTTTGACTTGTCACTCGTCTGTGCAGCTGTTGTCTGATGCCTTCAAAGAGCTGCCGTCTTGGATGGCAGCAAATAAACTTCTCCTTAACCCCTCGAAAACTGAATTTCTACTGCTTGGCACTCCTCAGCAACTTAAGAAATTCGAATGGCTTAAATCTGTAAAACTGGGTGATTCACTCATTGAGATGACTGATACTGCTCGTGACTTGGGTGTTGTTTTCGATTCAACCATGTCCCTCACAAACTATGTAAATGGTATTTGTAAGTCATCATATATGTATATTCGAGACATACGCAGAATTAGGCATTATGTCCCAATGTTTTCCAGAATATCCTTAGCTAACGCATTAGTCTCAAGTCGTGACTATTGTAACTCCATTCTTGTTGGTATCACTAAATGAAACATGCAGAAACTCCAAAGAGTTCAGAACTCCTTGGCTAGAGCCATAACAAATACTTCTAAATATGAGCATATAACCCCTGTGCTTAAATCTTTACATTGGCTTCCTGTTCAGCAATGGATTTGTTTCAAATTAGGACTTACAGTTTATAAAACATTGAACTATGGCCAACCACAATACTTGAAATCAATCCTTATTCCCCAGACTTACCATTATTCTGCAAGGTCATCTGATTGTCTTTCTCTGGTCATACCTTGGGCTAGAACTATTCTTGGTAAACGAGCATTTTCGGTTGCTGGACCAAAATTTTGGAATTCCCTCCCTGTGTCTGTTCGTTCTGCTCAGTCGCTCCTGTCATTTCATTCTCAACTTAAAACTTACCTGTTTCAAATTGCTTATCCACCATAGGCTGCCTCTCTGTCGTGCGGACTGACCTTCTGGATATCGACCTGATTGTGGCTTGGTTTTGGTGTGCCATCGGTTGATGCCTTGTGCATTAGACACTGGCGCATTAGAAGTTGCTAATTATTATTATTATTATAACTTTTCACACACCTATTCAAACAGGCAGCGGTGGTAAAAGATTTCACCCAATTAATTCATTGAAAATGAACAAGGTCGAGGCCATACGGCCACTATAGAAAAACCTGTACATTCACGTTTAAGTCAATAACTGACTGATTCGCTAAATCACGGGCTGTGAATAATAAAAATAATATTTAGAAAACTTCTAATGCGCCGGTGTCTGCTGCACAAGGCATCAATCGATGGCGCAACAAAGCCAAGCCTGCAATCAGGTCAACATCCAGAAGGCCAGTCTACAAGATAGAGGCAGCCTATGGCGGATAAGCAATTGAAAAAGATAAGTTTTAAGTTGAGAATTAAATGATAGAAGCGACTGAGCAGAACAAACAGACACAAGGAGGGAATTACAAAATTTAGGCCCAGCAACCGAAAAAGTCTGTTTACCTAGAACATTTCTAGTCCAACGTATGACAAGCGAAAGACAATCAGATAATCTTGCAGAATAATGGTAAGTCTGGGGAATAAGGACTGATTTTAAGTATTATGGTTGGCCAGAGTTCAATGTTTTATAAACTGTAAGTCCCAGTTTGAAACAAATCCTTTGCTATTGAATAGAAAGCCAATGTCAAGACTTAAGCGCAGGGGTTATATGCTCAAATTTTGATGTATTTGTTACGGCTCTAACCAAGGATTTCAGAACTCTTTGGAGTTTCTGCATGTTTGACTTTGCGACACCATCAAGAATTGAGTCTTGAATTGAGAATGGCTTATTACCGATTAAATGACAGATAAACATACAGACAGACAATCATTAAGGTAAAGGATTAAGGAATAAATGATGAATGAATATATTTATTAATTACTAACGTACTCGCTCACACACTCAGCAAGTAGGCCTACTCATTGACTAGATTGACGAATGACTGACTCACTCATTCACTAAATAATTCAGTTACTCTTTTTACTTACTCATTTACTGGTTGAACAGCAAACATTTCTGGTAAATAATCGTGCCTTGGAGCTGATACCATGTATCTAGTGTCCATCCAATCCGCTGCCTTCTCATTTATCTCAGCTTAAACAGAGCCCACCCTAACAGCTCCTCCAATTCTCTCTCTCTCGTCTGCTGACATGGCATCTTTGGACAACCCCACTGACATGACGCAGCGCTCGTGAATAAGCTATTGCCCTACGCGTAGCTTTCAAGTAGCACTTTCGAAATTTGCAGAATACGAGTACGATTACGGATGGGAAGGCATGCATCATTTCCATATAGGCTACTGTTACATATTGCTATATATGACAGGACCGAGTAAGTGAAGTTGTACGTGTTATGCCTTCTGTAGGCTTCATTTAGGGTTGTGTTTGATTCTGGCTCAGGCTGGCTTTTGGTTTTGGTTCTGTGTGACCATTCTCTTCGACTAGTCGTGTTTTAGTCTGCCTGCATAGTTCATTGGATGGTCTGATAATTTTTATACGGTTACTTTGGTTGTTCATGATGTGTATATACGTTTTGTGGACTGGAGAAGGCTAATGCAGGCACTCAGAAGACTGCTAGTGGATGGGAGGGACAGCAGGCTTATAGAAAGTCTATACATGGGCCAGAAAATACGGCATAGATCATTGGATGGTTTGATAATGAAGAGCTTTTTATACGGTTACAGGTGATTGGTTGGTTTAATAAACATCAATGTTCAGGAAACAGAACAGGTAAAAGAATTCTGCTAACTGGGGAGCGTTGTGACCTAAAAAGCAAAACGCCACACGGAAATTAAACGAAGAATAGCATTCGGCAAAGACGCATTCTCAAAACAAAAAGAGTTAGGCCTACTGAGAAGAAAAATGAACAAGAACTCAAAGAAACGAATGATTAAAGCTCTGATTTGGAGCGTTGTGTCGTATGGATCTGAAACGTGGATCATGAGAAAGAGGACATGAAGAGATTGGAGGCAGGATTTGGATGTGGATTTGGCGCAGGATGGAAAAAGTTAGTTGGATGGAGCCCACAGCGGTCCAAAGAACATCAGAACAAAGCGTCAACTTCGCAGTACAAGGTCATCCAAGGTGGGAGACAGAATCAACATCAAAACGATCCACTTCATAATGACAGACTCAAAACGATCAACCTCAAAAGAACATCTCCTAAGTCCAGTACCCCAACACAGCAAAACGACCAACAGGGTCAAACCAAAAGCCGGACTAAATTTAACTCACACTCGCGCCTATTTATAGGCTGGAGTTTCCCCCGCCAAAGGGCACTCCTTCTTTACCACATCTGTTGCAGGTGGTACATGCAGGTAGCTTTCTAGCCTTCCCGCTCACAAGTGCCACCCCGCAACAATCTGTTTAATTAATCTGTACGGAACACTGGGGAACAGTTAGGCGGTGCTATTATAAAAGGCATTGGGTTCCGGAGAGCAGAAAGAAAAGGATTACTCTGCATCTCTTAAACGGGCCAAGTTGCGCTAGATTAACCGGCCGAGGCGAATCAATGACTGGTTGCTGATGCTGCTGTTATTTACGTTGTATAAACTTGTTAATGTACATATAAAGAAATAATCGTCGTTACGTCTCTCTACCGTCGGACAGATCCATCCAAAAACCAGTGTGCCGCGAAAGGCCTAAGACCCTGCATATTAAGCCTCTAATCATACTCTAGTCAACGCTCGTCAACAGGATACTGAAAGAAGATTTGAGTTCCTCGATGCAGACGGACAGAGTACTGAAACGAACCAGCCTTTTGTTTCAAGTGGCGCTATCTAAATGCCCTTGCCGATACGTGGTAAATGATTTTTGGAGAGAGAGCCGACAGTGCGGTTTCCCCGTACACGGTCACTCAGTTCGGATACGGAAGGCAGGCATAGAGAGGCAGGTAGAGGTCGCTCCGTACGAGTTCGCCAGGTAGAGGTCGCTCTGTACGAGGTCGCTTAGCCCTAGTACGGGTGAAGGCAGCTAGAGGTCGCTTCGGACGAGTTCGCCAGGTAGAGGTTGCTCCGTACGAGTTCGCCTAGTCCTAGTACGGGTGGAGGCAGGCAGACGTCGCTCCGTACGAGTTCGCTGGGTAGAGGTCGCTTCGGACGAGTTCGCCAGGTGGAGGTAGCTCCGTATGAGTTCGCTTAGTCCTTGTACGGGTGGAGGCAGGCAGAAGTCGCTCCGTACGAGTTCGTCACGTAGAGGGCGTTTCGGACAGGTTCACCCGGTCCGCTTAGGAGCTGCTATCGGCAGCAGGCGGCGACTGGAGGTGAGAGAGTGCCCAGTGGTCAGTATAAAAGAACTTGCGCAGTTGCCAGAGTGCGCTTTCTTTCGGGAGTTTCCAGGTGGTATAGAGCATTATCAACAGTTCGAATCTTACGGATTTCGATAGTTTCCTTATAGGTATAAGTGTTGAACCCTGTAGGGCAAATCTAAGGCGATTTTCTGCTGAGTTGCGTGGATTTAAAGCGGCTTGTTGAAATTATATTTTCGAATCGAGACGGACTTGGAGTTCTAGAGTCTGGGGTTCGGTTCATGCTGGGTTGCAGCGTGGATCTATTGCGCTGAAGGTTTCTCGCCGGATTTTCAGGATTCAAAGCTTGGGGACTTGGAATCGTTGGAGTCGGTTCGAGGTATCGACCTTCCGCGCTCAGTCAAGTCAGACAGGGGACATCTCTACTGTGTGATGACGCATTGAGCAGGGAGTTTTTATGATTTTCCATTTACTTGAAAATTTAATCAAATGCTCCGAGTTTATAAATAAGAATTTACATAAGTTTAAAGAAGGATCTTAAAGACAATTTTATTTCTTTGTTTGTAAATAAAGTCGATTATTAATTCGGAAATCAAGTCTGTGATTGTTGTGAAGTATGGCCGAGGCACCCGCCCGTGACGCAGCCTCTGAGAAGGTGGAAGATGTAGCTATGGTGTCTTCACCAGCGTCCATTTCTGATGCTAAAACTGAATTTATGCAGTGCCAGACAAATTGGCAAGAATAAATGTTAGAAGCACTTATACAGCGCCAAATTGAGTTTCAAGAGTTTCGAGAGGAAATAAAGGAAAGTATTGAGCGCCGGGAAGAAGCATTTATACAGCGCCAAGAAGAAGCATTTATACAGCGTCAGTCAATGATGAGTGAAAGATTATCGGAGGAAATCTTGAGAAAAATACAAGATTTTATGTTGCGCCAACCTTCTCAAGAAACTTGTACAAGAGAGAAAAGTAAGATTGTTGTAGGGGAAAAGGACTCTTGTCCATCAGATGATGTGATAACCTTCCACCCGAAGGTCACGGACACCACACTAAGTTCGGGAATCGAACTGCCACCTGGTAAGGCAACTGAAAGTATTCACCTTGTGCCGTCGGTTCCTGGAACCCTAGCGACCGCCATGACCAGCCTTCTCCATTCTCTCCTGTCCATTGCCACATCCCTCAGCTGTGCAAGATTCATCGCCGTCCTTCTCTGTATTTCCTCCATCCATCTAGTTCTCGGTCGTCCTCTTCTCCTCCTCCCCTCTCCGCGCGCCAACATCATCGTCTTTTCCAGTCCATCAGCGCGCATCACATGTCCAAAGTACATCATCTTCTGCTTGCTGGCTCTTTGATTCAATGTCAGATCCCCTCTTAGATCACCAATCTCCTGTAGTACTGACTCATTTGTTCTCTTTTCCCTCCACGATATCCTCAGGAGTTTCCTCCATATCCACATTTCACACGCAGCGATTTTATCCTCCAAGCCCTTCGTTTTTGTCCATGTCTCGCTTCCATATAATACTATGGGAAGATCATAGCTTTGACAAGACCTGTCTTTGTCTTCATGCTCACGTGTCTGTCCTTCCATATCTTTTCCATTCCTTGCATTGCAGTTTTGCCTAGTGCGATTCTCCTTCTCACCTCTCCCTCGCACCTGCCCTCTCTCTCTATTAATGAACCCAGAAATGAGAAACTTGTTACAACCTCTATGTTTTCTCCGTCCATCTCGAAAGTATCCCATTCTGCCGTCGTCATGATCTTAGTCTTTTTGATGTTGAAGTATAGCCCTGCCTTTTCACTTTCCCTCTTTAGTCGACGTATAAGTTCAACAAGATCATCCTTTTTCCCTGCCATAAGTGTTGTATCATCTGCGTATCTTAAGTTGTTTAATATACTCCCTGCTATCCTCACTCCTTCTTCCGCCCCATCCAAATCTGCCATCCACATTATTCTTTCTGCATACAGGTTAAACAGAGTCGGAGATAGTATGCAACCTTGCCTCACCCCCTTACCGATTCTAATTTTCTCAGTGTCTCCATGTTACGTCCTGATTACTGCCTCTTGATTCTCGTATAGGCTCTTGAGAAGCATGATGAGATGCCTTGGTATACCCATCTCTTCTAAGGTTTTCCACATTAGTGAATGATTTATACAATCAAAGGCTTTGCTGTAATCTATGAAACATAGATGTACCTCCTGCCCGAATTCTCGTTGCCTCTCCATCAGCCATCTTACATTCGCAATATGATCTCGTGTTCCCCGCGCCTTCCTAAAGCCTGCTTGATTCACTGGCATCTCTCCTTCCACTGTACTCTCCATCCTTTTGTGTATTATCTTGAGCAATATCTTGCTTGTGTGTGAGATCATTGCTATGGTGCGATAGTTATCGCATTCTTTGGCATCTCCTTTCTTGAAGATGGGTATGAAAATAGAGCTCCTGCAATCTCTCGGCCATTCTCCGGTATTCCATATCTGATTGCATAATGTCGTTATGCACTCCTTCATTTCTTCCCCTCCTGCTTTGATCATCTCTATAGGTATCCCGTCTGTCCCCGGTGCTTTGTTGTCCTTGAGTTGCTGCATGGCCCATTCAACTTCACTCTTCATTATTGCTGGTTCTCGTTCGAAGGTTGTCTGGTCTATCCGTTCTTCTTTAACTCGCGAGTCCTTGTTGTACAGTTTCTCAGTGTATTCCCTCCATCTTTCTTTAACTTCTTCCCCATCCCTGATCACGTTGCCTTCTTTGCTTCTTAGTGCTCCCATTCGCGGTGTGAATTTTCCTGTTAGTGACTTCACCTTTGCGAACATGTCTCTAGTTCTTCCCCTTCTTCCATCTTCTTCCATCTCTATGCACGTTTTGGCTAGATAATCTTCTTTGCTTTTCCGCGCCAGATTTTGAAATTCCTTGTCCAGGGCCCTTACTTCTGCTTTCTTCTTTGCAGATCTCGCTTTCCTCCTTTCTTCTGCGACCTTTACTGCCATGTCTGATAGCCATGGTGTTGTCTTCTTTCTCTGCTTCTTTGGTATGAATTCCTCCCCTCCTTCGTGTATTATTGTCTTGATTTCCTCCCACATAACATCCGTGTTTGTTTCTTCGTCCAATCTCAGAGCCTCAAAACGATTTTCCGTCGCGACTCTATATTCTGATGCTATATCTCTGCAGTCATATCCCAACATACGCTCCCCACGTATCAATCTTTTAAGTTTTATTCTCAGGGTGGCCACCAACAGTTCATGATCTGTTCCGCAGTCTGCTCCTGGTCTTGTCCTTATGTCCCTTACCGAACTTTTCCATCTCTGCTTCACCAGCATATAGTCTATCTGATTTCTGTATTTTCAATCTGGCGATGTCCACGTGTATAATCTTCTTTTTGGCTGCTCAAACCATGTATTTGTGATCCTCAGCTCGTTGGCATCGCAAAAGTCCACCAGCTTTGTCCCTGCCTCATTTCGCTCTCCAAGTCCATTTTTTCCAGCCGATGCTGATCCCTTATCATTGCTCTGTCCCACCTTAGCATTGAAATCTTAAAATGATCATCAAGACGTCTCCTTTAGGCACATTGTCTAATGTCTCCTGTAGTCCGCTGTAAAAGCGGTCATGCTCTTCTTCTTCCGTCACCGATGTTGGTGCGTATATTTGTACGACAGTCATGTTGATTTCCTTTCCTCTAAATCTAACACTCATGATTCGGTCGTTCACCGTGTCGTAACCCATTATCGCCGCCGAGCTGCCCTTGTCACATATCATCGCCACTCCATTCCTCCTTCCTTCAACCGATCCAGACATTATTACCCTGTAGTCCCCTGATGCAAAGTGCCCTTGGCCCTTCCACCTCGTCTCACTCAGTCCCACTATTGCCAAACCCAGCCTCACCATTTCTCCTTTTATCACCTCCAGCTTTCCCAGTTGCATGCTTCTCACGTTCCAAGTGCCCATCTTCATCTGCATCCCACAGCTCAGGTTGAGTCGTTTGTCCCTGACCCTATCCGCCGCTGAACTTCCTTGCGGGTTTGGTTCAGTCGCTTCATCTCTTCTAAGGCCTCCCGACTCACCATATCGCTCTTCTCCAGTAGCTATTGAGTCGTCCTCTGGCCTGGAGGCTCCACCATTGACGGCTATCTTTAGATCATGAATTGTGCTTGTCATAACAGTTTTCTTGGCAGCAAACAGAGGTGGTTTGCCGTTGCCTTCCTCTGGCCTGCCGTGCCCGTTCGTTCCTCTCTTATAGTATAAGAAAGTATTGCCCCACAGGAATTATCAACCCTGAGGCGTAGTGCACGATTACAGAATAAAGTTCCAACCTATTATGGAGAGACAGGTCATCGGGTACAATTTGCCACCTCTCACGATCAGGGTTCGAATCTAGGTAGGAGCAGTTACGGCACTGAATCACGACAATTCTAGCCCCTACAACAACACGCTACAGCCCATAATGGTGATGGGGCGGGCGTAACAGTACAACAATCGTTTTTCTTGCCAGGGAGTTACGAACTCTTTGGAGTGTCTGTATAGTTGACTTTCTGATACTAACAAGAATTCAGTTACAGCAGTCAAGGCGACTGGAGATCAATGCATTAGCCAAAGATATTCTAGAAGACATAGGGACAAAACGCCTAATTCTGCACATGTCACGAATATACATGTATGATAATATACAAATATCATTTACATGTATATAGTTTGAGATATGTAGTAAAATCAAAAACAACGCCCAAGTCACAAGAGGCATCAGTCATCTCAACAAGCGAGTCACCCGGCTTTAAGGATTTAAGCCATTCAAACTCCTTAAGTTGCTGTGGAGTGCCCAGTAGTAGAAATCAGTCTCCGATGGGTTCAGGAGTTTATTTGCTGCCATCGAAGACTGCAGATCCTCGAAGGCATCAGAAACAGCTGCATCGACGAGTGACAAGACGAACTGTCAAAAGAAATGTAGATTTGGATGTCATCTGCATAGAAATGATGTCCTAGTGAATGATTGTACAGCAGTGTACCTAAAGGTGTGGTGTATAATGTAAACAAGAGAGGACCAAGTACAAAACCCTGCAGAACACCACATGTCAACAAAGCACTAGATGAATAATATCCATTTAAATATACTGATTGAGTGCGTGGGCTGAGATGAGTTGCAAACCAATTCAGGGCAGGACCAGAAACCTCAAACCAATGCTGGAGACGATGCAAAAGGAGAGAATGGTCCACAATACCAAATGCAAGATAAATCAAGGAGAACAAGAGCTGTCACCTTACCCTCATCCATGAAGCACATGATATCATTATGAACAGCAAAAAGTGCAGATTCTGTTGAATAAAAACCGGTAAGCTGACTGAAATGGAGAGATTAGCGAGTTGGAAGATAGATGGGTTTGCATAAGATTCAAAACTACCCGTTCAAGAATTTCAGATGCAAAATTTAAAGTTGAGTATGAAATTAGACAGGATCGAGAGAAGGCTTCTTTAACAGAGGATGAACTGTACAATGAGCAAAAGCAGATGGGAAGGATCCCTCAAGCAATGAGAAATTGATAATTGATGTAATGGTTGGAACCATGGATTCAAAACTTTCTTTCAGAAATGATGTTAGAATGGTGTCAAGTAGACAGCCGTTGTTAGGTCAAGAAGATATGTCTGCGAACTTCTATGAGTTGTTGGCTGAAAGTAATTTTAGACTGGAAGTGAAGAACTAGGAAGAAATTTATCACATAGCGAATAACCAACAAATCTTATCAGCAAAAAAGTTAAATAAATTACTGGCTAGCTCTTGAGTAGCAGAGAACACAGCAGAGGATAAATTTAGCTTATCTCTATGTAGTAACTTATTCAAAGCCATCCACAAAGTTTTTGGTGATGTAGAACTTTCAGCAATTAAATCTGTGAATATTCAGATTTAGCAGACGACACGATTTTGCGTACAAGTTTGCACTGTTGCTTAAACCTGTTGTGGTCAGAAGAAGGCGAGAGTGGCGCCACCAACGCTCTAACTGACTTCTGCGACGCCAGGCTTCAGAAATGGTAGACTTGAACCAAGGCTGTAGTGTGCGCTCTACTACTCTCTTGGTTCTAAAAGGAATTTGCCTGTCAATAAGCTCAGTTAAAGTGGACTGGAACTGCATAGCTAGCTCACTCGCTGTTTGTGCAGGAACTAACCACAACGGAGATGTTAAATATCCTGGTTAGGCTTCATTAAATCAAGTTTATGCCAAGGGCGAAATTTAAGTTTTATAATTTGGGGGCGGTTTAAAGTCAAATTTTCGGAAAATTATAAAACGATCTGATATATATGACTTAATGTGTGTGACAGAATAAAGAAATTTCGAATTAGAAAGAGTCATCAAGACATCCACGGTGTGGCCTTTATTATGTGTAGAAAAGGTAACGATTTTTTTTATGTCAAACCCTCCCAACAAATCAAGAAATGATCAAGAACAATGACATTAAGTTGAATATTAAAGTCACCCATAATAAATATTTCAGAGGGAGGAGGAAATCAAATATTCAATTAGTGACTTAAATTCATTAAGAAAATCAGTCAAAGAGAGGGATAGTGGATAATAAATATTTATAGGCAATACCTGTCTATTACCAGAAATGAAAATAGCAGCCACGACTTCAAATGACTTGGGTGCTGGAATAGGCAAAGTGAAATTTTGCAGTGGCAGATATGACTTAAGAAGAAAGGCAAGCTCACCACCTTTACCCCTGCACCGAGGCTCATTCAGCATAGAGAGAGTTGGGAAAGTAAGTCAGAAATCAGTCCAAGTGTGTCACTAGGATGAAGCCAGGTCTCAGTAACGGCAAATTTGTACAAAGTATGTTGTAGTGAAAAGTTATAAAAACAATGAGGGTTTAACTTTGTGCATATAGTGGACTGTATTATGTCGGATAATTTAGCTAATGTATTTGTGTAATTAATTCCTAAGGAACACTGCGGAACAGTTGGATGTAATTAACGAGAGGCGGATAGGACGCCCGTAGTTGACAGATAGAAGTAAACGAGAGAGAGAGAGAGAGAGAGAGAGAGAGAGAGAGAGAGAGAGAGAGAGAGAAAAGAGAGAGAGAGAGAGAGAGAGCGGAGCAGAGGGATGCTGATCGGATGGCGAAAGGGAGAAGTTGGGTGATTGACAGATGAAGGGGAAAGTTAAGGAAGGGTGCGAAGCGAAGAAGGCATTCGCTAAACAACGGTCGAAAGAGTTGGGGAAGTAAGTCAGAAATCAATCCAAGTGTGTCACTAAGAGGAAGCCAGGTCTCAGTAATAGCACCGGCAAGTTTGTACAAAGCAAACTCCTATTTCAATGTTCATAAAGAAAATTATATAGGTCAGCATCTTTATTACGAGAAGGAACAAATGTTTACCGTAATTGCGCAATATCCAAACTTTGAAATCTAACAGGTCCTGCATTTATTTTAGCATCACCAGCCAAATGAAACAACAGAAACAAATACACAGACAACCCATGAAGTTTATCAGATGTTCTACGTGAAACTATAATCAACCCAGGGCGAGATTTATTATTACTGGTAATAGATAGCAACAGGACACATGACTGAATTGAAAATGCTGTACCAAGTATCAGATAAAATGAATGGGCCAGAGCCAAATTCCAAAACAGACCAGACTCTATCGATGCATGAGTAAATCTAGGAGTAGACCTATCTCTATCAGATTTGACGAGGAGGGGCAATATGGACAAAATAAAGTACAAAAGCGGCAACTGAAAGCGGTAGCCAATGCAAGAGACACAGAAATTAAAGACACAAGGAAACCGAGCACAGTAGATAATAAGGCGTGACCTACAGTAAGTAAGAAAAGAACAGTTCTTGAGTTCATGGGTGACTCATGAACACAGAACCTTAAAAGGCCTGCCAGTATTAGTGTGGACCTAAAACCATAAACAATTACGAGGTTGTGCTTGGAATTCAGGTAATAAAACCAAAAATACTAGGATGTCACTAGGGTGAAGCCAGCTCTCAGTAAGGGCAAATATGTTCAAGGAATGCTCACAAAGAAAATTATGTAGGTCAGCAGTTTTACTACGAAGGGAACAAATGTTTAGTTGCCCAATATCCAAACTTTTAAATCTAACAGGTCCTGGATTTATTTCAACATCACCAGCCAGAAGAAGCAAAAGAAACCTAGATCACCCTTGACGTGCAGCAGATGTTCTACGTTAAATTACAGTCAATCCAGGGCGAAAAAACAGATTAGACGACTTCCGCGCACAACGACACCAAACAGACACAAAGAAGAAATAAATAATTATAACTTATCTGGCAAGTGAAACAGAAAGGAAAACACTACTTGGAAAATAAAAATTAAATATCAGAAACGATTATTTAGCTGTTTAAAAAGACAAAATTAATGTAAAAAACGCCGATAATTTTAAAAACAACATATCATGTAGACTGTGTATATATCTGTATGTATATATGCAGGTCCTATAGGCCTATGTATATATGTATGTGCGTGTGTGCATGTATGTTGATTGCTTGAGCATGTAGACTCGCAGTCGTTGTGGGGCAGAACCAGCACACTATGTTCATGGTTTAAAATCGTTCTTTTCCACGACAGTATCAAAAACACCAGACGATACAACGACAACATCAGACAGCTGTCACCTGTAGACACCCTTGACACTTCAGATTTTATATCCTTCCATCAGATCGGCAACACTCAGAGACTCCTTCAGACCCAAGTGCATAAGCACTTGCTACCACCATACTGTTGCATGGTCAGGTGTCACCACCAGACATCAATACCCTTCCCGCTCACACGTAACCTTGCAACTATGTATGTGTGTATGTATGTATGTGTGTATGTATGTATATACGTATGTGTATATGTATGTATGGATAAATCAATACACCTAATATAGCGCATTTTAAGCACTTCACAACAGTGCTGCACGCATGGCTATCTGTCAGACCTAAACAAGTGCTGCACAGGGTTTCAAGCAGCAGTGCGTAGACAGTAGATACACTGGGAGACCATTCCAAGAGTACAATCCAACACACGAGAAGGCACGATGGCCAATATATATATGTAAGAGTTGTTCAACGATTAAAAATTTTAAACGCGATTAATCTTGCGATAAAAAAATAATCGCAATCTTGCGATTAATCACGTCATGAAAAAATAACAAAGCAGTATTGTTGTTGTTTATAGATAGTGTTAAATAGTAAATAATGTTCAAAAATATGAAGTTCGTTTAAAGAAAAAACTTGTCGTTGTAGTCAATTTCTTATTAACAGAAATTTAGATTTACCAAGTTCATTCACTTTCTGTTTTTCATAAATTCTGTTTCAACTAGTTGTTTAGACAAACTAACTTGTTCAGAGTCAGGTGAGAGTACCAAGCGTTTCTTATTAAGAATGCTTACAGCAGCAGAAAACAGTCTTTCGCATGGAACAGTAGTTGC
This sequence comes from Norana najaformis, assembly GCA_964023275.1. Classification (NCBI taxonomy): domain Eukaryota; kingdom Metazoa; phylum Annelida; class Clitellata; order Crassiclitellata; family Hormogastridae; genus Norana; species Norana najaformis. The sequence goes on from OZ029923.1 coordinate 22,619,221, forward strand.
TGGCGAGCCTAGATATTCCGTGCTAACTTTGCCAGTTAGGTTTCCCACCACTCCAAAGGACAAGCCTATGTCTATTTGAGGTTCGTCTTTGTAACAGCAGCGCTATTGAAGTAGGTCTTGGTGCAAGAGGTTCGTCTTCGGAGTCTGGTGAAAATCCTTGCATGCGAAGTTTTTTCTTTGTTGGGCCTGGGGAATTTTTGGAACTTTGTTTGAACCGCATCATCAACAAACCAAACGCACAGAAACTTTCACATGAAGGCCGAATACGAATAACTAGTGTACACCGCTATTAACCGGAAACCGTTCGCCCAACACAACTGGCTGAATTAAGCCCAATCTCCGCCAAAGACTTGGCTTCAGCGGTACTTCACGCACTACAGTGTTCGGTAAATTCCTATCCAAAAATGTGTTGCGATTAATCAACAGCCCTAGTATACTGTATATATAATATGCAAGAGTGAAAAATTGTTTTCGTTTCAAAGCACAAAAATTTGTTTAGCAATAGAGATATAATCTAATATAATATAATTACTCTTGTAACGCCGTTATCATTATGGTCAAAAGCGCATTACAATTCACAATACATTAGAGAATCGAAATTTAATGTCAGAAATATGGTGAACACGAAATAGCCTATCAACTTATACAAGAATAAAATTACCAAGTCTCGAATCAAAGTCACTATACAACTGCATATATAAATAAGATTTCTGGCGATTGATGTACAAGTCACAGTTCTTGTCCTTTCAACGCAGATTCTGTACCTAACAATAGACGCCTAGTAATCATAAACTGTGATCTAATCGTTTCAGTGAGACCAGTGCAGTGCAGGACACAACGACTGGGCGTCTAATGCGCTGGGTCTATTTATATATATATATATATATATATATAGTCATATATATACTGTATATATAACTTGTCTATAAACATGTGAACCTCAGAGCCAAGTCACATCTACGCTGTAGTTGAAGATGCGACGATTAAAATCTTCAATCTATTTATGCAACGCCTCATATAGAAGATTCCGTCTCACGTGATCTCTCGACCCTAGTATTCTCTAGATGAACAAACTTCCAGCTGAAAAATGAGCAGGGTTGAGGTCATACGGTCGCTATAGAAAACATGTAGGCCTACATTTACATTTAGTAGGCCTAACTATTAATTTCATCTAAGCGTCGCCCGCTGCAGATTCAATCTCAAACCATCATTCGAGCCGAGTGATGTTTAGTGCAAACTGCTTTGCGTAAATATTTGGATTTTGCATGTAAGCTACAGACCTATAGGCCCTATTGTCACATGATATTGCAGTGTTAAACATAATAATAATAATAATAATAATAATAATAATAATAATAATAATAATAATAATTTTAATAATAATAATAATAATAATCTAAAAATTATCTAAAAATTATTATTATTAGGATGATTTAAAAATCATACTTCTTTTGTACCAAATGTTATGTAATAATAACAAACATTTATATAGTGCCTTCCAAACACCTCCCAAAAGCGCTGGTCACAATCTAAACAAGTGCATCTTAAGGTGAACAGAAAATGAATGTTAAGTTAAACTAAAACGTACAGAACGTGTTTAAGTAAGTAAGTAAGTAAGTAAGTAAGTATATTCTTTCTTAACCAATAGCTAATCGCACTTCGATTTATAAGTATTTAAGAAAACAAGAAAAATTTTTCAGGCATACAACATCCTAATAATAAAAGATTTACGCGTTAAACTATCAGCGGGCGGAGTAATACGGTAATGGGTGTGGGAGCGTAGAGAGTAATTGAAGGCTTTTACTGGCTGCAATAGCTGTTGTAAGACATGGTTTGTGTTGTTCAAGACTGCTTTAAAGAGAAGAGCATCAGTATTGTCATCTCTGGTACCTGGTTAAACCAGGAATCACATTAGGTAAAATTCCAGTAGGAGGGTCCGAAGCACGACAAGGCCCGACGAGCTCACAGCCAGTGCAGTAACGTGGAACCTGCAAATCCTCACTGGCAGCAGAACGCAGCATCCGGCAACCAGGCCGACTGGAGACAGGAACACACAGCTCTCTGATAAATGCCGGCGCAGTAGCGACTATAGCAGAACGGTCAAGCAGGAGAACCCTGAAGCGTATCCGTTCTGGAATCGGGAGCCAATGTAATGTGTCTTGCTTGTATTTCGATATGTGGAAATATTTTGGCTGGTTGGCAACCACCCGAGCAGCGCAGTTCAGAACAGACTGGAGTTGGTCAAGTATTAACTTAGACAGAATCGCTAAGACAGACTTGCAGTATTCGATTCGCATCAGAACAAATGAGTGAACCAGGGCAACAGCAGCTTTGAACCCATCGACGAAATCGTGGAGGAGGAACGAAGGATCAAGTGCGCATGTCTTGGGTGGAGATGACAGAACGAGCGATCTCAACTCAGCTCCAGTCACCACACGAAAGCGATCGAAGCGGAACGACGTGGGCAAGAAAGCGGGAAGAGGAGAACCCTCAGTAGCACGGCGGATCCTAGAAGCCTTCTCGGTCATGTACCGCAAGTACATATATTCCTCGGCCGAGAACGGCGGGCTCTGCAAACCGAGTGGTCTGCCAAGCAGCTGAGAAAGATCCTTCCAGAGCCGCCTGCTGTCGTTGGAATGCGAGAGATCAAGCTCTTCCAGTAGCACTGCTCCTTTTGTTGGTAGAAGGTGTACTTTTCCCTTAGTAACCTGATCCATTCACTTTGATCTGCATCGAGTCTTGTTCTTCCGCCCGCCTCACCTAACGACGCACAGCCCGACGACATTCAGAGTCAAACCGTGGAGTTAGGTAGTTGCACCTGAAGCGAACAATGCGCAACGGCAGGAGATTGTTAATGATGGACGACAGCGTCGAATCACAGAGGTTGAACAGTTCGACGCAGGAGGTGTCGGAATCCGTAGGTAGTTGGCAGAGCTTGTTGTCCAGCAAGCGCTGACGAAATGCATCATGGTCGAGAGATTTTCAGCTGCTGATGCTAACTTCCCTAATCCCTTTCAGATATAAGCTGGCTGGAATGAAGAAGCGGAATTGTAAACGTCAGAAGTCCGTGGTCGGATACAGATAGAAGCTCCACGGAGACTGTAGTGAGTTTACAATCATCGCGTGCTATGACTAGATCAATCCAGCCGCCGTGACTATGTGTGGGCATGTCGATATATTGTTTCAGGCCAAAGCCAGCAAACAGTTGCCTCAGTTGCTCCACCCAGGGACAGCTCAAGTCCTCCATATGAACACTGAGGTCGCCTGTCACGACAACCTGGCTGTTGTGTGAGAAGAACAGTGAACTCCTTGATGAACGCAGACGACGACGGCAGAGAACCTAGACGGTAAACACCGGTCAGTGCAACTGGGTCACGTGGCATTGAGAACGAGCAGAGGATGACCTCAGAGATCACATCGAAGTTTATTTGCTTCGCCCGCAGGTTTGCACGACGAAAGAAAGCAATCCCGCTTCCACCGCGATGAGGAGTGAGGTCAGACAGAGGTAGAACGAAATCGGGATGATTCGACGACAAGGTACCCTTTATGTGCGGCCCTATGAAGCGCAACATCCGACGCCGACTGGCGCCACGTTTCGACCGCGACGGGGTGATCTAAACTTATACTTATTTTGGTGTGATTTCAATACTTTATCTTGAACTGGCCGTAGGCCTCTATATATTTGCGATTACAATTACAATAATACACCATTTAAGCGCGCATCACTTTAATCAATTTTTGAACAGATTCCCATTCCAAAATGAACTCTTTCAGTTATTAGCGAAGCGTTCTTATGCATTCGATGATCATTAGTCAAGTTGCGCTTAGTCGGCCACGAGCGATAATGGTGGAGGAGAGCGTCGTCTTTCGACACGTGGTAGATTGTGTCTTTCCTTCGGATGAGGTTCTCTCGGAGGATCAGGTGGACATGCCAGATGAGGATTCGCTCTGGCCGAGCCATTACCTTCGATCGCTGGTCATGCGGGAACACATACGGTTCCTTCAAAGTTTTCAGTAGAGTCTTGATATTGTAACGCTTGACGAGAAACGTTTTGCCGAATGCTGGGTCGTCGGGAGCCTCCAGTGGAAAGAATTGATTCCGGAAGCTGTAGGAAGCGATCTGTTCAGCGGATTTCTCTCCTATGCGATTGCGAATATCGTTAAGCATCGTCTGCCAGTCGTTTCCTTTCAAAGGGACAATGACTTCATCGATGTCCTGGTTGATGAGATATTTCGTTCGGTACATCGTACGATACACACAGTCGGTTACTGACAGAATCTGTCCGTGATAATGAAGGCCATCGAGGACTGGAGGTGTGAACGGGTACATTTCGACTATGCCTCGCTCCGTGTACGACTCCAGACAGAATCGGATGGACGGATCGATGTTTTCGTCAAAGTAAAATATGAATTTATCTGCTCCGAAGATCCGACTGACTTCGATGAAGTTAACGATGTCACTCGTCGTGTAGTAGTTTCCATGAATCGGTGCCGTACAAACTGTGAACGTAACATATTTATGAACAAGATGTGTTGTGTTGAAATAGTCTTCAGGTTTACTTGTTGACTGAGCTTTCTTTTGGAGAAGTTTATCGGTCGGGAGAAGACTACTAGGCAGCGAATCAATGCGTTTATCTGGCACGACAGAAGAAGGATTTGACAATGAAGATGTCCAATGGCGAAGATCAACGACGCCAACCAAGTTGGTCTGATTAGAATCTGACGATACCAAGGAAACTCCTCGCACAACGAAATCCGACTGTTTCTTCGGCATACTGCAGATCACCATGGCTACCATAAACCTATTACAACAGGAAAAAACCTCGTTATTGGTAAATAATCTAAACTGTAACGATAATTGATGGCTAATAGGGTGGTCCACGTTACAGTGTAAAAGCTAAAGTTCAAGATTTTGAATACTGGAAGCTGCCAAATAAGTTCACCATATAAAATAATAAATCAGGTGCAGTTTGATGTACTTAGACTGATTTAAAATGCTTTTCAACCGCTATAAATATGTTACTTTGGAACGGAAAAAGGAACTAAAAGCTAGTAAGACAACGTCTGAGGTGACATGCCATGGCACTTGCTTCCGAGGTCGACATCAGTTAATGTTGACAACACACGGAGCTCTTTTGTCACCGTCAACACAGGAACATATTTTCAGATTCTGGACCCGAATGATTCGTTCCTGCAGTTCTCACGAGAAAGCTGAAAGGAAAGCGAGAACTACCTTGCTTCACTGCCTCCTGTGAAGGCGCGATCAAGAGAGGAGATAAATGGATCAAGCATTCCAATTCGGACAAATGACCAACAATAATAGCAATATTTACTGCAAGTTGTTCAGCGCCACAAATATCCTGACTCCAAGAAGAAGACTTTGATGGTAGGATTTGAATAAATGCAGAATAACAATCCGAACTGTCATTGCAGTAAAGACTGACAAGGCTATGATATGTCTTAGCTCTTAATGTTGACAAATTTGCGACTGCACTTGCAATTTGTCGACTTACCACAGCAAAAATAAATTTGACAGTTTAAGGCGACGAAGCTACATATTTTGTTATGCTTGTGGACTGTTTCCAGTTTGTTTGTATTAGAGCCGTCTAATATCGTTGACACGGAAATCTTTGATCGCCTTCTGCAGCACCTGAACATGGTTCAATTTTGCTAAAGTTTTTTTACCACATTAGTATTTAGTTTTTTTTAACAGATCAACTCTAAGGGGAAGTTCCAACAAAAAACGTATAAATTTTTTTTGTAACTACCTAATGGCCACCAATGAACAAAATCGCAAAGTAAAATAAAATAATATCAGTCAAATGAACTTTGGACTTAGTAATTTATGCAGTAAAACGTACAGCAGCCGCTGACATAGTTTTATGTATGAACGGACGTCAAACAGTGAAACCAATACATGGAATGCGAGAATCCCTTCAAACTGTGCTGACTGCTGAGATTTTGCCATTTGATCAGTCACACTATTTGCATTCATGCTTACTCGCTAGTCTTTACCGCTGCTCGAAAAATCCTTCCATTCAGGCCTCATCTGAATGATCCGTTCTCAATGAGAGATCACTTTGCGTAGATTTATACAGATTTACAAAGATTTCTCAGCAAGAGATCAGTCTGCATAGATTTACAGCGACACCAAATACTGGAACTTTAGTAAAGTATGCTACATAAATTTAAAGTATGGTACATAAATTTACTTGAGTTTGGCGAAGTTGTTAAGATCAGTCACTCCGTAGATCGGCGTGACAGTGGGTTTGTCTTGATCTTCTGACCAGAGCAAGCATTTCCACTTGCGTTGAACATCTATCGTCCTGAGGAAGTAGACAAAGAGCCGAACAACGGCTCCATCGCTGTCTGCCTTCGAAGTGAAGTCTCTCGCTGGTCGGTCGTCGATGTAAGCGGAATAGACGAAGGCCGAGCCATTTTCAACCACCTGCACAGAAAACCAACAGCCAATGCCCGCTGTATCCCTGCACAATTCACGCTTCCAAATAAATAGAACAACTGAACACTATTTCACGGACTGGGCTTTGACTGGGCTACTTAATATTCCTTAAGAGAGTAGAAAATCACTCCAGGCCGTTACCCTTGCGCTTGTTGAATTTCATCATTTTGATATTCAGTAAGCAATAGGTAAAGCGTCTCCCTGTTACAGGAGTGGCCCGGAGAAGGATTCGTGCTGAAATAGAAGACTGTCCACGAGGGACTTGTCAGACTTGTCCATCGAGTGTATCGATACAGTTTCCGTCACTAGTTCAAAGACTGCTGTAGTGCCCTCACCTTCCACCCCTGGAGTCGGGGTTTCAGCCTTTCACCCTGCGGGCAACAGGGCAGCCTCTCCGAGCCTATGACTTGCTTTACAGGCGGCCGTATGTCACTATCCCGGTACGAACCAGGCTACCGGCACCCGCCCCCTCAGGTGCATTTGTGGTAACCCAACGACAAAGAGGTGTGTGAGAGACCCTCCGCCCCGGATTGCATTCTCTGTCCCAATGACGGCCAGTGATCAGGGTGCAGGTCACTACTGCATCGATTGGTTGACACTCGAACCGACTCTAGGAACATTCGTGCATTAAGTGGGCAGCGCTGGGCTCATTCCCCCTCCGCCCCGAACGGATCGGTCCAACAGACAAGGCCAGAGAACGTAGCCTTTGAGATGTCTGATAGGACGGAAGAGCAAACGGGTCTTGTCGCACCCGGCTGCGGGGGTTGAAGTCGACCGCACCCAGAGACTCCAAGCTTTTCACCAACGCCGCGACGAGATCACACGACGCAGATTACTAAACTCTTCCTCCCACGATATCCAACCAATCGACCTCTGAAGGAAGGTACACTTCATTGCCATCTAACATCACCGGCAGAAAGCATCCGGCGGGCACAATAGGGTGACCACTATTGCACGAAACGAGTGCAGTGGCACCGTTAGAGGCCGTGGAGCTGAGCCGGATATAACATGAGCGACAGTAGCAACCCATCACTCCTAACTCAGCTAAGCATTACTCTGCGGGCACGACTCACCAGGAATAAACCAACGAACTCACACAAGAGAGTTACAGTTAATCCCGCCGTTTACCCGCGCAACAATGTAAGTAAAGTATCCCAAATTCCACAAGTGACACGTAGAGAAGGCGTGTTCTTTAGGCCCTTGAGCCGGCAATGAACGAATCCCAAGGTCCTGGACAGGGAGCAAGTGCATCGCTGGGCTAACCGTTTACTTCCCAAGTTACGACTCTAGAAATTATACTGCTTGGTGACAGAGGCACGCGTGCGCAAACAACTTGCCCAGGGTAGTTACACGGAGTCGAACCCGCAACCGCATGAGCATTGACCAAGCGCGTTACCGATAGATCACCGTGGCGCATACTTAACCACGGCTACTCTATAATTTCTCGGATTTAAATAAAAGTCTGACGTAACTAAGACAAGCCTCTAAGGTCTGTAACTGAATCGCCCAGGGTCCTGTTGCCTGAGGTCTCGGCCTGTGACCCCAGCGGTAGGTCTGGAGTTGAAATGAAAGTGATATTTTTGCATCGGCGGGGAGGAGGCAAAACTTGACTGATCAGTATTGTAACTTGCTTGAGTTAATTTCGTTGGATTTGATCTACTTCGTGAAATGCTCTACGGCGACCTAAAGATTGCAATAGTTTAATTTGTCGGCATGAGGCAGAATCCCACATATTTTGCAGTGCAATACGTGTTAACAATTTAATGTAATTTCTATTCAGAATGAAGATTGAATTGTGGAATTGACGTCGTTGACCCTAAAACAAGAACAAATAACAGAAGTCTAGCATTTCTGTTCCTGCAACAACGTAATGTAACGTAACTCTCCAGAATTCTTAGTCACGCATATGCTGCGTCTTAACGTCACTTCTCTTATTTTCAACACTTAGTCAAATCAAGTCCAAAAGAGCGGGTTGTACAGTTTTGTACAGCATTGTGACATACACTTTGCTGTCAGCATTAATGTAATGTTTTTTTAAATGTAAAGCATAATTAAAACTAGGTTTGTTTAAACGTGTGACAGTAGAGTCCATCACTGTTGAAGTTTGAAAAGATTCATATACGCAGCTCAAATTTCGGTTTTTGTACTTAAACGTTTTCATAAAGTCTCTGGACTAAATTCTGGCCACAAGAAACAAATCTCTCTTCTTCACAGCACACGGCTCGGCAAAATTATCAAATGCAATTGCTCAAATGGAATTCTTGACATATATGATCATATGTCTGGATAACTTCGCCAATTGGCTAGAAAATGCTCTGCGGTCGTGTGTTACCATCAAGTTTATGTATAAGATGTCGCAACTGTAAAACACTTGCATACAGCTTGCAGATGGTCTATCCATCGCCACTTCTACTAACCGATAATACCTCATAGGTATCAGTGTTAAGAGTCGTGCCATCGCACATAACAAGAAGCAAGATGCTATTTCTTGAAGGCAGAGCACATCTGTTATCTCTCTTGGTGTTTGAGTCTTCAACTGGGCCAACATATTTTGAATCGGTCGCTGGCATCAAGGCAGCAGGCTATTTCTAATCGTAATAATTGATATCGTAGTAATTGATATCTTATTGTACAAGTCTTCAAGATTTGCAGTGCACTGGAGTTATAGTTTGCATGCTCTTAGAAGGTTTCAGTAATGTCTGCTCTTGCCTAATGTGGCATGCTATTCTCAGACACCCCTTCTGAGCACTGAGATGGGATGGAGATGGATTTTTGATCGAAGTAAACTACCGTTTCTCGACCGCAAGTGCCACCTGTTCAGCTTCATCAACAACTGCTCGATCCTTTCCTCCTCTTCTTCGGTTTTGTCATCGTCGCCAAGACTGAGGATGAACTTCATGACATCTGCGTATGTCGGAAGCACAGTTTGAAGCAACTGTGAGAATTAAGAAAATCCTTTATTTCGCTTAAAATCCCTTAGCACATTTACTACAAAAATATGTAGCTTTCACTTACAGTGCTCTTCAGGCTTCGCAATCTTCCTTTTACGTGACCTACTCACAATTCAAACTCCGGATTAAACCCCAACGGGTAGATACCCGTTCTGCCACGAACCTTTCAACAGCTCTACCTGCATTAGCTTTCTCTCTCAAATTCCATAACAGCTCATTCTTCGTTGATGAACTCCCAAGGAACCCTGTTAGTTCAATCATCCTCCATTTTCATTGGTCAGTTGGAGTTCTCTTCTTGCCTGGCCCTCACTCCAGACATAAAACTGAACTATTCCGCCTAGCTTTTCTTCTCTCAGGATGGAGTTTAAAAATTCTGGCCGAGCACTGAAATTCAGAAAGTAAAACAGATATAATTGCAACGTCGCTAAGCAACCAAAGTCTGGCCAAGAGTGGTCAACCAACATCTTTGGGTAGTCCGTCTTTTGATCAACAGCTTGAGTTTTGGTCTGGGTGGGTGAACATTTCCAAGATGCCTGGTGAAATGAGTGCTGCATAACGATTGCCAGTATGTACACAGAAGATACCGCAATGTCGAGGTCATTAGGCCTTCACAGCAGTGACTTCAAAGACATACTGAGCAGGTAACTTGGCCTAATGGTTATGCAGTCTCACGCTCTACAACGCGAATATGAGGATAAGTTTTAGACTGAACTTCGCCTCGGAAGGAAGTTCCCGAGGGTGGGGTTGAAACCGAACCCCCGGCCAACATATATTTTATCACGACTGGAAGTGTTGACTAATTCGGTCTTGACGGGTTCGAATCCCCAGCAACCCCCGGAGCCAATCCAACCAGGACTAAACTGCAACTGCAGACTGCGATCTTTCGAGAAAGACGCTGTTTGTGTAAAGGCTACAGTGCATTTCATGGAGATTTATTAAAAAGCAAGCTTTTAGTAAAAAAATGCATAATACAGCTCAGTTATAATTGCAACCTCAAATTTATATAGCGCAATTCACCATAAAATCATCATAGACGCTCCCAACCAGCTAACAGCACAAAGCCACGATTGAGTAGAATAGTTTTCAAGCGCTCGCGGAAGAGGGGCAGCGAAAAAAGGCCAGAGAAGCTCAGGTCGCAGGTTCCTAGGCAGCTTAATCCTGACAGACGGACAGACCAGAGCAGGTCACCTCGCGTAGCACTGCAAAGAAATTATTGAGGACCGAAGAAGCAGAGCTCCTTGAGATAAGTAGATCACAGCCTGCAAGACAATTACGCAAAAGCATTAGATTTAAACTCAATGCGTTATTGCATAGGTAAACAGTGTGGCTTCATCCACTCAAAATTGGATGCATGTCGAAACTAAGGTAGGCCGCCCATCAGCCAAGTCACAGAATTTCAACAGGTTGCCTCAGTTTATCACTTGGCCGAATGGATCCGTCTTCTCCGGGAAAAAAGCTTTTTCCAAGGCAAGGAGCAGCGTTAATGGGAGGATATTATTATTGGCCGCCACTCGAGGGATAGTCGACGACCCTGGAGCGATCTCTTCTCCATGCTTGGTCGCCTGGCAGCGTTACGAACCGCCGACGAATATGTGCGCTACTTGGACAAGAAAGTCGCCGACATTCGACGCGCCACAAAGGGTTCCCCTTCGCCAGAGTACTCTTCGACCGAGTGCCGACTGGAGAGCTTCAAAATGGTGGCCAGTGCGACGCCGTAGATGCCGCGAAATCCCCTCTGCTCGATCTCCTGGATGTCAGTGCAGCGTTCGACACCGTGGACCATGGCATCCTTCTTTTCGTCCAAGTACAGCAGCCGATGTTACTAAACCACAGATAACCACAGCCGCGCTGAGTGTTTGTTCTCGGTGTCTCGTTCGATCACCTTATAGCAGGAAAGCAACTCCTTTTCTCTGAAGACGCCATGCATTGGTCGTATGCGTTGGATCCATGCAGGCAGCATGGTCCTCAGCTCTGTCGTCTGACTTCTAGACGAAGATCACGACAGACTTGTCAAAGTTAGAGGCATCTGGTGGCCTTCAAGGTCTTAATTTAAAAAAGGAGACTCGACCAGGATTCGTATATGGCGAAGTTCATCTGAGAAACGGCCTTTCGTGGTCAATAGGTCTCTACAGAGCGAACCTTTCGACGGGCCAGCCTCGAAGTCAAGGGCCAGCCTCGAAGTCAAGGGCCAGTATCGAAGTCAAGGGCCAGTATCAAAGTCAAGGGCAAGCCTCAAAGTCGAGGGTCTGCCCAACTTACAGAGTTAAACCAAGTGACGGCCAAAGTAAATAAATGACTTAAGACTAAGCCGTTAATTCGCTGTCTAGCAAAATTTCTGAGGTCGGTCTCGAAGGCCTCTCGGTACAAGTTATTCCGCCTCCACATGGACCTGATTGCATAGATCATAGAGCGTGTGCCAAGCAAAAGGCTGTGATTTGAAATGGACGGGGCTTTCCCTGAGATCCTGAATGACGCAATCATCTCTCGTTATGACCCGGTACAGTCCACCCCACCTACCCCGATATCGCGTATTGATTCTGCTACGTGCTGAGCCAAAACAAACTGCTGAATAAGATCGTCGAGTTGGATATTCAGGATGCCAGTGATGACAAGTCGACAGCTCTAATGTGCGAACACCTCTAGTAAGGAAGCGAACTTACTGTTCTTATCAGAATTGTAAAGTTGCTTAGCATTTTGGGTGTAATTATTTTTAGCTAAGCGACAGTTTTGTGACTTCAGTCGAACTTTAATCGTTTACCGACCAAGGCGTTGCCCGCGGACATACGCACCATCATTATTATTAGTTCTGCATTTGTTAGGCGCCACTATCTAATGACTCCAATAATCAGTCGATGGCGCTGAGCAATTGTGAGTGAAGGACTTGCTCAAGGCTCCTCCACAGTAATCATCTCAGGAGAGGAGGCTCGAACCCGTACTCTCCAAGTTACAAGCCGAACGGTCTAACCAATCGGCTACCGTGTCCCATGACTCCCATCGGCATTACCAACCAACGGTCAGAGTTACGGGCGTGCGATCGGCCTGTAACGATTTTCTTCAGAGTTTCAGTTCATCTGCATTGTTTACAATAATTATTCAATCAATACGTACTGCATGTATGTATTTACGTATACATGGCTGTAGTATGTATATATGTATATATGTATGTATGTATGTATATGTATGTATGTATATATATATATATATGTATGTATGCATCTAGGCTTTTGTAAGGAGCATTTTAAGAGCCTCTCAAGGACTGTGAGCATAGCTGTCTAAGAGATCCAAACAGATGCTTCTTAACACGACAAGAGAGAATAACTTATTTCGCCTGCTGTAGCTTGTCAATATAATCAGTGCAGCAAAACACACAGAACAAATGACAGCTGCGCATGAAGCATCTCGCGCCTTTTATTCTCGCTCAAAACAAATTCTTATGCAATATTCAAGGCCTTGCACATAGTCATATGGAAAAGATAACACGCTTTGCATACGCTTGCCTCTGTAGAAGATGGTCTGGGGTCGAAGGATCGATCATTCGGCTGAGGCGCATACACGACCACAGAAGTAAGTAAAGTAAGTAATGCATTTGTCCATCAGCTGAGCGAGGAATCGTAGGCGTGGGTGAGTCACAGCGATCAGACAACAAAAGCAAGACGATATAAATATGTCTTAAGCCGCCATAAGAATATGTCCAGCGAGATGTTCTTGTGAGTAATGTAAACGTGTCTTTTAAACGCTCCAACTTGCATTGCTATTGAAACTGGCCAATGAAATTTGCAGGACTGAATCGACACCTTGTCATTCAATAGCAGGTGGCATGAAATTTTATCCCTTACACGATCCAGTTGCTAATCCGGCTCCATTTCCTAACTTCAATGGACGAGCCAATGGGCGTGCGAACGTCGTATCACAAAACCAAGCGGACAACCGCTTGCTTTTGCTGATAAAAGAGAAGTGCTGAAGGAAAGGAATAAGTTATAAAAATAAAAGTCAAATGAAATAGGCTGCTAGAATGGCTACTTAAAATAATCCATCAGTCAGTCAGTGTTTCATTTATCATAGCAAAGATACCTTCAAGACATCGCATATAAATCGACATCTACATTTTCTCTGACAACCTTTAATGTTCTGTGGACGAATGAAGACTTTAATAAGATATCTTGCCTGAAAATCGGAATGAAATCGCGTCGACTCAGCAAGGGGCTGTTGCTGCAGTTGCTTTGCTTGTAGTCTCCAACATATCAGAGCGAAGAGACCCAACGAAAAGAAGCCGACTGCGATCATCTTCAATCTGATGCTTCTGTTCCTGAGTCCCCTTAAAGCAGCGGTCGGTATGCACAGGTTCATCTGGTCAAAAAATCCAATCGACACATTACCATAGGATTTGCGATGTGCAGGCTCGCAATTTGCGCGCCATCTACACTCGACCTCAGCAACGCTACAGCTGAGGGTTTAAGATCAGCTGACGCAGCGTCAATGTCACTACAGTCGACGTGATGGGCAATACGCCGCCAACTGCGCACGCGCTCTTGTTACCTTTCCGCTCTTGACAGGCGTGGCCTTTAAAGTTTAACTTTCAGGCGTTTTATTTCTTTTATCTAGCAATCAAATAGTGTCGTTCATAGATTCATTAATGTTAGCTTTTCCGAGCAGTTTAATTCATGAAAATCAGCTTAAATTTCAAAACATGAGATTCCATCCACAGCTCACATAAACATTCCTAGCTGCTCGAACTTCTTACAGACTCTCCTCGACCTTCCAGCGCTTACTTCCAAATGCACATTCAACTGCGCATACACCAGTTCATATGCATATATACATTATACTCGAAATTCAAGTAACAGACGGACTAAACCAGCTGCCGAACCTTCATCTGTAGCCTACACATCTACAAAGACCCAACTACAAAACACGCTATAGTCAAATTCAGAATTAGTGCCAAATTTGTTTTCATCAGCTACGCAACCGACTCCCGTTCCCTTAGCTTAGTACACACTAGAGCCACTTTCGTCAGCTCATAACAAAGGCAGCGTTGCCAGTGCTGTTCAAAGTTATAGGGTTGGGCGGCTTCAACATGCTGTAGATGATGATATTTCGAAATCTAAGTCTTGTTTAATATCTAAACTTCTACGGCGCCCTTATATCAATGCAGGCGCCAGCAATCGAGTGAAAAGGCTGGGGAAGCGCACTCCAGAAACGTGACCTAACCACCAATGAAGCTCAGTTCGCCAGAACAGTTTCCGCACGTGTCCCGACCACAGTGATGTTATGATAGACTCATCTGTGTGTGGGTTATAGTTGGTTCTATCATGACCTTCTCAAAGCATGTTCCATTTGCCATTAGCAAATCTGCTTACTTTTACATAGAAACTAACCGCAGAATCAAACCACATATATCTGAGACTGGATTCAGAATAGCTGTAGTTCTATCAGACAGCTGAAGGAAGTAAGTAGGCTATTGTAGTACATTACACTGCTTAAGCGCTGCCTCGAGATATAGCGGTCAGTTGCTCAGACTAGCCATGAAACATTAGGAACAGATGTTGCCTGGACCATTTCTAAGAAGAAACTTATAATCTTCAGAAGTCGGCCGCCGATACAGAGGCCAAGACTAGATGCAACGGACAGAAGGAACTAGGTTAGAAGGGCAATCTAAGTAAAGATTCGACCTGAGCAGAAATCCACAGGCAGCAGCAGCAACGATGAAGCAGCAGCCGCAGTATGATAATAATTAGTAGTTGTGCTGCAGTAGCAAGCAGGTACGGGTACCTCAGAATAGATATCACGGAGAAGCCTAGAGGTGCAATAAAAGTAGATACAGGAAAAGGCTAGCCGAACGTGCAGGCCGGTAGGACAGGGACGACTAGCAGTACAACCTGAATACTGAAGGTCTATAGAGAATTCATATAAGTATAGCCAAGTTAATTTAAGTAGGCTATTGTAGTATATCACACTGCACAGTAAGTCTAGCCACTATAGAAGTTATTGGAGATTAAGATGAAGAGGGCAGCTAATCGCAGAGAACTGATACAAACATCTGGTTTACATCAGCGGCCCCGGTCAGCGAGTAGTCAGGAGGGCGTCTGATTTATTACTTTGTCCAGACAGGTAGAAGAATCTTAGATTTCATACAACTGACTCACCAGCCCACTCAGAGAGCTTTGCAGAGACAGGCAAGAATACATAAGGCCAAACCTGTACAGATACAGACGCAGATCGAAACGGAGTCAAGCCAGCGGACACGCCGAACCAATAGAGCAAGACGGAACCAGTCTGAGAGAAGTACGCAGACAAACCAAGCTGTAGATTTCAGACAAAGAGAATCCTAGCGTCCAATCAAATAGACTATCCGGAGTAACTCCATAACTATTGACCAATGGGGGTTCGACACATATTGCCGGACGAGAGAACCTCAGACAGGATCTATACTAAGTCAGTCTGGTTTGAGATACCATACAGATCAAACGATTATTTCTGAGAACCTACTCTCGGAGATAGAACGCAGTTAGAAATGTAGTCTTATCGACACTACCAGGTAAAATAGAGTAAGGACAGGGACGACTAGCAGTACAACCGGAATACTGAAGGTCTAGAGAGAATTCATATAAGCGTCTGCCAGACACGGACAGGAGGTCTGTCTGAAGTCAGCGGCCAGAACAGTCGGTCAGAAGTCAGTCTGTAGTGTTGCATTCAGACGCGCAGAACTGGCAAGATAGTCGACGAGGTCGGTCGGACAATCGTTTAGAAAAGACTGAGCTGAAAGTCCGGCAAGACGAACATTCTCGTTCAACCTAGAAACGTTCGGAGAACACTCGCGTCGAGAAGACATCGTATTGTAAAGACATTCATATCCAGAGAGACGATAAAACTACAGAAGTTCCTCTCAGTCTACTGACACACACAAGGAAATTCTCTGACAGTTCCCGTTTCTCGCTCGTCGTCTTGGCTACTGTAACTCACTTCTAACCGGCGTATCTAAGATGATACATAGGCCTACTGTATAGGTCAGTCGACCTACGTTGCTCATGGCTCATCTCTCAGACTCAGAAATATTTAACTCGATAATTGTTATCGGAAACTTCGACCCTTCAGACACTTGACACTTGCTAAACTCTGAATCGTTACTGGGCTCTCGGACTTTCTCGGTAATAAATTGGTTCGAGGCTCTGGAATTCGGCCCCTCAGCTTTCGTTCAGGTCTGGGTTAACACCTCATCGATTTCTTCTAATTAATTGTCC
This sequence comes from Norana najaformis, assembly GCA_964023275.1. NCBI lineage: Eukaryota > Metazoa > Annelida > Clitellata > Crassiclitellata > Hormogastridae > Norana > Norana najaformis. Next base: position 22,635,870 of record OZ029923.1, read on the forward strand.
TTCGTAATCTATTTTTAGGAGTCGAGGGCTTTTTAGATTTCGTCTGGTTCCGTCCTAAGAAATGTGATACGAACTCACCATCACTTCACCCCTTGCAATCTCTACACATGTCTTCCACTCTAAACTGAAAACACTCACCTTCTGCAGTTCCTATGCTATTCCTCTTCTTCCCCTTATCTGTCCTGCAGATCCAATTCCAAACACCATCGACCATAGTCGTCTGCCTCCCCGACTCTTGGATCTTGACCTGGAACCGAACCTTTCTTGCCTGTCGGTTTTGTTTTGACTGAGCGACTTAGCTTTCGTTGGGCGTTGTAGAAGTCACGAATTTACGATTATGATATTACGCTATGGAGGCACTACACAAGTAAAATTTGCCAGATTACATAAAATCACACCCTACGCAGCCGATGATCTGTTGGAAGATGAGAAATGCCTGCCTTAGAAAGGGAGCATCCAGCAGCGTAGCGCTCTGAAGCAGTATAAGCACGAAATCTTTTAGTGAAGACCAAGTGGTAACGTATATTGCTCAGCATGTTTTTATAGGTCGTTAGTTCATCTTTCATGTAATTTCGACGGATTATTTGCAATGTTCCCTCTAATTTTTTTTCGCCGTGCGCGCTTTGGCGTACGCCGTGGGCAGTAACATTTGGAACCTGCACTGTTGAAGGTTGCACATCTAGTAGGACTAAACTAAAAGCCTATGAAATCGCACTGTATAACAGGTAAAAGACTATATAAAAGTCGAAGTAAGTAATTAAGTAAGTAAGTAGCCTTTGTATGCACGTGACAACACTGTATAAATTGATTATATAGCCTACACATTTTAAAATTGATCATAACACAAACAAATTTAATTGACCGCATGCACAACTAAATATAACTGAAGATAGGCCTACATCGATTCACAACACTACTTTCTACGATTGCATATACGAGCGTACACATGATTCAAGGTGTCTCTTAAACAATTATTGCATGTCTATTGGACCATAAAAGGATATAAAATCCTTGTATAGGCTTCACAAAATGCTAACGACAAAAAATTAAAGTTAGACTTTCTCGCGTCTGTCTTTGTGCGATTGCCAACGAGCGTACACGCGATCCAGGTCGATTGTTTGATCAGAATTCAAAAAAATCTTAATTCTTATCAGACAGTCCAGATGGTCAACCTGCAGTCGATTACGCATTTTTGTCTTCGTTGCGTTCATAAGGTTGAAGCCGCGCTCGAAATCTACGCTAGATGCCTGGAAAGTGCCACATATATCGACGAGATTCGCTAACTCATCGAGTTCTTCATTTTCAAGGATATAGGACACTACATCGTCAAATATCTTGAACATTCCTGCCTTACATTTTTCAGTTGCAATATATTTAAAATCGCGATACTGTTTGCAAACCTGCCTTTTATATTCGTCGTCAGTTTTGTCAAGGAGTTTACAATACTTCACTGCTAACCTGGCAATCTCAGTTTGCCCAACGTCATAGCTTTCTGTCTGCCAACATGCGTAGCTCAAACACTTTCCATTCTAATAATTCCTCTTCTGGAAATCTGCAGTCCAAATGCTTGCAGACTCGCTCAATGAATCGTACAACAGCAGCGGTGTCAACGTTTTCATATTTGCTTAACAGCTCTTTAACATCATCACTCCAGTATACGCATTCTCCGAGATATTGTGAGCGCAACTTGGCAATTTTCGCTTTCACTAACTGATGCGCTTCGACCGTCGTTAAACAGCTCTTCTGAAAACATTTACAAAGGGCAGATAACTCCTCAAGAACGGCGTTAAGAACAGTTAGTGCAACATGATACTGAGGATCTGATAGACGCTTCAAACAATACTTGTACACAGCGTTTTCATTCACCTGTTCTTTACAATACTCAAGCAGTACGCTGTAATTTCATTCACCTGTTCTTTACAATACTCAAGCAGTACGCTGTAATTTCTTATCATTGCATTGACCGCAAAGTAGCGGGATAGCCAACGAACTTCGTTTAATGGTCTAAATGCAACAACATCGCTTTCTGTAACGTTGGCCAGCTCTATAAATTCAGCTCGTTTTACAGTAGACTTGCTAAATAGGGTATATACAGTTCTTAACAAAGTCTCTATGTCTTTCATTAGGGATACATTTTTCCATGCATCATCTATGCCAAGGTCCTCTCTGTGTGCAACACAGTGTTGCTCTAATAAATGTGGAATTTCTCGACGAAGTTGGGCTGTGACGCCGTTATGTTTTCCCAGCATAACTGAGGCTCCGTCAGATGTAATCATCACTACTTTCTGTAAATCGAGGTTATTGTCTGCGTAGAACTGCTTAATGGTCATTGTTATAGCCGTGCTGTCACAGGCTTTTAGCTGAAGAATTCCGGCGAAAACAGTTTTATAAATTGTGCTACCTACTGGACGAAATTTAATGTATAAAATCAACATTTTTGTCACTGATACATCAGTGCTTTCGTCAGCTATCAAAGTGTGAAATTGTGCGCTTCTAATTTCATTCAAAACTTGTACTTTGACAACCATGTTTATGGATTCCACAAATTCGAAAGCGTAATTTTTGCTACGCCAGCTATCTGGTAAAGTAATGTATTTTGCCACGTGGTCATTAATTTCTTGAACAGACAGCATTGACTCATTTAATTTAATAGCAAGTATAACGTTATCTATCAAAACTTTCACCTGTTCTGGCTTTGATGTCTTCCGCTGCACTAACTCCAATCGCACTTCTCTTTCGCTGGTTGATTCCTTGAACATCTTCATAATGCCTCCTTTGTCTATATTCCGGAGTTTTGTAACGGAATCGATATGAATTTTATGTGTCAGATGTCGCTTTAAATAATCCAACTTCCATTCGTCCCATCTTTTACCAGTAGTGAAATCGCCATGAGCGTTGGCTTTCGCGCAGATATCGCAAATAACATCGTCGGAATTGCTGCGATATGTAAAAACTTCCTTTAACATAACGGTTTGCTTTGTACTCAATGATGGCAGTTCGGTTTCAACATATTCGTTAAGCCACTCTGTCTTAAAGCGTTCACAAGTTCTTTTTCTAGCCGAAAAGCCGCTGTCGGATAATTTTCGTTTTGACATGTTGTTTAATCGCAAACGAATAAATATGTAATAAAAACTTGTAGACTAGATTTCTACAGTGAACTGCACTTATAAAAGTCAAGGATCCTAGGTTGTATATGCAAACTGGTTAATAGCGACTTATTATGAAGAAGAAAGACTACTTTCACAGCAGGCCGAGTAACAAGAAGACTGAAGACGGCAGTCGTATGTAGTATTAAGCATAAAGACAAAGACGGTGACTGAGAGACAGAGACAGCGAGACAGAAGTTAAACAGAACGAGAAAGAGCGAAAGAGAGACGAACAAGGCAGCAATGTTCCCTCTAATTTTTTTTCGTCATGCGCGCACTGGCCGACCGCGTGAGCGGTGACATTTGAGACTTGAGCTATGGTCCGTGTAAGAACGAATATCTTTTGGGCTTAAACTAAAAGGCTATAAATTTGCATTTTATTGAAATAAAAGATGATCAGGACAAGTTAAACTTATATTAAGATTATCTCTAGTTTGTATTTTCGATCGTCCATAGAGGACATTAAAGCAAAGACTTACTTTCGAGTTTCGACCATTCCTACCCTAGTCTGCATTTGTCCGCATTTGGCATTACCTCCCATCTCTATCGCCAACGTCCTCACTCCAACGGAACACAAAGCCCTATTTTTCTTGCAGGGCTAACTGAGCTATGTAGTTGGTTACTTTGAAAATGCTGCAACCAGAAGTGGGATGTAATTATATCCAACGCGGCACGGACTGCTGTCGGACTGATGTTTAAGGCGCAGAGTGTACTGAAATAACAAATTGGATTGGGACATCCGCATTGAGCATTGCCCCTCCCCTTGTCTGGATTTGGGTGACCTCTCCTTTCGCCCTTTTCGGAGTCCTTAATGGTCGACCCTTTGTGCAGTTGCCAACGATTGTACATATGATCCAGGCTGATTTCTTCCAAGGCACGTCTGTTAGGTTTAAAAAAACCTGCATGGTTGCGTCCTGAAGCATCTTGAAAATCTAACAAATCTGATTACTTCTATAACGCCGTTATCATAATGCCCAAGGCATCAGCTGATGGTCGCTTCAAATGAGAAATCGTAAGCAAAACCATAATCCATAGGAGAAGCCAGGTCGAATTCCTATGTTTCAGAGCAACCAGAAGTTAGCCTAAGTGGGTAAACGAGATGAAAGAGATGAGTCTTAGTTATAGACCCGAATGACATCAAACAACTGACACAACGAATAAACGATTGCAGAAAATGCCGCTTATCTGTATTCTGAATTTCTGCAAGAGAATCGACATAAATTTTGTGTCAGGTGTCTCTTTAAATAAAATCCAACTTATATACACTCTATCGTTTACCACGGATGCAGTTGTTATATTGCTTTATATTATTTCGCGCAAAATTTTCCCACCCACGAATAGACTACAAAGTCTCGTCACTTACCTACAACACACTTCATGCATCCCAAGCACCCTATCTTCGTCACTTATTTACAATCCAGCCACTCCGTTAAACTCGATCCCCTTCTGCCCTAACACTTCTCCGCCCTCCCATCACCTCACCCTGAAAATTTAGAAATCGCTTCGTAGTCATAACTGCTCAACCACTCTGGAATAAACTCCCTCCAGAATAACGACAATTATCTGACCCATCATACAAACTCACCATCACTTCACCCCTTGGATTCTCTGCCCAAGTCTTTCACTCAAAACCCAAGACACTCCTTTTCCGCAGATCTTAACCTGATTCTTCTTCTTCCCCTTGTCTATCCTGCAGCTCCAATTCCAAACACCACCCACCGTAGCCGTCTGATACCTGCCTATCTACCTGCCTGTCTGCCTCTTGGATCTTGACTTGGAACCAAACCTTTCTTGCCTATCGATTTTCTCTTGACTAAGCGCCTGTGAATAAGCTGGTTCCCGCGACTTAGCTTATGTTAAGCGCAGTAGAAATCTCGAGTTTACAATTACATTTACGATCACGCTTGTAAGGATTTTCTCAAGCACAGCCGCATATTGCAAAAAACGTAGGCCTATATGTAAAACCTCCTTCAATACCACGGTCTGCGTTCTGTATCCAGTGACGGCAGTTCAGTCTCGATTTTATTCGTTTAACCATTCTGTCTTAAACAGTTCACAAGTTGTTTTCCAAGCCAAAAATCCGCTGCTGGATACTTTTTGTCTTGACAATTTATTTAATCGGATACGGTCGATTATAAAGAGTATTGAGCTATAAAGTCAAGTACAATAGTCTACAAGAATATAAAATAAGCCTACTAACCAACGGTTTCTGTACTATATAAACAAAGGGCTACTTACATAGCAGACCGAGTCATACGATATATCCGCGACCACTGACCAGTAGATGGAGGTATCATTCATGCTTTGCCCCTGGATCAAGCATCCCTCTACAAGAGGCTAGAGTTCAGAGTTCAAACAGCGCGCGCACCGTGAGACTGATGACAACCAGTGACCAGCTGTTTAGCCAAATGTATTATGTGGACCAAGCTGGAGGGAATTTTCACATCATGGGCGGCCATATGGAGACCAAGTGATCCCGGTAAAGCCCTGCTACAGCAATTTCAAAATCTAGTTACACAAGTACAGAGTTTTTCAATATCAGATGGAATTTGACAGAAACTTGCTACATGAAGGTTGACGCTCTGTATGGAACGAGCGAGTGGCTGTGTATGGTGTCCAAAGAATCACTCCGATGCGCAAATCGAAGTGTGGCGATGTCAGCACTGAGAACAGAACAGACCGAGGCAGCACAGAGAACCTCTTGTTCCCAGTAGTCTGCCTGGTGCACTCTATCATATCTGATGTCTAGGCTATGAGGTCCGGGTATAGTTAGTCCCTCTAAAAGTGTCCATGTTCTAGCGGAACACGGAACAAGCAATAAACCAGTGGTTACAACACAGGCATGCAATGAGATCAGCCCGGGTCTGGTAAACAACGTTAATGAGTAAACATAAACAATTATCGTCCTCGTCGTTGTCGTCATAATTTTGAGGCAGTGATGATGTTGTTGTTATTGTTGTTCCGTTTGAGTCATTTGCGACACGAACTAAACAACACTAACAACAAGAATAGTAATGTCCGAAACAATGTTCCCTCCAAGCTGCGCGCGTGCGCGCGCCCACACAAGTTTGGAGGACAGCGCGCACAATTTTCTGTCAGCGCACACATTTTTTCAGCGTTCCGTTTACTCAAAAGTTAAATTCAGTTCACTGTTACAGTTTCTGGCATAGTTGCCCCACTTAGCTCAGACGGCGAAATTTTATATACCCTATATTGCAAAGCCATATGGCCGCCCATGATGTGAAAATTCCCTCCAGCTTGGTCCACATAATACATTTGGCTAAACAGCTGGTCACTGGTTGTCATCAGTCTCACGGTGCGCGCGCTGTTTGAACTCTGAACTCTAGCCTCTTGTAGAGGGATGCTTGATCCAGGGGCAAAGCATGAATGATACCTCCATCTACTGGTCAGTGGTCGCGGATATATCGTATGACTCGGTCTGCTATGTAAGTAGCCCTTTGTTTATATAGTACAGAAACCGTTGGTTAGTAGGCTTATTTTATATTCTTGTAGACTATTGTACTTGACTTTATAGCTCAATACTCTTTATAATCGACCGTATCCGATTAAATAAATTGTCAAGACAAAAAGTATCCAGCAGCGGATTTTTGGCTTGGAAAACAACTTGTGAACTGTTTAAGACAGAATGGTTAAACGAATAAAATCGAGACTGAACTGCCGTCACTGGATACAGAACGCAGACCGTGGTATTGAAGGAGGTTTTACATATAGGCCTACGTTTTTTGCAATATGCGGCTGTGCTTGAGAAAATCCTTACAAGCGTGATCGTAAATGTAATTGTAAACTCGAGATTTCTACTGCGCTTAACATAAGCTAAGTCGCGGGAACCAGCTTATTCACAGGCGCTTAGTCAAGAGAAAATCGATAGGCAAGAAAGGTTTGGTTCCAAGTCAAGATCCAAGAGGCAGACAGGCAGGTAGATAGGCAGGTATCAGACGGCTACGGTGGGTGGTGTTTGGAATTGGAGCTGCAGGATAGACAAGGGGAAGAAGAAGAATCAGGTTAAGATCTGCGGAAAAGGAGTGTCTTGGGTTTTGAGTGAAAGACTTGGGCAGAGAATCCAAGGGGTGAAGTGATGGTGAGTTTGTATGATGGGTCAGATAATTGTCGTTATTCTGGAGGGAGTTTATTCCAGAGTGGTTGAGCAGTTATGACTACGAAGCGATTTCTAAATTTTCAGGGTGAGGTGATGGGAGGGCGGAGAAGTGTTAGGGCAGAAGGGGATCGAGTTTAACGGAGTGGCTGGATTGTAAATAAGTGACGAAGATAGGGTGCTTGGGATGCATGAAGTGTGTTGTAGGTAAGTGACGAGACTTTGTAGTCTATTCGTGGGTGGGAAAATTTTGCGCGAAATAATATAAAGCAATATAACAACTGCATCCGTGGTAAACGTTAGAGTGTATATAAGTTGGATTTTATTTAAAGAGACACCTGACACAAAATTTATGTCGATTCTCTTGCAGAAATTCAGAATACAGATAAGCGGCATTTTCTGCAATCGTTTATTCGTTGTGTCAGTTGTTTGATGTCATTCGGGTCTATAACTAAGACTCATCTCTTTCATCTCGTTTACCCACTTAGGCTAACTTCTGGTTGCTCTGAAACATAGGAATTCGACCTGGCTTCTCCTATGGATTATGGTTTTGCTTACGATTTCTCATTTGAAGCGACCATCAGCTGATGCCTTGGGCATTATGATAACGGCGTTATAGAAGTAATCAGATTTGTTAGATTTTCAAGATGCTTCAGGACGCAACCATGCAGGTTTTTTTAAACCTAACAGACGTGCCTTGGAAGAAATCAGCCTGGATCATATGTACAATCGTTGGCAACTGCACAAAGGGTCGACCATTAAGGACTCCGAAAAGGGCGAAAGGAGAGGTCACCCAAATCCAGACAAGGGGAGGGGCAATGCTCAATGCGGATGTCCCAATCCAATTTGTTATTTCAGTACACTCTGCGCCTTAAACATCAGTCCGACAGCAGTCCGTGCCGCGTTGGATATAATTACATCCCACTTCTGGTTGCAGCATTTTCAAAGTAACCAACTACATAGCTCAGTTAGCCCTGCAAGAAAAATAGGGCTTTGTGTTCCGTTGGAGTGAGGACGTTGGCGATAGAGATGGGAGGTAATGCCAAATGCGGACAAATGCAGACTAGGGTAGGAATGGTCGAAACTCGAAAGTAAGTCTTTGCTTTAATGTCCTCTATGGACGATCGAAAATACAAACTAGAGATAATCTTAATATAAGTTTAACTTGTCCTGATCATCTTTTATTTCAATAAAATGCAAATTTATAGCCTTTTAGTTTAAGCCCAAAAGATATTCGTTCTTACACGGACCATAGCTCAAGTCTCAAATGTCACCGCTCACGCGGTCGGCCAGTGCGCGCATGACGAAAAAAAATTAGAGGGAACATTGGTCCGAAGATATCATTAGCCTACTGTCCGTAAATTACGATGTGATGATTGGAAGAGATTTCTCTCAGTCCTTCTAAGCTGGTGCAAGAGAAAGGCAGTTGATACCTAGGATGTCAAAGCCAAACTATATTCACATGTACTTTGACATTGTATTCTTGGGGGATACATGACCATGAATTTTGAAAGTAAATTAAGGGCCTTCGGTGTATAATTAGCTATGCAGATCACTCAGTCTGAGCGAACTGAAGGGCAGATCAGTTAGACTAGAGTGTAGGCCTGAGTGACCTAGAATGGAAGACTAATCAGACCGGTATAGACCAGAATGGAATGCAGTGATATGGAGAGCAACAAGGCAGGTCGGCGGATCAGGTGGGAGGAAAAGCTGGTTGACCGACCTGCAGGGCTGAGACCTGCCGCTGGCTGAGTGAGGAGGGCCAAGGACCGAAGGCAGGTGGCAGCAGGAAGACAGCACAGCAAATGGAGTGCAGAGGTCCCTCAAGGCTTCCGGTGGTCTTGGGGGCAGTGGGAGGGAATGCCTTTTGTGGTCAGCAGAGAAGGCTTGCTGGTCTTGGTCAATCGTCTGATAAGAAGAGACGTAAGAATGGGCTCCAGCCAAATAGTAACTAAGGGGGAGCAAGGCAGCCAAGTAGTTAAGATATGGGTGGAAGCCCTTCTGTACTTCAGTGTAGCCAAGATAGTTCGAGTGGCGCCTTGAATAGAAAACGGGTCAATATTCATTTTGAGTTTCAACGTCTGACAGTCTCTCGAGTTTCGTTTGAGTGGAAAGAGACACATTTGTTCCTTTTCATCAATGAACCATTTTTCTCAGAAAAAGGCGCATCTCGTGTTTCTTTAAAGTTGGTCCTCAGAACTAATGATAATCTTTGTTGGTGAACTTTGTCTTTATAGGCTTAACTGATTGACTTTAATGTGTAATAGATAGAACAGGCATCTCTAAACCCGTGTGCTGTTGTTTGATCTCATAGTCAACAACATCCTCATCTCTAGCCGGGAGAATTCCCAAATGGGTCACGGGATAGGCATGCAGGGCATAGGGCCAAGCTTCCCACAGTCGAACCCCGGTTGATCGACTGGTCCTCGGTTGTCGCACTACCTTGAGAAGCGGATGTCTCCAGTATCCTTCTGGTAAATGGACCTAATCCTGCACTCTACCCGTGTAAAATTGGAGCCTGGCAAGTCCAGGCACCATAAAGTTAGGAGTTCTTCACTATGATTGCGAGGATGATGATGATGACGACGATGACGATGATGATGAGGAGGAGGAGGAGGAACTTGGTCGCCTCGTGTGCATTATTTTGACTGGTGGACCCATAGGCCAATTCAGCCATCGCCCCACTGCCTTGGGCTATAAACTTGGACTTAGACCAACTCGTCGCCGTAGGCTGAAATGTGTGCAGGTATTGTATGATTTAAACTTGCAATTACCTCTTCACCAACGCACATCTGGAGGCCTGATATTAAAACGACCTTACAAGGAAGATGATATCGGCTAATCGATTTCTTTCGAAAAGCGTGAGTTATGCCTTTATTTACATGCTATTTTTAGAATTTCATACGTAGTTTCAAAGGCCGCTCAGTTGAGCATAACGGCACAGGAAAATATGTACAAATCTAATTTAATCCTCTCAGCATGTTTTTGCACAACTTAGAGCAATTTTGTGACCGTGCCTGAGAAAACCCTTACAATGTCGAACAGTTAATTTGCGAGTAAACGCGCTCAAAAAGTCTACACGTTAAAATGAGTTTTTTTTTGTTCAGAAGGCGAATACATAGGTCACAATGAATTTTTTTTCAGAAGGCAAATCTATAGGTCAAAATGAATTCTATGTTCAAAAGGCAAATACATAAGTCACAATGAGTTCTTTGTTCAGAAGGTCGAAATTAGCTTTTGTTCAGAACACAAATATATAGATGAAAATAAGTTCAGAAGACAAATTTATAGGTCAAAATGAGTTCTTTCATCAGAAAGTCGATATATAGGTAAAAATGAGTACCTTGTTCAGAAGACAAATATATAGATGAAAATTAGTTCTTTGTACAGTAGACAAATATAAAGGTCGAAAGTAGTTCTTTGTGCCAAAGCCAAATACACTGAGTTTTCTGTTCAAAAGGTAAATATATAGGTCGAAATTAGTTCTTTCTTCAGAAGGTAAATATATGGGTTGAAATTCTTTCTTCAGAAGGTAAATATATGGGTTGAAATTAGTTCTTTCTTCAGAAGGTAAATATATGGGTCGAAATTAGTTCTTTCTTCCGAAGGTAAATATATGGGTCGAAATTAGTTCTTTCTTCCGAAGGTAAATATATGGGTCGAAATTAGTTCTTTCTTCCGAAGGTAAATATACAGGTCAAAATGAGTTCTTTGCTCAAAAGAAAAATTTATGGGTCAAAATGAGTTCTTTGCTCAAAAGAAAAATATATGGGTCGAAATTAGTTCTTTCTTCAGAAGGTAAATATATGGGTCGAAATTAGTTCTTTCTTCAGAAGGTAAATATATGGGTCGAAATTAGTTCTTTCTTCCGAAGGTAAATATACAGGTCAAAATGAGTTCTTTGCTCAAAAGAAAAATATATGGGTCAAAATGAGTTCTTTGCTCAAAAGAAAAATATATGGGTCGAAATTAGTTCTTTCTTCAGAAGGTAAATATATGGGTCGAAATTAGTTCTTTCTTCAGAAGGTAAATTTATGGGTCGAAATTAGTTCTTTCTTCCGAAGGTAAATATATAGGTCAAAATGAATTCTTTGCTCAAAAGAAAAATATATGTAAAAATCAGTTCTTTGTTCAGAAGGCAAATATAAAGGTCGAAATTAGTTCTTTGTTCAGAAGACAAATATACAGGTCAAAATTAGTTCTTTGCGCATTTATATTCCTAGTTGTGTTACCCATCAAACTTGAAGTCTTTTTGTACAGTTTCTCTGTATAAGTATTTTTGTTTTAAATTTTATTGATTCTCGGCAACAAAAACTTAAGCAAACACGTCCACTTGAAGCCGTAATTTCAAGCCTTTGGTATCGATTACACTGGCCAACACATAATTTGTTGCCCTCAAATGTTAGAACTGTTTCTGGGTATATTTGACCTGCTGATTCCAGAAAAGGCACCAGTTTTCTCCCAGCAGGTCTAGTTTTCGAGATATAGAACATTATGCCATATACCAGTCCTTGCCTCTGCTCGCCCATAAAACATAAGGCTATAGCTATAATTATGTAGTGCTCAATTTATTATGTGATACACTAAATAAACATAATAATACAAATACTTAAAAGAAAATGGTAGTACCTGAAACTGTACTTATATGATACCAAACAGAACAAGTTTGTTATAAAAATTTCAAGTCATTCGACACCGAAGAAGCTCCTTTTGTACGATTTCCGAGTGTGGCATCTGCCGGAACAATCGCGCATAATATTCCAGCAATAGTCTGCCATCATGTGTGCATCCCATCTTCCTTGATATCGATTTTCCATTGTTTTGATGTCTTGGTGAAATCTTTCACCTTGCTCTTCGCTGAAGTCACCAAGATTCTCTGGAAAGCGATCTAAGTGACTGTGGAGATAATGGACTTTAATGCTCATGTTGCAGCCAAGCTTGTTGAAATGAAGAAGCATATCCTCTACTAGTTGTGCATAATTGTCTGCCTTCTTGTTGACAAGAAAATTTTTAGTTACAAGAACAAAGGAAGACCAGGCACAAGATTCGATTTCATTCATTGATGGTATGAAAAGTGGGTCATTCATAAGTTGCCTGATCTGTGGACCATCGAAGATTCCAGCCTTCAATTTTTCCATTGTAATTCCTGGTAACTTGTGTACTATGTATTCGAAGCATGAACCTTCTTTATTCAAAGCCCTGACAAATTCTTTCATCAGGCCTAGCTTTATATGTAGTGGTGGCAGTATGATCCTATCTCGTGCCACCAAAGATTCCTTGATTACATTTTGAGCTCCAACCACCATGTCTTTCCTCGAAGGCCAATCTTTTCTTGTCCAATGTTCATGCTTGGCTCTACTGTCCCAAAGACACAAAAAGCAGGGATACTTTGTGTAGCCACTTTGTTGACCAAGGAGGATATTTACCATCTTCAAGTCTACACAAATTACCCATTGATGTTCTTTGTATTTTATCTTTTCCAGTACTAAAGAGATGGCATTGTACTCTTCTTTCGTCCTGGTGGAGTGACCGATTGGAATAGAACCAAATTTGTTGCCGTTATTTAAAAGCACACATTTCAGACTACGTTTTGAACTGTCGATAAAAAGACGCCACTCATCTGGGCTGTAATCCGACAGACCAATTTTCTTCAATAAGTTGCTGATGTCATTACAGAATACTAGGTTGTTGTCTTCGGTAAAGAATGGCAGCAAATCCTTTTCTCTGTTTCTATAAATTGTAATTTTCGTTCCAGGCTGAAGTGCATTCTTTTCCTTTAGTCTGGACGCAAGCAATTCAGAGGACTCTTTGGAAAGATTTAAGTCCCTGATCAGATCACTCAACTCTTTTTGGTCAAAACGTTCACTGTGTGAAGTTGATTGGAAATCACTGTCACTGCCCCCACTTTCTTCACTTTCGTCATCTTGTCCGATATTGGACATGCAAGTCTCATCGTCTGAGAGCTGAGGTAGTTCGCGAAAAGGTGGAACTGGTACAATATCTGAATGCGGAACAGGTCTCCTGGCTGAAGGTATATCAGGGTAAGACAACTTGTGACGATTATTTCGATTGATGCCTATGATATTAACCATACAAAAGTAACAGTCGTCGAAGTGGTTTATCTGTTCCCTCCAAACCATCGGTACACCAAATTTCAGGCAGCTTCTCTTTCCAATTGTCCAGTGGCGCAATTGTTCAATACAAGTTTTGCATACTGTATGAGGAGCCCCATTGCTTATCTTGATCTCCAAGTTTGACACCAAAATAACCTACATATGCTCTTTTTACAAACTCAGAAATCGGTTTCCTGTTTGCTTTTAGTGTGTATTCCCCACAAATGTAGCAGAATATGTCTGGATGGTTAATGCAGCTCCGTCTGGAAGTAGCCATAACCTTAAGGATGTTCGCATCTGAGGAATTAAATGACTAACCTAAAAAATAGCAAGAACATGTAGTTATTTAATGCTCACATTCACAGATTGTTCTTGCGACCAACTCTTAATATGCCCTAAGACGACTGCGGCTGCTCTAGCTTTCAGGAGGCGGTTTATATAGGCTATAAATGCTGACTTCAGCATAATCTATTTACATAGTTCGAAACCATGAAACGCTGTATAAGCACAAATAAATTCTAAATTTAGTGCTGAGTAAGCTGTAGGCTACGGAATAGTTATTTCGTTGAATCAGCAATATCTCAGCACGCGGCAAGATATGCTGATTTTACATTATAAGGATGTAGGCATTATATGAATCAGCAAGAATTATAATTAGCCATAAATAAAGCTTATTATGACATTTTAGTTTTGCCAAAGACATCGTTTAAAGAGTGGACTGGGTTTTCTTTACAAAATCGACGATATCTCAGAAACTAGACCTGATACACTCAATCCAATGACATTTTCTGAATCAGCGCCCAAAATTACCCCAAGAACAGGTCTAAAACCGAAGGCAACAAGAAAAAAAATTTTTCTGTTGGCCAGTGTAATGAGTGTAGTTTTTGATATCTCGTATAGAGGTTTATCCCATTGGGATTGTCTCTGCCAGAGATGAGTATTAGGTTGTGGAGTCATGGTGAGTGCACACCAATGTTCCACCATAGTGTTGAGATGAAAATCTGGTGATATTTGGCCTTTGTGAAGAATGGCAGTTTGCAACGTTTATTATTATTATTATTATTATTATTATTATTATTATTATTATTATTATTATTATTATTATTATTATTATCATTATCATTATCATCATCATTAAATCTGTAAGTTAGCAAAGAAAGGGGCTTTGAGTTAAGATTTTTCATAATTCTAGGGGCCTACGATAAGGATTCGATAAGCGTAAAATGTATAAACTATTATACGTTTCAATCAAAGGTACAATTTTTAATATTTCACAAAGTAAGGAGTTAGAGTTTTAAGCTCCACTAATGCATTAGAACAGAGTTTTTGCTAATTAAATTTTAGCATATTTTGTCATATGTGGATCTATTATGTCATCTGGAAGAGGAATACAATATTTGATTCCACCGTGTCTTCTTGTGACCATGTTAGATTTCCAGTTTTCACAAGCGCAATAGGCGATAGCCTAACGCTAGATTGATTGGATATTCTTCAATCTCTCTTGATTTCGCTAGTTATAAAGCTACTGGTCAACTTTACATCAACTATAAGGTCAAGCCGCCTCTATGCGTGAGGATGTTGGTTCGCATACCGATTGAAACCTTTTAGAGATTTTAACCTTGGGCTAGCATGGTCCTTAAATGGCGTGGCGTCCATTCAAACGGGCAGCGGTGGTGAAGGATCTCACCCGATAAATTAATTGAGAAATGATCAGGGTCGAGGCCATACTGTTTCCTATAGACAAAAATGTACAATTACATTTTGCAGTGGTGGTGAAGGATTTCACCCGATAAATTCACTGTAAAATGTGCACGCCGTGGCCATACTGTCGCTAAAAAACGTGAACAGTTAAATCTACTCAATAGACTTGAAGCAAACCACTCCGACGTACCCTGACACCCCTTATTCCTCTTATCTCTCTCTCTCCTCTTCAACCCCAAACACCACCCCCAGTATCTGCCACGCTGTCTCCGTCTGACTTTTGGATCTTGACCTGGAACCGAACCCTTTTGCCTATCGATTTGTTTTGACTGAGCGCCTGTGAATAATATGGTCCCCGCGGCTCGGCTTTCGTTGGGCGCTGTAGAAATCTCGAATTACGAATTACGATTACTCTGCTTTCTCTGCTCGCTCTTGTTCCACTTGTACACTGAGTATACTAATGTCAAACCCGAACTATATCCCGATCAGTGGTAGAACGCGACCTGCAAAATAGAGATCAATTTTTTTACAACAGAAAATGGCGGCTTGCCGCGTGGAAGTTAATCTCGTCCGTCTGTTAAGTCGGTGTGAAGCTATGGCATCCGATAACAAGTCAGCCGATTGGAGATTAGAAAAAGTAATATTCATAAGGGTTGCATTTTTACAGCGATTATGTATTAATCATTGCCGTTTATTGGAACCATCTATAATCCACCAACTGGCTAAAATCTTAGAGATCCGAGAACTTCTAAAGCGCCGTTGTAAAATCTTAAATCGTGAACTCGAGATTTGTGAAGCGCCCAAAGAAAACCAGCTTAATGAGAGGCGCTTAGTCGAAACAAAAACCGATAAGCAGGTTAGGTTCCAGATTGATATCTAAAGGTGGGATAGGTATACGGCTACGGTGGATGGTGTTTAGAATTGGAGCGGCATGAGAGGTAAAGGAGGAATCAGGATTAGAGCTGCCAACTTTTGATTCTGCCAATCCGGGACGCCCGCATAGTCACTCGATATTCCAGTACCAATTTACCCTGTCCGCATCACTGTATGTAACGAATGTTGCGTCAGCCTCATGTGGGATCTACTGCAAATAGTCGTTAAAAATGACAGTCAGATGATTTGACTCAAGAGACTAGTGGCCTATATATAAAATTTGAATCAACTTCAAGATCAAAACGTTTATTAAATTCCAGTAACCCACCAGGCTTCAGGGCCTAGCATGAGCGAAGTTCATATAGAGCCTGTACAATGCATGATGCATGCAATTTGCAGATGTCATTTATTGGGTCTACTAACCTAACTATTCTCTATTCTATGGTCACTCTGTAAAACTTATTTACAGCTGGCTGTTCAAGTTTAGTGTGTGAAAAGAACAACATTTGGTGAAATGGATATTTACACCAAGTTCCGGGACAATTTGGGATCAGTGAGGGACACAGGACGCACAAGGCCAATTCTGGGACTGTCCAGGCGAATCCAGAATGGTTGGCAGCCCTAATCAGGATAGGATTTGTGGAAGAGGAATGTTTTGAGTGAAAGGCCTTTGTATAATATTATTTACAATTCAACCACTCCGTTCAACCGCGCCTTTTCTGCCCTGACAATTTTCTGCCCTTCCATCACGTCTCTCCACACCATGGGAACTGCAAACGGCATTGATGGTCTTTTGCCATTCAACCACTGTGAAAGCTGTGTTGTACATGTAGCACAGCATATATGCGGGGGCCCATGGCTTGTCTTGGTCACCAACCTTGCATACGAAGTAAGCATGATATGCCTTCTTGACTTGATAAGTGATACTTTTCTTCTGGTTGGCAAATGTCACTTCCCCACAAATGTAACAAAAGTTGTCCACAGTATTTACGCACTTCCGAGGCATTACTGTTCTGTATTGTATCTAAATGGATAAAGTAATAATAGTTTTTTAAAACAGTAACTTAAACTGTCTCGCACAAAGTCTGTAATATTGTAAATGCTCAACCGTTCCGACTCGCTTTATATAGTACACTGCTGACGTCATCTTACGTCAGCAGCCGACTGGCTGTAGTTTTACATTGCATCAGAAAATGACGTAATCAACTGTGCATGATGTGTCCATGATGGGATTATGCAATGAGGTGGAATATTACATCATTCTAGACTTATTTAGGATATTGTCGCAGTCCTACTGCATAAATTTACATGGTGAAACATAAAAAATGAACTATATGAAATATTTTCAAAACGAGAGCCAATAAAAAAATTTTTTGGTTATATTCGTGTTCAGCACACCAAGATGCTACACATTAGGGCCTTTTCCAGTCAAACACGTCCACTGAAGCCTTAATTTCAAGCCTTTGGTATCGATTATTATGCAAATGAACAAGTCAAAAAAAATTCCGGACGCGTCCATACAACAATCAACTAATTCATCTACTCTCACTTTCGCCTCTAATTCGTCTGTACGCAATCTTGGCATCACAATTGGCCCACATCTCTCATTTGCAAATCTCGCCTCCAACCTCTTTTGCATCTGTTTAATTCATATTCGTGACTTTCACCGTATTCGATCTATGCTCGACTCTAAAACTGACTCTACGGTTGTTACCTCTATTGTACACCCAAGCTTGACTAACTACTGTGATTCTCTTTTCTTCAACCTTGAATCCACTAAAATTAGGCGTCTTCAGCTCATCCAGAATTCACTTGCCAGAGCTGTCATCAGGGCATCCAAGCATGACCGTATCACCCCTGTCCTGAAATCACTCCACTGGCTGAACGCATTCATTTCAAAGTTCTTTCGCTAACCTTCGCAAACTTATCTTCAAAAACTCTTTACGATCCAATCAGACCTCGCTCTACTCGTTCATCCTCTTACCTCACTCTTCCCCGACCCTCTGTAACTACTCATCTCAAGTTTGCTAACCCATCCATCCACTACATAGCAACTCGACTCTACCATCTGGAACGATCTCCTTCCTGAATTTCGTTTAAATGCGTTCCTCTACCCCTTTCATCGTTCACCCACCATCGTCTGGCTCAAGCCCCTCTATCCTCTAATCGTAAACTAGAAATTTCCCCTCAGCTATTCCATTCAAAACTGGTCTCATCTTTCCAAGAAATCTCACCTTGATCCATCGAATCTGCTGCCTTCTAATTTCTCTCAGCTTAAACACAACCCACCCTAACAGTTCCTTTCTCCTTCTCTTTCTGGTTTTCTGTCAACCGGACTTGGTTGTTGACACGGCATCTTTGGACAACCCCACTGACTTGACGCAACGCTCGGGAATAAGCTGGTGCCCAGCGCTTAGCTTTTAAGAAGCACTTTAGAATTTTTAGTTTACGATTACGATGCTTCCAATCCCAACTGGCCACGATAAACACCCCGGAAGCTAGTTTCTTCAGAAACTAATATTTGTGTCGACAAGGCATAAACGAAGACCTAGTAATCGGAAATCCTGTCCATTACCGGAATTTAACTATATTCTGTTCTAATCAAATCAACGCCTATCAGAAACTAACAGCCTCTCATAAACACCTTTGACAGGTTCTTAGAAACAGTCATATAACTATTTTAGCGTATACCTACAAAATATCTAGCCTACATAAACTGACATATCTTAACCGTAAATAGCCTATCATAACTCGCCTAACTTAACCTATCCTATTCTAATCGAAAATAACCAAACCTAACCTATCTAACGTTACCTGTTCTGTCGTAAGATTACCCAACCTAACCTAACCTATCATTACCTAAAAACCCAAATCGACTCATTTTAACATAACCTATCCCACCCGATCCTAAAATAGTCCAATGATACCTAAAGACGTTAAAAGTGTTGTAATAATCAAAGTAAACGAGAAATCCGTCGCTGGTCAATTTGAAATAATGATCCAACTCAATCTAGCAAACTACTCTCTGAGTTGTAATCGTAATCGTAAGCTCGAGATTTCTGCAGCACCCAACGAAAGCTAAGTCGCGGGAACCAGCTTATTCACAGGCACTCAGTCAAAACAAAATCGATAAGCAAGAACAGTTCGGTTCCAGGTCAAGATCCAAGAGGCAGGCAGGCAGGCAGGCAGGCAGGCAGGCAGGCAGGCAGGCAGGCAGGCAGGCAGGCAGGCAGGCAGGCAGGCAGGCAGGCAGGCAGGCAGGCAGGCAGGCAGGCAGGCAGGCAGGCAGGCAGGCAGGCAGGCAGGCAGGCAGGCGGCTACGGTGGGTGGTGTTTGGATGATGATGCTGGTGGTGGTGGAAGTATATTGGTCACCGGCCCAGAGGCCCGGGAAGTGTTTAAAAGTTGTGTGAGCCAACCTCAGCCAAGTACAAACCTAAGGTGGATAAATTATACATGATATCCGATATAATCTACAAGAATATTTTTGTCATCTTTTTACAACCACTGGAAAAGTTCATTACACTAGATGTTGATCAAAAGGAAAAGCGTCTATAGCACAATAAGTCAATATCTAAACATTAGCAGGCATCAAATACAAATACAAACTTTAGCAAGCATCAAATATTTAGCCAATGTTTATAAAGCGCCTGTACTTATAATACGATACAGGAAAACTAAACCGCACAGTTTGCAACAGTATCATCATCAACTAAAACTCAAGTGTGGACCGTCTTTCGCTTGTCTTGCAAGCAAATTCTCCGACAAGCCTCTGAATGTCACAACTCTCCACGCGTTTCCGAGGACAGTGCATAAGTGCGAGGTGCGTGAGCCTCTTCTGCGTCATCGTTTGCCGCAACCATGTTTTCAGCCTCCGTAGAGCACCGAAGGTACGTTCGGCACCAGCTGCAGTAGTCGGAACCACAAGGAGAATTTGAACAACTTTTATAGTCTCGCGGAACAGATGACACATGGTGACAGGTTGAGCAGCAAAGTAATTTGCCCATTCCAAAACTGTCTTGGGTTTACTGTGCGCTGCCATGCTTTGGTACAAATCAGGCAACATTAGAATCTCACGGCGCAGCTTCTCTTGATCAATGTCATCGTATATCTCGGTTATCGCTAACATGTGTTTCTCTGGCGGAACATCGCCAGACAGTAAAGTTTCCAGCATAGCCATGTGTGACAGACTTGGCTGATTAAAACGGCGCTCCACTTCGGCAATCAAGAGATCAAGTGTCGCGTAGTACTCGCAACGCATTTTCTCCTTATCGGTGAAAACGTGGGGACTACTCGTGTTGTTCTGCATCTCATATCTGTTCGGTGGTCTTGCAGATTGCCTTGATTTTGTGTCATGAGACTGAGCAAGGCCAATTTGGATTCCATCAGTCTCCGCTTGGTTACACAAATGGTCAAACTCAAAGTCATGTCGAATATTTCTCAGGTGGATCAGCAGCACTTTTGATGCCTCCAATGCACAGTCGCTGTAGCACTGTCGGACTGTAGCGCCTTTGCAAGATCTTCACAAGGGCTTGGCAGATTAACACACCGAGATAAGTTTTCACTTTTCCCATCTGCTTTCGCAGACCAACAATTTTGCTTTTGATGTCGCCTCGTCCTGCTTCCACGCCAAGTTCCTCCAGTGCTATAAGAACAACTTTCCACGACTTTACAAGTCTAGTCATTGCTCTTGTACGTACACACCATCTAGTAGGGCAGAGCGAAAGCAAAACAATAGCATCACTCTCTCCATTGCCGCAGACAACAGATGTGTCATCAGTAATCTGCTGCAGCTTTTGCTTCCTTTGGCAGATTCACGAAAGATGTTGGCACAGTCCTTCACCAGCGACAACGAGTTTGAAATAATTGGTACATCACTCGCAGTTTCCTGAAAAGCCAGATCGAGTGAATGGTTAACACAGTGGACATACATGGATTTTGGCTGCACTGATCTTATCTGGGCTTGGACACCGTGGAGACGCCCACTCATGTTAGAAGCTCCTTCAAAACTATGGCCTCTTCATTTGCTCATTGGGATCTCAAGTCGCAGAAAAACATCCTTGGTGGCAGTTGTTATGGCATAACAACTGCAGTGGAGCTAGTAGGATTATAGAGCCCAAGAAATGCCTCTTGACCGACGAAGTTGTCAATGTAGCGTATAACCACTGAAAATTGTTCATTCCCATTGGCGTCGGTGGTGCCATCAGCAATTGGACCAACGTATGTAGATTCATTGATGTCATTGATGATCTGTCGCTGCACATGATCAGCAATCATTTGGAGAATCTCGTTCTGGATAGTGTCGCTCATCCAGTTATTACGCTTCTCAAGCCATTTCGTTAGACTTGGATTGTCTTCACTGCGCAGTTTGACCAGTTCGAAAAAATTTCCACCCTCATGACTGTGGCCCTGTATCGCGGTGTTCTGGCAGGCTATATAACGTAATGATGTAAAAATGACAGCGAGAACATCACGTGACACAGCAGCTAGGTTCGAAACGGCTTCCCGATGGTTGGCACTCTTTTCTAGAACAACAAACCGATCAGGGTCTTTATCCCAATTTTTGAAGCCGCGTGTCATAAATGCATCATCGGACCTTTTTTCTGCTTTAAATAGCTTCAGCTCATCAGCCTTAACACATACTTTACACTTCACACATCGGCTGCCGAGTCATACACTATCCATTTCCACGTATTTGCCCAAGACGGTAAATATTTCCGTTTTTTGGACTTGGTTCATTACAATGGTCAGCAGCTGCTGCATTGACTCTGTCACCATCCTTCTGCATTTTCCTGTCGCTTCCACCTGCTGCGGCGTCCTCGGCAGGAGCATCTGCAGTTTAAAAAGCACATTGCGATTAGAAGTAAAAACTGCAACCAAAACAGAATTCCTTGCGTGGAAGAAAATAAAATTTACAGAAGTTTGGCCATCTGCAATGCTGTTTGTAAATTTTTCTGATGTGCAGATTTAGCCTATGGCAAACTGTTTATATATGCGAAATGCGGTCTCAACAGTTTGAAGCAGTGTGCATTTGCATTGTTTAGTTGTACTCACCATCACACCTTCCAGCTGGTGACTTGGAAAACGACAGATAAGACTGTTTAAATGATTTCAATGGCGGTCCGCTAGACACTGCAGCACTTCTTTATTTCTCAATTTTATTTATTGTACACTCTGTACAGTCGAACAGGAAACTTTCAGTCATCACGAACCGTACATTTAAAAAAATATTTCGTCACTCGCAAAATCTGTTATGTAAAATCAGAGTATACAGTGGCGGATCCAGAAGGTTTATGAAGGGGCCAAATGGACATCTGGGGGCCAAGCTCCAGTGGGGTCCATGGGAAAGCCGATGATCAGAGGTTAGAGGGGCAAAGCCTCCTTTAAAGCTGAGAGAATTTACATAGCTATTAATTTTAATATATATTATGTATATAATACTATATATATATATTAAAATTAATAGCTATATATATATATATAGAGTTCAATCTGGTTGTGGTATTTGTACTTTGTTCCATATACAGTGATATACTTGTATTGTTTGCTAAATACGCTTATCGCGATTTCCTTCTTTCCTCACAGCACCACATCATAAACACTTTTCTATATATAAATGTGATGAATTTTTGCCAGATTCTACCTGTTCCCTCTGTCTTCATCTTTGTAAATGACCGTGTCGTCTGTTTCAAACGCTTGGATTGTGGTTCTCCAGACATTTTTACTTATTTTGTAAACGAATGTTGTCAGATATCCGATGACATCGATGAAATATTGTTGTAGAACTGAGCCACTTCTACAGTGTTATGATTTTTATTTCGCGGGTGTGTACATTACTGTATAAAAGTTGCTTGTGGTGTACAATTATATGTGCGGGATCCTTTGTGTAACCCTAACCCTACACGGCGGATCTGTTCCCTTCCCCTAAGCGACTCCGGGCGGCTACACGGTGGAATGTTCCTCTCGCGCCTAGCGAAGACTGGGCGGGTGAGGTCAGCGACACAGGATGAAGTAGGCCAAATATATATATATATATATATATATATATATATATAATATATTATATACGGATAATGGGGATATAAGCGGGGATTACACATCATTTTATTTTCTTCATGAAAGATCATGTAGTGATCATCGCCTACTTCGGGATCGGGGGCCACTTCCTACGTAACTATCAAATGGGGGACATGGCCGGATTGGCTCCTCTTGGACCCGCCACTGAGAGTGTATATCATTGTATTATTTTTATAATATTAATGTTTGTTTAGTGGCTTAGGTAGATATCCCCGACGCCCAAAAAACTTTTGTGAGCATGCTCCTGCCTCGGCGTCACAGAGCCACAACTTGTGTGAGCATCGGCGCCTTTGTTTATTCCGGAGGGTGAGCAGCTATTGCTATGGATCAATTTCCAAATTTTAAATATGAGGTGACGGGGGAAAGCGGAGCAGCGTTAGCCGTTAGGAAGTCGCGGTAACAATAGTATCCACAGGCGCTCAGCCAAACACAAAATCCATAGGCAGATAAGGTCAGATTTGGCTCCAGATCAAGATCCAAGGGTTAGGCAGGCAGACGGTTAGACGGCTAGGGTGGATGGTGTTTTGAATTGGAGCGGTAAGAAACATGTACATAATTGCAAGAGGAATAGACAAGCACTCACGGAAACTAGACGGCAGGCTCTGTAATCAGGAAGAAGTAATCAGAAGTGACCAAGGCATGCAGCAAAATTCGAAAACTGCGTACCAGGTTCGATGTAGTTAACCAGGCAGATCTTCGGAGACTTGAATCGACAGCCTCTGCACAGAATCTAGTCTTCTCTTTTACCATCGAAGCCTAATAAACGTCTGCGTTTGTGGAGCCCAAAGCAGCCGCCATTCGACAGCTTTAGACATCATCAGATGAAGTCCGTTCTTATAATCCAACGAATTCTTATGTGTTTCTTTAGCCGATGAACTCTAGGAATCTCTAGGAATAAAAACACAGTTGTAGCCATCTTTCATCTGGCTCTCCGTTTCTTAGGGTGAAACTGTCACAGCAGATAGCCAAAACATATTGGTCGGTGACCAATATGCTACCACCACCACCACCACCACCACCAGCATCATCAGTTGCACCCGTACTCGGCCTGCGCTTTCAGCAGCGGCTGCAGCAGCCTATCCAGCGCCGCCGGCAGTAACCAGCTTCACATTATGGAGCGAGAGCGGGAGGAGACAGAGAGCTGAGAGCGCTGCTCCGGCTGAAGCAGCTTATTCGGGCCAGACAGGCAGGCAAAGCGACTATATCCTCATCAACATCCTGCGCAGGGTCTGTTTGCTATCAGTATCAGTGTCCGTCTGCCTTTTTGCGAGTGGTCTCTGTTTCAGTGTGTTTGCCTT
The DNA here is from genome assembly GCA_964023275.1 of Norana najaformis. NCBI lineage: Eukaryota > Metazoa > Annelida > Clitellata > Crassiclitellata > Hormogastridae > Norana > Norana najaformis. The sequence continues at coordinate 22,660,191 of OZ029923.1, forward strand.
TGACCCCGCTCGTTCGTTCGACTGCGATTAGAAGTTTTCTACTAAGGCTGACAATCAGCCCAGACACATTCTGCTTAGGCGCACCATTTGCATAATGTCTGTTCCATTTACCGAGATTACAGAATCAGAGACAGACATAATTATGCTTCACATGTCAAGTCGGTTGTTTAATTAGGATCCGTGTTCCAAAGCACCAAGCTTCTAATCAGACAAATGTTCTCAAATTTCTTTTCAGCGTAGGGGATACAAGCGGTTACTGTGATTACCTGAGCTATGACTATCCGCTCCCTTCCCATTTTTCTCAGCTTAAACACAACCTACCCTAACAGTTCCTGTTCCCTTCGAGTTACGTTTACGATTACAAGGTTCAACCTTAAAACATAATTCAATAGCAACGCTGAATATGGCTGAAGTGGCATAATTGGAGTGACTTGTGATGCTGACAAAAAACCCACGTATGCGCAGTTTGTTGGTTAAGGATTTGCAAATCTAATCTATAGAGCCGTTATCTTAATGCCCAAAGCATAATCGATAGCTATAGTCGCCTCAAGCGAAAATCGCGATCAAAATCATTATCTGTTTGAGAACCCGAGCCCTTCGAGTAGGTCAGAGAAATAAGAAGCCAGGCTACGTTAGGTAAGCAAGTTGAAACTGATGTATCTTTAGTTTAGACCTGAATGACATAAAAGAACTGACAGAACGAACTCAAACTGGGCGGTGAATTCAAAAGCTTTGGTCCAGCTACCGAGAAGGCCTGAGAGCCACCACTGTTCGGGCACAGGACACAGGAATAATCGGTGTCCATTGATCGAGGGCCCTCATTTATTACTGGCCTCATTTATGGGATGGGCGCAAAGCCTGATTCAGGATGTTTCATCAGCTTTTGCAGATGTCGTCTAGTTCGTATCTATTCTAAATTGCGCAGTTTCTGATATGCACATTAGTCAGCCTACTTCTTGCCCATCGCTTATATTTACCCTTTGGCCTAAACTGAAATCATTGCCATATGTCTACCAGATCGGATTAAGAAAATCCCCGACTCTTGCATCCACCTGTCAACTAATTCCTCCACTCTCATTTTCGCCTCTAATTCGTCTGTACGCAATCTTGGCATCACAATTGATCCACATCTCTTGTTTTCAGATCACATTTCCAACCTCTCTCGCATCAGTTTAATTCATATTCGTGACTTTCGCCGTATTCGATCTATGCTCGATTTTAAAACTGCCTCTATCATCGCTACTATTGTCCACTGCAATCTTGACTACTGTAATTCCTTTTTCCTTAACCTTGAATCCACTCAAAGTTAACGTCTTCAACTCATCCAGAATTCACTTGTCCAAGTTGTCACCAGGACACCCAAGCATCACATCACTCCTATCCTGAAATCGCTTCACTGAACGCATTCATTTCAAAGTTGTTGTTCTAATCTGCAACTTCCTGCAATACTCCCAACTTCCTTATCTCTGCAAACTCTTTACCATCCAATCAACCCGCTCTACCCGATCGTTCTCTTACCTCACTTTCGCCCGTCCTCCAGTGACTACTTATAATCTTAAGTTCTCTAACCGTTTCATATGCGACATTGCTCCTCGACTCTGGAACGATCTTGCTCCTGAATTTCGCAAATTCTCCATTCCTCCACCCCTTCCGTCGTTCACTCACCATCATCTGTCTAAAGTCCCTGTATTTATTACTCCGCAGGCTTTCCAGTCTAAATGAAGACCCACCTTTTCAAGAAACTTCACCCTGATCCATTCTTACCATTTCTCTCAACCTAAACACGACCCACCGTAACAGCTGCTCTGTGCCCTTTTTTCTCTGGTCTTCTGGCAACCGGCTCTGCTCTACTCGTGGTATCTTAGGGCAACCCCTTTGATTCGTCACAGATGGTGTTGGGTAGCCTATACTTGTAGACTGAATCTATATATATATTCTCGCCATGTTTATCAATTCCACTTGATTTTACTATTGTATGAACTGTACGTATTATGGACCTATTTATGCGTACATTAGAATAAGAGTTTGTGTTGAATAACGTAATTACTCACTTAAAATACTTAGCCGGCTTAGGACGTTCAAACTAATCAAAATAGCAAGGCCAACGTAGGTTTTAAAATATATTAAATACGGGGAACAAAGGATGGTTTTCTGAACTAAATTTACGGGTGATCAACGTGGATGTTGATGGATTATTTTAATCGCAATCTGCCATAGTTTGCGAGTCATTACGAACGATATTTCAAACTGATGTTTTGATTGCCAGCCAATCGCGATTTTACTTGTGGGATTTTCGACCAATGGCGACATGTTGCTATTGGAAGTCGTCAGCCAATGAGGGGACACAGTAGACGCGACTCCTTATCCTTTGTAAACAAATGAGCAGACGAAGATTTTATAGAAGGACTATGAAACTGTTACAAGTATTGGTGAAAGAGGCAGACGATAATTTCGGCCAATAGGAAACCTTATGACGATGGAAGATTCGCTGTGAAAACCGCTGAAGTAGTTAGTTCACGGCTGGATTTTGGACAGGAAAGGTCTTCGTTGTGATCCAACGTGGCTCCCAGAAATAAATGGTCAGTTGCGGACTTGTCAAGTCGGACTGCATTCTCGAATGATGAGCGTATAAAGGCTCATGTTTTTACAGGTAATTAACCTGTGTTTCCGTTGTGAAATGACAAAGTTTTCGTCGAGAAACTAACGTCAGAAAGTAAGTGTTAGTGCGTCGATACGGACTTAGTGGCGTGAGTCGAAAGGCAGCAAAGATACCTAGTCTTCGACTCTACAGTGCAACTCCGTCTCGTCAAGGAACCATTCCTTTGGACGGTTACGATTGAATCGTGTGAATTCAATTCCTTGAACTGCAAGGAACTCGCTTAAAGTACCTACTACGAGAGACATTTAATCGATGGTCTACAAGGTATGTCCAAAGATCTTAGAGTCTTAGACTAAGATATATGACACTCAATGTATCTGAATGTACACACCACCTACCTTGGGATATGTGGCGCCTGAGTGACAATCTAACCATTCTACATCGCTGCAAACTCACTACAACTCACAGTGAAACTGTTTCAGACTTTATCAAAGAGTCAGTATACAGGGATAAAATGGCCATCAAAGCTTGTGGGTGGGTAGAATTATAGATTTAGGCTTGATAAGAAGCTGGCCTTAATTAAGAGTTAATTAAGACAGCCTATACTGACTACCCCTTCTTCCTCTTATCTCCCCTTCCGCTCCAATCCCCGACATCACCCACCGTAGCTGTCACGTCACACTGTCTCTCTGCCTGAGCTTTGGATCTTGACCTGTAACCGCCTGATGGTGTGGTCTCCCTATCGATTTTGTTTTGACTGAGCGTCTGTAAATATGCTGGTCCCTATGACGTGGCTTTGTAAGGATATGATTGGCCAGCCCTTAGGCCACGCCCCTACCACAACGCCAAGCGGCACGGACACTGCCCTAGACATCGCATTCTGATACAGACGCCCGCCCGATAAACACTAAATTACACTTGGTAGCTAGTAGCATTGAGTAGCCTGTACGTAGCGTAGATTGTAGTAGCATAATAAAGTAGTATTGCCATTATAAGAATAACGTCTCAGGCTTTCGTTGGGGACTGTAGAGATCGCGGGATTACGATTAGATGTTCCAAAAATAATACTTACACCTTGAAAATTTTAACTACAGTGCAAATCACTTACGACGAAAAAGGAGAGGGCAAAATATCGCTTAGTACGAAATGAAAACCTGGTCCGTTCCGATGTAAACCGATAATAACGTTAAATTATTCTCTTAAGACAAAACTGATAAGACAAAAAGATCGGTTATTACGAAAATGATTTTCGGTCCCGTGAATTTATTTCAGTGGTAAGTCCGTCGCATAAGACGAAATGTTGACTGAAACACAACAGCTGCAGCTTGCAGTAAAGTTTCAGGTTCGCATTTCCGTATACGCCTACGATAGTTTGACAGCGTCGGTCTTTGAAGAATGTCACCACTCGAGGAATGAGATATCGTACATGTTTACACTGTAATTAGGTGATTGGTGGAGACTCGCAGACTACAGCATCAGGCTTGTCAAAATGCGTTAGTGCATGAGACCATAGATATCATAATTACCATAATGATGCCGATGTATAGGAAGTAAACTTTTATAGCTGTCTACACTAATGCAGCCATTTCATTCGTGGGTATATTTTGTCTGACGATAAAAGACATTAAGCCAGTCATGTGGCACATTTATGGTAGTGTGAAATGTAACGACAGTGGAAGCGCCCCAGAGCTAGACGCATTAGACAGTTAAAGTGTCTTCGACTACTCTAGCCAGATTAGCGCCTGCTGTTATCAGACATACATGTAACTTTCAGATAAAGTAGCCTAATATCCTCAATGACAAGTCTTTGCCATATGGAGAAGACATTGGTCAAAGGTCAGAATCTCCTAATAATGCGCCTTGCAAAATAGAGGCATCCGCCCCAAATCAATCAGCACGTACATTTACATGTACTGTACCCTCGTTGAAATGCTTCTCGTGTCTGACGCGCCCACCTCTGTCCGAGACCGATTGGGATTCGCTCTCGAAATGGCGTCCTAATGGAATGTATCGGCCTTACCCTTGTATAAAACCTTAAAATACCCCTCGCTTGAAGCTCCAGCGTGAAACAGACTAGTGGTTTACAGAGAGTCGCGTCTAAAAATGGCCGCTAAAGTCCTTAGCCTACCGTGATCATATACTGTGCGCAGTGTACAGTAATGCGTCATTTGCTACTGCGTGGTAAGTCATGCAGCCATAACGCGTTTCTGATTGGCATGCTGCGCTTACGTTTGCCTAACGGTTAATACGAAATTTGGTTAAGTCGAAATGTTTATACTGGTACCCAGTCTTTCATCTTAAACGCGCTGCACTGTGTTTCTACCAAACTCAGAACCCATCTTTCTAAGAAGGGAGCACAGCTTGGCTGTCACCGGTCAGCTGTCTCAGTGACAGATGAAGCACTCGTTTCCAATGTCCTTACATCTGTGTCCAGCGCCATCACAAGCACTGCTTTCAGTGGCTTCGTCTCCGAGACAAGGTTCATTCTGCTCACAACTTAATTTGTTCATTCCTCTGAGGGATTGATTGTTCCTACTGTGGGTAAACAACTGAGTAGAATATTTCTAAAACTCCGTCCACTTTTGGTTTTTTCAGAGTTGTGACTGCCATGTTATTCCTTATATGCAAATCTATAACGCACATTATTAACAAACATGGCCAAGCCTCAAATATTAAAAATATAACATGGCAGTTTTTTAAATTCAGCGGTCCATGGAGACCTGCTGGTCCCACGCTCCCGTACAACAAAACGAGCACACCATGCTTTCTCTTGTATTGGACCGGCCTGCTGGAACAATCTTCCCCTGAAAATATGTACCTTTCTCAAAGCAACCGCTCAAAAAACATTTTCAACTCATATTAAACTGCACCTTTTTAGAACTGTTAGATAACCATGTTTTAGCATGTTTGTGAGGTTCTTAAATGCGCTATATAAATAGCCAGATACATAAACTGATGCATCAAACTCAAACCCTTCGTTTGGAAAAATAGAACTGTTGCAAATAAACCAGAAGACTGCAGTTCATGCATCACTGTCTTCAAGCAACAGCTGTTCATAACGTGAATACCTTCAAGCGATCGCAGGTTTTGGCTCTCAATCAATTTATCTAGAGAATAAGGACTTTTACATCAACCTCCTTCTATGTATCTGTAAGCAATTAGGTAGGTACCAACATTACAGAAAATGAATCAGAATGCCAGAATGCTCCAGTATTTTCAAACCGCTGAATACAATTTTAGGTCTTTGGCAAAGTGTGAGCAGCATTTGAGCCACCGCTGGTTGGAGACACTAAGAGCATTGGCTGAAAGAAATGATACTATTTATAAAGAAAGTTACAGAAGGGCAAAGACGATAACATTTTGGTGAATCACTTCTTGGGAAACATTTTCATAAAGATGACCATCCAGATGAATGTTGCTATGACAACGAGCAACATGATCCAGATCCACCAGTTGCACGCTTTCTGCACGTGAACATCCAGTCGTGCGCTCTCCACTTTCAGCTTCCCAAAATTCGTGTCTGCCATGCGCGAAGAGTCTACTATTTTCTACAACAGTTGAACATCATTCAAGTTATATCAACAACTACTTCCACTTTTATCTGTATAATGAATGACTTGATTGCAGTAATCGTCACCAATAAAAATGAAAAATCCCAAATTTACGTCCACTTGAATGTGTAAACCATCTTGTCACCCTCTGCCGAAATATGACAGACATATTATATATCTTGTCTTACATTGTAATTGTAATAAGAAATTTGTATAGTGCCACTTCAAGAGAAACTAATCATAGGCACTCTCTGCTCTAGACTAAATGGTGTCAAATGTCACTCAGAACATAAAGTTCATATCAATTAGCAAACAATGTTCAGATGCCAGAAGGTCACCAGTGGTAGGCTCCTGCACACATGCAGAGCCCAACCAATGAGTTTCCACATCAGCATCTTTCCAGGGTCTTCTGATCACCTGTAGACTGGGTCTGTCCCAGTCACCTTGATTTAGGTGGACCATTGATAAATGGAGACTCTGGAAGTCATTACATGAATCACTCAGCCATACCTCTTTGTCATCGCGGACAACTCTGCCGGCTGCCTTGACGTTTTCCTTGAGGCTTCGTGCCAAGTAGACCATCTCCTCTGCCAGCTTCTCCTGCATTTGGTTGTGATGCCTGAGCAATGTATCGACGTCTGCTTCCTCCTTTCGACTGGAACTCATCTCTCCACCGGCGCCACCGACAGCCGTTCGCTGTCTCAGCCCAATGTCAACATCTGCATCACCTGGAAAATTTAGTTCAGCTCTTAAACAATTATTCACGGACAGATTAACTAATCTTTTACGTGTTCTGCTGCATCATCAGCATTCACTTCTGGTTAGCAGATTTACAACAGCTGAAGGGCAAACACAAACTGAATTCAAAGGAAGGGATTAACTTCATTCGGATCAGATAACACAACGGTCTGCACCTCTTCTGCATGACTATAGCATCTCAGCCGAACCTCACTCAATCAAGACACAGAGAGAAACAGACAGATGGACTGACAAACAGCCAGACAACAGCAGACTGTGTTCTGTCTGTCTGTCTCTCTCTCAATCTGTCACAGGCAGAGAAAGAAAGGATGAAAGGGACGATGAGATGAAAAGAAAGAGTAACAGAGTCTCAAAGAAAAGACTATTTAAAGCCAAACCACAGGCACAGAGAAAGCAGTTCAAGTCCTGACTACCAGTACTTTGAAACAAGGCAAACAGATGTCATGCTACCCAGAATCCTAAAAGAATTCCACATTTCAAGTTGTTTAGTGAGGCATTCACATCTGCCTAAACAGGTAGAGTGAGCTAATAATTCATGTTTTGACAAGCACTCCTCCTCCTCCTCCTCCTTCCCTCAGAAGCAAGTTGCTCAAGTTAGAGACATTCTGGCTGAAGTGCAATTATGATAACAGCAGTGCAACAACTGGATGACCTTTCCTCCAGTTGCAGCTTATGACAACATCTGTCAACTTCACACGATGCTTTTGGTGTTTGAACCCAGGACCAAGAGGTTAAGCACAAGCAGAAACTGCTTATTTGTCACTACAACAGAATCTGTACTTATATAGACCAGCAGGAAGTGAAAGCCAATCTTGGGAGACGTAAGCGACCCAACCGAACAAGAGTGAGACATAAACGTTCTTCACTTTGGCTGTTTTTAATGAATAAATGTTAATTATCAACTGATTTTAAGAAAGTGCAAATTACGCTGACAACCATTGGGCTCCTACTTCCAAGCAACTCTTCCCTCACATCCTTCTGGTACTTGGCTTTCGTCTGAATGTGAAGGTCACGGCTGCCAGAGTTTGTTGAAGCTGCCATCTTTGACGGCACCAGTAAGTCAATCGCCAGCGACTTTTCACTTGATGTTGGCTGTAGGAATGTTGTCAAATAAAAACAAGTCAGGACTTCACAAATCTTTCAACTCCTAGGTCTAAACTGCCAAGCAAATGCCTATAAAGACTAAGTGCCGAGTCTGAGAAGACTGTTATATGCTTCTAAAAGGTTTTTGTAAAATTATTATTACTGTTATGTTCATTAAATTATTAATACCTTTATTATTTAAAAGCAATTTTTAAAGCACAAGACAGTAATTGTAATTTAACATTTATAAAGCACCACTTCAAGAATAAACTCATCAGGGACGCTCCCAACAAGCATTTAGATGTACTTAAATCAAACGACCAGTGAACCAGTCAAATAAGACAGACTTCAGGCGCCTGAGAAACTGCAGAAGCGGCAAACTGAGAATCTCAAGCCACAACTCACGAGAAAGGCTTCTGTGCTGAGTAGTAGAGGTACACATATGTGGGACAGTGAGGCACCCATGGACAGCCGATCGGAAATAGCCACAGCCTGGGACCAAAGAAACCAAAGTGCAGAAGATAAGGGAGTCAAATTCGACCTTATGCACAAACAGCAGGTCAACCTGGTAAAGCGACACAAACATGTAGTAGATTGTCAGTGTCTTCAGGAAGCATGCACATGAGAGTTCTGAAGCATGGAGCTTAGCGTTTCAAACATCAACTCAGATGTTCATGCCTGTGCCACACTCACATTGCTGGATGATGTGTGATCGTGGCTCCTTAGAATATACAATCAAGTCCAGCCATGAAAACGTTTACCTAGTGTGGCCAGCTTATAATATATGACTTAATGGAACAACACGATGAAAATCTCAGAGTGGCGCTTCTGTCCACAAAATGGTTTAAAGTACTAGCAAAGAAATTGAACAGTGGAGGGAAAGTACGGGCATGAAAGGATCTGTGGTTAAAAGATCTAAATTTGCAGCACAGCAGTTACAACACACAGTCTTGTGGATTCTGCCCATCACAGAATTTTTCATTTAATGCATGCTACCCAGATCAATTCAAACTCTGCACCATTAGTACAACTGAAGATGAAAGGCAATATGGCAGACAAACAAATACACACAGACAAACGGACAAAGAGCAGCCCGACCTCCCCATCACCCATCTGACAGGCACAAATCCAATTAGATAATTTCATTTCAGGGTACTGTTCCCAATCAAACTTTGCAATTGCTAAAACTGTTTCTAGCTTGAACACACAACACGTATGGCAACTTTCCCAGTCAGTAGTCACATGACTTCAATAGAGCAATAAGATTCAGTATCATGATGCATTCCTAAATGGCAAATAAATGACACATCATGCAGAACACACTGCCACAGAAAGATTCAATAAGTTCCTGGGGCAGAGAATTGACTCAGCTGCTAAAGCATTGCAGAGAATTCATTCAATCTCTAAAGTATTTCAGAGAATTGATTCAGCTTCTAAAGTATTACAGACAAGAGACCCACTTCAGCAGCCACTTCAACTCAAACTCTGAAGGAATCGATTTAGTCAGAGATATGTGAAGATTCACTTCTGGCCATGTAACAAACTCCCAAAGGTTGGTGCTCATTTAGAAACAAAGGTGCAGACAATCAGAAAAAAAACATTATGCATGTGACTTTAAACGGGTTTCTTAGAAATTCCTAAAATTTGCAACGAAGTCATCAATAACAGTTGTGATGTAAGGTAATGTAACATCACTAATGTTAGATTGTTATTTAGCATTTCCTAGATGTCACTGCAACTGGTAATTACCATAAATCACAGTAATATTCCTCGCCCCTTAAACCATAATTTGTGACCCTTGTGTGATAATCTCATCTCGTTCCTGGTGACTAAGAAGGTTGTGCACCCTGATGCAGACTATACCAGTATACCCCACCCATTTGGTAGAAAACAGATCAAATGTCAACTGCGACATTCTCTGAGACATTATAAAATGCAACAGAATCTCTGTTGGCCTCCTACCCAGAAGATCTCATTCAGATGGGACAACGCAATGCTTCATCTCAGTGGTAGAAAAGGGAAGTATCCTCTATCCCACGGGCGAGATGTAGGAGAGGCACTCATCTCCTTTTCTTGGCCCTCGAGTCGGCAATGGACAGATCCTAAAGTCCTTGAGCACAGTGTCAGTGCATCACAGGACTTGTCTTTGGTGGTACATACCAGAAGTTGTGTCATCAGGTCTGTCAGAAAGAGACTCCAGTCTTACACAAAAGAAAAACTGCATCTTATAATGAAAAAACCTGGGTTCACCTTTTGACGAAACGAGGCATAACAAGCATTTAGATGTACTTAAATCAAACGACTTCTAAACTCTGCGCATTGAAATAATACACAACAAATCAATCGTTCGGTGGTACTCAGCAGACAGGCTAAAGGACACAATCTACAAAGGACAAAGAGTCGTGAACTAACCAACTTCTCAGCATTTGCTATGCCACGCAGTAATTCAATTCTTCTAGTATAGTCTGACAGCTGTTCAGTTGAAGGCTGACTAAAACCAAACACCAATAATTAGTTATTAATTAATTATCAGTGAATGGGATAGAATTCATGATGATGATGTTAATATCAATGCATACAGCAACACTGTAGTAATGTCATAATTGATGTTATAGCAACTGCCATTGCAATCATTTAAAGAGATGACATTGGCCATGAATTGCTCAATCACATTCTTACAATGTTCAGGGTATCCAGTTTCAGGGCTCAAATGGAAGGAAATTCAATCTTAAAGAATGGAGAGCATGAAGTATTTGCATACATACTTGGCAGAAAGTTTTCTAAGTTGACTCAGATAATCATTCAGTGCATTTAGATACTGGAAGAAAAAGAACAAAAACAAATATTTGTTGTTAGTAATAATAAGCAAGCAAGCAATTATGTGAATTTTCAGAGATCAGTGTGTGGGCTCATTTGAAGCACTCAGCTTTGCTCACTCAGCTCAACACTGTTACCCATGAACAAGGGATATTCTCAGAGAACGCTCTGTTACCCGTCACTTTCTCATCTTTTCCCTTTCTTGTCCTCTGGTTACTTCCTTTTCCATGTACCCATTCTCTATTCTACACTGCACCAGCTTATGGAACAAAAGACTCTCCTACAGTTTGCACATCCTTCACCTGTCAGTGTTCTTGGGTTCTCTCCTTCTCTTGTTCTGGTCAAGAAACCATAACCTGATCCCAAAGATCTCTCCATCTATTGATGATCTCTCCAACTATCGGCTAAACCACTTCTAATAAACAGAATCTGATTAACAGAATCTAAATTCTGTTTCAAAATTGGTTGAACATGCAGTACTGCATAGCATTCATACCAACTTATCTTCTGTTTCTAAATTTCATTTAACTGAACTGCACTGCTTACTGTGTTCAATGGACAGGAGTGAGGTTACAGCTCTCAGTCTGTAAGCTACTTTTGATGCAAGTGATTATTCCATTCTTTTAACGTCAATCACAACCATTTTGTCTTCAACACAGGACTGGTATTTCTGGTACTGTTCTGAATTGGTCTGCAACTTATCTCAGCCCACACACTCGAGCTGTTCAACTTGACAGTAACTGATCCAATCACTTTGGACTGTGGCATTTCTAAGGGTTAAGTCCTTGGTCCTTTGCTCTTGATGCTTTATACTGCCCCCCAAGGTCCTCTTCTTACCAGACATTCCTTGGGTTATCACGTTTATGCTGATGACACCCAAATTTTTATGTCTTTCAACAGCATCATTTGTGTAACATTTTCATTCATTTGTTATCCAGTGTATTCAATAATGTTCAGTTATGAATGGCTGTTGGCACAACTGTTATTGAAAATCCTTCCAAGACAGTTTCTGCTCCTAGATACATCTTAACGGCTTTTAAAGCAGAATGAAATGCTAAACATCTTAAGTTTTGATGGGTCAGTAACCGAGCTGTAAGAACGTGCATGCAAGCTTGGTTTAACATTTGACTTCACTATATGTTTCAATGACCATATAAATGCCATTTGTAAATCATCTCATTTCCACATTTGTGACATTCATGGAATTACGCATTATATTCCCATGGTTCACGAGTGTTGTTGGCTAATACACTTGTCTCCAGTCATCTTGATTATTGTAATGCCCTTCTGCTTGGTGTCACAAAAGCAAATTTCTCAAAGTTGCAGAGTTCAAAACTCACTGGAATAGGCTGTCACAGATAGTTCTAAACATGATCACATTACCCTAGTTCCTAAATCACTGCACTGGCTCTCTGCGGTGCAGAGAATGAATAGTCTTTCACTTGCCATACCTCAAGTGAATACTGCACTTTGCTGCAAGGCTTTTCTGTTTGCTTTGCTTAGTGCTTGATATCCTTCATTCTCGACTTAAGATGGTTTTTTCTGCTGGCTTATCCTCTTTAGGTTGCGATTCTGTTTCGCTGGGCTGACCCTGCAATGAACCGGATTGCAATTTTCTGTTTAGGACGGTCATCAGTTGATGACAAGTGCACCATTGTAAACTCAAGATTTCTACAGCGCCCAACGAAAGCCAAGATGCGGGAATCAGCTTATTCACGGGCGCTCAGTCAAAACAAATTTGATGGGTACGCTTTTAGGTCAAGATCCAAGTCAGGCAGGCAGTCAGACGGCTACAGTGGGTGGTGTTTGGAATTGGATCTGCAGGATAGATACGGGGAAGCAGAAGAATCAGGATAAGATTTTTGGAAGATGAGTGTTTTCAGTTTTGAGTGGAAGATCTGCGTAGAGATTGCAAGAGGTGAAGTGATGGTGAGTTCGTAAGATGGATAAGATATTTGTCGTAATTCTGGCGGAAGTTTATTCCAGGGGGGTGGGGCAGCTATAGCTATGGAGTGAATTCCAAATTTTAAGGATGAGGTGACGGGAGGGCAGAAAATTGTCAGGGCAGAAAAGGCGCGGTTGAACGGAGTGGTTGAATTGTAAATAATATTATACAAAGGCCTTTCACTCAAAACATTCCTCTTCCACAAATCCTATCCTGATTAGGGCTGCCAACCATTCTGGATTCGCCTGGACAGTCCCAGAATTGGCCTTGTGCGTCCTGTGTCCCTCACTGATCCCAAATTGTCCCGGAACTTGGTGTAAATATCCATTTCACCAAATGTTGTTCTTTTCACACACTAAACTTGAACAGCCAGCTGTAAATAAGTTTTACAGAGTGACCATAGAATAGAGAATAGTTAGGTTAGTAGACCCAATAAATGACATCTGCAAATTGCATGCATCATGCATTGTACAGGCTCTATATGAACTTCGCTCATGCTAGGCCCTGAAGCCTGGTGGGTTACTGGAATTTAATAAACGTTTTGATCTTGAAGTTGATTCAAATTTTATATATAGGCCACTAGTCTCTTGAGTCAAATCATCTGACTGTCATTTTTAACGACTATTTGCAGTAGATCCCACATGAGGCTGACGCAACATTCGTTACATACAGTGATGCGGACAGGGTAAATTGGTACTGGAATATCGAGTGACTATGCGGGCGTCCCGGATTGGCAGAATCAAAAGTTGGCAGCTCTAATCCTGATTCCTCCTTTACCTCTCATGCCGCTCCAATTCTAAACACCATCCACCGTAGCCGTATACCTATCCCACCTTTAGATATCAATCTGGAACCTAACCTGCTTATCGGTTTTTGTTTCGACTAAGCGCCTCTCATTTAGCTGGTTTTCTTTGGGCGCTTCACAAATCTCGAGTTCACGATTTAAGATTTTACAACGGCGCTTTAGAAGTTCTCGGATCTCTAAGATTTTAGCCAGTTGGTGGATTATAGATGGTTCCAATAAACGGCAATGATTAATACATAATCGCTGTAAAAATGCAACCCTTATGAATATTACTTTTTCTAATCTCCAATCGGCTGACTTGTTATCGGATGCCATAGCTTCACACCGACTTAACAGACGGACGAGATTAACTTCCACGCGGCAAGCCGCCATTTTCTGTTGTAAAAAAATTGATCTCTATTTTGCAGGTCGCGTTCTACCACTGATCGGGATATAGTTCGGGTTTGACATTAGTATACTCAGTGTACAAGTGGAACAAGAGCGAGCAGAGAAAGCAGAGTAATCGTAATTCGTAATTCGAGATTTCTACAGCGCCCAACGAAAGCCGAGCCGCGGGGACCATATTATTCACAGGCGCTCAGTCAAAACAAAATCGATAGGCAAAAGGGTTCGGTTCCAGGTCAAGATCCAAAAGTCAGACGGAGAGACAGCGTGGCAGATACTGGGGGTGGTGTTTGGGGTTGAAGAGAGAGAGAGAGAGATAAGAGGAATAAGGGGTGTCAGGGTACGTCGGAGTGGTTTGCTTCAAGTCTATTGAGTAGATTTAACTGTTCACGTTTTTTAGCGACAGTATGGCCACGGCCGTGCACATTTTACAGTGAATTTATCGGGTGAAATCCTTCACCACCACTGCAAAATGTAATTGTACATTTTTGTCTATAGGAAACAGTATGGCCTCGACCCTGATCATTTCTCAATTAATTTATCGGGTGAGATCCTTCACCACCGCTGCCCGTTTGAATGGACGCCACGCCATTTAAGGACCATGCTAGCCCAAGGTTAAAATCTCTAAAAGGTTTCAATCGGTATGCGAACCAACATCCTCACGCATAGAGGCGGCTTGACCTTATAGTTGATGTAAAGTTGACCAGTAGCTTTATAACTAGCGAAATCAAGAGAGATTGAAGAATATCCAATCAATCTAGCGTTAGGCTATCGCCTATTGCGCTTGTGAAAACTGGAAATCTAACATGGTCACAAGAAGACACGGTGGAATCAAATATTGTATTCCTCTTCCAGATGACATAATAGATCCACATATGACAAAATATGCTAAAATTTAATTAGCAAAAACTCTGTTCTAATGCATTAGTGGAGCTTAAAACTCTAACTCCTTACTTTGTGAAATATTAAAAATTGTACCTTTGATTGAAACGTATAATAGTTTATACATTTTACGCTTATCGAATCCTTATCGTAGGCCCCTAGAATTATGAAAAATCTTAACTCAAAGCCCTTTCTTTGCTAACTTACAGATTTAATGATGATGATAATGATAATGATAATAATAATAATAATAATAATAATAATAATAATAATAATAATAATAATAATAATAATAATAATAATAAACGTTGCAAACTGCCATTCTTCACAAAGGCCAAATATCACCAGATTTTCATCTCAACACTATGGTGGAACATTGGTGTGCACTCACCATGACTCCACAACCTAATACTCATCTCTGGCAGAGACAATCCCAATGGGATAAACCTCTATACGAGATATCAAAAACTACACTCATTACACTGGCCAACAGAAAAATTTTTTTTCTTGTTGCCTTCGGTTTTAGACCTGTTCTTGGGGTAATTTTGGGCGCTGATTCAGAAAATGTCATTGGATTGAGTGCATCAGGTCTAGTTTCTGAGATATCGTCGATTTTGTAAAGAAAACCCAGTCCACTCTTTAAACGATGTCTTTGGCAAAACTAAAATGTCATAATAAGCTTTATTTATGGCTAATTATAATTCTTGCTGATTCATATAATGCCTACATCCTTATAATGTAAAATCAGCATATCTTGCCGCGTGCTGAGATATTGCTGATTCAACGAAATAACTATTCCGTAGCCTACAGCTTACTCAGCACTAAATTCATGGCCTCATTTAGAATTTATTTGTGCTTATACAGCGTTTCATGGTTTCGAACTATGTAAATAGATTATGTTGAAGTCAGCATTTATAGCCTATATAAACCGCCTCCTGAAAGCTAGAGCAGCCGCAGTCGTCTTAGGGCATATTAAGAGTTGGTCGCAAGAACAATCTGTGAATGTGAGCATTAAATAACTACATGTTCTTACTATTTTTTAGGTTAGTCATTTAATTCCTCAGATGCGAACATCCTTAAGGTTATGGCTACTTCCAGACGGAGCTGCATTAACCATCCATTAACATTTGTGGGGAATACACACTAAAAGCAAACAGGAAACCGATTTCTGAGTTTGTAAAAAGAGCATATGTAGGTTATTTTGGTGTCAAACTTGGAGATCAAGATAAGCAATGGGCTCCTCATACAGTATGCAAAACTTGTATTGAACAATTGCGCCACTGGACAATTGGAAAGAGAAGCTGCCTGAAATTTGGTGTACCGATGGTTTGGAGGGAACAGATAAACCACTTCGACGACTGTTACTTTTGTATGGTTAATATCATAGGCATCAATCGAAATAATCGTCACAAGTTGTCTTACCCTGATATACCTTCAGCCAGGAGACCTGTTCCGCATTCAGATATTGTACCAGTTCCACCTTTTCGCGAACTACCTCAGCTCTCAGACGATGAGACTTGCATGTCCAATATCGGACAAGATGACGAAAGTGAAGAAAGTGGGGGCAGTGACAGTGATTTCCAATCAACTTCACACAGTGAACGTTTTGACCAAAAAGAGTTGAGTGATCTGATCAGGGACTTAAATCTTTCCAAAGAGTCCTCTGAATTGCTTGCGTCCAGACTAAAGGAAAAGAATGCACTTCAGCCTGGAACGAAAATTACAATTTATAGAAACAGAGAAAAGGATTTGCTGCCATTCTTTACCGAAGACAACAACCTAGTATTCTGTAATGACATCAGCAACTTATTGAAGAAAATTGGTCTGTCGGATTACAGCCCAGATGAGTGGCGTCTTTTTATCGACAGTTCAAAACGTAGTCTGAAATGTGTGCTTTTAAATAACGGCAACAAATTTGGTTCTATTCCAATCGGTCACTCCACCAGGACGAAAGAAGAGTACAATGCCATCTCTTTAGTACTGGAAAAGATAAAATACAAAGAACATCAATGGGTAATTTGTGTAGACTTGAAGATGGTAAATATCCTCCTTGGTCAACAAAGTGGCTACACAAAGTATCCCTGTTTTTTGTGTCTTTGGGACAGTAGAGCCAAGCATGAACATTGGACAAGAAAAGATTGGCCTTCGAGGAAAGACATGGTGGTTGGAGCTCAAAATGTAATCAAGGAATCTTTGGTGGCACGAGATAGGATCATACTGCCACCACTACATATAAAGCTAGGCCTGATGAAAGAATTTGTCAGGGCTTTGAATAAAGAAGGTTCATGCTTCGAATACATAGTACACAAGTTACCAGGAATTACAATGGAAAAATTGAAGGCTGGAATCTTCGATGGTCCACAGATCAGGCAACTTATGAATGACCCACTTTTCATACCATCAATGAATGAAATCGAATCTTGTGCCTGGTCTTCCTTTGTTCTTGTAACTAAAAATTTTCTTGTCAACAAGAAGGCAGACAATTATGCACAACTAGTAGAGGATATGCTTCTTCATTTCAACAAGCTTGGCTGCAACATGAGCATTAAAGTCCATTATCTCCACAGTCACTTAGATCGCTTTCCAGAGAATCTTGGTGACTTCAGCGAAGAGCAAGGTGAAAGATTTCACCAAGACATCAAAACAATGGAAAATCGATATCAAGGAAGATGGGATGCACACATGATGGCAGACTATTGCTGGAATATTATGCGCGATTGTTCCGGCAGATGCCACACTCGGAAATCGTACAAAAGGAGCTTCTTCGGTGTCGAATGACTTGAAATTTTTATAACAAACTTGTTCTGTTTGGTATCATATAAGTACAGTTTCAGGTACTACCATTTTCTTTTAAGTATTTGTATTATTATGTTTATTTAGTGTATCACATAATAAATTGAGCACTACATAATTATAGCTATAGCCTTATGTTTTATGGGCGAGCAGAGGCAAGGACTGGTATATGGCATAATGTTCTATATCTCGAAAACTAGACCTGCTGGGAGAAAACTGGTGCCTTTTCTGGAATCAGCAGGTCAAATATACCCAGAAACAGTTCTAACATTTGAGGCAACAAATTATGTGTTGGCCAGTGTTACCAATAATAACGACGCGTACCACCAGGCACGTCTAAAGGCGATGTCATCGCCTCATGCCGGGGATTGGTTATTTGCCCTCCCCATTAACTCAATCGGTCTTCGCCCGGATGACGAAGCCGTACGTATAGCCGTAGGTCTCCGTCTCGGAGCTATCCTATGTCAACCACATAATTGCACATGTGGAGCTCTGGTGACTGCTGAGGGGTCGCATGGTCTCTCTTGCCGTTTGGGACCCGGCAGAATGGCACGTCACGCTTGTCTCAATGACCTCATTCACAGAAGTCTGACTCGAGCGGGCTTCCCATCAGTGAAAGAACCTACGGGTCTCTCTAGAACAGACGGCAAGAGACCGGATGGCCTTACTCTGATTCCTTGGCGTTCGGGGCGCAGCCTCCTATGGGATGTCACCGTGATTGACACACTTGCACATTCTTACTTATAGGCAACCTCTGTTACAGCAGGAGGCGCAGCTGAACTGGCGGCCGATAGAAAAACTTTGAAATATGATCATCTCACTAATGCATACCACTTTGTCCCTCTGGCCTTTGAGACTTTAGGCCCTATCAATGGTTTGGGTATGACCCTTCTCATAGACTTGGGGCGTATATTGTCCCTCATATCCGGAGATGGTAGAGAAACAGATTACCTTTTTCAACGTTTGTCTATAACATTACAGCGTTTCAATGCAGTCGCCTTCCACGGTACATTTGTAGTGCTGAATCCAGACGAGGATTAGCCGTTCCAGAGTCCCTCTCTCTCTTTTTCTCCGGAAATTTTTGAACAACCAAGAGATTATACTTACCTTGGTAAAAAAAAATAATAATAAGTCCCGAGGGATCATAAGTATCTCGGGCCAAACAAAAAACAAAAAAATGTAAAAAATTAAATAAACAAAAAATTAAAAATAATGTATTAGCAACTTCTAATGTGCCGATGTCTAATGCACAAGGCATCAACCGATGGCGCACCAAAGCCAAGCCACAATCAGGTCAGTATCCAGAAGGTCAGTCCGCACGACAGAGAGGTGGATAAGCAATTAAAAACAGGTAAGTTTTAAGTTGAGAACGAAATGACAAACGCGACTGAACAGAACGAACAGGCACTGGAAGAGATTTCCAGAATTTAGGTCCAGCAACCGAAAAACTACGTTTACCGAGAACAGTTCTAGCCCAAGGTATGTCTAGAGAAAGACAATCCGATGACCTTGCTGAATAATGGTAAGTTTTGGGAATAAGGACTGATTTTAAGTATTGTGGTTGGCCGTAGTTCAATATTTTATAAACTGTAAGTCCCAATTTGTTGAACAGGAAGCAAATGCAAAGATTTAAGCGCAGGGGTTATATGCTCATATTTTGAAGTATTTGTTATGGCTCTAGCCAAGGAGTTCTGAACTCTTTGGAATTTCAGCATGTTTGACTTTGTGATACCAACAAGAATTGAGTTACAGTAGTCGAGGCGACTGGAGATCAATGCGCTAGCTAAGGATATTCTAGAAGACATGGGAACATAACGTCTAAATCCGCGTATGTCACGAATATACATGTATGATGATTTACAAATAACATTAACATAATTTGTGAGAGACATGGTAGAATCAAAACCAATGCCCAAGTCACGAGCAGTCAACTCAAGAAATGAGACTCCAGCATTAAGGATTTAAGCCATTCAAACTTCATAAGTTGCTGTGGAGTGTCCAGTAGTAGAAATCAGTCTTCGATGGGTTAAGGAGGAGTTTATTAGCAGCCATCCAAGACTGCAGATCCTCAAAGACATCAGATCACAGCTGCACAGATGAGTGACAAGACGAACTGTCAAATGAAATGTAGATATGGGTATAATCCGCATAGAAATGATATCCCAGTGAATGATTGTTTAGCAGTGGGACTTTAAATGGCGTGGCGCCCATTGAAACGGGCAGCGGTGGTGAAGGAGCTCACCTGATATATTCATTGCAAAATGAGCAGGGTCGAGGCCATACGGTCGCTATATAAAACCTATACATTTACATTTTAATCAATGTAGGGCGGGACCAGAAACGCCAAGCCAATGCTTGAGACGATGCAAAAGGAGAGAATGGTCGATATTAGATTTGCCTAAGTTTTAATTATATGTGCTGTATGCTGCACCTGTCATTTATTTCCATCGTTTCCTGTATGTGTGCAGATGCCAAATCCACCGGAGTTTCAATTTGTTCCAGTCTTTTTCCATTCACGATACAGGAAACTTCAATTCCTACTTCGACACTGAAATCACTATACATTTAATAGTGGCATTTTATTCACAAGGTAGGTTTTCGCAGTTGAGTTTATGCCTTACGTTTGAAAACCTATGACGGAAGATGTCTGGTTGAAGATCTTCGTCAGGACAGGCTCTGATCATATATAGCTATGGGGCATAGTAGCTCAGCTTGTAATGGGGAGAGTATAGGTTCGAAACTCCTCTGAGACAATTATTGTGTAGGGACCTGGAGCAAGTCATTCATTCACAATTGCTGGGCGCCATCGATTGATGCTAAGTCATTAGATAGTGGCGCCTAATAATGCAGAAAATATTAATAATAGGGAACATAATTTTGAATTGCCGAACTTTCACACATAGCTCCATAAAAGATCTTTTGTCGTTCGATCACTATATAAATGCAGAAAATTGCAACTTTTTCGGTAGATCAATATATAAATTCTGCTAGATTTTCTCAAAAGTTGTAGATCTGTATTCTGAACTAATTAACCATAATTTTTTATTAAGTTGTCATTCAGACTCTATTTTACATTGTTCATGACCTTTACTATTTTGCTGTGTGCATTGTTGTTGTAAAGTGTGGGCGTTTGACTCATGCTAATAAAAGAATACTTACTTACCTGCACGCTCAAGTGTTTGCTCAATTAGTATAGAAGTATCGATGACCTGCGCGTAATCTGTATTCACAATCATTGTAATCGTAAACTATACACTTCTAAAGCGCTACTTAAAAGCTAAGTGCAGGGCACCTGCTTATTCACGACCGCTGCGTGAAGTCGGTGGGGTTGTCCAGAGATGCCATGTCAAGAACAAAGTCCGGTTGCCAGAAGACAGAGAGAGAGAGAGAGAGAGAGAGAGAGAGAGAGAGAGAGAGAGAGAGAGAGAGAGAGAGAGAGAGAGAGAGAGAGAGAGAGAGAGAGAGAGAGAGAGAGAGACGGGAGAAAGGAACTGTTAGGGTGGGCTGTGATTAAGCTGAGAGAAATTGGATGGAAGCAGATTCGTTGGATCAGGGTGAGAATTCTAGTAAAATTTTGAATGGAACACCTGAGGAGTAATAGCTAGAGGGGTTTGAGACAGACGATGATGGGTGAACGATGATGGGTGAATTTGCGAAATTCGGGAGGGAGATCGTTCCAGAGTTTAGGTGCAGTGTAGTGTGAGGAACGGTTAGAGAACTAAATAGGTGTAGTTACAGAAGGACGGGCAATAGTGAGGTAAGAGGATGAGCGAGTATAGCGGTCTGATTGAATGGTAAAGAGTTTGCGGAAGATAAGGAGGCTGGGAAAATTGGAGAGAGTTATAGGTTAGGGAGAGAACTTTGAAGCGAATGCGTTCAGGAACTTTGAGCCAGGACAGGAGTGACATGATGATGCTTGGGTAGCAAGCTGTTTACTTTATAGCGAGGCATGCACTGGAAATATCCAGCGTCACAAGTTTGACTAGGGGGCTTGTTCCAAGTTTTTTTTTAAAATATGCTTGGAGATATGGAACAGAAGCAAGTGAGCAGAATAAGTTAGAAGCGTTTGTTTTCATTGTTTGCAGAGGTCTGATTTAACGGAAGCTCTTAATTTTTATCCGTCCCTGCATAAACAGAGTAGGCCTATTCACTATACATGATCTCGTATAAGATAGAAACAGAATAATCTCGGATATACTCCGAACACGTTCAGAGAAACTGTGAAACACACCCTGTGTTAAGAATGTGGTTAAGTCATTAGCGCAAAAAATTGGTAGATAATCAATAGGTTAGTTCGTAAAAGGGCTTTTTAATGTCCACTTCGTAGTTAGGTTAAGTATTTGTAACTGCTGTTGCTCAGTGTATGGAAATGTTGAAACACGCAAGTAAGTTTTGTCAAACTAGTTATAAAAAAATTACAGAAAAGTAAGTATTTAACCAAGAGGAGAAGAGATCGGTATATACTTAAGGTATTGAGGAGCGAACTGCCTCGCACAGGGGCGTGGGTTAGCGTGGTTGCGCATCGTCCATCGTCAATAAAGAAATAGAACTCCTACCAGTGGAAAATAATATATTTATGTGAGGTGCAAAGTTCAGAAACTAATCAGCCTAATATAAGCGTCGACGAGCGAAATGCATCCAGGTTAATGTGTGATACGTATGTGATGTAAAAGTTCAGAAACAAAGCGGCTGCTGGCACGCTGAGCCAGAGGGATGCAGTGAGGAAGCTGCACGTTAAGCCACACCCCAGGGCGAGGCCGCATTTCGGTCCCCGATAAGTATGCTCCAGTTTAAAATGTAAACTAAAAGACAATGCTTAACTGATATAATCAAACAACGGAATTGTTTTCCTGCGCTATTGTTGTAAGTAATTGCAATAACAATGACTATACATGTAACAGATCGATGTGCACCACCTATGGGGAACTGTAATCTCATCTTAGGGACCACAATGCAGAACAGATCTTGTGATTCGCCAAAGCAAATTCATATTGCTAAGGTTGTTGAGGCCTAACTGTAAAGCAATCATTATCTTGATCAAAAAATTTTATACGAGATCATGTATAGTGAATATCATTATCTTGATAAAAAATTTTTAGGTGTTCAAATTTGGCTTATGGTTTATATAAATTATAAGCAAAATTAATATTTCTAACATATCGTTTTAATGTCATGTGGTCAAAGCCAAAACCTCGAGCGACTTCATTAGTGGCTTTGCCTATGCTTGAGGTCTCATTCACAGCAGCTCTCACTGTCTCAACAGGAACCATACCTTGCATTTTTTCATTTGATTTCTTGCCATTCTGAATGAATTTAAAAAATCTTAAAAATTGATTTGAAATACACATCTTTCAAAGTCTGACAGAAGAAAACACGTTATAACCATTCCTAGACATTTGATTCAAGTTGGTTCATATGGAAATGCTCTTGTTAAGCCAGTTTGCTTGAGATCAGTTTGCTACACCCATTTTTGATAATTTCTCATGAATAAAACACAAACTTGTCACACGTTAGCTTAATTGCCTAAAGGGTTGGAGAATGTTAGCATGAGAAACAATAATTCTGAGGATGTTATTGTAATCCTGTGTTTTCCCTCAACACTTTTATTGCTACAAACATATGACAGTTGAAAGAAATCTGTTCTTTTTGGTAATTTCGAGGGTAAAAACACAAGCGAGTTTGGCATCGCTGCAATTTTTAAGGTAGTTGAATAGAATGGTATAGTGGTATAGAGCATCAACAGCAATGTGACTAGAAGTTTTCTACATGATAACAAAATGCTTGCAGTCCTATTGCGTCCAACATGCTAACCACTAGACTATTGTGTGCTACTGAGAAGAATTCATATATCACTAATCTGATCTGATCTGGGCTCATCTTGTCTCTTCTTGGATTGTGACCTGAATCTCATTTCATTTTGTCTAAATCTCATCTCATCTCATAATGTTTTGGCTATGGGCGTAGAAAAGCAAAACATCAGATGATAAAGTGCAGCAGTTAACGAGTCTGTAGAGTAAGCAGAGCTAAGTTCCATACCAATATGTATTACCTAATTATGTGTGATGTTATGCTGTCAATTCAGAGGTTAAATAAAAATGTAAATGTATAGGTTTTATATAGCGACCATATGGCCTCGACCCTGCTCATTGGTTAGGTACTTTATAAACAATGCCACAGTAACCACTCAGAACCAAAGTTTAAAAACTAAGTTGACTGTGTAATATATTTATTACTGAAGTATTAGCCCCGAGTAAATCTTATTTTGTCCTTTTCTTTGCAGATAACCAGATGAAACAATTATCTGACAAATCAATAATTGTGGTAGCATTGATTTTGCAGTTTTGTCTGACTGGCGACGGCGCAAACATTCTCATGATACCTGGGAACATCAATTCTCACATCATGTACTTCTCTCAATTAGGTGAAGCGTTAAGCTCCGAGGGGCACTCGGTTTTACTGATTGCACCATCAAATGCAAATATTCCAAATCAAAAACTGACTTCGAATTTTACGATGGCTATTTATCAAGTTCCTGATGACGTTCCCTTTATGAACTCTCAAAGATCAGCTGATTTAATGATGAAAGCAGTTTTATCCAAGTCATCGACTGAACGGTTTAAATTATTTTTTGAGATGGAAGAGGAATTTACCATTCATTTTGAATCAGACTGTCGTCAATTATTTGATGATGCAGATTTAATGAAGCTTATCAGAGCGCAGAACTGTGACTTTGCGATTATGGATGCAACGGCAATGCAATGCGATCTAGTGTTACCATACTCCCTAGACATACCTTATGCTATATTCAGCATTTCTTATTTCGAGTTAGTGTATCGCGTTCCAAGGCTTCCCTCGTTCGTCACTATGGAACCATTCACAGACCAGATGACCTTTCAGCAACGACTTAAATCGATGCTTGTTATGTTATTAATTTACTTGTATCAACCTGACCCCACACCTTTTATAAAGAGATACGCTTCTCATCTGCCTTCTGTCGGATATTGGGACCTAATACAAAAGGCATCCCTTTGGTTCTATTTGGAAGATACCGTTATTACTTATGCGCGGCCAAATATGCCGAATACTGTGAGCATAGGAGACATAATGGCCCGTCCAGGAAAACCACTCGTACAAGAAATAGAAGAAATAGTTACTAATTCTTCAAAAGGAATTATTGTAGTATCGCTTGGAAGCTTTTTTGACCATGTTCCTGATTTTATAAGTACAAAATTCTGCAAAGCATTCAAAAATGTGGCTTTCCAAATCATTTGGAAATTCAATAATCCGCATATTTGTTCAAATCTGAATAATGTTCATGTATTTAGTTGGATACCACAAAACGATCTTTTGGCCAATAAAAATGTGCGACTCTTTATTACTCACGGCGGCTTCAACAGTGTACTAGAGTCTGTGTATCATGCAAAACCCATGATTGTTCTTCCAATTGAAGTCGATCAACCGGCCAACGCTGTCGCTGTAACAACCAAGGGATATGGAATACATCTTGATCTAATAGATTTCACTGCAGAGCAACTACTGGAAGGCATAAATAAAATAGTTTCTCAACCGCATTTCACAGAACAAGTCTCAAAGGCTTCAGCAATTTTGAAGGATAAAAAAGAGAGTCCAGCAGAAAGAGTCTCTTTTTTAATCAAGCACGTGATCAACCATGGCGATACACATCTGCGAACTGGAGCTTTTAAATTGTCCTTGTTTGAATTCTTGATGTTTGACATATTTTTTGCCTTTTTTATTGCTATCACCCTATTTGCTGTGATATTGTGCTTCACAATTTATTACCTTATTACATTTGCAAGACGTTTTTGTCAGAAAACAAATAAATTGAAATCGTCGTAATGAAGCCATGTGCGACCAGCTGTAGCAAAATGATTCTTAAGTCGGATTTTTAGTGCATTCAGTGTTCTGTTTTAATTTTGTATCATTTATAGAGGGTATATATATAATTCCTGAGATATTTTCATTGCCATGTAATTATAATTCTGAGAAAAGTGTGATTATTCACTAATGCTTGGGCAAACGAAATTTCTTCATGTTGACTTGGTCGCTAGGTCTTTGTTCAGATTTCGGCGACTGTACTGTAGGCCTATAGTCCACTGATTGTAGTAAGTAAGTAAGTAAGTATATTCTTTATTAACCAGTAGCTAATCGCACATCAATTTAAGAACACAAGAAAAACTTAATATGCATACAGTATCCTAATAATAAAACATTTACGCATTACATTTTCAGCAGGAGGATTGATACGATCATGGGCGTGGGGCCGTAGGGAATAACTGAGGGTTTTAACTGGCCAGAGTAGCTGATGTAAGACATGGTTTGGGTTGTTCAAGATTGCTTTAAAGAGACGAGCATATGCCACAGAGTTCATTGAATGTTGGGTAGTCTGGATATCGACCTGATTGTGGCTTGGTTTTGGTGTGCCATCGGTTGATGCCTTGTGCATTAGACACTGGCTTATTAGAAGTTGCTAATTATTATTATTAGTCCCCAGGAAGACAGTGGAGATGCACAAGCCTAAAGATAACACTTATCAATAAGCTGCTTCATTCTTTATGAAGCGTCATGTACAGAACTACTGAAATTTTGCAGTGTTCACCTGTGATCACTTAAAATACAATTTTAATTTTAACAATTTTGTTACAGGGAAGCCACACTGATGACTGTACAGTTGCAAATTGTACACCTACAACAGCAAAGTCGGACCATAAAACTTAAAGTGAACACATAAAAATGACTTAAAATGAACACATAAAAAGTTCAAAACCGCAAACTGATAACGCGATGTTTAGAAAAGCCGAAACCGATGCTGAACCGACTTTAAATAAATACTTAGAAAAATCCGGAAAGCAGATAGGCCTATCGACTTAAACCCGTAGCGACTCGGCTCGTATGCATGAGTGCACACCTACATGTATACATATCTCTTGCTACACAAACCATGCGATAACACCCGCCAACATTATTACGGACAGACTTTGTAATTCGAACGGAGTTTTGTCACCAAATCGCAGCCAGCCAAAACCATCGCTTTTCCTTCTTCAGACTAACAGCTTCCGCAGCAAGCAGAAGCACACAAAAATCTGGCTTTTCTCCAATATGGGTTCTAAATAAGCTGCAACGGTCTAATTCTTAAACAGTATACGTTTAGCGCAAAAGATGGTGTGAACAAGAAACGAATAAATCATGTAAAAGTTTTCTTAGACAACCGTGGAAATAAATATGTGTCCTTTTAAAAGGGTTCTGGCAATTAATATTCTTGAAAATCGTAAATATGTTTAAAGATAATTGTGCTCATGTGCTAATTTCACAGGACAATTTTTTACACTTGTCAGTCTAGTTCCTCGGATCCGTTATGTGGCGCCATCTTTGGAATGTAGATATGTGTGTGTGTGCAAAAGGCCCTCTGCGCCTTCGTCCTAATTACTTAATTAAAAACAGACTTCATGACTCGTTTTAAGAATGAGTTTTAAGAACAGCACGCCAGAATCTATTATTATAGTTATTTTTGTTTCCCCCTCCTATTCAAGATCGTATGGTGGTTTAAAAGCTGTAGAATATGGCCGGTCATATTGCTGGCTACATTTTGGCTTGAAAGAATAGCAGTTGATGAGCAGAAGACATAGTGAGTGTATAAAGAGAGCCCTAGGTCTGGTCGACGTCAACGGCCCTGACAGAGCTCTGTAAAATGTTGTTAAAATGTGGGCGCTGCAGATGAAACTGATATCCCTTTCAAACTGCTCATCTAGCAAAGCTAAGACAATCACTCCTCTTCCGCAGATCCTATCCTGATTCCTCTTCATCCTCTTATCTATCCTACAGGTCCAATTCCAAACACCACCCACCGTAGCCGTCTGACTGTCAGTCAGGCGTGGAGGGAGTGGTTCGCCTCGCGCCCCTCTTGGTTCGCCGGCGCCCCTCAGACGAGACCCGTGCATGATGGACATCCAGAATGTGGCGCCTCTCTGGAAATGCTCTCGCCCCTCCATGCAAGCAATCCTGGAGCCGCCACTGCTGTCTGCTTGCCTAAACCAATCTTGGATGTTGATTGGAAGCGAATCCTTCCTGCCTATCGATTTTGTTTTGACTAAGCGCCTGTGAATAAGCTGGTTTCCGCGACCTAGCTTTCGTTGGGCGCTGTAGAAACCTCGAGTTTACGATTAAGATTTACAATTGTAGGCCTAACTTGAATGGATGCTTCTGCTTAAATTGGAAGCCTTTGGTCAGGCCTATGGTTCGCTCCTGCAAAGTCATAAATCTTTTGGCGGTCTTAGTTCGCGGTGATCATCAGCATAAAGATCGCTCAGCTGAGCAGAAGGCGCATCAACAGACTAAATCTAGACATGGATCTCTGTTTTTTTTCCAGTCGAGTGTTGACTATGTGTTTGCCTGTTTCTTCCAAGTTTTCCAAGGTTTATCTGCGTCGTCTGTGGCATTACACGCTCCATTCCACCATTTCTCGTAGTCATCATACCATCGCCTGGTGATGTTCATGTAATCGTTGAGGTGCAGTAAAGTACACAGATGACACCAGTAGACACCGGTCAGTTGATTGCGCCTGATCTGTCTGTAGCGAAGTTTGTATCGAAAGAACTCGTTGTACAGAGAGTCGTTTGAATCGAGGAGATTCAGGTAATCGCCGAGATGACGGGGGCTCTTGAAGTCATCGACGTGAATATAAGACCCAGGAGGTGCTGCCGTTGCGTAGTCCTCGGGACGAGCGCCCATCACTATTGGAACGATGTCATTGCTACCAACAGAAAGCATTTTAGATCACCGGAATTTGTTTATATTTGCAGTAATTTGGAAAAATCACTAATAACAAGTCACAGCTGTTAATAATAACATTAATAATAATAATAATTATTATTATTGTTATTATTATTATTATTATTAATATCTTTTATTCTCCGGAGAATTTTTTAAATCCTTAGGGATTATATATATATACCTCGGGTAAAAAAAAAATAATAAGAAGAAGAACAACAACAATAATAATAGGCCTAATAACAATGGTAATGATAATAATACTAGTAATAATTTTCATTTTCCGGAGAACTTTTTAATTTCTTAGGGATCATAAAAACTCGCGTAAAAATAATAATCTGAGCATATCCTTAGAGTCACTGTAATAATGCTCAAGGCTTCAGTCGATGGTCGCTGCTAAGCAAAATTGTTGTCCAAGCCAAATTCCATGGTAAGTCCGGTCGAAAAGACGAGAGGGGAATCGCAGATGACACAGAAACAGCTTGCGGAGGAACTGAGTTCAGGAAGAGATGAGTTTTTAGTAGAGATTTGAAAGCCGAAACAGACTGCCAAGCGAACATTTGCCGGAGTAGAGTTCCAGAGTCTAGGGCCAACGACAGACAAGGCCGAGAACTGTTCTTGTCCACGGAATAGTCAGATTAAGACAGTCAGAAGTCCCGGTCGAGTAGAAACAAGCCTTGGAAGTCAGTACAGGGTGAAGATAGCGAAGTTGGCTAAAATGCAGCGTGTTGTATAAGCTTACAGTGAGCCCAGTCTTGAACATTACTCGCTTTTATATGGGCAACCAATGCTATGATTTTAGGATCGGTAGTATATGTTCATAATAAGTGATAGCTCTGGCCAAGGGATTTTTGATCCTTTGAAGCTTCATTAAACTATCCTTTGAAATGGCAGTAAAAAGCCAGTTCCAGTAGTCAAGACGGCCAGAGATCAGGACATTAACCAAACTATGATACTGCGGTTACGTTAATAAGGAGAAGAAATTAAATTTAAAAATATTCCATCAGAATACCAGCACTAAAGGAGTCAAGTGCAAAGATTTCAACTTCATCACATGAAGTCTACTCCTTCACACAATTCCAGATAAAACCTTAATTATTTTGTACACTTGAAGTTCATTGTATCAGTGGTTTAGATGTTTACAGTTGAAAAACAATTTAAAAACCTTCTGTTATGTTTCTTTCATGCAATAAGGCAAAATATTCAAAAATGTGACGGTGTTGACACACTGCCCTAGTTAGCTACACCGGTAAATGAGTATGACAAGGAGCCATTCTGCGTGAGGATCCAACGGTTCGCGTCCCGACCGTGGCTCATTTTCAGAGATTTAAATCTCGGGCTCGTACGGTCCCTGCACTGCGACCTTAAGCGTGGCGCCCATTGAAACGGGCAGCGGTGGTGAAGGATGTCACCAGATAAATTCATTGAAAAATGAACAGGGTCTAGGCCATACTGTTGATATAGAAATTTTTATGCAATTCATGTTATATAGGCTACAATTATATTTCTCAAGATACTGTGGCGAGTCGGGAACCGCCTCCATGGCAACGGAACAGTCGGGAACCGCCTCCATAGCAACGGAACAGCCGGGAACCGTCTCCATAGCAACGGAACAGCCGGGAACAATCTCCATGGCAACGGTTCCACAGCGGGAACTGTTTCCTTGGTAACGGTTCCTAGGGAACGAATATAAGGAGAGTCGGTCTGTCGTAGAAAGAACAGTCGGTGAGTCGTCGTCGTCGGACACCCGAGAAGAGGGAGCGGTTGTCTGTCGTTTCGGTGCTTCTTAGTCGTCAAGTTTTTGTTCACTTTGGATTATCTTCATAGTTACTTCGTCGTAACCTCCGGGGTCGACTTTATAGTTAAGTTTTTGGTTGGAATAAAAGTTGGAAAGAGTTACAACGTTGGTGTCGACTTCATCTTCTTCCTCTTCTTGGAGAAAAGCTCTAGGTAGACCACCAGAGTCGAACCCCGCACTAGCCTTAAAGAAGTAGTAGCACCCGGGTCGTACAGTGGTACCAGTCAAGTGGGGTCTACGTACAAGGAGGAACCAGTAGAAGAAGAAGAAACGACAGATGAAGATGGATAGAGACGACAACACGATTGTCTACACACTGTTGGACGTGCTAGACTCGTCGACTGGTCCGTCGAGTAGCTCAACGCCGGAGGCCAAACGAGAGACGTCCGCAGGCCAAGTACGAAACCAGAGCCGTTTCTTGGAGAGTATCGATTTTGACAGCCCGAGACAGACAGCTACAGAGACCAGCGCAACAAGGGAAAAGACCGACGTAACTCCGCGACGGTTGGACGACATGGCGGCCATGTTCGGGTATCGTAAAACGCCGATGAAGCCCGGAAAATTCGATGGCACCGGATCTTTGGAGTCTTTCTTAGCTCAGTTCGAGGTCTGCGCGAAGCACAACCAATGGACGGATTCCGACAAAGTGGATTTCCTGCGTTGTGCATTGGACAAAGCCGCCACTCAGCTACTGTGGGACTTTGGAGCGTGACGAGATGTCACTTATGGAGAGCTGAACGAGAGACTGCGTCAACGGTATGGCGCTGAAGGACAGGCCGAGACCTTCAGGGCGCAGTTGTACTATCGTAGACAGCGAACCAACGAGACCCTCAGTGATTTGCTCCACGACATACGGAGATTGGTTGTTTTGGCCTACCCAGTGCCGTCGAATGAGACAACAGAAATCATCGCGAGAGACGCATTCCTGGAAGCCATTAAGGATCGCGAACTGTCTTTGAAGGTGCGTGAAAGAGAGCCCAAGACGCTGGACGAAGCATACCGGATGGCTCTAAGAATGGAGGCTTACCAGAGGATGACCGAACACGAGGAGAGGCGAGGACCCGCCAATCGAGTTCGTGGAACCCAAGGAATGGACACGGTTGACCCGATACAGAATCAACTCGAGCAGTTTTTCGTGTCCCAACGTGAAGCGCAACAGAAGTGGCAGCGGGAAATGGAACGGAAAATTGACCGACAGCTGGCAGCACTACGAGGCCCTCCCGGAATAGTGGCCGACGCTGATCGATCAAGGAATGAGACCAGGACCGCGTCAGGGAACACCGAACGGAGAGGAGCCTGCTACAACTGTGGAGAAAGGGGCCACTACGCTCGACGATGTCCACGACCGAGGGAACCACGTAATTCCCTCAAAGGAGAGGTCTTTACGGCGCCTGGAGAACGGCCGGAGGAACCCGCGGCCGTGAACCATACTGCTCGGCAGAGGTCATCGCGAGGTGTGAACGGCAATACGATCTACATCCGAGGCGTGATCAACGGACGCTCCCGAATGTGCCTGATCGACACAGGGTCTGAGGTGAGTCTCATACCGCATTCTGCAGTAAGGGGTCTGGAATTGTATCCTAGTGCACGGTTCCTGATGGCTGCTAATGGTACAGAGATCCGGGTCCTGGGAGAAGTGCGCGTCTTGATTAAGATTAGGCCTGGCTTTGAGATTGATACCACTCTCTTAGTGTCTGACCAAATCATGGAGCCAATGTTGGGAATGGAGTGGCTGAGACAGCATCGCTGCCGCTTAGTATTCGGGGCAGGAGCATTATTTGTGGGCCGCAAGCGAATTCCATTGGTAAAGGGAGATGGTTCCGCTTGGTGCAGGCGAGTGACCGTCGCCGAGGATGTGGTAGTGGCTCAGTGCGATGTACCCGCCAAGACTGAGTATCGTAGGCTCTCTGTGACGGCTTCTGCTTGGATGACCGAGGCCAGAGAAATGCAACCAGGAGTTTATGTGGCTCGGGTGGTTGTCAGGGATGATGATAACGCCGCACCGATTAGGGTGCTGAACCTGAATACGGAGCCGGTAAAGTTGGTGAGAGACCAGCTTCTAGGAGGGCTACATCCCGTCCAGGTGAGTTCCGGGGGCGAGAGTGACTGTGGCGCGGAGACGAGAGAGGTTGCTAAGGTTATTGAGGACCTCTTACAAGATCTCGCCGAAGATGTCCCACTGGGAGCTCGAGAGCAGTTGAAGGGCTTATTGTCAGAGTATAGCGATGTGTTCTCAATGAGCGAGGGGGACCTAGGCAGGACCTCAGTCTGCAAACACCGGATTGACACAGGGAATTCCCCTCCGGTCCGGCAGTCCTTTAGACGACAACCATTACCCTACCGGTCTGTGATTGACCAACAGTTGGATCGAATGCTAGCCGAAGGAGTGATCGAGCCGACAGCCAGTGAGTGGGCAGCCAATGTGGTGCTGGCCAAAAAGAAGGACGGAACAATGCGGTTCTGAATCGACTACCGGCAGTTAAATGAACAGACCAAGAAGGATTCCTATCCATTGCCAAGAATCGATGAGTGCCTGGATGCCCTATCAGGAGCGGAGTGGTTTAGCACCCTAGACTTACGGAGTGGGTACAACCAGGTTGAAGTGGACTTGGCCAAAATGCGTGAGGCAGCCCAGTGGCCTCCGTGTCAGCGGCTGAGAGAGGTCCACGGAAGACCTCCTGACGAGGAAGCTGAGATTTCTTGTTACGCATACGCTGAGGAGATGGTAGAGAGACTGGAGGCAGCGTACAGACTTGTGCGCGAGCAACTACAGCGAACTGTGAACACGAAACCAATTACGGCACATGTGGACAAGCTTAAACCGTGTGTCGAGGGAGTGCGAGCAGAGCCATCGGCAACTGAAGATGCTGCACCGCTACAAAAAGAAGGAGCTTCTGACGGCGGTGACTCCGACGCCGAGCCTACGCCAGAGCGACCGCGACGGATTGTGCGGAAGCCGGTTCGCTTCCAGTATTGACGTCACAATGAGGTACAGTTGTCATGACGACGGAACAATGGGAGCAGTTGTCATGACGACGGAACAATGGGAGCAGTTGTCATGACGACGGAACAATTGGGTGCAGTTGTCATGGTAACGGAACAATTTGAGCCGAGAACTGGACGAGCCAGAGTATAAAAGACAGCGTCCTGCCACCTTCATCACGGATTTACAATGGAGCAGACACGTACGATGGACTGCGTTCTCTGTTGAAGGAGGTTCAAGGGTGCAACTCCTTTCAAATCGTTGCGAAGGCACTGCCAACAGAAGCACGGAAGTACAGTACGGAGAGTGCAGATGACTACTCCTGTCCTCAACGACGGACTGCGCGCGGCCGTCGGTGGGCCTTCTACTTCGTCGGGAAGTCCAGGCCTCTACGCTGGGCTTGCTTCGGACGGTCTGGCCGCCCCTCCGGTCAACGACGGCGGACCGCATCTGCCCATTGCCGGGCCCTCGTCTTCGTTGGACAGTGGCGATCTTGGCGAGAACGATGTGGGCTCTCCTCTGATCGACGAGGTGCTATCGTCTCTCCTGGAGCAACCGTTGGCATTGCCTATTGACGTGAACATTGACCCTCCGGAACCAGCCGCGGAACTTGAAGAAGCGTGCGGAGCTACTGGACACAGCCCTGACCCGCCAGATCTGGGGCTGGATGAAGAGCTCATGCAGTTCCTGGAGAATTTGGTGCCGCCTGCCGCCGAGATTGACGACGACCGCGAGGAAGACTTGCTGCGCCTTCTCCGTGAGTCTGCCTGGATTCCACCGTGCAACACGTTGGAGCGTTTCATGGACCAGATGACTCCACGCTCTAGGCGATGTCCGATGTGGATGATCCGTGCCGTACATCGTAGCCGACGCGGCTCCGATCCTGTTCCAATGGCGGAGGTACGTCCTTATTCTCCTCCTGCGAATGTGGAAGATAGCGACGAGGATGACCTCGACGACGTTGTCGTTTTGGACTAAGAAATTCATGGAGCGGAAGAAAGCAATGTTAATTAAGGACTTCAACCCAAAAAGAGGACTTTTTGAACAGTACTGGGGGAAGGGTGTGGCGAGTCGGGAACCGCCTCCATGGCAACGGAACAGTCGGGAACCGCCTCCATGGCAACGGAACAGTCGGGAACCGCCTCCATGGCAACGGAACAGTCGGGAACCGCCTCCATGGCAACGGAACAGTCGGGAACCGTCTCCATGGCAACGGAACAGTCGGGAACCGCCTCCATGGCAACGGAACAGTCGGGAACCGTCTCCATGGCAACGGAACAGTCGGGAACCGTCTCCATGGCAACGGAACAGTCGAGAACCGTCTCCATAGCCACGGGAGCCGAGAACCGTCTCCATAGCAACGGGAGCCGGGAACCGTCTTCATAGCAACGGAACAGCCGGGAACCGTCTCCATAGCAACGGAACAGCCGGGAACCGTCTCCATGGCAACGGTTCCACAGCGGGAACTGTTTCCTTGGTAACGGTTCCTAGGGAACGAATATAAGGAGAGTCGGTCTGTCGTAGAAAGAACAGTCGGTGAGTCGGTTGTCTGTCGTTTCGGTGCTTTTTAGTCGTCAAGTTCTTGTTCACTTTGGATTATCTTCATAGTTACTTCGTCGTAACCTCCGGGGTCGACTTTATAGTTTAGTGTTTGGTTGGAATAAAAGTTGGAAAGAGTTACAACGTTGGTGTCGACTTCATCTTCTTCCTCTTCTTGGAGAAAAGCTCTAGGTAGACCACAAGAGTCGAACCCCGCACTAGCCTTAAAGAAGTAGTAGCACCCGGGTCGTCACAATACAATGGGCATTACGCTCTGCAAACTGCATTTTAGTTACATTTAATTATTGGCTTCATTACGTATTAAAAATATTTATTCGAGAAAAATGTTTTTGCAATTTTTCTTCGGTCATTTGTGCCATTTTAGACTAAATGACCCATGCATGCAAAAGACAGAATCTATGAGACAATGTGATAATATATTTTGGCATATGACTAGATGTTACTCACAAGAGGGCATTGATGTGGAGCTTTTCAGTTATGTATCCGATGCAATTGGAATTTTCAAACGATAGATAAAACTTGTAGTTTCTCTTCACGATCTCGTGACATGGATCGCTATAAATCGTTGTATTCGTCCTCTTAGGACATTCAGATGTGCCGCATTTGCCGTAAATGTCGACCTTTATGTATCGACTGAGCTCCCTGGCGTAGTGAAGCCGACCATTTTTGTCATTGCAGTTACTGACGAACATAGCTACCTTCTTCGAACGACCAACGGCGTAATTCCTTTCATGCTGCTTGGCCGAGGGTCTCGAGTCGACCGGAATCCAAATGCTCTGCGGTAGGGCAATTGTGGAGTCCAGTCGGTAAGTAGCAGTCCAGTTGGCCAATCTGTTGAGTAGTTTTGGACTGAGTCTGTTGTGATAGGGCGATTCTAGGTGCTGGACGATCCAAATCTGTCGTCGTGGTTTTGGCATTAAGAATTCGAGGTCGTGTTCGTGAAATTCTGATATGATCACCGCGTCAGCCTTCTTGCTAGACGATCGGTTAGAGGTGAAAAAGCAGCGACTAACAGGACAAACTGTCCTTTTCAAATGTTCCCATCCATCGGTCCATTCCAGGTGATCAAAATTAAAACTGCCTACTCGAAGGATTGTTTTCCACTCAGCTGACATTTCTCGGCTTTTTAGAAAGCTTCTGACGTAGCCTAAATCATTGAAAGGCGTGCCTTTAAAGCCGCCAATTATGGGCCAAGCAACTTCCATGATCTCATTCAGCTCGCCATCCTGTCGCTGAGCATTCGCAATGAGACGACCTGACGAGATGCTGCTTAAGCTGCGCAATTGAATTTTGTCGAGTGTATTCCAAAGAATCAGAACACAGCAAGTCAATACTCCAAGAAACACAAGACGCTTCCACAACACTAGTAGCTTCATGATGATGATGATGATTCTGCTGTGAAGTAAATGAAAACGTTTTTGAAAACCAAACGTCTTCTGCAGCCTCGCGATGAGGGTTGCTTTGTCGATTGTAAAACAGCTACGCACGGTCCGCATAAGGGGAATCTTAAATGGCGTGGCGCTCACCATTCAAACTGGCAGCGGCGGTGAAGGATCTCACCATATTAATTCATTGATAAATGAGCAAGGGGTCGATGGCCATACAGTCGCTATAGAAAACGTGTACATTTAATTTGTCTGCTGAAGTTCTGCGGAATAACCGTATATATGAATACACGAAGTGCATTCTTGAGCTGACCATCGCGCATATATTTATTTACGAATATCGGCTCCTGTGTATAGACACAATTCCATAATTCAACAGAGAGAGACAGACAGACAGACAGTCAGACAGACAGAAGTGAGACAGAGAGAGAGAAAGAGAGAGAGAGGGTTTGAAGATAGTTGCTGCATTAAGGATGTGAAACTGTCGTGGCATTAAGGCTCACGTGTGAAGAGCACATCGATGTTTATGAGAGGAAAACCCAATTGATAGCGGAATGCAGAGAATTCCAGCCTGGCTTATGCGAGGCATTTTGTCTGTAAGGAATTTATTGGAAGCCTCGACAAGAGCGGATGTTGCTCGAGGTGGAGTTGGGTCGAATGCACAGGGTTTTGAATCTCAGTTGTCGTTTTGAAAGTACTATTGCTTATTTGAATAACGTCACAACAAGTTAATATACGTTACTGCCTTTAAACGCCTTAGGTCTACTGCATTCATACAACTGCTCTGCAATGGAATACAAGAATTTCAGTTAGCTGATAGAATGCCAACAGACTTACCTCATTCACCTTAAATCTGCTTCGAAATGATTGTGATAAGCTCGTCATTTGCCACTTCCCTATAGCCAGTGTCTAATTTGTATAACTACTTGTCGATCAGCGCCGCATTCGAGGGTGAGAATTCAGTGCCTCTTCTTTCGAAAATGTGTGCAGTTTGCCGACGTTTTCTCCAAATGCTAAGCATGTTGTCTTCTGATCAACGTCTACAGACTGTTAATACTGTCGTTAGTAGAACGCTGTCGACTGTTTACCCAAACAACTGAGACTCAGTGTAACATGAAGCTTTGACTTCTTGCGCCGTTGCTTGTGATCATGGCCTGGTTTTCGATTAACCTGTTCTTGTTACTGAACTAGTAGCCAACTACTGAATTGGTCTTCACGCAACAGCGTAGCTGCGCAGCGTAGGCCTATTTAGCGTAGATACGTGTGTGGCCTTTAACCAATCATTCTCTTGAGTAAAGGCTCTTAAAGCACGGACTGAACTTCACTTAAAAAACAGGACCTTAACTGTCGCCTACAGTAAGAAAGTAATTGGGTAAGTTAAATAAGTAAGTAACTAAGTAAGTAAGTAATGCATTTGTTAATACGCCATTTGTCCATCGGTTGAGCGAGGAATCGTAGGCGTGGGTGAGTCACAGCGATGAGACAACAAAAGCAAGACGATATAAATATGTCTTAAACCGCCACAAGAATATGTCCAGCGAGATGCTCTTGTGAGTAATGTAAACAGGGGAGCCATTCCGTATGGCTGGTGCAGAATCGTTGAATTGACTACTGCGAATACCATCAATAAGAAAATCACATAGAATATAGGACACCTTCAGGTAGCCAATTCAGCTATAACGAGTACATTGACAATACACTGACAGTGGGGAGA
The DNA here is from genome assembly GCA_964023275.1 of Norana najaformis. NCBI lineage: Eukaryota > Metazoa > Annelida > Clitellata > Crassiclitellata > Hormogastridae > Norana > Norana najaformis. The sequence continues at coordinate 22,698,034 of OZ029923.1, forward strand.
TCAGACGGCGAGAGACAGGGCTGGCCACCCGCCCACATATGCCGAGGCTAGCAAAAATGAAGTCGCTAATACTGCATACCCATGGCTGCCGCTTGGGGCTAGCTTAAGGAACTGCCGTTGTTCGTCAGGTATAGGCCTATAGGCCTACTGTCCCTACAGACAGAGTAATGCTGTCTGTAGACTCACAACACCAGATCTTACTATAGTAATTACACGAATGCCAAATCATCGCAATTCTTGATGACCTTTGTGGTTTGTTTGTCAGTCTGTTTGCGATCTCTTTCCAGTCATCTTCAACGCAATGACGCCTCCCAAAATCATTGTTGGTCCTCAGCCGTATTATTGCTCAGTGCCTTTAACTGTTGCTGGAAAACATCCTCAAATATTTTGGGATCATCACCACTAGTGTCTCTCAAACAGGTCCCTCCAATATTCGTGATGGGGACATGACCCTGTCCCACAAGAATTGACGCCTAAGAGGAACAATGATTTGACTTTGGCAATCTTCGACACAGATTGTTGAATCCTTATTCTGTCATCCGGAACGCCATTTAGGCCTATGCCTGCGTTTCTTACACAAAGCCAGTGATTGCTCACCTGCCCGCAATAAACAAGCGTTGGCGTTTAGGAGGCCAAGTTTTTGCTACTTTGCATGACTTATTTTCAGGGCTGCTCCAGGATTCCTTGCGTTGGGGGGCAAGGGGAGTCCACCATGCACGGGTCTGTCTGAGGGGCGCCGACATATAGCCAAGAGGGGCATAGGCTAGGAGCGAACCGCACCCACGCCTATAACTAAATCCGCCACTACTTCTGTTTCTGTTGTATAATTTAAGGCCAATTCTTATCGAAAGATAATATATCTCGCTCTGTAGGTCTATGCCTAATCCATAATTCACAATTAATTCACAATTCACAATCGAAAACAGTGGCATCAATGCGTTCTCAATATTTCCTTCCATCGACAGATTCGTAATCGTAATCGTAAACTCGAAATTTCTAAAGCGCTACTTAAAAGCTAAGCGTAGGGCACCAGCTTATTCACGAGCACTGCGTCAAGTCAGTGGGGTTATCTAAGGGCCAAGTCCTATTGCCAGAAGACCAGAGAGAGAGAAGGAGAGAGAAAGAGAGAGAAAGGGGAGAGGAGATATAAGGGTGGGTTGTGTTTAAGCTGAGAGAAATGGGAAGGTCCACGCTACATGGCCAGAGTTAAGTTCTACCCTCGCAGACAGCTACGGTCATTGGACCAATCCCTGTCGGTCCAATGGGGTCCACACCTAGTGGGGCCCTCATCGCCCCGCTGGTGGCCCAATGAACGTCGCTGTCAGAGATGCGGACATGTTTTCTTTCCGGATTGACCTTAACTCGAGCGTTCTTCGGTGCTTAACAACTAAGTATTAAGAAATTAACAAGAACAAGAAAAATATGTCGACCAGCATTTACTAATGTTGCGGAGAACGACGTCTGTATTTTTTCAGGTATCCATTAATTTTATAGTTTTAGCAAAGATCTTAGAGTCGTAGACTAAGATATGACACTTCCTATCTCCGCTGTGTATTCGGCCTGGTGGTGGTCAAATGTACGCAAACCGTGGCGCCACGTAGTGATTTGATTGATAGCTTCTTAGCAAAGATAGACGCAGACAAATAATGTAGCCTATTGGTAAGCGTTCTCGGCCTGAAATTTGGATATACAAGTAAAGTGAATAATTTTTTATTGCAAATAAAATTCACTCACAGTTTACATAATTCAAATATGCATAATGAAGAACATTAACATTGAACTAAGTGTATGGAGCTGAGCAGTATTACACAAAGATCTTTGGTTTCACATTCATCTTCAGTAAAGAAACAATGTCAACAATAAAGCCTCAGAAGTCTGTATCCATGACCAAACCAACAGAAGGCAGACAAATGAAAAAAATAAATTGAACTGCTTACTCATGCAAAATTTTCTTTGCTTTACGATTGCGCTTAAGCTTGCAGGAGTTTTGAAGTTGCTGGTTAAGAATTTTGATCTTACTGTGGATTCGAACTGTCATGTACAATTTCATCATGTATTTCAGCCGGGCACCACATGTTGCTGATCCACATGCAGCAATATCTAAATTCTTTTGGGCAAATAAGCATAGTCGTTTTAATATACCAGAACTATGCTGCAATTTGTCAAATGAATTCTGAAACAGTTTTTCCAAGTCCCTGGTGAAAGCCAAAAACGCCATGGATGGGTAAACTAAACAACCAGTGTCTTTAAATGCCTTTAGCTGTAAGAAAGGAAACTGAGGATAAGACAAGTGTACACTTGTGTACAAATCACTGCATGTTTGGCACATGCCAGATCCATCATTAAAGCCACACTTTCTTAAGATATAGCCACTCATATATGCCAAGACATTGTCAACATCCAGTGGCAAATCAGGAATATCTGATATATCTTGAAGGTCAAAGTCATCTTCACATGTCATTTCACAAGTGATCTCATGATCAATATGTGAAGCAGAAGCATAGTGTTCATCATCATGTAACCTGGACTTCAAAAGATTCGACAATGACGATATATCTATAAGCACATCATCTATATCATTTTCACAGTTTCGTCCACAATTATCAACAAACAATTTGTCAACAGCGATATATCTAAAATTGGAACGAAATTCTGTGACATCAGGATTGTCCCTGTGTCCTCCACAACCACGGATCGTTGAAAAAAAATTCTCAATGCAGTCCTGGTTTAACCGAGATGTCAACAAGAACTTATATTTGTTCTCTGCATATAAATTTTTCCACAGTTCAATAATGGACTTTAATGTAATCTGCCAGCCTAAAATGCAAGGCAGTACCTTCTTTGATCTGGCAGGTTTTAAGTCTTGCAAGTAAGCCAATATGTCTTTGAAGAACACATCATGACCGCTGCCATTAGAAACCGCATGCCCCATGGGTTGCGAACTCTTTATTGTTCGGCTATTACAAGTGTTAAAAATCTTATCAAACTTATCAATGAATTTTGCAGTATGTTCTGCATCTCTATCCAACTTTCCAAGGTGACAAAGTGTTTGAATGCCTGCTGCCACAGAGTGACTAAGAACTTGTGCTGCAAGATTGACACGCATGCTAGTAAATGGAGGCATATCAAGATGCTTATCTGTCAGACGAGGTGCCATTCTAATGGGCAGGTTTCTGTCAAATGCATAAAATTCTGACACATGCTTCCAACACACATTTTGCCTATTTTCTCCAGAACCCCATACAAAGTCATGTTTTTTAAAGTTGTTTCGAATGTTTTTAAGCAAATGTGGGGGATCGTAGATTACATACACTTTTTTGCAACCATGAAACAGAAATGGTTGAGAAACAGAAACGTTTTCTAATGTTTCTAAATAGCATCTGTTTGTGGGTCCCAGATCACATATAACAGCTTTAGGAAACAAATGTATTTCCTCCAACTTTGCCAGACAATCATGCAAAAGGCTGTACAAAATAGTTGGTTTGATAGACCCACTTACAAGAAAGTAAGCAAGAGGCTGCTTCCATTTCACAGAAATTCCACGCAACATAAATACAAGAACATGGTCTGCTGTATGCTGAGTAGTTCCAAACACACCAAAATCCTCAAAACCTTCTGTACAATCCCGTTCCCTGTTGTATATCAATTTCTGCTTTAATGCCATTTCATCAAAAATTAGCACACAGTCTTTAGCCTTCTCAGAGGCTTGCTGCATCTTTATTTTTAGAGTACCAAAAAATTGCTTGCTAAAGCCGGGATAAAGGTTGCAGTTTTGGAGCGTTCGCTGCAAAGTCCTTTTGGATGGCATACAGAAAATATTTTGCAACAGCTTATAAGATTTTCTGCTTTGATAAAATACAGACATTGCAAACATTTTTTCATTAACTGTCCAACGTCTACCTTGTTTGGAAACAAGACACATATTGATCTGTGTCTTCAGAAAAGTGACAGTAGATGGTGGAAGATAGTTGCACAGTTCTGCTATCAAACGGTCACAGGAAGCAGCTCCTTGCTTCCGTGTCAAGACACTGTTGCATTTTGATGTACTTTGATCCTTTCCTGTCTGTCTCCTCAGTCGAGTTCGTAGTCTGACAATTTCATTCTTAAGTTTCTTCTTGTCTGAACAGTTACATGACGACCCCGTGGAGCAACCTTCAGACTGGTCATTTAGAAGTTCCAGGTTAGCAGATGATGAAATAGGCAAAACACTATTGACAGCCACAGCTGCAGAAAGAGACTCTTCCACAGCAAGAACTTCATCGCTGTCCTTGTGTTCGTTAGGAACGTTTTTGAGCAGCTGTAATTTGCTGCTTTTCACAGAAACATTTGACTTTGGTGTATGCTTGATAATGTGTCGTCGTTTTTGTGTGATTGATGATGGCTTGTTTGGAATATCAAACAGTGTTGGAACTGCATTCCATATAAGCTTGTCATGTTTGGTGTTCATGAACTGTGAATCTTCTAAATGCCTACTGCACAGTCGGAAGGTTTTGTTCAGCACTTCAACACTTTTGCAGTCCAGGTCTGAACGCCGCGTGTTGACTCTCCACTTCTTACACCTGTTCTCATGTAATAAAACAGTAACAGCAGATAACTATTAATTTTCTACAATAAAATGTTGCCGGGCAAGTTATAAGCAAAAGTTACATATTGATATGACATGGAAACAACCTAGGAAATAAGGAAGAGATGCGTTCTTAGACAAGATCTGAAAGCCAGAACAGACTTTGCACAGAGAACGTTTGCCGGTCGCCAACATCTCAAGTGATATTTTCGAAACAGAAACGTTTTCCAATGTTTCCAAATAGCATTGTTTGTGGGCCTCTGATCACGTATAACAGCTTGAGGAATGAAAAGCGGTGATTGATAGAAGAGTGTGATGTATTCGGGATTTTCTATACCGACAGTATGGCCTCGACCCTGTCCATCTTTCAATGGGTCTATCGGGTATGTATCGGGTATGTGATGTATGTTATGTGTATCACCGACAGCAGTCATCGAACATTTAATAATATAGTTTATACGTTACTTTGTACTTACCTTTCAGCATCTTTCGGAAATCTAAATAATGAAATCTTTTGCGCATTGTACGTCGTTACGCTGCAATTAATCGCAGCACAACAGATCCCTCCTGGCTTCGAAGCCATGTTTACAAACTCTATCAATCCAATCGTATGGTGGCGCCACATATCCCAAGGTAGGTGGTGTGTACATTCAGATACATTGAGTGTCATATCTTAGTCTACTACTCTAAGATCTTTGGTTTTAGTTTCTGGCATAGTTTTTTTGTTCCTGACAGATAGAACTAGGTGTGCGATTGGGGGTTCGACTAATAGGGCAAAGTCAACTTCCTCATCTGGGATCCAAAAATGGGATCGTTTTTAAACTCTTACCGTGAACAATTGGCGAAAATTCAGTCCTACAAATTATCCAAATTATGGGCGCCCTCATATAGGGGCAGGATGGGTCATTTGCCCTCCTTGAACTCACATCCGAACATTTTTTACCCACACCAGGCGGTGATAACGCTTATCGGTTTTCATGCTCTGCCTTCCTGCACAGATTTCTGTGGGCGCCAACGACTTCGTGTCGACGGTCTACTCGAGAGCTAATAATGCATAAGTAGCTGCATGGGGTGGGGAGGGACAAGGGCATTCTAGAGGGGCGCCACTTTCTGGCAGTGAATCATGCACAAGTCAGGCCTGAGGAGCGCTGGCATATAGGCCTAATCAACAGGAGGGAACCGCCCGTCCAGGCCGATAGCTAAATCCGCCACTTCAAGGCCATGCAGCAAATGGTTGATTGGAGACTTTCACAGGAGTCTAACTGTTTCCTTAGGTTGTTTAGTTGACCTCATCAGTGTAAGTTGGCAGCAGATATAAATGTCGTATGTAGGTCTATAAACTCTCCAAAGCAGAAGTCTTTGGCATTTTCAATCCTCGGGTCAAAAGCGAGGCTCTCTTGCTTCCTTGAGTTTTAAGCAGCCGCTGCAACCCATACCACTCGAGCTTTTCTTCTATATTCGCATGCGCCTATGCTTTATGTGAATAAAAACCTACACTTGTTGTCTATCGAGTTTGTTTTGACTGAGCGTCTGTGAATAAGCTAGTCCCCGTGACGTGGCTTTCGTGGGCGTTATAGAAATCTCGGGATTAGGCCTACGATTACGATGTTCTTATGTATTTTAATGTAAAACCAGCAGTTAGGTAGGATTAAGGTTAAATTAAGTCATGCCAGCATAGATGGGTAATATAACTGTTGTTGTTAACTATGGGGAACAACGGGACGCTGTCTCATGGGTTCAACAAGAGCAGGGATTCAGCGGAGGATTTTGAATTAGAACGGCCTGATCGAATGTTGTCTGCTCGACGTTGATGGATTGCGCGCATCTCCATTGCGGATTCAGTTGACAGTGGCGCTTCGATCGTCAAGGGTAGTATGTGTCAGTTATGAGGCGATTTTCCAACTCAGTATCGTACAGAACAAGCCACGCTTCAAAGGTAGTTCTATGGTCAAACGATCCGTGAAGTTAGTATTTCGTACAAGTGTTATCGAAAACTAGTGCGATTTCACTTGCATCCAAAACTGACTATGCAAAATTAGCGTGAACTGTGTTTGTTTGCTTCGACCGATATATAGGCTATATATATATATATATATGTATATGTATATATATGTATATATATATCTTTGAGTCATCATGCGGTCGACGTCAGATTCGACGATGGACTAAGTTATAAAATGTATAACTAGAGCAGGACAAGGAAATGTTCAAAAAACCATAGAATTGTTTCTGCAACTACAAGAGACTGTGAATCTCTTACGGTCGGCTTCATATGCAACTAACTGAATTTTATCATTCTGGTTTCTTAAGGTGTGAGACACTGCTTTGCACGATAACAGGACATTCCTTCACTTGGTCAAGAGAATCAGCAACCATTTTATGATGCCTACAGTTCAAGCAAGAAAGTATATGTTAGCTGTCTTGGGAGGGTAATATAATTAGTAAATCTAATTAAGACTGTTGCTGGCTTATAAGTAATTATTAAGGGACCTAACATGTATAGATAATTGTTGTATTGTACATTAATATAATAAACATTTTAATTATTAAATGTATTTTATATAAACCTACAAGCCATTACATGTATTTTGAGTGAACTGAATTGTTCATTAGACTCTATGATAAAGAAATCAGTTGAAATAATATTATAAAAGTAACTAGCAGGTAATATCCAACCTGCTTTCGATAGAACACCTCAAAAATCAAAAGTTAGCCAACTCATGCAATCTTGACTGAAATTTCAAGAAATTTCGGTTTTAAATTGCCTTTTATTGTGAAATTTCAACACAACATTTGTCAAAGACAGGCCCATGCCAAGAAATCATTGGTGGCACGGGCTCAGCATCAGACTCGGTTTAGTCAAAAGAACAGCGTGGATGCGTTTCACCAGTTTCAGGCTCACTGGCAATCTCCACGAATGCAAAGTAAAAGCACAACTAGAAATGCAACTAAGATAACTCCATTATACTAAATGGCTGGAGAATGAAGTCCTATAGCTGCTAATTGGTGAAATGTACAGGTTCCACTGTTGTTTGAATATAAGTAGACCAAGGCCTGCAGCTCTTGTGGATGGCCCTTCGGTGATTTGGATTGTTTATGAAAATCAAAGTACAAGCCCAAAGAACAGACGCTGCATGTATTCATGAACAGTGCAAGCATTCACTTTAGCTCCACAGCTGCACGACTTGAATGGTATCACACACTGGACAGAAGAAAGACTGCCTCCTCCGCCTCCTCTAGACAAATTCTTTTAAAATTTTTACACATATCCTACAGTACCAAATGCAACTGGCTAGTATACTATTTTTATAATATATTTACATTTCCAATTTGTGCTAGTTAGTAAAAGCTGTCAGCTGTGCAAGGTTTACGAGTTCTCAGGAGTTTCAGTTACCTTACGTGAACAGAAGCAGACTTGAATGTTCTTCTACAGTTTGGTGTCACTGCATTCATAACTTCCATCACAGAAATGCTCATTAGACTGTGCTACAGAATTGGTACTTGCAGAGCTTTCCTCCTGAACGAATTCGCCTGTGAAATTTGACAACATGACCACAGAAATGCCGTATGACATATCTGGTGTGGTTTTTCTTCAGGATGAGTCTTCCTGTGCAATTTCAAATTATAACTGTGGGCATATGCTCTGTTACATAGTTGACATTTGTACGGCTTTTCTCCAGTGTGTGTTCTTGCATGTCTCTTTTGGCTGGCATCATCTGCAAATGCTTTATCGCAAAAGTCACATTTGTACGGCTTTTCTCCAGTATGTGTTCTTGCATGTCTCTTTAGACTTGTGTCATCCGCAAATGCCTTGTGACACAACTGGCAACTGTATGGCTTCTCCCCAGTATGGGTTCTCATGTGTCTTTTCAGAACACTCGCATCTGATAAGGCTTTGTCACACAACGGGCACTTGTATGGCTTTTCTCCAGTATGGGTCCGGGTGTGTCTTTTCAGTCGGGCATCATCTGCAAACGCTTTGCTGCAGAATTGGCATCTGTACGGTCTTTCCCCAGTGTGTGTCCTTGTGTGTCTCTTCTGACTAGCGTCGTCTGAAAACGCTTTGCTGCAGAACTCGCATCTGTACGGCTTTTCTCCAGTATGAATTCTGGTGTGTCTCTTCTGACTCGTATCATCCGCAAATCGTTTGCAGCACAACTGACATTTGTATGGTTTTTCACCAGTATGAATTCTCATGTGCCTCTTGAGAACGCTGGCATCTGATAAGGCTTTCTCACACAACGGACACTTGTACAGCTTTTCTCCAGTATGTGTTCTCAAGTGCCTTTTGACGCTTGCATCGTCAGCAAATGCTTTGCGACAGAAGCGACATTCAAACGGCTTCTCTCCAGTATGTGTTCTCGTGTGTCTCCGGACACCAGCGTCATCTGTAAATTCTTTGCTACAGAACTGGCATCTGTACGGCTTTTCTCCCGTATGTGTTTTTTCATGTCTCTTTAGACTAGGATCATGTGCATACACTTTGTGGCATATCTGGCACTTGTACTGCTTTAGTCTCAAATAGGTTAACATCGTCTTTTCTTCAGACGAGTTCATCTTCTGGGTGATGCCAGTCTGATAGTCAACACAAAACTGTCACTGGTGAAAATGTGTTAGGAACTGTCTGTCATGTGACTGATGACTCACGTCACATGATGATGAAAGTACGAGCGATGCTCTGAGTTGCTTTATTTCATGTTTTATGAATTGTTGTTGATATCTGTGAGAATTTCTTACTGCATCTCATGTGATAAATTCTTCTGACTAATTTCAGTCAGTCTTTACAACTCCTTGAAGATCCAGGTCTTGCATTTCTGGCAACAGAAGAACCATCATATGTATAAGTACATAAGTATGTGTATGTATATATATATATATATATATATATATATATATATATATATATATATATATATATATATATATATATATATATATATATATATATATATATATATATATTGAATTGTTAATACATGTACCAGATAGCACATTAAGAGTTTCTATTTATGTGATATATAAATTTAGAGATAACACATACTAGGTATTATTATTATTGAGATTTTAATGTATAAATTTAATTTAAAATCCAGTTTAAAATCTGTCTTATAATTCACAACATACTAAATTGAAATAAGCCAAGCCATCTCTGTTCCATGTTCAACTGTCATACCAGCAAATATTGCATTCAATCAATGGACAAATGACACCTGAGTTTTGCACCAGGGCATCATTCTCGTTGCTGGTCCATGGCTTTGGAATTTGCTGCCAAGTTCTATTCATTCTAGCAGTAATTCAGGTCTTGAAGTCATTCAGGTCTAAACTTAAGACTCATCTCTTTGAACTTGCTTACCTACCCTAATTTCTGATTTCTTTGACCTACTTGAATTCAACCTTGCTTCTCCAATGGATTATGATTTTGAATACAATTTCACTTGAATCAACCATCAGTTGATTATCAGTTGATGCTTTTGATGATACCACAACCACCAGCTTTAAAGGACCCTTCTCTTTCTCTTATTTTATTTCAAAAACAATTGAAGACTTATCTTCTTCCAGCTACCCATACTTTTGAGGTGAAACATAAATTAGTGTGATATAAGTACCCAAATAAGAATAATGATAATAATAATAATGATAATGGCGTTTTAGAAGTCATTTGATTTTTTATATGTGCAAAGTCACACAAATACACAAATCTGAAGCACAGTTAGTCAGTTGCCAGGTGAAAAGCAGTTAGATATCCAGATGTTTGAAAGCCAGTGAGGAATAGTGAGTTTTAAGGCGTTTCTTGAAGGAAGAAAGAGTTCAAGCTTTGAAAAACCTGGGAGCAGTGGCGTGGAATGCACAAGAGCCCAGAATAGTTCTGCATCATGGCTCGGCCAAGAGATCTGTACTTGAAGATCACAGGTCTCAGGGAAGGAAGCAAGGAGAGAGTAGTGATTGAAGACAGGTAGGATTGCTCGTGATAAGGATTTTATAGGTTGGATACACTAGTTTAAATCTTATTTGGAATTCCACAGGAAGCCAATGCAGCTGAAAAACATATAGATAATTGACACTAGCATTATCACTGAGTGAACATTTTCTGAGAAATCACAGTCTTCTCGTGAGCCAACAGTAAATGTATATGTATAGGTTTTATATAGTGACCTTATGGCCTCGACCCTGCTCATTTATCGGGTGAGATCCTTCACCACCGCTGCCCGTTTGAATGTCATAACTGTTAGGCTCTTGTGTGAAGTACAGTACAGGCGTAGACATTGTTATGACCGATTTTAAATATTTTACATATGGCAGCACTGAACGTGTACTCTAAGGAGTTCAGTTCACTCTTGGTGAGGCTAATAGCTTCCATTCCATAGAGGAGGAAAGGTTCTAATGTGGATGATATTACTAACCACCTAAAATTGCTGGGCATCCCATTTGTCTCCTGCTTTGAATGTAAGTCATGGAGAAGGCACAGATCACAGAGAAAATGGCCAGCAAAGGTTTTCATTTGTGTGTAGCAACACAGGATGCCAACTATTTAAATAACAGATCTAAAAGGCATACAACGTGCCTTCTAGTCAAAGCGGGATCATCACAGATGTGCTAGACAGAATATGCAGTAGACAATTCACATCCAAGTCTCTGATTCATTCTTCATGATGAACTGGATAACTGGATAACATGCAGTTCCTTTGTCTTCAAATCATCACAAAGATCACAAGCCGGAGATCTAGATCCAAAGCCAAAGGCCATGAATAACAATAATAATAAGAATAATAATTATTATTAATATTAATTGGTGGAAATGCCCAAGTCACTTCCAGAATACCCTCCCTTTAGCCAACAGCGGATGAAGTTTTGAACAGTCTGTTCCATCCATCTAGTTCAGTAGAAGACCTGACAGGATTCACCCCAGTACATTCTCAGTTTAGTCAGCAGCAGAGTTGGCCCTAACTTCACGACATCCCTTACCTCCCCTGATATTTCCTGGGTTTATTTGTCCCATGTTTGCTTGAAGGCAATCAGTTTGCCATTAGAAAGAAATCCAGATGTTCCAACCAATCGCATTTGGGTACTTACTGGCAGCACCTGACTTCCAAATACCACATTACTTTGCTCCTTTCCCACTTGGGGTTGGAGCTCCCGGGGCTGCAAGGCGTCATACATGCTGCCAGGTTTTCTCACTGACTTACCTTCTGACTCGGTTCTATGACCCAGTCGCAGCACACATACAAACACAAAATCTCCAATCTACTCTGGACTGTTTCACAGTCATCCCTTACGAAAATGCCTCTCTTTTGGGCACACCTCTTTTTATAGGTAGAGTTCTCGAGAATGTGTTGAAGACTTGCTGTGCAGAACTATCTCTAGAATCTCCCATTTAGCTTTCATATCTAGTCAAGATGCTGTCACATTTCTTTGAAGCTCACCAAGTTCTTCCACTATCCGACACCTTCATAGTATACTATGTGTGAACACCCCAGCTCTTCTTAGTTGTCCAACTGTTCTGTTAACAGAGGTCTTGCTAACACACTTAACCTGGCTCTCACTGATCAAAGTTGGGGCCAAGCATCTTTACCCGTCTTCGATGACACTTCTGCCTTCTTGGCTTCAGCCACAGGCATTGTAATGAGTCACAGGCCTCCAACTTTCATCCTGCAACGTACCCCATCACAGCCTTTTGGCATTGACTCTGTCTTCATAAAGTCGATTGCTCAATCAAATCAACTTCACTGTCTTCTTCGAGGAAATATGTTGCTTCCAGATTAAGTTCTTATCTATGCACTGATGATATTAAAGTTCAAAGTGCAAACTTAATCTACTTCGAGCTAATATAATATGTAAGGTTATATTTAATGTGTTCAGTTTTCATGGAGTACAACGGCTTTTTACCTCTTGCAAAAGAATGCAATCTCTAGAAATTAAGCGTCGTTTCAATCCCAAAATTACAGTCGGCACTTAAAATATATTTTCTGTCAATTCAGACTAAAACTGTATCATAAACGATTAGTAAATGGTTTCTAAAATCACATAAAACAAAATTATGCGGCGTTTCTTTGTCATCGATAAGCAAAATGGCTCTGAACAAAACACAAAACTTGCCAACAAGAAACTGGATTTATGTGTCTGTGAGGCGCGCCGAACGAATGAATCGCTCAAGAAACTAGAATTATTGCTTGGCGCAATGTCAAACTACCTTCGCTAGGTGACGCGTCAATATCTATCAGAGCACGGCCATCTAAACAGGAGCAGGCCTGCTACTAGATTCAATCTCTATGCTGTGACGTGTCAAAGGGAGGCCCATGCATGCAGTTTGAGTGTACAAGATTTACAACAGAAAACGCGCTTTATTTAAAATACTTGCGGTGAGTACTTTTGTTTGTCATAAAGTTTAACAGGTCTATTATTGTCTTTTTTGTTAGTTAGCTTAAGAATTTTTGAATATATTCATATTATTAAACGAAGCAGTTCGATATTCCAAAAGTTGTAAGTTGCGCGAGACGTCGATTGTTCATGTAAGTAAAAGGTTATGTTCTAAAAGTTAATTTCGAAGTTAAAAATTGTCTGGGGGCTAACGTGGAGTATGCTAGCTAAATTTCTGCATCAGGAGGGAGAACATTTTTAGAAGTAGATCGGTGATAAATTACGATATTGTGTTCCGAGTGAACAGAGGGCGATAATAGAAGATATTAGAACATTTGCAGTGAGACTGCAAATCGGAGTTGGCATGAAAGGAGATTGAAATTTAAGTTCGAGTTGTGTATTTTAATTAATTAATTGATTATAATGTAATCATAATAAATTACCTTGTCATTGTTATGGCATATTATAGTACATACTGTTAACAAGACAGTGTGCACAATCATTGTTGCTGTAAGCTTCATAATACAATAGCCAGTAGGAATGTTTAGTTTTTGTTATTTTTACTGTATAGCTATCTATTTTGATGTTGCAGGAAATGCCTAGAAAGTGTTGTGTTCCAGAGTGCTGTTCAAATTACAGAGGAACGGATTATGTCGCTGTATTCAGGTTTCCAAATGACGAGAAGCAGCGGACTAAATGGATCCATACAATTCCATGGAAGGATTTCACTCCTACCAAAGATGCTGTCATATGCATAAAACATTTTTCAGCAGAGTTTATAGTAGCTGAAGACTGTGTAAAGCGTCCAGATGGATCAGTTTTAAGTGTTAAGCGGACTAGTCCTAAACTTGCTGAAGAGGCGTATCTGTCTATTTTTCCAAGTTTGCCAACTTACCTCTCAACCGAGCCACCAAAAAAGCGTCGAACAGACACGCAGAACTGGCTAAACAGGATCAACAGGTATTTATGGACTGGGAACAAAATGACACCATTGATTCTTTTCACATGCTACATTCTGGGATTAATGCTCATACTGGGCGTGAACCTGATTTGGTTGTTATTCCATCAGACAGTCATGTGTGTGTATGTTTACTTGATACCACTGAATGTCCTAAAATCAAAGTTGCTGTTAAGATTGTAAATAATTTAAAAGTTGCTGTTTTTTGTGATAATGTCCTTATATCTGGTGATCGTTTGTCATGGATCTTGGGATCTTATGAATTGCTTGACTGTTGGTCAAAACTAGATTCACTGGTAAGTCATTTTATGAAGGGTGATCTCGAATGTACCTCCGAGTCCAGAATGAAGCATGCTTTTGCTGTAAGCAAAAAAACAAAACAAGCTGTGACAGATACTTGAAATCACAACTTAACCTCAGTCTGACTATTGCTGTCAGAAACTATCAACATTGCCATCATGCACGAAGATACTGACGCTAACAATATGGGTGTCTGACACTCACTGCTAGGAGGGTTTAACACTAGCTAAGACGCCATTAAAACAGATCACTTCTGTGTATAGCGGATACCAGTCTGTGCTTTTGGCAGGCAACTAGTTTCACTACAATGCTCACAGATATATGTCTGCTAACAGCAGACAATCAATGATAACAAGAATCAAAACGAAGTTTATGGTATAGTTTGTCTACTCCAGCAGCATGTGTCTTATAGTCTAATAAATAAACCTTAACAGACACAACAGTGTCTGCTTCTAAACTTAATTAGATAGTAATGTGGCCTTTTAACAGATGGTTATGTAGCCTTTTTGAAGACTATGTCAGACTGGCTCCAAATTTAACACATAAGGCTTTAAACCCATCGAGCATTGAACGTCAAAAGGTCAGCTTGGTTTTGAAAGTGTTTAATGGAAAGACTTTGCAGCATTTAGCTTTTTTCCTGCACTGAGTGAATCAGTTGATGGCACTAAAACATTCTTTGACATAATTTTGAAATTATGGAAACTTTTCAACTTGAAAGATGCACATAAAGGGCGACATTTGCATGACAGAGACAGTGACCCGTTCCCATCTGTTGATGATGAACGGCTGAAATTTATTAAAGGGATTGTTTTGTGGCTTAACAACTGGGAAACAATGAAGTGTAAGGGCAGGCATGGCTGTTTGTCGCAAGAGACACCTTTTGCTCTTCTACATACTGTGAGATCTATGCACTTGCTGATCCATTATTTGCTGGTTGAATTCAAATTTAACTATGTATTTCCTGGAAAATTCCAGACTGATAATCTGGAATACTGATTTTCTCAGTACCGACAGCTGTCTGGAGGAAATTATCACATCAGTAAGGCAGATTATAGTCTGAAAAAAGTTGAAGCTCATCAGTGTCTTGCATTTGAAGTCTGCCAAGTGTGTTGATTTTAATTTGATTAAATTTCTGTCCGACGTGGACGATCAAGGAAGTTATACTGCAGATGCAGTTATACCTGATGCTTTTGCTGATGTTGTAAGCGATTGTTGTGATGGCTGTATAGATTACAGGGCTTAACTTGCATTGTTTTCATTGCTGGCTATATTGCTCATAAAGTTTGTAAATTATTCACTTGTAAGTTGTGTCAGTATGAACTCTGTACTGATAGAGAGCTGCTGTGTGAATTCAATGAAAACCTGGACGACAAATTCTTATATATTGAAATTTTGAAGAGGGAGGTCTTAAATGGTCGACCCAGTTTCTAACTGATATTGTTTCTGATGTTTTGGTTGTATTTAATAATTAGATTCTTGTGTTCTAAATGTACTCATTTGATCACGAGATCTATTTGTGGGCTTGCCTTCACTCTTGGATTATCGTTAATTTTATGTACATTTTCTGTTAGCTTTAAATTGTTCTTAATGTACTTGTCTGTACACATTAGCCATTAGTTAGTTTGTCTTCTTTTTCTGGTTACTGGTTTTCCAGTCCTGTTTGTTAGCTTTAAAATGATCTAAATGTACTCATTAAAACACATAAACCATTAGTTGGTTTGTTTTCTCTTTTTAGATTATTGATTTTTCAATATGCATTTTTTTAAATGACACTGTCAATTTCAACTGTCTACACCAATAAAGAAATAAATAAATAAATATAATGATAACTGCTATCTAACAAATAAACACAGCAGTGAGCCACGGCCTTCTGAGTGAGCCACGGCCTTCTGAGTGAGCCTCCGCTGATGACGTCACAGATAGTTGTTGCTGGCCTGTTCCTATTTAGAAGGCCGTGATCGGAGCCAGAAAAGCTACTGCTTCGTGGTCCTAAAATAATGTGGTAAATCACTAACAACTATGGCCTACAGGACAGGCTAGAAGCAATCGGCTTCTAGCCTCCTCTGTAGGCCAACAGTTGTGTTTGTAAGTTACCACAGAGCGAACAGTTGCCAGAAGAGAGTTCCAGAGTCTAAGGCCAGTGACAGAAAAGTCAATTGCCTTTATAAAGGGTCGTCAGAATTTTTGCAAATAAGTCTACTGGTGCCCCTTGGAAATTTTTGACCTCTCTGCTTTCCCAGTCAGTTAGGAGTACTTAGCCTCAGCAATCATAACATAAGAAGTTATAATAATGGTAGCAATAACAAACACAAACACAACTTACAAATATTAATCTTTCGCCTGATATCTGATTACGCTATGACCCAGCGGTTTAGACATGCATGGTGTGTACATATGGTCTCTGAAAAGTCATTTAGACATGCATGGTGTGTACATATGGTCTCTGAAAAGTCATTTAGACATGCATGGTGTGTACATATGGTCTCTGAAAAGTCATTTAGACATGCATGGTGTGTACATATGGTCTCTGAAGTCATTTAGACATGCATGGTGTGTACATATGGTCTCTGAAAAGTCATTTAGACATGCATGGTGTGTACCTGTTGTCTCTGCAAACTTCACTTAATACCATACCATTTTAGTATATTGCAGTGCTGATGATGTTTTTAGAATATGAAAGATCCTCAGTTGGTGGTGATTGGCCATTGACTAAGCACGAAATCCGGATCCTTGATGGAAATCATGAAGCTCTTGTAGATCTCACTGACCCTGATGAATTCATCATTGGGCTGTATTCAGTGGAGGTCATTAACAAGGGACAAAAAGACTCTATCTCTTCAAAGGCAACAACATTTGGAAAAAGTGAAGCTCTACTTAATATCCTACAGAGACGCAGTTTGGATGATTATTGGAAAATGAATCAATGTCTAAATGAATCGAATCAAGGTCACATTGCAGGCTAGAGTAAAATTATATTTAATACTTTCTCTAATAATATGACAGCACCAGTGTTTGAAGTTTAGAAGGGCTAAGCCCCAAATGCCAAAGAGGCATACTGTGAAGGAGACTAGCTCGGCATAGAGACCTGTATCATTTGTAGACAGGTGATTAAAACGTTTTGGGAGCAAATCTGATGAATCTCAAGCAAATGATTTTAATACTAAAACCAAAAGTGAACAGTTGTGAGCGGTGAACTGAATTCATTTTATGACCAAATGAGAACAATTTAGAGGAAGTGATTTCTATAGATGCTAACAACTCTTATGATAATAAATGCAGTTAACTTGAATTTATTTCATTTTAAAGCCATAAAGTTGTTCAAACGCAGTGAGTGACACTAAAACCAGTGACTTTGGAAAGGAGTGTGTAAGTGGACGGAATGCATGACATGGTTTTGTTTCTGCCAGTTGGAAAAATGTCCAGCCTGTACCGAAAAGTTTTCATTCACAGATTTATGGTATTTCTTACATTACGATTACATCATTTACAGATAGCAGAATAACACTGCTACAATGCTGATAAGCCAAGGGTTTCAAATAGTGTAACTGATTGAGTAACTGCCTTGTTTTGGGGAGAATGCATATAATGGAAATGTATGGAAATTTTATATGAAAACATGTAACACAAAATATCAGTTAAAATGAATAAGATGCTTAGTCCATTCCTGCATCACTGGATTTAGATGTAAATTAGTTCCTTTCTTGTGAAACTGATAACACAAAAATATCGCATAACAAAAAAATATGTCAGTTCCGTGAGAGAAAGTGCAATACCGAAACTTCGAAAACATGAAATGTTTATTTTCAACATCATCTGGCTCTGCTCATGCAACTGTCATATTTTGTTTTGCTTTTGGGCCTGAGCTTGGTGTTCACTGGCGGCAGTTGAGACATTCAGTGCTTAAAGTGCTGTGACATGTTTGCCCTACATCACTTATTACCTCACCAACTCTCAACATTGATGACGGCCTCTGCATTCATGGGAAAATACTTCTAATGTAGGCAGTGATGATGATGATGATGAGTTCTCTGCCCGAAGGCAGGTCTACTGGCTTTATGCCACCCGAGGATGAGGTGAGTGAGGTGGTTTCCCGTTGCCTTCCTCACAGACAATTGTGGGTCAGCAACTTGTCCAAGGTCGCTACGCGTACGGTGAAACTGTACATATGGACTTCAAGTTTTATAGCACAAACAAGGAATATAAATATGCAACGAACTTATTTATAAGTTTATGCCTACTTGCCTTCTGAATGCATTTTTGTAAATTAACTTTGCAAACTTTGTGAGGGTTTTCTCAGGCACAGTCACATGCTATCAGTAAAGGCTTAAGATGTCATCAGATAGGTGAAACATGGCCAACTGGCTAATTTAGTGCCTTGGATTTCACCTCTGCTATCTGGGTTAGACAAATATAGCACTGTCAAAGTGTTTGAAACGTCATTGGCCATCATCAAAATACATATATGATTGCCACCTTAGATCCAGTACAGCATATATGACTCCTAATAGGTTTTGCTCAGCTTAGTTGATCAGGCGTTTAGTATGCAAAGTCAGTTAATACGAATTGTTCATGCTAGACCCCATCATTTCATGTTAAAAGATTTACACTGTATTAGAAATTCAACTGAGAAGGTGAAAGATTGTTTTTATCAGAAAGATGCTTTAAGTGATGACAGTAATGTTTTGCAAATACATTAGAGAAGCAAATAACTAAACTTGTTTCTTGCTCACAA
The DNA here is from genome assembly GCA_964023275.1 of Norana najaformis. NCBI lineage: Eukaryota > Metazoa > Annelida > Clitellata > Crassiclitellata > Hormogastridae > Norana > Norana najaformis. The sequence goes on from OZ029923.1 coordinate 22,716,943, forward strand.
AATTCAAGTTTTTTTTTCTCATAGTTTAAATGTCCAAAGTACTCAGTATATAATGTCTCAGATATGAGGAACATTTTTATTGAATAATAATTCTGTCCCATGACCTGAATAGGATCACCTTTGCCTCCATTTTATGAAAGGTGACTGATTAAGAAAAGTACTTGCTGAGAAAAATTCATGGTATTAATTTTTTTCAGATTTAAAGGTTATTTATTTTAGGATCTATAGTTGTTTGGAAAATGTCTTTTAAAATCTGTCCACTTTTTCTTATTTTCTTTGTCCTAGTGATTATTAGAGTTCGAGCTGAACTCAAAGTAACAAATCTGAATCATGTAGAACAAGAAATTGTCACATCAATTACCAATTCTCTTCGCAACCAATCGTTACAGGAAGCTAACCACATCTTGCAGTTGGTTCGGCTCAACCTTCTTGCCACTAAAACAGTGCACAGCATCTTGCTGTACTTCTACTGCAGAACACTTGATCAACTCGATAAGCTGAATCTTAATGCAGAAAGTGGGGAAATGAAAGACTGCATTGAAAGGACTTGCAATGAGTTGCGTAACACTAAGAATACCATTAGAGTCACAGTTTTCTGGACAATCAATGACTACAGGCGCTACGAAAATCGATTTGGAGGTGTGTATGATTTTTATTCTTTCTTTTGACATTCAGTATTAATTTCTGTTTACTGGATGTGTACCTGCAGATGCATTGGTGGGAAGATGGGTTGTGGTATAAAGTTAACAGATAAGAATCCGTCATGCTGTATGTTGTCAGCCAGGTGGTCTGGAATTTTTTAAGAGCAGAAATTCCGGAATAGCCGAGGTATATTTTTTGGAAGGGAAGGTCCTCATGATTTTATTGAACTTGGCTAAATTTAGGATGGTTGTTGTGTGGGGACCTTATAAAAGTGCTTCACACAGATTTGCTCAGTGCCACCGACTGATGCTTTGTGATTAGATAACAGTGCTGAATAAATACAGAAATAAAATTAAAAGAGTTTATTTATTGGTGAGGAATTTAAGACATTTTGGTATTGGAAACTGAACACTTTTACAAGACATGGGTTTCAGATAACTATGGGACTAAATTGTATTTTTAGAGTCTCAGTTTTTGCAGCCAGGACCTGTATAACTTTATTTTTTTACCTAGAAAATTAGTTAATTCTTATGATTGATTTGCTTTTCCAGTTGACATTCATTTCATGTCAAGACTTGACGTACTAGACAAACGGTCGGTAATTGCAGTAACAGAATACAACAACACCATATGTGTCCTTTGTGATCATCCAGTCTCAGTTCTACTATTCACAAACCAACAGCCATTTGCGGTTGAAGATGAAATCACGACAAATGCTATTGAAATGCCTTGTGACGTGGTTGCTGGACCACAGTCTGACTACATCTACATAGCAGACATGGCAAATAGTTGTTTATGGACGATTACTTTACCTGATGGTGAAACCATAGAGTGGATTCCCTGCATCAGTTGGCCCTACACACTCTCGCTATGCAGAAGTGGATGTCTAATGATGTTGCAACAGGCTATTGATGCAGTTAGTAGTTCTAAACGGTGATGATAATGAAACAGATGATGTTGATGAGTCAGTTGGTGATAGCAGCTCTGATAAGAATTACAGGCTTGAATTCTACAAACAGGATTCTTTTCTGGACAATCTGCTGCAGGGATGCTGTGTGAAGATTATGATATTTTGCAAAATTTCAATGTTAGCGACTTCTGTGCTAGTGTTTATGGACGGTATTTCTCTTAGTTAGTTTGTAGTGTAGCTTTTGTTTTTGTATTTGTGTTCTGTAGGCTTGTGTGCTGCCAGTTTTTGTGGCGAAATAAAGTTTATATATAGGCCAATATAATGAATAGTGTTCATTCTACAGCTGGACAGCCTGTCCTAGACCACATGATGCTAAAGTGGCTGCATGGGCGTTCGTGTAACTCAACGAGCATAGGCCTAAACGTCCCTCGTCTGAAACGGACTACTGTTGGTTTTTTGATCGACCTAGAGAAGGAAGCCCTGTATGTGTGTTTTCTGTTTAAAAACTGGAGATGATATGCACAAGACAATGACTTTCTCGATTGACCACAAAGTCCGACAGGGTCCACAATAAAACAATGTACATTACATTATCGGTGGAAAGATAACACAGCGAGACCGAGAGCTAGAATGTGCCAGTGCCAAGTAAATGAAGTCGCCAAACCTTCATGCTTTGGCTGTCTCTTGCGGTTGGCTTACGGGACTTCTCGATCTCCTTCTTCATATTTATCTACATACACAAGATGGGTGAGCTTCCAGTCGGGACATTCTGTTACATAGGAACTGTTTCGGTAACGTTGCATTAAATGCTAGTCATTTAATTTATCAAAATCAATTTAAAATGTAAGCGAAGTTTATGTAGCGCTTTAAGACTTAAATATCATTAAATTAATTTTTTCTCTCGAAGACTAAGTCGACAAGTAAAGCTAAGTTTTTCTAACTGTACGCTTTTGCATTCTTTTAAAATTCGATGAAGACTGGCGTGGTTAACTGTGGACTAGGCTCCCCAGCCGGGCTCATGGAGTCATCATACGAAATCACCAAGACTTCAACTCTTGGAATTTCTGCGCAGGTCTTTCACTCAAAACTGAAATCACTCCTCTTCCACAAATCCTATCCTGATTCTTCCTCCTCCTCCTCTTATCTCACTTTTTTGTTCAATTCCAAACACCATCCATCATAGCCGTCTGACTGCCTGCCTGACTTCTGGATCTTGACCTAGAACCAAACCCTTCCTGCCTATCGATTTATTTTGACTGAGCGCCTGTGAATAAGCTGGTTCCCGTGACTTAGCTTTCGTTGGGCGCTGTAGAAATCTCGTTCTTACGAATACGATTCCTAGCTGTCAGTGGTTCAAAATCGTATTTTACAATTTCAGTTGAAATTTTGATTGTTATAACGTAGGCCTAATAATGTCATGGACGTGAGCAACTGGGATTGCCAGCGGAGTGGGAATTAGCCAACACACTCCGTCTGACGTTTCGATAATGATTTGGCCTAACTATGGAAGTTTGACTTTTTGACCTGGGACGATTTTAAGATCATGAATATTGTGAGAAAAACACCAACGATCTCATAATATTCATGAACATTGGCATAACTGGCATAAAAATCCATCTTTATGCTGATGATACCCAACTTTATGCACACCTCAGGCTATATGAAGCCGTAGATGCCACCAAGAGACTCCGTGCCAGCATAGAAGACATTATGCTATGGATAGTCTGTCTGTCTATGCGCCTCAAACTTAATCCTGACAAATCTGAGCTTATCTGGTTTGAACGTTCCTCTACAGTGCACTAAACGTTTGCTGCCTACTTCCTCCTCCTTACCCTCCCATCCTCTACTGTCCGGGATCTTGGAATCATGCTTGACTCAACACTTTCTCAAACCTCACATAGCTGCAGCTTCTCGAATGTGCTCGTTTCACCTCAGAAGGATCCGACAACTTAGCTGTACTCTAGATGCAGCATCAGTGAAAATGCTGATACACAGCCTTATTCTGACAAGACTCAACAACTGCAACTCTATACTCTATGGCCTTCCTGAGTGCACACTTCTTCCCCTAACTAGAGTACTGCACCAGGATGCAAGACTGTGTCCTGGACTCTCATATCGAGATCACTTCACACTTGCTGTTCGTTCTCTACACTGGCTTCCTGTATGTTGAGCGTATCCGCTTCAAGCTGGCACTCCAAACATACAAAGCATGTGCAAATCATTTGCCACCCTACTTATCTTCCATGGTTACACCTTGTAACTCTGTTAAAGGCCGATCCTCTCTTCGTCAGCAGGACTCTGATATACATGTCATAATCAGTTACGAAACAGATCCTCTGTGGCCTTCAACCAGAGAATTTTAATTCCTTGCCTTAAACTACCTCATTACCGGTCACAATTGATGATGGTTTTCATAGCCAGATATATGACAGTTTCGGTTACAGTTTCGGTTTCGGTCTGATATTGGCAGATCTTGCTTTAAATGCTGTAGGCCAAATAGAAAACAGTGCGATAATTAGCCAGAGGGCCTATGACCTACGTATGCGTAAACTGTCATATGAAGTTAGTAGCTAGTCGACAAGCAGTGAAGCCGTACGATGGCTGTTGCAGTCTACACATTTTTTGGAATATTTCTGGTTATTGTCTACAACTTGACACTGATGGTGCTTGCGATCAGGTGCTTCTGTTTGATTTCAGTTGAACTTTTATCTGAAAGTATCTGTTAGTTGCTTAGTTAGATTCTTGCGCTGTGATCGCAAGTGTAGGCCTATTCTTCTTTATTTTGGCTGAGTGATTACCACTGCCGTCTAAAACGTCTTTATTTTTCAACATTTTTTAGTCGTCCGCCGTCTTTTGGGAGCTATGCAGTTGATTTTGAAGTTATACGAGCTGCGACCATTCGACATTGATCCAAAACAAAAATTAATAAGGGATCGATATTCCTCATTTGACTTGTGCAAAGAATTTACTAAATTTTTATTTTGCTTAGAGTCTTACCTTTACCGAAATTTAGGAAATAAAATTAGCCGAGCTAATTACTATCAAACTAAAAAATGTTTTTGAAAACATATCTCTAGCGGGTGAAGCCAAATAAACAGAAACAAAAGGAGGCGATTTAAAGTCAGTTGTACACATGATTGTGCAGATAATTACTCTGGATCCATGAATTAATTAAAGCAACAAATGTAGAACATCGTTTGATTCGGTTGTTTGGCCGAGTGTTTTACCCTCGAAGCACCGCAGACCCGTTTCTTTAATTAAGTCTTTTCTTGGTTGACCATTCAACAAATGACGTCGACGTCTTGACATTGTGACTTTTAAGAATGTTTGCGGTTCACAGAACATTTGGCTACAGCATAAGATAACACAGGGCAGCTGTCAGGAGAGGAACTATTGATGACAACAACATCTATTCATTACATTTATCCTATAAACTGCATTCTGCTGGTCCACAGGGCTTACAATAGACTTTCTATTGCGAATAAGTATATAGGCTTACTTAATGTTCCTTTAAAACATGATGTTTGATGTAGGAATGAAAGTTTGTATTAGGTATATCTGCCTTTATGTTTGTATTATGTTTGGCAAACACAGCGTAGACTATATTCTAAATATTAACTAAATTTCATTTTCAGCCATCGCGAAACATTTGTTGAATACGTGTCTGTGTTAAGGAGCAACTGCTGGACTGAATATTATGAGGAATGTTATGGTTGGTGGTCGGGAAAAACCTGTTCTACCAAAGAGTCAGTAAACCGATTCTTTGACGATTCAAATACGTAAATTTCATGTAATAATTTTGTTAGTCATGTTTAATAAGACTTTATTTAGAGCCATAACCTAAATTAATGGCTGATCGTGACTTATCAAACATAAAACACGATGAATCAGCTAAACGTTCTCTGAAATGTCAGTGTCAATTTCGGTTTCATTATCACTATACATCAGTCAATAAACGCTATCAATCAATTAATAAATCAATCAACAAACAAACAATACATAGATGCTGTACATTTGCTGGTCTCTCACAGGCGGTCGCACTGTGATGGCTACATAAACGTAACCGAGATGCGCAATAGAAGTCGATGTCAGGCTGGATGGCGTAACTACGACGCCAACTGCAGCATTCGTAAGTTTTTTTGATTCGTGACTGCATGTGTCCATTATTACATACACACACGCACGCACAAAGTAATAATTTCCACTGACATTTTGGTGTCTGTTTTCGAGCGTTACAAAGTGCTCATCAGTATGCGCCCATAGTTTTTGTGCATTTCCATACTAATATACATTTCTGTGCGCGCTTAAAATCTATGTCCGCTTATGTGAATTGACATATTGGTTCAGTGTAACCGCCCTATTCTGATGCATGTGTTAAGAATGGCGTCTTTAAGGGCGTTTGTTCGACGAGCAACGTCTACAGTTATATAAAACAATAGGAAAGTCAGTTGTACTGTTTGCTCCTTTTCATGTCCAAGTAGCTATTAGTTGTTGTTCTGTTGTTGTCGTTGTGTCTTGTATCCCTTCTCCTTTCTAAACTCGAGTTAAGCCATAGATATGCATTAAAATGTTGTCGGGGAGCAGTGAACTGTAAAGCACTTCTTTCGGGCTCAATAGAAGCATCGTCAATGCAACAAGACTCTCTTAAATGCATTTTATTTTCATTCGCAGCAATCTGTTCACACTGCGACTCTGGGACACTGTGCACTGCTCCTAACCACTGCTCAGGTATGCTGGTCTCTAAGCTCATCTTACCAAGAACGTCTGTTAATATTTCTGCCTTTATTAGGCGCCACTATCTAATGACTTAGCATCAATCGATGATGCTGAGCAACTGTGAGTGAAGGACTTGCTCAAGGTATCTACACAGTAACCGTCCGAGGGAGGAGGATCGAACCTGTATTCTTCGCGTTACAAGCCGAGCGTTCTGACTTGATCGGCTGCAGTGACTGTTGCTCCAATGTCATAAGATAGGGAGACAAGGCTTCAACGAATAGTTGCTCCAAAGTGAATAAGGGAAAGTGAATTAGTGACAGTGTCATTGATACCCTACCATTGTGACATGTAATTGTAGCCTAATTATAGCTGTCCTCGCAAATTCATATAGCGTCAATTCGACAGAAACTGATTAGAGGCGCTCTCAACACTAAACTGCGATCGAATAGAATACATTACAAGCGCTTATGAAAAAGAGGCAGAAACGGTCGAGCAGCTCATGTCGCAGGTTTCAGTGCATCTTATTCCTGAAAGACGGACCGACCGACCGACCACTGCGGAGCTTCTAAGCTGGACTGTGGAAGTTTGGGCCGGCGAGATAACATGGCCACCGCGTGCAGCAGTGCGACCATTGATGGATGAGACTGAGACACATTTGAGATTAAACGGAGGGCATATCCTGCAAGACAATTACGCATAATAATCATTAAGATCTTAATTCGTTTTTGCATAGGTAGGCCTAACGCGTGCAGCTTCTTTCACATAGTAAGTAAATGTAATGTAAATCTCCCATGTCCCACGAGGAACAAAATATAAAATAAAGACAAGAACAGTGCAGACGGAACATACATTGTGATCGTACACAGGCCGAGCAGCCGACCCGCGGCATCTAAACCAGATTGTAGCTGATTAAGGTGGGAAAGAGATAGACCGGCGTAATGCCGCGGTGGTCTATGCCACGGTAGTCAATAACGCGTTTGGTCAATGATCATGCGGTCGCGGGTTCGACTCCGTGTAACGACCATGGGAAAGTTGTTTGCGCACACCGTGCCTCTGTCACCAAGCAGTAGAATTTGGTACCGGTGTAAGCTGGGAAGTAGACGGTTAAGTCCAGCGGTGCAATGATACCGTGTCCAGGACCTTGGGATGCGTTCATTGCCGGCTCGATATACGCATGCAATCATACTGTAATCACACTTTGCTCATCCTAACCCTAAACCCTAACCCTAAATGAATACGGTTTAATATTGCGACCCTATAGACCTACGTCAAAAGCATTCTGTGAAGCTTTCATGCAGAAGCAGCAGTTCAACATTTGACATGAATTACTACGAGCGTAGTGTATATGGATTAAAACCGTTACTATTCTTTTGAGGTAATCTTCAGATATTGGTTTCTTCAGATATCGACGAATGTACGACTGGAACTCATAATTGCTCAGACCTGTGTCTCAATACGAATGGGAGTTACGTGTGTACTTGCCCTGCTGGTTATACGCTGGAAGCGGATGGTCGAACTTGCGAAGGTAATCATCATCACTGAACCCATGATATCAAATGCAGACTTATCTAATCTTATGCAATTCAGAGCCGATATTGATATTAAATATGAGCTTTGAATTGCATTTTACGGTAAGTAATCGAATGCGAGATACATCAAGCCTCAAGTTGTCGGCTTTCCGTTGCTTTCTAGCTTCCCTTTGTCTGGAAAACTTCCGCAAGCCTCAGCTGAGATGGGTCACTTTGCAGTTCTTGCTTCTCGGGCAAACCTAATCCACTGCAGGAACGACGTACTGGAAAAAAGGACTGATGTATCTGTCTATCGTCAGAAAAAGGATTCGTCGGCGAACAGAATCTTCCTCCAGTATTTTGGTGGCTAGCGGGGTTAAAGTTCATCTGGCTATATCTTCGGTGGAGTTAGGCTTATTGTGGTCGGCCGGTTGTGAATCTTTCAAAAATAACTAGATGTACTTCAGTTTTTTTTCGTTAATTATACCTTATAAAAATATGTGCAGCAAATATTTGCAGCAACCTTACACCATAACCTAACGAGTCCTGGATTCGCTTAGGACAATTACTGTGCATGGTCCGCCCTTTTATAAAACGCACGTCTTAACTGTTTCGCTTTCCCTGACGTTGCCCGCTTGACTCTCTCTCTCACTCTCAACTCCTTTCCCTTTTATTTCTTTTCTTCCCCATCTAAGCCCCAACTACTCTTCATTGGCGGTCCTCTGTCCGTCCTACACATCTCAGTCTCATTTTATGACAGGCGAGAGCAAATTAGTTATGCCGCTATTAGTGGGAGTCCGGCATTACATACTAACAATATGGACCGAACAGGATAAACGAAATGAATATAGTTCAACACAATGTATACACTTATGTTAAACCCACATCGTCGTCGTTTTTCCCGCACCTCACTGCAAATTTCTGCGATCGTAGGCTATACGGAATATACAGACGAGGGACAGAAGCAGCGGGCACAAAATTGTCCGTGGTGCAGCCAATCCTCAGCTCGAGGACGGTTTAAGACAAGAAAAGACAATACAATACAAAACAGAATAAAACCTTTACTGTTCTTATGAGCTAATGCTTGTGTTTACTTCAGCTATCGACGAATGTACGAATGGAACTCATAATTGCTCCGACCTGTGTCTCAACACGAATGGGAGTTACGTGTGTACTTGCCCTGCTGGTTTCAAGCTGAAACTCGATGGTCAAACTTGCGAAGGCGAGCATCCATCATTAATGAAACCCTAATATAAAATGTTGACGTATCTAATTTTATGCAATTCAGAGCCTATGCTGATAAATATTAAATATAAACTTTGAATTGCATTTTACTATAGATAATTCAAATATGAGATACTTCAAAACTTAAGTTATCAGAATGTTATTTACTGATAGTTCTCTTAACTATATAATATTATTTAATTTAAACCTCGTACTTTTCCAGTGTCAAATATAGGAGTTTGGAAAAAAACAGCGTATAGGCCTACATGTAGATTTGAGCTCAACAAAATAAGCTACGCAAAAAGCCAGCTTAATTTCTCTTTCCTTTCACGCTATCTCCACTCTGGTCCAAGCCCTCATTTGCACCAGGGTTGACTTTTGGAACGCCATCTTTACCGGCCTATCGCTAGCCAACACTGCTATGCTCCAATCTGTGCTTAACTCTGCTGCTTGTCTCATAGGGAGCATTCCAAAATATGGCCACATCTCGTCTTATATTCGTGACATTTTTCACTGGCTCCCCGTCCAGCAGCGTGTCCACTTTAAGTTCCTCTCCTTCATGCGCACTTCTGTTGTTGGCTCTGCTCCCCTTAACCTCATTGACTTCTGCACTTTGGCCTCCTTGTTGCCGGGCCGTAGCACCCTTCGCTTGGCCACTCAGGATCTCCTGTTTGTCCATCGCATGGGATTTGTTTCGGCCCAGTCAAGAAGCTTTGCCTACTTTGGTCCCGTTGCTGGAATATTCTCCCTCGAGAATTGCGACTTGAGCTCCTTTCTCACCCCTCTCAGTGTTCCGCAGGCGCCTGAAGACTGTGAGTTTACTTTTTCGGGTCGGAAGCACCTCTGTCGAGTTCATCCTCTAGAGGCGCTTTATAAATCTCAAATTACAATTACAATTAATTTCATTAACAGACCAGTGTTAAATTATGATCATGTGACATAGTGTGACGTTATGGCTTAGCTTGTTTATGGTGGCGTGTAGAGAATTCCGTGTATGAATGCTTGAAATTCAATACGTGCTTTTAAATAATTAAAACTATATTTTAAAAGTATTATAATTTTTATTAGAATATTCACACCACAAACTGTTTGAGCAAGATAATGTTTTATGGAAACATTGATGGGCATTAATTGGAATGAGCCTTGATCGTAATCGTAATCGTAATTCCGAAATTTCTGCAGCGCCCAACGAAAGCCACGTCGGGAACCAGCTTATTCACAGGTTGCAAAAGTGCTGAGGATTTTTCTAGACTGCAGAGTGAATTATTATTTCAGGTGAATGCCAGACGGAAAGCCACAACTGTTCGCACTTGTGTCTCAACACTGATGGAACTCACACGTGTGCTTGCAATACGGGTTACGCATTGAATGCTGATGGTCAGACATGCGAAGGTGAGTCATTGTACGAAAGCAGAGCCTATAGGAATCTGGTCATCGAAAAGTATATTCTACAGATGAAGTAAGCCGACAAGTTATGATGTTTTCACCGTCAAGTTATCTGTCTACTTCCTTACCTCTCTTTATTACAATACGAAAGTTTACCGAGTACTAGTTAAAATATTGATTATAGGATTACATATTAATTGTATCTCCATCTTGTTTCATACTCATAGCATCTATTTTGCCTTTTGCCTATATTCGATATGAATATGATACGATATCATAGTATCGCAAAATCGAACTTAACGAGATATCATGATGAAACCTTAAGTTTTTGCAATAGGTCAATTTCAGAGACACGAGCAAAAACGGATAGACCTAGTTGCTTTTAATAGTTGCAAGATTTGGAGAGCCACGTTTGTCTAGATTATATATCCATCACTATGTGACATTTTAGGCTTATGCTCATAGTTTCAGACCCTATAATTCGCTCACATTGATTATTCTGATTCCTAGACGCCCAGCGCCTTCAGTTGCTATCTCCCAGACAAAGATTCTCCACCAGCACATAATTTGACGTTTCTGTGTTTCTCTTCCACAAGAACAAACTCTGTCGTTTCTAAATCACATTTCCCCCGTTGCTGTTACTTTGTTTTGATCACCAAATAGTAGTACTTTGCCTTTCTAAATAGTTGTCTTAAGATCGTCCTAAGTTGCTACAAGCGATTAGATGATAGCGAGTTGGCAAGACGGGCCTTTTGTGGCAGACGATTCCAAATACGATGGGCAGAGCAACTGAAAGCATGTGAGCCGCTGATTGTCCTGAACCTAGGCTTTTGTACAAAGCAAGCCAGTATCAGAAGAACGCAGCTATCTATGCGGGAGATAACGAGTTAGCTATAACATAGCATAACTTAGCAAGGTTTCTAAGCGGTTCAGATGACATGCAGTCTGTGTAGAACCAGCGCAAGCTAATTGAGAATCCTTCTTAGCCCATATAATAAAAGCTACGATAGAGTCCATAGTGTCTTATAGAGAAGCTAGAACAGGACACGGCATATTTAGCTATATTAGCATATTAGCATATTATATTAGCTATTTAGCATATTCTGAAGGTGCATTAATCAATTATTTACAAGCTTCCTTCTATACTACATTCCCGTGAAGTGTGGTCTAAGAAGTTGAAGATTCTTTAGCTGTATGCTGTGGAAAATCAACCAAAATATTCAAGCCATCGGACCATAGTTTCCTACGAGTTACAGGGCTTGTTACGAGTTATATAGCGCCTTTATAAGGTACTTTACATGTGCTGTTTATTAAGTGCTGAGATAACTAACTGTTCGACTAACCCTTATCAAAAGAAACTGAATTTAAACATTTCAGCACAAAACTGGATGATCAAAGTTATCGGCTTTGTTCCATTGACAACAATCAGCGGCGCACTTTTTCCTGTCCTATTAATTGTCATAGTTGTCGTTGTTCTGGTTCGACGACGAAAGAAAACGGCCAGAACACGTGAGAAAAATGCAGACGTCTTCATATCTATGTTTCGTCATTCGGAAAGTTTATCATGATGTTGTGGGATGTTGAAATTTGAAGAAATCCATTTAATTCTTCAGCGCCCGAAAAGCGAAGTCGTTGGAACCAGTTTATTCACAAGCTCCTAGTCAATGTCGCGAACTGGCCATATGCTCGTTGATGTGTCCGTGCGAGGGATCGAACGATATGCCCCTGGGTCCGACCTCCGTGGTATATCAGAGGATTTCAAGAATTTCACACATACACATCCGACGTTCTGAAGTACACCTTTTATTCAGTAACCAACAGCCGACAGTAGGCTAACAAGAAACGATGCTTAACACTAAGTTCACTGAGTTATATCTTCTACTCGCCGGTCCTCTCTCTGGTCTATTCGCTACCAGAGTCCTCAGTTCTTATTTTTCCGAACGGAATCCAAGGGAATCCACGGAATCCGCTAGAGAATTCACGGAATCCAAAGGAATCCAAGGGAATCCAAGGAACCCGTGGAATCCAAGGGAATCCGTGGAATCCAAGGGAATCCATGGAATCCAAGGAAATCCACGGAATCCGCTAGAGAATTCACGGAATCCAAAGGAATCCAAGGGAATCCATGGAATCCAAGGGAATCCACGGAATCCACTAGGGAATCCATGGAATCCAAGGAACCCATGGAATCCAAGGGAACCCATGGAATCCAAGAAAATCCATGGAATCCAAGGGAATCCATGGAATCCAAGGGAATCCATGGAATCCAAGGGAATCCATGGAATCCAAGGAAATCCACGGAATCCGCTAGAGAATTCACGGAATCCAAAGGAATCCAAGGGAATCCATGGAATCCAAGGGAATCCATGGAATCCACTAGGGAATCCATGGAATCCAAGGAACCCATGGAATCCGCTAGAGAATCCATGGAATCCAAGGGAATCCACGGAATCCGCTAGAGAATCCATGGAATCCACGGAATCCGCTAGAGAATCCATGGAATCCAAGGAACCCATGGAATCCAAGGGAATCCACGGAATCCAAAGGAATCTATGGAATCCAAGGGAATCCATGGAATCCAAGAAAATCCATGGAATCCAAGGGAATCCATGGAATCCAAGGGAATCCATGGAATCCAAGGGAATCCATGGAATCCAAGGGAATCCATGGAATCCAAGGGAATCCAAGGGAATCCATTGAATCCAAGGGAATCCACGGAATCCACTAGGGAATCCACGGAATCCATGGAATCCAAGGGAATCCACGGAATCCAAGGGAATCCACGGAATCCAAGGGAATCCACGGAATCCACTCGCTCAATTAAAAAAGAATCCATAAAAATTTCACTTAACTAGGAATACACGAGCCCACCTAACTAGAAATTCAACATCAGACACATCGTTACTTCAAAACAAAACAGGTGAGGCAGGTATGTAAAGTCACGTTCAGTTCCAAGTCCAGATCAAAAGGTCAGGCAGGTAGACAGACAGGACGGCTACTTGGATGGTGTGTGAAATCGGAGTTAAAACAAGAAATAGGCCTTTAAGAAGAGGATCAGTCAGGATAAGGATTTTTTAGTTTGTTTTAGTGTTGAATGAAAGACCTGAGCAGAAATTGCAAGCGGATCAAAGCTGGTGAGCTCATACAGTAGCAATGATGATCAGATAGTGGTTGCCGTTTGTGGCGAAGGCTATTCTAACAAGGTGGAACAGCTTGAGCTACAGAGCGATTACTATATTTTATAGAGGTGACAGAAGGGCGAAGGTGTGTTAGGTATTTGTTAGGTATTTGTGAATATCATGTTAAGCCAGTTAAGATATTTTATAATGGGAGTGCAGTTGATATTTCAGGATTGCTAGTTACCGCACGGGCAAAAGCATCACTCAACCACCTTGGTTGTTATGGGTGATATCTGTATTCAAGAACAGTGAATTGCAGTAATCTAGTTTAGAATCAACTGCGGAAGTGGCGATGGTGGATGCGGCTTTGGCAATCGATTATCTTAAACAATAAGTGTGTATGAATGTCGAGTATTACCGAGCCTTTACATAGTAGTATCTCTGTCTAGTTTTATATTCATAGTCACTCTATTCATTGAATCGATTGCTCAAACACCGAGCCGCGCAAGCTACTGTAATGCTTTTAGCAAATGAAATATTGTACACAGGTAGGCCTATGCCAACTAACGAAGAGCTGTCTAGCTGTGTCGTCGATACTGGAGACAATGCAGGAAAAGGCAACTGCGAAAACCCCTCGGACGATGTTAACACAGTTTCACATTGCCATAACTTGTGTGAGTAAGCACTGACGTGTTGAGCGAGTTCTTTTTTGTATCTATGCGCTGTATGTACACTCGCCTGTGATTTTACATTCGTCTGATTGTCTAGGTTAACTAGGCAAATATTTAAGTGATGAAACCTTGAAAATCAATTTTAAAATCTAGCTATCAAGGTTTTATCTTTGACCGCACTGGTTGTTCACTTAGAAGTTGAAGCAAGTTGCTTGGATATCAGTATTATCTTGATTTTATATTACTAGATGCTACGATCGAAGACGTGGACACGCCTAGAGAAAAAGCAGCAACTGCTGAAGACGCCGTTTATGACAGCTTACAGCTGTCTGAACAGAGTGGTGGTAACGCCATCTATGAGCAAATCAGAAAAACTACGTCAAGTATCAGTAAATTACGCAACCAGAAGGGGTTCAAAAATTAAAGGCCATTTTGCTCCTAAATATTATGCCTTAGTTTATTATTAATAGGCTACACATGTAGAGGTAAATCTTTGACATAACTTGGAAAGTAATATGTGCTTAGCATAAGATTCAACGAATTTTCTAAATTTTACTTCTAGTTGACGAATAACAAACTCTAGTACTCACATGCATAACACACTTCCTATGTCATTTTAATTCTTGGTGTTATTGGTCAAGTTAGCGAAACTAAACATCTCTAAGATGCTGGAGGACAGAGACTAGACAGAAAATTACTTGGCACGTGGAGGAGAAAATCACGTCGCAATTATATATTTAAGCTTATCTGTCACAGGGTCACCGCTGTCAAAGTAGCCCTCTCTCCCTCCCTCTCTCTCGTCTCTCTCTTGCCTCTTGTCTCTCCCTCTCTCTCTCTCTCTCTCTCTCTCTCTCTCTCTGTCTGTCTGTCTCTCTCGTTTCTTGTCTCTCTCTCGTTTCTTGTCTGTCTCTGTCTCGCAGGATGAGATATTGCGCGTGTCAGATCCAATCTTCGTCCCTCTCTGGATTAATGAAGAAGAAAATCTGTTTCAACGACCAAATTACGCCTGCTGTAGTTTTCAGGTCCAAAGTGTCAGGCTCTGCCATAAGATAAGATACGCGGCCTTAAGCAGCAGTCACCTCGCCGACCTTTCCCTAAGGCCAGGGCCGGTTTTCAGTGGCAATCAGTCTATTTGCATTTATTGGACTATTTGTAAGGCGTAGTCCTCACTTACGGATACAATCGCTTTCATCAGAAGAGCACAACGAATTGGGGATAGTTTGGATTATTCTGCAACTGGACTGCTAAGTAAAAAAGTAAATATCTCATATCCTAGAAGTGAGATGTAGGGGAGGCGCTCATTTCCTTCAGTTCGGCCATTGAGCCGGCAATGGACGAATCCCAAGGTCCTGAACACGGGGCCAGTGCATCGCAGGACTTGACATTTACTTCCCAGTTCACGCCGTTACCAAATTCTACTTCGGGTGCGCAAACAACTTGCCCAGGGTTGTTACACGGAGTCGAAACCGCAACCACGTGATCATTGACCAAACGCGTTACCGATAGACCAGCGTGCCGCACACGGGACTGCTAAGTACGTTCAATCAGTGGGATCAGAGGCATGCAAGACTAGGCCCACGGTCGAAATTGCCGATCTCAGTAGTGTCTTTCGAGCGTTATTTCAGAAAAATGGAACTTATTAAATCCATTAATTTTTGGTCGGCAACATCACAAAGAGACTTAAAAGATTTGCTGTTCTTTCAAGCATTGAGGATGAAGTAACCACTTCGATCGTTGAAGACTTTGTAGCTCTCAGTTCTAGAAATGTTTTGGTTGAGATTTTTTGTGTCATAATAATATGTAACGATTAATGTTCAACACGTAACGTCGCTCTAAATTGCTGTTTGTAAAAATTCAAAATTTCTAATGGGGAGGGGGAAGCGGATGTCATCACTCGCCCCGGGCGCCAAAATACTTAGCTACGAAACTGGTCCCATCTGTAAACGTCTGGATTAGCGATCGTGGGCAATCCGGCTCAATCTTAATCGTCAACTCGAAATTTCTAAAGCGCTACTTAAAAGCTAAGCTCAGGGCACCAGCTTATTCAGGAGCGCTACGTCAAGTCCGTGGGGTTGTCCAAAGATGCCACGTCAAGAACCAAGTCCGGTTGCATATTACGAAAGTACACATTGAATTTGCTCCAAGGAGCCCCTCGACCAATCAGATGTCGTCATTTGTGTGATGAATCTGCAAAGCCTAAATACATATTCAAATCACGAATTAATTCCACTGTCTTTGGTAGACGAACATTTCTAAAACACTACTTTAAATCGAAGGGCAGGAAACCAGCTTATATTTAATTATACGGCGCCACGATTTCCTAACACACGAAGTAATAACTTTCTTATTTACGAGTTCATTTCATATTTTATGACATCTCGAATACAGTAGTTTAGATCATAAAAGTAAGTAATATTTGAAGCTTTTGTGGAATAACAGGAAGCCATGGACAGGCAAAGATATAGGTTAAGACAATGAAATATCTTGGATTAGGCCTTTACTTTATGCGTCACAGTATTCGCCAGTGAACTCCGACAGGAGGTACGTGTAATTCTCAGGCAAAGTTTTTAGATAATCTGCCATGTTTGAAATTTAGCAATTTATATTTTAATCAACTGAACTTTCGTAACAAGCGCTTATCAATAATGAATATTCATACAGCAGTGAGTATTCATCACATAAATGACGACTTCTGATTGGCTGAGGGACTCCTTGGGGCAAATTCAATGTGTACTTTCGTAATATGCAGTCCGGTTTCCAGAAGACCAGAGAGAGGAGGGAGAGGGGCTATAAGGGTGGGTTGTGCTTAAGCTGAGAGAAATGCGAAGTAAAATGGGCTGAAAGCGGTAGAACTCTATTTTGAAAATAATTATTGTCACATTCCAATATCCTTCTACACAAGCTGTTCGCGACGGCTCACGGGCACCAGGGTACGTCTGTAGATTTTGCTACCAACTCCGATTCGTATGATATTATACCTGATGATAGTTCTCGGCATGAATATTCCAACGCGCCTATTCAAACAATCCGGCGATTTTCTACGATTTTTTTGAAAGTATACGATTTCATGTATTTCATGCACACACATCGACATCCGCCATTTGTAAATGCTGTGCATCGCTGCATGTGACCTCCGGCTAGTGATATACACTCCGGGATTACAAATGGCGGATGTCGGGAATAGGCGCGTTGGAATATTCATGCCGAGAACTATCATCAGGTATAATATCATACGAATCGGAGTTGGTAGCAAAATCTACAGTTGTACCAAAGATTCCACGCTCGATGACGTAAGAAGTCGGGCACAACACATTCCAACATTCGATACTAGCGCCACCATCATAATCGTAAATTCGAGATTTCTACAGCGCCCAACGAAAGACACGTCGCGGGGACCAGCTTATTCACAGGCGCTCAGTCAAAACAAAATCGATAGGCAAAAGGGTCCGGTTCCAGGTCAAGATCCAAAAGTCAGACGGAGAGTCAGCGTGGCAACTATGGGGATGGTGTTTGGGGTTGGAGAGGAGAGAGAGATAAGAGGAAGAAGGGGTGTCAGGATAGGATCTGTGAAAGAGGAATGTTTTCAGCTTTGAGTGAAAGGCCGATGCAGAAATTGTAGCGGTGGAGCATCGATGAATTTGTATGATGGGTCAGAAAACTGTCGCAGTTCTGGGGGAGTTTATTTCAGGGTGGTGGGGCAGCTGTAGCTATGGAGCGATTACCAAATTTTAAGGATGAGCTGACGGGAGGGCGGAGAAGTGTTAGGGCAAAAGAGGAGCTGGTTGAATGAAGCGGTTGTATTGTAAATAACTGAGGAGGGTTGGGAAGATCGAAGTGTGTTGTAGGTAAGTGATAAGACTTTGTACTCGATTCGTTCAAGTATTTTAAGCCAGTGTAGTGATTTAAGAACGGGAGTTATGTGATGGTGTTTGGGAGTTTTGGTGACAGCACGAGCAAGGGCATTCTGTATGGCTTGAAGGCGGCTTATTTGGGTGGAGCCTATGTTCAGGAATAGTGAATAGTCTAATTTAGCATGGACTATGGATGATGCAGTCGGTAACGTCACAATTCAATCGCTGCTAAGGCAACAGTTGATATAAAATGTTTTTGAATTCTAGTGTTTCTCTTCGAAGAATCTGTTTAAAAGTATTCTGTTGAACAATTTGCTGTCATAAAGGCATATCGCGCTCTCAAAATAAGTTCTTATTCATGTTATTCTGGTTGTCCTTGCTGGCAGCATTGGACAATAACTTTCACAAAGCTGGCGGTATAGTCCTTTCTCGGTCGCAACTCGGACTTGAAGCCAATGCACCTGAAAGTACGTATGATAATAATAATAATAATAATAATAATAATAATAATAATAATAATAATCGATCATTCATTGTGAATCTTTTTAAAGAACTGCCTTTGTAGTCATGCGGTGGTCTCGCAGATCTGTTGGCCGAAGTAAAAACTACCAGAGCAACCAGATGACAAATTAACGACCGTTTAATTCATGGCCTATAGCTAACGAATAATAATAATAATAATATAATAATAATAATATATAATAATAATAAATATTGCGAAAAGTGCAATTATCAGCCTGTGACGCTAACACTATGTCATGCAGTTTAAAGGTAGGCTTATTTTCCTCTACCATTCGATATGTACAAAACTAGAGAATGTTATATTTTCTAGCAGATATATAGTGAAATATTCTTTAATAAACTTATTACTTATTTTCACATTAAGTTGTTATTATTATTTTTTCTTCTTCTCAGTTTACGGCCGTGGTACGATCTTATTCACTAGATGGCAAATCAATGCTCGATTAAAATAGAACTTAATTCTTACCTTAGGGGCACCATCCAAATATGAACTTCTCTTAACCCCAAATGCTCGCTTATTTACTAACTGATCAGCCTAATTAGTTTAAGGAACTGTAAGTAAACAGAGAATTAGACAAATTTTTGTAGTTTTACATATTAGTTTGGCACCGTCCGACTTCGTATGAATTGTTTGGTGCTATTTATCAGGCGCCATTTTGTCAAAAATGAACAAAGGACAAAAGTGAAAAAGGACAAATACATGAAATTCTTCGTTTAATGGTAATACTGCGAGTTTTATCTAATCAAAATAGTGCACTGTCATGCATTTATTAGCATTTCATACACGGGTTCAGAATCGACTCGTTGTTACGATGCAAATGGTAGTTCTACGCGTTACGTATATGCGATCAAAATGTCTACGTCTGTGAATCTCGTCTCAGATTCAAATTCGTATTCGTGTTGACAGTTATAGTAGGGCATAGCCCTTGTTTCCATAGTAATAAAGTATATAGCCCACGTTTTTAAGTGCAGGTATGCAGGTTTATTATAGTGCATAGATAGACGTACATCAAGCTATCAACCATTGGCAAAACTAAGTTTATTATGATTAGTTTTAAACAGTTTGCTGATGAAAGGTTTTAAATGAAATTTGTTAACATAAAATTATGGAAGACTGGATCCATGCGGTCAGATTAGCAATCGTATTTTCGAAAATCAACATATTTATGAAAGCAGGATCAGATGTCAATTACTACATCTATGGTTATATTAGAGTAATTTATTTTATTTATTTTTATATGGCATTATAGTGACATTGGGCTATGTAAATGTAAGTGATGCTAAGGAGTTGTAGACTGGTTTTACTTTGGAGTGACACCACATGCTTTATGATAACATTTCTGTGATAGTCTTTGCATTAGTTTAGATTGGAGCGTACGTTAAGAACTAGAACTTGCCTTTGTGTCAACTTAGCAAGACGTATTGGACACAGGAGCAATTGATTGAATGCTCATACTGTAATGTAGACTGTTCGTATGTGTGTATCTTGACAGTATAATAATAGCACCTTTTAACTACCACGTAAAAAGCTCTGCCTATGATAGTCTAAATGGTAGTAAAGTTCATTAAGAACAAGATTGTAAGCAGATGACACTCAGACAACTGGAAAATTCACCACCAGTGAGCTCCCGCACGCATGTATAGCCCAGCCAATGGAGTCACATCCAGAACTGACGTTGTTCTTAAGATGACTTGGGAAAGACAATAAAAGACTCAGATGAGAGAACATTGCAGTGGCTTAGCTGTAACTCTGAAAAGGCAGAAAAGAACGGCTCTGTCAATATTCAGAGTAATCTCACAGTTTTTAAGATATTATTTCCCATGTTCAGAGTTTGCAATCTATGTTGTGTTGAGGATGCACATGATTACTTCACCAGCCAGTATTCCCTTGCAGATGGTAGAAGATGCAGCATCCAGATATCCCTCAGGCCACTGGATCTGCACAGAACAGACACTCATCAACAGCTGGTTGTTTGGTTGTAGGACCTCTTCGGTGAGTATTGGTCAGTGCCACTCCAATAACTCTGCCTCATGACTGCTTGACCAAATCACTGTCCCAATCACTGGTGGCATTTGTAAGTCTTGGGATTGAGATTGTTCAAACGAAAACCAATCTACCTGAACTCAGATGTCAGTTGGGCTTCGACAACTTGCAGCCAAAAACCATCAAAAAATGCACAAAGGTAGTGTTTTGGTTCAGGCCCCCAGAAGATGACCACTCTGCTGGGACCTTGAGCACAAAGTCCTTAAAGTTCTGCGCTGGCGGTACTAGGTAGGTTTTCTAAACTGGGGAGAGAGGGAAGAGCTTCCAAGGGGCTGCAGCAACTTTAAAAAATTCATGACGACCTCCTTTTGACAATGCTTTTGATGACCCTAGTCTACAACTTTTATGTTGTCCCTTTAAATTCCTGGTGACCTTTTAGTTCCAGCATATTTTCTTATTTTGTACGTTGTCTTTTGCCTTTTTTTTTATAATTTTCATCTCTTTGCAAGACTCACAAGAGCCATATTCCATTGTTGGCCAAGCCATATTCTAATGTCAAAAAGTGGGCTATAAGTTTTAGGGATGCCTAGGAGGGCAAGGATTCAGGGTTCATGTTTCCTTGCTCGCTGCTAAGTAGCTTAGGACACATCTGTGTTTTAACTCATTTCCATGGTATGGCTGCAAATTTTTTCTTCTTCATGCAAGTACAGTTGAGTCATCTTAAGAACAACGTGCTTCAGTCTGCTTATCCTTCTGAGATTGTCTCTGTGCTTTATTGGACTTAACTGGATTGCATAGTGACTTTGATGCAGCACTGACTGATGATGCCATTTGCATTTTTATTACCAGTAAAACATTGCTATGTATGAAGTGTAAGATTAGAATAGTATGCAAAAATAAGATTTTCTCAAGTAATTTGCATCTGACCATTACAGAGCAACTGAGAACATTTTCACTAATTAAAGTGACACTTTAAATGTAGAGAACTGAATTGGCACAAATTATGCAAAATTTATTTATATTTCCCGTGCATTGATACAAGCTTAATTGATATAAATTTAATTTATACAAATTTTGAAACTGTATCTCAAGATTGGCTAACCTTCACCTCTGATGACTGCAGTGTAAAATATTTGCAAGAAGTCATGTAGGGTCTTTTAATTTTGAATCCCTTGGTGTTATGTAAATGTCAGACTCGATTTTGAACAAATATAAAAAAGTTTAAATCATTTCTGATCTATGTACATTAAATCGTTTGAGTAATTTTGTCCATTTTCAGTCTTTGTCAGCACTTTAATTTGCTATCAGTTGAGGTTAAAAATCAAGTTCTGTTGAATAGCTCTGATCTTACAGTATTTGTGTCTCAGCCAAATGATCGAATAAGATTATGATTCTGAGGAACTTCTGCAGAAATGTGTTATCTTTATGTGTATGTAGCATTGTAATCCATTTTAATATATCACAAAATAACTGTGTGCATGACTATCTAAACTGATCTGAACTTTACCATATTGTAACAAGGAGGGTGTGTTATGAACCAGTTCTATGCTACAGCTGAATGGTGATCCAGTCCTATTCTACAGCTGATTGATGGATGATCCAGTGCTATTCTACAGCTGAATGATGATCCAGTCCTATTCTACAGCTGATTGATGGATGATCCAGTGCTATTCTACAGCTGAATGATGATCCAGTCCTATTCTACAGCTGATTGATGATCCAGTCCTATTCTACAGCTGATTGATGATCCAGTCCTATTCTACAGCTGATTGATGATCCAGTCCTATTCTACAGCTGATTGATGATCCAGTCCTATTCTACAGCTGATTGATGATCCAGTCCTATTCTACAGCTGAATGATGATCCAGTCCTATTCTACAGCTGATTGATGGATGATCCAGTGCTATTCTACAGCTGAATGATGATCCAGTCCTATTCTACAGCTGATTGATGATCCAGTCCTATTCTACAGCTGATTGATGATCCAGTCCTATTCTACAGCTGATTGATGATCCAGTCCTATTCTATAGCTGAATGATGGATGATCCAGTGCTATTCTACAGCTGAATGATGGATGATCCAGTGCTATTCTACAGCTGAATGATGATCCAGTCCTATTCTACAGCTGAATGATGGATGATCCAGTGCTATTCTACAGCTGAATGATGATACAGTCCTATTCTACAGCTGAATGATGATCCAGTCCTATTCTACAGCTGAATGATGGATGATCCAGTGCTATTCTACAGCTGAATGATGATCCAGTCCTATTCTACAGCTGAATGATGGATGATCCAGTGCTATTCTACAGCTGAATGATGATACAGTCCTATTCTACAGCTGAATGATGATCCAGTCCTATTCTACAGCTGAATGATGGATGATCCAGTGCTATTCTACAGCTGAATGATGATACAGTCCTATTCTACAGCTGAATGATAATCCAGTCCTATTCTACAGCTGAATGATGGATGATCCAGTGCTATTCTACAGCTGAATGATGGATGATCCAGTCCTATTCTACAGCTGAATGATGATCCAGTCCTATTCTATAGCTGAATGATGGATGATCCAGTGCTATTCTACAGCTGAATGATGATCCAGTCCTATTCTACAGCTGATTGATGATCCAGTCCTATTCTACAGCTGATTGATGATCCAGTCCTATTCTACAGCTGATTGATGATCCAGTCCTATTCTACAGCTGATTGATGATCCAGTCCTATTCTACAGCTGATTGATGATCCAGTCCTATTCTACAGCTGAATGATGATCCAGTCCTATTCTACAGCTGATTGATGGATGATCCAGTGCTATTCTACAGCTGAATGATGATCCAGTCCTATTCTACAGCTGATTGATGATCCAGTCCTATTCTACAGCTGATTGATGATCCAGTCCTATTCTACAGCTGAATGATGATCCAGTCCTATTCTACAGCTGATTGATGGATGATCCAGTGCTATTCTACAGCTGAATGATGATCCAGTCCTATTCTACAGCTGATTGATGATCCAGTGCTATTCTACAGCTGAATGATGATCCAGTCCTATTCTACAGCTGATTGATGATCCAGTCCTATTCTACAGCTGATTGATGATCCAGTCCTATTCTACAGCTGAATGATGATCCAGTCCTATTCTACAGCTGATTGATGGATGATCCAGTGCTATTCTACAGCTGAATGATGATCCAGTCCTATTCTACAGCTGATTGATGATCCAGTCCTATTCTACAGCTGATTGATGATCCAGTCCTATTCTACAGCTGAATGATGATCCAGTCCTATTCTACAGCTGATTGATGGATGATCCAGTGCTATTCTACAGCTGAATGATGATCCAGTCCTATTCTACAGCTGATTGATGATCCAGTCCTATTCTACAGCTGATTGATGATCCAGTCCTATTCTACAGCTGATTGATGATCCAGTCCTATTCTACAGCTGATTGATGATCCAGTCCTATTCTACAGCTGATTGATGGATGATCCAGTCCTATTCTACAGCTGAATGATGATCCAGTCCTATTCTACAGCTGATTGATGGATGATCCAGTGCTATTCTACAGCTGAATGATGATCCAGTCCTATTCTACAGCTGATTGATGATCCAGTCCTATTCTACAGCTGAATGATGATCCAGTCCTATTCTACAGCTGATTGATGATCCAGTCCTATTCTATAGCTGAATGATGGATGATCCAGTGCTATTCTACAGCTGAATGATGATCCAGTCCTATTCTACAGCTGAATGATGGATGATCCAGTGCTATTCTACAGCTGAATGATGATCCAGTCCTATTCTACAGCTGAATGATGGATGATCCAGTGCTATTCTACAGCTGAATGATGATACAGTCCTATTCTACAGCTGAATGATGATCCAGTCCTATTCTACAGCTGAATGATGGATGATCCAGTGCTATTCTACAGCTGAATGATGATCCAGTCCTATTCTACAGCTGAATGATGGATGATCCAGTGCTATTCTACAGCTGAATGATGATACAGTCCTATTCTACAGCTGAATGATGATCCAGTCCTATTCTACAGCTGAATGATGGATGATCCAGTGCTATTCTACAGCTGAATGATGATACAGTCCTATTCTACAGCTGAATGATAATCCAGTCCTATTCTACAGCTGAATGATGGATGATCCAGTGCTATTCTACAGCTGAATGATGGATGATCCAGTGCTATTCTACAGCTGAATGATGATCCAGTCCTATTCTATAGCTGAATGATGGATGATCCAGTGCTATTCTACAGCTGAATGATGATCCAGTCTTATTCTATAGCTGAATGATGATCCAGTCTTATTCTACAGCTGAATGATGGTACAGTCCTATTCTACAGCTGAGTGATCATCTAGAACTGTTCTACAGACAGCCAGCCAGCCAGCCAGTGAACGAGAGGGAGAGAGATCCAAGATATCAGTATGTCCACAATAGCATCATAAATTATCTTAATAACACCTGATCATTAAGTTAGCAACCCTTTTCTCATTAGAGGCTGTAAAGTGTGCCTTCCTCACTGACCATAAGTCACTGAACCTTACTGCAACCAAATCAAAAGTAACGCATTTAACCTGTGTCCTTATAGACGTGCTGTTGTTGCATATAGGTTTGTGTGTGACTTAGCCACTCCTTTGTGGCCATAACATATTTTTTATGGGCCGTATTGTTTTACGGGCCTTGTGATGTGTGCATGATAGTCTTTGGTTAGCATGCTCGACTGTTAACTCAGAGGTCAGGGTTCAACTCCCTGCTGGGGAGAAGGATGTTTCAAGATTTCTGCTCTCATTGCTCCCCATAGTAAACTCAACTAAAATGATTACTCTGACCATACGCTGTTTGTGGTGTGATGAGGTGGTGAGGGAGAGAACATAGGCCAAAGCTAAGAAAACATAGTCATTAACGCTTAATACCCTTAGGACTCCATTTCTCCTTCTTCTTTGCCTTGTGGCCTTGTCTCTGAATTTGCTTATGGTCTTGATTTGTGGATGGCCTTCACCTCTGTTTCCAACATTCAAACTGCAGAATATGAAACTGAAAGTGAGTGCTTGAGCCATGTAACCCGTTAGAAAAGGTTGTCCTGATGTCGACTGTTGTTCGCACTTAAAAGCCAAATGATTCTGGGGATTAATTATTGTGATTAGAGATAACAGTGACTGACACAGCACTGGTGCCAAGGGCAGGACTTTGGCATTCAGACATTGTCCTGGAAAGTACTTGCGATACATTGGCTCCTTCCTTATCCAAGGCTTTGGGCATATCCTAAGGCTTTGGGCATATCTTGCCTGCTGAAGAGCTGCTGTGAAGGAAATACAAGTCTCTTTCTATGCCGAAGTTTGAAGTTCTGTGGAGAATCTATCATGCCTCATCAATTATCATCCATTCACATTTGTTCGTTCTCTTTTATAGGAAGTTTTTTGAATTTGATGACTTCTGTAATTATGGGCCCTATGTTAGGCGGTGTAAAATGTTGTACGTAAGCTAAGCATATGTGGCGGGATATTACATTGGATATACACATTGTCCCATCACATGAGTTAAGCGCAGTGGAGCCTGATTAGTGCTTGAATTGGTGACCACCGTAGACTGCCAGGGAATGTATTGTGATGCAGCTGAACACCTTCATAGTGCCTTCTAAATACCTCTTGAAGCTGCTATATAAGTCTGTTTGCAATGTGGTGCTGTATTTGGTGAAATGCACTGGGTCTGTAGAGTGTGGTAAGCAAGGCAACTTGTATACAGTAAAACTAAAGTTTCAATTTCTGAATGCTAGAAGGTACCAAGTGAGGCCACTGTATAAAATAATAAATCAGATGCAATTTTATGTAAATTGGAGAAAATGAAGAGGCTGCGCAGAGCCTAGGAAATGTCATCCAGTAGACTTTTTTGTAATCCTTCAGTCAGCTCTGTTTGTTTCTTTTTGGTGAAGGGAAAGTCTGATGTGGGTGTGGTTCATGATGAATTTTGAGTGACTTATTTATGCATCTATTAGACTTTTAAGGTGTCTCATGCCTTTCTGCTGCCTTGGCCCTTGCCGCCAAATGCTGACTGTTGAAACTTAGTCAGAATAGCAAAATGCTATAGTGTCGTGAAAGGTAAAGCTTTGGGATGTTGATGCAGAAGGGTTGGCCGCCTCTCCTCTGATTTCTGCCTGTGTAGCATTCTTAAAAGTAGTGTCTGGTAACATTTGGTGCTGATGATGGTCAGAGTGTGTACGGATACATGTTGTCTGGCTGTTGAGCACGCTGTCTACAATTGCAGAACATACTGTCCTGCAACTGGACACGGTTTTATGGATTTTATGAAAGACAAACACTTGTCTGTTGCAGTGTCTGTGCTGCTTTGGCTCCTTCAAACGGAAGCAGCCACAGTCAACCGATATTCATTCTCAGTTGTTTCCTTCTCTGGTATTTTGTGTATTTTAACTGATTTCAGGTCAGAGCATGTTAGGGAATACTTTTTATGCCTGCTTTGGATTTATTGCAGTTTTTAGGGAATTTATGTCGTTTACGCTCCACCGATAGGTCAGCCACCAGTTCTGGTGGTCTCAACTGTGTGCATGAAATATTGCTCTTGGAATTCTGTACAATAATATGAATCTTGCCAATTTGTAGCCTTAAATAGTTCTGACTTTGTGATTTCTGAAAGTCAGGAGTTTTGGAGTGACATCCCCCATCGGCCAGTTTTCATCCTCACTGTTACGTCTGAACTGCTGAGTTCTATGACAGTTGGCATCATCAGTCAGTGTGACACATATGTTGACTGCAGGAAGGTGAGAGAAGGTAAAATTATTTGTCATTTATTAGACGCCTGTATCAACATTAGTCCTTGGAGGCTCAGGTGTCTAGGGTTGACTCTGTTGCAGATGAAGCGAAAACATGACAAGAGCAGCCGACAACTGGAAAAGCTTTCCTTCACATGCGTTACGGTGTATGTGACTACAGCAGATGTCATTTGGGTTAAGTGCTGAACAAGAGGCAAAGACAATGCATTTCTGTTAGATTCATATCATGAATCAACAGTGGCATTGTTCCCTTTCTTATTGAACTATTTTCTTCATTATAAAACATTGCGTTATTTTTAATTATAATATTACACACTGAAACCTCATGTTGCATCATGTCAGAACGATATGTATTGTGTAATTATTGTTTCCTATATTACTTGTGTGCACATTGTTTGTTGTCATCTGGTGAGTATCTTGCACCAGTGATGACTACTTGCTTGCTTACTTACTTACATTGGCTTCAATGAGGGGCTCTGATGTTCAGTTACTGTTGTTGTCGTTGTGCTTCAGATGAGAAATTCTTCAACCCTGGGTCAATGCTTCTGGGCAACTGCCTTCTGTGTGTATATACAAGTGTGTTACTGTTACCTTAACTTACTTACTTACCTACTTGCATGCTTATTTGCTTGCTTCTTGACTTACCTGCCTACTTTCTTGCCTACATATTTGCCTTCTTACCACTTACTTTGCTTACTTAATGAGTGTGTATGTTGATGTTGTACACTTGAGATACTCAGTGCTATACTAAGTCTCTTGATACACATATATAATACATAATAGCATACATACATACATACTACATATGTACATGTTTTCATGGTATGGCAAAATTTGCATTGGGGCTTAAGTGGAACAGTGGCAGTGTTGAAAAGTCTTTCTGCTTCAGTGGGGATTTGAACTCTGACCTCTGTGTGGACCTTGTAACCACTAGACTGCTTTGCCAGAATAGTCACAAACTGTGGCCTATAGCCAGACATTTGCTGTGCATTTTACTGTAGTTGTTTCTTGCACAGACATGCTTTACTGGGAGGCAGCTTGAGTTTGTTTAGTGGTTTATTTATTGGCGTCCGTTAGGATGTGACCCTAGTAAATGTTTCCTGTAAACCGTTACTGCCTGGAGTTTATAAGCTCTTGGCACAAAGGAAATGCAGTGTCAACCTTTTAATTATCTCAGTTTCATGAGGGAGATTCTGAGTTGAGAATTGACAGCAAATGTTGAAGTGTTTACCCCTTTAACTGTTCTATAAGCTTACCTTAAGTTGCACCAGTAGCAGTCCGTAGAGGCATGGTCTTCAGAGGCAAGGTCTTCAGAGGAATGTTCTTCAAAGACATGGTTCTTAGAGTCATAGTCTTCAGAGGCATGGTCCTTATAGCCATGATCTTCAAAGGAATGGTTCTCAGAGGCATGGTCTTCAGAGGCAAGGTCTTCAGAGGAATGTTCTTCAAAGGCATGGTTCTTAGAGTCATAGTCTTCAGAGGCATGGTCCTTATAGCCATGATCTTCAAAGGAATGGTTCTCAGAGGCATGGTCTTCAGAGGCAAGGTCTTCAGAGGAATGTTCTTCAAAGACATGGTTCTTAGAGTCATAGTCTTCAGAGGCATGGTCCTTTTAGCCATGGTCTTCAAAGGAATGGTTCTCAGAGGCATGGTCCCCAGATTCATTGTCTTCACAGGCATGTACATCAGAGACCTGGTCCTGGAGTTGAAGGATGTTTTGGCTGCAGTGCAGATTTGACTGCAGCCAGTCTTATGACAGTGGAGTGTCAGTGTCTAACAGAGGATTGTGAATCCCCAAACACAGGAAGTATAGTTGTGTACATTAGCAGTCTGCCACCCAGTGTTTCTTCATTGTTGGATCATTCACTATAGGGGCTATGAATTGAAGATATTTAGACCAACCAAACCAAAACTGTAAGAAACTTAGGTCCTCAACTCAAGCAGATTTAACTGAGCTCCAATCTAACACTTCTAGACAGTTGTGTTCAACATTTTACAATGAGTGTTTAAAAGGAGGAATAAGTTGTCATATTGTAATTGTATCGTAATTGTACATTTATATAGCACCTATTCAAGAAAACTACTCAGAAGTGCTCCCGATCTGATAACACATGACCGCGATCAAAAAGAATGGTCTTCTATCGCTGGTGAAATAGAGGCAGAGAAAGGGCAGGAAGCATATAATAGATAGGACACGTGGACATAGGCTGGCATGGGTAACTTAAATTTGATGTTCATTGGCAACCTCTATTCTGCTTGTGAAATACAACGCTCTTTTCTCTTGCTTAACTTGAACTTGCTATGTATGAAGCCTAAAAAGCCACCAAGCGGGATGAACAATCTCGATTTTCTTGTCTTTTTTGTGTCTTGTGCAGCCTTTTAATGCTTCGTACTTTTCACTTGACTCCAGTTGGAATAATTCATTTTTTGTTGTGGTTATGTTTTGAAATATGCAAATTTATGTTTGTTAATCAAAGGTTTCTTTTCATTTCAGAATTTGTGAAGAATAGTAAATTGCAGGAAGTATTTGATTCTGGTTTGCTGACGTAACTTCTCATCTGCATACAGGCTTGCAGTTTAAAAGCATTCAGGACTCTTCTGTACATCAGTAAGAACCTTTAACATGTAGGACTTCTGAGGGAACTGACAATTGTATTCTAAAGAAGCTTTTTCTGACAGTGTTAGCCCTTTCTCATGCTATTTAGATAGAGGGTGTCATGTCAGGGTCTGATAGGAAGGAAGTATCAGATGTGGAGTATAGGGACACATCATTCTGTGGAAGGCAGGATGATCCAGACACTGCTGTTGGCCAACATTCTCCAGACATGGAGGACAGCAACAGCCAGGAAATGTTCGACATGGACAACAGGTATATGCCTGGCAGGCAAGAATTTCCAGACATGGAGAACAGAAATGTGTCAGCAACTTTCATGCAACACGTACAAAGCACATCAGACTCTGATGGGGAAGATATACCAGGCGTGAAGAACACAGATACAATATCGTCTGGTTTGTATGAAGCAGCCAACAAGCCTCATGTTGGCGAGTCAACGTCTGTTGTTCAAGATGAAACGGACACAGAGAACGGAAATGTTTCAGATGAGAATGAAGCAGCAGAAATGGAGGAGGCCAAGAGCTGTTCTAATAAACTTGCTCGTTCTCCAATGCCTGTGCTGTTAGCTAATGATCTAAAAATTGAAGAAAATATTGAAGAAAAACAGTACAAGTGTGAAGTGTGTGAGCAGTCGTTTGACGATCCTGTTTCGCTCGAATCCCACACGTGGAGTCACATTGTGCTGGGACAGTATCGATGCGAAACGTGTCGTAAGTCGTTCCCTAGTGCATTAGAACTGAGGACACACATTCAGAACCATTCTAATGAAGACTGTTTTTCTGGAAATTCTAGCGAGAAGTCGGTCATGAGTCCTGTTTCTTACCAGATCAAAAGCGAACCCAAAGATGAAAGTGATGCTGAGCAATCTCCAGAAACTTTTAACGATTGCTATTCCGGTGAAAAATCACCGAGCGAACTTGGTTCTCTGGAGCAGTCAAGCTGTACCTTCTCCCAAGAGGAACCAATTCCTCCAGAAACATTTGAAGATTTTATTGCGACGATGCCGCCACAAGAAGTTCGTGTGCCGTCTCATTTCAAGGAAAAACGATATAAATGTGACTATTGTGAGAAAACGTTCTTTGACCGGGCTAGACTAAAAATTCACACCAGAGTTCACACTGGGGAAAGGCCATACAAGTGTGAAATATGTGAGAAAACGTTTCATGGTTTGCAGTACTTGAAGTCGCACATGAGGATACACAGCGAAGGTCGTCGCTACAAGTGCAACGCATGTGATGAATCGTTTAGTGACCTAAGCAGTCTGAAGAATCATGCGCTTGTCCATTACGACGAAAGGCCTCACGTCTGTGAAACCTGCGGCAAATCCTTCAAGACGACGATCTATCTCAAAGCGCACTTGCAAACTCACTCTGAGGAAAAACGTTACAAATGTGACTATTGTGACAAGTCGTTTCTTTTCCACACCAATCTGAAAATTCATACCAGAGTTCACACTGGTGAGAAGCCGTACAGGTGTGAATTATGTGGGAAGTCATTCAGTCATCTGCATAACCTGAAACTCCACGTCAGGTCTCATGTTGGAGGGAAGGCGTATAATTGCCAGATATGTGACGAGTCCTTCGATGATGCGACCGATCTGAAAAGTCACGTTCGAACTCATTCCGAAGGCACTCGAAACATATGTCAGATATGTGGCAAAGCATTCAAGTTAATGTGTCGACTGAAAATGCATATGAGTACCCACCTGGGAGAGAATCCTTTCAAAGAAAAGCTGTACCGATGTGAAACATGTGGAGAGTCGTTTGCCTATCTCTTGGATCTAAGAACGCATGTCCAGACCCATAATCTGGAGCAACGCTACATGGGGAACTCCTCAGAAAAATCGTTTGAAAAAAATGTAGACATAAGAGAAAAACAGAACAAAATCAAATCTCAGGGATGCTACAAAACTTCAACTGACTTTCTGGAGGCGTCGGACTTCGAAATAAAAAAGGAAAAAAGTGATTCATTGGAACCTAGTGATGCTGATGATCATTCGAGGGAAAGGTGGATCGTGAAACCATGTGAACAACCATTCGAATATTCTCCATCGCAACCAGTGCGTGCTCAGAACAAACTGGCGCAAAAGCAGCACAAGTGTGAGACGTGTACTGTCGTGTTTAACAACATCCTAGCTCTGAGGCGGCACAAGCAAACTCACGTTGAAGACAACTCCTGTACTTCGGTGAGAGAACCAGAAGGTCGCAGCAGATTACGAATGACACGGAGACGACGTAAGCAAAAGAACGTTCAGAAAACGGAGGCAAACCTCAGGAGTTCAAAAAACCATTTTCCCAGCCAGAGTGCAGAGGAACAAAGTTGTAATGAAACTTATGATTCCAATTCTCAGGATGCGTCATATAAAAAAAATTCTTACGCAGAGTCACCAGCGTTTGGATACTATGAGGGCAAGTCAAATAGATGTCAGAAATGTGGGAAATGTTTTGAGACAGTGCAAAAACTCAAAATTCACAGTTATTCACACTCAAAGGAAAAACGTTATAAATGTGAGCACTGTGATAAGTCGTTTTTTGACCATGCAAGACTCAAGACTCACACCAGAGTCCACACTGGTGAGAAACCGTACAAGTGTGAAATCTGTGAGAAGTCGTTCATTGGCTTCCAACATCTGAAGTCACACATCAGAATCCACACGGGAGGCAAAAGATACAAGTGCAACTCGTGCGAAGAATCATTTAATGAACTGGAAAGTCTGAAAAGTCACGCACTGGTCCATGCAGACGAGAAACCTTACATGTGTGAAAATTGTGGGAAATCGTTCAAGACCTCAGGTTACCTGAAGGCACATGTTCAGACTCACTCGGAAGAAAAACGATACAAGTGCGTCTACTGTGACAAATCTTTCCTATTCCCAACAAATCTGAAAAATCACACCAGGGTTCACACTGGTGAGAAGCCGTACCGATGTGAAACATGTGAGAAATGTTTTAGCCATCTTCACCATCTCAAAGTTCACATGAGAACCCATGGCGAAAGCAGACTGTACAAATGCCAGATCTGCGATGAAGGCTTTACTGAAATGTCGGCTCTAAAAAGTCACGCTCAGACTCATTCCGAAGAGGCTCGAAACATATGCCACGTCTGCGGCAAGGCATTCAAACTGATTTGCCGTCTGAAAATGCACATGGAAAGCCATCTGGGAGAAAATCCTTTTAAGTGCAAATCATGCAGTGAATCGTTTAATGATATGACTGCTCTGAGGAATCATGCGCTGATCCACTCGGAGGAGAGACCACACATGTGTGATACATGTGGCAAGTCTTTCAAGACACTCGTTTATCTCAAAGCACACATGCAGACTCACTCGGAAGAAAAGCGATTTAAATGTGAGCACTGCGAGAAGTCTTTTCTGTTCCACACCAACCTGAAAATTCACTGCAGAGTCCACACTGGGGAAAAACCGTACAAGTGTGAGACGTGCGATAAAGCATTCAGCCATCTGCATAACCTTAAGGTTCATATGAGAACCCATGGCGAGATCAGAACGTACAAATGTCTGATATGTGATGAAGCCTTCACCGAAGTGGCAGCTCTGAAGACCCACACGCTGACTCACTCTGACGACACACGCAATGTCTGTCAGGTCTGTGGGAAAGCATTCAAGTTGATGTGTCGCCTGAAAATGCACATGAAAACACATTCAGGTGAAAATCCCTTCAGGGAAAAGCCATCTCGCTTTGAAAACTGCCAGAAATATTTTGCCATGCTGGATCTGAGAAGAAATATTTCAATGCATTCTGCAGAACAGCAGTATGCCGGTGATTCGTCGGGTAGTGTTGACGTTTTGGAAGGGCAGATACCAGCTTATATGGGAGATAAACAAATGGAGCAGAACAACAGGGCGCCCAATATGCTTGAAGGATCAAGCTTTGCAATTAACCAAGAAAGAAACGGTCCATCTGGACAGGAACATCCAGCACCAGAAACTGGACAGAACTGGTTTAAATTTTGTGAAAACCGGTCATTTGATGAACCTGGAACACTGCCACAGGGTCATGTTGTGGAGCAGCTGTACCAGTGTGAAACATGCAAAATACCGTTTAACAACGGCCTAACGTTACAGCACCATATGTTAACTCACAGCAAAGAGAAAAGATTCTACTGCAAATTTTGTGACAAATCATTTACTGAGCTAGGAAGTCTGAAAGAACACAGGTTAAGCCATTCGAGGTATAAATGCGAACTGTGTCAGGTATCGTTTTTCTCCGTTTACGATTTGGAAAACCACAGAAGAATTCACATCGGATTCAACTCATTCGAGTATGACCCGTTTGAGAAACCAGATGGGAACTTCATGAATTTGCAAGGCAACATCGCAACTCATGGCTTAGACGAACAGCCAGAAGAGAAACCATATCAGTCCAACTTGCTTCAGCCAGCAGACAAGGTGTATCAGTCCAATTCGATTCAGCCAGCAGACAAGATGTATCAGTCCAACCGGCTTCAACCTGCAGAGGAACCGTATGAATCCAACTCCCTTCAGCCAGAGGACAAGCAGTACCAATCCAACTCACTTCAGTCTGAGCAGAAATCGTTTCAATCCAACTTACTTCCACCTGCCGAGAAACTATATCAGCCCGACTCGTTTCAGCCCATGGACCAACTGTATCAGTCCAATTCACTTCCACCTGTGGGAAAACTGTATCAGTCTGACTCGCTTCTGCCTGCGGACAACAAATTGTATCAAACCAACTCACTTGATCAGTCATTTGGGGAATCATTACCCGTGGAACAACCATTTTATACGTACTTTGAAGGAAAACCCCCACAAGTATTTCAGACAAATAAGAAATCGAGCCGTGCGCCAAGAGAATCAAAACCCAAAGGCCAGCATCAGAGCCACTCTGAAGAGAAACGTTACAAGTGCGAAACCTGTGGGAAAATGTTTCCTTCGCGAAGTAAGCTTAAACGTCACACGAGGGTTCATACAGGTGAGAAACCATATAAGTGTGAACTGTGTGAGAAGTCTTTTCGGTTTTCACACTGCCTGAAGATGCATATTAACAAACACATCGAGGATAATCCTTACAAGTGTGAGACCTGTAAGAAATCGTTCTGTAGCCTTCAGAGCCTAAAACAACACAGAAGAATTCATACTGGAGAAAAACCGTACAAGTGTGAAACATGTCACGAAGCGTTTAGGTATTTCAGTTCTCTGAAAATCCATATTTTATCCCACAGTGAAGAGAGGCCATTTAAATGCAATTCCTGCGACGATTCTTTCAGCCAGCTGGAAAGTCTGAAAGAGCATGCGGTAAGCCATGCAAAAGAGAGACCACACGTCTGTGAGACGTGTGGAAAGTCCTTCGGGAAACTGATGATCCTAAAGACGCACTTGCAGACGCACTCCGGAGAGAAACAGTACAAGTGCGACTGTTGTGAGAAGTCGTTCTACAGCTGCAGTGCGTTGAAACTTCACACGAGAGTTCATACGGGAGAGAAACCTTACAAATGCGATCAGTGTGATAATTCGTTCAGGTATCTTCATCACCTGAAGTTACACATGAAAGTTCACGGTGGAGGCAATCCGTACAAGTGCAAGTCTTGCGGAGAGTCTTTCAGCGAACTGGCCAGTCTGAAGAATCATACTCTGACCCAT
The DNA here is from genome assembly GCA_964023275.1 of Norana najaformis. NCBI lineage: Eukaryota > Metazoa > Annelida > Clitellata > Crassiclitellata > Hormogastridae > Norana > Norana najaformis. The sequence continues at coordinate 22,752,511 of OZ029923.1, forward strand.
GCTTCAGATAAACATCTGTGCGACACTTGCGGGAAGTCGTTCAAGACATTGGTTTATCTTAAAGCACATGTGCAGACGCACTCTGGAGAGAAGCGATTCAAGTGTCAGTTCTGTGAAAAGTCGTTTCTCTTCCACACCAACCTAAAGATCCACCACAGAGTTCACACTGGTGAGAAACCGTATATGTGCGACACGTGCGGAAAATCCTTCAGCCACCTTCACAACCTGAAAATGCACATCAACAGCCACGGCGAAGGCTCAACGTACGTTAAACGCAAATCTCTTACTCAGCAGGAAGGTCCAAGGAATCGTACCGTTAATCACACTGATGATAAGCCGCATATTTGCGAAAAATGCGGAAAGTCATTTAAGTCAATGGATCTCTTTGAAAAGCACAAGCTAACGCACTCCAGAGAAAAACGCTACAACTGTAGGTCATGCGGCAAGTTATTCGCTCTGTACACAAAACTGAAAATTCACACGAAACGAAAGCATACTAAGGAAACAATTTATGAGTGTGAAGTTTGCCACAAATCTTGCTATGGATTGTACCAGCTACGAATGCATGCTCGAGTTCATCATGGAGAGAGACTGCACAAGTGCAAGCTGTGTGGCAAGACATTTTCTCAGAACTATTATTTGAGGGCACACATGCGTTGCCACGCTGGTGTGAAGCAGACATGTCAGTCGTGCAGTAAGACATTTTGTACGAAGGGTGTTTTGAAAATTCACAGTCGAATTCACAGGCAAGAAAGAGATTACTATCGCAAGTGGTGGGAGAACTCACTGAAACAACAAGCTCGCTATCACCATGACGAAAGTGTGGAATCTTCTGAAAGATCGTTTGGTTACACTCCAGATCTGAGAATGCACACGGAGAATCAGTTTGCAGCACAAGACTTTTTTCAGTACGAACTAAACGAGAGGCCATTTAGTCAGTCCTATTTACTAAAAGCAGACTTCATGGTTGACAGAACAGAACCTCCGTATTTATGCAAACTGTGTGGGAAGGAATTTCAGAAAGTGGAAACTCTGAACAAGCACATACGAGATCATACTGGTGAAAAGCCGTATAAATGTGACTATTGTGAGAAACTGTTTCGGGACCCATCGACGCTGAAAAAGCACGTGAGAACACACACTGGAGAGAGACCTTACGAATGCAAATCGTGCGGACGGACGTTTAGTCAACGATTCAGTCTGAAGAGACACATGAAAACGCACACTGAATGAGAAAGTAAGCGATCTGTGGAAAAGAGACTTTGTCTAATTAGAGAAGGGATTCCACAGATTGCGTATGAACTTGCCCTGCACAGAAACATTGACTCTCATTATTTAAAGCCCATGTAGGGATGTAGAAGTGCGAGTGCTTGTGAACCTGCTGAAGAACATGACCCAGCAAAAGCCATGTCACTGCATAATGCTGTCAAATATGCTTTATTCGAGGATGGCTTTTCACATCAGCGTGCAGAAAGAACTGTATGACTGCAAATTCCTGTGGAAAGTAATTGAACAACACTTGAACCTAAGAAAACATCAGCTGATACTGGACAAGGCTTTGCAGTGAAATTCATTGTACTCTGTTTGTTGCATGAAAGGTTAAACACCAAAGAGAAGAGGATTGATTATCACTTCCATCTCTAACAACATCACTGACTTACTCAACTGACAACTTGGTTTTATGAATTCGTAATTTATTGAGACGATGTAAGAGCTGTGAAGTGGAAACATTTAACAGGAAAGCAGACTGTTGATCATTTGTAACACACATTTATACGGCCATAAAGGATACAGTTGACGTCATGGTTTAGTAGAAGTTTATAGTTGAAATTTCTTCAGAAATTTATAAGCAAATATTTAACACCGTAGAGAAACATAACTTTGACTGTGAACAAGTACGTTGTACCTTACCCCGTTGATATTTTTGTTTATTTGAGGTCCAGTTTGTGTAAAATGCTTAGTGCAGACTTTGCTCTGGTTCAGTTGTTGACTGATTATTCGTTTTGTTTCGATGTTTCGTTTTGTCTTGAACCTTGAGAAATTTTGAAATGAAAACATTCGTCACCAAAGAGGAGACTTGACTGTTAGCGCTGACAAACATTATAGATTATTTTAAAGTAACCAATTAACGTTGTTGATGCACAGTTTTTAGTTTATAGAAATGGTAAAAGAAGTTGTGACGTTAGATATTTGTGGTGTGAACATTTGTATACGACGACCACTTACTGTAGAAATCTGTGGCTTTTCAGTTGAACTGTGCCTGGTGCTGGTGCTAATGCTTTAGAATGGCAGAGCATTCTTTCTGTTTATTCTGAACGTTATTGTTCTTTGTGTTCGAATGATGTTTGCATTTGAAATAATTCCATTCTGTAATGAGGTGAGGGTGATTTAATTGGTGCCCTGTTATTGGGTGCCAGGGTATGATGAGATACTTGGTGCCCCTAGTTTTAGGTGGCAGTTTGCTGATCGCTTACCCATTCACATCCACAGCTGGAAGCTTGAATCATAGCGTGTCTTGTGAAATTGACCGTTGGTTTTCAAGCCATGTAAATTTTGTTTGGTCAGTTTGTCCAATTGTCTTGCATGCTTTTGGTTCAGCCCTTCAACCTCAGAAAGAAGCCTCTGAGTACAATTGTCAACAGAGGCATTTAAAAAATAAATGATGACGGTTTTGACTGTTAGTCTCGGCCCCCACCCTCATATATGCTGATATAAATGAATATCTGTTGGACGTGGATTCATGGCCTGAATCATGCGGGACTTGGTGTTTACTTCCCAGCTGACATTGAAACCAAATTCTCTTTTGTAAGTGCAGAAATAATCTATACATGTGGCTACCTTGTCATCCACTGAATTTTATTTGGAGGTTTGCTTGCACTTTTGACCATGTTTCACCTTACCAGTCCTACTTGCAGACACCGTGTCGTGGTTGTTAGATGTTGAAGCTGATGTGCAGGCAGTTGCAAAAGCTCACAAGCTTTTTATTATGAGTTGTTGTCCTAATCAAAGAATTGACCCCTCAGTTGCACAAGTCTCCTTGAGATTTCTCTGTGGCATAAATCTATTGAATTCTGCGATTTTATGTGGAATGTATGGGCTGCTCTGAGGCATCATCAGAACCCCACAGACTGATGTTTGTCAATAGATATTGGCTCTATACAACTTTACAAGCAAACGCCTTGCTTTGAAATGGTCAACTGGTAATTTCAGTAAGTATTTAAAATGTGTGAAGCTGCAAAACCTGCTGCTCTGGTGGCTCAAATAATATTCTTTCCAAGATGTGATTTGTGTACATTGGATTTAGTGCTTCTTTGTAGGTCAGAGCCTCCGCGAGATGGTGACAGTTTCAAGACATTGACGCACAATTGCTCTGGGCTAACTACTGATGCTATTATGTGCATTACTTAGTGGCTCAATATGAATGCAAATATCTGACAATAGTTTGTCAGGTAAGCCAATGCTGCAGCTTCTGCAGAGCTGTTTAACTGGGATGTCGTTGTATAGTGCTACACTTGGGATCAAATATTGTGTCTTGATAATAAGGGTTGTAGGAAAAGAAGGTCATGCCATTAAACAGAATTGAATTTGAGATCCACTTTCCAGAACTTGCATTTTAATGAATTTCCTGTCTAAATGTGCACCAGTTGTCAGCAATTGTCTATAATGTGTGTCTGTGTTGAGACATTTTGTGTGGTCCTTCAGACCAGAATGACTCCTGGCCACTCTTTGTTTCAAAGTGCTGTGTTATGGATCTAAATTGTCGATAGTTTTAGTAACTACGTTGTTGAATATTTCTGTTAGATTTATGTGCACAGGTATTGTTGACTGTATTGACTGGGAGGGGCTTTGGATTAGGCTGATAGGGGGTTTGAGTTGTTGACTGCATGGGATTAACGTGATAGATGCAGGGGTTAGGTGTTGTTGGCTCTGAGAAAAGCTTGGCTGCCTCAGCCACTCAGATGTTGACCTGTTGTGTTGGATTCTTCTCCAGATTTCCCCCTGACAGTGGCTGAGCAAACTTGAAATCTTGGAAGTGGCCAAGGCCAAGGTGTGAACCTCGGGGGGGCTTCCCTTGACGAATGAATTCAGGGGATAAGTTTGGCAAAGGAAGGAGCAACTGGGAGACAGACTTTAGTTAAATTTTCTCAAGTTCATAGGATCATTTAATGATTTCATGATCTTATGCATGGCTGCTTCCAGAGTTCATGAAATGGAGATTCGTACAGTAGGCTAATGTAGATGGGTTTAAAGGGGTGATTTGATACACTGGAACCCCCACTGGCCATGGTTATGTTATGCAGATATAATGCAAGTTGGGTTTTCTATGAAATTGTCCAGATCCTTTGATGGCAATCCTCACTGCTGCTTTCATTAAGGATTGTCTGCTCGGTTCAAATTACTCTGACTGCAGAAATCTCAGGCATTTATTTTGATGCCTGCTGCACTTCTGAGGTTGACTGACTATAAATAAACTTTAAGGTTATGATATTATTAATAATACAAGTTGATAACTAATTATTGTTATATACCATTCATTGTCTGCATGAGTTGTTGTCTTCATAAACGTTTGGTGTTGGCAGAGTATTAAATCAAAATCATTCAGTCGCTTAATTGCTCGTTAAAATTTATGCAACTTGTCTTCAAGGTGAGGTCAGGTCATGCCTTGACATAATTTCGGTAGGAGTGCGAGGGTAACCCCCACCCCGTATTCCACTCTTTGGACTGAAGTCCTGTTCCCAGCTGATCACTAACTAACAGACATTGAACTGCTGCTCTTATTCAATTAGCGATCATTGCATCAAAGGAGAAAGGTCCTCACTCCGACTCCTCAGTGCCAGAGTGACCCCGAAAAGGCGCTATATAATTGCGCATATGCATGAATGCAATGGCGAGGAGAGAACTTGTACCCCAACTATCTTGACCAGAGTTAGGCAGCTATGGTCAAGTATGTGACATTGCAACATATCTCGCTGTTGAGACGTTCCTAGGTTGCTGCATAGGAGGCGTTGCTCGTAATTATGTGATGCAAGAACTGTGCTGTTTCTTACAGTCGTCCGAAGTAAGTCGGTTTATTTCCATTTCTTCCCAAGAATCGCGATAGTCTTCGCCTTATGCTTTCTTCTAGGGCGGGATTCAGAAGTGAACCGGTTAAATGGGATCCAGTAGTAAAGCCCCTCGAGACAACCACGTTCACTGTGCCCTTAGCTGGCCCGTGGTGGGCAACTGCTGCCAACTTTTGGGCAGCTCTGGGCCCACGAACGAAGTTGTCAGAGCCAGTCAGAGGTTTAGAGACGAAGCCTCGGAAGTTTAAAGCGTTTTTCAGCCAGCATACCAACATTGGGACCACGTATTTCGAATGTCACAAAAACCACGAACGTTGGCCCTATGTTTCCCGTATGTCGAAAACTGTATCGGCGTTATGTGGGTGTGCGACATTATTCCACATAGACCTTCTTACTAAGGGCACTTGACTACGGGACACAGAATTATACATGTGGTGATACTCAGAATATGTTCTTTTATTTCGGTATTATGATGTAGACTAGATAATGTCACGTTACGTAGGGCTACGTGGAATCGGTGTGACAAAAATGGTCGGATATCAGTCCTCTTGTTAAGGTTATGACGTTTGGCCCTACGTTGGTTCCATGTACGTAACGTGACAACATCTACGCTACATCATAAATACCAAAATAGGCCAGAATATGGAGTTGCAAAGACATAATGAAAACATAGGCAAGAATAGGGCCTATATAAGACGATGCTACAACTCATTTTTAAAATATGGAACAGAATGCTGGACAACGAGAAAGCAAACGTAAATTCGTTAAAAATTATAAGTAACATTTTAGACGAGTGATGATTCTTTTAGTTATCTGAACATTGTTTGACGATGCATTTTGTTCTTAAAGAACTTAACATCATTTAGGTTAACGAAGGCAGCGCTTCTGCGAAGCAGAAAAAAGTCGCTCTATTGAGTTTCTTAATAACAGACTAACTTACTATCCCGTGTATTAATAAGACGTTTTCTATCGTCAACGTGGTGCTCGAATTTTATAGTCTTTTGAAGGAGTTCATAATAGGCTTTTCAAAGTTCCGGTTGCACCAGCTACAGTTCGTCCTCAATGTGCTGCTCATTGCGTAGCTAACAAGCTTGTTTGTTCTACAAAATCTGTCCCACGAAAACACGAGTTATTAAATTTGTGTTATTCATTAATACATCTTTACTTAACGTACGGTAATCTTAACTGCAGATTATTATATGTATGTAGGGCCTATATATCAGGACATTTAACATAGCGCCTTTTAAGTACCTCACAAAAGCGCCGACTATCTAAACAAATGGGCAGTTTGAAACTGTATACTGCACATAATCAAATGCTACAGTGCATCAGTGTAATGGAAGTCGATTTCAGGAATACGATCCAATACAAGAAAAGGCTCGATGGGCTCGAGTTGACCTGAGGAAGCGCGACACCTTGATATCACCACGGGCTGCAGAGCGCAATAATCGCCGCCCAGATGACTCGAGACTGGGACAAAGAGATTGCTGGTGTCAAAAGACTATAAAATTCGAGCACCTCGTTGACGATAGAAAACGTCTTATTAATGTCTATTAAGATGAATTCTTAATCTTAAAATTAGAGTGAATCGTAGGCCCTTTAGATTTTTAAAATGTTTAAGGGAATAAAAATTATCTTCTGCTATATGGCTGAACTGAGCTTATGCCTATTCCTCGGAGTAGCAGAAAATACAAGATAAGGTCCTTGATCAACCGCAAACTATGAGCAAAAATTCTGAGCACAATGAGCTATGTATAGGCCCTATCTGTCAACTTTGTATAAGAATCCGATGACTGAACTCTGCTGTGTGCAGAAGCAACCACTAGTGACTTTTCCATGTTTTTGCGCAATTTCTTGCTAACTGATGAGTCTTCTATTCTTAATGACATTTAACATCGCTTATGCTAGCGTGTAGCGCTCGCCTCTGATTAGCTTCTCCAGTACCGGCGCTATATAAATTTCTAATTACTAATCAGAATTAAAATTGAAAAACAGAAAGGTCGAGAAACTCATATCGCAGTTTGCTTGGTAGCCTTATTAGAATGGTTCTTACCCAGCTTCACCTTACTTTACCTTATCTTACATATAATTATGTAGATAGAAAGAACACGAGGAATAAGCTGATATTCTTACCTTAGCAAAGTCTACGCCTATATATTGCGTCAATTAGAGCACAAACGAGAAAGTGGCCTGATGATATAAATCAGTTCGCTCTTCGAACATTAGGCGAACCATTTGAAAACTCAGCGTACACGCAAGGAATTCATCGTTCTGCTCTATGTGTGTGTATATATATGTGTTTGTTAACTCGAGTGCGAATTGCTTAAATTTAGCTCAAACGCGTTACTACCCATAGTCAGCACCTTTATAGGCCATATTTCAAAACACGGCTTTTATTAGGAATGAATCAGCCTATTGTGGTGATATTATGTTTATCTTTATAGAAGTACAAGCTCTATTAATTACTAAGAATGGCGGCTTACGTCGGCGCAACTGATATAACACATATAACGCAGCAATATTGTGAGGCTATGTTCAGTTGTTGTTACTGCATTTTAAAGTTTATTCGAAAGTATTGAAATCGCAGACAAGAGAACGCAACAAACGTCATGAAACTAATACATCTGCTTTACTTGACGGGTAATTGTCAAAATCATTCTCTAAAAATTCTGGTTTATTAAACGTTCGACAACGATTAGAGTGAAATGCTTAAAAGGGCAAAATGTTCTCCAGTCCTCTTGAAATTACTCTTCACAGCGTCCTATGATGAATGCGCGTCGTTGCATATCTCGCCTCATCAGAACATTTATTCGGCGCTTTTTATAAACCTCCTTGAGTAATTAAGTAATTAAAGAGGCACTAATTTCTCTTCCTTGGGCCCTTGAGCTGGCAATGGACGAATCCTATGGTTCTGGACTCAAGGCGAATTCATCGTTGAACTTGCCATTTAGGCCTACTTGCCTGCTGGCGTCGATATCAAATTCTAGTTAAGGTTAAGTTCGGTTCCATGGTCTGATTCGAATGTCAAGCAGAACGGTAGACGGTTATGGTTGACGGCATTTGGAATTTTGAACGGTAGACTGAAGAAGAGAGGATTAGAGATTTTGAAAAGTACTGTTTTTATGTTGAATGAAAGATGTGAGGAGCAGAGTTAGTGAACAAGCTGCATGAGTCAGGTAGTTGTCGTAGTTCTGGCGGGAGTTTCTTCTTCATTTTCAAAATGCGCAACATCTAAGAAGGTTGATATGTTGCTATTGTCGTTGTAATTGTAATTAAAGTAAGAAATTTGTGAGTCCGCCGATTCAAGAGAAACTAAACAGCAACTTTCGTATTTCGTCGCCTGTGTAATATTATGCGTTTCTTCGAGTTCTATCACTCGGGCGTCGCGAAACTTAAACGTGTACATACCCACAGTTACAACACTAGGCAAGTTTTCGCCTACTTCATAATTCCTCTCTATTACGCAGGGCTAAAATGGTCAACTCAAACAATTTTAGGCTATAAATATTTAGACGTTGTCGTCTAACGTAGCATATAAACTAGGCCTACAGACCTTTTCATGCATCAACGGACAGCATATGACAGATCATAAACATCAGCATAAAACTGGTACGACGATAGCAAGAGGCAGAGTATCAGAAGTGTTGGCTTTCTGGCATCCTCGGTGGTTGGTTCAAAAAGGCTTTGGAATTCATTGCTTAATTCTGCGCGTTCTATTGGTTCTCTAAAGTCATTTAGCGCTAAATTTAAAACTCGTCTGTTTCAGCTGGTGTACCCACCATGGCTTGATTTCTGATTTCTCTGACTTGGTATGACATCGGTTAATGGCATGAACATTATACACCGGCGCTATAAAAATTGTTACTTATAATTATTTGGGCTTTTGTAATGGATTGATTTTGACTGCAAGTTGAAATGAAGCGACCATCGATTTGTCTTAGCATTATGACAACAGCGCTATCAGTCATTTTGATTAGAACACTGGATCACACGAAAAAAAATTTCGCCTGCTACTAGGCATAGGCCTATGTTATGTGTACTACACTAAATCGATTCTGCTGATTCCAAATCTGAAGTCAGATTTTGTGTAGCACGTCAGGATCTTAAGATATGCAGCATACATGCTAATAATCATGCAAACTCTTTACAGAACTAGTATTTCCTTATAACTGTGTAATTATGCAAACTCAGAGTATTCATAACAAGAAACAAAATGTTATTCTTTTATAACTTGAAATTAAAATATGTTTTAAAATGTAATATAAATATATGTATGTTACTCAGATGAAAGCATACATTTCGAAATTTTGTCTCTAGCTTAACTCTATACGAGTTCAAAAGTGCTTTAGACACTTGCTCTTGCGCTTGTGAGTGGCCGCTGTTGCCCGCTGCAGAAACCAACAGTAATCGCCCATCATGTTGGAATTGCAGTGGCCCTGATATCTTGCTTCAAAGGTGAAGATGTCTTGATGGAAACTCTCTCCATGCTCATCGCTTACATCACCCAAGTTTGGTGGGAAAAAATCCAGATGGGAATGTAAGAAATGTATTTTAGTGACATCCGGCAGCCGAGTTGCTTATATGCTGTTAGCATGTTGCTAACGAGTTCAGCATAGTTCTCAGCTCGGTGATTCCCAAGGAAGTTTTGTACCACCAACGTACATGCATCCCAAGCGGCAAATTCCAGTGGGTTGAGCTTGGCTCTAAATACAGTATCACGCATTAGTTCGCGGATTTCTGGCCCAATAAAAATCCCAGCCTTCAGCTTAGCATCAGTTTTGACGGCTCCAAATTTATCTCTCAGGTACTGGAAGCCTTTCCAGTACGATCCATTGCCACTACGAAATTTCTCATGAGGCCCAGTTTAATGTGAAGTGGTGGTAAGTACACTTTCAATGGATCAACCAATGGTTCGTGTTGCACGTTGTACCGACCAACAATGTGCTCAGATCTAGGAGGCCACAGTTTCACTTTGTAATGGTTGCTGTCATCACGACTGTTCCACAAGCACAAAAAGCACATATGTTTTGTGTACCCCAGCTGTAGGCCTAGAATAAGTGCTACCACTTTGAGGTCCGCACAGATGTTCCATTTGTGGTCTGAGTAGTTGATCACTTTCAAAATGAGTTTCATTGAATCATATGTCTCTTTGAGTCCTACAGCATGGGCTATAGGAACAGACGGCTTTTCGTTACCATTGTGCACCAACACAGCTTTCAAGCTCGCTTGGCTGAATCTATGAACAGTCTCCACTGATCAGGAACGTATTCGCAACCTAAATTCAGCATGAGACCGTTCACGTCAGTACAGAAACAGAAATTGTTTTCCAGTTTGTAATATGTAGCTAACTGTTCGTGACGATAACGGAAGTGTGATGTTGTGGTACCTTTTTGAAGCAAGTTCCACTCCCCTAGTCTGGAGGCTAACAGTTCAGATTTCTTCTTTGACAAAGATAGGTTCCTCACCACATCATCTAACTCACCTTGCCTTATCAAATGCGGCCTACCCTCTTCCAAATCTTGATCACTGGATTCATAAACAGTAACGTCATCTTCTGTATTACCATCAGAACTGTCCGTTTCATCAGCACCCGCAGCAGGCGGAAATGGTACTGGATTCTCTTCATCGTGCGGCACTGGCTTTAGAGCGGACTCGCAATCAGGATAAACGATTTTAGACTTAATTTTCTTTGAAAATCCAGCAACTTTAGTAATGCAGAAATAACAGTCTGCATGATGATTTCTTGGCTCGCGCCACACCATAGGCACAGCAAACGGCATTGAATTCCTTTTGCCATTCAGCCACTGTGTAAGCCCAGAGTAGCACACGGTGCAGCAGACATGAGGTGCCCAACTTTTATCCTGGTCTCCGATTTGACATCCAAAATAATACTTGTAAGCAATCATCACTCCCTTAGTTAACTTCTTGCGCTGGTCACGAAGAGTATATTTACCACAAACATAGCAAAAATTGTCTGGATGGTTAACACAGCCTCGCCTATTCATTTCGAAATTAAATCTCACACACTGGCTACAGCTATATAAGAAAACTTCACCTTCGTTCTACGCAATCTCGCCTTATATACTGGTATTGATGCTGACGTCAGCTCGCTGACATGCCCAATCATGTCTAGCGGCTGCTGCAGGCTTGCTGTTATGAATATTTCAGGCGACACTTGCAGGCATGCACGTATCATTGGCAGCAATCGTGGAGACACATACAACAGAATGTACAGACATAACCGAAAACGAGTCCTTACGTCATTACGTCAATGCATGCATAACTTAAAATCTAGACGTGCTGGGCAAATTCTGATTTCATATTTGGAATCAGCACATTTGAATCAATATAAGGCACAAGCATTACTTTCAGTAGCAAAATCGTTGTGATCCAGTGGAATAAATAGTTTAGATTAGAACGAAGAAATAGTTACTGTAGTTGGATTATTAGGAGTCAAACAACGCAAAATAGAAAGTTTTTTGATAGTGGTTATGATTTGTCATAATTATGCTGTCCGTCGATGCATAAAACGACTTGTAGGCCTATTCGTATATGCTTCGTTAGACGCCAACATTCTAACGTCTAAGAATGCATAGTACGAAGACAGCAAGAGTCAGCATATCCCTTGATTTAGAACAATATTTGTTGGTATGAGGGGTGAGTAAGAGGAGAGTTTAAATGCGATTCCTTGTGAACTATCAGACAGATTTTAAAGATAATATTCTTTACCCAATGGTTCTATCATGTCGGTAAGAAAACAGACTATTAATTGGCTTATAGCAGCAAGTAACGGTTTGCAGTTTAAAACAGCGGAAAATAGCTTTCTACTTAGGCGTCTAATGACGTACTGCTTTAAATGTTACAATATGTTCCATTGAATAACATGAAATTACATTATATTACAAACTAAGTGCATTTGCAAAATGCACATATTAAAAGTAGCCAGTATTTTAGAAAGTAGATGCAAACTAGCGTTTTAAAAACAGCTTGCGCCATCTGTCGAGCATACAAGGCGCTCTGGGGCACGCTAAGACCTCCAGCCAACCCTGGCCCCAACCATAATCCCGAGGTCGCGGTTTTGGGCCACTTAGAGTCGCGCAGCTAGTTAGCTGCCAATCAGGATGTATTACTGCAAGATGGCTTTAATCCAGCCCGCAGTTCCCATTTAGACAGTTGCGGAGCATAGGAACTTTCGCATATCCAAGGTATATTCTGCCCAGAATGATTGGGAAAAACACATGCAAATGGATCTTGGTCGGGAGGTCGCAAAATGTGGCAGGCCGTGTGCATACGAGCACTGTGAACATCACCGAGCCCGCCTTAGGTAAGGTGTAATCAAGCCAGTACCATGTCGTGCCTGTGGTGTTTGGCACGCAGTCTATGACTCGGTTGTGCCAGCCATATGGCGGCCTGTGAGCAGGATTAAAAGCTGGTCGGAGAAGACAGTATAAGAGGGTCCTGCACCAGCTTGTTTCCCTATAAGAAAAACGCCAGAGTAGTTTATACCGATGAGACTGGCTAATGGCAAAGCCATGGACGAGTACATCAACGAGCTCTTGGGCGCAATCAGGCAGCCGGCTCTTTGGGCTGTTGAGCGCAATGCCGTGGATGAGCCCATTCCGGAAGGGGTCAAACGCCGCGTGCTGAAGCAACTGTTTCCATTTCAACATCGGCTTTCTGCTCCACCTCGAAAGACTAAGGAGAGAAAGAGGAAGGCCATCTTGGAGGAGTTCGATACCCTTCTTAAGCAGGGTCGGCACGAACTACCGCGGTACTACTTGAATAATGCAAGAGGCATCTTTCGAGACTATCGCGCCAATGTTCCGCTGGGGCACAGAAACGCGCTGGCATTCCTGAGTGCTATGAGTGCTTCTCCAGATCTCCTGGAAGGCGACTTGGTCCGCCACGGCGGACTGAAGTTCACAACGATTCTCACAGCCAAACTTGAGAAGCTGGCGTCATCATTAGGACAAGTGTATGACGAGAACGCCGGGCCCAACACATTCACGTCAACAGAATACTTTAGCGCTGAAGCAGCCCCCGTCCTCAACATGAGCGGCATCCAGGACACGCTTGAGGCGCCTGGAAGAGTACACAAACGAAGGGTCAGGGTGGCGACTCAAGAGAGTTGAGGTGTTGGATCTAGGCTCATCCAAGTATCGGCCGTTTCGAGCCCGGAGCCACTTCAAGACTCGTCACTTAACGTACAAAACAAAGACAACCCTTGTTCTGAGTGGGCTGTGCTGTCGGCAATGTATCCAGCGAAAGAAAAACCCCAACCCCCAATCAAGTATCAAGTCCACCTCGGCGAGATGGACTTTACAGGAATCGCCTTCCCAGTGAAGGTGATGGATATCAACCGTTTCGAACGCCAGAATCCGGCCATAGCCGTAAGCGTTGGGGTGAAAAAGCAGGATGTATCTAATCCATGTCTCAATCGAGACTAGAGTCCCCAACGCCGATCTTTAACTACTGGCCAGCAGCTTGAACTGACACTACGTCTGGATCAAAGACCTGGCCCGCATGCTGTTTAAAAACAGCGGCTACGAACAGGAAGCACCCGTAATGCCACTGCTTGCATGTCTTCTTCACCTAAGCCCTCCTGGCTAGCCACATCAAAGATTGCCATAGCACTGGCGAAAAGCCGCAGAGGACTGAGATGCCAGAGGCCGGCAGGAACACCCTCAAGTTCCAGAACTACCACAAGCAGACGCGTGTCCAGTACACCATCTACGCCGACTTTGAGGCGCTAAACGTGCCAATAGAAGGTGCGGCCATGGACCCCAACGAAAGCAACACCAGGTTAATCGCCAAGCAGGAACCGTGCAGCTTCTGTTACACGGTGGTCTGCAGCGATGGCTGCGCGAAAACGCCGATGTTCTACCAGGGAAAGAACGCCGTGGAAGAGTTCCTGCGGTGTTTGCAAGACGAGCTGGTTACCATCAAGCAGAGTCTGGCCGAAAAGGCAGACGTGGCGATGACAGCGGCCGACCGCCAAGCGTTTCTTGCGGCGACCATCTGCCACATCTGTGGCGAGACGACAGGCGCGGACAAAGTTCATGACCACTGCCATATCACCGGCAAGTACCGCGGGGTCGCCCACAACGCCTACAGCCTCGTTCTGCGCATATTCCCCTACAAGTGCAAGGTGCTAGTGGTCTTTGACAAACCACGCGCTATGACACCCACCTCCTGATGCAGGCAATACGCACATGCGAGGTGGCACAGGACCAGAATATCAGCTGCATCCCCAACAACATGGAGAAGTACATGACTTTCTCCCTTGGCTAGTTGCAGTTCATCGATAGCCTCCAGTTTCTGAGCAGCCCGCTGGACAAACTGGCGGGCAATCTGCGGATTATACGGCGCACAGTACGGAACACATGGACCTACAGATCCGCAAAGATGTCTACCCATCCGAATACGTTGAAGGCCACCAGGGGTTCGAGAAGTGGCTTCCACTGAAGGAGGTCTTCTACAGCAAATTCTTTCGCGAGGGTAAATCCGATGCGGACAACCAGCATGCTCAGCGAGTATGGGAGACGCTCGGCGGCAAGACCCTGGGCGACTATCACGCACCGATATCCTACTCTTGGCCGACGTCTTCGAGACGTTCCACAACACAGCTCTGACACACTACAGCCTCGACCCTGCGCACCACTTCTGCCTGCCTGGGATGGCTTGGAATGCGTTGCTGAATGAGACAAAAGTCGCACTCGAACTTCTCACCGAAATGCACCGACATCGACATGCACTTGTTCGTTAAGCGAGGGCTTCGAGGCGGGATCTCGATGGTGTCCAGGCGGCACGCCAAAGCTAGCAATCCATAATGCAACCCATAGTCTTCCGACTATGACATCTTGAATCCAAACAGATGGGTCATGTACCTGGATGCGAACAACCGCTACGGCTGGGCAATGCCGCAATTCCTACGGGTCGGGGATTTAGCTGGACAAGCCTAACGATGGCCGAAGCGCTGTCAACACCAGACGACGCCCTCGAGGGCTTCCTGCTCGAGATTAACATGGAGTATCCTGAGCATCTCCACGATGCACACATTGTCTATCCCCTAGCGTCAGATACTCTGCCCGTCCAAGAGGCATGGCTTGTGAATGAGTTGGAAGGCAAGTTCATGGAGTGTGTGAAGTTAGTGCACAGCCTACACCTAAAAGAGGGGTACATGGTTCACGCGCTGGGCATGCCAGTCAGCAAGATCCACAAGTTTCGACAGGAAGTTTGGATGGGCTCCTACTTAGAGATGAACACCCAACTGGGCGCAAAGGCAGCGTCAGACTTTGAAAAGGATTTTTCAAGCTCGCCAACAACACCGTGTTTGGGAAGACGATGGAGAACTTACTGAAGCGCTTCCGGGTCGACTTCGTGCCTACCGCGCAAGAGGTCCGGTTGAGGAAGCTGGTAGCCGACCCGGCTTACTTGTCGCTCTATGTCTTTGACGGCGACCTTGTGGTCATCCACAGCACCAAGAGCAAGCTTGTGCTGAACCACCCGGTCTACGTCGGTCAGGCCGTCTTCGGTCTATCCAAGCTCCTGATGTACGTCTTCTGATATACAACGAGAATAAGGCCAGTCTGGGACAGAGCGCGGCTGTTGTATACAGACACCGACAGCTTGCTGTTCCAGGTGGAGACGTCGGACATGTGGAAGAACAAGTGGCTGTACGAATGGAGCAAGTTTTCCAAAACCGGCTCGTACTATAGCAACGAGAACAAAAAAGTCATAGGGAAGATGAAAGAGGAGCGCGCCGGTACTCTCATCGCTGAGTTCGTGGACCTGCGCCCGAAGATGTGCTCCATCCTGAAAGCAGGTGGCGCAGAGACACGGAAGGCTAAGGGGGTACAGAAGACAGTCGTGTAGAAGAATCAGTATCGCGGGCTGCACAAGCAGTGTTTATTCGATCGGAAGGAGTTCAAACACAAGCAGATCATGCTGCAGAAGGAGGTCAACGAGCAGAACAACACCATCCTTTCCCCTTGGACACGAAAAAGTGAATAGCGCCAGATGGAGTCGCAACGCAGGCATACGGGCACTATTTGATCGAGCGCAAGATCAACGCCGCGGCAGCAAAATATTTCAACGAGCCCCTCGGCAGCTGAGTACTCTGTCATGCGGCAATTCAGTGCACATAGGTAACAAAAGCAGCTCATCGCGCAGAAAGCCGCGGGCGGGCCCGTCCACCAGATAATACAACACCGGCTGGCCAGTCTGCCGGACTGCATTCGAAATGGCGTGGATGGTGAGCGACCACACAGGGTCGGTGGCGCGTCTTTCACCACCTTCAAGCTCACCAGGCGCATACAAATATTACAGATTATACCCAAGAATAGTCTCGTCTAGGCCAACAACATGGCCGGCTGAAAGACAACATGGACGGCTGTGCCACTCTTGCAGCCCCAATCGCTTCGGTCGGCTTCTAGCCCATCAGACCTGTCGGCTCGTCATCCATCGCAGCCATAACCTCAGGGAGCTGGCCACCCACTCCACAGAGCGCTCTGAAACAAGGAGCCTAGGCGTACTGGACTCCGAACAGTCGCTACGCCAGAGGCCGGTTGAAGAGCTCTACAATGCCTTACTGGCGATGGTTACCAGCCAGTCCGCGCCTCGCATACACATCCCGCTTCGCCAGCAGTTGTGTAACAACGCCCGTAAACTCGCGCCTAGGGTCGACCTGGAGGAGTCGAGTCCAACTCAGCGGCACGTATTTTAGAGCCGGCCCAATGCCGCGGCAACTTCACAAGCACTCTTATCGGCCAGCGGTTCAGCGTATCTGTATCGTGAGGCGACACCAACGACAGTCAGGGCGTACTTGTACGTCGTAAGGCCCACCTAATCATGAGGCACATACAACAGATCGGCCTGGCGCACGGCGTTGGGTCGGTCCTCGTCGAACATTGGTCGCCGTATGCTTGCTTCTTCAGCCAGTTGCGCGCATCAGCCCTAGAAACTTTAGTGGCCGAGGCCAGCTTATTCGCCGCATTCGTACCTCGCCAGTTACCCTTAGGGCTGTAGTATATTGCGGAAAGTTTATCAGCCATCTGTTGCCTCGACAACGCACTGGAAAGCTTGATTTCTTGCATGGCTTAATCAAACTGATGCCAAACATTTTTGAATTCTACCATTTACGCTATATTGCTAAACATTAGGGTCGTTGAGCGACCTTCAAATATTAAAATTTTTCGCTCAAAATTTAATTTGCACAGACAGTAATATTCTTACAATAAGGAATATCTTGAAAGGGTGAGACTTAATATTGCTTTGCAATTAATTTTCGCCATATACTGAACATGTTATCTAAAGTAACTATTGCTAATGCCAGTTTTTGTGGCAATCCATTTCTCCCAAGTTTCAGTAATTTTCCAAGCTTTTCCGTTCTGCCTGAAGACTATCTTAGCGCGCTTTATTTGTTCCCCAAACCACGAGTCATCATTCAGAAGATCACTAGTCCTCCTCTGCAATTGCCTGTACTAGTTTTAGAAAGGTTGCCACTGCAGCTTCATCATCAAAACGCATTTCAACAGTGATTCATTGCATCGGCCCGTTCAACAATTAAACTTATAAGAATCTCATCAAACTGATCGTCAGACATCTCAACAATTGAAACTTTCTGTTTAATGCTACACTACGTTTACCTTACAGATAACACCATACAAATTACTTTCAGTGCTTTAAAAACATTCTTAGTCATGTCTTTCTTACTCATCGCACCATTTTTCCAACATCTACAGTATTTATATCTTCTATCTTGGCTTTATTCTGCGTCATTAGATCTAAAAGTAATTAAAATGTTCCATCATTATAGCCCTCTCTTACTCGCTCCGATGGTTTCACAGGCTCATCCTCTAGGAAACTTTCTGAGAGGCCTACGTACGAATCTGAAATCGCTTCTATTTCTTGTGTACAACCAGATTCCTCTGTCATTACTTGCAATTTATCCCAGAATCAAAAACAATGACCAACACAAGCTGAAATGATAGGCTCTGTGCGAGTGAGGCTAGAAAGCTGCCATCGAGAACATTCTAGAAGGCCGGGCCTTCTAGATGGTTAAGATGCAAGGCATGTTTACTATGTGTGCTTGAACTATGCGAGAGGCGACAGGCTCACACACGGCGGCTGCGATTGGCACGCTCTATTTTGGGTGTGTCAACAAATCAGAAACGTCTGGGGTGTCAAAAAATCTGAACCCTCGGTTGCTATGTTGCCCGTAGTGGGTCCAACTCACGACCTGGGGATTATGCTTGGGACCCAGGCGGCTAGAAGCCACAGTGGGACCCTTCTATAGCGCCTTGTATGCTCGACAGATGGCGCAAGCTGTTTTTAAAAAGCTTTTTACGCAAAGGCATAACGGAGGGTGATGCCATGTTGCACATAATGGTCTGTGTTTATCTAGAGCCGCGATACTGTTCCATTTAACTATGGTTGCCTTTTTCGACAACCCGAAATTTAAAATTAAGATTTGTTTAAGCTATTAGAATAACATGCACGTGCAGAGCGTTTAAAACAGGCTATCAGGAGACTCAATAGGTGCGCGGACTGTTTACACCTTGGCATTCCACAAGTAGGAATTGCATACCGGGATCGAATCTTTTTAATCCTATAAAATATGCAATTTGCTATCTAGCATTTAGGCGTACAGGAAACAATATTCCAGTCGTAAGATTTTCGTCGTGCAACAACGCATTCCAATGTCGTTCCGCGTCTCACATCACTCCCGCAGCTTGCAATCTTCAGTCGTTTTCATGTAGTTTATTTTCGGTGCAAAAGCATTCATTTTCTGGCCATATACCTGTCAAATTAACATCTATTTAAAATCTGTTTCTGTTGCTGCATTTTTTATCTCTTGTTCAAGTGGTTCTCTGGACTCCTGTGACTTGGATTTTACTTGAGTCTGTAATAACAGAGCGGTAGCAGAATGAGCGATTGTGTTACTTTTCTCTTGAAAACGCACTTTTGTTTTTGCAGGAGTTGGTTGCCTTTTCATGTGCTATGCAGTGGATACCAACGTCCTGGACTGTCCTCCGCGGTACCTGACGGCAACAGTAGACGATATAATGCGCTTGTACATAGATGAAGTCGAGATAACCAATCGAACAACTAGAAATAATTGGCGGATAAATGAACCAGTCGAGCTGCCTTGCAATGCAACAGTAATTGGCATTCAAGGAACAGACCTGACGGGAGTTGGTGGTATTCTGGCTTCGACAGACGATGGTTACATTCTAACAAACTCCTCATGGAAATGCACGAACACATACTTTACTGGCTGGCAGACGATTTACTTCGACGACTCTGATTGGCCTCCGGCAGTTGAGGCTTTCACACATGACCAGCTTATACCTGGGATCCGAAAAGACGCCTTCTGGATATGGACGACAGGATATAGGAACGAAGACCAGTTGGTCTACTGCAGAAAGACTCTCGGTATAACTCTAAAGCAACTATGTATTTGCTATACGCCACTTACAAGTCTTTATTTCTTTAGTCATTTAAAGCACTTGTTACGTGCCCAAAGTCAATCAATCTGAATCCGAGGCGTGTATGTACGATCGCTAGGGACCAAGATGGAGTCCTCCAAGGCCAGATTGTCTTGACAAGTAAGTGATTTAAGTGATGATGGCAAGTTGTTAAGTCTGGCCTTTTCTGGCACACGATTCCAAATACGAGAGCACAGCAGCTGAAAGCACATGATCCTACAACTGCCTTGAACATAGATTCTAGCGCCATTATCAGAAGAGCTCAACGGTCTAGGAGGGCGATATGGAGTTAGCAGTCTATTAAGATATAATGGAAGGCTGGTATTCTGAGCTATAAAGGTCAGGTATGCAATCTTAAACTTAATACGCCGTTCAACATGAGACCAGTAGAGCTCACAATTGCGACCTGTGGACTTTTGATGACGAAACAAATTGTAAAAACACTAGAAAGAGAGAGATTGTGTGTGTGTGTGTGTTGAACTGTCTGAAACTTTTTAAAATTAAAAGATGATATACTATGTAACACCACATTCGCACTGTTTAATTAAGTCCACATGCCACTGTTTTAGCAGTCATCGGTCAGAGAATGCCTGATGTGACAATTAGATAGAAGATATGTGTGACATCATAGTGAGTTATAAATGGTGACACCAAGAGCTTTATTTTATCTTAATACGAGATTGAATATCATCAGAATATTGCAGGTTCATTGTTTTATGCATGTGTGGCATTTAACAAAAAGGCGAAATAAAGATGGGAGAAAGAAGAAGCCTAAGGATTGAATTCTGAGGTAGGCCTACACCTGAACGACAGGCAACAGGATCAGAGCGACACGAGTTTATTGCAACTTGTTGAGAACGATGATTAAGATAAGAAGATATCCAGAGAAGACCAGAATCTGAAACTCCAAATCATGTGTAGTCTAAATAACAAAGTACCATGATCTACAGTATCAAATGCAGCATGAAATCAAAAGATATAAGAAGAGATGCTTTGCCGGAATCCATTTAAACAAGTATGTTTTTAAGCGTACCAGTGAGATCAGTCTCATTTGAGTGATGTTTACGATAAGACGACTGAAAAGGACTAAAACTCGGATATATTATATGCCCCTGAAAACTTCGTGCTGTCACTGGGTTAAGGTATAGAACTTATTGCCAGCGTGTTGAATATTCATAAACAAGTTGCCCACTCTAGCCAAGATCTACGCTTTGATTATTGTGGTTTTTAAATGAGAAATCCTAGCAGCAAAACATTGAAACATCTAGAACCTTTTTAAAAAGATACTTTCCTTGAGGATATGGAAGCATTGAGTAGAATTATCCTAAGCACGAGCAGAAAGTGGTAGGAGCGGATATGAACAGATATGTGGGAAGATAGGCTGCGGGTTGTGATGGAGTACACGGAGGTCGTTTTGGCGACAGAAATAGGGAGTGAGAAGGATTCCTGGATACAGCGCAGGGATTGGATTTGGCCATCGTTAATATATACTTCAAGAAAATAGAACCGCATCGAATAACATACTGCAGTGGAAGAGGTGCAAGCCAGATCCATTACCTGTTGGTGAGACAGGAGGACAGGAGGACAGGAAGAACATACGAGATTGCAAAGACGGTAAGATGGTAACCGAGGAGGACGCTATGAGAGCCAGATGGAAGACATACTTTGATGAACTGCTAAATGAAGAAAATCCAAGGGAGCCGCTAGAGAAAACCATCTCTGTGGCAGGATCGGAAAATGAAATTACCCGCAAAGAGATCGAGATAGAAACTGAAAAGATGTAAAGCAACAAAGCGCCGGAACCACCAGGAATGACCGCCGAAATGTTTAAAGCACTTGGACATGGTGGCATCGAATGGCTATGCATCATGTTAAACGACTTTATGAAACAGGAAAGGCCGCCACAAGATCTGAAGGAATGTTAAATAGTAGCAGAAAAAAAGCAAAAAAAAACCACAAAAACAAAAACGAGACGTATTGGAATGTAGTAAGTACAGAGGAATTAAGCTGTTGGAAATTGGACTGAAAGTGTACGAAAGGATGACCGAAGGGCGCATTAGGGAACGGGTTACTCTACATGAAGACCAGTTTGGCTTTATACCAGGTAGAGGCACAACGGATGCAATATTCATACTGGGACAGGTGCAGGAGAAAATACTAGAAGGAAACAACAAGAGATATTGGACTTTTGTAGATTTGGAGAAGGCTTTTGATAGAGTACCAAGAGAGGTCGTATATTGGAGTCTGAGGAAAAAAGGAATATCAGAGAAAATAGTGCGACTGGTGAAATCAGTGTATGAAGATGCACAGACTTCAGTGAGGAGCAATATAGGAAACACAGTAAAATTTGAGATTCGAGTGAGTGTACATCAGGGATCCTGCCTGAGTCCTCTGGTGTTCATCATAGTAATGGACGCCAAATCAGAAAATGTGAGAAGAGAAGTATCATAGGACATGTTGTATGCTGATAACCTCATAGTGCCAGACGATGCAGCGACAAAGACACAAGGGCGTTTCACTGATTGGCCGAGAGCACTGGAGAGCAAGGGTCTTAAAATAAATATCAATAAAACAGAGACCATGGTATGTTCCAAAATGAATGAGACACTTGTGGTCATGGACATCGCAGGAAATGCATTGAAACAAGTAGAAACCTTTAAATATCTTGGGTCGATAACGAATGCTAAGGAAGGATGCGAACACCACGTTAAGAACAGGATCAAGGCAGCGTGGCAAAAATGGAAAGACCTATCGCGTGTATTGTGAGACGCCAAAATGCCGGTTCAACTCAGATGAAAGGTATACAAAACAATGATAAGACCGGTGATGTTATACGGAGCAGAAGCCTCGACACTGATGAAAGACGAGGAAATAACGGTTCGAAGAGCGAAGAGTACAATGTTGCATTGTGGTCTGGGGCAGTTTAACGGCGATGTTACAATTAGTTTGATCGACACCCTGCATGTTTGGCAGGTAGACAAGTCTGTCACTTTCCTATCGAGTTTTCTTCCAATAACGATCAAGACGACGACGATCTTGTTTGGTCTGCTTTTCATCATGAGAAAGCTATTTAATGATTGGTTTGTGAGGTCTTCTTAAGCAGGTGCCTAAACGCAAGTTCATCCAGCTGCCGCAGAACAGTAGAAACTTGCTCTGCAAAAGCATCTGTTGTCTATGAGGATGCAATTCTGTAGTGATCACTGAGAGAAGCAGCTTCATAACTGAAGCTCGTACCATGATATATGAAAAAAGTTTGATGGCCAGTGATTCGAACAGTTGAACGATAGATGATCGCCTCGGCTAGGACCGCTGTCGACAGGCTGCCAGTGAACATACAGAACTGAGAAACCTTCGAGTGCCGCTCCTTGTCTGATGCAGTTTAGTGCATCAGCTCTAATCCATTAGAGAAAAATGTATCCGTTAGAGAAAATGTCCAGATGTTCATCGGTTATAATTAGAGCTGCATTTCGATTAAAAATTTTAATCGCGATTAATCGATCGATTAAAATATTTATCGCAGTTAATCGCATTTTAATCGCATGTTAGAAAAATGAGCAATTCCAGTTGCATCGCAGTTTTACAGTATTTAATTTTTTTGATTTACATATATGCGATGTCCAAAGCAAAGATAGTAGCTTTAAAATGTTTACTCTTATAAATGTAACCAGTTGTTCAAGCAAACAAGTTTATGTACATTATTTGGGTCCAGCGATGCCCGTTTCTTATTTACAATGTTTCCTGATAAAGAAAACAGTCGTTCACAAGGGATGGTCGTTGCTGGGGAAGAGAGATACTTTTTAGCCATGGTGGATAAGATGGGATATGCTCCTGCATGTGATTTCCACCACTCCAGTGGACAGTCATCAATTTAAATCTGTGGTTCTGCTTTGTATCGTTGCAAAACCGCCTTTGAGTTTGTTGACTGGGCTGACTGAAGCATGAGTGGTTCATCTTCCGAATCAGATGATAACTCGTACATTCGAAATCTTTTCTGTGTAGGTTCTAGGGCTATGTTGTCTGCGGTTTCATTCCTGATGTTGATGTCTATAAGTGTCTGAAGCTCCTTCCACACTTCCTCGCGCTTTTCTTTTGGCACACATTTGAGTTGCTTGAAACGTGGATCAAGTGCTGTAGCAATGTTCAACCACGACAAATTGAGGTTCTGTCGCCGAGTCTTGAGATTGGTTATGAACATGTCCTTGAACCGCACGATGTATGCTGGGTCATCATCGGAAATTTTCATTTCACGAAAGAGATGGCATAGAGTTGGAAGAATCATGGAGCATGAGATGTATTGTTCTCCACCCAGCAGTTCAGTTGCATAGCGACAAGGCTCTAGGATTTTGCGCACAAGGTTAAGTTTCTCCCATTCGGCAACCGTTGGGAGTGTGAGAGTGTGTTTGTGTTTTGGTTGTTCCAATGTTGCCAGTACAGCCTCTTTGTTGTTAAGAAGCCTCTCTACCATCTGTAGGGTTGAGTTCCAGCGTGTTGACACATCCTGGATAAGTGTTTCTGTTTTTTGATAGAATTGAAGTTGTTGGGTTTTCAACTCGATCGTATTTGCAGGACTGTGTTTAAAGTGGCCAACAACTTTGCGACACTTTGCCAGTACACATTCAACGCCAGACTCGACGATAGCTCTATTCACAGATAGCTGCAGGCTGTGCGCTATGCATGGCATATGCTGAAAAGATAGCAATCCGACTGCAGCCGTCACATTTCTTGCATTGTCTGTCCCAACTGTTGTTACTTTGTCATAAATTTCCCACGACCTTGTCACTGACGAGAAGTGCTCAGCACAGGCTTCAGAAAAGTGTCGTTCTTCGACATTGCAAACCGCAAATACAAATGATTTAAAGTCCCAGTTTTTGTCAATCAGGTGGCCGGTCACCCCTAAGTAGCTATCGTTAGCCACAGAGGACCAGTAGTCCACCGTCAGAGCAACAAAGACCGCATCATCAAGCATCTGACAAATCCATTCCTTCTTTTGTTGGTACAAATCGTCGATGCGAGCACTGATAACCAAACGTGAGGGAAGCGTGTAGGACTGATTACCAGCAGCGATACGGATGACATCCTGCAAGCCCTCGTCTGTTGCAATGTTGACGGGTCGGGCATTCATCACAATCCATTTTGCGATAGCGTTGGTTATGCCTTCGCATTTGCCCTGGTCCATCGGCTTAGCCATCTCGTGCAGCTGAACTAGGGTTGCCTGGCGTAGTGCTGGTTCTGTTTTACCATCAGCCGAAGACAACGTTGATGTTTTATCACGTGTATTTGCGGTAAACGCATGCTTCGTACGCAGGTGATAGTTCAACGATGAATTGCTACGGTGGTACTTAAATTCTCGTTTGCAATATTTACAAACGACTGTGTCATCCGTTTTAAAACTAAACTGCCCATCCAATATTGTCTTTCCTATTTTCTTCGACTCCATTTTTTTACTTCAAACTTAATTTGTAACGGCCGAATTTAATATCGCAATCCAAACCACGCAAAAGAACAGAAAACAAAACAACCATAGATATCATGAATATCGACTTGGGCAAGCATTGAATACTTTCTAGAATCTAGATGAATTTTTATTGCGCTAAGTTTGGTCGACAAGTGCTCGCGGCAAGAATGAAAAGCTGTTTTAACGCGTTAATCGTTGCGTTAAACATTTTAATCGCAAAAAAATAACGCGTTAATCGCACGCGTTAACGGCGATTAATCAACAGCCCTAGTTATAATATCGCAGCATGATGCACAGGGATCCGAACTTCAAAGAATCTGTCGCACCGCATTCTGAACACCAAACTCCACTTTTCAAGGCAAAGATACTGTCAGTCTTCTTCCATAGAGCCACTGGCATAGCTAGCTTTCCGAGGGCCCTTGTGCAAACATAACGCTGGCTATTTAGCTTTAAGTAATTGAGCAACTGGGCCTTGGGTTCTTGAGGGCCCAGGCGGCCCCTGGCCTCGTGGGCCCTTGTGCTTTGCACAACCTGCGCAATCTATTGCTACGCCACTGTGTAGAGCCCAAACTAGAATGCTCATTAAAGAACTGGATTTAAAGCTCGATATCCTTCAATACTTCGATATACGGCTCGCTTCGCCAAAGCGGAGGCCTGTCAATCGATGCTCGATGCACGTTTCAGTGTCGGAGATGATCTAAACAAGGAGGATGCGGCTATTTTGACAGATCACGCGTCGCAACAGCGAGTAGGGCCGTGCCAGAGCTTGACGAGCTGTGATACCTCTAATACGTGGCCGCAAGAGGTTGGAGAAACCAGCTGGGCGCCTTCACCACACATCGACAAGAATGGTGGAGTGCTACTTACGCTGTTGAATTTCGGACTACATACGGCCTGGACACGTGACCAGAATGGAAATGTCTGGCAGCATATCGTGGAAACGGCAACGTTTCAGAGAGGGGCACGACACATATGAGGTGTTGATGTATGTATGTGTGTATACGTATATATGTATTGTATGCATTGTATATATGTATGTATGTATGTATTGTATGTATTGTATATATATATATGTAAGTATGCGTCAAGCATAAAGAATATAAGACGACAAAATCGAATGGTGTGGAGCATCACTTCAGGAGCTGAGCCACGCCGCACTGGAAAGACAACAGTGGAGGAACATAGTGAAAATGGCATCAGACACCTACGGGCGCTGTGCCCATGGTTTATGATGGTGATAATGATGATGATGCGTTAAGCACTTAAAATATTGCCTGTTTAAGCGTACCTTAATATCATTGACACGATTTCGTTCTGCGTGTTCAGCTAATGCTGTTGCTTTGAGTCAATGTCTAAACTGCCACATTGTATCCAAATGCACAGGCCACTGTTTTAGCAGTCATCAGTCAGAGGACAAAATGTCCTGATATGGTTAAACAAGATGTGCAGATAGAAGATATGTGTGGCATCATATTAATGGTTACACTAAGAGTTTAATTTTGTCTGGAAACAGATTGAATATCATCAGGCTATTGCTGGAACATTGTATGCGTGCAATTTGATAAATGGGCGAAATAAAGATTGAAAAAAGAATAGACCCGAAGGCAGAACCCTGAGGTACACCTGAACTACAGACAACAGCATCAGATCGCAATGGGTTTATTGCAACTTGTTGTGAATGATCATTAAGTAAAAAGGATGTCCAGAGAACAGCACAACCTGAAATTCCAAAGGATGCAAAGAGTCGATATAACAAAATACCAGATCTACAGTTTCAAATGCAGCACTCAAATCAGGAGATATAAGAAGGGGTGCTTACCCAGCATTCATATTATGAAATGTGTTTTTAAGCGTGCCATTGAGATCAATCTCAGTTGAATGATGTGTGCGATAAGCGGACTGAAAAGGGCTAAAATTCGCATATGCTACGTGCCCCTGAAGGCGTTCGCGAGAAATAGGCGTTCAGGCTGTTTAGAGATAATTGTCTGTTTGGGAATAGGTCTATAATTAATCGTACAGTCTTTGTCTAGATCAGGCTTTTCAACGAAGGTCTCACAAAAGCAGTTTTAAAAGCATACAGAGAAAACGACCTTCGCAAAAGCAGAGATTAGCCGGATGAGAAATGAACATGAAAAACAGAATTGAACAGGATTCAATGAGGGAATTGAGTTTGAGGCAAGTTGTGATGACTTATATGGAACATTTCCAATGAGATTTTAAATTCTTTTACCGTAACTGGAGATAGGTACAGAACTCATCACCAGCTTGTCTAACATTAGGAAACAGGTTTCTCCGGTCTAGACAAGATCTGCGCTCTGATATATATATATATATATATATATATATATATATATATATATATATATATATATATATATATATATATATATATATATATATGTATGTACATTACTTAGAAATCTCAGCAGAAAAAATGTGAAAACTCTAGAGAAAGCCTTTTGTCCTCAAGGTTACGGGAGTCACTGCAAGAACGGTTCGAAGGGCTAAGCTGTTTCTTTATAACGTTCCATCGCGGTCCGCAACAGTTTGACAATGTCGAACTGGTCAATGAAGAACGTTGCCAATTAGTTTGTTCGACACCCTGCATGATTTGCGGTAGGTAATTCTGTCGCTTTCATGTTGAGTTTTCTTCCAAAGACGTTCAAGACGACAACTTTCACGCTAAGAATGCTTTTCACCATCAGAAAGCCATTGTCATGTAGTGATTGGCTTGGAAGGTCTTTCTTATGCAGGTATATAAGCGAAACTTTATTCAGCTCCCTCAGAACAGTAGATACTTGCTCTACAAAAGCATCGGTTGTCTGTGCGGGTTCTGAAATCAGTTCTGTGTAGATCAGCGCCTGCTCAATCTCGATTGTTTGATCTGCTTGATCGGGAGATAAGAAAATTTTATCGGAAGGCTAGACGTACTTGTTGTCAATGTAACAGTAATGAGACTGTGGTCAAAAGTACTGCCAGCGTCACTTAACGCGCATATTTCTAACCGTCGCAGATTATCAATGATCAATAAATACAACAGTTTTCCACAATCGAGATATGTTATTTGAGGTTGAACGAGGTCGGTAAATCGTCTGTGGCATTGTCAGTATGATTTCCATCACTTTCGGGAGAATTAAAATTGTTACAGTTAGGCAGATGATCGTTTGTAATGGCAGTAATTGTGAAAATCATGTCCAAAGATTGATCGTAGAATTCATATGGAGCTAAATTGTGACGGTATATGTTGGCGATGATCAAAGAGGATGCAGCTTTACCTACTCGGACCAAGTGAAGCTCGGACGGTCATAGATGAAAGGAGTTTGACAGATGACGGACCGTCGCTGGAACGGTTGAACGGTAGATGATTGCAAAACCACTGCTTCGGCCAGGACTGCCGTCGATGGTCTGCCGAGAACATACTGAACGGAGAAGCCTTCAGGTGCCACTCCTTGCTTGAGGTCGTGTCCGGTGCATTGGATAATTACGATGCTGAGAAAGAGAAACATGTTCAGATGTTCATCGGCAATGGTGCGGTGGATTATCGCAGCACGATTCACAGCAGAACGAATATTTAGGGCTCCAAAATTCAAAGAATCTGGAGTACACCAAATTCTGCTTTTTTATGCATGCATACTGTCTGTCCTCCAGTATAAACTCCAGATTTGGATTCTCCACGTGGATCTGGAGGAAAAGCTGAATGCCTTTAAACAGTGGTATCTAACGAAATTCTTGCGCAGTCCCTATACGGCCCACGTCACCACCAACACGCGAACAAAGTACAGAGTCTCATCCCTTACCTACAACACACTTCAATCCTCCCAACCCTCCTATCTTCGTCAATTATTTACAATCCAATCTCTCCTTTCAACCCGCTCCTCGTCTGTCCTAACACTTCTTCGCCCTGCCATCATCTCATCCTTAAAATTTGGAAATCGCTCCATAGCCATAGCTGCTCCACCTCTCTGGAATGAGCTCCCGCCAGAACTACGACAGTTGTCTGATCCATCTTACGAACTCACCAACACTTCACCTCTTTCAGTTTCTGCTCTGGTCTTTCACTCAAAACTGAAAACGTTACTTTTCCAAAAGACTAATCCTGATTCTTCCTCTTCCCGTGATCTCTCTTCTCGCTTCAATTTCAAATACCATCCGCCGTAGCCGTCCGACTGTCTGCCTGCCTGACTCCTGGATCTTGACCTGGAACCGAACCTTTTGCCTATCGATTTTGTTTTGAGCGCCTGTGAATAAGCTGGTTCCCGCGACTTGGCTTTCTTTGGGCGCTGTAGAAATCTCGAGATTACGATTACGCTTACGATTGTGATCGACTCGCGATGCACATTCCGGTGTTGGAGATAATCCAAATAAGGAGCCTTCGACTGTTTGGACACATCGCGCGTTGCGATAGCGAACATTGTCAAGAAAGAACTTATACGAGTTATAATATCTGTGATATCTGTCCCCCAAGAAATTTGGAAGACACCAGCTGGACGACCTCATTGGACATGGAGAAGAATAGTGGAGTCCGACTTGCGCCCTTTGAATTTTGAACTACACACGGCCTCGAGTTGTGACCAGAAAAGAGATGAGTTATCAGCGTGTTGTGGAAACTGCCATAGTTCAGATATTGTAGGGGCATGCCACATCTGAGATAATGATGCATGTATGTATTTTATTGCATTTTAGTGTATTTGTGCAATAATAATAATAATAATAATAATAATAATAATAATAATAATAATAATAAGACAATTTATATAGCGCCGTAGCACAGCCGAGGCCAAAGAAAAAGGCGCTGTACATGGGTTAAAAAACAAAAATCAACTGCAGTCATAAGATATCATAAAAAATGTGTCTTGAGCCGTGACTTGAATGTGTCCAGGGATGGGGCATTCGTCCCATTCTCAGGAAGACTGTTCCAAGCAGTGGGTCCGGCGACAGTGAAGGAACGTTCGCCAAACTTCGTGGAAGAACGCGGGACATGCAGTTGATTCCTCGATGAGGACCGTAGCCGATATGTGTTCTGGTTGTCGGCTGCTTGAATACAGAAGTCGGATATATAGTCTGGCAGAAGACCATTAAGAGCCTTGTATGTAATTAGGCACAGTTTGTAGGTGATCCGCTGAGGAACGCGCAACCAGTGCAGGTTGTCGCGCAGAAGATCAGTGACGTGATTGAATGGTGTCCGACCATAGATGAGGCGGGCAGCAGAGTTTAGCACTGACTGTATCCGCTCTAGCTTACAAGTCGGCAGTCCTGCCAGCAGGCTATTGCAGTAGTCAACCTGGACACTATGAAGCTGTTGACCAGAGTGACAGCGGTTGAGGTGGGAATGAATCTGCGGATCGATTTAATGCGACGCAGCTGATAGAAGCAACCTCGTTCAAGTTGATTCACATGGGCCGACATGGTGTAGTTAAATGTGTCAAGACGCTTACTATAGCGCCATTTAGCACTTCTCAATGGCGCTGAAACGATTTCGTTCTGCGTGTCCAGCGTGGCGTCATAAGCAAAAGCCCGGGAGAAGTGGATTTAAGATTTCATAACTTGTCACAGATCAGCAACAACAGACTTCTTCTCGCCGTTATATTCACTCTGCTTTCGATGCAACACTAACCGAGAAAAACACACAAATAAATAAATAAATAAACAAATAAATATAGCAGAGAAATAATTTGTCAATGCGGCGATAAACATTTACGATTCTTATTTCTGTGCGACAAACGTACGGAGGAAAATCGGACAGACTACAATCTTTAGTTGGCATGCTGATTAGATGGCTTTTTAAGGCGAATTGGCCAATGGAGCAGCATGGATCTGCTGAATGCTAACTGACAAGAGAACATAAACTTGTAGCTGGCCTTGGTTTTTTGCGCAGTAGATAAAACCGATAAACTTTGAGACGCTGTTGGATGGAACTGAGAAAAAGTAGTTCAGCTTTGTTCAAATCCCTCGTGAATTGGCAGATGGCTTATATTCGGAAATATCAGAACAAGATTTCAAAGGCATCAAACGAAAATGCGACAAAGTTTTTCAGAAGTTCAGTGTGACGCATACATTATTCTTTATCACAGGACGGAAAGAAGAAATGCAATGAATGCGGGAGTAAGATACATAGAGTACTGAGTGCAGTGGATCTGGAGGAGAAGCTGAATGCCTTTAAACAGTGGTATCTAACGAAACTCCTTTGAACCATTTAACAATGATTTCATCCATATAATGACTTCCTTTGATCTTAGACATAACACCTGATTAGGCCAATTAAAATAATTGTTTAACAACATTTAATACTGCATTTATCATCAGTACTTTTATTACTTTGCTAATGTAGGCCTATAACTGTCTCACTAATTTTGTTTTTATTTTAAAA
Organism: Norana najaformis; assembly: GCA_964023275.1. Taxonomy (NCBI): domain Eukaryota; kingdom Metazoa; phylum Annelida; class Clitellata; order Crassiclitellata; family Hormogastridae; genus Norana; species Norana najaformis. The sequence continues at coordinate 22,783,885 of OZ029923.1, forward strand.
ACTGACTTGGTGTGTGATTGGTGGCATAAAACTACTCAGAGCTGCAAAAAGATTGTCCGATCTATACAGACTACTCTAATTCTGAAATAATCACATATTTAAAAAAAAAGAAAGCTCAGAGTACTTCGACTTGAGCCATATGTGAAAGTCACAGTCCTAGACAAATTTTTATTCTAGATACAAATAAGTACGTCCTTTGTCCCCCAGACAACGAGTGTGATCCATCGATGGGAAAATGTAAAGACTTTTTCGGACGTTACAACTGCAGTTGCTACGAAGGTTACGTAAATGCTGGAAGTAAAAGATGCGAAGGTAAGTAAGCCAAGTTTTCGAGGTTTGGGACTAAACTGCTTTCAACCTAAAGGGCAGTGTTGCATTTGTTTCAAATGAGAATTTGCAGACCGCTTCGTAAATATTGAAAATCGGCCTCTGATTCGCTCTAACTGGACAGATCTGATCACGTGTATGTGGAATTAAGTGTCGTATCACTTCATAATTTATTTAAGAAATATAATGACGGCCGACAACCGACTGGCATCCCAGATTTAGCTCGTTGTCTCCCGTTCACTTCCATTAAGTACCATATCTTGTATCACCGTTTACCACTCGGTCAACGTTACTGATGTAGGACTTAATAATTTCATTAGCTCATTAACAAGGCAACATGTTCACTTCATCAATAACTGTATAAAGTGCAAAGCTTGGCCAATGAGTGCTAATTCTTGATGAATTATATTGAAGACGTAGACGAGTGTGCATTGGATTATCCCATTAACAAATGCGGATCAGCAACGGGAAACTGCGTTAATTTACCTGGGAGCTACAACTGTTCTTGTCACCAAGGTTACCACACTATCGACACTCAAGCATCCAAAGGTCGGTGTTGTTGATTAGTTTAGTTTTTGCAGCTTTTTCAGTTTGACGTTAAGGCCGTGACTCGATGCAACATTATCAACAATTAACAGCAATTCTCAAACTTTTAAAGTCTTACCCAGGTTAAATAGCAGTTTCTTCACCACATTCTAATTCATCAGCATTTTCATTTATGTTTGAGCATTAATCGCCTGAGGGTAACTTGTTGGTTTCAACGAAATTCTAACAACATTTAGGCTAGCAATGTTATTTTTTCAACACAATGCAATACAATACAACTATATTTGCTAGTTTTCGATGTTGCCGTCCTACCAAATCTCAGAAGTGCAAACACGACCATGCGACAGAGCATCAAGTGTGCTATGCTCCTCGTACAAGGTCCCTATACAGAAACTTCCTCGGAGGGATTAAAACCGTACTCTCCGAGTTACAGGCCGACTATGTGGTGTCTAAATTCTGTACGGCGTTTTAATGACGTCCAGGTTCAAAGCTGTTGGGTGCTGTCATCAAACTTTTTGTGTCGGTCGATCGGGCTCCGACCCATCGACTCTCTCTCTCTCTCTCTCTGTCTCTCTCTCTCTGTCTCTGTTTCTCTCTCCCTCTTCTTAGCGTGACGTAAACTCGAGGAAGATTCACAGTCTTGTTTTTTTCCGTAATGTATAAAATAAACGAATAGCTCAATCACAACACCGGATATGCGGAGACAGCAGAGAAGGCGATAACTACGTTTCTCGCTGAACACTGAGAAAAGATGCCACTGATTTGTTCTTATAGTTTCAACGGGCAACGATTCAACTTCTCTCATTATCTTGGGCGTATTGTTCGGAGTTTCCGTTCTTGGCAACATAGCTCTGGTATCTGCTTTATTGATTCTTCATTCGCGAAACAAAACAACGAAAGATGAAGGTAATCAACAAGTGTCCATATACTGGCGTATGCAATCGCATGAAGATTATCAATATTACATTTCGAAACGGTATTTTGTATGTATGTATCTATATATGTATGTATGTATCTAATCTTTTATATAGCGCATTTAAGAACCTCTCGAAAGCGCTGTGAACATGGCTGCCCAGTTAATTTAAACAAGTAAGGCTTGACTAACGAAAAGAATGTTTCTTGGGACAAATTCACAGAAATAGAACGAATGTTTATAGGAAGACTATTCCACAGGGAAGGACCCATGCAGGACAATGCACGGTGTTGTCTTGCTGATGTACCACAGCGAGGAACCTGTAAATCTCCTCGGGATGAAGAGCGAAGCGACTGACGACCCGGATGGGCACCGACCGGCACGAACAACTCTCGTATGTATTCAGGAGCGTATCCAGCCAACGAGGCCCGACCAAAGAGCAGGATCTTGAATTTGATTCTTTCTTCAGTTGGTAGTCAGTGCAGAGTATCTCTCATATAAACTGATATATGGGAAAATTTCGGTAGATTAGCGACTAGACGGGCGGCACAGTTCAGGACGGACTGGAGTTGACGAAGACGGAATTTTGGCAAACCTGCGAAGACAGAGTTGCAATAGTCCAGCCGCGTCAGGACGAAGGAGTGAAGTAATGCTGTTGCATCGCTGAACGATAGGTTACGCCGTATTGATCGAATTTGACGCAGCTGATAATAGCACGACCTGCGCAACGAATCGACGTGGTCAGCCATGGACAGCTCACCGTCTATAAGCACTCCCAGGTCACGGACCAGCTTTTGGGGCGACCAGCCCGGAAATGATGAGAGTAGCTCCTGTTGGCTGATTTTGGCCCGAGCTTGACGAGTACCAATCCACAAAAATTGTGTTTTGGATGGGTTAAGCCGAAGGCGATTCGATGACATCGACACTTGTACATCTGTAACAGTTCCCAGCAACAACGTAAGGCAGGCGAGAGAATCAGCAGGACGACAGCTGGAATAAAGCTGGACATCGTCAGCATATTGTTATGTTAGATAGTCTACCATTAAGTAAGTAAGTAAGTTGTTTATTGCTCCAAAAACAGAATAAAACATTGCAAATGTAAATAACGAAACACTTAATTGGATGCAAAGGTCTACCCAAAATGGGCCAAGGTCCCGCAAATTTAAGGCAGACTATGATACAATAATATATCGATGGCTAGTGACTTATATACGAGCAGCTAATCAATTCTTAACTAAAATGAGAACAACATCTGTCCACATAGAAAAAATAGCCTACTACTTTGGCAAAACTAATATTCAAATAAATTATACAGTGTTTCTTAAATAAATATAAACTAGGTAAAAAAGCGTAAATTCTTAGGAATTGAGTTCCATAATAATGGACCTGCATGTTTCAAAGCAACCTGTCTTGTTCTAGTTCTGGCAAACATTTTATAGTAGTTACACAGATCTCGTGGAATATGTATGACAATCAGCAACACACAAAATAATTACTGAATACAGTTGGCAATGCATTATGGTAATATCTTAAGCATGAACAAGGATATTTGATATTTATGTGTTCAAACTTCATAATATTAAGATCTTTAAAACATTGTTCAGTAATCATTCCATGCAACCTCCCGGCGATTATTCTATCCGAACGTCGTTGTAAAATAGAGAAACTTGATATTCTATAGTGGTAATTAGATGTCCAAAAGAGATTACAATATGTTAGATATCATACATGTTTAACGAAATGTGATTTGACAAAATGTGGCGAATACGAAAAAATATTCCAATACTTCTAGCTATTTTACAAGATATAGGCCTATGATACACGTGGTCTTTACATGTGATATGGTTATCAATATATACGCCGAGAAACTTACATGAAGTGACCTGAGACACCCGATATCCGTCAATACTAACGCCCAGTCCGGATCAGATACAGATTTCCTATGTGAGGAAAATAGAATGAAGTTGGTTTTCTTTAAATTTAACGACAGCCTATTAGAACGAAACCACTCAGTGATTAAAATAACTCTTTGTTAACAGTTTCAAACAGAGTGTCAAGTGATTTATATGAGAAAAATACATTGGTATCCGCAAAAAGTACGAAATGAAATAATTTAGAAGAATGAGGAAGATCGTTTATATATATCAAAAATAATAAACGGCCGAGAATTGAACCCTAGGGACTCCACAGCGGATCTGTTTACTTTTAGACAGGGCACCATTACACAGCACCTGTTGCCGTCTGTTATCCAATTAACTTGTAAACCATATAAGTGGTAGGCCTCGTATTCTGTAAAATTCGAGTTTCTTTAATAAATTCGTATGATTTGCCGTATCGATAGCCTTGGCCAAGTCCAAAAAATTCCAATCGAGAACTGGTTATCATAAATGGATTGGGAGATTTTATCATGAAGATACAAAAGAGTTATAGAAATTGAGTAGCCAGCTCGAAAACCAAATTGGTTAGGGTGTAATATATTCATTTTATCTATAAAATGATACAATCGTTCATACATAATTTTTTCAAAAAGTTTGGAAAAGTAAGGTAATAAAGAAATAGGTCTGCAATTACTTATATTGGATCAATCACGTGATTTGAACATAGGTATAACCTTAGCCATCTTAATTTCTTCTGGCACAATACCAGTTTTAAATGAACAGTTAATAAATTGAGTTAATATTGCAACGATAATATTGATCGTTGAGTTAGCTAGTTTGGAACAAATGTCATCTGGTCCCGAGCTATGCGTTGTTTTAATAGAATTGGAAATGGAAATACGTCCATTAACGCATGTAGGCAATAAAATAAACGAGTTGGGAGTAGATGTATTAAATAAGATTCAAAAGAACTGTTAGCTGCTGGAATTGATGCAGCCAATGATTGACCTACCCCGACAAAAACTTTCATTAAACTTATTCGTCATAGTGTATGCATCGCTGATCACAGTCCCATCAGTATTAATGGCATCAATAAAATTACTAAGAGTACTACTTCCTATTAAACCTCGTATAATGCATCAACTTTTCTTTATATCATTTGTACAATCCATGAATTTTTTTACATACAGTTCTTCGGCTTTATTTCTGAGTTGCTTAAATTTGTTCCTATAATTAGTGTATATGTTTTCATTGGCTACAGAAGGGTTTTTAAGGATTTTAAATAAAGTTTAGATTTTATTTTAAACGATTTTAACAAGCCAGGGGTCATCCGAAGTTGTTTTAATAAGATACCTCCTTTCAGATTATCAGACACTATGGGCAGATAAGAGTCGTAAACAGCTTTATATTGATTAATAAATACTGAATATGCCAGAGAGGGGTCGCAGTTGTTACATGCAGAAATTATTGGAGTCCATATCCGTTCCAATCAGGCGCGTATGGAGCTCATGAATACTAGATTGAGTAGATTCAGTAATTAAGCGTCTTTCAGATTTGGGTTGATTGTAAGAGTGAAAAGGATTTAATTCACCCCAGACCAAAACTGGAAAATGGACAGATATGTCACTAACCACAAAAGAAGAATCAAAGTAGTCCAAATAAGTTTTAGTATATGAAGCTGTTGTATCTGTAATGTGTGTGGGCCGTAATATAGATGGAAGATAGTGATAAGAGAATCAGATGTTAGGAAAATCATGTGCATGAATGTCTTGTTCAGATCTGAGAAGGTCCACATTAAAATCACCTGATAAAAATATTCTTTTTTCACTGCTGGAGAAGTAGGATAATAACTGTTCGAATTTCTTATTAAAGGCAACTATATAAAATCCGGGAGGGCGATAAATTGTGCCAAATATACAATCTTTTCCCTTAGTTTTTGGTATACTAATGAACAGTCTTTCATAAGTATTATTGTTAGCTCTAGTCTCAGGTACCTCAAAAACTCTAAAATTGAGATCTGCTTTAATAAAGAAAGCTACGCCACCTCCTTTACCCGCAGTTCTGCATTTGTAAATAAATTCATAACCAGGAATGATAATAGTTTCAGCAGAATCATTGTCAAGCCACGTCTCAGTTAATGACAAAACGGAAATAGGGAGTTGGGATAGGACAGTTCGTATTTCGAATAATTTGGGATAAAGACTTCTGCAGTTTAAATGCATGATTGTAAAAGGGATAGATTGTCGAATAAGAAATTGTTTTTCTAACGAATAAGAAATTGATTTTCTAACGAATAAGAAATTGTTTTTCTAACGAATAAGAAATTGTTTTTCTAACGAATAAGAAATTGTTTTTCTAACGAATAAGAAATTGTTTTTCTAAGGTGTCGAAGGTACTGTATGAACTTGAGCAGGAAATATATCGAAAGACATTTTCGTCAGGGTCTAGGTCATTATTATTCACTAAGGAACGGTGTTCCTCTTCTAGATACAAATTAAGGGCCAATTTATAAAATCTTACATTCAGAGTTGAGGGGATATCCTCATTTCTAGCGGCTGTCTCGATAAAAGGTTGTAAATGACGATATAGTGATCACACAAAGTGCTCTGACTTTTAATTCGAATGGACGGAAGCGATTGATTTCAAATTCAAATTGAGCTTTGATTTATATCCAACACTGAAATATCTGGTAAACGACTTCCGGGAAAAAACCTAAAAAGATTCAACTACAGTGTACAGTATATACATAGTTTGTGCATTTTAGAATTTTCAGGAAATTTTAGATATATGAGAATATTATCATTATCCCTGTAGTGCGCCGCCCGTTTATTCATGTTTGCCTTTGGATTGTTTTATATGCTGTGTACATAGGCCTACTTACAGAAACCACTACAATCCCATAAAGAAACCGCTACAATCCGTAAAATGTGCCATAATTTTACGCTAATATTAAAGCTGCTGTTTCCGTTTTTGGATAAACAATTAAACATAAACATTCTTTAATTTTTTAAAATTGATTAGCAATTTTGTTGTTAAAATTTCTCAACGAGCTACTAAGCATAAGTCGTTTGCCAGTATTTCAAAGTATATTAGTAACTTCGTTTTTCCGAAATACGCGCTTTTTGCATTCTTGAAAAATTCTAATTATTGATTTTAATTTCCGTTTAAATTATTGCGATATTTTAAGCTATGAGCCTTTACTAAGCTCTTTTATTATAAGATATTATCTTCTATGAAAAACAAACGGAGAAATCGGCAAGTTGACTTTACTTGGAATCTGTAGTCAGTTCACTCGATTGCTCTAATTTCCAGCTCTGCACTATATTTTTAAAATGCTGATTAATAAAATTTAATTTTTGGTAAAATTGCTTTCTAAAGATTTTAAAGTTAATTTCTCAACTAGGTAGGCTCATAGGCAGGCTGTCCTTTGAAATCACATTGGAAGCACTACATAGGACTGAAGCTGATGTAGGCCTAAGCTCGACCATGGCCGATTACGTCTACCATACGGTTTAGAAGTATTTTTTTGTATACTTTGCATAAGAGTATATATTATATATTATATATATATATTATATATATTATATATATTATATATATTATATATATTATATATATTATATATATTATATATATTATATATATATTATATATATTATATATATATTATATATATTATATATATTATATATATATATTGGCCTGCGTATGACACTTCTTTATGGCTGCAGGTCAAAGTGGCGTAGGAAGGAACACATATCAGAATAACATTGTTCTGGATGGTGAGCAAAACGATTTCAGTTCACCTACTGCTGGAAAGGCTTACGACAGCCTGAACTCAGAGACTTTATGCCGTGAACAACCTGACGATTACGAACAACTTCAGATTAATTCACTCAGTGTTTTCTGATGAACAAAAACACATATTCAGCATCTGACATAGACAATTATCTGATCGGCTAAATTTCATTTTATCCAAAATGCATGTGCACTCGGTGTCTGATATAAATTCCGTCCTACAAAAAACTGAACACAAATTTTTATGCTTGCTTTAGGCCTAAATGTTACGCGTAGGGTGTGCATGTTTAATTCAAAGCAGTTTCAACCTCTTATGCAATTTAAAATGAAGGAAATATTAGCCTTATTTGATTACTGTAGCTATCTATATTCCTTTGTATAAGGAAAATATAAGAAAAAGATTAGATTTTAATAAAGGCAATTCTTCAGTCATTGTGTAAAATTCAGAGATCATTTGAAGAACTATACAAACAAACCCAGGAATTGAGACTAGATGCACAGATGTAAGCTTTAACTGCTTCCGTTTTGGTGGATGTCGGACATAACAGAACAAAATGCATTTGAATGAACTGATGTTCGTCATTTGACTTTAATTCTAATATTTACTCTAATCTAATCACTTTAATAACGCCGTTATCAAAATGCCCAAGGCATCGATCGATGGTCGCTTCAAGTCAAAACTGCAGTCAAAATCATAATCCGTTGAACAAGCCAGGTCGAAAAAAACAGGCCAAAAAACCAGAAGGTAGACTACAGTAGGTAAGCAAACTGAAACAGATGAGTCTTAAGTTTAGACCTAAATGACATCAAAGAATTGACAGAGCGAACTGAAACGGGCAGTGAATTCCAAAGCTTTGGACCAGCTACCGAGAAAGCCCGAGAGCCAAACTGTTCGAAAATTTGGAACGATTTAAAGTTTGTGCAGATATTCCTTAGCTATATCAATAAGAAGTGACTTACAGTTGTCAAGTCTGCTGGAAATACATATTCCTTGTATAAATTCCTTCTTGTGCTATGTATCAACCTAGAAGCTCTTATTTAGAGTTTTGCTGTCTAATTGTTTTTCTTTTCAATTTTGTGATGCTCTGCGACAAAAACTCAATAGATGGGATTGAGCACAGTCTGCAAGGCAGTTACACATCGTTCATCAGCATTGAAATAATAAATGCAATGCATTAGAACATCATCAACAAGCGCAATTCCTTCCGCATAAGCTGGTAAATGCGCAAACCTAGGTACGCCCCTAATTATCCGGTCTGCAGCGTTTGAGATAGACTGCAGTTAGCCAATGCAGAAAAGAGTTAGCCCTGGGCAGATAGCATTGCCATTATCATCCTTGATGCTTATAAATTCGTGCAGGAGGGTTGTGTCTGATTGAGTTTTAAGCGAACGGCATATTGTGCGAATCTCGAAAAGATGAGAAAAGCAGGTTCGATTTGCTCTCCCCACCTGCTCTGAAAATATCCGTTCCTGGTCCAAAGTCACATCCAAAACATGCACAGCAGCAGAAAAAGCAACGTTAGGTAAGCGATGCTGCAAATTAGGCAAATCAGCAATTTTTTAAAAGATGTACCTCTTCGCGGCTACTTTTGAGATATTGCCAGGTAAAATTTGCCTTAAGTATGACCAGATCTAAGTCGCTATGCCTAGGGGTTGTGAATGTGTATAAGTATGGTAAACTGGAGCGTATTCATCCGCATCTGAAACTGCCATCAATGAAGTCTTCATAAAACTGGTTGAGACGATTATTTATATGACTTGGTCATTTGCATAATAATAGTTGCACACGAATTCAAATTAGGACAACAAAGGAGCATGCTAAATCAAGTATTTGTTGTAGTACTGTAATAAAATTGAAAATAAATGTACTTAGATAACGAAACGCGACATAAGCACTTGCAGCTTGATAGCTAACAGAGTCGTTTCAATACATATCCACTGGTTTCTTGTTGTGTTGGTAGCGGTAATGAGTCGCAAGCTTCTTGGCTAATTCCTCTATCGTCTGGCTTCACGGGGTCAAAATTTTATGCTCCAGCTACATGGACTGGTGGGGGCGGAACCATTGTTAGGCACTCAGATGCCCTTTTGGCTGTTGTCACCTCCAAGTTGGACGATAGCAATATTAGTGCAGTCGTTCACATTCTGTGTAATCAGAGCCGCCTCGCGACGCCACAACGTGGAGAACTTCAATATCTTGGTTGATAAACATCCTATTGCCCCCCCCCAGCCTAAAGTCTTGCTGCTCTTCCAAGCCCTAACACCACAGTACCGTATCAAGTTGAGCAGTCGGATGTAGAAGCTGCCATTCGCTCTTTTCCTTCAGGTTCTGCCGGGGAACCAGATGGGCTGCGACCTCAGCACCTCCTTGAGCTTATCAACATCCTATTAACTTCGGCAGTTTCAACATCCGGTCAGCCATCCGTCGTTCTGCCATTATTCACGACCTGATCAACGACGAACATCTGGACATCTTTGCACTATGTGAGACATGGATCGGTGTTGACACACTCGACTGCATCAAGCGAGATATTGCACCGGATGACTTCTCAGTTCTTCACATTCATCGCCGTGGAACCCAAGGTCGCCCTCTAGCCGGTCATGGCCTAGCTGTGATCTGCAGGTTCTCGCTGGACATCAATGTCCATCCTCGGGCAGGAGTGCTCTGCTTATCCTCGTGTGAGGTTCAGCTGATACGACTCGGCAGATCGTCATCGGCAATCACTCTTGCCAACATCTACCGTCCTCCTGGTGCAGTCGGCGATTTCTATCACGACCCGTAGACTCATTTCATCTACTTACGTCGAGGCTGGTGAAAGAATTCTACTCTGTGACGATCTGAACTGTCCTGGATCCAATGGTTACATCAGTGATGATCTCGCTTACATCTTCTCCATCTACGGTATTCGTCAGCACGTCGACGTTCAAACTCGAAGGGATAACCTCCTAGATGTCATAGCTCTTCTGATGACCGGACTACTGTCTACGATGCCCAGGTGAGCGACGTTGGTTTTTATCAGATCACAAACTTATACTGTGCAAGTTCATGACCTCCTGCCACTGCCAACCTGTGAGGCACACATATCGTAAAATCAAGGCTGCAGATCCTGTACAGTTCAGTCAGTTGCTTGTTGATTCGGATCTGTTCACTGCACCAGCAAGCACTGCAGACGATTTTGCTGAACAGTTCGATAGAACTGTCACTCACATTGGATAATGTCGCCCCTGTTCACACCTGCTATCGGCGACCCTCTAAACCTATGACAAGGTGGCTTTCCTTAGAGCCAATAGAGGCAAAGAGAGAACGTCGTCGACTAGAGCGAAGATGGAAAAGTTCAGGCCTCGAGGAGGACAGACAGCGTTACCGTCATCAGTGCCGCCTCACGAACAAGATCATAAAAGACTCTAGGAGCTCTTACTACTCCAGCCAGCTGAAAAGTGCTCAAACCTCTCATGACCGATGGCGCATCTCTCAGCATTTTCTGCATTCAAAGGATGCTGTCATCTGCCAACGCTCAGAACAAGAGAACCAGAACTATGTTCTAACTTTACTTCATTTTTTGCTAACAAAATTAACAAACTCAAATGTAAAATTGCTCAGTGTACTACTTATCTAATTTGGAATGACTTGCTGCTTGACCCTGACTTCTCTGGTACTGCCTTTAATGACAATCCACCTGTCACATACTTTGAAGCCCTGTCTCTTCTTAATCACACTGTTCCAATGGACTTCATACCAACATCAATCATTGTCTCTTAATCCTACGTTTCTCACATCTGATCGCACACTTGGCCAACTTGTCTTTTGCTGAAGGCTGTTTTCCATCATGTTTTAAATCAGCAATAGTTACGCCTTTACTTAAAAAACTGACCTAGACACCAACAACCTCTCAAATTTTATACCCATCTCCAATCTCAATAACATTTCTAAGATTCTTGAACATCTCTTCCTTGCACGGATTAAGAAAAACGTTACTTCATCTCCTAACTTCAGTACTTACCAATCAGCTTACCGTGAAGGCTACTCAACTGAAACTGCTCTTTCTTCACACTGGACAACAACTTTTCAGCTATCGATTCTGGACAGGCGTGCCTTTCATTGTGCCTCGACTTGACTTCTTAGACTTTTTGACTATGTCGACCACCATCTACTTCTTTCTAGAATCAGCATAAGCTTTGGTGTGTCTGGAACTGCCTTAAACTGGTTAACTTCTTACCTCTACAGTAGGTCTCAGCAAGGGGGCATTGGTTCTGCTCGGTCTGATCCTTCTGCACTGCTGGTGTTCCACAAGGATCTGTCATTGACCCCTTATTATTCACAATCTTCACATCACCGGTCAGGCGCATAGCCAACCACTTTGAAGTTACACTCAGCTTTACATCGCTCTGTCACTCACTAATCTGTCAGGGAAAGCAACGGTTGAAGAGTGTCTCTCTTTTCATTCATGCATGGTTTTGTTTCAATGGTTTTGGCAATAAATCCTGATAAATCTGAAGCGATCATGTTTGGCTCACGCCAGTGTCTGAATTCTCTCCCTTCACATTCTAGCATTGACCTAGTTGGCACTGCTGTTCCGCTGTCAAACATGGTCAAAACACTTAGGGTAATTTAGGACAGCAATCTCACATTTCGACCTCACACAACAAACCTCTGCAAATCTTGTTTCTATCATATTAGGGCATTACGTCACATCAGGTCAGCTCTTATCAAAGACAAGACACAAACTGTAGCCTGTTCTCTACTCTGCTCTCGCCTCAATTATGCCACCTTGGTTTTTACAGGTATCTCAAATCTTGAACTCAAAAGACTTCAACGCATCAAAAATTCCCTGGCTAGTGTGGTGCTGCGTGCACCTCCTCACACAAATTCTTTAGCTCTATTAAGCCAGCTGCATTGGCTTCCTGTGGAATTCCAGATAAGATTTAAACTACCCTGTTTGACCTATAAAACTCTTACATGAGCACTCCTGCCTAACTTGAGTCACTAGACTCTCCTTACATCCCTCCCCGCAGCCTACGATCTTCAGGTACGGGTCTCTTGGCTGAGCCACGATGCAGAACTGTCCTGGGCTCTCGAGCATTCCACACTGCTGCCCCTAAAGAATGGAACCGTTTACCAATGTTTCTCCGAAACTCGAACTCCTTTTCTTCTTTCATGAGACGCCTGAAAACTCACTATTTCTCACTGGATTTCTGGATATCTAACTCTTTTCACCTGGTGACTGACTATCCGCGTCTCCGATTAGCATTTCTATGTGACTTTGCGGAAGAGGCAACAGCCCATAAGTCTGCAAAATATGCACTGCTGCCTACAATCCACAGATTTGTTCCCATCGCCTTTGAGACTCTTGGTTCAATAATTGCTGAGGGTGCAGAAATTCTTTCAGAGTTGGGGCGTCGCATTTCAGCAGTCGCTGGAGACGACCGCGAGACTCGTTTCCTTTTCCAGCGCCTCTCTATCTGTGTCCAGCATTACAATGCCATTGCATTCAGAGGTTCATTTTCAGACGGCTGTGAAAACTACTGGGACGAGGCCTGATTTCTCAGAGATTATTTTAAACTCCTAATTTAATGTTTTAGTTCTTGAGGGATTATTTCTACTTCGTGTAAAATAATAATAATAATAATAATAATAATAATAATAATAATAATAATAATAATAATAATCGAAGAAACGCCCACAGAACGCTCTACACTTACGCGACCGCTAACTCAGGGTTGCTTCTTCACCACGGCGCTTACAGACAAGATCACGAGATTCGGAGGTTCTTTGCGGAAGGATTATACGTTCTGGGAACGGTACTATTTCCGAAGGGACTTATATATACTCCCAGATAAGCACCGAGAATGTCCGGATTAATGGAAACAGCTCAAAGCCACCGATCAATAAATTTATTATTATTATTATTTAGCGAAAACATGCACCCGAACAACATCGACATAATAATAATAATAATAATAATAATAATAATAATATTAATAATAATAATAGTAACAACAACAACATTAATAATAACAGTAACAATAATAATAAATATTATTATTGATTATAAATATTATTACTTACAAATATTTTTATTATTTTTTTGCCCCGAGGTATTTAAGATCTCTCAGGAAGTTAAAAAATTATCCGGATGAAAAAAATTGCATTCTGAGATGGCTAATCTTCGTTTATGTCTGGCTCCTCAAAAGTGCCCTGGAAGGCAATCAAATTAAAACGTTGAATTGTGAAGGCAACACGTTGGAAAAGGAATGCGGTTTCCCTTGGGTCTCCGGAAACCCTGGTCAAATGTCCACCCCGGATTAGTTAAGAATCCCAGGCTCTGTAAATTGATCTGGCCCAGGGTCTCAAAGGCCAGAGGGATGAAATGATAGGAAGCCGATAAATCAGTATATTTGGTGACCTTCCTCTGAGCTGCCAATTCTGCCGCTGTACCTGCATCCGTGGCTGTGTGAGGCAAGTAAGAATCGGCCAAAGTGTCAACAACAGTAACATCCCACACCATAGACCTGCCCGCCTGGCAGGGAATGAGAGTAGCGCCATCTGGGCGTTTACCGTCGGATCTTGAAAGTCCAACTGGTTCTTTAGAGGAAGGGAAACCCGCTTTCACCAAAGCTCGCCAGATTAGGTCTTTTAGAGCTGCGTGTCTGGCAGTCCTACCGGGCCCAAGACGACAAGCCATACCACGAGAACCATCAATCAAGGCCAGTGAACCACAAGGGCACCTATGAGTGGTGCAGATCTCAGCACCGAGGCGCAAACCCACGGCCACTCGTACTGCGTCATCTCCGAGTCTTAGACCACAGGCACTTGTTGGAAGGGCAAACGACCAATCGCTAGAATGAGGTGAAGCCACCGCCATGACCCGCGCCCTGTGATAGTCCGATACGGCAGCTACTTGTAAGGTGGCAATGTCCTTCATAATCAAAGGCGATCTCATGCTGAATGTTTATGTGCAACTGCGTCGTCTGGAAAGGGTACATTTGATACCAAAGTCCATTGAGACCGGGCCATAAGAAAAACATCATCTCCCACAGGGTCAGTCCCGGATCCGGCCAGGACGGATGCCTGGAGAGGCGTGGTAACTGCGGCTGAGGCCAAAAAGGGTGGAAGTGCCTGCGAGGTTGCACGTCTAATACCCAATCCACCATTCTTAACCGGGAACGAGGCCCGAAGCCAGTGCATGTCAAACAAAGCCAAGTTCAAGGTGCTCGAGAGGCCCTCTCGCAGTACAAGATCAAAAATGCTCAAGCACGGGTGGTCCGTACAAGGGGCGCATCAGAGGGTGTGAAGCAAAGTAGGTGAGCTAAGAGAGCAGCGAAGAAGGACGAGGGCGAAGAAGGACAATAGATGCTATTGCCTAACTTCTTCCTTAAGGCCGTGCTATTGTTGTTATTGTTATTATTATTAATTATAAACTTCTATAGCGCCTGTGTCTAATTCACAACCGACGTAGACGGGACATTGCAAGCATTCTGGTTTCTGAAGGGATTTTGACGCAGTCTCTTGCAGGCATTTGAGACAGAAGGTATGAATACATGGAAGCATTCGAGGATCAGTGAACAGCTCAGTGTGGATGCAACATTCAAATATGTCTTTAGTTATTCCAATCTTGTCTTTGATTAGTAGATGTAAAATGGGAATTGAGCGCAGTCTGCACCGATGACCCCGCCGCGCTGCCGCTCGAGCACAGCGAGGCCTGAGAGAAGTCTGCACTCGATGACTCAGCTGCGCGCTCCGTGCGCAGCCGGTCTGCCGCGCGTGGTGCTGATGCAGCACATTAATCCAAGTCATAGGGCGGTAGGGCCGAGGGTTCGACCGCGACGGACGTCGCTATCGCAACACAGACGCAACTCAGGCTAAACTCGATTCTGGCGCTGAAAGCCTTGTGATGAATGCTGTACGGGCTTCCTCTCGGCCACGCTCGATCAGCCCTTTTTTTGTCTCTTCATCCATCACAGCCACACCAACGGACTTGCACCGGATCTCATCCTTCATGGCCCGGTACTTTTCAACCTCGTCGAGGATCAGCTTGTACTCATCATCGCTGATCATGGTGTCTGACATTTTCTTTATGGGCTTTTAAACCTGCCACCTTCATCCTCTTTCCGTCATTACGCTTTGTAATGTATAAAACGGTCTATAGGATACGAGAATGTGTTACAGTTACACAATTAAGCATTAATGTTGTCACGATGCCGAGTCTCATCGAATAGAAGCCTTTTATTATTTAACTGAGACTTAACGTAGACCGAAAATAAAGTTCAACAGGAGTTCAGCAGTTCTGCACAGTTCAACATCGCCTGAAGAGCGGCTCGGTCTCTCTAAAGAGTCACTATCCCCCTATTTAAATAATCTGACAATTCCTCGACAATCCTTGGAGAATCTGTCTGGCACTCACTCACATCAGGTAAGTGTCAAAATTCCCGCCGATGGCGCACCTGTAGCTACCATCAGTGAACACCAGAGGGCACCAACGGACGCACGTGCTGACGACGACGACGCGTGAGGCGAGGACCGTGACAAATGTCTATCTATTTGTGCATCAACTGGGCAAGATTTAGGCAATAGTTTCAATTCAGCAATGGTTTCGGTATGTAACAGAACCACTTCCTTACCTCCCATACTGTCTACCACAATATTCATCATATCTGCATTATCACTAGACTCTTCCAATGCTAATCTTACTTCAAGTTTTACTAACTGGGACCGGTTTAACAGTTATACATTGAATATTATCTTTACCAATTTCATCTAATTACATGTCTTTCACCAAATCTTGACTGACAACAGGAATTTCAGTTTCAGAGTCAACCAAAGCTTTCTCTTTCACTTTCTTGTTTCATTTCCATTAATTACTATTTCAATGTATTGCAAAGTTGCTTTCTATAACCCTACCTTTTGTTCAGAACCGTTTCTGACCCACTTCCTTACTTACTTCGCTCCCTTCCGTTTTCGTAATCCTCTCTCTCTCTCTTTCTCTCTCTCTCTCTCTCTCTCTCTCTCTCTTTCTCTCTCTCTCTCTTCTCTCTCTATCTCTATCTCTCTTAGCATACATTTTCTTACAGCTTTCGGTTCTATCTCTGTTTCATTTTTTCCTCATGCACCTGTCTCTCTATAACTTGAATTCTAGATGTTTGCTCTTCATCAACAGCACATGCTCTGGAATATAATTCCTTCGCTTGTGTTTTCTTATTGCAATCTCTTTCTTAAATGTGACTCTGACCTATAAATGTAACATCGCCTTTCTCCTCTCTTCTCTCCCCAGTCTGTCCTCATCTCAAGTATTACATACTTACTTTGTCCTTTATCCATCTTTTCTCCTTTCACAAGTGTCTTTTCCTTTTCATTCTGTTGTCTCTTTGCTTCGAGGTTATAGAAGAACGGTGACATCCGGCTAGCGCTAGTGATCTTATCGGATTACAAATGGCGGATGTTGATGTGTATGCATAAAATCGTGTACTTCAAAAAAATCGTAGAAAATCGCTGAATAGTTCGCGGAAGACGGGAATAGGCGCGTTCTAATATTCATGTCGGGAACTATCATTAGGTATAATATCATCCGATTCGGTAGTGGCAAGTAAATCCGGAGTTGTACCGACGCTCAGCGAAAACAAAATTGATAGGCAACAAGGGTCCTGTTCCAGGTCAAGATCCAAGAGGCAGGCAGACGATCAGACGGCTACGGTGGATGGTGCTTGGAATTGAACCGTAAAGTGAGATAAGGGGAAGAGGAAGAATCAGGATGGAAGAAGAGTGTTTTCAGTTTTGAGTGGAAGGCCTGCGCAGAAATATCAAGAGGTGAGTTAGTATGATGGGACAGATAATAATTGTCGTAACATAAGTAACCGAATACAGAACGCAATGAATTTCCCCATTTCGCTTTCG
Source organism: Norana najaformis (assembly GCA_964023275.1). NCBI lineage: Eukaryota > Metazoa > Annelida > Clitellata > Crassiclitellata > Hormogastridae > Norana > Norana najaformis. The sequence continues at coordinate 22,801,232 of OZ029923.1, forward strand.
TTTTCGTGGGTTCGTTTTTTGCGTCCTAGGTCCAGGACCCGTTTTTACATGTGCTTTCATTATACAGTATATGCGACGCGGCGCTGCTTTACGCGGGAGGGATCGGCCGCCAAGCGGCCCTATGTGGCCCAAACCGCGGCATGGGGATTGTGGGTGGGGTTGGTTGGAAGTCTCAATGTGCCTCAGGGCGACTTCTACAGCTCCAACAAAGAGTCTGCTCCGCTCAAGCCGCTAGTTTGCATCTACTCGGTTCAAAACAAGAAAAGGCATGATGGGCTCGAGTTGACACGCGGAAGCCTGGCACCTTGATATCACAACGGGCTGCTGAGCGCAATGATAGTCGCTCAGTTGACTTTATAGTGAAACAAAGAGCTTCCTGGTGCAGTGCCGACACGTGAGGCACGTGACATCAGGATGAGCTTGAATGGTATTCGGATCGAATATCACGCTACACTGGTTTCCATTTGCGATATCACGGTACGCTGGTTTCCATTCGCGGGGCGCAAATGGAAACCAGCGTAACGTGATATTCCGATATCTGCGAACATTTCGGTTAGTTTCCTGCGACTTGAGCGGCACATTGAGGACAGACTGGAGCTGACGCAACCGTGGATGTTATACTTATTACACTAGAGGGAGTATGACGTCACTTGCTTAAAGCCGCCGTATAAAACGGCTTTGACCGATTGTTTAGACGACTGAATAGCTGTGTGAAAATGTCGAAACGATCGACTTTAAAATGTGTGGCATATGGCATATGACAATTTATTTACGCCAGAAACCAAGGCCGTCGGAATAGCATTTAATCGGGAAGTTGCTTATTTTTGTGTTTTTGTACTTTTGTTTAACGCGTAAGCTTCGCAATGAAATGCAAACAGCCTTATTTAAGCTTCTGTGTCGGTCGCATGTTGGCAAATTTATCGTTTAATCGTCCCCGATTTATATTTATTTATTTTATTTGTGTTTTAGTATTCTTGTTTAATGTACAAGCCTCGAAATGAAACGCAGTCTTGTGTAAGCTATGTCTGTCATGTTTTCTATTGGAACAATCGAACAATAATTATAGATAGTGTTCCTATCCTGACTCCCCTTGTTCATTTATCTATCTTTCCCTGCAATCCCAAATATCACCCACCATAGATGCCACGCTCTCTCTGCCTGACTTTTGGATCGTGACCTGGAACCGAACCCTCTTTGCCTATCGATTTTGTGTTGACTGAGCGCCTGTGAATAAGATGGTCTCCGTGACGTGGCTTTCGTTGGGCACTGTAGAAATCTTGAGCTTACGATGACGATTTTTGAACAAAATGGGCCTAACTATTTGTTACAGGCAAACAGATCGTGGTGCAAGTGAATAACGTCTTCAAATTCTATTACAGGTTTCCAAAGGATCCTCAACTGAGAAAGAAATGGACAGTCCATGTGCACCGCGATGACTGGGAACCAAAGACCGTGAAGGTCTCCTGCGACCTTCAAATGATGTTGTTATGCTCTGCAAAGCTAGTGAGTCACGCTTCAGAAGTAAGATGGGTCCAAAAGACACACCAGTAACTGCTGCAAGTCTGAAAACTGTTCTAACGACATGTGTACTTTGAACCTTCCTTCATTGGGAGCAACATCTTTTCTGCACTAATGGACCACTCATTTGGCGCTGAGCCAATTAGGGATCACTGGGTTCTGCTGATGAAGACAGTTGTTGGAGTATCTTTGCCGTCGTCTGCACCACCAGGACAATGCTTCACAAGACGCATTCATGAAGAAAACAAGCGATCCAAATTAAATAAAACTGTGATTTGTAGCGGCCAGTACAGTGCCTGGTATCGACACAGATCTGTTTCTTACTACTTAGGATATGGATATTTGGTGATAATGTTACTGTTTGATCCAATTAATTTGCTTGCTTAATTGTCGTAGGTTTACTACACATTTCAGTTTGGATTCAATGTGATATGTGAACTGCATATATCTAGAATGCCAAGGCAATGCAGTATTGAGTTTTGTTTTGTTTTATTACTTGTGTCTGTAGCTTCATGTGACTATCTGATGTTATAGCAGATTAACATTCATGTTGCAGTTGATTAAAGTTTATGTTGCAACATATTAACGTTTATGTGACAGCTGATTAGCATTTATGTTACAGTTGTTTAGCATCCAGCCGATATCATTTGTGTTGTGGTAAATCGCACTCAATAATAGTCTGATTTTGTTATTTTTTCATTTTTGCATACATGAACAAATTCTTAATAAACAAACTGAGTTTGATGTTTGATATCAGAATTTTAATTATAGCTAGAAAAAACTGATGCTTTGAGTTTGTGGAATTTAAAATAAATATTGCTTATCAGTTTGTGAAATGGATTTGTTGTATATAATCAAAACCTTGGTTAGTAATTTCCAAATATTTCTCCACGGCTGCATATTTAAACTTGCTTTCTTACATCCTGCAAACCAAATGCAGTTTCATGTGTGGAGTTTTGATTCAGTTGAAAAATTTATGCTACTGAGCTGCTTGTCATTTCTTTGGCTCTGCCTCGTAAGGTCAGGAGCACCTCTGAAATTTCTTAAAGAGCTGCTATAAAATATGCACTTACAACTACTGAGGACTGCCTGCTATACAAATAACAGAGACATGATTACTACGGTCTGATTAGGTTTTTATTCAGCATTTCTTTTGTTGGCTTAAAGAATTTGCACTTTTATTTCTGGGCTGGAAATATTTGGCACGCCTGAAAATTTAATTCAAATGGACATTTGTTGCAAGAGTGTTCTTATATAAAGCATCAAGTGCATTTCTGAACTATGTAAGGAGGGCATTAATAAATTTTAGTTGTATTGAATTGTATAATTTACAGCTCTGATAAAGAGATTGCCTAAAGACAAGCAATGATATGTCTCTTTTATATACGAGTTTGATGAAGGCAGAATGAAGCATATATCCATTTTCAGGCAAAGTCATTTTGTCTAGCCGCAATGCCAAAGCAAGATAGTATTTTTTCACGAACATCACATCACTTGCTAAATGTAATGTTTACGAATGCCATTTCGTAGGCTAGTAATACTTATACGTAAATAAAGTAGTTCAATTTGCATTTGTATTCTCGCTTTCAAAAAAAATTTGTTACTTTTCTGTACTGAAATAATTCACGAACAAACAAACGGAATAAATCAAAAGCATTTCGATAGTTTAACGCGGCATCCCATTGTAAACACGTGCGCTAGGTCTAAACAGGGGGGTCAAGGTCGCTCAGCGAATGTGGATTCATAACAGGCAGCGTTATTTACCGGCTGCGTTCCATCTATAGAGTATATATCATTGGGCGCAACCGAACTTTGGCATGTCTACAAGGATTGAATTGCAGTAATCAAGGTGCGTCATGATGAATGAGTGAACGAGGGTCACTGCAGCGCTGAACGGCGGATTGCGCCATATGACCCGTATCTGGAACGACTGGTAAAAGCAGCCCTGCACATGAATTATTCAGTCGTTGGCATGTTTTAATGGTCTTATTGTATTCTCTCTTGTTGCAAATATTCTATCGGATCAATTATAAAGGCAAAGTCATTGTGAGCCTGGTGCTCGTTCTTTGTTTTTAAAGCTATGCATAGAGACTGTTGGAGGGAGTCTTATCATTAGACGGTCTACCAGCAATCTGAATAGGTTCACACTTTAGTCAGCTCTTGTGTTCTTTTGCCTTCACATCTAGTAAACGGTCACAAGCTAAGCCTTCTAATGTCATCTCAATTATTCAAGCCATCTAAGGCAGTTTCAGAGATTTGCACACAGACCTACACGGGGGCTGATGTCGTGTGGCATCCATTCAAAATGCCAATGTAGTGAGGGATTTTTCCAGGTAAACGCAACAAAACCTCAGGCTAGAAGGTCTCTAGAATTAGCACGTACAATGTACAAGCAAACTCATGAAATGGTCTCTAAAATTTACATTTATACAGCACATAATATGTCTGAGTTGGGGTTAGACTTGAAGATTATTTTGTTAGAGTGGCAACCTTTTAATATTATTTATAATATATTTTTGCATTCGTTCGATATGTGTGCATTAGACGCTATATAAATGTGAGCTTGCATTTACTCCCTGCAGTCTAAGCGTTAAGTCTTACTAATAGGTGGACTTATAAAACTTTGCTCCGTTTCACGCTGTGTTGACAGTTTATTGGCATTTTTGTGACAAATAGCAACATATCACTGTCGTTTTTAGTTTTATCGTGCAGGAAGTAAACCGCAAACATACCTTTATTAGATACGCAATAGAAGCTGCCGAACGAATGTCTCCAGATTGGAACTCAACACAGAATATGCCATGTAACACCGCATTCGCATAGCCTAATCGAGAACCAACTAGTGCAACTGATGCCTGATGTTACGAAATGCCTTGATGTGGTAGAAACCAGACCTGCAAATCGAAGATACGTGTAAAGTCATAGTGAGCGAGTTGACAGTGGTGACACCTAGAGTTTTAAATTTTGGCTGAAAATGGGAGTTTGGTTCCTGCAAGGTAAACAAATCTATGTGAAGATTGTTGCAGCGGAACGTTACGGAGGGAATGCTAGAAAACTACCTGTGGGTGCTACGAGCAACAGATGTCGTAGAGTAGGAGTATCAGTTGTCTGGCGGAAAATGCCAACCTTTACATAGGAGTGTGTGATGTGGTTTTCGACCCTGTTGGTCTTTTGAGTGTTCGACCCTGTTAGTCTGTTCGTGTGGTGTGCCGAACTCACGACGTGTCGTTTTGAAGTTGATCTTGTCTCCCAGGAGTGGATGACTTGTCTTGAGGTTTTGTTGAGCGCATCTGCCGTTAGATTCTGCTGTTCGTTTGGCCGCTTTGGCCGTTTCTGAGTACACGCGAGTCTTAGTTTTGCTTGCAAATAGCTTGTAAAAAATATATTTACATTATAACTACCGCTGGGTTTCTTTACTGTCATTAGACAAATTGCAATAAAATAAGGCTGCATATGCTGATAGGTTGTGAAGAGAATTGCCTTTGACTTATTAAGGTTGATTGCAAGATCATTAAAGCAGAACAAGTTGAGAAGAGAGGATATGCAGGGTTATAGTTCAGTATTAAATGAAGGATCTGTTGCACACATACAGAGACAGAGGGAGAGAGAGGGAGAGAGGGAGAGAGAGAGATGTAGATTTGAGATTTGCCAGCATATTGCTGGACCATTGTATTATGCATGCGTGCAGTTTGACAAATGGCAAAATTAAGAGAGGAACAAGGACAGAACTCTGGGGTACACTTGAGCGATAGGCAGCAGGATCAGAGCGGGGTGAGTTTATTACCAGTCATTGGGAACGACCATTGATATAGGAAGATATCCAGACAGAACATAACCAGCGATTTCAAATGATGTATGTTCCGAAACAACATAGAACACATCTTATATTCTTAATCTTAAAATTGCAGTCAGTTATATAGATTTTTAAAATGTTAAAAGGAATATACATTTAACATCGCTTAGGTTAGCGTAAAGCGCGCGTCTCCGATTACCCTTTCCATCACCGGCGCTATATAAATTTCTAATTATTAATTAGAATTAAAATTGAAAAACAGAAAGGTCGAGAAAATCATGTCGCAGTTTGCTTGGTAGCCTTCGCTTACCCAACCTCACCTTACTTTACCTTATCTTACATATAATTATGTAGATAGAAAGAACACGAGGAATAAGCTGATATTCCTACCTTAGCAAAGTCTACGCCTATATATTGCGTCAATTAGAGCATAAACGAAAGGATATAAATCAGTTTGCTCTTCGAACATTAGGCGAACCATTTGAAAACTCAGTGTACACGCAAGGAATTCATCGTTCTGCTGTATGTGTGTGTATATATGTGTTTGTTAACTCGAGTGCGAATTGCTTAAATTTAGCTCAAACGCGTTACTACTCATAGTCAGCACCTTTATAGGCCATATTTCAGAGCACGGCTTTTATTAGGAATGAATCAGCCTATTGTGGTGATATTATGTTTATCTTTATAGAAATACAAGCTCTATTAATTACTAAGAATGGCGGCTTACGTCGGCGCAACTGATATAACACATATAACGCAGCAATATAGTGAAGTTATGTTCAGTTGTTGTTACTGCATTTTAAAGTTTATTCGAAAGTATTGAAATCGCAGACAAGAGAACGCAACATACGTCATGAAACTAATACATCTGCTTTACTTGACGGGTAATTGTCAAAATCATTCTCTAAAAATTCTAGTTTACTAAACGTTCGACAACGATTAGAGTGAAGTGCTTAAAAGGGCAAAATGTTCTCCAGTCCTCTTGAAATTGCTCTTCACAGCGTCCTATGATGAATGCGCGTCGTTGCATATCTCGCCTCATCAGAACATTTATTCGGCGGTTTTTAAGAACCTCCTTGAATAATTAAGTAATTAAATGTCCCGTGTCTCATAGGGAAACTTATGAGAGGCACTAATTTCTCTTCCTTGGGCCCTTGAGCTGGCAATGGACGAATCCTATGGTTCTGGACTCAAGGCGAATTCATCGTTGAACTTGCCATTTAGGCCTACTTGCCTGCTGGCTTCGATATCAAATTCTAGTTAAGGTTAAGTTCGGTTCCATGGTCTGATTCGAATGTCAAGCAGAACGGTAGACGGTTATGGTTGATGGCATTTGGAATTTGGAACGGTGGACTGAAGAAGAGAGGATTAGAGATTTTGAAAAGTACTGTTTTTATGTTGAATGAAAGATGTGAGGAGCAGAGTTAGTGAACAAGCTGCATGAGTCAGGTAGTTGTCGTAGTTCTGGCGGGAGTTTCTTCCTCATTTTCAAAATGCGCAACATCTAAGAAGGTTGATATGTTGCTATTGTCGTTGTAATTGTAATTAAAGTAAGAAATTTGTGAGTCCGCCGATTCAAGAGAAACTAAACAGCAACTTTCGTATTTCGTCGCCTGTGTAATATTATGCGTTTCTTCGAGTTCTATCACTCGGGCGTCGCGAAACTTAAACGTGTACATACCCACAGTTACAACACTGGGCAAGTTTTCGCCTACTTCATAATTCCTCTCTATTACGCAGGGCTGAAATGGTCAACTCAGACAACAATTTTAGGCTATAAATGTTTAGACGTTGTCGTCTAACGTAGCATATAAACTAGGCCTACAGGCCTTTCATGCATCGACGGACAGCATATGACAGATCATAAATATCAGCATAAAACTGGTACGACGATAGCAAGAGGCAGAGTATCAGACGTGATGGCTTTCTGGCATCCTCGGTGGTTGGTTCAAAAAGGCTTTGGAATTCATTGCTTAGTTCTGTGCGTTCTATTGGTTCTCTAAAGTTATTTAGCGCTAAATTTAAAACTCGTCTGTTTCAGCTGGTATACCCACCATAGCTTGATTTCTGATTTCTCTGACTTGGTATGACATCGGTTAATGGCATGAACATTATACGCCGGCGCTATAAAAATTGTTACTTATAATTATTTGGGCTTTTGTAATGGATTGATTTTGACTGCAAGTTGAAATGAAGCGACCATCGATTTGTCTTGGCATTATGATAACAGCGCTATCGGTCATTTTGATTAGAATTAATAGTTTAGATTAGAACGAAGAAATAATTACTGTAGCAAAATAGAAAGTTTTATGATAGTGGTTATGATCTGTCATAATTATACTGTCCGTCGATGCATAAAACGATTTGTAGGCCTATTCGTATATGCTTCGTTAGACGCCAACATTCTAACGTCTAAGAATGCATAGTACGAAGACAGCTAGGACGCTCATAGTTACTCATAGTCTGTGGCCTGAAATTAATTATATCTTATTGTAATTGTAATTGTAATTGTAATCTGACATTTATAAAGCGCCACTTCAAGAATAGACTCATCAGAAGCGCTCCCGACCCGAACCAGTGAGACCACTGGCAAATAATACAGACTTCAGGCGCTTGCGAAACTGCGGAAGAGACAAACTGAGGAATACAAGCCGGAGCTCTCGGGAAAGGCGATTCCAGCTATTGGGTCCAACATAGGCAAAGCTTCTAGACTGCGCTGTAGCAGTGCGCATACGAGGGACAGTCAGAAGTCCAAGGGAGGCCGACCGGAGAGTGCTACGGCCTGGAACCAAAGAGACCGAAATGCAGAAGTCCCTAAGATATGATGGAGCAGAGCCAACAAGACAATTACGCATAAGCGTTAGGATCTTGAACTGGATACGCTGCTGAATGGGAAGCCAGTGTAGAGTGTCCCGTATAAAGGAAGTTATATGGCCATACCTGGGGACGCCTCCAATAAGACGGGCAGAAGCATTGAGAACAGATTGAAGCTTGGAAATATTGGCAAGTGAGAGTCCAGCAAAGATAGCGTTACCAAAGTCCACCCTGGTGCAGATAAGGGCATGAATTAGAGTAGTAACGGCATGAAAGGAGAGGGAGCGTCGGATGGTACGAAGCTGACGAAGGTGGTAAAATCATGAGCGGGAGACACTGTTAACATGATCGGTCAAGGAGAGTTCCCGGTCCAGAACAACCCCAAGATCACGGACTTTGGAACAGAATCGAATGTCCGGAAACCGCTGGCGTAAGGATTATGAATCAATCTTTGCCAGCTGAGCACGGCCACCAAGGCAGATGAACTGGGTCTTAGCAGAGTTCAGTCGGAGGCGATTAGAGGACATCCAGAGACCAAGGGCAGATGTTGCGTCAAGAATACTCTCAACCAGAGAGGAAGCCGCTTCCGCTGGGCCATGAACGAAGGCCTGAGTGTCGTCTGCATACTGATGGACAGCAACACCCATAGGAAGGAGAACCCGTGCCAGGTCGGCAGTGTACAGAATGTAGAGGAGAGGGGCCAGAACAGAACCCTGAGGAAGGCCAAAAGGTATAAGGGACCAGGCGGAACGTGTAGGCCCAAAGATAACAGAATGAGAGCGGTCTGAGAGGAAAGACTGAAACCAAAGAAGGGCCGTATCAGTAATGCCAAAAGATTTTTTTAGACGCTCCAAAAGGATAGAGTGATCCACAGTGTCAAAAGCAGCACTAACATCATAGAGGGCAAGAAGAGTAACATGTCCACGGTCAAAAGCTCCAAAGACGTCAGCCAGGAGACGTGTAATAAGTGATTCAGTAGAGTGGAACTTCCTAAATCCGGATTGAAGAGGAGGCATGAGGGAGTTAGAGTCAAGGTAGTCGACCAGTTGGACGGACACACATCTTTCAAGAAGCTTAGAGAGGAAGGAAAGGTTAGAGATAGGTCGGTAGTTAGAGATATCATTGGGGTCAAGTCCCTGGCGCTTGAGAGAGGGAAAGACTACAGCACGTTTTTGAGAAGCCGGGAGTAGTTTATACCGTTGAGATTGGCTAATGACAAAGCCATGGACGAGTACATCAACGAGCTCTTTGTGAGTCCGCCGATTCAAGAGGAACTAAACAGCAACTTTCGTACTTCGTCGCCTGTGTAATATTATGCGTTTCTTTGAGTTCTATCACTCAGGCGTCGCGCAACTTAAACGTGTACATGCCCACAGTAAGAAAACTTAGCAAGTATTGGCAAGTCTTACGTTACTACGTAACTAATTCCTATCACGCATAGCCGAACAACTTTACTCAGGCAACAGTTTCGGACTCTATATATTTATAGACGTTGGCGTTTGACTCAACATAGTATAAGAATTGGCCTACAGGCCTTTTCATGCAGGAACGAAAAGCATATGGCAGATGAACATCATAAAATTTGCAAGACCTATATTGTTTTATTTGACTGCTAATAGTCCAGTTAATTATTTCTTCATTCTAATCAAATCTATGAATCTAATCAAATGACTTCGATAGCGCCGTATTCAAAATGACCATGACATCAATCTATGGTTGCTTGAATGGAACTTGCAGTCAAAAATCAATCCATTAGAAAAGCTCAGTCGGAGTCCCATAAGTAATTGTAATTAGCAACTTAAGTAGCGCCGGTGTATAATGTACGAGGCATCAACCGATGGCACAACAAGTCAGAGAAACCAGAAATCAAGCCAAAAATAGTTAAAACAGTTGAGTTTTAAGTTTAGTTCTTGAACGACACTAAAAAAACGACGGGAAGCATAGAACAAGGCAGTGAATTCCAAAGCTTAGGACCAGCCACGAAGAACGCCAGAAAACCTATACTGTTCTGGTACGAGGACAGCAATAATCAGAATACCAGTTGATTAAGTGGAATATTTGGTGAGGGGTGAGTAAGGAGCAGAGAAAAGTCAGGTGATTTAAATACGACGCCTTTTTGAACTATAGGACAGATTTAAACCTAATACTCTCTGCTCGATTGTTTTATCATGTCGTTAAAGAACCTGACTATTATAGCAGCTAACAATTTGCAGTTTCATAACAGGAAAAAGTAGCTGGTTACTTACGGTGCCTTAAACATACTGAGTTACGTTACAATAGATTCCATTAAATTACAGAAAATTACATGATATAGCAAACTGTGTGCATTTAAAAAAGACATCCAAGAAAACTAGCTAGCTGTTTTAGAATGTAACAGCTCAGCATAATAGGTAAAGAGAAATAACACGTTTATGATAGAATCTTACATTTTGACAGTCCACTCTGAGAACGAAATTAAATTATTACGATGTATATTAATATGTTCAGCAATGTTCTAATCTAATCTAATCAAATGATTTTTATAGCGCCGTTATCATAATGTTTAAAGCATCAAGTGAACTGGGTGCCAAATCATAATCCTTAAGAAACCCTGGATGGTTCACTTATCTAGTGATGAGATGATTAACGATTTTATGCAGAGGCATACGAAAAGGCAATGCCGTCATGTTGCCCATAATGGTCTGTCCTCATCTAGAGCAGCGATACTGTTTCATTTAACTATATGGTTGCATTTGCCGTCAACCCAAAATTTAAGATTTTTTTAAGCTATTAGAATTAGACCTCTATGTGTGTGCAGAGAGTTTAAAATGTGCTCAAGAGGTGCACGAATTATGTACGCCTTGTCGTTCCACTAGCAAGACCTACCGGATTCGAATATTGGTGAGCCATATTAGACATGCGATTTGTTTACAACAGCTATAGGATTTTCGTTGAAAGCAACCCTTTCGCGTGCAACAACGAATTCCAGTGTCGTTCCTTGTCTCACATTACTCCCCAGTTTGTAATGTCCGGTAGTTTTTCAGTAATTTATTTTAAGTGCATGGACATTAAATCAGTTGACACTGTACCTGTCAATTTATCCTTCACTTTAAACCTCTCTTTTTGCTGCATATTTATATCTTGTTTGGTCGGTTGTCTGGACTCTGCCTTGGATTTCATTTGAGTCTGTAATAACAGACCGATAGCAGAATGAGTGAGTGTGTTAGTTTTCTCTTGAAAACGCACTTTTGTTTTACAGGAACTGGCTGTTTTTTCCTGTGTGGAGCAGCTGATACCAATGACACAGACTGTCAACCGCGCCAGCTGACGGTAACGGTAGACGACATCTTGCGCTTGTACATAGATGGAGTCGAGATAACCAATCTAACAAATGCAAAAAATTGGCGGAGGCCAGACTCAGTCGAATTACCCTGCAATGCAAAAGTAATTGGCATTCAAGGAACAGATTTGATGGTATATGGTGGTATTTTGGCTTCGACGGACGATGGTTACATTCTAACAAACTCTTCGTGGAAATGCACGAACATATACTTTACTGGATGGCAGACAATTTACTTCGACGATTCGGATTGGCCTTGGGCATTTGATGCTGTGGGACATGAACCTCTTCCTGATTTGTCTGCGTCTGAGATTCGAAAAAACGCCCGCTGGATATGGACGACAGCGTATAAAAATGGAGACCAGATGGTCTACTGCAGAAAGACTCTCGGTATAACTCTGAAGCAACTTTTATAATTATTACCAGTTATCTTTGTCAGTGTCCTACTTTCTGTTCCGTGTCATTGATGTTTAATCAATCTTTCCAGCCATCAAATCGTTGTTAGAAAAACTCCATATTTTATTTCACCACCCTTCTGAAGTCTACTTCCTTTACCTTACTCAACCTACCATGTCTTAAATACCCAAATGCTTTCTCAAAAATCCGATTTGTGACTTCATAGTCTTTCAATTTCTCAAAATCTACAGCTGAGTCCAAAACTTATCGGAGTTGTTTGTCGTTTACCTTTTGCTGCTTCTTTCTGGAGACATTGAGCTAAACCTCGATCCTTGCCATCATGAAACAATAAATTCCTGAAAACTTAACATAAATTATCTCCAGAATAAATATCCTTCTTTTCAAAATTATATCCTGGATCATCCGGTGAATATTCTCGCTCTCAATGAACCTTGTCTCAAACCGTTATTCAGATTTTCCTCTGTTCATTCCACCTTCACTTCAGATATAACACTTTTCTCTTTTTTCCATAATTCAAACTCAGCCTGGATGGGATGGGTGATGGAGTTGCTTTCTTTCATAAGTCATGCCTAAAACCTGCCCGCTTCCCTTTACCTATCCCAATCCCGGTCATTTGAAAACCTTATCTCTATCTTGGACTGAAAATCAACGCATCGCACTTGTCCATGTTTGTCGTCATTCCTCTCTTTCGCTTTCTGATTTTTCACAGAATTCCAATAACTCCTTGAAGCCCTGATGTCTTCTCCCTCTGAACTCTTAATACAAAAATTCCAGGATCTCCTGTCTGGCTTTGCTTTTATGCAGCACATCTCTTTCCAAACTCGTAACATGGGTCATACACTAAGTTGATCTTCTTAAAACCCGATCCAGTTGTTCTGCTGTTCTTCCAAGTTATTGTTTTACCGCAATACCAATACTGCTCAGATTTCTTTCCATCTTAAGCTACCTGCCACTCTTACATCAGTTACCATCCTTGGAAAATGCTCAGCGTTTCAAACTGCATAGCTCACATCCTTGCCTCACCACTGACCTCAGCTCACACCGAATTTGCAATCCAGCTACTTTGAGTCGATATCTACACTGTGTCCGGAAAAATTCCAAGGCTTTACGGTAAATATGAAAATAATTAGTAAACATTAATCGATTTTTAAAATTCCAAAAACAGTTTAATCCTGAAATATTATTTGCACTATAATTGTTGTTTTGGCGTAAAAATTTTATAACAATTTTGTCTTCCTCGCTGAACGCCATTTTTCTAGCAACTTTCTTTACAAAATATAAAATTCAAATACGTCACTGTGACGTAATTTTAAACGGGGGCCGTTAATAAATTACAAAGAATTTTGTTGGTAATTATATATTTCAGGATTAAACTGTTTTTGGAATTTTAAAAATCGATTAATGTTTACTAATTATTTTCATATTTACCGTAAAGCCTTGGAATTTTTCCGGACACAGTGTATACTGCGTCACTTTATTCGGTCAGACTGCGTGGCGTCATAAGCAAAAGCCTGGGAGAAGTGGATTTAAGATTTCATAACTTGTCACAGATCAGCAACAACAGACTTCTCTTCTCTTATTCAGTGTTCTGCCCCTGCAGGTTCAGAAATCCTTCTCTGTTCTGTGCCCTCTTCTTGAGTTCTTTGTAGCCCAGTCTTTTTCCTTTATTCATCATCAAGTTCAACAGCAAATTCCTTGGTCTTCCAGGAACTTTCCCTCAATTCTTCCTTCAATCACTGTCCTCGGGATCTCGGGGACAGTATGTATCTGTTGACTTTTAACTGAGAAGCGAACATAGCATAGTAGCTGGCCTTGTTTTCCTGTGAAGTAGATACAGCTGATACAATGCAACACCGTAAAACTATAATTTAAGGATGCCCTCTTTATAAAGTTCAGAAGTGCACATTGAAGCCGGGAAACAGTAAAGATTAAGAGCCATAAACAGACTGAAAGAGGTAAGATACACTCTGATACACTTTTGGAGCGAATTCAGAATAGGTAGTGCAACATAGTTTAAATCCCTCGTGAATTAAATGAGATGGCGTGTATTGGAAATTATCAGAACAAGATTTCAAAGGCATCAAACGAAAATGCAACAAAGTATTTCATAAGTTCAGTATGCCGCATGAATTATTCCTTGTTCTAGGACGGGCAGAAGAGAAATGCGTTGAATGCGCGAGAAAAATTGTCGAATGCAGTGTAGTCGTGAACTGCTTTGGACCATTTAACACTGTTTTCATCCATATAATGACTTCATTTGGTCAGTGATCTTAGACCATAGCACCTGTTTAACAACAATTAATGCTGCATTTATCATCAGCAGTCACTTCACCTTTCTAATGCAAGCCTATAACTGTCTTACTTATCCTGTCTTTATTTTAACATCTGAACTGATGTGTGTGATTGGTGGCATAAAACTACTCAGAGCTGCAAAAAGATTGTCCGTTCTATACAGACTACTCTATTTTTTAAAAATTCGTCTAATTTTTGAAAAAAAGAAAGCTCAGAGCACTTCTACTTGAGCCATATGTCAAATGCTATGTGAAAGTCACAGTCTTAGACAAATTTTATTGTAGATACAAATGAATGCATCCTTGGTCCCCCAGACAACGAGTGTGATCCATCGATGGGAAAATGTAAAGACTTCTATGGAAGTTACAAGTGCAGTTGCTACGGAGGTTACATAAATGCTGGAAGTAAAAGATGCGAAGGTCAGTAAGTTAACTGTTCAGGTTTAGGGACTAAACTGTTTTCAACCTAAAGAGAGTTGTTGCATTTGTTTCAAATATAAGCACATTTAAAGACTGTTCGTAACACTGTTTTAACCTACGAATTTAACTATGATTTTGAATTAAGTGCAGAGACTTAAGCAATTTTAAAGTTTTTGTTCTTGTTCGATAGATCGGTCCAATTTGATCGTTAATTGCGCTGAGTATTATTACACCGGTTTATTTGTACGAGTAACGGTCGTCGATTTAAAAACGCTTGTTCGGAATCGGTCGTCTTTCTACAGTTTTCCGATCTTTCTGACTTGGGTTCATAGTTGTTGACCGTTTCATCCTCGGAAGAGACGGTCAGTAAGTGCTTTTTTGTGGCACTACTGCTCATCACCTCTGGAAACATCAAACTCAACCCTGGACGATCACATGGATACATCGAGCGGTGCATCGATCGTCGTCACTGAAGTTCGGAGCCCTGAATGTTCGTTCTGCTGTGCATCATGATGACACCTTAGATAATTTGCTATCATCATTCGATCTCAAACAAAATGTTTTGAATCCAACTCGCTGAGAAAATCTGCTGGGTATATTAATGCAAAGATGAGACTGCTCTTTTCCTGGAGCAATCAACAATAGTTTCATTCAATAGCTAGTTTGCGGTAAAGCATCTCTACTTATATATCTTAATTCAGAGATGCAGCCAGCGTCACTGACTCGGACATTTTCAAACATCGGAGGAGTACAAGTATAAGTAAAAGTACTCCTGCGATGGTTTTAAATTTCCCGGTCAGTGACGCTGGCTGTATCTCTGACCTCAGTCTCATCGCAGTAGCAGCCATCAAATCAGCCATCCAGTTGCATTTTCGTATCACCCAGTCAAGCAGGTCAACACAATCGAGTTTGAACAGGCAATTGTCATCAGAACCAGCTCAGACAGCAAATGCTTATGTCGAGCAGCTCTCTACTGTTGTTCTAAGGGAGCTGGATTGTTATTATTATTAATAATATTATTATTATGGAATGAAAGCATATAAGCTTATGTAATAATAATAATAATAATAATAATAATAATAATAATAATTATTATTTTTTTTCCTTATAATAACTAACTTGTTATTATTATTATTATTATTATTATCAATTCAAAAATTTATTATTATATGTAAACAGTTCCCACAGAGTAACACTTCAATTATGAAACAAATCTATTGTTGCTGGAGCAACTAGAGCTGCTGTGGCGTCCAGGCTGGCACACTGGAAACAGGTCGACTAGCTGCATCTTCGAATCTCGTGATCTTGTCTGTAAGCGCCGTGGTGAAGAAGCAACCCTGAGTCAGCGGTCGCGAAAGTGTAGGGCGTTCTGTGGGCGTTTCTTCGATGGAGCGCAAGAACTTCCGGTGTGGATCGGACGAACATCCAGCACCACCAACTCCCTCCTCTTCATCGCCGTCGTCGTCTGCTTCGAAGGCGCCTGCGTCGTGGGTTTCACTGACCCGAGCGTCGACATCTCCTCGACCTCGACCCGCCGGCTGACCTTCGACAGGCGGTAAAAGACAAGGGAAATTATGAGGAAGCGAAGAAGCATGGTCTGAATGGGTAGAATGTTCGTCGCACTGATCTGAGGCTGTCTTCCGGCCGGTGATTGTTCGCTGGGATTGCCAGTCTTCGCTTAAATCTGGCTCCAAGAATGTGCCATTAAAGGCAATCGCGTTAGATCGCTGGATGGCAATGGAGAGGAGTTGGAACAGGAAAGAAGTCTCCCTCTTGTCTCCCGATACTTGGGTTAAATGGCGACCGATTTTCTTGATAAGGCTAAAGCCTTCCTGATTTATGGGGCCTAGAGTCTCGAAGGCCAGAGGGACGAAGCATCATTCAGTGTGTCGAGAGAATATCACTGTATTTTGAGGTCTTTCGTTCTGCTGCGATCTCAGCAGCAGCACCTGCGACCACGGCTGTTCTGGATCGATAAGAGACTGCCAGAGTATCGATCACTGTGGCGTCCCAGGTCAAGCATTTACCCCCTTTCCAAGGAATGAGGGTTGCTCCATCAGGTCGTCGGCCGTCGGACCTAATCAATCCTGCTGGTTCTTTAGTTGATTATTATTATTATTATTACGTCACTTCAATTATGAAACAAATCTATTGTTGAATTTACCACCCTCCTCTCTACTGCCGCCACTACACCCCATGAATTTCTGATTACAGGTGACTTCAATATACATGTCGATAACCCCTCTGACACATTTGCTTCTGAATTCCTCACCCTATTGTCCTCAACTAATCTGGTTCAACATGTCAAATTCCCCACCCACAATCACAATCACACACTGGACCTTATTATCACATCATCATTCTCCACTCTATCACCTGACATATCTTTCTCTTTTGACACGCCATCTGATCATTACCCCATCTTTACACATCTTAACATTCTTCCGACACCACGTCCTGATCCTGTCTTTCATTCTTTTCGTCGCATCAGTTAAATATTGCCTTCATACAAGATATTTCCTGTTCTGACCTCGTGTTAAATCCACCCTCCTCCCTGAATGACCTTCTCTCTTCCTATAACACCACTCTTTCCACTATTCTTGAAAAGCATGCTCCTATTATTACCAAATCCCGTTCTCACTCTAACAATCCTTGGTTCAATTCCTATCTCCAGGACTTCAAATCTTTCCGGCGACGCCTTGAGCGTGCCTATAAACGCACCAGGGATCCTCAACTTCTCTCTGCCCTTAAATCTGCCACAAATAAATACCATCGCCTTCTTACTGCAGCTAAACAGAGATTTTACTCCTCACTAGTTCGTTCTCGATCCTCTAGCCCTCGCCTTCTCTGGAAAACCATTAACCAGCTCCTCCATCGGAACTCATCTAGCCCACTTCCAAATTCTCTTCCGTCTTCTTCAATAGCCGACTCGTTCTGTTCTTTCTTTTCGAACAAAATTAGTACCCTCCGTCTATCTCTTCAATCTCTACTTTCCAAAACCTATAACAATCCAGCTGCTGATGCTCCCTCTTCCACCTATGACAGCCCACCCTCCCCACCTCGATCCTCATTTTCTGCTTTTCAACCTACATCAGAGACCGAAATACTAAATCTGCTAAAATCTCTCCCAAACAAACAGTGTGAACGTGACCCTATACCTACCTCCTTATTGAAAGACTGTGCATCTGTCCTTGCTCCAATCATTACCAAAATAGTTAACCTCTCCCTCTCTACTGGAAATTTTCCCCTTCTTTTGAAACACTTTCTTGTTACCCCTCTTCTCAAGAAATCATCTCTCGACAAGGAAATCCTTTCTAACTACCGGCCTGTTTCTAACCTGACTTTCATCTCCAAATTAACTGAACGGATTGTCCTCTCTCGAATCAATAACTATTTAGCTTCTAACTCACTCATTAACCCACACCAGTCTGGTTTTACTAAACGCCACTCAACCGAAACTCTGCTGACATCTCTCTACAACAAGCTTGTTTCTGTCATTTCTCATCAACAGGTTTCTTGCCTCTGTCTCCTCGATATCTCTGCAGCCTTAGACACCATAGATCACAATATCTTACTCCACCGACTTTCAACCTGGTTTGGTTTTGCTGACACTGCTCTCCTATGGATACAGTCTTATCTCTCCTCCCGCTCTTTCTCTGTTAAAACTTCGGAAGCCTCTTCTAAGTCATGCCCTCTCACTTGCGGAGTTCCACAAGGCTCCGTTCTTGGACCTCTTCTGTTTATCCTCTACACTACCCCACTCAGTTCACTCATTAAAGCATCCTCCGTTGACCATCACCTCTATGCTGATGACACCCAACTATTCATCTCTTTCTCTCCAAATTGTTTCAATGAATCTACAGATCGTCTTATTTGTGTGGTTAAACAAATCTCCTCTTGGATGACGTCTAATCTCTTATGCCTGAACTCATCTAAAACTGAATTCATACTTATCGGCCTACGTGACCAGCTCAAGAAAATTGCTGACCCCTCTATCTCCCTCAGCCTGGACTCTGCCTCCACCCACACCTTTAATACTAACTCCTCTGTCCGTAATTTAGGTGTTATTTTCGACCAGAACCTTACTTTTTCTGATCATATCACCCATCTTTCCCGCTCTTGCTTTATGCATATCCGCGATCTTCGCAGAATCCGTCCTATGCTTGACTTCAAAACCGCATCTATCATTGCCACATCCATAGTCCATGCAAAACTTGACTACTGCAATTCACTTTTCCTCAATATTGACACAACCCAGATAAATCGCCTACAAGCTATCCAGAATGCTCTCGCACGTGCTGTCACCAAAACCCCCAAACACCATCACATCACCCTTGTTCTCAAATCACTGCACTGGCTTAAAATACCAGAACGAATAGAGTACAAAGTCTTATCCCTCACCTACAACACACTTCAATCCTCCCAACCCTCCTATCTTCGTCAATTATTTACTATCCAACCACTCCGTTCAACCCGCTCCTCATCTGTCCTAACACTTCTTCGCCCTCCCGTTACCTCATCCTTAAAATTTGGAAATCGCTCGATAGCCATAGCTGCCCCACCCTTTGGAATAAACTCCCGCCAGAATTGCGACAGTTGTCTGGTCAATCATACGAACTCACCAACACTTCACCTCTTTCAGTTTCTGCGCAGGTCTTTCATTCAAAACTGAAAACACTTCTTTTCCAGAAATCTTATCCTGATTCTTCCTCTTCCTCTTATCTCTCTTCTCGCTTCAATTTCAAACAGCATCCACCGTAGCCGTCCGATTGTCTGAGTGCCTGACTCCTGGATCTTGACCCTTTTGCCTATCGATTTTGTTTTGACTGAGCGCCTGTGAATAAGCTGGTTCCCGCGACTTTGCTTTCGTTGAGCGCTGTAGAAATCTCGAGATTACGATTACGATTACGATTACGGGGGCAGGTCGCAAGAGGTAAGAATGGAATCCTGTAAGCCAAGAAGGCGGTAAGTGCCAACGAGGACGCGCGACGTATACCAAGACCTCCGTCTCGGACATGTAAAGATGCCTGATCCCAGCTCTGATCATTCGGAGCCAAATTGAGCATGTTGGTGAGGCCTTTGCGCAGCAGTTGGTCGAATGTGTCAAGAGCCGGGTTGTCCATGCATGGTGTGCAGCGGAGTGTGTGGAGCAGGGTGCAAGAGCTTAGTGAGAATTATTATTATTATTTTTTTTGTTATACCAAGGTAAGTATAATCCCTTGGTTGTTCAAAAATTTCTGGAGAAAAAGAGAGAGAGGGACTCTGGAACGGCTAATCCTCGTCTGGATTCGGCACCACAAATGTACCGTGGAAGGCGACTGCATTGAAACGCTGTAATGTTATAGATAAACGTTGAAAAAGGTAACCTGTTTCTCTACTATCTCCGGATATGAGGGACAATATACGTCCAAAGTCTGTGAGAAAGGTCATACCCAAACCATTGATAGGGCCTAAAGTCTCAAAGGCCAGAGGGAGAAAGTGGTAGGCATTACTGAGATGATCATATTTCAAGGTTTTTCTATCGGCCGCCAGTTCAGCTGCGCCTCCTGCTGTAACAGAGGTTGCCTGTAAGTAAGAATGTGCAAGCGTGTCAATCACAGTGACATCCCATAGGAGGCTGCGCCCCGAACGCCAAGGGATCAGGGTAAGGCCATCCGGTCTCTTGCCGTCTGTTCTAGAGAGACCCGTAGGTTCTTTCACTGATGGGAAGCCCGCTCGCGTCAGACTTCTGTGAATAAGGTCATTGAGACAAGCGTGACGTGCCATTCTGCCGGGTCCCAAACGGCAAGAAAGACCATGCGACCCCTCAGCAGTCACCAGAGCTCCACATGTGCAATTATGTGGTTGACATAGGATAGCTCCGAGACGGAGACCTACGGCTATACGTACGGCTTCGTCATCCAGGCAAAGACCGATTGAGTTAATGGGGAGGGCAAATAGCCAATCCCCGGCATGAGGCGATGACACCGCCTTTAGACGTGCCTGGTGGTACGCGTCGTTATAACTGGTAATAAGTGTAGTTTTTGATATCTCGTATAGAAGTTTATCCCATTGGGATTGTCTCTGCCAGAGATGAGTATTAGGTTGTGGAGTCATGGTGAGTGCACACCAATGTTCCACCATAGTGTTGAGATGAAAATCTGGTGATATTTGGCCTTTATGAAGAATGGCAGTTTGCAACGTTTGGGTGCCTGCAGCGGATGCCAAGAAGGCGGGTAGCGCAAGCGAAGACACCCAGCGTAGGCCTAAACCTACAGCTTTAATGGGGAGGGAGGCCTGAAGCCATTGATGGTCTGTGAGGGCCAAATTAAAAATAGAGACAAAACCTTCACGAAGCAGCAGATCATATCTCTCCAGTAACGGGTGACCCACACACGGGCAACATCTCAAAGTGTGCAATAACTTGGGTGAACTAAATGTGGTCCTGAGGAGCACTAAGGCATCGTGTTTAGCTATGGTCATCAATCTGGAAATTGCTAGCGAGAGTTCAGCACAACGAGACTCTAAGCAGGCAGAAAGAGCCTCTGCAGTACATAGTGGCGCTCCTAACAGGACAGCGCTCTTCGGTTTGGTTTGAGTGAAGCTACTCAAAGAAGCATGGCTATTTGTAAACGATGAATGTGAAATAATTTCGCATTTTGTATGATTAAGCCGGAGGCCTAAAGAATCACACGCTTGTTCTATGAAACTTACGTCAGCTGCCACTGTGGGTGCATCGCCCCCCAGGGATAAGTCGTCCAAGTATCCTATCACCAGGTCCGAAGATAACTGTTCCAAGATCTGTTGTAATGGAAGATAAAACAAGAGTGGGCCCAACGGGTCCCTCTGCTGTGGACCTACTTCAGAAGAAATGGAGAAATGGCTGAATTTTAGTTCCGTGGCAGAACCGTAGGCTAGATTGACAGACGGTAGTAACTCCGGAAGGATGTCTGCTAATGAGTGCAGCATGTGATCTCTGTACAAGCTATTAAATGCGTTAGCAAAGTCAAGTTTAACCAGTATCGAGCCATCTGGCATGTCTTCTAAAAAGCGCCTAACCGAGTGCACTGCAGCCTCCCCACCTCCGGGGTTTCCCACTCCTACCTGTTTACTACCAAAGAATGCTGAAGTCCGAGATAGGGCAAACTTGTTTGCGCACTTGGAGGCCAGCCTACGCCAATAGTAGCC
This sequence comes from Norana najaformis, assembly GCA_964023275.1. Taxonomy (NCBI): domain Eukaryota; kingdom Metazoa; phylum Annelida; class Clitellata; order Crassiclitellata; family Hormogastridae; genus Norana; species Norana najaformis. The sequence goes on from OZ029923.1 coordinate 22,822,971, forward strand.
AATTACAATTGGACGCAAGCCACCCGATTTTTTACTTAACGCGAACAGGGTGCCACCAAAAAGTATAGGTTGAATGTCCGCTGGACAGGAGCCTGCTAACAAAAGGTTAACTAATGCTGCTAGACTCGAACACAATTCAGGACCTATTTCTTTACAATTCATTAAGTCTTTGACGTGCTGAGGACGCAGGCCATCAGGTCCCCCCGCCGAACCTGCGGGGAACGAGAGGATGTTACTATGTACCTCGTCCGAAGTTGTTTGGAATGGGGTTACCTTTGTGGTGGGAGGTATGATGGGGCGCCCCGCTGGGTGTTTGGGGTGTTTGATCGAAAGCTCTTCGAAGGTATCCTTATTAATCGGCGCAGGTTTATCCTCTGAACTCAGGATTCTGACAGCTGCCCTTATATTACCATCTTCGAGCTTCGAGGAAACAGCTGCCGCTATAGCTTGCTCGTTACTCAGTTTAGATTTTTGATGCACCTTAAGAGTTGGTTCAGGAGAAAAAATTTCCATTAATTTAGTAGTCCAATCCTCATAGAAACTCTCCACTCGGCGTTTAATGGTGGAGGTCAAATTGTGACGTTTGCCTCCCCTAGTTGGTTGTTCCAATATTATGGCTGAAAAAGAGAGTATGGTTTGCCATGAGTCAAAATTCATGGGGTCTGCCACGATCTTATTGATGATTTCTATAAGTAACTTCCCTACACTAGTTCTAGCTGCTTTAGGAATATGCTTAAGTATTCTGCCTGATAAAGTTGGATGAGTCAAGGTATGTGTATTTACATCTTTTTGCAGGTCCTGGCTTTTGTAGGATAAGTCCTCTTTGTCATCCACATCCACCAATGGTGATGGCTTCAACCTGTCCGTGTCTGCGGCTGCAGAGACATTTTGGTTAATAGGGTTTATGAGGCTTTCCAAGGGGGGCTTTCGTGAACCCGGACATGGGTTATTGCGTGGTCCATGTAAATGTACGCAGCCGTCTTTGTTGTGTAAAAGTCTAATGGCCCGGCAACTACTGCATGTACCGTGTGCCTTCTGCGAAGACCCAGCAGAGGACGACAAAAGTCGTCTCTCTCCGTTCATTTCCCAGAAAACATGCAAACAGTCTATGAGTCACAAAAAAGAGGAGGAACGAGTGCCTCGCAATGCTGAAAATGAAAACCGAAAGACCAAGTGTCTTAAACAGAAACCTAGGTATAAGCCTAGGGCGATAAACCGACGGGGGGCGTGTCAGTCAAACAAGTGCGACACGAAATGGACGACAATAAGCCTAATCAATTACCGAGTCAAATAAACAAGAAGAACCTGAAAATACCTGACAAAACAACCGACCAACAGAACTGCGTGAATGTCAGCCTTTGAGAACCTTTGAACAGAACGTTAAGAAGTGTGCAAAGTGAAGTTTAAAACCAAATCGCCTGCCACGAAAACATAGTCGGCCATCTTGACCGAGGGCCATTATTATTATTATTATTATTGTTGTTGTTGTTGTTGCTGTTTTTATTATTATTTTTATTATTTTTATTATTATTATTATATTTTATTATTATTATTATTATTATTATTATTATTATTATTATTATTATTATTATTATTATTATTATTATTATTATTATTATATGTCACTTCAATTATGAAACGAATTCATTGTTGCTGGAGCAACTAGAGCTGCTGTGGCGTCCAGGCTGGCACACTGGAAACAGGTCGACTAGCTGCATCTTCGAATCTCGTGATTATTATTATTATTATTATTATAGGAAGATTTATATATCGCAAGTTAATATAACCAAATACATGCAAATGCGCTGGATAAAGTTGCGCCTGTTCATACCTGCCTTGGAATACCTGCCAAGCCAATCACAAAATGGCTTTCTGATGAGGCAAAGTAGGCCAAGCGAAATCGTCGTCTGGAACGTCGTTGAAAGAAAACTTAGCAGGAAAGTGATCGAATTGCCTACCGAAGAACTTGCAGGGTACCTAGCAAGCTAATCGTAACATCTCGACAGCAATTCTACCGTACCCAGTTGGACATTCCCGAAACTGCTCGAGACCAATACTATAAAGAAGCTGCTTCACACCTTGAACAGTTCTTGCAATGTTATCTAGTGATCTTGAGGACAAAAACTGTCTAGGTTTTCAATATCTTTCGATGCTAAAATTTCTAACTTAAAATCTGCAATATCAAAGCGTAGGTTTGTGTTAAACAGGGCAAAACTGTTTTTTGATGTTCGACATACTGGCGATGAGTTCTGTATCTTACCTCTCTTTACAATACAGGAAGTTATTAGACTTATTGGAACTGTTCCGTCTAAATCATCACAACTGAACTTCGTTCTAACTTCCCTTATTAAATTCTATTCTAATATGTTTTTCATCTTCATCGCTCATCTGCTAATCTATTTTTTGCAAAGGCCGTGTTACCTCTGCTTTTAAAACTGCTTTTGTGACACCTTTCCTTAAAAACTTGATCTTGATAAGAACTGCCTGGATAATTATCGACATATTTCCAATCTGAATAATATCTCTAAACTTCTTGAACGCCTATTTCTCGTACGTCTTCAGAGGCATATAACATCTCTGAAGTTTAGTCCTTTTCAGTCGGCTTATCGTAAACATAATTCAACTGAGACTGCTCTTACTGGCACACAATATATTTCATTCAGTGGGTTCCGGCAAAGCATCTCTACTCTTAAGTTGAGTGCTGCTTTTGATACTGTAGATCATCGTATTTTGTTGTCTCGACTCTATAGGCCCCTACGTCGCTTGAAGTTTCAGGTCCTTCTCTTCTCTGGATATCTTCTTATCTTAATGATCGTTCAAATGGGTTGCAATAAGTTCATCTCGCTCTGATCCTCTTGTCAGTCATTGAGGTATACCTCAGGGTTTTGTCCCTGTAGGCCTACCACTCCTTTTCAATCTTAATTTTGCCATTTGCCAAATTTCACGCATGCATAATGCATTGGTCCAGCAATATACTGGCTATACTCAAATCTACGTCGCTGTTTCTGCGATAGACCCCTCATCTGAAGCTGAACTCTAACTCTGCTTGTCCTCTGTTCTCAGCTGATGACACTCGATTCTGTGTCGCTCTCTTCCCCACAGATTCCTCAGCTAAAATTGAGCTGTAGCTCTGCTTGTCCTCTCTTTACAGTTGGTTCAGCTTTAATGATCTTGCAATCAACCCTGTCGCGATTCTTTTCACAACCCCCCAGCCTTTGCAGTCTTTGTCTTCGAATTCATCTGTTGAGCTTGCAGGAACCTAAATCGCGTTATCAGACAAAATTAAAATTCTCGGTGTCACCATTGATAACTCGCTCACCATGACGTCATCAATATCTTCAATTCGCAGATCTTGTTTTACCATATCCGGGCATTTGATCGCATCAGACATTTTCTGACTGACAACATGTTACAGTGGCATGTGCACTTCTTGGTTCTCGATTAGACTATGCAAATGTGGTGCCACAAGATGTATCCTATTTTAATGTAAGAAAGCTCCAGGTGATTCAAATCTTTCTAGAGTTGCAACGTGTTCTACTTCTTCTTCTTCTTTTTCTTCTTCTTCTTCTTCTTCTTCAAATGCTTTAGAACACATTAGTGAACTTCACTGGTTTCCTGGTGAATGGTGTATTAAGTTTAGGGTGGCATGCTTGACCTTTGAAGCCAAGAATACACAGCCTTTCATCATATTTATATACGCTGCTAACATATCGCCCTCCTAGACTGTTGCGTTCTTCTTATACTGGCTCGTTGCTAGAACCGAGGTTCGAGAGAAATGTAGGATCAGCTACTTTCAGCTGCTATGCTCCTCGTACTTGGAATAGACTTCGATAACAGGCTCGATTTGCCCACACGCTTTCATCGTCTTAATAACTCGTCAAGACGCGCTAGTTTACTCTGGCTTTCGCATGTCTTAGACCTTCAGCGTAAATGCATCCGCGCCTCAGATTCATATTTACTGTCCTTAGCGCGCGTTACAAGCGCTCTTAATAAATAAATACTGTAAATAAATAAAAACAGCACCATTGTTAATTTGCCAATAATTGTATAAGGTGCAAAGCTTGGCCAATGAGTGCTAATTCTTGATGAATTTTATTGAAGACGTAGACGAGTGTGCATTGGATTATCCCATTAACAAATGCGGATCAGCAACGGGAAGCTGCGTTAATTTACCTGGGAGCTACAACTGTTCTTGTCACCAAGGTTACCATACTATCGACACTCAAGCATCCAAAGGTCGGTGTTGTTGATTAGTTTAGTTTTTGCAGCTTTTTCAGTTTTTCGATGCAACATTATCAACAATTAACAGCAATTCTCAAACTTTTAAAGTCTTACCCTGGTTAAATAGCAGTTTTTTTCACCACATTCTAATTCATCAGCATTTTCATTGATGTTTGAGCATTAATCGCCTGAGGGTAACTTGTTGGTTTCAACGAAATTCTAACAACATTTAGGCTAGCAATGTTATTTTTTCAACACAATGCAATACAATACAACTATATTTGCTAGTTTTCGATGTTGCCGTCCTACCAAATCTCAGAAGTGCAAACACGACCATGCGACAGAGCATCAAGTGTGCTATGCTCCTCGTACAAGGTCCCTATACAGAAACTTCCTCGGAGGGATTAAAACCGTACTCTCCGAGTTACAGGCCGACTATGTGGTGTCTAAATTCTGTACGGCGTTTTAATGACGTCCAGGTTCAAAGCTGTTGGGTGCTGTCATCAAACTTTTTGTGTCGGTCGATCGGGCTCCGACCCATCGACTCTCTCTCTCTCTCTCCCTCTTCTTAGCGTAACGTAAACTCTAGGAAGATTCACAGTCTTGTTTTTTCCGTAATGTATAAAATAAACGAATAGCTCAATCACAACACCGGATATGCGGAGACAACAGAGAAGGCGATAAATACGTTTCTCACTGAACGCTGATTTGTTCTTATAGTTTCAACGGGCAACGATTCAACTTCTCTCATTATCTTGGGCGTATTGTTCGGAGTTTCCGTTCTTGGCAACATAGCCCTGGTATCTGCTTTATTTATTCTTCATAGACGGAACAAAACAACGAAAGATGAAGGTAATCAACAAGTGTCCATATACTGGCGTATGCAATCGCATGAAGGTTACCAATATTAGGCCTACCTTCTGAAACGGCATATTTATTAGGTAGTCTACCAGGTTGTAAAGGACGATTTACTTATCACACAATGTGCTCTGACTACCTGTTAATTCGAATGGACGGAAGCGATTGATTTCAAATTCAAATTGGACTTTGATATATATCCAGCACTGAAATACCTGGTAATCGACTTCCGGAAAGAAACCTAAAATGACCCAACTGCAGTGTGTGTACATAATTGTGCATTTTATCGTGTTCAGAGAGATTTAGATAATTGGGAAAATAATCAATATGCCATAAATAAAACCGTAAAATGTGCCATACTTACTTAGTCCTTAGGTCCGCACATGGGGCAACGCACCTTCTCCATTCATCTGTCAACCGCCGGTCTTCTTGCCTCGTCCCACGACATCTTCAAAAACCCAAGGTCATCTCTGAAGGTTTCTGGCCAGTTCTTTCATGGTCTCCCCTTTCTCCGTTTCCCTTCAGGAATCCAGTTCATTGCTTTGTTTGATCGGCTATCTTTGTCCATACGAATTATATGTCCCTTCCATTTAAGTCTTCTCTTTCTGAAGAGATTCTCTATTTCCTCTTGTCTAATCCTTTCTCATATAGTTTTATTTTATATCTTATCACGCCACGAAATATAAAGCATTCTTCTCAGCCATCTGTGATGTGCTGCCTCCAGTTTTTTCTTTGTCATCGTCATTGGCCAAGTTTTCGAACCATAATTATAATAGTGTGCTTGATACTATGGCCTCATACAGACGAATCTTGGTCCTCAAACTGCACCCGTTGTTCTTCCATATTTTTTCAAATCTCCAAAAGCGGCATTTCCCTTTCCTTAGCGTATCCATCCGTACCTCCTACCACAGCTGCTGTCTGCTGTTATTAAGCTACCGAGGTAGCAGAAATCATCCTCGATCTCAACCTCCTTGTCGTTAATCATGTTCTTGTCCATTTCATTATGTTTTCCTATCTTCATGATTTTAGCCTTTTCGGGATTGATAGTAAGTCCCATCTTTGCTGCCGCCTCCTGGGTTTTAAATGTTAGTTCTTTCATGCCTTTCCAAGTGCTGTTCAGCAGGGTGATAACGTCCGCAAAGTCCAGGTCTCTTAACTAGCCATCAGCGTTTATCCAGTTCAGTCCGATGTTACTGCCCTTCGTCCTCTCGACATCACCAAATCCATTATCAGAGCAAAAATCATAGGTGACAAAACACATCCATGACGCACTCCAATTACAATATGAAACCACTCACCCACCTCTTCCCCGTATCTCGCAGCGCATTGAGTTTCATCATAAAAATTCTTGGTGTCAACAATTACCTTTGTTGGAATTCCATAACTCAATTATTTTCCACAGCAACTTTCTGTGAACACTGTCAAATGCATTTTTGAAATCAAAGAAGTTAAACAGTACGGTAACCTCCCACATTAAAGTCTTCTCTATTATCTGCGGAAGTGTGAGAATTTACTCGCACCAGGATCGCCCTGGTCTAAATCCCGTCTGTTCCTCTCAGCCTTTTGTCTACAGCAGCCTTCACAGTATTCAGTATCACTGTGGCTATATTCTTTCCATGAATTGACAGTAGAGTGATGCCTCTCCAATTTGAGCAATCACTCAAATCTCCCTTTCTTATGGATCGGAATGATGATGTGCTTTCTTCGTACCATGGTACTCTGCCTGTTGTCCATATGTGTTGCACAACTTTGTCAGATTTCTTATCGTTTCGCCCACATATTTAATCATTTCGGCTTTTATTCCGTCAATTTCTGCAGCCTTTCCATTTTTCAGACTCTTGACTGCCTTTCTTATCTCTTCGTCGTTAATGTCTTCTAAATCTATTTCTAACTCTTCAACATTTTCTTCCCAGTCCAAGCTACCAAGTTGTGTTGTTGGTTCCGGACAGTTTAGGATACTCTCAATATGTTCTACCCAGCGTCTCATCTGTTCCTCTTGCGTTCTTGGCATCTGTCCATCGATCTTTAAACCGCGATGTTCTGTATTCCTGTGCTTCTTGAAAGTTCCTTCACCATATGAAGGAAAGCTTTTCTCCCTGCTTCTTCCGCTTTAATTGTTCTTTTTAAGTTATACTTATTTTTGTCTTGTCCACATCACCTCCTAACTTCCTTTTCCTTTTCTCTGTGTGTTTCAGTCAGTTCTTGAGAACCGACTCAACTTTACCTTGTCTGCTCCATTTTCTGCTTAAGAAGTTTCCTTTCATCTATTGCCTGCCATGTTTCTGTCGAGATGCACGATTCCTTCTTGCATCCTTCTTTAAAGACCTAGAATCTTCTCTCCAGTTTTCATGACTGCATTGTTCTATCTCTTCCAGTCTATATCAAAATTGGTTCGTCTACATCCTCACAATTCTTCAAGATACTAAACCTGTGTCACGGCCAAGATTAACGGTCGGCATGAGGTCGCCATTATGACATCGGTGAACAGGCTAGGCCTTCCAATGAATGTATCTGGGAATAGAGACGTGAACCATTCATAGACTCCGACAGCGAGGGATATGTATAGGGGATACAGAATGCAGCTATGTGGACATAAATAGACACCCCTATGCATTCGACCATTCCAGAAGGGGATCGTATTCGATGGATTTGGATAAAAGGAATGCGCTCAGGCAAGTAGGGGAGATTAAGATTCGAACAGAGTGAAGTAGAGATCGGACAGAACGCAGCAGTGAACGCCAGCCAAGAAGAACTCTCTAGATCGAACGCTAACTTTCCGCTAGTTTTATTAATTAATATATTTTTGTTAAAATATCGCTTCGTACGTCTCGTTCCTAATAGACTAGAGGGGAATTGAGGACGTGACAACCTGTTCTTTAGTTCCAACTCATATTGATGTCTTATTGCTGGCTCTTCTTACAGGGCATCGGTACTTATAAGCATTCTCCTCTGCTTTTTGGTAGGTTCTTTAACTTTATTCTTAGTTTTACTACATTTGAGCCTCTGTACACTCTGACATTTCTCAAAGATGACATCCGCCTCCCAGATATAGGGCCTACACATGTGGTCTATTTGGTTGCAGGCATCTCCGTCCGGTGACATCCGTATGATCTTGTGCATTTTTCGATGTTGGAAAAAACTCTCTACAACCCTTAATTTGGAGCTGCATGCAGAGGCTCAGAAATCCTCCATTATCATATCTTTCACCCTCCGAAATACCTCGTATAACCTCCTCCCAACCAGCCTTATTCGATCCAATCTGTGCATTAAAGTCTCCCATGAGGATCTTCATATCGTGCCTCGCAATGTCATCCGTAACGCATTGTAGCTGTTCGTTTAATCCATCTTTTCTTCTTCATCTGCTGTGTTTGTCGAAGCATACGCCTGGACTATGGTTGTGTCAAACAACCTACAGTAGTCTGCAGCCCTGCTGTTATTATTCTGTCACTTATTTGTTTCCAACTTAGTAGTGTTTTGGTGGCCTCTTTACTGAGCAAAACCTCTACATCCTTTTCATCTAAAAATATGCCATATTTACACACAATTCTAAATACTAATGCTGTTTTAGTTTTTGCATATAAATAATTATTTTAACATAATTTTAAAAATTGAAAAGTCGTTCTTATACTGTTAAGATTTCTCTTCGAGCTACTAAATAAGTCGTGTTTCATAATTTTAAAGTATTTTAGTAATTTTGATGTTGTTTGAAATTCTAATTTTTTAATTATATTTCAGATTTATATTTCCGATTTAAGTATTATGGACAATTTAAGCTGATATAAGCCTACTCTAAGTTACCTTCTTCGAAAATATTATCTTCTATGCAAAATAAGCGGAGAGATCGGCAATGTATTCTTAGATTGCAAGCATCAGTTGCAAGCATTGCAAGCACATTGCAAACACAATGCACATTGCAAACACATTGCACATTGCAAACACATTGCAAAACACATTGCACATTACACATTGCACATTGCACATTACGAACACATTGCAAACACATTGCAAGCATCAGTTCGGACTGAAGCTGATAAATCGTCGACCAAGGCCGATTGCGTCTACGAAAATCCTTAGAAGTATTTCTCTTGTATACGTTTTACAAAAGAGTAGGCCTCTATAATGGCCTGCGTATGACACTTCTTTATGGCTTTAGGTCAAAGCGGCCTGGGAACGAACACATACCAGAATAACATTGTTCTGGATGGTGAGCAAAACGATTTCAGAAGTTCACCTATTGCTGGAAAGGCTTACGACAATCTGAACTCAGAGACTTTTTGCCGTGATGAACCTGACCATTACGAACAAATTTAGATTGAACGACACACCGTTTCATGCTGAGGAAAGAGAAACCCTTATTCAGCACTGGACAGAGATCATAATCTGATCGGCTAAATTTCAATTTTATCCACAATGCATGTGTAGTCAGTGTTTGATATAAATATCATTCTACAAAAATATGCGAGCTTTAGGCCCGAATGTTATGCGTAGGTTGTACATGTCGAATTTAATGCAATTTAAGCTTCTGATGCATTTCAAACTAAAGGAAATATTATATAATCATTGTGGTTTATGTTGCATTATTTAAGGAAAATTAGAAGAGGTTAATCTGAAATAGCCATAAACAAAGTTCAGCAGCCATCTCGGCGTCACCTAGCGTAAAAATGCTTACAGCTCTTTTCAATATCAGTGTGACACACGATAGTGACAAGTGGTTGTCAAGCCGTCTACCCCGCAATAAATGGTTGTTTCCTGTTGTCGAAGTGTTGCTGCTATAATTTTAAACTGATAACTTCTATCGCGCCTGTGTATAATGCACAAGGCATCAACCGGTGGTATTCCAAACCAAGCCACGATCAGATCAGTCCACTAAGACATGGAGACAGCTTATTTCAAAATTGTATGTTTAAAATTGAGAACGAAATGACACAAGCGACTGAACAGAACGAACAAACCAGGGAGTAAGTTCACAAATTTAGGTCCGGCAACCGATAAAGCCCGTTCACCAAGAACTGTCAGCGCAACGCAGGTGGCCATAGCTAAGAACTTTCGTCATAAGACTACAGTTTGGCAAACTCAACTTTGTTCCCGTAAGAAATATTTGTTCGCACTGAAGATTAATATTGGAAATATTTGTGATAACGATTGTCAAATGGCCTACTGTTCAAAAAATAAATCCACACATATGAGTTGTTTCAACGATGAAAATGATCAATCGGTGTTCTTGGGTGTCAGTGTATTGGGGCAGGTGAAAAACTATTAGTGCTTAATATTTAATATTTTTAAGATGACAATTCTATTAAATAACCGAACAATCTTTAATAAACTACAACTTTTTACACTATTCGCTGAACCATTTAACAGACCACTTTCTCGAGGCACGAAAGTAAACGATTGTGGGTTGGTCGCAAAAAAATCTAAGCGTCATTGGCGTCTATTTCGATGACGATCGTAAGGCTTCAACCACACAGAGAGAAAGGTAAGTCTACTACATGAGCCTGAATGTTGTCCCAAACATAATTATGGTTAAAACACTCCATTGATAACGAATATATTGCCATTAGTGGCAAATAATCGAGTTATAACGCGTTTAGATGCTAAATTTAATTCAATATCAACGACTACTTACTGACTTAATGACATACATGTTTCAAAAAATTCTTTTAGCGCCTTTAAAGAAATTATCAGAGGTGCTTATGGCTAGAGTAATATTAATTATGTTAAAGTTTTAATATGACGACAAAATGATCTGTATTCGAAATATGTTTGCGTGGCTGGACAATTTCTCGGAGACACGTATAGACCGACTAACGAAATTGCACCCATGGTTGACATCTGGCTCACATGCTCGCATTGCTTGCTAACTTATGAATTTACTGTTCTTAGTGACATTTAACATCGTTTAGGTTAGTGCAGAGAAGGCATCTGATTAGTTTCTCTTGAAACGTTGTTATAAAAGTTTCCAAATACAAGTATCATTAAAGAAAGAAATGTCGAGAAATTCGCGTCGGAGATATAGAAGGAGACTCTTCTAGAATGGTTCTTACCTTGCTTTACATCATCTTTCCTTAACTTTCCTAATCATGCATTACCTACCAAAACCTTGTTTTACCTTGGTTAACTTTACCTAATCTTACATATATGCAGGCAGATAGAAAACCAGGTAGAAGCTGATATTCATATCTTAGCAAAGTCTAGGAACATGTTATGTAAATCAGATGTCGAACGAGGCAGTGACCTAATTGTGTGAATCCATTTTGGTCTTCGAATATTAGGCGAGAAATTGAAAAAAGCAAACTCGCAAGCACAATCTTCTATTGTAGGCTTATGTCTGTGTTCAAATGAGCGTGATTAGCGTTAATTTATGTCAACACTGTTCACCTGAATATTCAAGCACCATGCAAGATATATTTCACAGCATGGATTTTACTACGTATGAATTAGGTTACTCGATAGAGCACAAGGCGCTTCTTAGAATGAAAGCAGGCTATGGTGTAGTTGTCACGACACATGCGGAAGTTCAGAACTATGAAGTGTAGAAGCTTTGTAAAAAATGCATATTGTTTTTATTTTAAACCTGACTTGACGTGAGTGGTTGGAGGCAGAAAACTACGCATAGCTGCAAAAGATTGTCCGTTCTATAGAGACAAATCTAATTTTGAATATTGAATATTGAAGCGTTGAAAGATAGTTTCTCTCGACTCACCGGAAATGCGGGCGATACAATTGCTACCATTTCTGAAGAGACGAGATGAGAAGGCGATGGATAAATAGTTCAATGAACATTGAGAAAAGATGCCAATCATTTGTTCTTATAGTTTCAACGGGCAACGATTCAACTTCTCTCATAATCTTGGGCGTATTTTTCGGAGTTTCCGTTCTTTCCAACATAGCGCTGGTATCTGCTTTATTGATTCTTCATTCCAAAAACAAAACAATGAAAGATGAATCGACATTCTGAAACGGTATATAGTTATCTAACCTACCGTATTATGAAGGGCGACTTGATGACGAATTGTTGTGGGCAATTTAAACTGAAATAAAGCCTATTCTAAGCTATTTTATTCTAAAATATTATCTTCTTTAAGAAACAAGCGGAGAAATCGGCAAATTGACTTCACTCTGTCGGCTTATTTCCATTTCTTCCCAAGAACCGCGATCGTCTTCGCCATATGCTTTCTTCTAGGGTGGATTCAGAAGTGAACAGGTGGAATTTGATCCAGTAGTAAAACCCTTCGAGACAGCCACGTTCACTGGGCCCATAGTTGGCCCGCTCTGTGCTACTGTGGGCTCACAAACAAAGCTGCCAGGGCCGGTCAGAGGTTAAGAGACGAAGCCTCGGAAGCCTAAAGCATTTCCTAGCCAGCATATTAACATTGGGACAACGCATAACGAATGCCACAAAAGCAAATGTAAATTCGTTTTAAAATTTAAGTATTCAGGCTGCAACATTTTAGACTAGTGATGATTCTTTCAGGTACCTGAGCATTGTTTGTTTGTTGATGAATTTTGCTCTTAAAGAATTTAACATCATTTAGGTTAGCGCATGCAGCGCTTTTGCGAGGTAGAAAAAATCCTCTCTATTGAGTTCCTTAATAACAGACTAACTTACTGTCCCATGTAGCCTACCTTTCGTCCCACAAAAACGTGTTAATAAATTTGTGCTATGCGTTTACTCATCCTACGTGACGTTATATACTATTAGTACCTGGGAATCTAACACAACAGGTCAACAATTACAAATCTAGATTAAAACCTTTATTCACCATCAACATCTCTGTATGTATCAGGACATTTAACTTAGCGCCTTTTAAATACCTCACAAAACCTCTGGCTATTCATTAACTGATCTAAACAAATGGGCAGTTTGAAACTGTATACTGCACAGAATCAAATGCTAAGGTGCATAAATGTAATGGAAGTCGATTTCAGGAATACGGTACAATAAAAGAAAAGGCACGATGAGCTCGAGTTGACGTGAGGAAGCGCGACACCTTGATATCACCACGAACTGCAGAGCGTAATGATCGCCTCCCAGCTGTAGGCCTTTTAGATTTTTTAAATGTTTAAGGAGTAGATGTAAAAGGCCGGTTTGAAAACAATTTGCTCTTAAATGACCCTGGCCGGTTTGAGCAGAAATAATCAATACATCTGGCTACCTTGTTATCCACTGAATTTTATTTGGAGGTTTGCTTGCACTTTTGACCATGTTTCACCTTACCAGTCCTACTTGCAGACACAGTGTCGTGGTTGTTAGATGTTGAAGCTGATGTGCAGGTAGTTGCAAAAGCTCACAAGCTTTTCATTATGAGTTGTTGTCCTAAGCAAAGAATTGAACCCTCAGTTGCACAAGTCTCCTTGAGATTTCTTTGTGGCATAAATCTATTGAATTCTGCGATTTTATGTGGAATGTATGGGCTGCTCTGAGGCATCATCAGAACCCCACAGACTGATGTTTGTCAATAGATATTGGCTCTATACAACTTTACAAGCAAACGCCTTGCTTTGAAATGGTCAACGGGTAATTCCAGTAAGTATTTAAAATGTGTGAAGCTGCAAAACCTGCTGCTCTGGTGGCTCAAATAATATTCTTTCCAAGATGTGATTTGTGTACATTGGATTTAGTGCTTCTTTGTAGGTCAGAGCCTCCGCGAGATGGTGACAGTTTCAAGACATTGACGCACAATTGCTCTGGGCTAACTACTGATGCTATTATGTGCATTACTTAGTGGCTCAATATGAATGCAAATATCTGACAATAGTTTGTCAGGTAAGCCAATGTTGCAGCTTCTGCAGAGCTGTTTAACTGGGATGTCGTTGTATAGTGCTACACTTGGGATCAAATATTGTGTCTTGATAATAAGGGTTGTAGGAAAAGAAGGTCATGCCATTAAACAGAATTGAATTTGAGATCCACTTTCCAGAACTTGCATTTTAATGAATTTTCTGTCTAAATGTGCACCAGTTGTCAGCAATTGTCTATAATGTGTGTCTGTGTTGAGACATTTTGTGTGGTCCTTCAGACCAGAATGACTCCTGGCCACTCTTTGTTTCAAAGTGCTGTGTTATGGATCTAAATTGTCGATAGTTTTAGTAACTACGTTGTTGAATATTTCTGTTAGATTTATGTGCACAGGTATTGTTGACTGTATTGACTGGGAGGGGCTTTGGGTTAGGCTGATAGGGGGTTTGAGTTGTTGACTGCATGGGATTAACGTGATAGATGCAGGGGTTAGGTGTTGTTGGCTCTGAGAAAAGCTTGGCTGCCTCAGCCACTCAGATGTTGACCTGTTGTGTTGGATTCTTCTCCAGATTTCCCCCTGACAGTGGCTGAGCAAACTTGAAATCTTGGAAGTGGCCAAGGCCAAGGTGTGAACCTCGGGGGGGGGCTTCCCTTGACAAATGAATTCAGGGGATAAGTTTGGCAAAGGAAGGAGCAACTGGGATACAGACTTTAGTTAAATTTTCTCAAGTTCATAGGATCATTTAATGATTTCATGATCTTATGCATGGCTGCTTCCAGAGTTCATGAAATGGAGATTCGTACAGTAGGCTAATGTAGATGGGTTTAAAGGGGTGATTTGATACACTGGAACCCCCACTGGCCATGGTTATGTTATGCAGATATAATGCAAGTTGGGTTTTCTATGAAATTGTCCAGATCCTTTGATGGCAATCCTCACTGCTGCTTTCATTAAGGATTGTCTGCTCGGTTCAAATTACTCTGACTGCAGAAATCTCAGGCATTTATTTTGATGCCTGCTGCACTTCTGAGGTTGACTGACTATAAATAAACTTTAAGGTTATGATATTATTAATAATACAAGTTGATAACTAATTATTGTTATATACCATTCATTGTCTGCATGAGTTGTTGTCTTCATAAACGTTTGGTGTTGGCAGAGTATTAAATCAAAATCATTCAGTCGCTTAATTGCTCGTTAAAATTTATGCAACTTGTCTTCAAGGTTAGATCAGGTCATGCCTTGACATAATTTCTGTAGGAGTGCGAGGGTAACCCCCACCCCCATATTCCACTCTTTGGACTGAAGTCCTGTTCCCAGCTAATCACTAACTAACAAACATTCAGCTGCTGCTCTTATTCAATTAGCGATCATTGCTTCAAAGGAGAAAGGTCCTCACTCCGACTCCTCAGTGCCAGAGTGACCCCGAAAAGGCGCTATATAATTGCGCATATGCATGAATGCAATGGCGAGGAGAGAACTTGTACCCCAACTATCTTGACCAGAGTTAGGCAGCTATGGTCAAGTATGTGACATTGCAACATATCTCGCTGTTGAGACGTTCCTAGGTTGCTGCATAGGAGGCGTTGCTCGTAATTATGTGATGCAAGAACTGTGCTGTTTCTTACAGTCGTCCGAAGTAAATCGGTTTATTTCCAGTTCTTCCCAAGAATCGCGATCGTCTTCGCCTTATGCTTTCTTCTAGGGCGGGATTCAGAAGTGAACAGGTTAAATGGGATCCGGTAGTAAAGCCCCTCGAGACAACCACGTTCACTGGGCCCTTAGCTGGCCCGCGGTGGGCAACTGCTGCCAACTTTTGGGCAGCTGTGGGCCCACGAACGAAGTTGTCAGAGCCAGTCAGAGGTTTAGAGACGAAGCCTCGGAAGCTTAAAGCGTTTTTCAGCCAGCATACCAACATTGGGACCACGTATTTCGAATGTCACAAAAACCACGAACGTTGGCCCTATGTTTCCCGTATCGTAATCGTAATCGTAATCTCGAGATTTCTACAGCGCTCAACGAAAGCTAAGTCGCGGGAACCAGCTTATTCACAGGCGCTCAAAACAAAATCGACATGCAAAAGGTTCGGTTCCAGGTCAATATCCAGGAGTCAGGCACTCAGACAGTCGGACGGCTACGGTGGATGCTGTTTGAAATTGAAGCGAGAAGAGAGATAAGAGGAAGAGGAAGAATCAGGATAAGATTTCTGGAAAAGAAGTGTTTTCAGTCTTGAGTGAAAGACCAGCGCAGAAACTGAAAGAGGTGAAGTGTTGGTGAGTTCGTATGATTGACCAGACAACTGTCGCAATTCTGGCGGGAGTTTATTCCAAAGGGTGGGGCAGCTATGGCTATCGAGCGATTTCCAAATTTTAAGGATGAGGTGACGAGAGGGCGAAGAAGTGTTAGGACAGATGAGGAGCGGGTTGAACGGAGTGGTTGGATAGTAAATAATTGACGAAGATAGGAGGGTTGGGAGGATTGAAGTGTGTTGTAGGTGAGGGATAAGACTTTTGTACTCTATTCGTTCTGGTATTTTAAGCCAGTGCAGTGATTTGAGAACAAGGGTGATGTGATGGTGTTTGGGGGTTTTGGTGACAGCACGTGCGAGAGCATTCTGGATAGCTTGTAGGCGATTTATCTGGGTTGTGTCAATATTGAGGAAAAGTGAATTGCAGTAGTCAAGTTTTGCATGGACTATGGATGTGGCAATGATAGATGCGGTTTTGAAGTCAAGCATAGGACGGATTCTGCGAAGGTTGCGGATATGCATAAAGCAAGAGCGGGAAAGATGGGTGATATGATCAGAAAAAGTAAGGTTCTGGTCGAAAATAACACCTAAATTACGGACAGAGGAGTTAGTATTAAAGGTGTGGGTGGAGGCAGAGTCCAGGCTGAGGGAGATAGAGGGGTCAGCAATTTTCTTGAGCTGGTCACGTAGGCCGATAAGTATGAATTCAGTTTTAGATGGGTTCAGGCATAAGAGATTAGACGTCATCCAAGAGGAGATTTGTTTAACCACACAAATAAGACGATCTGTAGATTCATTGAAACAATTTGGAGAGAAAGAGATGAATAGTTGGGTGTCATCAGCATAGAGGTGATGGTCAACGGAGGATGCTTTAATGAATGAACTGAGTGGGGTAGTGTAGAGGATAAACAGAAGAGGTCCAAGAACGGAGCCTTGTGGAACTCCGCAAGTGAGGGGGCATGACTTAGAAGAGGCTTCCGAAGTTTTAACAGAGAAAGAGCGGGAGGAGAGATAAGACTGTATCCATAGGAGAGCAGTGTCAGCAAAACCAAACCATGTTGAAAGTCGGTGGAGTAAGATATTGTGATCTATGGTGTCTAAGGCTGCAGAGATATCGAGGAGACAGAGGCAAGAAACCTGTTGATGAGAAATGGCAGAAACAAGCTTGTTGTAGAGAGATGTCAGCAGAGTTTCGGTTGAGTGGCGTTTAGTAAAACCAGACTGGTGTGGGTTAATGAGTGAGTTAGAAGCTAAATAGTTATTGATTCGAGAGAGGACAATCCGTTCAGTTAATTTGGAGATGAAAGTCAGGTTAGAAACAGGCCGGTAGTTAGAAAGGATTTCCTTGTCGAGAGATGATTTCTTGAGAAGAGGGGTAACAAGAGAGTGTTTCAAAAGAAGGGGAAAATTTCCAGTAGAGAGGGAGAGGTTAACTATTTTGGTAATGATTGGAACAAGGACAGATGCACAGTCTTTCAATAAGGAGGTAGGTATAGGGTCACGTTCACACTGTTTGTTTGGGAGAGATTTTAGCAGATTTAGTATTTCGGTCTCTGATGTAGGTTGAAAAGCAGAAAATGAGGATCGAGGTGGGGAGGGTGGGCTGTCATAGGTGGAAGAGGGAGCATCAGCAGCTGGATTGTTATAGGTTTTGGAAAGTAGAGATTGAAGAGATAGACGGAGGGTACTAATTTTGTTCGAAAAGAAAGAACAGAACGAGTCGGCTATTGAAGAAGACGGAAGAGAATTTGGAAGTGGGCTAGATGAGTTCCGATGGAGGAGCTGGTTAATGGTTTTCCAGAGAAGGCGAGGGCTAGAGGATCGAGAACGAACTAGTGAGGAGTAAAATCTCTGTTTAGCTGCAGTAAGAAGGCGATGGTATTTATTTGTGGCAGATTTAAGGGCAGAGAGAAGTTGAGGATCCCTGGTGCGTTTATAGGCACGCTCAAGGCGTCGCCGGAAAGATTTGAAGTCCTGGAGATAGGAATTGAACCAAGGATTGTTAGAGTGAGAACGGGATTTGGTAATAATAGGAGCATGCTTTTCAAGAATAGTGGAAAGAGTGGTGTTATAGGAAGAGAGAAGGTCATTCAGGGAGGAGGGTGGATTTAACACGAGGTCAGAACAGGAAATATCTTGTATGAAGGCTTCAATATTTATTGAACTGATGCGACGAAAAGAATGAAAGACAGGATCAGGACGTGGTGTCGGAAGAATGTTAAGATGTGTAAAGATGGGGTAATGATCAGATGGCGTGTCAAAAGAGAAAGATATATCAGGTGATAGAGTGGAGAATGATGATGTGATAATAAGGTCCAGTGTGTGATTGTGAATGTGGGTGGGAAATTTGACATATTGAACCCGATTAGTTGAGGACAATAGGGTGAGGAATTCAGAAGCAAATGTGTCAGAGGGGTTATCGACATGTATATTGAAGTCACCTGTAATCAGAAATTCATGGGGTGTAGTGGCGGCAGTAGAGAGGAGGGTGGTAACTTCTCTCAGGAAGACCGATGGAGGACTTGAATATGAAGAGGAGGATGGAGGGCGATATACATTAAAGATAGTCAGATTTGTGTGAGGAAGTTTAAGCGTAACTGATGCACATTCAAAAGAGTGGAAACAGTAACCAGGTGATTCTAAAACTGTGGCAGGTTCTCGGGTGAGAAAGGCAATACCACCTCCAGTTGGATTTTTATGAGAAGGGCTAGATGGTATGCAGGGACGAGGTGTACTGTAAAGATGGTAGCCAGGAGGAATACAGTCTTCATATTGAGCAAGAGTGGTGTTTAAATTAAACCAGGTTTCAGATAAGGCAAATATGTCAGGCGGGTGAGAAGAGAGGACTATATCACTGATTTCTTGGGAATGTGCAGGATGTAGTAATGATCGGATATTTAGCGTGCAAAGTAAGAAGCGGCTGTTGTCAGTATTTTGAGCATTGTCGAGGATGTTGGAGGAAGAAATTCTGGAAGGAGGAGGATAGGTAGGAGGTGAGGGAGTAGGACATGAATAAAAATCCAGTGGGTCAGGATTTGGGTTGATGTCCCCGGAAAGCAGGATTAGTATGTTGAAGATGGTATGGCGGGTGAGGTGCTGTGGTGGTCGCCTGAGAGATGAAGTTAGGAAGAACGATAAAGGAATAAAACACATACGTCCATACTGCATAGTCGTTGTGCCAAATTGGGCGCAGTAAGAATGTTTGGCTGTAGGAACAATGTAGGGCAAGCGGGTGTGGAAGGGTTGGCAACTAATATGGAAGGCGATCATGAAACGTAGACCGAAAATAAGAAGAATGATTCAACTGTACATTATGTGATCTAAGATGACGTGGCAGTTTGATGAAGCTAAAATGGCGGAAGGTAAACACGCAGGCGAACGAGTGCAAAAAGAACAAAAATTAGGCGAATCTTAAGTTGATTAAATGTTGAAACAAATAGGAACGAACTCACCGAAGACAGAGCATAAATCCAGTAAGAAAGAAAAATTAAAAAATCAGAAAAGACGTCGAAAAGTTAGAAAATATAGAATTGAGAAATAAAGCGCAGACGCCGCGACGCTGGTTCCCTACTCCGTATGTCGAAAACTGTATCGGTGTTATGTGGGTGTGCGACATTATTCCACGTAGACCTTCTTACTAAGGGCACTTGACTCGGGCACACAGAATTATACATGTGGTGATACTCAGAATATGTTCTTTTGTTTCGGTATTATGATGTAGACTAGATAATGTCACGTTACGTAGGGCTACGTGGAATCGGTGTGACAAAAATGGTCGGATATCAGTCCTCTTGTTAAGGTTATGACGTTTGGCCCTACGTTGGTTCCATGTACGTAACGTGACAACATCTACGCTACATCATAAATACCGAAATAGGCCAGAAT
The DNA here is from genome assembly GCA_964023275.1 of Norana najaformis. Classification (NCBI taxonomy): domain Eukaryota; kingdom Metazoa; phylum Annelida; class Clitellata; order Crassiclitellata; family Hormogastridae; genus Norana; species Norana najaformis. The sequence goes on from OZ029923.1 coordinate 22,842,924, forward strand.
ATGGAGTTGTAAAGACATAATGAAAACATAGGCAAGAATAGGGCCTATATAAGACGATGCTACAACTCATTTTTTAAACTATGGAACAGAATGCTGGACAACGAGAAAGCAAATATAAATTCGTTAAAAATTATAAGTAGCAACATTTTAGACGAGTGTTGATTCTTTTAGTTATCTGAGCATTGTTTGACGATGCATTTTGTTCTTAAAGAATTTAACATCATTTAGGTTAACGAAGGTAGCGCTTTTGCGAAGCAGAAAAAAGTCGCTCTACTGAGTTTCTTAATAACAGACTAACTTACTATCCCGTGTATTAATAAGACGTTTTCTATCGTCAACGTGGTGCTCGAATTTTACAGTCTTTTGAAGGAGTTCATAATAGGCTTGGCAAAGTTCCGGTTGCACCAGCTACAGTTCGTCTTCAATGTGCTGCTCATTGCGTAGCTAACAAGCTTGTTTGTTCAACAAAATCCGTCCCACAAAAACACGAGTTAATAAATTTGTGTTATTCGTTAATTCATCTCTACTCAACGTACGGTAATATTAACTGCAGATTACACTGGCCAACAGAAAAAATTTTTTTTCTTGTTGCCTTCGGTTTTAGACCTGTTCTTGGGGTAATTTTGGGCGCTGATTCAGAAAATGTCATTGGATTGAGTGCATCAGGTCTAGTTTCTCAGATATCGTCGATTTTATAAAGAAAACCCAGTCCACTCTTTAAACGATGTCTTTGACAAAACTAAAATGTCATAATAAGCTTTAGTTATGGCTAATTATAATTCTTGCTGATTCATATAATGCCTACATCCTTATAATGTAAAATCAGCATATCTTGCCGCGTGCTGAGATATTGCTGATTCAACGAAATAACTATTCCGTAGCCTACAGCTTACTCAGCACTAAATTCATGGCCTCATTTAGAATTTATTTGTGCTTATACAGCGTTTCATGGTTTCGAACTATGTAAATAGATTATGCTGAAGTCAGCATTTATAGCCTATATAAACCGCCTCCTGAAAGCTAGAGCAGCCGCAGTCGTCTTAGGGCATATTAAGAGTTGGTCGCAAGAACAATCTGTGAATGTGAGCATTAAATAACTACATGTTCTTACTATTTTTTAGGTTAGTCATTTAATTCCTCAGATGCGAACATCCTTAAGGTTATGGCTGCTTCCAGACGGAGCTGCATTAACCATCCAGACATATTCTGCTACATTTGTGGGGAATACACACTAAAAGCAAACAGGAAACCGATTTCTGAGTTTGTAAAAAGAGCATATGTAGGTTATTTTGGTGTCAGACTTGGAGATCAAGATAAGCAATGGGCTCCTCATACAGTATGCAAAACTTGTATTGAACAATTGCGCCACTGGACAATTGGAAAGAGAAGCTGCCTGAATTTTGGTGTACCGATGGTTTGGAGGGAACAGATAAACCACTTGGACGACTGTTACTTTTGTATGGTTAATATCATAGGCATCAATCGAAATAATCGTCACAAGTTGTCTTACCCTGATATACCTTCAGCCAGGAGACCTGTTCCGCATTCGGATATTGTACCAGTTCCAGCTTTTCGCGAACTACCTCAGCTCTCAGACGATGACACTTGCATGTCCAATATCGGACAAGATGACGAAAGTGAAGAAAGTGGGGGCAGTGACAGTGATTTCCAATCAACTTCACACAGTGAACGTTTTGACCAAAAAGAGTTGAGTGATCTGATCAGGGACTTAAATCTTTCCAAAGAGTCCTCTGAATTGCTTGCGTCCAGACTAAAGGAAAAGAATGCACTTCAGCCTGGAACGAAAATTACAATTTATAGAAACAGAGAAAAGGATTTGCTGCCATTCTTTACCGAAGACAACAACCTAGTATTCTGTAATGACATCAGCAACTTATTGAAGAAAATTGGTCTGTCGGATTACAGCCCAGATGAGTGGCGTCTTTTTATCGACAGTTCAAAACGTAGTCTGAAATGTGTGCTTTTAAATAACGGCAACAAATTTGGTTCTATTCGAATCGGTCACTCCACCAGGATGAAAGAAGAGTACAATGCCATCTCTTTAGTACTGGAAAAGATAAAATACAAAGAACATCAATGGGTAATTTGTGCAGACTTGAAGATGGTAAATTTCCTCCTTGGTCAACAAAGTGGCTACACAAAGTATCCCTGCTTTTTGTGTCTTTGGGACAGTAGAGCCAAGCATGAACATGGGACAAGAAAAGATTGGCCTTCGAGGAAAGACATGGTGGTTGGAGCTCAAAATGTAATCAAGGAATCTTTGGTGGCACGAGATAGGATCATACTGTCACCACTACATATAAAGCTAGGCCTGATGAAACAATTTGTCAGGGCTTTGAATAAAGAAGGTTCATGCTTCGAATACATAGTACACAAGTTACCAGGAATTACAATGGAAAAATTGAAGGCTGGAATCTTCGATGGTCCACAGATCAGGCAACTTATGAATGACCCACTTTTCATACCATCAATGAATGAAATCGAATCTTCTGCCTGGTCTTCCTTTGTTCTTGTAACTAAAAATTTTCTTGGCAACAAGAAGGCAGACAATTATGCACAACTAGTAGAGGATATGCTTCTTCATTTCAACAAGCTTGGCTGCAACATGAGCATTAAAGTCCATTATCTCCACAGTCACTTAGATCGCTTTCCAGAGAATCTTGGTGACTTCAGCGAAGAGCAAGGTGAAAGATTTCACGAAGACATCAAAACAATGGAAAATCGATATCAAGGAAGATGGGATGCACACATGATGGCAGACTATTGCTGGAATATTATGCGCGATTGTTCCGGCAGATGCCACACTCGGAAATCGTACAAAAGGAGCTTCTTCGGTGTCGGATGACTTGAAATTTTTATAACAAACTTGTTCTGTTTGGTATCATATAAGTACAGTTTCAGGTACTACCATTTTCTTTTAAGTATTTGTATTATTATGTTTATTTAGTGTATCACATAATAAATTGAGCACTACATAATTATAGCTATAGCCTTATGTTTTATGGGCGAGCAGAGGCAAGGACTGGTATATGGCATAATGTTCTATATCTAGAAAACTAGACCTGCTTGGAGAAAACTGGTGCCTTTTCTGGAATCAGTAGGTCAAATATACCCAGAAACAGTTCTAACATTTGAGGCAACAAATTATGTGTTGGCCAGTGTTATTATATGTATGTAGGGCCTATATATCAGGACATTTAACATAGCGCCTTTTAAGTACTTCACAAAAGCGCCGACTATTCATTAACTGAACTAAACAAATTGGCAGTTTGAAACTGTATACTGCACAGAATCAAATGCTACAGAATCAAATGCTAATGGAAGTCGATTTCAGGAATATGGTCCAATACAAGAAAAGGCACTATGAGCTCGAGTTAACGTGATGAAGCGCGACACCTTGATATCACCACGGGCTGCAGAGTGCAATGATCGCCGCCCAGCTGACTCGAGACTGGGACAAAGAGCTTGCTGGTGTATGACGGTGCAGTGCCGACAAGTGAGACACGTGCAGACGGATGAGCAAATGGAAACCAGTGTTGCGCTTCTCGCATATATTCCGATATATTTGAACATTTCGGCTTGTTAGCTACGCATTGAGCAGCACATTGAAGACGAACTGTAGCTGGTGCAACCGGAACTTTGCCAGGCCTATTATGAACTCCTTCAAAAGACTATAAAATTCGAGCACCACGTTGACGATAGAAAACGTCTTATTAATGTCTATTAAGATTAATTCTTAATCTTAAAATTATAGTGAATTGTAGGCCCTTTAGATTTTTAAAATGTTTAAGGGAATAAAAATTATCTTCTGCTATATGGCTGAACTCAGCTTGGTCCTATTCCTCGGAGTAGCAGAAAATACAAGATAAGATCCTTGATCAAGCGCAAACAATGAGCAAAAATTCTGAACACAATGAGCTGTGTATATCTGTCAGGTGTGTATAAGAAACCGATGGTTGAACTCTAGGTGTGTGTGGAAGCCTAACACTAGTGACTTTTTCTAGTTTTCTGAGCAACTTCTTGCTAACTGACGAGTCTTTTGTTCCTAATGACATTTGACATCGCTTAGGCTGTAGCATAGCGCGCGCCTCTGATTAGCTTCTCCTGTACCGGCGCTATATAAATTTCTAATTACTAATTAGAATTAAAATTTACAAAACAGAAATATCGAGAAATTCATATCGCAGTTTGCTTGGTAGCCTTATTAGAATAGTTCTTACCCAGCTTCGCCTTACCTCACCTTATTTTACATATTATTATATAGGAAGAAAGAACATGAGAAATAAGCTGATATTCCTACCTTAGCAAAGTCTACGCCTATATACTGCGTCAATTAGAGCATAAACGAAAGGATATAAATCAGTTTGCTCTTCGAACATTAGGCGAACCATCTGAAAACTCAGTGCACACGCGAGCATTCATCGTTCATGGTGTGTGTTCACTGGAGCTTGACTTGCTTACGTTTCTCTCAAAAGTGTTGACACGCTTGGCCAGCATCTCTGCAAGCCTTGTTTTGGAGCACGGTTTTTATAAAGAAAGAAGCAGTCTACTGAGGTGATTTTCCTTCCTCTTTAAGAAATACAAGCTCTGAACTGCGCGGACTGGCGGGGTTTATGTCGGCGTAACTGACAGGACAAGCCTAACACAACAGCGTTGTAAAGTTATATTCAGTTGTTGTAACCGTATTTTTAAGTTTATTCGGAAGTATTGGAGTCGCAGAGAAGAGAACACAACAATCATCATGAAACTAATGCATCTGTTTTACTTAACGGGTAATTGTAAAAATCATTCTCATAAAATTCTAATTTACTAAACGTCAAAGTCAAAGCGCTTAACAGTTGAAAAGTTCTTCAGTCCCTTTGGGAACTACGTTTACAGCGCCCTATGATGGATGGGCGTCGTTGCATACCTCGCCTCATCCGGCCATTTATTCGGCGTTGTTTAAGAATTTCCTAGAGACTCTGGAACAGTAAAGTAAATCAAGTATTTAAAGCTCCAATGTCTCACAGGGGAACTTGGGGAGGCGTTAATTACCCTCCCTTAGGCCCTCAAGCCGGCAATGGACGAACCCTGGACACAGGGCAAGTGCATCATAGTACTTGCAGTTTAATTGCCCAATCGCGCCGGCACCAAATTCTAGGCAAGGTCAGGTTCAGTTCCATGTTCAGATTCGAATGTCAAGCAGAAAGATAGACGATTACGGTTGATGGCGTTTGGAATTGGAGAGGCGGAGAGAAACACATTCAGGATTGGAGTTTTGAAAAGCACTGTTCTTATGTTGAATAAAAAGATATGAGAAGCAGAGTTGATGAACTGATGTCATGTGTGAGACAGTTGACGAAGGTGGGATGGCTAGGAGGATTGATAGGAGTTGTAAGTATTCGAAAGAATTTAATATTCTGTTGTTCAGATATTTTAAGCAGGTGAAAAATCTGAGAATGGAATGATGTAATTATTCCATTACTCATTTTAAGATATGAAGATTTCAACACAAACTATTTCAACTTCCTCAAGAAGAATGGAAGATTCCGATAGTGAGGAATTTAATTTAATTTCATCAGTTCAGCTGATATATTCTGGAATGTTAGCAATTCTTTCCTGATCTGATCTGATCTAAAAAAAATTAATCTTTAGACTTAATCAACACCAATCTGAGTTAAGAGAACAGGAATTATGTGATGATGTTTACGATTTTCATGGCTAATTCTTAAAACTGCGAAGTTTTCAGCACGAACTATTTCAGTTTGGTAATAATGTAACAGAAATTGCTATAGCGCCAGGCAAGACTGAGCTTAGTCGGGCAGCGAATGCGGTAGTGATTATGATAGTATTATTGATCGATGTCGGCTGTCTGTTTTCACGCTGTAGTCGGCTGCTGTATGAGCGCTAGGCTAGGCCCGGCCGACGGTGATTGCCGCTAGCAATGGATGTCGCTCGCGCCTAAGAGCTGGAGTAGGCGGGAACGAGAAGCGCGCCGAACGATGGATGCCGCCAAAAGTTGCCGCTCGCGCTTAGGAGTTGGAGGGAAACAGGCCCGTCTAAGTTGGCGCGCGCGCGAACGATGCGAGGGAAAGAAGAGCCGCCAAACAGTTGGAGCGAAAGAAGAGGCGCGTACAGAGACGCGGGAGAGTTGGCGCCTAGTCAAAAGCGCGCGGATATCTCCTATATAAAGAACGCAGGAAGAGCGCGGTCGGACAGCTCGGCTCACTTGGCGCTAGTTTGCAGACGGATAAGGATCTTCTGAGAGCTCACTTTGTCGCGCTACTTGTCGAATTCAGGCGAGTAATTCGTAGTTATTGCGGAGTTGTTCGTTTAAGCTGATTTTCGACGTGGATTATTCTGCCGTCGATGTGCTTAGTCAATACGCTGTCGTTGGGAAGCAAACGGGATAATTCTTGGAATATACTTTTTCGTCGTCGCTGTCAACGACGAGTTCGCCATTTTAAGCAGGGAGTTAAATCCTTTCTTTTATGTGTAAATTGTGGGCGAATTCTTTGAACTCATGTCAGACAGCCAATTTTTCTACTAGATCGAAGGTTTAGAGTTCGATTTTAGCAATTGGTGTAACTAAGAACTCTTGAGGTTTAACGAAATTGTAATTAGTAAAGAATTAAAATATACTAGTACAATTAATTAAGATTGAATCTATTAGTTAAGAATAAACTGGTAAAACGAAAGATATGGCTGAATCAGATTTTGGTAAAGTGGTAGAGTCCTTACTTGCTTCATTCTCTGTACTGAGAGAAGATTTAGCAGAGCGCCAGAATCAATTGATAGAGAGCCAGGTACAATTATGAAGGGAATTGGTAGAGCGCCAGAATAATATGGCAGAGCGCCAAAATCAATTGATAGAGCGCCAAGTGGAGTTAGAACACAAATTAGATCAAATTCATGTAGCGCCTATGTTGGACATTATGCAGCGCTCGAGTTTAGAAGTAGAAAAGTCTGTCGGGATAGCCACCACGAACCCTTACGCTCTAGGAGAGGGGGTATCGGCCCATCCGGCCGCCACGGACGACACTTGGCCATCTGGTGATCGAACGGCGGAAGAATCTAAGCAACTTCCGGTCTTTCGCAGAAGTTTAAGATTGAGTTCGAAACCGCCCACTTATTATGGAACGGGTGCTGTACAAAGATGAACTGTAAGTTCGACTGACCAGGATTCGAACCCACTACCGTCACCCGACAATTCCATAGTTCTTTCCTCCGGGCTCTCCAGACAGCTAACGGTGGCGTCATTCCACGCACCAAAGACCGTTACAATAAAAGTCTTTATATTGGAATCGATTCGAGCCACAGTAGTTTCTGTTACTATGGATTAGAAGAAATCACGAAAGAATAGCCAGCATTTCATCTTATAAGCAGAATTGATGTAATTAAACTGGATTATTAATTAACTGGCTGAGGACTGTCGAGATGAGAATTGGGAGCTGATCAACATGGCTCAGGAAAGTCGATTCCTTAATGGTTTTGCCATGCCACTGAACTGTCAATAGGACTCAGGCAGAGAATTGTGACCATATTATGAACCCAGTTGCTCGATGTTGTGACCTCATAAAGACTTTCTTTATAGTTCAATTGTACCTAATATCGGTTAAACATTTTTATCGTCATATGCATCGTTCTGTAATAGGTGGCCCTAATTTAGCGGAACTTAGGTCTCTTTTGGGTCTACCATTTGTATTCCAACAATCTATACAATGGTCAATGTATTTGTTCTTTTCTTTGTTCTTTTTGGAATCAATAAAGTTTCGCTCATCATCACTCATCATCATTCGATGATTTGAGATCTTGTTGATGATCAAGAAACGGACATGGACGGCACCTCGCTCAGAACAAAAATGGCATTTCTGGATAAATTTTTTGTTTCTATCAAAAGCTGAAGCTAATCCGGGAGACATGATATTAATTCTGGCCCAATTTTGGTCGTGATGAGGTGACTTCTGCAGTAGTTTTCTTATGTTCGTCCGATTTTTCTTTAGCGCTTATAAACGATATATCAGATTCAAGCTGTTCAAGAACAAGGGTTATATGCTCAGATTCAGACGTGTCAGATACGGCTATAGGCAAAGAGTTCTGAACTCTTTGGGGTTTGTTCGTGTTCGACTTCGTGATACCAGTAAGAAGCGAGTTACACTAATCAAAGTGATTGGAGACCAGTACTTTAGGCAGATATATCCGTGAGTACATTGGGACAAAGCAACTAATTCTATGCATGTTGCAAATATGCTTGCATGACGACCTATAAATACCATTTGTAAGTGACGGGCAGCACTGCATAAGTGAGACACCCAGTTTTAAAGATTTGAGTCATTCAAAATTTGTAAGTTGCTCTGGGGTGCCCACTGGCAAAAATTCAGTTTCTAAGAGGTCAAGGAGGAGTTTGTTAGCCTCCATCCAAAACTGCACCTCCTCAAAGCAAAGGAGAACAGCTGCACAGACGAGTCACAAGACAGACTGTCAAAAGAAATGTAGAGTATCGTAAGCACCGAAGTGATATTCTAGTGAACTAGTGAATGATTTACGCAGTGCCGTTTTCTCTTATCTATAGAATTTTGACCTGGCTTCTGCAATGGATTGTGATTTTTATTATGATTTCATTTAATTGATGCTTTGGGCATATGATAACGGCGTTTTAGAAGTCATTAGATTAGATATTGTACCTAATGATGTGGTGTAAAATGTAAACTGACGAGGACCAAGCATGAAACCTGCGGGATACAACATGTCAACAAAGCACTAGATGAATAATTACCATTTACATGCATATATACTGCTAGGGTGCTTGAGCTAAGATAAGTAGCAAACTAATATAAGGCAGCACTAGAAACACCAAACCAATGCACTAAATACAACGCATAAGAAGTGAATGGTCCACAATATCAACAGCAGCAAACAAGTCAAGAAGAACAAGAGCCGTCACCCCAAACCCCAGGACAAATGATATCGCTGTAAAGAGCAAGAAGGACAGAATCTGTTGAATAATACTTAGATAATTGAGTTTACATACGACTCATAACTACCCGTTCAAGAATTATACAAAATTCATAGCTAAGATGCCACTGTTATTAGACAAGTCAGCAGGGCAAAGAGAAGGTTTTAAAACCATAGCATGAGTAAAAACAGATGGGAAGGATCCCTCGTGTAATGAGAAATTGATAATTCATGTAATAATTGGGCCCATGAGATTAATGCACTCTTTCAAAAGAGATATAAGAATGGTGTAAAGGAGAGATTTTTGTTAGATGACGAACTTCGGCAACATTTCTTGGTTGAAAATACTTTAAGACAGAAGGTGAAAAACTAGGATGAAGAAATTTATAAAACACAGAGTAAACAACAAATTTCAGCCTTATATCAGAAATTTACCTGCATAGGTGAAGAATTTACTGGCAATGTCACGTATAGCTGAGCACACAACAAAAGCCGAATTTAATTTCTCCCGATGTAATGACTTATTAAGGCCAGGCACAAGGTTTATTGTAATGCAGGACTTTGAGCGGATAGATTAGTTTTGGAATGCAGATGAAACAAGTCTTCCCGCAAGTTTTGGACTGTTGATCCCAGTGAATATTATGAGAGTGGCGCCATCAACATTTCAACTAACTCCTTCGACGCCTGAGTTAAGGAATGGCAGAGTTAAGCCAAAGCTGTTGTGTGCAATGTACCATTCTCTTAGTTGTACAATTCAATTCTTCTTTGTGGTGATCTATATCCTACTACAGTTAACAGTCCAAATTTGCATACGAAGCGACCAATTTACTGATGAGTCGATTTCATGCTTTCACTTACTGATAAGCAGGATTATCTGAACCACAGTAAATAATGTTGAGAAAATCGTGACCGTTCGTCAGCTTATACTGTGTAATTGTAATTAGTAAATTCTATCGCACCGGTATCTAATGCAAAAGGCATCAACCCCTGGTGCACCAAATCCACTAAGAGAGAGAAAGAAAGAAAGACAGACAGACAAACAGACAGACAGACAGAGACACACACAGAGACAGCCTAAGGTGTATAAGTAAATGGAAAAAAAATGTCAGGAAGAGTGAGTTTTAAGCTGGGAACGAAATGACATAAGCCATAAAGCAGAACGAATAGATCGAGGAAGCGATTTCCAAAATTTAGGAACATAAACCAAAAGAAAAGCTCACAAAAACCCATCCACCACGGACAGTTCTAATGATACGTCTAGTGATTGAAGACTGATTTTAAGTGTTGTGTTTGGCCAAAGTCCTATGTTTTATAAACAATAAGACCAATTTAAAATAAATCCTTTGTTTGTTGACTTGCGTAGGAAAGCGTACCCTATGGCTTTGCCTTTGGTCCCAGTAAACCTTCTAAGTACAATCGGGGAAAGCAACTTTGGATGACACCTGTTGTGTTCAAATCTTGCAGAAAATCTAAACGATATCTCGAATATCTAAAAAACCCTTCTAGTGTAAATAAAAATAAATTTAACAGCAACGAAACAGTTTCGAGCAAATCAGAATTAAAGCTGAACAGGTGTATTTCGCTGCTAACTTCACTGCTCGTGAAAATAACATTAAAAACTTCGAGTATTGTTCGATCGCTGATTGAGGCAGATGATCTATGTAAATCTCTCGATGGTCTTAGTATTGATGGAACGGTGTACACTGACGGTAATTCTATAGTAAATTAATTTAATCGGTTAGACATTCGCTAGCGCAAACCATTCCTAAAACAAAACTGTTTCGAACTTTCAGAGGAATCCATCTTTTCAGTCATTCGATATACGCCCAACTTTAGAGAAGAATTTGTCAATATTTCCTTCTTTAAGAATTGCGCACAGTGCTGGTCCACGTGGCACAGATCTCTTCATTGCTGGCCTCTACTATCCATGATATTAACTCACCGTTTAATTTTTCATTCGTCAGAAGAGTTGTTCCTGTTGGTATAAGAGTTTCTAAAAATACCTATTTTTAAATCAGGAAGTAAAGAAAATGTCAGTACTTATAGCCCAGTTTCTATTCTTCCTTTCTTCTCAAAATATATTGAATAATCGAAGCATAAACGCCTATATAATTACATCCAAAATTGAATGTAATATATCCAAACCAAACTGGTTATCAAACAGGTCTATCTACTGCAATGGCGCCTTTAGACATGCATAATAGAATATCTCATGTTATTATGGTGTCGACAGTAAACAATGCCTCTTCGGCATTTTCTTTAACTTTGTAAAAGCTTTTGACATCGTAGAATCATGTGATCTTGGTAAGGAAGCTCGAATTCTACGCAGTACTAGGACTTCCAGTTTGTTGGTTTAGGGGTGATCTTCATTACAGACAACAAAGGGTTTCGTAGACTAGCGCCCTGTTCAATATTAGATCGATTCGCTATGGAGTTCTGCAATGTTCTATTTAACTACAGTATGTAGAGCAGTGGATGGTAAAGAAGTGGAGATATTTCAAGAGGATCTAAGAAGAATGAGAGATGGTCATATGACTGACAGATAAAAGAAAAATTGAAAAATACTCAGTGATGCATATGGGGAAGAGAAACAAGGAGTTTTCGTATGATACGGAGTCAGGAATCGACAGTTAATGAGAATAAAGGGACCTGAGTGTGAATAGGTAGGCCTATAAGATTGCAAGGTCTTCAAGGCAATGTGCTGAAGCAGCAAATGATAACTCAACCTTAGGTTTGTTGAAAAGAACAATAGCCGTCAGAAACAAGGATGTAATACTGAGGTTGTACAATATTCCGCATTTGGAATATTATATTCAGGTAATTGAATCCATATCTGATACTTAACATAGAACAACTGGAGAATGTGCAGAGGAGATGTACCAAACTGATTTGGGGTAAGAGGCTCTGTGCTATTTATAACCGTTAAAGAGGTGTGGGCTAACAATTTTAGATAACAGGAGAAGCAGAAGCTTATAAGATCAAAACTGGAAAGAAGGCAGTGAAGGTTCTTCGAATCAGCACCGAATAAGGCGACTCCAAGACATAAGTATAAATTATTTAAGGAATTGAAATGAACATTATGGCAGAAATTGCAGACTTCATGAATAGTTTGGATGAGGGTACCCTTAAAGACTGCCTGCCCACTGTATTGGTGGACAGTCTTTAAGAAGACGTTAGAACGATTGGCTAATAAATAGTCCTGGATAATTTTTAGTGGTTGTAACGCAGATTACATGTCCTTTGAACCACTTCAAACCATAAAATATACCAACGTTTGCTGATTTTGTATTATAAAAACTACCAAGTACAGCGGTCACCTTAGTATAATCAATTTACTATTCATTCTAACAACCCAGACAAATTGAATATTCTCTGAGGAGAAGCAACTTTTATATTGATACAGTGTATTCTTTTGGGTTCCTTCACTCGAGCGTTGCGCAGCCTAAACTTGCAAACACTCATGGTATTAAAAACTTGGAAGTCTTAGGCTACTTAAGAACGCCTTACTTTAACGCATGGTCAACTCCGCTAACAATTGGACACGAAATATTTTTAGGCGTTGGCGTCATACTTGATATAACCTATAAAACTAGGCCTACAGGCTATTTTAGCCGCCTAAGAACAGTATAATTATGAGAGTGCATGACCGCAGTTATGCTACTTACTTGTTGATCTGGCATGTATTCAGCTAATATGTTCTTAGTTTCATCAGGTTGTTGAAGAAAATAATTGACTGTTACTGCAACTAATATATCCGGCTGTTCATAACAGTCAAGATTTGCTACTTATGGCGCCTTATGAGTACTTCTTTATAAAACAGTGCGTTCCATTAAATTACAATTAAAAGCAATGAAATTACATTATAGTACAAACTATACGCATTTCAAAAATGCATCCAAAAACTAGCTACTGTACTAGCTCGTTTTAGAGTGTTAAAGCTCAGCATTATATATTAAGGAAAAATAACAAGTTAATCAGAGAATCTTACTATGTGACCATCCACTCTATAAGAATGAAATGAAATTCGGTACATAGACCATAGATATTAAACAATATGCCCAGCAATGTTTCATTTATACAGCGATTAGATGATGAACGATTTTATGTAAAGGCAACGAAAAGGCGATGCCCTCATGTTGCACATAATGGTCTGTAGTCATCTCGAAACGCTATTCAGTTTCTATTAACTATGGTTGCATTTTTCGTTAACCCAAGATTTAAGATTTGTTTAGCCCGTTGGAATTAGGGCTACATGCATGTGCAGTGAGTTATAAACGGGCTCCTAGGATACTCAGTATGAAACGCGAATTGTTTACGCCTTCTTCCAGAGAAAGGCTTACGGGATTTAATCTCAGCGAGTCATGTAATACAGACAGTTTGTTTTGTAGCATTACAGCATACAGGAAACTATATAGCAGTTCTGGTATTTTCGTCAAAAGCGATCATTTTGCGAGCAGCAACGCATATTAGTGTCGTTCATTGTCTTCCGGAGTTTTGAATCTCCGTTAGTTTGATAGAGGTTTATTTGCAGTGCAAACTTCGTTCTTTCTGACACTGTGGCTCTCAGATTAACTTCAATTGAAAACCTTTCTATCGCCACAGTCTTCACCATAACATTTTTATTTTTAGTTCGCTCGATTCTCTGGACTAAGTTTGTAATAAAGAGCGATAGAAGGATGAGTTAATGTGCTTCTTTTCTATCGGAAAACACTCTTTTGTTTTACAGGAGTTGGCTGCCTTTTCCTGTATTATGCAACTGATGCCAGCGTCGTTGACTGTAAGCAGCGGATTTTGACAACAACGGTAGACGATGTAATACGCTTGTACATAGATGGAGTCGAAATAACCAATCTACCCAATTGCAAGTAAATGGGATTCCCGCAAAAAGAGTCGAGCTGCCTTGTAATGCAACCGTACTTGCCATTCAAGGACAAGACCTGACGGCAGTAACTGGTGGTATCCTGGCTTCGACGGACGATGGTTACATCCTAACAAACTCGTCATGGAAATGTACGAACACATACTTTGATGGTTGGCAGACCATTGGCTTCAACGACTCGGATTGGCCTCCGGCGTTTGAGACTTTCATATATGAGTGCTATCCGTTGAAGTTTTTGCGTCAGGCCCGAAAAGACGCCGTCTGGATTTGGACGAGAGAGTGTAGGCATCAAGACTATTTGGTCTACTGCAGAAAGACTCTCGGTATAACGCATGGTATGTATTTGCTATATAATCCACTTGCACCCGTACTAAGTATAATGCATAAATATTTCTTTTATTATTTATTTAAAGCATTTATTTCGCGCGCAAAGACAGCAAGCCCGAACCCAAGTCATGTATATACGTTCGGTAGGGACCAAGATGGAGTCACGCAAACATCAGAGTAATTTCACTGATGTTAGCGAGTTAGCAAGTGGGGCCTTTCATGGTAGACGATTCCAAACACGAAAACAACAGCAGCTGAAAATATGATCCGACAATTGTCGTGAACCTATGTTCTTCCAACAAACCCGTATCGGAAGAACACCACCGTTTAGGAGAGCAATTTCCGAGTGTTGGCTATATATTAAGATATAACGGAAGGATGGTGTTTCAGGCTGTAAAGATAAGGCATGTAATCTTAAACTCTATACGCAATTCAACATCAAGGAGATCTAATGTACTAAGTATATATTATATTAAGATATAATGGATGGCTGGTATTCTGGGCTTTAAGAGTGAAGCGTGCAATCGTGAACTTATTACGCCATTAAGCAGGACGCCAGTGAAGTTCTCGAAGGCGATTAGATACAATTGATGAAGAAGGATATGTAGCGACCCTAGAAAGAGAGTTTGGAACCCTCATGTGTGACGTCATAGTGAGCGAATTATCAATAGTTACACTCTTTCCTGGGGCATAGTCTATGTGAGCGCAGCCTTATCGATGATGCGATGCCACGCCTTCCTGTCACGTGTCGTATTTAGCCCCAAACTGTGACATTCAAGGGCCTTTACACTACTCTAGTCCGTGTGGTTTTTGGTCTATCACGTGATCTCTTGGGGGCTTTATTTACTGCCGCCCTTAGAGCATCTGGTGGAGTGCGTACAGCATGGCCAAAGAATCGCGTCCTTCATTTTCAGACGACGGCAGAAATTGGCCAGCTTGCCGTCTTTGCTATAAAGTCGTTGTTATTGACAGGATCAGTGTATTAAATCTGGATAATTCGTGTCAAACCTACCGAACTTCTTGTTCAGGGCCTCGATGGTCGTTCATGTCTAGGAGCCGTTCGGCTGTACTTTCCAGATGTACAGTTTGTGCAGCTGAAGCTTGGTGTCAAGCTTGATACTGAGGTGCCAGATGTTCTTGTCGAGGAAGACCATACAAGACCTGGGCATTTCGATTCTTCGCAGGATCTCCAATTCGCAAGCGCCATTGGAAACGGTCTTACTACCGAGATATGTGAAGGTATCCACAATTTCCACCGTATCTCCTTGAGCCTGAAGGTTCTTGCTTCACCGCCCATAGTTTCCGGTGCCAACAACAGAGTTTTCAGCATTTCTGCTAGTAGTGCAACCTTACCTGCAAAGTCGAAGTCTGAAAAATATTTCGTCTCACAGGGTTGCCCCGAGCACGCCGGCATGAACAGTGGGCTCCATGGTTTCATCCACTGGTGCTGCAAGAATATGTGGACAGCTCTGTCTCGCCCGCTGTGGACCTTAAACCAATCAGTTGTAGATCCGTCAATAAATACACGACTCAGGAGTGTCTGTCTACAGGGCCTGCGTGAGGTCAACTAAGCTCGGTGGAATTCCTCAGCTGCGAAGAGGCATCCACAGCGTTTCCATAGTCTTGGGTTTAAGGCATGCTGTCCACAGTGGTCGCCGGTATTTCTTCGAGTCTGAATGATGATATTCAGGGTGAATATCCAGTCAATTGTGGACCTGTTTGAAGTGAAACCGCTTTGCTCTACGGAGTCTGAGGAGAAGGTTCTTCGCCAGACTCAACACAGTGAGCGCGATTACCTTTCCCGACACTCAGAGGAGTGTGATGCCACGATAGTTCCCTTCTGCTTCCGTGTTCTTTGTAGAAGTAGAGTATGACTCCAGTCCTCTGGGATGATTTCCGATTGCCAGATTTCCTGTATCCCCCTGGTAATCCACTGTAGCCGGCACTCTCCACCTTTCTTCAACATCTCCGGCGTGATGCTGCAAATGCCAGGAGCCTTGACACTCTTAAGTGCTCGAATGACCTATGCAAACTCTGATTTGGAGGCACATCCTGATTTACCTTTGGATCAGTTGCTGCCTTGGTAGACACCTGCTACATCCCGGCGTTGTTTGTATGCCGGCGATCGATTAAGCAACTTGGAGTTCTCTCTCCGCCGTGCCAGTTTCTTTGCCTGTGTACAGAGTTCCATCCTTGGCAGCTATGAGACTGATAATTCTCAACATGCCGCTCTGAGCTACAAGAAGTTCCCAAAGGCATCAGCGATGTGGTCTCGTGCCACATCTCTGTAAGCCTGACTGTCTTCGGCCCATCTCTGTTTGTCTACCGCAGATCTTTTGCACCCGTTGTTTAGTGCTTTGTACTCTGCTAATGCGCCATCCAGCAGTGCCTTCCTCTTCTTCTTGACCAGTTCGCTTGTGATGTTACCACATTTTGTGTTACCACATACGAATCCGATCGACGTCTTAGGCAGACGACTATAGCCCATAGTCCTTTGCAGCCCATGGAACAGCCTCTTCGATTGCACTACATTTGGTCTGGACACTTGCTGTAGCCTCTGTGAAGGGTATGTTAATCCTAGCTTCGAAGTCATCTTTGATCAGAGGATCTCGAAGTTGCGCAGTGTCAAATCTTCCAACAGGTGCCGTGCGGCGGGCTGTCTTGAATCTAAAATTAACAGATTGCACTTGTATTCATAAATACCAGAACATGATTTCAAAAGCTTTGATTTCGTAATTCTGAGATTTCGACAGCGCCCAACGAAAGCCAGGTCGCGGGGACCAGCTTATTTGCAGGCGCCCAGTCAAAACAAAATCGATAGCTAAAATGGTTCGGTTCCAGGACAAGATCCAAAAGTCAGACGAAGAAACAGCGTGGCAGCTACGGGGTGATGTTTGGGATTGGCAGTGAACGTGGGAGTGAGAAACATATACTATTTGGGGCACGTTAGCCGAGTGGATAAAGCAATCGGCTTGTAACGCGGAGAGTAAGAGTTCGAGGCTCCCCTTGAAACGGTTACTGTGTAGAGAACTTGAGCAAGTCCCTTAGTCACAACTGCAATGCGCCTTAGATTCAGATCTACTGACCCTGCGCGCGTAATTAATGCAATAATAATAATAATAATAACTGTAATAATAATAATGAGTATCGAGTGCGGCGTAGCCTTGAACTCCTTTGAACCACCTTTTCACATTAATTTCATCCATACAAGGATTTTCTTTGGTCAGTGATCTTAGACCATAGCACCTAAATAGGCTCAAGAACATCACTGTTTACAAAATGGCTAATGCTGCATTTATCATCAACAGTTTTATTACCTTTCTAATGCAGACATATAATTGTCTCACTTATTTTAATTGTGAAATGTGATTTCAAGTGTTTAAAAGAAGACATATACTATTCAAAGCTGCAAAAGATTGTTTGTTCTATACAGAAAGATTTAAATTTGCAATATACATCTAATTTTCAAAAAATTAAAAGCCCAGAGCACTTCAAGTTGAGCCACTTACCAAATGATAAGTGGAAATCACGAAAAATGTCAAGCAGTCGTATGTTCATGCTTTCGAAACTCAAGTTGCTTATCGGTTTAGTCCTATAGGACAAATTGTTATTGTAGATGTCAATGAGTGCGACCTTGGTCCTCCAGACAACGAATGTGATCCATCGATGGGAAAATGTAACAACTTTTTGGGAAGTTACAACTGCAGTTGCTACGAAGGTTATGTAAATGCTGGAAGTAAAAGATGCGAAGGTTAGTAAGTTAAATTTTCATGTAGCGCTTAGTGGGACTATACTATTTTCAATCTAATGCCATGTTGCACTTGTTTCGAATATAAGAGGATTTACGGGATCACAGAGAGCTCCTTTTTAAGAACAGCAAATCAACCTCTGATTCGCTATAAATAGGAAGATCCGATCAAGTGTAGTCCTATATGGAATTAACTGTCGTATAATTTAATAATTTATCTAAGAAATATTCTGATGGCGTCAACCGATTGAAGTATAGACTTAACGCGTTGTCTCTAATACTCTGTCATTAAGTATCACCTTATGCTGAAATTCTTGACTGGAGACATAACAAATACTTAAAAATGTGAGCACATAACCCCGGCGCTGAAACCTTGACATTGACTTCCTATTCAACAAGGAATTTTTTTCAAACTGGGACTTAGTTTATAAAACATTGAACTCTGGCCAACCAAAATACTTAAAATCAGTCCTTATTCCTCAGACTTACCATTATTCTGCAAGGTCATCTGATTGCCTCTCTGGTCATACCTTGGACTAGAACTGTTTTGGGAAAACAGACTTTTTCGTTTGCTGGACCTAAATTTTTGAACTCCTGTGTCTGTTCGTTCTGCTCAGTCGCTTCTGTCATTTCATACTCAGCTTAGACTTACCTGTTTCAAGTTGCTTACCCACCGTAGGCTGCTTCTCTGTGTTGTGGACTGGCCTTCTGGATGGTGACCTGATTGCGCCTTGGCTTAGGTGCGCCATCGGTTGATACCTTGTGCAGTAGACACCGGCGCATTAGAAGTTTTCTAATTAATAACTATAAGTTATTGTGCTCGCTAAGTGCCACCCGGTAAACGTTAGTGATTTAGAACTCAATAATAACATTAGCTCCTTAGTAAATAAGACGCTAGGTGGCGTCGACACAGATTTTCATATTTCTTTCTGGATGAATATTTCATTAAAAAGTAAAATTTATGAGTGCAACACTGTTTTATGCTACGAATTTAACGCCTATGATGCTGAACTATGTACAGAGACTGGATCATTTGCAATATTTGTTCCAGTTCGAATGATCGGTTGAGTTTAAACGTTTAATGCGCTGCGTACAATTGCACCCATTTTGCCACATCAAGGCATTTCGTCACATCGGGCATTCTTTGACTGATGACACGGTTAAAACAGTGGCATGAGCACTTGTTGGTTCTCGATTAGACTATGCAAATGCTGCGTTATATGGTATATCCTATATTAATCTAAAAAGCTCCAGGTAGTTCAAAACTCTTTCTATGGTGGCTGCGCCTTCTTCTACTTTCTTTTTCTTCAAATGCTTTAGATCGCCTTCTTGAGCTTCGCTGGTTTACTGTTGAATTGCGTATTACGGTAAGTTTAAGACTGCGTGTTTGACCTTCAAAGCCAAGAATACCGGCCTTTCATCGACTCTTTATATGTTGCTAAAACCATATTTCCCGCTTCGATTGCTGCGTTCTTCCTTTACTGGGTTGTTGCTGGAACCGAGGTTCAGGATGAAAGTGGAATCATGTGATTTATCTGCTGTGCTCCTCGTATTTGGTATCGTCTACCACAAAAGGCCCGAAATGCCAACTCGCTTTCATCATTTAAATCATTTGTCAAGACTCATTATTTTACTCTGGCTGTTTGCAAAACTCCATCTTGGCTCCCTAGCAAACATGCATCCGTTATGCATATTCTCAAATACCGAACTTGCATGCCTTATAAGTGCTTTTAATAAATATATAGGCATGAAGCAATAAAAAAATAGAACATCATTTTGCACTTGATCAATGATTGCATAAAGCGCTAATGTTTGACGAATTTTATTGAAGACGTAGACGAATGTGCATTTGATTATACCATTAGCAAATGCGGATCAGCAACAGGAAATTGCGTCAATTTACCTGGCAGCTACAGATGTTCTTGTCACCAAGGTTACAACAATATCAACACTCAACCACCCAAAGGTCAATGTTGCTGATTAGTTTACTTCAATGGAAGATTTTGACAGATTGTTTTCAGTTGACGTTAAGGTGATTTACTTGGTGTAACATTATTAACAATTTGCAGATATAACTCTTCGAAAATTAATAACAATTCTCAACGTTTGAAGTTTTTAATCCTGGTTAAATAACTGATTGTGCAGCAACATTCTAATTCATCGGCATTTTCAACGATGTCTGAACATTAAACGCATGAGAGTGACTTCTAGTTTCTCACCAATATCTAACAACGTTAGGATAGTATGCTATTCTTTTGCAATACAATATATATTGTATTGCAAAAGAATACTAATAGTCATTAATTCTTCAAAGACAGCAGACCTGTACAAACTGGTTTGGGACCATCATCCTGTTATTGCACAATTATGAGTTTTCTTAAGCTCCGCTAACCAAGCATAACATGAGCTGTACGTATATGATAAACAACGCAATAAAAACTGTTTGCCGCAGATGACAGTCCACCTGCTGGCAGAATTCTGCCAGCCAATCACATCGCCTTCACCAAGTGTTTGGTACGTGGTGCCAGGCAATACGTGACCAGGGCGTGCAAATAAATCAATAATGTGATGAATCACGAAAATTTTCTGTTCAAATACGCATGTTAAAACTCGGTGACTAAGCAGCACAATATCACGCTAACAGGTGCAAAGTTTTCCTAAGTTGGTAAGAGACTTTGAAAATAGTTGTCCAGTTCTCTCCGCTCTGTAAGTTTAACCGATCTCGTCCTTTCCTGAGCTGCATGAAACTCAGAGATCAAAGATCAGCATGCACATCTCTCCTCACAAGACGACAAACATACATTGTCATAAACTATACCCAGCGTCGGATCACAGTTGTGAAGAGTTGTTAGTTTTTATCTTCTCATCCGACATGCAGGACTAAAATAACTACCATTTTAAAGAGACGAGGTGAGAAGGCGATGGATAAATAGTTCAATGAACATTGAGAAAATATGCCATTGATTTGTTTTTGTAGTTTCAACGGGCAACGATTCAACTTCTCCCATAATCTTGGGCGTATTGTTCGGAGTTTCCGTTCTTGCCAACATAGCTCTGGTATTTGCTTTATTGATTCTTCATTCACGAAACAAAGCAATGAAAGACGAACGTAATCAACAAGTGTCAATATCCTGGCGTATGTAAACGCATGACGTTTTTCAATATAACATTCTGGAACGGTATTTTGTTAGGTAAAGGAGGACAAAGGTTCACTGATCACACACTGCTTTGACTCCATGTTACTTGGAATGGTCCCAAGCGATTGATTTCAGATTAAAATTTTGAGCCTTGATGTTTATCCAACACCGAAATATCTGGTTATCGACCTCCGCAAGGAAACCTAAAACGACCAACTATATACATACATGTAGTTGTGCATTTTAGAATTTTCTAGAAATTTAGCTAAATGGGAATAATATCATTATACCATATTTAAAATAGTAAAATATTATCATTATTCACATTATTAAAATCGTAAATTGTGCCATAATTTTACACAAATTTTAAAGCGGCTGTTTTGTGTTTTGCATATAAATAAAAATTTCTTTGAAATTCTGAAAAGATATTTTATTTTGTTCACATTTCTCTACCAGTTACCAAGGATAAGTCGTTTTCCATAAGTTAAAAGTATTGTAGTAATTTTGACGTTTTGTCTTCAATTCACGGTTTTGGCATTTTTTTAATTTTATTTCTGTATGAATTATTGCCGGTACTCTAAGCTGATATGAGACTGTTCTAAACAATTTTATTCTAAGATATTATCTTCTATTAGAAAAAAAAGTAGGCGGAGAAATCGGCAAACTGACTTAAGTTTGAATTTGTAGTAAGTTCGTGTATGCTATAATTACACGATTTGGACTATATGTTTAAAATACTGAATGGTAAGACTTTAAAATGCTACTTAAAGCTTTTAATGTGAATTTCCTAGCTAGATTTTTATGTTGTTGGCAGGCCATTCTTAGATATCGCATTGCAAGAATTAGTTCGGACTGAAACTGATATAAGCTCGACCATGGCCGATTATTTCTACCAAAATTTTTAGAAGTACTTTTCTTGTATACGTTTTACTTTAAAGTATGCATAACGGTGTGAGTATGACACTTCTTTATGGCTGTAGATCAAAGTGACAAAAGAACAAACCAGAATGACATTGCTGTAGGGGATGATCAAAGCGTTTCCACAAGTTCAGCTGTTGCTGAAGGTCGTTATGACAGCCTGATATTTGGGACTTTATCTCGAGATCAACTTGACGGTTACGAAAAACTTCAGAATTGACTCAGCGTTTTCTGCTGAAGAAAGAGAAACACTTGTGCAGCATTTGACATAGACAAATTATCTGATCGGATAAATTTCACTTGATCCACAATACACGTGCACTCAGTGTCTGATATGAATTGCATCCTTCAAAAAATGGAACACTCATATTTGTATGCTTTAGACCATAATGATATGCGTTGGGTGTGCATGTCGATTTTAAAGGAATCGCAGTCTTTGCTGCCATTCAAAATTAAGAAAGTGTTATATAATTATGGTGGTTTGTTTCATTATTCAAGGAAAATTAGAAGAGGTTAACCCGAAATAGCCAGAAACAAATTTCAGCAGCCATCTCGGCGCCCACGTAGTGAAAAAATTGTTTACAGCTCTTTTCAATACCAATGCGTCACATAATAGGGTCAAGAGGTTGTCAAGCCGTCTACCCCGCAAGGAATGGCTGCTTCCTGTTGTTGAAGCGTTGCTACAATTATTATTAACTAATAACTTCTATCGCTCCTGTGCATAATGCACAAGGCATCAATCGATGGTGCGAAAATCCAAACACGATCAGATCAATATCCAGAAGAACAGTCCACTAAGACAGATAGACAGCTTACTGTGGATAAGCAATTTCAAAAAGATAAGTTTAAAATTGAGAACGAAATCACACAACCGACTGAGCAGAACGAACAAACACAGGGAGTAAGTTCACAAATTTAGGCCCAGCAACGGAAAAGCTTGTTAACCAAGAACGGTTCTAGACCTATGTACAACTAAAGAAAGGCAATAAAATGACCTGGTTTAATAACGATAAGTCTGGGGAATGACATTGAGTTTAATATTGTGATTGGATAAATTTCAATGTTTTATGAACTATAAGCCCCAATTTGAAACAAATCCTTGCTGAACAGGAAGCTGTCAGCGAAACGCAGACGGCCATCGCTAAGAATTTTCTTCACAAGACCGCAGTTTGGCGAATGCAACTTTGTTCCCGTATGAAATATTTGTTTGCACTGGAGATTAATAATGAAAGTATAGGTTGTCACTGGCCTACTGTTTAAAAATATCAACCCACGCATATGAGTTGGTTCAACGATGAAAATGATCAGCCGATGTAATTGGGTGTCAATGCACTGGGGCAGGTGAAACACTACATGTATTATTGCTTAATATTTAATATTTTTAAGATGACAATTCTATTAAGTAACCGAACACTATAAAAACTACAACTTTTTACACTATTCACTAAACCATTTTTCAGACCGTTTTCTCGAGGTAATTAAGTAAATGATTGTTGGTAGGTCGCAAAAATCTAAGCGTTATTGCCGTCTATTTCGATGACGATGGTAAGGCTTCAACTACACACAGAGAAAGGTAAGTCTACTACATGAGCCTGAATGTTGTCCCAAACATAATTGTGGTTAAAACACTCCACTAACAATGAATATATTGCTATTATTGGCAAATAATTGAGTTATAACGTGTTGAGATGCTAAATGCTCAATTTCGACGACTACTTACTGACAACGGCATTCACGTAAGAATTCCTTTAGCGCCTTTAGAGCAGTTATCATAGATGTTTATGCCTGGCGTTATGTTAACTGTGTTAAAGTTTTAATATGACGACAAAATGATCTGTATTCGAAATATGTTTGCGTGGCTGGACAATTTCTCGGAGACACGTATAGACTGACGAACTAAATTGCACCCATAGTTGACATCCGACTCTTACGCTTACATTGCTTGCTGACTTATGAATATCCTGTTCTTAGTGACACTTAACATAGTTTAGGTTAGTGCAGAGAAGGCATCTTGAAGCTTCATTCTAAAAGTTTCCAAATGCAAGTATCATCACAGAAAGAAATGTCTGGGAATTCGCGTCGGAGATTGCGTAGCAGATTCTTCTAGAATGGCTCTTTCCTTGCTTGACATCATCTTACCTTATCTTTTCTAATCATACCATGCATTACCTGCCAAGACCTTGTTTTACCTTGCTTAATTTTACCTTATCTTTATATATATATGCAGCCAGATAGAAAACCAGGTAGAAACTGATATTCATATCTTAGCAAAGTCTAGGAACATGTTATGTGAGTCAGATGTCGAACGTGGAAGTGGCCTATTTGTTTAAACTCATGTTGCTGTTTGAATATTTGGCGAAACTACTAGGGTTATATTATGTAAATAAGATGTCAAACGAGGCAGTGACCTAATTGTGTGAATCCATTTTGGTCTTCAAATATTAGGCCTGCGAGAAATTGAAAAAAAGCAAACTTGCAAACACATTCTTCTATTGTAGGCTTATGTGTGGGTTCACTTGAGCGTGATTATCGTTAATTTATGTCAAAAGTGTTCACCTGCATATTCAAGCACCTTGCAAGTTATATTTCACAGCACGGATTTTACTACGTATGAATTAGATTACTGCGATAGAGCACAAGGCGCTTCTTAGAATGAAAGCAGGCTATGGTGTAGTTGTCACGACACATGCGAAAGTTCAGAACTATGAAGCATAGAAGCTATGTCAAACACGCATATTGTTTTTATTTTAAAACCTGACTTTATGTGAGTGGTTGGTGGCAGAAAACTACACATAGCTGCAAAAGACTGTCCGTTCTACAGTTTAGAGAAAAATCTAATTTTGAATATTCATCTAATTCTTTGTATAAATTTAAAATTGAAAGCTCTGAGCATTTTGGATATATCCACATCCCAAATGATATGCGAAGCTCACGGGGAAAATGTCATGCATACATAAGTGGGTTCCTGATTGGGATTCTTAAGTTGGACATCAGTTCAGTTCTAGGACAAAGTTTACTATAGAAGCCAATGAATGCATCCTTGGTCCCCCAGACAACCAGTGTGATCCTTCGATGCGTGAAGGACCTGCTCAAGGTCCCTATGCTGTAACTTCCTCGGCGAGGCTCGAAGCGTGGCCTACTCTGCGTTACAAGCCGTGTGCTCCAACTAATTAGCTACCGTATAATGTTCTTAAAAGATGCTTATAATAATGCCCAGAACCATGGATCTACATATATCCTTCAACAATATTTTATTGCAGTAGCATTTCAGTTCTAGTATATGTCGTCTAATTACCTTTGGTATCAATTTGATTACGTCCTGATATCAAGCAGATTCCGGAAGTGTGTTCTGAACGCGAGAGCGTATCCAGGGGCGGATTGTGGATCAGATCACAACATGGTAGGAATCAATCTAAAGCTAAGGATTCGAAAGGACGGCAGAAGGGAGGACAGGATGTATTACACTGGATCACACGAAATAGTTTTTTGCCTGCTACTAGGCATATGTTATGTGTACTACACTAAATCGAATCTGCTGATTCCAAATCTGAAGTCAGATTTTGTGTAGCACGTCAGGATCTTAAGATATGCAGCATACATGCTAATAATTATGCAAACTCTTTACAGAACTAGTATTTTCTTATAACTGTGTAATTATGCAAACTCAGAGTATTCATAACAAGAAACAAAATGTCATTCTTTTATAACTTGAAATTAAAATATGTTTTAAAATGTAATATAAATATATGTATGTTACTCAGATGAAAGCATACATTTCGAAATTTTGTCTCTCGCTTAACTCTATACGAGTTCAAAAGTGCTTTAGACACTTGCTCTTGCGCTTGTGAGTGGCCGCTGTTGCCCGCTGCAGAAACCAGTAGTAATCGCCCATCATGTTGGAATTGCAGTGGCCCTGATATCTTGCTTCAAAGGTGGAGATGTCTTGATGGAATCTCTCTCCATGCTCATCGCTTACATCACCCAAGTTTGGTGGGAAAAAATCCAGATGGGAATGTAAGAAATGTATTTTTAGTGACATCCGGCAGCCGAGTTGCTTATATACTGTTAGCATGTTGCTAACGAGTTCAGCATAGTTCTCAGCTCGGTGATTCCCAAGGAAGTTTTGCACCACCAACGTACATGCATCCCAAGCGGCAAATTCCAGTGGGTTGAGCTTGGTTCTAAATACAGTATCACGCATTAGTTCGCGGATTTCTGGCCCAATAAAAATTCCAGCCTTTAGCTTAGCATCAGTTTTGACGGCTCCAAATTTATCTCTCAGATACTGGAAGCCTTGTCCAGTACGATCCATTGCCACTACGAAATTCCTCATGAGGCCCAGTTTAATGTGAAGTGGTGGTAAGTAGACTTTCAATGGATCAACCAATGGTTCGTGTTGCACGTTGTGCCGACCAACAATGTGCTCAGATCTAGGAGGCCACAGTTTCTCTTTGTAATGGTTGCTGTTATCACGACTGTTCCACAAGCACAAAAAGCACATATGTTTTGTGTACCCCTGCTGTAGGCCTAGAATAAGTGCTACCACTTTGAGGTCCGCACAGATGTTCCATTTGTGGTCTGAGTAGTTGATTACTTTCAAAATGAGTTTCATTGAATCATATGTCTCTTTGAGGCCTATAGCGTGGGCTATAGGAACAGACGGCTTTTCGTTACCATTGTGTACCAACACAGCTTTCAAGCTCGCTTGGCTGGAATCTATGAACAGTCTCCACTGATCAGGAACGTATTCGCAACCTAAATTCAGCATGAGACCGTTCACGTCAGTACAGAAACAGATATCATTTTCCAGTTTGTAATATGTAGCTAACTGTTTGTGACGATAACGGAAGTGTGATGCTGTGGTACCTTTTTGAAGCAAGTTCCACTCCCCTAGTCTGGAGGCTAACAGTTCAGATTTCTCCTTTGACAAAGATAGGTCCCTCACCAGATCATCTAACTCACCTTGCCTTATCAAATGCGGCCTACCCTCTTCCAAATCTTGATCACTGGATTCATAAACAGTAACGTCATCTTCTGTATTACCATCAGAACTGTCCGTTTCATCAGCACCCGCAGCAGGCGGAAATGGTTCTGGATTCTCTTCATCATGCGGCACTGGCTTTAGAGCGGACTCGCAATCAGGATAAACGATTTTAGACTTATTTTTCTTTGAAAATCCATCAACTTTTGTAATGCAGAAATAACAGTCTGCATGATGATTTCTTGGCTCGCGCCACACCATAGGCACAGCAAACGGCATTGAATTCCTTTTGCCATTCAGCCACTGTGTAAGCCCAGAGTAGCACACGGTGCAGCAGACATGAGGTGCCCAACTTTTATTCTGGTCTCCGATTTGACATCCAAAATAATACTTGTAAGCAATCATCACTCTCTTAGTTAACTTCTTGCGCTGGTCACAAAGAGTATATTTACCACAAACATAGCAAAAATTGTCTGGATGGTTAACACAGCCTCGCCTATTCATTTCAAAATTAAATCTCACACACTAGCTACAGCTATATAAGAAAACTTCACCTTCGTTCTACGCAATCTCGCCTTATATACTGGTATTGATGCTGACGTCAGCTCGCTGACATGTCTAGCGGCTGCTGCAGGCTTGCTGTTAGGAATATTTCAAGCGACACTTGCAGGCATGCACGTATCACTGGCAGCAATCGTGGAGACATATACAACAGAATGTACAGACATAACCGAAAACGAGTCCTTACGTCATTACTTGAATGCATGCATAACTTAAAATCTAGACGTGCTGGGCAGATTCTAACTTCATATTTGGAATCAGCACATTTGAATCAATATAAGGCACATGCATTACTTTCAGTAGCAAAATCGTTGTGATCCAGTGTTATAATCTTGATAAATTGCGGGACCATCGGATCATGGAAGAATACACAATGGAGGTGAACAGCAGATTTGAAGCGCTATTGACATGTAAAGAGGAAAGAACACCAAATGAGATGTGGGAGGACATAAAGAGGACAACGGCAGAGGCGCCTGACAGGCATCTGGGAAGACAGAAAAGGAGTACTAACAGACCTTGGATATCTCTGGAGACACTGAGTCTCATAGCAGTTAGAAGAAAACTGAAACCAACAAAGAACAGAACAGAAAAAGAAAGACAAGCATATAGACAAGCGAACAGTGCTGTTCAGAAACAAACACTGGAAGATAAGAAGAGCTGGCTGGAGAAACAATGTGGGGATATAGAGGAAGGCATGAAGAGGGGAGACACCAAGAGAGCTTTCGAGGTGATTAAGAGATTGAGACAACAATGGACATCACAAAATAGAAACATTCAGTATGAAGAAGGAAGGATGCTGACTGATATAGAAAGCATAAAAAAGAGATGGAAACAATACACGGAGAGTCTGTATAGGGAAGATGACGTGGGTCTGGACAAGAGGGACCTGGAACGAATAAAGAGGGAGGAAGACGAGGAATTTGCACCCATACTGGTTGATGAGATTAGAGACGCAATTAGAAGACTCCCGAAAGGGAAATCTACAGGAATAGACGATCTTCCCGCGGAGTTATGGAAGATGGATAGCGATACGATTGCGACAACATTCTGTAGATTGTGTAATAAAATAATGGAAACTAGCACATGGCCAGAGGACTGGACCAAGTCAATATTTGTCGCCATACCGAAGGTCAAGGGAACGGAAAAGTGCGAAGAATACAGAACAATCGCTCTAATCAGCCACGCAAGCAAAATTCTACTCAGAGTGCTGCTCAACAGGATGCAGGGAAGGGCGGATGAAGAATTGGCTGACGTACAGATGGGATTCCGAAGAGGAGTGGGCACAAGAGACCAGATTTTTAATTTACGCATCATCATAGAGAAAGCAAGAGAATCATCAGTGCCTCTGTACATAGCTTTCATTGACTATAAGAAGGCTTTCGACTCTGTACAGCATGAGAAATTATGGTCTGTGCTGATAGCCATGGGTTTGAATATGCAGACTGTTGATGCACTGAGGATTCTGTACAATAGTCAACAAGCAGCGGTTAGAGTGGAAAAAGAACTAACGGAGTGGTTCAGGATTGGTAAAGGAGTGCGCCAGGGTTGTCTGGTGTCACCGCTGTTCTACAATTGCTACTCTGAGGTGGTAACGAGGGAGTCGGCAGATGAGCTCAGTTGGATCGGAGTTGCGGTTAGTGGACGCACGTTGAACAATCTAAGATATGCGGATGCTATCGTCCTCATCGCCACCTCGGCTGGCTCTTTGCAGCAGCTGATGGACAGGATCAATGTCGTGTCAAGCAGATATGGACTAGAGGTAAATACAAAGAAGACAAAGTTGATGACCGTCGCTAAAACAAGGACAAGTGTCTCCATCCTGTGTAATGGAATACAGCTGGAGCAGGTTGAGTCCTTCTGATATCTGGGGGCTGTAATAGATGAAACTGGCGATGGCAGCAAAGAGATAAGATCAAGACTCGGCATGGCAAGGACGGCTATGGGCTCTCTTTCATACATCTGGAAGGATCGATCTATGGGCCGGGACATGAAGAGGAGGGTGGTGGAGACGATGGTGTGGTCGGTGGCGTTGTATGGCTGTAAGACATGGACTCTGAAGGCCGTAGATAGAAAAAGAATATCAGCTTTTGAAATGACAACATATTGGAAGATACTGCTGGTCAGCTGGAGGGAACACAGAACAAATGCCTCAATATTGGAAGAACTGAGACCAACGAAAAGACTGCTGGAGGTAGTGAAGGGCAGGAAGTTGAGATATTTCGGCCACCTACTCCGCGAAAACAAACTCTCTGCTCACCTATTACAGGGCTATGTAGAGGGATCAAGACCAAGGGGAAGACCGAGGCGAAGATGGATGGACGACATCAAGGAATGGACTGGACTATCAGAAGCGGAATGCATCGGGAGCACACGGAACAGGACGGCATGGAGAGGGCTGATATCGATGACTCTGGTCTCCGACCTTCAGAAATGAGGATGGACATATACGGATACGGAAAAGAGACGCCCATTAATTGAGTTATTACCTCACATCAATATCTTTACCTGCCCCACCTTAGTTTCGTCAGTTAATTTGAACACGGTGTTTAGGCATAAACGAATGCCTACTGGACCACCGGAAAATCATTTCTACGTCAGGTCTGGAAATTGCATCAATACTCCAGGAAGCTATGAATGTCGTTGCTATCAAGGTTTTACGAATGTCTGATATCAACGAAGGTCAGTGGAAATTCCTTCCCGAACCATTTCCGCTCTCTGTGTTTATCTTACACCACTACGTGGTGTCTAAATTATGTATGGCGTTAGTGCATGTTGAAAAATGTTTGGCGTCAAGGTTTTCCTGAGACTGTTAAGAGACTTTGAAAATCACTGTCCAGTTCTCTCCGCTCTGTAAGTTTAACCGATCTCGTCCTTTTCTGAACTGCATGAAACCCAGAGATGAAAGATCAACAGCTACATCTCTCTTAACAAGGCGACACACACACACATACATCGTCACAAACTTCACTCAGCGCTGGATCACAGTTGTGAAGCGTTGAAAGATAGTTTCTCTCGACTCACCGGAAATGCGGGCGATACAATTGCTACCATTTCTGAAGAGACGAGATGAGAAGGCGATGGATAAATAGTTCAATGAACATTGAGAAAAGATGCCAATCATTTGTTCTTATAGTTTCAACAGGCGACGATTCAACTTCTCTCATATTCTTGGGCGTGTTGTTCTCAGTTTCCGTTCTTGCCAACATAGCGCTGGTATCTGCTTTATTGATTCTTCATTCCAAAAACAAAACAATGAAAGATGAATCGACATTCGGAAACGGTATATAGTTAGCTAATCTACCGTATTATGAAGGGCGACTTGATGGTAAATTGTAGTGGGCAATTTTAATTGAAATAAAGCCTGTTCTAAGTTATTTTATTCTAAAATATTATCTTCTTTAAGAAACAAGCGGAGAAATCGGCAAATTGACTTCACTCTGTCGGCTTATTTCCATTTCTTCCCAAGAACAGCGATCGTCTTCGCCATATGCTTTCTTCTAGGGTGGATTCAGAGGTGAGCAGGTGGAATGGGATCCAGTAGTAAAGCCATTCGAGACAGCCACATTCACTGGGCCCATAGCTGGCCCGCTCTGTGCTACTGTGGGCCCACAAACAAAGCTGCCAGGGCCGGTCAGAGGTTAAGAGACGAAGCCTCGGAAGCTTAAAGCATTTCCTAGCCAGCATATCAACATTGGGGCAACGTATATCGAATGTCACAAAATCAAATGTAAATTCATTTTAAAATCTAAATATTCAGGCTGCAACATTTTAGACTAGTGATGATTCTTTTAGGGATCTGAGCATTGTTTGTTTGTTGATGAATTTGGCTCTTGAAGAATTTAACATCATTTAGGTTAGTTAGGCAGCGCTTTTGCGAGGTAGAAAAATCCGCTCTATTGAGTTCCTTAATAACAGACTAACTTATTGTCCCATGTACCTTTCGTCCCATAAAAAAAGTGTTAATAAATTAGTGCTCTGCGTTTACTCATCCTACGTGACGTTATATACTATTAGTACCTGGGAATCTAACACAACAGGTCAACAATTACAGATCTAGATTAAAATCTTTACTCACCATCAACACTTCTGTATGTATCAGGACATTTAACTTAGCGCCTTTTAAGTACCTCACAAAAGCGCTGGCTATTCATTAGCTGATCTAAACAAATGGACAGTTTGAAAGTGTATACTGCACAGAATCAAATGCTAAGGTGCATAAATGTAATGGAAGTCGATTTCAGGAATACGGTCCAATACAAGAAAAAGCACGATGAGCTCGAGTTGACGTGAGGAAGCGCGACACCTTGATATCATCACGGACTGCAGAGCGCAATGATCGCCTCCCAGATGTAGGCCTTTTAGATTTTTTAAATGTTTAAGGAGTAGATGTAAAAGGCCGGTTTGAAAACAGTTTGCACTTAAATGACCCAGGCCGGTTTGAGTGCAGCCGGCGATGACTCACCGACTGCGCTCAAACCCGGCCGGGGTCATTTAAGAGCAAACTGTTTTCAGACGCGGCCTTTTACAACTACTCGCAACGCTGCGTCAGTAATTTTACCGGGCGGTTTGAAAACGATCACGTGATCGAACCGACCATGAGTCATCGACGACCCTAGCGCAGATGACTCATCGCACACCGCCGGTTTGAGCGCAGTCATGCGATCGTCACGTGATCATCTCACGATCACACCGGGTTTGAGGTGACTCACCCTACGCTATCAGTGTTGTGTTAGCAGTTAATATAAATATAAGAAAGTCTCCTCGACAGCTTCTGAACAACCATTTAGAGAAACGGTGAAGTTGTAATTATAAAACAGTATCAGTGCTGTGTTAGCAGTTAATATAAATATAAGAGTGTCTTCGATTAGCTTCTGAACAACCATTTAGAGAAACGGTGAAGTTGTAATTATAAAACAGTATCAGTGCTGCGTCAACAGTTATGTTAGAAAGTCTTCGACGAGCTGAAAAACAACCATTTAGAGAAACGACAGGGTGTTAAATATAAGAAAATCTTCGACGAGCTGAAAAAGCCACGACTATCTAGAGAAACGGTAAGGTTGTAAAATAATTCTTTCGTTATGGATAAGTACATAATGTAGTGAACTCTTGGCCACAATCAAGCAGCCGGCTGTCCGAGCTGTTACACAGAACATCTAGGATGAGCTCATCCCTGAAGCGGTTAAACAGCGCTACTGAAGCCGCTGCTACCAAGGCCGGTCGCCCCAAGACGAAAGCGCAAACTGCGAAAACGCAATGCGCTTCTGCAGAAGTATGATCCTCTGTTGTCTCAAAAAGAAAGAGATGGTCTCCCGCGGTTTGTATTACGCAAAGAACTCGACAATCAGCTTCTGAGAGACTACCGTGCAGTACTAGCTCCCGGTCACAGGCTGGATGAAGATGCGCTGGCGTTCTTGAGCGCCATGGCGCCGCGCATTGAGGCACAGTTCCAAGAGGAGTTAGCCAGACGAGTAGGTCTTAAACATACGCAAATACTAACGGCTGAACTGGAAAAGATGGTGTTAACCGCGCTAAATACACGATGAGAACGCGGCTTTCGACACCATTACCACAACCGCCTACTTTCGAAGTGCAGTTGCACCAGTTCTCAACGCGGACGACATTTAGGATAGTTTACAGGCAGCCAAAGCCGAGATGCTCAGACGCCTCGAGGAGTACACCAACGAGCGGTCGGGATGGAGACTTAGGCGAGCGAGTTGTAGCGTTGGACCTCGGAATTGCCAGATACCAACCGTTTCGAGCTCGAAGCTATTTCCCCATACCGAAGTACATCCCCACGCTCAGTTGTAAACGTGCAGAATAAAGATAACCGCTGCTTCGAGTGGGCAGTATTATCGACAATATATCCGGTGGAAGAGAACCCCCATCGCCCAACTAAATATCGAGCCCACCTCGGCGAGCTGGATTTTATAAAAATTGCCTTCCCAGTGAAGGTGACGGATATCGACCGCCTCGAACGCCAAAATCCGACCATAACCGTAAGCGTGTTTGAAAGGGAGCGGAAAAGCGGGCCGTATCCAATCCGCGTGTCTACAAAAACTAGAGTTCCCAACGTCGATCTTCTATTACTAGTCTACGGTGAAAACCAGCACTACGTCTGGATCAAGGAGCTAGCCCGCATGCTGTACAAAAACATTGGTTACGAACACAGGCTGCACCCATGTCGTCGCTGTCTACACGTCTTCTCCACCGGCTAGTCACATCATAGACTGTCAGGCATTGGAACGAATTCACAGTGGATTGAGATGCCTGAAGAGGGTAAGAACATCCTCAAATTTCAAAACCATCAAAAGCGAATGCGCGTTCCATACATCATCTACGCCGATTTCGAAGCGCTGAACGTACCGTTGGAAGGTGCAGCCATGTATCTCAGCGAAAGTAACACCAGACTGATCGCTAAGCAGGAACCATGCAGCTTCTGTCATGTAACAGTTCGCTGCATACTACAAGAACCACGAAGCACCAAACCCAGTAGACATTTAGCGGTTAACAGCATCCTGGTGAACTGCGACATAATCGGCGGTACATATCGCGGTGGTGATCAGCTGCCAGTGATCTACAACTTCTTTCCGAACTTATCGCCTTGCTATAAGATAGTTGAAGCCCCGAATAACCTAGTATACCCACCTGTATTACCTGCGGGTAACGTCCACCGAATGCGAGTATGGTTAACGGATCAGAATGGTGCACAATTAAACCTCCGAGGTGAAACGGTTACTATACGGTTTCACATTCGCAGCTTTTAACCAGTCGATAACAATGTTCATCTTTACCAGTCGTAGCCACACCGGCCATGTGAGACATTATGTCGTGAGTGGTGGGTTCATCGACTGGATAAGTGGTGCAGCACGTACACTCGGTTCACCCGGTCGATCTGCCGCCTCTTTCATCTCGGCGAATAAGGACACGATTAAACACCTCGTGGATGTGGTTGGTAACGTGGAAAATCTGGTGCTACAACAGCCGCCGCAGTTAAGAAGATCATCGATGTAGTAAAAGCAAAACGTGCTACAGTAGCCGAGACGACAAAAAAGACTCTCCCTGCCCCTCTAGAGAAAGTACTTAGCGATAAAAGCATCGAGTTTCTGAAGCCGCTGGCAACCACGGAGATTCCTCTTGTGTCGGCGACTGGACATTAATAGTCGCATTGCTGGGTCTGGTTTCAAAACGCTGCCAGCGGTCCCCGGAAAATGTCGTCGGAATGGTGGTACTGGTTTGGTTCTCGGTCCTCAATAATATTTCAATTTTCGGCAATGTTGTTTTAAAGACTGGCGTTTTTTCTGTTATATAAAGGCGACCGTAAACGTTGCGAGTGAAATGTTAGACATCGCAGAATCGGTGCCGGTCGACGAGAGCATCGAATCTTTCGAATACCGCGAGATTGAATCGCAGAACCCTGCTGCCATCGACAATGGACAAGCAATACAGATCGGTATTTCGAAACAAGACGTTTTCGCACAACCGTCAAAAAGTTATCTTCTAGTGGAAGGTAGGCCCATATCCACTGATGCGGCTTATGTCAATAATGCTGTCCCGTACATGTTCTCCTAGATACGGTATTTGATCAACAACACCGAGATAATAATAATAATAAAACAATTTATATAGCGCCGTAGCACAGCCGAGGCCGAAGAAAAGGGCGCTGTACAAGGGTTCAAAAATCAACTGCAGTCATAAGATATCCTAAAAAGATGTCTTGAGTCGTGACTTGAATGTGTCCAAGGATGGGGCATTCGTCACATTCTCAGGAAGACTGTTCCACGCAGTGGGTCCGGCGACAGTGAAGGAACGTTCGCCGAACTTCGTGGAAGAACGCGGGACATGCAGTTGATTCCTCGATGAGGACCGTAGCTGATATGTGTTTTGGTTGTCGGCTGTTCGAATACAGAAGTCGGACATATAGTCTGGGAGAAGACCATTAAGAGCCTTGTATGTAATTAGGCACAGTTTGTAGGTGATCCGCTGAGGAATACGCAACCAGTGCAGGTTGTCGCGCAGCAGATCAGTGACGTGATTGAATGGTGTCCGACCATAGATGAGACGGGCAGCAGAGTTTAGCACTGACTGAATCCGCTCTAGCTGACAAGTCGGCAGACCTGCCAGCAGGCTATTGCAGTAATCAACCATGGAGACGATGAAACTGTTGACCAGAGTGACAGCGGTTGAGGTGGGAATGAATCTGCGGATCGATTTAATGCGACGCAACTGATAGAAGCAACCTCGTACAAGTTGATTCACATGGGCCGACATGGTCATGCAGCTGTCAAAGCGGACCCCAAGGTTGCGAATGGTGTCAGTTGGTCGAACTTCGGCATCACCGAGGGCAAAGGTACTGTCGTCGAGTAGATTGCGACGTCGGAGGGTGGTGCACCATAGAAAGTCAGACTTTGATGGATTAAGTCTGAGGCGGTTGGACGCCATCCACTCTGAAATGCGCTCAATACACAGCATCACTCTCTGTTTCAGCTCATAGGTTTCTGATGGCTCACAGAAGAAGTAAAGCTGCGTATCATCCGCATAGCAGTGGTGAAGGAGTCCATGCGCTTGTATAATTCTCTCCACATCGGCCGTGTATAATAAGAAGAGGAGGGGGCCCAACACTGATCCTTATGGAACGCCACAGGTGACCAGCCTAGGTGATGTCACCTCCCCCGCCAAGTGGATAGATTGCGTGCGCCCCTTCACGTAGGATTCAAGCCAACAGAGCGCCTTTTCTCTGACTCCAAACGTCCGAGATAGTCGTTGAAGCAGGATGTCGTGGTCGACTATATCGAATGCAGCCGACATATCGAGAAGCGACAGAAGCGCTAGTTGGCCTGAATCGATGGCATCGATTATGTCGGAGAAGACTTTGAGGAGCGCAGTCTCGGTCGAGTGGCCGCGCCTGTAAGCAGATTGAAATGGAGGAAGGAGGCGATATTCAGACAGGTACTCAATGAGTTGTTGGTTCGTTATGCGCTCAAGAACTTTTGAGACGAAAGTTAAGTTAGATACCAGTCTGAAGTTCGCAGGTGATGATTCGTCGATCCCATCTTTCTTAGGGAGTGGCGTGACCAGTGCGTGTTTCCATTTTGACGGAAAGCAGCCGGTGGCAAATGAATGGTTAAACATCCGAGCAAAGAAATGTTCTACCAGATTCGGTATTTGATCAACAACACGGAGATAGAAAATGTGATGTCCCCTGGACAAGCTACGACGTTGAGAGGTATGTTGATTTACGGCGATGATTTTTCCAAGGGAGAAGGTTTAAACACGTGTTTTCAAAAAGATACGACTGCAGCAGCCGCTCAAAGAAATCTCGGCTTCGAAGCGCGACGACAGCTAGGTCAGACTCCGATGGTTCGTTTTCGGTCGTAGTTCCGTTGAGACACCTGTTTGGCTTCTGCGATGACTACCATAAAGTTGTTTACAGAATCAAACAATCTCTGGTGCGTAGTCGACAAGCCGACGCCGATGCTATCTTCCGAGATATAAGCGGTGGCAAATGGGCGAATTGAGCTGACGAAACTTTCATGGTTCATGCCACATGTTATTCCCGCACTGGAATATAAGAGCGCAATGATGAAACAGATGGAGAACAAAGTCAAAGTTCCCGTGGCATTTCGCGCTATGCAGTGCGACAACATCGCAGTACCACAAGCAACGACCTTCTCGTGGAGGTTGAGCGTGAAATCTGGCACCGAAAAACCGCGATGGATTTTGGTCGCATTTCAGACGGGTAAAGCTGCTCACCAACAGCAGAACCCCGCATTGTTCGATCACGTTCGAGTCCGCAACATCTACGCCATGCTGAACAGCGATAGATACCCGGTTGTAGACATGAACTGAAACTTCACACAGCTAAGGACTTCTCGCGCGTATAAAGCTCTGCGGGACTTTAAAGAGGAGTTCTACGGTTTAGACGCACGCGTAGACAATTCGAGCGTTTAAAGAAAGACATCCGTTCAGGACATCCAAATCATGGTGGACTTTAATGCTGGTGTACCAGCCAATACGATGGCCTTTGGAGTCTTGATCAGCGATGGTCTCTTATACCTCGAATCCGATGGTAGCAAGTTCATCGCCGTTTATTAACATTTAAAAACATCCCCTTTTGATCTATTTTGAAATGATCCGAATATATTCCATTCGGTCTCTCGTTGACCGAGGGCAGAAAGTAGTACTAGCTAAGGCTGCCCGCGATGGTACTGGAGTTACGATCCAGCTCATCTCTTAGCAGCTTCACGGGGAGGACAAACTGGGTCTTACAAAGCGGCAGATTGCCCACATCCAGAAAAAAGGCGAATGCTGCTGGTGCCGAATTGAGGTTTACCAAAACGCAGGTGAAAAAGATGTCGAAGATGGGCGGTTTTCTCTCACTATTGGGTCTCCTCCCGGCAATTCTCGGTGGACTCGGTGCAGCTGGTGAGTTGGCTGGTGGGGCAGCTGGAGTGGCAAGAGCGCTACAGTCTACAGAGGCCAACAATGCAGCTCTAGCCGAAGCTGAGCGTCATAATTGCGAAGTTGGAGCTCAGCTACGTGGTTCTGGATTGTTTGTCGGACGTGAGACTCGTGGTGGTTGTTGTCCGATGTGTAGAGGATCCGATTTATGTCTTTCAAAAAACTAGAACCGTTAAGCAACCAAGATATCGAGCAAGCTGCTAAAGACCTACCACATTTTTGCGGTGTTTTTATGCGTGATAGCCTTCCTTCAACGGTGTATGATAAGGAATGTAGAGTGGTCAATCTAGACTTCAGCTTCGGTAACGGAACTCACTGGATTGCGTCCCACAAAAGTGGTCCCATCGCCTATTATTTGGACAGCTATGGACTAGACCCACCTCAAGAACTCTCTCGATATTTAAATTGCTCGATTAGGATACAGACGTTTCAGCTGCAGGGTCCCGATGATGTGATATGTGGTCATCTCTGCCTGTATGTGCTCAGAGAGCTGGCTAAAGGTCGAAAATTTGAAGATATCGTGCTCGAACTATATAACTAAGTTTTTCGCAAACAAAATGCCGGTTGATAAGTTTGGTAGAAGTGGTGTAGGTGCGTCTGTATGAGAGGTGTGGAAGTTTAATCCTGCCAGCCTCGTTCGCAGGACAGGCGATACCATGAGGGCGATTCTCTCGGCTGGTGGATGCCGGCTGACGAACATCGGAAGGCCTCTGGTAGGCACGGACGCCGCGACAAAAGGCTTTGCCGATTCTATTGACCGGGATAAGCTGCAGCTCGCTGGTGGGACAATGTCTGACAACCTCAACATGAGTGGTCACAGAGTGATCGGACTCCCCACAGACGCACCAACATCCGAAAGTGATGCAGCGAGCATGGCACTAGTGTAGAAGGTGGTCTCCGATACCATAACAATGAGCGATAGAGTGCACACGGAGCCGTTGCACATGACCAACAAGCGGTACGTAGACGCTCAGGACGCTGTTGTTAAGAAGTACCTTGACGATCAGTCGTTAAGAGGTATGAACTGTCCACATGTAGCCAAAACCATGTCGAGTGCTCTTGCTGTGTCTCAACTCGCCATTGGTGTAGAAGTTGGGAGACCCGAGATCGATATAAAACTCGGAGGTACTTCGTCCACGACTGTGCTGAATTATGGCGTATGGATACGTAAGGCAGACAATACGGCCTGCTGGTAATCCACATGGGATTCTAGGGTTTACAATCTACCGTTGCGATGGAAATACCACAACCAAATTCTGTACTTTTGCAAATTCGAGGTTGACGGGACTGCAGGGCCTCGAAAATGCTGAAGACGCGGCTACCAAGAGTTATGTCGACTATGTATTTATTCAAAACAATGACGGGTATATACCACCCTTGAGCGGAAAAGATTCAAAAACCGGCTTTATAGTATATGCAAGTTCGTTTCGCGACAAACTAAACCAACCGTACATGGCATTTAGCCCAATCGTCGAAAATGAGTGGGTAACTGCTAACCAGACGGCTGGAGCTTGGATCCAGATTCAGTGTCCAACAGCTGTACGCATTTGGAAAATCCGTCTCGCCGGTCTGAGATCTAACAGAGAACGAATTACTCAGTGGAAACTCGAAGGCTCCAACGGTGGCAGATTCACGAATATTCTGACATCTACCGCCGTGTTGGGTAAACTAGAGCAGGAGTTTGTCACTACAACAAATTCGTCGTATAGCATCTACGGGTTAAGAGTACTTGCCGCAGAATCAACCAAAACAGGGCTTTCACCCTTCCAAATCATTACACGAGTACATACGTGGAGATGACAATCGACTTCCCCCGATTAAACCGTCGGAACATTTACTGTTACATTGCCTCTATTTATTTTCTCAAGAACGACATGGCGACCGACATGCACTTCAAAATCCGAGAGTACCTAAGAGTGAATGGGGAGACCGACATGAAAAATTATCACCTGAACTGGATAAATGGGCAGAGCACAATAGGCCAACGTTACAGCTCCTAATGCGTCCGATCTTTTAACCACCGGGGTAACGGCATTCCTGGATTATGAGGACGAGACCATTCACACGTGTGACATTTACACTTTGTCTCATGGGGTCGGCGACCGGCTATGTAAACATCATTTTCATTGACTGCTTTGAGGTACCCCTGTGTGAGTATTCTCAATTCACCACACATAGTTTCATTTGGCCATGGCATCTGGAGTTTCAGCGTGTCTGGTTAATACCGCGAGAGTGTAATCACTATTAGCCCGGAAGGACTAACTAGTAACCGTTTCTCAAGCAAAATTATCAATGAAAGCTTCAACTTTAGCTGTATATTTCACACGTTGACACGTCGAGACGTTAGAGTCTATGCGACCATGGATGGTATTCCTGCTGCAATTTCTCATTTAGAAACACTCATCCTAGTAGTAGAGAAACTATAAACATGTCGCTGTATCCACCCTTCACCGATCCTGTCTTTTCAACCGAGATGCCGTCGTCCACATTCCACCTGCAGAAAATCGGTGAACTCGAAGCTTTCCTGAGATCGGAGATTAAAGCCCGCGACCGTCTTCACAAGAAGTATCGTAGAGCAGTGAATGCAAACGATGGTGCGTCTGCCGCCCTTACATTTATTGGTCTTGGGGTGGGTGTTGGAGGCGCAGCCGTGCTGGCGACTGGGGTTGGACTCGTTCCCGGTCTAATCCTTGAGGGTATCAACGCACTGGCTAGCCTGCTTGATTTGGCTGGCGTCGCCATCGGCCGAAAGTTTTCTACAAAAGCAGCAAAGCACGAAGCAGTTCGTGTGCTCGCCAGTAGCTAGCTCAACACCATCCACAGTCATATTTCTGGAAGCGTTGGAAGATACCGCCATAAGTGATGACGAGTTCAAGCTGATCCTCGATGAGGTCGAAAAATGTCGGGCTATAAAAGAGGAGATCCGGCGTAAGTCCGTTGATGTGGCTGTGATGGAAGAAAAGACAAAAAACGAGTTGATCGAGCGCGGTCGAAAGGAAGTTCGCGCGGTGTTGATGAAAAGGCTCCCAGCGTCAGAGTCAGAATCACGTTTAGCTTGAGTTATGTCTGTATTACGACAGAAACACCCGTTACAGTCGAACGATCGGTTCCACCACCCTATGAGTTGGATTTAAAAAACGTTGGACGACAAAAAAAGTCGTTTTTTTCAAATTTGTTTCTTGGGCCCATCGACCAGGTCGAATTCTCGATAAATTTTCTGAAAATGGCTGTGAAAGTTTTTGAGAGCGGTAATAAAACGGAAAATCGCATTTTTTTCTGATATTACATCCTTGCGCGACGGTATTCAACGAGATTTCTTGTCTTAAACGTCTTAAAACTTCATAAACGGTTGCTACTACCTTTGTTTTTCTCAACGACTCTGTAGCTATGTTACGTTCTTCTGCCGCATGAACGATGGCTATTATCGCGAGACGTAGCATGTCGTCCGTGATCTGTAACTTAGAAAATGTGGTGGTGATATGAGCATCTAAGCTGTCGATATTCATATCTAAATCTATTTTTTGTCCGCATCTAAAGAGCGTAAGAAATCGTCACCACGCGCTAATCCATAGTTTTTAAGTTGTGCAAACTCCGCGATTTCTTTCCTTTTGCGCGTAAATCCTTTGCTGATACATACGTGCATCAAGAGTACTGCTATAATAGACCGTTTCATCTGACATCGTTTTACGGAAGTACGCTGAACTTGATTGTATAACGCAGCCGTAATTTCGAGCACGTTTTTTGGAAATGGTTTTCCGCCGCAGTCGCGGTAAGCGTTATTATAAGACAGCAGTTCTTGCATGATATTACGCCGCTGTTTTTCTGTGTTATCTGTAATATTAATTCTGTTGAGAACGCACTGATAGTAAAAGCTATTTGGTCCTACAACTTTTAATCGAGGCCCAGGATGTATGTCTAAACTTTCCGACGACATTTTCGAACTACAGTATGTTTAGTTTCTGGATAGAGGAACCTTCGGAGATTCTATGACAATTTGGGCAGATAAATTCGAGATCACAAACTTCCGTGTAACACATGCAATGTGAACACATTTCCCATTTAGAATCCGTCGACGGTTGTTTCCGCTTTTTTCATCTGCTCCGTCTGTCGTTCCAACGACGACAAATTCGTAGCAATGAGGCCCGACGATAAAAG
Organism: Norana najaformis; assembly: GCA_964023275.1. Classification (NCBI taxonomy): domain Eukaryota; kingdom Metazoa; phylum Annelida; class Clitellata; order Crassiclitellata; family Hormogastridae; genus Norana; species Norana najaformis. The sequence goes on from OZ029923.1 coordinate 22,885,043, forward strand.
ACAGAATGGATCGTCCATCTTTTCGATCGTAAATTTCCGTCTTTTAATGTTTAAATGGTTTATCTCTTATATTCATCACCCCACTGCTTCTCAAATTGGTTGAAACCTCGCTGTACTCGACAAAAAAGTCTTTTTCTATTTGAAGTTATTTCTAGGGCGTTATCGATCAGGCTAAATTCTCGATAAATTTCCTGAAAATAGGTGTGAAAGTTTTTGAGAACGGCGATAAAACGGGAAATCGTACTTTTTAATATTACATCCTTGCGCGATGGTATCTAACGCGATTTCTTGTCCCGAAAGTCTTAAGACTTCGTAAACGGTTGCTACTACCTTTGTTTTTCTCAACGACTCTATGGCTGTATTACGTTCTTCTGCCGCATGAACGATGGCTGTTATCGCGAGACGCAGCGTGTCGTCCGTGATCTGTAACTTAGAAAATGGGGTGCTGAAATGAGCATCTACGCTGTTATATTCCTCTTATCGACGTTTCTCTAATTGGCTGTTCAGCTCGTCGAGGACCTTCTTATAGTGCCTTCTAGTGCGTCTCTCAATATTGCACAGGTTTTGCACCGCTTGTGCACCTCCACATGGTTGACATAACCGAGTCATGGACTATGTGCCTACACCGCAACTGCGGCATGGCACGGTTAGGATGGCACCGTGTTTAAGATGAGCTCTGTGCTGTCCACAGTATTCGTACAAGCATTGCTTGCCACATGTTCTCGTCTCTCCAACCAAGAGCCAAGCGCATTGATATTTGGCGTATTTATCTCTTTCAACCATTCTGGGGTAAGATGTGTATTCGATAAATACAAGCTATGTAATTATCTAAACGAAACGCGAAGTGGGCAACCTCGTTGTTGGTGTTTGATAAATAATCAGCACTCGATGAGTCATCGACTGTACTCAACCCTCAAACCCGCGGTAGCCACTAAAAAGCCGACGCAGCACTGATAGCGCTCGGTGAGTCACTTCAAACCCGGTGTGAACGTGTGATAATCACGTGACGATGAGTCATCGGCACTGGGGTCATCGGACTCATCGTCGGTTCGATCACGTGACTGTTTTCAAACAGGCCGGTAAAATGCTGACTCAGTGTTGCAAGTAGATGTAAAGGCCGCTGTTTGAAAACAGTTTGCACTTAAATGACCCCGGCCGGGTTTGAGCGCAGTCGGTGAGTCATCGCCGGCTGCACTCAAACCGGCCTGGGTCATTAAAGTGCAAACTGTTTTCAAACAGGTCGTTTACATCTACTTAAGAGAATATCATCTGCTATATGGCTGAACTGAGCTTAGGCCTATTCCTCGGTGTAGCAGAAAATACAAGATAAGGTCTTTGATCAAGCGCAAACTATGAGCAAAAATTCTGAACACAATCAGCTGTGTAAATCTGTCATCTGTGTATAAGAATCCGATGGTTGAACTCTACGTGTGTGCCGAAGCCAACCACTAGTGACTTTTCTAGTTTTCTGAGCAATTTCTTGCTAACTGACGAGTCTTTTATTCCTAATGCCATTTCACATTGCTTAGGCTGTAGCATAGCGCGCGCCTCTGATTAGCTTCTCCTGTACCGGCGCTATATAAATTTCTAATTACTAATTAGAATTAAAATTTACAAAATAGAAATATCGAGAAATTCATATCGCAGTTTTCTTGGTAGCCTTATTAGAATAGTCTTACCCAGCTTCGCCTTACCTCACCTTATTTTACATATAATTATATCGGAAGAAAGAACATGAGAAATAAGCTGATATTTCTACCTTAGCAAAGTCTACTCCTATATACTGCGTCAATTAGAGCATAAACGAAAGGATATAAATCAATTTGCTCTTCGAACATTAGGCGAACCGCTTGAGAACTCAGTGAACACGCGAGCATTCATCGTTCATGGTGTTTGTTCACTGGAGCTTGACTTGCTTACGTTTCTCTCAAAAGTGTTGACTCGCTTGGCCAGCATCTCTGCAAACCTTGTTTTGGAGCACGGTTTTTATAAAGAATGAAGCAGTCTACTGAAGTGATTTTCCTTCCTCTTTAAGAAATACAAGCTCTGTACTGCGCGGACTGGCGGGGTTTATGTCGGCGTAACTGACAGGACAAGCCTAACACAACAGCGTTGTAAAGTTATATTCAGTTGTTGTTACCGTGTTTTAAAGTTTATTCGGAAGTATTGGAGTCGCGGAGAAGAGAACACAACAATCATCATGAAACTAATGCATCTGTTTTACTTAACGGGTAATTGTAAAAATCATTCTCATAAAATTCTAATTTACTAAACGTCAAAGTCAAAGCGCTTAACAGTTGAAACGTTCTTCAGTCCCTTTGGAAACTACGTTTACAGCGCCCTATGATGCATGGGCGTCGTTGCGATGGGTGGGCGTCGTTGCATACCTCGCCTCATCCGGCCATTTATTCGGCGTTGTTTAAGAACTTCCTGGAGACTCTGGAACAGTAAAGTAAATAAAGTATTTAAATATCCAATGTCTCACAGGGGAACTTAGGGAAGGAGTTAATTACTGTCACGGTTTTGTGGTTATAGGTAAGATATGCCTTGTAAATACAAACCAAGGAGTTTTGTGCAGCGTTGGTACATTTAAAACTCGAGACAGACCTTGGGATTTTCATTTAGCATTAGGCTATTTATTACTGATATAAAACTGAAAATGTTCGTAAAGAAAAGCAAAGTAACTGTCAGTTCAGTCAAAGTCTAGCAGTCAAGAATCGGTCGATGGCCGTTCCTTCCCCCATGCCCCCTCCAAACAACGATTGAGACAGTTCCGAAGGCGGGAAAAGCGAGGTTCCGTTGCAAAGAGATGACGCCAGACGGCAGAGACGACCTGAACATCACCTTCTGTCGGTGCAGTTCACCGAGGGCTTGCTTCAGTGTTCAGTTGGCTTTAGCCCGTTGGAGGCGGTGGCAAGGTGTTCCGGAAAAGACTTCTCGTCCGACCGGTAGGCGTTGTCCTTGAGGTGAACGCCAGAGGGCGCTTCAACCACTGTTAAGGCTAGCGTCTGAGACATTCCGTCCCAGTGCGAAATAGACCTGAAACGCCCTTTGACCGTCAGTGTCCTTTAGACGTTCGTTCGACCGACCACGTCCGTTGTTGACAGGCAGCGTCGTTTCTCACTGAAGTCTGGCAACGAACTCCTCCTCCTTTGAAAGAGCTGTCCTTTTATTCCTGTCTAGACGAAGACGACGACGACAACGTCGTGCCCTTTTACCCTTGACCATCCGTTTTTGGACCCCCCGGCCACCGATGACCATCGACCAAAATATATTTATTACACGTGCACAATAGTCCAGTCATCTAAATTACACCAATACTAATATATACAGATACAAATATAACGCCTTAATTCCCCTAACGATAACTACAGGGGCAATTCGTGACAATTACTCTCCCTTAGGCCCTGAAGCCGGTGTGGCATGAGAATCTGTCCGGCATGAAGATGCGTCCGGCTCCGCCCACTTCCGTTGCCAGGACAGAATTTCATGACTTGCATGAGATCTTGTCCGGCATGAAATTTGTCCGGTTCCGCCAACGGGACGACGGCGTTTGAAGTATTGTGTTCAACTAAAACTTAGAAAAATGTGTCCGACTCCGTAAACGACGTTTGAAGTATCGTGTTATCGTCATATCAAAATTAGATGGGAAGCAATATTTTTAAAGCGGAAAAATAGAAGTCCAAGGGCCACGCAAAAGTTCTATTTTTAGAAACAAAATTCCCTTGTGCGAAAAGTCTGCGACGCCATACATCCCTCGTCGAGACCGTAAACGTCATGAATATTCAAGAGGTCTAAGGTCGAGGCTGCTGAAGTCGGTCATGGCACAATCCCATTTTGTAGCGTTTTACTTGATGAACACATACTGATTTGACGTTGTAGACATTATTCCAAATGTGTAACTTTAAACTTACTGTTATATTTCGTGTTTTCCACAGCAGCGTATACAATTTACCAATGCGTAATGTTCCCCAAACGTAAAATCTAAACCACGACGAATTTGTTTTGTTGTATACGTGCTTTGAAATTCTTTAAAAGCGCTCAGGCACCTAATCACTGCCTTCGCCAGTTACCTCAAGCAAACAATCTCACGGATTCACCTTGCGCGAGAGGGGCATGCTTTTGAATTGCCGAGCATCGACGCATTGCTTCATTAAAATCCTTCATCTTTCGCCGACTGCACAAATATAAAAATTTGTAACTTCTCTTTTTATATGCCTGCTTAAAGCTTATCAACATATCAATTCTGTTTAATCTTTACAACAGTTGATCTAATGTTGCTCTGTATTCTGAACTTTTCAACTACAACTTTTTTAAAGTTGGGCAGTCAGACTGTGAGCTTATGTTACACTGTAGTATTATATTTCTGTGTGTGCATTATTGATGTAGGGGCGGGCGTTTGTCTCTCTACTAACAGATTACTTGCTTACTTATAAATATATGGCGTTGTTCCGCTCATATTAGTATTTAAGCTCATACATACTTACACTCCGTATCTTTGATTATGTTTGGATAATTATCTTGCGTACTGAGTGTCTTTCCCGGACCAAACCTCACGCTTCTATTAATAGATATGCTTGACAGCTGCTATCTGACGTCATCGGTCACGTGAACCAATTACAACATTTGTTGGCAACGGAAGTGGTCGGAGCCGGACACATTCTCATGCCACACCGGCAATGGACGAACCCTGGACACAGGGCAAGTGCATCATAGCACTTGCCGTTTAATTGCCCAATCGCGCCGGCACCAAATTCTAGGCAACGTCAGGTTCAGTTCCATGTTCAGATTCGAATGTCAAGCAGAAAGATAGACGATTACGGTTGATGGCGTTTGGAATTGGAGAGGCGGAGAGAAACACATTCAGGATTGGAGTTTTGAAAAGCACTGCTCTTATGTTGAATAAAAAGATATGAGAAGCAGAGTTGATGAACTGATGCCATGTATTAGACAGTTGTCCTAGTTCTGGCAGGAGTTTGTTCCAAAAAAAGAGGCGATTTAAAGACAGGTGACAGGACGGTGAAGTCTCAGGGCAGAAGAGGAGCGGATTGAACGGGGTGGTAGAATTGTAAATAACTGACGAAGGTAGGATAGCTGGGAGGATTGAGAGGAGCTGTAAGTATTCGAAAGAAATTAATATTCTATTGTACAGATATTTTAAGTAGATGAGAAGTCTGAGAATGGAATGATGTGATTATTCCATTACTCATTTTAAAATATGAAGATTTCAACACAAACTATTTCAACTTCCTCACGAAGAATGGAGGATCCCGATAGTGAGGAATTTAATTTAATTTCATCAATTCTGCTTATATGATGGAATATTAGCTATTCTTTCCTGGTTTGATATGATCTAATATAGATCAATATAGACTTAATCGACACCAATGTGAGTTATGAGAACAGGAATTTTGTGATGATGTTTAGGATTTTCATCATTCATTCTTAAAACTGCGAAGTTTTCAGCACGAACTATCTCAGTTTGGTAATAAAAGTCTTTATATTGGAATCGATAAGAGTTGTAGTAGTTTCTGTTACTATGGATTAGAGCAAATCACGAAAGAATAGCCATATAATTAAACTGGTTTATTAATTAACTGGCTGAGGACGGTCGAGATGAGAATTGGGAGGTGATCAACATGCCCCAGGAAAGCGATTTCTGCTTGAGTTCCATTGAACTGTCAATGGGACTCAAGCAGAGAACTCTGGCCATCTTATGGACACAGTTGCTCGATGTTGTGACCTCAGTCGATGATTTGAGATCTTGTTGATGGACAAGAAACGGACTGGACGGCATCTCGCTCAGGACAAAAGTGGCATTCCTCGATAAACTTTGTTTTTATCGAGAGCTGAAGCAAGAAAAGGAGACATGATATTAATTCTGACCCAATTTTGGTCGTGATGAGGTAGGTGACTTCACCAGAGGTTTTCCTCTCTTCGTCCGATTTTTCTTCAGCGCGTGTAAATTATAAATCAGACTGTAGCTGTTCAAGAACATGGGTCATATGTTAAGATCGGGGTTTGTGAGTTTGGAAGATAAACGAGTATAAATAAGATAAACGAGTACGAATATGATTCATAACTACGCGTTCAAGAATTGTCGAATCAAAAGTTATAGCCGAGCTGCATCCGTTATTAGATAAGTCAGCAGGGTCAAGAGAAGGTTTCTTTAACCAAGGCATGAACAAAAACAGATGGGAAGTATCCCGTATGAAATGAGAAATTGATAATTCATCTAATAGTTGGGCCCAGGAGATCAATGCACTCTTTCAGAAGAGATGAATGGGTGGTATATACAAGAGGGCTTTGCTAGGTGACGAAAGGATGAGTTTGCGAACCTCGGCAAGATTTGTTGGTTAAATGTACTTTAAGACAAGAAGTGAAAAACTAAGATGAAGAAATGTATCACACGCCGAGTAAAAAACAAATTTCAGCCTTTTGCCGAAATTTTATCTGCAAAGAAGGTCAAGAATTTAATGGCAAGATCATGTGTAGCTGAGCACACAACAAAGGACGAATTTAATTTCTCCCGATGTAATGATTTTTTAAGGCTGGGCACAAGGTTTTAAATTAGTTTTGAAATGCAGGTTTGGCACATAAAACACAAGTTTGGACTGTTGCTTAAGCATAATGTAGTCCGAGTGAAGGCGAGAGTGGCGCCACCTACTCTCCACTAACTCCTTCGACGGCTGGATTCAGAGGTGGCAGAGTTAAACCAGAGCTGTGCTGTGCTGCGCTGTACCATTCTCTTAGTTGTACAATTCAATTCATTTCAAAACCTTTCACTCACTGCTAAGCAGGATTATCTGAACCCCGTAAATAATGCTTGAGAAAATGCTAACTCAACCTTATGTTTGATCAAGAGAACAATAGTCATCAGGGACAAGGACATAACACTGAGGTTGTATAAATCACTGGTCAGGCCACATTTGGAATATTGTATCCAGGTATTGGATCCATATCTGATACATGGCACACAACAACTGGAGAATGTGCAGAGGAGAGCTACCAAGGTGATTTGAGGCTACGAGGACGTGTGCTAAGTAAAACAGTAAGAAATATATGGCTAACAATATTAGAGAGAAAAAGAAGCAGAAGAGACCTATTTAAAGCTCATATGATCATAACTGGAAAGGAAGCGGTGCAGGTTCTTTAAATCTGCATCGAATAAGTCGACTCCTAGACTTAGATATAAATCATTTAAGAAACTGAAAGGAACATTTTGGTAGAACCTGTAGACTTGCAGAATAGTTTGGATGAGGGTACTGTATCGGTAGGCACTATTACAGTCTTGGTATTCATCGAGAGCCGCTAATATGTTTCATTTAACTATGGTCGCCTTTTTCCACAACCCAAAATTTAACATTAAGATTTGCTTAAGCTATGCTTACAGGCATGTGCAGTGAGTTTAAAACGAGCTACTCGGAAACTCAATACGAAACGCAAATTGTTTACTTCTAGGATTTTCGTCAAAAGCGACCAGTTTGCGAGCAGCAACGCATTTCAGAGTCATTCATTGTCTTACGGAGTTTGGAATTTCCGGTAGTGGTTTATTTGCAGTGCAAATTTTGTTCTTTTTGACACTGTGCCTCTCAAATTAACCTCAACTGAAGATTTCTTTCTTTCTTCACAACCTTCACCGTAGCGTCTTTATTTCTTTTTCGATCGGTTCTGTGAACTTTGTCTTGGATTTCACGTAAATTTGTAATAAAGAGCGAGAGAAGGATAAGTAAACGTACTGCTTTTCTGTCGGAAAACACTCTTTTGTTTTGTAGTTGTTGGCTGCCTTTTCCTGTATTATGCAACTGAAGCCAACACCCTAGACTGTAAGCAGCGGATTTTGACAGCAACGGCAGAAGAAGAAATGCGCTTGTACATAGACGGAGTCGAAATAACCAATCTATCCCATGCAGATAATTGGGAGGACGCAAAAAGAGTCGAGCTCCCTTGTAATGCAACAGTACTTGCTATTCAAGGAACAACCCGGACGATAAATGGTGGTATCCTGGCTTCGACGGACGATGGTTACATCCTAACAAACTCCTCATGGAAATGCACGAACATAAATTTTACTGGTTGGCAGACGATTGGCTTCAACGACTCGGATTGGCCTCCGGCGTTTGAGACTATCACATATGAGTGCAATCCGGAGAAGTTTTTGAGTCAGGTCCGAAAAGACGCCGTCTGGATTTGGACGAGAGAGTGTGTGCAACAAGACTATTTGGTCTACTGCAGAAAGACTCTCGGTATAACGCATGGTATGTATTTGCTATATAATTCACTTGCACCCGTACTAAGTATAATGCTTAAGTTTTTCTTTCATTATTTATTTAAAGCATTTATTTCGCGCGCAAAGACAGCACGCCCGAACCCAAGTCATGTATATACGTTCGGTAGGGATCAAGATGGAGTCACGCAAACATCAGAGTAATTTCACTGATGTTAGTGAGTTAGCAAGTGGGACCTTTATGGTAGACGATTCCAAACACGAAAACAACAGCAGCTGAAAATATGATCCGACAATTGTCGTGAACCTATGTTCTTCCAACAAACCAGTATCGGAAGAACACCACCGTTTAGGAGAGCAATTTCCGAGTGTTGGCTATATATTAAGATATAATGGAAGGATGGTGTTTCAGGCTGTAAAGATAAGGCATGTAATCTTAAACTCAATGTGAAATTCAACATGAAGGAGATCTAATGTACTTGATGACGAAGAACCAGTATAACGGTGTGGTATATGAGGGGCGAAATGGAATTAGCAATATATAAAGATATAATGGATGGCTGGTATTCTGGACTTTGAGAGTGAAGCGTGCAATCGTGAACTTATTACTCCATTAAGCAGGACGCCAGTGAAGTTCTCGAAGGCGATTAGATACATTTGATGAAGAAGGATATGTAGCGACCCTAGAAAGAGAGTTTGGCACCCTCATGTGTGACGTCATAGTGAGCGAATTATCAATAGTTACACTCTTTCCTGGGGCATAGTCTATGTGAGCGCAGCCTTATCGATGATGCGATGCCACGCCTTCCTGTCATGTATCCTATTCAGCCCAAAACCGTGACATTCAAGACCCTGTTCCACTCCTCTAGTACATGTGGTTCTTGGTCTTCCACTTGATCTCTTCCAGTCCTTGGGGGCTTTATTCACTGCCGCCCGTAGAGCATCTGGTTGAGTGCGCACAGCATGGCCAAAGAATCGCGTCCTGCATTTTCAGACGACGGCAGAAATTGGCCAGCTTGCCGTCTTTGCTATAAAGTCGTTGTTATTGACGATTTCGGTGTATTAAATCTGGAGAATTCATGTCAAACCTACCGAACTTCCTGTTCAGGGCCTCGGTGGTCGTTCATGTCTAGGAGCCGTTCGGCTGTACTTTCCAGATGTACAGTTTGTGCAGCTGAAGCTTGGTGTCAAGCTTGATACTGAGGTGCCAGATGTTCTTGTCGAGAAAGAACATACAAGACCATTTCGATTATTCGCCGAATCTCCAGTTCGCAAGTACCATTGGAAGCGGTCTTACTACCGAGATATGTGAAGGTATCCACAATCTCCACCGTATCTCCTTGAGCTGTTTGAAATTACAGGAGTTGGTCGCTATCAGTGGTTTTCTGGATCTTCGTCTTATCCATCATCTTATCAGCTCCCGCCTGAATGTTCTTGCTTCATCGCCCATAGTTTCCGGTGCCAACAACAGAGTTTTCAGCGTTTCTCCTAGTAGTGCAACCTTACCTGCAAAGTTGAAGTGTGAAAAGATATTTCATCTCACAGGGTTGCCCCAGCACGCCGGCATGAACAGTGGGCTCCATGAATTCATCCACTGGTGCTGCAAAAATATGTGGACAGCTGTTCCACGCCCACTGTGGACCTCAAACCAATCAGTTGTAGATGCATCAACAAATACACGACTCAGGAGTTTCTGTGTACAGGACCTGGGTGAGGTCAACTAACCTCGGTGGAATTCCTCAGCTGCGAAGAAGCATCCACAGCGTTTCCATAGCCTTCGGTTTAAGGCATGCTGTCCACAGTGGTCGCCGGTATTTCTTCGGGTCTGAATGATGATATTCAGGGTGAATATCCAGTCAATTGTGGACCTGTTTGAAGTGAAACCGATTTGCCCTACTGCGTCTGAGGAAAAGGTTCTTCGCCAGACTCAACACAGTGAGCGCGATTACCTTTCCCCACACTCAGAGGAGTGTGAGGCCACGATAATTCTTACAATACCTTCTGCTTCCTTGTTCTTTGTAAAAGTAGAGTATGACTCCAGTCCTCTGGGATGATTTCCGTTTCCTAGATCTCCTGTATCCCCCTGGTAAACCACTGTAGCCGGCACTCTCCACCGTTCTTCAACATCTCCGGGGTGATGCTGCAAATGCCAGGAGCCTTGACACTCTTAAGTGCTCGAATGACCTATGCAAACTCTGATTTGGAGGCACATCCTGATTTACCTTTGTATCAGTTGCTGCCTTTGTAGACATCTGCTACACCCCGGCGTTGTTGGGTGCCGGCGATCGATTAAGCACCTTCGAGAACTTCCCCCTCCGCCTTGCCAGTTTCTTTGCCTGTGTACAGAGTTCCATCCTTGGCAGCTATGAGACTGATAATTCTCAACATGCCGCTCTGAGCTACAAGAAGTTCCCAAAGGCATCAGCGATGTGGTCTCGTGCCACATCTCTGTAAGCCTGACTGTTCGGCCCATCTCTGTTTGTCTACCGCAGATCTTTTGCACTCGTTGTTTAGTGCTTTGTACTCTGCTAATGCGCCATCCAGTAGTGCCTTCCTCTCCTTGATCAGAGGATCTCGAAGTTGCGCAATGTCAAATCTTCCAACAGGTGCCTTGCGGCGGTCTGTCTTGCATCTAAAATTAGCAGATTGCACTTATATTCGGAAATACCAGAATACGATTTCAAAAGCTTAGAACGAAAATGCGACAAAGTATTTCACGTGAAGGTCAATATGAAGCATAAATTATTCTTTATCCTAGGACGTAGAGAAGAAATGCAGTCGTAGTCGTAATCGTAATTCCGAGATTTCTACAACGCCCAACAAATGCCACTTCGCGGGGACCAGCTTATTTGCAGGCGTTCAGTGAAAACAAAATCGATAGCTAAAATGGTTCGGTTCCAGGACAAGATCCAAAAGTCAGACGGAGAGACAGCGTGGCAGCTACGGGGGTGATGTTTTGGATTGGCAGTGAATGCGGGAGTGAGAAACATATATTATTTGGGGCACGTTAGCCGAATGGATAAAGCAATCGGCTTGTAACGCGGAGAGTAAAGGTTCGAGGCTCCCCTTGAAATGGTTACTGTGTAGAAACTTGAGCAAGTCCTTTAGTCACAACTGCATTGCATCTTAGATTCAGATCCACTGACCCTGCGCGCGTAATTATAACAATAATAATAATAATAATAATAATAATAATAATAATAACAACAACAATAATAATAACAATAATAAAGAGTATCGAGTGCAGCGTAGCCGTGAACTGCTTTGAACCACCTTTTCACATTAATTTCATCTATACAAGGATTTTCTTTGGTCAGTGATCTTAGACCATAGCACCTAATTAGGCTCAAGAAGATCACTGTTTACAAAATGGCTAATGCTGCATTTATCATCAACAGTTTTATTACCTTTCTAATGCAGACATATAATTGTCTCACTTATTTTAATTGTGAAATGTGATTTGAAGTGTTTAAAGGAAGAGATATACTATTCAAAGCTGCAAAAGATTGTTTGTTCTATATAGAAAGATTTACATTTGCAATATACATCTAATTTTCAAAAAATTAAAAGCCCAGAGCACTTCGAGTTGAGCCACTTACCAAATGATAAGTGGAAATCACGAAAAATGTCAAGCAGTCGTGTGTTCATGCTTTCGAAACTCAAGTTGCTTATCGGTTTAGTCCTATAGGACAAATTGTTTTTGTAGATGTCAATGAATGTCCCCCAGACAACGAATGTGATCCATCGATGGGAAAATGTAACAACTTTTTGGGAAGTTACAACTGCAGTTGCTACGAAGGTTATGTAAATGCTGGAAGTAAAAGATGCGAAGGTTAGTAAGTTAAATTTTCATTTAGGGGCTGGTGGGACTATACTATTTTCAATCTAAGGCCGTGTTGCACTTGTTTCGAATATAAGAGGATTTACAGGATCACAGACTGCTCCTTTTTAAGAACAGCAAATCAGCCTCTGATTAGCTCTAAATAGGAAGATCCGATCAAGTGTAGTCCTATGTGGGATTAACTGTCGTATAATTTAATAATTTATCTAAGAAATATTCTGATGGCGTCAACTGATTGAAGGATAGACTTAACGCGTTGTCTCTAATGCTCTGTCATTAGGTATCACCTTATGCTGAAATTCTTGACTATAGTCTTAACAAATACTTCAAAATGTGAGCACATAACCCCGGCGCTGAAACCTTGACATTGACTTCCTATTCAACAAGGAATTTTTTTCAAACTGGGACTTAGCAGTTTATAAAACATTGAACTCTGGCCAACCAAAATACTTAAAATCAGTCCTTATTCCTCAGACTTACCATTATTCTGCAAGGTCATCTGATTGCCTCCCTGGTCATACCTTGGACTAGAACTGTTTTGGGAAAACAGACTTTTTCGTTTGCTGGACCTAAATTTTTGAACTCCTGTGTCTGTTCGTTCTGCTCAGTCGCTTCTGTCATTTCATTCTCAGCTTAGACTTACATGTTTCAAATTGCTTACCCACCGTAGGCTGCTTCTCTGTCTTGTGGACTGACCTTCTGGCTGGTGCCGTGGCTGCGCCTTGGCTTAGGTGCGCCATCGGTTGATACCTTGTGCAGTAGACACCGGCGCATGAGAAGTTTTCTAATTAATTATTATTAATTATTGTGTTCGCTAAGTGCCACCCGGTAAACGTTAGTGAATTATAACTCAATAATAACATTAGCTCCTTAGTAAATAAGACGCTAGGTGGCGTCGACAGAGATTTTCATATTTCTTTCTGGATGAATATTTCATTAAAAAGTAAAATTTACGAGTGCAACAATGTTTTATGCTACGAATTTAACGCCTATGATGCTGAACTATGTAGAGCGACTGGAGCATTTGCAATATTTGTTCCAGTTCGAATGGTCGGTTGAGTTGAAACTTTTAATGCGCTGCGTACAATTACACCCATTTTGCCACATCAAGGCATTTCGTCACATCGGGCATTCTTTGACTGATGACACGGTTAAAACAGTGGCATGTGCACTTGTTGATTCTCGATTAGACTATGCAAATGCTGTGTTATTTGGTATATCCTATAATAATCTAAAAAGCTCCAGGTAGTTCAAAACTCTTTCTATGGTGGCTGCGTCTTCTTCTACTTTCTTTTTCTTCAAATGCTTTAGATCGCCTTCTTGAGCTTCGCTGGTTTACTGTTGAATTGCGTATTACGGTAAGTTTAAGACTGCGTGTTTGACCTTCAAAGCCAAGAATACCGGCCTTTCATCGAAACTTTATACGTTGCTAAAACCTTATATCACGCTTAGATTGTTGCGTTCTTCTTATACTGCTGGAACTGAGGTTCAGTATGAAAGTGGAATCATGTGATTTATCTGCTGTGCTTCTCGTATTTGGTATCGTCTACCACAAAAGGCCCGAATTGCCAACTCGCTTTCATCATTTAAATCATTTGTCAAGACTCATTATTTTACTCTGGCACTTGCAAAACTCCATCTCGGCCCTCTAGCAAACACGCACCCGTTACGCATATTCCCAAATACCGACCTTGCATGCCTTACATGTGCTTTTAATAAGTATACAGGCCTGAAGCAATAAATAAAAAATAAAACATCATTTTGCACTTGATCGATGATTGCATAAAGCGTTAATGTTTGACGAATTTTATTGAAGACGTGGACGAATGTGCATTTGATTATGCCATTAACAAATGCGGATCAGCAACAGGAAATTGCGTCAATTTACCTGGCAGCTACAGATGTTCTTGTCACCAAAGTTACAACAATATCAACACTCAACCACCCGAAGGTCAGTGTTGCTGATTAGTTTACTTCAATGCTAGATTTTGACAGATTGTCTTCAGTTTGACGTTAAGGTGATTTACTCGATGTAACATTATTAACAATTTGCAGATATAACTCTTCGAAAATTAATAGCAATTCTCAACGTTTGAAGTTTTTAATCCTGGTTAAATAACTGATTGTGCAGCAACATTCTAATTCATCGGCATTTTCAACGATGTCTGAACATTAAATGCATGAGAGTGACTTCTAGTTTCTCAGCAAAATCTAACAACGTTAGGATAGCAATATTATTCTTTTGCAATACAATGTATATTTTATCAATACAATATATATTGTATTGCAAAAGAATACTAATAGTAATTAATACTGCAAAGACAGCAGACCAGTACAAACTGGTTTGGGACAGGCATCCTGTTATTGCACAATTATGAGTTTTCTTAAGCTCCGCTAACCAAGCATAACATGAGCTGTACGAGCGTCCGAATGTATGATAAACAACGCAATAAAAACTGTTAGCCGCAGATGACAGTCCACCTACCGGCAGAATTCTGCCAGCCAATCACATCGCCTTCACCACGTGTTTGGTGCGTGGTGCCAAACAGTACGTGACCAGCGCGTGCAAATAAATCAGTAATGTGATGAATCACGAAAATTTTCTGTTCAAATACGCATGTTAAAACTCGGTGACTAAGCAGCACAATATCACGCTCACAGGTGCAAAGTTTTCCTAAGTTGCTAAGAGACTTTGGAAATCGTTGTCCAGTTCTCTCCGCTCTGTAAGTTTAGTCGATCTCGTCCTTTCCTGAGCTGCATGAAACCCAGAGATCAAAGATCAGCATGCACATCTCTCCTTACAAGACGACAAACATACATTGTCATAAACTATACCCAGCGTCGGATCACAGTTGTGAAGAGTTGTTAGTTTTTCTCTTCTCATCCGATATGCAGGGCTAAAATAACTACCATTTTAAAGAGACGAGGTGAGAAGGCGATGGATAAATAGTTCAATGAACATTGAGAAAATATGCCAGTGAT
The DNA here is from genome assembly GCA_964023275.1 of Norana najaformis. Lineage (NCBI taxonomy): Eukaryota > Metazoa > Annelida > Clitellata > Crassiclitellata > Hormogastridae > Norana > Norana najaformis. The sequence continues at coordinate 22,900,093 of OZ029923.1, forward strand.
TTGTTCTTATAGTTTCAACGGGCAACGATTCAACTTCTTCCATAATCTTGGGCATATTGTTCGGAGTTTCCGTTCTTGCCAACATAGCTCTGGTATCTGCATTATTGATTCTTCATTCACGAAACAAAGCAGTGAGAAATGAAGGTAATCAACAAATATCCATATACTGACGAATTGTAAACGCATGAAGGTCACCAATATTACTATATCTGAAACGGTATTTTGTTATGTAAAGGACGACATAGGCCCACTGATCATGCACACAGTGCTTTGACTGCGCCTCAATTCGATTGATTTCAGATTCAAATTTTGAGCCTTGATGTTTATCCAACACAGAGTATCTGGTTACCGACCTCCGCAAAGAAACCTAAAACGACCAACTATATACATAGTTGTGCATTTTAGAATTTTCTAGAAATTTAGCTAAATGGGAATAATATCATTATACCATATTTAAAATCGTAAAATATTATCATTATTCACATTATTAAAATCGTAAATTGTGCCATAATTTTACACTAATTTTAAAGCGGATGTTTGATGTTTTGCATATAAATAAAAATTTCTTTGAAATTCTGAAAAGATACTTTATTTTGTTCACATTTCTCTACCAGTTACCAAGGATAAGTCGTTTTCCATAAGTTAAAAGTATTGTAGTAATTTTGACGTTTTGTCTTCAATTCACGGTTTTGGCATTTTTTAAATTTTATTTCTGTATGAATTATTGCCGGTACTCTAAGCTGATATGAGACTGTTCTAAACAATTTTATTCTAAGATATTATCTTCTATTAGAAAAAAACTAAGCGGAGAAATCGGCAAACTGACTTAAGTTTGAATTTGTAGTAAGTTCGCGTATGCTATAATTACACGATTTGGACTATATGTTTAAAATACTGAATGGTAAGACTTTAAAATGCTACTTAAAGCTTTTAATGTGAATTTCCTAGCTAGATTTTTATGTTGTTGGCAGGCCATCCTTAGATATCGCATTGCAAGAATTAGTTCGGACTGAAGCTGTGATATAAGCTCGACCATGGCCGATTATGTCTACCAAAATTTTTAGAAGTACTTTTCTTGTATACGTTTTACTTAAAAGTATGCATAACGGTGTGAGTATGACACTTCTTTATGGTTGTAGGTCAAAGTGACAAAGGAACAAACCAGAATGACATTGCTGTAAGTGATGATCAAAGCGTTCGCATAAGTTCACCTGTTGCTGAAGATCGTTATGACACCCTGATATTTGAGACTTTATCTCGAGATCAACTTCCCGGTTACGAAAAACTTCAGATTTAAGTGATTCAACGTTTTCTGCTGAAGAAAGAGAAACACTTGGGCAGCATTTGACATAGACAAATTATCTGATCGGATAAATTTCACTTGATCCACAATATACGTGCACTCAGTGTCTAATATGAATTGCATCCTTCAAAAAATGGAACACTCATATTTGTGTGCTTTAGGCCAAACTGTTATGCGTTGGGTGTGCATGTCGATTTTAAAGGAATCGCAGTCTCTGCTGCCATTCAAAATTAAGAAAATATTATATAATTATGGTGGTTTGTTTCATTATTCAAGGAAAATTAGAAGAGGTTAACCCGAAATAGCCAGAAACAAATTTCAGCAGCCATCTCGGCGCCCACGTTGTGAAAAAATTGCTTACGGCTCTTTTCAATACCAATGCGTCACATAATAGGGTCAAGTGGTTGTCAAGCCGTCTACCCCGCAAGGAATGGCTGCTTCCTGTTGTTGAAGCGTTGCTACAATTATTATTAACTAATAATTTCTATCGCGCCTGTGCATAATGCACAAGGCATCAACCGATGGTGCGCAAATCCAAACCACGATCAGATCAATGTCTAGAAGATCAGTTCACTAAGACAGATAGACAGCTCACTGTGGATAAGCAATTTCAAAAAGGTAAGTTTGAAATTGAGAACGAAGTGGCACAAACGACTGCGCAGAACGAACAAACACAGGGAGTAAGTTCACAAATTTAGGCCCACCAACGGAAAAGCTTGTTAACCAAGAACAGGTCTACACCTATGTACAACTAAAGAAAGGCAATAAAATGACCTGGTTTAATAACGATAAGTCTGGGGAATGACATTGAGTTTAATATTGTGATTGGCTAAATTTCAATGTTTTATAAACTATAAGCCCCAATTTGAAACAAATCCTTTGCTGAACAGGAAGCTGTCAGCGAAACGCAGATGACCATCGCTAAGAACTTTCTTCACAAAAACTGCAGTTTGGCGAATGCAACTTTGTTCCCGTATGAAATATTTGTTTGCACTGGAGATTAATAATGAAAGTATAGGTTGTCACTGGCCTACTGTTTAAAAATATCAACCCACGCATATGAGTTGGTTCAACGATGAAAATGACCAACCGATGTAATTTTTTATCATTGCATTGGGGCAGATGAAATATTTAATATTTTAAGATGTCATTTATATGAAGTGACCTAATTTAATAAATTAAAAACATTTTACACTATTCACTGAACCGTTTTACTGACCGCTTTCTCCTGCAACGAAATTAAATATAACGAGTTTGGGTTGGTCGCGAAACTCTAAGCGTGATTGTCATCTATTTTAATGACGGTCGTAAGGCTTCGACTACACACAAAGAAAAGAAAGTCTATTACATGTGCCCAGGGATGAGCAAATTACACAGTAAAATGTAATTGAATTACAAATTATAAATTACTTTTAAAAATGTAATTCAATTACCAATTACAAATTACTTTAGAATTTCAATTGAAAATACAAATGACATAATTTTAAAATACTAAAATTACAAATTACTTTGAGCTATGGGTCATGAACTTGAAACAGGAAACACATGCTTTCTTTATACCAGTTTTTGCATACTGCCTTCACTTTATAATTTTTTCACTACTTTCACCATTCTCACGCTCTATTATTAAAAAAACAAGCCATCCAACATTGCCGACATATGAATATTCTCAACAAAACTAGTACCCGTGGCTAGATGCTCCGCCATTATCAGTTTTCATATGCAACAAAGATGAACGAACTCGCCACAAGAGCACCACACAAGGCCGGATCATAGACATTATGAATATTAATATTCATGACGTTTATGGGCCGGATCAACCGTTTACGCGCTTCCTTTAACTTTTAAGCTGCCACGCTGGTTCCCTGCTGTCTTATTTATAAAATAAGTAAGAGGAATTTTCAAAACACGGAATTTGAATTGAACATGACTAAAGTAATGAAAGTAATTCGATTTTACAGTATGTATTTTGAAATTACAAATTACATGAAAAATGTAATTCAATTATAAATTACAAATTACCTTTATGCAGAGTAACAAAATACAAATTACCAATTACAATTGTAATTTAAATTACGTAATTTCACTTGCATCAATTAAGTTACTGCCCATCCTTGCACGTGCCTGAATATTATCCCAAACATAATTATGGTTAAAACATTACACTGATATTGAATCAATTTCTATTAGTGCAAATAATCGAGTTATATAACGTGTTTGAGATTCAGAATTTAATTCAATTTCAACGACTATTTAGGCCTACTAACTAAACTGCACATGTGTTCTCAAGAATTGAATTCCTTTAGCACTGTCACAAAATGCGCTAGAAGATGATACCGGACCTTGTGCGCGGGAAAAACTTACCTAGTTGGCGCTCTGGAAGGAGTGGTTGGGGCACACGTTGAACTAGAGGGCGTATGGTCTGAGAGAAGACAGTCGCTATTTGAAGTCGCTGAGGAAGAGGTCGAAGGAAGAAGTCTTCGGTTAGAGGGACCCAGTGGTTAGAATTCGGGGAATTCGAAGAAGGATTCGGTCGAAAGGAAGAACTGGAGGAGCGATGGGAGTCAGAGAAGCCGAGAAGGGCTATAGTGTGAAGTTTTGTATGTATTCAGCGTATATAAGCCTATAATATTTGTGGGTGCTTAATTCAAGAGTATGCTTAGTCGTATATGTATGTATATATCTCGAGTGTGTGTACACTTTTGACAATTTGAAGGTTCGCCTTAGTCAAGCTGAATTGCGATATTTTTATATAGGTACTGTATATAACTAGCGTGAATGATTCTTTTGTCGAACTTGAGTTCTAAATGAGAGAATTTAGCTAACGGTTGGATGAAGGCTCTTATGTACAGAAATCTGAATATTTGACGACAATTTGTGTAAATAGGCTTATACGGTATAGCATGTGAAGGGCTGCTTATTTCAGCGTATTATTTAGAAGTTTATGTATATATTTAGCCCGATTGGTTGGTCGGTTGGCTGGTTGGTTGTTTGGAGTGGAGTGTGGACCAATTCGAGCTCTTTCGATGGTCATTCCACTGATAGAGAAACGGAGCTGAAATCGCGCTGGAAACCGTGTCTTACTGCTGTGACCTATGAACTGTGGTTGTGGCCTGTGTATCGTGAGAATTAATTGCATTTAAATCGAACTTTATGAACGTTGTATAGCATTACTTCGAAGGAATGGTCAATGTAAATATGAACTGAATATACTCTGTAAATAACTCAAGTGTTAATTTAAACTTGGGTTCTGTGTTTGAATTTTATGTAAGCTAAAACGAACTCGTAACAAGCACTTTTAGAGAAATTGTCAGAGGTTTCTCTGGCTAACCCCTGATATTAATCTGGACTCCTCTCTGGCTTTTTGACTCGGACCCTCCATTGACTTTGGCTTGGACAATGATTTTGTTTAGCAGCGACAATCGACTGATGCCTCGAGCATTATTACAGTGGCGCTATAGAAGTTTTTAGATTAGATGTTAAAGTTTTAATACAATGACAAATTGTTATGTATTCGAATGATGTTCGTGTGGACGTAGAAGGCCTCCACTGACAGTTTCTCGCAGGCATATATAGACCGACTAATAAAATTGCACAAATGGTTGACATCTGACTCATATGTTCGCATTGCTGGCTAACGTATGAAAATTCTGCTCTTAGTGACACTTAGCATTGTTTAGATTAGTGCAGAGAAGGCAACTCAGTTTATCTTGAAGCTTCGTTCTAAAAGTTTTCAAATACCATTATAATAACAGAAAGAAATGTCGAGAAATTCGCATAGCAGGCTGTCTAGCAGCCTCTTCTAGAATGGTTCTTACATTGCTTTACATCATTTTACCTTACTAGAGACAGCTGACTCGTGTGCTCGTCTATTATTATTGTTACTGTTACTGTTATTATCATTATTATCATTATCATCATCATCATCATCATCATCATCATCATTATTACTATTATTATTATTTAGAAACTTCTGGAGCGCCTGTGTCTAATGCACAAGGTATCAACCGATGGAGCATCAGATTTAATCCGCATTCAGGTCAATATCCAGAAGATCAGTCCAATATGACAGAGAGGCACACAACGGCAGATAAGCCAACTGAAAAAAGTAAGTCTTAAGTCGAGAACGAAATGCCATGAGAATGGACATAGCACAGTGATGCAGGAAGAGAATTCCAAAGGTTCGGTCCAACAAACGAAAAAGCTCGCTTACCAAGAACAGTTCTGGTTTTTGGCACAACAAGAGAAAGGGATTCAGATGACCTGGTTGAATAATGATGAGTTTGAGGAGTAAGGACTGGTTTTAAGTATTGTGGTTTAGAGTTCAATGTTTTATAAACTATAAGCCCCAATTTAAAAGAAATTCTTTTGCTGAATAGAAAGCCAGTGCAAGGATTTAAGTACAAGGGTTATTTGCTCATATTTTGATGTAACAGTTATGGTTCTGGCAAAAGAGTTCTGTATTCTTTGAAGTTTCTGCATGTTTGTGATACCGACAAGAAGCGAGTTACAGTAATCAAGGCGACTGGAGACCAGTGCGTTTGCTAGAGATATTGTTGAAGACATAGGGTCATAGCGCCGAATTCTGTGTATGTCACGAATATGCAAATAGGATGACTTAAAAGAAATTCTTTGCTGAATAGGAAGCCAATGCAAAGATTTAAATACAGGGGTTATTTGCTCATCGTATGTATATGATGACTTACAAATCCCATTTATATAGTTGGTGAGGGACATAGTAGAATCAAAAATAATGTCCAAGCATGTCGAAGCATCGACTAACTCCACAAGTGAATTACCCAGTTTTACAGATTTTAGCCATTCAAACTTCCTAATCTTTTGTGGAGTGCTCATTAGCATAAATTCCATTTCTGACGGCTTAAGGAGGAGTCTTTTTAGCCGCCATTCAAGACTGCACCTCTTCGAAGGCATTGGATAACAGCTGCACAGATGAATGACAAGACAAACTGTCAAAAGAAATGTACATTTGAGTATCATCAGCATAGAAGTGATATCCTAGTGGATGATGGTGAAGTAGTGCACCTAATGGTTGTAGTGTATAGTGAAAACAAAAGAGGACCAAGCACAGAACCCTGTGGAACACCAATGTCAACAAAGCACTAGATGAATAATTACCACTTATATGTACTGCTTGAGTGCGTGGACTAAGATAAGTAGCAAACCAATTCAGGGCAGGAGCAGAAATTCCAAACTAATGCTGGAGACGATGCAATAGAAGAAAATGATCCACTGTATCAAATGCAACAATAAGTCAGGAAGAACAGTGGCTGTCACTTTACCCTTATCCAGTGTACTTTTCCTAGTTTCAATTTCCTAGTTTACAAGTAATTTCACGAACGAGTTCAGAGTTTCTATTTTCAATGATTCTATTTACCATGTCTAATTACAGATTTTTCTTGGTCACAATTAACAGCGAATGTCATACAGTCTCACACAAAACAAAAGCCACCAAAACAGAGTCACAAAACACCATTCACAGTTTTTACGGAGACTGGTTTTTCTCACCCATCGCAAGAAACAACTCCACAGAACTTTACTGGATCTGGATTGTCTTTGCACACGCCACACGCAAGACATCCGGACAAATCGCGTGCTAATAGACGAATATTCTGTTCTCAATGACACTTAGGAAGAGGTCACCACTGATTAGTTTCTCTTGAAGCCTCGTTCTAAAAGTTTTCAAACACAGTTATAATTACAGAGAGAAAGGTCGAGAAATTCGAGCTACAGTTCTACCTGTCCTCAAATTCTAAGACTTTGGCTCCATTTCACAAATTCCGGTTCATCTCCCATCCACGGAACAAAATTTACATACACAATAAACCTCTAAAACTACGGGCACAATAAATTCTAATAAAATGCATATAAATTGCGTAACTTACAATGTATAAGCCTACATAACAACAAAATCCTGCGTTTTCAAACCAACGCAAAACTATCCTATTTTACACAGCATTTTATGTTTTCAACAATTCTTCATTTACCTGCCTAAAGGATAAAAATGTCTACATACAAAAGCCTCTGACTGCTTAAATATGTTTCCTCAATTAAAATTCAACCATTATTACTTGTTATCGAACTATATAGAAAGTTCTATCAAAATAGTTACATAAGAAAAAATTATTTAATGAACTTTAGCTTAACTAAGTCAACTTTTCCACCAACTTGTACAAATACTCGAAACCGTGTATTCAGCAAAGGAATAGAGTCTTCAAATAAACATACAAGCGTGTAGATGAACTCTAAATTTATACACTCAATAGCAAATCAGCACACACACATATATCTACACTTAGGTAACTATTTCAATACAAAGACTAAGTGAAATGGGGAAAGCTTCTCCGCATCTTCCTTTTCTCCAATTCATTCACGACTTCGCTTCTCCAATCCATCCAACCAAAAACATTCTTCCAGTTTCTTGAATTCTTCTTCAAATCGCTTTGTCAACCAAGGTCTGTATTAAGACCCTGTGTACAGCTGACCTCCTAAATACGCCTCGCACAACAGACCATCCTCCATTCTGTCAGGCAACGAAGGTTTGTATATAGCGCACCAGGTCTTAAACTATAGCGCATGTTTTGACTGTTATCTAATAAAACTTATATCTTCATTTTGTTGTTGTTTCAAAAGTAAATGCATTGATGCCCTGTGCAATTGTTTAAAATAGATCAACTGTTGTTCTAACGCCGACTGCAAACGAGTCTCTGGTTGAAGAACCACTGACGATAAGCATAAACTTTCTTTGTGCTTTTTCGTCGTGAGCACAAAGGAAAATTTATTTATGGAGGAAATTCTAAAAATCATAAAATTATTCAGAAAAGATTCTGGAATTACAATGAAAATTTCTCGATTTACAGATTTAGTTCCATCTGTTTGTATTATTCAGATTTAGCATCTTGATAGAAGCGAAACCGTTGCAAGTCTTCAATGCTTGTGTCGTGGTATTATAACCGAGCTAGTTTAGGTATGTTTGCAAGTATGTAAAGTAGTAGTAGTCGTCAGTAGATTACCAGACTTACTCAGTAGTCGTTGCTGGTCAGTGCGTACGCAGTGGGGCGAATGATTTATTAGGACCATAGTTCAGAGCAGCAAGATAGCTAACCAGTAGCCTCAAGCTACAGCGGTCAGATTCTTAGAAACTGACGGGTTGCAAGTTACACTACGTGTAAGGGCTATAGTTGGTAGCAGTTCATGTGAGCTACGGAATGCAGGAGTGTAGCTTAGTCAAAGGGGCAAGCTCAGGAATCCACAGGTAGCACTCTGCAGGTACATCCGGGGTTTTACAACTAAGCACGAGAGGCTCACGTGATAGCCAGATGGATGTTCACATACCACAGGCCCTAGACGACAAAAGCAGTGACTGACATACAATTGACTTCGGAGAATCAGAACCAAAAGGTACACGAAAGCTGATATCAGCTCGGGTCTTGGGTACTGACCGGCCCAAAAGAAATGCGCCCAAAGCCCAAAGGATTCAGGTAGAAAAGAGCTCGCAGAATGCGCAGACGAGAGATTCGCGCATCAGAGTGCAGTTGGAGTTCAGACATCATTCGCATATCAGAGAGCAGTTGGAGTTCAGACATCGGGCAGTTAAGTCGTAGTAGAATGTAGAGAAGATAGTCTAGCGTCTTCCGGCGCTACAGTAATCGTTATAGGTAGAGTAGTCTAAAGCTTGTTGTAGACTAAGTCGCTTGCTCCTCAATTGAACTAGAATCTCGCTCGTGTTACTACAGATTGACAATCTGAAATGCACGAGGAAAATCGTATAGTGCGATCTGGACCAGTGCGATCCGCACCCAGCAGAATCATGATCGATAGAACATGAACTCTATCATAGTATTATCAAAGTATAATAATTTATCGCATTTTAGTGGTGGAATGTAGCTGACTGTCATTGGAAATTACTTCAATTCTGTGGTCAATGTATACCAAGATACCGAATTTAATTCAACTTCGTCGACGACTAACTGACTTCACAGCATATACGTGTCAACGAATTTCCACAGCGCTCTTAAAGAAATTAACAGAGGTGTGTCTGGCATCTCTTCTCTTCTTTAGGTTCATCGGCTCATCACACGTTTGGTGTCGTTCACATGTTTCTCTGTAGATTTCCATTGTCTCTGTCGTGTGCCAACAGAGTCAGCTTGTACACGTCCTTCCCGCACCAGTCTCTGATGTCATCCAGCCATTCTCTGTTCGGTCTACCTCTGATCCGTCCGCCATTCATCATTCCAAACACAAATGTTTGACCATCCTGGTGTTTCTGGATAGCCTTATATTAATTATGTTAAAGTTTTAATACGACGAATATTTATCTGTAGTCACTTTACAAAAAGAAAGGTCGAGAAAGTCGTGACGCAGGTCGCGTGGCCGCCTCTTCTAGAATGGTTCTTATCTTACCCTACATCATCTTACTTACTTTGCCTTACCATACCATGTACTACCTTTCAAAACCGTGTCTTACCTTACTTGATCTTACCTTATGTTTACATATATGAATGCAACTAGAACATCAGGAAGAAGCTGATATTCCTATCTTAGCAAAGTCTAGGTCCATATCATGTAAATTAAATTATGTAAAAAAGTTGTGATCTAAGTGTGTAAAACCAAGTTGCTCTTCGAATATTAAGCAAACAATTAGAAAGCTAAGCAAACTCTCAAGCACATCCTTCTGTTGTAGGCTTATGTGTGTGTTCAATTGAGCGTGATTTGTATGTCAAAAGAGTTTACATGCATTTTCATTCACCTTTACAATCCATATTTCAGATCACGGCTTTTATTACGAATGAAGCAATTTATTGCAGTAGAGAACGACTTTTATCAGGAATGAAGCAGGCTATTGTGAAATTTTTACGACATATATACGGATGTACGAGTTCTGTTAAATACGCACACTGACGTTTAGATCGGCTTAACTGATATGACACATGATACAGATGTGCTATAAAGTTAGACAGTTGTTTTTAATCTAGTTTTTGTTATATCTGAAAATATTGGAATCGCAGAAGAGAGCACAGCAAACGTCATGAAATTTATGCTGCTGCTGCTGCATTACATAACGGGTAATCGTCGATTAAAATCTTGTCTTTTTCCCTTATTATAAAAGTTTAGTTTACTAAACGTTCGACTACGATTACAGTGAAAGGGTTTAACAGCGGAAACGCCTTCATTGCTCTTGGATCTACTACGTTTTACAGCATCTTGTATAGGTTCATATGCAAATACAGATACAACTCTGTTTGATATTGCCCTCTTCCCAAAACTCCGAAGTGTATACACGACCATACAACAGCGCTTAGATTGCGCCGAGCAACTGTGCGTGAAAGACTTACTCAATGTTCCTATGCAGTAGCCGTAACAAGGGAGCGGTATAGCCAATCGGTTAACTAAAAGCTAAGTTGTTGGACCCATCTTATTCACAGACGCTCAGTCAAAAGCAAAATCAGTGAGGCATGTGATTTCAGATTGAGATCCTAGTCAAACTCATCTGTCAGATAGAGAGACGAGAAGATAGCTACGCGAATGGTGTTTGGAGTTGGAGCGATGGAGGACTGGTTTTGTAAAGTAGTGTTTTCATTTTGAATGAAAGATAAAAGGAGCAGAGACTTTGAGCTGGTAGCATCGGTCAGAGAGTTGTTTAATCCAAAGAGATTATATTAGTTTTATGTTAGATTAGATCAGTTCAGATCAAAATAGCTGATACTATATATTATAAGGGCAGAATTGAAAATTAGATTGTTAATTATCGGACTGAGGACTATCGACATGATTCCTGGGAGCTGAAAAGAATGCTTCTGTGAAGTCAGATCCTTGATGAGTTTGCCATCCCAATGAACTGTTAATGAGACTGAAGCAGAGAACTTTGACCTCACCTTACGACACATGGTTGTTGCTCGATGTTGTGACCTCAATCGATGATTCGAGGTCTTGTTGATGTTCAATGGATCGAAATCATGTCAAAGACTGGGAGGCAAATCGCTCAGAACAAAAGTGGCATTCCTTGACAAATTTTGGTACTATAGAGAACTGAAGCAAGTCCGGAGACATGATGTTATCGTGATCTCATTTTGGATGTGAAGAGGTGACTTTACCAGAAGTTTCCTGATCTTCGCCTTACTCTTCTTTAACGCTCTTAGATGATGAATCAGATTCAAGCTTTTGAAAGTACAACCTCGCATGCTCAAACATCAAATTCAGGCATAATGTTAAGAAGAGTGATCAGTAAGTAAAGTTTACCAAAGTCCGTGGCACCAATTTTACATTATTCGACCCCATATATGATAAACCATAAAATTTGAACTCAGATGGTCACCGCTGAATGTTGGACAGACGAACAGATTTTTTGTACAGTGTTCCATAAATGGAACAAAATTGGAAGGGCGAGAGGATTAGATTTGATTTTATTTAGATGATTGCAACATTTATTTTTAAGGGCCACCCTATCATTTATGTATTTATGAATGTATGTAGGTATGTAAGTATGTATTTATCGAAGTTTTTATGTATACGTATGTAAATATAGATATGCATGTGTGCAGGCTGTATGTATGTATGTAAGGATGAATGTATGTATGTGTGTAAGATGTATGTAAACATGCATGTATGTACGTACGCTTGTATTTATTTTTGTATGTATATGCATGTTTACAACTGCAGTTTTATAATGCCCTCATTATACAAAGTTCAGAAGTGCACAGTAAACCCGAGGAATAGGAAACATTAAGAACAATGCAAGACCTGAAGAGAGGTATGTTTCAGTGTAAAGCAAAAGATAGACTTGGCAAGATAGTTGCGAAGATGAGGAGGTAGAGAGTTCCAGACTGAGGAACCAACAGCTGCTAATGTATGCCGGCCACATACAGCAAGTGTACAGGAACGCTTTCCAGAAGATGCTGATCGAAGAGAAAGCTACAGATAATTCGCATGTGCTTTGTGCATCAGCGAGAAGCGGATATCCGTCAAGGTAAAGGAAGCCAGTGTAGAGAACAAAGTACTAGTGTGATTTAATCTCTGTAAGAGATCACAGTGGTGCAACCTGGTCCATGACTATAGTTACAGTAAATCAAGGGGTGTGCAGCCAGGCAGACCCTGCGTATCAGTGTTTTCAGCGATGAGTAGAACGAAGCTGTCAAATTTTTCTGAAGTCATTCAAGCATGTTCGAAATGTTGTACATCCTGCTATTTAGGGTTAAAGAGAGAGAGTGTACAGTCGAGCCTGTCTTCAAGACCCCAAACAGTAGAGGACCGAAAGAGTAGAGAAGTGGAAATAGAGAGTGATAGCTGAGTGCTCTGTACGAGCTTAGAGGAACGGTCAAACCAGATGAGCTCATATTTGCCAGGATTAACTTCGAAAGGCGCAGACAGACTCCATGAGATAATATCATCTGCGAATTTTCTTGGTAGCATCTGCGACCTCATTTAGCCGGAGATGTAAATAGAGCTAGGTTTAGTCGGCACAAGAGTAGATTTCCATGCGATGACGAGAAGGCAGTGGCTGACGGTGCAGAGAACAGCAGTGGCCCATTAGGCTGAACCTAACGGGAGAACAAATAGGACATCAGTGATGGATGACACGAGAGAACCAATGCGAACGTGCTGAGTAGGATTAGAGAGGCAGGAGACAAACCAGTTGAGGAATGTATCAGAGATGCCGAAGAACTGGTGCTAGACTTTTTGAGTCTGATGCATTGATCAACAGCACACAATCAAAGCAGCAGAGAAATCAAGGAATATAAAGGCAGTTACATATCTCTTGTCAGCTGCAAGGATTTGGTTTTTATAGACTTTTTAGGATCGCTGTTTTTGTGGAATGGAATCGCCTAAGGCCTGACTTGAGAAGTGCAAGTAGGTTGTTTGCAGACAGGTAGGAATAAAGTTGCGCGGTGCGGTGGTCTATCACAAATTTTCTGGTCCTTTATCCCTTCGGTCGTCCACCCATCATCATCTGCTTCCCAGGTTTTCCATTCAAAATTCAAGAAAACCCACCCTGATCCAACGAATCCGCTGCTTTCTCTCAGATTAAACACAACCCATCCTAAGAATTCCTCTCCCCTTTTCTCTTTGGTATTGTGGCAACCGGACTTGGTTCTTGAATGCATCTTTGGACAACCGCACTGTCTTGACGCAGCGCGTGAATAAGCTTTTAAGTATAGCTTCAAAAATTTGGAGTTTACGATTACGATTACGATCGGTAACGCATTTGGGTCAATGATCATGCGGTTTCGGATTCGACTCCATGTAACCACCCAAGGAAAAGTTTTTACTTATGTGCCTATGTCATTAAGCAGTATAATTTGGTACCGGCGTAAGCTGGGAAATAAACGGCAAGTCCTGCGATACACTGGCCCCGTGTCTAGGACCTAAGGACTCGTCCATTGCCGGCTTAATGATCTAAAGAAAAGGAAACGAGCGTCTCACTTGTGGAATATGGGATACTTTACTTTCAAGTGTAGAGCTGAGCGTGAACCACTTTCTCTATCATCTTTTATAGGAAGCACTGTTAGAGATAGACCTTAAATTAGAGCAATCAGTGAGTCAAGACGAGGATGTACAGTATAGCTGCCCTCTTCTGAGAGCGAGAAAGTACGTCAGTAAAGAGAGAAAGATAAATTATAATAGGAAAGGTAGGATTGTGGAGAAGATCCGAGGCTGGGACTTTAGGAGCCATAAAGTCACAAGATCAAACTTAAAATGTTTGGATGTGGATTTGACCGGTAGGTCAGCAATGCAGTCAGAAGTGACAGGGTCAAGGTTTGATAGTAAGGTCGTAGTAAGAATAGGCATTTTTATGGGTTGGTATTTTTATATTCATAGTTTTTTGTATGACTGAGCGCATGTCCAGAACTGTTCCGCAAGAGAAGGAAAAGATTGCATATTTGATGTCTTCTATCGTTCACCTGGGTCACCTTCAAAGTCTTTAATACTGAAACGGAGCATTTATTGTTTCGCCTGTGGGACACGGTAGCATATTGGATAGAGCGTTCGGCTTGTAACACGGAGAGTACGGGTTCGAGCCTCCCTTAGACGGCTACTGTGTAGGGACCTTGAGCAAGACTTTAACTCACAATTGCTTGGCGCCATCGATTGATGTTAAGTCATTAGATACTGGTGCCTATTAAATGCAGAAATAATAAACATTCTAATGCTTGTGAAATTCGTGAGTCTTCGTTAGCTTATATAGTGTTTGTTCATATGCTTAAGAAAGCGTACGCGATTCGTCATTGCCCTTGTTCCCTGTAAACCCTTCTAAATAAAATCGGCTAAAGCAACTTTGTATGACCCCTGATCTGTTCAAATCTTGTGGGAAAACATCTAAATTATATCTCAAATACCTAAAAGATCCTTCTGCTACAAATAAACCAAATTTATCAGCTACAGGAATAAATTCAAGTAAATCAGAATTAAAACTGGACAGCAGTATTTCGCTGATCAATTCACTGAATGTGAAAATAACATTAAAAACTTGGAGTATTGTTCGGTTGCTGATTGCGGCAAGTGATTAGGTTATTCCTTTAACGATCTTAGTATTGATGGAAAGTATATTGACGTTAATTCTATTCTATTCACTAGCCTCTATTGAAACCTCTTTTGAAATTTATTGAGGAATCCAACTTTCCAGTCATTCGGTCTATGTCCCAACTTCAACGGAAGAAATCGTAATTTTTCCATTCTGCAAGAATTAGGTACAGTGTTGTTCCAGACAACTAAGGTCTCTTCATTGCTGGTCCTAATATCCATATCAATGCATCACCGATGACCGAAATAGTTGACGATTTATTTGTCGCAGGAGTTGTTCCTGTCGGTATAAGAATTTCTAAGGTAATAACTATTTTCAAATCAGGAAGTAAAAGAGTGTCAGTATTCATAGGCAAATTTCTATCCTTCCTTCCTTTCAAAATATATTGAAAACCTAATGCACGAACGCTTATATAGGAACAGCTTTCGTGTGCCCGACGCTTCCTTCGTACTGTATGTCCTAATGCCATCCAAAAATCAATGTAATATATCCAAAAACGGTTCTATCTACTTTATTGGTGCCATTAAGCCTGCATAATAGACGTCCTCATGCTATCGACAGTAACCAGTTCTCTGTCGGCATTTTCTATGACTTGGTAAAAGCTTTTGACATCGCAGAGCATGTGATCTTGACAAGGAATCTCGAATTCTACGGAGTATCCGGGGCTTTGACTTTGTTTGTTTATGAGCTATCGTCATGACAGACTATAAACGTTATCGTACAATGGGGCCTTGTCCAGTATCAGGTCCATCCGTTATGGAGTTCCGCAAGGCTCTATTTTAGGCTGTCCATAACATTTCGTTTATTAACGATATTGATGATTAAATTTTATCCAAAGTTTCTAATTTGTGGATTACGCAAAACTATGTGGATCAGTAGATGGTGAAGAAATGGAGATACTGCGAGAGGATCTAAGCAGAACGTACAACTGTTCACAGGATTGGCAGATGCTTTTAATTTGAAAAAATACTCAGTGATGCATACAGGGAAGAGAAACAAAAAGTTTTCATATGTCAGGTGTCGATGGTAAGTTATGCCTTGTATATACACATCAAGAGTGTTGGGTGGTGTCGGCACATTTAAAACTCGAAACGTCAAAAACTTCTTTTAGACTATACTATTTATTATTTACATAAATTGAAATGTTCATAGAGAAAACAAAGTAACTGTCCGTCACGGTGAAGTCCGTCTACAATAGAACCCAGATCGACGACCATTCCCTTCCCAGGCCCCCAAACAACGAGTGAGACTCACAGTTCGGAAGGCGGGAAAAGCGAGGTTCCGTTGTAATGAGACGTCGCGGACGGCAGAGACGACCTGACGGCGCCGTTCACCGAGTGTCTGGTTCCTTGTTCATTTGCTTTTAGCCTCGTTGGCGGCGGTGGCGAGGTGTTCTGGAAAAGACTTCTCGTCCGACCGGTAGGTGTCGTTCTTCCGGTGAACGCCAGAGGGCGCTCCAACCACAGTTGCGACGAGCAATTTTCAGACCTGCAGCGACCTCCAGGGCGAATTCGACCGGCAACGTCGGTGGACTGGCTGCGTCTTTTCGACTTCTGTTCGACCTGATACGTCCGTTAACAGTCAGCGTCAGTTAGGCGTTCGTTCGACCGACCACGTCTGTTAACTGGCAACGTCGTTTCTCACTGAAGTCTGGTAACGAACTCCTCCTTCTTTGAAAGAGCCGTCCCCTTTTATTCTTGTCTGAACGAAGACGACGACTACGACGTCGTGCCCTCTTGCCATTGACCATCCCTTTTGGACCCCACGGCCACCGATGACCAGTGACCAAAACATATTTATCACAGGTCCTTGATAGTCCAGGCATCTAAATATACGCCTATACTTATATATATACACATATATATGTATATATGTATATATATAGAAATAACGGCTTTATTCCTTTGACCATAACTACAAGGGCAATTTGTGACAGAGCTACCAAAGTGATTTAGGGTTACGAGGGTCGGTGCGATGTATAACGGTTAAAGAGGTATGAGCTAATAACATTAGAGAGAAGGAGAAGCAGGAGAGACCTCAGAGAAGGCCGTAAGATCATCACTGGATAGGAGGCAGTGCAGTTCTTTGAATCAGCGCAGAAACAGACCGCTCGAGGACACAAATATAAATGATTCTAGAAACTGAAAAGAACATTAATATAGAAATTCTTTTGTGCTATGTGTAGACTTGTTGAATAATTTTGGATGATGGTACTATCTCAGTTGACGCTATCACAGCCTTTAAGAACTAGCTGGAAGCGATTGGTTCTTAAACATTCTTGACTAATTTGCAGTGGTTGTAACACAGAATATATGCCTTTTGAACACACTAAAACCCTTCTTATGTTTACCAGAGATCATAACATAGACCAATATTAGCTGATTTTACAATAAAAACTAATGAATATGGCAGCCATCTTAGTATAACAATTTTACATTTCATTCTACCAACCCAGACAAATTGAATACTCACGAAGGAGAAACAACTTTCACGATGATATTCTGCATTCATTTTGGTTCTTAAGAGTTGCATCGCCTAAGCTTGCATACACTCATGGCAATGAGAACACTTTAACGCGGAACTGAAATAGCCAACTCCGCCAGTAATTGAACACGAAAATTTTTTAGAAGTCAGTATCTAACTTAATATATAAAAAAGGCAATTTTATGGACCTTCGGAGAGCATTATTATGAGAGAGCATGACCGCTGTTATGCTACTTGCTATATTGTGTTGTTGGACTGGCATGTATCCAGTTAATACATTCTTGTTTCATCATGTCGTTAAAGACAATAATGGGCTGTTGCTGCAACTAGCATTCGGCTGTTCATAACAGCCAAGATTTGCTACTTACGGCGCCCTATAACTTAATGCTTCATATTACAATACGATCCATTAAATTACCTAAAATTGTTACATTACAAACTATATGATCTCGCAAAAAGCAAAAATGAAAAGTACCAGTTAGTTTAGAATGTAACATCTCAGCGTAATATGTCAAAAGAAATAACAGGTTAATCAGAGAAACTTACAACGTGACAACGAAATCAACTGAGGGGTAAAACTGTAGTTATTAATATATCCAGCAATGTTTCGTTTCTCATGATTAGATGAACGATTCTATGCAATGGCGTACAAAAAGTTGATGCTGCCCTTAATGGTCTGTATCCACCCAGAACCGCGAACCTGTTTCATTAAACTATGGTTGCATTTGTCGCCAACCCAAGATAGGCCTACTTTCAGCTTTATTTAAGCTATTAGAATTAAATGTAATTGTAGTTGTAATTTGAGATTTATAAAGCGCCTCTTAGAGGATAAACTCAACTGTTAAACAGTACAGTCTTCAGGAGCCTGCGGAATACTGAGAAGGGGATAGAAAGGAGCTCAAGTCGCAATTCTCGAGGGAGACGATTCCAGCAAGTGGGACCAACGTAGGCAAAGCTTCTGAACTGAGCCGCAGCGGTTCGCATGGGAGGGACAAACAGGAGATCCTGAGTGGCCGAGCGAAGGTTGCTACGGACTGGCAACGAGGAGACCAAACTGCAGAAGTGTATGTGCAGAGCGTATAAAAAGGTCTACTAGGAGAATCAATAAGTGTGCGGACTGTTTACACCTTGTCGTTCCACTACAAAGAAATTACCGGATTCGAATCCTGATGAGTCGTGTTAAATAAACAATTTGTTATCTAGCATTAAAGCATACAGGAAGCAATATACCAGATGAAGGATTTTCGTCGAAAGCGACCTTTACGCGTGCAACAACGCATTTTTGTGTCGTTCATTGTCTCATATCACTCATGCAGTTTGGAATCTTCGGTAGTTTTTCAGTAGTTTATTTTCAGTGCATAAACTTACTGTTATTCTTTTTGGCACCCTACCTGTCAACGTAACTTCAATTTGAAACCTCTTTCTTTCGCCATAGTCTTCAACATTGCATTTTTATTTCTTGTTCGGTCGATTCTCTGGACTCTCCTGCCTTAGATTTCACGTAAATTTGTAACAAAGAGCGGCAGAAGGATGAGTTCATGTACAGCCTTTTCTTGAGAAACAATCATTTTATTTTGTAGGAATTGCCTGCATTTTCCTGTATTATGCAGTTGATGCCAACGTCACAGACTGTAAGCCGCGGAATCTGAGGGCAACGGTAGACGATGAAATGCGCTTGTACATAGATGGAGTCGAAATAATTAATCTAACAAATGCATATAGCTGGGATAACGTAGACACAATGCAGCAGTAATCGGCATTCAAGGAAGAGACGCGGCGTAGTTGCAGGTGTTCTGGCTTCAACGGACGATGGTTACATTCTAACAAACTCCTCATGGAAATGCACGAACGAAACTTTTGTTGATTGGCACACGACTGACTTTGATGACTCGGATTGGTCTCAGGCGTTTGAGACATTGGCACATGAAGCTCCTCTGCACAAGCTTGTTCCTGGGATCCGAAAAGACGCCTTCTGGATATGGACGACAGCGTATAAATATGAAGACCTGATGGTCTACTGCAGAAAGAGTCTCGGTATGAATCTTAAAACAACTATGCATTTGCTATGCGCCGCTTATGACTATGAATAGCTTACTTTCAGATGTAAATTGTTTCATAAAATTAACTCTCAAAGCTAGGGCAATGGCAGATAGTTAATGCATTTGCTTTCACCCCTTATCAATCTCGGTGCGTCTTCTGATATTAACAAGTCGTTGTGAAGCCGTTTTCCCTGTAAGGAATGGCTGCTTCTTATTTTCTAAGTGCGCAACTCAGGAGTCCATCGCTAAGAACTTTCTTCATGGCACTGCAGTTTGGCCAACGCCAGTTTTTCTGTTTTATGGGACACCTGTTCACCCTGCAGTTCAAGTTTAATAGTTGGAAGTAAAATTAATGACGGCTGAAATACTATAACTCCCTACAAAAACCGCGTCAAATGGACCACTGTTCGTGAAGTCCGCCTGCGTATATATTGCTGGTTATACGATCAACCCATATTACTGACTGTCAATGCACCGAATCAGATAACCACCCTAAAGTTAATAGTTCAAGTATGTAATTTCCAATACTTAGCCTAAGACTCTTTCTTAAACAAGAAGTTCTTACATTAATATATGCATATGCAATAACACTGGCCAACACATAATTTGTTGCCTCAAATGTTAGAACTGTTTCTGGGTATATTTGACCTGCTGATTCCAGAAAAGGCACCAGTTTTCTCCCAGCAGGTCTAGTTTTCGAGATATAGAACATTATGCCATATACCAGTCCTTGCCTCTGCTCGCCCATAAAACATAAGGCTATAGCTATAATTATGTAGTGCTCAATTTATTATGTGATACACTAAATAAACATAATAATACAAATACTTAAAAGAAAATGGTAGTACCTGAAACTGTACTTATATGATACCAAACAGAACAAGTTTGTTATAAAAATTTCAAGTTATTCGACACCGAAGAAGCTCCTTTTGTACGATTTCCGAGTGTGGCATCTGCCGGAACAATCGCGCATAATATTCCAGCAATAGTCTGCCATCATGTGTGCATCCCATCTTCCTTTATATCGATTTTCCATTGTTTTGATGTCTTGGTGAAATCTTTCACCTTGCTCTTCGCTGAAGTCACCAAGATTCTCTGGAAAGCGATCTAAGTGACTGTGGAGATAATGGACTTTAATGCTCATGTTGCAGCCAAGCTTGTTGAAATGAAGAAACATATCCTCTACTAGTTGTGCATAATTGTCTGCCTTCTTGTTGCCAAGAAAAGTTTTAGTTACAAGAACAAAGGAAGACCAGGCACAAGATTCGATTTCATTCATTGATGGTATGAAAAGTGGGTCATTCATAAGTTGCCTGATCTGTGGACCATCGAAGATTCCAGCCTTCAATTTTTCCATTGTAATTCCTGGTAACTTGTGTACTATGTATTCGAAGCATGAACCTTCTTTATTCAAAGCCCTGACAAATTGTTTCATCAGGCCTAGCTTTATATGTAGTGGTGGCAGTATGATCCTATCTCGTGCCATCAAAGATTCCTTGATTACATTTTGAGCTCCAACCACCATGTCTTTCCTCGAAGGCCAATCTTTTCTTGTCCAATGTTCATGCTTGGCTCTACTGTCCCAAAGACACAAAAAGCAGGGATACTTTGTGTAGCCACTTTGTTGACCAAGGAGGAAATTTACCATCTTTAAGTCTACACAAATTACCCATTGATGTTCTTTGTATTTTATCTTTTCCAGTACTAAAGAGATGGCATTGTACTCTTCTTTCAATCTGGTGGAGTGACCGATTCGAATAGAACCAAATTTGTTGCCGTTATTTAAAAGCACACATTTCAGACTACGTTTTGAACTGTCGATAAAAAGACGCCACTCATCTGGGCTGTAATCCGACAGACCAATTTTCTTCAATAAGTTGCTGATGTCATTACAGAATACTAGGTTGTTGTCTTCGGTAAAGAATGGCAGCAAATCCTTTTCTCTGTTTCTATAAATTGTAATTTTCGTTCCAGGCTGAAGTGCATTCTTTTCCTTTAGTCTGGACGCAAGCAATTCAGAGGACTCTTTGGAAAGATTTAAGTCCCTGATCAGATCATTCAACTCTTTTTGGTCAAAACGTTCACTGTGTGAAGTTGATTGGAAATCACTGTCACTGCCCCCACTTTCTTCACTTTCGTCATCTTGTCCGATATTGGACATGCAAGTGTCATCGTCTGATAGCTGAGTTAGTTCGCGAAAAGGTGGAACTGGTACAATATCCGAATGCGGAACAGGTCTCCTGGCTGAAGGTATATCAGGGTAAGACAACTTGTGACGATTATTTCGATTGATGCCTATGATATTAACCATACAAAAGTAACAGTCGTCGAAGTGGTTTATCTGTTCCCTCCAAACCATCGGTACACCAAATTTCAGGCAGCTTCTCTTTCCAGTTGTCCAGTGGCGCAATTGTTCAATACAAGTTTTGCATACTGTATGTGGAGCCCATTGCTTATCTTGATCTCCAAGTTTGACACCAAAATAACCTACATATGCTCTTTTTACAAACTCAGAAATCGGTTTCCTGTTTGCTTTTAGTGTGTATTCCCCACAAATGTAGCAGAATATGTCTGGATGGTTAATGCAGCTCCGTCTGGAAGTAGCCATAACCTTAAGGATGTTCGCATCTGAGGAATTAAGTGACTAACCTAAAAAATAGTAAGAACATGTAGTTATTTAATGTTCACATTCACAGATTGTTCTTGCGACCAACTCTTAATATGCCCTAAGACGACTGCGGCTGCTCTAGCTTTCAGGAGGCGGTTTATATAGGCTATAAATGCTGACTTCAGCATAATCTATTTACATAGTTCGAAACCATGAAACGCTGTATAAGCACAAATAAATTCTAAATGAGGCCATGAATTTAGTGCTGAGTAAGCTGTATGCTACGGAATAGTTATTTCGTTGAATCAGCAATATCTCAGCACGCGGCAAGATATGCTGATTTTACATTATAAGGATGTAGGCATTATATGAATCAGCAAGAATTATAATTAGCCATAAATAAAGCTTATTATGACATTTTAGTTTTGTCAAAGACATCGTATAAAGAGTGGACTGGGTTTTCTTTACAAAATCGACGATATCTCAGAAACTAGACCTGATGCACTCAATCCAATGACATTTTCTGAATCAGCACCCAAAATTACCCTAAGAACAGGTCTAAAACCGAAGGCAACAAGAAAATTTTTTTTTTCTGTTGGCCAGTGTAATTGCTAGTTCCACCGTCGATATTATCTGTGGTCAACAACCTACAGTGGAAGGCTAAACCGGCTTACGGGCCGATTTCTGGAGGAACGAATGTAGACATAACGATTGTGGGTTGGTCGAAAACAAATCTAAACATCGTTGCCGTCTATTTCGGTGGCGATCTTAAGGCCTCAAAAATACGCAGAGAAAGGCAAGTCTATTACATATGACAGTATCCTTTCACAATCTAACTGTCAAACACTCTCTGATAATGATTAGTGCTATTATTGGCAAGTAATCGAGTTATATAACGCGTTGAGTAATTTTACACGCGGCTATAAATAATTAACGGACAATGCAAGAAAAGCACTATACAATGGCTTGGCCTGCTGTTTGATGAAAGATCAAACTATTCTGCTGTAATCTTGGAACGTTTCAGCGCCAATTTAATAACACCATTAATCAATGACACACTTCTTAACTGATCCGCATTCCCATCAATTTCAAGTATATGTCGAAGTTGGTAGAAACACAGCCTAAGAGTGATAAGCAAGCTGAAACAAAAACGTCTTGAATTGAGCACGGAAAGGTACCAAGGACCCTGCAGTGCGAACAGATTGTGAAAGCGTATTCTACAGCCTTGGCCTCGCAACAGAAAAAGCCCTGCTGACATATGCAGCATTCAGTCGAAGTATTGCGAAAGAAAAACAGTCCGACGATTTAGTGGAGTAATGAGAGTTCTAAGTTTACTTACTCGATACTCAACTTACAAAGGCCATATATAGTGCATTGTTTCTCACTCCGATGCAGGATCTTTGATAAATTAAGGACAACGCTATGTTATTAAGCATCAGTCCAATATTATAATTGTAATTAGGCACTTCTTTAGCGCCAGTGTGTAGCGCACAGGGTATCAACCGACGGCGCACCAAATCAAGCTGCTAACAAGCCAATACCCAAAAGCCACTCCAAAGAAACAGAGAGGCAGCCTCTGGTATATTAGCCAACTGAAACTGTAATCTTAAGACCGAAATGACTCAAGATACTGAGCAGAACGAACGGATGTAGGGAGCGAGTTCCAAACTTGAGGTCCAGCAACGGAAAAGCTCTTTGGCCAAGAACAGTTCTAGTTTCTGACACCACCAGAGAAAGAGAACAGAATACGTGATTAAATGACGATGAGATCTAAGGAACGAGGACTGATTTTAAGTTAAGTGATTGGACAGAGTTTAATAAACCTATGAACCAGTTAAGGACAATGTCATGTTATTAAGTATCAATGCAATAATAATAAAAATAAATATAGTGGTGTTGCTGATTCATATGTTTTATTATTGTTTAAATTAGATCAAACGATAGTCTTGTTGTTCTAACGCCGCCTACGAATGAGACTCTCATTGGAGAACCGTTGATGATACGCGTAAAGTTTTCTCCGGGTTTCATCGTCGTAAATACAAACGAAACATTCACTTATGGAGGAAATCCTAACATCACAGACATCGTTCCAAAAAGATTCCTTGTAACGTAAGGCTAACTGGAAACTTTCTGTGTTAATTCATTCTTTCATGGAATTTTAGAATCAAATGTTAGAAATGTTTTTTATTCAAGAAATTTCTGGCTTTCTAGCATTCGTTCATGTAAAGCTGCTTTAGCTGATAATAAGCTAACAAGCAGAAGCTTCATTATTAAGCATCGTTAAAAAAGCGAAACACGCTACAAGTCTTTGTTGTCGGAGCATACTTATTTACCGTATTTTAGTGGCGGAATGTCTATGACTGTTACTGGAAATTACTTGAATTCCGTGGCAAATCCGTTCGTCCAGGCTACAGTCAACGTATACCGAGCTACCGAACTTAATTCAACATCAAGGACCACTTATGAGGTACTTACTTGACTTCATGGATGTATGGGTCTAGGAATTCCTTTAGCACTTTTTGAGAAATTATCAAAGGCGTATCTCACTAACCTAACATTAATTATGTAACAGTTTTAGCATAACGAGAAATTCGTCTGTAATCGATTGATGCCCGTGTAGCTGGAGAGGGCCTTCGATGACAGTTTCTGGCAGGCAGTATAGACCGCCTAACGAAATTCCACTTATGGTTAACATCTGAGTCGTATTCTTACTCCAAGCAGATTCAGATTTACTGAAGATCGAGATTAACTTGGAGAGGAATGAAGCGCTTCAGTCTAATATCGAAACAGGACGTCGTGATGATACTTTACGGCACATTGAAACTTGACATTTCTTTGTAAACTGTTTGTTGCAAGCTGTTTCCTACAAAACTACATTCGTTTTTGCTTACAGCCAGACAATTTCAGACAATTTTACATCATTTGGCGGAAAGGAAGAAAGCCACATTAACTGTATCGAATGGGGTTTTGCTATCATGCATCATATCGAGTAATTTGGCTGCAATTCTCATCTTCGATGCAGACGCGTTCCTTCTTATAAAGTAGATGATTGGTGCGTCATATAAATGGAAAACTGCATGTTTGCGTTATATGTTCCGATCTTCTATTTCAAATTCAGCTGACCTTAAAATGGTTTCATTTAATTCTTCGTTTTACGTCTTTTAGCCGTGCAACTCAGCTGAAAATGGTAGTCAAATGGTGTGCATTATGCCTAGAATGACTATTCCGGAGGATTTCCTGGATACATGGGGTAACAGTTCTTATATCAATCAGTCAATAGTTGATCCAAATGGAAATGACAGAGTCGACATAACCATAGGTTTCCTTCTTGATGGATACAAAAAGTATGAAAATATCACGAAAGCCATTCCTGGACTTCAACTTGAATTCTACTCACCGCCAGAAATAAAACTCTCTGAAGAACTGATTCGTTTCAATCCAAAGAGTAATGAAACGATCCCCATACAGGTTCGTCAGTATGGTATTGCATATCATAGGCATAGTAAAGTAAGGCTTCTTGATTACTTATTATTTACTTGCCCATATCACATTTATTCATCAGAAGCGTTGACTTGATGTTAGTGGATTTTTTATTGACATCAACAACAATGACAACACAACCTTTCATTGTTCTAGAATAAATCATGCTATCAGCATTTGAAACCAAGAAGCAGAGATGACGCACACCTCTGTTGACTTGTTCACCGCCTGTTTAACATTCTCCTCGTTGTCGTCCGCTGTCTCAATCTGTCATAGGCAACGAGGGTTGTACACAGGATGGCATCTAGATTCAACTACACATTGGATACCAGGCTTCTTAATGTGGAGAAACAGGATTAAATCAATGATTTATAGCGTCATAAACAAAGCAGTGAACGTACACGTCTTAATCACAATCTTGGGAATTTCTACAGTTTCAGTCCAGCCTAAAGTGATACAACATAATTGGCGGAGCGGATAGAAACCAGTCGCTAATTCTAGAATCTCAGATGGGGAATCGAGAAACCCTTAAGCCAGTCGTCTGTTTATGCAATACGCTACTTTCGGCAGACGTGGGCAATATCCTAGCCAGTACACACACGTTGGGACAATGTTGAACAAACGTTGTCCAACATTGCCCCGATTTGTGTGTAATGGCTGGGACATAAACTGAATTGCAAATCCCAAAAGGTGTACTTCATAAAATGTTCAAGGCAAAATACTACAAGTTGCAGGTTTATTTAATTCTGCGTGTAGGGTCGTCACATGAATCGCGGGTGTCAAATGGAAGACTACGAGATCCAGCTTGGAAACGGCGTCTGTTCGAAAACATCTCTCACTGACAACGTTCTCACGTGCAGACCACCGACGTTAGAACCACAGAAAACGAGCAAGGATGACCTGCATTGCGATGGAAATCTGGCAGTGATCGTATGTATTCTTTTGAGATCTATTTAGATTGATGAATTGTCAATTTTACATGAAGCATCACAATATCAACCCCGGACGCAGATGCAAAAGGGAAAACAAATGCGAAACTGCCGCCATCACCCGCAAGTGGATTTGTCGTGTGGATTCATGAGAATGGTTTTTGTTTGTGAGATTGACTTACTACTGCATTGATGGGTCTGATGGTCGCTGATCGTCAGGACGTCGGCAATTAAACACGTTACGATAAGTATATTTCTAGTGCGTCAGCTAAATTCGACAGACAGTTTATTGTCGAGCGATACATTTGATAATGTAGAAGATCTTCTCGTTGTTGGAATTTTATATAGGCATTTCCAGTTCATCTGATTGATCCTTGTTATCGAGAAGTTTCAGATACTTAGCAATTATAAATAAGTGTAATGCTAAAGATTTTTATTTCTTACCTTGTATGTATATTTCTAAGCTTTGGAACAGCCTCTCGAAAACGTTGTAAACAGGATTGTCTCTCTGCACAGTCTATTGCTCTTAGTCGAATAGAAAGAAGACTTAACTGATGAAACAGATCGTACGATAAATGGTGTCATGCGTCTTCGTACTGCTTCTACCTGACTCACACTAACTAGTAGTTATAGCCGAACGTCAGGCTACCTATTGTATATAGAATATAGTTCCTTTGCTGACTAATCTCAGAGATCACTCTACAGCGCCAGTCCCTCGTCTCAGCACTGTTTCTCTAAACTGTGACTTGTACTATAAAATCTAATCAATTGACGCCTATAATAACTTGCAAAAGTCAACTTCTATACTTTTATAAAGTGTTTAATTTCAGTATGACCACCAGTTCTCGAAAACAACAACCATTTCAAACTTCTCATCTACACAACTGTCACAACTCAATATCTCTCTGCAGTGTCAACATTTACACATTTCAAATCTTGATGTACACCTCTCTATTATACAACTGCACAACTGTATATGCTTCAAACTCTATATGCATACTAATTAGACATTTGCTCATTGTATATGCAAAACTAATCTGAATAAACATAAAGACAAAGCCTCCCAGGTTCAAGAATTCTTCAAGCTCCAAACAAATAAAAAGCACAGCCTACCCTAGGCTCCGCCCCTCGTCCTGTGTAGAAGCTGTAGGCAGCGTTTAGTCATACACAGCGGTGTAAGCTATGTGTGTATGTATCCAAGCACTTGTATAGCCCATTTTAAGAAACTCACAAAGGCGCTGCAGGGTGGCTATCGAAGATTACCGAAAAGGTGCGTCTTAAGACGAGCCGAGAATGTTTCTTGAGATGCTGAGGCGGCGAGAGATTGAAGTTCTGGAGGCAGACTCTTCCAAAGAAGCGGTCCCACACAGGAAAAAGCACGATTTGCTCGTGCCGTCGTGCAGGAGCGCGGAATTGTGAGCTGGCCACGAGCAGCAGAGCGCAGCCTTTGACGACCCGGTTGGCTCGCAACAGGTATGAGAAGCTCTCTGATGTATTCTGCAGCCCAACCAGCAATCGACATCCTGTCTATTAGAAGTATTTTGAACTGGATTCTCTTCTCGATCGGAAGCCAGTGCAGAGTATCACGCATATAGGTTGAGATGTGCGAGAATTTAGGCAGGTTGGCCAAGATCCTGGCCGCGCAGTTGAGGACCGACTGCAGCTGGCGAATTCGGAACTTTGGCAGGCCTGCTAGGACTGAGTTGCAATAGTCCAAGCGTCACGATGAAAGAATGAACCAGGGTGGCCGCAACACCTTGAGATAAACTGCGACGTATGACCCTGATCTGACGCAGCTCGTAGAAACAGGTCCTGCAAAGTAAGTTGATATGAGCGGCCATCGAGAGTTCTTCATCCAAGATGACACCGAGATCCCTGACAGCATGTAGGGATGCCCAGCCCGGAAATGTCACCGAAATTGAAGCTTTGTCGATCCTTGGCAGCTTGTGCCGAGACCCAAGCCAAATAAACTGTGTTTTAGCAGGATTCAGTCGTAGGCGATTTGATGGGTTCAAATAAAATGCACCCTCTTTTCAAAGGTATCTAACAGAAGGAAAATAATTAACCGCCGAAAATTGGACTCAGTAAGTTGAGATAAGGAAAGTTATTAATTGTTAATTATTGATCTCTTCAAACTCAAGTGATATTCTGCTATTATGGTAAGGCGAACCTATCTAAATGTCTTAAGTCATTTTACAGCACTTCTGAGAGGCGCTATACAAAAGCATAGATACATACATACAATGTAAAGGTAGCATTACATTTTTCTATTCGACTGAGAGCAATAGACTGTAAGAAGAGAGAGAGAGGGAGAGACAGCCATGTACGAGGGTGCTTAATGACTAAAATAGGTTGATATAACTGTTACAATTATTGAGGAGTTTTTGTTTTAGGTGACTATTGGTTACAAGACTTACCACTACTCCTGTCTAACCTACTCCACTTCCTTCAACGTAATTGCATTTGGGGCGGGACTGGGCGGTGGATTGCTCTTTCTGCTCATCCTACTCATTATTATCATCGCTCTATGTGTTACAATACGACGACGAAAGATTGCAAAGACCAAATGAAATAAACGGCGTCGGATCCACCTTCGATCGAAAGAATGACTGGGTAACTTTAGGGGATAAATCAGCGTCTCCGATTGCAGACGACTATAACAAAGTCATTGATTAAATCAATTTGAACGCAAATCTGAAACAAAAATTAAAGGAGGTTCATCAGTAGCAAAGGATGTAGCAATGAAAGTTCCATTTAACTTTAGGTAAAGAAATCTTCTGGTTGCATGATGCTGAGATATAAGTCTGTTGCGTTTTGAATAGATTCGATCCGCTATACGGATGACTGTTTGAACTGACATTATTGCGCATCCAGTTGAGTCAAGCTATCCTTCAAATACTAAAGGGCTATAATGATTAATGCTGTCAGAAATCATCTATGTTATTGCCGTATCGCTTGAATCAACAACATTGGACGAACGCTGTTGGCTTCAAAGCAATTTGTACAACCACCCAAGGCTCACTGCGACTCTATTAGTCATTGATGAATATCTCATTTCCACGGTTTTAGGCCTTAACACTCTGTTCGTTTATATATTGTCTGCTTTGTTGCGTGTACAATGTGTCGCTCTGTCGATGCCTAGAGCCCACCAAATAAACGATTGGATTTTTATTTAAGTTTTAGACACTCTCTTTGATATCCCACGGACAGAAATCTTGCTACTTTGTATCGTTGCTGACAAACTAATCTGACAATCATGACGTCACTTGTTTCTGGAGATACTGAACTGAACACACGTGTGTTTGAAGATCTTTATGTCAGGGCCACATCGTTCGTTGGCTATAAGGCTGCTGCTGTAGAAGTACCCAGTGACGTTGTCTTAGATGGCTTGTTGTGATAGGTTTCTTCGATTTTGTTCTATTGCATTGCGTTAGGCCTACTTCCCATTCAGCAGCGTATCCAGTTCAAGATCCTAACGCTTATGCGTAATTGTCTTGTTGGCTCTGCTCCATCATATCTTAGGGACTTCTGCATTTCGGTCTCCTTGGTTCCAGGCCGTAGCACTCTCCGGTCGGCCTCCCTTGGACTTCTGACTGTCCCTCGTATGCGCACTGCTACAGCGCAGTCTAGAAGCTTTGCCTATGTTGGACCCAATAGCTGGAATCGCCTTTCCCGAGTGCTCCGGCTAGTACTCCTCAGTTTGTCTCTTCCGCAGTTTCGCAAGCACCTGAAGTCTGTATTATTTGCCAGTGGTCTCACTGGTTCGGGTCGGGAGCGCTTCTGATGAGTCTATTCTTGAAGTGGCGCTTTATAAATGTCAGATTACAATTACAATTACAATTACAATTATCAGTGCCACAAACAGCGTTGACGACGAACGCAGTGTGAGCCAAATAAACGAGTGTTAATGCACCGTAGCGTCAATCTCTGTTTAACACTAACATCACTAATCAGGTCCTTATTGCCGCGTTGTTGAGCGATTGCTGATTTCTGAGACAGTGACCTCACTGAGTACTAACTGATAATCATTATAATTAGTCGACTTCATGATCTGATTGGCGATTTGATGAGCTGTTGTAATGTGTTTTGCCTTGGCTGTTCGCAATATATCTCTGGGTCATCTGGGCGAACTTAACCCGCCATTCCTCTGGGATCGGTGAGTACCAATGAAAACATGGAAGATTAACAGATGTCCTGGGTTGTGTTGACAAGGTCGCTTTTGGGCTTCAGCTTAAAGGTCTTTTTGACTCGAGATCACGTTTCTGAACAATGTCTATTTCATCATTTCATTCATATAATTGCAAGTAAAATTATGCATTTCCACACAATTTCCAAAGTCTTCTAAAGTAGTTGCAGACATTTTAACAAGTGATGAAACTCGAACCTATGTCCTTCGAATCGCATCACAATTCCTTCCATAACATCACATTAAGCTGCTGTGGAGTGTCCAGTAGTATAAATTTAGTCTTCGATGAGTTAAGGAGTAGCTTATTAGACGCCATCCAAGACTGCACCTCCTCAAGGGCATCGGACAACAGGTGTACAGACGAGTGACTAGGCAAACTGTCAATCAAAATGTAGATGATTTTGGTATCATCAGCATAGAAAGGATGGCCCAGTGAATGATTATTGAGCAGTATATCAAGTGGTGTAGTGTATAATATAAAAAAGCACTGAACCTGAGGTAGCCATAATAAGAGACACAGAAATTCAAAACACAAGAAAACTGGGTGAAGCAAAGCAGACGAAAAGAGGTGACCTATTTAATGAAAGAACAGTTATCCTAGAAGCACGCTTCCTTGGTTTATCTTTGGCCATAGATAGATTAGGTGGCATTCTTAGACACGATGCTCTGTTATGCTCTTGAAATGTTCATCAAGCTCCCCCAAACTCCACACATTACGTTGCTACCCATGTGCTGGCAAACCGCAAGTTTTTTCAATCAACAGAATCCGCCCTTCTTCTTCCGCCCTTCTTCTTTCGCCCTTATTATTATTCGTTTATTGATTCCGAAAAGAAATTGACAACAATCGATATACAAGTTTGACATGAAACATTGTCAGGTTATCGGGAACAAGCGGTAGACCCAGAAGGGACCATAGTCCTGTTTAATTAGGGCCACCAATTAATAGGCAACACCAATGGCAACGTTGTTATTTTTACATTTTAAATCTTTAACTATGAAAATTACACTGGACAACAAATTTTTACAAAAGTCATGTTACTGAAATGAAATTAGTCAGTTCTTATCAATTTGTATGTGCTGAACACGAATATGACAGTGAAAATGCCGAATTGGCTCTAGTTTTTTTGTAATCTGAAATGAAGTAATTTTATATCGCACAATGCATGCCAATAGTGATACACTTACAGTTAATATTTGTAAAAACCAGGTCATAGACTAGTTCTTAGATTTTTTTGCCTGTCTCTTGTACAGCTGTTCGGGAGCATCTCTGCGGAGTGTCCAGCAGTAGTCAGCCAACATTATAGTGGACCATTTTCCCTGGTACCTTTGCTCCATTGTTGCGATATCTTGATGAAAACGTTCGCCATGTTCGTCACTAACCATACCACAGTTGTCAGGGAAGAAATCCAGATGGGAATGAAGGAAATGCATCTTCAGAGACATATTGCAGCGAAATTTCTGGTACTGATTGAGCATGTCTTCTACTAGTTCCTTGTAGTTTTCTGCCCTAACATTCCCCAGAAAGTCTGTAGACACTAGACGAAAAGCATTCCATGCTTGTTTCGCATCACCCTCCAGCAAGTTGTTGAAGCGGTCATCTTTGAAGAGTTCTCTAATCTGAGGACCCACAAAAACTCCCTCTTTAATCTTTGCTTCGCTGAGTCGAGGGAATTTTTCATGCAGGTATCGGAAAGCTGGCGAAGTGCGGTCCATGGCTTTCACGAAGTTCTTCACCAAACCTAGTTTGACGTGAAGGGGTGGTAGTAGGATTTTGTGAGCCTCGACCAGAGCTGGGTGCTGGATATTCTTCTGTCCAACTGCCATGTTTTGTCTGGGAGTCCATTCCTTCCGCACGTAGTGCAACTCTCTTGCTCGGCTATCCCACTCACACAAGAAACACATATATTTTGTATATCCTTGCTGCAGTCCCATTAAAATGGCAACTACCTTCAAATCACCACACAGGTGCCATTTGTACCTGTTATAGTCAATGGAATGCAGTAGCTGTTTTAGGTTATCGTATGTCTCTTTCATGTGGACAGCATGCGCTAATGGAATAGATGGAAGACGGTTTCCATTGTGCAAAAGCACAGCCTTAAGACTCAGTGTTGAAGAGTCTACAAAGAGTCTCCATTCTTGTGGGTCATGAGTGATCTGTAAGGCATTCATGAGGTCGTCAATATTGGAACAGAATACCAGATTACCTTCCTTCATAAAGAAAGGTTCCAACTGCTGATGGCGCTTTCTATATGAAGTAATTGTGACATCTTCTTCTAGAAGATTCCATTGTTGGAGTCTTGATCCTAGCAATTCTGCCTTGTTTTTGGATAAGTCCAAATCACGAACAAGGTCATTTAGTTCTTCCTGTGTTATTCTGTGTGGGGTTGATGATGCACCACAGTGAAAATCGGGATCACTGCACGCTGACGGACCAGGAGAAGAACATGTCGGCTCACCCTTGTCCTCATCAGATGAATCAAGGAAAATATATTCTGCTGGAGGTTCTGGAATAGGAAGTCCATCACCATGTGGAACTGGTCTCAATGCTGACGGAATGTTTGGGTAGACTATTGTCGACTTCTTTTGCTTCGTTATTAAACCGGAAAGAGGAGGAACCAAGCAGAAGTAACAGTCATCTACGTGGTTGCTTTGCTCTCTCCACACCATGGGAACTGCAAACGGCATTGATGGTATTTTGCCATTCAACCACTGTGAAAGCTGTGTTGTACATGTAGCACAGCATATATGCGGGGTCCATGGCTTGTCTTGGTCACCAACCTTGCATTCGAAGTAAGCATGATATGCCTTCTTGACTTGATAAGTGATACTTTTCTTCTGGTTGGCAAATGTCACTTCTCCACAAATGTAACAAAAGTTGTCCACAGTATTTACGCACTTCCGAGGCATTACTGTTCTGTATTGTATCTAAATGGATAAAGTAATAATAGTTTTATAAAACAGTAACTTAAACTGTCTCGCACAAAGTCTGTAATATTGTAAATGCTCAACCGTTCCGACTCGCTTTTTTTCTGATGCAATGTAAAACTACAGCCAGTCGGCTGCTGACGTCATCTTACGTCAGCAGCCGACTGGCTGTAGTTTTACATTGCATCAGAAAATGACGTCATCAACTGTGCATGATGTGTCCATGATGGGATTATGCAATGAGGTGGAATATTACATCATTCTAGACTTATTTAGGATATTGTCGCAGTCCTACTGCATAAATTTACATGGTGAAACATAAAAAATGAACTATATGAAATATTTTCAAAACGAGAGCCAATAAAAAATTTTATGGTTATATTCGTGTTCAGCACACCAAGATGCTACACATTAGGGCCTTTTCTAGTCAGTAACGATTTCTATGTTGACCAGTGTTATAAGGTTACCAACATGACCTATAAAACAAAACAACAAAAGACGAAAAAATCAAAATTAAGATAAACAGATAACATTTGTTATTCGTCATTCAGAAAATTACGAAGCAACGCAGTCGTTGTTTACATAATTGCAGAGAAGGCAACTGCTGAATACATAGTGGCAAAGCATTCCATATCAGCGGTCCAATGCATTTAATGTCGAAATACCTAGTTTTTGCTCGGGCGTATGTACCACGAAACTTACTTTGGGATCTAGTAGATTAGGTGTGGAATTCAGAGCAGCGCAAGAAATAACCATTAATAACACTCGAGGTAAGACTTTTGATCATATCGAAACATAAACTCAGCAATTTGATATCCTTTTATCGATTCTATTTTTAGAATTTTTAATGCTGAGAAAATGTGATCGGTGTCAAGACCATGATACTGCTTAGCAACAATTCTCAGGACACGTCGTTGAAGTATTACTAAGCCTTTTAATCTAGAAGGATAATTGTGTAAACCTTTGCTGCTCTTAGAATATTGTTGGCTTATGTGCGTGTTCATTTGAGCGTGATTTGCGTTATTTAATATCAACAGCTTTCACATGCATATGCAAGCACCTTGCAAGTCATATTTCAGAACACGCCGTCTATAAAAAGCAGCTTATTGTGGTAAAGCAGGGCTTTTATCAGGAAGAAGAGCTTGGAATTTTCATGACACATACGAACGTACAAGCTCTATTAAATACGTATACTGACGTTTAGATCAGCCTAAACTGATATGACAAATGATACAGCAGTGCTATGAAGTTAGATCGAGTTGTTTTTACTCTAGTTTTAGTTTTGTCGGAAAATATTGTAATCGCACAGAGAACACAGCAAACGTCATGAAATTTATGCTGCTGCTATTGATAACGGGTAATTGCCGGGTAAAATCTTATCTTTTTCCCTTATTGTAAAAGTTTAGTTTATTAAACGTTCGACTGCGATTACAATGAACAGGTTTAACAGCAAAAAACTTCTTCAATCCACTTGTAAGTACGTTTTACAGCATTTTGTATAAATCCAAATGCAGATCGATACATATTGCCCTCCTTTAAAAACTCAGAAATGTATACACGACCATAAGACATGGCATCGATTATGCTGAGCAATTGTACATAAAGGACTTGCTCAAAATCTCCGCACAGTAACCGCCCCGAGAGAGACTCGAACCCTATTCTCTGGTAACAATCCGAGCGCTGTGGTCAATCGGTCACCTTGCTTCACAGCTATTACATACCTCGCCTTATCTGGACATTTGCGCAGCAGTTTTTAAGAACCTCGTACAGACGCCAAAACAGTAAAGTAAGTAAGTAAAGGTCCCGTTCCCATACCAGGACTTATGGGAGGCGTTCATTTCCTTTTTTAAAGCCGGCAATAGGCGTATCTCATGGTCGTCGACACAGGGACAACTGAACATTTGCCAGCTGAAGCTGGACTTGATGTTTACTACCCAGCTTGCACAGATACCAAATTCTACAGCTTGGTTACGGAGCCACGTATGCGCAATCAACTTGCCCCAGGGTCGTTACACGAAGTTCGTTCATCAGGCTTAAACCGCAATCGTTGGATTACATATTGACTAAGTAACGGAATAGATTACTAAATGGCACTGGAGCAGTGATTATAAGAAAAAAGTGCCACTAAGATCAGACAAGAATGCGTTTTGGCTGTTTTTGACGAAATATTTTGGATTTACAGTGGAAGACTGTTTCAGGAGGACTGTCCAATGCACGAGAAAGCACGTTGTCATCTATGAACTCCAGACGGAAACCCGTCGGTTGGGCTCAGTCTGTGAATGAGAGTCTACTACTGGTGACAATCCTAGTTATCTGAATACTGCTCGCTAAATGACGGATTTTTCTAAATGTTATTAGCACCTTTTAGGTCAATGTAGGTAGCGCCATTGTGAGGTACTTAAAAGGTGCTATATTACTTATTTTGATGCACAAATACATACATACATATAAGTGCACGTTGAATCAGAGGAATAAGAAACATTAAGAACCAAACGCAGACTGGAAGGAATATTTCTTCAGCTTACAAAAAGATTGTCTCCATAAGAGAGTTGCGAAGATGAGGAGGTAGAGAGTTCCAGATTGAGAATCCAATAACTGCGAATATACGCCGGCCACAGAAAACACGTGTACCAAGAACAAAACGCATTCCAGAAGATGCTGATCGAAGAGAGAGATCTAGAGTATGTAATCATGGATGACAATAAGTAGGATGATAGGTGATTTGCACGTTGTTTTGTACATGAGGAGTGCCAGTTTGAAGCGGATATACGCTAAAATACAGGAAGCCAGTGTCGGGAACGGAACAAGCGTTCTCAGTAAGAGAGTCCAAGACACAGTCGTGCGGTTAGAGGACTCTAGTTAGAGAAAACAGTGTGACGTCGGGGAGACCCTAGAGTATAGGGTTGCAGTAGTCGAGTCTTGTCAGAAGAAGGCTGTGTATAAGTGTTTTCAGCAATGCTGTATCTAGAATAGAGCGAAGCCGAAGCTGTCGGATCCTTCTGAGGTGAAACAAGCATGTTCGAAAAGTTGTAGCTATTTGGGATTTTAGCGAAAGACTCTAAGATCCCGAACAGTAGAGGATGGGGAGAGTAAAGAGAAGGAAGTAGACAGTGAAAGCATAGTGCACTGTTTGAGCTCACAGGAACGGTCAAACCATATGAGCTCAGATTTGTCATGATTAACTTCGAAATGTATAGACAGACTCCATAGGATGATGTCATCTGTACAGGCACGACGTCTCTCTTGATAGCATCTGCAACCTTATTTAACTAGAGATGCACATGGAGTTGGGCATCGTCGACATAAAAGTGGATTCCTATGCCATGGGGAGAAGGCAATAGCTTACAGTGAAAAGTACAGAGGATGAACAGCAGTGCGACACCAAGAGCAGAGCAGTGATGGATGACATAAGAGAGCCAGTGCGAACGTTTTGAGGGCGAAAAGAGAGGTAGGGGTCAAACCAAATTGAGAAATATACCAGATGCCGAAGGACTGTTGCTAAGCTTTGAGTCAGTAGCAACAGAGAAATCAAGGATTATTAAGGCTGTTACATGTGCCTTGTCAGAAGCAAGGATTAGGTCTTTATAGATTTTCAGGACCGCTGTTTTCGCAGTTTAGAATGGCATAAGGCGTGACTGAAGAAGTGGAATTTGGTTACTTGGAGAGAAGTAAGAGTAGAAGTGAGTGTGGGCCACTTTCTCTATAATCACAGAGAATAAGGCAACGTTAGGGATATACCTATAGTTAGAAGAAACAGTGGGATTGAGAAGACTCTGAAGATACTGTAAGAGAATCTAAGAAGAACGTACAAATGATCACAAGACTGGCAAATGCGTTTTAGTTTGGAAAAATGCTAGGTGATGATTATGAGAAAAGAAACAGAGTTTTTATATGATATGGGGTCAGGAATCGAGAGTTAATGAGAAAGAATGGACCTGTATGTAAATATGCATTATAGTGCAATGTGCTGAAGCATCAAAAACGCTAACTCAACCTTAGGTTTGATCAAGAAAACAATGGTCCTCGCGGACAAGAATATAATACTGAGACTGTACAAATCACTGGTGAGGCCATAGTTGGAATATTATATCCATATATGGGCTCATTATCTGGTATATGACACAGAACAAACGGAGAACGTGCAAAGGAGGGCTACCCAACTGATTTGGGGTTGCGAGGGTCTGCTTATGTACAATGGCTGAAAAGGTGTCGGCTAACAACATCAGACAGAGGGATAAGCAGAAGAGACCTAATTGTAGCTCATAAGATTATCCCTGGAAAGAAGACTGTGCAGTGGCAGAGGCTCTTTGATTTAGCACCGAACAAGACGGCTCGAGGACACATAAATTATATAAGAAACCAAAAAGAACATTATGGCAGAAATTCTTTAGTGTTGTAGACTTGTGGAATAGTTTGGATGATTGCACTATCTCAGTGGACTCTATCACAGCCTTTAAGAAGAAGCGAGAAACGACCGTCTATTAAATATTCATAGTTTTCTAACACAGTACACATGTTTTCTGAACACAATTAAAACACTTGTCGCGTTATACTCCGTTTACCAAAGATCATTTAATAGACCAACGTTAGCTGATTTTACACGATAAAAACCAACGAAAACGGAAGTAACCTTCGTATAACTACTTTACTATTCATTCTACCAACCCAGATAAATTGAACAATAGCTGAGGCGAAGCAACTTTAATGTCAATAGTATGCATTTCTTTGGGTTCTTTCACAAGAGCGTTGCTCAAACCTAAACGTTCAAACTCTCATGATAATAAAAACTTGGCAAGTCTTAGACTACTTAAGAACGCCTTACTTTAACGCATGGCTGAAATAGTCAACTCCGCTAACAATGGGATACGAAATATTTTTAGGCTTTGGCCTCATGCTTGATATAACCTACAAAACTAGGCCTACAGGCTATTTTATGCGCCTAAGGACAGTATAAGTGTGAGAGAGCATGACGGCCGTTATGCTACTTGCTATGTTATATGTTGAACTGTCATGTATTCAGCTAATATATTCTTTGTTTCATCAGGTTGTTTAAGAAATAATTGACCGTAACTGCAACTAATACCCGGCTGTTCATTACAGTCAAGATTTGCTACTTATGGCGCCTTATGATGTACTGCCTAATATTACAACACAGTCTATTAAATTACATGAAATTACATTATATTGCAAATTATGTGCACTTGAGAAATGCATGTAAGAAACTAGCCACACGTTTTAGAATGCAACAGTTCAGCATTACATTTAAGGAGAAATAACAAGTTAATCAGAGAACCTTACAATGTGACCATCCACTCTATAAAAATGAAATCAATTTCAGTATATAGATCATAGATAGTAAACAATATGCCCAGCAATGTTTCATTTATCTAGTGATTAGATGATGAACGATTTTATGTAAAGGCAACGAAAAGGCGATGCCGTCTTGTTGCACTTAATGGTCTGTAGTCATCTCGAGACGCTATTCAGTTTCTGTTAACTATGGTTGCATTTGTCGTCAACCCAAGATGTAAGATTTATTTAAACTGGTAGAATTAGACCTACCTGTATTTGCAGAGCATTTAAAACAACCCAATAAGAGACATAATAAGTGAGCGGATTGTTTACGCCTTGTCGTTCCACAAAAAACTCGTCGGATTCAACAAATATTTGTGAATCGTATAAATACGCAATTTGTTATCTAGCGTTAAAGCAGTAGTTTAAATGACATTATATTTACAAGCTATTTACAAGTAAAATAAGACTCACATGTACACAGAAACGACCGCAGAGGTCAAAGGCACAGCCGAATCTCAACATGAGATCAGCGTTCAACAAAACCACAGTTTCACACAGGTAAGTCATCCACTTTAGGGATTCAACATCAAAACGACACGTCGTGGATTCGGCAAACCACAAGAACAGCAAAAGGACCAAAAGGGTCAGAGACCAAAAGCCGGACTGATCTCACATCACACTCACGCCAATTTGAAGGTTGACGTTCCCCCCAGACAACTGACACTCCTACTCTAAAACACCTGTTGCAGGTGGCACACATAGGTAGCATTCTAGCTTTTCCCGACCAACACGTGACACTGAAACAATGTGCAGAGCGTTTAGAACAAGCTACTAAGAGACTCAACAGGTGGGCGGATTGTTTACGGCTTGCGGTTCCATCAAAAGGACTTACCGGATTCGAATCTTGATGAGTTTGTGTTCTTACATTATTATATATAGATATTGTTAGTCCTACCGTCGATTTTATCTATGGCCAACAACCTAACCTGGAAGGCTCTACCATCTTACAATCCGCAATTTTTTATTCAGCAACAAAGCATAGAGAAAACAATATACGAGTTGTAGGATTCTCATCGAAAGCGACCCTTTTACGTGCAACAACGCATTCTAGTGTCGTTCTTTGTCTCATATCACTTCCCCAGTTTGGAATCTTCGGTAGTTTTCAAGTAGTTTATTTTCAGTGCATAAGCATTAATTGTGTTTTGGCGCCCTACCTGTCAATCTAGTTTCAATTTGAAACCTCTTCCTTTCGCCACAGTCTTCACCATGACATTTTTATTTCTTGTTTGGTCGGTTCTGTCGACCCTGCTTTGGACTTTACGTAAATTTGTAATAAAGGAGCTGAAGAAGAATGAGCAAATATGTTGCTATTCACTTGAGAAACACTTTTGTTTTACAGGAGTTGGCTGCCTTTTCCTGTTGTGTGCAGTTGATGCCAACGTCACAGACTGTAAACCGCGGAATCTGACGGCAACGGTAGACGATGAAATGCGCTTGTACATAGATGGAGTCGAAATGACCAATCTAACAAATGCATATCACTGGGAGAACGCAGACACAGTGGAACTGCCTTGCAATGCAACAGTAATTGGCATTCAAGGAACCGACGTGCACGAAGTTGGTGGTATGGTGGCATCGACGGACGATGGTTACATTCTAACAAACTCCTCATGGAAATGCACGAACAGAACTTTTGTTGATTGGCAGACGACTGACTTTGATGACTCGGATTGGATTCAGGCGTTTAAGACTTCGCCAAATGCAACTCGTTGGGGTTCTAATGTGCCTGGGATCCGAGAAAACGCCGTCTGGATATGGACGACAGCGTATAAATTTGAAGACAAGATAGTCTACTGCAGAAAGACTCTTGGTATGACTCTAAGCCAACTCTACATTTGCTATGCGCCACTTATAATTATGAATAGCTTACGCTCATAATGTTGATTATGTCATAAAATTATTTCACCAGGCTAGAATAATTGCACTGTTATTGCGTGGCGTTGGGGCAGATAGTTAATGCATTTGCCTTTCAGCTCTTATCAATCTCAGTGCATCATATGATGTCGACTGCCTTTCAGTTTCAGTGGACTAACGTTCTGGGTAGTGACTAGAAATGAGCATTGGGCCGGGCCGAGAAGTTTCGGACCGCATTTTCTAAATGTTGCTTTTCACATTTCTCAGTCCTTGTGCAAGACTGCTGTCGCTATTTTTTGCCATTAGATTTTGTCCATTTGGTAAGTTTAAATTAGAATTTTTAAATGTCTAATACTTACTTACACTGACAAAATAATCACTGAACATTAAACAAACAATCTGTGGTTAAAGGCTCGCTGCATACCGATTAGAGATAAGCATCGGGCCGGGCAGGGCCGCGAATTTTGGCCTTTGCTCATCTCTAGTACTGACCTCTGACTGCGGCTTGAATTTGGTGAGCCATTGATTGATGCCTTCTGCATGAGACACCGGCGCTATAGAAGTTAGTAATTAATAATAATAATTTTATAATAATAATAATACTATAATAATAGTAGTAGTAATAAACGAATAAATAAATTAATAATGTTGTTGTAAATAATAATAGTATTTTAAAAATATATAATATACGTTAATTATATTGTCGTTATAAAGCCGTTTAGCGCGGGAGAAATGGTTGCTTCCTGTTTTTGAAGTGTTATTGTCAGCGCAAAGCAGGTGACCATCGCTAAGAACTTTCTTCATAAGACTGCAGTTTAGACAAGGCAGTTTTGCTGACTTAAGAGAGTCTTGATCGCACTGCACTTCAAGCTTAATAATCGGAATTAAAATTTATGGCTTAAGAAATAATATATAACCCCATGCAACAACCCCTCGTCAAATGGGCCACTGTCCTTAAGAACCGTACACACATGTGGGCTGCATATGTGATTGGTTTCAATGAAAATGATTAACCGATATTGTTCTGAGCTATCAATGCACTGGGTCAGGCCACCAACACAAAATTAGCAGTTTTGGTGCTTCATATTTAATGTTTTAAATACGTCATTTCTAATACATAGCCTAACACTCTTTCTTAAACTACAAGTTTTACATTAATATATGTACAGTATATGCAATAATTGCTAGTTCCACCGTCGATATTACCTGTGGTCAACAACCTACAGTGGAAGGCTAAACCGGCTTACGGACCGATTTCTGGAGGAACG
Organism: Norana najaformis; assembly: GCA_964023275.1. NCBI lineage: Eukaryota > Metazoa > Annelida > Clitellata > Crassiclitellata > Hormogastridae > Norana > Norana najaformis. The sequence goes on from OZ029923.1 coordinate 22,942,061, forward strand.
ACTGTAAACATAACGATTGTGGGTTGGTCGAAAACAAATCTAAACATCGTTGCCGTCTATTTCGGTGGCGATCTTAAGGCTTCAGTAATACGCAGAGAAAGGCAAGTCTATTACATAGGCCTATGCTTTGTTGTACTCATATGGTTAAAACACTCAACTGATAAGAATTATTCTTTTTAGAGGCAAATAATTGAGTTTTAACGAGTCGAGTAATTTTACACCTGGCTACAAAATGATCCGCAAAGTAGGAAAACGCATTACAATGGGGTTGATATTTGATGTAAGATCAAACTAATCTAATCTAATCTTCTACAGCGCCATTTAATGACGCACTAGGCGACAATCGATGGAACTCCATGAAAGATTCGAAATCCGGTCAGTATCAAGATCAGTTCAAGGTGGCAGAAAATCAGCCTAAGGATGATAATCGCGCTGAAACAAAATTGCAATTGCAATTGTAATTGTAATCTGACATTTATAAAGCGCCACTTCAAGAATAGACTCATCAGAGGCGCTCCCGACCCGAACCTGTGAGACCACTGTCAAATAATAATAATAAAACGTCTTGAGTCGAGGACGGAAAGACATTAGAGGCCCAGCAGTACGAACAGATTGTGGAAGTACATTTCAGAGCCTTGGCTTAGCAACAGAAAAAACCATGTTGTCAAAAGCAGTATTCACTTGAGGCACAGCAAGAGAAAAACAGTCAGATGATTTAGTGAAATCCGCAGCCTTCGTTGGCTGTCTTTGTATCATTCTGAAAGATTGTGTTCTATTCCTAACGACATTTAACATCGCTAAAGGCTAGGACAGAGAGCACCTCTGTTTCGTTCACTTGAAGAGGCGCTATAGAAATTTATAATTTTAATCACATTTAGGTATACTTTTCTGATCTTAATATACTCTATTTATTTACTTGTAATAATTAGCTGCTTCTACGGCGCCAGTGTCTAATACACAAGGCATCAACCGCTTGCGCCCTTTCAAGTTGTACATCCAGAGGTGCTCCCAACCCAACTCCGGGTAAAGAAAACAGTTTCAACTCTTGGTGAAAAGTGTATCTAGCATCCCTCATTAGAAGGACACGCAGATTAAGCGGGAAGCCCATCCAAGTAGAGGATCAAACCACTGAGAAGGGGCGACGTTGCATCGTTGCAGTGCGTCCGAAAGAAACATAAATTTCACCTCTGCGGAACGAAGATTTCTGCGTCCAGACAAACTGGAAACGGGACAACAGAGCTCAGGCAAGTAGGAAGGGACATCCCCAACTGTCATCGTCAGACCCACATCGAAATCTTCAACTCGATACCCTGTAGCGAAACCAGCATCCAAAGATGTACATCACGCATATAATGCGACAAGTAGCTATACCCGGAAATGCCACCAATGAGCCTTGCAGCCGAACGCGTTCAAGCTGCCCAAAGACAGACCCACATAGAAAGCACTACAGTAGTTGATCCTACTGCTAATGAAAGCATGGACAAGGGTGATTTCAACACTGGGTGAAATTGAACGAGATATAACTCTCATTTGCGCAGCTGATAAAAGCAGGCGAGACAACAAGATCTACATGCGCAGAGAAAGAGAGAGAGAGAGTTCTTGATGCAGAACAACCCCAAGATATATTACGAACGGAAGTAGAGAAAACAATGTAAGGGATGTTAGCAGAACTGGCGGAAGAGTCTACCTTATTCAGTTGTTGCCTATTCCCCAGCCATATCAACTGCGTTTTGAATGCGTTGAGGTACAGATGGTTGGAAGATATCCAAGTTCTAAGCGCCACTATAGCCCGCCGCTACATTGTAGCAAAAACATTAAGGGCACCAGATGCCGGGCAGTGCGTGTATACCTGAATATCGTCAGCATAGAGTGGCTCAGAACACCATTTGAGGCCAGGACAGCTGCAGTATCTGCAGTGTGCATGATGTAGTGCAGTGGGCCAAGAACAGAGTCCTGCTGTACTGTAGACCAAAGGGGAGTGGCAGCCCAGCGGGATCGAGTAGACCCAAAATCAACGCAGGACATGGTGCAAAAAGGATCGAAGCCAGCCTAGAGGCTTGCCAGTAACACCGAAAGGAGAGGATTATCAGTGAATAAGATCGGCCGTGTTAAAGGCTGCATTGGTATCAGACAGAGCAAGGAGGGCAACCTGGGTCCTCTCCATGGCGCCATATGCATCCGAAAGCAGGAAAACTAAGAGGGACTCGGTGGAATGGTTTTTTCTAAAACCAGTTTGATTGACGAGGAAAAAATATGTTATAATCTACAAACAGTGTTAATTGAGAAGCAGAGATTATCTCAATAATTTTTTACAAGAATTTCATGCTAGATATAGGTCGGTAGTTAATCCTATTGCCATCAAGCTTAAAGGAAGGAAACAGACTGGAGCATTTTCGGAAAGCTAGTAGAACGCCATCCTGAAGCGAGCAGTTGGACAGAAGCGTGAGGAATGGAAGAGATCTTGTTTAATTAAGGCATGATGGCAGAGGATCAAACTCTGACGATTTCAGCGGAGATGCAAGAAGACAGTTCCAAAATTTAGTTATAGAAACCGAAAATAATCGTCCACCAAAAACAGTATAGTTTTGGCACAACCAGAGAAAGACAATAATGATCGTAAACGTAATCGTAATTCCGAGATTTCTGCAGCGCCCAACGAAAGGCACGTCGCGGGAACCAGCTTATTCACAGGCGCTCAGTCAAAACAAAATCATAGGCAAAAGGTTTCGGTTCCAGGTCAAGATCAGTCGGACGGAGAGACAGTGTGGCAGCTATCGGGGTGGTGTTTGGGGTTGGAGAGGAGAGAGATAAGAGGAAGAAGAGGTGAATAGTGGGTGAATAATGATAGGTTTGGAGAATGAGGACTGATTTTAAATAAAGTAATTGGACAGAGTTTAATAAAATTTTCAACCAGTTAAGGACAATGTCATGTTATTAAGTTTTAATGTAATAATAAAATACAATCATCATACTGTTGTTTATATCAATATGTTTTGTAATTGTTTAAATTAGATCAACTGATAATCTTGTTATTCTAACGCCGCCTACGAATGAGTCTCTGATTGGAGAACCGTTGATGATACGCGTAAAGTTTTCTCCGGGTTTCATCGTCGTAAATACAAACGAAACATTCACTTATGGAGGAAATCCTAACATCACAGACGTCACTCCGAAAAGATTCCTTGTAACGTAAGGCTTATTAGAAACTTTCTGAGTTTATTCATTCTTTCCTGGAATCTTATATTCAAATTTACTGGAAATGCTTTTCTATTTAAGAAATTTCTGGTTTCTTAGTTTTCGTTTATTTAATGTTATTTTAGCTGATAATAAGCTAAAAAGCTAGAGATTTTATATTCAGTAAGTAGTTGGTATACTACAGATTAAGCATTGCTAACAAAAGCGAAACCCGATGCAATTATTATTATTATTTCTGCATTTATCAGTATCCACTGTCTAATGACTAAGCATCAGTTGAATACACTGAGCAATTGTGAGTGAAGGACTTGCTCAAAGTCTCTGCACAGTAACCGTTTCAGTGGAAACTCGAACCCGTAGTCTCCGCATTATAAGCCGAGTACTCCAATCAATCGGCTACCGAGCCCAACAAGTCTTCAATGCGTGTGTTTTGTTGTCATCAAACCATACTTATTTACCACATTTCAGTGGCGGAATGTCTATGACTGTGATTGGAAGTTACTTGAATTCCGTGGCAAATCCGTTCGTCCAGGCTACAGTCAACGTTTACCGAGATGTCGAAGTTAACTCAACTTCGATGACCACTTATGAGGTACTTACTTGACTTCATGGATATAGGGCCTACGTGTCTAGGAATTTCTTTAGCGCGTTTTGAGAAATTATCAAAGGCGTATCTCGCTAGCCTAACATTAATTATGTTACAGTTTTAACACAACGACAAATTCGTCTGTAATCGATTGATGCCCGTGTAGCTGGAAAGGGCTTTCGATGACAGTTTCTGGCAGGCAAGTATAGACCGCCTAACGAAATTGCTCTCATATGATTGACATCTGAGTCGTATTCTTACTCCATGCAGATTCAGTTTTACTGAAGATCCAGATTAACTTGGAGACGAATAAAACACTTCAGTCTAATATCGAACCAGGACATCGTGGTGATGCTATACGGCGCTTTGAAACTCGTCACTTCATTGTAAACTGTTTGGTGCAAACTGTAAGCTATGAAACTGCATCGTTGTTGCTTGCAGCCAGACTATTTTTCATAATTTGGACGAACGAAAGAAGGTCACATAAACTGTATCGTAACAGGCCACAGTGAATGCGATTTGGTTATCACGCAGTTCATGTATTCGAGTGATTTGGCTGCAGCAATTTTCGTGCGGATATATCCCTTGTTACAAAGTAGATGACTGGTGCGTCATATAAATGGAAAACTGCATGTTTGCGTTATATGTTCCGATCGTCTATTTCAAATTCAGCTGACCTTAGATGGTTTCATTTAATTTTGCGTTTTACCTCTTTTAGCCGTGCAACTCAGCTGAAAATGGTAGTCAAATGGTGTGCGTTATGCCTAGAATGACTATTCCGGAGGATTTCCTGGATGCATTGGGTAACCATTCTTATATCAATCAGCCAAGAGTTGGTCCAAATGGAAAGGGCAGAGTCGACATAACCATCGGATTCCTTCTTGATGGATACAAAAAGTACGAAAATATCACGAAAGCCATTCCTGGACTTCAACTGGAATTCTACTCACCGCCAGAAATAAATTCTTCTAAAGAAGTGATTTGTTTTAATCCAAAGAGTGACGACGCAATCCTCATAAAGGTTCGTCATTGTGGCATTGCATGTCATGTGGTAAAGTGAGGCGTTTTGATTACTTATTACTTACTTGCCCACATCACCAGAAGCGTTGACTTGATGTTGGTGGATCTTTTTCGTGACACAACAACAACGACAACACAACCTTTCGTAATCACAATGTTTCATTGTTCGAGAATAAATGATAGAATCAGCATTTAGAACCAAGAAGCGGAGATGACACACACCTCTGTTGACTTGTTCACCGCTTGTTTAACATTCTCTCTATTGCCATCTGCTGCTGTCTCATACTGTCGCAAGTCGAATTAGAATTAGAATAACAGGTAGAATTTCAGACTTCTACTATGAAAATCCGAAAATATATGTGATCTTATCCGAAAAGTTTTATAGCGTTGAAGTCAAAGCAGATGATATTAATCGATGGTTGCATGTATGGAGCCAATCCAGATGAAGGATCAAAGATCACAGTTACAGGTTTCTTTCATTCTGAGTGTAGGGTCGTCATATGACACGCGGGTGTCAAATTAAAGACTACGAGGTTCATCTTGGAAACGGCGTCTGTTCGAAAAAATCCCTCACTGACAACGTTCTCACGTGTAGACCACCAACGTCCGAACCACAGAAAACGAGCAACGATGCCCTGCACTGCGATGGAAATCTGGCAGTGGTCGTATGTATTCTCTTGAGATCTATTTAAAATGAGAACGACAGAACAGCCTTTCGCAACTTGACTTAGCAACCATAACGATGAATTGTCAATTTTACATGAAGCACCGCAATATGAACTCCGGACGCAGAGGCAGAAAGGGAAAACAGATGCGAATCTGCCACCACTAACCGCAGGTGGATTTGTCGTCTGGATTCATGAGAATGGTTTCAGTTTGTGAGATTGACTTACTATTGTATTGATTGGTTTGATGGTCGCTGATGGTTGTTTAGACGTCAGCCATTAACCACGCTACGATAAGTATGATTTTTAGTGCGTCATGTGAATTCGACAGACAGTTCATTGTCGATCGATAGAAATCATAATGTAAGAGATTTTCTGGTTGTTGGAATTTTATAAAGATATTTCCAGTTCATCAGAATGATCCTTGTTATCGAGAAGCTCAGAGATTTAGCAGTTATAATAATATAAATGAGTGTAATGCTAGTTTTTTTTTATCTTATCTTGTATGTACATTTCAAAGCTATTGTATGGAGCCTCTGAAGGTGTTGTAAACATGGTTGTCTCTCTGCACAGTCTATTGCTCTTAGTCGAATAGAAAGAAGACTTAACCGTTGAAACAGATCGTAGGATAAATAGTGTCAGGCGTCTTCTCTTCGTACTGCTTCTACCTGACTCACACTAACTAGTAGTTATAGCCGAACGTCAGGCGACCTATTGTATATAGTTCCTTTGCTGACTAGTCTCAGAGATCACTCTACAGCGCCAGTCCCTCGTCTTAGCACTGTTTTCCTATACTTGTACTGGAAAGTCTAATCAATTGTCGGTTTTAGTAACTTGCAAAGTCAACTTCTATAGTTTTATGAAGTGTTTAATTTCAGTATGACCACCAGTTCTCGAAAACAAAAACCACTTCAAAACTTCTCATCTACACAACAGTCACAACTCAGTATCTCTCTTCAGTGTCAGCATTTACAAATTTCAAAACTTGATGTGCACGTCTCTCTTATACTACTGCACAACTGTATATGCATCAAACTCCATACACATACTAAATAGACATTTGCTCATTGTATATATGCAAAACTAATGAATAAACATAAAGTTGAAGCCTCCCATGTTGAAGAAATCTTCAAGCTCCAACTAATAACGAAGCACAACCTGCCTTAGGCTTCTCCTCTCTGCTCATACAGAAGCTCTAGCAGTAGTTAGTCATACACAGCAATGTAAGCTCTACGAAGGGTTCAAACAAAAAGCACCCTCTTTTAAAAGGTTAATGACAAATGGAAAATTAACCGTCGAAAATTGGACTCAGTAAGTTGAGCTAAGGAAAGTTATTAATTATTAATTATTGATCTCTTCCAACTCAACACAAGTGATGTTCTGTTCTTACTGTAAGACGAACCTCTATGAATGCCTTAGACACTCATGGTTACAGCGCTTTTGATGAAGCACAGATAGATACATACATACCAGGTAAGGCAGAAAAATCTTTAGCATTACTTCTTCCAATTCGACTAAGAGCAGTTGACTGTAGGAGAGAGACGTGGGGGAGAGCTTAGTGACTAAAATAGGTTGTTATAACTGTTATTCAGCAGTATTGTTTATTATAGGTGACTATTGGATACAAGACGTACGACTACTCCTGTCTAACTTACTGCACTTCCTTCAACGTAATTGCATTTGGGGCGGGACTGGGCGGCGGATTGCTCTTTCTGCTCATCCTACTCATTATTATCATCACTGTAAGTGTTACAATACGACGACGAAAGATTGCAAAGAAAAGACCAAATGAAACAAACGTCGTCGGATCCATCTTCAATCGACAGAATGACTGGGTTACTTTAGAAAATAACTCAGCGGCTCCGAATGGAGGGGACTATGACGCAGTCATTGATTGAATCATATTGAACGCAGATCTGAAACAAAAATTAAAGGAGCTTCCTTAGCAGCAGAGGATATAACATTGAAAGTTCCGTTTAACTTTAGATAAAAGATTGTTCTGGCTGCCTGAGGCTGAGATATGAAATATGTCTATCATATTTTGGTTAGATTCGATCCGCTATTTCTTATAATATGGAAGACTCTTTTAACGGGTATTATTGCGCATTCGCTTGAGTCATGCTATCCTTGAACTATAAAAGACTGCAATGGCTAGTGCTGTCAGAAACCATCTATGCTATTGCATGATATTGCTTGAATTAACAATAGTTTGGACGAACACTATTAACTTCAAAGAATTTTGTGCAACCACTCAAGGCTCAGTTCGACTCTGTTAGTCATTTTTAGCAACATGTCTTGTTTCCACGCTTATATGCCTAACTATCCCATTTGTTTCTACGTTGTCTGGTGTAGCCCTACCTGTTAAGGGGACAATAAGTACTTTTAGCATCACCACACCAGCCGGATTGCTATTCTATTGAATGTCTCTGTCACAACAATGGTGTGTGCATGTCAAGTTAATGGCCTTTTCTTGTTGAAAGGTGACGATGAGCTTCGTAAGATTTTTGTACATGTTCAACTTGTTTAATGGCTAGTAACTACGACGATACTACATACGTGTAAAATGAACCAAGAGTAGGCCTAACTGCTAGAAAATCTAGCTAGTAATCATAATCATAAGCTAGAGATTTCTGCAGCACCCAACGAAAGCTATGTAGCAGGTACCAGCTTATTCATAGGCGCACAGTCAAAACAATATCGATAGGCAGGAAGGAATCGGTTCCAGGTCAAGATCCAAGAGTCGGGCAGAGAAGCAGTCAGACGGATATGGTGGATGGTGTTTGGAATTGAACCGGAAAGCGAGGTAAGTGGAAGAGGAAGAATCGGGATAAGATTCGTGGAAGAGGATGTTTTCAGTTTTGAAGGAAAGACCTGCGCAGAGATTTCAAGAGGTGAAGTGTTGGTAAGGTCGTGTGATGAGTGGTCCAGTTAGTGATCGAGTCCTCTCCGCAGTGTCCCCTCTGTGTGTCCGTGTCGATTACTATACAGCGACCAGGGTCATACAACTACGTATGAGTCTAATCTGTGTAGTCTGTTATAAGTGTCGCACTCCTCCTTTATCCAGATTCTTTATCCAGATTTCGGGCTGGCGCCATCCGCCTAAAGACAGTGGCGGAGTTACAAGAAGATGCAATAAAGTCGCTTCATGTGTGGATTCAGACGACTGTAGCTAAAAATGTAACCGTGAAAAATCTTCCTTTCCAACCGAAACAAGTTCGGGCGCGGAAGGATTTCAAGACGCTGCTATAAGATTTTTTTAGACCAGACAAGCATTTGGCTTTTGGATCCTGGATAATAAGGTAGGCTCTACGTTACAGTATTCGCCAGAAAACCTTTCTGTAGTATTCTAGCAAAAATTTCTCAAAATCACAGTGCAAGTTGTATTAATTATGTTATAACCAACCCTTTCAGCAAACAAGGTTTAGAGAGAATGAAGAATTTTATACTTATATCGAAATTGGCAGCCTAGCATTTGTAATGTAATAAGTCCCTATGATGCTTACAATACGTCCATTTGATATTTATATCTGGCCTACTACATAGAATAAAGCATCAGAGAAGTTAATATAAACTACTGTTAGCATGGGTATCGAACCTATTACATCCGTTGGAGGGCTTGAATCATCACAGTTTGAAATGTGGAAAGGCAAGAATAGGGTTTAAGGTTTTGCCATCTCACTTTTCAGTTCAATAGATTCAAAATTTCAATGGACAACAAATTTTGATGCTCTTTTTAGAACCTACCACGTTGAATGAACTGATGTTGCTAAATTTTTTTGTATCACACAGGTTTCTGAGAAAATTGCACTCATGTTATGCACAGAAATAGGTTAAATGACACATAATTGCGTACAGTTCTTGCATTGACAAAGAAACAGAAACGAAAAGAGTTTTTGTCTGATTTGTGTTTATAACTATGTCAGGAGTTCCTCTTATCAATAGTTACCCAGCATACTAGGATTCCACCTTCCCTGGTGTCGTTTTTCCAGTGAAATCTTTCGCCATGTTCATCACTGGTGTTACCGAGATTTGCTGAAAAAAGTCCATGCGTGAATGCAAAAAATGTATTTTCCGTGACATATCACACTCCATGAACTTGAATGCTTTACACATTTTTTGTCAATCAGCCGAACGCAGTTTGATGCCTTGTTGTTACCCAGAACGTTTGACAACATTCTTGAAAGCCTGCCATGTTATTAACTCGACAGCCTCTAGGAGTTCATCAGAGTGACTGTCCTTCATCAATTTCCTAATCTGTGGATCAAGAAATATGCCTTCTTTTATATTTGGCATAGAGGCCTAACTTATACGTGGAAACTTCTCTGTCAAGTACTCGAATCCTTTAACCGTCTTTGTTCACTGCCTTGACAAAGTTTTTCATTAGTCCGATCTTGATGTTAAGAGACGGCAGGAAAACATTATTGGGATCAACAAGTGGTTCATGAACAATGTTCTTTTGGACTGGTACGAAACTTTGGGGCAAAGGCCGTTGCTTTCTGACACAATGAGAATCTTTTGCACGACTGTCCCACTTACAAATGAAGCAACAGTACTTGATATATTCCAGCTGTAAACAAAGTAGAGGTGTCGCAACTTTCAGATGAGCGCATATGTACCAGTTAAGATTAGTGTGTTGTATGGATTTCAACGAGAGATCCATGTTAGCATATGTCTCCTTCATGTGAACAGCATGTGCTACTGTTATTGATGGATAAGCACTACAATTGTATATTAACACAGCCTTCGACGAATCAATGAACAGTCGCCTTTCTTGTTAATCATAGTTTCGACCGAATTCGCTAAACAATCCTTCGACATCTTTGTAAAAGCATAGAGTATCACCTTTATTTTTTTAAAACCTACTCAATTCTTTATTACGGCAGTAAACACACAAACTTTAGTTCCTTGTGCTAGCAGATACCATCCTTGAAGCCCAGAGCCCAGAAATTCTGTTTGCCTCCTTGAAAAGTTTAAGTTCTTGACTAGGTCATTTAAGTGAAGTTGAGTTAGCAAACAGGATTCCGGTGGTTCAAATTCTGTATCATTATCATTTTCAAAGTTCATTGTCTCTTCTGCCACAGTTTCTTCTTCGTCATCATTATCATCGTCTTCGTCGTCGTCGTCGTTGTCAAATGTCCACACTTCAGGCGGCTTTGGCACAAGAAGGTCGTCTGTCATCATATGGCATTGGCCCCATTGCCGATGGCAGATTTTGGTAATCAATTATTGATTGCTTGTTTTGGAAGAAAACCCAGATACTGTACATATGTCAAGCAGAAGTAACAGTCTGTACTATGATCTTTCTGTTCTCGCCATATCGTTGGTACAGCAAACGCCGAACGCCGAGAGCCTTTAATCCAAGGTCTGAGATAAGCAACATATAGGAAACATATGTGAGGCACCCAAACTTTGTCCTGATCACCCACCAACTTCTCATCAAAAATCTACTTCAGTAAGTTTGAAGAATAAAGCTGTTGTTTATGAGTTCATGAATTACTGAAAATGTAATGTCTCGTAAATGTGTCAACTGCAGTGATACTTTCTGTTACTAACCCTAACACTAACACTCTTTCCTTATCTCACCCTAACTGATCAGACCTTCTTAACCAACGGAGTCGTGGCTCGACATGGACCTATCTACAGCATCCAACGAAAGCTAAGCCACGGGAACCAGCTTATTCACAGACGCACCGTCAAAACAAAATCGATTGGCAGGAAGGGTTTGGTTCCTGGTCAAGATCCAAGAGTCACGCAGGCAGACAGTAAGACGGCTATGGTGGATGGTGTTTAGAATTGAATCGGAAAGTCAGATAAGGAAAGAGTGTTAGTGTGAGGGTTAGTAACAGAAAGTACCACTGCAGTTGACACATTTACGAGACATTTCCGGAGTCAGTAATTCATAAACTCATAAACAACAGCTTTATTCTTCAAACTTACTGTCGTACTGAACAGCTAAATACCTGAAATAACGAATCAACAGGTAGTTCTCAGCATGTAGAAAGCAGCATTCAATACAAGCAATACGCTAATATACAAAGAAATCATTACAACTATAAGCATTTTCTTCAAAATCTTATATGACACAAACCAATAATTATTATTTCTAAAACTAAAAAACTAAATTATTTCTGTGATCGGCGACCAAAGTGCATGAGAATCTTTAAGTTTCATTAAAGAATTAAAAATCATGTTATCAGCCATTAATTTTCAGAGTCAAGTTTGACTAAACGAGACGAAGAGTATGCAAAACTCATAGTTCAGTCAGAAATAAAGGAAGTCATTTATATGTCGAAAATGAATATATGACAAACGAAGAGCAGCGTTCAAGCCCTTCACGAGTGAAGCCAAACTTCTAAACTTATTCATTTATTAAGCTGTTTTTCCACAATTTTAAAACCTAAAACAATAATTGAATTCTGGGTATTTGGCAATTACCACATTTGTCGAGTCCTACAAACAGATTATGTCATCTGTTTGTAGGACTCGACAAATGTGGTAATTGTGTTGGTGGACTCTGCCTGGACCACAGATAAACTTACACTGTAATCTTTTTCACAGATAATTGATCATGTAGGCTGCTGCTGACTGCATCATAGTTGTCCTCGTCTTAAAGTACAGTCTGATGTAAGTTTATTCAGCGCAGTCGACCTATGAACCGGTCAAGAGTCCAGAGAGATAATTTACATTGCAGCCGAGTTCTTGTCTGTTAAGAGCAGCGCATAGTATCTTTGCAAATGGCCGGCCTGTTATACTGCATATGCTGGAAGATCGGTGCCAGAAAATAGCTTATCTGAAGCTGCCAGGTTAAAGCTTCTATCAATTAAGCGAATATGTAGCTTTTAATTATATGATAAGTGTATCTGAGTATTCGACGCCACAATAATGGAAAGATTTGAAAGCGGCGGAAGCAAGAGACAGTGAAAAATAGCTTTTACTGACGCAGTGACGAATAGTTCTGAGCCGAAATTCATTGTTTCATTCCTTGAAAAGACATTTCAAGTTGAAATGCCAAATCCTACGTGGTCTTTTGCGTAAAATGTTTGCGTTCAATTTGGGTACAATGATCGTTAGCCGCCTACACTACATAGCACAGAAAGTTTGTCTGTTGAATCAGAATCTGAATTGCACATGAAGCAACAACATATTGAAGCAACAACATATGTTGCGTCGATTAGCTAATCGATGATGAGCTGATTACCTACTGTGATGAATTGTGCAGAGCCGATATAGCAGCATAAAATTGCATATTTGCTTATCTGGGGTCTAGATTTGAATTTCTCTTGACTTCGAACAAACAGTAAAAGTAGAGCTCAAAAGCGCTTATTGGTTCCTGCACAACACGAAGTTGGCCAACATGTCAAGGTCCACCTGCGATTATCTGTCCATGATATACCATATGAGCCACTGTACACTGGCAGTTTTATTAGCATATAAAACCAGTATAATGCAGCTGTCAGGGCCAGCCTTAGGCAAGTTCAGGCCGAACTCTTGGCTGCGACTTTTTGCTAAATTCAAACAGCCCTCCATAGTTCATAACCCATGCACTGCCCAGCGGGGCCATTGGGACAATTAACCCCCTCCCCTGATCAGTGGAAATTAATGCTCAAGGAGCGTTGATAAGTGGAAATTATATGTGTCTAAGTTATCCTAAAGCACAGCGGCGACTCGCTTTTCATCGGTTGAAGAGTGAGCCGTCACAATTAAAAACAGTTGAGACGGTAACAGTCTGTTATTCTGTAATGCCTTTTATTTCCTTGATATCTGTTTGAGTAATAACTCTAAGAAATTACGTTGATTACGATCCCAGTAACGCAGAGCTAGGAGACCTGAAGTGATGCTTTACAAATGTCTGAGCAAATATACAGTATGATGCAGTAATGGACTAGCTGTGCCAGTTAAAGCCGTTAGAGCGAAATACTTGAATAGTACATATACACATCTATATGTTTATATATATATATGCGTACATGAATATGCGTACATATATATAAAAACTAATATGGCCTAAGCATTATACCCTAATAGTATATATGCTTAGAAATTATGTACACATATATGCATGCACAGCTATTTATACACAAGACTAGGTTTATTTCAAGGACTTGATGGATACAACCTGAAACCGTGGGAACAGATGCAGTAACAAAACGCCCTTATTGTCGATGCCTGCGGCTATAGTCGTTGAAATTGCTAGCAGAACGCTGAGCCATAACTTCATCCTTCTGCGGCAGACATGGGCGAAGGAGAAATATCCAGACGCTCGGCTGATGCATGTTAGCGAGACGAACAATCTTTACAATTACGCTACTTCGGCAAAAGGGTCCCTCCCGCCTGGCTAAGATTTTTTGGTTAACCAGGAGCCATAAAATCAATTACCGCATAAATTTGTCGCATCGAGCCCTCAGATGGCGCCTTGGTCCAGATCCTTTCCTCCCGATCGGCTCGATCTACCATCGATCCACGCTTACAGATTTGTCGCGATCCACCCCTACCCCCGATACGACCCCTCGATTCATCTCCTCTCGATTCAACTCCTCACTAGCATTCCTCTCCGATCCACCCCACCTCCGATCCTCCCCGATACTTTCCTAATCTTCCTCAATCCTTCTCGATCCTCGTTTTTTCCTTCTGATCCTCCGCTGCAGGTCCAACCCCTCTCGATCTTCCACAAATTTTACCCTATTCCACAATCAATCCACCCCTCTCAATCCATCCCTCCGATCTTTCCCTTATTCTACCCTTATCTGCCATGGTTGGTTGGATTGTGGATTCAATTAGTTTCATCAAAACGAAATCTGGAATATGGGACAGTTCTATGGTTTGATTCGGACAACAGTATTTGGCCTACCACTCGTGCGATGAGTCGAAAAATCAATCCCAACCGAGTTTTAAAATCGAATGGAAGAAGTGACGCTTAATTTTGATATCGATTGTGAACAGGGAAATAGGGAAATTATATTCTTCCGAGGAATCTGGTAAAATGAAGCAATCGATAGACAGAATTTTGGTTGGAGACAATATTGTGAAATACCTTTGTATTTAAATTAGCAAGTGAAACATCCTTCTCGCACATGCGATGAATGCGTAAGATTAAAATTATGAGTGTTTGAGAAATTAATGCATTAAACTTTTCCAGGTGAAGATGGCGAATGTGTGCTTTGATTTTTCCGGAAAGACAGCTCTGGTGACGGGAGCAGGCAGAGGTCAGTCGTAAGATCAAACATTGATTTCAACAACTGTTTAGTGAGACCGTTTCAATATTTGCAACAAAAGTACAAATAGTGCATCCAAACATGCTTTTTAAATATTAAATTGTGTACTTGAATGTAGCCAATGGCCATTAAAGTTGTCATATGCTTATTGATAGTTAACCACCGTTACGAACTTTCGATGTGCAGTTAACTTCAAACGGTTTATTTCTTCTTCTTATTCAGGAAAACTAAAATTAATGCAAAGTTCAGACACTTCTGAAAGAATCCTAAGCAACTTCATCAAATCCAGTCACATACTTTCATTCTTGTTCAAAGAAGTCCCTTGTATTTCATATCAGACTTTTCGAACCTTTTAGAATAATACAACACTCCTTTCATAAAGATATGTCAGTCGTCCAAAATACCAGTCAGTTGTAGCACTATCATTATTGTCCTGCTTTCAAAACTATTTACGAGGAGTTTTTGTGCAGCCTTTTTGAAATAAGCGTAATTATTTTACCTATCTTACCATATAAAATTATGTGCTGTATCTTTATTCTGTTGCATTTTAAAGGAATTGGTCGCGCTATTGCTGTTGCATTATCGAAGGCAGGCGCAGAGACATTTGCACTCAGCAAGACGAAGGAAAACCTTGATCGACTTGCAAACGAAGTTAGTGCAGAAAATTGTTACGAGTTTGCCTTTCGATAAGCCGCGTACTAGTCAATTAAATTGCAGCGTTTCATTAGTTAGGATCGGTGTGCAATTAAAAGTGAAAGTGTACTTTCATATCTGAAGTTCATTGACCTAAATTGATATTTACCCTTTTTATGTTATTCTTTAGTAACAAAAGTATACTTTTCTCAGTAATAGTAATATTTCCTGTCTAGCATTATGAGACTTGCCACGCAGATGCTTTTGCAATCCATTAAATGGGACATCACTTTCTAGTAATTAAAACATGGACAAAGTCAATATTGGCAAATCCTATGGACAATTCTCATTTTCTGACACGACATACACACGTGGATATTTGCTTATCCACCATAGGCTGTCTCTCTGTCTTATTGGACTGATCTTGTGGATTTTGACCTGGTCTGGCTGGGTTGTGGTGCGCCATCAGTTGATGCCTTGGGCATTAGACAGGTTATTAAATAATTTTTATCTGTGTATCAAATTCATTGCAAACTAAAGTATTACATAAAAGAAGAGGTCATTGTTGATTTAGTTTTTTTATACACTTTTTTGCATACTTTATTGTCGACAAGTATCCAGCCATACGAACCGTGTGCGTTGATTTGACCAACTGGGACGAGACGAAGAAAGCGGTAGAAGAGTTGGGACAAATCGACCTTCTTGTCAACAATGCTGCCATTTTGCAGCTGCGACAATTTCTGGAGGTTGACAGACACAGCTTATCCGAGTATGCCTTCTCGTTAAATCTGATTTCTTTTTCTACACTCTAGTCTGTTACTAATACAATTTCCAAGTTGTGTTTGTTGCTTGCTAATGCTCAATCATCGTTTACTTCCCAACAGAGGCTCATAAGCATATTTGTTCAAACGAGACACTAGTATCGAAGACTGGTAATCACAGTTCAACAATGGAGCAAACAATGTCGATTTCACGAGACACGGCATGTTTCTATTCGAACTGTGGGGCGATGCGTCGTGCGGTGAGGCGCGCTGGCTGCTCTTACAGAAGGAATATTGAGAATCGCAGCAGGGATTAGTTTCCGTGAGAAAGGCTTTCCTTCTATCAAGACTAAGAGTGGCTTTACTGGGACAGCGGGATAGCCTGTGATTCGAAAACCTTTTGGAAGAACCTGTACAAGATCATAGCTGCGCATTTAGCCTTCCTAGTTTCTAGTTCCATACGCATTCTGAAAAAGAATCACGGTTCTATCACAATCTATATCAAAGTAGATAAGCAAGTATAATAGTAAGTAAGCTGTCGAGCTATATTACAGGGTAGATGCTATGGAGGATAATGGAGTTAGGAGAGAAGGAGGATAAGAAGGGGTGTGTGCTACGAAGAAGATAAGCGCGGACAGTAGAAGTGGGACTAAGCAAAGCGTTTCCCTTCGGTCAACACGGAAGGGCAACAGGTTAATTAGGAGATTATTGAGATAGGACACTCGGTGACCCTCCGAAGCATCGATGGGAAACAGATCCCCTTTATGAGCAGACACACGATTTGTGAGCAGCAGGATCTATGATAATCTTGGCGACACCATTTTGGGGATTCGTGGCATAAGTCCGAAGATTAGGTCCCATCAGAAATCAAGACACATGAGCCATCTGATGAAGAAGTCGCTTTGTTCATTGGTTCTGCCTACGATCTCACTCGACAACTCATTGGTGCTCTGATCGTTCTAAATTGTGACTCACGTTGAGTCAAGATCGATCTTCTTCCGATCTTTATCGTCCAAGACGCTATCGATGAGCTGCTTCCTTTCCTGGCATGGCAACAGTTAACTGGATGAAGGATGCCTGCCAGCAGATCGAAAGGGTTCGACTACCTCTCAGGACACCAGGCCTGAATACAGACGACACTAACAACTACTGTACAGGCTTATCTCGTGCCTCAAGTTTCTTTCAAAGGTTATCGAACAGAGATAGTGACTCAGCAGATGTTGCTCTGTATTGAATCGTGCAAACTTATGCCAGAGCTACGACCCAGCTCCGGAAAATGTCTCTCCACGCGGTTTCTGAAAAGGTCACTCAACTGAGACTGTGCTGTTGCGGCTGAGCTCCGACTTCTGCAACGCTGTTTACACTACATGTAGAAAGACGACGCCGCTTGATTCACCTGGTGACTGTGGGTGCAAAGTTTGAATCGGTCGACCAAAGTATCATGATGACCTCAATCAGTGCATCCTAAGAATTCGTCTGTCAACCAACTCTGGATTGGTTTATTTTCCTCCTCGGTGGTCAAGTGATGATGGTGGCAAGTGTCTTTGACTACTCGGTACAGAGGTCAGCTTGCACCAGGCTCTGTAAATTTGCAGAGCTCCCTAGTCAGCCGCAAGAAGTGTGTCAACATCTCGGCAATTGGGTTAAGGAGAAGTTTGCGACGCACAATAGTTCAGACACTTCAATTGGCCAGTCTCTTCCACCCAACTCTAGAATAGGGGTTGTTTCTGATTTCCCAAGTAATTTTAGCAAAAGGTAACAGCTCCATACCTATTCCAATTTATAGGTTCTTTAAGGTAAATAATTAGGCAATGTGCTTATTCGACTGTTAATATATATTTTGTTGTTATCTGCAGTACATTTCGTACAAATTTTGATGCTATCGTCAACGTATCACAGATAAGTATAAATAACAATAGCATAACTATCAAACTGTACTGCAAACGTCTTATGTATAGTATATTGCATATTTTTACGTAAAATAATTGTATACAATGCGTAAAGCTGCACGGAGGAGCGCCATAAGCCGGGGAATTAGTGACCTGACACCTTGGCCCACAAAGGCCGCGTTAATGCAGTCAACCCAACTCAACACCAGACTCTGTACGAGAATGCGAGTCGTGTCCCCCGTGAGAGACCGAGAGACAGACCTTAGACGTCTTAGAATTGAAAAGCAGTTCCGCACGAGTCCAATTATATGAAACATCATTGAAAGATTGCTGTTAAGAAGACCAAGATCTCGAACCTCACACTTTAGCTCGACCAATTCCATACTGATGACGAAGGGGTTCGATTCAGTTTGTCTCCTCTGCGCGAAGACGATCACCAAAAAATTCCGACTTCGATGAGTTGAGCTGCAATCGATTACACGTCATCCGGTCAGCAATATCGCCAATACAGGCCATTGAGAAGGTCCGCAAATGCTGAACGTCGGCATCATCAGGACGGCAGTGTGTGCTCGCTGGGAGGCTTTTAAGGATCGCTATATCCTACTGTACTGCAAACGTATTAATAATTAGCAACTTCTAATGCGCCGGTGTCTAATGCACAAGGCATCAACCGATGACACATGTTGTATAGCATATCGAATACCTTTACCTAAAGCAAATGTATACAATGCGTAACAGCTACATGGGGGAACGCCGTAAGCCAGGGATTGAGTGAAAGAGACAATTTTCCCGTCCCTGCTTCATGTCTTCAGATTCTTAAACGTAAATGCGCCAATGCTTGCCTTTCTTAAAATTTGCTTGAACGCAACGCCATGAACGCAACGCCATCGTCGTTGACAGATTAATAATTTCGCAAATTTGCATTAGTTTAAAAGTCACTGTATCCGCTGATCACTCGCCAAGCTGTCTTTTGATCGTTAGTATTTCAGTTGCTTATTCTCACCACACGGTTGCACTACATTAGCCGCCGCTTGTAGCTTACTTCGTGAGAAAGTAGGGCAGAAATGAGAAACTCACCAAACGCGGCGATAGCAGGTAGTCAGAAGATGCTTTTACAGATCTGATGTTGCAATTATCAGGTTGTTGCAAGAACTCTGATAAAGAACAAGAAGCCTGGAGCCATTGTCAACATCTCCAGCCATGCATCGTCACGAGCGATGGCCGCACTAACTCTCTATGGCGCTGCAAAAGGAGCTTTAGATAACCTGACGAAACACATGGCTCTCGAACTTGGCCCTCACCAGGTAGGCCAACAATGCAGGTTGGGTTTTAGTTTGCTTTTACAATATCAGATGGGCATCCAGTTTATCTCTGTATAGATTTATTTGCTCAGCTCCTTTACAATTTACAAAGGCTAAAATATTTAATTAAATGAAGCCAAAGCTCCTTCGGATATCACAATGGCCAAAAAGCAGAAACCAACTGCATGGATTAAAATGTGGCCATTTCACCGATCCTCCGCGGGTTAAATTCTGTATTCCGAGAACAAGCCGTCTATCGCAGCCTGTTCGTCTGTTCCGTTGCTGTTTGATGAATCTCGCTCAGAAACTGTATTTGCTCTGAATATAAGTTGCTAGCGTTAAGAATGGCTTAACGATTTTGCAAATTGACTGACTCAGTAAGGTAAAGTGGGGTAACTTTGACATTGGGGATTCTTTGACACATCTTACTTACAGTAGTATATGATAATGATAACTTGCTTAATTACTGTCTGGTTGGTGTTTTGACAAATTGCAAGTGCTGTTTACGATTACTGCATTCAATTTTAAGGTACATAAACTTCCTGAAATTTAGAGGCGGTATTATTGAAGGTAGAAAAGTCGTTGTCTTCAAAGTCAAAAAACTTTACTTTCTAATAAGTAATTGTCAACCTTTAAATTAATTACTATTGACATTGATGTTGTTATATGTGTTGCAAACCTGATTTAAGAGTATTCTTTGGACGGATGAATTCGATATCTGTTTTTCGTTTTGGGGTTTACATTGACATAGTGTCAATGTTACCTCAGTTTTGTGTCAAACTTGCCACGCTGCAATCTGTCAGTTAACCTTCTAGTCAAAATAAGGCTTAGCAAGTATTTCTCTTAGGAACATTAATTAGCTTCATTGCCTTAGCTTCCTTTGACCCACCTATCTTCCCCTACATTGTTGTAGGGTTGTGATGAAATAAGGAATATGGATATAATATGGAATATGGAATAAGAGAGTGCAATCAAGGAGGTAAAAGAAATTGTAGGGTTGTGATGAAATAAGGAATATGGAATATGTAGCTCACATGTAATGCGGAAACTCTTGGTGGGAGAATTATGTAGCAATGTAATCATTATTTAGATTAAGTGTCCCTGACATCATTATATGCTGCTGTCCCACAGACAAAACTGAATTTAGTGAGGATGCCCAGGAACTACAAAAAGGGAAGATGCCAGAAAATGTGGATATTCCAATGAGGCAATGCAGAGTGCAATCAAGGAGGTAAAAGAAAGTGGCATGAACACAAAGAAGGCAGCTTTCATGCATCAAATGAACTGCACTACACCTATGAATCACCCCCGAATCAGTATCCGTGTGGTGCTGTTGGCAGACCGACTACACTCACTCATACTAAAGAAAGAATAATTGTTCATGCGCTGAGGAAGACTGGCAATTGGGGTTTTGGAATTGATGTTAAGCCGATGTCAACTGACACTGTTTCATCAGTTGAAACGGAGCAGCCGCCAACTAAGATGACATTGCTCAGCAAGTAGTATATGCTTCACACCATGAGATTAATGATACGCTTCAGCATCCACCTTTCGAGATTCCTGTTCATCTTTTAGCGAGCAAGTTTTACGGTGCACCAACATTCGCAAGCCATCGAGATACGCACTTTGGCATACAGTCAACAAACTTAAAAGAGTAGCTAATATGGGGAAACATTGACATGATAAATGTAAAAAATTTAGGCACGAAACTGTCATTGTATGATATAATGGTGTGCAACATTAGCCGACATTTCTTTAAAGATGTGTTCCACTGCGTGCATGCTGCTGTGTTGCCTCTATTTCGATAATGAAAGCAACGAAACGTCAACATGTTTTTGTTAATAATTTTGCTGTCAATGACACTTACGTTAAAAGCACTTGCACTGATAAAGTATGCAAAATTCACGCAATCTAATTATTTTATGACAGTATATATTGCAGGAACAGAAGTACTTGACCAAATATGAGGAGGGTAATGTTCCATTAAACTGTAACTCTTCCAATTGAATATTTGAAGGAGATGTAAATTTTACTCCAGGTATGGGGTAATATTGAAGTTTTGGGTGGCAATAGAAACCCTCAAAAACATCAGTTATCGTGACACATTAGCGCTCAAGTTTAATGTAATTATTGAGCTGAATAGTTCAGCAAAGTAATATGAATAATATATATGAACTCGTTTTGATGGTGATTCCAATATAACTACATTTACAAAAATGTGTTAAAGTTACCCGATTTTACCTTATAGGCCTACGCACATAAGCTGGCAGTAATGATCGGGATTAATGTTGAGGATAATGGGAATCGTTCAAAAGTCTGAACAATAATAGTATAACTATGACTGTCTAGGGTGCCAGTAATTGTTAAATTTATAATATTTTTGCTG
Organism: Norana najaformis; assembly: GCA_964023275.1. Taxonomy (NCBI): domain Eukaryota; kingdom Metazoa; phylum Annelida; class Clitellata; order Crassiclitellata; family Hormogastridae; genus Norana; species Norana najaformis. The sequence goes on from OZ029923.1 coordinate 22,963,709, forward strand.
CGTAGATACTTAATCAACTGAGCAATCTCACTAGTTTAGATTCGTGTAAATTCGGTTAATCCAACTGTGGTAAAGACGGAGATGAGTCAGTGCTGGATAAAGATGAATGAAACGGATGCAGAAGACTGTAGAGCCAGAATTCCTTTGGGAAGATTTCCAGGTATTGAATAAACTACAGTGGAAAACACTCAGTATGAAAATGGTTACCATGAAATACCGGTTAACACAAAAGGTGTCTTCCAGCATCAATGGTTTTAAATGTAAATTAGTTCCTTTATCACAAACTGATAGCACGAAAATTTCGCTTAGCGCAAAGAAATTTGTCGGTCCCGCAGAAGAAAATCCAATAAAAAACCCTAGTTAAGACGAAATGTCGATTTATTTTCAACATCTGGCGCCGCTCATCCAATGTGAAACTGTTGTATTTTGTTTCAAGTTGCACTTCTTGGGCTTGTGCGCTGGTGGCGGTTGAAACATTCATTACAGTGCTGTGACATTTTGGTCTAAGCCATTTTTAATCTTACCAGCTCACTGTATCACTGATAGGCTTGCATTAACGGGGAAATGCTTTTAGAGCATAACAGAATTATATATAAAATGTAGCGTTTATAATTTATACGTACTACGTATACGACTGCGGTAGATATTTGCATTCACCTGGTGCGGCCGATGTCAACCGAATCTGGGCTCCACAATAATCTTGTATGTCGGTTACGGCTATAAACACACCACTATGCATCATACTACTCTATCCATGCAGTAGTCCACGAATTGGTTAAAGCCAAGTGTTCAACCACAGTTTTCAAAGTTTGGTAAACTTGATGACAAAAATAAATTATAAAATTAACAAATATTAGAGGCGATGTCAATCTCCAGTCGTCTGCCCAGAAATGGTAATGGTATGTGATGTGATATCTTTACACTAAGCCACTTTAATTATTTATAGAATTACACTGGCCAACACATAATTTGTTGCCTCAAATGTTAGAACTGTATCTGGGTATATTTGACTTGCTGATTCCAGAAAAGGCACCAGTTTTCTCCCAGCAGGTCTAGTTTTTGAGATATAGAACATTATGCCATATACCAGTCCTTGCCTCTGCTCGCCCATAAAACATAAGTCTATAGCTATAATTATGTAGTGCTCAATTTATTATGTGATACACTAAATAAACATAATAATACAAATACTTAAAAGAAAATGGTAGTACCTGAAACTGTACTTATATGATACCAAACAGAACAAGTTTGTTATAAAAATTTCAAGTCATTCGACACCGAAGAAGCTCCTTTTGTACGATTTCCGAGTGTGGCATCTGCCGGAACAATCGCGCATAATATTCCAGCAATAGTCTGCCATCATGTGTGCATCCCATCTTCCTTGATATCGATTTTCCATTGTTTTGATGTCTTGGTGAAATCTTTCACCTTGCTCTTCGCTGAAGTCACCAAGATTCTCTGGAAAGCGATCTAAGTGACTGTGGAGATAATGGACTTTAATGCTCATGTTGCAGCCAAGCTTGTTGAAATGAAGAAGCATATCCTCTACTAGTTGTGCATAATTGTCTGCCTTCTTGTTGCCAAGAAAATTTTTAGTTACAAGAACAAAGGAAGACCAGGCACAAGATTCGATTTCATTCATTGATGGTATGAAAAGTGGGTCATTCATAAGTTGCCTGATCTGTGGACCATCGAAGATTCCAGCCTTCAATTTTTCCATTGTAATTCCTGGTAACTTGTGTACTATGTATTCGAAGCACGAACCTTCTTTATTCAAAGCCCTGACAAATTGTTTCATCAGGCCTAGCTTTATATGTGTGGTGGCAGTATGATCCTATCTCGTGCCACCAAAGATTCCTTGATTACATTTTGAGCTCCAACCACCATGTCTTTCCTCGAAGGCCAATCTTTTCTTGTCCAATGTTCATGCTTGGCTCTACTGTCCCAAAGACACAAAAAGCAGCGATACTTTGTGTAGCCATTTTGTTGACCAAGGAGGAAATTTACCATCTTCAAGTCTACACAAATTACCCATTGATGTTCTTTGTATTTTATCTTTTCCAGTACTAAAGAGATGGCATTGTACTCTTCTTTCATCCTGGTGGAGTGACCGATTGGAATAGAACCAAATTTGTTGCCGTTATTTAAAAGCACACATTTCAGACTACGTTTTGAACTGTCGATAAAAAGACGCCACTCATCTGGGCTGTAATCCGACAGACCAATTTTCTTCAATAAGTTGCTGATGTCATTACAGAATACTAGGTTGTTGTCTTCGGTAAAGAATGGCAGCAAATCCTTTTCTCTGTTTCTATAAATTGTAATTTTCGTTCCAGGCTGAAGTGCATTCTTTTCCTTTAGTCTGGACGCAAGCAATTCAGAGGACTCTTTGGAAAGATTTAAGTCCCTGATCAGATCACTCAACTCTTTTTGGTCAAAACGTTCACTGTGTGAAGTTGATTGGAAATCACTGTCACTGCCCCCACTTTCTTCACTTTCGTCATCTTGTCCGATATTGGACATGCAAGTGTCATCGTCTGAGAGCTGAGGTAGTTCGCGAAAAGGTGGAACTGGTACAATATCCGAATGCGGAACAGGTCTCCTGGCTGAAGGTATATCAGGGTAAGACAACTTGTGACGATTATTTCGATTGATGCCTATGATATTAACCATACAAAAGTAACAGTCGTCGAAGTGGTTTATCTGTTCCCTCCAAACCATCGGTACACCAAATTTCAGGCAGCTTCTCTTTCCAATTGTCCAGTGGCGCAATTGTTCAATACAAGTTTTGCATACTGTATGAGGAGCCCATTGCTTATCTTGATCTCCAAGTTTGACACCAAAATAACCTACATATGCTCTTTTTACAAACTCAGAAATCGGTTTCCTGTTTGCTTTTAGTGTGTATTCCCCACAAATGTAGCAGAATATGTCTGGATGGTTAATGCAGCTCCGTCTGGAAGTAGCCATAACCTTAAGGATGTTCGCATCTGAGGAATTAAATGACTAACCTAAAAAATAGTAAGAACATGTAGTTATTTAATGCTCACATTCACAGATTGTTCTTGCGACCAACTCTTAATATGCCCTAAGACGACTGCGGCTGCTCTAGCTTTCAGGAGGCGGTTTATATAGGCTATAAATGCTGACTTCAGCATAATCTATTTACATAGTTCGAAACCATGAAACGCTGTATAAGCACAAATAAATTCTAAATGAGGCCATGAATTTAGTGCTGAGTAAGCTGTAGGCTACGGAATAGTTATTTCGTTGAATCAGCAATATCTCAGCACGCGGCAAGATATGCTGATTTTACATTATAAGGATGTAGGCATTATATGAATCAGCAAGAATTATAATTAGCCATAAATAAAGCTTATTATGACATTTTAGTTTTGCCAAAGACATCGTTTAAAGAGTGGACTGGGTTTTCTTTACAAAATCGACGATATCTCAGAAACTAGACCTGATGCACTCAATCCAATGACATTTTCTGAATCAGCGCCCAAAATTACCCCAAGAACAGGTCTAAAACCGAAGGCAACAAGAAAAAAAAATTTTTCTGTTGGCCAGTGTTATTTATGTAGAAAACAAAATTGAGGCAGACAACTCATTTAATTCAGATTAGGCCTAAGTGACGATCTAATTCTTGCATGCATTTTCTATATGCTATTGCGATGATACCAATATTTGCTTCTCATTTGGAACATTATCACATTCTTATGATGATGTAATATATATTATTTTTAGAGGTTTCCGAAGTAGTTGGACCGGTTCTGTTCCTGCTGAGCGATGCGGCGAGTATGGTCAACGGAGCATTCCTCACAGTTGACGGGGGAGTCACGGTTGCATGAAACCATTAGGCTACACTTGAGTTAATGTTCGTCGCAATGAACGAATGGAACAGATCTGAGCGATATAAGTGGTCAATGGAACTTTTCTTACAATTGATGGGGATTCACAATTGCATGAAACTGACTCAATGCTTACAAGACAAAGTAGCCTAAATACCAGAATTACGTGGCTTGTGATAAGCACAGTCAAACATTTGGTTATGTTAAATTCCTGTATATTTTCATGGACCAATGTTTAGTTTGAAAGCGTTAGAATTAGTAAGACTGTTAACAATCATGCAAAAATAAAAAGAATAACTTATTATTTAAACCAATAATAATAATAATAATAATAATAATAATAATAATAATTATTATTATTATTATTATAATAATAATAATTATTATTATTATTATAATTATAATAATAATAATAATAATAATAATAATTATAATAAAGAACCAGTTGGACTTTCGAGATCGGACGGTAAACGCCCAGATGGCGTTACTCTCATTCACTGGCAGGCGGGCAGGTCTATGGTGTGGGATGTTACTGTTGTTGACACTTAATTGCCTCACACAGCCACAAATGCAGGCTCAGCGGCAGAGTTGGCTGCTCAGAGGAAGATCACCAAATATACCGATTTATCGGCTTCTTATCAGTTCATCCCTTTGGCCTTCGAGACCCTTTGCCCGATAAATGTGCAGGGCCTAGAGTTCCTATCTAATCTGGGTGGACACTTGACCAAGGTTTCTGGAGATCCAAGGGAGACCGCTTTCCTTTTCCAACGTGTTGCCTGCACAATTCAACGTTTTAATTTGATTGCCTTCCAGGTGACTTTTGAGAAGTCTGACATCAACGAAGATTAGCCATTCCAGAATACAATTTTTTCATCCGGATAATTTTTCAGCTCCCTGAGGGATCATAAATACCTCTGGGCCAAAAAACAGTAATAATACAATTTCTATAGCGCCGTAACACGGCCGAGGCCGAAGAAAAGGGCGCTGTACATAAATTCAAGCGATAATAGAAAATTAACTACAGTCATACGATAATTTAAATAGAAACGTTTTAAGCCCTTTCTTAAAGGTATCCAAGGATGGAGCATTCTTCACTTAGTCGGGAAGGCCATTCCACGCAGTGGGCCTGGCAATCGAGAAAGAGCTTTCGCCAAACCGCGTGGAAGACCTCGGGACCTGCAGTAGGTTCCTCGACGAGGACCGCAGCCGACACCTGTTCTCATTGTCTCCGACTCGAATGCAAAATTCAGAGATGTAGTCTGGCATCAGGCCATTCAGTGCTTTGTACACGATCAGACACAGTTTTTATGTGATCCGTTGAGGAACGCGCAGCCAGTGCAGATTGTCGCGCAGCAGGTCACTAATGTGATCGGATGGTGTCCGGCCGTAGATGACACGTGCGGCAGAGTTCAGCACTGACTGCACCCGATCTAGCTGGCAAGCAGGCAGCCCCGATAGTAGGCTGTTGCAGTAGTCAACCCTGGAGACTATGAAGCTGTTGACCAAGGTGATGGCTGTCGAGGAAGGAATCAGTCTGCGGATGGATTTTATACGACGCAGTTGATAGAAACAGCCCCGAACGAGTTGACTCACATGGGCCGACCTGGTCAAACAGCTGTCAAGGTGTACTCCAAGGTTGCGGATGGTGTCGGCTGGTCGAACTACTGCCTCGTTGACGTCGAATGAACTGTCGTCGAGTAGATGCTGACGTCGGAGAGTGGTGCACCATAGGAACTCAGACTTCGATGGATTGAGTCTGAGACGGTTGGAAGCCATCCACTCCGAAATGCCTTCAATACACAGCAGCACTCTCTGTTTCGACTCCCCGGTTTGCGAAGGCTCACAGAAGAAGTAGAGTTGTGTATCGTCCGCATAGAAGTGGTGGAGGAGAACATGGGTTTGTATAATCTTCTCCACGTCAGCTATGTATAGCACGAAGAGGAGGGGACCGAGGACTGACATCAGTGGGACGCCACAGGTGACCAGTCTAGGTGGTGTTGCCTCCCCAGCCAAGTGGACAGATTGAGTGCGGCCTCTGATATAGGATTCAAGCCAACTGAGCACTTCATCCTTGACTCCGAACGTGCGCGACAGTCGCTCGAGCAGGATGTCATGGTCAACAGTGTCGAATGCAGCCGACATGTCGAGAAGTGACAGAAGTGCTAGTTGGCCCTAATCGATGGCGTTAACTAAATCAGAGAAAACTTTAAGAAGTGCCGTTTCGGTGGAGTGGCCGCGCCTGTATGCAGACTGGAATCGAGGGAGGAGGTGCGATTCAGACAAGTATTTAGTGAGTTGTTGGTGAGCAATCCGCTCGAGCACTTTTGAGATAAACGTTAAGTTGGAGACCGGTCTGAAATTCGCAGGCGACGACTCATCAATTCCAACTCATCAACCAAGAATCTGTCGATTGAACCCAGTTTAAATAACCATTTACACAGCTTTGATTAACTTACTTTAGCAGTTCAAACAGGTGTCAAAAGTAGCTTCAAATAAAATTTACGTGAAATAAACAACATTTGTGATACACAACAGCACAGCTGCTTTAAATAATTTCTGACTAAACAGTCAAACTTCTAGAAGACATGGCACATCACTCAAGTCAAGAATCAGAGTCAAGAGTTTGCCACGACGGGATTTGACATCCAAAATATAGTAGGCATCATGCTGCTTAGTGATGCAAATGTTTTATTACACATTGTCTACCAACAGACATTGAATAAACGCAGTTCATATGGCTTGACTCTCGACATACTGTGGCGTTTTCCGGTCGGGCTAACTGTCCACGGGGTGGGGTACTCCAGCCCAGTTCTTCGCTCGGAGCCACCCGCCTCACTGCCCCTTATATTTTCACTGTAAAATGGCCTCTCCATATCGCCTCTGCCCGTATCGTTCGTTCTCTCTAAGGAAGTTTCAGGATGGGCCGCTTCTTTAAGAAATCAACACTAACACTCGGTTTCGGGATCCGACTCTGCCTCTTCCACGGTCGCCGGATGGGCGACGTCCTGAGGATGGCCTTTACTCAGAACAGGGTTCGTTCCTTTACCGGCAATAGTCGTTCCCTTTTTGTGTGAGGACTTTCTCGTAACCACCATTTTACATCTTGTAACTCGCCCGCTACCGCTAATATTCTGAGACACCAGTCGCTTTCTCGTTTCCAGGAACAGGGAAGTCTTACAACGAGTTTCTGTGTCTTTCCGCCCTAGGCACAAGGATATTGGGCGACACATCTTCCCACTATCTCGCTCCATTTCCGTGAACTTCCGGAGTAAATTTCCATACCGGGTCTCTGTTGGCAATTATCGACCAACAGTGCTTCAGGGGATGGGATACCCCTATGGAACACTCAAGAGAAGGTCCACTCGGTAACCTTCTGTAAAACACACCAACCTTCGTACCGACCTACGCACGAGGGGGCCCTTCCCCGCACTTCAGTCAGTCCTCTGATCAGTGTGTGGCGACAAGCATATAGAGGAGTCGGTATCTTCCCGTTTCGACTCCGGTGTTATCGGGGAACCGACCCGGACTATTTTTGTACCGGGTATTTCTTGGTCTGCGTTAGTTTTCGGTCCCTTGCTTAATGGGACTTTTCTTGATCTGCGTTACATGATCCGGTCTCTTACGTAACCGGGACTTTACTTGGTCTGAGTTATTTCCGCGGGTCTCCCCGTATCCCCGCTATCTGAATTTCGACCGGGAAAACCGCGGCCGCAACTTTACCCGAGTTTCGCACAACCTGTTATCTTCCAACTATCGTGACTTACTCGACCGTCTCGCGACGTTCCAACAAGGCGGGCCCAAACCCTGCGGGACCAACGCGGAGCCAGTCAGAAATCAGACAGATTGGTTCGTAACGGCTGCGACGTTCCCGGGAGCGCACTGATCCGATTTTTCTCTTACGCGGTCAAAGGGGTAGCTTCCGCAACTTTCCCACTTGTTTTACACAGACCTGTATATATTTCTTACGAACGGGGTCTCTCCCCGGGTTCTGTCCAACCTCAACGTCCACCGTCGTGGCCCAGGCCGCCTCGCGATCTACGGTAGAGCCCTAGCTCCACCCGGATCGGCGCCGTCCGCCCGAAGCCAGACAGTGATTGTCTCGGTCGTCCCGCCGGGAGCGCACAGATTAGTCTTTTCCGCGGACTCTACCGTCCGTATATTTTATCGTAACCGGGACTGTATCGAACACGGGCTTCTCCGGACGTCACCCTCGTCCGTATATTTTATTTGTATACGCTATGAATTCGCTCACTGAACGATATCAAAACACTGTAACTCGTATGTGTGAAGGCACGCAACCATCCTACACGTCTATAGCAAATCACCATGCGACACGGTTTATTCAACCCTCGTTTCTTATTTACATCGGCTTGCTTATATACTAGCACGATCAATGAAACGTAAATAAAGGTGTCTAAAAGTGCTCGATTAAAACAAACATCTAGAGACCTATAAATTAAAACAATTATATGCATTATATAACTAAAAATAAACTAAGAACTTTGCTAGGCCTAAATATTAAACTATTATTATAATCAGCCTAAATTTAATAAAAATTAATTTCTAAAAATCCTACACAGATAACGCGGCCTAACCGTGCACATAAGCACAGCATTTAATGGCTACCTAAAGCGCGTCATAGATACTCCCGCCTTTTACCCAACAGGCTTGTCTTGTGGCCGACCCGCCACAATACGAGTCAAAGATAGACAAAGATATGATAGCGGCGGCATTCCAGAGTTGGGAACCACTGCATTTCGGCCGGGACCTAGGAGCGCTCCTGGATGAAGACTTACCTATGGTGACCCATGTCAACTCTCTCTCTCTCTCTCTCTCTCTCTCTCTCTCTCTCTCTCTCTCTCTCTCTGCAGCTCCTGCTTTTACGGTCTCAGGGTGATTCGGCTTAATCTATCATACGATGCAGCAGTGACCCTTGTTCATTCTGTCATCATGAGACGCTTGGATTATTGTAATTCAGTCCTTGTAGGCCTGCCAAAGTTACGGATTCGCCAGCTTCAGTCTCTCCTCAACTGCGCTATACTCGGATCGTGGCCAACTTGCCTACATATTCGCGTATTTCGAACTCTATGCAAGATACGCTGTAGGCCTACTGGCTTCCGGTTGAGGTGAGGATTCAATTCCAGATTCTCCTCAAAAGGAGAGCCTCGATAGCCGGCTTGACTCCGGAATAAATCAAGGAGCTTCTTTTTCCTGTTGCGAGCCAACCGGGTGAGTCCGTGGAGATCTCAGTTCCGCGCTCTCGTACGACGGCTTGGGCACACTGTGCTTTCTCGTGTGTTGGGCCGCCCTTCTGGAACAGTCTTCCTCTGGAAATTCAAACTCTTCCTCGTCAAACGGCTCAAGAAACATTCTCGGCCCATCTTAAGACTGGAACTGCAAGATAATCATGTCGCAGCGCCTTTGCGAGTGAAATGCTTTGCATATGTTTTTTGACACATACAATAATCAGTGTCAGACTGGTATTACAAAACATATAATGCTGAACAACCAACACTGAAATTAACTAAACCGGCCTTTCACTGCTACAGTAGGTCTGGGCCTAGATTTCTACACTGAAGGCCAGTCTGAGCACAGAATCTAAAAGGCTTCAAGATGCACTGTTGTTATCGGTATTTATCAAAACAATGTTCATGCATCCAAACCATGCAGTTTTCCTTTAATCTAATATGATACATCCTTTCTGAATGAGATTAAGTGTAAAACAGGTTGTTACCTGAAGGCCTACATTATTACATCAAGGCCATTCAACAGCCATTCAGATATGAAGTTAATCATGAAAGAAAATGTTTACTCACCCTTCTTTTCTAGGTCTTTGACCATCTTTTTCCAAGTCAAACATACGTATATAAGTATATAAATGTAGACAAGTATATATATATGTTTGTATGTATATATGTATGCTTGTATGTATGTATATATGTATTCTTGTATGCATAGCACTGCTTTCAGTGGTAATTAATATTCATGTTATTGTAAAAACACCTGTTGTATGGCAGCCTTGTACTTGTGCATCAGTTTGCCATTACCTTTTCTTTCACCTTCAACAGACTGCAGGTCCTTTTCATGATTCAGTGATTGACAATGCCATGGCGGTTAAATGGAGAACTATTCTAAAGTAATGGACTAATCACCATAAAACCTCATACTACTCCCCAAAAAGTGTTACCCAAAGAAGGAAATAAACCACACCAGTCAGATGAGTGAGAGAATGGTGCAGGCTGTTTTAACTGATATCTACCAAGCCAGACCGACCATTCATCAGTTGTTCATTCTTCAGTCATTATTTATTGTTACTTGTGTTTAGAGGTTAAGCTGCCACTGATGATGAAGGAATATGGTCAACCAAAGAGCAGAGACTTGACTATTAAACAACTAAAGCTGGACCACAAATGTTTAAGAATCTTCCAACACCAACTAAAATGCAATGTTTGTCATCTTTTTTTGAATACTTCTCTATTTGTTATATAGTCATGTGGTGTTATTTTCTTTCTGCTGTTGATAATTATACTTACTTCGTTGAGTAATTAGCAACTTTTATAGCGCCAGTATCTAATGCTTCAGGCATAAACTTATATTGTACGAAGTTCCAGTCGATACCCAGCATGTCAGTCAACTGAAACAGTCCTCAGACTAATGTGACTTATAGATTGAGCAGAACTAACTGGCATGTGGGGAGAGAATCCTACATGTAAGTCCAACAACTTAAAAGTTCTTGCCACAGAGTTTTGGCTTTGATATGACCAGAGAAAGGTAATTAGATGATCTAGTTGAAAAATGTCAGGACACTTAATACAGCATGTGTTTTATGTATCTCACAAAAGCACTGCACACAACTAACTGATCTAAACAATTGCATTCTTAGACATTTTGAAAATGTTTGCTGAAGAAAGTTAAATGCAGTGGCAGACTATTCCAGAAGGTATAATGATGAGTCTGGGGAATAAGAACTGATTTTAGTGCTGTGGGTGGCTAAAATTCAATGTTTTCTAAGCTGTGAGCTTCTGTTTGAAACATTCTCATGTCTTACATGCAGTTTGCATGATAATTATAATGTGACTTACATATTTAGCTAACTATAATCACTTGATTGTACAGTATTTTGTTTCTTGTTGTCTGCAGTGATTCTGCCATGGCTCGGTATCGATGAATCAACAGCGAACAGAGCTGTTGCGGAAACAGAGCTCTTGCGGGGGATAAAACAATTGCTTCAAGTGACCTGATGCTGGACATTGCAGCCATCTACTGTGCTGTACTGGATGATGACGTTGATCCAAAGTTCGTCTGAGTTTTAAGCGCACACATGGAAAGTTATCAAACAGTTGATCATAGATGAAGTTTGATGTGTTTGACTGTGTGGCCAATGTAATAGTGACTGTGATGGCTCTTTGTCGATTATCTGTGAGGCATGTTTCATGTGGTATCACTTGACATGTTGTGGCTGATACCATCGTCCAAAGAAGACATGGACGTGTAGTATCTGTTACTACATTGCATCAGTGTGGCAAGCTTTGCATTAATACAGGACAGCATCTTGCTGAAGTAATTTGCTAAAATTGTTCGTCTCACTTTCTACCTTTTGTTTACTCTAATTGTTGTTTGTTTAGTTGGATCATAGTTTTATAAATATTACTCTTAAGTACCAATGGTCGCATTGTACCAAGTAAAAAGCAAGGCTTTATAAAATGTTAGTTTCGTAAGCTGAATTGTATTTGTTATGCAGGATTGTGAAATTAATTTCATAAAATCCCCAGTTCCGGTGTTTGTTTGCAGTTGTCTAAGTGACAGTTATAGCTTCATATCACAACATCCAGATCATAAGGCCTCTTTAACATTCATCTGAGGCCCTCATTACTGTTTGTAAAGTGAACACAAAGCGAGACAGAGGTCCAAAATAGGTCATTTCTGGATGGCCCCATATGCATTGCCATTATACTCTTGCTGAGTGGGTGAGCATAAAAACCTCACCATGTCTGCTGTTTTGCAGCTTTGGATCAAGCCCAATACTTTGTGTCATTAATGGACTAAACAGGGTGATGTTAATTATGAATTTAATTGATTAGTTGTGTTGTAAAACTTATACACTGCAAACCGACACCTTTTGATAGTGTAAATGAAGTCCTGGATAGGTATCTCAAGGTCGCTAGTGCTGTACCTCACCACATACGATGAGATGGATTTAGTTAATGCTGGCCGAGTACTGTTGGACGCTGTAATGAGAAGCATCAGATGCCGAGTAAAAGCAAAAATCAGCAGCAAAACAATTTTGTGTCACTTAAATTCAATAATTGTTAATTTTATGTTTCTCCAAATTCCTACACGATACAGTCAAGCTGAAATTATACTTGTTTTCAGCTTGAAGAGTCTATCATAATCACATGAAATTTTTCAGGAAGCAAAAGTTGTGGGCAACATATTAGTGGACTGAAAATGTAAGAGGAAATCACAAAAATAGGTGATTACAAAAAACGGTATGTGACCTTCAAATTTTCCTAAGATACACCCAAAAGTGTTCAGGCAGGAAAACCTTTGTTGTCCAGTGCATCCTCAACCAAAACCCCGGCTTCTGTGATCATATCACCCATATTTCTGCTCTTGCTTCGAACATGTATGTGACCTTTGCAGAATTGGCCCTAAGCTTCACTTTGAAGCCGCATCTACCATCGACACATCCATAGTCCATGCTAAACTAGACTACTGTTACTCACTTTTCCTGAATATAGACACAACCCAAATAAACCCTCTTCAAGCCATCCAAAATGCTGTTGCTCATGTTGTTACCAAAACTCCCACATCACTCCTCAACAACACACCACTCTTATCTTCGTCAGTTATTTCCATTTCCAACCACTCATTCGACCCACGCCTTAACGCTTCTCCACCCTTCTGTCACCTCATCCTTAAAATTTGTGAATTCATAGCCATAGCTGCTCCACCCCTCTGGAATAAACTCCCACTAGAATTATGACAACTATCTGACCCACCCTACAAACTTGCCAACACTTCACCCATTGCAATCTCTGCACATTTCATATTGCTGCTTCAATTCTAAACACCATCCACCACAGTCATCTGCCTGCCTGCCTGACTTCATTCTTAACCTGGAACCGAATCTGACCCTACCTGCCTACTAATTTTGCTCTGACTGAGCGTCTGTGAATGAGCGGGTTCCCATGACTTAGCTTTCTTTGGGCGCTGTAGAAATTTCTAGGTTATTGTATACAGTCCAACCCTCACCCAACAGCAACATCACAACATGTAGGACATATGAAGCCTATGTATGAAACATTAACACAATTATGTGCTTCATATGTCTTACCATATTAGAACATAAATGGGATGTACGAAGCCCATATTGTCACATGGGCTGTCTGGCGTCAAGGCCACATTTAATGTGCTTTAATAACAGACAAAATCATGTCTGTAAGTGGGATGTGTGCGATACTTAGAGCAACTGACATCTTGGACTGTCAACCCAGAGGTTGTGGGTTCAATAACCCAGGGCAGAAATACATTTCAAGAATTCAGCTCCACTTCTGCCCCTTGCGAACTCTGCTACAGAATGAGGATAGTGACTGACATTAACATTATCAATCAGCAATCAGATACGCTAAATCAAGCTGTCTGCTTTCTCCAGTGTAGAATGTTGCAGGAAGCACTCAGAATCAGAAATGGCAAAGTCATGTGCACAGAACCAGTTACACTGTAATGCACTGCAGAATTTTGTTGTTACTTGCTGTTGCTATCAAATTGTAATTGCTCCTTCAAAGGACCTTTTACACATTGCTCTAAAATTATTTCAACAGGTCAAAAGATCATTTTCTGCTCATAGTTTGAGTCTCTATCACCCAACGTCTTTTAGATGTCTTAATTATGTTAGTTATCACAAAAATTCCTAGAAAGTTTGAAGTCCAAAAAGAATAAAACAGCATCTGAAAGAAATGGCAACGAAATCTGCTTTCACCTGTGCTAATTTGCTGTGTAAATTGCTGAAATTTCTAGCATGGTCAAGCCTTGATGATCCGCTGAACAGCCTACATCAGTTCTGTTACAACAACCAATATGCTTAATATGTCGTTGGCAAATGCATTGAAGTTAAACAAATATTACTAAAAAAGTGGTTTTTATCTCACCAATTACACTGTTTTGATTTCTTTTTCTCCAACTAGTCTACTCCAAAGACTCCCATAATACAATTATCAAAACACGGAAGGGTCTCAATTGATAATCATGTCAAAGAACCACGTCCCAAGTATTTATAATAGCTTTGAAATTGAAGATACAATTCTCATATATTTCCTTCATTTAACAGAACACTTTGCTTCTGAACATAATTTGGTATTTTCATGCAGTTCAGTGTTTTCTAGTTATACCTTTTTTAAATACATGATCATTTTATGATATCTAGTACTTTCATAAGCTTTGTGGTACAGTTTCATTAGTTTTATTTCAAGGCATATAATCTCTCGCTGTTCGTTTTAGTCCTATGGTTTTAATTCAATCGTCTTTGAAGACTACTGGCTGATTCTTGGGCCTTGTCTTCATGTTGACAATTCATCATCCTTCTGAAAGCAAAACTTGGCTTTTAGCGGCGTTTCTTCATTTTCCTCATCTTCACAATTTGTCGTATCCTCATCGTGGTGCGAGAAATGTTGAACAGTGTCTTCTTTTGTCCCAAATGTTTCAAGGCATTGTCCACATCCGTATGGTCGTTCATCGTACGAGTAATCGACCGTGTCATTGACAGGGACTGGATTTTCAAAGTCGTCCATCTGCATCTGAAGGCCGTGGATTGTCGGACGACCAGGCAGACAATCAAACTGATAATATGGCTTGTTGCACTCTGATTGGTCCAGGGCACCGTGGGTTAGCATGTGCCGCTTCAGGTGACCAAGATGGCGAAAAGATTTTGTGCATGACAAACATTTGTAAGGTTTACCTTCATTATGTGTTTGTAGGTGATTGTTCATATGAGCTAGATGGCTGAAGGTTTTTTCACAGGAAGAGCATTCATATGGACTGTCTCTGGTGTCTGCTGAGTCGTGCATTTCCACACCGCTGCTCTCAATGAAGGTTTTTTCGCATGCGTCATACGTTCTGTCTCCAGTGTGAGTTCTGATGTGACACTGAAGTGTAAACAACTGACTGAACGTTTTTTCGCACAGCAGGCATTTGTACGGTTTCTCTCCTGTATGAATTCGAATGTGTTTTGTTAGGTTACTCTGACGATTAAACGACCGATCGCATGACGAGCACTTGTACGGCTTTTCTCCCGTGTGGGTTCTCGTGTGCTCCTTGAGGTGGCTCAAGTGACTGAACGACCGATCACACATCGTACACTGATACGGTCTCTCCCCTGTATGAATTCGCATGTGTTCCTTCAAGTTGGGCAAATGGCTAAACGACTTCTCGCACAACGTACACTTATGCGGCTTCTCTCCAGTGTGTATTCGCAAGTGCTCTTTCAGATGAGCCACCGAGCCAAACATCTTTTCACACAGCGTACACTTGAAGGGTTTTACGGTTATGTGGGTTTTCATGTGTCGCCTCAAAAGAGCAAGATCGCCAAACGAGCTATCACAGGTTGTGCAGTTGTAGGGCATATCGCCAGTGTGCGTTCTGATGTGTGCTTCATAAGAAGCTTCCTGACTGAAACATTTCGTACAAAAAGAGCACTTGTATGGTTTTTCTCCAGCGTGGGCTTTCAGATGTCTCCGCAGATAGACTGGTTGACTAAATGATCTATCGCACAGCGTGCACAAATACGGTTTCTCTCCATCTGGCCCTTGCACGGGAAATAGCTGACTAAATGAATCATCGCACATTTTGCATGAATGTTGTTTTCATCTATATGCGTGCTTTTTGTCAGACAAGTTTCCTACAGAACAGTAGTTTTAATGCAATAGACAGTTTCTCCCTAGTAAGGGTTTTTGCATCCCTTTGAAAGAAATCTCAGGGCTTTGCAACTTACAGTAAAAAGTTTATATTTATTACAGAAAGTGGAAGTAAGTGTGCAGTTTGGATTTGCATCCACCTCGCTCCAATGGCTTCTGTGGATTTAGATTTTTCATTATACAATTCTTCAGAGTTTCTTTCTAGACAAGTTACTTTTGCCCAAGATGAATGATTAACAGTTTCTTGATGCAAGTGCATAGGTCAATGTCTCTTCTGTTAACTTATTTCTTGCATATTTAATCAGACTCTAGCATATAACATCATCCTCACTGATCCTCTTTCAAATTTGCAAAGACAAATCAGCCTCTGATCCAGTTTAGTGATAGAATATAGGCTGATGACCATCAGCAACCACTTTACCTGTGCATGTTTTCACAAAAGAGGTTAACCGTTTACTGAAAGTTGCCGAGTGCTGCATTTCAAAACTAGAACATCTGCACCTGAACAATTGGCAAAGTTAACTTAAATTCTTTAAAAATCTGTCATTGAACATATCATGTGCCAAAATCAAGTAATGGAGAGTTGAAAATCTATTTCCAAGCATTCAAAAATGAAATATCAGCGTTCATTTGAAGATCCTCCAACTACTGTCGACAGTTGTCACGTTCTGCAGCAAAATTTGCTGTGCTGAAATTCATTCCATTACTGATTTTTCTCAAATCTGAGCTCAAAAGAAGGTGCAGTTTTTTATGAATGACTCTTCCATGTTTGATTAGTTGACTTTCTTTCCAAATTGGTTCACTAATTCAGTGTAGATCCCTTAGCAAGTTCTGCAATCAAAAATTATTAAGTTATTACGTCATTTTGCATTTACAATATCCAAAACATGTTTATAATTAGAAAAACTGAACATCTGAACTCTTAAAAGTAGTGCGTGATAATAGCAGGCAACATTGTGGCTGGAACTCTTATGTATATTGTTAGCAAGTGTTCTATCAACTAATCAATGTTGCACAGTAACAGGCAATTTTATCAAATTCCTACAGTAGTTACCATGGTAACATTAGGCTCTATCTCCCGATGGTCACTTGCATTTTCGCTGATTCCTTCCAATAAAATAATACTGGGTAAGCTTTTTTTGATTTAAGATTTGCTTGAACAACCATCGACCAATTCTGATAAGAGCAAAGTAGAAGTCTTTAGATTTGATTAGATGCTTTTCCTCGCTGGCTGCTTGTTTTACAGCAAATCAAATTTTAGCTGTGCTAATTTGCCAGTTGGGGAATGCGCCTGCCTACTTGCAGGCGCTTTGCTGCCCCATTTCACCTTTGGCTGGCTGCAGAAATCTTGGTTTCACAACCTGAAGTGGACTTGTTCCATCTTGGGTTATGGAACCATATCTTTTGCACCCACATCCACCTGGAATAGGCTCCCTCTGGAACTGGATATTCTTCTGGCCAGGGATGCCACATGGGGCCGTCCATCAGGGGTGTCTGCAAAGACGGTGTGAGAAGGGTCACCCAAATGTAACAAGGATTGGGGTTATGCCAAATGAGGAGGTTCTCATCTAAATTTGGTACACAAATTATAGTTATTTCAGTACTGCCTCTGCCTTAAACACCAACTTCTGTCAGAAAGCAGACAGTCTGTACTGTGTTGAATTTAATTAGAGTCGCTTTGCTGGATGTGGCAGTGTCAATGTCCCCCACCGCATAGCACAGTTAGCCCTGAAAAATCAACAAGGTACTTTAATTCAGACCTAGTACTACGCTTGAGTGTGGATGTCGGCAAATGGTGATGTGGACAGCAATGCCTAATGCTGAAAAAAATTGAGGTGAATCCAAACTAGGTCATTCTTTGCAGATATCCTTTATGGATGACCTCTGTGCACCTTTCACCAGCGCTTGAAAACTGTTTCTCTTTCTCTTGGACTGGGTTTGGAGCACCTCTGCATAGATATCATTAAGAGGTGCAGGTCAGAATCCAACGGAAGGATGCCAGTTTGACATAAAATATAGTGCAGAGAAAAATACTGGTTATGGGAGAAGAAAGTATTTAGAGAAACATCACTACATAAAAGAATGAATGCAGAAAATGTAAATAGTTTGTCTATCCTTATAACATGGAACACAATGACTGCACAAAAGACATAAAGAAGTGCGGATAGCAAAAGCAAAATAAGTAAATGACAGGATTTTACACTGGACAGAAAAGTGAAATAATAAGCCATTCCATAGTTCAAAATATTGATAGAACATGTGTCTTAAGAACGCCCTGTTAAACATGGACATCAAAGAAAATGAACATAGCAAAGGGATTGGCATTTGAAATATCTTATGTGGCATGATACTAAATCTAAGTTGGACAAAGAAAATCACAGACATTTAATCATTAATAATGATAGCTGAATACAAGATAACATGTAACAAAAGTGATAATCAAATGGAAACCAGATCTCTTTGGTCACGTATGCTGGATGAATAATTAATGGAAGGCAAGAACAAGTGGAAGACCTTTCAGAGAACGGTAGAAGACTGGAGCCAAACAAACATTTACATCTTGATTCTGGCAGAGAAGTACTCCAACCTCTCTTAAATCTGTGTGGCATCAGCTCTTTTTGGAAAGAATCTCTGGTAAAGGTGTAGAATCGGCCACTTGCAATCGCCCTACTTAAAAACAATATGGCCACTGCAGACTGAGAGATAACACAGCACTGTCACCTAAGGGAAGTAAATAAGTAAGTGTGATAAACAAAAAGGTTTTAAAATTCTGTTCTTGGTATTAGTAAATGAAAACTCACATACTAACATAAAGACATTAATAAACACCAACAAATCAAGAAAGCAGCTAAGTTTCTGCTACACAAATGTGTGTGTACTTCAGCATCATTTGGATCAAAGAAGTTGCGTTCGTGCACGACCGCAGAATGCATGAAAATGTACTTTCTCAGTTATGCAGAATAGAGAAAGCACTTCATCGGATATGACATGAGTTCCAGGAAGTATTGTAGTATTATGCCTTCCATGGTTGCAGCAGTCTGATCGGCTGCTGGAACCATAAAACATTTTCCCGACTGTCTCTAAAAAACACCATCAAAGACCCACTGACCATCATACCACCAACCTCTGTGGAGCTTCTGATGAAAGAATTTACGTTTATTTATTTCCACAACTACCAGTCATCCGTCTTCATCCATTTTATCTATGGATGACTTGATTACTTATTAATTGTCATTGCTGTAATTTCACTTAACCGGCGGTGGCCATGTTGTTTTTGAGTATGGCGATCGCAAGCGGCCGATTCTACACCTCTACCGAATTCCTCTGCCATTTAGCTTATCCACTCCTAGCCTTTTAATCAGAGCACTCCTCTGCTTGCCCTTTTTTCTGCAGCTTTCACTCATGAGTGAAAACTTAAACTTTTCCAGCTATCCTATCCTGCTTCAGTTCCTGCACCATCCCGTGACCACCATCATAAGACTTCCACCGTAGCACCGTGATGTCTCGGCTTGACCCCCCTCCCGAATTCCTGACCTGTCACCGAAACTGATCAAACCTGTCTCTTGCAGGTGATTAAGCTGGTCTCCCTTACGCGGCTTTTGTGGGGCGTTTAGAAATTTTGAAGATTTACATTTACAAGTGTGCAGGAAAACGATTAAACGTGCAGTGGACATCTACAGGCTTAATCTGTGGACAGAGATGACGATGACGAAATGAACATTCAACAGTTACCTTGAAACAATAAATATGGAATTACGATAGCAAAATGCACAGTTAGATAAAAATGAACAAATGTGTAACTGCAATAACTAAAATATTATTATACACATTCATTTTCGTATTATAATATTATAATGTCAATGTCCTTTGTTCATTTAAATAAATATGGCGACCGATGAAAGGAGTTGACGACAGCAAACGAAGCTGGAAAAGCGATCGCAGCCTAAAAGAATACCTGTTTTGCGGATGAAATCTGTCAAGCCAATGAATTTGACGCTTGAATTCATGACCAATCCTAAACCCAGGGTACTTAAACCAATCTTTGGGTATTCTGTCTTTGTGAAATTGTGATTATGCTTTCGGATGGGAGCCTATGATTAATCTGGAAGCCCTGGCTTATGTCTCTGAACTGTAGAATCGATGCATACTTTACGATTACCTTAATTAAATAAATGTATACAATCGTTCTCGCTCTTTTTTTATTATTTCTACATTTATTAAGCGCCACGGTATATTGCTTAAGCATCAATCGATGACGCTGAGCAATTGTGAACGAAGGTTTTGCCTAGCAGGCTCTGCACAGTAATCGTTTCAGGTGTGGATCGAACCCGTATTCTCTATGCTTGGTTTCAAAACCGCATCTACCATGCTAAACTGACTCCTAGCACGGCCTTCACACGGGAACCTTAATTAACTGAGGTGGCATCAATTCAAACGGACAACGGTAATCGTAATCGTAATCGTAATCTCGAGATTTCTACAGCGCTCAACGAAAGCTAAGTCGCGGGAACCAGCTTATTCACAGGCGCTCAGTCAAACCAAAATCGATAGGCAAAAGGGTCAAGATCCAGGAGTCAGGCACTCAGACAGTCGGACGGCTACGGTGGATGCTGTTTGAAATTGAAGCGAGAAGAGAGATAAGGGGAAGAGGAAGAATCAGGATAAGATTTCTGGAAAAGAAGTGTTTTCAGTCTTGAGTGAAAGACCTGCGCAGAAACTGAAAGAGGTGAAGTGTTGGTGAGTTCGTATGATTGACCAGACAACTGTCGCAATTCTGGCGGGAGTTTATTCCAAAGCGGTGGGGCAGCTATGGCTATGGAGCGATTTCCAAATTTTAAGGATGAGGTGACGGGAGGGCGAAGAAGTGTTAGGACAGATGAGGAGCGGGTTGAACGGAGTGGTTGGATAGTAAATAATTGACGAAGATAGGAGGGTTGGGAGGATTGAAGTGTGTTGTAGGTGAGGGATAAGACTTTGTACTCTATTCGTTCTGGTATTTTAAGCCAGTGCAGTGATTTGAGAACAGGGGTGATGTGATGGTGTTTGGGGGTTTTGGTGACAGCACGTGCGAGAGCATTTTGGATAGCTTGTAGGCGATTTATCAATTATCTTGCCCGATTAATTCTTTTAAAAATGAACAGGGTCAAGGCTATACGATCACTATAGAAAATCGTGTACATTTACATTTACTGTTATTCCAATTTCCTGAATAATTATAGACAACACCCAAATAACCGCGCCTTAATGCTGTGCAGATCAATTGCTTTGTCTCGTGCTATCACTGAAAACCCCACGCCCCATAACATCACTGCGTAGACTAAGGAGTGAAGTTACAGAATTGAGAGAGGAGTCACGTAGAAGTTGAAATAAAGATACGAGGAAGAACGAAGAGATCTGGGCAGTTGTATATTGTATAGCTGGCGAATGTAAGAGCGTTGGGGAGTTTGAAATGCATTGCAGGTAAGAAATACGATTTTGTAGTGGATGCGCTGAGGGCCCTTATAAGCAATGGGGCTATATATGATCGTGTTTGGGACTTTTGGTAACTGAACCAGCATGAACATCTTGGATCGTTTAAACGCGTTTTTACTGAGATGAGTCGATGCTATAAATGAGGGAGTTTGAATGGTAAAGTTTGGAGTGAACAAATGATGTCGTTATTGTCCATGCAGTTTTATAGTGAAGTATGAGGCGAAGTCGGCTTAAGTCACAAAGATCCCAGACAGACAGTCACGTTCTTGGTACCCATAACGGACCCGCCACTTGATGACAACTAATGGCGACGAAAGTCCTAAGTTCCTAACGTGAGCCTAACAAACCTGGCTGTAAAGGATACATGTAGCAATATTCTAAGGAATATAAACATGCAAAGAACTCATTTTGATCCATTTCATGCCTACGTGCCTTTTGAGCGCGTTTCTCGCAAGTGGACATTTACGACTTTGTGAGGCTTTTCTCAGACGCGGTGGTTTTTGGTTAAACACTGGCAATTAAACTAAAGACTATAAGCAAACTCTTTAATTATATTACATACCTACCAATTTTCGGCCATCTTGAATGGGGCGACACAAGAAAGACTTTACCAAAGAGCGCGTGACACTGCTGCAGAGAAGGAAAACGTCACACCGGAAATTACTGGCTGCCTAACGTTTTTTGCAGTTGGGTGTAGGTGGGTTAAGTGGAAATTGCACCACTGCTAAATTATTTGTCGAAGTGACTGTTTTGGGGAACGGACTCACTGTGATAATCATGTTTCGTTGGCGTTTTGGTAAGAAAAAGCTGTCGCACGGGAAAGCATAGCATAGTTAGTGACGCGTAGCTGGGTGTTGCCATCAGCATGCTGACTTGAAGGTCGGGGATTCTGAAGGTCTGCCCATCCACGTGATTGCAGCCTTCAGTTTCGCCGACCCGATGTTAGATCAAAAAAGAAAGATGAGTTTTAACGGTGTATTGACTTTATATGGGGACGGCAATGTGCCTTCCGCGCCGACAAAGTAATTAATTAGAAACTTCTGTGGCACTGGTGTCTAATGCACAAGGCATCAATTTTAAGCCGCAGTGAGGTCAGTACCCAGAAAGTCAGTCCACTAAAAATAAAAGCCAAGACAGGCAAGATGCTCATGAATGTTGTTATGGTATATTTGGTTCTGTTTGCCAAAGACAATGATTTTCTGATAAATGCTGATGTAATTAATTTTCACTGATGCCATTTAGGCTTAGGATGAAATCCCATCTTTTTTGATTGCATTTCTCCACATATTTTCTTCCGGTCTCTGTGTCCTGGTGGATCTGGTTCGGTATGACTGAATATTTCGTAAGCAACTCCGATTCGTATGATATTATACCTGATGATAGTTCTCGACATGACTATTCCAACGCGCCTATTCCCGTCTTCCGCAAACAATCCGGCGATTTTATACGAATTTTTAAAGTTCGTCACTTCATGCGTAAATATCGACATCTGCCATTCGGAATCCGGGAGTATTGATCGCAAGCCGGAGGTAGCGCGCAACCATAGACGTAGTAGGACTAGATACGGCATTGAGCCAGTTACGTCATGGGTTTTGTATTGAGTTTTTTTATGGAGAGTATTTTTTATACAGAAATTCAAAGGCATATATATATAAATATTTTAACAATTCAGTTTCATAATTAATTAACAATTAAGTTTCATATTTAAGTTTCATAATGCAATCAGTTTTGGTTCTTCTGCACCAAAGTTATGTGCATGTGCAACGTACAATGTACATACATACATAGCATTATGTTGTACCTAGCATTGGTGCTAACATGACTGGCGTATAGCGTTATAAGACACCTGTAAGATACCATTGGACTAAAGCGCGTTTCCTGCACTTACAGGCCTATATAAGGTAGGTAATGCGTGTAATTCCTTCTTTTGCCTGTGCTAATTGTACTGGTGAGATATTGTTTACCGGTGTGGAAAGCGAGACTTACAGACTTGCGCCACATGTGGCTGCAGTTGGCAAATAAATGTAATGTACAGTGCCCTTTTCTCAGCCTTGGCCGAACTACGGCACTTTATAAATTGTCTTATTATTATTATTATCACCATGCCAGATTGCCTATACAAAGCCACTTCAGCCACTCTGATTTAATAACCAAACAAGATATTCTAAAAATAAGTTGAATAATATTGTAATTCTGTTGTTATCATTCTAAAAGTGTGCAGTCACAATGATGATGGAACTGTAGTCACCAATGGCAATAAAGCAGGCTGCAAAGAGACCGGCACCAGCATTCCAGATCTCCTTTGTCAAGAAATAGGTTGCCAAAGCTGTCAGACCACTGTAAAACAAATATCACTCAGATCAAGATACCTAAGCAACTTTATCAGTCCAATCTAATCCAATACAGATATGTTATGCCTCACCAAAACTTAAACATTCACGCATAAACATTTTAATTGAAACATATGAAATCCAAACTGCACATAAAAAACAAAATCACAAGGAAAACTGTGCAACAGAATTCAATCTTTTAGAATTGGCAGGAGAAACACGGGATTGAAAACAATTGGTACGACAAATTGATTACTGCAGATGCAAAATTCATACAGGATAAAGTCAGCAGTGCATGCATAACTTGTGTTACATTTAAATGTGTTGTTATTTCAGGATAAAGTCAGCAGTGCATGCATAACTTGACTTGTATATGCATTTCAGTGGCCCATTCGTCTGGTGTAACGATTCGGTTCAATAATTCTTTTCATTTGGGGGCGAATTTCGAAACTTTCTTAAGTCTCAAATTGGGCGGTCTTTAAATTATATCTGGCGGCATAAAACGCAGGATTGGAGACGAATGAGCCGCGGAGACCGCTTAGCCAACACTTCCTCGTGGTGGTCTCTGGGCATGCAAACATTCATTGTTTGCATGGCGAAGATTGGCAGTTTAACATGAAATGTAATGCTATACATTGTATGTTGCGTGTTACCTCTTGTTGGCGATGTACACTCTGGGCATCGTTGCGCGCTACCTCCGGCTCTGTGACCTGGTGGATCTGGTTCTGTCAAAAGGATTGCGACCTCAGAACACAGTGTTGCTAAGAAGTGACCAATGATCGATGCTGTGTGCATTACAATACTGCACTGTAGATGTTTCCAGATTATATTTTATTATTATTGTTGTTATACGTGTTATAATTATTATCGTTACTATTATTGGTACAGGAACACGAAAGCTATGAGGAACTATCTATCTTTGTCCCCACCAAGGTCTGCAAATGTTCTTCTGAATGCAATTGCAAATGTGTAACATTGTACACATTAAAATATTGTAGCATGTTCAGTCTGGCCACAGTGTGGATCTGAAGAGTGGGTTTACATGCATTAGATTGGATTAGATTAGATTAGAGACCATTACTAGATGTGCCTTCTTTCTTTGTGCATGAATGCACTGCTTATGGGAACAATATTGATTAGTGCATTGCAAGGAGATTACTTTATAATGAGGTATATTTCTGAAGCTGAGTTAAATTTGGGATCTGTTTTCCTTCTACAATATATAAAAAATTTTAGTGGAGCATTGTATTGGGAGGCTCTAGTGAATAACTTTATTAAAGTAGGAATGGTAACGTTATCAATACATTCGTTTTATACAAGCATCTTGTGGTTTGTGAATTTTAGCGGTGCATATGTGGACGCTGTGAACCATGAAGATGCTACAGTTGTTGTACTCTTCAGCGATTGTTTAGATTGTTGGAGTTCAAGAGACCATCTGCAGGTAATTAACTCTGTATTTGCTTTGTTGTGATTTGACAGACCAATAAGAACAGAGACCAGTATGAGTCTGGCACTGGTTAAGTTTAGGGGAAGTAGATGTAAGGAAAGAGGTGTGGAGTAGTACAGCACTAGCTATGAAATTGGAGAAATTGAATGGAAGAAAGAGGAGGAGGATTCAGAGAACGAAGGGAGAGGAAGACAGGAGCTGCAGGCTAAGAAGACAACAAATGGGAGCTGAGCAGAGACCAGTATGAGTCTGGCGTTACTTACCATTACCAGATCGGATGATATTACACCTGATGATAGTTCCCGGCATGAGTATTTGAATGCGCTTAATTCTGTCTTCTGTAAACTATCCTGCGATTTTCTGATTTTTTAAAGTTCACGCTTTTCTGCACACATCGACATCTGCCGTTTGTAATCCAGGAGTGTTGATAACTAGCTGGAGGTCACACACAGTGATGCATAGCATTTGTAGCCCAGAGTGTTGATCACCAGCAAGATGCAATGTGCAAACAGTGCCATTTGACATTAAATTGCCAATCTTTGCCATTCAAACAATGAATGACTGCATGCCCAGAGACCACCACAAGGAGGTGTTGACAAAAAGGTCTCCGCAGTTCATTCATCTTCAGTGGTGCGACTATCTGTCACAATCGCTGTGTGAATTTAGAATTTTGTCAACAGCTAGCACTGTTTTTGGCCTTCTCAAAAAACAACAAAGTAGATACAATTTGAAAAAGGAATAGACAGAAACAGGTTGTTGCTATATACTCCAACAACTTATTTAGTGCCATCAGCATAGAACCCAAACAATGAGTCAGTGGTGAGCCCAAATCATTTAAGTGAGTCCAGATTGTGTAGTGAGCATGGAACATAGATAGATCGGATGAACAAAAATACCACATCCACATGAAAAAGGCACAAACATGGATATACTTGTGCAATACAAAGTCGCAAAGAAAAAGAGACATGTATATGACAAAGAGCATAGTCATGAACAGGTTTTCCAGTGTTTATTATGGGTGTTATGGTGCATAATGTAAGTTAAAGACCACTCGATAAGTGGAGACATGAAGCACTTATCACACCAACAAAATGACAGCCAACAAAATGACAGCGAGATAGATAGATCAAGACAGATGTTAATGAGATTTGAGAAGCTGAGATCTGAGAATTAAGAAGCAGTGCCTAAATCCCATCCCAAAATTATTGAACCAAATGGTTGCTTCGGATGAATGAGCCACCAAAATGCTTTTGTGAGGTGTATGAAAAGTGAGGTATTTGGTCTTCTCAACATAAATTATAAAAAAACACAGCTTATACGTGACCAGCTGAGTAGCCTGAAATGACACTGCTAAGAAATAAAACACAACTTATGCAGGTACTGCTGACTGTATCCTGAAATGACATTGCTGTCTTTCTAACATGGTAGACTTTGTTAAATATGAACCTGCATGTTATGAAGTATATGTGAAGATATATGTGAAGATCTTGTTGATTTTACATTCAAGTTATAAAGCACAATGGCAATCATTGTCAAAGTTTGATAATTCATAGACAGGTAAAGTGTCAATTTCCATTATTTTGCATTTTTGCTGAGCTCGTGTTTGCTGAACTCATGGCACAACTTTGCGCTTCCTATGGTATTATCAGAAATCCGCTTGTTCGACCATGTTTCTGCCTAGAGAACCATCTTGCAATGCAGGTTATGGACTCAGACAGCTCTTCAGTCGAGCCCTTTTACCTAATGTTCATCAATTCAAACACCACTTATTCGCATCTGTTCAAGCTGCAACCCTGCCGGCTAAAACCTACAGACCTGTGGATGGATCCAAATGTAGCTGGCATCTCAAAAATCGCATCGAAATCTCCAGCCGTCAGTATGTGATAACAGCACGCAACTATAAGAATTCGACCCCGCTACTCTAACGGATTGTGATTTTGATTGTGATTTTTACTTGAAACGACCATAGACTGATGCTTTGGCTTTATGATAATGGCGCTATAGAAGTCTTTAGATTAGATTGGGTTACATTAGATTGTTGCATCTGATATTCTCCTAGTCTACAATCTCATAACATTAGTCAGTAATAACACCAGGCCGAGCTGCACTTAATACTTTTTAGGCCGTAATGCCAAGAATTACTATATTTTGTTTCCTGCGCATGCGAGAGTACATTGGCATGTTGCTACAAAGTCGTTTAATCGTAGCGAACTGTACGGCTACCAATATTGACATTAAAGATTTTCACTAAAATCTAAGGACATATAAAGCAGAATCCAGTGCACAACGAGCTGAAGAAATATGAAGCCCGCACATTTTAGGCATAACAAGCCCAAGTGGTCCTGTTACGACAGTAATCCCGAATGTTTTGCCAAGTACGGTGAGATAAAGTGCTCTCTTCTCGCATGCACTGCAGGATAGCATCTTTTCCTGGCACCTTCTTCCGAAGAATGTGGGGCTGCAGATGTCTCTCCACCGCCTCTTTTTCTTTTTGAGACCATCGACGCTGAAGTCTTTTACTTCTGGTGGGCTTATTTGCAGCAAGCTATAGAATGCAATAGAGGTAAAACATGTAAGGTAACGATTGATTGCAACAGTTGAAAAGCGTAACAACACGCAATACTGGTTTTATGCGAATGTTTTTTTTATTTAACTAGACCAGTGTAATAGCATTAACCGAGTACAACATAATAAACAGGAACTGGACAGTTTGCAGAGAGGAGAAGAAGAAGAAGAAGAAATAAAAAAACGCACCCTTAAACCAGCATTAGGGGCATTATGGCTATGAAGTGTTAGGGACTTCAGTGTACTGTCAGTGTACTCGTCTAGCTGTGTTGGCTAGAGGTCCAAGTGAAGTTGAAATCTCTGAGCATATTTCTGCTCTTGAACCTCCGGCCTGTAGGCTGACAGTCCAACACGCTAACCACTAGACTACGGTGCACCCAAAAAATAAAAGGAGACCTTTTTAGCAGTAAAACGATTCTGTGTTGAAAGAGAAGCGTAATCCTATGACCAGAACCGAACAGATTACAGACAACGTAATTGTAATCATGAATTCAAGATGTCTTCAGCACCGATGGAAAGTTAAGTCGCCCGGAACCAGCTAACTCAAAAGCGCCGTCTAAACAAAATGGATAGGCAAGTATGGTCAGGTTGGGCTCTAGGTCAGAGGTTCTCAACCTTTTTCCTGCTGCGACCCCTTGATAACATTTGCCAAGTTGGGGCGACCCCAACTGAAGTATACACTAAAACTTGGGCTTCGGGATTGTCCCCCGGGGTCCAGTGGGTCTAGAAATTACCCTGTCAAAACCATAAAATTGATTTGGTTACTCCTCCTTTACTGCATTGCTGCTGCTGTGTTATCAGCATCTTTATTCCTCAGTTCGATCCACATTCTAGTCACAAGTTTACAACGGTATTACTTACTTCAGTCACCCAGAGCGATCCGGCATCTCCATAAAGGCATAAACATAAGCAGCAATCAAAAAGTAGATTGTAATATTTTTTTAATTTGTAAAAAAGGAAATGTTTGATTTTTATTTTATTACTTTAATGGTGTACTGTGCGAAGTACAATTAATTATGTCTTTTAAGATGTACATTGTACACATTTGAATGAAAGCTACTAACTAAATTTTAAAGTTTATAAACTTAAAGAATAAACTTTGAATTTAAAAAAAAATAAATCTAAAGAAGGCTAACAATCGTGTTATATTTATTATTATAAAATGTTAGAGTAACGCACCCACAAAAATGTCAGTGAGAAGGCTGTGCTTGCTTATTTCTTGCTAGAACAGAAATTCTGGGGCAGTCTTTGCAAGAGCACAATGCAGATCATCTTCTGCAATAAGTCTACTTCTGTATGTAGACTTGATAACCAACAAGCTTGAAAAGCCTGTTTCGCAAAGGTGTGTTGTTGGAAAAGGAAGAAGGAGGCACAACACAATCTTGATCACTTGATCCAGAATTTGGTAATAGACATTGAAGAGAAATCATTTTTGGCAGCATCGCTGGTAATGAGTTCAATGAACTCCTCTTGTGCGTTCTCAGGAACATCTTCAACTGTGACTGTGAATGGACTTCTAGCAAGTGCAAATGGTGTGTCAGGCAAATTTGGAAAATAATTTTAAATTTCTTGCTCAAGAATTTGCAAGTGTTCTTTAACAGAATGTATCATTCCTTTCCTTGATTCCATTTCAATGTCATTTTCTTCAAAGAAAGCAGATAAGTTTGGCAACATGTAAATCTTATTTTCATTTAATTTTGTTTGCCAAAACTGAAGTTTCAATTGGAATGCTCGGATCTTTTCTGTCAGATCTAGGCACGTTGCATTTGGTCCTTGAAGTGATAAATTTAACTCGTTCAAGATTGCAAAGATGTCAACCAAATATGCAATTTTGTGGAGTTGTTTTTAATCAATGAAAAGTGCTTCAAACTGTGGTTTTGCTCTTTGATTGAAATAGGTTTCCAATTCATTGCGAAGATCAAAAACTCATTTTAAAACTTTGCCTCTTGACAACCATCTCACATCAGTGTGAAATAACAGAACATCATTGAATGCATCCAATTCTTGACAAAGTTTTGAAAACACGCGGCTGTTTAAAGCACTCGCTTTTAGAAAATTCACGGCACTGACAACGTTTTTCATTACATCTTGAAATTCTCGTGGCAGGGTTTTTGGCAGGGCTAACACATGTCGATGAATCATACAGTGAGTCCCGATTGCTTTTGTTGACTCATTGATTACCAAATGTTGAAATTCAGACCGACATCCTAGCATTGCTGGAGCACCAACCGTGCAAACACCACAAACTTTTTCCCAAGGAATATTATCGTTTTGCAAAAATGAACTAACCATGTCAAATACATTACATGCAGTAGTTGTCGTTTCAAGCAGTTTGCAAAAAAGAAACTCGTCTTTAAAATTTCCTTCGTTAATATACCTCACATAAACCAGCAACTGAGAAGAGTTTGCAACATTCTGTTGATTCGTCAAGTTGGATGCTAAATATTCCAAGAGCAGCAGATGTTATTTCTTGGATTACTTGATAAATAGTATCAGCCGACATGTCATCTATTCTTCTGCTATTCTTCTGCTGGTGGTGTCGTTAGACAAAGAAAGAGTATTCAGTTTTTTAACATGTTCACCTCCAAGCATAACTCGAACAATGTCTTTGGTAGGTAGCAATAGCAAATCCTCGGTAATGGTATGAGGTTTCTTGGATTTAGCGATTCTAAGAGCCACCAAATATGAAGCTTCAACAGCTGCCATATTTTGCTGTTGGTACTGGCCGCCATTATCAAGTCTGCCTTTCTTAACTCCATCAGCTTTGTTCTTAAAACACTGGACATCCTTGCCGACAAAGTTATGGTGTTTAGAATCAAAATGATGTTTCAGTTTGTTTGGCTTCATGGATTCGGCTGACAGAATTTCATTGCAAATAAAACATTGTGGTTTCTCAATTCCTGAGGCAAGTATGAAAGTAAAACCATACCTCAAGTAATCGTCACTATATTTTCTTTTTTTACACTTGTCTCTCCCTGATTCATGCTGAGGGCGTAAATTTTATAAATATTAATTTTAGTTATGAATTGTAATTTATGAAACACTATTTATGACAACTTCTGTAACTAATTACTAATAACAAATAACTAATCGCAGACGGCAACTAACCGGATATGATTTCCATTTCTGGAGTGTGCAAATCGTAAAAAGTAAGAAGAATTGAAATAACTAATTATTAAATTAGCTGCTGACATTATCGAACGGGCCACAGCATTTTATGTGTATAGGTCAAGATCCAAGATCATACAGGCGGCTACTGTAGATGGTGTTTAGAATTAGAGTGGCATGATAGAGAGGAGGAATCATGATAAGATTTTGATTCTGCTATGAGAGAAAGACCTGTGCAGAAATTGCAAGGGGTTAATTGTTAACCGTAAGCGCTCAGTAATTCCATTCTCCAGGCAATCGATTATTATCATTTTTGCATTTATTAAGCACCATTATCTAATGACCAAGCATCAGTCGATGGTGCTGATCAATTGTGAGTGAAGGAGTTAGCTCAAGGTTTCTGCCCAATAAAAATCATCAATCGAGCACTGTCTGTAACCATTAACTCGATGCATTTATACACTGTTAATAAAGTGAAATCAGAGCGCTCGAACAATTCTCGTGCCATATATTTTTACAGCAGATACTCCCTTGTTTGTGCTGCACTACAAAAGTGTTTAATACGAGTTAATTGCCTGTTGTTTCGTCGCTGTCATCCTTGTCGTGATTGCATGAGGTCGTCGTCCGGGTTTGCCGCTCTACCATTTGTTCCACCTCGGGTTGTGTCTCATCATCCTCTTCCAAACTCCGCACATATACTGGGTTCTCTGGTGTGTCACTGCTGTCATCGTCAGAGTGTTCTTCTCTCTCAACATCGCTATCTTTAAAATGCAGAAACGACAAATTAAAATATAGATAACAACTCACAAAGACTATCATGTAGAGTTTTTAGCAGAGGCAGTAAGAAATAATCATGAAAGACGATGCCTTACTAAAGTGAAAAAAGGAAATCCTGGCAGAAGCTTAAATAGTTGAAAGTCAAAAGTGGAATGTGAACTGCAGGAAATAATAAGTCATCACTAAACCAATTCTCTAGCATACCTATATAGCATAGCCTAAAACATAAATATTAGTGAAGGGCGACTTCAGCCAATATACACTGTGTCCGGAAAAATTCCAAGGCTTTACGGTAAATATGAAAATAATTAGTAAACATTAATCGATTTTTAAAATTCCAAAAACAGTTTAATCCTGAAATATTATTGAACTATAATTTATGTTCAAAATGTCCGCCATTGGCTTCAACCCAATTAGCGAAGGGCGACTTCAGCCAATATTTTATTTATAGAAAATGAGGAAATAATCAACCTAACAACCGCTAATTTGCGTCCACCTCGAGAAGAACATTGTCTAATGTTCTTCCGGATAAATTTTTCACACTTCCTTTTTCCATTAGGACAAACAACTTAGAAAGTTTTGCTAGCTGGAGAGTGTCCTGTGGAAGACGATAAAATTCTCTGCGTCCGGACATCATGACCCATGAATTGTTCAAGCATTTCGAGTTTGTTGTCTTTCAGACTAAGGAGTTGGGACATTGTGGCCACATGCTTGCGAAACGACGTCGACCTTAAGGTTTCAGGGTAGGTGGCACCACAGTCCACAGAAAATTTCTGTACACAATCACCCCCCCCCGTATATGAGATAATGAGGAGTAGTTATTACACACAAATAAGAAAATATTTTCTTTCAAGACACCTGCCGATATTCGCTTTTGATTTAAAAGTGTGAGTGTCTCATACATATTGCCATTCATTAGCAACGGCACTGTTCTTCCACGTTTACCAGCATTCTCAAGGCGGTAAAATAATTTACATAGTTGTCGCTCCACTTTCGACAGACAACTTTTGATGTCATCGTTAGAACTTCCGTTCTTCGTTCGGCTAAAATCGTCCAGTTTCACCTTTGAGACTTCACCCTGTCTCCGCCGATTGAAGATTATGAGATAGCCTAAAGCCAACTCAGCTAAGTGCCTCCAAACACTGTTTATTTCACTCTTTGCACTCTTCAGTTTTTCTTTGATCAATTGCATTTCTGTTTTAAGAAAATCAACCATCTTCTTAATGTCAAGGCGTTTATGAGAATTCCTCTTTCTCTCATAAAGGTCTTTCCGTGCTCGAAAAGACACCTCATCAGACCACTCTATCTCACAGTTTGATTTTTGATTTGCATTTGCCATACAGTTTGATTTTTGATTCGCAATTGCCATACAG
This sequence comes from Norana najaformis, assembly GCA_964023275.1. Lineage (NCBI taxonomy): Eukaryota > Metazoa > Annelida > Clitellata > Crassiclitellata > Hormogastridae > Norana > Norana najaformis. Next base: position 22,996,547 of record OZ029923.1, read on the forward strand.
TTTGATTTTTGATTCTCCGGTGTGTCACTGCTGTCATCGTCAGAGTGTTCTTCTTTCTCAACATCGCTATCTTTAAAATGCAGAAACGACAAATTAAAATATAGATAACTCACAAAGACTATGATGTAGAGTTTTTAGCAGAGGCAGTAAGAAATAATCATGAAAGACGATGCCTTACTAAAGTGAAAAAAGGAAATCCTGGCAGAAGCTTAAATAGTTGAAAGTCAAAAGTGGAATGTGAACTGCAGGAAATAATAAGTCATCACTAAAGCAATTCTCTAGCATACCTATATAGCATATCCTAAAACATAAATATTAGCGAAGGGCGGCTTCAGCCAATATTTTTATAGAAAATGAGGAAATAATCAACCTAACAACCACTAACCTGCGTCCACCTCGAGAAGAACATTGTCTAATGTTCATCCGGATAAATTTTTCACACTTCCTTTTTCCATTAGGACAAACAACTTAGAAAGTTTTGCTAGCTGGAGAGTGTCCTGTGGAAGACGATAAAATTCTCTGTGCGTCCGGACATCATGACCCATGAATTGTTCAAGCATTTCGAGTTTGTTGTCTTTCAGACTAAGGAGTTGGGACATTGTGGCCACATGCTTGCGAAACGACGTCGACCTTAAGGTTTCAGGGTAGGTGGCACCACAATCCACAGTTTATTTTCGTAGACAGTCACCCCCCCGTATACGTGATAATGAGGAGTAGTTACACTGGCCAACACATAATTTGTTGCCTCAAATGTTAGAACTGTTTCTGGGTATATTTGACCTGCTGATTCCAGAAAAGGCACCAGTTTTCTCCCAGCAGGTCTAGTTTTCGAGATATAGAACATTATGCCATATACCAGTCCTTGCCTCTGCTCGCCCATAAAACATAAGGCTATAGCTATAATTATGTAGTGCTCAATTTATTATGTGATACACTAAATAAACATAATAATACAAATACTTAAAAGAAAATGGTAGTACCTGAAACTGTACTTATATGATACCAAACAGAACAAGTTTGTTATAAAAATTTCAAGTCATTCGACACCGAAGAAGCTCCTTTTGTACGATTTCCGAGTGTGGCATCTGCCGGAACAATCGCGCATAATATTCCAGCAATAGTCTGCCATCATGTGTGCATCCCATCTTCCTTGATATCGATTTTCCATTGTTTTGATGTCTTGGTGAAATCTTTCACCTTGCTCTTCGCTGAAGTCACCAAGATTCTCTGGAAAGCGATCTAAGTGACTGTGGAGATAATGGACTTTAATGCTCATGTTGCAGCCAAGCTTGTTGAAATGAAGAAGCATATCCTCTACTAGTTGTGCATAATTGTCTGCCTTCTTGTTGTCAAGAAAATTTTTAGTTACAAGAACAAAGGAAGACCAGGCACAAGATTCGATTTCATTCATTGATGGTATGAAAAGTGGGTCATTCATAAGTTGCCTGATCTGTGGACCATCGAAGATTCCAGCCTTCAATTTTTCCATTGTAATTCCTGGTAACTTGTGTACTATGTATTCGAAGCATGAACCTTCTTTATTCAAAGCCGTGACAAATTGTTTCATCAGGCCTAGCTTTATATGTAGTGGTGGCAGTATGATCCTATCTCGTGCCACCAAAGATTCCTTGATTACATTTTGAGCTCCAACCACCATGTCTTTCCTCGAAGGCCAATCTTTTCTTGTCCAATGTTCATGCTTGGCTCTACTGTCCCAAAGACACAAAAAGCAGGGATACTTTGTGTAGCCACTTTGTTGACCAAGGAGGAAATTTACCATCTTCAAGTCTACACAAATTACCCATTGATGTTCTTTGTATTTTATCTTTTCCAGTACTAAAGAGGTGGCATTGTACTCTTCTTTCATCCTGGTGGAGTGACCGATTGGAATAGAACCAAATTTGTTGCCGTTATTTAAAAGCACACATTTCAGACTACGTTTTGAACTGTCGATAAAAAGACGCCACTCATCTGGGCTGTAATCCGACAGACCAGTTTTCTTCAATAAGTTGCTGATGTCATTACAGAATACTAGGTTGTTGTCTTCGGTAAAGAATGGCAGCAAATCCTTTTCTCTGTTTCTATAAATTGTAATTTTCGTTCCAGGCTGAAGTGCATTCTTTTCCTTTAGTCTGGACGCAAGCAATTCAGAGGACTCTTTGGAAAGATTTAAGTCCCTGATCAGATCACTCAACTCTTTTTGGTCAAAACGTTCACTGTGTGAAGTTGATTGGAAATCACTGTCACTGCCCCCACTTTCTTCACTTTCGTCATCTTGTCCGATATTGGACATGCAAGTGTCATCGTCTGAGAGCTGAGGTAGTTCGCGAAAAGGTGGAACTGGTACAATATCCGAATGCGGAACAGGTCTCCTGGCTGAAGGTATATCAGGGTAAGACAACTTGTGACGATTATTTCGATTGATGCCTATGATATTAACCATACAAAAGTAACAGTCGTCGAAGTGGTTTATCTGTTCCCTCCAAACCATCGGTACACCAAATTTCAGGCAGCTTCTCTTTCCAATTGTCCAGTGGCGCAATTGTTCAATACAAGTTTTGCATACTGTATGAGGAGCCCATTGCTTATCTTGATCTCCAAGTTTGACACCAAAATAACCTACATATGCTCTTTTTACAAACTCAGAAATCGGTTTCCTGTTTGCTTTTAGTGTGTATTCCCCACAAATGTAGCAGAATATGTCTGGATGGTTAATGCAGCTCCGTCTGGAAGTAGCCATAACCTTAAGGATGTTCGCATCTGAGGAATTAAATGACTAACCTAAAAAATAGTAAGATCATGTAGTTATTTAATGCTCACATTCACAGATTGTTCTTGCGACCAACTCTTAATATGCCCTAAGACGACTGCGGCTGCTCTAGCTTTCAGGAGGCGGTTTATATAGGCTATAAATGCTGACTTCAGCATAATCTATTTACATAGTTCGAAACCATGAAACGCTGTATAAGCACAAATAAATTCTAAATGAGGCCATGAATTTAGTGCTGAGTAAGCTGTAGGCTACGGAATAGTTATTTCGTTGAATCAGCAATATCTCAGCACACGGCAAGATATGCTGATTTTACATTATAAGGATGTAGGCATTATATGAATCAGCAAGAATTATAATTAGCCATAAATAAAGCTTATTATGACATTTTAGTTTTGTCAAAGACATCGTTTAAAGAGTGGACTGGGTTTTCTTTACAAAATCGACGATATCTGAGAAACTAGACCTGATGCACTCAATCCAATGACATTTTCTGAATCAGCGCCCAAAATTACCCCAAGAACAGGTCTAAAACCGAAGGCAACAAGAAAAAAAATTTTTTCTGTTGGCCAGTGAATTATCACACGCAAACAAGAAAATATTGTCTTTCGAGACACCTGCCGATATTCGCTTTTGATTTAAAAGCGTGAGTGTCTCATACATATTGCCATTCATTAGCAACGGCACTGTTCTTCCACGTTTACCAGCATTCTCAAGGCGGTAAAATAATTTACATAGTTGTCGCTCCACTTTCGACAGACAACTTTTGATGTCATCGTTAGAACTTCCGTTCTTCGTTCGGCTAAAATCGTCCAGTTTCACCTTTGAGACTTCATTTTTGATTTGCAGTTGCCATACAGTTTGATTTTTGATTCGCAATTTCCATACAGTTTGATTTTTGATTCGCAATTGCCATACAGTTTGATTTTTGATTCGCAACACTTGAAATAATCCACCGGCAATTGAAACCCACATTTGGACTGTAATTGGCATCCACTGGTTCCCAGATATCCTGTGTGGCTTGGAATCAGCTGTAGAAGCTGTTGGGGCAACCGATGGGGCGGGTGGAGGACTGCTTTCACCTTCATCGGCCTCACCTGCAGCGTGGCCACATGGACTGATGACGGATCGTAGATTTCCGTCCCATCGCTATCTCCGCCTTCATCAACTGCATCCGCTGGTTTGTCGTCACTTATTTCATAGATGCTGTCCCAATCATCGTCACTATCCTCAAACGATTCCTCATCCGATTCCAACAACTTCTGCACAACTTGCTGCACACTAAACCGCTTCCCTTTCGAGTAATTCATTTTCGAATCGTAATGCTTATATCGCTCGCTATCGTCAAGATGGCTGACAAGCATGAAAGGACCATAGATGCTTTGTTCAAAGCGGTTTTTTTCACTAGAAAGTGCCCAAAAATAATCTTTCATGCATTCGATAGGTGGCAGAACATGTCCGCTATTACTACTAAGCGGCAGGAATATTACTGGGGTGCTGAATTGTTTACACATCCGTGGCGTCTCGGCTATACAATTGTGGGACGTATTAACATCCCTGGCAGCCAACGTGTTAAATGACGTGTAATTCTGAAAATGTTATGGTGCTTTAAAACACCAAGCATAGGCACCAAGATAGACCCAAAGATGGGAACACATGCTTTGGCCAAACTGGTGTTGCCCAACGACACAATAAATATCTACCAGTATTAAGTTTCTAATCGGATGACCTTTAAAATTAATAGTCTGTATAAGTGCTAAGTTAAGTTTAACAGACTGCAGTTTAACGGTTTTTGCCACTTTCCAGTATTTGTGGACTTAATGTTTCCGCACTGAAAATCATGGCGGAAGTTATGGTGCCATAACTCGGAATTAAGAGGAAGGCAAAATATTATAGCGCTATGAGATTTTTACAGAAACTCATCAGTGTTGGAGTCACCTTCGTTTTGTGCCCTTCTTGCGAATCGTCCATGGCGTTACTACTGTTGCATTACGACTGTTCGGCCATTTTTCTGGGCAGATCATCCCAGGCAAGCTTCACCCATTCACAGACCAAAGACAAATCTGGTTTCTTTTTGTTCCCACCTTTGGTTAATGTTGCCGTGCCTGACGTCATCCACTCCATTCCAAATTTGCGGACTCGATCTTTGAAGGGCTTGTTCAGGCGAAACATCCAACGGTTGAAGCACAGCTATTAATCCACTAGGGATTACACACATATCTTTGTGTAAATGTTTGAGCTTGAATTTTACAGGATCGGTCTGTCCCACACGAGAAGGCCTCTTTTCTTAATCAGTGCAGCTATCCGCGTGTTCCAGACGCGTTCCAACCAATCCTTTGTTCTGTCTTCGTCCATCCAACCTTTTTGGAAATGATGAGCTTTTACTTTACTATTGTGCCTCTTGGAAACGTCATTCCTTTTGGAAGGCTTTTACTATTTTGCCCCTTGGAAACGTCATTCCTTTTGTAATGTCTTTTTGTAAAGTCTTTTGCATAAAGTCTTTACATGTGGCACCGAAAAATTTGCGCTATAAAATCTAAAGATCTATCAGAGCCTTACCAAGAAATCACCGCACCCAGTAAAAAAAGAACAAGAAATAAGAATTGATGTTTGGCGGTGGATGGCAGCATGGTTTAAACGAAGTAGTCTTATATTATTCTGCCAGATTTTTTTTGTTAGTATTTTAAGCAAAAATTTATTTCACTTTGTTAAATATTAATTCTTTATAGTATCATCTGTTTTATAACAGGATATTTGAATTTCTTAACTGTGCATATGCCGTGTGGTATCCCACCGATTCGTCATGCGATCGCCCACGGGTGAAGTGACGTCCTCCCATTCATGCGTTGAGCAGCCGGCGTCGGATAAATCTTGCGAACTTGGCTTGACCCTCCTATAAGTCGACCCCCCAAATTCAGACTTTCAAAATTGTCCAAAATTTCTCGACTTATAGCCGAGTATCTACAGTAAAGACACACCAATGAATACAAGGTAACACATATAACATTAAAAGAACTGTAAATCAACCACATATTTACAACTAAATGAAAGTTACATGATTACTGGATAATCCATAGATGGCAATATAACATCTATACAATCTAGATTCTATATAGGAGTCAGGAACGTCACCATTTTGATGTATCTTGGAGTTGGGTGTGGAACAGTCGATTAAATTTTAAAAACTGTAAAACGAAACACCAATGTACAAAAGGTATGTAACGCCTGTAACATTAAAAGAACATTAAATAACAGAATCAATAGTTTATATCAAACTGATCTACAAAAGCTAAGAACCGTCTAAAATAAAACCAGCCTAAACTAGCCTGTAATGCTTCAACTTGTATATACATAATTAATGTAATATGTTCATTCGGTAGGTAGGTTTTAAAAGACCTGAACAAGTTAGTACATCATACTGTCCTTGTGGTAAAATCTTTTAAGAAGTATGAATTTTTTCTGTTTCTTCAACACCATTGGGCAAAGTACTGCTGCACTATGAATGTGGTTTCCCATATTTCTCAACTTTTGAATTGATTTCTTCTGTGACTGGTTAGATTATGCATTGGCGACTCCTTTCTGTGTTAGGTTTGCTAGCGATATAAACACTGGCTTTGTGGTTTATTGCAGAACAAGCAATATGCTATTTTGTCTTATTTTCTTTTACCACCAATGTTATTTGTTCTAAGTACAGTTAGCGTGAATTGGGATAAACGTAGCCACTTAACGCTTCAAAGAACTTTTTACTAGAATCTACAATACATATAACTATGAAACTTTGGGGTTACACAGACCAATATTCCAGCATTGCTAATATGCAGTAAAACCTGCCATTGCATTCTAAACTTGGCCAAATGCTGCACAGAGTGATATAACCCTATTCTTGACGAAAATAGCCATTTTCTTGTCAAACCTGGCCACATTTCAGATAAAGCTTCACCTGAAATGTTTATTTGCTACTTATAGATTTAAATTTTAAATGAACATAATTTATACTGTACGTTTATTAAAGAAATCTTTTATTCATTAAACAGCATATATAAAAGTATAAAAACATTCCTAATAGTAATCATATCATCAATGTTTTGACTCTTGAGTCTTACAAAACAAAAATAAAATTAACGATTTGCGAATTGCGACCATGCTTGCTATAAACGTGAAACTTGAATGAACAAACCTTACTAATGAAATAATCCATAGATTAAAAAAGTTCCATAGATTAGAAAAAGTAACTTAAGTAAGTCAAATTAGTCAATCCAAATCAGTTTACATATCGAACAAGTCATGATTCTTATTTTTAAAAATCAGTTACTCTGCATGTTCTGAAAGGAGCCGGTTACGTAAATCGCTTATCAAACATCAAGTGGCTGAAAATAATCTCTCTGATTGGACCGATGTCGCCAGAATACACAAACCTGTTCGTTGATATCCGATTGCAGAACAGACACCTGCAAAGATCCTGCTAATTCTGTGCCTTTGTTGATGGAAACGTACATCTCGTCCATAGCAATCTCATTTGATTCTGGCTGGCATCTGCTTCTTGATTAAGAAGAATGTGTGGAAATTAGGTCAAATGATTAGGGTCTAATAAAAATTGAATATTTCTAGCGCTATAAATAGATACATGAAAGCAGGCCATAACTTTAGTTAAGCTTAAGATTTGCGCATTCTGGGCATAGGTTTTGCCCGAGGCAGTTCCATAAATCTGAAGAAATTTTTTTTATTGAAGACAAGTCGTTGTTTCTTATGGTTAGTTCAAGTAATTCCAGTGGTTCTTTGGAGGGCCGTTTGGGGTCAGGTTTTTTGTCGAAGGCCTGTTTCACAATGCCAATATTAATATCCATGTTATTATAGAGTGCAGTGATATCTCCTGTAACCAGAAAGTGGTTTTTATCTATCACAGTGTTTGAGGTTTTGGAGAATTAGTTGAAGAATGGGAAAAGGGTTGCACTGGCACTGTTGTGTAGTTGAAGTTACCGGGTTGTTGAGCGTGGAGACAATTGTTCTTTGTTTCTTCAGTTCTTCTCGACTTTCTTTCAGTAGAGGAATGTGGAGGCTATTGTTCTTTGTTTCTTCAGTGCAAACTTTTGAAGACACTGGATCGCTGAGTGGGAGGATGATTGTTCTTCGTTTCTTTCGTTCTTCTCCTCTTTAACTTTGCGCGGTGTGCTTGTGTGTCTATGTGTTTGTTGTGTTGAGTGTGGATGACGTGAGTAATTAGCCAAGTTTTTATGTTTCGAATAGGCTGCAATTATTCTATATTTGGTAAATCTTTTGTTTTTGTTTATGGTTCTTTTCCATTCTCTTATTAGGTGTGTGGCTAATGGTGAGAATGGCATGACTATGGGTAGTATGGGCTTGTTATTGTGTGCTCTAGCTGGTTTGTTCTTAAAGTTTTGCCATATGTTGGTTTTGTTTTTCTTAATTGGCGATTGTAATGACCTCCACATCTCAAGACTTTAAAGAGCGTATTACATGTGTGGTCGAAGTCTTTCTTAAAGGATGATATACATTTGAACTGAATAATTTGGGACTTGAGAATGCCTGGCATAGTGTGTGCTGGATTAAAAGAGGAATGGTTGATGTATATCTGTAACTTTGAAGTATACTTTGGTTTGTAATGTAGTGCCGTCTAGTGAGTGAGTTTCGATACTGTGGTATCCAAAAAATTCACCAGATTCGCTAGATGTCAGGCTAGTCTTAATGCTAGGTATTAGTGCGTTGAGGTAGTTTTCGAAGTCTTTTATTTCCTCTGTAGTTCCCGGCCAGGTAAAAAAGATGTTGTCTAAGAAGCGCAAGTACAGTAGTGGTTTAATGTGAAATCCATTTTCATCGCTTGATTGTCAAAGTCCACCAAGTAGAGGTCTACAAGGCTGGGTGCAGATTTCCCCATTGCAGTACCAAATATTTGTAAGAAGGTTTCGTTATTGAATTGGAAATCGTTATTTTTCATGATTAGTTCTAGTAGTTCAATAATGTCTTTTTCTGGTCTGTTTGAATTGGGGTATTTCTTAAATGCTAGTTTTATAACAGCTATTGTTCTGTTTATGTCCATGTTTGTGTGTAGGGCTGTTACGTCTCCCATTACTAATAAGGCTTTTTGGTCTATTACCTTGTTCCTTATTTTATTTATGAAATCATAAGTATCTTTCAAGTACGAGCTGTGTTTCTGTGCTATGGGTTTAAGGAAATAATCGATGTAATCACTAATGCGACGTGATTCTGTGCCGCAGTCGCTAAGTATGGGGTGACCTTCAGACATATCTTTGTTGGACCACCTATCGTATGGTTTATGTATCTTTGGGAGTACATAAAATCTTCTATCCCAGTCATGGATATAAGGCAGGGGTTGTGCTCACTGCTGACTTCCCCACCTAATTCTTTGCAGAATATTATTTCACTACAGTCTGTATGTTAAGCAACGCGAATGATGATGACATTGAAAATTAGATTTTAATTTGGCATGCAAGTATGTATAAAAACACAGCACATCAACTGGAATTAAACATAAAATGAAAGCAAAATATTTTAAGGAGCATCGTAACCGTACTAAAATACCCTTTACAATAACAGTAACTATGAAACTGTACTGCTACAATGAAAATAAAGACAAAATATGTTTAACTGTTTATGTTGTTAAAAAAATTTACTCAGCAAAACGATAAACCAAACATAATAGATCATGATGCGGAACAATTTAGCTTAATGTCAAAAGTTCTGACAAGAGATGCAGTACAGCGGGCGGAATATTCTGAGACTTCGACTTGCAACTTTTTCTTAATCACAGAGGATTTATATCGGCAAGGGTACTGAAACAGAAAAACATTTTCATAGTTAACAACAAATCATCATCACTAGCACCTTCCCAACACATCGAAACTGCAAATTTGTCATAACAATGCCAGTGTTTCATTAATGAAATTCACCCTTAACCATTATGGAGCAAACAATAAGGATGTTAGCCTACAAAGAAATTTAAATCTATTTCTACCTGGTAGTGTCAAGAAGACACCTAGACACTATTCTGCCTATATTTTCAACTGCGTCCTATCTTTTGGTCTCTCAGAGTTAATTTGACTGTATTCTCTGGCAGATAAACCCTCGACTGACTACTAAAGATCATGTCTGTTTTACAACAGGATATTTGAATTTCTTAACTGTGCATATGCCGTGTGGTAAACGATCAGTCATTCTCCCTATGCCACTGGCAAGGGCCCTAATGTAAAGCAGGTATCAGTTGGCATCTCTGCATTAGCTGTCCTCTCTTCCTCCTTACCTCCAACAGAGACTACACTGACTAAGTTTGGTATTCTACTACAAGACTGTAATTACTTTCCTACTTGCATACGTACTCAGTTGTATAAACATGTAGGGATGTACATTCGTGGTTGTTTTTCGTTTTTCCCTTCCTGTCGATCTGGCCTGTTTGTGTTTTGCCTCTTTATTGGCGTCGTATTGTACAATGTGTGCCAACGGCTGGATTTCCGAGATGCTGCTCGATTGATTCCATAAGATGGACATGCTTGGGGAAGCTACTGTGTGCACCTGCAACTCGTCCGTTTCAACAGCATCTGTTTTTCATCATGCTTAAAGTACTGTTCTGATATGGAACGTGATCATATAAAGCATGCAAGACTGATTTTTATGTATCAATACACTTAGTGTAGAACATTATAAAAGATGATCTTTTCTGTTTTTGAGTTAAAATCACCTTTGATTGGCTTGTGAGTGCTGACGTGATTGATTGATTTGTGAGCACTGAATTAAAACCTGCCATCGCAAATGTAAAAACTTAAACGATTTTCATTTTCTTAACAAATACTAATTGTGAAATCATGTCTCGATGATCCTTTTGAGTTCATAAGAGTTAAGAGACAGCCTGAGATTAAAGGAATAAGGGAAGAAGTTGAAAACATACAAACTCATACTGACCCTGAAAACCTTCTGTGTCAGACCTGTGATAATATTATTTAATAATAACTATGACTCAATTAATTACAAATAAAATGTCATATGAAAATCTTCAGCAACTATTATACATTTGTTGTGTCTGAAGTAGTGTTGATTTATGGTTGCCCGATGGGTCAGGATAGTCGACCCACAGTAGAACAAAGTCTCAGTTGAAGATAACGTTTATTGGTAGACACACAATGTACAGTGAGATGTGATTCTTCTGTTTGCTACATGCTTCTTCCAGTCAACACTAGTAAAGTTCCCACCCTAGCTGATGCCAGATATGACCCTTCATGATTTCCATGTTACCATATTTGGTAAGCATATGTGTTGGTGGGAGATTACTGAACTCGAATCCTGGCCATGGGCCAATGCCTACACAATGTAACACCTGCTTTCTTTGTCTCATTTGCTTTCTCTATCTCGCTGACTTGCGATGAATGTTGAATTCTTGCTGTGACGTCTGTTTGGATACCCAAGAAGGAAGACAAAGCAGGGTCTTTCCAAACAACCTTGTAGAAGCATTTCTGATTAATAAATGTCATTGCTAGTCAAGCGATCTTCATTATGCCAAGCATCTGCAGCGTTTGCGTTCAAAGCACCAGTCGGCCGTTCCAGAAAGTCATGACCACTCAACAAATGGTTTCAGCCTAACTGTTTATGGGGCGTTTGAACTCCTTGTTAGTGTAGGACTGGCAAAGCCTATAAGTGTGCTAGGCTATAATGTTGGTTTTAATCCTTGCCAAACTACTGGGTTGAACACACAAGATCTGCTGGGGCATAATATTGTTTAATGCGTGATTCCAGCTTGAGCTGGAATTGTTTCTCTATTGCTGTTGTTCTTGCAGCAGTCAGTTTTGGAGTGAGTTGCTTGATATACTCGTTAGTTGTATAGTGTTCATCAGGTAGTGCTATCTGGAGATTGACTGTAAAATGCAGGTCTTTCCGAGCATCAAATAAGCCGGTGAATGTTCAAGATTTGTGCTAGTTGTAGCTCTGAAGGAAAGATGATGGTGGGGATGAAGTCAGCTCAGTCCTCTTGATTTTTGCAATGAAGATGCCTTAGTGCTTGCCAGATGGATCTGTTGTAACGTTTGTATGCCTCATTTCATTTTGGATTCTAGGCGGTAGTGGGATTTCGTTTCACTTGTAGGAGTTGTGCTAATTCAGAGACAAAACTGCTCATGAAGTTAGACCTCTTTCACTAAGTAGGTTTCTGGAGCAGTCTAATGAGTGAAGATTTTGTGGAACAGGGCTTGAGCAATGGTTTGTGCACTTTGATCTTTAACGGAATAGCTTCAGGCCAACGGGTTAGCGACTCAACACAAAGCATGATTTTTGAGAATGTCAGCTGTCCAATGGCCAAAGATCAGTTTTGTTCCAAAGGCCTTAATAGGGCTTTGTGGAGGTTAACAGGAGATTTGATTTGCTGGCAGTTCTGACAAGAAGTGTGTTGTTGGATATCAGTGTACATATTCTTTCAGAAGTACTTACACTGAATCGACAGATAGTGATGGAAACCAGGATGGGATGGTGCTTCATGAAAACCATTGAGTATATGTTGCCTTAGAGACTTTGGAATCACTAGCCGATTGATGAAGTTGCATGATAGTCCTTTAGATTGAGGGTGGAAATAGTCATACAGCAAGCCATTATCAATCACATATTCAGAGGATTCAATCATTATGTGATGGGCCTCTTTGTTGTCAGAAAGTCACTTTGCTCGAGATAATGAATCATGGAACAGGCATCTCGGTATAGATGCTCCTGTTGCACTATATGTTGTATAGTGGACTCATCTGATTCTTCTTGCTGTATGAGGTTTATGTTGGGTGACATATTGTGACATTATGTCGCATATATTGGCCAAGACAGTTTCTTCGTTGGAGTTGTGAGCGTCATTGGGGGTGGATATGGATATCTGGAAGGGCGTCAGCATTAACATTGGTTTACTCGCTTTTATACTTAACATCACAGTTATAACCTTGTAGCCAGATGTAGTGTCTGAGTTAGTGATGATCTGTGGTCACCTGATGTATCGGAATATTTTACCTATACAGTGCTGGCCATAAGTTTGGAATCACTTAGAAATGTATGAAATTTTCTTATAAAAAGCCTCAGAAGAAATTGTAACTGTAATTTTTCTCAATGAAACTGTAACAGTTTATTCAAAACTCACATACTAAGTAAATGGATAGTCAAATGTCAACTTCAGATGCTGACTTCAGTACTTTGAGTGCTGTCCTTTGTTAGCCAGGACAGCCTTGAGTCTTGCTGGCATGGAATTCACAAGACTTTCACAATAAGCTGGGCTGATGTGGTTGACCCAGACTCGCTTTATGGCGTCAACCAACGATACCTTTGATGTTGGATGCTCCTCAGACACCTTCTGCTTCATAAACATCCACAGGTTTTCGATGGGATTGAGGTCGGGACTGGATCCAGGCCAAGGACCCAAGATATGAATTCCCCGTCTATTGATCCAGCTTGTCACAGTCCTTGCCCGGTGGCAAGGAGCTCCATCATGTTGGAAAGTGGTGCAATTGAGGATCCCCATGTGTGTTTCTAGTTTATCCTCAAGGATTGATTGGTATACCTGACCATTTATGGTCGTGTTCGGAGGCATGAACCAAATTCCTCCTCGGCCGCTACCGCTGAAGCTGCCCCAGACCATCGTCGTCGGCGCCTGCCTGACAGTCGGCACGACGTAGCGGATGTTGTAACGCTGGTTAGCAGGTCGACGGACATAGCGGCAGGCCGAGTAAAACTGTGTGAACGTCGATTCGTCAGAGAACATCACCTTCATCCAGTCTGCCTTCGTCCAGTTCTTGTATTTCACGCAGAAAGCCAAACGATCCTTTATGTTCTTCTTGCTCAGTTTGGCTTTCTTTGCAGGTTTCCTGGATGGCAGTTCGAAATCCACAAGCAGCCGTCTTCTGACAGTCCTTGCACTCACAGGTGGCCTCCCCCGAGTCCTTGCACTCACAGGTGACCTCACCGCTGCCCTGATTTGGGACGAGGACCAGGTTGGGTGAGCCACCGCTGATCGTCGGATCATTCTGTCCGTGGAGGCTGAAGTTCTTCGAGGTCGTCCTGCTCTCTTCCGAGACTTCATAGTGTTCAGCTCCTTGATCCTGGCTATGGCCTTGCTCACAGCCGATTGAGATACCTTTAGCATCACAGCTATCTTGCGCTGAGACATATTGAGATCATGCAGGACCTGAATTTGAGCCCTCTTCTTGTCTGGTATCTCCTTTCCCCTCACCATGTTGCACCTTCTGTTATAACTCTTAGAAGAAATGTCACTGAACTGTGTACAAAATGTTAGTAAAATTGTCTGTAATCCTCAGTGAAACGTTCTGCATTGAAATCCTAAGGAACTAATTTTTCTACACTACACGATTCTTCCATAACACAAGCAAGCGACAGAATGAAAATGATTTCTTTGTGTGTCCACAATGTCAGACCTATGAGTCATCGGTCATGAGTCATTGCCGCTCTAAAATAACAAGGTAGGGGCCATTGATAGTTCAAACGCAATGCAATCAATTACCGGTCACGTTGTTTGTTGTACCGAGGCCCACTTTCACTTACAGCACAGTTCGTTCGAAGACTCGAGGAGTTGTAACAATAGGAAATATTTCGCTTAGTCCGACAGCCTACGCTACGCTGGTCAGTCTCCTAGAAATTGCAGCCGATGCTTACAGTACTGAAATCTGCTTGGAACGTTCAATAGATGTCAGCTCTATACAAAGTAACCATCGCCGACTCAATAGCTTGATAAACTCGACCTATAGCGATCAAATATGGTTTTCAACAGATTGCGCCTGGGTGATTCCAAACTTATGGCCAGCACTGTATACCTGTATGAGAAAGAACACTCTTGGTAGATACACAATGTACAGTCAGCGATGTATGATTTTTCTGTTTTTTTTCCACATGCTTCCAACCTATGCTTTCTTTTCCAGACTCTTGTGGTCTACTGATTCTTTCACGTTCATAGGACCCTATTGTCGGCGTTGCTTCACCTTCTGCTTCTAGCTGACCGCGTGAGAGATTATTTGCCTCATTATTCTCGGGATCATTTGGAGGAACATATGTAATCTCTTGCATTCTAGAAGTCCTTATCATTCTCAAGTATTGTGATAATGTCGTTGTGAATTCAATGAGATCTAGCTGTTTTCGTTTTGGTTGCTTCTTCTGTTCTGCATGTTGATGATATAACAGCCAACCCACAAAAGCTCACGCCTGTATCACTTTGGATTCTTATGGTCAACCTTGTACAATGTGATCAGCATGTCAAACAGATCCACACCACCCATGTGCTTATTATATACTTTCACAATAGCTGGACATGGGATGTTGACATACTTATGCTGTTTCCTGTCTCGTCTCTTGATTGATGTGATTGGCTCCATAGCAGTATGGGTTGATGACAACTGCACCGAGGAATTATCGAGCGACCGTACCACAGCTAGACCGGAGTTAGCATCAGCAGCTATATCAGCAGCTCCTCGACCCTCGTTCTTCAGTTCTTTCTCAGATTTTAGAGGAGAGCCTCTCAGTTGATTTGAACTCACAGTGCCAACTGTCCAAATGGCCCATGGTTTCAGTTGAAGTTGGAGCTCCAGGTGGGTAAACCAGTTATCGAAGTAGAGTTTGAAGTTCTGTCCTTTGTGAAGAGTTTTGCATAGCTTGATGACAAAGTAACCTGGTTGGTATCCACAGCTTTCTTCTATTTTCGGGCCCTTCCCTTCATAAAGCAAAAAGTCATATGTGAGGCCACTTACACCACATCAAGGATTTCTTTGGTTTCTTGGGAATATATTGTCTGAGTGAATTCTTGCCCTTGTATGGAATCATCTGTTCATCAATGCTGATCTTTTCTTCCAGCTCAAGCTTTAGACTAGGATCTCTCACGATGTTCAAAAATGGTCATGCCTTGTAATATCGGTTATAACTTGGGTCATCTTGGTTTGTTACTACCCTATTATTGTCATTGAAGTGGATATATCTGTTCAAGTCATTGAATCGGTTGCGAATCAGCACATCTGAAATAGGGGGAAATCTAAGTTGCCTTGACCAGTACTTTTTGTATCTTGGCATGTGAACTAGACCCATCCTGATGAGCATGCCCAAGTACTGTTCTGTCTCAGCCAGATCTGTTTGGAAACTGAATGCACACTGAACAGCATAGATTTTATTCTTTGTTCCACAATATGTTCTATCATTGCTTATGGAAAGAAATGTTGAAAATATTCAGTTGGAGCTTGCTTGTCTGGAGGTTCACTGAACCTTTCCAAATCATGTCACAGGGCTTCGGAGCAGACATTTTTCTCCATCGAAATGTATGACTAAATTGCTTCTCTGAGTGTGAAGAAGGGTGTTGCTGTAGAGTTGTGCCGTCCAGGTCTTCTCCTCCATCTCCTGCTCCATCTTCGGCTGAGGGATCGCCAGGCCGAGGGGTCATTTGCCCTCTGCGGGAACCAGAGGTCGTGACCCTTTCATAGGTGAAGGTTTTCTCGTGCGTTTGGTCCTTGTACTATAGACTACTGGAGTCCGACCGCGAAGCCTTTTACTTCGTCGTCGGTCGGGGGACTCCCTTTTGACATCAGGACCATGGGGACCCTGAGCGGATGGCCAATCGACTCTTCTGTCCAGGCTATGTCCACGACTCCCGGGTTGGAGGCGGCTTCCTGTCCTAGAGAGCCAGGGTTCGGTATATCTTCTGGACGGTACATACTAGCTGGGACCTCCCCTGATTCCTTTGGCCGCACTATAACCTGGGGCGATCCTTCAAGGCGCTCTATAAATCTCTCCAACAGGACCTCACCAAGCATATGAAATTGATTTAACATTTCTGCCCTTAAACTGGTTAACATCGGAGTCGGTAAGAGGTATGTTTCGTTCCTACCCACTGGAAGGTCCTGTTCCGTGTCTACTTGCCTTACCTCTCGTCGGTCCATCCTTACACAGATATTTAAAACGTACAGGTTTATTTTATCTATTTATTGCAGAACAACCGGTTACGCCACCTGGTGAACAGAAACAATATACAGGAACTTAATCTTATAATATACAGAACTTGAATGCTCTTAATCTCTAAATCTACTCTACCTCCTGAGACGTGTGCAAACCTGGAGCATCATAAATTCCCTCTTTTCGATTTCCGTGCCTAATTTAGGGTATTTCTATTCCCAAGGAATATTCCCCGCATCGGAACTTATCCGGTAAGCTATCATAAATAGAACAGCCGCTCAACTCACCCAGTAGGTAAGAGCTATTGGCTCGCAGCACGACGACGACCTAACACGGCAGCGAGTACGAGTCGTGGTTCCTCAAAACAGCACCTCGAAGACGACGGCTCTACCCGACAGCCAATCTGACTTATTCCTCATGAATCCGCACACAGCAGATGATATTTAACCTTTACCAATCCAATAAAATTTTTATAACAGCACCTCCAGATCCAATATAACTGACCGCTTGACCGTCTTCTGACTGTCCAACTTCTCTATTGTTGTCCGAGGTTTAGAACGGAATGGGATTTGAATAATGTGACAAGTGACACTTGCTGCCTATCTACCGCGTGAATGAGACTTGTATAAAGCTGCCCAGGAGGAGCAATTTAGCTGACGGCTCTCGTGCGATACATGTTTACCGATCTATGGGATAATTCACAAGCTACCGTCAGTGACCACTGGGTCACTTTGGTGGCCAATATTGATCATAAAATTTCTATGCCATACCCCGCCCAAATCCAATAAAATTTAGGTAATATCGGCCTTTGCATATGTACACAAGCATTTACTTCTTTGCACAATTCATTACATATATATAGTATATATATATATATATATAGTATGTGCCTGGCGAAAATGAAAAGAGATAGATGATACAGACAGGAATACATATACAGACAGACAGATAGACAGATAGATAGTAGGGTTGAGTGATTGAAACCTGGGCCAAGTCGACAGACACGACATTCCTTCCCATCATTTTGTGGCTCTGAAAAGAGCCGTTTGTTATGAGCTGTCCAATGCCCATCCTACTTCAATTTTGCTTGAGTGTGCCATTTTTCAAAGCATCCGGCAGGGTGCATGTGTGGTTGACGGGGGCACGTCTTGCACGCGAAGTTGGTGCGTTTGCGGCCCCCAGGTGTCTTCCGATCGCTGCAGCAAACCACACAATCTCTCATTTTGTTCTCTTGGACAGGGATGTGAAGCTTCCCGTTCAGCCTCTCTATCGTGTTGGCCTTGCTGGGACGCCCACAACGATGTACGTGTGCGCGGATGTCACCCACAAGCTGCTCAATCATGTGGCGGCGAAATTTGAGGTGTGTCACCGCTGTGAGTTTCTGCTGCTGCCTGTGGATGTTGAACAGTATAAAACTGTTCACACAGGCAACCTCCAGCAGCCAGAAGAATGACTTTCGCCACCACTTCACCGACTTGCGGCCGAAATTGTAGCTCGTGCAGAGGTGATCTGCGCGGTCCACCGCACCCATCTTTGCCGTGTAGTCAATGATGACGACGGGCTTGCTGACTTGAACAGTTCCGGCTCGGCTGTGACGAGTCACAATTTGCACGGCTGAGCCGTGAACTGTGCTCAGCATCAAAACCGGACGCTTGTCCTGCCAAGCAATCGCCGTCGCGTTTCCATCACGCTGAAAGGCGATGACCTCACCAGCTTTCATCTTCTTCTTTCTTTTTAGTTCGTCCGGCAGACCCTGTCGGTTCCGCATCACCGTTCCCGTCGTCTGGATCTTGAGCTGCAGCAGCTCCATCGCCAGATGGTAACCAGTGTAGAACCGGTCAGTGAATAGATGGTATCCACTGCCGTTCGACTTTTCCAGCAATTCTCGGCAGAGAGTCAGGACGATGCGGGAGGTGAATGGGAGACCTGGCCGATCCAGTTCCTCTGTCGTCCGCTTCCCATAATATGGAACGAACGTACAGATGTAGCCATGCAGACTCTACGCCAACACGTAGATTCGCAGGCCCCACTTCGTCGGCTTCTGGGGATTGTACATCTTGAAGGAGACGTGACCCTTGAAGCTTATCGTCGTTTCATCGACGGCGATGTCGCGCTCGGGAACGTACAATTCTTGACATTTGCCCTTGATGTACGTCAGCACGTGACGTACTTTCTCTGCTCTCGTCTGTCGTGGAGCATCAGCAGGCACTGGAGGGCTGATGTGCAACATCCAGTGGATCTGAAAGAACCGACGGCGACAGAACACGTCCGTGAAGAACGAAGTGGCATTCAGCCACTCCTTCGAGAAATAGTCTTGAATGTTTGGCTTTGCATTCAAAGCCATGTTGAGCACGACGCCAAGGTAGGCCTTCATTTCTTTCAGGTCCACGTCCCTCCAGTCCCTCCAGATGGAATGTTGAGGGAGCGTTGCCTGATCCAGGCGAAAATGTGCAAAAACGTTCGTCTGCACAACGATTTCCTCCAGCAGGTCATCTGTGCAGAACTGCTGGAAGAATCCACATTCGTTTGTTGGGATGCTCGCCCCACTCAGCTGGAATCCAGCGTTTGGAACTGTAAACGGCAGTGGGGCGAAATCTGGTGCCGTCCCAGTTGCTCGCATCCATTGTCCAGCGTCCGCAGCTTCATCGCTGTCACTGACAGCGACATCTTCATCTGATGATTCGTCTTCACTTGAGATGTTGACGTCTCGGATGTCGTCCATGATGATCGTGTCGTCTCCACTGCTTTCCTCCTCATCGGACGTTGTCATTTTGTCGATCATGTCCAAAATATCAGCACTACGAAAACGCTTCGTCATCTTTCTCATAAATTCTATAACTAAGATAAGCTCAGTAACGCACCAGAAAGCACTGAACATTGACACAGCTATATATGCAGAATGCAGCAAGCAGCAGATGGTCTCATAGTGTTTAGCTAATTAGTTGCAAATGAACAGATAAGCTAGCCTTTGAAATGCCAGTATGACTGGTCTATTCAAGACTTACGGATGGCCCTTTTAGCTAATTAGGACTGAGCTATGTCTACTACCTGTACAAGGCAGCCCATGCAATAACTAATGAGCCGATAGTGTGTCCTTTGAAATATAGATACAGGCACTGTTCTATGCAAGACCTATGCAGCAGCCAAGCGGATCGGCTTGGTCAGCTAATTGGAAGTGAATGCTCAGGGTAAACAAATGTCGCCGACCGACCTCAACAGTCGGTATCTGACATTTGAGATACATTTGACGCCAGGAATACTGCCTGTATAGCTTCATCCATGGAAATGGTAATGAAGCAGAATGAATCCGCACACAGCAGATGATATTTAATACCAGTCGTTCCAAACGACGAACAGATTTCCCGAAGAGCTATTAATCCGGCAGTCCAAGTGACTCCGAGCGACTATGACTATACAATCGCTAGACGTTGGCCGATCGAACATACGATTTCCAGGAGCTTCTAATCCGGCAATCCACGTATTTCAGATCCCACACGCCCAGTATTCATCCGTCGAATAGCTTCCGGCGAACAGATTTCCCGAAGAGCTTTTTAATCCGGCAGTCCAAGTGACTCTGAGCAGCTATGACTATACAATCGCTAGACGTTGGCCGATTGAACATACGATTTCCAGAGGAGCTTCTAATCCGGCAATCCACGTATTTCAGATCCCACATGTCCAGTAGTCATCAGTCGAATAGCTACTGGCCGGTTGAACTGCGCATTATTTATAGGAACCGTTTCTCGGTCAGTTACGTGACTGTCCGCATTACTACGAGCCGAGAAGGTTTGTCCTTTTGACCATCAAACATTCCCCTGGCGCCGTACCGTCCGTACGAATTAGCCTCCGCATCTAGGCGGGTAGACGTGACCTTTCGTCCGTTCGCGCCTGTTCGTATCAACCTCCACGCCCAGGCAGGAAGACGTGATCTTTGGTCCACTCGCGCCTGTACTCATCAACCTCTGCTGTCCTAGTTTCTCGCTTCTACTTGTGGATATATTTATATAGCGCTCGAACGTTGGTTCGTTACAGAGTTTCTTGATTTACTTGGTCCTTTCGAAACAGCTGTGCAAGTGGCATGCCATCTTTGTTCCTGTCTAAACCATTAGTGCCTGATTTTTTGTTTTTTCATGAAAGTGCAAAAATAAAGTCAGTTCCAAGTGTCATTCAGCTCAAAATTTGTTTTTACAATTTTTTGGCAATTTTTGGTTTCTGTCCCCGTTTTGGGGACGCTAGACACAAATAGGTACGTGAAGTTTCAAGACTGGCATAAATCAACTGTTAAAATTTCATGCATACAGTCGCAAAGATAAGCATCCCTATAGCTAAATGCACAGCTGGAAACATCAAACTCATTGTCTGGTACAATATTAAGGCCAAAGGAAAAATTACTAGAAATGATGAACATAATTTATGTCAGACTAGTTTGTCCAAATTATTTTGGCGCAAAATTGACTTATAGCAACGGGGCTATTTATGTGACTATCACGGCAAGAGAAATATCAGTTCTGTGGCAGTTCTGAATAACAGCTCTAGCCTACTGGTGGAAGATAGTGAAGCAATCCTAGTGTAATCTAATGTCACATTTGCGGTAAATGCGCCTTGCTTTTAGACGCAGACAGCACAGCGACCCTTAGTTCCACTGGACTCCAAGAAGTGATTTACTTTATCAGTGCGTAGATCTGGTGGCACTCGACTTTCAACAGGTTTTGGTTGACCAAGAGGACGGCCAATAGCTGCACGTTCGGCACTGTACCGCTTGTAATATACAGTGCATATGCTGCGATGAAAGTCCAACTGGTCCAGCGGTTGGTGCGTCGCTGCAGCAGTGTGCTGGTACAGGATCCAAACATTTTTTGCATTGCCACATCCAGTAGATAAGCAAAGAGAGCCTACCACCATTTTCTCGATCTGATGGAAATGCGGTATGTGCTGATGTTCTGGTCCATCCTATCGACTCCACCCAAATGTCTGTTGTAACGGTCGATAACATATGGCATGGTGATGTCCACAAACTTTCTTTCGGACCGTGACCACCTCTTCGCTGTGCCCAGTGGCTCGATGCCATGACAGTTGGAAGCGAGCGTCAACACTCTGTTGTCGTTCCAGCACGTCACCATTATTTGAGATGCTGTATCCAGTCTGTAGTCAAATGTGCCATGATCCTTCTTCTTCATCTTGTCCACAGCCAACACTGGACACTTGTCAACTCGATTGACTCGAAATCCTTCTGACTACGAACAATTAAATAAATATTCACCCAATTATAGCCCAAATGAAAGCTAATATAGTAGATTGAGGGTAGCAATAGTTGATAACACTCAAAATTGCTTTATGTAAAAAATAACCCTTTCCAGACAGGCGCCCCCAAAATGGGGATGCTAGACACTAATGGGCTAAGAGTTCAGCAAGTGGCGCGTCGTCTTTACTAGAGGATCCACCAATGTCTTCTGCATCTGATAATTGTTCATAGTCGCTGTCGTATTTGTTTTCTGGATCTGAAATGTCAGCATCTGGTGACACTGTGTAACAAATTTTTAGAAAAGTTTTGTTTCGCTTTTATTTTTAATGTTTCTTTATGAAGTTTGACATGCTGAATACGAAAATCACATTACTTTTTGTGTAGCATCAAAGTGCTTATAAATACTAAAAAATGTATTGACAACTGAAACAAGCTAATCTGTTATTACTCATGCATAGAAATTACATGGTTCATGCATAATATTGAGCTAACAACCACAGTAAAACATAAACAGTTACTAAATGTGAGTCGTCCAAAACTTCAGAAGTGGACGGACATTGGATTGTTTTTGTCTTTTATGACTAGTACTCTCCTCACGAACCAAGTTCCAGACGTAGTCACCCATCATCGCTTCATCCCACCTTCCCTGATAACTTTTCTCCATCAGCTGTATGTCTTGATGAAACCATGTTCCTCACTAATAGCCCCAAGATTTGGTCTAAAGAAGTCGAGATGCAAGTGTAAGTAGTGCAGCTTGAGTGACATTCTGCATCCTAAACTACAGTATCTGCCAAGCAGTTCTTCAACAAGATCCTTGTAGTTTTTTGCTTTGTTGTTACCCAGAAAACCAGCGCCAACATTCTTAAATGCACCCCAGGCACTCTTTTCCACCTGTGTCATTTTGTTCTCCAGAGTTTCTGATGTAAACATCTGTTTCACCTGTGGTCCAACAAACACGCCAGCTGTCACTTTAGCATCAGATAGCTTGGGAAACATTGATCACAGTTCTTTAAATGTTTTGCCGTTGCGATCTAATGCTGTATTGAACTGCTTTATCAATCCTAAGTTGATGTGAAGTGGAGGAAGCAGAATTTGGTTCACCGGCACGAGAGCATCATGTTTCACACTGTGGGTACCTGGCTGCAACTCTTCTCTTGCCGGCCATTTTCGCTTCACATAGTGATTGGCTTTGTCTCTGCTGTCCCATAAACACAGGAAACACAGGTACTTAGTGCACCCACCCTGCAGTCCAAGCAGAAACCCCAGCATCTTGAAATCGCCACAAACATCCCACTTGTGATCATCATATTTGATCTTCTGTAGCAAAGTTTTAACGTTTTGAAGAAGATAGCAAAGTCACTTATTGAAAGAATACAATTTAGGTACGAGCGGGAAATTCTTTATGACGTTTGAGGGTTAAAAGTAATGACGAATGTTGACACATTTCACTCCCTTGGAAATAACAGTATAGTGTCTTCCATGATTATGTTAGAAATAGTCAACTGGCATATCTGTGTTCAGCAATTCTACACAACTGTCTGTTTCATTGAGTTGATTGACAAAAGTTGCCCACCTGGTGTTGATAAAGGAAACAGGGGAATCTTGTCGTGTGTCTCACTGTACAGCTTTACATCAAATCTTTAGAGAAACCATGCAAGAAATCAAATTTCAGCCAAAATTTTTGAGATATTCAAATTTTTTTATTAAAAAGTAGTGAAGCTTCTAGACTCAACACAACTATAGCTGTCGTCTTTCCTCAAGGTGATGCACTCGCCAACTATGGATTTTACATGATCTGTATGCAATTTGCAGTTTGAAAACTTTTGGCATCCTGTGCCTGTGAGCTTCGTTGGCCTGTAATAATGTTGTGCAGAGATGCAACATGGGATCTAGAGATATACAGGTATTATTCTTTCCTGTCTGCGCGTGTTCTTGTTCGTTTGACTTTGACTCGCACCTTCCTCCAGGCCTCCAGGGATTGCTTGCTTGACACCCAGTGAGCATCTGGACAAGGTCTCTGGGCCTGACTGCACTAGTCTAGATGGATTGTACTAAATTCTGTGTGGAACAGCAGGATCTTTAATACTTCACAACATATATTGGTAATCAAATGACTGTAAACTCTTTAAAGCGAGACCCAGCGAAAAAAGACAAAATCTTATTGTCGAAGTTGCGTTACATTCTTAGGGCATGACAGACCTAGGTGGAATATACAGCAGATATCCTTAAAATTGAGCTGTCAGTCTGATCTTTGAACAAAACGCCCAGATTAATTAAGTTATCAAAGAAAGTAACAGTTCTAGTCGAATAGTCAATCACTGCCTGACCGAATAGAAGAAAATCTTGTCCTAGAATTAAGTCATGTACTAAATTCTCAACAACAAAGAACTGGAACTGGATTGTAAGACCATTTAAATTAATCGGTAATTCAACCTGCCCTAGGGCTTACAAAGACCTGCTATTTGCGCCACATAATTTCACAGTTGATGATGTGTCAAGTGTTTGCCTGTGTCTAGGGCAGCTGCCAAAATAGCTTTAACAACATTGCAGATTTTACAGCACCACTACCTACAGATGCCTTTTTATGCTTCCCAAAGATGAAGACTGAGATTTCTTCAGAACAATTAATCGAATGCTGAGCAGATGATACAGATTTAGAATGAAATCTAGAATTTGAATGTGGTTGAGTCTGAAGTGGTGACAAATCGTCCTCTTTCGAAACTAATGGGAAGGCTTGTGCACTTAGCACCTGCCTAGAACTCTGTTTTGGCCTATCTGGTACCAGGAACCTGGCAGGCGTGTTTACCTATGGATTATTATGCCTGCCTGCTCTGCATGCTTGTGCTGAGTGACCAAATCTTCCATGGATACGACACTGTACTCCTTTGGCTGGACTTGTGCCTGAAAAATGTGGCTGGAGACATTTGTCACATCTTTGAGAATTTGACGCTGCCAAGTTGTTACGAAAGGCATTAGCTGAATGTGATCTCCACTGATTATTCCTTGGTGGCCCATCGGAAAAATTTTGAAATGGCGCCTTGTTAGCTGCTCGATTGTACGCCCCATTGAAATATTGTCTATTTTTCGGCCTATTGCTTTTAGCAAAAGTGTGTTGTTCAGCCCAGAAATGTGTCGTATCTGTGTAGACATTAAAATCATTGCTGTGGCTACAACACCTATTCTTACATGACGATGAACTGTTAACCCTTGAGGAATTGTTATCTCCGGGTGGCATCGTAAAAGAGACCTTATGTGCACTATTTTCATTACGCACTGGGACGATCAAACTTGGTTGAAGGTTTTGTAATTGTTTCTGCATAGCAGTCAAGGTCTTCATAACTTCAGCATTGGTTGATCCTTCCAGGTCTGTTGCTACCTCGAATAAATTTGCTGTTTGCAACAGTTCATCTAATGTTTTAACGCCTTTTTGCAAGACGCAATTACACACTGATGGCTGAAGTCCACAAATAGCGATTTGAAACACTTACGCTATCCAGTTTCAAACACTCCACTTTGGCTAATATACTATCAAGGAAGTCCTCTACTGACTGACCAGCTAACTGCTCCTGACCATGAGGACCAACTAACTGCTCAGCCGACCATGAGGCTGCTGTTTCTTTCCAGATTTTCTCATGTTGAGTATAGCATTTTCAAGATTTTCTCATGTTGAGTATAGCATTTTAAGAATAGATCTATAGCAGAGTTCAGTTCTATCGATTATGATGCTGGGTTTCTCGTCCATATCGCACTGTTCAGTTTTCCATCGTTTATTTCAGATTGTCATTTACCACACGAACACAATATAGTCTTTCGCAACGCGAGCGAGATTCTAGTTCAGTTGTGGAGCCAGCGACTTAGTCTATGACAAACTTTACCCTATTCTACCCATAACGATTACTGTAGTGCCAGAAGATGCTAAACTATCTTCTCTACTTTTTACTACGACCTATCTGCCCGATGTCTGAACTCCGACTGCTTCTCGATGGATCCTCCTTCTGACGAGACTCACGTGCAGTTCTCTCTGTCTGCACCTTGATCTTGTCAAACGGCCGAGCAGTCTTCATCTGTGTATTCTGCGAGCTCTTTTATACCTGAATCCTTTGGACTCTGGGCGAATGTCTTTTGGGCCGGTCAGTACCCAAGACCCTAGTCTGTCTGCCCGCTGACATTAGCTTTCGTGTGCCTTTTGGTTCTGATTCTCCGAATTCATTTCGTATGTCAGTCATTGCTTTTGTCGTCTAGGACCTGCGGTATGTGGACATCCATCTGGCTATCACGTGCACCTCTCTCTGACTGGTTCCGTCTTGCTCTATTGGTCTGGCGTGTCCACTGTCCTGACCTTGTTTCTATCCCTCTTTGTACCTCTACCTGTGTGGCCTTATGTATTCTTGCCTCTGCGAAGCCCTGGGTGGCAGGCCGACTTCTAAAGATTATAAGCTTATTCTCCAAATTGGTCAAGGTAACATCTTTCCTATTGTATCACTGGCTAGTCTAAGCAAATGACCGCTACATACCGATAGAGCTCTTAAGAATTCCTATCTCCTATTGTTGACTAAGTGATTCCTGTCTGAACTAAGGGCCTAATATATCATTCGCCTCACTGCTTACGCACTGGTCAGCAAAGACTACTGAGTAAGTCTGGTAATCTACTGACGACTACTACTACTTTACCTTCTTGCAAACATACCTAAACTAGCTCGGTTATAGATTGGTGAGATTAGCAAGAGTGTGACAGTCAGGTTGGTTAATTTTCTTAAACCACACTGCTGTCTGATCTCTGAGCAACAACCCAAATGCTGAGATGGCACTGTCCTCATCCAATTCATGAAAATTGACACAGAGTTTGAAAAGTCTTAGAAACTCTTGCGCATCTGTGGTTCCAGAGAATGCTGGGGGGACAGAAAAGACCGCTTCATATTAACTGACCTCTTTTAGGCGATCCTTTTGGGTCCAAATCAGTATCAGGCTCTATAGTAACCTCTTTTGTGTGGTCTTCCCTTCTGTCCTACACTTCCCTTATGGGTGTTTGTCGCGAGCTAGTTGCAAAGTCAGAGTTCAGAAATAAGTCAACGCAATAACTTTTCACGCGTTTCTTGTTCTCGTTGTGCAATCTCAAACCGCCATAACTGGAGTTTCCCTCTAGACTGTCAACCTGCCCCTTGTATATGAAATTTAGTAAGTAAGTGGGACCTGCCCACCCCTTGGTCCTGACAGTGTTGTTGGGATGGCCTCTGTCATTTGTGTAGGCCTTGCTATGATAGGTCTGAAATGTACTGACATGGGCATTTCTAAATGACCGAGCTGGTTGCACGATATAAATGTGTGATCATTGTAACTCGGATTCTCTAACTGATGCTCTACAAGATAAGCATTCTCATTAGTAACAACTTTTGGATTTTCATCTGAGTCCTGAACCACTCTAGGAGACCTGAGAATGTTGCCTGAACACATTTCACCTCTCAATTCGAACTCTGACCAACCCACAGCGTCGAAGTCTGTTTGACATACTTCGTCCATTACTACCCTCTGTGGAGTATCCGTTAAACTCGCAGGTCTATGAAATTCAGCATGCACTGTTGATACACCATGACGTGGAGAAAATTCGTGCATATTAACATTATCAACAGAAGATGCTGGCGAGCTGATAAGATCTGAGGCACCACATAATCGTGCACCCTTAGATTGGCTGCACTTGCTGCCAAAGCTTCATCAGCCTGTAATATTGTGTCGCAGAGATGCGAGAAGGGGTCTTGCGAATCTGTAGGATTTATTCCTGCTTGCGGGTTTGAACTTTCCATTTGGCGTTTCCTCGTTTCTACCTCTGGGTGTATCGGATTTTCTTGATCGACACCCAATGAGCATGACGCCCAATGAGCCTCTTACCAAGGTTCCTGGGCCTGATTGCACTATCCTAGATGGATCGTATAACAATTTGTGTGTACCATTGAAATCCATAATGTTTAGAACATATACTAGACGTCGACTATACTCCAAACGAATACTAAGAAATCCTTTTAGTTACCTTGCTCTACCTTACGACAATAATATGAAACCTTGTGAGGACGAGCAATCGTGATTGTGAATGAATGAGAGATAGAACTGAATTCGATTACTTGCCCGCTTTGGATGTCTGTATACAAGATGGATTGTTGACTGCTTCTCTTAGTGTTGGTTGTTTGTTCCTGGTTTTGTCAAGAGAGTGTGTGGTTGAGTGCGTGTCCTTTACCTGTTATTTCGTCTGGTGAGCGGTAGAGTGCGCGTGCGACTGAACCAAGTTTTTGGGCGTCGTGATCATATTTTTGCCTCATTCAGCAGATTCCTTAATTCGAAAGCATCCAGAATACCTAAACACACTTCTTCAGAAAGAAAAATCCGTTGCATATTAAGTTATAATATTAGTTGCTCAGAATATAGTAATGCGACTGTCCCACATTCAAGCATGACTCTCAGACTGGGCACTCTATGTGGTTTTGAGTATCTGTGCTTAATCCTGCCACTGCACCAATCTGCGAGTCACAAATGCTCAATCTTCTGGCTTTGAAGACGTCTTCCTTGTGTTGACTTGTAATATTTCCTCCCGCTAATGATCATTATTGTAATTGTAATTGTAAACAAACATTTATAAAGCGCCACTTAGGAAACAGTGGCGCTCTCGACTTGAACAATCAAAAAGGATTTCAGGCGTTTGCGAGACTGGGTAGGGGAGAGTCTAAGTAACTCAAGCCGCAGCTGAAGAGGAAGGAAGTTCCAGCTGGAAGGGCCAACAAAGGCAAAGCTCCTGGACTGAGCAGTCGTAGTGCGGACGCGAGGGACTACCAACAGACCACAGGTAGCTGAGCGAAGGGAGGCATGGGCAGGCAATGAGGAAACCGGAATACCAAAAGAAGTTAAGTAGGACGGAGCAGAGCCTAGAAGGCAGTTGCGCATAAGGATAAGAATCTTAAACTGGATGCGTTGACTGACAGGACGCCAATGCAGTGAGTCATGAATAAAAGTAGATATATGGGCAGACTTTGGAAGACCACCGATAAGGCGTGCAGCAGCATTAAGTACTGTATAGACTGAAGCTTGGAGGTTGTAGCGACTCCCCTCTCACCGTATCCTCAACTCTTGGCTCTTACTCGCTCACTTCCACTTAAATTGTGCAGTGGAGAGGACGTCACGGCGCCTAGCAGGGATCTACTGCTGGACTTGCGTAGATCAAACATGTATATGTCTATATATCAAGCAAGAGTTCGTCAGATTATACTGCAGTTTTAATGTTTGCAAAAGAAAAAAGAAACAAACGATAACAAATGATAATACTATATATATACTAGAACGGTATCAAAGTTCACCTTTAACTAACCTACCTAGGCCAGCATTGTTCTACCAATTGGAAGACTGTTATTGATATTAGTAATTCAGAGGATAATAATAATAATAGATAAAATAAACCTCCCCCGATGGCCGGCAGGTGTTTGATTCGACTGGTCGCTCAATCCAGCATGGGAGACATTCACGCGCCACCAGATGATTATCTCTCTTCGCATTCGTTGATCCAGTCGCAGCTCAATTTTCACCCGGCTAAGCGGTTGACTCCAACCCCTCTGAAGAGGTCGTGTCACGACAGAATCGACATAACAGTACAGAGTTTATATTGTCTCGGCCGCTCAGACAGTTGCTCATCAAGCCAATTCCTTTGCAATTCACTTTCTTTAACGAGTCTTAGTTCTGTCGGAAGAAAACAACTTCTGAAGACCACACAGTTTCGTCCAAGACTCGGAGTTTGTCTCGAGCGACGAAGCGAACGTTCGCATGATCCACGTCCTCGGCAGAACTGATCTTTCGGGCGCGAAAAGTAGCGTCCTCAGAATTCCTTCCGCCCGTAGGGTAGGTCAGTCCAGCCCTACCCTGGCTCAGTACAGCCCCATCACACAGCACGCGCCAGTCAATTTTGGCAAGCTGGACACGGCAACCTAGCCAGATATATTGAGTCTTGTCAGGATTAAGACAGAGGCGGTTAGAAGACATCCAGAGATCTAGAACAGAGGTGGCCTCAAGGATCCGCCGGGCCATGAGTAAAGGATTGTGTCATCAGCATATTGGTGAGACGAAACACCCAAGAGAAGAAGTATACTGGCCAGGTCAGCAGTATATAGGATATATAGAAGCGGTGCAAGTACCGAACCCTGGGGAAGACCATAGGAAATGTGAGTCCAGGCAGAGCGAGTGGGCCCAAAAATAACAGAAAGGGAGCGATCAGAAAGAAATGAGCGAAACCAAAGAAGAGCAGAGTCAGTAAGGCCAAAGGATTTAGACAGTCGTTCTAGGAGAATGGAATGATCTACAGTGCCGAAGGCAGCACTGACGTCATAGAGAGCAAGAAGAGTGACATGGCCATGATCAAAGGCATGAAAGATGTCAGCTAGAAGGCGGGTGATGAGTGATTCTGTCGAATGGAATTTCCTAAAACCAGATTTAAGGGAAGGCATGAGAGAATTAGATTCAAGGGTATTCAATCAGTTGAAGAGAGATACATCTTTCAAGGAGCTTCGAGAGGAAGGAAAGGTTAGAAATAGGACGATAGTTAGAAGGGAGTTAGGGTCCAGACCTTGGTGCTTGAGGGAGGGAAAAACAACTGTTTTATGTGACGCTGGAATGGAACCTTGACTCATTGACGAATTGCGTAATAAATGTAGAAAAGGAAGAAAGTCATCAACAAATTCCTTAATTAGAAATGGAAGAAGTAGGTCAAGTTCGCATGAATTCGAGGGGTGTCCAGTATAAGTCGACGAAGGACATCTGGTTGAAGGGTTTCCCGGCACGAGAGGTTGGCAGTTGTGGTAGGGAAGGATGGTGGGGGTTTCCTTTTTCTCTATCAGCGACTCCCAATACGAAGTTTCTTTGGTTCGGAAAACGGAATACATATCTCGAAGGTGATGGGTCCAGGTAAGGCGATCAGCAGGATCACGAGTATGACGATATTGGCGCTCTAGATGTCTGGTGTTCCGACGTAAAGCGTGGCATTGGCTGTCAAGCCAAGGTCGTAGTGGTCTCGAGCGAATCCGATGTGGACGGAGAGGAAGGAGGGCATCAATGAGAGGAAGAACCGATGAGTTGATTAGAGTGAAGAGATCCTCGGTTTAGCACTCACTTAAGGAGGAGAGATCAGCGTAGATAGAGCTATTGAGGAGACCTGCACGGAAGGCTTCACGATCAAGATTCCTCCAGCCACGAGATGAACGAAGAGCGAAGGAAGGTTGGGAGCAGAGGAAGGGAACATTGAAGAGGATGAGATCATGGTCTGAGAGAGTAGGAGGTTCGACGAGGAGGTCAGTGATAGGACAGTCTATACGAGAAATGACTACATCAAGCCGTCCTCCAAGTGTATGGGTTGGTTCTGAAACGTGTAGAGTTAAACCAAACTGAGCGAGTTGGTCTAAGAAGCGAGCAGAATCGGGTGAGGAGGGGTTCTCGAGATGGATGTTGAGGTCTCCTGTGATGATCAGTTGGGAGTTATATGTAGAGAAGACTTACAGGAGAAATGAGAACTCTGAGAAGAAAGCCGGAGTGAACGGAGATGAGCCAGGTCGGTAGAGGGTGAGAATGGTGAGAGGCCCTCTAGTAGTCGAACAGGAAAGGCATAGAAGTTCATAGATGGAGAGCAAACAGGGAGGAGGAATCTTCTTGATACGGAGGTGATCGCGGAAGAAGACAACGATGCCACCGTAATTTTGAGATAATGGGTCACGTGAAGCGTCAGCAGGGTGAGGGATGTCGAAGAAAGAGTATCCTTTAGGAGTAGAGCGGCGAACTGAGACATCAGAAGCGGAGGAGTGCCAGGACTCCGTGACGACAAGAATGTCCAGGGAGTAATGGGAGATGAGGTTTGAAATCTCCGTAAACTTATTGCCCAGTGAGTGAGCATTAAGTGTCCCCAGCCTCAGTCCCATGACGTTATTCTGGGTTAGCGTCGGAAGAACGGAGGGTGAAGAAACGGAGATAGAAGACGAAAGGCCAACGTGAGAGTCCCGAGGCGTCCTAGGAATGTGTGGCGAGGAGGAATTTGGAGAGGAAGGCATTGATCGTCGAGTTGGAGGAGGAGATCCAGTTCTTTGTGTAGTTGGGCGCCATAGATGGAATTTGAATAATGTTTTACGAATAAGACGGTTGATCGGAGAAGACTGCCGATTGTATGACTGTAAACAAACGTCGAAGCGTTAGAAGAGAAGGCGGCCATTTGTAATAATCGCACGAGTTGTCGATGATAGAAAACAACGAAAAAACACAATAATCCAATTCAGAGAGAACAGAAATCCGGAAACCAGGGATTAACAAAGTTAAATAGACGATGTTTCCGAAGCTAAGAATCACAAAACACCCGAAAATTATACTAAATAAGTTGAAAACCAGCATCATGACCTAAGAACACTGGCCTAGTCCTTGGCAAGGTTACAGTTTGTTAACATGAGTCATGTAACAGCAACCGATGTGTTGAACTACAGTATTGGTGTCGAAAGATTTACAAGCACTGCTTGCCACATAATCGCTTGCGGTGCCAAATACATCCTCTGTTGGTTAGATTATGTACTTGATATTGCCTTGAGGTAGCCACACCAATACCGGAACAGTAAACCGAATAAATTGCAATTTTTGATCACAACTGTTTCCATGTTTCTGCTGCCTTCTTGAATTTACCCTTAATTCTTGGGTACATTTCATGTTACGTAGTTCATCTCTAAATGATGGGCGTTATCTGGATGTCCCTGAAAATGGTTAACAGTTGCATGATTCTCCCAAAGTCGAACTGATTTTGCTGATGTATTTGTAAAACCCAATGAATCAATTCATCAGAAAGAGATTGGATAATGGGTCAAAGCATAATATGCTGATAACATGATGACAGAAACTCACTGCAGGTGCATTGGTGGGTGCTTTTAATTTGACATCGAGTTTAGAGTACTGTAGAAATCCCTAAATGAAACTTTCACATGCACAACAAAAATATGAAAATTTTGTAAGGTCACAAGTAAAGTTGGTGTTCATGGATCACGAAGTAATACATGTGTATGAAATCACACAAACCTCTGTTAGCCACTGTTGGGAAACTGTGGCCTATTGCACTAAACAGCTATTTTGCTGATGTATTTGTAAAACTAATGAATCAGTTCATCTGAAGTCATTTTGTAAAATATGCTTACAATATAATGAAAGGCATGTATAAGTTGGCAACTTAGATTAGATGGTCCAACCTCGTAACAGAAACTTAGAAGTAGACCACATATTTTGTAAACTGTTCTACTTGAGTGAATCCAGACCACTGTTGTGTGATTTACAAGACCTTTTGCCAAGTGGTAATGTTGCCTGCAGGTATTCCTGAGCAAACCATGGGTTAAGGTTCTGTGGCAGTCATTGTTAAGATAATAACATGGGCAGGAGTTCTGCAGTCTCTTTCATTTTCTTTTTGATAACTTCCTGAACATCTGTGGCGGCATACTTGAGGAAGTGGCTTGTATAGTCACTGATTCTCCTTGATTCTGTGGCACATTCGCTTATGATTGTCTGCCTTCTGGCATGTTTGTTTGAGGCCATTTCTCACACAGTTTATAGACTTGGATATGCAGTAGAAATGTCTGTTCCTGTCTGTGCATTATTTAGTAGACATTTGCCTAAATATGTTATAAATAAACAGATGTACAGATAGTGGCAATGTTCAACAGTTGTTTTTGTTAATGATGATGATATCTTTTCTGGCAATAATTGTCATGGTTACAATTCACAGTCAAGCACAATGGTATTGGTTCCAGATGTAAATTGTAATTTCTGGAGTTCAAGAGATGTCTTCTATTTTAGACGTTCAGTCAGCTCTTTCTGTGATGTGTTCCCCATTTTGGATTTTATAAAATCTTTATTTGGCTGAATATTTTGTCTATTTGAGATCAGTTGTGAACAGTTGGCTGTCAGCTTCAGTTGTGTTTGATCTTGGCTGCCTCGGATTTGCTCACAGAACTTCACTAGTAGTGCCAGTGATAGAACCTGACGTACCAGGGACACTAGAGACACTGATGGCAGACTGCAGTGGCTCTTTACTGTACATAGTGAGTTGGACAGTTGGTCAGTCATATTCTTTGTGGATGCCATGAGGTGCAAATGACTGCACAGTATTCAAAAGTGACAGTTCATTGAAAGTCAGTGTGGCTCGCTCTAAACAGCGTGTTTGATATAAGAAAATGTGTATTGTTAACAGTAAAGGACGCACATTGTTATTTGCCTTTATGAATTTGTTCTCAAACAGCAAATTGTTGCTGACATTCATTATTGTAAGTGGTCTCGTGAGCCCGTTTTCTGGAGCCATCAGTAGCCCTGGAGCATTACAAAAGAATAAAGTTAGTTTTAAGAGAGTGCCCACCTGGTTTATTTCCACAGACTATATATATATATATATATATATATATATATATATATATATATATATATATATATATATATATATATATATATAAACATATCAGAAGAGTCCACAGTGATAGAGTGAATTATATATTACTTAATATATAGAGTCCAGGTGGACAACAAGGTCAAAGCGTCTGTCAATTATAAAAAGAAGTGGGATGTTATTTTCTTCTGTTTTTGGTTTTTGACTTTTTCTTTTGTATGAAGTCTTTGATTCTTCAGAGATTAATTATTTCTGTGTTCGGTGTCTTGCTTCCTTAAAAATTGTGTTGCTGTATCTATACTGTTTAGAGCAGGGCTGGGCAAACTTTTTTGATTGAGGGCCACATCAGTGTTAGCCGTATGTGAAGTGGGCCGCATCCAAAGTACAATAAGAATAAGCGTTTAAAAACAAAATAGTATAAAAATAAGTAACAATCATCAACAAGTGTACATTTATTATTTTACTCACTATACTAGAGTAACTAGATTAGACAACTGACTATTCACTAGAGTCAACCAACTGCACAGGTCTCATTATGATCAATGAGACCTGTGCAGCTGAGAAAAATTTTCAAGAAGTTTTTCATACTCAGGATTCAGTTTGCTCGTTGTTATGCGCAACACAGACTGCAGATTCACATCTGTAAGCTGAGATCTGGTTTTCGACTTATTAATGTTCATACATGAAAATGTCTGTTCACAGATGTAAGTTGATCCAAAAACTGATAAAAATCTGGCAGCAAAATTTTTCAGCCTGCCAAATTTACTGATTTCCAAAGCTGAATAGAATTCAGTTAGCGTTGAATTTCTAAATAACTCCCGGAGGGTGTTGTCACTTTGGAGATCAATCAACTCAAGTTGAAGTTGATCTGCTGCTGTTTCTGGATTGGCATTAAATGGGCAAGTGAGTAAGTTAAATTGTTCTTCCAGATTTCTGAACTCAATAAATCTCCTTGCAAACTCTTCTTTCAACGATGACGTTTGTTTACTGTACTTTTCTGCTGTTGCCTGAGTAACATTTTGCGTTTGCAAATGAGGAAAATGAGTCAAGTTATTTTTATTCAGCTGCACTGAAAGGAGAACAAGCTTAGCTTCGAAAGACTTAACAGCTATATACAAGTCATGTGCAAAGGTATCTTTGCCTTGCAATGTCACATTAACTTCATTAAGTTTGTCAAACATGTCAGCAGCAAATGCAGAGTCACACAACCAATCTGAGTCTTTCACCATTTGCAAAAATGCACAATCAATATTCTTCATTTCCAGAAAGAGCACAATTTTGTCTCTGAGATTCCAGACTCTTTTCAACACATTACCCATGCTTAGCCAGCGCACATTGTTGTGGTACAGCACATTAGAATATTCACATTCAAGGTCGTCCAAAAAAGTTTTGAATTGTCTGTGGTTTAGACCTCGTGATCTAATCAAGTTAACTACTGTAACAATTATGTCAGATACGTGTCTGAAGTTAAGCACAGATTTGCAAAGGTTTTCTTGATGAATAATGCAGTGAAATGACAGTGCTTCGTGTCCTGGATGTTGACTTTTTATTTTGTCATTAACGAGTTTAATAAGGCCAATATGTTTACCTGTTAGAGCAGGTGCCCCATCTGTTGTCATGCTGGCCAACTTATTCCATGGTAAACTCATTCTGACAAAGCAGTTTTGTACGCAGTCAAGTAAATCTTGGCCAGTTGTGGTGTCTTTCAAAGATTCCATTGACAGTAACTCCTCAGTAACGGTAAACTGTGCATCAACTCCCCTGATAAGAATAAGTAACTGGGATGTGTCTTGGATATCTGTGCTTTCGTCCAAAGCCAAAGAAAACCACTGAAATGACCTACTTGACTGAAGTAGCTGATCCCGTAAATTTTCACTGATTTCGTCAATTCGGCAAACAACAGTTCTCCTGGAGAGGGATACACTTTCTAATTTGCTCTTGACTTCGGGGCAGACAACGTTGACAATCTTAAGCATGCATTCTTTGACAAACTCTCCATCTGAAAATGGCTTGTTTTGCTTAGCTAACATATGAGCAACCACGAAACTGGCGGTTGTAGCTGCTTCTTGTATGTTAGACTGGCGAAAAAAGACAGTTTGTTGCTGTTTCAAACGCCTGACCAGTTCATCAGCTCTATTTTTCAATTCCGCTTGTGACAAATTTTGTCCATAATCCTCATGCTTGGACTGATAGTGTCTCTTCAGGTTGTACTCCTTAAATACGGCAACACTATCTTGACATGTTAAACACACGGCTTTATTTCCAACATCCGTAAAGAAATAATTATACGTCCAGTTCTTGTGAAATGCACGGCATTCGTGTGCAACTTTTCGCTTTTTATTCGAGTTCATTTTTACGATGGATTACAAACTTTTAAATTAAATAAATATTTCTGTATCGCTATTACGGAAATTACGTCATTACGGAAATGCTGTTAAATACAAAGACAACAAACAATAAAATATAGAATAGACTTGTCAAGTTTAGAATAGAATAGATGACATAGCGTGGCATAGATTACCCATAGGAGGGTTATGTCATAGATGGGTAATCTAAAAATTTGTTGAGCGGCAATCAATACGGTCTTGTAAACGTAAGATTATCCAAAAATCCACAATAATTTCCATGCCACTGGCGGGCTGCATTAAACTGTCAGGCGGGCCGCATGCGGCCCGCGGGCCGTAGTTTGCCCACCCCTGGTTTAGAGCTTCTGTAGATGATATTTTTTACAGTGTCAGCTACAGTATTGTCATCATTATCATTTAGGCCTGCTTTTGAACATTCGCCCTCATTTTCGCCTTCCAATTTAGCTGTAAAACCCGATGACATTTCTTCATAAAACAAACATTCGGAAACAGGACAGTCTTCATCCAGGTCCAGGCAGTCAGTTACTTCTTCTTCTGATGTATCCAAACTGAAATCCTCCTTGAGGTCTCTGAGAACCTTAGTCTTCTCTTGCTTGTTTGTTGAGGGTCTTGTTCCAAAACACTTTCAAAGTTGGGATCTGAATCCAATGACCTTAGGATTTCTCACCTGCACCTTCATCTACATCCTCGAGGCCCTTCATCCAGCAGTTTTCTACTTCTTGTGGTTTCACTCCAACCCAAGCTTTTTTAACTAAATAAATTACTTCTTTGATGTTTAATTGTTTCAGAAATTCCAAAATTCCAGCAGGTCCTGGTGATAGTTTTGTTTAAAATTTTGATTTTTTCCTTGATATGATGGTTGAATTTTTGTGGTGGTGTTCATCGGCAGGTAGAGAACTCAAATTGCGCTATTCATTGACAATAGTGAATCTGCTGGAGGACGGGAAGGACAATTATCAAGTAACAAAAGAGCTTTGGCTTCAAGATTCTTTTTTGCTTAAAAACGGCTGAGAAGTAATTATTATGGAACCAGTGATAAAGATGTCTCTAGTCTTCCACACAGTTTTGCTATGTGTACAAAGTGCAGGCAGCTTAGCTCTGTTCAAGTAAATAAAACAGCGAGGACTGTGAAACCAATTTACAAGAAGAGGTTGAAGGTTATACTGTGTCCCTGAATCTCCCAGCATACGATATTTTTTGAAAATGATTTCTGGCCATTGTTTTATTGCTTTTCAGATGACCATCTTGCATGTTCCACAGGTGCTGTTCATTTTGGGACCGGTACACTCCAACCAAAATACAAAGCTCTTAGTAGCTCATCGTCAGTCACGTCGGTCCATAGATGTGATTGCCTTCTTTTTTCTGCATTTCACGATCTCTTTCAAAACAGGATTTCTCGTGAATAGCTTGAAAGCTCTGTGAAAGGACTATCAACATTACAAACAGTGCACCTTGTTGGCCCAGGAGTGTTGTGCATTATGCTTGCAGCTGTCTGGCTGTTATGTGTTCCCTTATGCAATATGTAACTGCCATACCGCATGCATTTAAAATTAACAATTTCAGAAGTGTATCACTATTCATCAATAGCTGTACAACTTATTACATAAAATTCGACATTTGCATCTGCAACTCTTAATTTTTTCCCACATTACGTACCTGCCAGTATGTGCGTTACACGAGAATCATCCCTTCTACATGAGAATCATCCCTTCCATAATAGATGGGTAGCTTCTTACCCAATCTTACACTTCAACGAAGGACAGGAAGTCACCTGTATTCTTCCCCTTTTGTATCACCAGATGGCCGAGAGTTGTTTGTGGTGGTTGGATGGACCGCTACCCCTTTGAAAGAGCGTAAGGATTCATTTTGGCTATCCCGGCAGGCCTGTCATGCACGGTTAGGAACGGGAGCATAACACCGTCTGAAACATGCAGTATATAAGTTTCAGCTAGTTTATATTCTAGCTCTGCTTGGCACTGCAATGATTCTCTCCTAAGTGAAGCCTGGCTCTCAAGCATCTTATTTTGTAAGGTGATCTGGCGCTCTACTCTCTAAAAAATAGTTTAGAGAATCGATTGTTGAGGTCTGGCTCATCGGCAATGTGTAGACCTCTATGCAACACTTTTTGTAGACGACGCGGCAGTCTACACTGGTGTAGACACAAATTGCAACACTTTTGTAGAGAACGAGGTCTACATCAGAGTTGCATTTTGGCTACATTTATGTAGCAAGAATGTCTACATAAATATAGAGCTATCTCTACATTTATGTGGTTCTCCATCTACATTTACGTACTGTTAATGTCTACATTTATGTATGCAGAATCTACATTTATGTAGTGGTCATGTCCACATTTATGTGTTGCTGCAGATACATTTTAGTGGTTTACAAGCTAAATTTATAGATTGGAATTTGCCACATTTGTATGCTGCATATACAGTTATGTTATACTTTTTCTGCATTGACTTACTGCTGTATCTTCCTATATGCAGCAATGTTTACACTTGATGTATAATTATTACTACATAGAAGTACTAACGTGGTGAACTCATTACATAATAAACAAATCATTAACTACAATTTATTAGGTTAAATGACAACTTTTAATCACAAATGAAGGGTTATCACACTACACATAAAGCTTAAAAATAAAGCATCAATCACTAAACATTGTAAAAAGTCGAAGTAATAAATGTCAAAACCTTAAGGTAGCATGTAATCAACATACAGTGTAAGAACCTTTTTCTACAATCCAATCAGAGGACTCAATGGTTAATTGTCGATAGGATGACTAGTTGCACATAACGGAATTGGTCAGTAACTGTAACTAAAGAAGTTGGTCCATTTGAGATAGTAAAATGAATGTCACTATTATATAGTATGATGCTTATTGGAGATCACTGCAAAGATTGCCAGACATCAGCTAGAACTGTACTTTTGAATTTTGAAGCAGCATTATAAATTCCTAGCAGCTTCTTGATAAAGGAATAAAGCAGTCCACAGTTCTTCGGGGTACTCCACAGGAAAAACACAAAAACACAAAAACAAATTCCACAGCTTCTTCAAAACATGATGCACTTTCAATCACAGCTGCCTTGTTATCCAGCTTCACATAATAGGCATTCTGTATTCGAAATTGAGCTGGCCAAGGTTTCCCTTCATCGGTCATTCTCTCAAGTACACCATCCACTGTCATCCTACAGTGACAAGAGCAAAATTACAAAATCATATTTTAAATAGTTGTTCAGTGCCAGTGCAGTGATTGTAAAGCAGGGATATTGTGTTGGTAGGCAGTATTTGTCATGACCCTTGTCATGGATTTCTGAAATCAATGAAGTTTTTTAGATGGTCACTGAAAAGTGAATATCGGTAGTCTGGCCAACTAGAAACCAAGTCCACACTTGCCACAACATACAGCAATAGAAGCAACACAGAATTTGGTGCTCAGCCAGGGTCAATTCCTTATAATGTAAAATATCAGATTATTTATAAAGTAAAATCTTATACTGTATTAATCTGTATTTATTTTTTAAAAATTCTTTGGATTTTCAACATTTGATGTCACACGGCAGCTATTTAAGAAAGCAACAGTTCTGATATACAGTTCACCTGTGCTAAAAATTAAGAAGTAGACATCACCTCAACCAAGCAATAAGCAGCTGTTTTTGAAAAATAATGAGAGGATTCATGCATTGCAATGTATTTATTGTAACAGCAGGACACTGACATAATTAAACAGCAATGTTGTAAAAAGAAACCAACTTCCGGCTTACCTCAAAAGACCTGTAAAGCTTATGAAGGAGCTCAGTAGGTGACGACAGTGTTTTCTTCATACTGCGCTTTGGTGGTGGCCGAAGCATTACCGCAAGACAGTAGAATGCCACTTCGCTTTTCTTACCTAAAGTAAATAGATGGCAGTACAGCCATTGAAAGATTCACTTTGCATCCAAGAGAGAATGAAGAAAATATTTAATAATGTGGTAGGTATAACGGTGACGACCCGGGTGCTACTACTTTAAGGCTAGTGCGGGGTTCGACTCTGGTGGTCTACCTAGAGCTTTTCTAAGGAGGAAGAAGAAGTCGACACATGTTTGACGTAACAGAACTCACTTTTATTTCTTCAACAACCTTAACTAGGAACTGTGCGCAGGTTCGAGTCTAGATCCAACTGTTTGCTACTTTTCTGAAAGTATTCCACAGAATGGCTATACGTTTGTAATCCACGACGATAACGAAGACAACGACGACGAGTAATCCTAAAGAGAATCGTCGATAGACACAGACGACGATGTAGACGACGACGACGAGTAATCCAAATGAGAATCGTCGACAGACACAGACGACGATGTAGACGACGACGAGTAATCCAAATAGAATCGTCAACAGACGCAGACGACGATGTAGACGATGACGACGAGTAATCCAAAGAGAATCGTCGACAGACACAGACGACGATGTAGATGACGACAACGAGTTATCCAAAGCGAATCGTCGATACTCCAACAGACGACATCCGTACGCGACGACGATCGACCGACTGACGACTGCCAATGGCCAGCAAACGTCGCCTTTTATACACATCGCGCTGGTCCGCTGAGCCATTGCTATGGACCTAGTCCACTGGTCCACAGCCATTGCTATGGGCCTAGTCCACTGGTCCACTGAGCCGTTGCTATGGACCTGGTCCACTGAGCCGTTGCTATGGACCTAGTCCACTGGTCCACTGAGCCTAGTCCAAATTCACCACTTAACTCCAGAAATAAATAGCCCCTTTTATTAACTTCTCAATGGATATGTTGGCATAAATTTCTAAATGGGTGTAAATCAAGACACGATGAGTTTGTAACTTACAAGATGCAATAAAATTGTAACTTGGGCTGCATTGAATAAAACAGAGCATACAACCAAGAAACAGGTAGCATGCGAAAGAATACTGTTCCAAAGAATGGCCAATGCATAATGGCATTGTGAACTGGATCAGTGCAGAAATGACAAGTATGTCATAAAACACAATAACATGCCAACTAACTTAGGAGAGACTAAAAAAGACTTTAAAAAGCATGCTAAATTGCAAATGGCTACATTTATTAACTTTAAATGGAACTGAGACATCAAGATTCCTTCACCATAGTCATTAGTAATGTTGTTAAGAAGGTCCCGAGTTAAAGTCAATGAAGCAACTAAAGTTATTATCCTTACCTTCATTTGCTGAACTTCAACTGTCAACGACTTTTCAGCAGAGGTTATAACCAAAAATTCCTCTCAATTCTAAAACAGCACAGCCATGCTTGAGAAATAAGCATCACAAATTGCCTAATTGCCATTTGCAGCAACTAACTAGCGAATGCAACTGGCCTTTGGCATTTTAAAAACATGCTCTGTGTAACTGAAAGAGAAGCAGCTACAGTTAGTATCCTTTCCTTCATCTGCTGAAATTCAATTGATACATGTAACTGAAAGAAAAGCAAGCACTCCCAGCCTGTTAAAAAAGTCTGTTATCAACTATTACTGTTAAAGGCTGCTATAAAAATGTCCTTTTCACTTTACCATATCTTACCCTTTCATTTTACCATCTCGCCTTGCACATACAACTGCTATTGAGATTCTAAAAACTACACAAGTCAGTAGTTGAGACATTTAGCACCACTCTAATGAAACTTCACTACACACTGTGTCCTCCAACAGCAGTTCAGGTTATATGCATCCCTAAATTTTAAAGAAATAATTACTTGAATGGCAGTGCATGTAATATGCAACCCTAATTTATAAAAAAAGGAAAGCAACTGACCAAGCTTTATGTGGATGAGTCCATAGCGTTTTTATGAAGGGATTTCTTGACCACCTGCATTGAATGTATGCTTCAAGATGACCAGTATGCGACACTGGATCATAGAACATCTCCTGTGAAACAGTACAGAAGAAATTTCTGTAACGTGCAAAAAAGTAATGTGTACATGGAAGTATTGCCAATGTTAAGATTTTGCAATCATTGA
Organism: Norana najaformis; assembly: GCA_964023275.1. Classification (NCBI taxonomy): domain Eukaryota; kingdom Metazoa; phylum Annelida; class Clitellata; order Crassiclitellata; family Hormogastridae; genus Norana; species Norana najaformis. The sequence goes on from OZ029923.1 coordinate 23,039,268, forward strand.
CATATTCACTCCCTACTTCCTGTCCTCTTCAGTCACTTTCAGTACCATAAGTATTATCTCCCATTGTATATCAGAACTCTAATTCTGTGCCCCATATGCATTACCAAGCACTTGCCACATTAAAAAACGAATTGAGCAATCTCTTCAGTGTTTTGCAAAACTCGAAAATGACAGATTAAGATAAGTAAGCAATAACCTTCTAGGAAAAAGTAGAAAAAACCAAAAATGAAATCAAAGAGCAGCAACGTAAAAACAGTGCTAAATAGTACTTACATCACAGAAAACTGGAAATGAGTCTGTAATGGATCTAGCCATTGCAATCTTCTCTTTATGTGGCCAGTCTTGTCTAAGTACAAAGGTAAAAAAATTTGTATTCCAAAAGCATGTCTTAAATTGTGATATCATGCCTAACCAGAATAAAGACAAGGTATTTGAGGCAGAGCTACGTATTGAAAGAAATATTTTAGTGGTCTCTATTTTGCAATACCCTCGTCACGCAAATCGCACATCAGGTTTGGGATTAATTTCAACTATACTGGAATGATTTGGGCCAATGGTCCTTGAACTATCTTCACATTCCATTCTAACGCCTACTGGAGATCTGGTAACTATATGCTCCGTGGGTTTTATATGATACATTTCAATGTGATGGAATAGATTAAATAGTTTGTGGAAAGGACTTCTGCACGACCCACAACGCACAGGCATTCACAGCTCATCAGCATTATTGTGTCTTTGCAAATGGGCTCTGAATAGCGGGTAAGATGGCTCACAAATGTCACATATGTAACAGACAAACATTTTAAAAACACATTAACATAAATTTGAAAAAACAGAATAAGAATTACAGTTAAATAGTTTTGCTTTCAATCCGGCGAGCACCAAACATAAAAACTTCGCACCGGACCAAGCGAGGGTAAAACGAAAACGACAGATTATGGCAGATACTCCCGTCTGCATTACGTCATAATATTCTACTGTAAAAATTGAATATGCGTCATGAACATCTTTACCTAACGCAGAAAACACCAAAATCATAGAAAACAAAAATTTACTGACACAAATGAAAGAGCACCATTGTTCAGAGGTCTGAAAAATTAAGCTCGTTGCGCATAGGACATGAAGTCATGAAACTGGCTAAACAACTGGTGAATGGTGCTATCGAGTTGGCATCTCGCTAGCAGCTCATATAAGAGCTTACGATTACCATAACATTTACTGCTGGAAAATGTTTATTTTGGCCGGAATTTAAACCGTTTGTTCAGCCAGATATTATAATTTAAGAGGTATTTTCCGTTCGAGTCCTCTTCTGCTGACACTACTGAGTCAACCGAAATAGTGTACTTCACTGGTTTCGATGATTTCATCCGTGTGCGTTTACGAACGTCACTGCATTGAGCGACCAGCATTTTCCATGTGCTTAATCCATAAACCTATAGATTTGGACTGTCAAGGTGACTGCAAGAATCTTGAGGCATATACTGTTGGCAAGAATCTTCTGAAATTGGACATTGTATTTACGTCAAATTCGGGGTCACTTTGGTTGTCTCTGAATGGCAGTAACAGTTTATTATATAAACTGCATATTTTGTTAAATGTTTGTGTTTGCCTTATATTAACACTAAAATATATAGCCCATTTTTCTATCAACAATTTTATGCCTCCTTTAAAGAAGAAATATTAATCCACATTGGTGTTGCATTAAAAATCCACATTGAGTGTTGCATATTTTTTGCTACACTTGGTGTTGCACAAAAATGTCCACACTTTGTTGCAAAAGCATCCACATTAGTGTTGCAAAATCCACTCAACATTAGATGTAGACAAAGTAGTCTACATTTTTTGTAACAAAGTAGTAAATCTTCCCTTAGAGAAGAAATACAAACTATTCATCCAAAAAGAAATCTAGGTCTATACATGGAGCGCTACATTTAACTCAGAAAAGAAGAAAGTAACCCCTTCATGGAAAAATAGTGTGGTTCTGGATCGATACTAGTCTGCCAGAGTGTCGATTACTGTTGCATCCCATGTCAAACATTAGCCTCCCTCTCAAGGTTTGAGGGTTGCGCCATCAGGCGCCGTCGGATCTGACCAATCCGGCTGGTTCTTTACATGATGGAAAGCCAGCCTTCACGAGGGTGCGCCATACGATGTTGTTGATCGTGGCATGTCTTGCGGTTCTACCATGGCCCAAAGGGCATGCTAGACCAGGAGAGCCGTCCGCAGTGAGCAGAACCCCACAGGAGCATTCATGGAGGCGCACAAATCTATTCCAAGTCCTAGCTCTGTTGTGATATGTATAGCCTCATTGTCTAGCCTCAAGCCACTAGCACTTATGGGCAGAGCCAAAAGCCAGTCACCAGAGTGAGTATAGGCGAGAAAGTTCCTGGCGGTGTGCCACCTCACAGCCCCCTGGAGTTCCAACCCCTAGCTGGAATGGTGCTAAGTAGTCAGACAGCTGAGCAACAACAAAAGCATTAGCACATTTAGAAGCTAGACGTCACCAGTAGAACCAGTGGCAATTGGGCAAACTCCCCGATCTCTTCCTGAGGGCAAACAAGGTGCCCCAAACAAATATGGAATAGTATCCTCTGGGCATATCCCTTCCATCAGAAGGTTAGTAAGCGAAGTCAGGGATATCACAAGGTTAGGACCAACCTCCTTGCAGTTTATTAAGTCAAGGATGTGCTGGGGCGAATTCCATCAGGACCCCCGCCAAACCCACCAGGAAGGAACAGATTGCGTGCAAGACCTCAACTTCGGTTACATGCAGTGGGGGGCATGTCTGGAGCTGATGGTAATGTCTCTGGCATGTCTGGAGGCGGAGAATGTTTTGCACACAGTTTTGCTCAGCAGATTCAAAATCGTCCTGAATGGGAAGATCATCAGAGCTTCAAATTCAAACCACAGCACGTGTGCTACCATCATTGAGTTTTGCAGAAACCACCCGTGTGATGCCATCTGTGTCTGATCTCGCTGTTGTATGTCTGAAGGTTAGTTCTCCCTCCATGTTAAAGATGGAAAAGTGAGCCCCTACTGCCATCTGAGACTGGAAGGCCTCTGCCCTCTTCTTTATGAGGTGGGATAGGTTATGTCTTTTGCCCCTCTTGTTGGAGGTGCGAGAGTAGAGCATTCAAAAACTATTAACCTAACCCAGGCGTCCAGTTCTGGTGGGTTACGAATGACGTTATTGATGATTCTAATCGGCAGATTAGCCATTGCCTTGCCCCTCTAGGAATGTGTTTAATGAGGCTCCCCAAGTAGCTAGGATGGTCAATGTGGAAATCCATAGACGAAGGGGTGTGATCAGAGCCCATTTATCAAACAGTATCCAACTAAACTATGAGCAAGTTAAAATATTCCCTACTGACACAACAAGCAGTCCTTCAAAAATAAATCATCAAAATCATACAGAATGAGATTTTTCTCTTCATTATCGAAGAACACCTGCAAGCAAGTGGAAAGCAAGTTCCATCACAACCAAACTAAAATACATTAACATTTATAATAGTCATCAATTAATTAATCACTGCCTTTACATGGTTTAGCAAAGCTTAATCTATCTTAGCTCAACTAACAAGATCCAACATGAATAGTTGTCAAAACCCACTGCAATGATGTCCTTGGCTTCGGTCACAGTGTTTTGTTATTACCTAAACCTCACATCCATATGACATGCTGCTGAAAAAACATTTTCAGAATACCTAGGTTTGTCTCCAGCTTTATGGCTTTGCTTTTCCAGATCTTATCCATAGCTTTCAGTGTTGCTGTCGCCTTTGGAATTCTGACTAGTACTTCTTTCCTACTGTCCAACAGAGTTCGACCGTACGTACGGAACGTACGCTATTTTTTCTGCTGAAATGCGTACCGTACGCCTACGCTATTTTTTGGCTAAATTAATAAATAGCGTACGCTAATTTTTCTGCATTATGTGTTAGTCGAAATATTTTTTTTATTATAGAATTAACAAAGAATAACAAAAATTAAAAATTAAAGAATGGAAAACGTTTTAAAACAATTCCGTGAACAATTGTGTATTTTTATTCCAATTTTCTAACAATAAACTACGGTCATATATTGATTAAATTCCAGCAGTGAGTTTTGAATTTTATCAAAAAATTCATCTTTATCACTATAATATCAACAGTATTATAAAGAATGAATGTATGAAGTTGCAAAACTGTATATAAATTCTAATCATCTGGAGAATCAGACTCTTCTTGTACTGAGTCTTCTGACGTATCACTGATATCATCATTCGGTTCATTCCATTTCACGTTCTCTTCAACACAATCCACTTCTACACTTTGTCCATTAAACGTGTGTTGGCATGGATATAGACCATCTTCTCAATGGTCTTCGGATTCAGTCGAGCCCTCCTATTATTCTGGAAGAAACCAAATAAGCTCCAGTTCCTTTCAGCAGCACTCGAAGTTGCGGTTTGGCTTAATACGCGTATAGCAAATCTCTGGAGCTCCGGTACACCCGATCCAAAACTGTGCCACCATTGATGTGCTGGCATAGTACTTGCTGCAGCTTTTGCTACTGGGCGTGCAAATATTCCCTGACTTGATCTAAAGTTATTTAGTTGGTTTGTTATAATGACTTGCTCCTCCACTTCAGGATGCAATAGTTCTACTAGTTGATAGAATCCAGTCATGACTTCCTCATTTGCATGCTGAGCCATGTTCACATACTCTGGATCTAAAAGGAATCCAGCGGCATGAAGCGTTGTGTGCATCATGGCCCATCTTCTAGCAAATGAATCGTACAACTCTTTACGCTGAGCTTGTGATATATTTGGAAAGTTGTTAATAGATTCTTGGATTGTAAACATTTTGAAATAAATCTTTCCTGTAACAGGGGTATCACCATCAACAAGTCGTAGCAGTTCAAAAACTGGTTTGTTTATATCCAAGTATAACTGACACTTTTTCCAAAATGGTTCAGAGAGAACTGAAACAGATACTTCTTCACCCGCTATTTTGTAGCTCTTTTTGCTTAACCACGCCTTGTATTCTCTGCTCACAATCATTTCCTGCAAAGGATCTTTAAGTTCCACTAAACGTTGAGTCATGATAACACAAGTGCCAAAGCGTGTCTCAGCTGGATGGAGCAAAAACTTATTAGGAGAATGTTTCTTCAACATAGCTCGTGAGCCATCATGTCCTCTTATAAACTTTACAACAGCAATCACGTCTTTCAAAATTGAAGAAATCCAAATTAATTTACCCCAGTCTTCGAGTAAAAGATCAAGGCAGTGGGCAGAACATGGACCACAAACAATTTTTGGAAACTTTTTTGCAATTATCTGCCATGCTGCTTTACAGTTAGCTGCACTGTCTGTGATAACTTGAAGAATCAACTCGGGTCCAATTTTTTCTATTGATGACATGATTACTTTGGCAATGTAACCAGAATCCTTTGTGTTACCAGTCGTATCAATACTTTCTATAAATGTTGACCCAGATGAGGTCACCAACAAAATGTTCAATAATGGCTTCTGTTGTGCATCAGACCAACCATCACTTACAATAGTACCCATCTTGAGATTTAAATCAGTAAAAATAGACGTTTGGACTCGATTTTGTACTTTAGCATATTCTTTGTCAAGCAATGTTGTTCGTATAGGATGATCAGATGGTGGCTGGTATGCTGGTCCATATTTTCCGATTTGTGAGCACATCTCCCTAAAATGTTTGTTGTTGACAACATTGAAACTAATACCTGTGCTATATATCATTCTTGCAATAGATTCATCCACTTCAGCTTTCTCAATATTTTTAAACATATTGGTTAGTTTCGGTTGCTTTGCGGACGATGAGGACAGCGATGTAGATGTAACCGCTTTATCTAGATATCGTTTTCTTGCGTTTTCTTGTTTTTCAGATTGTTTAACAGCATCTGCTGCTTTGAAGCATTCCAGAATTTCAACTGGCACCTTGTCACATTTGGCTACACCTGTTGCAGTTTCAATACCCATGTGTGCTCGGATACGATTAATTACCACCACCCCAAAATACTTTCGAACAGTATATGCATCTCACTTGAAAGTTATCGGCGGTCTCTGAAAGAACAATGACGTGATCCCACTCTTTTCCTTTCATGTGGGGCATTTTTTATTTTCTGTAATGTAAACAATATTAAATAGAGAAAATCAATAGAATAAAATTCTTTTAGATGCTTATTAAGTTATTAGTTATAACACAAATCAAATAAAAAATATTTATAAATTACAAAAATTACATTAAATTATGATTACCACTTAAAATGATATACTATTATTATTATACATGATAAGATTGCATGATGCATCCGCGGAAGTTAAAACAACGACACCAAACTTCAACACTGGAGACACGAAACATAAATTGCCGCAACACCGCTAATTTTCAAGTGCCTTAACACATTGACTGCGGCCAACATCGTGTATTATTCCTCTACAAGGCGCAGCCTGCACTCGCCATGTGCGTTATTGCCACGCGGCCATACTAACCCATGCAAAAAAACTATGAATCCGTCAGCCTGTTTTATTTCTGTTGATAAAATAATCAAATTATACAAAATAAAACCAAAATAATAATTTACCTCTTCGCTGAAACGGAACTACAAATAAAAACTCTAAAGTGACGTAATAAAGACTAGAAAAAAACGACGAGAAAATGACGAGAAAAAAATGTGACGTCACGAGAAGCAACTAATATTAAAGGCTGCTCATACGTACGGAATACGAACGTACCGTACGGCGTACGCTATTATTTTTAGTAAATTACGTACCGTACGCGTACGCTATCTTCTGCCCTAACGTACGGTCGAACTTTGCTGTCCAAGTCATACGTCATATTACATCCAATGTATGTAAACTTTTCTACATATTCCAACTGAATACCCTCCATGACCGTATTCTTTGTTAAATTATTTTTGCCAAATATACCATTGTTTTTCTTTTATCAAAATTCGTGGTAAGGCCAAATCTCTTTCCTTCTTCGTTCAGAGTTTGTACTATGTGCTCCAATCGTTGTTTGTCTTCTCCAATCAAGTCAATATCGTCAGTTTTATTTGTACTGCTTCTGTTTGGGTGAGCTGCTGGTGCCTCAAGGCATATATTTACTACCTGGTATCAGAACGTGGCCCTCTGCATGTGCAGCTTCGTTTCCTCAAATGCAAACGTGGCCTGACACCCAAAATATATTATGGTTTTACCAGAATCTTGAATTCTGTGACTTGCATTAATCGCGTCTAGAGAATAGACTTCTGTTATGGATCTTCTAAGAAATTGTACTGTTATGTGATACAAAGGTAATTGTTAACAACTTAGGGCCCATCCATATATTACATACGCAAAAAAATTATAGTTTCAGACCCCCTGCCCTCTGTTGCACCTCATACATTTTGTGGACCACCTCCCCCATGCGTACATACAACCAAGCATCTCTAACCCTCCTTTACAAGAGTTAATTAGCTAATGGGTCATTCCATGTCAACTCAACCAGAGGTGTACACCACACTATCTTGGATTTTCATGAAATTTCGCACACATGTTCTACTAACAGATATAAGGAATTTCTGAAGATTTTACGTGTTTATCTAAAAAAAATGTTGGAATTACAGAATTTTAAACTTTTTTGCCGTTTCGTGACTTTGCGAAAAATTGAATGATTGACGAACTTTGACTTGCTATAAATCCAGAAGTAATAAAGATAGAAGCCTGAAATTTGCAGCTTCTTATCAGTTTCTTGTGCTGATTATAAAAATACAATTATCATCAGGGTATCTCCCACCCGTTCAAAGATATGGAAAGGCAAACATTGCTTAAAGGCTAATTATCGCCGTTGTTTGGTGTGCTACCAGCCAAGATGGTGATGATATATAAATGTGTTTGTAATAGCATGAGACTATGCCATATGAGTAGTGATCTATAAGAAAGTTGTTGAAAAAGTTCAGTAGATCTAGCTTGGTGATGCATTTTGTAGCCCACACTAGCCCATTTTAGGGTATTTTGTAACACCAAAATATCAGTGTTGACAGTAAATGACATAGTTGAAATTTGGTACATGAATTCATCATAACAAGGGCTAATTGTGGTGCAGATTGCATGTTGGGGTCTTGATCCTAACTCTCAGAACCATGTCAGTGAAGTTCGTGATTTTATCATATTTGCAAACTTTTACTGATAAAATTTTATCGTATTCCTGAACTTTTGACAGTAAATGACATAGCTGAAATCCTGTACATGAATTCACCATAACAAGCGCTAATTGTGGTGCATATTGCATGTTGTGATCTTGATCCTAACTCCCAGAACCATGTCAGTGATTTTATCGTATTTGCGAACTTTTACTGCAAATTACCTGTGCTGTAGTGTCATCATGCCCTTTCAGAATTGAGTGGAATAGACTCAAAATGGTGCAGATTAAAAGACTAGATGTGGTGCAGATGCCACTTTAATGCCTGGATATTTAGCACCAAGCCTGCCAGTTCATGGCTTAGAGGTGCCATATGCCTTTGCACTCTGTTGTATGCAGAGTAGTGAGGTGCATTAGTACCTGTCAAGTACACATCCAGGTTCCATTCAATAAACCTGACCACAACCACTTGTAGTAGTGTTTTTTGGAATCTCGGATTTTCGTCTGGTCCACCATCACCTGCGTCTATAAATATTGGCTTGACAATTTAAAACTGTCAATTGATCGCAGGTGTTCAAGGTCATGGCCGTGTGTGAAGGCAGTGCTCTGTCATGTTTCATTGATCGTATGGCTACGTACGTTGGACCTGAGTACGAAACAGCATCTGTGAATTCATCAGGATTGATGATGCACGCTGCATAAGCAGATGGTATAAGTTTGTGACGAGGAGCAACTGCAAAGTCATGATCCGGTAGCCTGACTTTATATTCAAGGTGCATCAGTATCGGTGCTTGTTTAGTTGCTGCAGCGAGTCCCAAAGGAATCTTTCCTTTATCATCCAGACTTAGAAAGAAACATGCCTCCGGACCGAACATTGCACAAATTTCATCCAAGTACGCCATGGATGCAAAAGCAAAGCCAGCATCTTGATGGCGATCTTGATTTGTGTTTTGAGCTCGTATCAGTTTAACAGGCACCGTCTTAATACAATACAATACAACTTATATTTATAACACGCCTTAATAAAACAATGTCTTGCTCAAAGGACGCGTTACAACATAATAATTAGTTATAGTACTGAGAGAATAAATGAGTCTTAAGTTTTAATTTAAAAGTATCTATTGAAGAGCATCTTCGAATAGATTCAGGTAAAGAGTTCCACTCGGCTGGACCAGCTACTTCAAACATTCTTTTACCAAACTGTAGGTTAATTCTTCTGACTTCAAAGTCCCCTTTTGAAGCCGAACGCAATCTTCTCCTGGACTCAGTGGAAGCACAAGGTTTAACTAGAGAGGACAGGTAGGACGCGGCAGAGCCTGACATAATTTTGAACATAAGTAGACAGATTTTGAAAGATATGCGGGCCTGAATGGGTAACCAATGAAGTTGTTGTAAAGAATGAGTAATGTGATCTCGAGGGCCAAGGCTTTTAACTAGGCGAGCTGCAGCATGAATAACAGAGGTAAACGGTGAGATGGTAGATTTAGGTAAAGCATAAAGCACTGAATTGCAATAATAATAATATGCCATAAGAGATGTTGATTTCCTGGGCAAGAGATGAAGATGTGTTGCTGATCGCGACAAGCTATATCCCTGTGCTACTAATGTTTTCTGCAAATCATCTAATGATTTACATGAAAGCAATTCTTCAGGTCGACGACGATCACAGGCTGCAGCGCCAATTGAAGCAATGCTGACAATCGCATCCAACAGATCTCGTTGATCTTCTGTAATGGCAGGTTTGCCAACAGCTTCTTCCTGTAGCCTTTTCAATGTACTTTTCTTTTTCAGATCTAATTCAATGGCATCCATTTTTTTCTTGAGATCGTCAGCGATCGTCCAACATCTCGAATTCGAAACAAGGCTAATAATTTTTCTTGCAGTTGGGAGATATCCATCATTAGACTTTTTTGTTTCGGTGCTTCTGCTGCTGCAGGATTAGTTTCTGTTGCTTTTGACAACGTTCATCTTCATCAGCAGCTTCAGAAGTAAATGGTTGCCGAATTTCTATGGATTGGTCAACTGCCACCTCAACTTGAGCAGGATATGTTTTAATTGAGAACTCTGACTTGGTGGTAGGCCTACTGGCACGACCCCAAAATGATAATAACTGGCTTTTCTGTTGCAAGGACTTTCTCGCAATATCATACATTACTGAGTCATAGGTTCTTATGTCACGTTTTATTTGATCTCATAAACGATTTATTTGTTTCCTTCTGTTTTTCTTGCTTACTGCTCTGGACCATATATTTGCAAACTGCAGCATAAAGTTGGTTGTATCTCACTGTGTTTTCCATAGTCTTTAAAGATTAAAATATTTAAATCCAATTGTGAATTTAAACTTTTTATTAATATACTATAGCTAGGTAGTTTATACAAAAGAATTTTCCAGTACACTTTATTGAGTATTCAACAATTATTGTGTCTTTTATTTATGTCATTGGTTTTTTCACAGTATTTAGTAAGTAAGACACTAGATGTCAGAACTGGTCCATGAAAGTGTGCTTTAAGGCACAGAATAACTGCACATGGCTTTTTTATAATGTAATAAATGCCATCGGATGAGTACAGGATAATACAGTGTTATAAATAGGCTAATGTGGACGTCATAATTAGAAATTTATTTTGCGTACGTACACATTTTGTCGAGACCCACGCCCCTCGCCTCGCAAAATCACCTAAATCCGATCACCCCTTCCGCCTCATTGCGTACATAATATATGGATGGGCCCTTATACCAAGTAATAAGAAATGCTTATTCCATTTAAATAAATTGTGTGTGTAATATGTACCAGTGGCATTGACAACGAAACCTCAGACTCCATACAGAGTGCCTCACCGGTACCAACTGGAAACTATAGTTGAGAGGTGAGACAATCTGGAAGTATCAACAAGATTGCCTGAATCAGCTCCGACACAGGGTGTAGAATGCACTGCAATCAGAGCATTGGAGAAATGAGGATGAAAACTCACTCTCACTGTGGACAACCAGTTCCATGGTAGGAAATTGCACCTCACTGACTCTTCGGCCTTTCAGAGGCGGTTCCACTAGCAGAGGACGCTCAGTTACATTCGAAGGTGCAAATTTTGAATAAGCTGTGACCAATGGATTACCAGGCCAAATTTCTGTTGCTCAAAATCCACTGACAGCATTGTGACTGATGCAGCCTTGATACATTGATCTGGAGGTTGGAAAAGCATGATTATAGCCTACCTACTTACTAAGCACTTTGTGCGCCACTGGTTTATTAGGCACCTTGTATATTAGACATCTGCAGAAGTCTTAAATTACAATTACTTTCATAGCTGCAATGTTTTGCATGTGGGACATGTATTCATCGAAAATAAAAATTTTCCTATCAAGACTGGGATTCACAGTATCAATGAATGTTCAAGCCACAGGATGAATAGTTTCTTATTCTTCCGGCCATTTTCATGGCACACAAAAATGCTTCCAGTATGGGAGCACCCTCCCCCAGTTCACTCTTCAGATAGGTCTGCCTCGGAAGCCTGCCCTATGGAACCAGGAAGCAGTTGGCTACATTCTTCCCAAGAGTCTCTTTCCAGAAGGTCTGGATTCAAAACCATTCCAGGGACATTAGACATTGCTGGTGTCTACAAGGATGTTCCTTCTGTCCATGGCTTTCGAGCTGAAGGCAATTTGTCCTACTGACGAATCAGGTCCTGTGATGATCCATACTTTAGCCTGTCCTTCCTCTGTTGTAATGGAACCCAGAACCACAAAATGGTCATGAAATCCCCCTAGTTCTCGATATAGCCTGCTCGCCACTGACTCACAGTTTGTTGATTCTAGCATCAGAGGCTATCAAATAGCACTCCAAACTGTCTTGTTGCTATGAGATCTATCCTCAAACTCATGAGGCCTTCCATTAGTCCCCACTGCCCCTCCTTCGGGCACTCCAGTAGTTTCAGGATCGCTGGCATGGTGGAAGGGGAAGGACTCTCTGCCTCGACCTCAAAATTGGTACCAAAATCAGACATCCTCCTTCTTTTATCGATAAAGTAAGAAGAACTCTGAACATTAAAATATTTCTAAAGTCAGTTGAATACAAGGACACTTAGTCAAAGGCAGAAATTCTAGAACCAGTTACCAGCTCTAATAACATGCAAGACAATCACCACTGCTTTATTCTCTGGCTGCAAAAGCGACTGATACTTTGACTCTGGCAATCAAACTAGATGTGATTTCACAAAGCCAAAAATACAAATGTGAATGCCTGGGCAAAAACATCTCATACCCTGTTGAAGATATTGTTAATTAATTGGCAGACCATTGACTGTACATCAGGTTGTCCTAGAACACCTACTGTAACATGCATTTGGTGTTAATATTTACAGATTTACCTGCAGCAACCAATCTTTTTAGAAACAAGACATACCACAAGACATATCTTGAGAAACGTCTCCTACCAGCAGAAACTTTTTCAAAGTTCAGAGACCTCTCCAGAAACTAACTTGGCCACACGCGCATGAGCGTGACACCATTATCAAACCCCCCGTTGGCAGGTCTACTCAGATCACATTACTGAGGGGTTGATGTCACATGCAAATGGAAGCTTAGATTTGATTGGCAGGCAATAGTGATAGTTACACTCAGACCACGCAGTTCTTAGCAAAATTTTCAAAGCCAAAAATGTAAATGGAAACCGAGTTGGTTGTCAGGCAATAGTTCCACTCTGACCAGACAGTTCTCCAAAAGATTAAGCAGGTGTCTTTGACAGGATCATCTCTTGTATATTCATGGGTTGTCTCACCTCGATTAAAGAAGCAGGTTGTGTGGTATGATATCAACAGTTCATTAAATGGTTACTATCTGTAACTGACGGGATCCATCACAGCATCTTCATATGAATTATTAATCCTTTTGCTACTGCACTGTAATGGTAGCGCCAGTTGATCTTCTGGCCACCGTACCATAGTATCGTGTCAATATAGTTCTGTGAACAAAAAATGACAGGAATGCAAAGAATGTCAAGAAGTTTATGATTTGTATTTACACTCTACAAATACTGTCCCCAAATATAATGTATTTACTAAATAGTGATCACTCAGTGGTGAACTAGTTGCAAAGGGGACGTATTCAAAAGCCAGTCAATACAACTCAGAGTTTCACAATTTGCTTTTCTTATTGTGTTCAGTCTTTTTCTGCCTCCATAACTCCATCTGTCCTCAGGTAACTTGGTCCTAACATTCCAAATGGAAGCATTCAGTTATGGGAATGCTATCAGCGACCCAGTGATGATGTTGTGAAGGAACTGCAAGAAGTTTGAGTGCCTTACTGTCCCAACCAATGAAGTACCATTCTTTAACAGATAAACTGCTTGTATTGGTATTGTGTAGAAGTTATCAACGAAAAGTCAATGGCCATCATTATTCAAGGAACATTTCAGCAGTGTTAGTCAAATTCTTTCTGTTGTAAGGAATTGATCTGCTTCAGTTGTCAATTCTTTTTTCATGTTTCCGTGATACCACTTGAAATCAAGCATGACACCATTGCTTGTACAAAGTTCATAGAACTTTATGCCAAATCAGGCTTGTATGGTGCGCATGTACTGGTGAAAACTCGAGCGTCCTTTGAACAACTCTTGTGATTCATCAACACACAAATCTCAGGATAGAATACTTCCTGGCATCGCTGTTTCACTACGGGTCGAATTTTGTGGAGTCTGTCCCTGTTTGGGCCTGACACATAAGTCAGCAAGTTGTCTGTGAAATGGAGAAAATGCATCAGCAGTAAGATGCTATCTATGGGTGTAACAGATGAGAAAATGGGTGTATGAAAAATCTCTTCCTGGACCAGAATGTAAATAGAATTACTGTTGTTTTAAAATATTGATATTATAACATTATTTATATCATTTTAGTAAAACAGTTGATGAAGCTTTTGAGTTCTATATTTTTTGGTGCACATTGTAATTACTATTATCGCCGTTATCAAGCAGTTAAGTAAAGAATTAAACACCAGTGGAAGAAACACCTTTGGAGGCATACACTGCAACCTCATAATGTTTGCTAGTAATGCATTGATGAAACAATACAAAAGTCTGCAGTATTTGTGTCTTGTAGGTTTTCTGAAGGCAGTTGGGTATTATGGATATTTTGTGGATATTTTGGATGTTCACTCAAATGCTTATTTTGATCAGAATTTGCAAATTTCTTGTCCTTTAGGCATTTCAGAAAACAAGATGTGAATGTTGCTGTCGAATGATACAACATGAGTTCAACTCTGAGACATCATGAACATTTGTGATGCAGAGCAGTTTTGAACATCGGCTGATCCATTTGGAACAAAGTAAAGATATCAAAGATTTTTGGATAATAATCAAACTAGATAAAATTTAATCTACTCAAACTCTAGGATTCTGTATTGAAGACCCTAGACATTGATAATTATGATAGCATTATTTATTTGGCCTTTTATATGTTATGGCTACAGTAATATTTTGAATCGATACAACCAATCATTCAGCTCATTTTGGCTTTTCCATTGCCAGCTGTTACTCAGCCTTAAATCTTAACAGTCATTTAAATATTTATAAAATGATAATAAAATATAATTTATGAGATCATTGATATCTCTGTGGGGTGCATGATAGTCTAGTGGTTAGCATGCTGGACCGTCAATTGAGGAGAGGTCAAGGGTTCAAATTCCAGCCTGGGCAGAAATTTGTCTCAAGATTTTGGTTCCAAGTAAATTAATTAAATAAAACTAACAATACTTATTAAACTTTTAGGTAATGTATTGCAATTTTAATATTTTGAAATGATTTATTTCATCTAGGGATCATTACAGTAACTGCAGCCACTAAGGCACTAAATAGCCCTTGCTACACTGAGTGTCTTACTAAAGTCAGTCACTCAGGAAATGAGTAAAGTAAATGGGAAATTACTTGAATGACATTTTGTGGCTTTTACAGGTACTGAAAATGGATGGAGTTTCAGTGGGAGAGAAGGACAAAAATGGAGATGACATTTCAAAGGCTGTTTCTTCAGACAACCTGAATGTCGAAAAGAAAGATAAAGCTATTATACACGATTGTATCATCTGTTCGAAATCATTTGCGTGTAAAGGCGACCTTAACGTTCACTTGAGAATCCATACTGGAGAGAAACCGTATCAGTGCGAAACCTGTGGCAAGCTGTTCAGCCAACTCGGTCATTTGCAGATGCACATCCGAAGCCACACGGGAGAAAAGCCGTACAAATGCGACGTATGCGGCAAGTCGTTCATTCAGCGCAACTACCTGCAAATACATGCGCTGAGGCACAGTGGCGAGAAGCAGTTCCAGTGCCGATTCTGCGGGAAAGCGTTTAAGCATCGCAATACGCTGAAAAAACATCTGCGAAACCACACGTCGGAGAACTGCGATGACTTCTTCTTGGAGCCTCTTTTATCCGACGGCTCAGGTACAAAAGGAATTAGAAGACAGATGCATCAGTGCACGTTCTGCCCCGAGTCGTTTGCTTCAGTCGGAATTCTCAAATTGCACGTGGCGTCGCACACAGGAGAAAGCCCCTACCGATGCAAGTCATGCGATAAGTCGTTTACCAGCAAAGGTAACCTCAGAACTCATACAAAAATTCATACCGGAGAGAAACCTTATGCGTGTAAGTTGTGCGAAAAGTCTTTCAGTCACAAGGGCAATTTCAACACCCACATGCGCAGTCATACTGGAGAGAAGCCGTACAAATGCAACTTATGCGAGCGATCGTACAATCGACATGAACAGCTGAAGAATCACATTCGGAGCCACACTGGTGAAAAGCCATACAAATGCCTCTCTTGCGGACGATCATTCAGTGTACAGGGCGCGCTAAAGATGCACCTTCGAATCCATTCCGGGGAGAAGCCATACAAATGCAGCTTGTGCAGCCAGTCATTCAGTATACAAAGCACTTTGAAGCGACACCAGAGAACGCACACTGGTGAAAAACCATACAAGTGCAAGCTATGTGATAAATGCTTCAGTGATGCAGGTCACCTAAAAAGACACGAAAGGACGCACAGCAAACAGTACCAGTGTCGACTGTGTGAGAAAACTTTTGGCCAGCTTATGTCGATGAAGCTACACATGCAGGTCCACGTTGAAGAGAAGCCGTTCAAGTGTCAGTTATGTGACAAATCGTTTTTCCGCAAAAGTGCTCTGTTAATCCACGCTCAGATACACAAGGGGGAAAAGCTGTTTGAATGCCGGTTGGGAGGGAAGCCCCTTGGTTCCGCAGAGTTTAAAGTTATGATGGAAAACAGCCGAAGAAATTTCGTTGAAACTCTAAAAAGGATTCGTCGATTCGGGCAAAGCGGGAGAAAACTTAGGAACTATAAAGGTCATACTCTAAAAATTCTGCACAGACGAAAACTACATTTGCAGAAAGATTCCTATAGAAAGACAGTTTCTTCAGACAGTATCAAATATTCGTACAATGAGAGGCCATATGGTTGTGGACTGTGCCTAGAAACATTCCGAACTAAAGTGGACACTGTTCAACATTACTGTCTCTATCATTGAATAACACAGCCACAAATTGCTTCGACATTTAATGAAACAGCATTATGTTTTCTAGGAAGTTAAGGCGATTGTTTTTACTCTAAACTCTGTTTTATGCTTCATCAAAACACAAATTCTGACTTCAGACTCCAAAATCTCATTCTTGTCCTCATACCAACATAAGCTCATTAACTCAAGACTCATTTGTTTCAACTTGTTTGCACAGCATAGCCTGCCTTCTGGTTTAAGTCACTATAGAAGTCATCAGATTAGAAATTGTATTTTGTATGGATCCAAAAAGTGCTCCCAGTACAAGCATGTTATAGTGCTTTTTTATCCGCCTCAGTGAAAACTAGTCCTCAGAGGTGGTCTTGCATTTGGAAGATCTTTCGAGTGAAGCGCACGAATGACAACATTAGCAACTAAAAACATGCCATAGGGCATTTTGACATGACAGTATGTGCATTGATAGTGAATTGACTGTGAATTGCTGATTTATGTGTTTGAACCCTACATGGCAACCATAAACCTGAGATTTTCCAGTGCCCAAAGAAATTGAAGTCACAGGAACCAGCTTATTCCCAGGCACTCAGTCAAAACAAAATTGATAGGCAGAAAGGGTCAAATTTGGTTCCAGGTCAAGATCAAAGGGTCAAAGAGGCAGATAGGCAGGAAGGGTATCGTTTGAATTCAGGTCAAGATCCAAGGGCAGGTAGTCAGAGAGAGGGCTGCAGTAGATGGTGTTTAGAATTAGAGCAGCAAGATAGATAAGGGGAAGCGGAGGAATCCAGATAAGATTTGTGGAAGAGGAGCGTTTTCAGTTCGAAATGGGTGAAGTGTTGGTGATTTTGTAGGATGGGTCAGATAATTGTTGAAACTCCTCTGGTGGGAGTATATTCCAGATGGGGTGGAGAAGCTATACTCTTGAAAGTGCTGGCGCTACAATAGTCCATGATGCTATTGTCACTGTAGGCCTATTTCCTGAAACTGATGTGATGGGGTGAAATAAATACTGTAGACCTCTGCTTTCTAAATGACGAATCATGATGTGCAAAATATAATTAGCTGTTGAAATCACTTTGCAACAATAGCTTTCACTCAAATTCATTTCCACAGGTAGCCTATAACAGCACCTATGTTCATAGCACACACTGATTGTTATGCACACACTTGTTCGCACACCTATATGGGTATTACTAAAAAAAGTTTTATTATTTTGGAGTTTAAAAATTTGATCTAATTATTTAATTATTTCGTTTTTCCAGCCCAGATTTCGTTAGGCAGGTCATCTAAATACAGTAGTGTCACTATTGCAGTTGAGTATAAAATGTTAGCTGTAAAATATGAGCAAGAATACAAGGTAAAAAATAAACATAATGCAAAGAAAATAACCCAGAATGTCGCCTTTTGTAAAGAAACTTGTTGAGTCAAACGGCTACGGTGTATGGTGTTTGGAATTGGAGTAGAAAGAGAGGCAAAGGGAAGAAGAACCAGGATAGGATTTGTGGAAGAGTAGTGTGTTCAGTTTTGAGTGACATCTGTCAGAAATTGCAATAGGTGAAGTGTAGGTAAGTTCGTATGATGGGTCAGATGATGATGTTGATGAGTTCTCTGCCTCAAGGCAGGTCCATTGGCTTTATGCCACCAAGGGATGAGGTGAGTGAGGTGGTTTCCCTTCCTCACTGACAATTGTGGGTGAACAACTTGTCCAAGGCTTTGGCACAGACCGTACCACTACACTACCTCATCCCACTGGGTCAGATATTAGTCGTAATTCTGGCGGGAGTTTATTCCAGAGAGGCGCAGCTATGGCTATGGAGCGATTTTTAAATTTTAAGGATGAGGTGACGGGAGGGCGGAGAAATGTCAGGTTCGTAAAGGAGCGGGTTGAGCGGAGTCAGTAATTTAAAGTTGAATTGTAAATAACTAACAGAGATAGGGAGGAGAGTTGAGAGGATTGAATTGTGTTGTTGGTAACTTCTTTTAAGCGAAGTCCAGATTAGACGCTCGTCTGAACAGCGGAGAAATATGATTTGTACAAATAATTGAACTCCGAACTCTTTTAACACTGGTCTGTAATAAACGCTAAGTCTTATTTAGGGGTCACGATAGTAGCCTCAGGAGGGTCTGCAGAGAATGATGGACCGGCTGAATAGTGTCTCGACAGAATATGAAATGAAAATAAACATCAAAAAGACAAAGGTTATGAAGATAAGTAAAAACGAGGTAACGACAGTCAGGATCACTATAAATGGTGAAGAAATAGAACAGGTCGGGGAATTCTGCTACCTGGGAAGTGTGGTTACACAAGATGCGAAATGCCATGCTGAAATAAAAAGGAGAATAGCTATGGGAAAGGACGCATTCTGTAAAAGGAGGGAACTAATGAGAGGGAAACTAAATCGGAACCTGAAGAAACGACTGGTGAAAACCTTGGTTTGGAGCGTGGTTCTGTATGGATCAGAAACATGGACTCTGAGAAAGGAAGACATCAGAAGATTGGAAGCATTTGAGATGTGGATATGGCACAGGATGGAGAGAGTCAGCTGGATGGAGCACATCACAAATGAGGAGATACTGCAAAGAGTAGAGGAAGAAAGATCTTTGGTGGGAACAATTAGAAGTCGACAGAGGAAATGGATTGGCCACATAACGAGAGGGGACTCACTCGTAAGAACTATTATCGAGGGAAGAATGGAGGGACGAAAAACAAGAGGAAGACCTAGACAGATGTTGCTGGACTGGATGATCACGGATGGATATAGCGGACTGAAAAGAGATGCTCAGCACCGTGAAGAATGGCGCCATTGGACGTATGAACCTGCCTAAAGGGCAGAGAACCACAAGAAGAAGAAGAGAAGAGATAGTAGCCTGAGCTGGTATCAGTGCGTATGCCACGATTACATCACTCGAACATCGCAGACGTAGCTGAGAAGACGTGCGGTTATGTTTTAGCATTCCAGTTAGGGGTATTGGGCATTCTTGGTCAAAAGAATGACAATACGGTATGTAAAAATTAATGCTGGAGACGTTTATAAGTGGTTTTACGAATATTGATCTTTCGGTTTTGCCGGTTTTTCTTCGGTTTTGGTGTCGTTTATGGTTTCACTGAATATCGTAATAACAGTGCGATATCGGTTAATAACGGTGCGATATCGGTTATCGACCAACCATTAGCTCTTTGAAAGGGGCCGTTGTTCTTTGGTCAATACTGTTTAATCCAAACGTCATCAAATTTGGGTTCTTGGGTTTTAAGTATAATCTATCCACATGATACCTCCCAAATGCGTGTATAGAAGGCAAAATTTGATTGGTTAAATTTGGCCAATAGGAACAGTTGTTTTTCGGGTTTTCGACTAAAGTTGCTTAGCAACGGTGCGGCCTGTATTTGAGTGAGGGTAGTTTTGTTGTTTTATAGGTATTTTATTTTGAAATGGAGAAATTGTTTTATTATTTGTGATAAAAATTGCGATCGGAATAAACGATTGTTGAACGAAACATTGTAGGTAAATCTAGCAGTATTGCTTTAAATGAAAGTGTTAATTGTACCAGTTGATACAAAGTTGTGCACTCAGTATAGTAAAGCGTCGGTTTGTATAGTGAAGATGTTCTGTTTATTGTGCGCCTTTACAATATACCAGAGATCAGTGCAACTTAGTCCATCGTGTGGCTGCTAGTTATTGTGTTTGTCTCCACGTCTGCGTATGTTGTTCGAAACCAGGCGCAGCATATGAAATTGGCAATCCATTCAAAACTAATTTATATGGGAAAGCAGTCCAGTTGTTGTATTGTTGTGCTATCAGTGCCTGAACATATCCTGCTACCCCAGAAACATTTTTAGAGAGTCCATCGTAGCCGTTCTGCCTCACAGACCTTTGGACCAGGATTTGGAACCAAAACCTGTGTCACCCTGTTTGTTTTTTTGGCAGAGCAACTAGCTGTTTATAAGCTGGTTACCAAGTCTGGGATTTTTTGGGTGCTGAAGAAAGGCAGAGTTGATGATTACATTGATGTATGTTGATAGAGACACATACAACCAACTGAGCTACCATACCTTGATTAGTCCTGTATTTCATGAACACAATTAATTTTTAATCATTCTCCAATAAGCCACAACAGCCGCAGAACAGTGTTCCCAGGTTATGACTGGTCTTTTGAGCTAATGACTGGACTTTTGAGCTAATGACTGAACTTTTGAGGTAACGACTGGACATTTGAGCTAACGACTGGACTTTTGAGCCAATGACTGAACTTTTGAGCTAACGACTGGAGTTTTGAGCCAGTGACTGCACTTTTGAGCTAACGACTGGACTTTTGAGCTAATGACTAGTCTTTTCAGTTGATGATTGAACTATTTATAAAGAAAGTTCCAGGAAGACCAAGAAGCATGCTTTTGGACTGGATGATGGATAAAGGAAGAAGATGGAGCTACAAAGAAGTCAAGGGGAGTTCACAGAACAGTGAAGAGTGGCATCTTTGGATTTGTGGACCTCCCTAAGGGCAGAACACTGAAGAAGAAAAAGAAACTAATAATACTGATGTTATTGTTTTCAATTGTATTCTGTTGGTTACGATTGTAATTTAAATTATACATTATTTTGTATACACAGTAGTTTACATATTGTATTGACAAGGCCTTTAGTTATAGTTAGGCTTTGACTTGTGTTTTGTTTAGACGATGTCGTCATCTGAGAAGTTGACTGCGGAGGTTGCAATGCAGCGCACTCGCCTGGGTCTGCATCTGCCTCCGATCCCTCCGATCGAAAGACCAAAACGGATTGATGATCCATACGCCAAGAGCAAACTGCTCAAGTTTCGCCTGGCTAAACAGAAGAGCGGCCTGCTCAGAAAGATGATGTGAGATTCTCAGATTCTTCATGTTTAGCTTAGTTTTCAAGGGCTGTAATCATTTGAGGTATGTAATCAGTGTAGGTATGAGTTGAGGTTAAAGGTGATCAGTTAAGCACTTGTATGAACTCCTGAGAAATGTGAATCTGGAATTGATGAATCGTTTGGCTGAGGCACAAATGTGACTACAGTAATTCAACGTAAGGACATCATTTTACCTCCCAGTAATTTCATTTAGTTCTCATTTTTTACTCATCTCAAAAGGTTGGAGAGCGGAGTGGGAACTAGGTGGTCCAACATTCCATGGACCGTCGCCTATACAAGTACTAACCAGGCTTAGCATTGCTCGACTCGTGGCACATGCCATCATTGTAACAAGTGGCATTCTGCGACTCTTTGAAAAGGTATAAGTTGAAGGTATGAGCAGTTAGTAGATATTGGTGCAAAAACTTGTACATAGCAGCCAATTTGCCTTTGACATTTGTGTTGTTAGGGGCCACAATTGTCTAGTGGTTGATGCACTGGACCATCAACCCAGAGGTTGGGAGTTCAGATCCACACTAAGACAGAGATGCTTCAAGACTTTTGCTCCACTACAACACAGAGCAAACTCAGCTATAAAATTAGTACACAGACCATGAGTGGAAAGATCAGACATCTAGGAAGAAGGCCGGCCACACTCCCTCATATTCCGAGGCTTAGAATATGAGGTTGCTAGCATTTCATGCCCATCATGTCAACTGTCAATTCTGGATGGGATTCTTCTTCCTCAAGATTTGGGTCAAATCTAATAGAATGAGTCCTAAGTTGCACCACACAATTTTCAAGAAGCGAGTGGTAGAGTGACTCTTGTGAACCTGATACTGTCTGTCTATCTTACTTTACTTTACATGATGTGTGAATTCAAATTGCAGAATGAAAAATGCCATCCAGGTTCATAAGGAGACAAAGCAGTACAACGATTTGCAGCTGATGGATAAAGAGGCCGAACCGGATTATCCCGACGAAGTAAAATCCTTGTTCACTGTTTTGTTTACAAGATAAGCTCACATTTTCTGCAATTTTCTTTATTTTCTTCACTTTCTTGAATATCTGTAATTTTGTTTCATAGGAGCAACAGTTCATTTGCTCTTTGACGTGATTGATTGATTGATTCATTCATTCATTCGTTCATTCATTCAGAACATTTATATAGGACCCTTTGAAGATGTGTAATCAGAGCTTCTTCCTGTCCAGAAAGAGAAAAGAGAAAGAGAGCTTGTATTTGGTAACTTATATAGCACTTCTTACAGAACAAACTACTCAGAAGCACTTCCAGTGTGAGAACCCTGGCAAAATAAGAACGTCTTTAAACAACGAGCTGACTGAGCTCTATCACCAACAGTGACTCTTGCACGAAATGATAGAGGAAGTCCATTCCAGAGAGATGGGCCAACAACAGCAAAAGCCCTCTGCTGAGCAAGTGAGGACTTAACACGAGGAACAAATAGCTGCTTTCAATTATTTGTTTGTTCATTTACTCGCTTTTAGATTCATCATTCATTCAGTCATTCATTCACTTGCTTGTTTATTCATTCAGTGATTAAATCAATAATTCATTCAGCAATTATGTAGTGACTTGTGAAGAGATCTTTGCAGCAGAGCTTCTGGCTCTGCTACAAAAACAAAAGACTTTGGCAATAGGTGCATGTAGCATCCGCAAAGAAGGCAGTCCAGCATGAAGACCCTTCAAGTAGATGACCCATTTGCAGAAAGGGCTTGATATGATTTCTATTGCGTCAGATGAAGAGGACTGAGGTTGGCCCAGGCCACAGAGAAAAGATAGGATCCGAAGACTGCAAACCTGAAATAGTGAATGCCTTGGACTGTGGCTCTTGAAAACAAATTAGTCTTCCGTGGTTGAAATATGTGCAATAATGCCATAAAGCATTTGTTTTGCACTGGGTTAGGTTACACTGTATTGCATTAAGTTTTCATCCATTGTATGATATTGGTCTGTATTGCGTGGTATTTTATTGCTGTTAGTTACATTGCATCGTATTATTTTACACTGCTTTGCACGGAATTTAGTTTGTTGGATCGTATAACTGTGTATTGCATCGCATGATGCTTTGTTCTTGTAGATGATGAGCAAAGACAGAAGGCGAAGGGCAAGTCTTTGCAAAATTTACGTATCTTCTTGTTACATGCATCTTTCTACAGATAGAGCGCTCGGCTTGTAACGCATAGAGTATGGGTTTGAACCTTCTTGTAGTTGGAGCAAGTCCTTCACATAAAATTGTTTTCCACCTCAGATTCAGATTTACTGACCTTGTATGCATAATAGAATAATAACAATAATTAATACTAATAAATCTTTCCAGAAATTTCTTCAGTGTCCTTGTTGTGAATGACGTTAGAGGTCACGATGAATGGCAGGTTCACTCCTTTCTAACTAATCTTCTGTATTTTGCCATCTCTTATGCTACTTATATTTATTTTGAGTTGAATAGACAAATAGTTTAAAGGACGAAATGGTAAAACCAAGAGTGCAGTTGATCATAAATTATGTTATTTTGTGTTGTTCTTAAGTTAAAATGTTATCTGTTGTCAGACTGTTAAATTGTTTTGTGTTTTTATTTGTCAGTGAACCTGTGTTTAATGTTAAACATTAAATAGTTTCATGTTAAACGTCATGTTAAACTGTGTGAGTTTGTGTTCAGATGAACTACCTGATGTTAAAGAAGTGTGTTAAGGGTGCGCCCACCACACCCATGCAAGAGGAGCTTTATGAGGGAATCATGTGTCGAGTTCCCCGTCACCTGAAGACTGGTGCCGCGCTTATGACGGTCATCGATGAAGTCCACCAGGAGATTGTGGCAGACTTTGACAAGAGCATGCAAAAGTCAATGGGTATGCCATTTTGCCTCTGAGTCATGCATCCAAATGGTGTTCTGTAGCTGGAGATTGGTAAAACCGAACGATACTTCCATCTGGCGTAATTCTGACCAGTGTACTATAAGCTCATGTGCATCTTATAGAAACATACAATGTCAGTTGTTGAAATAAATTGTGACTGAGGTATAGGTAAATATAACCACTGGAGCTGTGCAGCTGTGTGCGACATGGTTGTCTATCGGTAACGTGTTTGGTCAATGATCATGCAGTTGCAGGTTCTACTCCATGTAACAAATCCTGGCAAGTTGTTTGCTTCTGTTTCCAAGCAGTATAATTTGGTACCGACATAAGCTGGGAAGTCCTGCAGTGTGCTGGCTCTGTATTCAGGACCTTAGGATTCATCCATTGCAGCTCAAGGACCTAAAGAAAAGGAAATGAGCGCTTCCCCTACTTACGTTCTCATTTGTGGGATATGGGATACTTTACTTAGATGTACAACTAGAGATACATTGATTAACAAGGAATGTGTGTGTCAGTTGTCATCTGTTTGCTTACAGTGCAGCACATCCTCATAAGGCCGGACATCCGAGGTCTCGAGGACGACGACAACTTCCCTCCGACCCCATCCCCAGTCGGCCTCGACTTCTCGCAGCCGTGGCATGCATCCGTCGTTGCAAGCAAGGAGCTGATGCTTGCCAATCTGCACATGTGTCATCCAACGATGAAGACTCTGCTGGAAATGGGTCACGATATGCTTGGCAGGATTCTGCTCATCAACTGCCTGGCGTATCGGTCGCAGGGGCAGCTCGAGTTCGAGACCCTGAGGAATAACATCATCTTGGAGAGCGAGAAAACCGAGGAGAAACTGAAGAACAGGTTAGACAGTCAATATGTCTCGCTTTCATTTTGAGAAAAAAGATGTTGGACCTGCAGTGTGTAAACACTTTTTTGTTTCTTTTCATGGTTTCTCAGGCAGGTTTCACCTCTGTTTCTTAGTGGACTGACCTTCGTAAACTTGATCTGATTTTGGTGTGCTGTCAGTTGATCTGATTTTGGTGTGCTGTCAGTTGATCTGATTTTGGTGTGCTGTCAGTTGATCTGATTTTGGTGTGCTGTCAGTTGATCTGATTTTGGTGTGCTGTCAGTTGATCTGATTTTGGTGTTCTGTCAGTTGATCTGATTTTGGTGTGCTGTCAGTTGATCTGATTTTGGTGTGCTGTCAGTTGATCTGATTTTGGTGTGCTGTCAGTTGATCTGATTTTGGTGTGCTGTCAGTTGATCTGATTTTGGTGTGCTGTCAGTTGATCTGATTTTGGTGTGCTGTCAGTTGATCTGATTTTGGTGTGCTGTCAGTTGATCTGATTTTGGTGTGCTGTCAGTTGATCTGATTTTGGTGTGCTGTCAGTTGATCTGATTTTGGTGTGCTGTCAGTTGATAGAAAATTTGTGAAGTATTTGTGAAGAAATTTGTGATTCAAGAGAACCACATGGGAGGCCCTACATCTTGTTAGCAGTTGCAATTGTTTTGTCTAGTGTGGGAGACCTAAAGTTTCTATCCAATCTAAAAGTTCCAGTGTAAATTACGTTGCATTGTGTTGTTGCCGTGAATAGAGATGGATGTTGTCTTTGGTTGTTCCAGTTGGCTGCCGTCTGTGATCAACATCTTGGCTGATAAGAAGAATTTCTCGTCTGTTAAGCCAAGCAAACTGGACAGTTTCTTCAACTGTGTCACTTGTCTCATGTCCAATCAGGTTATTGATTAACTGAACGCCTTTCACTTACATACATACACACATACATACATACATACACACATACATACATACATAAACACACACGTGCATACAAGTTTTTCTTTTTAACAGTTGTCATTGGCTTATCTCCATGCAGAACACTTAAACTTTCTACATTTCTGCTGGGTCGACATACATACATACATATACATACTTACATATCCATGAACATACATATACATATGCATACATATACATACTTGTACATATGCATACACATACATACATACATGCATATGTATACACACATATATGTACATATAAAGCCTGAAGTACGTCTGTTGCAGTTGCGTGATCTGTTGACACGTTCAATTGAGTCGTGGGTGAATCTGTTTGATGAGAGCAACAAGAACCGTCTGCCTCTGTTGCGCATGGAACTCATCTACGAGGACAACAAGATGACCTTCTATCCGTTCTACCATGACCTCGAGGAACTCATTCTCTTTGTCGTTCAGCACCTCTCTCAGAGACTGCAAACGGTATGACTTAACCTGGCAGCAGTTTATAGCGCAACCAAAGTATGTGTGTTTCTATCAAGACGGTTAATCTGGTGCCTTTAAAGTACCTCACAGATCCTGATCACAAAGTCTTCCTCCAGTGTGGCATGGTGGTCTGTTGGTACCATGATTGGTCAGTGATCATGCATTTGTGGGGTTCAACTCCATGTAACGACTCTGGGCAAGTTGTTTGCGCACAACGTGCCTCTGTCGAAGAGCGGCACCAGTTGGTAGAGGCATAAGCTGAGAAGTAAATGACAAGGCTTGCAACACGCCAGTCCCACGTCCAGGACCTTGGGATTCGTCCATTGCTGGCTCAATGGCCTAAAGAAATGGAAATAAGCTCCTCCCCTATATCTCACTTGTGGGATACTTTAATTATTATAGTGTCTTTAAAGTACCTCATAAAATCACGGCACGCATTGCTATATAACCGATCCAGATGAGAACTTTTTAAGGTATGTACGTGAAATAGAGGACTATTCCAAGAGACTTAACTGACGTTGTGTTTTGCTGTTTGTGGGTGTGTGCATCTGAACACTTCCAGAACTCCGGTACCCCTCAGAGGCACTCCTCACTGGCCTAGATGATGCTGGAGTTCATCTGTAAGCAGATGGTGCTCAGATATGTGGAAAGTTTCCACTGGGGGGTTCTTGCGTACATGTGGAACCCAAGCAGTGGAGGTCACGATGAAGACTAAATACCCATCGGCTGATGACTGTCATTCTCCCTGGTTTTGTTTGGTCTGGTCTGAATCTGTTCTAACCTCTTCTGATCTCACGATCAATGAAATCCAGCCTGTTCAGTAATCAAATCTTTTGGTTCTGATTGAGTGATACGTTGAAAAGGTCTGACCTTACTGAATCTGCAAAGAGATGTTAAACGAGTTTTATTTGGGCGTCTGTTCCAGATTCCAAATGTCCAGTCTTGGTTGTCTGGAAGCAACACAGTGGTGACGATCAATTCGGCCGTGGATGAAGAGATCATTCGGAAGGCAACCGAGAAACTGAGGGAAGCGATCCGAAGGAATTTTGAGGAACCAAAGGCTCAGCTCGACTGGTTCCGTCAGTAATCATCATCTACATCATAGTCTATTATAATATCAATATTACAATAATATTTAATAATAGTTATTAACAATATGTTAATAATAATAATATAATAGGTAATATTATGAACCTCTTTCTTTCAGCACTGTGCCTGCACTAACATTACGTTTAAATTAATCAAATCTAATCTCATTGTCATCATCAACTCTTTATTCATCCCAAATGCAGCATGTCTAGTTTCATAGATCATTTACAGTTTGCCCAAAACAGAAGGGAAACTCAGAAAGATTTAATTATTTTAAACGCTTAATTAGTGTTGCCTGTTAACATAGATGAGGTGAGATGGCAGTCAGAATGTAAATAGAGCAGTTCTATAGCACCATTATCAAAGTGCGTAAGGCATCAGTCGATGGTCACTTCAAGTGAAACCACAGTCAAGAATCTTCAAAATTTGCACATTCCACTTGTAAGAACCACGTAGTAGTAGTAGTTCCTCAGCTTAACGACACCTTATGGCATCAACGGCCATTGACGTCGCCCTCCTCCTTTATCCAGGCTTGGGACTGGCACTACCCGACTAAAGGCAGTGGCAGAGTTCCATGTGTAAGTGTTGGCATTGGCTTTTTTTTTAAAACGATTGTTAGAATCGGGCAGACCGCTTGACATCTGGAACTTTCTGTTCGTTTGGGTTGATGTCTGTCAGTGGACTCTGATCGAATCAACTGTCGCTTGATTACTATATGCTGCTGAATCAAAGCTTACATCACTAAATGATCAATAGCAGATGAGGATCATTCATCAACATTCATCATCATCATCATCAGAATCATCATCATCAGCATCATCATAATCATTGTTGTCATCATCATCATCATGGTCATCATCACCTTCATCACCAGGTGAACAACATTGTCATAGTTATCATCATATTATGTGAAGTGGACTATCAGTTAGTGGTGATGCTGATGATGTTCATGATGATGATGATGATTGTGATGAAGATAAAGATGATGATGCTACTGCTACTGCTGATGATGATGTTGGGAGTGATAATGATGAAGATAAAGATGATGATGCTACTGCTACTGCTGATGATGATGATGTTGGGAGTGATAATGATGATGATGATGATGATGGTTATGATGATTAAATTGAACAAGATCAATCCAGAAAACCAGAGTAAATAGAATGTGGAAAGTATTTGATCTCATCTGATCTCTGGCTCAACTGCTTTTTTGTGTTCATTTTTGTTACATTTGTTCCAAAATGACATAAAATAGTAACAGTAGTAATAGTAATAATAATAATACAGTAATAATAGTAGTAATAATAATATTAATAGCAATACTGATGGAACATTACTACCATCAAGCTCTGAGCCCTCTTGAGATGGCATTTCTGACATTGTTAAATAACTCTTCTGTGCAATATTAAAAACTGCAATATTTTAAGGTTTTTATAGCAATAATAGTAATAATAATAATAATAATAATGAAAATAAATTTCAAACATTTTCAAACTGCATAATACTACTACTACTACTACTACTACTAATAATAATAATAATAAAAATAATAATGTTGATAATAATAATAATAATAATAAGATGTGTGTTTCAGTTGAGAAGTACAGTTACCTCATAAATGGTGAAGCATTCAATGAAACAGAGAAGTTTATTACGGAGAAACACACATTTGAGGAATACATCGAGGCAGGTTCATGAATTTGCACTCCTAAGGTCAAGTAATAATGTCAAGTAATAAGGACAAGTAAATACGGTCAAGTAATAAGATCAGTTAATAAAGTCAAGTAATGTAAGGTAGAAGAAGAAGAGCTGTCCCTTAAGGTTCTTGATGAAGCTATGGGTACAAAGCGCGATTTCATTTTCTTAGCCTTGGCTGATGAGGGTGGGTGGCCAGTCTTCCCCTTTCCACCTTGTCTCACAGCCAGCAGCGGACAGTCAGTGTACTGTCTTTTGTGGCTGAGTTCTGAAGGGGTGCTAGTGGAGCAGAAAGCTAAAAATATTTTCTGTTCTGGTGGGGATTTGAACCCAGACCTCTAACTCCTCAGCTGTCGCACACCCAACTGTAAGATAGTCGCTCATTTATACGTCTGAGTTGTGGCTGAAAGATCTTTTGGCTGAGGTGCACACATAACAGCAACAGCATTTGAAACAGCAGAACAACTTCTCTTTAATAAATGGGTTAGCTAAGTTCTGAGGTTCTTAAGGACCGGTATATAGTTAGTCAGAAAGATATATGGATAGGTGGCTTGGTATTGACTGAACGGGCTTCATGTCATCAACTGGGATTCAAGTGCCTGATGCAGAGGTGAGACAGAAAAACATGGAGCCACTCTGGCACATCTGTCGTTGTTGTTTGTGTTGCTGCTTAGAAAGGTGGTCCATACTGGTATTATTTGCCACCTCAATGTAAACAAATTAGTGAATTGCAGAGAATAGAGAAAGGGGGTGGGAAGAAGAGCGAATGGAAACTGAAAGAAGACGATGGATGATGATGATGGTGGTGTTGTTGGTGGTGATGGTCTTGGTGTTGGTATTATTGGTGGTGGTGGTTGTGGTGATGGTGGTGGTTGTGGTGGTAACTGAGGAAGAGACATTGCAAGAACCTTGTTGACCACCAACAACTGACCACTGATGGTCAGTTGTCAGTGGTCAGAAATGGACCACTGATGGTCAGCTGTCAATGGTTACCTATAGGTTGGCAACTGACCACTGAGGGCCACAACTAATGGTCAGTTGTCAACCTGTGGCTGTTGATTTCTAGCAATTTCTTAATGTCTTATGATTCTCTGAAGTGATGTAAATATTTTTAGCCAGCTGTTGGTTGATTGGTTGTAGATGATTGAGAAATTCCAGCATGTGGCAAAGGAGATAGTCATGCTGCCGAGCATTGAACATTACGACTTGATCCGGTTGGACTGTGAGGACCTGAAGATAGGACTGTCTGGAGCAGCCATGGAACACAGCCAGAAGCTTCTGAAGAAGATGGCAGATGACCTTCGCAAGCAAAACCTTCTGTGAGTCTCTTCATCTTCAGTCTGTCAGTTGATGACTTCTGTAGCTCTGCTATCATGATGCATAAGACATCTGTCTATGGTCACTTCGAGTTCAAACTTCGGTTGCTGAAAGAGTAAGGTTATTAGTGGCTGATTAAATGATAACCTTGTAATGTGGTCAGAACAGATTGAAGTCTTTCTCACTATGGTGAGATTTCAACATGGGACACTGAGTTATATGTGTAACTAGTCTTATTTGGCACCTTTATAAAACCTCAAAGTGCTGGAAAAGTTATCCAACAGATTGAATAACGTGTAACTTATGGCATCCCTTCCACATATCCGATCCTGGTTCTTCCTCAACCTCTTATCTCTCTTTCCACTGCAATGGCAAACACCATCTGACTGTCTGCCTTGACTGAGCGCCTATGAATAAGCTGGTTCCTGTGACTTAGCTTTTGTTGGGCGCTGTAGAAATCTTGAGCTTGCGAATGTCGAAAGTAACAGTGATGCATTATGGGTTTTTCAAGTTGTAAGACCAAGAAGAACCACAGTTTGGACTTAAATCACTTCCTCGTAATTTTATGTCGAATCGTTTTACACTTAAACTCTGCACAGCATCAGTACAGCTGTGTTCAAACATAGCGAGACTATCATACTTAATACTTTGCAATTTTACCAGTAATTTCAACTATCTGACTTAACTGAACTACACTTAAAAATGTCGGTGAATCACAATTCAGCTCTTTTTCTCCTGAAACTTCGAGATTTGGCTGCTTCTGTTGACCACATGCGACTATAACACTGTACTTAAGTAGCAGTTTTACAAAGTTTTAAAAGTAGAAACTTAAGCAGAGTAGTGTATCATCTATTGATGGGATGTTTTTGTCTTTGGATTGGGGTTTTTGAAATCAGTGGGTTGGGGTTTCATCTTTGGTTGGGGTTTCATCTTTGGATTGGAGTGTTTGAAATCTTTGGATTGTTTGAAATCTTTGGATTGGATTGTTTTCTCAGAAGTCAGTGTGTATTTATTTGCATTTCAGGGTCTGCCAGGAGTTTGAAGTGATTGCCCAGAGAGCTCTGTCTGTCCCAGAAACATCAGAACAACTTATGGATATGATTCAGTTCATTGAAACGGCCAGAACAACTGGAATGATTCGACTGAATTCACTCGTCAAGGTATCAGCAGGAAACATTTTTGCCTCTTCCAATGCCTTTATTGGCAGCAGAAACTGTATTATATATACATATATAACATATAGCAGTTTAGTCATATGTAAATCTAATCCAGGCTAACCTAATCGAATCTATTTAAGGAAATTGAACCTACTTGTAATCAAATCTAATCAATTTAATCCATGCCAAGTCAGTCCAATTAAAATACTAAATACACACAATACATGTGTACTTATACATTCATACATTAATAAAAATATTTAGATATATAGACAAAAATTGAGTGAATAAATTATCAGATAAAGAATGCATTGAAAAATGTTTATGATTACTTAATTAGATAAGATGTATTTATTTTCTGCCCTGTTTCCTGTCTAAGATTCAACTTATTTTGTCCATTGAAGGATTCGATGGATCACATTCTCTATCTCTTGGATCTGTACATCTTCTCTCCAGAGGACCTTGAACTCAACAAGAAGGCAATCCTTTGGCCTAAACATATCAACCCAATATTCGACCAAAACGATGAGGTACTCTACGTTCTTCCTACAGTTTAAGCAGTCCAAAACACGGATTTGAGCTGAAACCTGATGACATCAGAGAACTTGTAGAATGGTTTTAAGCAGAAAGAAAATTCCAGAGGCTCAGACCAGCATCTGGGAAAACCCATGAACCTGTACTGTCATGGTTTGATGTTCAGAGCCAGAGCATCCAATAACCGAGTAGAAATGTAAATGTACACATTTTCTGTAGCGACCGTTTGGCCTTGACTCCCTGCTCATTTTTCGATGAATTAATCGGGTGAGATACTTCCACCACTGCCCATTTGAATGGGCATCACCAATAAAGATCCCCGTGTATGGACCGCAGAGAGGTGCCCTGATGTATGCGTGCAGCTAACCAGGTCAGCAGAGTGCAATATTTCTGAGTGCGAAGGGTGAGGAGAGGCAGGTTGACTGACCAATGTTAGCCCCTTACTGTGCCTGAAAGTGGAAGAAAAGAAACGTCGCAGCATCACGACATATAATTTGTGGTGCAAGGCAAAGTATGTGCCATGGTCGTTATGTGGAGTTCGCTTGAACCTACAATCACTGGATTACTACCCAGTGCATTACCAAATAGACCACCTTCCCCTGTGTTCAATAACTGCTTTCTGATTTGAGTTAAAAAGTTGGAGCTACATAAAAGTGGGTGCTTGGTAAAGTATTGTAAGTTCTTTGTGTATTATTTATGTGGAGCCGATCATTTTGTTTCAGTTGGTGGAGAAGAGCAAGTTGACTGGTGAGCAGACACTGCTAGAGCGAAAGGAGAAGGTTCTTTTGGAGCTAAATAAATTACGCCAGAGGGTCGAAGAGTTCAACCACTGCGGAGAGCTCGACATGATTGGTCAGTACGTCCAGGACGTGCGGTCGGTCCAGAAGCGAGTGGCCGACTGTCTGGTCGACATCCAGTGGGTCAACAAAGAGGAAGTGCTCTACAACATCTCCGTCACCGAGTTTCCTGAGGTCGAGGAGATCAACACTGCCATCGATCCATTCTACCGTCTGTTCACGGTCGTCCAGAAGTGGCAGAAGGCCGAGAAAAAGTAAAACTATGAATGAATGAATTCCTTTTGAATCTGGGGTACTTACATGTGAAATTTGTCAGTTTGGTCATCTGCTTTTGTGCCGCCAATTTTCAGTTGAAAGACCTCGATTAAGTTATAGCAAAATAATGTCATAAGTGAATGTGTTAGCACAATTAATCATAATCATAAGCTCGAGATTTCTACAGCGCCCAAAAAAAGCTAAGTTGGCAGGAACCAGCTTATTTGCAGGCGCTCAGTCAAAGCAAACTTGATAGGCAGGAAGGGTTCAGTTTCAGGTTAAGATCCCAGATAGGGGGAAGAAGAAGAACCAGGATAGGATTTGTGGAAGAGGAGTGTTTCAATTTTTAAGTGAAGGACCTAAGCAGAGATTGCAAGAGGGGAAGTGTTGGTGAGTTCATATGATGGGTCAGATAATTGTTGTATTTATGGCGGGAGTTTATTTCAGAGTGGTGGAGAGCCTTGTTTGATTCTGACTGCCAGTTTGCAGAATAGCATTAAGCATATCACTCTGTGTATGTGCAAGAATCCATCAATGCTGAGGATATTTGAGCAGTAGTTTCATTTCGGCTTACTTGTTCTTCTTAATGAAGAACTCTGAACATCAGTTGGTCCATTGAAGAACGTCTTCAGTTGCTACTAACAAGGTAGCATAGAAATAATCATTTGCTCAATTACCTTGCACTATCTTCCTTTACCATATTTACTTACCGTGCCATTCCTTGCCATATCTTATCATTCCAAATTGAAAATCCAAATTGAAATCTGCAGATCCTATCCTGATTCCTCTTCTTTCTTTTGTCTGTCCTGCATATCGATTTCCAAACACCATCCACCATAGCCGTCTGACTGTCTGCCTTGAATCAGAGCCTGTGAATAAGCTGGTTCCTGCAAACATAGCTTTTATTGGGCACCGTAGAAATCTCAGTTTACGATTACGATTACAGTGTGGTAACTTTGTGGATGTGTTGTGTCCAGGTGGTTGGATGGCAACTTTAGCGATCTCAGCTCGGACGCGATTGAAGCCGAGAGCGATGAATACATGAAGGAGATCTACAAGATCCAGAAGACGTTCAACATCCGGCTGAAGAAGCTGATGGCCGAGCGAGAGGAGAAGATGCGCGAGAGAGCCAAGAAGAAGAGACGCAAGACGGAGATCCAGGAACTCCTCGAGGGTCCGGATGCAGCAGCCGCCGTCAAAGAGGAAGAGGAACCGGAGCTTGTGACGCCGGCTGCCATCACGGTCTGCACTCAGGTCCAAGAGGAAATACAGCAGTTCAAGGTCAGTGGTTCTAGGAGATGGAAGAATGGAAAGATGGAAGGATAGAATGATGGAAGGATGGAGAGCTGGTAATTTTAAATGCTGGAAAGATGGATAAATAGATGGAAGGATAGGAACAGGTAGTGAATTTCAGAGCCTTTGGCCAATTTGATAGAACTGTCTGCTTTCAGTAGCTGTTGTTGTACTGCTGAAGAAATTCATGATCATTAAACCAGAGCCTCTGATGCCAAACAGTTCTCTAGATATCACTTTCACCGTGAGCTTGGATGGAACTCCACAGCAGCTCACTTGACCACCTTGTTACATAAGACTAAGCTGTTCTTGGTGAACGAGCTTTTTCATTTGCTGGACGTAGAGTTAGGAACTCTCTTCCTGTATCTATTCGTTCTTGACAGTTGCTTGTGTTATTTCATTCTGTACGCAAGACTTAATTTTTCAAATTGCTTATTCAAAATAGACTGCATCTCTGTCTAAGTGGACTGATCTTCTGAAAATTGACCTGGTTTAGGTTTGACCCTGGTGCACCGTCGATTGATGCCTTGTGTATTAGACACCAGTGCGATAGAAGTTGCTAATTAAATAATCAATAATAATTGACCAAAATTCCAGTCTTGCACCTGTTATAGACATGCAGCAAGCATCAATTTCTGAACATTTAATGATAAGCATCTGACTGATGGACGTTGCTTGCTATGCTCTGTGCTGACAGCAGAGCTGCAACGTATAATCCTTGTTGTAAATGTACACTTGTTGCTGCCAAGAAAATACTGTTTGGAAGTTGGGCAGCTCTGATAGCAGGACAGTTTGTTTTGATTGGCTCTGTTACAATATACAATACAATACAACTAAAATTTGTTAATACCTTCCTTGCAACGTTTAGAAGTGCACTTGAAGCCATGTAACGTGGAGTATTAAGAACCATAAGCAGACTGCAAGAGATAAGTTTTAGGTTGTAATTGTAATTGTAATTGTAATCTGACATTTATAAAGCGCCATTTCAAGAATAGACTCATCAGAAGCGCTCCCGACCCGAACCAGTGAGACCACTGGCAAATAATACAGACCTCAGGCGCTTGCGAAACTGCGGAAGAGACAAACTGAGGAATACTAGCCGGAGTTCTCGGGAAAGGCGATTCCAGCTATTGGGTCCAACATAGGCAAAACTTCTAGACTGCGCTGTAGCAGTGCGCATACGAGGGACAGTCAGAAGTCCAAGGGAGGCCGACCGGAGAGTGCTACGTTGGAGGGATAGTTTGTTTTGATTGGCTGTGCTAGCAGGATAGTTTCTTCTGATTGGCTGTGCTAGCAGGATAGTTTCTTCTGATTGCTGTGCTAGCAGGATAGTTTCTTCTGATTGGTTTAACCCTAACTGTGATGTTGGTTCAGGCATGATCAGTAAAGGCAATGAATTAAAACAGGTGATAAGTAGTACGATGAGAGAGATGGGAGGATTCTAATTGGAAAACGATGGAAAGATGCAGGATGGAGTGACTAGGAATCAAAATTGAGAGATTTTGCTTTAGCTTAGCAGGTATTATAACTACTTTATCTCAGCAGCTGTTATATCTTACCTTAGTACCTGTTTTCATATCTTACCTTAACTTAGCAGGTGTTATCATATCTTACCTTAACTTAGCAACTGTTATATCTTACCTTAACTTAGCAGGTGTTATATCTTACTTTAACTTAGCAGCTGTTTTCATATCTTAACTTTACAGCTGTTATCATATCTTACCTTATCATGGCAGCTGTTATATCTTACCTTAACTTAGCAGCTGTTATCCTACCTTATCTTGCCTTAGCAACTGTTATCATATCTTACCTGTACGTAGCAGGTGATTGTACTGATGTTGATTTGTTTTAGAGTAATATTCCGATGATCAGCATCCTGTGTAATGCTGGCATGCGTGGCAGACACTGGAAGCAGATGTCCGACATAGTTGGATTCAACATCACACCGGACTCTGGAACTACGCTTCGCAAGATGCTGAACCTTAAACTCGAGCCGTTCATTGATAAGTTTGAAGGAATCAGTGTTGCCGCCTCTAAGGTCAGTCACCTGTCACGGTTGCAGGCGATGGTTTTGATTGACAGCTTTTGGTTGTTGAAAGGGCTCTTAAAGTAACAGCTGACATGTTCGTTAATAGTGGCATTAATTTTAACATATAATTTAAATTAAATTTAGAATTAACTTTCATGTTAAATTTAGAATTAACTTTATTAATTAATTTAGTATTATGACTCCTCTAAGTTAACGCTAATTTTAATTTTTTTTAAATTTTAACTAAATTTAATGGTAACTTTAACATTAAATTAAAATTAATTGTAATACAATATCAAATATGCTCAGACTTTACCCTAATTTTCAAAAAGAATTCACGCAGAAGAGAATTGATGAGATTGTTTAAGATTAATTTGATGCTAAATTTGAAAGTTTAATGCAAAACTCATATTCAGATTTACTAGCTGCTTATGTAACAAGTCCTTTAAATAAATGAAATAAATTAAATGAAATTAAATACTGTCTGTCTTTTTGCTGTGTTGGATAGGAATTCATTTTGGAGAAGGGACTGCGTAAGATGCAGGACGAATGGGAAGACGTTTCCTTTAACCTGACGGTGTATCGTGACACGGGAGTCTCGATCCTCTCTGCGATTGACGAGATCCAGACTCTTCTAGACGATCACATCGTCAAGACGCTGACGATGAAGGGATCTTCGTTCATTAAGCCGTTTGAGAAGGAGATCAAGGAGTGGGAGGAGAAGATCGTTCGAATCCAGGAGACGATGGACGAGTGGCTCAAGGTCCAGGCGCAGTGGCTCTACCTCGAACCGATCTTCTCTTCAGAGGACATCATGCAGCAGATGCCAGAGGAAGGAAGGCTCTTCAGTCTCGTCGACCGCAGCTGGAAAGACGTCATGAAGTTCGCTGTCAGGGATCCTCATGTAAGACTTGACCCTTGAATCTGATCAGAACCCAATGCTAACGATGTATATGGTCTTGTATCGAAATTATCTTGTCTGGTTAATCGAGTGTAATCTAATTCCATGTTTTCTAGTCTGGGCTGACCTATTTATTGTCCATTTCTCTCAGCTTGAACACAACACATCCTAACAGCTCCTCTCCCCTTTCTCTCTTTGGTCTCCTGGCAACCAGACTTAGTTCTTGACATGGTATATTTGGAGTACCCCACTGACTTGACACAGCACTTATGAATAAGCTGATGCCCTGCGCTTAGCTTTTAAGTAGCGCTTTCGAAATTTTGAGTGGTCTGAGGAAGTGGAAATAACGTTAAGTGAACAGTTCCTAACTGTGGCCGCATCCATCATCCTCAGTTAGTTTTGCAGAAGGGAAATTTATTTGGTCTTTACTGATTTCTACGACATGCTGGTTGGCTGATTGGCTGGCTTTTTGTTTCGTACTGGTTGACGGGCTGGGTTGTTTAAGTGGGTAGATGTTTTGGCTAACTGGTAGTTTGGTTGGCTGACTGGTTTGGCTGTTTTTCACTGGTTGACAGGCAGCTTATGTGGTTGTATGATTATATGGATGTAACCGATTCATTAAGTGATCTCTGAATGTGTTTGATTTGTTGGTGAACAGGTGATGGCTGCTACTAGTATGCCGGGTCTTCTTGATCGACTCAAGGACTCGAATGGTTTGCTGGACAAAATCAACAAAGGACTCAATGCCTACTTGGAAAAGAAACGACTTTTCTTTCCCAGGTCTGTTTGAACCAGCTTTTAACAGTTTTTCTAAGAATTTGTATTATCTTTGAGAGGCACTTAGGTATTGTTCAGGTCAGATCATTATTAATTAAGTCAGTTCAGGTTTGGGTCAGTTGAGGGCTGAGTCAGACTGGGTCAGTTGAGGGCTGAGTCAGACTGGGTCAGTTGAGGGCTTTTGTGGCTGCTTCCATCAGAACGATGGTCCACTAGGAGTTGATTGATGTTTTGGTTGAAGCCCAGATAGGACAGTTGAACAACTCAACATCACTTTACAAGTTGCCAGATGAACAAGGAACTGTCACCTTTATTACTGCTTTGCAGTTTGAGCTTTGAATGGAGTGGCATGAGGTAGGGTCTGTATCTAGCAGTCGACCTCATTGATCCTTGCTGGTGCATCTTCAAAATGTATGTGTATTTATAGGTGTGTGTATGGATGCATGTACATATCTGAATATTTAAAAACCTGTCGTAGGTGCTGAGACATTAAATCAGCTGAAAATGTTTCTTGAGTTGCATCGGGGGGATGGTCCAGATATCCTTATTATGGCTCTATATAAATGTCCGATTGTATGACCCATTACACACGCTGATCTTAGATTCTTCTTCCTGTCGAATGACGAGATGTTGGAGATTTTGTCGGAGACTAAGGACCCGACAAGGGTCCAGCCGCACCTCAAGAAGTGCTTTGAGGGCATCGGTCGACTGGACTTTGACCATCGGCTGGACATCCTCGCGATGTTCAGCAGTGAAGGAGAGAAGGTTCAACTGAGCCAAGTCATCTCAACGAGTGAAGCCAGAGGGGCCGTCGAGAAGTGGCTTCTGCAGGTCCAGGA
Source organism: Norana najaformis (assembly GCA_964023275.1). NCBI lineage: Eukaryota > Metazoa > Annelida > Clitellata > Crassiclitellata > Hormogastridae > Norana > Norana najaformis. The sequence continues at coordinate 23,078,583 of OZ029923.1, forward strand.
CGTCATGCTCACCTCCGTCCGAGATGTCATCACGGCAGCCAGAGAGGTTCTTTCACTTCACTAAGCAGTCAGTCAGTCATTCGCCAGAATAATTGTATTAATAAGTTAGTAAGTTACTTATGTTCTTAGTTATTTGTTTAGTGAGTGTTAGCTGAACATTTCTGTAGGGCATTTTGAGAGCATTGTAAGAAATGCTGACGTAAAGTGTAAACATACACGGTTTTATATAGTGACCGTATGGCCTCGACCCTTCTCATTTTGGCAATGAATAAATTGGGTGAAATCCTTCACCACTGCTGCCCTTTTAAATGCCATGCCATTTAAGGTCCCTTTGTATGAACTGTGCTTGCCTGAGATTCAGATCTCTGAAATAAGCTACGATCAGTATGCAGATGGGCGTCCTCATGCTCAGAGGTGCTTTGACCTATGCTGTACACAATGAACTAGCCAGGTCAGACGTACATATATGTGTGCTATGGACTTCGTTCGGCTGTCGTTATTCCTCATCCTCCTTGCAACACTGACCAGGAACTCTGAACAGGGTTTCAACTGTTAACTCTTGGTGGGACTCTGTTGGTTGGGCTGTGTGTGTGTGTGTGTGTGAGAGAGCCCTCCAGTGGTGACTTCTCATTGTTATTTGATTACTGATCGCCTTTCTTTTTAATGAACTTTAACTCTGTTTAGGTGAGCTAGCGCAGCAATTTTTGTGAGGTAGTTAAAAGGAGCTGTATTAGAAACATTTGACTAGGATTCTAATTTAATTTTTGCAGTGTTAGCTGATATGATGATAGTGATAATCATAATCATAAACTCAAAATTTCTAAAGTGCTACCAAAAACTTTAGCTTAGGGGCACCGGCTTATTCACAAACACTGCATCAAGTTATAGGGGTTGTCCAAGGATGCCATGTCAAGATCCAAGTCCGAAGAGAATATGTAGTCGAATACACCTTTTAAGTGGATTTCAGTGTATTAGTCATTGTGTTTCTTGTTGTGTAGGCCTATGCTTTGGACCTGCGAGAGGAATGGGTCAAAGACTGGCCTGGTCAGGTCGTCCTCTGTGTCTCGCAGATCTTCTGGACCCTTGAGGTCCAGGAAGGCATCAAAGAAGGTCCCAGAGGCCTCAAGGAATACTGGGACAAACTCCAGGAACAGCTGGCAAGCATCATCGAACTAGTCCGTGGAAAACTGACCAAACAACAGCGCATCACTCTTGGAGCGCTTGTGGTCATCGACGTCCACGCAAGGGATGTCGTGATGGACATGGTAGAGAAGGGAGTGTCATCAGAGAATGACTTCAACTGGTTGGCTCAGCTGAGGTACTACTGGGAGGATGAAGATGTCTATGTGAGGATCACAAATGCCCGGGTCAGATACGCCTATGAGTATCTCGGAAATACTCCCAGGTAACATGTTACATTACGTTATGGCATGGTCCATTACATTACTTTACATCACGTTAAAATATTTCTTTTTGCATTATTTTGTATTGCATTGCATTGTAATGCAGCCACCTCTTACACACACACACACACACACATGGCTTTGATAGAGTCACAGAAAGACAGATAGACAGATGGAAGGAAATATTGACAGATAAAAGGATAGATAGTCAGTCAGGAGGACAGACAGACAGGTGGAAGGACATATATACAGACAGAAGGACAGATAGACAGATAGAAGGACAGATAGATAGAGAGAAGGACATATAGAGAGACAAAAGGACAGATAGAAAGAAGGACAGATAGACAAAATGACAGGTAGACAGATAAAAGGACAGATAGACAGAAGGACAGATAGACAGACAGATAGAAGGACAGATAGACAGACAGAAGGATATATAGACAGATAAAGGGACAGACAGACAGATAGAAGGACAGATAGACAGACAGAAGGATATATACAGGGTGGCGCAAAAAAAACCGGACTAGTGACATTTGGGTTTGGCATTTAATATAACATTGAATGAACTGTAAAATTTCAGAATGTTTTGAATGCGTAAGAAATTTCAGTCAAAGTGATGTTCAATATGTCCTCCGTTTGCTGCGATAACCAATGATAATCGCTTGCGAAACTGTCCAATAGCCCGGTTGATAGTGTCCTCGCTGATTTCGTCCCAGCATGCGGTCAGAACTTCTTTCAAATGTTCAATATCTCGAATTCTCTGCCTGTAAACAAGCTGCTGAAGCACTCCCCAGATCGAATAGTCTACGGGATTCAAATCCGGACTATTCGGTGGCCAATTTTCTGGTTCAATAAAGTCCGGAACGTGAGCAGTGAGAAAAGCAACTGTTTTTCGTGAACGATGAGCAGGTGCTCCATCCTGCTGAAAAGTGAAATTGTCACCAGAGTGAGCTATATAATGTCTGGCAGTAATCCTTGATGTCATTTCTGTCTAATGATAGTTTTAAGGCGATAATTACTTTGATTCTTCAAGCGATGCAATTGGAAAAACTAGTAGTCCGGTTTTTTTTGCGCCACCCTGTAGACAGATAAAAGGACAGATAGACAGACAGAAGGACAGATAGAGAGACAGAAGTACAGACAGATAGACAGACAGAAGGACAGATAGTCTGACAAGCAAATAAATAAAGAAATAAGAAAGTGAAGAAGATTGGCAGGCACATTGTGTACCGTGTCATGGTGTTAGCATTGTAGCAGCATTTCCACTGAGCCTGTCAGGAAGCTCTCCAGTGTACAGTTTGTGCTAACTCACATGTGAAGTAACCCATTGGTAAATGTGCCCTTTAAGTTGTCATTTTTACATTGGAACATGCAATGTTACATTTCTGGTTTATTTACATTGTAAATTACCATGTACTTGAAGAGGCCGAAAGTTACTATAGGAATTTTCATTTTCAGGAAATAATAGAAATTTTATCTGTTATTTAACTCTTAGCATTTACACTGACAAGCAACATAGGTTGCTACATATGGTGCTATATAAACTCATTATTACAGTTACTCTGTGCTCTTAATTTCTCCTGTTTCCCGGCTTCAGCGTGCACTTCTGAACTTTGTAAGGAGGACAATATAAAATTATAGTAGTATTGTATTGTGTTGAGAAATTCAGGTGCTTATGTGAAAATTTAATAGTTAATTTACATCATAATTACGTTAGTTAGAGTAAATTACATGTCATGTGTGTGTGTGTGTGTGTGTGCAAGACCAGCGTCACTGTTGACATCTTTAGTTATCTGAGCACCATTTGCTTACTAATGAATCTCTCGGTTCTTAATGACTTTAACATTGATTAGTCACTCTTGAAGATTTACGTTTACAGTTACGGTTACACTGTATTACATTGATTAAATGATGTGAAATGAAATGCCGTGTTGATGGATAGGTTGGTGATAACGCCCCTGACGGATCGTTGTTATCGGACGTTGATGGGAGCCTTCCATCTGAACCTCAACGGAGCCCCCGAGGGTCCGGCCGGAACAGGTAAAACAGAAACTACAAAGGACCTGGCAAAGGCCCTTGCCGTCCAGTGTGTTGTCTTCAACTGCTCTGATGGACTCGACTACATTGCCATGGGAAAGGTTAGCTGCCTTCTTTTATTATTATTATTATTATTATTATTATTATTATTATTATTTTAAATGACTCAAGGAGCTGTTAAGGGATGTCTGGGAAATCAGGCCTTGTCCTCAGCAACATCAGGAAATGTGCCCTGGAAAGCGATGGCATTATAGCGCTGAATACAGATGGAGAGGCACTGAAAAAGAAAGGCAATCTCACGTGATTCTCCTGAGGTGGTCGAAAGGCGACGGCTGACCTCGCGGATGAAATCGACCCCTGCAGAATTAATTAGGCCCAGAGTTTCGAATGCGATGGGCAGAAAAAGATGTGTTGATGGCAGTCCTAGATATTTTTCGGTTTTTTGAAAGGCAGCCTGTTCTGCCGCTGACCCTGCTGAATTGGCTGTATGGGTGATGTAACATGCCGTACAGATATGCACAACTGTGGCATCCCAGGCAACATATTTCCCAAGATATTATTATTATTATTATTATTATTATGTAGGCAAAATAGTTTCATAGTTCTTGCAACCTTGATTTTCATGGATTGTGGCAGTTTTGCAAATGTAGTTCATCTTTCAAGAAACTTATCCAAATTACTTAACTGTGGTTATCCCACTTTCTCATCTGTCTTGCATCTGAGATTTTGACTTGGCCTATCTAGTGAATTGTTGGCTTGGCTTATGTTTTCACTTTGAAGCGATCATCATGCTTTCAACTCCAGCCCATCCTGATCTCTCTTGGGCTGAACTTTCGTCTTCCATTGCAGATATGTGCTCTTCCATTTGACTGTCCTCAGCTTACATTTTCACCCTACCTTAAAACATTGCGGAATAGTGGTCTATTATTAATGCTTTTGGTCAGTGGTCATGGGTTGTGTGTTTAACTCTGTGTAACGGTCCTGGCCAAGTTGTTTGCACACGCCATGCCTCTGTCACCAAGCAGTAGAATTTGGTAGCCGTGTAAACTGGGAAGTAAATGGCAAGTCCTGTAATACACTGGTCCTATATCGAGGACCTTGAGATTCGTCTGTTGTTGGGTCAAGGGCCTAAGAAAAGGAAATGAGAGCCTTCCCTCACACTCATCCTCATCCTCACTTGTGGGATATGGGATACTTTTAAGGCATTGGATTTGGGATACTTTTAAGGCATTGGATATGAGATACTTTTAAGGCATTGGATATGAGATACTTTTAAGGCATTGGATATGAGATACTTTTAAGGCATTGGATATGAGATACTTTTAAGGCATTGGATATGAGATACTTTTAAGGCATTGGATATGAGATACTTTTAAGGCATTGGATATGGGATACTTTTAAGGCATTGGATATGAGATACTTTTAAGGCATTGGATATGAGATACTTTTAAGGCATTGGATATGAGATACTTTTAAGGCATTCTAAATCAGTTATATAGCGACATATTGTCCAGTGCTTCTTGAGTAGCACTCAAAACTGCTTTAATATCTGGTTGGTATCTTGATCTCTGCATGTACTATCAACCCCTGTGACCTTTAATAGATACGGTGATGTTTTATGTTTAGAATCTGATATGATTCTAATCTAATTGATTCTAGTTTAGTCTAGTTTCCTTTGGTAGTCTAGTAGTCTAATCGGGAATTGTACAGAATGGGGTAAGTAATCCACTAGATGGTGCCATGTAAAACTCCAAGTGCAGAGAGACTGGACATCAGGAGGTACAGTGGATAAGAGGGGAGTTTGAGTTGATTTGACTGACAACAGGGAGAGGGAGAGAGAGAAAGAGAGAGAGAGAGAGAGAAGGAGATGGAGAAGGAGAGAGGGATAGGGACAGGGACAGGATCTGAAGATAATGGACAGGAAATTCAAAATGCTGAAGCCACTGAAAAAGTAGTGATTCAGTTGTCTTCATCACCAGCAGATAAAAATTTTCTACAATCATTTTATTTATTTTGTTTGTTGCACTTGTTTACTTGGACATGGTTTATAAGTCTGATTCTGAATTGGCAGACATGCATCTGCTAATTGCATGTCCACGGTCGTTTGAGTCCAATCAACCGGTTCAAATCTGCAATTGTTGGATTCAAAGCCAGCATTTTACTGATTAGACGACCATGTCACACAGTCTTATAATAATCTTGTAATTTGGCTTCTTAGTGAAATTCTTGGCAATGTGTTCTTGTTGTAGTTCTTCAAGGGCTTGGCGTCAGCCGGTGCCTGGTCATGCTTCGATGAATTCAATCGAATTGAACTTGAAGTTCTGTCAGTCATTGCACAGCAGGTGAGACTCTTTTCGAGAAATCCTTCACAGATGTCTTCCAGAATTGGTGTTAGATAAAAAGGTGAACTAAATTACTACATGGTACGTTTTTAGAATCTATTTGAAGCACCTTTTACTTGCTCAAATTTTGTAAATCTGAATCTAAGGTGTGGATGAACTGTACATGTTTGTCTATAGCGACCGTATGGCCTTGACCCTGCTCATTCTTCAGTGAATGTACTTCACCACTGCTGCCCATTTGAATGGGTGCTATGCCATTTAATATCCCCATATATGGATTGTGCTACCCGAGATTAAAATCTCTGAGATATGGCCACTGTCAGCGCGCGAACCTGCATGGTGACGCCCAGAGGAGCCTTGACGAACCCTTCAGCCAATGTAGCTAACCAGACCAGACCAGATAAATGATAAATGTTCAGTAGCGACCCACACAGAGTCCTGCAAATGCCAGAGCACAGTTGTAGGTCTTGACAAGTGATTTAAATGATGATAGCAACTTGGCAAGAGTTAGGTCTTTCTGGTAGATAATTGCAAGTAGGAGAGCTCAGCAACTGAACACTTATTACTGCACAGTTGTCCTATACCTTAGGATCGATGAAAAGTTGAGCCAGGGTCAAGAGAAGGCAATAATAGTCTTTGAGGTTGCAGCTTTCCTTTTGGGTTCGCTGTTTGATGCCTATCATCCATCAATGTAACTGCTGTCTGACGTGCTTTGCACTGTTTTGCTGATCAACAAAGTCTCTGAAAATGAGACCCTAATAAGGCTTTTAAGGCAGCTAGGCTTAAGTCCCCACCCGCAAAATAATTCAGGTGTTCGACTAGAGTCACATAAATATTTTCGCAGAATAACTTAATCAACGAGGTTGATGGTTGCTTCGTGAAAAGCTTTCATCATTCATGTTAAGAAATTTACCTATGGAGGGAAGTACGTTGAGTGCAAAGTCTTTTCATTTGTATCTGATAGTTTCCTGTTTTGAATAACGTTGACGCTGGTTGTAATGAATATGATGATGTTGGTTCTCATGTTGTTATTGTTCTATGTAGATTCTGTGTATCATTCGAGCCGTTCAGGCGCACGTCGAGACATTTATCTTTGAAGGAACAGAACTAAATCTGAATCCAATGTGTTACGTCTGCATAACAATGAATCCAGGATACGCTGGACGATCAGAACTACCAGACAACCTCAAGGTATTAGCGGGGGCTGCAATTTGTGGTTTGTCATGTGGTATGGTGGTCCATTTGGTAGCGTGCATCATCTGTAGTCTAACTATTGCTGGTTGGAGCCTGCTGAGCAGACTCCATGTAATGACCCTGGGCAAGTTGTTTGAAAATCAGCATATTGTGATGCACTGACCCCACATCTAGGATCTTGGGGTTCATTACTACTGGCTCAAGGGCTGCAGCCTAACAAATAAGCACCTCCCCTACATTCCACTGTGGTACATAGGAGCTTTACTTTGATGGTGTCTGTATTTCAGAGATTTAAATCTCAGGCTACCATGGTTCATTCACTGGGACCTTAAATGGCGTGGGACCCATTCAAATGGGCAGCGGTGGTGAAGTATCTTACCTAATCGATTCATTGCAAAATGAGTGGGGTAGAGGCCATATGATCACTATATAAAATCATGTACATTTACTTTACTGCACCATGTGAATGTGACTGATTCTCATTTGCAGCTGTATCATAGTTAACAGATTAATGGGCTGTTACACATGCAGACAGACATCCAATGATATATACAGACAGACAAGCAGACTGACAGAGTCAGATTGGCAGAAAAACTAGCGGAGGCAGACAGAGAGGCAAACAGACAAGCTAAACAGCCGAATGTGGGTTGTCTGTTGTCCAGGTGTTGTTTCGTACCGTTGCAATGATGGTTCCTGATTACGCAATGATCGCCGAGATCAGTCTCTACTCCTACGGCTTCATGGATGCACGTAATCTCTCTGTAAAGATCGTAACAACTTACCGTCTCTGTTCAGAGCAACTGTCGTCGCAGTTCCATTATGATTACGGCATGAGAGCTGTAAAGTCGGTTCTACTGGCCGCTGGAAATATCAAACTCAAATATCCTGACGAAGATGAAAATATTCTGGTCAGTCTGTCAGTCACTGGATTAACTCATCTTCCTTATCACCTTCACTGTTACTGTGATCTTCATTATTTGATTGGCTTTGATGATCATACATAATCAGCATTACAGCCATTCCTGTTGTCAACTTCATCATCATATTAATTATTATTAGTAATTAGAATTGTCTAGAGAGCTGCTGTCTAATGCACAAGGCATCTAAATCGCCCCGATGTCAGTGAGACACAGTGGCCAGTTGGTTAGTCTGCTCAGCTGGTAACGTGGTGAGTACGGATTCAAGCCTCCTCTGAGATGTTTTCTGTGTAGGGACCTTGAGCAAGTCCTTCACTCACAATTGCTCAGTGCCATCGATTGATGCTTAGCCATTAGATAATGGCGCTTAAAGAATACAGAAATAATAATAATCGCCATTTTCATCATCATCGTCGTAGTTGTCATCTCCATCATCATTATAGTCGTCGTCTTTTTCATCATCAGTTCCTGGCCACAACCATTTAGAAGCAAAGACTCTGCAGCCATTCTTTCTGGTCATTTGTCAAATCTTATACTTTTCCCACGTCCAGTCCAGGTCTTGTTTTATCTTTGTTTATATGCTGTCTGTCTGTTAGAGCATCTGATCTTCTGGTTGATTTCTATTTCTGTGAATTGTTTTTCAGATGTTACGATCGATCATGGATGTGAATCTGCCGAAATTCTTGGCGCACGACATTCCGCTCTTCCTTGGAATCATTTCCGATCTGTTTCCGGGAATCCATCTTCCGAAAGCAGACTACAGCACATTTCTCGATGCCATCGCCAAGGTCTGCAAGGAACGAAACCTACAGAACGTCGACTTCTTTAACGAGAAAATCGTCCAAGTCTACGAGATGATGATTGTGCGTCACGGGTAAGAAACACTGGCTCACGTTTCACAGTGCAGTGCTTGGGAAGTGGCAAGGCATAATGCACAAGATGGCAGGGCAAGGTAAGATGGGCAAGGCTAGCCAGGTAAGATAATGCACATGATGTCTAGGCAAGGCCAGAGATAGGCAAGGCAAGCCAATGGGTGCTGCGCATTTAATGTTCCCATGTATGGGCCGTGCTATCCCGAGATTAAAAGTTGCACCCCTTTGGATCCATTTCCTTGTAGTGGCGCTATATAAATGTCCATTTACATTACATTACATAACACATCATGTGTCTGTGGTTGCTGTTGGTTTGTTTAGTTTCATGCTGGTTGGTGAGCCGTTTGGAAGCAAGACGTGCGTCATTCATACTATGGCCGAGGCAATGACTTACCTCAACTCGACCGGTTCAGAGGACTATGAGAAGGTCATCTACCGGACGATCAATCCAAAGGCCATCACGATGGGTCAGCTGTACGGACAGTTTGACCCGGTCAGCCACGAGGTACTCGTCAAATTACTTCAGGTTTAAATCTTGTCTTCATCCGTCCTGAGGCCAAGGATTGGCTGCACGACGGACAATTTATGCCATCTGCTTCTGTCCCTTGTCTCCTGTAATAACTGGTCAAACGATAATTCAGTCCACGACTTTACATTTTCTATCCATGTCATCTTTGGCCTTGCTCAAGCTCAGGATCCAGTGCCTTGGATGACCTCGTTCTCTAGGCAGTCTCCACTCTTTTGTAGCACATGTCCAAAGTGTAAAAGCTTCCTCTTTCTGATTAATCCAAGCAGACTTCTCTCTCCTTCTGCTGTCTCTAGGACCCAGTTGTTTGTCTTCTTGGCTGTCCATGGTGCCCTAAGGAACTGCCACAGACACTTACATTGCAAGATTTAAATCAGTTGCACCAAATTATGTCAAATAACATGATGTTACATCATGTGACATTCTGTTGCAGTGGTCAGATGGAGTGACAGCAAACACGTTCCGTGAGTTTGCAATGACTGATACGTTGGACAAGAAGTGGGTCATCTTTGACGGACCGATCGATGCCGTCTGGATCGAGAACATGAACACCGTTCTCGATGATAACAAGAAGCTGTGTCTGATGAGCGGTGAAGTCATTCAGATGTCGGCTCCAATGAGTCTCATCTTTGAAACGATGGACCTGTCACAGGCGTCTGTAAGTCGTCTCTCTGCCTGCTCTTTGTCGTTCTGTGTCCTGTGTTTGCTGGTCAGAGCCAAGATATAGAGGTTGTGCATAGCAAGTGATTGTGGGGTCTCAGTCAGTGAACCATTGGAAATGTAAATGTACACGCTTTCTTTTCTATTGCAACCGTATGGCCTCACCCCCTACTCATTTTCCAACGAATTAATCTGGTGAGGTCCTTCACCAACACTGCTCATTTGAATGGGAACCATGCCATTTAAGGTTCCTGTGTATGGACCATGAAGCCTGAGATGCAAATCTCTCAAATGCTTCACTACTGAGACGTGAACTGGCATCCTTGTGTTCACAGGCGCCTCACGGACGCATTAACGAGTGGAGCCAACCAGGGCAGTAAAGATGATGCTGAGGTGCTAGGTTTATTCTTGTTTAATGAAGTATAATCTAAAGACTGACGCAATCTTTGCAGGTGAAGCCTATGAGTCAAGAGTTACTTTGAATATCGCATTTGCTATGAAGTAATAATAATGATAGTATTAGTAGCATTAGTAATGTTAATAGTAACAGATAGATTCTCCAGAAATAACATTTCAACCTGTCAACAATTTTTCCATTCTTTAAGGTAAAATAGTAAAAATTTCTTTCGAAACATAAAATAAATAATGGCAGAAGTCATTGGTGTTGTTTGATTCTTCAGCCAGCTACAGTGAGTCGCTGTGGAATGATCTACTTGGAGCCAATCACGCTTGGCTGGCAGCCACTGATGAAGTCTTGGATTAATGCTCTGCCTCCGCAACTGACTGAAGACCATTCGCAGGTTATTGCTGACATGTTTGAATGGCTCGTTGAACCGTGCGTCACCTTTGTCCGTAAAAACTGCAAAGTATGTTCTGTTTGATTTGATCATGGTCAGGTAAAATATGAATAAGTAGAAGCTCTGTAATATAACATATTCTTTTGTAGCTCAGTCAGGAATCATGGTCATAAAGTCCATTTATTTCAAGTGCTTCTTAATATCTAAGTGCAGGGCACCAGCTTTTTCACAAGCACCACGTCAAGTCAGAGGAGTTGTCCACAGGGACAGTGTGTGAAGAAGAAGATCTGAGGGAAGGATTAAGAGCAGCTGTTACAGTGGGTTGTCTTTCAGTTGAAAGAGATGGAAAGGTGGGTGATTGTTCAGAAATATGAAGAGCAGATTTATTTAGCTGTAGAGTGTTATTTTGTTAAAGCACAACCTACTTACAATGTAACATACGTAATATGGCTTCCGTTTTATACGTATCCCATCTGATAATAAAACATTAGTTAAATGTTTGTAAAGAGTTGATTCAAGCCCAACACTTTGAATCAACACTTTGCATCTTGGGCTTGAATCAGCACTTCTTGGGCTTGGGCTTGAATCAACTTGCTACTTGTTAATTCTTTGTAAAACTATCCTATTTTCGTAACTACTGTCTTAATTCTTAAATACTTCTGTCAATTGTTCCTGTGATTAAATACATTTTTTAATATATTTGGCCAATTCTCGTATAATTGTTTTTCTCGTTTTCTTTGCAGTGACTTTTCTAGTTATCTGAGCTCTGCTTACTGACGAACCTTGAGCTTTTAAAGAACTTTGTTATCATTTCCGATTGCACAGAGGGCATCTGTGATGAGTTTGTCTTGGGAGAGGTGCTTTCTGATGCTTTCTGATGAGACGAGTGTTGTGTTTGTAGGAGTATGTGCCAACCGGTGTGTCTAACGTTGTTGTGTCTCTGATGCGTTTGGTGGAGATGCTGATGGCTGACGCTTGTGCTGATCCAGAGGTTGATGACAACAGACATCTGAGAACCTGGCTTCTGGTAGGAATTTCATCTCAGTCCTCATATTGTACGTTAAGGATATACATCTGTGTGTACGTATGTAAAATGCAAATGTACACGTTTTTCTGTAGCGACTGTATGACCTTCACCATGCTCATTTTTCAGTGAATTAATCTGGTAAGATCCTTCACCATCACTGCCCATTTGAATGGATGCCATGTCATCTAAGGTCCCCGTGTATGGACTGTGCTAGCCTGAGATTCAAATATCTTAAACAAGCCATGACCTGGAGAAGAACGAACTTACTCATGCAGAGAGGCGCCTGACAGAAGCACGGAGCTAACCAGGCCATGTATGTGTATATGTACCAAGACATTTAATATGGTGCCTTTTAAGTTCCTCTCAGCTACATAGACCTCTGTGTCACATGCTAAACATTGGTATGGGTATTTCACTCAATACTGAAAATACTCCTCTTCCACAACTCCTGTACTGATTCTTCCTCTTCCCATGATCTCACTTTCTGGTTCAACTCCAAACACCACCCACCGCAGCTGTCTGGCTGTCTGCCTGCCTGACTCTTGGATCTTGACCTGGGACCGAACCCTTCCTGCCTATCGACTTTGTTTTGACTGTGAATAAGCTGGTTTCTGTGATTTAGCTTTGTTGGACGCTGTAGGAATCTCGAGATTATGATTACGACTTAAATCAGGAAATTAGACTCAAATAGGAAGACAAGAGTTCACTGTTTAGAAGAACTGAGTCGTTTCCTTACCTTAGAGGATGTTAATTTTCTGATGCATTTGCTGATGTCTGTTTCAGTCGGCCATTTTGTTTTCTGTCCCTTGGTCCATCGCGGGTCTCATCGACGCCGACAGTCGAGAGAAGTTTGACAAGTTTTTTAAAGACCTGACAGCCAGTCGCTTGTCCGATCATCCGATCCCAGAGTCAGTCAAGAAGATTGAAGTTCCAATTCCAGAAGCCGGACTTGTCTATGACTACTGCTTTGAGGTTGGTTGCTGATGATACGTTGGCTTAAACTTAGCAGTAAAACGGTTTCAGGTTATTTTAATCATTTTGTTTGAATTTCCTTTGGAATCAGTTTTTTTATTTCAGCTTTGTGTCAGGTTTGTTTGTCTTGATTGTTTAAGTCATGCAGTAAAGTTGCTTTTGAAGTTGTACTGTTAAAACAAGTTTCTTAAGTGAGTTTTTTTAAAGGTAGTTTTTAATTAAGTTGATTTGAGTCATTAGGTTTTCTTAGGTCAGTTTTTATTGTCATTTTTCAATTGAGTGCTGAAGTCATTTAAAGTCATTTTGTGTTGGTGATTTATTTTTGAGTTATTTTCATACATCATATGTGAAGTTGGGTTTGAAGTCATATTGTTTAGTGAATTTGTTAGTTTGTTAGGTCATTTCTCTAAGTTAACTCTAAAGTGTTGAAATGTCTTTAGAATCAATAAGTTTGTTAGGTCATTTGTTAAATTCATTTTACAGTTAATATTAAAGTTACTTCTGAAGTCATTCTGTTTTGAAGTCGTTTTGAAGTCCATTTATGACATTTTAGTTTTCAGTGTCATTTTCAACACCATTTGTGAAGTCATTGTTAGCTGTGTTAGCATTGTAAGTCGCTATTCAACCAGTTTCTGTTGATTTGCAAAGTGTGTTTTGTGATGATCAGCAAAAATCTCGTGGAACATGGAAGCCGTGGTTGGACTTCATCAAAGGTGCGTTTGCTCCTCCACCTGGAAAGAAGCTTCAGGAGATCCTCGTTCCTACAATGGATACGGCGCGATATTCTTACCTCATGGATCTCTTCATCAAATTCAAGAAGTAAGATGATACGCGGCCTCTCTGTCCTGCAGTCTGAAACCTCTTCTTTATGTGAGGCCGAGGCGGAATGGTCCTGCTGGCCTCCCTCTGAGAGGGACTGTGCATGCACATGCATAACGAAATACTAGTCTATCGGATCAATTTAAACATGACTCAAATAAATTAATGCATCCAAAACCAGTCAGTTGTTTGGCCTGTCTGGTGGTCTGTCCGGTGGTCTGTCCGGTGGCACACTGGGTCTGTAATCCAACAGTTGTGGGTTTGAGTCTACTGAGTAGACTCCACATAATAATCCTGGACAGATTATTTGCTCATATTTGTCTCGTATTCAGATCACTGATCTGGAGAAAGTAACAGGTGCAATAGATAACTGAATGAACATTGAAATCAATTCAGTGAATGCTCTGGTGAATTGTTACCTCCAGTTGGTCAGTCGTTGTCTCTCTCTGTGTGTCTCATTACCTGTCTGTATGTTTGTTTGTGTCATAGTCCTGCTCTGTTTGTTGGTCCAACTGGAACTGGAAAGAGCGTCTACGTTCAGACAAAAATGATGAACGATTTGCCGAAGGAGAGTTTCGTTCCGGCGTTTCTCAACTTCTCTGCTCAGACGAGCGCCAATCAGACGCAGGTCATACAAGACAACTAGTCACCACAGCTGATCAGAGACTGGTGGTAGTGGTGGTGTAGGTGGTGATGGTGGTGTAGGTGGTGTTGGTGATGATGGTGGTGTAGGTGGTGTTGGTGGTAGTGGTGGTGTAGGTGGTGATGGTGGAGATGGAGGTGGAAGTGGTAGTTGTGATTAGTTAATTAAATTACTTTACCTGATGTAGCATTGCTTTTCCTTACTAAGCATTGCCTGATCTCTTTTGCCTTGTCTTGCCTCACATTGCCCTCACATTGCCTTCCCCACATTGCCTCACTTCACATTGCCTAGCCATGACTCACATTGTCTTGCTTTACATTGTGTTGCATCTCATTGCCTTGCTTCAGACTTTATTGCATCCCATTGCCTCGCCTCACATTGTCTCACCTTACATTGCCTTGCCTTACACTGCCTTTCCTTGCCTCACATTGTCTTGCTTCAAATTGCCTTGCTTTACATTGCCATGCCTTACATTGCCTTGCCTAGCCTTGCCTTGCATCATCTCGTCTCACTTGACTCCCATTGTTTATCTAACCTCGACCGCATGCTGACTGTGAAGTTCTGTCGTCTGCAGATGCTGATAATGTCGAAACTGGACAAACGCAAGAAGGGGACGTATGGTCCTCCGCCTGGCAAGATGGCCGTCATCTTCGTAGACGACATGAACATGCCGGCGCTCGAAGTCTACGGCGCCCAGCCGCCGATCGAACTCCTTCGTCAGTACTTTGACCACAAGCACTGGTACGACCTCAAGGACACGACCAAACTCCACCTGGAAGACATCCAGTTCCTGGCCGCGATGGGTCCACCCGGAGGCGGAAGAAATCCGGTGACACCGAGGTTCTTGCGCCACTTCAACATCATCTCCATCAATCCTTTCCACGATGAGACCATGATCCGTATCTTCTCCGTTCTCATGACGACCTATCTTCGGGTAGGCATTGAAAGACGTCTGCCTTTTCAGCCTGTCAGCTTTTTTGTTTCTTAACGCAGAGAAAGACCAATATTCTTAAATATCTTATCGTTGCTGTTTTTACCAAATGCTCCTTTTTTTATTTGGTTTTCTTGAATTGGTGCTGAATGCATTACAACTAAAGTTACACTCAACCATGGCTCATGTCACCACATCACCTTACATTTCATTAATGAATTTACACTTGATCACACCACATTTCAGTACATTCTGTGACACTGCATTACAGAATGGAGACTTTGCTCCAGACTTCTTCACAGCGGGGAACCAGATTGTGTCGGCTACGATGGACGTCTACAAGCAGGCGATGGAGAACCTTCTACCGACTCCAGCCAAGTCGCACTACGTCTTCAACCTGCGAGACTTCAGTCGTGTCATCATGGGTGTCTGCCTCATTCGCAAGGACCAGGCCGAAAACAAACGCGTCTTCACCAGGTCCTCACCATCTGGTTTCGTGTCTTGTGGGCCCCGGCTGAACTCTCACTTTTCAGAATCCCAATCATCTGTAGCCCATCTTCCAATCTCTCTGTTGTCTCTTTATTTGTTCTTTTCTCTGTTTTATTCTGTTTTAATACCAAACAGAATCAAACTGCAAGAGGAAAATGTTTGACTACATTTGCTGCTTGTTTTTCTACAAATTAATTTTTAACTATTCTTTATTTTCTTGGTGTTTTATAAATTTGTTTTTTATGTTGGATATGAAGGCTGTGGGTTCACGAAGTGATGCGAGTTTTCTACGATCGACTGATTGACGAAGTTGACCGAAAGTGGCTTTTTGAGTAAGTAGACCTACTCATGCTCTTCTTTATCTCTCTCTCTCTTTCTCTCTCTTTCTGTCTCTCTCTTTCTTTCTCTCTCTGTCTGTCTCTCTCTGTCTTTGTCTCACTCTCTCTCTCTTTCTCTCTGTCTCTCACTCTCTCTGTCTCTCTCTCTTTCTCTCTGTCTTTGTCTCACTCTCTCTGTCTTTGTCTCACTCTCTCTGTCTTTCTCTCTGTCTCTCTCTGTCTGTCTGTCTCTTTCTTTCTCTCTCCCTCTGTGTTATGGTTATATGTTTATAGTTAGAAAGTGACCGTTACAAGGTTATGCTTAGAATGTTACAGTTACATATTTGCAGATGCAAAGTTGAAGTGACAGAGTTACTGGATCTTTCAGTTTGAGGACGATGTGGGGGAGAATGAGCGTTGATTGAAGTAGAGGGAGAGAGATGTAGTAGATGAGTTTAACCTCCTGGCCTTTGCCTGTAACAGAGGTGAACTGTAGTCTAATGGACCTTAGCAATCTGGACTGTGAACCCTGGGGTAGTGGTTAAAATTCCTGCCTGGCCTGAAAGACATTTGAGGAGTTTTGTTCCAGTTGCACCACCAAGCCAACTTGGCTATGAAGTGAGCGCATTAACTGTACACTGTCGGTTGGAAGATCAAGCAGTGATGGAGAAGACTGGTCCACCTGCTGTGATGTGCTGAGGCTAAGAAAATGAAGTCACTCTTCATACCCATGGCTGCCGCTTGGAGATAGCGTCATGGACTGGTCTTCTTCTAAGTTTAGTATTTAGCGCATGTGGTGACGATGTTTCTCTGTGTTTTCCAATTTTTCAGCCTGATTAAGACGCTCATTCGAGACCAGTTTAAGGACTCGATTGACAGTGTCTTCGAACATCTTGCAAACGGAGGTAAAGGAGGAAAGGTCAGTTATCAACATTTACTTTCAGTTAGTTTAATTAACCTAATTTTTTAAAAATTCATCGTCTTTTTAACTAATCTAATCAGATCTAGACTTGTGTAAGCATCCTAAGATTTTGTACATGTGTTTAGTGTAATTGGAATTTTTTAATTGTTATTGGATATTATATAGCATTACATCAAGAGGTGATCTCATTGATAGGCTAAATGATGTGAAACTTCATTAAAAAAAGTTTATCAATAAGTATGCAGTGCTCAGGTAACGAGAAAAATCGCCACTGGTGGTCTCCTGCACACACGTAGAGCCTAGCCAACTGATTCACTTCCGGAGTTGATGTTGTATCAAGGATGAAGAACGACAACAGACAACGTCGTTTGGTTGTCTTTATTTTGAAAATTTCAAATCCTTTCAAAAGAGTCGGGACATTAGTATGAAATGTATTTAAAGACGTGTGTCTGGGACTCCAAAGATCTTGTATATCTGTTTGTGTGTAGGTACTTGTGTGCCTTTTGAAAGCCCCTCAGGTGCTGGAAGATGATCTAAAGAGATACAATTTGAGATCGGTTGAAGCAGTTTCTCTTTAGACCTGTAAACCTCTTAACGTATATGCATTTTAGGCATTCATATTGGCCTAAATTAAATACGTAAACATAAAGAGGTTTAAGTATTTATATAGTGTGTGCGGCGTAGTCATCTGTTGGTAATGTCTTTGGTCAATGATCGTGTTTTTGTGGGGTCACCAAGCACTAGAATTTGGTAGCTTCTTAAGTTGGAAAGTAAACGGCAAGTCCTGCGATGCGCTGGTCCATGTTCAGAACCTGAGGATTTGTCTGTTGGCGGCTCAAGGGCCTAGAAAAGGAGATGAGCGCCTCCTCAATGTTGGATGTTGTGTTGTCAGTTGGCAGAGGAAGACCTTCACAGCCTGATGTTTGGAGACTATATGAACCCCGACCTTGACACAGAGGACCGGGTCTACACTGAGGTCCGGTCCATCGACGAGATGTACAAAGTGGCCGAGATCGCTCTAGAAGAATATAACAACACACACAAGACGCGAATGAACCTCGTTATATTCAGGTAAGATGTCAGGTATTATTTTATTATTATTATTATTATTAATCAGATACTTATATTCCACTAATTTTTGAATTCACGTCAAAAGCACGGGTTGCTGGAAAAAGATAAGTCTTCAGTTGTTTGCGAAATGTTTATTCTCAGGTGAGAAATTATGTGATGTATGTATATGGTTGTCAGCAGTATGCTTACTGTTTCTTTGACTTTGCTCACCTTAAATTTTATAGTTACCTTAAGACGCATCTCTTTCATTCATTTTTATAGCGCATCATTACATAGGTGTCTACACAGAGGTGCTTCCAGCCCAGCCCTGACATAAGATCACAGTTGTCTAGTGTTGATGAAAGGTAAATGTAGTGTCCCTGGCCAAGAAGGATGTCCAGATTGGAAGGAAGGCCATTCCACATTGAAGACCCAACCACTGAATAGACAGACGTGATGTTGCATGGTCAAAGTGCCTGCAAAAAGGAACAAGTTTAGATCAGTTAGATGGCTGTGCATGAGAAGTCCATAAAAGGAGCTATATGAATATCTTGAATCATACATATCACTTATGATAATGTAATGTACCTCTGGGACATTTATATGGCTCCTTGTGTGTAAGGAAACCAGTTCACAACCCGATCGTGGCTTATTTAAGAGATTTTAATCTTGGGGTAGTGCAGTCTATGCACGGGGGGGACCTTAGATGGCGCAGCGTCCATTCATATGGGCAGCTGGGGTGAAGGATCTCACGTGATATATTCACTGAAATATGAGCAGGATTTAGACCGTATGGTCTCTATAGAAAACCATGTGCATTTCCATTTACCTTCTAAGAACCTGTGGAAGCTCAAATAGCAGAGTAAGTCTTCCAAGATACCCTCTGCTCCCAAATGCTTGAATAACCATTATCATTAGTCTCTAATCTGCACTGATGCATGTCATTTGGAACAGTCTGGCAGTCTGCTTGTACCTGATCTGAAGTCCAAGCCCCCTTAACTCTGGCTTTAAATAGAACCAGCGTAGAAACTAGAATTGAAAAATCATGTACAAAAAAATGTAAGGTTTCTAAATAGAAACTTTTGGTAAACTTGACCTTAACCTTCAACCTTGTTCTAATGACAATGTAAATCTTTGAAAACATTTCTTTAGCTCAGACTGTAGCCTGAACTATAATCGTAACATCAGCCCTGACCTTAAACGCTACCATCATCTGGGTTTTGTTCATAATCTTAATGATGCTCATAATCCTAATGGTGACATCACTTCTGCCTTATTTCTAATCTTAATGGTTACTCTGATCATGATGATAACTTTAGTTCTAACTATAATCCTTATGATAATCCCATTCTAATCCTTATGCAAACCCAGCTCTGTTGGTAACCACAGTTGGTAACCCTAGCTCTAATCCAGTCTACAGTGCACTGGTCCCGTGTCCAAGATGTAGGAATTTGTCAACTACTGCCTCAAGAGCCTGAGAGTAGGAAACAAGTGCCTCCTTCTCCTCAGTGTTCCACCATGGAACATGAAAGACTTCCTCATGCTTAGTTTAACCCCCCTCTAGGTAGTGGTCCTAAATCTGAACCTAATCACGAGATTTAATTGGTCCGTCCACCTGTCGTTGTAGATACGTCCTGGAGCATCTGTCGCGCATCAGTCGTGTCTTGCGGGTCGCCAGAGGAAACGCGCTTCTGGTTGGCGTTGGAGGAAGCGGTCGACAGTCGCTTACTCGTCTCGCCGCTTCCATGTCTGGCCTTGGAATATTCCAGCCGGAAATCTCCAAGAACTATGGAAAGACGGAATGGAGGGAGGATGTTAAGACGCTGCTGAAAATGGCTGGAGCTCAGGATAAGAAGACCGTCTTCTTGATCACGGATTCGCAGATTAAGGAGGAACTCTTTCTCGAAGACATTGACAGTTTGCTCAACTCTGGTGAAGTTCCAAATCTGTTTGCAGCGGACGAAAAGGCTGAAATTACAGAGGTTCTTATCAGTCGTGTTGTTGTTGCTGTCTTCACTGTTGTATTGTTATCACTGTTATTGTTATTATAGAACAGAATAGAACTGTCTTTATTGATCACGATTTGAACTGTCAGACAACTTATGGTGTCAAAAGAACAAATCGGTTTGACCAACAGGGTCACGTGTTTGCTAAACAGTCTGTAATTTAAGCTTTTATTGCTGTTGTTGCTGTTGTCATTGCTATCGTTGTTCTTATCATCATTAAGTGCATTTGTTACTGCTATTAATTTGGTTGTTATTGTTGTCATGGCTTTTGTTATTTTATGTAATTGCTATCACTGCTGTTGTTACTGCCATCATTACTATTGTCATCATCTTTGCTGTCATTAGTTTTAGTATTGCTCAGTGTTGTGGTCGTTGCTCATGTGTGCTGTCTCTGCTAGTTTTGTTGCTTTCACTGTTATTTTCTTGTTTTTCTGTTGTGCATTGTTGTTATTCAAAATGACTGCACTAACTTTCTGTGACTGATTTCTCAGCCGTTAGACTACTCGCAGACAGACAGTAGGAATACCACTTCATTGATATTAATCGCTCGTAGTCAGTTGGTAATAAGTAGACAGATGTGTGGCTTCCTTTCCACTGTAATGTATCGTGTAATGGATTCCTTACCATTATAATGTATATTGTAATGACCCATTGATTGCTTTCATTGTTTGACCCATTTGTCTGGCTGCTGATAGGCTGTTCGTCCTGCCGCCCAGGCAGGTGATAAGAATGCTGAGTTCAGTCTTCTGGCGCTCTACAGTTTCTTTGTCAATCGATGTCGCGAGAATCTTCACGTCATAATCGCCTTCAGTCCAATCGGAAATGCATTCCGCAACCGACTCCGACAGTATCCGTCACTCATCAACTGCTGCACGATAGACTGGTTCCAGGTCAGTACTTGTGAATGTACCAATAGACTGGTACCAGGTCACTTAGCATTTAGACTGGTTCTTAATCAGTACATTCAAACATAGATTGGTCCTGCATCAGTTAATTTGAGTGTTGACTGGTTTGAGGTCCATCCTTTTTTATTTAGAATAATATTATGTCAGGAATTTGGAACTGAGATGGTCCAGAGTAACCAGCTTTCTTTAGGCTTGTCTTTATTTTTTAGCTTAAATACTTTTGGATTACGTCTGACTTCGTGTACATCATAAATTTTAATAATAATAATAACAATAGTAAAAATAATTTTTTCCAGACAATTTTTGTACTTCCTGAGGGATCATAAGTACCTCAGGGCAAGAAAAGTAAAAATAATATTAATAACAATAATAATATAATAATAGTAGTAGTAATAATAATAATAATAATAATAATAATAATAATAATAATGGCAACAGATGCATATATTTGTATGCATGCTTGATGTATACATTGTTCTGCTTGACTCTGGTCAAAAACATCATCAGCCTGTCTTAAAATGCACTTGTTGAGATCAGACAGATTGTCATGCGTGCAGCACTTCTGTCGTGTACCTAAGAGGCACTATATTAAGTGTCTTGATATGGACAAGAAGTAGATTGAAGAGCCGTCCCTTAAGTTAGGCTCAAAAGGCAGCCATGGGTATGTATTGTTACCGACTTCATTTTCTTTGTCTTGGCTTACGAGATCAGGTGGCCAGTCCTCTCCCACTGACAATGTGTCTAATTGTAAACTTGAGATTTCTACAGAGCCCAATGAAAGCTAAGTCACAGGAATCGGTTTTTTCGCTGGCACTCAGTCAAAACAAAATCCACAGGCAAGAAGGGTTCGGTGTGTGTGGTCATTGTGCTCATTTTATAGCTGAGTTCAGCACGGATGGAATTGGAGCAGAAACCTCGAAACATCTTTCTGCCCTAGCGGGTGAGGATTTGAACCCCCAACCTCTTGGTTGACCTTCCAGCATACTGACCACTAGATCCATACAGATATATACTTGCACATATTCTTCTATGCATTTGTTTTTATCTACTGAGGTTGGTCTGGTGTTGTAGGCCTGGCCAGAGGAAGCGCTCGAGCGAGTGGCTCATTCGTACCTGGAGAAGGTGGATGTGTCGGAAGAAGCAAAGTCATCCACTGTCCTCATCTGCAAATACTTCCACACAAGTGCAGCTGAACTGTCAAAAAAGTCAGTCACTTCGCGGATTCTCTGGCTGTCTTTTCAACTACTTTTATCTGATTTTGGGTTTGAATCTTTCTGGAGAACCACTGACTGATTCCTTTTTCTTTAACTACTTTGCTTTTAATTCCTTTTCTTCCTCTTTGGGCTTGAATTTGGAGCACTTTGGGAGATACTTCCAACTGTGATTCATTTTCGTCTGAAACACAAATGCAAAAAATGGGAACCCCACAACAAAACAGAAATCCATAGGAATGTAGGAACCCATTAGAGGGAAGGAACCCATAGGAAATAGGAAGACATGGAAACTAAACAATCTTTCTTTAAGGTTACATGGACTAACAGCTAATTGTATGGCTTGGGTCTCCAGTGACCAGCAATATATATAGCATTGTCAATCAGGCAAAGCTACTGCAGACAGATTTGCCTTGAACTAGTAGCTGAATGATTCCATGTGAGGCCAACCTACTCTACACAAGGTGAAGATTTCAAAGACAGAACTTTGCATCTTCTTCAAATGATGTCGGTTTCTAACAAAGTGAATTACTTATCCTATCTTACCTTACGTACCTAACCTTATGGTGCACGTACGAGTATTGTAATACAATCTAATGACTTCTATAGCGCCGTTGACGTTATACACCTCGAATAGTCATAATAATAGTTAATAATAATAGTAACAGTAATAATAATAGCAATAATAATAGCAGTTATCATTAGTATATTAGTAAGTTGTTGTATGTAGATATCTGAGTGTTTTGGGACGACATACGTACGTGACTCCGACGTCCTACTTGGAGCTGATAAATGCCTTAAAGAACCTCATCACTGCAAAACAGGATTCAACGATGAAAGCCAAGAAGAGATATCTTGTTGGACTGGAGAAACTCGCCTTTGCGGCATCACAGGTAGACACGGCTGCTAAAGTCGTTAAGCATTTGAAGACTGGCATGGATTGTGCAGTTTTAAGTCTTTTGTTTGGTTTGTATCAGTGGGATCTTGAGTTCAGGGTTCAGGGTACGTTGTTCATCAACTATTCAGTTCATCTACAAGTTATCAGCTGTTCACCAATCAGTTGAGGAAGAGGCGACTGACTGATGGTCTGATAAATGACTCATGAAGTTCATCTAGGCTTCTGGCAACAGATGCTCTGTCTACCTTCTATCAAAGCTATGAAGCTGTTCTCTTACTTTGAGGCTGGAATTGGAATGAATCTGAGAGAAGACAGCTTGAAGAGATACCAGGCAAATTTAGTGAATGCAAACCTAAAACTTCCAAGTCAATCTGTCAATCAGGTGGAGAAAGGACTTTGAACTTAAGTGAATGATTACCTTAACTTACCCTAATGGAACTTGGTGCTTGTGCCGAATTAACATTCAGCAGAAGCACCAAGTTCCGTTAAGGTAAGGTAATCTACAGTGTTGCTTACCTTACTTTATGCTAACTTTCCTTTCCTTACCTTAACTGACCTTATCTTCCTTTTGCTACCTTACCTTGCTTGACCTAATCTTACTTTATCTTGCTAGACCTTGTCTTATGTTGCCTTGCCTTACCTTGCTTGCACTGACCTTATCTGACCCTTTACTACTCTAGCCTATGCTGTCTTGTTGCTGGTGGGCCGTAGGTGTCAGTGATGCAGAGGCAGTTGGAGCAGATGCAGCCCCAGCTCGTCTTGGCTGCTGATGAGAATCAGAAGATGATGCAGATCATCGAACACGAATCGAAGGAAGTCGAGAGTACAAGCGAGAAAGTGCGCTCAGAGGAAGCGAGCGTCAACGAACAGGCGGCCATTTCAAAGGGACTGCGAGACGAATGCGAGGCCGACTTAGCTGAGGCCATTCCGGCGCTGGAGGCTGCCCTCGCTGCTCTGGACACTCTCAAGGTCAGAGGTCATGAGTCATGACAGCCCAGGCGTGAATGTTATGCAGTTGATACGTGATTGTTATTGGACTCTTGTTGTTTTCTTTTTGGAACATTTTTATTTATTTTATTATATCTGCATAATTATTCTTGCAAACACAGATTGTGGTCCCTATCACCTGGTAAAGTCAGTAAATGAAGCTCCCATGTCTGAGAATATGGTTTGTTTGGCACACCCTAGTTCTGTTACTGGTCTGCTTAGCTACGTTGGTTGACACATACATCAAGGTATGCGTGAGGATACCGGTTCGCGTCCCGGTTATGGCTTATTTCAAGGATTTGAATCTCGGGCTAGCACAGTCCATGCATGGGGACCTTAAGCAGCATGGGGCCCATTCAAAGGGCAGTGGTGGTGAAGGATCTCATGTGATTAATTTATTGAAGAATGAGTAGGGTTGAGGCCATATGGTCACTATAGAAAACTGTATTCATTTGCATTTAGTAAAATAAGTAAATAAAGCTCCCATGTGTGACAATGTGGTCTGTTTGGTAGAACCGTAGGTCTATTATCCAACAGTTGCGGATTTGAGCCTGCTGAATAGACTCAGTGTAATGAACCTGGAGAAGCTGTGCAAACCTTGAGCTCATTTCCTTTTCTTCTGTCCTTGAGCCTCAATGGATGAATCCCAAGGTCCTGGACTCGAGACCAGTACATCGCTTGACTCCCCTTTTACTTCCCAGCTTACGCCGGTACCAAATTACCGGTATGCTGCTTGGTGACAGAGGCACGGTGTGCACAAACAACTTTTCCAGGGTCATTACACGGAGTTGAACCCGCAAAAACTTGATCGTTGACCAAATGTGTTACCGATAGTTATTTACATAAGTACGTACATATATACATACCTACCTAAGATGCATGCATGCATACATAGATGCATTCCTAGATGACAGACTGGTGACTCGTATGTTGAGATAAGATGACGTGAATCCATTTTTTCGCCATTAGCCGCCTGATATTGCAATCGTCAAGGCGATGAAGAATCCTCCGTCTGGTGTAAAGCTTGTGATGGCTGCCGTCTGTGTCATGCGTGGTATTCCACCAGATCGCATTCCAGACCCGGCTGGAACAGGTCGAAGGGTAAGTCACGTCGTCCTATTGCAGTCTGTTCCAGTTTGGCCTAACCACCTAATCTAATCTAATCTAATTGGTAGAATTGCAATGGACAGTTATTGCAATGCACTGGGCATTGATCAGTAGTCACTTTCAGGCAAAATGACAGTTTGTTGGGCGGAACCAATCTTCATCTCTGAGGCCCCTGAGACCAGAAGGCAGACTGTGGAGGATAAGCACTTCGAAAATTAATGAGATTTTAGCTCAGATCTAAATGACATCAGGGTGGACAGAAACCAGCAGAAAATTCCAGAACTTGGGACCAGCATCTAAGGATTGTAGAAAAATAGCAATGCTAATCAGTTAATTGATTGTTGAATTGTTTTGCAGATTCTGGACTTCTGGGGTCCATCGAAGAAACTTCTGGGTGACATGGACTTCCTCAAGGAGTTAAGAGAATATCCAAAAGACAACATTCAGGTGAGTAGAAGAGTTACCATTTGAAGCAGTTGGCTGCGACCGACTGATACGCTCTAAGGTCAGATGAGGTTGGGAGTAGGTCAGATCGGATCAAGTGAGGTTAGGCTCGGTTGACTTAGATTACGTTATTTTAGGCATGTTAAAAAAGAGACATGCGTATACCTGGGTATTTGCAAAGCGCATTTTAAGAACCTCTCAGCGCTGTTGAAGCATGGTTTTCGAACAGATCTGAAAGGGACAACAAAAGAGAGGCTGAATTCTATGATTTACTGTAATCTCTCCTGCTGTATTACTACACTGTGTAGTGTGTTTGTGTGTAGCTGAACACTTGTACAAACACCTTTCATGAACCTCAAGAAACTGTCAAAAGTACCGTAACTGTAATCGTAGATTTATATAGTGAGACTCCTCAGAGGCTCTACCGACCCAAAAACACGAGAACACGATCCCTGATGTAATGGTTTTCAATGTAGAAATGAATGTCTTGTGTTACTTTAGGCCACTCTGTTGTCTCACTTGACTAACCTTCTGGGTGTGATGGGCTAGTGGATAGACACCATCGTAATCGTAAAAAACTCGAGATTTCTACAGCGCCCAGCGAGAGCTAAGCTGCAGGAAACAACTTATTGATTGGGGCCTTGAATGTTATTTTAACAGTGCCACTGAAATCAAAAGGTTACAATTACTGTGCTGTCTTCTGAAACAGTCTGCCATTAAAACTGCTATGCTATAACAGGTTTATCATGCTACACATGCTATCGTATTATGCCTTGCTGTGCTATGCCATAGCATGCTGTAGAACGTGATCTGTGATTTGGTTAGGCGGATCGAATAGCCAAGATACGCACCGAGTACATTCCAAATCCAGACTTTGATCCAGCAAAAGTGGCGAATGCATCGTCGGCAGCCGAGGGTCTGTGCAAATGGGTCCAGGCGATGGACATCTATGACCGAGTGGCAAAGGTTGTTGCGCCAAAGAAGGAGAACCTGGCAATTGCTGATGCCAAACTGGCGCAGACGATGCACGAGCTGAACCAGAAGAGACAGCTGCTTCAAACGCTTGAGGAGAAACTGGAAAACCTTAAGGCCAAGTTCCGTGAGATGACGGCCAACAAAGAGAAATTGGAATTTGAGGTAGTTTCGTCTTGGCATTTCAAAAAACACTTCCATGTAATTTACAGATCATTTATCAATCAGTGAACCTGTCAGTCAGTATGTATTATTATTATTATTATTATTATTAGTAGTAGTAGTAGTAGTAGTGGTAGTAGTAGTAGTAGTAGTAGTAGTAGTAGTATTATAACCATCATTACAATCTTTTAAAAAATTATTTATTTATATTCTTTAGGTGTGGTTAAGCAGTTTTCTTTAGAATTCAATATCTTTTCATTTCACTGATGATATCATGATGTAGTCTGATTTTGACTTGATTTAGTTTGATTTGGTTTAGTTCAGTTATGATTATGATTTGATTTCATTAGGTGGATAACTGTGGAAAGAAGTTGGTCCGAGCGGAGAAGCTGATTGGTGGATTGGGAGGAGAGAAGTCGCGGTGGACGGAGGCTGCTAAAAATCTTCAGCTTATCTACGATAATCTGCTCGGAGATATTCTTGTCTCGGCCGGAGTCATCGCTTATCTCGGACCGTTCACGCTTGCTTTCCGTGATCAGTGCATCACAGATTGGGTTCGACTCTGCAAGGTCAGCACGATTGAGTTTGCTTATCCTCCATTTCACCGGTCAGTCCCAGCTCTCCTCTGCTTGACCTTTTTCCTCGGCTGATAGCTGATCCAGGGTAGGATCTGGGGATGAAGTAGGGGAAGACTGTGTATGTAGTGTTTGAAAAGACCATGTACACAGTCTTCCTCCGACTTCATCCCCCAGATCCTGCTCTGGCACCACACTGACCCAACAGCCTGGCTCTTTTAGACTTGATTTCATATAGCGCAGGTTAACAAGCTGGTCTCTCTGTTGCAGCTTTTGAGTGGAAATGGGGAATTTCTTAGATTTGTATTTAGCTTTTAAGTAACATTTAAGAAATCTTGAGAGTTATTTATGTCTGTCTGTCTTTGTCTGTCTGTCTTTGTCTTTCTGTCTTTGTCTCTTTGTCTGTCTGTCTGTCTGTTTTTCTTATTATGCATCGCGTAGCAACATGGGTGTCAGTTGATGTGTCACGCATTTGCCTTGAGCTTCTGCGTCTGGCATTCGAATTTCAGTGCATCGTATAAAATCTATGAACTCATTAAGTATTTCAGCCATAATGAAAGATTGTGCAGTCATTGGTTTATTACTGATGCTGAGTTTCTACCCATCAACCTCCGAGGTCCATAGGCTGCCTACCTCTGACATGATGACTGTTGACGAAAGAGGCTTCTGAGAAATGAGCAATTGTAGTAATTGTAATTGTCATCGGATATTTGTATAACACCGCTTGAAGAGAAACTAATGAGAGGCGCTGTCTGTGTAGTCATTAACGATGTAGAATGTAATTAAGAACAGAACATTCATCCTTTAGTAAACAATGCTCAGATAACTAGAAGACGCCAGTGGCAAGGTCAAGCACCCAGATGCAAAGCCCTACCGACAGATTCCGAACTAAAGTTGAAAGATGACACCACGTTGAGAGTTCCTTAAGCACGTAGCATCAAGGATGAGGAACAACCTGAGCAGAAGTATGTTACCTCACCTTCTCCTACTGTATACCTTCAAGTTAGTGATTGTGGCCAGCACTACAGGATGTCTCTTGGCAGACATACACAATCTAGACATATATAACCTTCACTGTCTATGGAGAGTGAGATGGGTTTCTAAGAGTAGCAAGTGTCTGATGATTCTGCTCTTTTTAGGAGAAGCATTTGCCGATGTCAGGTGAATATTCGCTGATTAAGACGCTGGGAGAACCAATCAAAATCCAGGCGTGGAACATTGCTGGTCTTCCGCGAGACAGCTTCTCCATCGACAACGGAGTCATTGTTGCCAACTCCAGGAGATGGTAAGATGTTCCTTCTCATCCAACCATCCAACCTGGAAATGCATCGGTTGATCTGATAATCACAATCTCTGTCTGTCTGTCTGTCTGTCTGTCTGTCTGTCTGTCTGTCTGTCTGTCACATCATGCAAAGGTGGATATTTATATATTGCCATTTAAGATCCTGTCATTCAGTCTGTCTTGGATTGTAGGCCTCTGATGATTGATCCTCAGGGTCAGGCAAATCGCTGGACAAAGAACATGGAAAAAGAGAACAAGTTGTCGGTCATAAAACTCACGGACTCAGACTACATGCGCCAACTGGAAAACTCCATAACATTTGGAAATCCTGTCCTCATGGAAAACGTTGGAGAGGAACTTGATCCGTCTCTTGAGCCACTTCTTCTCAAACAGACTTTCAAGCAGAGTAGCTGTCATTCTTTATCTCTGCTGATCAAAAAATAGATATTAATTATTAATTCTTAAATATTATTATTATTATTATGTTATTATTTTTTTACCCTAAGGTATTATGCATCCAAGGACTAAATAAACTCAGTCTGGAGATGAGATGATGTGTTACTAGTATTATCAAAAATAAAATTAAATCCTTGTAGGTTCTGGCCTCGTGAATCTTGGCTTCACTGACGTCACTGTTAGACCATTGATATATATATATATATATATATATATATATATATATATATATATATATATATATATATATATATATATATATATATATATATATATATATATATATATATATACTACGAGGCAACTTCTCAGTGATTAAATAGTGTTGATTGCATATCTTAGCATCTGGGACAATAAAAAATCGCCTTAAACGGGTATTAAATTGGATTTTGTGAAAATTTTGTGGCACACCTATGATGCTTTTGATGAAGGAGGAGGCCCTGAAGTACAAGAAACGTAAATTGAAGTGTGAAACAACAATCGCTTGTCTTCAGTGAGATTTTGTGCGAGTATTCATTTCTGCTGAGTCATTGCATTTCTGAATGTTGCTGCAGCCGGTGTGGAGATGATTCGTTTGGGGGAAAACATCATTGAGTACAGTCAGGACTTCCGTTTCTATATAACGACGAAACTGCGCAACCCTCACTACCTGCCAGAGGTCGCTACAAAGGTCACGCTGTTGAACTTCATGATCACCCCAGAGGGACTTGAGGATCAGTTGCTTGGAATTGTTGTTGCCAAAGAGAGGTCAAAGATCGTTCAGTTATTCTTTGTTTTTATAGATCTGACATTCACTCTTCATACTCTATTCAGTTTCAACCTGCCTCACTTTTCTTCTTCTTTCCTTATCAAATATTGCCAGATCTTAGCTTCTCTTCTCTCACTTTACCTTCTCTTCTCTTGCCGTATGTTGCCCTGATTTGCCTTGCTTTGCCTTTCTTCTTTTCCCCTACCTTGCCATACCTTTGTCACCTCTGACCTTTGACTGTTTCAAGCTTTCTCAGTCACTGATATGTAGCTGTTCACTTGCTTACCCACCGCCGCCTTCTGTTCAGTTGTCCTGACCTTTCGATGGTGACTGTACTGCTGCAATGGATTATGATTGGGGACTTTGGTTTCGCTTTGAAGCAACTGTCAGTTGATGCCTTGTGCATTCTGATTATAGGTCTATAGAAGTCATTTGATTAGATTAGAATTGCTGATGCATTGTTTGAATGTCGGCTAGAGTTTGAGGACAAGATGAGAATAGAGGCAGTTGGCAACATGTTTTGGTAGGAGCAGTGCTTCAGAGAGTGGCCACAGATGATGATGATGACGACGACGACGACGACGATGATGATGATGATGATGAGCCTATCTCTGACCTCTTGGAATTTGATCCAGCTTCTCAAAAGGATTATGATTTTGGATTGTGATTTTGACTTGAAACGACCATCGACTGATGCCTTGGGTATTATGATAACGGCAGTGTATACAGTAGAAGTCTTGCGATTAGATTAGATGAGATTAGTGTCGGTTGTGGTGTTGTTTGTGTGTAGACCAGAGTTGGAGGACGAACGCCAGGCGTTGATTGTGACGAGCGCCAACAACAAGCGACAGTTGAAGGAAATCGAAGACAAGATTCTCTTCACGCTCTCTTCGTCCGAGGGAAACATCTTGGAAGATGAAACAGCCATTCAGATCCTCGACTCTTCTAAGATCCTCTCAGATGAAATTGCTAAGAAGCAGAAGGTCAGATGCAGAATCTATCAGATGGTGACGTGATGTTATTATGATAATGTTGATGATGATGGTAATAAGATGAAACAGTGATGGCAGTCATTGATGATGAAGTGATTGATGTGATGATGATAATTGATGCTAATAGATGATGATCAAAATGATGTTAATGTTGATGATAATGATGGTAATAAGATGAATCGTAATCATAAACTCAAGGTTTCTACAGCGCACAACAAAGGCGAGAACTTGCAGGTGCTCAGTCAAAACAAATTCGATAGGCAAGAAGGGTTCGGTTCCAGGTCAAGATCCAAGAGTCAGGCAAGGAGGCAGTCAGACGGCTATGGTGGATGGTGTTTTGGAATTGGATCCTGCAGGATAGATAAGGGGAAGAAGAGGAATCAGGATAGGGCTTGTGAAAGAGGATGAAACAATGATGACAATAATTGATGATGATAGTGATGTGATATGATGATGATAATAGAAGATAATGATGAAAACGGTGTTATTGTTGATGATGACTGGTATGAATGATTTAGATTTCATATATATGTGCTTTGACGTCTGAATTCCAACCTATGCTACATTGGCTGTTTTATCTTGGGTTTGATGGCCAGTAACCAGTGAATGTTAAGGTCTTGTGTTGTCCAGTTGGAAGCAGCTCTGGGGAGTTTCTCTGGAAGAAGTGCTTGAGAAATTTTTGTTAAAAATATGATGAGTTTGATTTTCGCAGCAATTTTGACCACAGAATGTAAAGACTGTGAATTTGATAAGGATGATGTATTTCTTGGCACAGATCGCTGAAGAGACTGAGAAGAAGATCGACGAGTCTCGCCAGGGCTATCAGCCGATCGCAAAGCACTCTTCGATCCTGTTCTTTTCGATCGCTGATCTACCAAACATCGATCCCATGTACCAGTATTCACTCACCTGGTTCATCAACCTCTACATTATGTCGATCCAGGAGAGGTAAATGAAATCCCATTAGACCAGGATGTCCTTGTAATCTGCATTATTGTTAGGCAGGATGACTCATTTGGAGGCCCTTATTAATAAAACACAGATCCCAAAGTTAATGCGGTTCTAACATATGACCTCACTATAAAACAGCCGCATTTTAATGAAATATTTGATAAAACTGAATGAAAACCTAGATGTACGTGTTTGAATCATGTGATTTCTATGTAACAGCAGTTGTTTGAATTCCTAGATTTGTGCTTTTGAATCATGAGCTTTTATGTGACAGCAGTTGTCTATGAATTCCTAGATTTGTGATTTTGAATCATGTGATTTCCATGTGACAGCAGTTGTATATAAATTCCTAGGTAATGTGTCTGAATCACTGAAATTTTTATTTGAAATTTCCAGCAATAAGTCGAAGATCCTGGAGCGAAGGATCCGCAATCTGTCGAATCATTTCACGTACAGCCTCTACTGCAACGTCTGTCGATCGCTCTTCGAAAAGGACAAACTTCTCTTCTCACTCGTCCTCTGCTCCAAACTTCTCCTGTAAGTAGACGAAATGTTTAAAGAGATTTAGTCAAAGTTGACTCTTCTCTGCTTTCTCTCTCTCTCTACGTCTGTCTGCTTGTCTCTTTCAGCTGACTTTTCTTACGTCGTTGCTTAGTTACGTGTTTTAGAATTATCATATTCACTTAATTATTAAGCTAATGTTAAAGTTACTTTATCATTATTAATAGTTCCTGAGGGATCGTATGTGTCCTGCATAAAGACAATTTAAGGTTTTCTAAATTTTAGTTTTAGTGTAAACAAATCTTTTATGTGCAGTCATTGATTGATACATCAGCACATCATTTAGGTGCATGCATATATGTATGTATGCATACATACGTACATACATACATGCATGCATACATTCATACATGCATACGTACGAACATATATACATACATAAATATTTATATACATACATTAACTACATACATACACACATGCATATATGAATACATATATAAAAACATACGTACATGCAGTTGATACATTGAAACGACAACTGATTGATGCCAAGTGCTTTATGTTAACGGCTCCTCAGAAGTCAGTAGATTCAGTTAGATTTCTGCTGCTGTTCTTGAACTGTCATCTGTTTCCTAGATTTCAACAACTGCATCTTTTTCTCCTGTTTCACTTTCAAAATGCAGTTTCAATTATAATCTGTTCGTGATCTTGTCATGTTTCAGCTTCACCTGGATTACTGTAACTCAGTTCATTTCTAGTTACTCAGTCTGTGTGTCATGTGTGCTTCTGTAGCTGTTTAGTCATCTGTGTAGTTTGTCAGCCAATTTGTTGCTCAGCGCTTGCGTCGATCGCCGTGACACGGAAGATGTGGAATTATTTTAATTATTTTCATTCTTTATCTATTTTTTTCTGAATCCATGGTCCTTATTTTCTCGTTTTTATTAGTTTTTGTGTTTCTTTTCACCAGTTTGTCTCTGCTAAACATTTCACTGCTTGATATATGTTCTAACGTTCTAATGACAACAAAAGATTGCATTAAAATGTCAGTTACAGTCAGTCCAGCTGAATCAATGCAAATGACTGCAGCCACAGCCACAGAGTTAAACATCCCATACAGTAGCTTAACTTCGCTGTGCTTGCCATCATCATGTCCACAGTGCCAAGCTGACCCTCTGTAGCCAGATTACAGTAACTGCTATTATTGGCTTTGTTTGGTCTATTGTTTCTGTTCAGATTCTCTCAGCATTCTAAGTTAAGGTATGGTTTGTAAGGTAAGGTATAGTTTGTAAGGTAAGGTATGGTTTGTAAGCTATGGTATGGTTTGTAAGGTGAGGTATGGTTTGTAAGATAAGGTATGGTTTGTAAGGTAAGGTATGGTTTGAAAGGTAAGGTATGGTTTGTATGGTATGGTATGGTTTGTAAGGTAAGGTATGGTTTGTAAGGTAAGGTATGGTTTGTAAGGTAAGGTATGGTTTGTAAGGTATGGTTTGTAAGGTAAGGTATGGTTTGCAAGGTAAGGTATGGTTTGTAAGGTATGGTATGGTATGGTTTGTAAGGTAAGGTATGGTTTGTAAGGTAAGGTATGCTAATTGCACATTCGTACTTGCCTCTTGCAACAGTAGTTCTGAGAGGAGTTTTCAGCTCTCAACCATAAACATGACAACATCAGTCGAACAACTGGACAACTGTTGCTTATTGGTTATGTGGCACGGCAGTCTTCGGTAGTGTGCTGCGTCTGTTATACAGTGATTGTGGGTTTGAACCTGGGGAGCGAACTGTGTAATGATCCTGGAGAAATTGTTTGTACACACTTGTTATGTGCCTCAAATTCAGATTTACTAACTTGCATTTTCGATGTATTTAGTTATATTAAATTGTGCTTGATGAATCTTCTTCTAAATGACTAATTTGAGCAGTAATGTGACTTAAAGATGGTTGAAACTATATGTTGAACAGAGGCAAATGAAACAGTAAGTAATGCAGTGGAAGACTGTTTCAAAAGGAAATTCCAACACGTAAGAAAGCATGATGGGCCCAAGTTGATATGCAGAAGTTTTTCCCATATGCCCTTATGCAGCTGGTTCTTACTGCACGTTGTGCAGGCAGCACAGTCAAAGATCTGATCCAACCAGAACTTTGGCAGACCTTCAAGAATGGAAATGCAGTAAATGCGGCATGACAGTGTATTGTATCTTTCCTCTGATTCGCCGATATTCAAAGTCTAGTTGACTTGAGAAGGTATCATCAGGTTCCTCTAAAGCACAAATAGAATATGGCAGCTTGACAGCCGTTCTTTGTTGGTTTCATCGCTTGACAACATCCTGTCACCAGGATTCAAATCCCTGATGCAGAAATGAAATCTAATCTGTTGACTTCTATAGTGCCTATACCATCTTGTCTTGTCTTGTCTTTAGCCATTTTGATCTGAAATTGGGCCACACCTTGAAGCGCCCATTTCCAGATGATTCTGTCTTCAGTTGTCCTCAGCAACTGAATCATAGTTCATCCTGTACAAGACCTTATCTTCTCAGTCTAGGCTGTTCTTGGTGTTACACATACTCGTGATCCAGATGTTGTACCCTGCATTATTTCTTTCTCCAAACAGTCTCCATTTTTCCTCATAATATGACCAAAGTATGTCAATATCCTTGACTTGATGTTATTTAACAGTTGATGTTCCGTGCCAATTTATTCCAGGTCGTTGGTTTTCCTTGCCATCCGAGAAACCCTCAGTATGTGAGTAATGTGCAAGGCATCAGTCATTGGTCAATTCAAGTGAAATCATTGTCAAAGTTTGTACGCCACTTGAACAGGAAGGTCAGATCCAGTAGGTAGGCGAAACCAGAAGTCAGGCTGCAGTGGTTAAGCAAGTTGAGACAAGTGAGTCTAGACGTGAATGACAGATAACACACAGGATGATCAGAACTGGGCAGTGAATTCCAGCCACAAAGTTTCCATTGATTGAGTCCAATATTTGTTGGTTGGAGAGGTGAGCAAGGAGCAGAGATAAATCAGCTGATCTGTCTGCTGATTTGAAAAGTGAAAACCAGACAGTCCATCCTAACTTGGTGCTAATGAGTTGCATCTGTGATGGTGGTTCGTAGGGCAAAGGGAGACTTGGTCCTTGAGGAATTTCTCTTCTTTCTGACGGGAGGAGTCGGTCTCCAGAACACAAAACCAAATCCCGACAGCAGCTGGCTCTCCGATAAAAGCTGGGACGAAATCTGCCGACTCAGCAAACTAACGGAAGCATTCAAACCTCTTGCGTAAGTATTTAAGCACTGACGTGCTCAACTGTTTTGCAAGCTGGCTGGATGGCAGGCTGACAGAAGTGATGACATAAATGACGACACTTCTGGACGGCTAGCTGGCGTGACAACTGGATTGTTTAATGCGCTATCAAATGTTGGCATTTTCTTGCAATAATATTATAATAATCATTTCTCATTCGCTTGTTTATTTACTTATTTAATTATCTGCTTACCTAGTTCTTTCGTTATTTACCTACATACCTTCCTGTCTACCAGTCTACCTACCTGCTTACTTATGTACCAGTATTTAGTTAACACATTTGATCAATGATCATGTGGTTGCGGGTTCGACCCCTTGTAACAACCCTGGGCAAGTTGTTTGTGCATACCATGCCTCTTTCACCAAGCAGTAGGCCTTTAAATAAGCTGGGAAGTAAGCAGCAAGTCCTGCAATGCGCTGATCCCATCCATGTCCCAGGCATTGGAATTCGTCCATTGCTGGCTCAAGGGAAAAAGAAAAGGAATCGAGCACCTGCCCTAATGTCTCACTTGTGAGATATGGGATAATTTACTTACTTTAATTACACTTGTATTACATGATTTCATTAGGGATCACGTCAGAGACAACGTGTCTGCCTGGCGTCACTACTATGACGAGAAATCTCCACACGATGCAGAACTTCCGTTGCCATGGAATTCCTCTCTGAATGATTTCCAGAAGATGATTGTCCTTCGCTGCATTCGTCCGGACAAGGTCATTCCAGCCGTCACGAACTACGTCACGGAGAAGCTTGGCAAGAACTTCGTGGAGCCTCCGCCGTTTGACCTAGCCAGGTCATTTGCCGATTCCAACTGTTGTGCTCCACTTATCTTCATCCTGTCTCCAGGAGCGGATCCTACGATGGCGCTTCTAAAATTCGCCGAAGACAAAGGATTCGGTGGAGCCAAGTTCAACTCCATCTCGCTCGGCCAGGGACAGGTGACCAGCTGCAGCAGGCGCTTCTCTCAATCCTTCTCTCAGTCATACACCTTTGTCCATCGACCACTTATGTAAATTACTCGTGTCATTCAAATGCAAGTGTTTTATATCTGTCAATCAAGCATTTATGTCGTCACTTCTGTCAATTGAACATATCAATTACATCTGTCAATCAAGCACATAATCTGTTAATCATATTTGTCAGTCAAGCAGATGTGTCAATCACATTGGTCAATTGAATGGATTAGATTGGATGGGACTGGACGGTTAAGTAGCTGTTTTCGTGTCATAGGGACCAATAGCAGCGAAGATGATCAGCCTGGCGAAGGAGGATGGGTGTTGGGTGATGCTGCAGAACTGTCACTTGGCCGTTTCTTGGATGCCATCTCTCGAAAAGATCTGCGAGGAGCTGACAATCGAAAACACGAGCTCGGACTTCCGTCTTTGGCTCACCAGCTACCCCTCCAACAAAGTAAGGCTCTTCTCACTGGCTGGCCGGCTGGATGGATGGGTGGGTCGATGAGTAGGTGGACAAACAGATGAATGGGTGGGTGGGTGGATGGATGGACAAACAGGTGGATGATCGATGGATGGTTGGATGGACAAATGGATGGATGGTTGACTGGGTGCCATTTCATTGCAAATGTATATATAATTAAAATTAAATGTAAAACCAGTAGATGTAACAAAAGCATGCCTAAAATACAAGTAGATGGTAATTGTAAATGGAGATGAAAGAAATAGATTTAGATTCATTTAGGTTCAGATTAGATTAAGATTGAGATTATATTTGGTTATATTGACTTTTACAGTTGTGTTGCCGTTTAGTTTCCAGTGACCGTCCTACAGAACGGAGTGAAGATGACGAATGAGCCTCCAACTGGTCTTCGCCAGAATCTTCTCCAGTCGTATCTCAACGACCCAATCAATGATCCGGCGTTCTTCGAGGGATGCCCCGGAAAAGAAGCGGTATGCCATTCAGATTGAGATGCAGTACTTGGGAAAAAGTGGTTTTCTTTGTTTCCTGTTCAAATATCTCCTTTCCAAACATGTAGCTTTCTTTGAGGGATGTCAGGGAAAAGAAAATTTGAATTTTTTCATGCTTTCTTTTGCCATTTGAACTGTTCATTTTCAGAATTGACATCCGAATACTTGCCATTTCTGTACTTACCAATTGAGTGTTAAGCAAATGAGTAGAGAATACTGACCTCTGAGAGGTTCTTAGAAAGTGCTAATCCAACTATTCTGTTGCACTACAACAGACATTTGATTCCTTAAAAATGAATACCTACCCTATTTACCTTAATTTAATACTAAATACTTGAGTAAATTACTAGACTTTTAGTGACAGTCATTTGTATTCTAACCACTTAAATAAATTAGTAATCATGTTTGAGTTTTGTTACTTGCCATTCAAATACTTAACCAAGTAAGTTCAAGTACTTTTCAAGGGAGTGTAGAACCATATTTCAATGGTTTGGTTATACACTGGATTGGTATGGTTCTACATGTTTGCAAGAGCCTCCCAGTGGAGACTGTTACTGCTTTTGAGAGCATCATTCATCTGTGAATGAACTCTTCTGTCTTCTCGAACTTTTATGTCATTCAGGCTGGTGAGGAGTGCCTTTGATCTGAGGTTCTTAGAAGGAATTTTACAAATGTCTAGATAACTAGCTGACCTGAAGGACTTTATGACATAGTTCAAATAAAAGTATTCTATATCCCACAAGTGAGACGTAGGGGAGGCGCCCATTTCCTTTTCTTTAGGCCCTTGAGCCAGCAAAGGACGAATTCCAAGGTCCTCGACACTGGGCCAGTGCATCGCAGGACTTGCTGTTTACTTCCCAGCTTACGCCTCTACCAAATTCTACTGCTTGATGACAGAGGCACACTGTGTGCAAACGACTTGCCCAGGGTTGTTACATGGAGTCAAATCAGCAACTGCATGATCACTGACCAAACACGTTACCTATAGACCGCTGTGCTGCACACAGTTCAAGTGCTGACTTAATACTTTGTTTTTAACTCAAACATAGGAATCCTTTTGCTTTCGTGCTTAGGTGTTTGAGAAGCTGCTCTTTGGCCTCTGCTTCTTCCACGCTCTCGTCCAGGAAAGACGCAAATTCGGTCCACTTGGATGGAACATTCCGTATGGATTCAACGAGTCTGACCTGCGCATATCAGTCCGACAACTCCTGGTATCACATCATTTCAATTCACACCTAGGATAAGCATGAATGCATTCGAAATTTATGTAGAGCACCTATCAGAGCTTGTCTCAGATGTGGCTAAGACAGTGTACTGTGTAAGGTAATAGCCTCCTCCTTTAGCAGTTGTCCTCTGGGGCATGGTCCTAGGGGTGACGGATGGTTTGGCTTAAGCACAGACATGACAGCAGCAATGAGGTAGCCGTTTCTTACAGGCTACACATTGACTTGGTGGTTTGTGCATTAGACACTGGTGCTATAGAAGTTGCAAATTACACAGGTCTGCGATGAAATTTTTTTCTTCAAAGTAAATGGTGCTTCTTATAGATTTTTACACGGTCATTTCTGGAAAAATATTGTAAAAATTCTAACACATACAGTTTTGACACAAATTGGGATTTTTGGTTGGAAAGTTCAATTTTTCCGCAGAAATGCTATTTTACATTGAAAACACAATTATAAATACATGCACATAATGAAAAATATATTTTATTATAATGTAGTAATGAAGACACCCGAATTCTTGTTATGTTTTCATAAATGCGAAATTGAACCTCGGCCTGAAAGGGTTAAGTCCGGTTTTTACATTAACGACGTGAAAGGGTTAAGTCTGGTGTATACTTTTATGACTGTCATGGCTTCAAGAGGATGTGTTAATTCTCCTGACAGGTTTTGTTATATCTGTGGCGAACTGTTAGTGAAAAAGCAAGAGCGGAAGGTCATGGACTTTGTTGAGAAAGTGTATTTTGCATACTTCGGTGTAAGGCTTGGAGACCAGGACAAGGCATGGGCCCCACATCGAGTTTGTTCCAGTTGCGTGGAAGGACTGCGCATGTGGTCTAAGGGTAAGGTGAAATCTTTTCGTTTCGGAGTGCCTATGATATGGAGGGAGCCCCGAAACCACAGCGATGACTGTTACTTTTGCTCGTGCAACATACAGGGATACAGCTTAAAAAACAAAGACAAAATCTGCTACCCGAACCTGGAATCTGCACTGCGCCCTGTGTCTCATGGACCTGGCATTCCCATACCTTTGCCTCCAGAAAGCCTAAGCGATGTGAGTGGGCCATCGGGGAGTGAGTCAGATGGCAATTCTGATGAGGAATTTCCACACGACAGCAGTGAGCCCGAACTGTTTTCACAATCACAATTGAACGACTTGATTCGAGATCTGGCTCTTTCGAAAGATTCCGCTCAGTTGCTAGGTTCTAGGCTCCAGGAGAAGAACTTGTTGACTCCTGGAACTTCTTTTAGTTGGTTTAGAAACCGAGAGAAAGACTACGTGCCTTACTTTTCTCAAGAGGTGAACTTGTTTACTGCTCCGATGTTACCGGTCTGATGCAAATGTTTAGAGTTCAGCATGAGGCTCACGATTGGAGACTCTTCATTGACTCATCACAAAGAAGTCTAAAAGCTGTCCTTCTTCACAGTGGCAACAAATACGCCTCTATACCGGTTGGACATTCCGTTCATTTGAAAGAGAAGTATGACAATTTAGCCTTCATCCTGACCAAACTGAACTACAAGAAATACGAATGGACCATCTGTGGCGATCTTAAAGTGATCTCTATGATCCTTGGTCACCAGGGCGGCTACACCAAGTACCCCTGTTTCCTCTGCGAATGGGATAGCCGTGCTAGGGCCAAGCACTGGACTGAGAAGGTGTGGCCAAGCAGGACACTAAAAGTAGGAGAAAAGAACGTGCACTTCGAATCTTTGGTGGAGCCAAGAAAAGTACTCTTACCTCCACTTCACATCAAACTTGGCATCATGAAGCAGTTTGTGAAAGCCCTTCCAAAAGATGGTGATACTTTCAAGTATCTTGCAAGCAAGTTTCCACGGTTGTCAGAAGCGAAGCTGAAAGAAGGGGTTTTCGTTGGTCCTGACATTCGAAAACTCATGAGGGACGAGATATTTGATACCAAAATGAAAGAAATTGAGAGATCGGCTTGGCAATCCTTTAAAGAAGTGGTAAAGAAGTTTCTTGGCAACTATAGAGACAGTGACTTCGAGAACATCGTAGGAAACATGATGAAGAACTTGAAAGCCTTGGGCTGCTCAATGAGCTTGAAGCTCCACTTTTTGAACTCCCATCTAAGCTATTTCCCAGAAAATCTAGGTGCTGTCAGTGAAGAACAAGAAGAGAGATTCCACCAGGACATAAAGGAAATGGAACGGAGGCATCAGGGTCAGTGGAACGTTAACATGATAGCAGACTACTGCTGGATGTTGCATAGGGAAGAACCGCAAGCAGTGTACAAGAGAAACAGTTCTAAAAAGAGCTTTGAAGGGAAGAAGAAAAGATATTATAAAGATTTCTGACTTCTCGGCACCTGTGACAAACATTTACAAATGAATGAATGAAAAATCCAGCTGAGTTCATTGTAACAATTTTTAAGTTCTTTGTAAATAAGCGTTTTCCACTCTGCTAGGTCTTCCTGGATGTTTGTCTTCACTTGTGGAAAAAACCGTACGTGATAGAGGAAAAACCCGTGCATGTTTGAATTCAGCTAACTGAATACCAATGAAAACACCTAAAACGGTGAAGAAAAAAATTGGAAACCATTAATATGCAGGCCTGTGTTACAATTATAATTTATGGTGATCTGTTAGTTTTGTATCACGTTTGAACTGAAAGTGCATTAGTGACATCAGCCGTGTAAATGAGGTTTGCAGAAGTGCTACTGAAATGCCTGTCATATGAAATGGCTAAGTATGAAAGGTCAGTAGAAGTGCTACTAGGAAGTGTTTGTTAAAAGTGCTAGCTGAAGGTGCTACTAATGTAGCACGATGAAATAGGATTTGAAGTAGCTATTAGAAAATGCTAGCATAAGGAGAGTACTTGAAAGTACTGTTTGAAGTGCCGTGTAATGTTTTGGTTTCGTGATGTCTGATTCTTTGGCTTTGTTTGTAGATGTTTGTGAATGAATATGCTGAGGTTCCGTTTGATGCAATTACTTACCTGACGGGTGAATGCAACTACGGCGGTCGAGTAACTGACGATTGGGATCGACGATGTCTCCTGACAATCCTTGCAGATTTCTATAATCCAAAGATCATTGACGATCCAAAGTACAAGTTCTCTGTCAGCGGAATTTACTATGCTCCGCCAAAAGGCAGCTACGAGGAATACGTAGACTTCATCAAGGTAATCAGTTGAGTGGTTTATCAATCGATTATGTTGATTCCTCTGTTTCTCTTCTCCTAGCTGGCTTCTGGCTTGTTCCTTTCCATTTGCAGTGGAAGGACAGCATTGGTGGAGAGATGTACATATATGTATGATGGACAACACACCATAGCCATAGCTTCTCCACCTCTCTGGAATAAACTCCCGTCAGAATTACGACAGTTGTCTGATCCATCATACAAACTCACCATCACTTCATCCCTTGCAGGTCTTCCACTCAAAACTGAAAACACTGCTTTTCTGCAGATCCTATCCTAATTCCTGTTCTTGCTGTTATCTATCCTGCAGATCGAATTCCAAACACCACCCACCATATCCTTCTGACTCCGTGACCCTTGGATCTTGATCTGGAACCAAACCCTTCCTGCCTATCGATTTTGTTTTGACTGAGCGCCGGTGAATAAGCTAGACTTGCATGACTTAGCTTTCAAGTTCTGAGTTGCACTGTAGAAATCTCGAGTTTATTATTACAGTTGTTATTACAATTATTATTACAATTCTCCTGCGTTGCACTGTAGAAATCTTGAGTTTATTATTACAGTTACAATTGGTCAAACAGTTGAAGTCTGTTATCAACACCAACCTGATTTGAGTTCAAAGACTAAATGTCAAAGCAAGGGATCGTCTGGTGATTGGGTGTTAATAGATGGCGCTATGCAATTGCTCAGGATCCCTACACAAAGAATTGCAATTTGCAGTTGCTAACTCTGCTGTACAGGGCAATCATGTGACCAGTGCGTCAACAATTAAGTACAGTGCAGTTTACAATTATAGTTAGGTGTAATTAAACGGGTTTTAAAAATTTTGGGTAGCTACTGGTAACAGTGCGGCATGGTGGCCTGTCGGTGATGTGTTTGGTCAGTGATCAAGCGGCTGCGAGTTCAACGCCGTGTAACGACCCTGGGAAAGTTGTTTGCACACATATGCCTCTGTCGCCAAGCAGTGTAATTTGGTACTGGTGTAGACTGGGAAGTAAATGGCAAGTCCTGAGTTGCACTGGCCCCGTGTCCAGGACCTTGGGATTCATCCACTGCAGGCTGAAGGGCCAAGAAAAGGAGACGAGCGCCTCCTCTACGTCTCACATGTGTGAGGTCTGGGATACTTTGCTTTCTACTTTAATATATACAGTCTCAGTGTACTTCTAACGGAGTCACTGCAGCAGGTGAGAGCAGATGAAGTGCTGTGTTTGTTGCGCTGTATTGCATCGTATTCCATCAACTCAGTGACACTTTCTGACTCATCCACTTGCCTGGTGAAGCAATCAAATCGTCTTTCAGTCAGTCAGTCAAGAAATGTTATACAATCAGTCAATCAGTGACTTGATGAAGCAATGTTTTTCCAGAGCCTTCCAATATCCCAGCTGCCTGAGGTCTTTGGAATGCATGACAACGTTGACATCTCCAAGGAACTTCAGGAGACGAAGCAGCTCTTTGACAGCGTTCTTCTGACGCAAGGAAAAGCTG
Source organism: Norana najaformis (assembly GCA_964023275.1). Classification (NCBI taxonomy): domain Eukaryota; kingdom Metazoa; phylum Annelida; class Clitellata; order Crassiclitellata; family Hormogastridae; genus Norana; species Norana najaformis. The sequence goes on from OZ029923.1 coordinate 23,121,788, forward strand.
ATGCAGGAGGACATGGCAAAACCGATGATTCGCTCTTCAAGATTGCATCAGACATACTTGCCAAGGTAAGGTTGCCTCTGACTTAGAAAAAGAATTTCAATAAGTGACTGGCAGTCTTGTCACGGACTACAGTAAGATACCTTCTGACAGATTTGCAAAGGTTAAATTGCTGCTTACTTTAAGAGGTAAGGTATGTTGTCAAGGATTATGGTAAGATTGCCTCTGACATACTTGGGGCTAATTTTAGATTGACAATTTAAGAGTTCAGTCAGGTAAGTTGCATTTTGTCAAGGACGGTGGTTAGAAAGATCCTGAAATACTGAGAATTTTAATGGGTAAATGGTGAAATCTTGCCTGGAATTAAGAGAAGGTTGACTCTGATCTACTTGCTAAGGAGATTGGCACTTGTTTAAGGATCTTACGGTTAATGGTAATCATAATTGTAAGCTTGAGATTTCTACAGTGCCCAGTGAAAGCTGACTCATGAGAATCAGCTTATTCACAGGCGTTCAGTCAAAACAAGTGGATAGGCAGGAAGAGTTTGGTCCAGGTCAAGATCCAAGAGTCAGGCAGGCAGGCTTTGATCTACATGTAAAGGGCTATGTAAGATTTCATGTAAAATACTGAAGCTAAAGTAAGAGACACTTTCAAAAACACAAGTGAAACTCTGTTATTGAACTCTTCCACACTTGAACTGACAATTTGACTCTGTAAAGCGCGACAGAAGTAGCTTACATTCTGCTTGTATAATCATCGTTACTAATACAGTGTTGATGGATAACATGTACTAAATGCTAAGGTAAGTTGCAGTCTTGTCAAGGACCATAGAACAAATGTTGCTGGTGTAACAACATCTACGGTTAAGGTTTTTATTAATTCAGAATATTTACTTAGCACCCCTCAAAGATACCTCTTCAGAGGCTTTCCCAGTGAAAGAGAAGTCTTCTAGTGTTTATGTGGCATCCTTGCTTAAAAGGACACACACACCTACGTAGAGGGAGGCCACTTCAGGCCCAACCAGAAAAGTGTGTATGAAGGGCACAACCAGTTCACCTCAGGTCGCAGAACGAAGATTTCTGTGGTCAGACAAACTTAAAATGGAGCAATGGAGATCTGTGCTCTTGAGCTTTTTGATATTACCCATATTAACTGATACTTGTTGGCTTGTGTTTTGGATAATATATTTCAAAATGATTTTACTCGGCGTTATTTGCGGTGACGATAACTTATAGCAAAACTAGTCAGATAAATAAATGTTGCCTTGAAATCAGTCATAAGTTCTTAGATGAACCAAGTAACTTCACCTCTGACAGCTATCATCATCATCACTCTGTAAAAGAACAAAGTGAAGTTTTTCTGTTGGAAGGTGTTCAAATAAGGATTCAAATGAATCATTTATCTGATTTGCACGTCATTCTGTTTAGCTGCCGAAGGACTTTGATCTCGAGCAGGCGTTGATTAAGTATCCGGTTGTCTACCAGGAGTCGATGAACACAGTTCTCGTTCAGGAAATGGACCGATTCAACCGGTATAGCAGCTCAGTCACTTCATGATGGAATTGCCCGTGTATTCACTCGCTCACTACTCACTCATGTGATACAGACATTTGTTTAGAATTGATAAATCTATTGTTGCCAACAGCCAATGAGCTTAAACTACAGAAATACTATTGTTTAATCTGATTCAAGCAGTTTCTGTCTAATCTTGATTTACCTGATCGAATATTGTCTAATCATATGGAAGCTGATCTTTAGTTGAATGTGATCTAATCTTGATGAAATTGGATCAAGTGAGCTCTGTTTCAAGACCATGATATAAATAAAATAAAATGCAGTCTTGAATCTGATGTATGATGATGATGACGACGATGATGATGATGACGACGACGATGAGATCTGAGAACTACTACAGCATCACTGGAAGAAAGCTGAAAAGTGTCAGTCAGTGGTCACTGCTAAGCAAACTTGTTGTGCATGCCAAACTGCCGAATGAGTCCAGCAGAAAGCCAAGAGGGTAAACTTAGAGGCCACAGAAACAGCTATAATCTAATATGACCCAGTCCTCGCCTTAGTTTGAAATAATTTTGTTGACAGTATTATTTAAGATATTGACTATTTTTACCAAAAAAAGATTTAAATACAGTAAAATGAGATTTGTACAAAAATCTTTAGGTGCAGAAACAATTAAGAAAATTCTTTGCTTCTAATGTTCTATTCCATAAGCGCTTGAAACCATTTCGTTTAGTTGTGGTCTTGTGTTGTCATTTTGAGGAGTTAGTCTTGAAGTGGCTGTGAAATTATTTACGTTTGTTAGGTTGACGTCAGTTGTGCGAACCAGTCTGCAGAACCTGAAGAAGGCAATTAAGGGTCAGGTTGTGATGTCATCTGACCTAGAATCCCTGGCCAACAGCCTGCTCATTGGAAAGATCCCTGCCATGTGGGCCAAGAGGTCCTATCCATCACTGAAGCCACTTGGAAGTTACATCAGCGACCTCATCGAAAGACTCAAGTTTCTACAGGTGATGCTTCTCTTCATTTGGCATCTAACTGCCTTTTCAGTTGGTAGAGAAATTGATTGATCGATTGACTGACTGATTTGCTGGTTGGTATAAGAATTGACAGACTGACTAAGCGATCAATTGTAAGATTTGTCAGTCCTAGTATTCATTCATTCAGTCAATCAAGAAAGAAGTAAATGCTGAATGAATGAGTGAAGTGATGAATGAATGAATGAATTCATTCACTCCACATTGCATTATTCATTAGGATTTGTGAATGAATGAATGAATGAATGATCAGTCTTATCCTTCAAGAAGTAAGTTGGTCAACTAACAAGGCATTCATTACTGTTATCACTGATTGACGTGATTAATCAATGATCCAGCTTTTTCACTAATTCCTTTCAATCACAAGTCATTCATGTGCAGTCAGTGGTTTCTGTTGTGTTGGTTGTTGTAGAGATGGTATGAAGTTGGTAAGCCGTTGGTCTTCTGGGTTTCTGGATTCTACTTCACTCAGGCATTCCTGACTGGAGTTCTTCAGAACTATGCTCGCAAATACACGATTCCAATCGATCTCCTCGCCTTTGACTTTGAGGTTCGTTTTCTTCGGATTCAATTTAAACCATTGTTAGCTACATCAGTTAAAGCGTATGTCAGTCAAGGCATCTCTGTGGGTGAAGATGCCGGTTTTCAATCGTGGCTTGTTTTAGAGATTTGAATCTTGGGCTAGCATGGTCCATGCACAGGGACCTCAAATGGCATGGCGTGCATTCAAACAGGCAGCAGTGGTGAAAAATCTCACCTGATAAAATCACTGAAAAATGAGCAGGGGTCGAGGTCATACAAGTCGCTATAGAAAAACGTGTACATTTACATTTGCTCAGCTCCATGAGTCACTGCACGTGTCAGCAAAATCAAGTAGCCACCTGCTTAACTTGAACTTAATTGATGAAAACATTGAGGCGGGCCCTGGTAGCTCAAGCTACGTCAAGTCTGATACCTAAGTTACAGAGACAAGGGAGAAATGTGATGTTATTTAAGTAGGATTTGTAGTAATTATATGAAAACCAGACAGACTGACAAGCAGACAGACAGACTGTCTGTCTCTCTTGTTGTCTGCTGTCTGTTGTTATTTTCATATGACTAGTATAAATGGATGGATGATAATTGATGATTTTCTTAGATGTGTTGTTGTATTCGCTGTAGCTTCTAAAGCAAGACACGAGTGAGAAGTCGCCAGCAGATGGCGCCTACATCTATGGACTGTTTGCAGATGGAGCCAGATGGGACAGACAGAAGTCAGTCTGTGTGTGTGTGTGTGTGTGTCTGTCTGTCTGTCTCTCTCTCTCTCTCTATCTCTCTTTTGTTTTCTGCCTCTCTCTGTCTGTCTGTCTACTTCTCTGTCACTTTCTAGCTAGATATATCTCTTGTCTGACTTTCATCTGTCGATTTAGAGCACTGTCTCTCTCAGCTGTCTGTTTCTGCCATCTCTTTGGATATACATGGATATGGCACAAACCTTTTTTTCCAGCTGAACAGTCTACTTGGCTGAGCACTGCCAGCCGTTAGGCAGTTGCTTCCTCCTCATGAGGCAGTTTGATATTAGTTATCGTAATCATAAACTCAAAATTTCTAAAGTGACGAGTGCTGCATCAAGTCAGTGGGGTTGTCCAAAGATGCCGTGTCAAGAACTAAGTCTGGTTGCCAGAATATCAGGGAGATAAGGGGAGAGGAAGATTAGGTGGAGAGGAGGAATGGTGGCCACTTGCCCTTACATTACGAGGCTGAGAAGATGAAATCTCTAACACTTCATACTCTTAGCCGCCTCCTGGGGTTTAGCTTAAAGAACTGCTCATCAGTCCATCCATTTGAACTACCATGGACACTGCAGGGTTCATCAAGGTCAGTTTCAGAGGGTAGCAGTCTGACCAGAGAAGCCGGAAGTGAGTCACTGTAACAATGTCTGCTGACTGCTTTCAACTAAGCATAAAATTGAGTGAATCCAGGAGATGAGACTATTTGTTGGTTTGTTTTTATCGCTTGTTGATTTGCTTCTTTGTTTTAGTGGTTTGTTGGCAGAACAATATCCTAAGATCCTGTATGATCCTCTGCCGATCATTTGGTTGAAGCCATCGAAAAAACAGGATATCAATGACAAGGTCAGTCGTCTTAATTCCCTTTTGTTGCAATTACCTCATAACAAGCTTTGTGATGGCATGAATTCTGATATAGAACAATCTCAAATGCAGATCCTGCGGTGTTCTGGCAATGGCCCTCAACACCTACAGGTTTTGAACATAACTTTTGGAATTGACAGCTGATTTCTGGGATGTTGTGTTCCTCAGTCTCATGTCCTTGTGGACAAACTGGCAGATTTTTCTTTTTGGCAAAGTAACTGAAGAAGCTCTAGTGAGTCACATACAGTAACAGATTGCAACATCAATCCAGTTTTAGGGCGAACATGACCTTAAAGCAACTTGGTTAATTAATTAAACAGACTGGTCACATACTTTGTGGGAAATTGCTCCTGAGGACAGTGCTTGAAGGAAGAATTGAAGGAAAGAAAACCACATGAAGGACCAAGAAGTGTATGCTGTTGGACTGGGTGATGGATAAAGGAAGTGGACGGTGCTACAAAGAAGCTGAGAAAAATGGCAGAGAAGAGAGAAGTAAGGCATCGTTGGATTCTTGGGCCTGCCTGAGTGTGGACAGAACATGGGAGAAGGGGATATTTGATGCAGCTGCCAAAGCAATGTTTAAATGAGGTTTCAAGTACTTCTTATGCGATGTTGTTTCCTCAGTGATGATGATGCATTGTGCTGAAAATCACCTCAGACATAAGTGGCTCATTAGAAATGTTGTATCTGTTGTCTCAGCCTAATTTTGAGAATAGCCGAGCAATTATGTTGTAAAGCCACTACTGAATCGCTATATTGTAGTGCTTGATGTTACTAGGTGGCGCGCTACAAGTGTCCCGTTTACAAGACAAGTGAACGACGTGGAATTCTGTCAACAACTGGACACTCGACCAACTTTGTATTGACCGTACTTCTGGATACAGACAAACCGGTGCAGCACTGGATCAAACGAGGAACAGCTCTTCTCTGTCAACTGGACGACTAACAACACCAGGTGTCTGCTGGGTGACACGTAAATGCCTGTGACATATGGTGTTGGTCTTTAGAACTAGACTTATTTATTAAAAACGATAAATCCAGTCAAAATGTAGTCAATTTAATAAATTTAACAAGAACTTTTCTTAAAAATCACATTGTGTTGCCCCAGGTATTCATGCACAGCTTTTATCGCCATTTCTTTGAGTGTCTAGTAAATTATATAATACTCTGATAACAATGACAATAGTATTATTAGTAATATTAATAATATTAGTAATAACAATAGCAATATTAATCTTGGAGGAGTAAAATGTCTGCAAAGATTTGCTATTCTGGAACTATATTATTATTCAAATAAGATTTTCATACTTTTGGGGTTTTTCCTTTTGTAAAAACAAATTATGAAGGTTTTTCTAACTTTCAAAGTTTTCTTTTTTCAAATTCTGAAGAATCCATTTTCCTTGGGTTAAAAAATGATATTTTCACCATTTAGTGATTTTTTCTTTCTTTGAATTGAAGTAAACGTCTATTTTTGTGTGACAGTCTGCAGCTGTGTTTAAATTAAGCTACAACTGCCATATTATTATTATTAATTTATCTTATTTTAGAGTCTTTTCTGACACAAGGAACTGTTACTGAGAACTGAAGGCGATTATTCTCTTATCATTTTAATCAAACTGATTTAAACAATTTGTGAAATAAAGTTATTATTTTGTGCTGTACAATTACTTTGGTGCTTAGGTTGATGCAACGAATGAGTGCTTGATTTTCCATACAAAGAAGGTCGTTGTATTAGGAGTCCTGTTAGCAATTCCTCAATGCTCACCGCTTTAGAAACTTAGGTTACAAAATATCAATCAGTTAATCAGTCAGTCATTTAGTTCAACGAATGACTGAAACCATTTTTTAATAAACAAACAGTTTCAATCACAGAATGTCACAAATGCAATCTTTAGGCTTGGAAGGTAAGGAAGGCAATCGAAGAAGGTCGAAGTCCTACCAAGTACTGGATTGCTCGTTACAATGTCAAATTTTAACAGGCAGTTTTCAATTTACATTCATATGAATTTGATAGTTATTTGACAATGATAGTAAATTCAAATCACATACAAATCAAAACAGCACAATTAAACAATAAAATCGGTGTTACAAAGTTTTCTTAATCCTGCAAAGACAGCAAGTAGTGTGTTTTATGTTTTTTGAAGAGGCTGGGAAGAAAATTCCTTAACACAGTATAGGCAAGCTACCCAGCTTGACCTCTAAATTCTGACTGATGAAGATATTTGACGCAGCTGCCAAAGGCAGTGTTTAAAAAAGGTTTCAAGTACTTCTTGTGCAGTGTTGTTTCCAAAACTGACCAAACTTACCTGGCTCTTGCAGACTTGACAGCGCCAGTGAAGAAGCCGGTCTCCCTGATGTGGCTTTTGTGTGGCGCTGAGAAATTTAGGAGATTTACATTTACATTTAGGCCTACTTTGAACTGTTTACAATCAGAAAACTCTAACAGTTTGCCACAAGTTGAAATTATGTTTGCAGCATTAAATTTTTGTACAGATTGGAAATAACATTGGGTGGTAATGTGACCAACATAGTAAAGATTCCATAGGAAGACAAGCATGGCAAGATTATCTGGGCAATTTGCAGTGGCAACAAGATTATCTCAGTGACAGTTTGGAGATGCAATGGCAAGCAGTGCCAGGAAACGAAAAATCCTACATTATGCGCAGCAAGTTCTCACAGTCTCTGAACATTCATTCATGACACATTGCTTTCAACAATGCTCCTCCAATGCCTCGGCATGGCACTGAACAACCTTTGAAGTGCAAAGACCAATCTTCCCTTGTGGGTTATGCTGCCTAAATACCAGTTTTCAACCTCCCAATGCAACATGACTCGAACATCTGGCACAGACGTTAAAGCCAACCATGTCTGGATGCCATCATAGAGACCTCGTGAAAATCTTGCATGTGATTCACACAGGTTGCACACAGTGAGGTTAAGCAGCAATAAAGTACCAATGAAGTACCAATTAAGAATCAAGTTAATTACCAAATAAGTACCAAATGAGTACCAATCATGTTATCTTCAGTTTTTGGCATTTTGTTGAGACACATTTTCCAGTGTCTATACCACCCAGATCTCGTAGATGTTGTGCGACCACAGTTGGAGCAGAGGTTTCTTTCCATCACAGTTCACCTATTTTAGTTGCTTTCCTCTGCTACACCTGGATGGCTTCTTAGCCCTGTGCTGGCTCTTATGTTCCCGAAATTCTGCACCATTTGCCAACTTCATGCCGCAGTTACGACACTTCAGCCAATCGCCTTCAATGTGCAGTTCCATGTGGGTCAAGAGTTCAGCCGAGTCTTTGAATTCTTGATTGCATGCTTTGCAGACACATCGATCATCACCAGTGTGATGGCCGAGATGCTCCTTAATGTAGCTTTTGCTTGAAAAACCGCTCTTACAAATTGCACAGACATACGGCTTTGCATTTGAGTGCAGCATCATGTGAACCATCATATCGTGTTTCCGGGAAAATCTTTGACCGCACACATCACATACAAAGCGCTTGCTAGCATTCAAAGCATGAGTTTTCGCATGAGCCTTAAGTGCACAGGCATACTGGAATTCTGCGTGACAGACGATGCAGGAATAGTTGTTTTTGTCGGTAGCATCCAAGAGATGCGTCTTTAGGCGACACAGAAGCGAAAACTGCTTTCCACATCCGGGACAAGAGAAGGGATTATCGCTTGAGTGTTGCTTCATGTGACTCTTCAGTCCATTCTTCTGTCGACTGCTGTAGTCACAGATTTTGCACTGGAACGGTTTCTCTCCCAAGTGGATTCGTTTGTGCAGCTGGAGATGTTCCAGCCGTAAGAATTTCCTTCCACACGCTGCACAGCTGTATGGCCGTTCTTGTGTGTGACTTTGAACGTGCTTTCGTAAAGCACCCGATCCACTGAATCTTTTCCCACATCGATCACACGCAAATTCTCTTTTTCCCACAGTCTCTCCTTCCACTCCAGAGATTTCTGAGAAAATGACCCGGTTGTCCAGGTGACGGTTCATGTGAGTCTCAAGTTCGACATCAGACAAGAAGCTTTCTTTGCATGGGATGCAGCTGAGGAGTTCTTTCCTCGTGTGACTCTTCATCGCATGCTGCAGAAGCTTGGCTCTTTCGATAAATGGTCTCTGACAGATTGTGCAATGCAGTGGCTCCTCGTGCAGTCGCTTGTGCTCCTCAAAGGATGCTTCATCTGCAAAGAGTTTCAGGCATTGGTGACACTTGTGCACAAGTTGCTCAGCATCTGGACGATGTCCACGCACGTGTCGCAGCATCTCGGACGATGATCGCATCAGTTTGCCACAGAATTCGCAGCAGTGCTGACTGCGTCGAAACACAACTTCACTCTTCACAGAACTTTGATTTGGTCCAAACTCACCATCTAAAATTTTAAAATAACTGCATTACAGGAATGACCTGCCATTGGGAATAACCATGTTCTGCAAGCGCTTCATTTTGTTCAGCGTCCATTCCTCATTTAAGGTAAAATCCAGACCAGAGACTAAATACTTGTCAACTGTCAGTGTTAACTGCCACATTTTGAATGATCAGCACCATACTTTGTTCATCTAAGGTACATGTTCATCTCAAGACAACTTGTTGTGCCTTTGGCATCAGTTAGGTTAACAGGTCAATCCATCTATCCATCCATCTATCCATCCATCCATCCATCCATCCATATACATCATACAGTGTGCCTGAAGTTACCAGAACAGATTAGAAATCAGAGGAACAAAACTGAAACTCACTCGATAAATCAACTTTCTCCTGAATTTCTTTACTGTTATCATCATCAGCGACATTACCAGATTCACAATTGCTAACTTCCGTTAGTTCAGGGGCCAGAGTAAAATCCACATCCAACAGAGACTGCCTTTCACCAGAGTCCATGCCCCAAGTGCTGCCAGCACCTGTTTCTGGGATGTCATTCTCGATCCCTCTCATCGTCTTTGCATCAGAATGTAAAAATGCCAAATTCTGACATCCAGAATCACTAAGGACTCCTGGTTTTGATAGTACAACGCCTTCTTGCAGCAAGGAACTTATTTTTTGTTTAGTTTTTGCTTTTTGATTTGTGTCTGAACCATTCGCTTGTCTTGCAGATGCATCAGACGTAGAAAAATGCAAAGAAGTTTGTGTTGGTTGGATCGCTGTAATGCTCTTTGTTTGAGAAATATTATCTGAATAGATTACATCTAAACTCAGTGAAACCCCCTCCAATTTTTTTATGCTTGTTTTCAGTTCCACCATTTCAGGTGTGGAAGAGATTTCAGGTGTGGAAGAGACCTTAGATGGTAAACTTGTGTCAATATCTGACAACAGTTTTGCAACTAAACTCTTGAAATCCACATCTGAACTTTGTGCCGAATTTACCCTCTGTTCGTTTGTTGCGCTGAATTCTTCACAACCCACCTTGCAGCAAAAGTATTTCTCTAAAGATTCAAAGAAACAACCTTTCACAAGTAATTCAATCAGTCGATCATCAGTTTTGTCAGCCATTTTGTCTTCAATTTTTGACAGTGCATTACATACAAATGGATAGATGGCGCTGAAGCACTTGATTCGGCCCTGTAGTGGATCTTCAGAATTGCAATCAAAATCTAAAAATTGACTGAGATCTGGAAAATCATTGTCACCCAGATAAAGTTCTTTTAACTCGCTGAAATGCTTCAATGCTATTTCATAGCTATGACAGCACTCTATCTCTTTTTCAACACACTCCTCTGCTTGAGCGTATCCGTTTTCTTTTTGAATGTAACCCTCTCGTTCAATGCAACCCTTTTCTTTTACAGTACACCTTTTTTGTTCAATGGACTCCTTCAGTTTTTGAACACACTCCTCTTCAACGCTGCTCTTTTCTCCGCTAACGCACTCCTTCCATCTCTGAATATACTCAAAGAACTGTTGACGTTTGAGCAGAAATCGAATTCGCCTCGAGTCCATCTCGTCCAGTATTAGAGATCGGATGAACATGTGTGCCTTCTCCCAATCGCCTCTGATTATCATTTGGCGAAGGTCCGTCGAGAAATGCCCAGAATATTTCACTCCACTCTCTTTCTCTAATGTCAAACCCGAGAGGGTCAGACGACGATTGAAGAGAAATATTAAAATCCATTTTACGACGTCTTCTTCGTCTAGATCTAGCAGCACAGGAATCATATCGCCTGCAATAAAAATAAAGCATGCATTTAAATACATAAAACAAATAACAACTTTGAAGTTTCAACAATTCAACCTGACAACATTGTAAATATGTTTACAGGAAGTCGCGTTTTAGAGCCTCTAACTAGGATTTCTAAGAGGATTCGAAACTGGAAGCAAATGACCTCGTGCCATATGATATAAAATCGTGGAAAGTTCTGCATAATAGGGGACTTCGTTAAAATAGTCTACATCTATCTTCAACTCCTCAACTTTCTCTTTCCAGTCCAAGCCTCCCAGTTGTGTTACTGGTTCCGGACAGTTTAGGAGACTCTCAAAATGTTCATCCGTTCATCGTGGATTTTATGGCGTGTAGCAGTGCCGAAGAATCTCACCCGATAGAGTCAAGGCGCTATAGAAAAACGTGTACAATTTACAAATTTTTTACAATTTTGTCATCTGTCTATTGACCTCTTTTAAAGTGAGGTTCTGTACTCCTGTGCTTCCTGGAAGTTCCTTCATTAAACGAAACGAAGTTTTGGAATGTCCTCTTCTTCCAGCTTTTCCGCTTCAGTTGTTCTCTCTAAGATGTATTTATTTTTGTGGTGTCTACATCTCCTCATTACTTCCTTATCCTTTTCTCTGTATGTTTTAGCCAGTTCTTGTTGGCCAACTCCACTAGTTCTTGTCTGCTTCATTTTTTGCTTAAGCTCGGGACAAGCTCAGACTTTCTGTGAAGGAAGTCTGAGGCGGCTTCTAAGCAGGCACTTCCTGTAAAATCGTGTATAGGCCTATTGATATAGGTGCATTTACGTTAAGGTGATCGATACACGTATATCTATCGATAGTATATCTTATCGTAAACTTCATTCAACTGAGACTGCTCTTACTGGCAAACTTAACAATATATTTAATTCAATGGATTCTGGCAAAGCATCTCTTCTAATTTCTCTTGATTTGAGTGCTGTATTTGATACGGTAGATCATGGTGTTTTGCTGCCTCGACTCCATACATCTTTTGGAATATCTGGTTCTGCTCTTCACTGGAAATCTTATCTCAATGATCGTTCTCACCGAGTGGCAATAAATTAATCTCGCTCTGATCCTATATTGCCCTGTCGTTCAGGTGTACCTCAGGATTTTCTATCTTTATTTCGCCCATCTGTCAAACTGCACGTGTGCATAATATGATACTCAATTCTATGTTCCCCTCCCTCCCTCTCTCCCTCCCTCCCTCCCGCAGGTCTTGTTTCTACCATATCAAGGCATTTCGTCACATCAGACATTCTTTGACTAATGACATGGCTAAACAGTGGCAAGTGCACTTGTTGGTTCTCGACTATAGACTACGCAAATGCAATCTTATACTAGATATATCCTCTTTTTAATGTAAAAAAGCTTCAGAGGGTTCAAAACTCTCTTTCTAGGGATGTTACACGTTCTTCATCAAATGCATTAGATCGCCTTCGTGAACTTCACTGGCTTCCTGTTGAGTGGCATATTAAGTTTAGCATTGCAGGCTTGACTTTCGCAACTGAGTGAAGGATTATCGGAGGAATTTTCACGAGTAAGACACGAATTTATGTTGCGCCAACCTCCTGAAAAAACTTGTACAAGAGAGAAAAGTAAGTTTGTTGTAGGGGAAAAGGACCCTTATCCATCAGAGGATGCGATAACCTTCCGCCCGAAGGTCGCGGTCACCACTCTAAGTTCAGGAATCGAACCGCCATCTGGTGAAACAACTGAGAGTATTGCTCCACAGGACTTACCCACCCTGAGGCGTAGTGCACGACTACCGAGTAAGATTCCAACCTACTATGGTGAGAGAGAGGTCATCGGGTACAATTTGCCACCTCTCACGATCAGGGTTCGAATCCAGGCAAGGGAAGTTACGGAGCTGAGTCGCGACAATTTCACCCCCACAACAACACGCCACGGCACATAGTTGTGATGGGGTGAGCGTAACACCTACGCATTGTCGCGTTCCGAAATGCAAAGGAAAACGAGGCCACAGGTTTCCTAAAGACAACCGTTTCAGACAGTGCTCAGTGAATTGTTGCAACAAACGTGATAAATGGCATTCTGCAGCTATGAGTGTCGTGTGCGATTTTCATACGGATATGACAAGTCACGGTGTTAATTTAACCTGTGTTTAGATTTGAAACGATAAGTTAATTCGCAGACTAACGTAATGTAATGTAAAGTATGGAGGTCTTTTCGATTAGCGCTCTGGTGCCTGCCTAATAGTAATTATAACAAAAGGCATTCCCCTTTTGCTTCTAATTATCTGAGTTTTTAATCTCAAGGGATCAGAACTGCCTTTGGCAAAAGAAATATAATAGTAATAAAAATAATGATTATTTTTTTGATAATTTGTATTTTCATTACATTAATAATAATTATTATTACTAGAGTCTATATATTATTTAAAAGTTTCTTTGAAACGTTAATATTAAACAATTAAGTTGCATTATAATTAATACAGTGTAAAATATTGTCCCATTTAATTTGTTGTTGCTGTTCGGCGGCAGTCTTCCAGCTCTTGCCTCCGTTTCACGAGACACTTCGCATTTCGTTCTTCTGTACTCCTTCCTCAAGCCTTCCCGGGCACAAGACGACAAAAACACAGCACTTGGTTTACGGGATTTTACGCCGCGTCAGCGACCCAACAAACCGTAGGAGTTTACTGGGTTTTACGCCACGCCAGAGGCCTCGAATTCTACGACTAGCACACAAATACAAACATAGACAGACAGAGACGAGAGAAAAATAGGCAGCGAGGCACCATGATATTCGCAACTCATCTCAAAGGAGTCTTCGTCATCAAGGATGCGTATCTGCAGTGAGAAATTCAAGAAAGTTCATTATAATTATTAAATAGGCCTAATAGGGGGCCTATACTAGACTTGCACATATCAGCCTCACGACTAGGCTAATCTCGATTGCCTTTTGGAATTAGAGTTTCCAATCAAATATTTCACGTTACCGATAATTCGAAACTGTCATGTCATGTCATGTCAATTCGTCATCGTCGAGTCGCGACGGTTGACTACATGATAGGATCGTCTTCGACCAAAGCCATCTATTGCGCGCAGCATCCAACAACCTGGTTCCCGACAAGCCAGTCCATGCCGAGATGTTGTCAATCCAACTTATCTTTGGCCTTCCACGGCCTCGGTTCCCCTCAACAAGACCGATCATAACACTACTCTCGATGGTGTCCTGAGGATGTCTTATCACGTGCCCGAAATAACGCAACTTACGGGCCTTAATGTGACCCAGCAGCTCGTTTTGCACCCCAGCCAGTTGGTACACCTGTTCATTGGTCATCTTCTTTGTCCAAGCAATCCGCAGTAACTTTCTGACGCACTTGTTTTCAAAAGCCTGAATGCGTCTCTCCTCTTCCTTCTTTAATGTCCAGGCCTCACACCCATATGTCGCCACCGGCCATGCCAAGGCCCTCATCAGGCGTAATTTGGTCTTGATGCTAAGTGACTTGTTTTTCCATATCTTTGTGAGCTTAACCATGACTGCCATTCCCATGGCTAGTCTCGATTTCACCTCAACCGTACAGTCCGCATCCACTGCTACTCTGCTCCCCAGGTACATGAAGTAGTCCACCTTCTCCAGTCTTCCATCAACCACGTTGATCTCAAGTGCTTCGCCTGTATTTGTCATCACTTTCGTCTTTTTTGCATTGATCAGCATATGATACTCATTTGCAGCATTCTCAACACGGTTTACTAACTCCTGCAAATTCGAAACTAGGATAAATTAAATCGAGCTACAAAGTGTACGTCTTTTGTTGTCTGATCTCTGTGACTCACCAACCCCTACGATTCCTGGCTCAGTCGATGGACTTATGGCGTGTTAACAAATGCATTGCTTACTTTCATATTAACCTCGGTATGACTTTTTGTCAGATTACAAATAAAGACTACTTAGTAATTAGTCTTCTTGACGTCTCACGAGGTCTCCGAGATCTCAACTGGCTCCGTTGGAATATGCGCTTTTGCTTAAGTGGCAATCGATTGATGCCTTGTGTGTTAAAACTTACGGCGCTATAAGAGTTTTCACATTTGACTAGATATTTAAATCTAGCGATCAATTAGTATTGAAATTGTTGATCAACTATGCCATCAAGTCAACAGTTCTTACACTTAATTTCGTATTTCTGTCGGATCAATGACCATCTATTCAAAATGACAGACTCGTTTCGATCATCGGATTAATGGTCGATTTGTGTCTCCACAAGGGACAGTTGTTGCATCGAACGTCAGATATCTGTTCTGCTTCTTTCTGTTTGATGATTTTAGAAAATTTTCTGTTTGAAATGACAATTTTATGTCGATCATTCGATTTCTGGTAGATTTGTCTTCAACAGGAACGGTTCTCATATCGAATTTCAGATTTCTGCTTCTTTCTGTTCGATGATTTTCGAAAATTTTCTGTTTGAAATGACAATTTTATGTCGATCATTCGATTTCTGGTAGATTTGTCTTCAACAGGAACGGTACTCATATCGAATTTCAGATTTCTGCTTCTTTCTGTTCGATGATTTTCGACAATTCTCTGTTTGAAATAACTCATCTCTTCCAAGTCGATTTTCCAAATGAACTTCGTTTCCAAGGCACGAAACAATAAGGCCAAAGACGACTTCATCTATGTTGCGATGACGTCATCGGACCAACAATTGCAAAGTGATGTTTTTATTATTATGTGCGTCATCGCTGTTATGCTTAATACGTCAAGAGCTAAGTAAGCAATTGTAATTGTAAACGAACATTTATAAATCGCCACTTAGGAAGCAATGACGCTCCCGATTTGAACAAACAAAAAAGGATTTCAGGCGTTTGCGAGACTGGGTAGGAGAGAGTCTAAGTAACTCAAGCCGCAGCTGAAGAGGAAGGGAGTTCCAGCTGGAAGGGCCAACAAAAGCAAAGCGCCTGGACTGAGCAGTCGTAGTGCGGACGCGAGGGACTACCAAGAGACCACGGGTAGCTGAGTGAAGGGAGGCATGGGCAGGCAACGAGGAAACCGGAATACAAAAAGAAGTTAAGTAGGACGGAGCAGAGCCTAGAAGGCAGTTGCGCATAAGGATAAGAATCTTAAACTGGATGCGGTGACTGACAGGAAGCCAATGAAGTGAGTCACGAATAAAAATAGATATATGGGCAGACTTTGGAAGACCACCGATAAGGCGTGCAGCAGCATTAAGTATAGACTGAAGCTTGGAGGTGTTAATTGCAGAAAGTCCAATATAGGCAGCATTGCCAAAGTCAATCCTAGTGCAAATCAGGGCATGGACCAAGGTAGCGATCGCATGAAGAGGAAGCGAGTGACGAATAGAGCGGAGTTGTCGTAGGTGGTAAAGACAAGAGCGGGATATATTATTTATATGGTCAGTCAGAGAAAGAGTTTGATCCAGGATGATTCCGAGGTCACGGACTGAGGAAGAGAAGTGGATATGAGGGAAATTAGAGGAAGGGAACTAAAGTCAAAAAGCAAGTAAGTTATTTACTTACTCACCCTCGCACGCTTACTCGTAATATGTAAAAAACTAAAAAACCTTGAACTCTGCCACAGACATAGTTGCTGTGCCAGTCCCGAGCCTGGTAATACTAAAGGCGGCGGGCAGGTTAGTGATTAAATATACTTATGTCATGGCCAGATTGCAATTAAGAAATTTTTTTAATTCAAATAAAAATCATCGAAAGAATGATTGAATAACACAAAACACAAAACAACTCTTTGGGGAAAATGGCGCCCTTAAATTGTGGCGCTCCAGCAACTGCCTGCTCTACCTGCACTTAAGGCCAACCCTGAGTTTGTTCGTTCTTAGGATGAGTGGACCGTACATGGGCATATTGCAAACTCAGGAACCAGGAACAGACAAAACAGATTACCATAGTGAATAATTATGCAATAAATTACGATGACAAGCAGACAGACAGAGAGGCATGCATGGCTGGATTAATCCTCACAGTTAAGCTTGTGTACTCCCAAACGGTTCTTGTTATTCGTCTTCTCCTTCTTCCTTTTCGTCATCATCATCTATTTCTTTTTATCTATCTTCTTTTTCGTCATTGTCGTCATAATCATCATCAACTTCTTGTGACGACCCGAACTACTACTATAGGCTTGTGCGGGGTTCGACTCTGGTGGTCTACCTAGAGCTTTTCTCACAGAAGAGGAAGAAGAAGAAGTCGACACCAGCGTTGTAACTCTTCCACCTTTTATTTCAACCAAACACTTCACAATACTGTCGGTCCCGTCGGTTACGACGAAAGTAATCTACCGAACGAGAGCTTGACGACGCAAGTAATCCACGACGACGTAAGTAATCCAAAGTGAACGAGAACTTGACAACGAAAGTAATCCAAAGCGACGTAAGTAGTCCAAAGTGTACGATAGCACTTCACCAGCGAGTCGCACGAAATGACCGGACTGGCAATAATCCAATAATGCTGAAGACGACAGGCAACCGATCGACGACAGACAGACGCTCGACGACAGACCGACTCACTGACGGCTCCGATTGCGTCCTTATATCCGTTCCCTAGGAACCGTTACCAAGGGAACAGTTTCCAACTGTTCCCGGTGGGGAACCGTTGCCATGGAGATTGTTTCGATGGTTCCCGCTTATAACCTTTGTCATAGAGATTGTTCCAATGGTTCCGCTGAGAACCGATACCATAGAGATTGTTCCGATTGTTCCCGCTCAGAACTGTTGCCACGGAGGCGGTTCTCGATTGTTCCGTTGCCTTGGAGGCGGTTCTCGATTCGCCACATTCTTCTTCTTCCTCCTCTTCTTCTTCTTCTTCCTCTTCTTCCTCTTCTTCCTCTTCTTCCTCTTCTTCTTCTTGTCCTTCCTTTTTAGCTTCGCGGAAGATGTTCTGTCCCATGTGATGCGATGGCGCAATAAATAATTTCTAATGTTTATTTTCATTACAAAATTTCTGAAGCGCTGCTTGAAGACTGATCGTAAGACACAAGCTTGTTCAATAACGCTGCGTCCAGTCAGAGGATTTGTCCCGAGATACCGTTTGAAGACCATAATCCCGAGAAAACGTTTGAAGACCATAATCCCAGTAGACCAGACAGACAGACATACATACAGACAGACAGACAGACACACAGACACACACACACAGACAAGTTGTTATAGAGAAGTGGTGTCTAGGTTGAGAGAAATGAACGGCGTCGTACTGGATGGATCAAGGTGACATTTTGTGAAAAAGTGGAGACTTTTGTTTTGAATGAAAAGCTTGAGGAGTGGTAGATAGAGGGACTTGATATAGAGATGATTGAGGGTGGATGACAGAAGGGGTCGAGGAACGCAGAATTTGATAAATTCAGATAAGTCGAGGTGCAGTATGGGATGTGGATCGGATAGAAAACTAAAGAGAGCAGCGACTGGGGATTGGATAAAAGTGGGAAGATCGGGTAGAGCGGGGCGATTAGGTCGTGAAAAGTTTACGAAGATCAGTGGCTTTGGGGTATTGAATAGAGTTAAGATTAGTGAAAGAACTTTTTTTTGAATGCTTTGGGGTTTTTCAGTCAGCTTAGTAGTAGTAGTAGTAGTGGTAGTAGTAGTAGTGGTAGTAGTAGTAGTAGTAGTAGTAGTAATAATAATAATAATAATAATAATAATAATAATAATAATAATAAGACAATTTATATAGCACTGTAACACGACCGAGGTCGAAAAAAGTACGCTGTACATTCACCAGTGCATTCAGCCGTCGAAGGTTAGGCTGAAAAGGATGATGTCAAGATTGGTGCAGAAGCAGTAGATCGGGATCGATCGTGTCAGAAGCATCAGATATGTCTTGAAGACAGAAACAGCAAACACGCTGATGACTAATGAAAGAGTTTTTTTTTGTATTTGGAGAGACAAGCTGAGTTTCAGTGTAACAGTGTTTAGTTTGGTGAATCCGGATTGGTAAGGAATGAGGAGTGAATTAAAAGGAAGTCATTCAGCAGAATAAGAGAAGAAGAATTGGGGAATTACCGTTTTGGTAATTAGGTTTCTTTGTCAAAAATTTGCGTTTTGTAGAAGGGGAGTGCCAAGAAACAATTTTAAAGCCAGAGGAAAGTAATCCGTAGAGAGTAAAAGGATGAATATTTTGGTGATATTGGGAACAAAAACAGAGTATAGACTGAAAGAAACAGCTGGAATAGACCTTAATTCATAATGTTTGTTCGAGGTGAGAGTTAGGTAGAAATTCAGAGGCTGGAAGAAAATTGTGAAGGAGAAATGTAGGAGAGGGGAACTGAATCAATGCTTGAGAAAGAGGCAGAGGGAGAAGCGAGTCTAGAAGCCTAGAGAGGAAATTTGTATGAGAAACAAAAACGAGTAGAAAGCGTCAGCAATATTGGAATAGAAAGCGAAAAAGAGAGTCGACAGCTTTTCAGAGATTTCGCGGGATTTATAATCTGGAATGGATAATGAATACGTGAAAAGTAGTACTACATTTTCTTGGCTGAAGGAATAAGTTAATGGCGCTGTATCATTATTAATTTATTAACACTGTATGAATTGGGTAAAAAATAATCAGACTAGGCCGACACTGGTCACGACGACTACTGTTGGCATTAATTATTAATAATTTATTTTATTATTTGTTGTATAATAGTTAAACTAATTGCAGAATTCCTTGGACTCATAACATCGGCGAACCAGTTTCGATGTCGTGTTTAACTGTTGTGGCGTTTGAATTATTCTGTTCGAATTCGACAATATCGGACCATTCGTCCAGCCAGTTATAATCCTGAGTTTCTGGGACCAAGATCAACAAATCCACGGATTCTGAATCGGGCTGTGTCTCGAATCCTACGCGTTTGTCTCCCTTCGGTGCAGTTTTATTAGGCGATGTCTCTGCAGCATCTGGTTTCGCACTGCACAAATCTTCTTTTATAAGCGCAACGTCATTTCTAGTTTCGGTTCTCTTCTCCTTTTCGCCTATGTTGTTCGGTTCTTCCGGTTGTCCTTGCTCTTCTGGTTCCGGTGCTCGTTCGAGCGGCAGGTCATAGATGGGCCAGACTTGGTAGAAGTTCTTAATGATTTCGTCGAGTTTGCTTTTGAAGCTGACGGTACCTATTTCGATATCCGGTCTCTCGGGTTCCATGAACTGACGCAGGATGACCGGCAGGAACCCTCCTGCCAAAGTGGCCAGCATCTGATTGGTCGACGAGATCTTATAGACGTCTCCGAAGGACAGAACAACGACAAAGACGAAGAAGATGAACAGAGCGATCTTCAGAAACTGCCTGATCCCGTAAAGGAGTCCACGATAGACGGGGCCTGGGACTCCGGCCACCTTTATCTGACATACCTCGTCGAAAAGCTTCTTCGGAATTCGTGGCATGTCTTCATTGTCGACAAAGAGGACTAGGTCGTTGATGAACCAGTGACGAGTCGGCTTCTCTATGACGTCGTCTGGAGTCTCATATGTTCCCTGTTCGCTCAGCTCTTGAGATTTGAATCCTCGATTCTCCTGCAGGTGGGACGGTAGACTCGTGACCTTGTCGAGATCTTTGATTCGACCTTTAACCTCGTTGAAGAGAGCCTTGTTCAGCTTGAGGTACTTCTTCTCGACGTTGTTGAAGCTGTCGTAGCTGTAAACGACGACAAGTATGATCAGCGAGACATACTTGAGTAGGGTGCCTGCATTGACGATGACCCCCATCAACGTAAATACAATGATTTCCACGAAACATCCGAGACATTCAGATAAAATGACGAGGATAGAGAACAGAGAGAGAACGCAGAGCAGTGAAGCCATCATGTGCTCGAAGAACCTTCGCGGTCTGCAAGGTGCATGCTGGACTATGGTGGAGGCAAGTGAAGCGGTGTCAGGTTGGCCTCTGGCATCATCGACGCGCTTTATCTTGTCGAGGTCCTCTGCTTCAATGGATGGATCTTCCACCTGTTGTCTTCCAAGGGTCACATCTTTCGTTTCCAGTCCATCACCGAAGTAGTAGGATGCTTCGAACCTTTGGATGGTCTCGTCGATAATCCTCTTGTTGCGATAAGTCCTTACACCTGGTCTCTTTCGCACGGTCTCCAGAAACATCCGTCTCGAGTAGAAGAACATCCGAATCGTGAGATAAGTCAGCGGTAGAGAGTAGCAGGCAAATGCGACGAGCGTAACAGGAATGGCAATTGGCCAGTAGAAGATTGCCACAAAGAGACCACACATGCCGTACTTTTGGAAGGGCCAGATGAAGTTGCCGACTAGCATCTGAAGAACGCGGAACCAGGACAGGTTCTCAAGGTCCAAAAATGACCCGACGATGATTTTGCGAAACCGACCTTCCTCGCTGCGCCTGGCCATGTAGGCTAGAAGACAGGCGCTCGTGAAGTAGAGAAGATAGATGAAATTGAAGATCCAATGCTCAGGCGTAAAGAAATGGAGCAGGCTGTTGTCTACGTTCTCCTTCAGCCCGACCTTCTGCGTCGCTTCCTTTCTCGACAATACTTCAGCGTACTCGTAACTGTAGAAGATCCACAGTCGAAAGTACCAAGGCAACGGTATGCAGACGACCATCAGCGCCAGCCCGACCTTGCGCCAGAAAGACAACCACGGCGTCACCCTACTGATACATGGACAACGGCCGAACATATTCATCATACAACAAGCGCGGAACGGCCCGACATTCCGTATCTTGCAATAGAAGATGGAGCGTCCAATGCTGCGCCAAAGCCCCACTGGGACCCGATTCTCCGTTAGCAGTCTCTTATAGCTGACGAGGATGTCATACTGTGTTATTTGCGCGTCGAATGGCTGTTCAAAAGTAGGATTTAGTTCTTTGACTGCTCGTAAGAGTTTTGGAAAGCCTTTTACCGAACTCAAATCGAGCATCTTGTCCGGCTTGATCTTCTCGAGCACCTTATCGCTCTTGGCAAGAACTACCTTCTTCTTAAGCGCTTCCTTAAGCTTGACCACATATGGGATGCTCTTCCTGGACAGCTTTGCCACGGCCGACGTCAGTAAAAGCGGACCGAAAAAGATTACTCCGAACCGCACGATCATCAGCAATGTATACAAGAAATGAATCCAGAAGTTTCCTGCTTCTGTTTCGACCAGTTCTCCCGAGGCGCCGTTCTTGAAGCACTGGTCCCTGAACTTTGCATATCCACGTACACTGACGATCACTTCGTGGCAAATTCTTTCCTCGCCTTCCAGCGTCACCTCTTCCACGTCCTTGAAATCGCGACTCATCAGGTGTAGCAGCTGATCGACTACCTGGTTCTCATTCATCCTCACGACACAACCGCTTGGGGTGTCCGTCATTTCCACAACCAAAGCATCGGTTCCAAAGGTGAGCGTGCGGAGGGAAAGGATCCCGTAGTTGAAGGCAAGCGACAGGAGTGTCTGTCCGTGTCGGGATGATGCCCTTGCCCAAGACTCCAGTTTGTAAGCATACCTGGAAATGGTCTTCAGTGGATTCGCTGAGTAATTAGAAAAGACGAGATGATACTCTAACAGTTTGACCTCTTCATCGACAATTAGTGTCTTGATGGCTTCAGAAATGGCAGGATCCAGCGCCGTTAGACGACAGCTGGAGCTGTTGTTCATGCTTGGAATTGAAGTGGTCGAGTTGAACATTATCGTCGGTAAGGATTCCGATGTACTGTTTAGTGGGAGCTCAGACATTTGCTGTCGGTTGACGCTGCTCTCCATAATATCAGTAGCTGATGTGGATGGGTTGATGCCATGGCTGATTTTAACCGGCAGTGTAACTGGATTGCTGCTATTCTGAATCTCGTAGTTTGAAGGGACTTTTGAAGAAACACCGGAAAGACAAAGTAGTAAACACCACAGAGACAAGAGATGGTGGAGATTTCTGTGATCCATTCTGTTTGTGTGATTGCGCACGTTACGTTTAGAATTTGGTGATTGAGAATTTTCACAGAAGGGAGGCCACCTCGGTGGGAGGATTTATCTACTTAAACAAGCATAACAAACAAATGCTTTACAAACTTTGATTCATATCGATGCCACTTTTTGGAATGGTATAGTATTGGTATCGTGGAATTGCGTCGGTGTCTGGCTCTGCGTTCAGGATTCGAATCCAAGGACTCAAGCAAAATCGACATTATATGCGTTCCGGTTCTAAGACAGTCGGGTCAAATATTAATGCATTCTGTAGTCCGTGAAGCCTTCATCAGGTCCAGCGCCATCAAAAACCTATACAGCTTGTCGTGCATACTTTTGCGTGCTTCTGACACAATTTTATATTGAAAATATTTTCACAGGTGGAAGGATTTATCTTCAGCAAACGAGTCATTCAGGTCTTCTTTGATGTCATCCAGAAATGGCAGGATCTCGTGCCGTTAGACGACAAGTGCGAAGACTCATCTGTTTCAACTTGCTTACTCACCGTAGCCTTGCTTCTGGTTTCTCTGACCTATCGGAATTCGACCCGGCTACTTCAACGGATTATGATTTCGGATTGCGATTTTGACCTAAAGCGAGAATCGATTTATGCCTTGGACATTATGACAACGGTGCTATAGAAATCATTAGATTGGATAGATTAGAAGCGACCAAATGTTTTATAATACAGTTTCACAAGAAACAACTCCAGAAATATTTTCAGTCTACCTTAAGTCGCGCCTTTTAGATCAGTCAGGAAGCCAACACATGCGCAGCGCTGTTAGAGGTTCCTATTTATATGAAGGTGCTATATAAATTAAGAAGCATGTAAAGAATGGTTGCCCCGGTGTTGGACTGTAATTGTCGTGATTGTCCTTTGAAAATTCCTAAATTTAAATGTCCAAGTCTCTGGAGACTGCTTATCCCATATATTTCTATGCCATAGATTTTATAAACCAGGTGACTAGATATAATGGAAAAATCAAAATGTCACGGATTTTGACAGTGGAATTTGCTACCTTACTTATTATTTTGGCAACTTTATAAGATGACTTTTGCAAAAATAATCCAGTGCTAACACATCAATCTATAGCCCAGCTTAGTCCAATCCAGTCCAAAATAGTCTAA
The DNA here is from genome assembly GCA_964023275.1 of Norana najaformis. Classification (NCBI taxonomy): domain Eukaryota; kingdom Metazoa; phylum Annelida; class Clitellata; order Crassiclitellata; family Hormogastridae; genus Norana; species Norana najaformis. The sequence goes on from OZ029923.1 coordinate 23,145,623, forward strand.
ATTCTTTATGTCTGAGGTAAACTTAGTTCAGCCATATCAAGGATACAGACGTGGGGTTTGATTTATGACAGTTCATAGGGGTTTCGTTTGGTCCTTCATGCGATATGCCCGAAACCCGCAGTTTTATTCTCGGATGACGGCGGCAGAAACTGATGCGGTTGACGTTTTTGTTCTGATCTCTTAAATAGGTCGGCTGAGGGTATCTTGAGAATCCTCTTGAGGCCACAGGGCATCTTGAAATCCTCCAGTTCTTCTTCAGGGCATCTGTGCCATTCGTCACACAACCACACAGAGCAGCATCGATAGGTTGAGCTTGCATTTTATGAACTCAGATTATATTCTGGAGCTCCATAATCCCTAATCGGGAGTGATCATAACTGTACCGCCGAACCTCTGAATCAGGTGCACCATTTGCAACGACTTGTCTAATCTAATCTGAGCTTACAGTTTCGACAGAACAGTATCAAAGCTTTGGTGGCATAGCGCATTATCCGTTATCAGCCGTTTTAATAAAGCACAAGGCATCAATCGATGGCGCACCGACGCCTACCCGCGTTCTCGTCAGTTGCACAAATATCAATAATTAGCCAATTCTCTAGCTCCGGTGTCTAGTGCACAAGGCATCAACCGATGGCGCATCGAAACCAAGCAATATCCAGAATCGATGCCCAGAATTGCAGCAGTTTACGGTGGATAAGCCAGCTGATAAAGGTAAGTCTTAGGTTGAGACCGAGATAAGACACTTGGCAGAACGAACAGACGAGGGAGGGAATTCCAAAACCTAGGTCCACTAAGTCGCTCTGGTAAGAAAAAAGGATAGAGACCTGCACCTACCTGAATTGAAACGTGTTGCTAAGCAAAGACAAGCTGACTAAATCACACGTCAGCTCCACCTATAGACCTAATCGGCGAAAATGACTCTCAGTCTCTAGACTATGCATCTTGTTTGCTGTAGGTTTTTTTGCCCAACAGTTAGGCCTAATATTCCACGACTCTGATTTGGTGAGCACTGAGGACATTCTGTAATTACGACTAATAAATCATAATAATTCACTAGTCTCTAAACATTTAGAAATTTAACTTGTAAAATTAGAAACATTTTTTAATGAGTAAAAATAACTTGAAGCTGACATAAGGTACGAATGCATGTTGCTTTGCGGTTTCATTTCAAGTGTTGTTTGGCTTAAACGGCTGATAACGGATAATGCGCTGTGCCGCTAAAGCTTTGCGATGATTTGCCTAGGTCACCAACCTGTTGATCAAAGTTCGCCGTCAGTCAAACTGAATCTGTCTGAGCCAATCGAGTGCATTAACTACGGCCGATTCGATGAAATACACTGGAATGCAGTTTTCACAGCGACGATTTCTTTATCGAAACATTATCAGTGCAGATCTCAACCGAACGGAAGATTGTCTCATCGCTGACTTGACTTCTTACTGCATTAGGCCTCACTCAGCTGAACCAAATCGAAGAGGGTCGCCTCTCTTTTCGCTTGTCACCCATTAAACGTTAGACCATGGATTATGCATAAAGCTGAGATATCCGACTTGTGTGCGACCTTTTCAATATCGCTGTGGACATCGTGGACCAGAAACATTTCCATGAGAATCACTGGAGCAGCTGGCGTTGTCCATAGAAATACGACTGCAATGGAGGAATGTGTTCAATGCATGTAGAGTCATCAGACCCAGTCAACGCAACATTCCCAGTTGCCGCGTCTTGCCGTGGTTCGCTCGGCATTAGCTACTACGCTACGTCCGTAGCATTTCGTCAATATGCCTCCTATAGGGCTCAGGCGGCGAGCATTTTCGCCGATCCCACTTACGTTAAGCAAATATGAATATTCATGACGCAGTGACGCAAGCTGTTAATGAATATTCGTATTTGTTAGAAAAATAGAAAAGTTTCAATATCATTTTTATTACTAAGTTTTTGTCATCTGTTATGCATTTAACATTGTAGAAATTCATCCTTTTCATTATTTATATAAAAATACTTTCACAAATTCCTGCAACTATTTATTTTAGTTGCTTCCTCACTTGTTGCTTATGTGACACATAACAAAACTTCAACGATCATAAATATTGAAAGTAATCTTTTTTCATTAATTTAACAAAATATATATTTCTTCAAAATTTGAGCATATTTTTTGAACGTCTGCTTCAAACATAGAGAAAAACAATATCTGCTAAGGTGAGACTAATTTAGTTAGAAAAGAACATTGTCGTTTTTGACAACACAATGCCCCATATTGTATAGCTGTAATTTGGGCTCGAATTTGGGCTCGACTTTAAACTCTCACGTTATCAACGCGCCTAGCTGAACGTAGTACGTTGCACCATGAATATTCATATTTGCTGAACGTAAGTGGGATCGGCGGAAATGCAGGCGGCGAGATAGGATCGATGATTAGGTCTATATTTAGATTCAAACGAGTTGAAACAAGCGACATGACGTTGACTCAGCGACGGAGAGAGAGAGAGACCGAGCGATGGGGAGAGAAAGACAGAGACAGAGATAATGATGAAGCAGATGTTCATGTGTATGTGCGTCAATCTACCTTTACCGAAGGATTGATTCTTGTCGGCCAGTGTATGCATTCTCCTTTGTCTGATGGTATAGGCCTATACATAAGGCGGAGTGGTTCCTCTGTCGGGATCGAACAGTTTCTCCCATCTATGACACACGTGTTCCACAAAGAGAGCTAGCGTCTAGGGTTTCCAATGTGACGCGTGTTATACATAAGGCGGAGTGGTTCCTCTGTCGCGATCGAACAGTTTCTTCCATCTATGACACACGTGTTCCATTGGATCAAAGAGAGCTAGCGCATTTGTCTTTTGTCTCTAGGGTTTCCAATGTTCCGTTGTGACGCGTGTTATAAATGTAAATGTGCAAGTTTTTCTATAGCGACCGTATGGCCTCGACCCTGCTCATTTTCAATGAAATTATCGGGTGAGGTCCTTCACCTCCGCTGGCCGTTTGAATAGGCGCCAAGCCATTTTTTAATGTCCCGTTTACGGACCGTGCTAGCCTGAGGTTCAAATCTCTGAAATAAGGCACTACCGGGACGCAAACCAGCATCCTCACGATCAGAAGCGCCTTGACGTAGCTAACCAGGCCAGTGTGAGATAGTCCGGGCATTTCCTCCCGGGCAGTAACTCTGGGCAACGCTTCTTCTTCTTCTTTGCTTCTCCTCCGTCAGGCCACCGCCGACGATGAGTCCTCAACCTGTCGTCTCCACTGTTCTCTGTCGCTGATCTTGTCCCTTGCTTCTCTCATGCTTATTTTCATTCCCTCCAGATCTTCTCTTATGTTGTCCAACCATGTCTTCTGTTGTCTTCCTCTGCTCCTCGTTCCTTCTATATATCCATTTAAAGCCATTGATGGTAATCTGTTATTGTCCATTCTCATCACATGTCCTAGCCATTTTAGTCTTTTTTCCTTATTCTATCAATGAATGTTTCTTCTTGTCCCAGTTCTCTCCTAGTCACCTCGTTTCTGATCCTTTCTCTTCTACTCCTGCCCTTTATTCTTCTCAGCCAGCTCATCTCCGCCGCCAAAAGCTTCCTCTCATCTTCTTTTTTCAGACACCAGCATTCTGAGCCATACAGTAGTACTGGTATGACCAAGGTTTCATACAGCTTCATCTTGGTTCTCGTTGATATATTCCTGTCTCTCCAGATTTTATTTAGCTTGCCGAACATTGCACATGCCAGAGTATTTCTTCTCTGGATGTCTCTTGTACATCTGGCGTCTTCTGTAATAAGCCCTCCTAGATATACAAACTCTGTCACTTGTTCTAACTTTTCTCCTCCTAATCTAATATCCAGTACCTCGTTTCTTTTCCCCACTGTCATCGTCTTGGTCTTCTGTACATTGATTCTGAGTCCCATCCTCTTGCTGCTGGAGTCCACCTTGTTGGTCAGGTCCTGCAGATATAACCTGCTCTCTGCTACTAGGTCTATATCATCTGCAAATCTGAGGTTATTGAGGATCTTCCCTCCCACCTTTACTCCCTCCTCTGTGTCACTCAGCGCCAGGCGCATCACAGCCTCCAAGATCAGATTGAACAGATCCGGCGATAGCCCGCAGCCCTGTCTTACCCCCACAATCGTCCTGAACCACTCTGTCAATTCTCCATCCACTCTCATAGCACTGATTGTTTTGCTGTACAGGTCCTCTAGCAGCCTCACCAACTTCTCCGGTACTCCAAAATGTCTCAGCACTTGCCACAGGCCCTCTCGCCATACGCTATCAAATGCTTGTCGAAAGTCTATGAAGTTGTTGTATAGCGTCTTGTTTTTTCAAAAAACTTTTCAGATAATTGTCTTACCACAAACAGTTGGTCTATCGTACCTCTCCCAGCTCTAAAACCCGCTTGTTCTTCGGCTATCACCTCTTCTACATGCTTTCTCAGCCTCTGTTGCAGCACCCTAGTATACACCTTCCCTGGATTGCTCAGCAAGCTGATACCTCTGTAATTTCCGCAATCCTTCATGTCTCCTTTCTTGTAAATAGGTACTATGATCGCCTTTCCCCAATCTCTAGGGCAGCTTCCTTCATGGTATATCATGTTACATAATGTATGTAGCATTTCTAATGAGCATCCTTCGTTGGCCTGTATCATCTCCGCCGTGATATTATCTTCTCCTGGGCTTTTCTTCTTCTTTAGTCCCCTTATTGCCCATGTCACCTCTTCTCTGAGTATATCCTCCATCTCTGCATGTCCATTGCAGGTCGGTATCTCAGATAGAACCGTCGCATCCACCGGGTTTTGCTCATTGTATAATTTTTCATAATAATGTTTCCATCGCTTCTTAATTTTTTCTCTATCCTCCAATATATGTCCCTCTCCATCCCTCACTGCCGTAGTTCTTGACTTGAACGTGCCACATATTTCTTTCACTGCCTGGAAAAGTTTATCTGTTCGCTGTGTTTTTGCGTTCCTTTCTAGTTCGTTACATTTTTCTTCCAACCAGTTCTCTTTACACTCTTTAGCCTTCCTCTTGATTTCCTTTGTGATCTTGTTGTATCTCTTTTTGTTTTCCTCGCTGTTTGTTCTTGTTGGTCTCATGTCTCTTCGTTTTTCGCTCATTTCCAAGACCTCTCTGGAAATCCACGGCTTACTCGGCTTAAATTTCTCTAATCTTTTTCCAAATGCTCTCCACCGTTTGCAGTTCGTCTACCTTTGTCTGTCGCCATCTATCATTCAACATGTTGCTGTATTTTTGCCTTACTTCCGTCTCCTTCAGTTTCTCCGTGTCAAATCTCTTGTTGATCGCTTCCTTCCGGACTGTTCTTAGCCTGATTTTAAAACCAGCCATAACCAGTTTATGGTCCGAATTGATATCTGGTTTGGAGAAGGTTCTACATGTTGTCACCCCGTTCTTCCATCTGTTTCCAACCAGTATGAAGTCAATCATGTTCTTTGTTTGTCCATCTGGTGATTCCCACGTTCACTTTCGATTTCCTTTCCTTTGGTAAAAAGCCGTATTCATTATTTCTAGTCTGTTGTTTAAGCAGAAGTTTAGTAGCCTTTCGCCTCTTTCATTTTCCTCTCCATATCCATACCATTGAAGTCCCCCACTATTGTCAGTTCTGTATCCGGTATATTCTGTATCGCTCCCTGTAGATCCGCATAGAAGTATAGCCAAGTTAATTTGAGTAAGCTATTGTAGTATATCACACTGCACATTAAGTCTAGCCACTATAGAAGTTATTGGAGGTTAGGATGAAGGGACAGCTAATCGCAGAAAACTGATACCAACACCTGGTTTACATCAGCGGCCCCGGTCAGCGAGTAGTCAGTAGGGTGTCTGATTTATTACTTAGTCCAGATAGGTAGAGGAATCTTGGATTTCATACAACTGACTCACCAGCCCAATCAGAGAACTGTGCAGAGACAGGCAAGAATACATAAGGCCAAACATGTACAGATACAGGCGCAGATCGAAACGGCGTCAAGCCAGCGGACACGCCAAGATCAACAGAGCAGCACGGAACCAGTCTGAGAGAAGTACGCAGACAAACCAAGCTGTAGATTTCAGACAAAGAGAATCCCAGCGTCCAATCAAATAGACTATCCGGAGTAACTCCATAACTATTAACCAATGGGAGTCCGACACATATCGCCGGACGAGAGAACCTCAGACAGGATCTATACTAAGGGAGTCTGGTTTGAGATACCATACAGATCAGTCGATTAGCTCTGAGATTCTACCCTCGGAGATAGAACGCAGTTAGAAATGTAGTCGGAGTAGTGTCTAGTGTCTTATCGACACTACCAGGTAAAATAGAGTAAGGGTTGTCGTAGGCTAAGGTCGCTTGCTCCTCATCGAACTAGAATCTCAGAGCTAATCGACTGATCTGTATGGTATCTCAAACCAGACTCCCTTAGTATAGATCCTGTCTGAGGTTCTCTCGTCCGGCGATATGTGTCGGACTCCCATTGGTTAATAGTTATGGAGTTACTCCGGATAGTCTATTTGATTGGACGCTGGGATTCTCTTTGTCTGAAATCTACAGCTTGGTTTGTCTGCGTACTTCTCTCAGACTGGTTCCGTGCTGCTCTGTTGATCTTGGCGTGTCCGCTGGCTTGACGCCGTTTCGATCTGCGCCTGTATCTGTACATGTTTGGCCTTATGTATTCTTGCCTGTCTCTGCACAGTTCTCTGATTGGGCTGGTGAGTCAGTTGTATGAAATCCAAGATTCCTCTACCTATCTGGACTAAGTAATAAATCAGACACCCTACTGACTACTCGCTGACCGGGGCCGCTGATGTAAACCAGGTGTTGGTATCAGTTTTCTGCGATTAGCTGTCCCTTCATCCTAACCTCCAATAACTTCTATAGTGGCTAGACTTAATGTGCAGTGTGATATACTACAATAGCTTACTCAAATTAACTTGGCTATAGAAGTTCTCAATATCCTCCTCCGTCGAGTCCGCCGTTGGTGCATAAACCTGTACCACCGTTGCTCTTCCAAAGGCCGTTCGAAACCTTGCTTTTATTATTCTCGGGCTGACTGCTTTATAGCCTAGGAGTGCTCTGGCCACCTCTTTTTTCATGATCAGCGCCACCCCCTCCTGGTGTCTGTCATCCATTCGTCCAGAGTATATAATCTTGTGTTCTTCTTTGTTTATCTCTCCCTCTCCTGTCCATCTCACCTCTGACAATCCCAAAATACTCCAGTTGACATCCCTCATCTGGTGCATCAAAATCTCTAATTGTCCCGTTGCATACAGAGTTCTTACATTCCATGTTCCTACAAACATCCGTTCTTCGCATCCAAAGATTTTTTCTTTTGCACAGGGATTTCTCTTGTTTACGACCTGGGTGGCCCCGTCTATTCCACCCCTGCCGGACGCGACGCTCCTCATCCGTTGATGGGAAGCCCCGTTCACGTCGTTGCCCACTTCTCTGTTTAGGTACATAGTCATGTTGAGGTTTCTTGGTCTCTATGCCAGACAGTGACCAATCCTCTTCTGGCAGGGTAAGGAAGCCGGTGGGCCTTATTGACCTCTTGCGCCCTCAGGTGTCCTTCCAGCACCTGCCTCCTGCGTTAGCCAGCTATTTTCAGGGTTCCCGGCAACACGCCTTAGGACAATGATAAATATTAAACCTACATAGACTATTCGTTATGCGATCAGTTGCACACATCTGCATCTACTACAGAAAAGAGAAATAACAGTAGATACGAAATACTTATTTTTTTTCGCGAGCACATAAAACAATGAAAGTTCGCAGTTAGCTTTCGCACACACGTAGAACCGACCGACCTCTCAGCCGCAGTTTCTGAACTTGCAATGCTGAAGATAGCAGCAAAATAAGTCATCCAGATGTTGCTGCTCTTCAATAAGTTTTAAGCCCCGACAGAACATATATATCTCGGGATGGAAAAAAGATTAATAACTTTTTTCTTTTCGGATGATTTTTTTTACTTTCTGGGGGATCATAAGTACCTTGGGGTTAAGAAATAATAATACTAATAATATAACATTTAAAGGTGATATATTGTAATGCAATACAATTATTGTACGATTAAAGTAGAAAAGTCCCTGTTTTACACAGAGGTCTTTATATGCAGCAAAGTATAAGTATAATATCCGAATTCTGCTCTCTGTACGGAAATCGGTTCCTCTTTATTCCTTCCTTCTTTCTTTCCTTCCTTCCTTCCTCCCTTCTTTCCTTCTTTCCTTCTTTCCTTTTTTCCGTCTTTCCTTTCTTTCTTTTTTTTCTCTTCCGTCTTTCCTTCCTTCCTTTCTCCTTCCTTCCTTTCCTTCTTTGATTCCTTCCTTTCCTTCTTTGTTCCCTTCCTTTCTTTCTTCTTTCGTTCGTTCGTTCCTTTCTTCCTTCTTTTTTTTTCTTTCTTTCTTCCTTCCTTTCTTTCTTCCTTCCTTCTTTTCTTCTTTCCTTCCTTTCTTCCTTCCTTGTTTCCTTTCTTGTTTACTTCCTTTCTTTCTTCCTCCGTTCCTTTGTTCCTTTTTTCTTTCTTTCCTCCCTTCTTTCCTTTCTTTTTCCCTTCCTGCCTTCCTTTCCTTTTTGTTTCCTTCCTTTCTTTCTTTCTTTCTTCCTTCCTTCCTTTCTTTCTTCCTTGTTTCCTTTCTTGTTTACTTCCTTTCTTTCTTCCTCCGTTCCTTTGTTCCTTTTTTCTTTCTTTCCTCCCTTCTTTCCTTTCTTTTTCCCTTCCTGCCTTCCATTCCTTTTTGTTTCCTTTCTTTCTTTCTTCCTTCCTTCCTTCCTTTCTTTCTTCCTTTTTCCTTTCTTCTTTCCTTCCTTTTTTCCTTCCTTTCTTCCTTCCTTCCCTTCTTGTTTGCTTCTTTCCTTTCTTCCTTCCTTCCTCTATCTGTTTTTGTCTACGTAACTTCTCTTTAGGAATAAACTTCACACGTAGCCAGAGCAGCCGATCGATTTATGAGCGACTCGTTTTTATAGCCATATTCGCTAGAGGACGACAGTGAATTGGACATCTCCGACATAATCTTTTTGTTGGCTCTGCTCCATCATACCTTAGGGACTTCTGCATTTTGGTCTCCTTGGTTCCAGGCCGTAGCACTCTCCGGCCGGCCTCCCTTAGACACTGACTGTCCCTCGTATGCGCACTGCTACAGCGCAGTGTAGAAGCTTTGCCTATGTTGGACCTAATAGCTGGAATCGCCTTTCCCGAGAGCTCCGGCTTGAATTCCTCAGTTTGTCTCTTCCGCAGTTTCGCAAGCGCCTGCAATCTGTATTATTTGACAGTGGTCTCACTGTTTCGGGTCGGGAGCGCCTCTGATGAGTCTATTCTTGAAGTGGCGCTTTATAAATGTCAGATTACAATTACAATTACAATTACAATTATAGGCTGTCATTTTTAAGTCTTGAAAAAGACAGCGTCCTATGAGACGAGTTTAGAGCTGAGTTTCAAAGGTTGCTATGGATAGATGTAAGAAGGCGCCATCTGCTTTGTCTGTCCTGGGCTTCTGCGCCCACTTAACTCTTCTGCTTCCGAGGTTTGAATCCAGCTGCATCGTTGTCGATTTGTGTGACTTGTGAGGCAAAGATTGTTTGGCTGGTAGGTTGCTTCTTGCCGCTGGTAATAATAGACCACTTAACGTACAGATCTATGCCAAAAAATCACGCAATCGGATGCGTACCCACCCAGGTGCCGGGCACAACGGCGACTCTTCCTGGGCAGCCCTTCAAAATTATAGGACACGTTAGGACATACAGTCGTCAGTGCAAGATTTGTAGACTTTTAAATAAATAGTTTAACGGATAACACTGTCTCAGCGAACGCGTAGAGCTTAAACAGGAAGCTGGATAGTATTTCCTGTAATTTGCAGTCGTTCTATCACAGATGAAATGTCTTGCGAACCAAGATAAAAACCAATGTTATGTCACGTTGTGCTTTATTAACATTCGAATGTGCAGACGGAATTTGTCCTGCGCTGTGGATTGTTGTGGTCCGGGTCTTGGAAGCCTCATCCTGGCCTCCACTTGTCCTCATATTTCGCAGAAACAGTCGCCATTGATTGGACTTATTCTGTAGCCCTGACACTTACAGGACCAGTTCTTTTTGTGCCATTTGATTCCACTGATTGGTCGAGTGGTTAATTAATTAATTAAAGCTGCCGAGTACACACAAATGAGCCGAATGAATGAATGAATAGATGGATAGATGAATGAATAGATGGATGGATGGATGAATGGATGGATGGAATGCATGTATGGATGGATGGACGGACGGACGGACGGACGGATGGACGATGGACGGATGGATGGATGGATGGATATCAGTCATAGGAGCGTGCTACGCCGGGTGTAGTTGACCGCTGAACTGAAGCAAACGCCTTCTTTAGGAAATCCTTAAGTGTTGTGTCTGGTGCGAGTAACCAGTGTTGTTGACCTATTCAGGCATTTAGACATGATCATAGCTGAGCGGCTGGCCCTGTGACCCCTGTCAATGGCTCTAGCACAGCAGAACATCGTTATCAGTCATTTGTTTTGATCAGCGATGAAGACTCTGCCACACAGCGTGTTGTGACTGTCGTTTGTTTTCAAGGATTAGCAACGAATTTGATCCAGATAAAATTCTTCAGTTTCAGGCAATGGAGCTCCATTCCATCGTGTGGCTTTCCAGTAAATTTCGGATAACATCGGCTTTAATTAACGTTGAGTTAACTTTATACCGGTCGCAGGCCAACGCTGTCTACAAACGATTCACGAGAAATGGAAATTCCTAACGACAGTGGAAATGATTCTAAGACATGTCGAAACTGGATTATGTTAGCTGTATTAGACTTCAATATCAACACATCTTCCTATTCTGGAATGATCTCTGTGCGTGGTATGCGTGGCCTTGTGACTCGAGGACGCTGCATGCGTCATTCACAAACACTTGGAGAATTTATCTTTCGCTGGGCTGGGCTGGGAGCGCCTACTATGAGTGGGTATCTTGGCAAGGTGGTATGAAAATGCTCGGAGTGAGTGAGTGAATGAATGAATGAATGATCATGGGATGCCACAGACCCGTAAATCTTTGTGAAGTGTTGCGACACTGCGGTGCGAATCTGTGGAAAAACTTTCGGAGTTTTCCTTGCGTCGCTTGTCTTGCAACAGTTCAAGTGGCAATCTATGTGATTATCCTCACTCGGCTGCAGTCAGTCGTCATCGGTGGACGACTGTCGTCAGTCAAGAGAGATCAGTCGATCTCGAAGCGAGAGAGACAGATCTACGCTGGAGCAGAAGTCAACTTCACGGAAACGAAGGACAAAAGCAATTGCCTGGAAAGCTTCCTCGATGGTTATTCGAAATACTGTCAGACGTCAATTGTTCCGCCAGAGGAGAAGACAGAGGGACGGATTCACAGCGGAGGAGTATTTCAAGGAGTACCGACGAAGGACGTCTGTCCGTGTCTACCGGAGAATCTGTGTAAGTCCATTAGAACCTACTGTATTTTTAACGCTTTACGTCTTCAGCAATTGTTACCATATTGTGAACCCAGATGGTCAGCCAAGAGATCAACGGTTCAGAGCCCCGGATGGTCCTTCATTCTTTCCTTCTTTTCTTCTTTCCTTTCTTCTTTCCTTTCTTCTTTTTCCTTTCTTCTTTCTTCTTTCCTTTCTTCTTTCCTTCCTTCTTTGCTTCTTTGCTTCTTTGCTTCCTTGCTTCCTTGCTTCCTTGCTTGCTTGCTTGCTTGCTTGCTTGCTTCCTTCCTTCCTTCCTTCCTTCCTTGCTTCCTTCCATTCTTCCTTCCTTCCTTCCTTGCTTCCTTCCATTCTTCCTTCCTTCCTTCCTTCCTTGCTTCCTTCCTTCCTTGCTTCCTTCCTTTCTTCCTTGCTTCCTTGCTTCCTTGCTTCCTTGCTTGCTTGCTTGCTTCCTTCCTTCCTTTCTTCCTTGCTTCCTTGCTTCCTTGCTTCCTTGCTTGCTTGCTTGCTTCCTTCCTTCCTTCTTTCCTTGCTTCCTTGCTTCCTTTCTTCCTTGCTTCCTTTCTTCCTTCCTTCCTTCCTTCCTTGCTTCCTTTCTTCCTTGCTTCCTTGCTTCCTTGCTTCCTTCCTTTCTTCCTTGCTTCCTTCCTTCCTTCCTTGCTTCCTTTCTTCCTTGCTTTCTTGCTTCCTTCTTTCCTTCCTTCGGATCAAGAAAGTATTTTAACTCCTTCCCGCAAGCAGTCTAATAGCTGCCTTCAGAACGAATATGAGGTGGAAGGCCACTCCAGACACAGAGCCCAGCGACATTGAACTTACTTTCACATGTTTTGAATTCTGACACCATTACACTACTTTGTGTTACGTTAATTTGTAATAAATTTCAATGTAATACGTGCCAGTACGTTACGTTGTGTAGATGGCCAAGTAGAGTTGAACTTAACGATCTGGACATTGACGAAGAGGGAGGGTCTTTTGGAGACGGTCCCTGAAGGCGGAGGTCGGTGGAGTCCTTCGTGGTGCAGAGCCCGGCAGCGAGTGGCTGTCATTGTTCCGTTTCGCAATCGATCTGCTCACCTGGACATCTTCATCCGTCTCATGCATCCATTCCTACAAAGGCAGCTGCTGCAATACACCATATTTGTCGTTGAACAGGTTAGACTCGCCAAGAGGCTAATAGATTATATCTTACTTACTTAGTACTTAGTCCATTCGGTGCTGGCCTGCCCATCGGGCAACGCAGCTTCTCCATTCATCTCTTTCGACTGCCAGTCTTCCTGCCTCATCCTCAGGACCTCTCCAAGCATCGAAGGTCGTCTCTGATGGTATCTGGCCAGTTCTTCCTCGGTCTTCCTCTCCTCCGTTTCCCTTCATAATCCAGTTCATTGCTGATTGGCTCTTCCATCTTTGTTCATACGAAATGCATGTCCTATCCATTTCAGTTTTCTCTTTCGGATGATATTCTACAGATCCTCTTGTCTCGTCCTTTTTCGTGTAGTTTACGTGCGTCTAGATCTCACGTTAAAATGCAATCTTGTACATGTAGCGTCACATAATAACGCATATATTTGAATAAGTGTGAATTTGTACACGTTTTTCTATCGGGTGAGATCTCTTACTACCGCCACTCGTCTGAATGGGCGCCATGCCATTCTATGGACTTACGCTAACGGATCTGCTACCCCGAAATATAAATCTCTCACATGCAGTCAAGATTGGTATGCGAACTGATGCATAATCAATATGCAGAACGGCGCTTTGATGTAACTCTTTGACCAAGGGAGCTAACTGCTATCGTCATGTTATTGCAATGCACACTTCTTGCCATTGTCATTTTTGCAGTGCATCAGATCAACTCCTTAGGAGCCAGGTTTGTTGATTGGTCTGTTTTGGTGCCAGGTCAGCATCGCAGGGGTTAAGGGAGCCAACAGTGCTACGGTGGAAATCGTGATGGTGATGTTGGTCTTGGAATGGTGCAGGTGCAGAAGCAGCATAGGATAGATCGGAAAGTTCGGTTCCAGTCTTGAGTGAAAAAGTGCAGGTGAGAGGGAAAGCGCAGAAGTGTTCAGACTGACAGGCGAGAAAGACGGATCAGCGATCTGGCGGAAGTCGCTCGGTATTTTATTCCAAAGAGTTGCTGCACAGTTTCAAGGTAAAGGAGACTATAGGCCGAGGTAGAGAAAGACTGGGGAAGAAAGAGTAGGTCCAGGAGGTTGGATAACGAATATCCGGCGAATGTAAGAGGATTGAATAGTTTGAAGGGCATTGTACTTGTTGGTAATAGATACATTTTTGTAGCTGATGCTCTGACAGACCTTACGCCACTGATGTGATTCGAGCACAGGGGTCATGTGGTGACGGTGTTTGTAACTGTACGGGCAAGTGAGTTTGAATAATAAAGTAAAAAGTAAAGCATCCCGGATCCCAGAAGTGAGACGTAGGGGAGGCGCTAATCTCCTTTTCTTAGGCCTTTGAGCCGGTGATGGACGAATCCCAAGGTCTTGGACACGGGGCCAATGCATCGCAGGACTTGCAGTTTACTTCTCTGCTTACGCTGGTATCAAATTCTACCGCTTGGCGACAGAGGCACGGTGTGCGCAAACAATCTGTCGAACCCTCAACCGCCTGATCATGGACCAAACGCGTTACCGATAGACCAACGTGTCCCACTGAAAAGCTTTAGTAAATAATTGACAAAGTCTAAAACAAGTAAAAAAATCGGACATTTATGTGTCCAATATTAACTCCGATTTTTCTCTGACTAACGTCACAAAAAGGCGAATTTCCGGTTCAGAACCGGACTCATGGTAATCCTAATTGGCAGTTTGCCAACGAGGAATGCTTGGGTTGCAGGTGGAGCCGATGGTTTTCAACAAGGCTTCCCTGATGAATGCTGGCTTCAACGAGACAGTGTCGAGACATCCAGACTTCGACTGCTTCATTTTCCACGACGTTGACATTCTGCCAGAAGACGATCGCAACTTCTACGGATGCTACAAAGTACCACGACACCTGGCGGCATTTGTCGACAAATACAAATACAGGTGACTATTTGGATAGGTGTGCGATATATGGTTTGCAGCAATGGGATGAAGACTTATGGGGTAGGGGCGAAGTGTATTCGAGAAATAAGTGAGAGTCTGAACCATTGGAGGAACCCTTCGTATTAGCTACCAACTGTTCGCTAGTCTGCTTTTAAGGTGCGTCAAATCGGACATTAAAATCTTTCAACGTTTGAGTGGATCTGAATTAATTACTTCATAGCTCTACCTGTCAAAGTTTATCTAAAATCTTTGACTCTGATAATTAATTATACTCATGGTCAATATTCGGGTGACTTCAAAGAGCATAGTAGGGAGCTATCAGTTAAACTGTTTCATACGCACGTACTTAATAAAACTGTTAATAAAACTTGACTGTAATCGTAATCGCGACAATTTATACAGCATCGTCAGTAGCAAGCTACTCAAGAGAGCTTTAAAATGTCAAATGTCAGCGTGCACAAGAGTTCAACAATAAATGATAAATGGATGATGTACGAATCATGATGTATAAATAGTTGTCCATTTTTGGATTTATGGAAGCATTCTGAATATGGTCAGAATTGTGGTTTAGGGTTATGGTGTAGGGTTATGGTTTAGGGTTATGGTTTAGGGTTGTGGTTCAGCAGTGGAGGTAAGTCCGTTGGTTTAATTCTACGTGTGTGCGAAAGCCTATACCAAATGGTAACTTCTCCAAGTCTTCGAGCATTATTTACTTACAGATGAACTTATTGTTCTTAATAAGCTCTCGGATCATTTAGGGTAGTGAGGGGGGCCTTGGAGGGTTACGGACTGGAAGCCATAGACACCGATTGCCACAATCACTTAAAACGTTCTACCACAACAACACATTCCTATCCCGTTGCCTACCTACCCTCTTACATGCGTAACTACGGTTTGGGCATATATGTATGTCTGTATATATATGTATTGTATGTCTGTATATTTGTATTGTATGTCTGTATATATGTATGTGTTGGTCCCTGCTTGGTTTCTCTTGAAGCAGGGCTATATAAAAGTCCAATTACAATTGCAATTACACATGCTGGCAGTTATTTAGAGCGTCCTTAAAGCAACTCGGCTTCTAACAAATCTAGTGGTGCAACTTAGTAGGAAAATGTTTCTGGAACGGCCTCCACTTGCAGTGTTAACGGTGCATAGCAGACTGATACTGAACACGTGCTTTTGTCTGGGCGACTTCTGTCTAACGGCAGCCGATATGACCTCAGTTCAGCACCACTTCCTCCTTCTACTGAATCGTGTTTCATGCTGGGCTAATTTCAGTCAGACGTTCCGTGTCACATGAGATAAAAAAAAAAACACGAAAAAGAAAGGGATTCAAAATATTTAAGCAGTTTTCATCAGCTGTTGTGTAGTCGATACCTTTTCATTTCCTCTACGAACCAGACGCAGTTTAATACCAATCGCGAGGTATGTGGCTGTTGCATAGGATGTTGTTGACTCGAGTCAGTGAAACACCATCCATCCATTAAGCAGGAACAAAATAAGAGGAAGGGGCGTCTGGCTGATCTGTTACACACAGATTAGATTTGATGCAGAGTTCTTTGCGGATCTCCATCTGACACGGATTTAGTTTGTTGCCAATTATTTCTCTCAATACCCGCTTCGATGTCAATATTCAGCCGAAAGAACACGTGACAACGATTGTTTTACACAAGATGGCTGCCAGCTTCACTTCAGTGTAACTGTTGAGTCCAACCGAAGGCAGCGGCCTCCTGGGGTTGTTGAAAGCACATACTGTATGTGCCTTAAGGAACCAATGCTAACTTGTATTCTGTGCCCACAGCGATTGAAATACCGAACTCTGTGTTCAACTTTCATTGTATTTATATAAAATTTGATATTTGGCGCCCCATCCAACGCAGCAGAAATCCTTCAGAGCAAGATTTGTGGACTTCTTCGTAGAGAGTTTGGATGATACAGTGTAATAGAAGGTCTGAGTGGAAGCAACGACAGACTTTGACAGAGACTTAGAAAACAATGGCTATTCATGAGCACAATGAGCTGTTGTTGTAGGACAGATGACAAGTCGTATGAACCAATTAAAACGATGTTAAATCGAGGTTGTGCAGTTAGTGTGATATGTTATGTTATGCTATGTTAAGTTATGTCATGTCATGTTGTGTTATGTCATGTTATGTTATGTTATGCTATGTTGTGTTATGTCATGTTATGTTATGTTAATGTTATGTTATGTTATGCTATGTTGTGTTATGTTATGTTATGTCATGTTATGTTGTGTTATAGCAAGAGCAAGATCGAGTAAGATCGAGTAAGACCAAGATGACTGTGTAACGTAGGCGTTGTTTTATGGCGATCGAATGCATAGCCTCGCTCTGTTTATTTTCACTGATTTTAAAAGGTGATCGTGAGCTCGAGATTTCTATAGCGCCCAACCAAAGCTACGTCGCAGGAATCAGCTTATTCACCGAGAGTCCAAACAAAACCGATAGGCAGGAAGGGTTCGGTTCCAGGTCAAGATCCAAGAGCCAGGCAGTCAGGCGGCTATGGTGGATGGTGTTTGGAACTGAACCGGAAAATGAGACAAAGGGAAGGTGGCATTCACCAAGCTATTTTGTTCCCGGTTTAGGTAAATTGCTGGCTTGCGATACGAATTTATGAAATACAGACACGATGGGGGTATTGACGATGGGCTGTTCTGCTGTAGGCAGACGGTACGCAGACGTCTGAGCAAGATGAGTATCGAGGACAGTTGGGCCTCGTGGGTGACTGACGTCGATTGTGCAGTAATATGGCTGTGGAGGAACCGACTGAGTTAGAGATAGGAAAGCACTTGAGCTGGGCAAACTATTATTGACGTTGAACCGTTCTAAACGAAGCATTACGCAAACACAAAAGATAAAACGAACGAAGCGGGATAAGTGTTCTACTTGCTGACTCATACGCTGGTTCCAGGGATAGCACGTTCCTTAGCAGGGCATCAGACGAGCAGGATGCGCGATTGTCTAGTGGTTGAACCGTCTACGCAGGGGTCACAGGTTCAAATCTTTGCCAGCACAGGAAGATTATTTCAAGATGTTTGTTCCACTAGCGCCCTCTGGCACGCTCAGCTATTAGTGCATCAGCCATACGCTATCGGTTAGAAGACTAGGCAGTGAGGGAGAGGATTGGGCCAATGACCGAGGCCAAGCAAATGAAGTTCGTAACACTTAATATTCACGATTCTAGTGATTAGAGCTCACTGTCGAGCCCGGGGTCGAGGTTCAAATCCCCCAAGTACAGACAGGAAGATTATGTTGGTGGGGTTTCTGATCGAATTGTGGTCCCCCAGACACGAAATGAGAAAGTTTCAAGTCATTTCACATCGAATGACTGGCTCTCGATGTTCGCTTAAGAGGCTGCTATTCTCCTTCTTAAGCTTAACTTCTTAACTTCTTCAGCTGGCTTCTACCCCAACCGACTGAATTTCGGGGTATACTGAATACGTTTAGTCTGTACCTTCCATGGCTGGAATGCATCAAAGCAATTTTGGCGTCTTGAACAAAAAATAAGAGAACTAATATTGTTGAAAGCTATTCTGCAGATAATTAATTTATATAACTAAGTAACTGAATTTACTGAGCTAAATGCACTTAAATGATTAATTTCTTCTTTCTATTCTGCACTCCCAGCAAAGCTTCCTTCCTGTGTCTTATCATTCTTTCTCCTAAAATGCATCTCATCTAATCTAAGAACTTCTATAGCGCCACTGTAATAATGCTCAAAGTCGATGGTCGCTGCTAAGCAAAATCATTGTCCAAGCCAAATTCCATGGTGAGTCCGGGTCGAAAAGCCAAAGAGGAGTCCACACACTCATCTATTCTGAAGCTAAGTTCAAGCTTTCCTTCAGCTATGTCAATTTAGAAATTTCCTTAAATTATTCTTAACTTATTCATACATTATTGAAATGCTATGCTTTGCTATTGTGTGATGCTAATGTAAGACGATACAGTGAGAGTGATTGTATTTGTTGGAATTTCTGTCAGGATGAAGTACAGAAGGATGTTCGGTGGAGTGACAGCGTTTACAAGAAAGCAGTTCGAGTCATGCAACGGTTTTTCGAACGAGTACTACGGATGGGGAGGAGAGGATGACGATATGTGGAACAGGCAAGTGAATACCTGCCTGACTCTTTGGTCTGCAACCGAATCCTTCTTGCCAATCGATTTTGTTTTGACTGAGCGCCTGTGAATAAACTGGTTCCCGCAACTTAGTTTTCGTTGGGCGCTGTAGAAATCTCTAGTTTACTAATACAATTAACGATCTGTACCTGCCTGAGATGCATGCGCAGTAAAGGCGAGGAATGAAGCTGATAAGGCGGACCTTGGATGTGAAAACAACTCTGTTGGACAAAGTACTTCAACTAAGACTGCGATGGTTCGGTCTGTTGGAGGTAATTTCAGCTGATGGGATTCCATTCAAAGGCACGACACGCCAGATATCAAGCGAAGAGAAACAATGGAAAATCACGACTGTGCTTTAGACAATATTAACGAAGACATTACAAGACTTGGAATAAACCCTAAACAAATTACCAAAGAGAATAGGGATATTTTATAAAGGCTTAGTGACTCTCTAACTTCCAGCTCACTGCTTAATCCACTTCAGCCTGGATTCACAAAACAACACTCAACCGAAACCCTATAATCGAAATCCTCAACAGGAAGCTCGTCTTCTGCCACAACTCCTCAACAAATCTGGAGCCTTAGTCTGCTTCATATTTCGTCTGCATTGGATGCCACTGACATTCACTCAACTTGGTCTGGATTTTCTTACGCTGGATATTTCGACTGGTGACAAATACGACCACACTAAATTTCCAGAGTTTCTAGTCACTTGATGTCTTTTTGTTTGATTTAATTAATTTCTGCTGTTGATTTATCATGACTTAATAGTAACCGCCTCAGACTCGAAGCCCATGGATGCACTAAGACAATCAACTGCCGTTACATACAGAAAGAACTTCTATAGCGCCAGTTGTTTAGTTTGCCTGACTTCCTTGTTTTGTTCCAGAGTGAAGGCGGCTAACATGACAATCCTGCGTTTTCCGGACTGCGTGTCCAAGTACACTATGCTGAGACACGGTCCAGACGGACTCAACCCAAGAAACCGTCGGTAAATGCAACCATCTAATCCTATAGACCACCCACCGCGCGGCACGAATGTCTCTTCGGTAACGCAATGGATCAGCAATCAAACGATTGCGCGTTCGTGCCTGCTCAGCGGTCTCCGTATATGTAACGATTCGCGACTAAGATTCAGATTTACTGATCCTGAGCGAGTAGCAAATGTTATCAATAAAAGAGTCTAATAAACGCCAATCTAATGATTTCTATAGCGCTGTTACCACAGTGCAATAGGCATCAATCAAAAGTTACATTATATATTCACTTGGAGCAAGCATTGTAACATTGTAATGAAGCATTTATGGAGCTCATGCATTTATGGAGCTCATGCATTTATGGAGCTCATGCATTTATGGAGCTCATGTAGTTAGTCCGTAAAAATCCGGTAGGTAGGGGAAATGAGAAGTGAGGTTACGGAGGATAAATAAGTTGAAACAGATGAAGCTTAAGGTTAACCTGAATGACATTCAAGAACTGACAGAAAGCACAGAATTGGGCGGTGAATCTCTAAGCTGTGGTCCAAAGGAGGCATAATGAGAGTCGAGTGCTATATATTTCGGTATATCTCCAGCCATCAAAGCATCCATCCATGCATCTATCCATCCATTCATCCAAATACCCGCCGCCAACCCATTCATCCATCCACCCGTCCCTCCGTCCATCACTGCATTAACCCACTTTTATCTTTGTGCTCAACAAAGGCTATGCTGGCTAAACACCGCAGTCGGGGATAATTTCCTATGAACTATTACTGTAATGTCATGTAAACGTAATGTAGTGTAATATTGGCAGTGAAATATAAAATAACTCATTAGCCCTCAATCGAATGGGGACCCTGGCCTAATTTCGCCATAGATCTGCCCTTGCGACCTTTGACCTTTGCTTATTCAATGGTTGTTGTTGTGTGTTTTGATGCAGAGCTGCGATTGGCTGGACGTACAGACCAGATGTCTATAGGAGAAACGGACTGAATTCTTTGTCGTATAATCTGACCCGCTACGAAGAGCGACCCCTCTACACATGGATCGCCGTCTCACTCCCTCAGCCGCCTGGACCACCGCCTCTGTCCCACTCGACTGGTACGAGTCCGAGGCCTCCTCGATAAAGCAGGAGGACGAGGACGAAGAAGAGGAAGACGAGGAGTAGGAGGAGGAGGAGGGCGACGCTAATCATCTTAGTTATGATGCAACGTCGTTAAACAGAAACTGTCTTCTTCAGCCGCCTGCGATCAACTCAATCAAAAGAGAATGAGAGTGACAGACAGACAGACAGACAGACAGACAGACAGACAGACAGACAGACAGACAGACAGACAGACAGACAGACAGACAGACAGACAGACAGACAGACAGACAGACAGACAGACAGACAGACAGACAGACAGACAGACAGACAGAATAAAGATAGAGAAGAGAGAGAGAAGGAGAGAGAGAAGCGATAAAAGATAGGGAGAAAGGGGACAGAGAGAAAGTGAGGCAGAAGAAAATAGAGAGAAAGCCAGAAGAAGAGACACATGGAGAGAAAGTGCAAAAGTGAGAGAGTGAAAGAGACAGTCGCAGAGACAGAAAGGAACAAATAGACAGACGGTCGGACATAGCAGAGAGAGGGAGAGTTACGGAGACAGACAGAGAGAGAGAGAGACGAGGAGAGAGAAACAGAGATATACAAAGAAAGCCGTAAGAGACTTTCAACTGCTTAGCGCCATCTAATGATGCACCTGATGCGTTTCATTAGATAACAGCGCTAAAAATACAAGAAATCAAATAACTATAGACAGACGAATGATTTAAAAAAATGAAGAAACTCCGTAGGACGTGGCCTCCTTTCCCAGGAATGCCCTCGTGATTTCAGTTTCTGAAGTCCAAATACGCCGGGTTCGGTTAGTACATGGATGGATAGCTGTCTGCATGGACTACGCGGATATCGACAGAGACTCAATCAGTCGGCGATTGTTGACCCATGCGATCGGTATAGGTTTCTTGACACACAGCCTTAAGACCGATTCTTTTTGTTTCCACATAGCCTTACAAGTTCCTTGCAAAGTGCTTCTTGCTAATGTCATCATTTTTTTTAAATGAAAAGAAATGATTATCAGCTGTCAATACTGAATTATCAGTTGTGCATCTTGGCCTAGGACGACAAAGACGCCATAGAAGATGTCTAACTCACTAACATTTGCTGGTCTCAGTTATTGTGGAACCCTTTCTAATAACGCCGGTCCTTATGTCTTTGCTTCTGCCTGTTTGTCTCTCTGCCTCCTTCTCTGTCTGTCTCTGTGTTTCTCTACGTAGGCCAATGAGTGGATCGCAGGCAGACAAAACCTACTGAAGGACTTCTTTTCGGAATTTAACTGAGGGAAAATGTCGGCACTCTTCACTAATACTAATGATAATAAGAAACATTTACATAGCGCCGTAGAACGGCCGAGACCGAAAAAGGGCGCTGTACATGAGTTCAAAGCAGCCAAGCGCCGAAATGAGTGGATGAGGCCTAATTTCATTATAGAAGTCAGTAATTTACTCCTGGGCTCCAGGACACTACATCATCATCGTCATCATCATCGTCGTCGTCGTCGTCGTTGTCGCCGTCATATCATCATCGTCGTCGTCGTCATCATCATCGTCGCCGTCGTCGTAGTCGTCATTATCATCGTCATCAGTAGCATCATCATCATCATCGTCATCATCATCATCGCTATTATTAATTTATTATTAGAATCATGATCGGTAAAATTATTAGTTGTGAGTACGATGCAAACTTTTCGGAATTTATGTCCGTAGACAGTTTCCGGTGAGAACGTGTTGCATGTATCCGTAGCTCGGAGGCTTTAGGACGCGACGAGTCTCTAAAACAGTTCGGTTGTAATGGACCCAACAGAAGCCGGAGTTCAGGTAGTCGACGGCAACGCAGTTGGTGATATTACTACGACAGGCCACCAGGCATTCTTCGATTCCGTAGACTCCGGGGAAGAGAACGGCGCCCAGCGAGTGAGTATTGGGCAGCTGAACAAAATCGCACCCTTTCGATGAAGTGGGTGCTTTGGTCGCGTCTGAAATCCAGCGAGGAATCGGGGTTTACAATGTGGGTGCAGTGAGATAAGGGATTAGTAAATGATTGAGTGCACCAGTAATACAATAATACACTGGATGTGATGAGTGAAGCACTTTTAGCTGAAACACAAAGAAGAGAAGGATCCTGAGAAGGATGACATGCTTTTAACAACATACTGTCATTTTCAAATGATTTACCGCGATCCGAACTCCAATCGCAGATGCTTAAAGACAAGCGATTGCTAACAAGTCCTGGGTGAAAGTCATCGATAGTTTGATTTCTCAACGATTACAAAGTCAAGTGAATGAATGCAACGGTTAAGGTAAAGGACACAAACTTATTTTCATGCTTCTGTAGGAACTCTCAGAAGAGGTAAAGGCAAGATACCTGTTGGCAGCCTTTAAAACTCTTCGTAAGCCGGGTCTTGGGATCCTAGGGGCATTTGGCTGAGGCGCAAAGACGATGAAAGCAATTCGACAAGAGGACACATTTTGAAAACGTTTAGGCCTACTCTCATCTGCATGGTCTATTGGTAATGCGTTTAGTCAAGAATTATGCGGTTGCGGGTTCGACTCCGTGTAACGACCCAGGGCAAGTTGTTTGCGCACACCGTGCCTCTGTCACCAAGCAGTATAATTTGGTAGAGGCGTAAGCTGGGAAGTTAACGGCAAGTCCTGCGATGGACTGGTCCCTTGTCCACGACCTTGCAATTCGTCCATTGCTGACTCAAAGGAATAAGAAAAGGTAATGAGCGCCTCTTCCAAGTCTCATTTGTTGGATATGGGATCCTTTATTATACTGTCATTGGAGTGTTTGGAGGTAGCCGAAGTCAGAATATCTGTGAGGTAAAGTAAGGTCCAAGTCATAAGATTTGTTAGAGACCACATTGAAACCACTACCCAATGGAGATTGGTTCACTCGTCAGTCGATCTATTCTCTGACTGAGTGACTGAGCGAATGAAAGATTAGACGGAACGCCTACTTGATGTTCCGCAATTCAGAACGAATTGCGCGAAGCCAGTTCCTGGTGATTTCACTCTCCTGGTGACGAAGTCTTGTCGTGTATGAAACCAGCAAAGCACAGAAGAGAAAATATCGAAGCCAAGACATCCGGAGATTTCTTCAATGCACTTCTTCTTGCACGCTTCTAATCCAAGGCCGACGCTGTGATAATCCGAATTCGTACTGAAGACATCTCTGACCTCAACCCACTGGCAATTAGCGCTTTCATCTGCAACAACATACAGTCGTTACTCACGCTATGACCAGTTGCATATGTAATAGATTTTTAGAGTTTCAATACCAAAACTTTTAATATTACTACTACCACTATCTGAATCGTTAAAGTTTTACAGGCGGCAATTGTAATTGTAATCGCAAATTTATACAGCGCCACTGCACAGAAACTCGTAAGAGGCGTTCCTGACCTGACAACCCTAAACCACTATCGAATAGAATGGCTTTCAAGCCCTTACAAAACAGAAGCCAAGTCGCTGGTTGCAAGGCAGCTTAGTCGAGACAGATTGGCCGACAACAGCAAAGTTTCTATGCTGGGTCGCGGAAGTACAGGTCGCCCAGACCACCAGGTCACCCCCTTGCGAAGCAGAGCGAAGAGATCTGCGGCCAGGGATAGCATGAATTGTATGCGCCAGTGTCAATTTAAACAAGATTATGACACAAGGCTACGATATAATGTGACTTGTGACTGGCTTTCAGTCAGTCAGTCAGCAAGAAAGTGAGTCAGTAAACAAATCACACATGAATTAGGCAAATGATTTCACTATAAGTGGGATAAAATGACAATTGCACTGACTTGAATAAGATGCAGAAGCTCGAGACAGAAGCAGCAGCAAAAACCCGCTAAACTTTCGTTCAGCCTTCATCTTCCGCAGGCTTCTTTCCACAGTGTGCACAATAACTAAAATATTTGTGTAGCATTATTAGCAAAATAGTATTCAATATATCTCAAAATGTCAATAGTAACCATTTAATAATATTTTGTTTTAGTTATAAAACAACAACAAGAGTGTTAACTTTACGGAAATAAACAGCTAAAGAAAAACCGCACCATTTTAGATCTGCCAGATAGCTAGCCATGTGTTAGCGCATTTGGGAAGTTAGTAAAATAGGCTGTATATTGTATTGTATTTGATAACTTACAGTATATAGCGCTTCTTACAGAACAAACTACTCAGAAGCGCTTCCAGCATGAGAAACCCGGCGAAATAGGAACGTCTTCAAACAACGAGCAGACTGAGCTCTATCACTAAAGTCCTCTGCTGAGCAAACGAGGACTTAACACGAGGAACAGATAGATCCAGACGACCTAGAGAACGCAGAGGACGGGATGAGGATGTACTGGAGTGTGGAGGCGGAATAAGATCACAAAGATATTTGGAGCCTGGCCGACGCGAGCTCTGCTTACCTAAGGCAATAGTTTAAACTGAATACGAGACAGGACAGGGAGGCAATGAAGTTGCTGAATGATGTAATCTGAGATATAAGAGAAACGGGGAAGACGTGATATAAGCCTGGCCGCAGATCTATCTTTACATACATACATGCAACGTACAAATTATCAGATGCATACATATATAATAATAGATAGATGCATGCATACATGAATGCATACATACATGCATGCTTACTTACTTACTTACATACATACATGCAACGTTTCTAAATATAAATGCGAGCAGCCCTTCAATTAATGTGGAGAGTGATAGTTCGCGTCTTTCTTGTGACCGTGAGACGGTTAATACAACTTGAACAGGGATTCTTTGCACGATGTTTAGTCAGTAGATTGGTGCCAAGTGCCTCTGAAGTTTCTAGAAGTTCTTCTTCAGCATTCGAGTTGCAGACAACAAAAGAACAGACGTCGGCTGAGGTTCTTAGGCAGCAATCAGCTGCATGTCTCCTCGGGGATCTTCCACGAGGTTTGGCGAATGATCCTTCTCTGTCGCTGGACCAACTGACGAATGCACCATCTCTGGACAGATTGAAGTCACGACTAAAGATCTATCCTTTAAAATATCATTCGACTGTCGTTAATTTTTTAACTCATGAGCTCATGTAGAGCGCCCTCTTTCTCAGTCTCAGCCCTGATGCGGTGTTATATAAAGCGTCTTAATATCTTCATCATCATCATCGTCGTCGTCGTCGTCGTCATCATCAGGCACTGAGTAAATGTTCTGGATACATGCAAGAGCGGATCCAGGAACAAGTTCGGTCATGCATCCAATTGACCTGGAGTTCACAGCATTCAGTCGCTCCTCTGCAAACCCGTTTTGAAGAGTTGGAGAAATAGAAAACCTGAAATAAAAAAATTGCGGTAGCTTGTTTCAAGATAGAACACGAAATATCGAGAAACCAAGAAATAAGACTCAATAAAATGGGGAAAAGAGAGAAAAACGTAGAGAAAACACAGTTGATTGAAAAAGCCTTTGGATCCGATATGGAAATTTCTTACTACGCGGAAGAACAGATATCTGAATATGATATTTTCAGGACATCTCTACTCGATTTGTTATCCTGTGGGTTGCGACCGCAAAGCAGTTACTGTATATTGAAATCGGTTAAGAAATGACCTCATCATATCTTAGGCCGACAAAAAGTAACACGACAGGAAGACAATAGCATTCGCCATTATTGTCTCCCTGCCGCTGTTGACTCCCTCCCTCTCTTCTTTCCTCTTGTAGCGATTACTTACTTTCATAATTTAACATCTCTTTATGTGTATTGATTACTTATTAACTTAAATTAGGCGTCTAGGGATCACTATATAATTACTACGTGATATAGCCATTGATCCTAGGCTGTTGTTCACTTTACTCAAGTATTAACTGTTACCATTAATTAATCAATAGTTCATGGCTCGTTAAATGTTTATGTAAAAGTTTTATTAAAACAATGTATTATATTCAACAGCCAATTTACACTTATGCAATGACAGAAGCTTACTTAGAAGGCCAGCAATTATTTATACTAAAGATAATATATAGTTTAACTTCCCCAAGATGAGTTGCTCATGACAGATTCTCCAAAGCCTTTCAGCAGAAGTATGGATCCATTTCCATCTTTCGTGTGGCAGTGCGATTTCCCCCAAAGTCCTTCAACGTATAGAGGCAATATGGCGATTCCTCTATAACACACAGGATTACTAGACAAGCAGTCACTGTTCTTTCGAAGATTGTTGATCGAAAGTTCCTTCATTCGAATATCTAACTCGATGGTTAGTTCAAAGTTTCACGAACAAAAGATACGTTCGAACACGACGTTCTAAGTTCCTCCGATTAGCTAACACTCGCCACGAATCGACATCGTTCGATTTAGCTTCAAGTCCGACACATTTCGAACGGTAAGTCTTTTAAGACTGCTCTTTGCAGCTAAGACTTAGTTTCCGCAAGCCTTAAATGGCGACTTTGTATCATCAAATCAACCGAATAATCCCCACAACTCGAGAATTACGAGGCGTCCACAACGACCATCGCATCTGCTACCTTTCGTAAGACTGTCGAATCTCAACCGTTTTCACGATTACATCCTTTATCGAAGATCGTCTGCTGATGATGTCAGAATGTTTAAATTCTTTACTATCATGCTTGGCCTTGCAATTTCAACGGTTATACCGATCGTTTGGTAGGTAATGGCTGCCGTTCAAATTCGCCTTGTCATGGTTAAAACTGTCCATGTTGAACAGCGGATCTTCTTGCCATGCTTAGTCAAAACCCAACAAACCCCCAGTAAAACCTATTTATTATTCACTAATTAGCTAAACGTGTGCGGCACGGTGGTCTATCGGTAACGCGTTTGGTCAATGATCATGCGGTTGCGGGTTCGACTCCGAGTAACGACCCTGGGCAAGTTGTTTGCGCACACCGTGCCTCTGTCACCAAACAGTAGAATTTGGTACCGGCGTGAGCTGGGAAGTAAACGGCAAGTCCTGCGATGCACTGGCCCCGTGTCCAGGACCTTGGGATTCGTCCATTGCCGGCTCAAGGGCCTAGAAAAGGAAATGAGCGCCTCCCCTACGTCCCACTTGTGGGATATGGGATACTTTACTTTACTTACTTTTTAATTAGCTAAACTGGCCTTCTCCATTTAACTATTTACTTATATGATTGCTGGCCGGCTTAAGCTAATACCAAAACTAATTATTCTTAACTAATTTCTGACCAATTATGACAATTAGTCAGTTAGAGATAAAACTGATCAAGTAAGTAAGTACAGAATTATAAAGCAAATGCGGACCAGAGAGGACGACTCGCTACACCTCTGTCCCTTCTCTCTCTCTCTCTCTCTCTCTCTCTCTCTCTCTCTCTCTCTCTCTCTCTCTCTCTGTATATATATCTCTCTCTCTGCATATCCGGGTTTCTGCTTTTACCACTTTAGTCTAATCAGGGTCATAGGCGAAATTTATCTTTCGACACCTCTGTGACCCTTCTTAATTGTCAATTCCTTATTATGATGTGCTTATGCTAGTGCAAAGCTGTCATGGTAGGCTTGCCAAGGCTATGAATTTGCCAGCTTCAGTCCGTTCTTAATGGTGCTGGCCCGGGTCATGGTTATCCTGCCAAAATTCTCGCCTGCTTCTAACTACATGCAAGCGGCTTTGCGCTGACTCCCAGTTGAGGAAAGAATATTCCGTTCAAAATCCTCCTCTTCGGCCAAGAATCGTTGGTGGTTCGGCCCAAGAATTTACCGGGTGCTTTGTGTTCCTGTCTCGATCCAGCTGGGTTGACAAGGATTGTACTGTGCGCCATAAAAGCTCATGAAACATTTTCAGCTCATCTTAAGACAAACCTGTTCAGCAAAGGGTTTGTTTGAAATCGGAACTTCAGTTTATAAAAACTGAACTTTGGCCAGTCATAATACTTAGGATCATTCCCTGTTCCCAAGACCTATCATTATTCAATCAGGCCACCTGATTATCTTAGATTTGTTCTCCCAAAAACTAAAACTGTTCTTGGTGGACGGGCTTTTGCAATTGCTGGACCTACGTTTTGGGACTTCCTCCCTGCATCTATTCGCTCTTTTGTCATTTAGGTCTCAATTTAAAACTCAGCTTTTTCAGTTGGCTTATCTGCCTCTCTGTTTCAGTGGACAGACTCTCTGCACAATATCCTGACTGCGGCTTTATTTAGTAAGCCAACGGTTGATACCTTGCGTACTAAACATTGGCTCCAATTATACAAGAACACTTAGCTTTTCAGATCTTTTAGATAAGGTGTTCAACGCCTTTATGAAGCTTTTTTAGAAGCGCTGTATAAGTGTTCACAGACATCCCTGGATTGGCCTCTGTAGAAACTCTTAAGAATTGTTTTCCTGAGATCGAAACATCATTCAGTTGAGGCACAAACACGACCACAGTAATTTCCAAAACAATGCACCTTTTAAGCTTCACAGCTTGTCTTGTTGTTCATTTGGCGATCAACATTCTACTAACGGTCACGAATCAAAGTACTAACCCGGCTCGATGTTCCTTAAGTTCACTGTGCCAGCCAGTATCGTAGCAACAGAACTAAGCTGCCAACGAAATAAGACTTCATATGGTTATACTGTCTATGCAAAACTGAGCTTCAAAACAAACCATTTATCGCGGTTAGTTCGATAAAATTATGAAGATAGTCTTCTGAGAATTCGTTTTTGAAGTAAATAAGAGTTCATATGGAATTCATATCTTGCGTAAAATGGTTCAGGTTTCTGTCTGCTGTAAGTCAAGTCATACCACAAGCCAGATGTTGATTGTGGCGGTAAGTTATTCGCTGCTCGCAACGGTATAATGAACAGGTGTTCATTGCATCCAATAACCTCTCTGTTCCTTTGTCTGCGTCTTAGACTCACTCACTCACTCGCTCGCTCTCTTTCTCTTTCTGTCTGTCTGTCTGTCTCTTTTGCCCTTTCTTTGTCTCACTTTCTATGTCGCGCTATGCATACTCGTTGTGTACAGCGCAATTATGCTGCAAACGCCTACATGCACCAAGTCTGAATTTTCATGGATCTTAGGACTAAGAGGCCTTATTCAGAACCTACGTGAGGTCAAGGCCAAAGCCCAAGACTGAGTACTCTGTTACCCCTGAAGGAAGAAAAAATAATAGTACTGTAGAAACTAGCATTTCTACAAAAACAAAGTGAAGAGCAAAAACTACGAAAATGTTAGTGAATTTTTGTCCTTGAAGTTTGAGTGAAACGTGTAGTTGTAGAGAACGCAGAGTTTAAAGCCACAGACAGAATGTTTACCGTCATATCACCACGAAATATCCCTAAGAAAATCTGATGTCGAATGAGCCATGAAAATATGGTGCGGCGCTTCTAGCTCAATTTCAAAATGCACTGGCTTCCCCGTTGGGGAGCTATGACGCTCTCTATACCCCTAATCGTTAGGAGATTGGCACCCCCTTGGCCTGTTGCTGTCGCAGACCTGCTTAATTTTCATTCAGGGACTGGACCCCCGGGCTAAGAAAGTCACCAGCCCGCTGCTCACCAGTCGAATTATTTCTCTTATAGAAACTGGAAAACTGCTGATCTAAATTCATGCAGTCTGTGGCTCATTCTCTGTTCCACCCTTTATGCCACATTTCTGTCCATGTTGACTTCTGTCTCGCTTCAATCCGTCTGTGACTTTGCTTATGCCGACTGCTGCATGTGACTAGTATTCGAAAGAACGCAGAGTAGAAGTAATCTGTTTGGCCCTCAATCATTTGCAAAAGAACAAAGACCAAATTATTATCTTACACAAAATCCAGGCGTATAAATTTGCACTTATGTTCTTTGGCCACTTAGGCTTAACCGATTCAACTAATACTCCGCTTCAAACAAATCATATCCTGATTCCTCCTCTTCCTTTACCACTTCCGGAATTCCAATTCTAAACACCATCCACTGTAGCCGTCAGTATGACTGCTTGATCATGGGATCTTGACTTGAAACCGTACCTGTCTATTGATTTTGTTGTGAATAAGCTGTAAATACGCTGGTTCACGCGATTTGGCTTTCGTTTGGCAATGTAGAAATCTCGAGATAACGATTACGATATTGCTAAGAGTATGTTCTGTTGAACTGTGACAAACATGGATCAAATAAATTTTATTTGCTAAAATATTTTAACCTTAACAGCTTCGTTAATAACACTGATGATTATTTGTAAAATTATCGTTCTTATTACTTTGTGAATGCATTTAACCGACGATTAACAGCATGAGAATTCAACCATATAAGAATGTGAATTAGTGACAAACAATAAGAAAACAACAAAAACCGAATCATTGATATATATCAAGTACATCATCGTCACTGCAACAATAAATTGGTTCAAAATATTTGAAGTGCCTTCTCAGAAACATGCATAAAGTCTTAATAGAACTGAAAGTTCGTCAAAGCGTAAAAGAAATACATGACCAACAGGTCCTAAAGTGTGTTTAGTCAAACAGGAATATTCGGTTTTGTCCTTAATTAAAGCCCTATACTCTAAAAACAATTAACTGAAAAGGAAAAATTCGTTAATGCGTATTAATAACCTTACACATTTAGGAACTCCACACTTCCGTTCACCAAATACTTTACTTTGATCATCTTGTGATATTCAAAGTTATTTCAGATAATTTCTTTTGGTCAGTTTTCAGTGAGGGGTTTATGATTTTGCAGTATCCGGTCAAAGTATTTTGGTGGAGACGTAAATGGTTCTCTTTGAACAAACATGATTCATTCATTTAATTTGCCATTGAGTCCTTAAAAGATATTAGTCATATTCTGATATACACTTTTCATCCGCAAAATCTGAAATATTTCATGGCAAATATTTCCTGCAAGTTATTCAATACTGCAACAATCACAAAACACGCTAGACCACTTTTATAATTTTAACGTATTAATAGTGAATTTACATAAACCGATCGAAATTTTGTATTAATGAATTTTGGAGAACTAATGCAAGTGTGTAGTGCAGCAAAAACTGAAACGATACACAAGAAAATATGGAGTAACTGTACTCGTGTTATTACATTTCCAAGCTTGTAATAATTTCTTGTCATTTTTCAGTTACTTTTCTTCAAAGTATTCATTCTCTACATCAATTTAATCTTTTTCGTTAGGAATATAATGCTCCGTCTGTTTGAATTTTCATCTCCGACAAATATTTGACTCCTGCTGTCACTAGAAGGAGTATATTTTTGGCTATAGCAGTGATTCACAATTCTTTCTCTGTATCAAATATACCATCACATAGTCTCACTGTAAGTGATTTTGCACCTTCAATAGAGAAATTTTATGTCCAGTCTCTGGAATAAATTTTGATCGATTCTCCAGATGCTTAGATTGTATGATTCATTCATAACAAGATTGACAATTTAAGGTTTCTTTTCAGTAAGGTTTCTCTTGTGAATCTGCAGAGCAGAATGCATGAGAATGCCTTCAGTCACAACTGGTATTGTTATGATTTCTACCCGCTGTGGATTCTAACATGACTTTGTAGACTGGAAGATTGGAAGAATGCTTTTTTACAAACCAGACATAGAAATGGTTTCACTCCGGTATGGATTCTTTCATGTGGTTTCAGATATGAGATGCATAAGAATGTTTTCTGACATACCTGACAAAGGTATGGTTTCTGTCCAGTATGAATCCTGGCATGACTTTGTAGACCAGAAGACTGTAAGAAACCTTTTTTCACATACCTGTCATTGGTATGGTTTTTCTCAAGTGTGGGTTCTCGTGTGAGTCTGTAAAGCAGAAGGGTTCGAGAACGCTTTCGGGCATAACTGGCATTTTTATGGTATTTGCCCTGTATGGATTTTAACATGATGTTGTAGACTGGAATAATGGAGAAAACTCTTATTACATAAGTGGCATAGGTATGATTTCTCTCTAGTATTTAGCGTCATGTGAGTTTTCAGATCACGCTGGCATTGTTATGATTTCTCTCCAGTATGCGTTCTCTTATGAGTGTTCAGACCACTAGATCGTGAAAATAATTTCTGATATAACGGGCACAGATACGGTCTCTCTCCAGTATGGATTCTAGTATGGATGCGTAGAGTGGAATTATTAGAAAATTCTTTTTGACATACCTGGCAATGGTAAGGCTTCTCTCCAGTATGGGTTCTCATGTGAATCTTGAAAGAACAAGGGCGTGAGAACGCTTTCTGGCATAACTGGCATTGGTATGGTTTCAGTCCAGTGTGGATTCTTACATGATATGTTAGATAAGAGGCTTGGGCAAAGAATTTCTTACATATTTGACACTGGAATGGTTTCTCTCCAGTATGGAATCTCGTGTGAGTTTTCAAATACCTAGATTGTGAAAATGATTTTTCACACAAATGGCACAGATAAGATTTCTCTTTTACTTCAGAATGGATTCTAACATGATTTTGTAGATGAGACAATTGGGAATACCTTTGCTTACAAAACTGGCATTGGTACGGCTTCTCTCCAGTATGGATTCTAACATGATTTTGCAGACTAGAAGAATGAGAAAATGTTTTTTGACATTCTTGGCATTGGAATGGTTTATCTCTGGTGTGGGTTCTCTTATGAATCTGCAAATGAGAATGCCGTGTGAATGCTTTCTGGCATAACTGACATTGGTATGGTTTTTCGCCAGTATGGATTCTAACATGAATTCGTAGACTGGAAGAATCGAGAAACCTTTTTTTACAGACCTGGCATTGGTAAGGCTTCTCTCCAGTATGGATTCTAACATGATTTTGCATATTAGAAGAATGAGAAAATCTTTTTTGACATACTTGGCACTGAAATGGTTTTTCTCCGGTATGTGTTCTCTTGTGAACCCACAGACTAGAATGATATGTGAATGATTTCTGGCATAACTGGCATCTGTATGGTTTCTCTCCTGCATGTAACCTCATGTGCGACTGCAGACCATTTGATTGTGTAAACTTTTTCTGACATATGTCACATTGGTAAGGCTTCTCTCCAGTATGCATTCTCATGTGCGCCTTAAGGTAACAGCGGTACTTAAACATTTTCTTACATAACCCGCATTCGTGTATCTCTTCTTTGGGGTGGCTTTGCCTGTTTTCCTTTGCGTGACTATCCAGCACAAATGATTTCTGACTTAACTGGGAACTGTGCTTCTTTTCTTGTGTTGCACTTCCGGTGGAATCTCCAAATGAACACTTGGGAGACATGCCTTCCGACATCATGAGTGATTATGAAGATTTCTGAGTTACGTTTCAGAAATGATTCCAACAAAGCGAGAGTTGAAAATATTGAACCTCTTGGAAGTTGCTGTGGATTGGAATCATTTGCAAACTTTACCAGTTGTCTGCCTTATTCATCACCAAGTTCACCAAATATTAACTTCACTCATTACAAACCTAAAACAATATTATTTTTCATTATTTTTTGCATTTACTTATTTAAAGAGCATTAAAAATGAATAAGATTCAGCTCAGAAAGGCTACCTTTAACATGGTGAGAATTTACTATGACAATTGCAAAAAAGCATTGAACAACAATTTACAGTATGTATTTCCCTCTCCGAATTAGTTGTTCACTCTATGTTTAAATGAGAGTTCATGAACTTTTTAAACAAGTTTTCATTAAATAACCTGTGAAAACCGCAGATTACTAATTCCATCGAGGACCCAGCAGGATTTGAACTCCACTACGAGAGTCCAGAGCGCTAACCTATATATTCTCCAATTCAGTAGCCGTCAGCAACTTCTGACGTTTGAATTAACAGCATATCTCGAAATTTGAAGGACAAGTAACGTTTGGAAATCGAATAAAATGAAGCAGCTCTCACGACTTAGAAACAGCTCTAACAGCTCTATAAAGAAAGATGGCACTCTCGCTATGCAATGTATGAGTAAGTGTGGTCATGAGATTTAAAGAATATTTCAGCAGACAATTATAAAAGAATAATCTGCCTACTGCTCTCAACTGATCGATTTATTAAGGACTTAAAACTGTAATATTCCTTTTTAGCCTAGCCTGAGCGAGTCCGTGAATCTAATACACTTTAACAAATAATAATTCATAATTTCAATGCTTTTACTATCTGCAGCACATTCCCTATGCCATAACTTGACGAGTAACCGCCTTTCGAGATCCAGTTTCTGATCTCTTATATTTTTAAAAAGCATAGGATTAGATGTCACTTGGAAATAATAATAATAATAATAATAATAATAATATAATAATAATAATAATAATAATAATAATAATAATAATAATAATAATAATAATAATAATAATAATAATAATAATGACGCTACCGTCACTCTGGCAGTCTCTTATCGATCCAGAACAGCCGTGGTCGCAGGTGCTGCTGCTGAGACCGCAGCAGAACGAAGGACCTCAAAATACAGTGATATTCTCTCGACACACTGCTTCGTCCCTCTGGCCTTCGAGATTCTAGGCCCCATAAATCATGAAGGCTTTTAGCCTCATCAAGCAAATCGGTCGCCATTTAACCCAAGTGTCGGGACACAAGAGGGAGACTTCTTTCCTGTTCCAACGCCTCTCCATTGCCATCCAGCGATGTAACGCGATTGCCTTTAATGGCACATTCTTGGAGACAGATTTAAGCGAAGACTGGCAATTCAAGAGAACAATTACCGGCCGGAAGACAGCCTCAGATCAGCGCGACGAACATTCTACCAGAGACCATGATTCTTCGCTTCCTCATCAGAAGAGGCAATCAGACGAATTCATGATCTCAGAACTCGCACTCGATGCAACGAACGAGCGTATCCAGTCGCAAATCAAGTCTTCCTCGGCCAGCTGATCTCCGTTGATTCTACCTACTAATCAACTGAACTGATATATTCAAAATTAATTTCGTCTAAATTCATAATAATAATAATAATAATAATAATAATAATAATAATAATAATAACAACAACAACAACGACAACAACAACAATATGCAAAAGTAATTTTTCGCTGATGTATCAGCAAGTCTTAAGCGCGCGCTTGGAACGAAATTTTTATGACAACGTCGATGAATCATTGGGTTGTTGACTTGTTTGTGATTGGCTGAAGGGGGTCTTGCGCTTGGGTGGGCTGACGTCTGCAATAATTCCTACCCGGGCACATTTAAAATAAACGTTTCTGTTTGGTGAATATTCGCACGTTCTGATTGACGTCACCGGTGACTCATAGACATCTCTGGACCCTGCTTACGTGGCTCAAATTCATAGTTAAAGTAAACTCACAATTGTTCTAGAGATAGTTCGTCGGGTACGGAGTTGACTATTTTAGTTAGAAATGTTACTGATTATAATTATTGCTGGTGATAGCGATTTTTAGATTCATGTATGTAGATGCTCTTTATGTCAGCGACTGAAGTACTGTTCAGTTAAATAATTACACGCTAGAAAATCAAAGACTGTGTGCCTTTCTCAAATCAGCGGTATTCTACACATAGGACGAGTCTACGTTTCGAAGCCTGGTTAGTTGGCAATTTCGTAAGGTCGCAGACATAATTCTGGGATGGTCCTTCGCCAATCTGTGCGTAATTTGATTCTGGCTTTGCACATTTTTGCCCCATTATTAGCACAGCTCATCGCAGTTAAACCGCCAATAAGGCCAAAGGCTCATGCACTATTGCAATATTCCAATTCCAAACACCATCCACCTTAGCCTACTGCCTGACTGCCTGCCAAACTCATGGATCTTGACTTGGAACTGAACCCTTCTTGCTTATCGGTTTTGTTTTGACTGAGCGCTTGTGAATAAGCTGATTCCCGCGACTTAGCTTTCGTTGGGCGCTATAGAAATCTCGTGCTTACGATTACGATTATGTGTCACGCCGTCAGACAATTACATAATTCCAGGTCAAGATCCATGAGTTTGGCAGGCAGTCAGGCAGCCTGAAATGGCAGCAGGAGTCTCTTTCAAAACCAGCAAATGCGTCAGGGCTTTCTCATAAACGGCCAACGAAGTGGTCAGAGAGAGAAAGCCTGGAACGGGCGGTTTCCTCGAAGCTGAAGGATGGCAACATATGTGCTGCGGTTCGGATCCTATACTCGAGGATTCGTCCAATACAGGTTGATTTAGAGTCCTGGAGGAACTTCACAGCAAACATTCTCCTGTTCAGGACAAGTCTAAACCACTACGTCCGACATCAAACTCACGTGACAACAGTAGACGAATTGATGCTCTTTTACAGCTGGATTGCCTGGGGTCCCGATAGGATGCACCCCAGATATATACTCGGCCTGATGAACTGCAAACGGGTTGGGATTATTCTCCTCACATAACTCACTGCATTGATAAATATCTTGTTGGCAGACATTCGCACAGACAGCATTAGACCTCTCTTGTTTGGTGCAGCCTGTTGCCTTTAAGGAAGAAGTCGAGGGTCTTTGCCCATCGTAATTGGCTAATACTGGCGTCGAAGTGGCATCCAAGTATGAAAACATTATACCTTTGCTGTCACCAGCTGTCTCACTCCTTTACAGGTTGATGTTGGTACACTTGGAGGCTTTGAGGCTGCTGCACACGACACAAGACGTTTCGTGGCAGATCTGCCCCAAAGTCTTGGTCAGACTGAACTTAACGAATGCGTTCGATTGCCTTAGTCGAGCAAACTTCCTGGCAGTTGTTCCTGAGCAAATTCCTGAGTTCTAATCATATAATCACTTGACTTACAGTAAACTTTCTATAATTTTTGTTAAATATGGCGATTACTCTCCATTAAGATGGAGTGAAAAAACGAAAGTCATATTTTGGAAGTGGCTGTAAAATAACAGCGGATTTGTTCGACTACCTGAGGTGCCCCAGGGCAACTGAAAAATCCTGAACTATTTGATGTTGTATAGGCAAAAGGTTGAATTTTAAATCATTTGCAAAGCTGTATTTTATTGGCAGTTTTGTTTTAAGAATGGTCAGTGAATTGTGGAAATGACGACCATTAATCCTAAAACAAGAGGAAGTAGCAGTTGTCGAATATTTGCGTCCCTGTAGCAGTGTAATGTGAATCTCCAATTTTTTGGTGTCACGCGTCAGCTGCGTCAAAGAGACCAGTCTATTCACCAGCGCTTAATCAGATCAAGTCCACCAGAGCCGCGTCGTTTTGGTCAGTTTCGGTGCATTGTCAAAATGCAAGGCAGTGGTCAATCCAGGTGAGACAGCGAGGTTATCAAAATGATTATGGGGAAAATCGTTTTCATAGGATGATGCCAGGAGAGACGGCAAGGAAATGGGAGAATTCGCATTCACTGATAACAATGGAGGATGTCTGCATGAGTTCGCCAATCTGGTGCAACCTACATTAATAAGTAGCTGCAGATTTTGAGAGGAAAAGACTGGAAGTCGAAGTAAGAAAGGCAAGAATTTAGGTTGCTTTTGAAATGAGGGCAAGTCTTGAATGTAGGAAAAACTTAAAAACTATAGTAAATGCGCTATGGGACTTTATGCCAGTGAAAAGATTTGAATATTTTCAGTATTCTTTCGAAAGTTCTTCCTCTTTTACGAACTACATTTTCAAACTAAAAGATATCCAAATAATGTACCAAATAAACATTGAGAAAAGACGAAGTTAAAAATAACGAATTTTGGGACGTTGAGCAAAGGATGGAATGCAGTTGATTAGTCTGCCGCCAGATGTAGACTTTTCAGAATACTCTTCATAAAATTGTATTATAATGACCCAGGAATCATTCTTGCACAAGTGTTTTTCCTTCTTTCGAACTGACTTTCTAAGCTCAGATGGGACATGGCCGTAATGGCCCTCTTGATTCGCTCTTGTTGATAAGCATTGATAAGATGGTATGTTGTGGCTGATTGTAACATGAACAAACTCTTCGTATGTTACTCAAATAATATCTTTTGATTAATGCGAGGTTAGAATGCTCCATATCCAGAAACATTAATATTTTTTCAAGAACAGAGTTCCAACGATTTCACGGTTTTAGTCAAAGCGGGAACAACAAGCTAAGCGAACGCAGTGGAATGCAATCAAGTCAAAAGTCATAGACGAATTCTGTATTATGGAACGGAAGAATCACGCCAGAAACCACAAGCAGAAAACCATACGAAATAAAAAAATACACTGCTGATGATAAGTCATTTATAAATGCAGAATATGTTGAAATGTGTGAAATAGAGGAGAAATTTATGGAGAGTATTTAGCAATGTCCATATTGACAACGTAATCGTAATCTCGAGATTTCTACAGCGCCCAACGAAAGCTAAGTCGCGGGAACCAGCTTATTCACAGACGCATAGGATAGGCAAACGTTACAATAGGCCCTACTGGGGCCCGTCCGCATGGCACACCAAGCTGTGAAACCTTCAACTGATAGCTAAGAGATATTCTACTGGAGCACAACAATCAGTGGATAAATTTGTGAAAACTGACTGATTGTCGAACGATTAACTTTATTTAATTTGTTAACGGTTGATTCGAACACTTACCTTGTAGAATGTCGATAATATTAGTGACGTCATCGTTGTGGTCTGTACATACAGACAAAGAGTTTTCATGCTGTGTAAGAGGTGTCACCGTCGTGAAGCAGCATTACAATTTGGTCTCAGCCCTTCACGCTGTGCCAAAGTTTAGCTCAATTTGAAATAATTTTGTGAGTAATTAACAAATATTAGAGCCTCCACAGATTATCTCACTAGGTAAAATTGCTAAGAATGTGATATATGAAAAAGAAGAGAACGCAGGAAGAGACCTTCGAGTAGAACTTATTCCAATTAATGTGAAATCATCTAGTTAGGCCTACTTCGGTGACATCTTCAAGAGGCTCTATTGAAGCTGCCTCCAGTACAAAGTCTTATCCCTCACCTACAACACACTTCAATCCTCCCAACCCTCCTATCTTCGTCAATTATTTACTATCCAACCACTCCGTTCAACCCGCTCCTCATCTGTCCTAACACTTCTTCGCCCTCCCGTCACCTCATCCTTAAAATTTGGAAATCGCTCGATAGCCATAGCTGCCCCACCCCTTTGGAATAAACTCCCGCCAGAATTGCGACAGCTGTCTGGTCAATCATACGAACTCACCAACACTTCACCTCTTTCAGTTTCTGCACAGGTCTTTCACTCAAGACTGAAAACACTTCTTTTCCAGAAATCTTATCCTGATTTTCCTCTTACCCTTATCTCTCTTCTCGCTTCAATTTCAAACAGCATCCACCGTAGCCGTCCGACTGTCTGAGTGCCTGACTCCTGGATCTTGACCCTTTTGCCTATCGATTTTGTTTTGACTGAGCGCCTGTGAATAAGCTGGTTCCCGCGACTTGGCTTTCGTTGAAGCTGCCTCCATTGCAGGAGAAAATCGACATAGGCCTATTTTAATTATTTGGTGACTATTAGGTCGATAGGATTTTGGTTATACATACTGAACATTGATTTAATTTAATAACACTGGCCAACAGAAAAAATTTTTTTCTTGTTGCCTTCGGTTTTAGACCTGTTCTTGGGGTAATTTTGGGCGCTGATTCAGAAAATGTCATTGGATTGAGTGCATCAGGTCTAGTTTCTGAGATATCGTCGATTTTGTAAAGAAAACCCAGTCCACTCTTTAAACGATGTCTTTGACAAAACTAGAATGTCATAATAAGCTTTATTTATGGCTAATTATAATTCTTGCTGATTCATATAATGCCTACATCCTTATAATGTAAAATCAGCATATCTTGCCGCGTGCTGAGATATTGCTGATTCAACGAAATAACTATTCCGTAGCCTACAGCTTGCTCAGCACTAAATTCATGGCCTCATTTAGAATTTATTTGTGCTTATACAGCGTTTCATGGTTTCGAACTATGTAAATAGATTATGCTGAAGTCAGCATTTATAGCCTATATAAACCGCCTCCTGAAAGCTAGAGCAGCCGCAGTCGTCTTAGGGCATATTAAGAGTTGGTCGCAAGAACAATCTGTGAATGTGAGCATTAAATAACTACATGTTCTTACTATTTCTTAGGTTAGTCATTTAATTCCTCAGATGCGAACATCCTTAAGGTTATGGCTACTTCCAGACGGAGCTGCATTAACCATCCAGACATATTCTGCTACATTTGTGGGGAATACACACTAAAAACAAACAGGAAACCGATTTCTGAGTTTGTAAAAAGAGCATATGTAGGTTATTTTGGTGTCAAACTTGGAGATCAAGATAAGCAATGGGCTCCTCATACAGTATGCAAAACTTGTATTGAACAATTGCGCCACTGGACAATTGGAAAGAGAAGCTGCCTGAAATTTGGTGTACCGATGGTTTGGAGGGAACAGATAAACCACTTCGACGACTGTTACTTTTGTATGGTTAATATCATAGGCATCAATCGAAATAATCGTCACAAGTTGTCTTACCCTGATATACCTTCAGCCAGGAGACCTGTTCCGCATTCGGATATTGTACCAGTTCCACCTTTTCGCGAACTACCTCAGCTCTCAGACGATGAGACTTGCATGTCCAATATCGGACAAGATGACGAAAGTGAAGAAAGTGGGGGCAGTGACAGTGATTTCACTGGCCAACACATAATTTGTTGCCTCAAATGTTAGAACTGTTTCTGGGTATATTTGACCTGCTGATTCCAGAAAAGGCACCAATTTTCTCCCAGCAGGTCTAGTTTTTGAGATATAGAACATTATGCCATATACCAGTCCTTGCCTCTGCTCGCCCATAAAACATAAGGCTATAGCTATAATTATGTAGTGCTCAATTTATTATGTGATACACTAAATAAACATAATAATACAAATACTTAAAAGAAAATGGTAGTACCTGAAACTGTACTTATATGATACCAAACAGAACAAGTTTGTTATAAAAATTTCAAGTCATTCGACACCGAGGAAGCTCCTTTTGTACGATTTCCGAGTGTGGCATCTGCCGGAACAATCGCGCATAATATTCCAGCAATAGTCTGCCATCATGTGTGCATCCCATCTTCCTTGATATCGATTTTCCATTGTTTTGATGTCTTGGTGAAATCTTTCAC
This sequence comes from Norana najaformis, assembly GCA_964023275.1. Classification (NCBI taxonomy): domain Eukaryota; kingdom Metazoa; phylum Annelida; class Clitellata; order Crassiclitellata; family Hormogastridae; genus Norana; species Norana najaformis. The sequence continues at coordinate 23,187,200 of OZ029923.1, forward strand.
CTTGCTCTTCGCTGAAGTCACCAAGATTCTCTGGAAAGCGATCTAAGTGACTGTGGAGATAATGGACTTTAATGCTCATGTTGCAGCCAAGCTTGTTGAAATGAAGAAGCATATCCTCTACTAGTTGTGCATAATTGTCTGCCTTCTTGTTGCCAAGAAAATTTTTAGTTACAAGAACAAAGGAAGACCAGGCACAAGATTCGATTTCATTCATTGATGGTATGAAAAGTGGGTCATTCATAAGTTGCCTGATCTGTGGACCATCGAAGATTCCAGCCTTCAATTTTTCCATTGTAATTCCTGGTAACTTGTGTACTATGTATTCGAAGCATGAACCTTCTTTATTCAAAGCCCTGACAAATTGTTTCATCAGGCCTAGCTTTATATGTAGTGGTGGCAGTATGATCCTATCTCGTGCCACCAAAGATTCCTTGATTACATTTTGAGCTCCAACCACCATGTCTTTCCTCGAAGGCCAATCTTTTCTTGTCCAATGTTCATGCTTGGCTCTACTGTCCCAAAGACACAAAAAGCAGGGATACTTTGTGTAGCCACTTTGTTGACCAAGGAGGAAATTTACCATCTTCAAGTCTACACAAATTACCCATTGATGTTCTTTGTATTTTATCTTTTCCAGTACTAAAGAGATGGCATTGTACTCTTCTTTCATCCTGGTGGACTGACCGATTGGAATAGAACCAAATTTGTTGCCGTTATTTAAAAGCACACATTTCAGACTACGTTTTGAACTGTCGATAAAAAGACGCCACTCATCTGGGCTGTAATCCGACAGACCAATTTTCTTCAATAAGTTGCTGATGTCATTACAGAATACTAGGTTGTTGTCTTCGGTAAAGAATGGCAGCAAATCCTTTTCTCTCTTTCTATAAATTGTAATTTTCGTTCCAGGCTGAAGTGCATTCTTTTCCTTTAGTCTGGACGCAAGCAATTCAGAGGACTCTTTGGAAAGATTTAAGTCCCTGATCAGATCACTCAACTCTTTTTGGTCAAAACGTTCACTGTGTGAAGTTGATTGGAAACACTGGCCAACAGAAAAAAATTTTTTCTTGTTGCCTTCGGTTTTAGACCTGTTCTTGTGGTAATTTTGGGCGCTGATTCAGAAAATGTCATTGGATTGAGTGCATCAGGTCTAGTTTCTGAGATATCGTCGATTTTGTAAAGAAAACCCAGTCCACTCTTTAAACGATGTCTTTGACAAAACTAAAATGTCATAATAAGCTTTATTTATGGCTAATTATAATTCTTGCTGATTCATATAATGCCTACATCCTTATAATGTAAAATCAGCATATCTTGCCACGTGCTGAGATATTGCTGATTCAACGAAATAACTATTCCGTAGCCTACAGCTTGCTCAGCACTAAATTCATGGCCTCATTTAGAATTTATTTGTGCTTATACAGCGTTTCATGGTTTCGAACTATGTAAATAGATTATGCTGAAGTCAGCATTTATAGCCTATATAAACCGCCTCCTGAAAGCTAGAGCAGCCGCAGTCGTCTTAGGGCATATTAAGAGTTGGTCGCAAGAACAATCTGTGAATGTGAGCATTAAATAACTACATGTTCTTACTATTTTTTAGGTTAGTCATTTAATTCCTCAGATGCGAACATCCTTAAGGTTATGGCTACTTCCAGACGGAGCTGCATTAACCATCCAGACATATTCTGCTACATTTGTGGGGAATACACACTAAAAGCAAACAGGAAACCGATTTCTGAGTTTGTAAAAAGAGCATATGTAGGTTATTTTGGTGTCAAACTTGGAGATCAAGATAAGCAATGGGCTCCTCATACAGTATGCAAAACTTGTATTGAACAATTGCGCCACTGGACAACTGGAAAGAGAAGCTGCCTGAAATTTGGTGTACCGATGGTTTGGAGGGAACAGATAAACCACTTCGACGACTGTTACTTTTGTATGGTTAATATCATAGGCATCAATCGAAATAATCGTCACAAGTTGTCTTACCCTGATATACCTTCAGCCAGGAGACCTGTTCCGCATTCGGATATTGTACCAGTTCCACCTTTTCGCGAACTACCTCAGCTCTCAGACGATGACACTTGCATGTCCAATATCGGACAAGATGACGAAAGTGAAGAAAGTGGGGGCAGTGACAGTGATTTCCAATCAACTTCACACAGTGAACGTTTTGACCAAAAAGAGTTGAGTGATCTGATCAGGGACTTAAATCTTTCCAAAGAGTCCTCTGAATTGCTTGCGTCCAGACTAAAGGAAAAGAATGCACTTCAGCCTGGAACGAAAATTACAATTTATAGAAACAGAGAAAAGGATTTGCTGCCATTCTTTACCGAAGACAACAACCTAGTATTCTGTAATGACATCAGCAACTTATTGAAGAAAATTGGTCTGTCGGATTACAGCCCAGATGAGTGGCGTCTTTTTATCGACAGTTCAAAACGTAGTCTGAAATGTGTGCTTTTAAATAACGGCAACAAATTTGGTTCTATTCCAATCGGTCAGTCCACCAGGATGAAAGAAGAGTACAATGCCATCTCTTTAGTACTGGAAAAGATAAAATACAAAGAACATCAATGGGTAATTTGTGTAGACTTGAAGATGGTAAATTTCCTCTTTGGTCAACAAAGTGGCTACACAAAGTATCCCTGCTTTTTGTGTCTTTGGGACAGTAGAGCCAAGCATGAACATTGGACAAGAAAAGATTGGCCTTCGAGGAAAGACATGGTGGTTGGAGCTCAAAATGTAATCAAGGAATCTTTGGTGGCACGAGATAGGATCATACTGCCACCACTACATATAAAGCTAGGCCTGATGAAACAATTTGTCAGGGCTTTGAATAAAGAAGGTTCATGCTTCGAATACATAGTACACAAGTTACCAGGAATTACAATGGAAAAATTGAAGGCTGGAATCTTCGATGGTCCACAGATCAGGCAACTTATGAATGACCCACTTTTCATACCATCAATGAATGAAATCGAATCTTGTGCCTGGTCTTCCTTTGTTCTTGTAACTAAAAATTTTCTTGGCAACAAGAAGGCAGACAATTATGCACAACTAGTAGAGGATATGCTTCTTCATTTCAACAAGCTTGGCTGCAACATGAGCATTAAAGTCCATTATCTCCACAGTCACTTAGATCGCTTTCCAGAGAATCTTGGTGACTTCAGCGAAGAGCAAGGTGAAAGATTTCACCAAGACATCAAAACAATGGAAAATCGATATCAAGGAAGATGGGATGCACACATGATGGCAGACTATTGCTGGAATATTATGCGCGATTGTTCCGGCAGATGCCACACTCGGAAATCGTACAAAATGAGCTTCTTCGGTGTCGAATGACTTGAAATTTTTATAACAAACTTGTTCTGTTTGGTATCATATAAGTACAGTTTCAGGTACTACCATTTTCTTTTAAGTATTTGTATTATTATGTTTATTTAGTGTATCACATAATAAATTGAGCACTACATAATTATAGCTATAGCCTTATGTTTTATGGGCGAGCAGAGGCAAGGACTGGTATATGGCATAATGTTCTATATCTCGAAAACTAGACCTGCTGGGAGAAAACTGGTGCCTTTTCTGGAATCAGCAGGTCAAATATACCCAGAAACAGTTCTAACATTTGAGACAACAAATTATGTGTTGGCCAGTGTAATAATTTTCTCTCTCTCAAAAGTATCTCTTATGACTTATATTTACATGTGAAATTTATTCTTCTGAATGTAAAATGAAATCTAATTACTAACATAGACGACGGATAGGCAATATACTCTTTTTCTTCGGTCAGCCAAGCCCGAAACAAGGCAACAAAATTCCCACAACTAGGCAGGGCAATCCCCAACTGATCCCGTATTTAAGAAATGCGCAGACTCCCTATTTTGAATGGGAAGCTATCTTGATGACAGACAGCAACAGGAATTATGTCCGTAGTCCTGCAGGGGTCCAGTTTAGGGGATCTCTGCTGTTGTCCTTATACATAAACGCCCTCCAAATTATATAAGAGCTGCCCCATTGTATATTATTTCCGGACGACACGAATGTCTTCTGATCTCATAATTCGCTCAATGTTTCTTCTTCGCTCAGCCAATGGACATATGGCGTGTTAACAGACGCCCTACTTACTTACTTACTCTTACTAATGTTTCAATTGAGTCTTTTAACACTGAAATTGTACAGGCAGGTTATGTATCTGAATGGTTTCAGTCAACATCTGTTGACTAAAACCATTCAGAAACATGGCCTACATGTCTTTGAAAGTTACATAAGACTATATCTTATTTTGGTCACAGACGTGATTACTTTAACTCATTTCTCATTGGCATCACTAAGGGAGATCTGCAAAAACTGCAAATTGTTCAAAACTCTTTTGCCAGAGCCATAACAAACACCCTTAAATATCAATATACTAAGCCCATATTACATTAATTGCACTGCTGTCCATTGAATAAAGAATTCATTTCAAAATCTGTCTTACACTGTAGTTCACAAGGTACTACATTTAAATCAGCCGACCTATTTGCACTCCATGCTCAACCCTAACACTAGAAGACATTGCGCTTGATCAATGGACACTGTAACTCTTGCTGTGCCCTATACTCCAACAGTGTTGGGCTCTCAGACCTACTCGGTAGCTGGTCCTAAGTTTTGGAACTCAATACCCAGTTCAGTTCGTTCTGTCAATTCTTTGATGTCATTCAGATCTAAACTTAAGACACATCTCTTCCAGCTTGCTTACCCACCACAGCCTGGCTTCTGGGTTCTCTGTCCTATTGGAATTCGACCCGGCTGCTACAACGGTTTATGATTTTGGATTGCGATTTTGACTTGAAACAACCGTCGACTTATGCCTTGGGCATTATTATAACAGCGCTATAGAAGTCATTAGATTAGATTAGATAGCGACCTTTCTTATTACGAGCCCATCTTAGAATTCAAGTTTGTAGGCTACCAAAAATTCTTGGATAGTCCGAAAATATATATTCTCGGATAGTCCGAAAAAATGCGTATGCAAACTCACCTATCTTCCAACTCAATCATCTCCCCATTTCGCTCAGCATACTGTTTCATTCTCAGGATTCCGACCTTGCTGTTCATAATGACATCATGAGCTGGACAAGGGTAGGGTGGCAGCATTTGTTCTTCTTGACTCATGCGTTCCATCTTACTTACTTTAAAGAAACTTTGGCAACGATAAATTTTTACAATGCAGGCAAAAATCAATTCTTCACATTGTGCACAAAGGTAACGTGCAATGCAAATGCTAATCAATTTATTAAAATATTCGTTAAGCACGATACGTGTATATTAGCTTATTTTGTTTTTCGTACAGATCATCTCTTCTTCGTCTGCTCCAAGTTGACGTTAACTTCCTTCTTGTTCTCGACGACAGGATTTTCCGATGATTCCAATCGAATCGACGATCACCGACCGAACTAATATTTCGAAAAAGTTGGCCCTCACAGGCCACTGTAGCTGTTTGTTGAATTTCGAACCTCCGTCGTTCGATGGCTCGGCTTTCTTCGCAGAAATCGTCCACCAGAGTCGAAATCTTCGGCTGATTCTTCGTTTATCAGTCTCTTCGTGAGCGTTGGTTCGAATGTCACCTCTGCCATCAGATGATGCATACGATCTTTCGTTGTTGTCTTCGAACTGCCGACTTGTCCTATTCGTATTCGAGTAAAGACACACAGTTCTTGATTTTAGAAATTACACTGGCCAACACATAATTTGTTGCCTCAAATGTTAGAACTGTTTCTGGGTATATTTGACCTGCTGATTCCAGAAAAGGCACCAGTTTTCTCCCAGCAGGTCTAGTTTTCGAGATATAGAACATTATGCCATATACCAGTCCTTGCCTCTGCTCGCCCATAAAACATAAGGCTATAGCTATAATTATGTAGTGCTCAATTTATTATGTGATACACTAAATAAACATAATAATACAAATACTTAAAAGAAAATGGTAGTACCTGAAACTGTACTTATATGATACCAAACAGAACAAGTTTGTTATAAAAATTTCAAGTCATTCGACACCGAAGAAGCTCCTTTTGTACGATTTCCGAGTGTGGCATCTGCCGGAACAATCGCGCATAATATTCCAGCAATAGTCTGCCATCATGTGTGCATCCCATCTTCCTTGATATCGATTTTCCATTGTTTTGATGTCTTGGTGAAATCTTTCACCTTGCTCTTCGCTGAAGTCACCAAGATTCTCTGGAAAGCGATCTAAGTGACTGTGGAGATAATGGACTTTAATGCTCATGTTGCAGCCAAGCTTGTTGAAATGAAGAAGCATATCCTCTACTAGTTGTGCATAATTGTCTGCCTTCTTGTTGCCAAGAAAATTTTTAGTTACAAGAACAAAGGAAGACCAGGCACAAGATTCGATTTCATTCATTGATGGTATGAAAAGTGGGTCATTCATAAGTTGCCTGATCTGTGGACCATCGAAGATTCCAGCCTTCAATTTTTCCATTGTAATTCCTGGTAACTTGTGTACTATGTATTCGAAGCATGAACCTTCTTTATTCAAAGCCCTGACAAATTGTTTCATCAGGCCTAGCTTTATATGTAGTGGTGGCAGTATGATCCTATCTCGTGCCACCAAAGATTCCTTGATTACATTTTGAGCTCCAACCACCATGTCTTTCCTCGAAGGCCAATCTTTTCTTGTCCAATGTTCATGCTTGGCTCTACTGTCCCAAAGACACAAAAAGCAGGAATACTTTGTGTAGCCACTTTGTTGACCAAGGAGGAAATTTACCATCTTCAAGTCTACACAAATTACCCATTGATGTTTTTTGTATTTTATCTTTTCCAGTACTAAAGAGGTGGCATTGTACTCTTCTTTCATCCTGGTGGAGTGACCGATTGGAATAGAACCAAATTTGTTGCCGTTATTTAAAAGCACACATTTCAGACTACGTTTTGAACTGTCGATAAAAAGACGCCACTCATCTGGGCTGTAATCCGACAGACCAGTTTTCTTCAATAAGTTGCTGATGTCATTACAGAATACTAGGTTGTTGTCTTCGGTAAAGAATGGCAGCAAATCCTTTTCTCTGTTTCTATAAATTGTAATTTTCGTTCCAGGCTGAAGTGCATTCTTTTCCTTTAGTCTGGACGCAAGCAATTCAGAGGACTCTTTGGAAAGATTTAAGTCCCTGATCAGATCACTCAACTCTTTTTGGTCAAAACGTTCACTGTGTGAAGTTGATTGGAAATCACTGTCACTGCCCCCACTTTCTTCACTTTCGTCATCTTGTCCGATATTGGACATGCAAGTGTCATCGTCTGAGAGCTGAGGTAGTTCGCGAAAAGTTGGAACTGGTACAATATCCGAATGCGGAACAGGTCTCCTGGCTGAAGGTATATCAGGGTAAGACAACTTGTGACGATTATTTCGATTGATGCCTATGATATTAACCATACAAAAGTAACAGTCGTCGAAGTGGTTTATCTGTTCCCTCCAAACCATCGGTACACCAAATTTCAGGCAGCTTCTCTTTCCAATTGTCCAGTGGCGCAATTGTTCAATACAAGTTTTGCATACTGTATGAGGAGCCCATTGCTTATCTTGATCTCCAAGTTTGACACCAAAATAACCTACATATGCTCTTTTTACAAACTCAGAAATCGGTTTCCTGTTTGCTTTTAGTGTGTATTCCCCACAAATGTAGCAGAATATGTCTGGATGGTTAATGCAGCTCCGTCTGGAAGTAGCCATAACCTTAAGGATGTTCGCATCTGAGGAATTAAATGACTAACCTAAAAAATAGTAAGAACATGTAGTTATTTAATGCTCACATTCACAGATTGTTCTTGCGACCAACTCTTAATATGCCCTAAGACGACTGCGGCTGCTCTAGCTTTCAGGAGGCGGTTTATATAGGCTATAAATGCTGACCTTCAGCATAATCTATTTACATAGTTCGAAACCATGAAACGCTGTATAAGCACAAATAAATTCTAAATGAGGCCATGAATTTAGTGCTGAGTAAGCTGTAGGCTACGGAATAGTTATTTCGTTGAATCAGCAATATCTCAGCACGCGGCAAGATATGCTGATTTTACATTATAAGGATGTAGGCATTATATGAATCAGCAAGAATTATAATTAGCCATAAATAAAGCTTATTATGACATTTTAGTTTTGTCAAAGACATCGTTTAAAGAGTGGACTGGGTTTTCTTTACAAAATCGACGATATCTCAGAAACTAGACCTGATGCACACAGTTCTTGATTTTAGAAATTATAATTAAACGAATAACAGTACTTGAATCTTCATAGTTTCTAGACACACGAATCTGTCAACGACATTTGTAACTCAAACTTTCAACTAAGTTGGTCAACACGCCAGACCAGTGCTATAATTCTTTGCGTTCACTTATATGGGCCCTTTCCCACAAAGTCGGCAGACCGGGCTCCCGTTATTGCGCAACAACGGGTTTTTCAAACGCAAGCAAATCACCCCACCCCACCACGTGTTGGATGCGTGCAGCCAGCAAGTGATCCGCGCATGCACAAGCAAATCAAAAACCCCTTGACTCATGAAAATTTCCTATATAAAAGCTCGCTGAAAATTTGCTGATTAAGCAACGTAATATTACGTTAACATGTACATTAAATTTAAATCAGCCTGCATAGCAAATATCACAGTCTAGCTCAATATTATAGTTCTTGCTGTCTAAAATTCTATTTGGTAAATCAGGCCTTTTCATAACCCTAACACTGGCCAACAGCCAACATGTTTCGGTGATGAAATCAGTCTATTTTGAACAATATTAATGAGACAGTGAAAAATGATTTTCAGCTCTAATTTTTAATACAGTTAAGTTTCACTTAATAAAGAGAAACCGCTCTTCTTCTTCTTCTTCTCTTCTGCTGCCCTAACACTTCTCCGCCCTCCAGTCACCTCATCCTTAAAATTTGGTAATCGCTCCATAGCCATAGCTGCCCCACCACTCTGGAATAAACTCCCCCCAGAACTGCGACAGTTTTCGGACCCATCATACAAACTCACCGATGCTCCACTGCTTGCAATTTCTGCTTCGGCCTTTCTCTCAAAACTGAAAACATTCCTCTTCCACAGATCCTATCCTGACACCCCTTCTTCCTCTTAGCTGCCTCTGCTCTCCAGCCCCAAACATCACCCACCGTAGCTGCCACGCTGTCTCTCTGCCTGACTCTTGGATCTTGACCTGGAACCGAACTCTTTTGCCTATCGATTTTGTTTTGACTGAGCGCCTGTGAATAAGCTGGTCCCCGCGGCGCGGCTTTCGTTGGGCACTGTAGAAATCTTGGGATTACGATTACGAAGAGATTGGTTAAATATGGGGTATATTTTAGTATGAAGTATAGTTAGTGTGGCAGCCCTGCACGGATTTTGTGCCGAGTCATTGTATTTACTGTCTAAACCTCATCTTGTGTTAAGACTCAGACAGAGCCAAGCTTTTATGTACTATACGTGAGTTTTTGTGTCAGTAATCGTTTATAATTCCAAATGCCCGCAAAGTTTCTAAATAATGCAGATAACTGTTGTTATGAGTGTGGTAAACGTTCTGTTTACTCCAGTTATTAGGAAAGCTTATCACTGCAATTTTGGGTGCAAAATTGAAGGTCAAGATATAAGCTGGGCTCAACCTCCTCCATATAATTCTAACCTCTAGAACTGGTTAAATCGAAAAGGTCGCTCTATGTCCGTTGCTGTGCCTACGATAGGGAAAGAGCCAGCCAATCACGTGACAGACTGCAATTTTTGTATGGTGCCACCCCTTTACTGGCGAATCTCCGAGAAGTAAAATGGACTGTCAACTACAATGATTTACTGTCTGCAATTCGCCAAGTACCTCTTGGAGAAGGACTTTCCATTCCTGAACCACCAGCCGACGATTCACTGGAATCCGAAGATTAAGAATCAGATCATGACAGAGGTGAATCATCTGAGGCCACACATCGAAAGAAACTGATCCTGCAAGATGTCATTGAAGATCCACTTTCTACACCCTCACTTGGACTTTTCCCTGATAACTGTGGTGCAGTTAGCGATGAACAGGGTGAACGTTTCCACCAGGACATCTCGGCGATGGAAAGTAAGTATCAAGAGAGATTGAGTTCTGCTGTTAGCAGACAATGCTGGACTGTGTAGCGATATGCCCCAGCCGTAGAGTACAAGCGACAGACAAAGAAAAAATGTGCTGTCTAATATAATATGGGAAGGTATTTTTCAGCCAGATAATTCTGTTATTTATCATTATTTAAGACCATTATACACATGCTTAGGAGTGTTTTTGAGATAAATAGTTAATTGTTTCATACAATTTCTAGTAAAGTTCTACTTTAAAATTTCTTTCAACTATCGAACTTATGGTAATATAATCTAAGCCCGTATTTTCAGTAAAGGAGGCAATTAATCTTTTTCAAAGTCATTTTGTTACCCTTATTTAATGAAAGACAGGTAAAAATGACAAAAGAAGCAAAATATTTGTGACATTTGTTGACCAGCGTAATGTAATCAAAGATCCACAGTCAATTTGGGCATGTGTCTGTGTGAAGTGATCTTTCTGACACCCGATTACCATGCGGTAATAGTCGATAGTCGGCCAACTGAGAGGTCGCTATAGAAAACCCTGCATATTTACATTTATAAAATTTTACGCAGTTTACAGCTTTCTGTGTACTTGCTCCAAGTAAGAGACGTCCATGCACTGAACCAGTTAGCTGAAGATGGCCAAACACTAACCACATTATTCGTGGTTTTCTATATACACCGATGGCCAATGAAAAACATGTTGCTGAGGCGCGTAGGCGAACATATATATGCAGCCATGTACAAGCCGCTGACTGCTTTGTAGCCTGTTATCCTCCATCATGAATGCGTACAGGCCCGGCAGGACAGCTGTGTATCACTTACGTTGTCAAATCCGCCAGCAGCTCTAAAGCCAGTAGCTCTACATATTATCATATGACCTATTTCTATTAATTCACACATTATGCTACGCGTACGAACAGAACTGAATTTATTTAGTACAGCTGAGATGAGAAACCTAACACGTATAATGGAGCGTTCGGAAAACAGCAGTTCACTGCAACTACGTTGCACCCTGCAACCGAGGTAAGTTAACTGGAATTTTTGCGAGAAGAAAACGATCATCATCTTCATCATTATCATCATTATCGTTGTCGTCATCATTATGACATTGAAGAAATGAAGTCTACATACTGTATACCTTCGTATTTTAAAATAATCTAGGGTGACGGACGTCATGATTTATCGCACAATTATTTAGACCATCATCGAGGGACGGCAGATAAGATACCTCTGTACATTTAGGTCTAATAAACGTAAAAGTCATAAATGCTACAGTCGAATAGATAAGTATGTGATATGCTGCTGATGGCCTTTTTCGGACATAACAGGTGAGATGGGACAATTTGTGACCGTCTGATATGTCACAAAACTGTGACTTCTTAGCCTCGGTACCGCCGCCTGCCGAGTGCCTTTGAATTATCTCTGCATCAAACTTTCGTCACACCTTTTATTGAGTTGCCAGAGGCGCTATACTTACCCGAGGAACGACGAACGAGAGGAGAATGACTTAATTTTGTGCATGTTGCATACACAGGTCTTCGACGTCTTCGCCTCGGTCACCGACTCCGCCTTGACGGTCTGTGCCTCGCCCGAGTCGACGGTCGACGCCTGGGTCTGCCGTCTCCGCCTGGACGCAGTCTTCGACGTCTTCGCCTCGGTCACCGACTCCGCCTTGACGGTCGGTGCCTCGCCCGAGTCGACGGTCTACGCCTGGGTCTGCCGTCTCCGCCTGGACGCAGTCTTCGACGTCTTCGCCTCGGTCACCGACTCCGCCTTGACGGTCTGTGCCTCGCCCGAGTCGACGGTCTACGCCTGGGTCTGCCGTCTCCGCCTGGACGCAGTCTTCGACGTCTTCGCCTCGGTCACCGACTCCGCCTTGACGGTCTGTGCCTCGCCCGAGTCGACGGTCTACGCCGGGTCTGCCGTCTCCGCCTGGACGCAGTCTTCGACGTCTTCGCCTCGGTCACCGACTGCACCTTAACGGTCTGCGCCTCGCCGTCCTCAACGTCAGCCTTTTAAGTCCTGGGCCACACAGGCCAGGCCGAACTCACCCACCCCTGCCGAACGAACGATTTTGTGTCAGATATTTTGATGAGAAAGAAACTTCGCCGTCGACCAATCAACAGTGAACAAGCGATCGTCATTGTCAAAGGTCACTAGTTCTGCCTATAGTCGTCCCAAATGAAAAAGGGATTTCTGCTTGTTCAGTCGTTAGTGCTTGACGATATGTCACAAATAATTTGAATAATCTTACAAATGGAATATCTTAGTAGCTCTAATGCACGGATATGGGGCGTAACCGAAAAAAGATGGTTTAAAAAAATCAGATTTAAGCAAAACATTTGTGTCTGTAGTTGCTTCATTGCTACAGTGATCATCATTTTCACGCTTTCTCTTCATCATTCAAGCATCGCTGCGATTCTGGACTTCATATATAATATTGAGCTGGAAAAATTGCAAGATCTGAGCGATGTCTTGTATTTGGATAATGTGTGCATCGAATTTTTGTCCGTCCCTGTGATGCATTTAAAAGCCAACTTTAGCGAGACAAGGAAAATTGTTGTGTACGGTAACTATAGCCGAACTGGTCAACGCATTATACGTGTAGCAGGATCGTCAAATTCTCTTTGGAATCACTGGAATTTAGAATTTCGACACGAACCTTTACCGATCGACAGAATTACAACGGTTTACAACAATACAGCGTTTTTTGTTCAGCCAACGTGTCCAGGAAACTTTCATCATTTCCTAGTCGACGAATTTGTACCGTTATACAGCGTTGTGACTCTGGCCAACTGTTTGCACCCTGGTGCTGAGAATCAAATTGTGTATCGCACTCCACCTCTAAGCGATGATTCAAGTTGCGAGAATCGGCAACGGTATGAGCGAATACTTTGGACACTGTATACAAGAAAGCTGCATGAAGTTTTCTACATACTGCCTACGAATACTTGTTTCAGAAAAGCTGTTTTCGGGGCTAAAAGCCACATTGAACGACAGCGGGATGCAATTGATCATATTCTTGAACACTTCGAATTTTCCGGAACGTTAAAATCCTACACTAATGACCCATATGTGACAATCCTGTCTCGACAGCGCAGGAGGATATTAAACGAGGAAGATTTGAGTGGACTGGCATTATCTATAGGATTTCGAAATGTCAGGATAATTGATTTCGAAACATTATCGGTTGAACATCAAATGCTGGTTGCAGCTTCATCTAATGTGCTGTTGGGTGTTCAGGGCGCAGGATTGCAGTGGGCTGTTTTCATGCCGGACGGTTCTCACTTGGTCGAGATCGCTTGGCCGTCAAAACACTGGGGATTCTATTATCGTGAGTTTGTGTCAGAATATGGGATCAACTGTCACGCGGTCGCAGTCACTGATGTCAGGGAGAACTGGACTTCTTACGAAGTGAGTGTGCGACACGGCGTTCAATTAAGCGATGAAGAGAAAAAACAGCTGCTAAGAAGTTCCCCGAAATCAGTATTCGATAATTTGTGGAAGTGGGCAGATGTGTTTGTTCATGAGAAGGATATTCGGAAAACGTTGGAAAACATATATACAGCGCTCAGCTGATCAAAGAACTCAATCTTCAAACCAATGATGAAAATATTCAAACCGTTTCCGGTCAAGCAGATCTTTACAAACTTAACTGGTGGCCACGTTTCCCAGCAGTAAGGTTTAAGAAGTATTGGCGTTGACTTCTTTGCTGGTTTAGGCCTACATATCCCATTTCTGCCGTGCTTCCATTAGCAATCGTTTCTCAACTGTGGAATTTTGTTGCAATAGTATATTGCGATTTGCTACCACAGTAGCCACAATTTAAGAGGTAAAGTGAACTGATGAAAATCGGCCATGACCTTTTAATATTACTTATATGTTAAGGGTGATATTTTAGCCTTTTCTGCATAGGTATATATGTAAGCTTATTTATATAAATAATCTTAAAGTGTAAATTAATACTTTAATTTTATTGTGGTCCGTTTCCAATATAATTTCAGCCACGAAGCATATTATTTGATCTGGTGCTTTTATTTTACTTCAGAGTTGGAAAAACGGCAAAAATATTTCAACCTTTTTGTTGTTACTTATAATGTAAATTAACTTAGAAACCAGTAATTTATGATAGCTTACCTTAAATTTAGTGCAACACGGTGGTCTTTCGTTAACGCGTTTGGTCAATGATCATGCGGTTGCGGATTCGACTCCGTGTAACGACCCTGGGCAAATTGTTTGCGCACACCGTGCCTCTGAAACAAAGCAGCATAATTTCACACCGCCGTAAGCTGGGGTGTAAACGGCAAGTCCTGCGATGGCCCCGTGTCCAAGACCTTGGGATTCGTCCATTGACAGCTCAAGGGCCAAGAAATGGAGCTGAGCCCTCTCCTATGTCTCGCTTGTGGGATATAGGATACTTTTTTACCTTAAACTGTACAATTTACCACATCAATTGAGCCACTAGCTATAAAAATTGTGTTAGAAGTTTTGATAGTACCTAAAAGCTTATTTTCGAGAGGTGGTGAATTAGCTTTCCTTTATAAATCCTTCTTGCCTTTGTCCAGATCTTTGCTCCCTATACCTTGTCTTCACCATATCACTCAAAAAATCGTTTTAGACGTTGATATTATTGTGATTTTTCTGAATGTTTTCGTTTTCCATAATTCTCATTAATGACCTTTATTTCATTTTCGAATTAGCTTTAAAACAAAACTCAGTAAAGTTGCATGGTCTGCAGGCAGACTGGAAGCGTTGAAATCAGTAAGGGTGCAAAGTATGTATTTGTTGGATGTCTGTGGCTAATCCGATCAAGCTGAAGATCTTGTTAACTTAATCCCTCGATCGAATTTAAATCAGTCAGCTGAAGTTCATCAAATATCTAGAGTACTGGTGGATTCAGAATTTGAAGCAAGGAAAGTAACAGTGGGATAATGAGAAAACAGTGAAAGAAACTCGAATTCTTATAACTTTTTGGCGCAGGTCCAATACGTCGGAATCCGCCACAACAAAAAGGCAAAACCAACTTGCTGTTCTTGGAGCACGTGACCATTATATTTTGTACTATTCAAAATTCCATCTCCATGTTTTATCGTATAAGTGGAAACAATTATCTGATGGATCTATTGTCGTATTGATTTGCTTCACGATCTTATTTGTTTTGTCACCGACTAAGCTTCATTACATTATCATATAATGTAAAGAAGGGGTCTGCACTTATGACTAAGTTTTATCACACGTCACTTAGTGCAGTGCATGTATAATCGTAATCGTAATCTCGAGGTTTCTACAACGAAAGCTAAGACGCGGGAACCAGCTTATTCACAGGCGCTCAGTCAAAACAAAATCGATAGGCAAAAGGATTGGGTTCCAGGTCAAGATTCAGGTGTCACGCAGTCAGACAGTCGGACAGCTACGGTGGATGGTGTTTGAAATTGAAGCGAGAAGAGAGTTATGGGGAAGAGGAAGAATCAGGATACGATTTTTGGAAAAGACATGTTTTCAGTGTTGCGTGAAAGAACTGCGCAGAAACTGAAATAGGTGAAGTGTTGGTGAGTTAGAATGATGGATCAGATAATTGTCGTAATTCCGGCGGGAGTTTATTCCAGAAGGGTGGGGCAGCTATGGCTATGGAGCGATTTTCAAATTTTAAGGATGAGGTGACGGGAGGGCGAAGAAGTGTTAGGACAGACTATGAGCGGGTTGAACGAAGTGGTTGGATTGTAAATAATTGACAAAGATAGGAGGGCGGGGAGGATTGAAGTGTGTTGTAGGTAAGGGATAAGACTTTGTCATCTATTTGTTCAGGTAATTTAAGCCAATGAAGTGATTTGAGAACAGGGGTGATGTGATGGTGTTTGGGAGTTTTGGCGACAGCACGAGCGACAGCATTCTAAATAGCTTGAAGGCGGTTTATCTGGGTTGTATCTATATTGAGGAAAATTGAATTATATATACACATACAAGATATACAGATTCTACCAGTACTTCAAGTTCGTGACATAAGTGTGGCTTTTGATTCCAAGTTGAAACTAGAATCTCATGTTACCAACATTACACGATCCTGTTATTTTTAACTGAGACAACTTCGACCTATTCGATGAACTCAAACTCTTGATGCTGCTCATGCTCTTGTTAATTCACTTGTCTTATCAATTTATCAAGCTTAGACTATTGCAGTTCAATACTCAGTTCTCTTCCTCATCGTCTTTCAAACTCCTAACAATCAGTTTTGCATACAGCTGCTCGCCTTGTTCTTCAGATTCCTCCAAGATCTCTGGTTACAGACAATGTCTTCAAAATTACACTGGTTAATATTTCCCAGTTCAGGTCCAGTTTAAAGTTGCTATCTCTTTATTCAAGGTGCTTCTTGATCTAGCACCGAGCTACCTTGCTGACTTATGCATTCCACTCACACTTAATCCTATCAGTACAAACCTGAGACCAGCCTCCTCTGGACAACTGTTTGTTCCATCTTACCAAAAGACGTGTGGTTTCCGTGCCTTTTCACGTGCTGGTCCACGTTTATGGGATTCACTATGACTAGCTTTGAGGGACCCTCCTCTTTCTCTTATTTCATTTCGCAAGCAACTGAAGACATCTTTCTCAGCTACCTTTGTTCCGCACTTCTGATTTGATTTTACAAATTAGCGCGATAAATAACTGATTATTAATAAATGATGATAATAATTAATAACAATATCAACAAATAAATCAAATATTAAATCACTATAAGCTGGTTAAATAAATCCAGGTCAGACAGACGCAAGTAATTCTAAAGGCAAAACAACATGAAGGCTGTTTATTCATGTTACATTGGTTCATCTACATTGTATCCTGATAACATTTTCAGGGAATTAGGCAAGCTTATAACAATGAATTGACGGTTATATAAAATTGGCGAAAGTGCAACTTGCTTCAGTAGTCGACCAGACAACCGATGTTTAGCCAAACTGATGTCACATTAAACGGCAGAAACCTATGCTAAGACCCCAAAACATAGTCTCGTACGAGTATCAATGCCGGATTAATGCCTAAGCCAACCAAGCGATGGCTTAGGGCCTCGCTTTGCCAGAGGCCTCACTTTTGGAAAAGTAACTACATGGACGGCGGCCTGAATCGTGTAAGACAACAATCACCACGAATACGGAGGGAGTCTTTACTTACTTACTTATTTATCTTGCAGTCTACCTGCGTATAAGCACAAATACAAGAACTCGTTGACATAATAAGTGGTCTAGTTCAGTTGGACTCTGCCATCATGCCATGTTCTTGGAGGTCTGTTTAGTTTTAATAAAAAATAGTTTTGTTCAGTAAATGGAGATTATAAATTATCATGATATTACTACTGTTAATTATTATTATACACATTGACCCAAAATGAAGAGATGTTTCAAAAACGGTTATCAAAAATGAAAGAAGAACCCTGTATTTCAGACTCAACTAAAACAGTTACCGAACTTGACAGTTATGTTCGTCAGAGTTAGATTTAAAAAGATGACAGTGACCCAAAAGTTCAAGAGAGTCTTCTGTCGGCCGGGGTCTTCAGACTCTGAGTCTGTGCTCTGTTCTAGTACAAATGACAACGACGTTAACGATAATGAAATAATGACTATTGCTGGTGAGCAGATGGAGCAGCAAAAAAGACAGTTCGGACTGTGTAGTCAGTGAAAACCCGAATCAGGAATCAGGAGAAGAATTGCAACATACAGCCAGAAGTTGGTAAGTGGAACGCTTTAAGTAATGAAGATGTTGAGTACTGGGTCCAGAAAGGGCCGTCCAACTGACGGCACGCCGACGGTCCGTTTTAAAATTCCAAGCTATTAAATTTAGAAATCGATTCAGATATTGCTTGAGTGGCTTGATTTATTCTACGAAAGCTAACGGTGAAAATACCGCCTAGAGTGAATAGTTTACTCTCCAAAAACCGGTTGCGTGTATTGTTTTGTGTGTAAACTGTCCTTCACACAATCCATCAGATCACTGACCGGTAATGGGTTTAGCGATTGGCGAAATGCAGTACCAATTGGAAACCATGAAAGCTCTACCGACCACAGGAATGACTTACTTATATATTTTATGCGACTTCATGGATTAACGCTACATTCACTGCTAGATGAACAGACCAGGAGGGAACAACAACACTGGAGGCAAGTACTTGAACGTGTCATTGCAGTCAATTGTACGTTAGCAGAACGCGGTTTAGCTCTCAGAGGCAGCGATGAAACCTTTGGTTCACCAAGCAATGGTAGCTTTCTTGGTTTACTTAATTTAATTGCAAATTTCGATCCATTTCTTCCTAATCACGTTGAAAAGTATGGAAGCTGTGGCTCTGGACATTCTCAGAGCCATTCTTCATACTCATCGTAAACAACAAGCGATGAGCTAATTGAAATTTTGGCGACAGAGGTAAAGGACTCTATTGTGGCTGATGTGATCCATGCACGATATTGTCTATAGTTTCAAAATAACAGTCAATTCAGATTGACTGTTATTGTGCGATCTTCATCTCTCCGCGTGGATTATTATTATCTGCCGGTGAGTCCGTTCTATATCTGTTTCGCAACTCAAACTGTTCTATCGCCTCATATTCGCCGCCATCACGTACCATTTCTTCTTCTTCAATATCTGCCTTCCTCAGTGCTCGCTCCATCCAAAGCGCATTCCATCTTAAACTCCTCCCACGATGTATCTGTCAATCATTCTTCTCATCCTCAACCTACGCTGTATGACTACTTTCCATATTAGGCACCAACCCTCTCAGCCCGGCTCGACCTACATAATTCCAACAGCCAAACATTCCAACCTCGCCATATTAGGCACTGCCACCACGCAGTATGGATATCTACTCTGTATTCCTTTACCTTTCTTTCTTACCTCCTCCCTCCGACGACCACCGCAATACCCCACCCGGCATGCACTTTAGCATATTAATCCTACTTTCCGAAGACATCCACCCAAATCCCGGCCCCAAAGATCTACATTCTTCTCCCCCTCCTCGTCCATCCCATCCTCCTCCACCGCCTCCTCCTCCTCTTCCTCATCCTCCTTCCCCTAATTCACCCTCCTAAATAGACATGACAATGGCATTTAAAATGCCGTGAACTGTATTACACGCAGTGCTTATACATGAATAATGAATGATTCCTGCTGTCAAGCGAACTATATGTGAATAACGTAACATTATTAAAAATGTTTCTGCTATTTACTCTCACTGTGTTGATTCACTGTTTCATTTGAAGGTAATTTTGCGTGTTACCTGCACTATCAGTTATTTTTCCACTGCTAGCCAAGTCAAACAATTAAATTATTTAATTATGTTACCTCCGATAAATAATTTCTCGAAATTTTGGCCAAAAAGGTGACATGCGGCCAGTTTCTGTGCCCACTACATTTGTTTAAATAGTGAGGCTAGGGCCTTTCAAAGGTTAATGGATTAGGGCCTTGCAAAGTCTAAATCCAGCACTGAGTCGAGTATATTACATGGTAGACACAACAGTTGCCTGTTTAGATGACTAGCTGAATAGCCTTGCCTCAACATACTATCATAGACAGTGATCTGATTAAAGTGAAGGCTATACTGAAGAGTGTAAGATATGTGTCAAACCTTGGCTCGCTTGTTTCGGCTGATGAATGCTAATAGTCTTGCCTCTGCTTAAATGTTCTAACCTTTGACTGCTCCTTGTCTAATTTATCTATACTATAAGTGACTACATCGCCTGCTTGCACGCATGACGCGCCGGTTAGGGTCGGTCCGTTTCGTAAGCATATGCATGGAGCATGAAGTAGTGGTGTAGAGGATATAGCTGTCAACAGACAGATGAGTCAGCCAGTCAGTGTTGCCTCTCGGTCAGTAGAGAGGCACGACTTCCTGCTCTCAACAGACAGAGATCAGTGGTGAATGTTTCCCTTGATGGTTGTCGGGAGTCAATGGGAGCTTTCTGGAGGAAGCGAAGCGACCGAAGTTAGAAACTCTCTGCAGAGCTTAAAGTTAAGTCAAGCTGGAGGTGCTGGAAAGCCGAGACGGTTCGATGTGAATGGCTTGCGGCGCCCTGCGGGTTGACGTCAGCAGTGATTCTGGCCGACGCACACTTCATCACGTGAGTGTTTGCGCGGGAAAAGACGCTCCGACATTGTGAAGAGTCACCAGGTCGTTGGAAAATTCCACGATAGCGCAGTAACGGAAGGCATGTCCGGGCTTGTTTGCTGACTTAGCGGGAAACAGCCTATATAAAGCGATTACGGATGCATTGTTAAAAAAGAGGGCCCAGATTTGTACCACTAGTCTGTCTTGTGCTAAGTTGAAAGTTTGAGTTTCAAATGTCGTTGATAGAGTCGTGCGTTTATGAACTGCGATGATTCAATTGTTCTTGTGATTGAACTGTTCGTTCAGTTATAATTACAAAAATCAAAGTTTGTGTCTTTACTCGAGTTAATGTTACGCTGCGAATCAGGTAAGTCGACGGCAATCGTCATCGTCATTGTCATCATCATTATCATCAGCATAACTGTCATCTCCCTCTATTTACTGATCCCACGGAATAATAATACATTTTACAAAAGGTGTACAGTAAAATGGGATGCAAATGGTACTGTAGAAGAGAACGAAGGTCCAGCTTAATTAGCCCTATTAATTAACACAGTTGCAGTCAGATGGTGTTTAATGCCACAATCTAATGACGATAAAACTCACAACAGAAAAACGAACCAAAATGAAGCAAAAATAAATGATAATTCAAATTCAACTAAGCCACGAGTTCTTTCATAAGTAGGAAAATAAAAAAACTTAGCTATTATGTTCACAATCACAAGGAATATTTAAGTACTTTTGTTGCAATTTAGGCGTTAAACGGCTGATCAGACGGAGTTCGTTCAATAATGAAGGACGAGAACACTTAATTGTAAAAAGCCTTGCGTTTGCTCGGGAGAAGACGCTATGGCAATTTCCTCGAGATTTCTTGAAATGATAGGAGTAACTGTCTGCATGAACAATTAAAGAAATAGCAATCAAGGACTGTAGCGATTCCCCTGTAGACCCACATCCTGTCTTAGACAAGCAAATGACTCACGGACTGTGTGTGGCTATGTGTATAGATATAGATATGGATATATTTTGCATGCGTAGTCTAAACACTTTAGATTGTAAGTAAATGTATTGAGTGGCCGGCATTTTAGATTTTTATGTACGTCTAACCACGGCCAGCATGGTAATATGCATATATAAATATGTATATATGTGGGGAAAGGGGCGACGGCATCAAGAATGTGGGAAGGGGAACGCAAGACTGGCGCGTGCTGTGTGATGGGGCTGTACTGAGCCAGGGTAGGGCTGGTCTGACCTACCCTACGGGCGGAACGAATTCGGAGGACGCTGCTTTTCGCACCCGAAAGATCAGTTCTGCCGAGGACGTGGATCGTGCGAGCGTTCGCGTCGTCGCTCGAGGCAAACTCAGAGTCTTGGACGAAACCGTGCGGTCTTCTGAAGTTGTTTTTCCTCCGACGGAACCAAGACTCGTAAAAGAAAGTGAATTGCGAAGGAATTGGCTCGACGAGCAACTGTCTGAGCGGCCGAGACAATATAAACTCTGTACTGTTATGTCGATTCTATCGTGATACGACCTCTTCAGAAGGGTTGGAGTCACCCGCTTAGCCGGGTGAAAATCAAGCGGCGATAGGATCAACGAATGAGAAGAGAGATAATCATCTGGTGGCGCGTGAATGTCTCCCGTGCTGGACTGAGCGACCAGTCGAATCAAAGACCTGCCGGCCATCGGGGGAGGTTTATTTTATCTTGTTATTATTATCCTCTGAATTACTAATATCAATAACAGTCTTCCACTTGGTAGAACAATGCTGGCCTAGGTAGGTTAGTTAAAGGTGAACTTTGATACCATCCTAGTATATATATAGTATTATCATTTGTTATCGTTTTTTTGCACACATTAAAACTGCAGTATAATCTGACGAACTCTTGCTTGATATATAGACGTATGCATGTTTTATCTACGCAAGTCCAGCAGTAGATCCCTGCTAGGCGCCGTGACGTCCTCTCCACTGCACAATTTATGTGAAGTGAGTAAGAACCAAGAGTTGAGGACACAGTGAGAGGGGAGTCGCTACAAGGACTACGAGCTGCAGTTTGTGCTTGTGGTGGAACAGAAATACGAAGACTTGAAACCTACTTAATCAGTCAAGTCTGAAAATGTTCAAGTTGGAAAAACAATATTCGGTTTCTATATCATGCAATTCTAACTGCACTGAAACAGATAAGTCATACAAACAGGACAGGTTAGTAGAAGACCAAACAAAATTACAATACGATAAGTATGGGTAAATCAAAGAACAATAAAGGTTTAATAGGACGTGTTGAGTCAAACATAACTAACACGGAGCAACATAGCAATGCTTTTGGCAATGTTACGAGATATAAAAAGCATATATGGTTCTTACAGGTCAACTGACTGTCGGTATAGAACCAGTTTTGTCCCAACATCTACTATTAAACCTTTACTATTCTTTGATTTACCCATACTTAGGTTTGCACGAGTTCACTTGTGCAATTTTAATTTATTTTAAAAGTCGGTTTCTTATGTGAACCAACTAAGATAAAGTTAGTATTAGTTGTATGCAAGTATGTACGTACATACATATTTACGTATGCATTGTATTGTATTTATTAATTTATATAGCGTCTTTTCACAGAACAAACTACTCAGGGGCGCTTTGAGGATAATAATGACGATGCCCCATTAACAATTGAAAAGCAGTCTTTGCCTGTTTTCCAAGGTAACTGGCCAGAAACGTGCACTGCAAAATTTTCAAGTGATTCACAATTTTCCAGTAAAAAATCAATGATATGTAAATCTAAAACAGCTTTTGTCTGTTCGACAGCCATTGCCAAGATGATTATTATGTGTGTATGTATGTATGTATGTATGTGGGCATGAGTGTATACACACATTCATTTATGCCATTTCAGTTATGGTTCATATGGGTCATCTAATCATACTTCGATTGACTCTTGATATTGTACTAATTGTATTGCTAATATGTTTGATTTTAACCATATTATTGATGACAGTGATTTTATCCTTGCTGTCTCTGCACTACCTGATTATATTTCACTCTTGTACACTAAATGGGATGGATTGAAGTTCGATCCTTTTGATGAGGAAGAGATGAACCGATCTCTGTTGAATAATGAGGGCCTAGATTCTGATAATAATTGCTATGCAAATAATTTGTGTTCCAGCTCGTACAAAACTCTTCTGTCGCTAAGTGCAAAGTTTAACTCCTCGAATTGTGAGTTTAGTATTATGCATCTTAATTGCAGGAGCATCATTCCTAAAATACCTGAAATTCAACTACTCCTTTCACAGTTGCCTGTTACGATACTTGCATTGACTGAAACATGGCTGGACTCTGTTAATGCTGATACCGTATCCGTCCCTGGGTATCAATTTGTGTCAAAGTATAGAACAACTAGGAGGGGTGGTGATGTTGCATTTCTCATCAAGGATGGAATTAACTTTCATGTTTTAAACTATAATCAGGCAACATCGTGGCATGTTACATATGAAAGTTTATTTGTAAGTATTCCACAAAAAGGGGAGTTGGTTGTATTTGGGGAGTTGTCTATCGGCCACCCGGACAAACCCTTGAAACGTTTAATGGGGAATTTGATCAGTTACTTTCTTACCTTTCGAAAACTGATAAAAAATCTTTTTGCTAGGAGATATTCATATTGACTTACTGAAATCCCACGATCACATTTTAACTCATAATTTCTTCAACTGCATATCATCTTATCATTTTCTTCCGGCAATACTTCGACCCACTAGAATCACTGATACCACTGCAACTCGAATTGATAATATCTTCACTAACTCATGGTCAAAACTTATTGACTCTTCAATATTATCAGTGATATATATGATCATCTTCCAATTCTGGTCTGGATTGACTTTGCTCCTACTTTATCTAATGACAGAATTTTCAGTACCACTCGATTAATAAATGATGAATCAAAGGAACGTTCTGAGAAGTTGCTTATTCAATCAGATTGGACTCCAGTATCTGATGCATGTGCCAACAATGACCCTTCTCTTGCATATGTACTAGTTATTGATCGATACAAAGTTGCTTATGATCTTGCATTCCCATTGATCCATTATAAAAAAGAGGGGCTTAACTAACCTAAACAGCCATGGATGACACCAGCCTTGTTAAAATCGTGTAAAAAGAAATCTAAAGTATATTTAAAATACTTAAAAACCCTTGCAGGTGAACAAGACTAAATTCACTGTATATCGAAATAAATTTAAGCAATTAAGGATTAAAACTGAACAAAACTATTATGCTGCTGAATTTTCTAAGCATAACACAATCTTAAGAAAACCTGGTGCATCATTAGATCGTTAGTAAAATCAGGAAATATAGGTTCTAACATTGATTGTATTAATGTTAATGGGAATGTGGTTAGCGATCCGGGATTAATGGCCAACAAATTTAACGAATTTTTCACTAGCATTGGTCAGTCATTAGCAGCTAGCATTCCTCCTAGTGAACCCACTTTTGAAATATTTCTTAGGCCATCACCCCCAAACTCTTTAGTAATCTGTCCGACATTCCCTGAAGAAATTATGCATTTGGGTCCTTCATTCCATATCACGCAAGTGCAGGTCCTGACGATGATGACTCTTGTATAGCAAGTCCAGATATGCATGCTGTAACGCTCCCTTATCCCAAGTGGTTAATTGTTCGTTCTCTACTGGAATTGTCCAATTAAGTCTAAAAGTTGCAAAAGTGGTTCCTGTATTTAAAAATGGAAAAAAGAAGACATTACTAATTATCGACCAATTTCTATTTTACCATTCTTCTCCAGAATCTTTGAAAAACTAATGCATGATAGACTATGTAGATATATAACAAAAATGAATATTTTATACCACCAACAACATGGATTTCGGGCGGGCCACTCCACATCTATGTCATTGTTAAATATGCCGAATAAAATATCTCAAGCTATTGATAATAGTGAATTCTCAATAGGAATTTTCTTCGATCTTGCAAATGCCTTTGATACTGTCGATTCATCTTATCCTGTTGAAAAACTTGAAAACTATGGTGTTCGTGACACTCCACTTCGTTGGTTTAAACGTTTTCCTGATCATAGACAGCAACTAGTTATTTGCAATGGTGTTTTATCACATATAAAACCTATAAGATGTGGAGTTCCCAAAGGATCTAATTTAGGCCCGTTGTTGTTTCTACTTTATATTAATGATCTACCCAATTCTTCTTGTTTACTACATTTCATTCTTTTTGCAGACGATATGAATGTCTTTTTATCGCATACATCCTTAAACACATTGTTATAGATTATTAATTTAGAACTTGTATCTGTAGCTAACTGGTTCAAGGCTAATCGTTTATCGTTGAACTTATCTAAAACTTGCCACATTTTGTTTAGTTCCCACAGAAAGCCACTCCCACATCAAAGTATGTCTGTTTCCATTGACAGAATACCTATCTCTCAAACTGAGTCACCTAAGTTCCTTGGTGTTTAACCTGATGAGCATTTAACTTGGAATGGGCACATAAAGCGTATATCAACTGAAATTGCTAAAAGCGTTGGAGTACTTTCACGTATTTGTCTTGTCTTACATCTA
The DNA here is from genome assembly GCA_964023275.1 of Norana najaformis. NCBI lineage: Eukaryota > Metazoa > Annelida > Clitellata > Crassiclitellata > Hormogastridae > Norana > Norana najaformis. The sequence continues at coordinate 23,212,974 of OZ029923.1, forward strand.
GTCATAAATATAAATTTATATTATTCACTCATTTATCCCTATTTATCTAACTGTAATATTGCATGGACATCTAATTATCCATTCCGGCTAAAGAGATTTGTTCTGCTTCAAAAACGAGTTGTCCGCATAATCTTAGGAAGATCTACTTATTCTTCTTCGGAAAAGAATTTTCATGACCTGGATATTTTGAAACTTGATCAGATAAACAAATTACAGATTGGCGAATTTATATATAGGTTCGCACATAACTTCCTTCCTTCTGCCTTCTCTGGTTATTTTTCTTCCAACTTTGAGTACCACACTTATAATACCAAATCAAAGGATAATTATCATAGAAGTTATGCCCGTACAAACACTCGTCGCACTGGTCCTTCGTTATGGAACAATTTATCTCTGCCAAATATAAAATTATTTAAACATTATATACGCGCATATTTTAATGAACTCAATAAGTGAATTCATGTGAATTAATTCATTTTATATATTAAGTTTTTGGTTCTTATTACAAAGGTTTTGTTTGCTTAAGCCCAGTTGGACTATAAGCCTTTTAAGTTGATTACACTGGCCAACAGAAAAATTTTTTTTTCTTGTTGCCTTCGGTTTTAGACCTGTTCTTGGGGTAATTTTGGGCGCTGATTCAGAAAATGTCATTGGATTGAGTGCATCAGGTCTAGTTTCTCAGATATCGTCGATTTTGTAAAGAAAACCCAGTCCACTCTTTAAACGATGTCTTTGACAAAACTAAAATGTCATAATAAGCTTTATTTATGGCTAATTATAATTCTTGCTGATTCATATAATGCCAACATCCTTATAATGTAAAATCAGCATATCTTGCCGCGTGCTGAGATATTGCTGATTCAACGAAATAACTATTCCGTAGCCTACAGCTTACTCAGCACTAAATTCATGGCCTCATTTAGAATTTATTTGTGCTTATACAGCGTTTCATGGTTTCGAACTATGTAAATAGATTATGCTGAAGTCAACATTTATAGCCTATATAAACCGCCTCCTGAAAGCTAGAGCAGCCGCAGTCGTCTTAGGGCATATTAAGAGTTGGTCGCAAGAACAATCTGTGAATGTGAACATTAAATAACTGCATGTTCTTACTATTTTTAGGTTAGTCATTTAATTCCTCAGATGCGAACATCCTTAAGGTTATGGCTACTTCCAGACGGAGCTGCATTAACCATCCAGACATATTCTGCTACATTTGTGGGGAATACACACTAAAAGCAAACAGGAAACCGATTTCTGAGTTTGTAAAAAGAGCATATGTAGGTTATTTTGGTGTCAAACTTGGAGATCAAGATAAGCAATGGGCTCCTCATACAGTATGCAAAACTTGTATTGAACAATTGCGCCACTGGACAACTGGAAAGAGAAGCTGCCTGAAATTTGGTGTACCGATGGTTTGGAGGGAACAGATAAACCACTTCGACGACTGTTACTTTTGTATGGTTAATATCATAGGCATCAATTGAAATAATCGTCACAAGTTGTCTTACCCTGATATACCTTCAGTCAGGAGACCTGTTCCGCATTCGGATATTGTACCAGTTCCAACTTTTCGCGAACTACCTCAGCTCTCAGACGATGACACTTGCATGTCCAATATCGGACAAGATGACGAAAGTGAAGAAAGTGGGGGCAGTGACAGTGATTTCCAATCAACTTCACACAGTGAACGTTTTGACCAAAAAGAGTTGAGTGATCTGATCAGGGACTTAAATCTTTCCAAAGAGTCCTCTGAATTGCTTGCGTCCAGACTAAAGGAAAAGAATGCTTCAGCCTGGAACGAAAATTACAATTTATAGAAACAGAGAAAAGGATTTGCTGCCATTCTTTACCGAAGACAACAACCTAGTATTCTGTAATGACATCAGCAACTTATTGAAGAAAATAGGTCTGTCGGATTACAGCCCAGATGAGTGGCGTCTTTTTATCGACAGTTCAAAACGTAGTCTGAAATGTGTGCTTTTAAATAACGGCAACAAATTTGGTTCTATTCCAATCGGTCACTCCACCAGGATGAAAGAAGAGTACAATGCCATCTCTTTAGTACTGGGAAAGATAAAATACAAAGAACATCAATGGGTAATTTGTGTAGACTTGAAGATGGTAAATTTCCTCCTTGGTCAACAAAGTGGCTACACAAAGTATCCCTGCTTTTTGTGTCTTTGGAACAGTAGAGCCAAGCATGAACATTGGACAAGAAAAGATTGGCCTTCGAGGAAAGACATGGTGGTTGGAGCTCAAAATGTAATCAAGGAATCTTTGGTGGCACGAGATAGGATCATACTGCCACCACTACATATAAAGCTAGGCCTGATGAAACAATTTGTCAGGGCTTTGAATAAAGAAGGTTCATGCTTCGAATACATAGTACACAAGTTAACAGGAATTACAATGGAAAAATTGAAGGCTGGAATCTTCGATGGTCCACAGATCAGGCAACTTATGAATGACCCACTTTTCATTCCATCAATGAATGAAATCGAATCTTGTGCCTGGTCTTCCTTTGTTCTTGTAACTAAAAATTTTCTTGGCAACAAGAAGGCAGACAATTATGCACAACTAGTAGAGGATATGCTTCTTCATTTCAACAAGCTTGGCTGCAACATGAGCATTAAAGTCCATTATCTCCACAGTCACTTAGATCGCTTTCCAGAGAATCTTGGTGACTTCAGCGAAGAGCAAGGTGAAAGATTTCACCAAGACATCAAAACAATGGAAAATCGATATCAAGGAAGATGGGATGCACAAATGATGGCAGACTATTGCTGGAATATTATGCGCGATGCCACACTCGGAAATCGTACAAAAGGAGCTTCTTCGGTGTCGAATGACTTGAAATTTTTATAACAAACTTGTTCTGTTTGGTATCATATAAGTACAGTTTCAGGTACTACCATTTTCTTTTAAGTATTTGTATTATTATGTTTATTTAGTGTATCACATAATAAATTGAGCACTACATAATTATAGCTATAGCCTTATGTTTTATGGGCGAGCAGAGGCAAGGACTGGTATATGGCATAATGTTCTATATCTCGAAAACTAGACCTTGATTATTTGTCATTTCAAATAGCATTCCATGTGACGTAGGCGTCTCTAATAAGCGGAACATCCTTCGTTCTGGGTCTGCCTGTTGTATCCCATATGAATGTTTTTTTATGTAATATGTTATATGATATTGTCTTTTTGTGGAGCAATAAAAATGAAATGAAATGAAAAAATACAAATAAACATATGTTCAACACATGTACGTACGTAGAAATACGTACATAAACCTAAATATATTTAAATATGGAATTTCATAATATGCAACAGAACTTGGGACTTCTTGACACAGAATCAGTCATATTTGTTTATTGTATTCCTATGTGAAATATTTCTATCGCCTATATACCAATACGACAAAAGCATACATTTAAAACAAGTTTTTGCTACAAACTGCTCATAACTGCTACAGAACGTATTAAATGAAATTCACGAAATCCACTGTTAACAAATTTTCATATTTATTAATTAAAGAAATCTCGCTAAATAGCTCAGATTTGCTCCTGGAATGTGATACGTGCTTCTTTAAGTTTGGTTTCCAAAGGTTCTGAATGTTCATTCCTGCCACGTAGACACCAGTTATAGACAACAGTTACTCTACATTCAGATTCTGTTTAAGTTGAACGGCCATTTTGTGATTTCAATGTGGCATAGAAGACTGATGTCTTAAACATTATACACATAATTAATTATGAACAAGTTTAATGAAGCCACTTACTTAACGGCCATTCAGATCAACGAGTTTTTATAGATTTCAAACTGAAGAGAGCTTTGACTCTTTTAGAGCTGCTGTTATCGACCATTCACGTCCGAGCCGATTATTGACTTTAAAATATACGTCATATCCTGACAGTTATTTATATGCTATTTCGCCAGCAGAAATCAGGAGTAACTTTGAGGAGTTTACCGAAGAGACGCAGTGCGGATATGCAGGAAAGATCATAATGACGACTGCAAGTCTTGGAATGTTTATGCTCATATGCAGTGAGACTAGGTTCATCTGTTAGTTTGAAATATTTTAGTATTAGCAAAGCTGCTTATAAGTGACTGTAATAATAGAACTAAGCAACAGCTTTGCTTAGTTGCAAATTTAACAGACCACAGAGGTCTCAAATTTGGCTAATTCTATCGAGTGTATTTCTGACAATGAAGAAATTAGAGACTTTCAATAATGCTCCTTCATCATGCAAATTAGGATTCCAATAATCGTGCTTGTAGCGGTAAACACCGGTATTTCAACAGAGTTATGCCTCATGGAAAGAAATGTCTAGGTAACTCCACCTTTTATAATACAACAGATAATTATGGAAAAGAATGCATCCATATCAATTTGGCTTTCAATCGGGTCTTTCCACTTTAATTCCACTTTAATTTGAGGCTCTTAGACCTGGATGCTAACATTTCTCACATAGCAATCAGTTCCGTATCGGAGTCTTCCTGGGCAAGAGCATTCGATGCGGTCGATCATGCGATCATGCTGAGAAATCTTTAAATCTACGAGGTACGATGAGAAAGCTTGAACTATGCGGGGGTACGGTGACTTGCATTTCGTTTTTCAAGAGTTAATATATGAAAGACAACAACGGGATTCATGCAAAACCAAATCCGTCCATGTCGGAGTCCCGCAAATGTCTCTTTTTGGCCCCTTTTTTGCTTTGGTTACTTGGATTTGCACAAGGTCAATTTTTTCACTGTATTTCAGTTTGCTTTTGTGCACGGTTTATGCTCTCATTATGCAGAAGTTATGATGGCCGGTGCTTATTCACTTACTCTTCGATTTCCATCTCCCTTTTATATGTTAATACGCCACTCCATTTTAAGCTGGTACTTTATAGATCTACCTCTTACATCCCGGTCATTTGTACACTGATAAACTATTTAGCATTCCGGTCATTTGTACTCTTGGAAAATGCCATACTTTGGATCAGTCGAGAGTTTATGAAGATAAGCTATACATGCATCGCACTCATATATGTTTACACATACATGTATGCATACATGCATACACACAGACACACACACACACAAGCACACACACATATGTGTGTGTTCACGCAGGCATGTATAAACGGATATTGCACTTGTTTCCGAAACTAGGCAGAACCAAGCGGTTACATACATTTGTCCATACATTTGCATACTTGTATATTCAATGCTTCAAGCAAGCAGGTGTTGTTAAGGGCCTCCACTCGAACCATTGTAGGGCCTACTTACCCTCAGTGTATACAAAAAATATATTGCTTGCATTTCATGAAGACTATCGACAGAGCAGGAACAAGACTTTTCAGATATTTATTACTGTGCTCTCTTACACAAACTACACGTACATCTAAAACTCTGAAGAACATTTCGAAGTGGATACAAATGTTTGTGTAAGATGGTGTCACTGGTTTAAGGTCGCAGCTCAAGTTACAAGCCATCGTGCATACAACTGAAGTTTGACTTTAGATCTTCGTTTTATTTAAGACTCTACACTGTAACGGTTTAAAATTAGGTTAATCAGATGTTTGCTTCTATGGATGTACCCTTCATTCTTTTACTCTCGCTCCTTTTGGCTGGAAGTAATCCCTCCTAGGGAGGGGTCAGCCACGCGGATCCTTCTTTTCCATTTGTTTCTATATCCAGTTACCCAGTATCTTCCTCCTTCTGTCTGAGGAACTTTACGTCTTGTTGAATCGTGTCTTCCCATCTTTTCTTTTGTCGTCACCGACTGCGGCGTCCGTAAACCTCTGCTCTCATATATAATTCTTTAAATGCAGCTTTTCTTCACTATCCTCGTCACATGACCATACCATCTCAACCTCGCTTCTCGTACCTTGTCAGATATACATGCCACTCCCAATATCTGCCTGATATACTCATTCCTTTTCTTGTCTTTCAGTGAGATTCCAAGTATCCATTGCAGCATTCTAATTTCTGTTCTCTCCATAAGCTTCTCCTCCTCTTTCGTCAGTGTCCAGGTTTCTGCTCCCCATATCATCACCGATCTTATCATTGTTTTGTATACTCTTCCTTTGAGTTAAACCGGCATTTATTTATATATCTATGTATCTACTTCTTTGGTGTTGAGTTCTTCGAAGACATGATATAATGCCTTGTTTTTGGCTATTGCTTCAGCCTTCTCTGCCTCCTTGCACGTTATTTTGAATGTTGTTTTTAGGGCATCATTTTGCCGATCTTCTCGCCAATTTTTAAAGGCAATCTTCTTATTCTTTACCGTTTCAAGTTCTGTACCTCCTCCGTCCACCACCAGGTTTCTCGTTCTGGTCTCTTCTGACCTCTTGTCGTACCGCATATCTTCTTTGCTGCCTCTATCATAGTTGTTTTCTGTTTATCCCATGTTACTTCTGTTTTATCAAGCCACGTTTGCACTCCAAGTAGTTAGGCGTCTCTTTTATTTCTCTTCAGTTTTCAAGTTCTGATAGGTTCTTTTTGTTTGATCTTCTTTCTTTTCTTGTGTGAAATCTGCACTTGTATATTCAAGACCAGGACTCTATGCTGGCTGACTACTGCCTCTCCTGGTATCACCTTGTAATCTCGTATGTTTTTCCTATCCTCACGTCTCACCAACAGGTTATCGATCTGGCTTGCACATCTTCCATTGCGGTATGTTATTCTATGTTCTTCTGTTTTCTTGAAGTATGTATTAGCGATGGCCAAATCCAATCCCTGTGCCATCTCAAGGAATCTTTCTCCTTTCTCATTTATATCTCCAACACCTTGTCCTCCGTGTACTCCTTCATAACCTGCAGCATTCGTTCCCACATGTCCATTCATATTCGCTCCTACCATTATGTGCTCTGTGCTTGGGATATTTCTGATCAATGCTTCCATATCTTCAAGGAAAGTGTCCTTTTCCTCCTGCGTGCTTCCGATCTGTGGTGCTTATCCGGAGACTACATTGAATATGTGTCCTTGTATCACTAGTTTTATTGCCTTGAGTCTACCACTGTGTCTAGTGACATCAACCACCTTCTGCTTCAGCTCCAGATCTAGTATCACTCCTGCTCCATTTTGCTTGCCTTTACCTATATTATACAACAACTGATGTCCATCTTCCGGTTCTTTAGCTCCCTGTCCTGTCCACCTAGTCTCCTGAAGACACAGAATGTTTATTGCTCTTCTCTGCATCACGTCGACGATCTGTCTAGACCTTCCCGTGAAGCTTCCCACGTTCCAGGTGGCCATTTTGATTCTAAATTCGTCGCTTACGAGATACGACCTTACAGTCCATTGCCCACTTCTCACCGCCCGGGCAGAACGCCCTAGCTCTATGTCTTCTCGTATGTGCCATCGGATCCATCGAAGAAAATTTTGGAGCAAATGTTTTACGATCGGACATGAACCCTTTTTCCGGTTGGGATCCTATCCTTTGGTGCAGGCAACTACTCGCAAGGCAGCGAGAGCTTCAGGCTAATTTGAATGGCGGCCTGTACTCGCCATGTTGCAGGGCTGTCAATGGGCATCTGTGGCATTTACCATGAGATAGGTGTCACTCACGTCCCATACCGCGCCCTGTTAGCCTTGCCGCTGTTTGATCCGCGATTGCTTATTCGTCAGGGTTAATCTGCTTATTTCGGAGCTGGCCTCCGTATTTAGAGGTTGTTCCACTGTCTGCCACGCCACCAGTGGACGCATGTGACAGCAGTACGGCTCTGGATACTTACCATTCGCTAATTTAGTCTATTCAAGTCACAGTTGTATTTCAGGTTTAATGCAGCTTAAGCTAACGGAAATTCCAGGTCTTGTCGTAGAGCGGAGGCTGCCGAGGGACAACTGAACTAAGCACTCAAATTAATAAGTCTTACTGATGACAATAGGGTTGACTTCTTTAAGTCCTGAAAGTTCCCAGAGCGTTTAAATGGAACTGGTTATTTCTTCCTTAATCGGCTTTAAGTCAGTGACCAGTTGCTCGTCACTGATGCCATTTTCAAATGCAGCTGTGTTTATGATGTTCCCTGACGTAGCAAATCTACTAAGCAATCCAATTTGTGGTATATTTGAGGTTTCAATTACTTTCATAAACTTTTGCAACAATAAGTTCATGAATGAGGTGTCTGCAAGCCAAACCCAACAACTGTTTACCTATCTTTACCTCATTTGTGCTACATCAAAACACCTGGCCCAATTTTGTTTCAGTACTCGATGTGGTGTTAAACGCCGTAAATCGAAGCTCACCCAAAGTATGCTGTAAAGTATTACTAGAAATAGCATTTGTCAAACTTTGTCCAAAGTAAAAATCCAGTTTAGTGATGTTGTGGTGTTTGTAGTAGCTGCTGTGCTTTAGACAATTTACAAGTTGAACTATTCTCTGAGAGCAAAATTGTATAAATGCAGAAAAGCAAGAAACAAGCAAAGAATGATTGCAGCATACTTGAAACCTCAACTGACCCACTTCAGGATAAGCTGAAGGTTGTGTTTTTGCGTTGCCAAGTCCTCTTGAAGCGGCGCTATACAAATTCATGATTACGAATATAAACTAATGCTTACAAAAATAGTTATCAACACAGTGTAAGTAAGTAAAAGTAATAATATATTTCACTAAAGGTCATCTGTGAACAATGCATCATTGTATTCTGATTATTGAATATGTTGTCAATGAACAACCAGTAGGCCTAAATAATAATGAATTTTGAAGAAAAATTCTAGTGATTATTTATGTCAAAAGTAGCAAAATCAGGGGTCCAGGTTTGCAAAAATGGTACTTTATTGGAACCCGTTTTATTTTCAGATATACATGTTATACATCGAAGTAGCATGCATTCTGCAGCCATATGCAGCCCTTCATGTTTGCTCATCGGATAAATACTTCAGCTTATCTTGAAGTAGTCGTCAAGATTAAGTAGAGTCTGTACTTGATTAACGATGAAATGTTAATGACCGTGTTTCAGAGAGAGAGAGAAATTGAGTCGCTGTAGCGAAAATGGCTAAACGGATTTTTTCAAACCACATCGTTAAGTTATACATCTGTGCAACTCTCATCGGGATTTTGATGATGTTTTGCTTCAACATTTGGGACAAAGATAAACAGACACAGCTACCTGTTCGTGGGTCGGCTGTTAGCCATAGCCACGTCAACTTCCGTCGTCAAGCGACCTCGTCTTCTCATCACTCGCTACTTGTGAGTCCGTCTCCCGTTAAACCAGAAGACGTGGAGTCAATTCAGCGATATCATGCAGAGGAACGGCGTTGGTGCCAGCAGAAGACTGCTAACAGGACTAACGTACGCTGGTGCCCTTGCATTCCGCCCGGTCTCCAAGGAAGAGTATTTGTAAACATGACAGATGACTCCGACTGGGATCGAATCATCGAGGCCGTTGGAAGCGATATCCTTGCTGGTGGCGAGTGGAAGCCTAAGGGCTGTGTTCCACATACACGTCTAGCTATAGTGATACCGTGCCGTGACCGCGAGCACCACTTACGAATCCTACTACGCCATCTGATTCCAATCCTTAAACGCCAGCTGGTCCACTTCCGGGTGTTTGTCGTTGACCAGCGCCATCCAGCGATCTTCAACAAAGCCGCAACTATGAACATCGGCTTCCTCGAGGCTGCCAAGAGGTTCTTGTTTGACTGCGTCATCTTTCATGACGTCGACATGATCCTTGAAGACGACCGAGCGCTGATGACCTGTGGCCCTGAGCCCCGCCATTACGCTCGAGCAGTCGACAGATTCAACTATCAGTTGTACCCGACGTTCGGAGGAGTTGTATCAATTGAGCCAGAGTTGTTTTGGAGGATCAACGGATATCCGTTGCGTTACTTCGGATGGGGAGGAGAGGATGACGATATGTGGTCCAGGGTAAATCACATTTCGGGCATCTACAAACCACCATCGTCTGTATCTCGCTACAGCACAATTCCTCATGGAAAAGACGCCACGAATCAGCAAAACCCCAAAAGACACGCGCTTATGTCGATCGGATTTGCAAAGAATGCAAATGGCTCTTACGAAGGTCTCTCGGATTTGATTTACAAGGTCAACGACGTCCAAATGAATCCTCTTTCGACCCGCATCCACGCTGACATTAACATCACAAAACTACCGTATCCGTCTCATCCAACTTCACAATATAAACTTTCAGCCGGAGTTTGCCTCGATAACGACGTCATAGTGACGTCAAGTGGCACGTCTTGGACTTCCTGTCGATTTTTGTGCGATTCCCTTCCTAATAATCCATGCTTCGGATTTTCGTATAACCAGGGAATTTGCACTGTCATTCGCGCAGCCTGCAGGCTGACGTGGAAGGAAAAGGCGTGGACGTACGTAAAAGAAGTCCAATTCAAATAGGAAAAACGGTTTAAAAAGGTAAAAATGTCCTTGATTTATGTAAAATCGTCGCTTGATTAACAGTTCTGTGGGTAGTCTTTTGTGTAGAAGACAAGAGACGGACAGTTTGTTGTAACTCCGCTTCCCATATTGAACAAGGTTGCTGTAGACTATGTTACGAAACTGGCTGGTGTAGAAATGCCGCCAATGATCTTTCCTAAATTTGTGTCGAATTTTTGACTTTCAAAGTGTAATTTATACGCAAACGACTGGAGTTGTCGCGGTGCTAAAGCGTTATCTCCAGCCTGAATTTTGTAGGGTACTAATTTATTTTATGAATGGTTTAGTTGACTTTTCGCCTAATCGTTAAGCTCTCTAGACAAAGCCGCCGGTTGTTTATAAATGTAAATGTACGCGTCTTTCTATAGCGACCGTATGGCCTCGACCCTGCTCATTTTTCAATGAATTAATCCGGTGAGATCCTTCACCAACGCTGCCCTTAGCGTGTTGGTTTATTGATTTTTATTTATTTATTAAAACACAACGCGCGCAATGTCAGTACACCTGAATCTGAGGCGCGGATGTATGTTTGGAAGGGGCCAAGATGGAATTATGCAAAAGACAGGGTGAAGTAGTGAGCCTTAACAAGTGATTTAAAAGATGATAGCGAGTTTGCAAGTCGGGCCTTTTGTGGTAGACGATTCCAAATGCGAGGAGCACAGCAGCTAAAGGCACGACATTATACAGTTGTTCTGAACCTAGGTTCTTGCAACAAACCAGTATCAGAAGAACGCAAGAATCTGGGAGGGCGATATGAAGTCAGCAAAGTATTAAGAGATATGATGGAAGGCCAATGAAGCATGCAATTTTGAACTTGATACACCACTCAACAGGAAGCCAGTGAAGTTCACAAAGGCGATCTAATGCATTTGATGAAGAAGCACACACAGCAACAATAGAAACCTTCTGGAGCTTCTATACAGTAGAGGAGGATAAATCGTATAACACTGCATTTGTACAGTCTAATCGAGAACCAACAAGTGCACATGCCACTGTTTTAGTCATGTCATCAGCCATCAGTTGAAATTTTATATTGGAAGATATGACTGCAAGAGGAATTACAATTTACTTCCTATGGCTGGGATGAATGATTTTAACTCTGTCATAAACCTAAATCTGTTTATTAAGCTACCCGTCGTGATACAGACCGAATCTCCTTCGCCACCGGGTTAGAGGGTATCCTAAAATTACTTTGTGGGTAAATAAATGACGAGGGTTGCCAGGATGTTAAAAATCAACATCCCAGCCTGAACGTTTCGATGAAGACTCGGAAGATTAACATTCGACTGGAAATTTGAAAGTTCCAGACTCCAATCCCGATTTGCAGCTAATTATTTTCTATAGGTTATACAGTGGAGAGTTTGCTGACCTAGATGATTGTACATTGATTGCAGCATGTTGTACAAGGTCATACTGACTTCAACCAAACCAAACAAAAACTGAAAAAACCATCTATGCTAGGCTGCCATTATCCGGTATAGTTGTGTAGTGTTCCATCTTGAATATGGACATCAAAGCATCTACACTTGAACTGAACATCTTCAACTGTGGACACTAGAGTAACAGATCTTCATGACCTGATAAGGGCATACACAGTACTTTTGACCTCATTGACTTTGAAATGGCCTGACTGATAATTCATGTAATGTAATATTAAAATGACAATAAGACGATTTATATAAAAGCGCTTGGCCGAAAACCTGGCGCTGTATATGAGTTGAAAATCAACAACTGTCATATAATATAAAGATAGGTCTTGAATGTGTTTAGAGGTGATGCATTCTTCTCTTGGTCGTAAAGACTGAGCAGGAACATTCGCCAAACCTACAGTCGTTCCCTCGATGAGGACCGCAGCCCTGAGTCTTTTCTGGTTGTCTGCTGCTTGAATGAAAAACTCAGAAACATAATCCGGAACAAGCCCTTGCGAGTGATAGACACAGTTTGTAGTAGGTGGTCAGTTGAGGAACGCGCAACAACTGCAGATTGAATTCCGAGCATTTGGCTTGTGTTGCAAAGATATGACATGTTCGCAAAAGAGTCGTCAAGCTCTGTGAGATGATTTCAACAACAAGAATCAAGTTAACCTACTGGAACAAACAGCAAATTATGCAATCAAGACAGACAAGCCACGTTGCTCAACGTTAAACTGCAAGTTCTTTGCGGTGACCTTCAGAAACTCTGTTTTTGGCAGTTAGCAATTATAAAGGCTGAGGATTACAACGGTTGTCACCTGGCCAGTGGTTTGGATCCTGAAGCTTTAACGGAACTTCTAGAACAGACGCTGCCTGTTTTCATATGATTACGTTTTAAGATGTGCGACCTGTGCAGAAATTTCTCTACGCTAAATTGTCACTTACTGGCATGTAAAAGAAATGAATTAAACTGCAAAATCATTAAAATTGACTAGGCAACATAGGAAGAAAGCAAAACTGTTTTGAGACGCTCCATGTGAAATCTTATATAATCTTAGAACTTTTATAGCGCCGTCATAATAAACGCACTGGTCAATTGGACTGCAAAAATAAGTCTGCATTCTATGGTCGGTTCAACAAAACAGAAAGACAACCGTTGAGCAAATGTCTTTTCGTTGTGGACTTGTCTTTGCCATCGAAGCTGTGTGACTGGCTGGGTAGCAATATCATTAGATACAGTATTTATGCGATTGGGGCTTAAAAGCTTCTTCATTTGGCAAACCATTGTTCAGGATTTTGATGAACATTATTTAATTATTTCTGTTGGTTGTAGAGTTTAATTAATAGTTATGTGTCAGGAATATCTTATGATTTCACATGGATATTAAATATATACTAATGCTCTATTAATTTAAATAACATGACAACTGCATACATTATACATGCAACTATTCCAATATAATCTAAAGACTTCTATAGCGCCGTTATCACATGCCCAAGGCATCAGTCGATGTTCGCTTCAAGTGAAAACAGCAATCAAAGTCATAATCCGTTGGAGAATCCGGGTCAAATTCCGACAGGCCAGAGAAACCGGAAGGCACTAGCTGCTTGTATACAATGTCACATGAAAACAAGTTAAACAACAACAGATTGTCTTTCGCTGACTGGTACGCACATAGAATTATGTGTGTGATGTTTCTATGTGAATATGTATTTATGTATTCATATATTGTGAACATGTGTTCAATTGGATGAATGTTCACCCTTTCATCCCTCATGTAGGGATATGTAAATGTTGGACCCTGTATGTATGTATCTGTGCATATCAATATATGTGTGTATGAATGTATCTTTTTTATGTAGTATAGGTATGTATGTATGTATATATGTATGTATTTATGCATGTATTTATGAATGCATGTATGTATGTAATATATGTTTGTATGCATGCATGTATATATATATATATGTATGCATGCATGCATGCATGCATGTATGTATGTATTCATATATGTAATGTACGATGTGTATATTTAATGTATGTATGTATGAGGCATGGACGTATGTATGCATATGTGCGTATGTACTGTGGTACTTGTGCATATGCATATGTTTCATGAAGCACAAATTTATAAAGCCTTTGTCTCTTGTCACACTTTACTTGACCTTTTATTGCTAAACAATATCATAATTTTAGTGTCTCTCTGCATTAGTGCAAATGCAACACACTTATATCTAACGAATGTGAGCAAAAACATCACGAAATAATTGAGAGTGAGCGCAGTTGTCCTTCTAACCATTTTATGGTTAACCCATAATTGTTGCAACAAACGGAAACGCCTGAACCACAGAGGTAGGCACAGACGTTACAACACCAGAATTACCAAACCATAACTGTGACATAACGTTGAGTAAGTAAATGAATATATAATGATTACCCACGAGTTTTTATTGTTTATTTTTCTTTGTAATTTTTGTTATATATTTTCATTATTATTAGAACACCGAGTTTTCGTATTAGTTCTTTTTATAGTTCTGGATCTTGAGTTTTATTTTTTATTTTTTTATTGTTATTGCCCGAGTTTTGGTTATAGTTAGGCCTATAGCTATCGTTATCGTTAGCGACACATGACATCATAATCAGCCCTCCATTCTTTCGGCTTCAGTAATGAATACCAACACAAGTTGGGGAGGTTAAGAAGATCAGAGGTTAAGAAGATATATATCCTGTCGATGGATTGCTGTGGTTGTCTTAGTGGTCTATCGAGACAGCAGAGCATGTCTTTCAAGAGTTTCTATGAAAAACATACAAGCGTAATGGGGGATCTTTACCTTAACTTTCACATTAAAATAAGCCGACCTTTCTCTAACCATTGTTCACCTGTCGTACAAAATATATGCAAAATATAAACGGAATTTTTTTATTCTTTCTAAGCCCTGCACCTGGGTACTGTTCAGCGAGTTGGTAGCAATCGGGAGATCGAGATTACCCCAACAACTCTTCGTTAAAACTCCATATAAAATATATTAAGATTACTTGTATGCGTGAATGTATTTCACATTGAAGAGCTTTATATAAATGTTGTAAATGAATGAATGAATAACTTATCTATATAGGTCGGATTGAAGGGACAAATTATTAATGTAGGCCTATACGTTTTTAGAGTTTTGCTCCAACTTTGCAATGTCTTTTATTTCACTCGCGTTTTGGCATCGTTAAGTGCCAGCGTTTTAAAAATCGGTCCAAAACCGTTGCCCATCTAAATCTAGCACTTCTATATTTCCCTAAAGTCAGTAAAAATATAGTCGTTCAACACTGAATGCACTCGCCTAAGAATAGCTCATCCCACGATAAATTGGCGTCAAATGTACTGCAGGCATTAAAAAGGGTACAGATCACGGCCTACTTTAGGCGTAGTTCTGGTGCCACGCGTAAACCGGTCGTTCCAAAACATTTACGGGATGCAGATCTCCATAGCAAAAATAACGATATTAAGTTTCAAGTTCAGTGGTTTAAAAGAAGAGGCCAAGACGCGCCGTTTACTATAGGCCTACTTCAGCAATTAGTCGTTAACACCAGGTCTACTATCGTTCAGCCTATGAAAGCACATAACAATGCTCTCTATGCATGGGCCTAGTAGGCCTACATTCGATCACTTAAACATCTGATATGTATTTGTAAAACTTAACGTTTCTGCAATGGCAAAGATGCACAATAGCTGTAGAGGGTTCAATTCAAAGCACGTTTACACAACCTTAAAATATTTAGAACCGACGTTATGTCCACTGTTCTTGAAACCGTTTGAAGACGAGAACTTCTCGTCCGTGGTTAGGCCCCATAAATACTCCAAAGGTGGCAGCCAATACAAGTTCCATGATATGGTGTCGACAGCCGAAGTGTAGAAGAGGCCGGTCCAGTAGCTGCTCCAGAATGACGCAAGCACCTGATAGTCGGCCAGTGTTAGAGCTGGTTGTGCCTAAACACATGCCTCTGACCAAGCCTTCCATATTCCATTGGGCACAGCTTCGACCACAGCTTGGCCAGTCCCTCCTGGTATCTTTGGAATTGACAACAGTTTCTTCTCCACCATCGTTGATACCCAGAATAGCTCCATGGCTTTCGTCTTCTTCGGCTCCGAATGTCTCTTGGTGAGTGGACGTTCGTTTAATCTGTTGTGACTAGTTAACCGTCTTTTACAGGAAGTTGGTCGCGTGTGCTAAAGATCCGTGTGCAAAAGGACCAGTGTGCTAAAGATCCGTGTGCAAAAGGACCGGTGTGCAAAAGAGCCGTGTGCATCGTGCATAAGAGTTTATGAAAGTTCATACCATGCTGATTACATAGTAAACTTTGGCCCCGTGTGCGACCTCTAAATGCAGATCGATCTGCTTCAAATTTTACACAAAATGTTTCTTACTAAAATTAAATCATTTGAGAGGGTGAGAGTTACAAATTTCCAAAAATGAGAAAATTAGGGCCACCTATTGGGTAGTTCATAGTTGTATGAGATTGCGCGGCGCTGCTAGAGTGAACACGAGGCAGCAGGTGTCACTGCTTGTGTTTGGATATGATCAGTACAATAGAGTTTCAGCTTTTGTGAAAGCGAGATGTTTGTTTACTGTTTAACAGAAAGACGTTATGTAAATAAAGTTATATATATATAACGAACTATGTGCTTTCGTTACAGTTCGGTCACGTTTCCAGCTAACTATCAGATGTTAAATGAGCATCTGATGATCCAGAAATTTACACTTCGCAGAGCAAATGGGTCACTTCGTCTATGAAAGTTTTGATTAGATTTTCTTTAGTTCTCCAGTTTTTATGGCCTTTTTAGAGTCACTGAAATTGATGACAATCTTAGTTTCTGAGGTTTTTAGTGACTAGTTTATTATGAGGAAGTAAACAGCGAAACCACCAAATCAGATGGACGCATCGCCCGAGTGGTCCTCCCTCGATTCGCCCTTGTTTCCATACAGTTAATGAACTTGGGACACCGGCAGATTACTAATACGTCTGCCATCGGCGTCCGATTTTCGGTGCATGTGAAACTAACAAGGTAACATAAGGCTTAACCAGGCAAGCAAGGTAAGGTCTGAAAAGATAGGTCTAAGTTAAAGCTTGACAAGGTAAAGTAAGGTATGACGGAGCAAGGTGAGATAAGATTAGGTATGATCAGGTGATATAAGGTTTGACAATGTAAGGTAAGGTTATGGTAAGGTACGAAAAGGTGAAGGGTCGCCAAGGCAAAATTAGGTTTTACCAATTAAGGCAAGGCTTCATAAGGTAAGGAAGGCATCATAAAGTAATTGAAAGTAATGTAAACTACATCTATTTAAGGTAAGGCAATCGATCATTTTCAACTCTGCTGGTTGGATTCTGCTTGTGATTGCTGACGATTATTTTCCTACGGAAGGACTTGTTGTCCTCAGAGACTCTAAAGTCTTCTAGTTTAGCGAACAGCGCTTTCGAAGGGCATCAAATATCGAGGTGCTTTTACTTTCCAAGTTTTCAAAATCACTTTCCAATCGCAGCAAATCTTTGTTGACCATGTTAGCTTCCAAAATAGATAGAGAGTTTCTGACTTAACTGACAAATGACCGCCACTGGAATCACCACCACCATCACCACCACCACCACCACCAACCATTTGAGGGCGAAGGGTGCGTGCGAATGAATGATCTCCATTCTCTCGATCATTGTCAATTGCTGGTTGCATCAGTGTCTACTCATTCTAGACATCACTTTTAGGAGAGCGACGAGACAGAAGAGAGCTTCGGAAGGCCTTGTGTGAATGAGCCTCTGGAGAACTATTATCGTATTTTTAGACTTGTGTGAGGGTACGACAGCTTTGTTAGTATCAGTTATTTAATAAATCACAACTGGCTTCGGGTATTCTTTCACTTCAGGTGAAAACGTCAACATCTCCTTCAAAAGCATGTTGCTCAGGACCATATGAAAACAGCTATCGCTCCTGATAGTTAATTACCAGTTAGGCCCGTTATGTCTAGAATATGCGGACGCTAATGTAATCAGGACACTCATGGATATCAACTATCTAGTATTAACGCACATGAATTATAATGGCCTGTTGATGCAATTAGATAAAACTTCGGCGCATGCAATGTGCTTGATATCTATGTCTGCAACAGAGGTGTATTTCAAATTTTGGGCGACTGCTGATTACTCAGATGGGGTCTCAGCTGGAGTCTGTTCCCACGTCATCATCAGGCTTTGAGTGGGGTCCCTCTTTTCCAGATTCGGACTCGGGCCCCACCCAGTTGCAAACCCCTGTGGGCCCATAGACACGGTATTGAGAAGGGAGCGTTCTAGCCACTTAAGTGATTGCTCTTAGCAGAACCTACTTTTAAGAATGGTACAATTATAGGCTGCTTCGGCAACAGGTCTAATGATGCATTGACACGCACGAATAACATTACGAAAGGCTATATTTACGCATATAAATCGCACACGAAATGATTTATGATAAACTATAATTTCAGTGAACAGGTTGCCACCTCTATACGGTGCGTTTAGCATTTAACGTATTCTCACTGGTTTAGTACATCCACGCACCACCGGCATCTAACTTCCCAGAGTTCTCACCTCAAGGCCTTCAACCACAAATCGTATACAGGGCTTATTCATTTGTCTGTGGTGATCTAATGCATGCTCTTTACAGCTAAGGCGAAACCGCTTCTATCTTTTCATGGAATATGATTTAACTTAGATTACGTCGTATTGCATCACACTGAATCACAATATCCTGACGCACGTTACAATGCTATTAATAGGCTAACTATAAAATAGGAAAATAGGCAGAAAGCCTGCAATTAGGAAATGCTAATTATGCAAAAACTCAGTCATATAAGACTAGTTCTTTGGCTTGAAAGAACAGTTACTTTGGTTGATGAGACGCAGTCAAAGAGCAAAGTCAAATTGCAGAAAGGCTTCCATAGGTATCAAACAAAAGATTTCTTATATGACGTCCTTTGCTATATAACAATTTATGTTCGAGAACCCTCTACCTACTACACTTACAATAGCTCTGTACGACTGAGAATTTCTCCTAGCAACCATATTTGTATCTAGCCACTGGTATCTAGTATGGGCCAAATAAACGTGGCTACATGCGTCATCATTCAAACGCATGTATATTACTTGTTTATGTGACCACGTATATTGGATCTAACGAATTTATTCACACCATTCATATAATAAACAGTTGGTTATTTGGTAAATCTTCTTTCTTGACCAAGACATCATAAGTCCATCTTGTCCAGTCGGCGCCTAATTTCTCTTCAGTTCTTGGATCATAGACGTCGTAACCTCTTTGATAGAAAAATTCAAGGAAGCGATCGACTCTTCGCCGGCCCTCTTCCGTCTTGCTGTAGCGTTCGGGGTATAAAACCCATTCCATTTGGATCATCACAACATCAATTTCGCTGAAGAACTTTCCCGCACTTTGTCGCTGAAATATCTTGATTTCGGCTTCCTGAGTGTCGACTTTGATGAACGCTTTCTTGTTTCTTATGAATGGTATTAGTTTGTTCAGTGTCGTCACTTTAACTGCGAGACATCCAGGACAGGATCCGTTGCCTGCCATGAATGTATCACCGCGATTTAACCCGTCAAACTTTAGAAACGTGGTCGTCTCCTCGTTGGAGAGAGCATAGTGAAAGATATCGACATTATGTTCTATTTGTCCGAGATGCACAGATTTGGCCAATCGTCGAACCGTGTCCTTGTTAGGTTCAACGGAGACGACGTGAATACCGGAATGTGCAATCGGCAGCGAATACGTTCCGAGGTTTGCACCAAGATCAATAAATGACACTTCGGGATGCATGCGGAAGAACTTGAGCAGGTTTCGAACTAGGTCTGGCTCAAAGTACTCACCAGCAACGACCAGTTTCGAGACGATAATATCGTTTTCTGAATTGTAGACACACATGGGGAAGCTCAGATTGCCGAGTGTCGCATTGACACACGTGACATCAGACTGATTGTCAAACTGGACTGGTTCCAGTACTTGTAAGCCCGACAGTTTCTTTCTGCTAATAATGAGTGTTTCAACCGAAGACCAGAAACTGAGAACGTTGCTTAATGGAGCCAAGTCTGTGACTGGTGCGTAATTATGCTGGACAACTGCTATCATGCAAATGAGTAGCAGGATTCCACAGATGACTTTGCGTAACACTTTTGGAGACATTGCTACTGTTAAAAAAATGCAAATATTTAAGTTAAATTCAAGTGTATTTTGAAATAGATCTACAATATACAATCCAAATTGTGATACAAACACATTGTATAAAATACATACGTATGTTTGCATTTTTGACTCATTTGTTATATGTACATCTATCAACATTTTAGTCCATTCAGAATGGGAGGGGTTCTGGAACTGAAGGCAGATGTCCCATTACTAAATTACTAAGGCTAAATTGTTCATGGATCAGCCTTTGCCTGATGAGAATGCAGTTGAGTGAAATGGCATTGGACTTTGGAGTAATTTAAAAATCACAATCCAGAATATGAGCAGCAGAAGGTACAGTAGATAGGAAATCCACTGCCGTCTAATGCTGATGTGCAGTGTGATGAATGCGAGTGTAAGTTATACTAATCTAACCTCTTTATATTTAGAGAAAATTATTCAATAACATCGAGAGTCTTTGCAATGAATAGAACCAGAAATTGCTTGTTCTGGCTTGCGCTTTCTGTCTGTCTCTCTTTATGTATATATAAAAATAATTGTAATTAATTAATTAAAGTGATGAGAAAAAGTCACAAAATGATTAACATTTGTCCGAGATAAGAAAATTAAAACATAATGGGCCAGATAAAACGTTGTGTTCCTGTAAATTAGAAAACAATGACCATCTGCATGTCGGCATCTGCATGCATGTATCGTCGACTAAATGTACTGAACCGATGAATGACCTGTTCTGAACTAACCAGCTTCAGGTCAGCACTCAAATCCTTGCAACGAAGCCGCCTTCAGCAATCACACCTTGCTTTTTATGCTTTGCCGCCACTGCTATTAATATATCGTACCTGGCTACATCCGCATATAGAGCTTGTGACGAAGAACGTCTCCTAAGTCCTCATTGCGTTGACCTGTGCGTACTGTTAACGCTCCTTAAGTTCGGTCTTGGTAGCTTGACCTCTGCTGACTAACTTTCTCACTGCCAAACCTCATAAATTATTTCTTTCACATAGGCAGCCACTTCTGTAGTTGAAGAACTATGTCTAATCGGTTGTCTGAGCAATTTTATTGCAGAAAATCAACTCAGATACGAGGCAGAAACTATCCTAGGTACACACATATCAAGCATAACTCTCCATCTAGACACAGTATGACTGGCTTAACTAACTTACATACACTGTGTACAAATTCACTTTTGGTAGAAAGCCACTCTTCACCTCCTCTGAGCGCGAATCAACAAATTAACAAACTAGCAAGCAAAGTACATAAACTTCAGAACTTTACACGCAACCTGCGTGTACGATTAGACCTAAGCCTATGCGTGTCACAGAGCTCTTTTAGCAAGTTGAGTTAGTTGCATCAGCTATAAATACCCAGCGATTTGTATTTCGTGACGCGGTCGTACGAGGCTACTGGTAATAGACTGGTAATATCGTCTGTTGGCGATAGCCCTGCGCACGGCACAAGGGGTGGCGGGGTCCTCAGGCCGCAATCCACCTAAACACCTGCACATTGAAGATGTCATCTCACGACTAGGGTTAAAGTTCTTCTTTAAGATTCATTTCTTTGATTCTTTACGTAAAGACAGGAAAAGAAAGAGGTAAATGATGTGGGGGCTGATAATAAAGTGAGTCTCGAAAAACAGCCAAAACCAAACACTGCTAGAAAGTTACATGATGACGTCAAACGCAACCCCTCAATCAGAGTTACTGGTGGAGGAGATTTGAATATCGTAGTTAGTTGCGCAGGGAGGAACGTTGGAAAACATAATTCTTTTGGTAGAGATCTTGTCAGAATCGAATAGTAGGAATCCTTCAGCAAGAAACAGTGTGATGAATAGCTAGGTAGGATATTGCATTTCTCGCGGTGTAAGGTCTTGTGCCATAACAGTCTATGAGTCCATACTTTAATGAAAGCCATTAATATTTGCTGCAAACTGTAAAACGTTGCTCGAACCATAATGTAGACCGTGTAAGAGTACATTCTGATGAATGGAACACTCATTTACTACATCTTGATTTGCTTTTATAACAACTCTCTCTCTGGTTAGAATTAATCCCTCCTCGGGGAGGGGTCAGCAAAACGGATCCTTCTTTTCTATCTTTTTCTATCACCAATATCTTCCTTCTTCAACCTGAGGACCTTTAAGTCTGTTGAATCATATCTCCTCATCTCTTCTTTTGTCGCCCCGACTGCGGCGTTCGTAAACCTCTGCTCTCATATATAATTGTTTTAAATGCAGCTTTTCTTCGCTCTCCTCATCACATGACCAAACCATCTCAACCTGGCTTCTGGTTCTATGTCAGATATGCATGACACTCCCAATACCTGTCTGATATACTAATTCCTCTTCTTGTCTTTCAGTGAGATTCCATGTATCCACTGCAGCATTCTCTTTTCTGTTCTGTCCAGAAGCTTCTCCTCCTATTTCGTCAATGTCCAGGCTTCTGCTCCGTATATCATCATCGATCTTTGTTTCATTGATGCCCTTGCCCTCCAATGCCCTCTGCCAATCAGTGAAACGCCCTTGATTCTTTGTCACTGCGTCGTCTGCCACTATGAGGTCATCGTATAAGAAACATATCTCATGGTACATATCTCAAGTGTTAGGGCATTTTTGTTGTACAGATGTACATAAAATGCTTTAACATGTTGAAGCGTTGTTTATGTTCAAAATTCTGTTTTGACTATATTATTCATGTTCGTGATAATGTAAATCTGTACTGTGAAAGCAGCGACAATTTGAAATTTGACAAGTTTAAAATAATTTGATAGCGAAGATCGTGAAAGACCTATTTTTTATTAGTCCAAAAACTGACTGAAACCCAAAGAAATGGTCATCTATTGACAAAGAAGCTCATTCTGTTACCTGGGCGTTTTCTGAACTATTTCGCATATTGTTGCATTATACTAATAATAAACCGTCGACGTATGTGACTGTTACTAGGCTTCGGATCTCATCGGCATGGCAATCAGTATGTGCTTGTCTCTTCTCGCCAGCTGCTTTGTTGACCGTTACAATAGCTAACGGTCTGGTCTGGTTTTTCACTAAAGGCTGAAAACATTTCTTTTCCAAAAATCTTATCCTAATTCTTTCTCTTCCCCTAATCTCTCTTCTCGCTTAAATTTCAAACACCGTCCACCAGAGCCGTCCGACTGTCTGACTGCCTGACTCCTGGATCTTGACCGAACCCTTTTGCCTATCGATTCTGTCTTGACTGAGCGCCTGTGAATAAGCTGGTTCCCTGGGACTTATCTTATGTTATGCGCTACGAATACACTCTTTGGCGAACGATAATTATCGTTCGCCAAAGAGTGTATTCGTAGCGTTGCTGCTGCTGCTGCTGGGACGAGGAGTCAGGCTCAACCGAGGTCCTGCTGCTACTCACCATCGTCCCGAGCCGCTCACATTTGGTTCCATCAACACTCAAATCGCAGTCCGCAAAGGGAAACTTATTTTCGATCTGATAGAGCCGATTCAGTTAGACGTGCTTGGCATCTGTGAGATTTGGCTCTCTGCCGTAGATCCCAATGCCATCAAGTTCGACATGGCTCCACCATGGTACGTGACCAGACACGTCCACTGTTCTGCCCGCGAACGAACGGGCAGAAGCAGGGGTCTGGACTCTGGCGATCATCCACAGTGAGACGCTAGCTAGTTGGATTAAAACAGTTGAGATCTGATTCTGCGAATATCCCGTATGTGAAACTGAGCTGATCTGCATATATTCTAAACATGGTTAGAAAGTGACATGGTGGAATCACACACAACGTCCAAGAGCGTGCGAATTCAGTGTGGTTAAAAAATAAGCCACCCAACTGAACAGACTGAGGAGTTGTTGGCTTGTTTATAGGAGGAGAAATTGGGTATTAGAAGGATTCAGAAGAAGTTTATTACTATCCATCCAAGATCGCCAAAAGCAAAAGCAAGTAGTTGGAGGGCAGGGTTAGACGTGGTACTATCAAATGAAAGAAGAATTGGATATCAGCAGCATATAAATAGTAGTCGAGAGCTATCAGTAAGTACTGAACCGAGTGGTATGAAATAATGTAAACAAGCAGGCCAAGTTCAGAATCTTGTTGAACACCGCAATTCAAAACAATGAGAGCTGAAGTGATTTGATTCATACGAATTGATTGAGTACGAAGGTGTAGATAAGACTCAAAGCAAATGAGAGCAGAATCAGATAGACCGAAATAGTGTTAGAGATGGCGAAGGAGTATATCATGATCAGCGGTATCAAACGCAGCAGATAGGTCAACGATAATGAGATCAGTTACTTTTCATTTATCCATGAAGTTTATTATGTGATTGTGAATGGTAAATAATGCAGCTTCAGTGAAATGGTTGATATTTGCGGTGGGGCGAATTGGAAAGGACGGTCAGGTTGTTAGACGAAAGATGACAACTCAGCAACTACTTTTCTTACGATTTAGAAAACAACTTGAAAGTAGAGATGGGACGATTCATCAGGAGAAGGAGATAGAATTCTTAGAGCTAAAATGGCGTGGAAGCAGCCTTCAGCAAAGATAAATTGACAATGGATGTGCAGTGTCCTATATAACAAGTTCCATGCCTTGAAAGAACAGTTGCTAGACAATTAAGTCAAATTGTAGAAAGTCTTCCATAAGTATCAAACAAACAGTTTTTTACACAGATTTACTTTGCTACGAAACAATTTCTGCCCGTGAACCTTCTAGCTTCCCCGTGTGATATTGCCCTTTAAAAACCGTCCCTAAATCTTACGATCTGTGTTACGTATTCGCGATGACCATCAAGTGAACAAAACACTGATACCTTTCATATTACACCATAGAATTTGCCCGAAGCTACAACGTCATAGTAAGTCTTCGCAGGGTTGCAAATCGCCTCTGACAGCCACACTCATCGGTGCCGCTGGTGACTAGCATGGGCCTAATGAATGTGTTTATATGGGTCTCCATTCATATGCGTATATAGTTATGTTTATATTATTATATTATAATTAATGTAAATTGAGTCGAACGACTTTTTCACGCTATCCATATAAGAAACTTTTGGTAATTGGGCAAATCTCCTTTCTTGACCAAGACATCATAAGTCCATCTTGTCCAGTCGGCGCCCAGTTTCTTTTCAGTTCTTGGATCATAGACGTCGTAACCTCTTTGATAGAAAAATTCAAGGAAGCGATCAACTCTTCGCCGGCCCTCTTCCGTTTTGCTGTAGCGCTGGGGATAGAGAACCCATTCCATTTGGATCATCACAACATCGATTTCGCTGAAGAACTTTCCCGCACTTTGTCGCTGAAATATCTTGATTTCGGCTTCCTGAGTGTCGACTTTGATGAACGCTTTCTTGTTTCTTATAAATGGTATTAGTTTGTTCAGTGTCGTCACTTTAGCCGCAAGACATCCAGGACAGGACCCGTTGTCTGCCATGAATGTATCACCGCGATTTAACGCGTCAAACTCTAGAAACGTGGTCGTCTCCTCGTTGGAGAGAGCATAGTGAAAGATATCGACATTATGTTCTATTTGTCCGAGATGCACAGACTTGGTCAGTCGTCGAATCGTGTCCTTGTTAGGTTCAACGGAGACGACGTGAATACCGGAATGTGCAATCGGCAACGAATATGTTCCGAGGTTTGCACCAAGATCAATAAATGACACTTCGGGATGCATGCGGAAGAACTTGAGTAGCTTTCTAACTATGTCTGGCTCAAAGTACTCACCAGCAGCAACGATTGAATGTTTTTAAAACTCGACCACCATGTTATAACTATACTGCGACACAGTTGAAGTAGACGTATGTGTGAAGAAATCGTCAGGATTATTATTTTTTACCCAGGGTACTTATGATCCTTCAGGATTTCAGAGATTAGGGATTGCGTTATTATTATTTTTTCCCCGAGGTATATATAATCCCTTAGGATTTAAAAAATGTCCGGTGAAAATGATAAATCATCTGGAACGGCTACATCTCGTCAAGTTCGGGCATGGCAAAAGTGATACAGAAGGCAACGGCATTGAAACGCTGAATTGCTATAGCTAGACGCTGGAAGAAATAAAAAGTTTCTTTATGATCTCCGGAAGTTTGAGTTTTAGTCCGTAATAAGATCCAGACCGGTGCTGTTAATGGGGCCAAGAGTCTCGAGTACCAGTGGTTGAAGTGGT
Source organism: Norana najaformis (assembly GCA_964023275.1). Taxonomy (NCBI): domain Eukaryota; kingdom Metazoa; phylum Annelida; class Clitellata; order Crassiclitellata; family Hormogastridae; genus Norana; species Norana najaformis. Next base: position 23,239,136 of record OZ029923.1, read on the forward strand.
ACATTGAAAGGAGTTGACCGTACTCTGTATTTTTGGAGGCCGCCAGCTTTGCGGCTGTCTCGGCGTTTGCAGCAGTTGCCTGCAAGTAAGAAGTAGCCACAGTGTCAATTACTGTAACATCCCAGATTAGACTGCGGCCATTGCGCCAAGCGATAAGGGTGAGACCATCAGGTATCTTGCCATCCGTTCTAGAAAGTTCGGGTGATTCTTTGATAGCTGGGAAGCCCGCGCGTGTGAGGCTCCAACAGATGAGGTCATTGAGGACGACATGTCGGATATACGGCCAGATCCAAGACCGCAAGACAGTCCATGCGAACCTTCTGCCGTCGCTATTGCTCCACAAGAACAGTCATGTGGCTCACATATGTTAGCTCCAAGACGAAGGCCGACGGCTATTCTTACAGCCTTGTCATCCAGTCTCAAGCCGCAGGTTGTTAACGGAAGGGCAAAAAGCCAGTCGCCTGCGTGTGATGCAGAAACTGCTTTCAAACGTGCTTGTTGGTAGGCGTCGGTGTATGAAGCGTTTATAGTGGCTGCATCTCTTTGAATAAGTGGCTTATCCCAGAAAGACTGTTTATAGGCAAGGTTACTGTCTGGGTACAACATTTGACTTTCGGCGCACCATCGCTGTACCATAGCTTCGAAATCTCTGTCAGAGTTGACCTGCACATTGCCCAGAATTAGTTTGATTATCAAAATGTCAGATTATCTTCAATTAAACCTGTATGTTCCAAGTCACTCATATTGTTTTAACTGCTAAAAGAATTGTAATACACGATAAGTCTACATGATCACTGAATCATCTTTAGTTCATTCACTCATCTATTGCTTATCTTTTCTTAATTTCTTCAATTAAATATATCAAATATGTTTCCATCGTCGTTTGAAGAATTTCAGTAATGTCTACCTTTTGATCCGTCGGCGCATATGAAGACACTCTTGCGCCGCCCAATAAGGTATTATTGTTTTTGCAGCTGCGTCGCCTTTTCAGCCCACACAGCCACTTGTTGCAAACCTACAATCACTCAGTTTAACGATGACACCTTTGCACTGAACTCAAGACGTGTGAAATGGCAGATAGACTACCGATGATGTACTTGACTATGTAGAATAAAAGTACAATTCAACGTGAGTGAGATACCTGGCCATAAGCATATGACGCCAGGCGAATTGCTAATGAACCTCAATGTCTGGCAATCTGTGGTAGTTCTTGGCCTAGTTTTCAATTGCCTTTGTTCGTTTGTTACACCAGAATGAGCATTTATGTGAACTAACTGCAACAAAGTATAGTCATTGTATGACGTAATACATCGACCACGTCTGTATTCAGTATTTAATTATAGTTTCTGTTTAACGATGCTGTATCATAAAGATCAGTAGCGTTGCCCACCTCCATCATCCAGCGCTGGACTGGCATCACCCGAACACAGCAGACGTCAAACTTACCTTACCTGACACAGAAAGAAGACAACATGTCTGTTGGGGCAAAAGCAGTTCCAAAACTATAGTAATTGATTCACGTGAACAATGACATCAGATAACCGTTTGGTGGCGCTACTTTCGTCGAAATCATGCTTTGTCCTAAGCACAGAATGTTTGGGCGATTGCTTGGGCTTTTATTTTTCCACTTACTAAAATACTGTTTCCTAGCAAATTTTGCTACGAAAGGCAGCAAGATAATTTAAAATTCGATTCACTAAGTTGTTTGACTGTCTGACTCCTGGATCTTGACCTGGAACCTAACCCTTTTGCCTAGCGATTTTGTTTTGACTGAGCGCCTGTGAATAAGCTGGTTCCCGCGACTTAGCTTTCATTGGGCGCTGTAGAAATCTCGTGATTACGATTACGATTTGACAAAGAAAGTGGTCAGAGTCGGAACACTATTCGTTACTGCAGCGATCTGACACCACATCGGCCCGCGCTTGGCTACGGTCTGTGACGACCTTGGCAATAGTCTCCTGTTCCTAGCCATGTAATCACCATAGCCATGCAAAATTGCTCAAGCGTCGGCTGAAATGAAGATAATCTCAACACATTGGCAGCGACTGTAAGTTTGCCTAGCTAGAGCCACAGAGGCTTTAAAGGAGCTGAAATCTCCGAACCCCGACTTGGGAAACCAGCTTCTTCTCCATCCATCGCAAGATTGTGCAGCCTCCTCACTCACTCTTCTTCACCCATCCTGAATTTTGACAAATGAATCTGTTGCGTTGTTTCTGTTGCTAATTTTTTACCTGAGTGGATTTTTAGCCCGCCGCAGAACCCTCCTTGTTTTAACTGGTTTGAGACAGGCTCAGACTTCGTGTGAAGGCAGAGATGGAGGGGAAAGTTGAATATTGGACTCGGAGGGCACAACAGTGCTCTATTCCGGAGGACAAAGACATGAAAAAGGTATGAAGGTTTTTGTTCGTAAAGAGGCCTCCAAGACATTCCTATGTTGACAGAATAGTAATAGCAAGGCTGCCGACAAGGTTCGACAAAGTTCAGGTGTATGCTGCGACAAATACAGCAGATGGCAAAGAAAAGTGTGGAGTTTATGAACAGCTTCTGGGAGATCCCGAAGTAGGACATAAAAATCTTAATGAGAAACTTTAATGCACATATTGAATCGAAAAGGACTGGTTGGGAAGAAGTTATGGGAGGGATGGCAGGAAGTGAAAGATCTGATGATGGAGAAAGATTACTGAACCTATGCAGCAGTTACAAATTAAAAATTGGAGAGAGCTTACTTCAACATCGACAATTAGGCCTACACATGCTCACATGGACGTCGCCGGACGGAGATACATGCAACCAAGACAGAAAACGCATGAAAAACAGATCAGTCGCTGGAGAGAACATTATTTTTAGATGTGGTAAACTGTCCGAACCAGCAACAAATCTCAAAGGCTTGGAATCGAAGGAGAAAGTTGAATAGTTAGAAGGAGATGGAGGCCATAAATGAGAAGAAAAGACGAAAGGCAGTCAAGAGTTGGAAAAATGTAAAGGCTGGAGGAATAATAGCCAAAATGATTAAATATGAGGGTGAGACGCATATAAGAGGTCACAAAGTTATGCAATAACGTATGGGCAAGGGACAGAGGACCAATGGCATGAAGAGACGGCATCATATTACAGATTCTTAAAATTGAAAATTTGAGGGAATGTTCAAATTGGAGAGGCATTACGCTGCCGTAGTTTCCTAGCAAGATCGTGGCCAAAGTGGTGCTGAATCGCATGAAAATTGCTGTGGACATATAGCTCAAAAAGGAACAAGCGGAATTTAGACGAGGGCGATCCTGCTGTGAACAAATTTTCACACTTTAATAATTGAGAAGACTCTAACGTGAGAGGATCCAGTACTGACTAGCTTCACTGATTTTAAAAAGGCTTCAAACAGTGTGCAGAGAAAGTATCTGTGGAAGATAATAAAGAGCTATGCAAACCCAACAAAGATTATTGACATCGCCAAAAGCTTTTATGATGGCAGTCGATGCGTTGTTAGATATGGGAGAGAAGTGGGTGAGGGCTTTCAGACTGTAACGGTAATTCGTCAGGGATGTGTTTTGACACCGACGATTTTTGCCATGGTTGTGGACTGGGTGATGGCAAGAGTTATGGAGAGGCAGTAGCATTAGACTAAAATGAATAAACGTTGATAGGTTATAACACAATCTGGATTTTGCGTTTGAAATCGCCCTGCCGGACAGCACTTGGAAAGGCATGAAATAAGTAACATCTAAACTTTCTGCTCTCTCCTACTGGGCTTTAGATTCTAAAGCCCAGTAGAAGAGAGCAGGAAAACCAAGATCACCAAGATAGGAAACTGAAATGAAATGGACAGATCGTGATCGATGACAGAGATTGAGGTGATGCATGATTTCTTCTACCTCATTGTATCTTGCAATCATTGTTACGTTTTTGAGAGGACACAATAAACACTGATACCGTTCAAATTATACTGTAGATTTTGCCCTAGGCTACCACGTGATGTTAAACCGCCGTATGTTTGCAAATATCCTCTCCCAACCAAATTCATGGAGCCAATTGCGTGTCACGGGTGACCAATGAACTTAGCTACGATTCCTCGCTCAGCCGATGGCCACAAGGCGTGTCAACAAATGTCTAATGTCTACTTAGCTATCTAGCTATTGATTAAATGCGAGTACATGAAATATTTATATGACCATGTACAGTGTGTTTGGTCGAACGACTGTTTCGCATCATTTATATAGTAAACAGTTGGTTATTCGGCAAATCTTCTTTCTTGAACAAGACATCAAAAGTCCAACTTGTCCAGTCGGCGCCCAGTTTCTTTTCAGTTCTTGGATCATAGACGTCGTAACCTCTTTGATAGAAAAATTCAAGGAAGCGATCGACTCTTCGCCGGCCCTCTTCCGTTTTGCTGTAGCGTTCGGGGTATAAAACCCATTCCATTTGGATCATCACAACATCGATTTCGCTGAAGAACTTTCCCGCACTTTGTCGCTGAAATATTTTGATTTCGGCTTCCTGAGTGTCGACTTTGATGAACGCTTTCTTGTTTCTTATGAATGGTATTAGTTTGTTCAGTGTCGTCGCTTTAGCCGCAAGACATCCAGGACAGGACCCGTTTTCTGCCATGAATGTATCACCACGATTTAACCTGTCGAACTTTAGAAAAGTGGTCGATTCCTGGTCAGAAAGAGCATAGTGAAAGATATCGACATTGTGTTCTATTTGTCCGAGATGCACAGATTTGGCCAATCGTCGAACCGTGTCCTTGTTAGGTTCAACGGAGACGACGTGAATACCGGAATGTGCAATCGGCAGCGAATACGTTCCGAGGTTTGCACCAAGATCGACAAATGACACTTCGGGATGCATGCGAAAGAACTTGAGCAGCTTTCGAACTAGGCTTGCCTCATAGTAACTACCAGCAACGACCAATTTCGAGATAAAAATATCATTTCTTGGATTGTAGACACACATGGGGAAGCTCAGATTGCCGAGTGTCGCATTGACACACGTTACATCTGACTGATTGTCAAACTGGGCTGGTTCCAGTACTTGTAAGCCCGACAGTTTCGTTCTGCTAATAATGAGTGTTTCAGTCGAAGGTCTGAGACGGAGAACATTGTTTAACGGAGTCAAGTCAATGACTGGTGCAGTACGCTGGACAACTGCTAACATGAAGGTAAGGAGAAGGATTCCAGCAACTAGTTTTCGTAACATTTTTGGAGACATCGTTACTGCTAAAATAAATTCAAATATTTAAGTAAAATTCCAGCCTTTCTTTTCAATAAGATAAAAATCCAAATCATTGTTCAAAGCACTGTATAAACGCATGTTTGTAAGAATATTGGCTCACACGACATGTATACGTCTATCAGCATTGATTTTATCATTTATCACATAAAATATTTTCTGATTGAAGGCTGAGGTGCAATTGCGTTGGCACTAGCTTGTCTTTGTCTGAAGAGGAAGAACACTTTCGCCATCCAGGGAAAGAGTAACACTGTGGAAGGTTTACCTAGGAAACCCAATGCGGACTAAAGGTGAAGTGTGATGAGTCTGAATGTGAGTTACACAAAATATTATTAAATGACGCCGAGGGAAAGTGCAATGGATGGGACCAGAAAATAGAGTTGGCTTGATTTGGCTTAGGCTGTATAGAATATTACTTCGAGGAAACAGGCTTCTCAGCCCACCCACCATCTGCATACACAATATTAATTTAACTTTGACGTTGAAGATAGGATGTCACTGTCAGGTCTGTATTTACATATTCTATGGCATCATATTTTAAGGGTTTCATCTGACATTGGGTGCATCCCAGTACTGCTCGTTGTTGCCTTGTGCCGACGGGGTCGAGCCAACGATACATTCCATGCAGGAAAAAGGAAATTGATTCAACTATTATAGCTTAAGATGTGTAAATACTTCACTAGCATCAAATCACACTTTGCTCCAAGTAGTACTTGTGTTCCTTAGTGCCATTTACTTCAACTCTGTGTTATTTAAGGAAATGTTTAATATCTTATTCCATTTAAAAACTATCATGTGAAGTTGTTTGATAATAAATGCATCAGTAATGGTTGCAAAAATTATGTGAGGACAATGCAACTGTATTCCCATTGCAATCAGGCATAATTTCGGACCAATTGATTCCAACCTTTAAGTCTCGCGACAAGTAACAGATCTCTTCCTACAGGCCTAATTGGGTATTATCCCTTTTCTAAAGTCCCAGGAAACAACGTTTATAATAGAATTTTGCCTTTTATAACCCAAACGTAGCTATCTTCTTGATAGCCAGTTTGGTTTTAAAATAAACTGCCTATATAGCATTCCTTAAGCTTAGAGAAGACCCAGTGGTCGACTGAAAACCTCGTGATCGAGGGTCTTGGAGAAGGTTCTTGCATCGCTACATTTCGGGCTTTATAAACCGTTAAAGGTGAAAGGTCACGATGCAGGACTAAGAGTCGTGGTGTCGCGTGGTCGGCAAGTGCAACATTAGAAGAATTCGCTGTAGGAGGCTTTTCTTCTCCCTTCTACACTGCGTACATTTTGACAAGTGAGTGTAGTACTGAGTTGTGGCCAACATGTCTATTGGTCATTCATGAATGATTTTACCTATTCAGCTTTAGGCGGGAATGTCACTGTTGATCAGAACAATAAATCAATTGCCCTAGATCGGAAAGATCTGTGACGCACGTAAATATTGAAGATGTTTTTAGTTTAAACATTGCAGACAAAAGAAGCTGAATGCTCTACATAACGATGTGACCCATTTGCGTCGGTTTAATACGAGACTTTTATCAATTCGCTTAAAATGAGTACATTATTGTCTTGCGGTCTGCATAATATTTATTATAACTTCACAGGACACTGGCAACTGTCCAAGTAGGACATTGTTGTCGTGTATTGAAATATGCGTTTATTCATTACTGCTAATAATCAGATAGGCTTATATTGATTCATGTAGAGCCAATTTATAAATTCGCCTAAGAAGAGCTGGTAGTTGAATGAGGATAAGTTTTCAGTTGTTTGCGAAATGAGGAATGAGAAAGAGAAGGGTATTGCAAAGCTGGTGATAGTGAGTTTTGTTCAATCCCTCTGACAGGTGGTAGTGTATCTAAATGAAAAAGACAGGTAAAGATAGTGTGAACGTAATATTTTCGCTAATGACTCATCATTTTTTAAGCACCGGTTTTTTGTATCGGAATTTTCCATGACGTAGCGTCGACCGGGTGTTGACTTGTTTGTGATTTGTTGAAGCCGAGACAAGTTGAAGTTAGCAGTGGTTACTGCCTGGGCACGTTTTTATATGCGCTTATGATTGGTTGGCATTCGCGTCCATTGACTGACATCAGTGGTGACCCATACGCATACATAGATTAGTCTTGATGACTCGATAGATTTTAGCGCATATAAAAATTTAATGAATGCAGTGTTGATAGTAACTCCGCCACTACCAAACTCGGGTAGTGCTAGTCCCAAGCCTAGATAATGGAGGAGGGCGACGTCAACTGCCCTTGATGCCATAAGCTGTCGTTAAACACTAGCACTAATAGTGTGGATAGTGTTGAGCAGTCTATTGAACTCTCTTTTCCGGAAAAAACTTTCGCTCTGCAAAGTCTGTATTGCCCTTAGAGCTCGGTTAAATAGTCATTTTCCCCAGACTCATTTCCTCCGTAGGCTGTTTTCGTGTCTTTGCTTCTTCAGTTTCTACCGGGCTCACCATGAAATCTCTGCTTAGTAGCGACCATCGATTGATGCCTTGAGCATTATTGCATTGGCACCATAGAAGTGATAAGATTATTATTAATAGTATTATCATTATTATTATTACTGTTACTATTAACTATTACTATTATTATGAATGTTCAACAGATTAATTAACATGGTAGAGTTCCGGGGAAGCAGATGGCGTTCCCACGCTGGACGGCCACTAAGAGTCTTTGGAGCAGGTAGCTGGTCTCCAATGGATCGTGGGTTGCATTAGTCAACCTTCGTCCTAACTCCGACACAAAAATCCATCCCTTCCTTACTCCATGCGCCGCTGGTCTCCAATGCGACCGCCACAAAAGCATGGGTTTTGGCTGTAGTGACATACTTTAACCGTTTGGCGCAAGACCATGGAATAAGAGTCACGCCATCCGGTCGTTTGCCATCTTCCCTGGTGAGTCTCAACGGTTCTCTCTGAGCAGGGATGTTCGCTCTGGTAAGCGCTCTCCATATAATGTCGTTAACCATGTTATGGCGTTGTTGTCTGCCAGGGCTCTTTCTGCAGACCAGACCGTGAAGTCCTCTGGAGTCGAATCTTTCGCCACAGTGACACAGATGTGGCTCACACAGTGTGGTTCCCAGTCGCATTCCAACCGCGATCCTTATCACCTCATCAGAAAGACGAAGTCCCAATGCGGTTACAGGAGGAGCCAGTATCCAATCTCCCGAGTGTGGTGCCTGAGAGTCCAAGAGACGAGCGTGGTCTAGTGGGTTCTTCGCAGACTCCTGTACGCTCGCCGACGCCTTGCTTGTCCAGCGACTGTCCCATTCCATCTGTCGATGAGCTGCTGATCCTCTTGATGGTTCTGCACAAGTGATGACCAACTAGCACGGTATTAACAATCTCGTCTGAAGCATCAGCTGATTCTGGTGGCAGTATGTGTGCTTGGAGTTCACATGTGCTCGCAGCAGAGGCCAAGAAGGCAGAAAGTGCCAGCGTAGAAGCACAGCGAATAACAAAGGCTACCATCCTTCACTGCAGTAGGGGTAGAGTTCCGGAATGACGTCCGATATCGCCGCCAGCATGTGAGTGCGGTTAAGGCTATTAAAGGCATTGCTGAAATCAAGTTTGACCAATACTGAATCGGGGGATAAGTCAGTGAGAAAGCGCCTGGCGGCGTGCACAGCCGCCTGGCAACCCCCTGGAGTCCCAACTCCTAGTTGGAAAGGAGCGAAGTAGTCAGAGAGCTGAGCAACGGCGAAAGCGTTAGCGCATTTCGAAGCCAGGCGTCTCCAATAATAACCAATGGCAATTCGCCGAACTCCCCCCGATCTCTTCCTGAGGACGAACAAGGTGCCCCCAAACAAGTATCGGCTAATGTCGTCTGGACATATCCCTGCTAGCAAAAGGTTCGTAAGGGAAGTCAGGGATGTCACAAGGTTAGGGTCGACCTCCTTGCAGTTTACTAAGTCGAGGATGTGCTGGGGCGAATTCCGTCAGGACCCCCGCCGAACCCGCCGGAAAGGAATGGACTGCACGCAAGACCTCGCCTTCGGTTACGTGAAGAGGGGGCATGTCTGGAACTGATGGTAATGCATTTTGCGTGTCTCGAAGCGGAGGTGCTTTGCACGCAGTTCCTCAGCAGGTTCCAAGTCGGGTTGAATGGGGAGATCATCAGAGCATAGAATTCTAACGGCAGCGCGTATGTTACATCCTCAAGTTTTTCAGAAACCGCCTTTGCGATGCCGTCTGTGTCTGATCTTGCGGTTGAGCGTCTAAAGGCAGTCCTGCCTCCGTGGTGGGGATGGAAAAGCGAGCTCCTGCTGCCATCTGAGATCGAAAGGCGTCCATCCTCTCCTTGATAAGGTGGGTTAGGTTGTGCCTCTTATTATTATTAATATTATTATTATTATTATTATTATTATTATTATTATTATTATTATTATTATTATTATTATTATTATTATGCTTTTGGCGGCTTCACGCTCATACATGAAAATTTAGTAGTGGAATGTCATTCTAGTGCCAAAGTTTTTACTTCATCTGACCAACACTTCACCCACCCCAGCCTATACACGGAGTCACCAAGTCATCACAAAAACTTTAGTTTGCTCTGCAGAAAGTGTTAAGATCCCCAGAACGAATTATAGGCCTACTCTAGTCATCTTTACTTAACTGGGGCACGGTAGAGCGCCCCTTAAATAGTTAGAGCGCTCGTCTTATTACGTGTAGAGTGCTGGTTCGATACTCTTCCGAGGTGGTTTCTGTGGTGGGACCTTGAGCAAGTCCTTCACTCACAATTGCTTGGAACCATCGATTGATGTTAAGTCATTAGATACTGGCGCCTAATAAATGCAGAAATAAAAAATCTTTACTTCTGAATATAATTATATGTTTACGAGTACATTTTGTACACGTGTTTCTACAGCGACCGTATACCATCGACCCTCTTCATATTTTCAGCGATGAAAATGGATGGGATGCTTCATCAACTATTGAAATGGAGACGACGCCATTTTAAATCTGGGCATACGATCGTGATGGTTCGGAGATGCAATTCCTTGAAATATATTCACGATCGGTTTTCGAACCCACGTCATCTTGCAGAGTGAAGCCGTGATATGCCCTTTTAATGAAGTCGCTAACCTGCCCAGCTATCCGTAGAACTGCACAAACATTGTCGGACATATTAATTCTTAACTCGCCGAATTGGTTTGGTTATCAGAATCTATCCTTTATTTCTTCAAGTAAGTCTATAAGTTTCAAGTGGCTCGTATTGTTCTCATCGTTTAGGCCTAAATAAAGAATTTTAATACTCGATAAGCCTAAAAATTATTTCAATTTATTTACACACCAATTAGTTTGGTTATCTCTTATTTATTTCTTCAATAAAATATCAAATATCTTATGTTTTCATCGTCGCTTGAAGAGTTTTAGTGATGTTTACCTTTGTAACCGTCGGCGCATATGAAGACACGCTTGCGCCGTCCAATAAGTTTGAACAAGCTTTCTTATTGTTTTTGCAGCTGCTTCGTCTTTTCAGCCCGCACAGCCACCTGTTGTCAACCTACAATCACTGGTTTAACGATAACACTTTTACACTGAACTGGTAATTACTCAAGACGTGTGAGATGGCAGATGACTACCCGTGATGTGCGTGCCTATGCGGAGTATAAGTAAGATTCTCCGTGAGCGAGAAACCGAGCAATAAGCACAGCCTACAGCGCCAGGTGAATTGCTTATGAATCCTGTCTTCTGACATTCCGAGTTCATGCGTGACTTACTTCGGCTGCCTTTGTTCGCCTTCTACGCCAGAATGCATATTTATGTGAACTAAGTGTAACCCAGTGTAGTCATTGCATGGCGTGATACATCGATCACATCTGTATCTTATGCTTAAGTGCATGTTATGTTTCTTTCTCATCCATCATTCAGGCTTGGGAATGGCAACACCCAAACACACCATACGTCTGACTTACTCTACCTGACACAGAAATGAGCCAACCTGTCTGACGGAGCGAAAGCAGTTCTGAAATATATTCTCATTGACTCACATGGCCAATGACGTCAGTTAGGTGTTTGCTGCCACTTCTTTAGTCGAAATCATGTTTTGCTCTAAGCACAAAATGTTTTGACAATTGCATGGGCTTCTATTTTTCCACTTACTAAAATATTATTTCGTATCAAATTTTGCTAGGTATCACAACAGGATATTTTAAACTTCGCCTTACGATGTCGTATTTGGCAATAAAAGGGATTGGAGTAGAAACCGCCTTTGCCACTACAGCAATCTGACGCCACATGATTTCCGCGGATGACTGTGGCCTGTGGCAGCCTTGGTTATAATCGCCTGTATGTCGCCAGTGCAGAGCAACTTGGCACAGGCGTCGGCTACATAGAAAATGGTCTCAACGTTGCACAATTTGTAACTGTAGTTGTAATCATCAATTTGTATAGCGCCTCTTCGAAACACTTCTCAGAGACGTTCCCTACCTAATAACACAAAACCAAGATCGAAGTGTTTTTCAAGCACTTTCTAAAAGCAAAGAAAGGCAATGAACTCATGTCATAGGTTACCAGGCAACCTATTTCGGAAAGATGACCCGAAACTTCTACTGTATGTGCACCAGTTCTAGAGTGAGCCAGTGTGACCAGTGCCCCACCAACTGAGTGCCTTTCCACGGTGGCCCTAAATAAAACCCTAGTTACATTAGCAGATATGGCATGGGAACAGGTCATATAATCGTAATCGTAATTCCGAGATTTCTGCAGCGCCCAAGGAAAGGCACGTCGCGGGGACCAGCTTATTCACAAGTCTTCAGTCAAAACAAAATCGATAGGCAAAAGAGTTCGGTTCCAGGTCAAGATCCAAAAGTTAGACGGAGAGACAGCGTGGCAGCTATGGGGGATGGTGTTTGGGGTTGGAGAGGAGAGACAGATAAGAGAAAGAAGGGATGTCAGGATAGGATTTGTGAAAGAGGAATGTTTTCAGCTTTGAGTGAAAGGCCGAAGCAGAAATTGCAAGTGGTGGAGCATCGATGAGTTGGTATGATGGGTCAGAAAACTGTCGCAGCTCTGGGGGGAGTTTATTCCAGAGTGGTGGGGCAGCTATGGCTATGGAGCGCTTACCGAATTTTAAGGATGAGGTGATGGGAGGGCGGAAAAGTGTTAGGACAGAAGAAGAGGGCGTTGAGCGAAGCGGTTATATTCTAAATAACTGACGAAGACAGGAGGGTTGGGAAGATTGAAGAGTGTTGTAGGTAAGTGATAGGATTTTGTATTCAATTCGTTCAGGTATTCTAAGTCAGTGTAGTGATTTAAGAACAGGAGTGATGTGATGATGTTTGGAGGTTTTGGTGACAGCACGAGCAAGAGCATTTTGTATGGCTTGAAGGCTGCTTATTTGGGTGGAGCCTATGTTCAGGAATAGTGAATTGCAATACCCTAATTTAGCATGGACTATGGATGTGGCGATGGTTGATGCAGTTCCAAAGTCAAGAGGTGACGTAATCTGTTTATATTTCTATTCTAGTCGATGACACAAGTGGTGTATATGACACAGAATGTTGTTGATTTCCGGTTACTGACTGAATCATTTCCGAATAACAGCGTCAATTCTCTGACCACTCCAGTTTTATGGATATTATGATCGGTAGGCCTATACCATCATTAACTTTCGAAGAAAACGTTTGTTTTTTTAATTATAAAAAATTCGAGCATTTTTGCACATTTGTCCCAAAGTAATGTTGAAGAACGCAGTCGTGAAATACTTCCGGTAAGCCGTTTGTTACAGCGCACAGGTTCGGATGCAACCAATGTGTAGATACACTAATTGTTGTTCGAACCATTTTAATTTATTTTTCATAAAATTTACAATACAATAAAAATAGCAGTTGTTTACACGGTGACATCGGCAACTTATGAGCTAAAATTTTTCGAAACATACAGTATCTACATGTAAGAAGCACTATGTCTGGCATTCACATGATTTTGTCAGTCAGATCTGTTCGATTAATATGGAGATATTGTGAGACAAATCTGACCATAAACTTGCGCTTCATTAATTACGTGTAAGTTGACATTGTACATTGATTATAGTTTTTCAAATAAAGTGATTGTGTTTTCAATTGTAATGTTTTAAGTTGAGGTAGTTGAGTTGAAAACATCATATAGAGCAAACAAGATCTCTTGCCAAGTTATAACTCAGTGGGAAAACATTCTAGGTCATTCTTACTTTTTGGCAAACCCAGAATCCAGCTGTCCCCCTTCCGGGCGCTTTTGCCTGTGACCACGGTTTGGAAAAACTAGAACTGCCATTGGCAGCGTTTTTTTTTGTTTTGCAGACGGGAAAACCAGGTTGCTTAAATCAGCAGAACAAAGGAATCTTGCTCCAGGACTTGTCGTCTGGGTGCATCAGAAGTACAAAAGAGTACAGCTCATACACCGATCTACTTTTTGCAAAGATTTTTACGCAATTCTTCTTCGTGTTCTTCTTTATCGTTATCTTCATCTTCTTCTGTCTATCTTTGTTGTCTACACGATGAAACATGTATACGGGGCATTTAGAAATTAAACTTACTGTCACTGGTTTCAAACTTACATGCACCAACGTATATTTCCTCCAGAAACTTTTCACCGCACTGTTTTCAACCACAAATCGCATACTGGGTTTTCTCATATGTTACATATATCTTTAGTGATTCAATGCAGTAACTTTGTCTCATCGTTAAGGCGAAACCGCTTCATTAATTACATGTAAGTTGACTTTGTTTATAGTTTTTCAAATAAAGCGGTTGTGTTTTCAATTATTATGTTTTAACTTCAGGTAGTTGAGTTGAAAACATCTTGTAGCGCAAACAAGGTCTCTTGATCTTTGTTTTATAGAATACGATTGAACTGCCATTACATTACATTATATGTTTTCGTCTGTCCTATTACCTGCGCTAGACATCCAGATATGCACAAAGATCTCACATTCCATGTGCTGTTGCCAGTTAAAAGCTTCGTTGAAAAGAGCCGAAATCTCCGAATCCCGACTTCCGGAAACCGACTTCATCAAGGCTCTTCACCCTCCATCGCAAGATTGTACAGCCTCCTCATTCATTCATCTTTACTCATCCTGAAGTTTTACAAATGAATCTGTTACTTTGTTTCTGTTGTTAAGGTTGTTTTACGTGGGTGGAATACAATTACATCGCAGCACACTTTCTGTTTAACTTGGCTTGGGACAGGCCCAGACTTCCTGTGAAGTAAGTCTGATGCGGAGATGGACGGAGAGTGGAAGACTGGAGTCAACAATATTCTTCTCCGGAGGACAGACAACAAAAATTTCCTCTCCGTAAAGAGGCCTCCAAGGTATTACTAAGTTGGAACCGATAAGCGACAGATTAGTAATAATAAGGCTGCAGACAAGGTTCTCTAACACAACCATAGTTCAGGTGTATGCTCCGACAAATACAGCAGATGAAGAAGGAAATGATGGAGTTTTTGAATCGCTTCAGTTAAAAATCCCGAGGCGCGACATGGGAAGCTTTAGTGCACATATTGGATAGAAAAGTTTGGTTGGGAAGAAGTTATTGGAGGGATGGCGGGGAGTGAAAGATCTGATAATGGAGAAAAATTACTGCAGCAGTTACAAATTAAAGATTGGAGGAAGCTTTTCCAACATCGAAAAATACACAAGCTCACATGGACGTAACAGGACGGAGACACTTGCAATCAAACAGACTACTTATGTATATCTCGGAAGTGGATGTCAACTTTGAGAGATGTCAGGCTATACTGAGGCGCAGATGTGGCAAAAGATTACCATCTGCTGATGGCAAAAAATAAAAAAATGAAATAAGATAAATTACCAAAACAGAAAAGGAAAATGCTTTAAAATACGGGTAACCCAAAAAAAGAGTACTCACGACAAAATACATCTTAAGAGAACAACTAGAGGGGAAGAGGTAGGAAAAAGTGGAGACTCCGAATTTTTTTATATAATTATATTGAATAAATTTTCAGAAAACACAGAAATACAGATCCTTCCGAAAGAAAAGATCGATGGACATATGACAACAACGCATAAACAACAGATAAGGCGCTGAAAGAATTTTTTAGACTATACTAAAGTGTCCGAACCAACAACACAACTCAAAGGCTTGGAATCGTAAGAGAAAGTTGAGGAGATAGAAGTAGATAAAGAAGCCAATATTGAAGAAGAGATACGAAGGCAATCAATCAAGAGGCGAAAATGGAAAGGCCGCAGGAAATAACGGAATAAAAGGCAAATGATTAAATATGGGGATAAGATGATGATAAGACATCTGATAAGGTTATACTATAACAAATGAGCAACAGACAGAGTATCGAAGCATGGAGATACGACATCATCATTTTGATCCTTAAACTGGGAGATTTGAGGGAATGCTCAAATTGGAGAGCAGTACTCTGCTGTAGATTCCTGGCAAGGTAATGGCCACAATCATGCTGAATCGCATGAAGATTACTGTGGACATATGGATGAGGAAGGAACAGGCGGGATATGGCGATCCTGCTGTGAAACATTTTCACACATAGACTGATAATAGAGAAAACTTCAATGTAGCAGGCTCCTGTACTGTTAATTTCTTTGATTTTAAAAAGGCCTTTGACACTGAGAAATATAGTGGAGAGCTATAAATTCGAATAAAGATAACTACGTCACCAGAACTTTTATGATAGCAGACGATGCGTGGTGATATACGGGAAGAGGTGGGTGAGTAGATGAGGAAGAGATTGTAATTGGAGTGCGTCAGAGATGTGTTTTGTCACCGACGATATTTGCCCAGGTTATGGACTGGGTGATGTCGGGAATAAAAGAGCGCAATAGTATTAGACTGAAATGAATAAACGGTGATAGGTTAACAGATCTGGATTTTACGGATGATATCGCCTTGCTGGATAGCACTTCGAAAGGCAAAAAGAAACTAACGTCTAAAGCCCAGAAGGAGAGAGCGAAGGTGAGACTCATTATCAATCCGGAAAAGAACGAGATCATGAAGATAGAAAACTGAAATGGAATGGACAACATCGTGAACGTTGAGAAAGAGATTGAGGTCGAGCATGATTTCTGCTGCCTCATCATTGTCACATCTTTGAGATAACTATAAAGAGGACATAACAAACATTTATATCGTTCATATATTACTGTAGATTCTGTGCAATAGCATCCTCCTCGGCTTCGTGCACGGCCTACGGGCCCTGCACGAAGCCGAGGAGGATGCTATTGCATAGCTGAGGACTTCGGTGATTACAGCATTCGCGAAATAAATGAAATAAATGTGCTAGGCTCCCATGTGAGGCTAAGCAGCCGTATGTTTCCAAGTCTCCTCTGAAAGCCACATTCTGTGGGCCTATGGTCACACTGGTGACCAGCAAATGACCAAAATCAGCCCAAAGACCGTGGCTTCCTAGGCATTCATTCAAATGCGAATATATGACATATGTATATGACCATGCATATTGGGTCTAACGACTATTTCACATCATTTATATAGTAAACAGTTGCTCATTTGGTAAATCTTCTTACTTGAACAAGATATCACAAGTCCATCTTGTCCAGTCGGCGCCTAATTTCTTTTCAGTTCCTGGATCATAGATGTCGTAACCTCTTTGATAGAAAAATTCAAGGAAGCGATCGACTCTTCGCCGGCCCTCTTCCGTTTTGCTGTAGCGCTGGGGATAGAGAACCCATTCCATCTGGATCATCACAACATCGATTTCGCTGAAGAACTTTCCCGCACTTTGTCGCTGAAATATCTTGATTTCGGCTTCCTGAGTGTCGACTTTGATGAACGCTTTCTTGTTTCTTATGAATGGTATTAGTTTGTTCAGTGTCGTCACTTTAGCCGCAAGACATCCAGGACAGGACCCGTTTTCTGCCATGAATGTATCACCACGATTTAACCCGTCGAACTTTAGAAAAGTGGTCGATTCCTGGTCAGAAAGAGCATAGTGAAAGATATCGACATTGTGTTCTATTTGTCCGAGATGCACAGATTTGGCCAATCGTCGAACCGTGTCCTTGTTAGGTTCAACGGAGACGACGTGAATACCGGAATGTGCAATCGGCAGCGAATACGTTCCGAGGTTTGCACCAAGATCGACAAATGACACTTCGGGATGCATGCGAAAGAACTTGAGCAGCTTTTGAACTAGGCTTGCCTCATAGTAACTACCAGCAACGACCAATTTCGAGATAAAAATATCATTTCTTGGATTGTAGACACACATGGGAAAGCTCAGATTGCCGAATGTCGCATTGACACACGTGACATCAGACTGATTGTTAAACTGGACTGGTTCCAGTACTTGTAAGCCCGACAGTTTCCTTCTGCTAATAATGAGTGTTTCAGTCGAAGGTCTGAGACGGAGAACATTGTTTATCGGAGTCAAGTCAATGACTGTTGCAGTACGCTGGACAACTGCTAACATGAAGGTAAGGAGAAGGATTCCAGCAACTAGTTTTCGTAACATTTTTGGAGACATCGTTACTGCTAAAATAAATTCAAATATTTAATTAAGTAAAATTCCAGCCTTTCTTTTCAATAAGATAAAAATCCAAATCATTGTTCAAAGCACTGTATAAACGCATGTTTGTAAGAATATTGGCTCACACGACATGTATACGTCTATCAGCATTGATTTTATCATTTATCACATAAAATATTTTCTGATTGAAGGCTGAGGTGCAATTGCGTTGGCACTAGCTTGTCTTTGTCTGAAGAGGAAGAACACTTTCGCCATCCAGAGGAAGAGTAACACATGTGGAAGTTTACCTAGGAAACCCAATGCGGACTAAAGGTGAAGTGTGATGAGTCTGAATGTGAGTTACACAAAATATTATTAAATGACGCCGAGGGAAAGTGCAATGGATGGGACCAGAAAATAGAGTTGGCTTGATTTGGCTTAGGCTGTATAGAATATTACTTCGAGGAAACAGGCTTCTCAGCCCACCCACCATCTGCATACACAATATTAATTTAACTTTGACGTTGAAGATAGGATGTCACTGTCAGGTCTGTATTTACATATTCTATGGCATCATATTTTAAGGGTTTCATCTGACATTGGGTGCATCCCAGTACTGTTCGTTGTTGCCTTGTGCCGACGGGGTCGAGCCAACGATACATTCCATGCAGGAAAAAGGAAATTGATTCAACTACACTGTGTCCGGAAAAATTCCAAGGCTTTACGGTAAATATGAAAATAATTAGTAAACATTAATCGATTTTTAAAATTCCAAAAACAGTTTAATCCTGAAATATATAATTACCAACAAAATTCTTTGTAATTTATTAACGGCCCCCGTTTAAAATTACGTCACAGTGACGTATTTGAATTTTATATTTTGTAAAGAAAGTTGCTAGAAAAATGGCGTTCAGCGTGGAAGACAAAATTTTTATAAAATTTTTACGCCAAAACAACAATTATAGTGCAAATAATATTTCAGGATTAAACTGTTTTTGGAATTTTAAAAATCGATTAATGTTTACTAATTATTTTCATATTTACCGTAAAGCCTTGGAATTTTTCCGGACACAGTGTATTATAGCTTAAGATGTGTAAATACTTCACTAGCATCATATCACACTTTGCTCCAAGTAGTACTTGTGTTCCTTAGTGCCATTTATTTTAACTCTGTGTTATTTAAGGAAATGTTTAATATCTTATTCCATTTAAAAACTATCATGTGAAGGTGTTTGATAATAAATGCATCAGTAATGGTTGCAAAAATTATGTGAGGACAATGCAGCTGTATTCCCATTGCAATCAGGCATAATTTCGGACCAATTGATTCCAACCTTTAAGTCTCGCAACAAGTAACAGATCTCTTGCTACAGGCCTACTCGGGTATTATCCCTTTTCTAAAGTCCCAGAAAACAACGTTTACAATAGGATTTTGCCTTTTATAACCCAAACGTAGCTATCTTCTTGATAGCCAGTTTGGTTTTAAAATAAACTGCCTACATAGCATTCCTTAAGCTTACTGATAAAATAAGTAAATCGATTGATGACTGTCACTTGACTACCGGAATTTTCCTTGGCTTGACTTAGGGTAAACCATAAAATATTACTAGATAAACTTGAGCAACATGGAATAAGAGGCATCCATTGGAATTGATTTGAAAGCTATTTGTTTAATAATACACGATATATTTGTAAAAGTAACACTCGGTTTACTTGTTTTACTTACCTGTTAGTTGTTGAGTCGAAGTGAAGTTCACAACCGAGTAGCAGTCGTCTGCTAAATGGAATAGATTATGTTTTTTTACAATGAGCAAACTGCCTTTATGGACCTCCTTCAGGCTTCAACTTTGCATCAACGATTCTGATCGTTGCACTTAAGCCATTTCGGACGGGCCAGAACTGCTGTGTATGCAAACTCATCATATGGGATTAGGTTTCTAATCTTTCGTGTAGCTGTGGTGCAGTGCAAAGACGCACATAGTCGTTGTTTGCCCACAACGCGCTTCGGCAGCGGACTATTTGCTATTCAGCTCGCAGATGATAAACTTGCAACTGGCTGAGCGTGAACGCAAACGCTAGAAGAATGGACCATACTGGTCTTGGTGAATAAAGAGTCATGCAGTCAGCCATGTACATGACTCTGATCTAAAGCATTCCATACCTACGGTATTGCGAATAATTTTAAGAGATGCTTTAGCGACATTGTAATATTGGTACACCTGTATAACAATGTTATTCGTCTTTGACAGGTGATATAGCGAATCTCATAGATGTTGGTAGTAAGATTCTCATGCTCCAGGTAGGACCTATCTGTACAGTCCTGTGCGAGGTAATACAGCACAGTACAGCACACTTACCGCAATGTCCTTCTTTAATCGTCCCTCGCCATAGACTAAGACCACAACGGATGTCAAAATCCTTGATTAATTAGTCGATAAATTATGCTCTTTTGTACGTCCAGTTATCACCGTGAAACAAATTTTTACTTATTTTTTGTTCCTAGATAGTAAGTGTTACTTCCTAATTACTTTTGCCTGAAAAGTCTAGCAGATGGCTCTTATTCCCCATAAACTTTGCTTTTGTGACCGGGACAGTGATATTCTGAAATTTACCTACTTACAGAATATTCAAGATGAATTCAGCGCTGAGTGAACTTGGAGTAACTGCTAGAACTTGCTAGAACTTTCCAGAATATTCTAGAACGTCCGAAAACCTGGAACTTTCCAGAAATATAAATAGCAGTATTTAATAGCAGTATAAATACAGTGGCCTTAAGCCCACCAGTTTAGTTTAGTTGTAGCTGCCTAAGTGGATAGGCTACATATCTGAGACGGCATCGAGAGGCTGCAAGCATCCGGCAGACGCATTTTGCTATGTCTGCGGCCAATTTATCAAGACAAGAGCGAAAAAGTACTCCGTGGATGCATGTGCTAAGATGCTTGAAGCCTATAAGGGATGTTTCAGCATGCCTGTCGGGGATCAAGACAAACCCTGGGCACATCATTTCACCTGCGAGCACTGCAAAAAAACGCTGGAGCGCAAGATGGACAATTGATACTCGCTCAAATGGTGACATTTTATGTTATAAAACTTTTAAAAGTTTGAAATTTCAAAATTTTTGAAAATTTTCAATGTTATTGAACAAATATATCATATATGAAATACGTTACGAGATTGTCTTGCACATTAGTCATGGGTGAACTATATTTACTTTGTTATGATCACAATTTCATTTGGTTCTTTTGCAGGATGGTACAGAGGGGACATTTCAAAATATCATTAGGACAATGATATTTTGAAATGTTCTTATTTCCAATGAAGAAACGGGCGAATTTGCGTGTTTTCGTGCAAATAAAGCCAAAAAACAACATATGAATCAATATTCAAAAGCAAAGTTTGAAATAACAACCAGTTTCTATACTTTTGAGGCATAAGCAAGTAAGAAATAACACTTGTTACACAGGCACATAAATTTTGTTACTTAGTGTTAGTTTCTATTTTTAACGATGCTGTATCACAAAGAAGAACATTATCGTCGCCCACCTCCATCATCCAGCGCTGGACTGGCACCACCCGAACGCAGCAGACGTCAAACTTACCTTACCTGACACAGAAAGAAGACAACATGTCTGTTGGGGCAAAAGCAGTTCCAAAACTATTGTAATTGATTTAAGTGACCGATGATATCAGATAAGCCGTTTGGTTACGCTTCTTTCGTCAATATCATGCTTTGCCCTAAGCACAGAATGTTTGGGTGATTGCTTGAGTTTCTATTTTTCCACTTACTAAAATACTGTTTCCTAGCAAATTTTGCTACGAAAGGCAGCAAGATAATTTAAAATTCGATTCACTAAGTTGTTTGACAAAGAAAGTTGGCGGAGTCGGAACATTCTTTGTTGCTGCAGCGATCTGACGGATTGCTGCTGTCTTTGACGACCTTGGGCATAATCTCCTGTTTGTCGACAGCGCCGTGCGAATTTGCACAGGCGTCGGTTGAACGGAAGATAATCTCAACACATTAGCAGCGGCTGTAAGTTTGCCAAGCCGGGGCCATAGAGGCAACGCCCGCAATGGGGGAGCTGAATGCATAGGTGTGCTAAAAATTAAGAATGGTCTACACTGCTTTCGAACAGAGTCACAAGTTGACAAGAGATCTGGTTTGAGCTAGGCTATATCATCTACCTTAAGTTAAAACAAAACATTTGAAAACACAATCACTTTATTTGAAAAACTATAAACAAAGTCAAATTACATATGATTAATGAAGCGCAAGTTTATGATTGTCATGCTTAGAGTCAAATTTAATCGACTGTACATCAATTGACAATATCATGTGACTGCCAGACATAGTGCTTCTTAGATGTTTCAGCTAATTTTAAAGCAGAAAAGCTTCGTTTATAAGCTGCCCATATTGCCCGTAAAACAATGTCTATGTTATAATATTTTATGAAACTAAATTAATATGGTTCTAGACAACAAACAAAGAGCCTATCTAAAATTGTAGCTATATTCGTTGCACTTGAACCTGCATGCTGTAACAAACGTCTCACGTGGAGAAATTAAAGACTGTATTCTTCAACATTACTCCGGTGCAAATGTGCAAAAAATCTTGAGCTTTCTCATACGTCTTTTTAAGACGTATATTTCGAAGTTAACGATTGTATACCAACCATAATGTCCAGTGAATTTGATTGTTCAGAGAATTGACTTTCTAATTTGGAAATGCTAGCCAATAACCGGAAATCAGCAACATCCTGTGACATATACACCACTTGTGTTATTGACATGAATAGAAAGATAAACAGATTTCTTCACTTCTTAAAGGCCTAATTATTATCTGCCACCTAAGCATATCTGTCAATGTAACTGGGATTTCATTAGGACCCACCGAGGGGCTAGACAGTCAGTTGTGTGGGCACTGACCCCGCTGACCCCCTGTAGAACCGGTGCACATAGAAGTATCGCTGTGATCGGCTCACCTGTCGGAAATAGGTTGTCCAGTAACCCACGACATGAGCGTCTCATAGAAGTTTCTTAAGTATCATTATGAGTGTGTGCGGTTAATTAGTTGATAGAGACAGAAAATTGGATGTTCAAAAAGAGGTGAATTATATGGAGGGCAAGATGGACAATTGATGTTCAAAAAGAGGTGAATTATATACTGATTACTCATCGATGGTCTCTGCTAAGGAAAATCGTTTGTGCAAGGCAAATTCCAGGGCGATTCCCGTCGAAAAGCCAAGAAAGGAATCATAGAAGACACAGAAACAGCCTACGGATAAAATGAGTCCAGGAAAATATGAGTTTCTAGTCGAGGTCAGAAGGCCAAGACAGAGTTTGCAGAGCGAACGTCTGCCGGAAGAGAGTCCAGAGTCTGGGGCCAGCTACAGAAAAGGCATGCCTGCCGAGAGCTGTCATTGTCAGAGTTAGTTATTCGGAAGACCTGGTCGAGTAGAGACAAGTCTTGGGTGTCAGTAGTCCTACTGAGTGCAGATAGTGAGGTTGGCTGAAATGTAGTTTTGTGTGCAATCAGCCCAGTCGTAAATATTATTCACTTTCCAGGGGCTGCCAATGTAACGATTTAAGGATTGGTGATATAATTTTATGTTCATGTTATGGAGTTGTAGTGATGACTATATAGTTTGGACTCTTTGAAGCTTCATCAGATTAGCTTTTGAAATGCCGATAACAAGCGAGTTCCAGTGAGGAGCAGATGTCCTTTTAAACATTTGGATATCTGGCTGATGCCAGGGTCTGAAAGTGATAACAATGTAATTCGATGGTGGTTTGGTAGCAAAAGATATGAAAGCGGCGACGGTAAGGTGATCGGAAAGATAAGTTTTCCTAGTTAAGACTTCTTGAATTACACTGGCCAACAGAAAAATTTTTTTTTCTTGTTGCCTTCGGTTTTAGACCTGTTCTTGGGGTAATTTTGGGCGCTGATTCAGAAAATGTCATTGGATTGAGTGCATCAGGTCTAGTTTCTGAGATATCGTCGATTTTGTAAAGAAAACCCAGTCCACTCTTTAAACGATGTCTTTGGCAAAACTAAAATGTCATAATAAGCTTTATTTATGGCTAATTATAATTCTTGCTGATTCATATAATGCCTACATCCTTATAATGTAAAATCAGCATATCTTGCCGCGTGCTGAGATATTGCTGATTCAACGAAATAACTATTCCGTAGCCTACAGCTTACTCAGCACTAAATTCATGGCCTCATTTAGAATTTATTTGTGCTTATACAGCGTTTCATGGTTTCGAACTATGTAAATAGATTATGCTGAAGTCAGCATTTATAGCCTATATAAACCGCCTCCTGAAAGCTAGAGCAGCCGCAGTCGTCTTAGGGCATATTAAGAGTTGGTCGCAAGAACAATCTGTGAATGTGAGCATTAAATAACTACATGTTCTTACTATTTTTTAGGTTAGTCATTTAATTCCTCAGATGCGAACATCCTTAAGGTTATGGCTACTTCCAGACGGAGCTGCATTAACCATCCAGACATATTCTGCTACATTTGTGGGGAATACACACTAAAAGCAAACAGGAAACCGATTTCTGAGTTTGTAAAAAGAGCATATGTAGGTTATTTTGGTGTCAAACTTGGAGATCAAGATAAGCAATGGGCTCCTCATACAGTATGCAAAACTTGTATTGAACAATTGCGCCACTGGACAATTGGAAAGAGAAGCTGCCTGAAATTTGGTGTACCGATGGTTTGGAGGGAACAGATAAACCACTTCGACGACTGTTACTTTTGTATGGTTAATATCATAGGCATCAATCGAAATAATCGTCACAAGTTGTCTTACCCTGATATACCTTCAGCCAGGAGACCTGTTCCGCATTCGGATATTGTACCAGTTCCACCTTTTCGCTAACTACCTCAGCTCTCAGACGATGAGACTTGCATGTCCAATATCGGACAAGATGACGAAAGTGAAGAAAGTGGGGGCAGTGACAGTGATTTCCAATCAACTTCACACAGTGAACGTTTTGACCAAAAACAGTTGAGTGATCTGATCAGGGACTTAAATCTTTCCAAAGAGTCCTCTGAATTGCTTGCGTCCAGACTAAAGGAAAAGAATGCACTTCAGCCTGGAACGAAAATTACAATTTATAGAAAGAGAGAAAAGGATTTGCTGCCATTCTTTAACGAAGACAACAACCTAGTATTCTGTAATGACATCTGCAACTTATTGAAGAAAATTGGTCTGTCGGATTACAGCCCAGATGAGTGGCGTCTTTTTATCGACAGTTCAAAACGTAGTCTGAAATGTGTGCTTTTAAATAACGGCAACAAATTTGGTTCTATTCCAATCGGTCAGTCCACCAGGATGAAAGAAGAGTACAATGCCATCTCTTTAGTACTGGAAAAGATAAAATACAAAGAACATCAATGGGTAATTTGTGTAGACTTGAAGATGGTAAATTTCCTCCTTGGTCAACAAAGTGGCTACACAAAGTATCCCTGCTTTTTGTGTCTTTGGGACAGTAGAGCCAAGCATGAACATTGGACAAGAAAAGATTGGCCTTCGAGGAAAGACATGGTGGTTGGAGCTCAAAATGTAATCAAGGAATCTTTGGTGGCACGAGATAGGATCATACTGCCACCACTACATATAAAGCTAGGCCTGATGAAACAATTTGTCAGGGCTTTGAATAAAGAAGGTTCATGCTTCGAATACATAGTACACAAGTTACCAGGAATTACAATGGAAAAATTGAAGGCTGGAATCTTCGATGGTCTACAGATCAGGCAACTTACGAATGACCCACTTTTCATACCATCAATGAATGAAATCGAATCTTGTGCCTGGTCTTCCTTTGTTCTTGTAACTAAAAATTTTCTTGGCAACAAGAAGGCAGACAATTATGCACAACTAGTAGAGGATATGCTTCTTCATTTCAACAAGCTTGGCTGCAACATGAGCATTAAAGTCCATTATCTCCACAGTCACTTAGATCGCTTTCCAGAGAATCTTGGTGACTTCAGCGAAGAGCAAGGTGAAAGATTTCACCAAGACATCAAAACAATGGAAAATCGATATCAAGGAAGACGGGATGCACACAAGATGGCAGACTATTGCTGGAATATTATGCGCGATTGTTCCGGCAGATGCCACACTCGGAAATCGTACAAAAGGAGCTTCTTCGGTGTCGAATGACTTGAAATTTTTATAACAAACTTGTTCTGTTTGGTATCATATAAGTACAGTTTCAGGTACTACCATTTTCTTTTAAGTATTTGTATTATTATGTTTATTTAGTGTATCACATAATAAATTGAGCACTACATAACACTGGCCAACACATAATTTGTTGCCTCAAGTGTTAGAACTGTTTCTGGGTATATTTGACCTGCTGATTCCAGAAAAGGCAAACTGGTGCCTTTTCTGGAATCAGCAGGTCAAATATACCCAGAAACAGTTCTAACATTTGAGGCAACAAATTATGTGTTGGCCAGTGTTATGTTACAATCGGATCTTGCCACTAGGAGATCAACGTCAAGATTTAACGTGCATTCGTAATCGTAACCCCGAGATTTCTACAGCGCCCAACGAAAGCCACGTCGTGGGAACTAGCTTATTCAAAGGCACTCAGTCAAAACAAAATTGATAGGCAAAAGGGTTCGATTCCAGGTCAAAATCCAAAAGTCAGACGGAGGGACAGCGTGGCAGCTATGGATGGTGGTGTTTGGGGCTGGAGAGAGAGAGATAAGAGGAAGAAGTGGTGTCAGGGTAGGATCTGTGAAAGTGGAATGGCAAGATTATGTACTGCTTAAGATCAAAAGAAGTCAAGAGGTCGTGAAAGGTAGTAGAAATGTGATCATGTAAATCTACATTGAATGTTGAAGTCGCCCGTTATGACTAGTTCAGTTGGAGATGAGCTTAGAGTTTCCAAAAGAGCTTGAAATTCATTAAAGAAATTCGTTACAGAAAGTGATGGAGGTCGATACAGAGTGTAATGTGTTTGTTGCCCTAGGTTAGTAGTGGTAACTGGAGCTTCAAAATACATTGGAGAAGGTATAAGGAGAATAGATCTAGACAAAGGCAAGAAGGATTTGTAAAGAAACGTTAATCTACCACCGTTTTTACTCGATCGTGGTACCTGTAGCAGCGAAAATGAAGGGGTAGTTATATCTGAAAGGAAGAACGTAGTGTCTTCAGGATGTAGCCAAATTTCATTAAGTGCCATGACACTGTATGAATTTGTTGTTCAATGAGTAATTATTTTGTCAGAGAAGGGGCTTTAGAACGGACAGTTCAGCTGGCAAAAGTTTATGGTTAGGGCAAAGAGCGGATTTTAGAGTTGTTGTCAGGTTGGAGAAGCTTTTTGCCACGACGAATGTTAAGATTTTAAAACATTCAGATTTAATTTGCGTCAGTACATTTCGTCCGAATTTTTTACCAATAATACCTGTGCGTAAGTATGTAAATAAGCAAGAATAGTATAGAAGTTAGTTATACTCATTTCGCTAGGTGCCGCAAGTATCGTTCCAATTCAAATCTTCATGATTTGTGCAACCACTACAAAATTTTCTATCAGTTGCCATTTTTCATAAAATTAACAAAGGACATCACTATAATAAACTAAATTTCCATTTCCGTGAAAGTAGTTGGCCATCGGACTGTGTTTACGACGAATTTTGCTCATATTATTGCTCTTCCTTGGATATTTAATTCTTTACTCACATCTCGTCGTCATCTTAACGACGCCTGTAAATAATTTGCCCGATTGTCACTGTTTCTCCGATACAGTTTAGTGTTGTGAAATTTGGAAAGCAGGTAAATAATTTTTGGGCTAAAACTGGAAGTCGACCGTTACTGTTTTTATAAGGCCAGTTATGTTGGCTGTTGATAATTTATCAGACACGATTTGAAAATATTCATAAGAAATCTGGTTAAATATAAAATGTGGCCAGGCCATCAATCGATTGCTTTTCAAATTAATACAAGTATAACCGGAATTAATATAACAAGAACAGTTTCTACAAAATAGTGTTACATCATTGAAAATATTTAGGAATAATAAATATTTATAATACAATAAACATTTATAAGCAAGAGAATTCTGTTTATTATGCGTCCATATGAACAAGTCCTTTTTGTAGAGTAATGTAGTGACATACCACTTTGTGGGGTGTCACAAGTGGGAAAAGGACTATGGCCTTTATAACCCACTATCCCAGATCTGTGACTCAGTTGCTTTACTCCTTGTGACCTGGGTTCGAATTCTGGGTCCTTTAGGTGAAGTAGATAGAGGTCAAATTTTTTTGCCTGTACAAAGTATTGCATTCTTCATTCAATGACTTGCTCTTCTCTGTTCTTTTGAGTTCAGAGCACTTCTGAGTCAGTTCAGTGCAAGTTCTGTTGGTTGAACTCTTGAGATAGAGAGCCAGCGTATAGGCTGAACCAGATGTGTATTGCCAAGAGGAGGTTTCACTCTTTGACTGGCTGCTGTAATGGTGGCTGATTGGTTAGAGTGCTTGGCTCATAATGCAGAGTATGGGTTTGATCCTCCTCCCTGAGATGATTACTGTGTAGGGGTATTGAGGAAGTCCTTCACTCACAATTGATCAACACCATAACCTAGTCATTAGTCAGCACTGGCGCTTAATAAAATGCAATAATAATAATAATAACTCCTGGAATAAGCAGCTTATTCATCATCATCATCATTTTTTGTTGCCACCAGTAATGACAATCAAACTTAGTGATAAGGGTACACAAATTCTCATATACAGGAAGCAAATTACAGCTCCGATGGGATGAAATCCTGCTAAATGAAGACACCTCTGATATGAGACAAGATATAGCGGGGAATGAGTAATCTGAGAAATACCAAAACAGCTACAAAAGTTAAAACAATGGAACAAAAAATGATCACAAACAGATTGATCAACTTTAATTAGTGGATATTCTAATGAAAACAGGAAAGAAAAAATTAGCAGTTGCTTAAGCCAATCCCTAGGGACAACCAAGATAATAAAGTGTTACGACTTAATTTTCTTAGCCTTGGCATATGAGGGCAGGTGGCCATTCCTCACCTGGCTGTCTGGTCTCCCAACAGATAGTGTTTAGTCAGTGTACACATTTTATGGCTGCCAGTAAGTTTGCTAGAGAGCAGTTAGTGGAACAGAAATCTTGAAACATCTGCCTCTTAGGTTGCGCCCAATTTTTATCTTAGGGAGCTCTGTGTTTTTGCCTCGTCCATTCTGGGCCGTAGACTACATTGTTTGGCTGTACGGGGTGACTTGCTTGTCCCATCGGTCCAAACAGCTACGGTCCAGCACAGAAGCTTTGCTGTGGTTGGTCCCGCTTTTTGGAATGGGCTTCCTAATGACCTATGCCAGGAACTTCTTAGTCTCTGTCCCCTTCTTTTCTGCAAGCGCTTGAAGAGTGCTTCTGGTTTGTCAGTCTGGGAGCGCCTCTGAGGAGTTTATCTCGAAGTGGCGCTTTATAAATTTTTGGTTACATTACATTACATTCTGTCCTGATGGGATTTGAACCCCAACTGCTGGATTCACAGCCCAGCATGAGGACAGGCATTGGACTGTATAAGTAAAAAGTCAGGTTAATTACGCAACCAGTCGGTCTTGATTTGAAGTTTTGTCATCAGAAACAGGCTTCAGAGAAGTCACTAGACTGGCCTGAACTAAAGTGTTTTCAGTTGGATAGGCAATCTTTTGTGTGATTTCTAGAAATCATTTAGAATTATTTAACTGGACTTTAAGAGCTGAGTTTTAGCATTTCAGTATAAATAATTTGCTATTAATAATTTGTACATTATCTGTTTTCTGCTACAGAAATGGAAGCCTAATGCCTTGAAGCAGTTTTGAACAAGAGTCCAAAAACTTATAAATTGAAAATCAGTGGAAAAACCAGACAAAAAAGTGGACGTTACCTGATAATTGGCTGCAGGTCGAAGCCGTCCAAGGAAAGACGGAGAGCTTTCACAAAATGGCCCAACTGCACGTAAAAACTATAAACTGAAGTATGATGGAGAATGTAAAATGACTGTTGCCGTTTTGAAACCAGTAATGCCAGAGATCTGATTATTATTATGATGAATACCACTGTCTATAAGCATTTCTTATGTGGAAACTTCCTCCTCGGCGGCATCCTGCCCGGCAGACAAAACATGAACTGTGTAGCAGAAGAAAAACCGGTTAGAGAAAAGAAGCACAAATGTGAACTGTGTCCAAAATCATTTGGCCAGGTGGATCACCTTCGAAGACACATGAGAACGCATACATGTGAAAAACCCTACCAGTGTCAACTGTGCTACAAAGAATTTGCACAGATCGATTATCTTAAGAAGCACGCACGGACGCATTCGGGAGAGAAGCCGTACAAATGTCAGTTTTGCCACAAAGCGTTTGTTCAGGCCGATCACGTACGACGTCACATGCGAACGCATACCGGGGAGAAGCCGTTCAAATGCCAACTGTGCTACAAGGAGTTTGCACAAGTGGACTATCTGAAGAAACACATTCGAACACACACTGGAGAGAAGCCGTACGAATGCCAGTGTTGCCACAAGGCATTTGCCCAGGTCGACCATCTACGGCGGCACATGAAAACCCATACTGGAGAGAAGCCGTTCAAGTGTCAGGTGTGTTACAAGGAGTTTGCACTGGCCGATTACCTCAAGAAACACACGAGGACCCACACGGGAGAAAAGCCATACAAATGCCTCTGCTGTAACAAAGCATTTGCACAGTCGGACCATCTGAAGAGACACATGAAGATGCATACAGGATGACTGAACACAGCTAACTACTGTGGACACAGAATATTTACAGCCTTCTCCAGGTAGAAGATAAGAATCTGTTAGACTGTGCTGAATGTTTCCTTTACAGATATTACCACTTTGTTGAACTGATTTATCCAGTAAACCTTTCATGAAGACTAGCACCTCTATGTACGAGGATGAAATCTAGGTTGGTGTGGCAATAGCAACTCGACTTTTTGTGATGTGGCTTCTGAATTTCAGCCCACAATTGGACCTGGAAACAAGAAATCTTGAAGTTTGACAAGAAATGTTACCCAGATGGGTCAGATATCACCAGAAGATGATTAAGAATGTACATGAATAGGTATTCACACTGTGTCTCTGTCCCAATGAACAGACCTAGAATTTCGTTGGACTATGGATAGGCTTTGGTGGACTATTAAGTGATGTCTGGGGCACTGGACTGCACTTCACTGGAGAGCAAGAATTATATTGTTTTCAGCACAGTTGGGTTTTGGGGAGTTCTTATGTTCAGTGGAAGCGTATAAATTTTATGTTCCATGGAAGTATTCTTATAGCTGCGTATATTGCATTTCCATCAACATCATCTCTAACGCCATCATCAGGATGATGTGAATCAAGTCATCAAATGACCCTCAGTTGAGATGTCAAGCCAGCAGAGCAGGAATCCTTGCAGGCTGTATCTACAAACGTAGTGGTGACGGAGAGCCGTGCATTGGCAGAACTGGGTTGGAACTTTGTAAAATAGTTAGGTAATTCAGGTCGAGTCGTATGCTGTGACCACAGACACACATACTGTCTGGAAGAGGACCACAGTCATTATGACCTGTAAGGCCAGACATTTTTATTTTTGTCAGATGACTGCCTTATCTGTCTGTGAATTAAAAGCTGTTCACTGAACTTTTGACATGCAAAGATGATTTCATTACTGGCGATGGATTCTCTTGGAGGTTGAAGAACTGTAAGACAGTGAGACTGAGACAGCAAGCAACTCGAACGAGATCAGTTTTCTCTGGCCAGTGGTTATATTCTTTGAGGACAAAGTTCAGTTCTACACTGTGGCATTTTTGTAGGAACTGATAAAAAGAACACTGGTCAGATTCTTCAGGTAGAAGAAATGTACGAGACTATATCTGTTTTTTATGGTAGGAGATCATCTGCAACTCTGACTATTCTGAAGTCCACTAGTTATGATTGAGACTCATAGCTTGAATGTCGTTGCCTAGTATTGTCTTCTGACTTCTGTAATGTCATTACGTTATCATCTCCACTAGCACATTAAGAGTAACTGCTGTGAAGCAATGGAAATGAAGAAACGAAGGGCAACAGAACTAAGATGTTATAGAAAATAATGAGCAAAGGTATCTGCTGAGAAATCTGGCAAAAAACGTTTTTGCAGAAACAGATAAACCATGTTTGTATGTGTAATATTATCTTGAAACTGACCAACTTACTGGTATTCACACAGGACATACTGACTTCCCATTGTGACATTCTGATAGTTGTGATAGCCTGTGTTTCACTCTTAGTTACTTAAAGAGATACAACCCGGAAGTCAGTATGTCCTGTGTGAATGCCAATAACAACCGGAAGTCAGTATGTCCTGTGTGATTGTCAATAACAACCGGAAGTCATTATGTCCTGTGTGAATGTCACAACCAGAAGTCAGTATGTCCTGTGTGAATGTCACAACCAGAAGTCAGTATGTCCTGTGGGATTGTCACCATTCCTGCTTCCTGGATGCAGATCCAATGTGATATGGTACAGTTGATACCACATTTGGTCTAATGATTGCAAGTTTGAGCCTGCTGAGTGGACTCTGTACACAAACAACCCTGGGCAAGTTGGTCATGCACGTTTGTCTTTGTTACCAAGCAGATGGTGGTATCTGCATGAGCTGGGAAGTAAACAACTTCACTTCCTGTGATGCATTGGCTTTGAGTCCAGGACCATTTGTCCATTGCCAGCTGAAGGGCCAAAGGGCAGGGAGTTCAACTTTGTTTTTACTGCTTTGCATCCGTAGGTTGGTTCAAAACCGGTGAACTGTATTTTAGAAACACCCATGTGTTGTACGTCTTAGTACTGGTCACCTGCCCCACAGTCGGTAATTGCAACTCGCGATACCAAAAATGACCATATTTGACACTCTGTAAACTCCTTAAAACAAAAAACACCATTGGGATTTTTGGAACACATCAATTGATCTCTGCTCTATCAGAAAATGCAATAAAAAATAATATTTTTATGAGCCCTTTTGGGAATATTTTTTCTCTTTGACCCCCCCTTGTCAGATTTGGTGAACTTTGACCTCCTATATCTAGCAGATGTGAATAAGTAATCAAGTCAAACTCTGTCAAGTAATTGCCAGCCACATAGACAGTATACATATAAAAATTGCCTGCATTGTGCCTGGTACATGTCATGTGAAGATATTGGTCACTGAATATTGCAAAATTTAGAAATATTTAAATGAATATAAAGGCACTTTTGACATTTAGTACAACTGAAATCATAGGACACACAATAAAAATAATTATTATATTTTTGTAATCTGCGCAAGAAACTGTACAGTTTAAAAAAATATCATCTAAATTGGTCTAACAGTTCTGGAGATATCAATTCTCAAAAAGTGGACATCTCGAAGTCTGGCGAAATGCCTTTGGAGGGTGGGGTCACGGAATCAACGATATCTTGGAAAGTATCTTAAATATTGCACACAAAATTTTGAGCTTTTCCATCCAATACATCTTGCAACATGTGGTTAAAATTTCAGCCAATTCTGAGATGGTGGGTGGAACCTTCCTAAAAATTGGTTGAGTTGAGCTGGAATGACCCAATTATGAAATCAGAAACTATGACGGAGTTCCACGCGTGGCGCGTATTAGCTGACCTCGATTACTTGTGCTCATAATTTCACCGCATCAACATTAACGTTAGAAAAAATATCAGACTACCGTAAAACAAAACTTAATGGACAAAATCACTAAATCTTAGGAGTTTTAAGACAAGAAATCACGTTTTCAGCGCAGTTATTGAGTCGTATGGCGTACGATATAGAGTTAATTTTAAGTAAACAGAAGCTGGATCACAAACTTAATCATGCCATCTATCGATTATATTTTATTCTGCGGCTCACCTGTATATTATTACTACATGTATTGTTTTTAGCAATAAAGGATAGTCTCAGCAGGAGACATGGTTAACAATGAGCGGCTTCAATTCCATACTGGACATTTATAACGTTCATATCATGTTGGCCGACATGCCACACTAGAAGGCTCTCGAAGTAACGCCTAATCCAATGTGGAGACTTCTACAGCGCCTTTATCGCAGTGGACAAGTAGTGGCGTAACTGGCCGAGGGGTCATGGGGCCCGGACTTCCTCTGAGACCAAGACCATCATTCTTGGGATTCGGGTAGATTCGAACAGATATGCTGGTGTTTAGAGATTCTCCTTATATTCGCATTTGTCTACATTTGATGATTAGCTTGTTTGTTTTTAGAGTTTACATGCATATGAATTTAGGTTGTATATAATATATATGTATAATTATGTATAATTGCCAGAAGCTATATAGTCTAGAGCATAAATTTTAATTAACGAGTAATGTGTACAACTAGGCGTCACTTGTAAGTTATAGCGAAGTAAGAGTACTGCAGAATTAGTGAAATATTATAAGCAAAAGTATTTCCATTTTTTTAATACTGTTTAACAAGTAACAGCGCTAACGCTTTCACTTAAGTAAGCTTGCAATAGCACGTTGCTTTTTCTTCTTTACTAAGCAAAACTGTGTATGTGTGTAATTATGTATGTATCAATGAATGCAGTGGCGGTCAACGTATCAGACTTTATCTGGAATGTTCGCAGCTGTTGACGATATTATTGAGGAACCGGTTTCTTTTCGCAACGATGCTGTATTTGATGGTCTGATGCAAGAATGCAGTGACATTATAAAGAAGCTTGACTTGGAATTCATTGCCATACCGCAACAACGTAGACTTCCGAAGAAGTGTGGCATCAGTACAGAAACATTTGTCGCTCATACATGCACAGAACATTACCGACACGCCAATTTCATGTTAATTGATACCGCGATCTTGAATATGCGGCACCATTTTGGAGATAGTGCTAGACTTTGTGCCTAAAAGTCACTTGATAACGTTTTACTTTCTGGCATTAATGATGAGCATGTACTATATCCATACAAGGAGTTGTGGATAAATGATCTTCAGCTGCAGATGCCGTTATTTCTTAGAAAACGTCCAGTGAAAACTGTTAACGAGGCAGCCTCAATAATGCGGTAAATGGTCCCTGAAGTTCGAGGAGAGTTTTCTGAGGTAGAGGAACTTGTCCGATTAATACTGGTAAGCCCGGCCTCTTCTGGAGAAGCCGAAAGAAGTTTTAGTGCTCTCAGAAGGCTCAAGATAGAGCTAAGAAGCACTATGACAGAAACAAGGTTGAATTCAGTGGCTGTCTGCAACACCCATCAAGACCTAACTGTTTCGCTTGACACACATAAGTTGATTTGCACATTTATTTCCTGGTCCACCATAAGATCTAATTTGTTTGGTGCCAAAATGAATTACTGCACACCTCCCCATTAATGACGTTTATGTTCACTGGCACTACCCCTATCCACCAACTGTGAATAAAGTGTTCAAAAATTTTAATCAATTTGCAACAGTATGCATAGAAAATTGTACAAAAACATATAATGAACCTTCTGTTTGTTGTTCAAAACTAAAAAAATCGTTAGCAGTTTCGGCTTATTTAGCCTTTACTTAGAACCTAGATATTTACTCTTTATCGTCATATGAACTCTGTAATCTGCATGCAGTTGATGAATAATGTATATTTGTGTAGTCTCTGCCCCCCCATTTATGTTTACTGTCCCCCTCTGCCCTTCCCCATTACGTTATGTACAGATTTTCGCTTCTGCATGTATGTATGCATCTGAAAACTATGCGTGCTGTAGCGCACTCACCCAAGCTGCAAGTCATTCAAGCGTATAAACAGTTAACGGTCTACAACGCTTCATCTCCCGTCTTGTCCATTGCCCATCGGCTGATTATTATGCAACTTGGGTGTAATGTCTGATTCCACCATGTCATTTTTCAATCATGTTCAGGTTATTTGTAGATCAGCTCAATTTCACGTACGAGATATTCGTAGAATCAGATCTCTTGCCTCAAACTGTATTAATCCAACTAACTAATGCATTGGTCTCGAGCAGACTTGACTACTGTAACTCACTTTCTTATTGGTAGTACTAAGGGAGATCTGCATAAACTACAAATTGTTAAAAACTCTCTTGCCAGAGCCATAACAAAGACCCCTAAATATCAGTATAGTAAGCTGATTTTACATTCATTGCACTGGCTGTCCATTGAACAAGGGATTCATTTCAAAAATCTCTTTTAGTTGACAAAGTACTACATTTAAATCAGCCGACTCTACATTCCATGCTCACCTCTAACACTAACAGACAATGCACTCGATCATTGGACACCGTGGCTCTTGCTATGACCTATACCCTAACAGTGTTAGGCTGTCGGGCCTTCTCGGTGGCTGATCCAAAGTTTTGGAATTCACTTCTCAGTTCAGTTCGTTCTGTCAATTCTTTGATGTCTTTCAGGTTTAAACTTAAGAAACATCTCTTCTAACTTGCTTACCCACCGTAGCTTGGCTTCTGATTTCTTTCACCTAATGGAATTCGACCTGGCTTTTGCAACGGTTTATGACTTTTTGACTTGAAGCGACCATCGACTTATCATCACTTATGCTTTGGGCATTATGATAAAGACC
Source organism: Norana najaformis (assembly GCA_964023275.1). NCBI lineage: Eukaryota > Metazoa > Annelida > Clitellata > Crassiclitellata > Hormogastridae > Norana > Norana najaformis. The sequence goes on from OZ029923.1 coordinate 23,275,388, forward strand.
TTATAGAAGTACTTATGTTAGATCAGATTCGTGTGTATAAATACATAATGATGCTTTTCCTTCTAACCCAACCACCATATACGCTGCTCAAAATCGTCCATATGACAGGCTTTAATTAAGCGTCGCCTTCGTTTGAAAGACGATGAACGTCTATGATGACATTCAAGTTAACAAGGCCTTTGTATCTATGGACGTCACCTTGCTCATCAGTTGTGGTTTCTGCTGTATTTCCACCCAGGCAAAGACGATGTCGATAACACTGAATTGGCCGAGGATGACTCGAAGATCGCATTTCCAGTTCTTCCGTTTAGCTTTCCAACTGTAGTATTCGCTACTGAAGTACTAGATAAAGCTAGATTAAAAGACACATAACATATTTAATTATTTATATCACCAACGGTGTGCCATAACGTTGCGCTTACAATGCGCAGTTGTTGGACTGTGGCTTTTATTGGCAGATTGTCTCTGCGTGAAAGCCTTCAAGTTATTCGAATGTGTAGTTTCGAAAACTATAATGAAGGGCAACAAAGCTTAGGCCTACTGTCTAATAGCAACATTGTCAATTCTCGATGGAACTGCGATTATACCTGGAAATATGTTGCACAGATTTGTTGCTGGCGCATCGGTTATTATTCTGCTTCTTAACTTAGGTAAGAATTCAAGAATCTTTTCCTTGTTATGTGACCGATACGTCGCTTTCTCACTCATAGGAATTAGGCCTATAATTTTCGCTAATAGCGAATATTTTTGCTCGAGTAGGTAGGCCTATTGCTGGTTTCAAACTTATTCAGTGTTCGATTTCGTATTATGCACTTTACATATGCTTCGAGTTTATATCGAATTTGAATAAGTTTTTGGACAAACGTTCTGAATCACCGACCACGTACGGATGCAGCCGTCATCTTGATCTGAAATACAATCTGGTTGGCCCAGAACTTCTACACGTGTAGACCTACCTACTTGTCGCTTGATAGGCTTACTGGAAAAACATGACTACCGAAATACAACAACGTTACACCTTTTGCAGATCACCATACTTGCGTTGTTACTTGTGAGCGTAATATTGCGCTGCTTTGTCAGCAAGTTTTGAGCAAGCGTTTGTGTGTGAAATTTCCACGAGTCATCGCGTTACTGACTTGTTTGTACTCACACGAATCATGTGCTGTCTGGAAGAGCCATGTGGCCTGGCAGGATGGCATCTGCAATAATTATTGCTGATTCGTATATTATCATGTGGGCGCTCGCGTGGCCTATGTTGAGATGAGTGAGCGGGGTTTTTTGGAAAATTCCACGATTGCGCAATAACAGGAGACTGGTCTAAACCAGTTTGTACTGGTCTGCTGTCTTGGCGGGAAAGGATGTATTATATAAATGAATGCGAAAATGTTGCGCGAAGATTGTAGCACTGATCTGACATGTGCTAGAATTAAAGTTTAAGTTACAACTCTCTTTGATAGATTCGTGCGTTTAGAAACTGTAATTGGAAATTTGTATAGCGCCTTTTCAAGAGAACCTACTCAGAGGCGCTCTCTGAGCTAATGATGTTGAATGCCATTAAGAACGGAACATTCATCCATTAGTAAAAATTGCTCAGATGACTAGAAGATTCACCAGTAGCGAGCTCGCACAACACGCAAAGCCCAACCAACAGGTTCTCAACTGGAGTTGAATGACGACAGCGTGTTCGGAGTTTCTGAAGCACGTCGCATCGAGGATGAGGAACGAAGATGGGCGATGTGATCCACCGCCGATGGCTCACGGTTGTCTCACCGTCCAGCAGTCCCTCGTAGACGGAAGACGACGCTGCGTCCGTATATTCTTTGAACCGATGGGTATGCGTGGGATAGGCATTCGTCGCCCCTCGGTCTGTAGGTAGCTGAGTCCTTCCATGGTTGACGGCCAGTGCCACTCCCAAGTCTCTCTTCGCCCTTCCTCCGCCGAATCCATGCTTTGCCGGTGAAGGCGGCGTACGTATGTCTGTAGGTCTGAGTCTTGACTGTCGAGCAATAATCCTGTCCCCCCCTCTGTAGGTGAACCATTCCAAACACACAAGGTCACGATAACTTGAAACAAAACACGCAGTGAATCCGTGTTGGAATCGAAAAGTAATTCCGACACGCAGACTCGGCAACAGTAAAAGTCCGAACTGCCAGCATTGATGATTAAATACTGTTGTGATTGAACTGTGTAACTGTAAGTATAATTGCTAAATTCAAAGACTGTCTGTTTCTACTCGAGTTAACACTACCTTACGAATAGGGCAAGACGACGGTTCCAAGTCCGATCACTGACAACTCTGAAAGATCGTAGATAGTACTTGTAATACCAACCTTTGAGATGTGGCCGGCTGAGGTATTTCAGATGGCATGGTATCTTTGAATAAGCTCGTATGTAAGTATATGTGTGTATGTAGGCCTATATGTGTATGTATGTATGTATGCATGTATGTATGGATCTAAATACTTAATACAGCGCCTTTTCATTATTCGTTTTTCTATAAAACTAAAATCTGGGTGTGCGATAGTTTATCAATCCAAAGATGGAGGGTTCAGTAACCAGCCAGAAGGATTTCATGAGTTCTGTTCCACTTAAGTCCCTAACGAGCTCAGGTTTGATTTGAGTATATCAACAGTAATAATCGGTGTGAAGATCAGACGGCGAGGGAGAGGACAGGCCAATCGCTTTTATATTCTGAGGCTAAGAATACAAAGTCGCACTTTACAGCGATGGCTGCCCATCGGGGTTAAGTCAATAAGTAGTCGCTAATTCTTCAAACTCATGGCTAACACCTAGCTAGATTATCTTTAACGGAATGCTCTTCTCCTTCTCCTTCTTCTCCTCCTCCTCCTTCTCCTTTTTCCTCTTCTTTTTCTTCTGCTTATTCTTCTTCTTCTTCTCCTTCTTCTTCTTCTTCTCCTCCTCCTCCTTTCCTCCCCCTTCTTTTTCTTCTTCGTCGTCGTCTTCCTCTCCTTTGCAAAAGGTTTTAAGTTGAATTATTTCAAATTTGAGATTACATGTATTGTTATTTAGTTCATATTACATTTCTGTCTTGAATACTGATTTGATCGCGGCTTGGCTTTGCTGCGCAAACGGTTGAAGCCGTGTGTATTAGACACCAGCGCTAAATATTGTCATATTACATATTTCCATGTGCTTCAGATTTCCTGTCTTTATGGCTTCCCAAATAAAATTGGAGCAGCTTTTGACTTGTTTTATAGTAGGCCTATCCTAACATTTTTGTGCAGGTACAAATGGGACAATCACAGAAACGCCGCTTAACTCTGTTGCCGAGATTGGAGCCAGAGTAGTCTTCAACTGTACTTCAGATACATTTCTGCAGAACTGGGTCTTTTCGACCAAACGAGAAGAATTGGGAACACCCGCAGCTTCAGACATAGCAGTTAGCTGCGCAGTTCAACCCAACTTCACGAATGACTACGAAGTAGATCGACCTGGAGGAAATCTTAGCAAATGCAATTTGATTGTTAAAGCTGCAAGCATGCCTCGATCTGGCGTGTATACCTGCTCAGATACCGCTTCAGGACCTTCCGCAATACTTACTGTTGTAGGTAAGAGCCAATTAAAAAGTGCATAGGGGTCATCCATAAAGGACGTCCCCAAATGGTTGGTCATGCAAATGCGGACAGTTGCGGACAAGGGTGGAGGGAGGGTTATGGCCTCTGCGGACGTCCGCATATAAATTTGGTACATGTACAAAGCTTTTAATACAACCCATGCTGAAAACATCAACTTCAGTCAGATGGCGGACACTCTGTACTGCTAATAGCAATGCTCCGTTGCAGACAGCTAAAGAAACATTTCAAGTTTTCACCCTGTCATAAGTCACTTAGATCTATGTAGATATGTTAGCCATGTATGGTGCCGCTGTGAGGTTCTTTTAAATAAGATAGAACGAGTAGTTTATTAATGATGTGTTTCACCATGTTGGTCGTTTATTTTCCACTGGCTTTGGAGTGAGGACGTCTGCAAAGGGGAGGGGAGGGTAAGGCCAAATGCGGACAGATGCGGACAAGGGGGAGGGAGGGGTCCAAAAATAGGTCATTTATGGACGACCCCACATCCTCTCGCGTTTATTAACACTTTCATGAAAGTAAGTTATATTACATTATACTCGAGATTTCTACAGTGCCCTGCGAAAGCTAAGTCGTGGAAACCAGCTTATTCACATTCGAAGATACTGAAGTTGTAATTCGTAATTGTTATCGTAAGTTCGAGTTTCTGCAACGCCCAACGAAAGCTAAGTCGATGGAACCAGTTTATTCACAGGCGCTCAGTCAAAACAAAATCGACAAGCAGGGAGGGTTCGGTTCCAGGTCAAGATCCAACAGTCAGGCAGGCAGGCAGGCAGACTGCTATCGTGGATGGTGTTTGGAATTGAACCGGAAATTGATATAAGGGAGAAGAGGAAGAATTATAACAGATCCTTCATATAATAAGCTTAACTGTAATTAAATTATAAAAAGAATTAGGCCAATTAATTATTTTGTTAGAAACACGCGTTAGCATAGCTATTTAAGGCACCCTATGCCATACGCTGATTGGTGCTTAAACTGACAAACATATATATATACATTATAAATGTTAGACCTAATTTATTTGATTTCTCAGATCCAAGTTTAAAGCTGTCAAGAAACGCCTCAGCACAAGTGGAAGAAGGTGACACAGTGACTATGGCGTGCAGCCTCAATTACAAGACATCGACAGCCACAGCTGAAACTGCAACTTTAAAGCCCCATCTCTACTGGACAGATTCCACAGGAAGTAACGTTACAGCTGACAGTTCGTCTTCAACGGCGAACACTGTCATGTCTACCATAACAGTAACAGCCGGTCGTCAAGATATTGAGCCATATATCTGTCATGCCTACTTTCAGAGAGATGGAACCAGCAACAACTTTGCGGCTAATATACCGTCTAAAACATACGAAAGTGAAACAGCAAAAGTTGAAGCACTGTGTACGCATAAACAGAAAATTTTATAATCATACTTGCAGTGTTTTCTTCTTAAAAACAATAGAGCTACTTATTAAGAACTCCGCCAAATACGCATGAAAAAAACATCAAATGTTAAAGCACTAAGTGAGTAGTAAATTCAAATTTAATGTAGGGCGCTTGAAATAGGATGATTACCGTTGGACAGTCGCTTTTATTTGTATTAATATGTAGAGAAAACGGAGGTAACTCTACAGTCACACCTCAACACTGCTTCCGACTGAAGAACACCAAAATCTCCATCATACTAAAGCAATGCAGGCAGAGTAGGGCTCAAGTGTTCTTGTCTTAAGTTAATGCGTCATTATTCCAATGATGCAAAATCATCATCTGTGGATTTTCCATACTCAGAGCGTTGACTTTTCTTCAATTTGTCGCCCGCCGCCTCTACCGGGGGCTCGTCTCCATGCCGTGTGTATTCCCCATATGGGAGCAGGTTTGTCCATGTGTGGCGAGGTCGTCCAGCCGTTCTCTTAACTTCACTGGCTTAAAATACCTGAACGAATAGAGTACACACTTCAAATCCTTCCAATCCTCTTATCTTCGTCTGCTGTTTAAAATCCAACCACTCCGTTCAACCCGCTGCTCTTCAGTCTTAACACTTCTTCGCCCTCCCTTCACCTCATCCTTAAAATTTGGAAATCGCTTCATAGCCATAGTTGCTCCACCACTCTGGAATAAACGCCCACCAGAATTACGACAGTTATCTATCCATCTTACGAACTCACCAGAACTTCACCTCTTGCTATTTCTGCACTGGTCTTTCACTCAGAACTGAAAACGTTTCTAAAAATCTTATCCCGATTCTTCCTCTTCCCCTTACCTCTCTCCTCGCTTCAATTTCAAGCATCATCCACCGTAGCCGTCCGACTGTCTGTCTGCCTAACTCATAGATCTTGACCTGTAATCGAACTCTTTTGCCTATCGATTTTGTTTTGTCTGACCGCCTGTGAATAAGCTGGTTCCCGCGACTTAACTTTCGTTGGGCGCTGTAGAAATCTCGAGATTACGATTATGATTCCAGTCTCTTGGGGGGAGATACTATAGTTCAAGGACTAATAAGACAGTGTGGTCCTGCAGAGTAATAACACGCCTTTTAATTATATCTGTATTGAATTAATAATTGTACATAGAAATAGCTAGATGGGTGAACAACTCGTTCACTCAATTGTTTTCACATTCATGAAATAATATTGTATGTTTTATTCGTGGAAACTGGAAACAATGTAACTTGTTTTAGATGGTCCTGTTGAAATAGTCATAATTGAAAACGACAAACGTGAAGAATGCAAAATGGGCGACTTAACTTGTACAACTTCTGCCAATCCTCCAGCAAAGTATCAGTGGAAGAATGTGACCGACGAAACGAACAAAGTCATCGTGTCTAACACTTCAACTTATTCGAAGGCAGAAGGAAACAACGTCTACAAATGCACAGCATACAATTACATCAAAGGAGATCGTCGCAACGCTTCAGAGAATTATACTGTACCTTCAATCAATACTACTTCCTGCGGTAAGTGTGATAATAATAGCAGCTAAAGATAAGTTGATTGGTGATTTGAATAGGTAGAGCATTAGCATTATATGTGCGATTATCTGTCTGTTGCATGCGGACTGGTGGCACATGTCTGGGATTCGTTGGTGTATTCGATCCACTGGTTGAATCATCAACTTCACGGTCTGAATTGGGTTCTAATACGCGTACACATCTGGTTGTCAATATAGTTTTGAATATATTCATCTTAAAATCTTTAAAATTGAACCAAAATATTCTGAACTTTCCAAAATTCCAAGTTTTCTAGTTTTAAATTTATTAAAGATTTGCTTAATGCATATTTCCAGATTGTACCCTACTTTTGCTTTGTTAGTGACGAAGCCTTCGTGTCCAATTCTAACATTGTGATATGTAATAATTATATAAACACTTATATGTAATGTGTTGAGGACAACTTATTCGCACTGCTGGGTTACGCCTAGCCCCCAACGACTTTTATATAAATGCTATATAAATGCTATATAAATTGCCTTAAATCTGCATTTTTACACGTGAACCTGGTATGTTTGACGATTCGTTTCCTTAGTTTACCTCCTACTGCCTGACGGTCATACATGTAACGGCTCTGAGAAATTAGGCATTTAAATGTTTGGTAATATTCTGCTTGCCATACAACACAATTTAATTTGAGATTGGGTGATATATTGTTGCTTAACTCTCATCAGTGACATAAAGTATGAAATCTAATTTCCTTGTGCCGACATGCACCTGGAAAGAACTGCTTGTCCACATGTTGGAAGGGATATTGTTACAATATCTGAGTTACCGCATATAGATCGACAAGTCCCGTTATCTGGCCTTTATATTTAGTGGTTAACTCTGAAATCTAACCTTCCACATATAATCTATGGTGATGGTAGGCGAATTCCATAAGTTCATCTAGGCTTATACTAAACTTATGGATGAATTATGAGATCCTTTTGAGGGTTCAGCTGCAAATATTTCAAAAATGGTTTTCAGAAAACAAGGATTTGTGGATCTCCATTGCTGTGGTTGGTCTGTGTGAATTGATGAATTTAATCATCAGTATCATCTTCATACTCTACTTTAGAAGAATATTACCGCAACTCCAGGAAAACGGACAAATGACATTCTTTGAATATATGCTGCCCTGCATCACCTACTCGAAAGGTAATAACTACGTCTTATTCATTGTTGTCACAATTATTTTTATCACGATAACGAGAAGTACCTTTGTAGATTCATTTGGAAGGTGCTACACAAATAAGTACAGTGTAATTGCAAAAAAACTTACGTCACTCTAGCCGTCATCCTATTTGTCAACGTCGTCGTCCTCAAATATAGTAGCTCAGACGTTCCAGTAGTTTTTCAAGTAACTTTAAATCATTTCTCGGTTGCAAGAAATAATTGCGAATTACAGAAATCGCTTTTCTTACAAACTTAAGACTCTTTAAGCCCCTTAAGGATTGCTGAATGTATTGGCAAAATATTACCGGAATGTCGATCGAGAGCGCCAGAAGCACAATTTAAGAACCGTTTCATGTACGCCATTTTGTTTTGGAATTGACCATGTCGATTATTGTAAAATGTTTAAATTTTATTGTAGAGCCGAAGTGTAAGTTGGCCGGATGGATAACTCTGTTCGTTTTGATTTCAGTTACCGTAGCATTCGTTGTATTTCCAGTCATTGTAACTGTGGTCCATTGCCGCTCAAGACGCCAAGGTAATGGATACTCTACGTTCTATACGAGCTTCTATTCCATTATATTACGTTCTTTTATTCCGCACACATTGTTGATAAATCGTAATGTTAAACAGATTTGATGTTACATAGGCGACCCTGTGTTAAGCCGAAGCTGGGTCACTTCTGAGTCTGCCATTCAAATCCTATCAGCAATTTTGATTTCCGCGTCTTATGATGTTGTCGCTAGGAGAAAAAATAATGAGTAAAGAGTGACGACATTTGCTTTAACCAGATTCTAGCAGCTGTACCCTAGCTCTATAAATGTGAATTGCATTATTAATTTGGTTAAGGTAAAAAGTCGAGAGTCAGTAATGTCGAAGTTTTCTCTTAAAGTCCTAAGTGAACACAACAATGCACAACACAGCACTTATGCAAACTGTTATAATTCAATACTTGTTGAATAGACATTGTTTGCCATTTAATGTGACTTTATCGACCAGTCTCTCTGGAATTGGCATGCACACCAATTTTTTTAGCAGTGACCGTCGAATGATGCCTTGAGCACTTTACAAAGGCGCTATAGAAGCTATCGGATTATTAAGAATATATACTGTTGCTGCATTTCAAGTTGCGTGATAACACGTCTGGCTGTAGATGTCGGTTTTACTATTCGACATTTATGTGTGTGTGTGTGTGCAAATTGGTTAGGTTATATTGCCCTCAGATGATTTGCAAGACTGTCCAAACATCTTGTGTGGTCCAAAACAATGTATTTATCAATGTAGCAACAATTGTTTATTCAATTACTGGTAAGATGATAACGTTGACTATTTCTACCTATTCATGCGTATACTGATCGATTGCATTGTTCTATCATGCTCCACGATGAGTCAATTTTCATATGCAACTAGGAAGTACTTGAAATCAAATGGAAGACGCTATAAGAAGCACAAAATCTTGAACTTTGAACAGGTGGTAGTGAGAGTATCAGGTAGCATCATAATTATGAGAATATTTCTCTGATAAGAATTAGGTTGACCGACTTTCTTCAGGCAATGTTATTGTCGTCAGATGAGCTTGAAGCGATGTTTGCTTTGGCCTGAGTTGTGCAGCGAATGAACTTTGGCTATTTTTCCAAACGCCCAGTGAACATTTAGCGGTCGCATAATCTCTGCATAGTAGCCGAATGCTAAAGCATTTGCGTTCAGTTGTGTGTATAAGGGTCAGATCTCGTTGTATCACAGGAAACTGTCAAATCGTTGTCAGGTAGTGTCACCCATAACAAAATGTTTTCTGGTTGTTGGATTACGACTGTTGTGATTGCGTTTCGACCTGGATATCCTTCAGCCCCAAACATCTCGTCTCTGAGGACTAATTTCAACGGAGGCGTGTACTAATTGAGCGAATACTTTACTTCACCTTTACTTACGCATTGCATGTAGGCCTATCATAAAATGTGTTGTGACCTATTTTTGCAATTACTGCGTATCAGCTCACCTCAACACTCCTTACCCTATTTACTTTACCTTAACATCTCTTATGTTATCTAACTTCGACATAGCGTATATCTTACGCTTCGTGGCCTATTTCGATCCCATTCCTAACTTCGGCAAATCAGACGGCACCTTAGCCGCGATTGGACCGTTGAGCTGAATCGATTAACTTAAAAATTTACAATGTAATGTAATCAAAAATTTATAAAGCGCCACTTCGAGATAAACTCCTCAGAGGCGCTCCCAGCCCGATAACCCAGAAGCACTGGGAAATAAGAAGGCCTTCAAGCGCTGTGGAAAATAGGGGGAGAGAGACTAAGAAGTTCCTGGCGCAGGTCATTAAGAAGCCCATTCCAAAAAGCGGGACCAACCACAGCAAAACTTCTGCGCTGGGCCGTAGCTGTTCGGACCGATGGGACAAGCAAGTCACGCCGTACCGCCGAACGAAGTAGTCTGCGGCCGGTAATGGAGGAGGCCAAAACACAGAGCTCCCTAAGATAAAATGGTGCGCAACCTAAGAGGCATTTACGTACAAGAACCAGGATTTTAAATTTTATACAATAATTTATGATCGTCCAGAACATCTACTTGTCGTATTCTGCGCTCTTGAGCGCATTATTTATTTTTCGAGTGATCCAACCTACGAATAAATTACGCAGAGTATACTATTACAATCTGAACCTGACCTGATTCTATAACGTATCCATGCATATTTCAACTGAATGGAAATCATGAGTTCATCATGAGGCAAGAATAAAACAAGAAATTAATTTTTGAGATTTAAAAGACAAAAACCCCCAAGTGTGAATACAAAAATTCGTATTGAATCAAGACATCCCGATTCTATTACAGAGGTAAAACCAACCGGCGCTGAAAATACTATCCGTCTGTAAACAGTTATCCAAACCAAATAACCAACTATAGCGAGAAAAAAATAGCAACTGATTGCCACTCTTACTTAATTGATTTAATTACTTTTCATCCAGAGTCAGACTATTAGGTCATCAATTCATGATGACGCAATGCTATTAGGTCGAGTCTGCCAGAGACTTTTGTCATACGAACGCTACATAATGTTAGGTTACATCAGCTTCGAGATTTGCTGAATTGGCTGTTTGGGTCACGATCTCTGGTGACATCTGGCGAACGTTGTTGAAATACGAAGCAGTGCACTGGGGGTACTGGAAACCAACAGACTTATTATGGCTAACTCGTCTACCTAATAGCTCCATTGTACTCTGTGTTTTGTCCTCGAGTCGGCGACCGTTGCGCTCTGCTGCCTATAGAGATATCTAGGCGCTTGCATGTAACGTACTGTTTCATATGACTCTGCTTGGCATATATTTTCAAACTATATTAAGTTACAGCTGTTGATGTAATTTTCCAACAACTTCATGATGGTTTGCAATGGTTTTGTGGCTGGAAGTGTAGGAGCCACAAATTTTATCAGTCTCCTGTCTAGTAGCCCTCCATACAGGGGTAATCAATCAGATGAAAAAGGGTTTGTCTTTAAGATCTAGACGATGTAATGTAATACGCTTGATCGATACACACGAATGAAGAATTCTATCTGGTTACTTACGCTATTTGTAGTTGATGAACAGCATGCAACTACTGGACCACAAGAGACTGAAGATCATATTCCGCTGCCGACGTATGAGAAATTACATCGAGATCTATGTAGCACACCAGCCACCTACGAAGAACTTCGAGCTGCGAATACGAAAACTAGCGACACTAATTTAACTGCTTGTTATGTAAACGTTATGTTAAGAACTTAGCATTGACAGCATTACAAACACGCGCTATAAACAGTTGTCGAAAAGAAACTGTTTTGCTTATCTTATTTTTAATGACAAAATTGACAAATATATAGAACTGAATACAGAAATATTCATCAGGGAGACTCTTGTCGCTGAGTCTCATAAAAACTCTTCCATTGCTGAATGCAGTCATCGAATACCTGTACTTTAAGCAATTTTTCTTAGCTAAGTATTCGAGACTATTAGAAGCTTCAGTCCCACATAAATCTTATTTTACAGTTTACAAAGTAATGCATTTAGTTTAGTCAACTTATCATTCTTCCTTGCTCAAACTCAAGCATGTTCTACTCAGTCTAATACTGTGAGTCGTCCTAAACGACAGAAAACATTACTAGGCTCCCTGGAATTTTCGGTTACTGGTCCGGGGCATTGAAATTTATTGGCAACTGTTTCTATCAGTCCTGCCAATTTTGAGTCCATGTCGCTCAGATACTGACTAAAGTATCATCTCTTTCGGATTTCTTGTTATCTGTATGTAATCTTTCTTCTCATCTCTAAGGAAGGTCTTTTGTGTTTCCACTAATATTGTTCTTTCAAAAATAATTATTGAATTTGGCGTGGCAAGAAAGTGATCATCGATTGGTGCGATTTGTGCCCTTTTGGTTACGTTATGTCTCTATGTTTGGATTACAAACAATGCAAAATGCCTATTCGCAGACTGTACCTAAAAGATCGGAGTAGCACCATATTTCAAGAGCACATAAATCCCTTTTAAAGGGTTGCAGTGTTTTGAATGAAACTTGTGATATTGAACTCACTAAAAAGTTTCAAGTACCAAAGAAAAGTTTAGGATATTTTTGGGTTACACACACTGGTTTGCAGATTTGAATCCAGAAGAAGTAGATGCATGTTACTAGACTCGGCTGTCCTTGTATATGTTGTCAGCTGATTTGAAGCAAAACACCAACTTAGGACAGCGTGTTTTCTTGTATGGGAACAGGTCGGCCGCACCCTTTTTAAACTTTTACTTCCGCGTTGACCAAACTTATGATCTCTTATGATCTCTGTAGGGAGCTTAACTTTATGTCTTTGCTGAGTGCGTTAAAGGGCTATTGCGCTTATAATGTCAGTGATTATCAGAGCAAAAGATTTCCCAATATATAAACAAAATGAAGAAACGAGGTCTTAGCATGCTGGCTGTCTACTCTTGGACATTGATTAGAAAAGCTCATGGCACAGATTACAGGTAGACGGCGACCTCCGCAAATTTAGTCGTATCGTGTTTCCTATATGTAGTCGCCACTAGAATGATATTAGGTAGTGCTGGGTCAGTTTAACTGACACTAAACCGACATCTCGATATTCAGTTAAACTGAAATCGAAACCGAAGGCGGCGTTAACAAAACCAAAAGAAACCGAAAAAATGACGGAAAAATCAAAGAGTCGGTATACACAGAATTCAAATGTCAAAATATTAGTTTACCTCACATATTATTATTTTTATTTGCTAAACATTTAGTAACATTGTTCAAAAATTTTTGTTAGTGACTGCTGTAAGTGATTTACTAGTGCACCGTCACTGAAAAAATTACAGTAACGTTCCATCTCTTGCTAAAGGTAAAGGTAAAGGTTTTGCCCATACTCGTTTCGAGTGTCGGGCCCGGTGCTGATCTCCGGTGCTAGGCCATCAGCCCTCAGGTGGCATTGCCATACATCGGCGGTAGGTGGCCAGGTCTTTCCGCTGAACCCGAGGTTACCCTCTTGCTAGATGAGAGTAAATGACGTATGTATTACGTAGCGAAAGTCATGCACTTGAGACGCCTTGTTTGGTGCTAATTCAAAGAATTTCTCCCATGCACTTCCTCCTTTTCCGTGAAAATCACATAAATTTTATGTGGGTCTCCTCTGCTTCTCCTTTCCAGTGTTGTTAGCCCACACCTTTTTACACATTTCTTCATAGCTCAGGTTGTTGTATCCACAAATCATGTTGGTGGCTCTCACCTGCACTTTCTCCATTTGCTTTATATTATGTTTTAGGTATGGATTCCATTTCAGCATGCACTATTCCAGCTGAGGCCTCAGAAGTGATTTGTACATCCTTAATATTGTATCTTTACCTCTGCTGACTATTGCCCTCTTTATCGTACCTAGGATTGAGTTAGTATTTTTCTTCACCCGATTATACCATCACCATAGATGGTGGTAGACTCACTGTACTGAGACCAACATCCTGTCGTTATATAAAATTACTAATCGGTTTCAGTTGTAAGAACCGAAATTTGGTTGCGAATAGATGCCAACCACAGACGCAAAACGTAACTAAATATACATCTCAAAGCAAGAAGACCAAATCCACGATTTTTTTATTTACTTGATTACAAAAAGCGAGAATGACTTATTCAACATTTTTTGCATTAGTTTTATATTTAATGAAACGTCACAATATAGCTCGATTCTTAAGAGGAATGTCCTACAAATTATTTACAATGTATAGTACTTCACTCAACGTTACGAAGTAAAGTATGCTGAATAACTCATATGACACGTCAAGACACCGGTTTTTGTGTTTTAGAAGTGTTTTGCTGTAGGGTAGGTCGAGCGGCTAAGACTAGTTTACTCTTTAGTGAGAACTTTCATCTGCATCATCATAAAAAACGCCTACCTTTAAGAGCTCCTTAAAGCCGCAAATATAGGGCCTAAATATAACATTGCATGAAACTGCACTACATTACATTTCACTACATTATGTTACAATAGATTCAAGTAAAATAGTTTCGTTTTCTTTGTCTTCTATTTTTAATTATATCAGAGTAGTTTCGACCTCTTTTGTCGACTATTTATACCATTGCTACATGCACCGAATAGATAAACATCCGTCAGATATTTAAGAAAAGCTCTTGCCAATACTTATAGTCTTTGCTTAAGTCGCGTATGCACGAAAGTGATTGGTTTGGGTTAGATTACGCATTGCTTTCGAACAAAAGAGACTGCGATAGCTGAACTGTAGACATAAGATATTCGCTACAGTATTTACCTTTGCGAGATATACTATTCAAAACGATGGTTACAGCTAACCTGTTCCGCAATATAGTAATTTGGATTGGATTCTTGACGGGTACATTGACAATTTTACGCCGTTAAAATATACAATAGAGATTACATGTGTTTGTTTCAGAAATCAGAGTTAGATAACAAACTTTTCTCGGAAAGAACTAGAAAATGCTAGAATGGTTTTTCTATGAGATCCTCAGTTGAAAAGCGTGATCCTAGCGGTTAAGAATAACTTAGCTTAAGCACGAACACTAAGGCAGCGATCTAGCAACTGGACACCTTTTTATATCTCAATCATTCATTTACCAACCCCGCAGGAAATGCAGGAGGCATTCGCCCCTTTAGCTTGGATAAATGTCAACGGATACCCCCAATAAAATGAACATGAAAGCGCTTACAAATCGGTATCAGAGATAATAATTATATTTGCATTTTATGCACATTTTTAATTTATTTTCTAGAATAAAAATTTAGTTAACATTTGTAATATTTGATAGCTGTTCTGGAAGAGACGCTATATAGGCCTATTAATCAGTCTCTGAATCAGATGTAATCAGATTTTTTAGCCTCAAACTGTATTTATACAATTAGCTAATGCATTGATTTCCAGCAGACTTGATCACTGTAACTCGCTTCTTATTGGTATCGCTAAGGAAGATCTGAACAAACTACAAATCGTTGAAAACTATGTCGCCAGAGCCATAACAAAGACTCCTAAATATCAGCATATTAAGCCAATATTAAGCCTATACTTATTGAACTGTCTGCTCATTGAACAAAGAATTCATTTAAAAATCGGTTCACAAAGTGCTACATTTAAATCAGCCGACCTACCTACAGTCTATGCTCACCCTAACACTAGTAGACATTGCACTCGATCAATGGATTCTGTGACTCTTGCTGTGCCCAGTACCCGAATAGTGTTGGGCTCTCGGACCTTCATGTTAGCTGGTCCAAGTTTATGGAATTCACTGGCCAGTTCAATTCGTTCTGTCAATTTCTGATGTCATTCAGGCCTAAACTAAAGACTAATCTCTTTCAACACCGTAGCCTGGCTTCTGGTTTCTCTGGCCTGTTGGAATTCTCCAACGGATTATGATCTTTTGACTACGAATTTGCCTTGAAGCGACCATCGACGGAGGCATTATGATAACGGCGCTATGGAAGCCATTAGAATAGATCAGATGTAAATTGATAAATACAATACAATGCAATACAGTTACATAATTTGCATTACATAGTCCAATATTTCCTATCATATGAGCTATCAATTTTGTCGGCAAAGATTTTGCACCAAATTAAAATTTCATTTGCTATGCTTTAAATCCGGCGGCATTACATTAGGCTGCACTATTATAGTGCTGAGATCTGGGGTTTGACTTGCTAGTGATCTCACCTATTGAGCTTATGTGTGACTATGCATGAGAAAACCCTCACAAAGTCGGAAAGTAAATTTGCTAGAAACAAGAAGGTATGAAGGCATAAAATGGGTCAATATGAGTCCTTTGTTTATTTTAATTCCTTGGCATGTTAGTTGTGAAACAGCAAGTCCTTATGTAGAGTTTTCTTGTCTAAGTATTTTCATTTAATTTTTATTGATGCCCTGCAAGCAAATCTTAAACATGTCACGTGGTGCTCTAATTCGTGTATATCGAAAATGTCACGTGGTGCTCTAATTCGTGTATATCGAAAATTATGCAAATGATCAAAGCACTTCAATATTCATCTTAATCAGCTTCGTTGGGAAGATTTATTTGATGGTAAACTCAGAGGCATATGAACCACGTTCCAATTTCCTGTCGTACTTCGTGCTTGGAATCTTTTGGCCAATGGCGTTCCATAATTTTGCTCTTTTGTAGTGGACCCAATCGTTAATCTGTGTGTTTTAAATGGTAGTTCTTATGCTTAAAGACACACTGTATGTTACTACCTTCAGCTGTTAATATTAAATACATTGCCTTCTTGTAGGATTTTTAAAGCAATCTTGTCGATTCTTTTTCGATTTGATAGTATGGCCTATATTAGCAATGCGTAGCGTATTTGAGTTGCAGAAGCACTGTGCGTTACCCCGTCTTAGAAATTAGGATAGACTTCAGAGTTTGCGGAATCAAAAGTCATCAAAAAATCCAAAAGACAACTTAGTAACAGCGGTAGTACAAAAACAGAAAAATCCACGTTGCCGAAATGATAGAATCGACAAACATGCGGGAATACAGCTGTGGTCATGCACAGTCATTGAATTTATATTTACTAGCGTTCTTCTAAATAAAAAGAATATTTTCCTAAACTTAATAAACCAAACGTATTCACTCTTTTGATGCGAACATAACTAAAATGTCTTGGGTAGTACACAATGATCGACATAGTCAAAAGCAGCAGAGAAGTTAATGCTAGAGCAGTTACGTTATAACTTTTCAGCAGCAAGTACAAGATCATTAGAGTGTTTTATTACTGCTGTTTCCGTGGAATGGAATCTTTTATGACCTTATTTTTATGAATGGGAAGCCTTTTGCAAACTTTTATAAAGTAAATTTACGGAGAACTAATGTCGAAGGGCTAAGGTCGCTTTTTCACAATCAACTACAGGAGGAAAGTTATTTCTTTTTACGATGTATATATATTCGTTTATTCATCAAAATATTCAGGGTGACATACCGCACCTGAACTTACAAGGAATTAATAATATAACAGTAACAAAAGAAACGATAATAAACATAAGGGTAATAAAATGAGACAGTAATACTTTTATCATTAAGGCAATATCAATCAAGACATGAGATATTAAACAACGTGTAAGAATTGCAAGTGTTAATATACTTTTTTATATAGCATACGTGTTATATAGTTTTTGTGGCCTTTAGCAGGTAAAGAATATTTATGAGCTCTTTCTCGCAAATTATATTGATGTCTTTTTACATCCGGTAGTAAGGGATGTAACACGTGAATATGATCATTTATTATGTTATGAAATAGCTTATCATCAGGTAATTCTACAATGTCGTTAACATTCGGAAAGGAATCAGGTAAGAAATCCAAACGCTTCATTTTATTAATGAAACCCACAATTTTATCTCTATCAGCAGCACTAGTGAAACCCCACCAAGCAGGGCTAGCATATAAAAGTTTGGCCATAGTAGTAACCTTTGCAACTTCATGAAGCACTTCTCTAGACATACCATGAGCTCTCAAAATTTTTAATGCATACATAGAAGAAGACCAGGATTTGAGAGTTTCAGAAACATGTAGGTTCATTTTAAGATTATTTTGAATGTACACACCGAGAACCTTAATAAATTCTACACGCAAGATCTCTGTCGACAACAAGGGCTCATTGGTTTAAAGGGCAAAATTGCTGGTTTATATAATGCCCCATAAACATTCATATGTCTTATTATAACGATGATACAACTACTTAGATGCTTTCCAGTACTTAAATTACATAAATAATAATGAAGTTCTAATTTTGTTTAAAGTTGCTAGTGTCTTATCGCAGTCGCCTCGGAATGCAGTTGCTGAACTTGGTGGTCAAGCAATATTCAACTGTACTACAAATGACGTTACGCTGACATCTTGGGTTCAATCAAGGGACGGAGGTTCAGCCAATACAATAACTATAGCAGGTGGTTGCATCATCCGACCAGGCATTCCGAGTAACTACAGGATAGAAAGCGGGACTAATTACTGCAATCTAATTGTTTCAACTACGACAATGCAACAGGCTGGAGTTTATACATGCATTGATGGATCAACATCAGCTACATCTACAGCTTTACTTACTGTCGTTGGTAAATACGAATTTCATACAAATGTCACCATTTTCCACTAATAACCAGCAAAATAAGATTAACTGTTTAGCTCCACGAGCAGATCATCAGTTTTTCTAGAATTCTCTAAACCCTCTCCATCCTTAGCTTCATTTAAGTCAAGTCATATATTTATTCATTATTCTCTCTGTTTAGTCATAACCTGATATAATGTTATGTAGCGTAGTTAAATGTAATTGAACATTTTGTAATTTAATTGAGCATGTAATAGCGCCGCCTAAGTGTTTTTAAAAGATCCTGTGCCCTCGCGTTAAATGACGATAAGCGTTAATTAGGAGCATCAAGTTTCATCCATGAGTTTATATTACTGGAATTGCTGGAAAAGTCACCACATTTAGGCTGTCGTGAAACACAGATCGCAACTAAGGGAGTTCCATCAAGGGTTGACAGCTGAGTTCAGAGTTCCTGGAACTTTGAAGTGTTGCATTGCGGAATAACAAAAGTCGAATTATTACGAAGAGTAGCCGCACACGGTTATGATCAGTCGAATGGCATTTTCCGGGCAGATGAAAGAAGATGCAGCTTTCGAATATCTCTCAGGTCACCAGGTCTGTGCAGCACAAGCATTCATCATCAGTTGTCAGGCGGTTGGTTGCAGAATCTCTCCATGGTGGTCGGCCAGCCCTACTCAAAAGACCCCGGCTCGCCGTTGAAATAACAAACTAGCTATTTTTCTGTAACAGACGACAAATATATTCTGCTGCAGCCACTGTCCAAACAACAATCAGTCTGTTACATGTCGACCAACTGAAAATTATACATGGAAGCCAAATAGAAATAACGCCAGAACGCAGACTTGGACATGTCCGAACATACTAGAATTATTCAGATTATTTGGCAAATGACAAGTTGTCTGCTGAAATGACAGTTGCCTCAAAAAAGGCCGACTCAGTTACCCTTGAATGCCTCAGTTTTAACTCCCGCTTCTCACAGGAGAATCTACAACAATCAATTTATGTTAACCTTATTCCTAAGAACCATTTCAGTTGATAATGTACGCAAACTTAGTTACAGCTAGAGCAGAGCATAATAACATATTTAATAACTTCTTTCAGTCTACAGAATGGTCCAGCTTTTCACGAGGCGAACGTATACTACAGAAGCTTCAATGAATGCAGTAGAAATGTTGTTTCCCTCTTAACCTCAAGCATAAACAAATTAGTCTTAACTTCAATTTACAAAACACATTAGATATCTGCAAGTTGGCTGCTAGAAGACAAAGAAGAGCAGTTTCATAAGCTAGCACTGATATGGCAGCCATTAGTGTGAAGTATTAGCGACTTTATTTTTCTTGGTCTCGGTGTATGAGTTCGGTTGACCAGTCCTTTCCATTGCCGCCTGATCTTCCCATTGACACTGTATGTACAGTATATTCATTATAGACGAATTAGGGAGCGCGTGTCGATCAGAAACCTCGAAACAAATTTCTGCCTTGGCTGCGATTTGAATCTCCGATGATTTCTTTGACAACCCAGCAGGCTAACCACTAAACATTCGTATTTGCTGCAAAAACACACGGCAAAATGTCACATTTTGTACAGTAACATGCACTCAACAACCTTATCAAATAGCATAGAAATTAACCACTTCTCTAGATAAGCAGAATATTTTAAAGTAATCTAACAAAAACGATAAACTTTTTCAAAATAGCAGTGCTAGAATTAGTTTATCAACAGTTATTATAAAATGCAGAACTTACGACCATATGCAATAGAGGTATCTGAATTAAATAATTCCCCAGAAGGTTTGTAAGGAATGATTCCAAACGCAAAGCGGACATCTTAAATACACTCTTCTGTCTGCTCAGTCTTCTCCGTATATTAGTTGTAATCCTCTCAAAGTGTCAAGTAGAGGGCAGAACTGCCGAATTCCAATCTCAAACTAAGAAGATTCAGGTCTTCAGCGATGACCAGCTGTTTGCTGAAGATGGCCAACAGATCCATCATCGAGCGATATGTGCGCAAGGAGAAAATAGACGACGGTGATAAAGCAAGCAGGTAGCCAAGAGAGTCAAAGAACTGTAAAAAAAGACGAAAGCACGAGAGATTACCTTCAAAGACGAAGCTAATATTCATTTGATCTTCATCTTTGACGTTTATCTTCCAAGCCCTTTGTTTATCCTTGTTCCCTGCAACAAGGCGAGTAAATCACCCATCCAAATAAGTCTGAAGCTCTTGCTGCCTTGCGAGTAGAAATAAAATAAATATCAATAAAACAGAGACCATAGTATGTTCCAAATTGTTGACACTTGTGGTCATGGACATCGCAGGAAACGCTTTGAAACAAGTAGAAACCTTTAAATATCTTGGGTCGATAATGAATGCTAAGGAGGATGCGAACACGATGTAAGAAAAGGATTAAGGCAGCTTGGCAAAAATTGAAAGACTTATCGGGTGTGTTATGCGATGTCAAAATGCCGGTTTAACTCAAAGAACAGGTATGCAAAACAATCATAAGACTAGTGATGATATATGGAGCAGAAGCCTGGACATTGACAAAAGAGGAGAAGCTGCTGCAGAGAACAGAAATGAGAATGGTGCGATGGATGCTTGGAATCTCACTGAAAGACCAGAAAAGGAATTAGTATATCAGACAGATATTGGAAGTGGCATGTATATCTAACAAGGTACGAGAAACCAGGTTGAGATGGTACGATCATGTGATGAGGAGAGAAGAGGAAAACTGCATTGAAAGGTTATGACAGCAGAGGTTTACGGACGCCGCAGTCGGGAAAGACAAAAGAAGAGATGGGGAGACATGATTCAACAAGACCTAAAGCTCCTCAGACTGAAGGAGGAAGATATTGGAGATAAAAACAAATGGAAAAGAAGGAGGGATTAATTCTAGCCAGGAGGAAAGAGAGAAAATTTCACCATGTTGTAGATGATTACGCCTCTCCGTGGCCTCCTTTCTGGAACCAGAGCATAAGCGGTTCACAAATGCTTAACAAGAGGGCACCGGCAATTGAATTTGTAATGAGATATGCTTGTTTTCGTGACCACGCGGACGTTAATAGCGGCTAGCGATTAATTATTGTATCAGCCACCACAGTATAGGTGTAGATGTTCGTCAGCGACGAACATTCAAGGTCGACACATAATCCGCTCTAGAAACCCGACAGAAAAGGCAGCATTTCATGCGCTCCACTGCTTCCGTAAGTTCATATGTTTCATCATAGCTTACGATATGGCTCAGAGTCCAGAGTATGTTTCGGCGCCTATCAAGCAGAAACACTCAAAAAAAACTTTAAACAAGCAAAAATTTAATAATTAATCAGTCTTCAATATTTTAATTTAAAGAAATTCGTTAAATGAGTATTGGAAAAATGAGTACAATTAAAAAATTTTGGAAATCCGAGAGAAGAGAATTTTTACCCTTCATAAAGGAATACAGAAACATCTTTTACACTATTACCTATAAACCGGACGTCTGCCTTGGTTACATTTGATCGCAGATCTCTCGTTGATTCGTATTGTAATTTAGATACGCCAGCAAAAGCGCAAACGAACATTACAACTAATGTAACAGAAGGAGAATTTGTTGGCCTGCAATGTTCCATGAAATACAATTGTTCCATGGCACCAGCTTCAACCCTGCGACCAATTATGTACTGGACGGATATAAACGGACAAAACGTTTCAAGTTCCTACGATCCTTCAAACCCAAATGAGGCAGTTTCGACGGCTACGTTTGCAGTTGGCAGACAAGACAAACTGCTGTTCACGTGTCATATCTACTTTCAATTGAACATAAATGCAAGCAATACAGAGGGTTACGCGACTAATACTCCGACCAATAACTACATCGCCAGCACTTCTCCTGTAGACGTATACTGTAAGTATCCTATAATTTAGCCACTGAGCAATTTATTTTTAACTTTGCTGTAATGGCTATTTCTGTGTTTCGTGGAATTATTCGCGTCATAGACTAGCAGTGTACCTTGTCCAATTAATAAAAATCAATCAGAGTATGGCTTTTCCTTAAAAAATGATCTAACTATATGCAGTTTAATGATATGCAGGCCAATATTTCAAACATCTTACAACAAGGCTTTTCTGTAGCACTTCTAGCATATATATTCATTGTGAAAATCTTTCGTCAAAATACGGCCAAGATGAATCATGTTAATGGGTAGACATGTCCATTCAAACAACATGTAATGTTTGTCGGTAGCCTCCATGGAAGAACCTCAATGAAAAATGTCGTTTCAAAGAAAAATTATTATGACACGCTTGATCTTGTTTAAAACATGCTGACTCATAAGAGAAAAATTCTCATGCGTAAAAATGCCGGTTTTCACTGATTAGACTGTTGTGTATGAAATTATGAAATGTCCATTATGTACTCGGCCCTGGCGCTTCTGAATCAAATGCCTGTGATTGGCGAGCGCGCTTGCGATAAAGCTTGAGTTGTGCTGCTTACTCGGCTGGGAATAAACTATACAAAGCAGAGGACAATGTTTATTAGTTTAGTATCCGCAGCTGAGAGGATAACATTGCGTAAGATATGTGCTGATTATATATGACTAGATGTCGATAGCAATTTATAGTTTTGTACGTTTTTATAGATTCGTACGTTGTTAAGAGGTCTAGAGAAACGCTTGTAATTCAACGACAAGGTTTAGTAGGCCTACTTTATTTCAGTGGCTCTAATCTTCATTTCATGAACTAAGAATCTCACACAAGAACTAACTTACATTCCGTATTTCATCACAATGTCTTTCCTTAAATAGAATTTCAAACGAGGAGTATCACTGTAGAATTATAGAACTCATATATTGGAAATAAAAGAACAAAGTAAAATGTTTTAGATGGTCCCGGTGAAATAAGTATCTCTGAGGACGATAGAAATGGACAATGCATTGTGGCCCAATTAACTTGCACATCTTCTGCCAATCCACCGGCAAGCTATACATGGACGGATGTGACCGACGAAATGGACAAGAAAATCGTTTCTAACACTTCAACTTATTCACAGGCTGAGGGAAACAGAGTTTACGAATGTACTGTGTACAATTACATCAGAGATGTTCGTCATTTTGCTTCAGTGAATTATTCTGTACCTACCATCAACCCCATTCCCTGCGGTAAGTATAGGTGCTAAGTGATAACAAAACAATGTAAAAAGAAGTCACCGATAATCGCATGCAGAACATTAGCGATTGTATACATATTGCATACAGTTTAGTGTAGGCAGATTGCAATTGTAGCGGAACATTTTCAAAATACTTGTGGAAGAGAGGGTTTGACATAAAAAATTGACTCCAAGCTTTGAAAAACTGGGTTTTTTTAGTAGGGTATCCGGACATTCCTTCAGCCATTCCCCGGGTCATGTTTCCAAGGCAACTCCCCTGGTCGTTTCCCACGAGACATTTCCCTCGGTATTTCTCATTTGTCATGCACGTGGCCTATAGCTAGAAAACATAAGAAGAATATCTTATATTTGTTATAGCAGCTGTTTTACTTAATATGTAGGAAAACTGTTTAAAATGTATTTTTATTAGCAAGTACAAGATTGAGTGCAGAATAAATAGTTCTAGTCATTAATTACGCATTAGTTGTTTAGTAGAAGTCTTTTTGTAATTGTAGTTGTAATTTGAGATTTATAAAGCGCCTCTTAGAGGATAAGCATAACAGAGATGTTTCCGATCCGAAAATTAACATCACTGTTAAACAGTGCAGTCTTCAGGCGCCTGCGGAACACTGAGGGGGAGAGAAAGGAGCTCAAGTCGCAATTCTCGAGGGAGACGTTTCCAGCAAGTGGGACCACCGTAGGCAAAGCTTCTGGACTGGGCCGCAAAGGTTCGCTTGCGAAGGACAAACACGAGATCCTGAGTGGCCGAGCCAAGGCGGCTACGATCCGGCAACGAGGAGAGCAAAGTGCAGAAGTGAATGAGGTTAAGGGGAGCAGAGCCATCAATAGAATTGCGCAAAAGAATGAGGATCTTAAAGTGGCTACACTGCTGGACGAGGAGTCAGTGAAGAGTAACACGAATATAAGAAGAGATGTGGCCATATCTGGGAATGCCCCAATGAGACGAGCAACAGAGTTAGGCACAGATTACAGCTTAGTAATATTGCTAATAGGGAACAAGTGGTGACGTTTGCCTTTATTTTAGTCCACCGAGTACCTTACCGAAGATCACAGCTGCTAATTATATGTGCTATACCTTGCAAATAATGCCCACTTGATTGCTGCTAAAAATCACAATGTTCAGGATTGTGCGTTACAATCTCTACACTTCTTTTTGCTGCTCAACATCAATGAACTGGTACAGAGCACTATGGCTAAGACTTTGTTCTCGCTTTTGGGACAGTCGGGAAGTACCAGTAGTATGGATGTTGTCCAACTGTAACCGACTGTATTTTCCTAGTACATCCTTCACCAGTTCTGTTGGTTCATGGCAGATCGTTTTCAATA
This sequence comes from Norana najaformis, assembly GCA_964023275.1. Lineage (NCBI taxonomy): Eukaryota > Metazoa > Annelida > Clitellata > Crassiclitellata > Hormogastridae > Norana > Norana najaformis. Next base: position 23,300,155 of record OZ029923.1, read on the forward strand.
TGGCTAAGCGCGCTCAAAATCTCATGTGTAATGTTGGGCAAGCTGACCGTCTTTCCTTTTGATTTTGGGCTTGCACTATGTAAATCCTTTTTCTTGACCATGTCATTTTCTACATTTGTAGCCTATGTTGCTGCTAAGTTCGTTTGCCTTGCACACTAGTAAAATACAAAATTTATTACACATAAGTCCTGTGGAAAAACAATCGGAGGAAGTTGCCCAACGGGCAAAATGACCAGAAAATATGTCTGGAAAATATTGGAGAGAATTTTCCGGGCACCGATGTTCAAAACCCTCTTGGGAGAGATTTTAATTTTCGGAGTGGTCATTTGGGGTGAGGTGAGTTTTCACAATGTTGAAGATTTTAAACTTGGGGATAAGATAACGGAGTAAAAAGGCTCAATAATTGTCAGAGATATAATGAAACAAAGCCGATAGCAAAGATATAACTTGTAATTGGAAGGTTAGCGGACGAAATAAAATTTTACAAAAGTTAAAGCATATGTGTAGATCACTGGTGGTCTTGAGGGTGAAATATCTTTTGTTACAGCAGAAAAACGTCATCAATTTTTGGTGCAAATTTTATATCATGAATCAGAGAAAGCTCTTGTTAAATTGCTTATTAAATTAATTTCAAATACTGGAAGACTATAGATTGGGGCATGCTTTCTGGTGCATTGGACAGTCTGTCTGGAACATTTTTTCCATGGAAACTGCGTCGGTCTTTTGCTTCGTCACAATCGGCTCAAGGAAGGTTTTAAACACACCTCATTTTGAGCCTACCTTAAGTGGCACTTTTTAAACCCTGTTAAATAGGCATGTTTGAGCGCCTTTTAAGGCGTCCTGAAAGGCGCTACATAAATAAACAGTGCAACGTGCTCATTTTTAGAGTTGTGTGAGAACAGTCAAAGCACATTTCTATTAATCGGCTCATCGTTCTTGATTACGTTACCTAACAAACCTTATCTGCGACAAGAGCTTCTTAATTGTATGTATTTGTAATGAATTTATCTTGAAATCTGCCTATTATCAAAACCTCTATTAGGCGCAGCTGAACCCCAATGTAATAAAGAAAATCAAGCGGTCATTCGTAATTTTGGTCTTTGTGGCGCCATAAAAGAGTTCATAACTCGTTACAGAGAATTTATGTAGGTACTATGTACATTATCATCTCCGGGGTTGTCTAAAGGCCTTTGTGATATTAACGAAATTTATATTTGTAAATTGTTATTTTCTGACGTTTATATCTGTGATCATTTCTTTTTATTATTGCTAGAGAACATGTGGCGACCTTTTCCAGAAATATTTCCTTGAAGAAATCGTCGAATGTTTGCAAAGATATACCGAACTACTTATTGCGTTATTTGAGATGATATTGATTAATTAATGTACACCTATAGATTGCATTATATGTATAATCCTACAATTTTTGTGCATTTTTCTGTTAGTTTCTTCAGATCACACAGAAAAAGGTAAGATTGTAACTTATATAAATTAGCGGAAACTTTTAGCCGACTTTTACTTATTAATTGGTTGCTTTCAGCTTTTACTTTTTGCCAAGGACAATGGAGACGAAACTGAGAGCATAAATATAAATATAAATTTACAGTACATGTTTTCCATAGAGACAGTAATAATAAATTATTTGTCTGATTAACTTGGACTTTATTAAGTCCACTCCAGACTTCATAACGTTAATGTCTACTTTCAGGTAACGATCCGAATATACAATTATGCAAGTATACATACACTAAAAAAACTGCTACTTCTTCATGTACCAGCTATTTTTTAAAATCATCATGTCTTATTAGATTGCTAAATTAGCAGTTTGTATACTTTGTGTGTGTATATACGATGAATGTTAATATACATGATCATAATTATGGTCGAGACAACAAATATCTTTTTACAAATTTTACACAAATTTCCAGTGACAGAACTTTTGTTTAGGGCGGCATTTCATAAGCGGATTTGAACCTTCTTTCGTTGACCTTATTTGTTGTGGCGTGGGCTATTTGCATGAGTTAATCGATGCCTAAGGTGAAGTATCATCGTCGGCCTACATTCGAATATAAACGAACTCTTGATTAAAAGTACCTTCCGCTTTCATAATTTACGATGCACTCGTGCAGCTAATGTAACTCCAAGTATTTTAATGAGGCCAACGAAATGACCCTTGAGTCTATGATCTAACTCGGTTGATAATTGTTTGAAGCTGCAAATGAATCGGGTGCAAGTCGGCCTTATTTTGAATAAGCATCTAGGCTATTCAGCAGAAGCAGATCAATGTTCCTTTGTCATTGGGTATAGTGAATCAATATAAGTAGGAAACTGCATTAAGCGTTCACGCTGTACACTTTGTGTGCATAGTCTACACAACTCCGAAATGATATTACAATTTTCACGCAATCGTAATTATAAACTGGAGATTTCTTCATCGCCCAAAGAAAGATAATTCGCGGAAATCAACTTATTCAAAGGCGCAAAAGTATGCCAAGATCAGAAAACTAAACTCTAATCTCTATAAAATAACCTCTATAAAAGCTTTCCTGCTTTCTGACTACACAAATACTAGACACTTAGACCAAAATTGTTCTTGCCAAACTATTGTCCCTTTAAGAAAACCACACCATTGTAAGTGCTTGTTTATTCTGTTTTCATTTTCTTAAACAAGAGAATAAAGAAAATTTTATGAAGGGGTTTGAAAAGATTGTTTCCTAATTATTGACAGTTTATTCATAATGGTTTGTAATGACGTCATTCTGCTTAAATTATTTGTTGAAATCCATGTAAGCGCTTCTGGTAGACGAACAAAAGAGGTGTTTATTGTAGGTGTTGAACGCATATCACCTGTCTTTAGTAGTCTTACTTAAATGTAACGCATACAAGTTTTCGAAACAATAACGAGAAAGCCTCTCATGTCAAGTGTCTACACTCCGCCTATTTGAATCTGAATACATTTCAATCTCTTATGTTTGTGATTTCAAATAGGCCAAACTACAAATATATTTTAGAAATATCATATGCAATTACGTCAATTTTACGAAATCAAAATGGTGTCAGAAGTAGAGAAAACGTTGCAAATAGTATAATGCTTCTCGCGCCATTTGAAACGTTTTTTGTTGTTCACCAATTTTTTTGTAACATCACTAAGACTAACTAGCATACAATTTTCCTCATTTCGCCCGTAGTTTTCGAGTTTAGTGCTAAAATTATGCATAATTATTAGGAATAGATTGATCGAAGTAATATTTCTTGTAAATGCTAGCTTTCAGTTATACCTGCTATGCTTGTAACCACAGTGCATGGTTCATGTAGCCTGCTCAAAGTGCATGGTTCATGTAGCCTGCGGCTTCTGGTATGGTGGTTCATCACATTTGAAATATTCATTATCTTAATTAGTTAATCAGCAAACATCCACTATGTTCTTAATATCTCTTTGTGATTGCTGTGGATTTGAAAGACGTCTCATCCATTCTAATTTAGGTGATTCTGAATGATCAGATCTACAACGCAGAAACAATTTGTGACACCATTTATAGCCAAGAAGTAGAGTGAGAACTTATATACCGTCTGTATATTAAAACTATAACAGCATAAGTTGTTGTACTACTGAGTGATGTGGTGGTAGACTCTTTACAAAACTGTCTTTGCTAATGTATCTGCAGTTTAGAACGCAGTTCTGTGTCTAACTAGAAGTTCGTTGTCGTTTTCGGCCATCTTACATTGTATTAGCTTATATTATCTCACTTTGCCATGCCATTTCTTGCTTTCCATTGCTTTGCCTAACCTCACCGACCTATAACACCTCCCTTGTCCTGCCTTCCCTTTGTCCAGCGCTTTCGAGAGATGTTTCAAAGACGCTGTGGCAATGTACAGATACATATATACTTACAGACATATGATACACACATACATACTTACACATAAACTTACGTAAATACATGCAAACATATATATCTACATTCATTTCCTCATACAAAAACAGACGGACATACAAACTTACTAACATACAAACATATCTGACACGATACGTTTCACTGGGAATTATATTCTGTGGAATTACTAGCTGTTCAACCACTAAAATTCAATCAAATGCAACGAGAATTTTTGTTTAAGAACGCGCTAAATAATGTGTGATTATCTGGCATATTCTTTTGTAATATAACATGACATTAACATAACTACTTCAGGTGGTCAGTGCAACAATTTCCGGATGGTACAACACAAGCATAAATGTTGATTTACATTTATTACGGAGTTTCAGTTGCTAAATTCGTCTTTTTGATGTCTGAATCACTTAGACTCCACATGGTGGATCATTGTGGTTGCGACAGTTGGAGGTTACATCGGTTGCAATCTCTTCTGCATGACTTGCTTTCTCGTCTACTACAACAGTGGAGGAGATAAGAAAGACAACAGAGGCAAAATGAATCGTCAGTTCCCTTGGCTCGTCAAAATGCTGCCCTGTATGAACGCAGGTAAGGATTTCTTAACAAGAGGAATAGATTTAGATTCTTTAATACCATCAGACTTCACAACATTAAAAATAACTTTGCAGAGGTCCAGCCAGGGCTTCAAGTGATATCCGTTCTCTAGTTTTCCACTGGATGCGTTTTGGAATGAATTTCTTCAACCACAACCAACAGATACAAAGTTTACTGATTAAATCCTATGTCATGCATTCTTAAGACAAATTATCTCTCAAAGAGGCGATGGATCACAAATGTTAATTATCTTCTACTTAAAATCGCAGTGAACATACAAACAGTCACCGATGCATGAGCATTCTTCTGCGGAATTTGGTTGTTTTGTACCTAACCACAGCTAAAATGCGTTTCACAGATTACCCCCTAATTTTTTTGCATCGATCAAATTAGTAAAATCATTGCATTCTGCATACAGACGAGATTTGTATAGGGTCTCTTCATAACTTAGAGATGCAATGATTGTAATTTGAAATGCAGATATAATTATATGTTTCTGATGTGTACTTTGAAATTTATTTCTAGAAAGCTGTTGTAGTAGTTGCTGTTGGTGTCTGATGTTCATCGTTATGGCCGTCCTTCTTGGTCTGTTTGTCTTTCCAACACTTGTCACGATAGTCAGCTGTTCATGTTGTCTCAATAATGCAAAGTATACACCAACAGGTCTGATATAGTTCCATCTACGCAATAAATATAATCACTTGTTTAACTTATGATTAACTAATAAATAATCTTATATAATGTAAAAACTTCTATAGCGCCTGTCAGCGTTATTACTCTTGACTGAGATGTGGGGTGTGTGCGGCTTGGGAGTTTGGTTATTGATAGGCAGTTAGAGGGCTATGAATTTCAATGTGTAGGTTTTCTTATATAGTGTATCTGCTTGTGTATAGATTTTAATCCAGTCGGTATTGGTTTGTCGTCGAGTTGATGGATTTAATTAGGCTTGTTGTTTGAAAAAGAGGATTATAATGCAAAATCGAGAAGGGAATCGGTGTTCGTCTTTGATGTAGAGATAAGCCACGCTGAATAGTGCGAACGATTATAGGTAGATGTGAGTACAGTAATGTGTGTATCTGGGAGATTAAGGGCTGACAGCACCGGTATTATGGTGCACTTAAAGCATCAGCTAGGGTCCGCATCAAGTGAAATTGTAGTCAGAAATTGCAATCCATTGGAGAAGCCCGGTCGAAATCCGATAAGTTAGGAAAACCAGACGTCACCGTGAATAAGCAACAGATGGGTCTAAATTTTAGAACTGAATCGCTTTAAACAACTGAAAGAATTCACAGAATTGGGTAGTGAATTCCAAAGCTTTTCACCATCCACCGAGAACACCCCAGGGCCCAAAACGGTTCTGGTGCGAGGCAAAAGAGTCCATTGATCGACTGCAATATTTCTTGGTGAACTAGGTGAACAATCACAGTCAGTATATGTAAATCATTAACTGGCATTCAATGATAGAGCCAAAATGAGTTTGTGCATTGATTCAAACACAGTACAGACATAATTTCGCATCAGGTCATAGCTGGATGTTATCTTTGTCGTAAACTAATCCTAATTGTTTGCTTGACCTAATTAAACATCTTACGCCTAGTTTGTTTAGGCTAATTAGACATCTTGCTTTCTCCCCTTCTCTTCCTGGTTTAGTGAAACTGATATTTCTTGGGCTAATTCAAACATTGTGAGTCTAGTGGATCTATATTAGGAAGTCGCGCTTAGTTGTTTACGTGTATGGCCATTATGAAGCTCTTAATCATCATGGGCACATGACAGTCGCCCTGGAAGCACATCCAGCAGTAGCAGGTATTAGAATCTAAACAATGTACAAACGAACGCCAATGGGTTAGCCTTTCCTTTTCCATGAAAAAGCAACGAAATCAACCTATTATCTTGGCGTTTATTGTCTCATAAGATTCGTTGCAAAATTTTGAAACTAATTCAGTAAGACTACCTTAGTTTGCTATTTCCTGTTTCATAGGAGCGTTTAGCGTTTTAGGTATGTTTTAAGATGGAGGTGAAGAGAGCAGTAAGAAAATAGGAGAGAGAGAGAGAGAGAGAGAGAGAGCGAGAGAGAGAATGAGAGAAGCAGACGTAGAAGTAAATAAACAGTGAGAGACAGGTATACCAGAATGGCCTTATAAATATTATTGTACAATCTGTGACGTTTTAAGATACGTATGTCATCGACTATGTTGATAGAAAGAGCTCAATTTAAGTTAAACTGCGTAGTGTTAGAGATCGAAAGAATGAGTATAATCTAATAATTCTCATTGACTGAAATAGCGTCAATTAAACATTTTGCAGGTTGAAATAAATCCGGTCAGTGGTGAAGAAAGGCATTGGAGTTGGATAATTCTGCTCTTCTTTTTACTGATGTAAAAAGGTCATAAATAAGGCGTCATCCCGAAATGGTGGCGTCGAGATGCCGTGTGCTACTAGATGGCTCCAACTGTGGCTGGAAGACGCGGGGCGCATGATATCAGCTTCTATGGCCGCGGTGTGGCTGCGTGAGGACGGTCTTTTTGGGTTGGCCATTTTGTGGTGGAGAGCGCCGCCGCAAGCTGTGGCTGGGAGGAGCAGTGGTGGGAGATTCTGTGGCCGCGGTGTGGCGCTATGGGAAGAGACTGGGGGTTTGCATCCACAGAGAGGGCCCCGGACCGCAAACCCTTGCCTGTCACGGTTTGAATGCCTCGCACCGTACGGGGACCACGCGGCGGACTGGACGCCAGCCAAGGCAGTCTCAAACTGGAGCTGGGGCGCGACGGGGGCGGCGCGGGATGGTTGTGGCTTGGGTGTAGCTCAGAGAAGAGGGGCGCCGCTCAGGCGGGCTGGCGGCTTTTGTGATTCACGTGTGGTACGGGGTTGTGGCGATCTGGGTGTGAGTCGGAGAATAAGTGCCGCATCGAATTGTGACTGAGGCTGCTTCATTAGCTGGGTGTTGTGGTGTGAAAATAGACTAGGTGGCCCCGAACCGGCAAGCTCTGGCAATGCAGCATCAACCGTATTGGTATTCGAACTATGGGTACTGGGTAGGGGAGCAGTTGAGGTGATAACATCGTCGGTAGAGGTGGGACGCGAGGGTGAAAAACACTAGGTGATCCAAAACCCGCAGTTTGTATATCTAATACATCTCTAGTTTTATTTTTCTAAAGTTTTTTTTGCAGAAATAATATCTCAAAATTTGTCAAAAGCATAAAAGGCACTAGCACAAAACTAAATTATGTTAAACAGGGAATAGTCACTGTTTCTTAATCATCATTCTTTGTTTTTTCATTGGCAATACAAATATGATAAATATGCCAGCATATTATATTCTTCTTTAGCGCTGCAAATTATGCTTCAAAATGGAACGTTGGTAAAATAAAGGTTATGCTGTAGATACTGCTATAATATTTGCGTTGCATGACACCTATGAGTTAACAATTTTAGTTTGAATAGTTACAATTTTTAGATGGTGACCTGCAGACAACGACTGAGGCACAAAAGACTGAAGAAGACATTCTACATGCGACATATGACAAATTACAACGAAATTTATACACCATACCAACGGTGTATGAAGAACTTCGAGCTCCTAATACGAAAACTAGCGACACTAATTTAACTGTCTAATATGTAAAAGCCATATTACAGAGTTAGCATTGGCATATTTATGCTTGAGTGTGACAAACATAAATAAAATACAATTGTCCAAAGAAAAACTATATTTTGCACATTTCCTATATAGGGTCTAATGTGTTGCGGCATAATTTATAAATGTGAGAACTTGAATATTAATAATAAAGTTGCCTACTGTGGCCTACAATAATTTGTTATAGTCTGCAGTCGGACACATTTACTGCATACTACTGGTTCTTGATAATGAAGAGACCTATATATATATATACATATACATATACTGATATATGATATATATGATATATATGATACTGTTACTAGAGCCAAAAGAGCGCCATACTCCAATAAGTTCTACATGTAAGTTCGCCGTTTTTTCAAAGGGATTCTAGTGCTTGAGTGGGCCCATATCAAAATAGTGGAAATGATCATCGATTGAGGCGATTGGTTCCTTTTGGCATAATAGAAGCCTCTACATTAGATTGGATTACGAGTAATTTTAAAAGTGAATTATAATGATTTTTATTATTTGAAGCTTCCGCATGCGAGAGAACACGTGTGTTGCAGATAAGTGAAAATGTTATATTCTGAGAGTTTTAGTTTCGTGGACAAAATGGTCTACGTTCCAGAGAAACGTGATCTACGAACTTGTTTCAAGAGGCGTAGCAGTTTTTGTGAGTTAAAGCAAAGTAAAGAGGAGTTATTGCATTCTGATAAAGGCAAAGTTTAGTTTCTCTTGAAACGGCTTTATACACATTTCTAATTACAAAAAACTTTCAAAGGGAGCGATATTAGGATAGACTGGAATAGTGGCGGATCGAAATTAGTAAGCAGAACGGAGTAAGTCAGCATATTGGAGGAATAGGCAAGTAAGGCGATCGCTATAGTAGGTCTGAAAAACGTTGGAATAACTCCATAAATGTCTGTCAGGTGGAGCGATCTTGATTTGTGCACCGGCTCTGGCTAGTACGACACTAAAATCAGTTTCGCGGATGCTTCGGCTGTTAGGCCTACTGGCGAGCAGTGTGGGCAAGTTTGCTGTTTGGAGAAAAGCGTAGAGTCCTGATGAAAGGCCTAATGCCTGTGAAGGAAATCATCACCCAGAAGAATAATAAAACTCTATGAAGAAATGTAACTTTGGCAAGGACCTTGAAGTTGCAATGAAAAAGCAGAAAGGCAGACCATCAGAACAATCGAAGGAACAGAAAGGAAACAGGAGTGTGACAGTAGAAGGAAGGAGAATGTGATGATGAAGATTTAAACTTGGGGAGAACACAGTTGGCGCAGTAAAAGGCTCACTAGTGTAACTGAAATAAATAAAATGAGAAAAATAAGCTTAAAATGGAGAGGAGAGAAGGTGTAAGGAAACTAGAGGCAGTAAAATTTTAAGTGCATATCTGCAAATGTAAGAAGTGTGGTAAGTAGCACAAAAAGAGCTGAGTTAGCATTATTTGTAGCTAATGGGAATCGTGATATAACTGGAATTGCTGAATTCTGGACGAAGCCAAAGATCACGAAAGATGAATTGAGTTTAGATGGTTATAGATTAATTATAATGAATCAAGTTAACCAGGATCCTATAGGGGATGGGTTTTGTTGTATATTACAAGCAATAATAATCAGTAGACGGATGTCATATAACGATTGAGGCCTTCAAACGAGGCATCGGGTGTTAAATTCAATTAAACAGGTCTACAAAGTTCGCGAGAGTTTGCGCTTCACATGCCACCGAAGAAGCTGATCAAATGTAATGCAAACTACTAGAAATAATAAGAAGATTAATAAGAAGTTAATAAGATGATTACTTGATTATGGGAGACATCAGCTATCATGTTGATTCTAAAAAATGGGACGGAGAGACAGGATTTTCTTAGATTTTATTACTGCCAGCTAATATGAGCCCGAATATCGTGGAACTTACCTGGATACACCTTTTGGACTTAGTGTTAACATCTGATAAAAATATGATAGAGAATGTGAGCGTTGGAGAACACCCTAATGCTAATGACCATCAGATAATCAGATGGGAATAAATCAAATAGCATATACAGGAAGTCAAAGCTTACAAAAAGATTCAACCTCTTTAAAGCAGACTATGCATTACTGAAAAATGTTGAGGGAAATAGTCTGGTAGGTCAAATTCGAGGTATGAGAGTAAATGAGGCATGAAGGAATTTTAAAGAATTCATGAGAAAGATTATTGAAGGAAACATACCTTCAGAAGCAAACAAGAGGCCTTGTGTAACATTAGAAGTCCAAAAAAGGAAGGTCGATGAACAAAACATGAAAGAGTTTTCAGAAGTTAAAGAAGAGATCAAAGACTGGACCGGACCATGAAATTACTGTAAAAATTGAGAAATTAAGAATCAAGTATATGAATTAAAGGAATATATGCAGTCAAGCAAACAAGAAGGCAATATAAAGTTTTATGCAGAAGTAACTGTTATCAAGGACATAAGGGAGGAGCACGAGTGTTTTCAACTATGTGAGCAACAGGTAGAATCGGAAAGAAAGGGTAGGAGTGTTGAAAATAGGATGTGAGGAATGGAAAAGCCATGATGAATGATGTGAAGGATGCTGAGTGTCCAATAAATATTTCAGCTAAGTATTTACTTTTGACTAAATAGAAAACATATCTGAGACAAAAAATGTTATGCAGTGGTGGAAAGGTATTGGTACAGATATTTTTTACCAAGAAAAATGTTGTGAAACAGCTGAAAATGTTAACAACTGACAAGATCCCCGGTCTAGATAAAATACATCCTAAATTTTGGTTGAAGTGAGAGAAGAAGTCGCAGAGGCATTAGCACAATGTATCAATGTATCAATGCTGACTGGAGACAGTGAAGAGGTTACATAGAAATGGAGAAATGCAATTATAGTGCCATCTTTAAAAAGGTAAACAAAAGTGTGCTATGTGACTATATACCAGTCAGTAACCGAGGCCGTGCCACTCTGTACAGTACAGGACGCGCAGTATCCAGTGTGTTGCAATGACAGTAACCATTGTCACGCCATTGCCCATATGTTTAGTGATATTTTATTTGCCCCACAAAAGGCCTAATCGTTAGCAGTTCTTAAAATGCCATGTAAGTCCTTAAAACCTTTACGAAACGAGTATCTTAGCGACCTTAACGAGAAGTTTAAATTCTCGGAGAATAACATGGAAGGATGCTGGTTGTCTAAAATCATGCGAATTACTTTGTAGCACTTGTGATGCCTACTTACATGTAAGTACAGAATTGGTATTTACAGGCTGTTTCAATTGGTTGGGCTTTGCGTGTGTCCGAGTCCCATGACTGGTGACTTTCTAAGTTACCCCAAAATCGCTTGCTTGTTGACGAACTTAGTATTTTTAACGACATCCATATTATATTAGCCTTAGGAGCGTGCGTGGTTAGGTCCACTTAGTACAGTCGGGGATGAAATAGGTGGCAAAACGCCACTCCTGCCGTCTGGTCGACTTACTACAGTATGCGGCGATATGGACGATAGCACGTTTGTTTATTAATCAGCCGAGCTTATAATAACGCGTGTTTGTGAGTGAAAAGCTTTGCGTTACCATAAGCATTGCATTAGGCGTAGTTTAGTCCTTGCAATATTTATATTAACCGCATTCGGAGAATAAGAAATTTGCATCGTGCAGCCAGTGAACCTACTTATCAAGTCCACTGTTAGTGAAGCTCTGAGCAGATATAGAATCCTCGTGTTAAAGCTGTCAATGGAATCCTCGTGTTAAAGCTGTCAATAGTATTGTGTTATGTGTGGTTTAGTCTTTCTTTTAGGCTACTCGTTTCCTTAATGCTAGCAGGGAATGAGAAAATTGCACTGTGCAGTGAACTTAGCGCAAAGCTCTTATCAACATTTATAGTCTTCTGTTCATCATCGTTTTATTTTACAACCAACACATGTGCGTTAGGCTTAAGCTACACATTGACCTAACAAGATTTTATATTAACTCAGTCTCTGGATATTGGCAGCATATTAAGTAATTAATATTACGTTGTTGGATATACAACTCAAGCAATGTTTAGGCCTACAGATAATTTATCTGGCAGCAGAACAATAATTCTGTTTGGCTTGATAACAGGTACGTATTAATAATTGAGTTTTACTTAAAGGTATAGATCTATGACATCAAGTAAGCAAAATTTGATTGTAGACGATGTAGACAGAATTTTACGTCAAGAAAAATGTCCTACACTCAGTGACGGATCTGTGATTTGGTGAATACAGGCTGCCGTCCAATACGCCTGACCACGGGAGAGAATGAAGGCTATTGGAGACAGATAAATTCGGCAACAATTCAGTTGCACCTTTTTAAGCTCCGTATTTTAGCTGCGCGTTAATTCAACTTATTTCTGTGTGACCGCTTAGTTGATCTTCCAACGTTGTCTCTCTACCTCACCTCACTACCATAAAGAATTTGCAAGATATGCGGGCAAGCTTTGCGGCGCCATTTATTGCGTAGACAAAACATGCACTACCTTTGAACTAACTATTGCCATGTAGACGCTAGAAGATCTAGGGAGCAGATATAAGGGCAATAGGTGAAATCGATACTTATCATGATATCATGCATTCTTTCATTATGTTTCGTCAGATTTACCTTCTGGCAATGACTGGATTTGTCGCAAGGCTTTGTTATTGTATGCATTAGTACGACTGCGCTATAGAAGTTATTATAATGGATTTAGTATACCCGGTTTAGAAATGAATGTTGGTCGTTCTGAGAACTACCGCATTTTGAGCACAGTAACAGTACTGCACGGTGGTTTATCGGTAACGCGTTTGGTCAATGATCATGCGGTTGCGGGTTCGACTCCGTGTCACGACCCTGGGAGAGTTGTTGGCGCACACGTGCCTCTGTCACCAAGCAATATAATTTGGAACCGACAAAAGCTGGGAAGTAAACGACAAATCCTGCGATGCACTGGCTCCGTGTCCAGGATCTTGGGATTGAGTTCGCTGCATTATAGAAGATTCACCGTAATCGTAATTCCGAGATTTCTACAGCGCCCAACGAAAGCCACGTCACGGGGACCAGTTTATTCACAGGCGCTCAGTCAAAACCAAATCGAAAGGCAAAAAGGGTTCGGTTCCAGGCCAAGATCCAAAAGTCGGGCAGAGAGATTTGGCGAGGCAGCTACGGTGGGTGGTGTTTGGGATTTGATCGGGAAGAGAAATAAGAGGAAGAAGGGAGGTCAGGATGGGATCTGTGGATTGCTGTGAAAATACTAGCAGCTGTTTTGGAGACGTACGGACATAGACAACTTTCAATAAACTTCTTTTGAACCACTTAGAAACCGAAATTCTTTTTCAAGGCTCAAGTTCAGCTGGTTTACTTCCATTCATTAGATTGGATTGGTTATCACTCGCACTGAGTGGTCACGTAGTCTGGGCGTCATAGATTATCTTTTGTCAGAGCACACACAAAGCCACTTGTAAATCTGCTAATTTTCATAAAAGAGAAACCACAGAATGCGACCTTATGTACCTCGGAATGTCTTGATTTCACTAGCTAATGCTATAGTTTCTAATCATCTTAATTATTATAGCTCACTTTAAAACGGTGCCACAAAGACAAATGTGCACGACTTAAAAATGTCTCAGAACTCCTTTTCCAGGGCTGTAACAAAACATACAATTTCCAACGCATTCCCCTATAATGCATTTATTACACTGCTTTCTACAGAACAAAGATCCAGTATAAAACTTGTCTCATGTTGTAGTTATTAAGTAATGCAGATCGACCAGCCAACTTTTCTTTCGTCTTTGTTCACCCCTCAGATTCACAGCAAGTGCTGTCGCTCATTGAGTGCTCTGACTCTTACTTCCCTTAATTAAACCAAAACAGTAAAGGGTTCCCCGGTCTTTCTCAGTCGCCGGCGCATAGACTCTGGATTATGCTGTCTGTTTCGGTCCGTTCCGCTGGTTCTATGATGTCGTTTAGGTCAAAGCTTAAGTCTCAGAATGGTTACGACTCGTAGCCCCCTTCTGGTCTCACAGGCCTCGCGGATCTTAAAGGCATTGCTGTCCTCTGGATTGTAATTTTCTGGAATACAATTTTGCTTTGAAGCGACCATCGATCATACCTTGTGTATAACGAGAAACGGTGCTATAAAAGTTTCTGGATTAGATTAGAAGATACCACATAGATACATCAATACTTAATTCTGGTCTGATCTAATGAGATCTTGTCATATCTAGTCTGGGGTTTCGTCTAGCCTGATTGTACCTAATTTTAAATGTGCGAATTGATAATTTGTCGTTGTAATTATTTTACTTCCTAATCAGGTTCTGTCGTAGACGCGCAGCCTCCATCAAACACAATCGGGGAAGTAAACGGACGAGCAATACTGAACTGCACAAACTCCAACTATGCTCCAAACTGGTTTTTCAGCAGAGATGGTACTGGAAATGGAGACGTTAACATTGCAAATTCCTGCATTAAACAAAGCAACAGCTATTCACCTCATTTTAAACTTGAGGATCTTGGAAATTCTAAAACCTGTAACTTGATTGTTGAAAGCATCACCAAGGAAATCGCCGGAGTGTATACATGCGTTGACGGCATTATAGCCCAAAAGGCTTTACTCACTATAATAGGTAAACTAGACATTTAGTATACAAAAACATAAAGTATATAGGCCTATGTCCGAATCGTTGATATATTTTTCAGAACCGGAATTAACATATCAATAGATGTCTGGTAGATGCCTGGCTACCAAGATGGCCGTTGTTTGTGCGGTTTGTTCATTTTAACAGATCAGCTCCTCATCTGCCAAATCTGCTCGATATTTAATACTTCCACTGTGTCCGAATCTGTGTTTTAAAGTTACTTCTTAGTCTGCTTTGGATTTGTGCGAGTGCATTCGGTATTTGATAGCATATCACCGGAGCCCGGCCTCCAATTTCAATTGGTCGAGCTGTGACAGATAGGCTGGTTGCCGTATGAACAATATCGAGCCCCAGGCTTATACATGCCGTCTGCGACCCGAAATAAATCACTGATGAGTGATGTAGCGGCGAGGCAGAGTTTTCGAAGTGGCGTCGACCTCAGTCACAGAAGGGTTTACGACCAATCGACCGACTGTTGAGGAATGTCTGTCCTGCATGGACCTGGTGGCCTTAGATAATTTCCGGACGCTTCTACCATTTACGAGGGAGTGCCATTCGGTGAATTCATCCGTTTGCTGAAGACCTCATTCGGTTATCTTCATTCCTTATCCTCAAAGCAACATGGACTAGCATCTCTGAACATTGTGTCAACTGTCAACTCTGCTGATTGGTTTCTAAGCGTGTTCGAGAGCATGCCAGTGGTAACATTTCTAGTTATCTGAGCAATACTTTCTATCCGATGAATTTGTTGTTCTTTAGTAACTGTAGGAGCGCCTTTGACGGGTACTTAGAATGGCCTACAAAATTGTTTTGTTGGTAAGATTTCGACGTTTTCTTAAATCTAAATCTCCTACCAGGGTTTTAAATATTATTCTTTTAGTTGTTTTAGTCAATGCTACACAACGTAGTCTGCCTTCTGGTTTCTGTGACCTATTGGAATTCGACCGGCTTCTCCGACGGATTATGATTTTGGATTGCCAGTTTGAGATGAAGCGACCATCGACTGACGCCTTGTCATTATGAAAACGGCGCTATAGAAGTCTTAAAATTAGATTAGATTACAATTGATCGTAGATCTCTCGTTGCCTTGTATTGTAATTTAGATACGCCAGCAAAAACGCAAACGAACATTACAACTAATGTAACGGAAGGAGAATTTGTTGGCCTGCAGTGTTCCATGAAGTACAATGGTTCCATGGCACCAGATTCAATTCTGCGACCAATTATGTACTGGACGGATATAAACGGACAAAACGTTTCAAGTTCCTACGATCCTTCAAACCCAAATGAAGCAGTTTCAACGGCTACTTTTGCAGTTGGCAAACAAGACAAACTGCTGTTCACGTGTCATATCTACTTTCAACTAAACATAAATGCAAGCAATACAGAGGGTTACGCGACAAATATTCCGACCAATAACTACAACGCAAGCACCTTGCCTATAGTTCCATACTGTAAGTGGTGTCCTATAATTTAGTTATTTTGCTAGTTATTTTTAACATTTGCTGTAGTGGTTATTTTTTATTTCATCAAATTATATAAGTATGAAATGTAATGGACTAGCAATATACCTTGTGCAATCTATAAAGTCAATCAAAGTGTGATCTGATTATTTTCACTTTTAATAATATGCCGGAAAACATTTCAGTACCTTATAACAAGGCATTTCTGAAATAAACATAAATGCTGGGATTTTATTTTGTAAACCAAAACTTGGCAAAGCCGTATCGACCAATAAATTTAAAATTTATTAGCGCAAATATGAACAGCTGCTTGATGCAATGAAACTAGTATAACTCATATCTAAAATTCGAATTTCTAAGGCGTAGAACGAAAATATATTAAATGTATGAAGTTTTTATTGCTTTGAGTTTCAAGAACATGCATACTGCAACCATATACAGATATATTGTATTGCAGACTATTAGTACATAGATTTATAAATGATAGATCAAATTGTAAATTCCAACATGTCATCATGTACTGTACTCTGGCGTTTGGAAAGTTATAACTTTCTCTAACACCATCGACGACCTTACGAATTTGCTCACTTGTTAAATTTGGGGGATACTGGCCAGAGAGTTTTAAACTGGGATGTTATTTATCTGAAAGTTATTGTGAGGCCGGGAGTTTCTGACCGGGGAGCTATTGCAGGTTGAAAGTTTAGACTGTGGATTAGTAACGACAACGCTCTCTAGAACCCAACACTGTCCGTGTACTAGGCACAACAACGGCCATGTGTCCGGTGATCGAGAACAATATTTGTTGACATTCAGTTCGATTGACAAGCGAGCCACTCAACTGAACAGAGATAACACAATCTAATTTACAGAGTTGCTGGCTTGTGCCTATAAGAAGGAATTCAACTTTTGAAGGATCAGCTTTTGAAGGATTCAGAAAAAGTTTATTGCTAGCCATCCAACACTGAACATCCCAGATAACCATGCAGGTAGCTGGGGAGCAGGATTAGACTATAAGTAATTTCTTTTAGCCTGATTGAACCTAATTTTGAATGTGAGAATTGATAATTTGTCATTGTAATTATTTTACTCTAATGAGGTTCTGTCTTAGACGCGCAGCCTCCATCAAACACAATATAATACTATAAGTTGATTAGACTATAATTAGACTATAAATAAACTTAGACTATAAATTGATTAGACTATGAGAAAGCTTTAAGTAATTAGTGAACCGAGTGGAGTCGTATACAATGCAAACAGGAGCAGGCCCAGTACAGACTTGTGGAGCGCCACAATTCAAGACAGTAGGCGCAGAAGTGCGTTGGTTGATACAAACTCGCTGAGTACGCGGGTGCAAGTAAGATGCGAACCAATGGAGAACGGGGCCACAAAGACCAAACCAGTGTTCGAGGTAGTCTAGGAATACGCAACAGTATCAAAAGCTTCAGATGGGTCAAACAAAGAGCAGTTACTTTCCTTGGCCTATGGAGTTCTTCGTGCGATTGTGAATGGACAGTGAAGCGCCAAGGGTGGTATTCACTTATATCAAAGTTAAAGTCAATCAGTGAAATGAATTTAGATTTACGGGGGGTCAAAGGAAAGCCCGTTTCCCATACTTGGCTGAACTGCTGTGATCATCACAGTTCATAATCAATTGTGAAACACAACTTATGCTCCGCCTCCTTAATGCTTTCAGAAGTCGTCGTTTTGGCGTTGCCAATAAAACTTTGGGCCTCATAGTAGTTCTTCGGGCACCCAAAATTTTGAAGGAGAATAAGGCATCGTTGTGCTGCAGATTTATTATACGATTTGTTAATAATATCTGAGATGGAATAATAATTGCATCTACAAGCAGCTAGGCAGATGAGCACTATGCTATTCTTTTATTCCACATTTTTAGGTTTTTGAATTAAAAATTTTGCTTTTATATCTGAGAGATAAAAAACGTAAGTAAAACGTTTTAGATGGTCCCGGTGAAATAAGTATCTCTGAGGACGAAAGAAATGGACAATGCATAGTGGCCGAATTAACTTGCACATCTTCTGCCAGTCCTCCGGCAAACTATACGTGGACGGATGTGACCGACGAAATGGACAAGAAAGTCATTTCTAACATTTCAACTTATTCACGGGCTGAAGGAAACAGAGTCTACGAATGTACTGCGTACAATTACATCAGAGATGTTCGTCATTTTGCTTCAAAGAATTATTCTGTACCTACCATCAACCCTATTCCCTGCGGTAAGTATATGTGCTAAGTTATAGCAAAACAAAGTAAAAAGACAAGGCAAAGATAGGCTGATTGAATTTTGCATAGGCAAAGCATTGGCATTAACATGCGACGATGCGATTATACGCATGTTGCATACATATCAGTGTATGCACATTGTAATTGTAACGGAACATTTGTATGAGGCCTCTCACGACACTCATGGAAGAGAGGGTTTTATATAAAGAGATGGACTCCAAATCTTGAAAAGGTGGGTACTTAGGAGGGTATCCCGATATTTCCCCGGCATATTACCTTCAAGACATGTCCCCAGATTCCCGCGGATCATGTCTCCAGGGCAAATTCCCCTGGTCGTTTTCGGCTAAATAATGTATAGATGAAACGGTGAATGTTCGTTGCTTAAACTCAAGTGCAATGCGTTGAACTGGCTGATCGTTTACCACACTATGCATGAAGAATGCATTTCAAGCACAGACAAGCAGAAACCTCATAGACAACAAACGTCTTTAAACAAACAACAAGACAATGTTGTTTGTTAAAATAATTAATTGCGACCACATTGCTTCCTTTAGACAATTTACATGTGAAAGTTATAAACCAATTGCTTTAAGAGTGTAGTAATGGATTAATTACGATCTGCAGAGAATTCGAGTTCAACCGAAACTGCGACGATAGTTGTTAGTGTTCTGCTTGCGATCTCAGTCGTTGTAAACACGGCGCTTTCAATTCATCTTATTTTGTGCAAACGGCAGAACAAACAGAATTCCCCCACAGGTTCGTCGACTTGATTCTCAGTTTTATAAAATTTGAATTCTAGATAATAATGTGTTACATCAAGTAACTGTACTTATTAGTCAATTCGTGAACTTTCGCACTTTAGTATGATGCATAAAAGTTAGCTATACAATTTTAAAGGTCCTTTTTGAGCTAATTGTCAATTATAGTGGCTACTTTATCTAAATGTATAAAATCTTTTTGAATAGTGTATACTTTAGTCGCTAAAACAAACACGGCATTGAATAGCGTGCATTTTTTCTGTATGAATTTTATAGGCTGTGGGAATAGCGCTAACGGGCGAGAAGCAATAACAGATATAAGCAGTACCGTTCAACTTCCAACAACATACGAGCAGCTAAATCCAAATACAATTGAACAAAGAAATTCAGTCGTCTACGAAGAACTTAAGAAGACGGGGAATTAAAATGCAGCCGTGAAGAGGAAGGAGATTATTGAACAGTGAAAACTGACAATGATATTATTGTACATTGATGCTTTAGTTTTTAAGGCACGTAATATAAAGCGCTGTTAGACTTTTCGAACGCTTTTGCATACAAACTCTAACGTTCTTCACGGATCAACTAAAATTATAGAATTTAAGGGCAGCCGAAATACTTGGATTTGTATGTAATATGATTAAAATGGGGTCATTGACTACGTGTCAAACATAAAGCTTACAGAGTTTTAGTCTATTTAAAATAAGAATGTGTTTACATTCGATCTAAACCAATGCCGTTCAAATGACAACATAATTGTTTCAAATATGCATGAACAAATTCAGTGATCGAATAATATAAAACCTAGGAAGCTAAACAAATAGAAATTTGACTAAAAAGTCGTTTCATTTTTGTTGTGCTTCATTTTTCGATACAAGAGCTTCAGCAAACAGGGCAAGAAAGCCAAGCACCACTCTTAATTTTATCAATTTTGCAAGCACATCCTGCTTCCTAGTGCATTGGAAAATCCTTCTAGGAACATTTTCCATAGAAACTGCGTAGGGCCTTTTGCTCCCCACAATCGCTGAAGAAACATTTAAAAGACACCTTAAAAGTCATTTTCAATCTATCTTAAGAGACAACTTTTAAAAACTGTTAGATTGGCCTGTTTAAGCGCCTTTGGAGGCATCCTAAAAGGGCTACTTAAATAACCAGGAAAACCTACTCATTTCTAGAGTTGTATGAGAACCGTCCAAGCACATCTGTATTTATTCGGTTCATCGTTTTTGAAAACATTACCAACAAACTGTGACAAGAAGTTCTTAATTGTATGCATGTGTAATGTATTTCTCTTGTAATTTGTCTGGCGCATTACAAAAACATCCATTAGGCGCAGATATATCCCAAGACAATACAGAAAATCAAACGGTCATTTAAAATTTTGTTCCCTTTTTGGTGTGTTATAGGAAATTCAGGCATGTACCATGTATATCATCATCTGGGTGAATTTATAGAGCGCTTTGTGATATTAAGCAAATCTATATTTGTAAATTATCATTTTCTGAGGTTTGTCACTCTTCCAATGATCTTTCCTTTTTATTACTATTACAGAACAAGTGGCGACCATTACAAGAAATTTTAGCATAAAGAAATCGATGCATGCTTGCAAAAAACATATGCTGAGTTTCCTATTGCGTTATTTGAGAGTATATTGAGACATGAAATGTAGATCTATAGATCGCATTATGTGTATAGCCCGACAATATTATATTTAATGCTTTTATCTTTTAATTTCTTCAGGTCAAAAAGAAAATGGTAAGATTGTAGCTTACATAAATTCACGGAAATCTATAACTGCCTTTTCACTAATTAAGCAGTTGCTTTGAGCTTCTGCTTTTTGCTAAGGAAAATGGAGACGAAACTGAGAGCATAAATATAATTCTAAATGCTCCTGTGTTCTATAGCGACAAGTATGGCCTCGACCGTGCTCATTTTTCAATCAATTAATCGAGTGAGAGCCTTCACCACAGCTTCCCGTTTGAATTGGTGTCCAAGTTATCTAAGAGCCCAACATCGTTTAGCAGTTTACCACAACCAACGCACAACATTTTTATATCAGAGCTTAGAGAGCCACTCAAATGGCGCTATATCAAGTGTCTTGAATCATTTACAGACACATTAAAATTTCAATTTCTACATCTTCATTTCAAATTTGCGGTTTTTAGTAGAAAGCGGTTACCATAAACCCACACCTGCAAAATGAAGCATGTAAAGGTAATTTTACAATTCATTTATTTATTCATATTTTGAGGGTTCATTGTAATTGCTATCAAAATTACTTCAATTTTCATATGTTTATCGCGGCACATACGGGGCGGTGCAAACATTAAGTTACCATATATTGCAAAAGGCGGCCTTTTCCTAAAACTGTATTTGAAGAATAAGATATCTAAGTAAAGTTAATTTTTGAAGAAAATCGGCTTTAGCAGTGTTTGTTCTAAAGGCAAGAAAGTGCAAAGTCAGAAAATATATTGATCATTATTAATCTTTGTTATGAATCCGAGGCTGAGAGAACAACTTTACTAAGCACGAGGCTGCCGATATAGTTTTGATTATATCACCGTTCTGTTATTTCAAATCTTTAAATGGAATCAAAATTTAATATTTTTAATTTAAAAGAATCATGTTTTTCTGTTATCAAAATCTATAAAAGAATTGCTTAATGAATGTTTCTCGGTTGTTCTGTGTTTTTGTTTTGCCAATGATCGAGCCTCCCTATCCTACTCTAAACTTTGTGATAATCTGGATGCTATATAGATACGTCTTTGTAGTTCACTATATGAGAACAATTTATTAGCGATGCTCACACTTTTTTCGCAGTAGCATGTATAGTGACGCTGATTAATTGACTACAAACCCGCGTTTAAAACTAGAACTTGCTCTGTTTTGAGTGTAAGTTCTATTTCCTTAGTTTTCAACGCCTTGAGAGATTTTTTAAAATGCGCTATACAGGTACATACATAATCTGTTTTTATATGCATGCCACCTTTTGGCTGATGAGATTTGCCGAACTTTTTGAGGTAACACACGTAAGGAATGCCTCTGAGAAGTCAGGCATCTTCGTTCTGCTAATGTCTGCTGATATTCTGTTGCAATGCTACACAATTTAATTCCTGAAGCTGATCGGATGATACACTGTTATTTAACTCTCATCGGTGTCATGAAGCCGAAATTTTCTTGCTTGCGCCAATATGCATCTGAAAGGAACTTAATGTTCGCAGCTTGGAAGGGGTCTTGATACAATATCAGAGTTACCTCAAAATGTTCGGCAAGTATCATTATATGGCCTTTAGACGCAGTAGTTGATTCTGAAAAATAACCTGCTACAAACTATGTCTATAGTAGGCCAATTTTAACAGTTCTTCTCAGCTTATGTAACAGCTTATGGATGAATTTTGAGATCCATTGGAAGTTTCGGCTGCTAAGATGTTTTGAAATGGTTTTCAGAAAACAAAGATTGGTCGATTGCCGTAGCTGTGGTCGGCCAGTGCGAATTGGCAAATTTAATCATCACAATTACCTTCATCTTCTACGTTAGAAGAATACTACCGAAACTGCAGGAAAACGGACAAATGGCATTCCTTGAATATATGTTGCCCTGCATCAGCCACTCAAATGGTAATCACCTTGTATTCATCGTTGTCACAATTATTTTTTATCATAATAGCGAGAAGCATATTTGTAGATAAAATTGGAAGGTACTATATAAGTAAATAAATGCATTAAATTACTTTATGTTACTCTGTCGTCATCCTATTTGTCAGCGTCGTCGTCTCAAGATATAGTAGCCCAGACATTTCCAGTAGTTTGTCCGCAAGTGACTTTAAATCATCATTTCTCAGATGCGAAAAATAACTGTGAACTAATGAAATAGCTTTTCTTACAAATTTAAGAATCTTAAAGCCCTAAGGATTTCTGAATGTATTGGCAAAATATTACAGGTATGTCAATCGAAAGCGTCAGAAGCACAATTTAAGAACAGTTTCGTGTATGCCATTTTGTTTAGGAATAGTCTGTGTCGATTATTGTAAAATATTTAAATGTTATTGTAGAGCCAAAGCGGAGGTTGGTCGGATGGGTAACTCTGTTCGTTTTGATTTCAGTTACCGTAGCATTCGTTGTATTTCCCGTCATTGTAACTGTGGTACATTGCCGCTCAAGACGCCAAGGTAATGGATACTCTACGTTCTATATGAGCTTCTATTCCATTATATTACGTTCTTTTATTCCGCACACATTGTTGATAAATCGTAATGTTAAACAGATTTGATGTTACATAGGCGACCCTGTGTTAAGCCGAAGCTGGGTCACTTCTGAGTCTGCCATTCATATCCCATCAGCACTTTTGTTTTCCGCGTCTTATGATGTTGTCGCTAGGAGAAAAAATAATGAGTGAAGAGTGACGACATTTGCTTTAACCAGATTCTAGCAGCTGTACCCTAGCTCTATAAATGTGAATTGCATTAATAATTTGGTCAAGGTAAAAAGTCGAGAGTGAGTAATGTCGAAATTTTCTCTTAAATTCCTAAGTGAACACAACAGTGCACAACACAGCACTTATGCAAACTGTTGTAATTCAATGCTTGTTGAATAGACATTGTATGATAAGTTAAACGCATTTAATGGGACTTTATCGACCAGTCTCTCTGGAATTGGCATGCACACCAATTTTGTTTAGCAGTGACCGTCGACTGATGCCTTGAGCATTATTACAACGGCGTTATAGAAGCTATCGGATTATTAAGAGTATATTCTGTTGCATTTCAAGTTGCATGATAACATGTCTGGCTGTAGATGTGGGTTTTACCATTCGACATTTATGTGTGTGTGTGTGCAAATTGGTTCGGTTGTGTTGCTCTCCGATGATTTGCAAGACTGTCCAAACATCTTGTGTGGTCCAAAACAATGTATTTATTCAATTACTGATAAGATTATAACGCTGACTATTTCTATCTATTCATGCGTATACTGATCTGTTGCATTGTTTTATCATGCTCCACGATGAGTCAATTTTCACATGCAACTGGAAAGTACTTGAAATCAAATGGATGACGCTATAAGAAGCACGAGATCTTGAACTTTGAACAGGTGGTAGTGAGAGTATCAGGTAGCAGCATAATTATGAGTATATTTCTCTGATAAGAAGTCGGTTGACCGACTTTCTTCAGGCGATGTTATTGTCGTCAGATGCGCTTGAAGCGATGTTTGCTTTGGCCTGCGTTGTGCAGCGAATGAACTTTGGCTTCTTTTCCAAACGCCCAGTGAACATTTAGCTGTCGCATAATGTCTGCATAGTGGCAGAATGCTAAAGCATTTGCCGTTCAGTTGTGTGTATGAGGGTCAAATCTCGTTGTATCACAGGAAACTGTCAAATCGTTGTCAGGCAGTGTCACCCTTAAGAAAATGTTTTCCGGTTGTTGGATTACGACTGTTGTGATTGCGTCAGTCCCAAGCATCTCGTCTCTGAGGACTAATTTCAACGGAGGCGTGTACAAATTGAACGCATACTATACTTCACCTTTACTTGGGCATTGCATGTAGGCCTATCATAAAATGTGCTGTGGCCTATTTTTACAACTACTGCATATTAGCTCATCTCAACACTCTTTACCCTAGTTAGTTTACCTTAACATCTCTTATGTTACCTAAATTCGACATAGCATATATCTTGCGCTTCGTGGCCTATTTCGATCCCATTTCTAACTTCGGCAAATCAGACGGCACCTTAGTTGCGATTGGACCGTTGAGCTGAATCGATTAACTTGAAAATTTATAATAATTTATGACTGTCCAGCAACATCTTCTACTTATCGTATTCTGCGCTGTTGAGTGCACTATTTATTCTTCGAGTGATCCAGTCTACGAATAAATTATGCAGAGCACACTATTACAATACTGAACCAGACTTGATTCTATAACGGATCTATGCATGTTTCATCTGAATAGAAATCACGAGTTCGTGATGACGCAAGGATAAAATAAGAAACTAATTTTTGAGATTTAAAAGACAAAAGCCCCCAAATGTGAATCCAACTTTCTCGAACAAAAATTACAAGAATTCGTATTGAATCAAGACATCCCGATTCTATTACAGAGATAAAACCGACCGGCGCTAAAAATACTATCCGCCCGTGCACAATTATCCAAACCAAATTAGCCAACCACAGCAAGGAAAAATAGCAACTGATTGCCACTCTTACTTAATTGACTTAATTACTTTTCATCCAGGGTCAGTCTATTAGGTCATAAATTCATGATGACGCAAGGCTATTAGGTCGAGCCTGCCAGAGACTTGTCATACAAGCGCAACATAATGTTATGTAACATCAGTTTCGAGATTTGCTGAATTCGCTGGGTCTGGGTCACGATCTCTGGTGACATCTGTCGAACGTTGTCGAAATACGAAGCCATGCACTCGGTGTACTAGAAACCAACAGACTTATTATGGCTAAGCTCATCTACCTAAGAGCTGGATGCTATCTTTAGCGCAAACCAGGCTATCGATGGCAGTGCAATGGATCGACGGAAGTTGCTGGGATGGCGATATTAACTTTCCCAACAGAAACACTACATTGGCTTCCTGTTGTGGAACGATTGGTATTCAATTCACCTCCAACTGGACATGACTTTCTGCTTGGTGCCGCTTCATCGTACTCTATGTTTTGTCCTCGAGTCGGCGACCGTTGCGCTCTGCTGCCTATTGAGATATTTAGGCACAGCGCTTCCGCACATCAGTTCAAGCCTATCGTGTTTTCTCCTTTGTTGTAGGCCTATAATTTTCTTGAAACAGACTTTCCTTGCATGTAATGTGCTGTGTCATATGTCTCTGCTAGGCATATAAATTCAAACTATATGTGCTTTTCCATCAACTTTATGATGGTTTGCAATGTGCTTGAAGTATAGCAGCTACAAATTTTAACATCATTTAATCAGTCTCCTGTCTAGTAGCCTTCCATATAGGAATTATCAGTCAGATGAAAAAGGGTCTGCCTTTAAGCTCTTGACGATGTAATGTTATTCGCTTGATCGATACACACGAATTAAGAATTCTATTTGGTTACTTGCACTATTTGTAGTTGATGAACAGCACGCAACTATTGGGCCACAAGAGACTGAAGATCATATTCCGCTGCCGATGTATGAGAAATTACATCGAGATCCATGTAGCACACCAGCCACTTACGAAGAACTTCGAGCTGCGAATACGAAAACTAGCGACACTAATTTAACTGCTTATTATGTAAACGTTATGTTAAGAAATTAACACTGACATCATTACAAACACGTGCTATAAACAGTTGTCGAAAAGAAACTGTTTTCCTTATCTTATTTTTAATGACAAAATTGACCAATATATAGAACTGAATACAGAAATTTTCATCATGGAGACTCTTGTCGCTGGGTATCATAAAAACTCTTCCCTTGCTGAATGCAGTCACTGAATATCTATACTTTAAGCAATTTTTCTTAGCTAAGTATCCGAGACTATTAGAAGCTTCAGTCCCACATAAATCTTATTTTACAGTTTACAAAGTAATGCATTTACTTCAATCAACTTACCCTTCTTCCTGGCTGAAACTCAAACATATTCTGCTCAATATAATTTTGTGAGTCGTCCAAAACGATAGGAAGCACTCCTAGACTCCCTGGAATTTTCGGTTTGCTAGTCCGAGGCCCTGAAATTTAATGGCAACTGTTTCTATGAGTCCTGCCAATTTTGAGTTCATGTCGCTCAGATACTGACTAAAGTATCATCTCTTTCGGATTTCTTATTATCTATAGTCTGCCTTCTCATCTCTAAGGTCTTTTGTGTTTTCACCAATATTGTTCTTTCAAGATGATTATTGAATTTGGCGTGGCAAGAATGTGATCATCGATTGGTGCGATTTGTGCCTTGTTGTTTATATACGCTATGTCTCTAGATTCGTTTGGAGTATAAGTAATGTAAAATGAATATTCAAAGATCGGAGTAGCACCATATTTCAAGAGCACATAAATTCCTTTTAAGGAGTTGCACTATTTTGAATGAAACTTTTGGTATTGAACGTGCTAGAGCCTTTCAAGTAACAAAGAAAAGTTTAGGATTTTTTGGGTTACACAGATTTGTATGCATCACATTGGAAATGATTTGAATCCTAAAGAAGTAAATGCATGTGGCTAGACTCGGTTGCCCTTATATGCACCGTCAGCTGATTTTAAGCAAAAATATCAACCTAAAACCGCGTGTTTTCTTGTACGGGAACAGGCACCCCAGTATTTTAAAATTATGCTTCCGCGTTGATCAAACTTTTACTTCTGAGTATCTCAGCAGGGGACATAATTTTATTCCTTTGCTGAGTACATTATAGAGTTACTGCGCTTGTAACGTCAGTGATAACACTGGTCAACATAGAAATCGTTACTGACTGGAAAAGGCCCTAATGTGTAGCATCTTGGTGTGCTGAACACGAATATAACCATAAAAATGTTTTATTGGCTCTCGTTTTGAAAATATTTCATATAGTTCATTTTTTATGTTTCACCATGTAAATTTATGCAGTAGGACTGCGACAATATCCTAAATAAGTCTAGAATGATGTAATATTCCACCTCATTGCATAATCCCATCATGGACACATCATGCACAGTTGATTACGTCATTTTCTGATGCAATGTAAAACTACAGCCAGTCGGCTGCTGACGTAAGATGACGTCAGCAGTGTACTATATAAAGCGAGTCGGAACGGTTGAGCATTTACAATATTACAGACTTTGTGCGAGACAGTTTAAGTTACTGTTTTATAAAACTATTATTACTTTATCCATTTAGATACAATACAGAACAGTAATGCCTCGGAAGTGCGTAAATACTGTGGACAACTTTTGTTACATTTGTGTGGGAAGTGACATTT
Source organism: Norana najaformis (assembly GCA_964023275.1). Classification (NCBI taxonomy): domain Eukaryota; kingdom Metazoa; phylum Annelida; class Clitellata; order Crassiclitellata; family Hormogastridae; genus Norana; species Norana najaformis. The sequence continues at coordinate 23,328,231 of OZ029923.1, forward strand.
GCCAACCAGAAGAAAAGTATCACTTATCAAGTCAAGAAGGCATATCATGCTTACTTCGAATGCAAGGTTGGTGACCAAGACAAGCCATGGGCCCCGCATATATGCTGTGCTACATGTACAACACAGCTTTCACAGTGGTTGAATGGCAAAAGACCATCAATGCCTTTTGCAGTTCTCATGGTGTGGAGAGAGCAAAGCAACCACGTAGATGACTGTTACTTCTGCTTGGTTCCTCCTCTTTCCGGTGGAATAACGAAGCAAAAGAAGTCGACAATAGTCTACCCAAACATTCCGTCAGCATTGAGACCAGTTCCACATGGTGATGGACTTCCTATTCCAGAACCTCCAGCAGAATATATTTTCCTTGATTCATCTGATGAGGACAAAGGTGAGCCGACATGTTCTTCTCCTGGTCCGTCAGCGTGCAGTGATCCCGATTTTCACTGTGGTGCATCATCAACCCCACACAGAATAACACAGGAAGAACTAAATGACCTTGTTCGTGATTTGGACTTATCCAAAAACAAGGCAGAATTGCTAGGATCAAGACTCCAACAATGGAATCTTCTAGAAGAAGATGTCACAATTACTTCATATAGAAAGCGCCATCAGCAGTTGGAACCTTTCTTTATGAAGGAAGGTAATCTGGTATTCTGTTCCAATATTGACGACCTCATGAATGCCTTACAGATCACTCATGACCCACAGGAATGGAGACTCTTTGTAGACTCTTCAACACTGAGTCTTAAGGCTGTGCTTTTGCACAATGGAAACCGTCTTCCATCTATTCCATTAGCGCATGCTGTCCACATGAAAGAGACATACGATAACCTAAAACAGCTACTGCATTCCATTGACTATAACAGGTACAAATGGCACCTGTGTGGTGATTTGAAGGTAGTTGCCATTTTAATGGGACTGCAGCAAGGATATACAAAATATATGTGTTTCTTGTGTGAGTGGGATAGCCGAGCAAGAGAGTTGCACTACGTGCGGAAGGAATGGACTCCCAGACAAAACATGGCAGTTGGACAGAAGAATATCCAGCACCCAGCTCTGGTCGAGGCTCACAAAATCCTACTACCACCCCTTCACATCAAACTAGGTTTGGTGAAGAACTTCGTGAAAGCCATGGACCGCACTTCGCCAGCTTTCCGATACCTGCATGAAAAATTCCCTCGACTCAGCGAAGCAAAGATTAAAGAGGGAGTTTTTGTGGGTCCTCAGATTAGAGAACTCTTCAAAGATGACCGCTTCAACAACTTGCTGGAGGGTGATGCGAAACAAGCATGGAATGCTTTTCGTCTAGTGTCTACAGACTTTCTGGGGAATGTTAGGGCAGAAAACTACAAGGAACTAGTAGAAGACATGCTCAAGCAGTACCAGAAATTTCGCTGCAATATGTCTCTGAAGATGCATTTCCTTCATTCCCATCTGGATTTCTTCCCTGACAACTGTGGTATGGTTAGTGACGAACATGGCGAACGTTTTCATCAAGATATCGCAACAATGGAGCAAAGGTACCAGGGAAAATGGTCCACTACAATGTTGGCTGACTACTGCTGGACACTCCGCAGAGATGCTCCCGAACAGCTGTACAAGAGAGTTACTGCGCTTGTAACGTCAGTGATAACCAGAGCAAGAGATTTCCCAGCATATATAAACAAAATGAAAAAACGACACCATGTCAGATGAAATCCTAGCATTCTGGCTGACTACTGTTGGACACTGATTAGAAAAGTTCTTGGTACAGATTATAGGTAGACGGCGACCCCCGCGAATTTAGTCGTATCGTGTCTCCTATATGTAGTCGCCACTAGGATGATACTAGGTAGTGTTTGGTCAGTTTAGCTGACACTGAACCGACATCTTGATATTCAGAAAAAATGAAATTGATACTATATTCAGTATTAACAAAACCCAAACAATCTGAAAAAACCGACAGAAATCGTAAAGTCTTTATACACATAATTCAAATGTCAAAATGTTAGCTTATCTCACAGATATTATTTTTTGTTGGCTTAACATTTCATAACATTGTTGAAAATTTTGATGTTGACTGATATAAACGATTTACTAGTGTTCGGTCACTAAAAACATAACAGTAACGTCCCATCTCTTTGATAGATCAGAGCAAATGACGTATGTATTACGTAGCGGAAGCTAATTCAAAGAATTTCTCTCCTGCAATTCCTCCTTTCGAGTGATAAACTTTTAAGTTTCAAGTAGGTCTCTTATGTTCCTCATTCTCTTCCATGTTGTTAGCCTACACCTTTTCCACATTTCTTCATAGCTGAGGTCCTTGTATATACAAATCATGTTGGTGGCTCTCCTTTGCACTTTCTCCAGTTGTCCTTTATCAAGTTATAGGTATGGATTCCATATAAGTAGGCCTATGCAGTATTCCACCTGTGGCCTCAAAAGTGATTTGTGCAATTTTGTAGTGTATCTTTGTCTTTGCTGACTGTTGTTCTCTTGATCGCACCTAGGCCCGATTTAGTCATTTTGTTCACACGATTCACACGATACCATCGCCACAGTAGGAGACCGAGATTGGTTGTATGCAGGAGTAGGATGAAACACATCGCCTATTTTGCTTACCCAAGACAACCCTTAATTTAGTGACGCCATTGCCTATAGCTCGATTTTTAAGCGCAATGTCCAATATAACATATACAATATAGTAGCTTACGTCACTAAACGTTGCGAAGTAAACCATGTTGAATGAGTCATATGACACGTTAATGCGCCGACTTTTGTGTATTTGCTGGTAGGAAGGCCGAGCTGCTAAGGTTTATTCTTGAGTGAGAACTTTCATTTACAGTTCCATAAAAAGCCTACCTTTAATAGCTCATAAAAATACGCCATATGAATATAACATTACATTTCACTCCTCTACGTCACAATAGATTATATTAAAAAGCTTTCGTTTTCTTCTGTCTACTCTTTATAATATTCCTACATGCAACGAATAAATTAATTAACATCCGTCAGATGTTTAAGATAAGCTCTTGCCAAATTTATAGTCTTTGCTTAAATTAAGTCACGTGTGCATGAGAGCTAACAGGTATCGGTTAGATTGCGCGATGCTTTCGACCGCAAAACACTGTGATAGCTGAACTGTGGATATGAGACTCGCTTACAGTGTTTACATTTGCAGGATATACGATTCAAAACAATGTTTACAGCTAGCCTGTTCAACAATGTAGTAATCTGGACTGGATTTATGACTGGTACGTTGACAGTTTTACATAGGTTAAATAGTTAATAGAGGTATTATGTGTTTGTTTCAGATATCTATTACTGTGAGAGGTGAGGGGTAAGGGAACAAGCTTATCTGGAAAAAATTTAGCAAATGCTAGAATTGTTTTTCTTGAAAATCCTAGCGCTTAAGGACTTAGCTTAAGCACTAACACTAGAACAGCAATCTAGCAACTGGACATCTTTTTATCTCCCCACTTGAATTGGCTTTCATTACCAACCCCCGAATGAGTTAGCCCTTTAGCTTGGGTAATGTAGTAGTAAATGCCCACCGATTAATTGAATTCAGAATATATTTAAAGCGCTTGCAAATATGTAGCAGAGATAATATACTTGCATTTTAGGCACATTTATTTTATTTATTTATTTTCAAGAATGAGAATTTAGGCCTAGTTAAATTTGGTAATATTTTGTAGTTGTTCTGTGAGAGACGCTATATAAATTAATCAGTTCTCTTAACCAGATTTAATCTGATATCTATTGCCTCAAATTGCCTTAATCCAAAGAAGCTAATGCATTGGTTTCCAGCAGACTTGATTACTGTAACCCATTTGTTACTGGTATCGCTTAAGGAGATCTGCCAAAATACAAATCGTTCAAAGCTCTCTTACCAGAGTCATAATAAAGACTTTTAAATGTCAGCATATTAAGCCGATATTATATTCATTGCATTGGATGCCAATAGAGCTAAGAATTCATGTCAAAATCTGTCTTATAGTTCACAAAGTACTACATTTAAATCAGTCGATTTATGTACGTTCCATGCTCACCCTTGAAACTAATAGATATTGCACTCGATCAATGGATACTACGACTCTTGCCTTCCCCCGTTCCCGGGCATTCTCGGTGGCTGGTCCAAAGCCTTGGAATTCACGGTCCAGTTCAGTTCGTTCTGTCAAATCTTTGATGTAATTCAGGTCTAAACTAAACACAGGATTTTAACTTTAAGCGACCATCTACTGATGCCCTGGTTATTGTGATAACGGCGCTATAGAAGTCAATAGATTAGATATAAATTGACAAACACAATCCATCTGTCTTAAAAATTAAGTTATACTTCAGTTTTGCGGAATCAAAAAATAAATCCAAGAGCAAACTCAGTAACAGTAGTAGTCAGAAAATAAAAGAATGATCGAGCAAAATCCACGTTGCCGAACTGACAAACATGCGGGAACCCGGCTGCAGTCATGCGCAGTAATTGAATATATATTTAATGGCGTTCTCCTAAATGAAAAAGAATATTTTTTTCTAAAACTTAATAAACCGAATGTATTCACTCTTTTGATGTAAACACAACTAAAATGTCTTTGGTAGCGTACAGGGATTAAAGCAGTCACGCTATAACTTTTCAGCCGCTAGTACAAGATCATTACAGTTTTTAATTACGTTTGTTTTCGTGTAAATAATTTGCTTGTAACTTTATTTTTAAGAATGGGAAGCCTTTGCAAACTTTTCTGTAGTAAATTTAGGAAGAAATGATTTCGAAGGGATAAGGTCGCTTTTTCACAGCCAACTACAGAAAATTATTTCTTTTTCCGATATCTGTCTAAACAAAGACTCATTGGTTTAAAAGGCGAAATTGCTGGCATGTAATGTGCCCATGAACAATTCAAGTATCTTACTTTAACGATGATACAATTACTTAGATGTTTTTCAGTACTTAATTTAAATAAATAATAATGAAGTTCTAATATTGTTTAAAGTTGCCAGTGTCTTATCGCAGTCGCCTCAGAATGCAGTTGCTGAACTTGGTGGTCAAGCAATATTCAACTGTACTACAAACGATGTTATGCTGACATCTTGGGTTCAATCAAGGGACGGAGGTTCGGCCAATACCATACTTATAGCAGGTGGTTGCACCATCCGACCAGGCATTCCAAGTAACTACAGGACAGAAAGCGGGACTAATTACTGCAACCTAATTGTTTCAAGTATGACAATGCAACAGGCTGGAGTCTATACATGCAATGATGGATCAACATCAGCTACATCCAGAGCTTTACTTACTGTCATTGGTAAATATGGATTTTATACAATTGTCACCTCTAAGCCACTTTAAACTAAGCGATGCAACAAAACTAACTGTTGAGCTTCAAAGGATGCTCAGCAGCTTTTCTAGAATTCTCTAAAACCTCTCTATCCTTAGCTTCACTTAAGTCAAGTCGCATATTTATTGATTCTTTTCTCGATCTAATTTAAATTTTTTGTAATGTGACATAATGAAGATAAATATAATTTAACATAATTCAGCATTTGTAATTTAAATGAACCAATATAGGGCCTTCTAAGTGCTTCCCAAAGACCCTTCTCGCTAGCATTAGATGACGATAAGAGTTTACTAGGAACAACAAGTTTCATCCACTCGTGCATATTACTTGTATTGCTTGAAAAGTCACCACATTCAGGCTGTCGTACAAACACAGAGCACAACTAACGGAGTTCCATCCATGGTCGACAGTTGGAACTCTGAATGTTGCATGGCGGAATAACAACAGCTGAATTATTACGAAGCGTTGCAGTATACAGTTTATGATCAACCAAAACGCATTCTGCAGGCAGACGATAGAAGGTACAGCGTTCGCAAATCTCTCAGGTCACCAGGTCTGTGAGGGACAAGCATTCATCATCAGTTGTCAGGCGGTTGGCTCCAGAATCTCTCAATGGTGGTCGGTCAACCCCACTCGAAAGACCACCGCTGAAATAACGAACCGGCAAGTTTTCTGTAACAGAAGACAAATATAATCTGGCGCAACCACTGTCCAAACAACAACCTGTCTGTTTCATGTCGACCGATTCAAACTGGCGGTCGGGTTTTGATGAGATACGTCAAAATACCATCCAATAATACTTGAAACAGAAATAACACCAGAATGCAGACTTTGACGCTTCCGAACATATCAGAATTATGGAGCTTATTCCGCATATGACAAGCCATCTGCTGAAATAATCATGTTGCGTCAAAAACAGCCAACACAACTGCTCTTGAAGGCCTAAGTGTTAAAACCCGCTTCACCAACAGTGATCTCTTAGCAATTTATGTTAACCTTATTCCTAGGAACCATTTCAGTCGATAATGTACGCCAATCTCAAAGCAGCTATATCAGAACACCTAATTACTTAATTAATAATCAATAATCTTGCAATCTGCGGAATGGTCCAGGTTTTCACGAGGTGCATATATACTACAGAAGCCTCATTGGAAATGTTGCTTCCATCTTAACCTCAATGCGTAAACAAATAGTCTTAACCACATGTTACCAAACATGTTGTCTGTCTACAAGTCGTCTACAAGAAGAAAAAGAAGACCAGTTCCATAAGCTAGACCTTAGAATGCAGCCTTGAGTATGAAATATTAGCGATTTCATTTTTCTTGGCCTAAGTATATGAGGGCGTATGACCAGGGCTCTCCCTCGCCTCCTGATCTTCCCACTAATCATGTACGGACAGTGTTTTCATTATGGGTGAGTTAGTTAGGGAGCGCATATGGAGCATGAATATGGAAACAAAATTCTGCCCTGGCTGCAACTTGAACCCCCGACGACTTGATTAACAACCCAACGTTATTAACAACCCAGCAGGCTAACCACCTGAATATCGCATTAGCTGCAAACGAACGGCAAAATGTCATATTTTGTACAGTAACTCGCACTCAACAATCTTACCAACTAGCATAGGCCTATAAATTAACCACGTCTCTAGGTAAGTAAGTAAGTATATTGTTTAGTAACCAATAGCTAATCGCACATAGGTTGGAATATTTTAAAAGTAATATGACAAAAAACTTTTTCAAATAGCCAGTTTATAACTAGTGTATTATAAAATGCAGAACTTACGACAATATGCAGTACAGGTACATGAATTATAAAACACCACAGAGATTTCATTAGAAATTATTTCAAACGCAAAGAGAACGTCTCGAATAAATATTTTTGTCTGCTCAGTCTTCTGCGTAGATTTGCAGTAATCCTCTGAAATGTTCAATAAGACAGCAGAACTGCTGAATTCAATTCACAGTCAGAGACGATTGAGCTCTTCAGCGATGACCTTCTGTTTATTGGAGATGGCCAACAGCTCCACCATAGTGTAATGTTCGCTGAACAAGAAAATAGACGATGTGATAAAGCAAGAAGGTAGCCAACAGGGTCAAAAGACCGTCAAATAAAAAATGACGGCGAATTACCTTCAAAGACGAAGGTAGCATCCATTTGATCTTCATCTTTGATCTTTATCTTTCAAGTCCAGAGGTTTTCCTTGTACTAGATGATCATGCCTCTGCATGGCCTTCGTTCTGGAGCCAAGGCATCAGTGGTCCACGAATGCATAACCAGAGAGCGCAAGGGATTGAATTCATGATGATATATGCCTTGTTTTCGTGACTACGAGGGCACTAGAAACAGTTGTCATTCATGGTATCAGCCATCACAGTATAGATGTATATGCTTGTCAGGGAACAAGCACTCAACGTCGCAACATAATTCCCTCAAGAAACCCCGAGAGAAGAGGCACCATTTAATAAACTAATACGTATTTCATAGGTTTCATCATAGTGTCCGCACGGTTCAGCGACCAGAGATTATCTGCGCCTATCAAGCAGATACATTCAAAGTAGATTAAATTAGCAAAAATGTATTAATTATTCAGTCATCAGTATTTCAATTCTAAGGAATTCGTTTGAGTAGTGGATAATGAATTCAACTTAGAAATTTAGAAAATCCGACAGAAGAGAATTTTTACTTTCCACAAATGTAAAAAATCGACAAATCTCTAATCCTTTTTTTATATAAATTGGGCGTCTGTCTTGGTTGCATTTGAATTCAGGTCTCCCAGTGCCTTGTGTTGTATTATAGAAACGCCAGCAAAAGCGCAAACGAACATTACAACTAATGTAACGGAAGGAGAATTTGTTGGCCTGCAGTGTTCCATCAAATACAATGGTTCCATGGCACCAGCTTCAATTCTGCGACCAATTATGTACTGGACGGATAAAAACGGACAAAACGTTTCAAGCTCCTACGATCCTTCAAACCCAAATGAAGCAGTTTCAACGGCTACGTTTGCAGTTGGCAGACAAGACCAACTGCAGTTCACGTGTCATATTTACTTTCAGCTGAACATAAATGCAAGCAATATAGGGGGTTACGCGACTAACACTCCGACCAGTACCTACAACGCAAACACCTCGCTTATAGTTCCATACTGTAAGTGATGTCCTATAATTTAGCTAGTTATTTTTAACATTTGCTGTAGTGGCTATTTCATTATTTCATTAAATTATACAAGTATGAAATGTAATGGACTAACAATATACCTTGTGCAATCAATAAAATCAAAGTGTGATCTAATTTTTTCAGTTTTAATAATATTCCGTCTAATATTTCAGTATCTTACGACACGGCATTTCTGAAATACGGCTGGGAGGATTTTATTTTGTAAACCAAAACTTGATAAAGCCGTATCGACTAATAAATTAAAAATTTATTAGCGCAAATATGATAAGCTGCTTGATGCAATGAAACTAGTAAAGCTCGTGTTTAAAATATTTCTACAGCGCAGAACGAAAATATATTAAATGTCTGAAGTTCTTGAGTTTATACGTTTTTTGCTTAGAGTTTCAAGAACTTGTATATTACAACCATATACAGATATATTGTGTTGCAGACTATTATTACATAGACTTATACAACCTATAGATCTAATTATACATTCCAACATGTCATAAGTTATAACTTTCTCTAACACTACTGACGACCCCACGAATTTGCATACTTGTTAAATTTGGGGGATACTGGCCAGAGTGTTTTAAACTGGGATGTTATTTTCCTGAAAGTTATTGTGAGGGCCGGGGGTTTCTGACCGGTGGGGAGCTATTACAGGTTGAAGTTTAGACTGTGGATCAGCAACTACAACGTTCTCTAGAACCCAACACTGTCCTTGTACTAGGCACAACAACGGTTATAGTGTCCGTTGATCGAGAGCATTATTTGTTGGCATTCAGCACAACTGACAAGCAAGCCAATCAACTGATCAAAGATAAAGCAATCTTATTTGCGGAGTTACTGGCTTGTGCCTTGAAGAAAGAATTCAGCTTTTGAAGGATTCAGAAGAAGTAACATATTAGCCATCCAACACTGAACATCCCAGAAAACCATGCAAATAGCTGGGAAGCAAGATCAGACGTCAACTGTCGAATGAGAGGAATAGTTGAGTATGATCAGCGTACAAGCGGTATTCAAGAAAGCTACAAGTAATTAGTGAACCGAGTGGAATCGTATACAATGCAAACAGGAGCGGGCCCAGTACAGACTGTTGTGGAGAGCCACAATTCAAGACAGTAGGGGCAGAAGTGCGTTGGTTGATACGAACTCGCTGAGTACGCGGGTGCAAGTAAGATGCGAACCAATGGAGAACGGGGCCACAAAAGCAAACTAATGTTCGAGGTAGTGTAGGAGTATGCAACAGTATCAAAATTACAGATGGGTCAAAGAAAGAGCATAATCAATTGTGAAACACAACTTATGCTCTGCCTGTTTAATGCGTTCAGAAGTCGTCATTTTTGGCGTTGCCAATAAAACTTTTTGGCCTCATAGTAGTTTTTCGGGCACCCAAAATTTTGAAGGAGAATAAGGCATCGTTGTGCTGCAGATTTATTATACGATTTGTTAATAATATCTGAGATGGAATAATAATTGCATCTACAAACAGCTAGGCAGATGAGCACTATGCTATTCTTTTATTCCACATTTTTAGGTTTTTGAATTAAAAATTTTGCTTTTATATCTTAGAGATGAAAACGTAAGTAAAATGTTTTAGATGGTCCCGGTGAAATACTTATCTCTGAAGACGATAGAAATGGACAATGCATAGTGGCCGAATTAACTTGTACAACTTCTGCCAGTCCTCCGGTAAACTATACGTGGACTGACGTAACCGACGAAATGGACAAGAAAGTCGTTTCTAACACTTCATCTTATTCACAGGCTGAGGGAAACAGAGTCTACGAATGTGCAGCGTACAATTACATCAGAGATGTTCGTCATTTTGCTTCAAAGAATTATTCTGTACCTACCATCAACCCTATTCCCTGCGGTATGTATAGGTGCTAAGTTATAGCAAAACAAAGTAAAAAGACAAGGCAAAGATAGGCTGATTGAATTTTGCATAGACAAAGCATTGGCATTAACATGCGACGATGCGATTATATGCATGTTGCATACAGATTAGTGTATGCAGATTGTAATTGTAGCAGAACATTTGTATGAGGCCTCTCACGACACTCATGGAAGAGATGGTTTGATATAAAGATATGGACTCCAAATCTTGAAAAGGTGGGTACTTAGGAGGGTATCCGGATATCTCCCCGGCACATTTCCTTCAAGACATGTCCCCAGATTCCCGCGGATCATGTCTCCAGGGCAAATTCCCCTGGTCGTTTTCGGCTAAATAATGTATAGATGAAACGGTGAATGTTCGTTGCTTAAACTCAAGTGCAATGCGTTGAACTGGCTGATCGTTTACCACACTATGCATGAAGAATGCATTTCAAGCACAGACAAGCAGAAACCTCATAGACAACAAACGTCTTTAAACAAACAACAAGACAATGTTGTTTGTTAAAATAATTAATTGCGACCACATTGCTTCCTTTAGACAATTTACATGTGAAAGTTATAAACCGATTGCTTTAAGAGTGTAGTAATGGATTAATTACGATCTGCAGAGAATTCGAGTTCAACCGAAACTGCGACGATAGTTGTTAGTGTTCTGCTTGCGATCTCAGTCGTTGTAAACACGGCGCTTTCAATTCATCTTATTTTGTGCAAACGGCAGAACAAACAGAATTCCCCCACAGGTTCGTCGACTTGATTCTCAGTTTTATAAAATTTGAATTCTAGATAATAATGTGTTACATCAAGTAACTGTACTTATTAGTCAATTCGTGAACTTTCGCACTTTAGTATGATGCATAAAAGTTAGCTATACAATTTTAAAGGTCCTTTTTGAGCTAATTGTCAATTATAGTGGCTACTTTATCTAAATGTATAAAATCTTTTTGAATAGTGTATACTTTAGTCGCTAAAACAAACACGGCATTGAATAGCGTGCATTTTTTCTGTATGAATTTTATAGGCTGTGGGAATAGCGCTAACGGGCGAGAAGCAATAACAGATATAAGCAGTACCGTTCAACTTCCAACAACATACGAGCAGCTAAATCCAAATACAATTGAACAAAGAAATTCAGTCGTCTACGAAGAACTTAAGAAGACGGGGAATTAAAATGCAGCCGTGAAGAGGAAGGAGATTATTGAACAGTGAAAACTGACAATGATATTATTGTACATTGATGCTTTAGTTTTTAAGGCACGTAATATAAAGCGCTGTTAGACTTTTCGAACGCTTTTGCATACAAACTCTAACGTTCTTCACGGATCAACTAAAATTATAGAATTTAAGGGCAGCCGAAATACTTGGATTTGTATGTAATATGATTAAAATGGGGTCATTGACTACGTGTCAAACATAAAGCTTACAGAGTTTTAGTCTATTTAAAATAAGAATGTGTTTACATTCGATCTAAACCAATGCCGTTCAAATGACAACATAATTGTTTCAAATATGCATGAACAAATTCAGTGATCGAATAATATAAAACCTAGGAAGCTAAACAAATAGAAATTTGACTAAAAAGTCGTTTCATTTTTGTTGTGCTTCATTTTTCGATACAAGAGCTTCAGCAAACAGGGCAAGAAAGCCAAGCACCACTCTTAATTTTATCAATTTTGCAAGCACATCCTGCTTCCTAGTGCATTGGAAAATCCTTCTAGGAACATTTTCCATAGAAACTGCGTAGGGCCTTTTGCTCCCCACAATCGCTGAAGAAACATTTAAAAGACACCTTAAAAGTCATTTTCAATCTATCTTAAGAGACAACTTTTAAAAACTGTTAGATTGGCCTGTTTAAGCGCCTTTGGAGGCATCCTAAAAGGGCTACTTAAATAACCAGGAAAACCTACTCATTTCTAGAGTTGTATGAGAACCGTCCAAGCACATCTGTATTTATTCGGTTCATCGTTTTTGAAAACATTACCAACAAACTGTGACAAGAAGTTCTTAATTGTATGCATGTGTAATGTATTTCTCTTGTAATTTGTCTGGCGCATTACAAAAACATCCATTAGGCGCAGATATATCCCAAGACAATACAGAAAATCAAACGGTCATTTAAAATTTTGTTCCCTTTTTGGTGTGTTATAGGAAATTCAGGCATGTACCATGTATATCATCATCTGGGTGAATTTATAGAGCGCTTTGTGATATTAAGCAAATCTATATTTGTAAATTATCATTTTCTGAGGTTTGTCACTCTTCCAATGATCTTTCCTTTTTATTACTATTACAGAACAAGTGGCGACCATTACAAGAAATTTTAGCATAAAGAAATCGATGCATGCTTGCAAAAAACATATGCTGAGTTTCCTATTGCGTTATTTGAGAGTATATTGAGACATGAAATGTAGATCTATAGATCGCATTATGTGTATAGCCCGACAATATTATATTTAATGCTTTTATCTTTTAATTTCTTCAGGTCAAAAAGAAAATGGTAAGATTGTAGCTTACATAAATTCACGGAAATCTATAACTGCCTTTTCACTAATTAAGCAGTTGCTTTGAGCTTCTGCTTTTTGCTAAGGAAAATGGAGACGAAACTGAGAGCATAAATATAATTCTAAATGCTCCTGTGTTCTATAGCGACAAGTATGGCCTCGACCGTGCTCATTTTTCAATCAATTAATCGAGTGAGAGCCTTCACCACAGCTTCCCGTTTGAATTGGTGTCCAAGTTATCTAAGAGCCCAACATCGTTTAGCAGTTTACCACAACCAACGCACAACATTTTTATATCAGAGCTTAGAGAGCCACTCAAATGGCGCTATATCAAGTGTCTTGAATCATTTACAGACACATTAAAATTTCAATTTCTACATCTTCATTTCAAATTTGCGGTTTTTAGTAGAAAGCGGTTACCATAAACCCACACCTGCAAAATGAAGCATGTAAAGGTAATTTTACAATTCATTTATTTATTCATATTTTGAGGGTTCATTGTAATTGCTATCAAAATTACTTCAATTTTCATATGTTTATCGCGGCACATACGGGGCGGTGCAAACATTAAGTTACCATATATTGCAAAAGGCGGCCTTTTCCTAAAACTGTATTTGAAGAATAAGATATCTAAGTAAAGTTAATTTTTGAAGAAAATCGGCTTTAGCAGTGTTTGTTCTAAAGGCAAGAAAGTGCAAAGTCAGAAAATATATTGATCATTATTAATCTTTGTTATGAATCCGAGGCTGAGAGAACAACTTTACTAAGCACGAGGCTGCCGATATAGTTTTGATTATATCACCGTTCTGTTATTTCAAATCTTTAAATGGAATCAAAATTTAATATTTTTAATTTAAAAGAATCATGTTTTTCTGTTATCAAAATCTATAAAAGAATTGCTTAATGAATGTTTCTCGGTTGTTCTGTGTTTTTGTTTTGCCAATGATCGAGCCTCCCTATCCTACTCTAAACTTTGTGATAATCTGGATGCTATATAGATACGTCTTTGTAGTTCACTATATGAGAACAATTTATTAGCGATGCTCACACTTTTTTCGCAGTAGCATGTATAGTGACGCTGATTAATTGACTACAAACCCGCGTTTAAAACTAGAACTTGCTCTGTTTTGAGTGTAAGTTCTATTTCCTTAGTTTTCAACGCCTTGAGAGATTTTTTAAAATGCGCTATACAGGTACATACATAATCTGTTTTTATATGCATGCCACCTTTTGGCTGATGAGATTTGCCGAACTTTTTGAGGTAACACACGTAAGGAATGCCTCTGAGAAGTCAGGCATCTTCGTTCTGCTAATGTCTGCTGATATTCTGTTGCAATGCTACACAATTTAATTCCTGAAGCTGATCGGATGATACACTGTTATTTAACTCTCATCGGTGTCATGAAGCCGAAATTTTCTTGCTTGCGCCAATATGCATCTGAAAGGAACTTAATGTTCGCAGCTTGGAAGGGGTCTTGAAAAAATATCAGAGTTACCTCAAAATGTTCGGCAAGTATCATTATATGGCCTTTAGACGCAGTAGTTGATTCTGAAAAATAACCTGCTACAAACTATGTCTATAGTAGGCCAATTTTAACAGTTCTTCTCAGCTTATGTAACAGCTTATGGATGAATTTTGAGATCCATTGGAAGTTTCGGCTGCTAAGATGTTTTGAAATGGTTTTCAGAAAACAAAGATTGGTCGATTGCCGTAGCTGTGGTCGGCCAGTGCGAATTGGCAAATTTAATCATCACAATTACCTTCATCTTCTACGTTAGAAGAATACTACCGAAACTGCAGGAAAACGGACAAATGGCATTCCTTGAATATATGTTGCCCTGCATCAGCCACTCAAATGGTAATCACCTTGTATTCATCGTTGTCACAATTATTTTTTATCATAATAGCGAGAAGCATATTTGTAGATAAAATTGGAAGGTACTATATAAGTAAATAAATGCATTAAATTACTTTATGTTACTCTGTCGTCATCCTATTTGTCAGCGTCGTCGTCTCAAGATATAGTAGCCCAGACATTTCCAGTAGTTTGTCCGCAAGTGACTTTAAATCATCATTTCTCAGATGCGAAAAATAACTGTGAACTAATGAAATAGCTTTTCTTACAAATTTAAGAATCTTAAAGCCCTAAGGATTTCTGAATGTATTGGCAAAATATTACAGGTATGTCAATCGAAAGCGTCAGAAGCACAATTTAAGAACAGTTTCGTGTATGCCATTTTGTTTAGGAATAGTCTGTGTCGATTATTGTAAAATATTTAAATGTTATTGTAGAGCCAAAGCGGAGGTTGGTCGGATGGGTAACTCTGTTCGTTTTGATTTCAGTTACCGTAGCATTCGTTGTATTTCCCGTCATTGTAACTGTGGTACATTGCCGCTCAAGACGCCAAGGTAATGGATACTCTACGTTCTATATGAGCTTCTATTCCATTATATTACGTTCTTTTATTCCGCACACATTGTTGATAAATCGTAATGTTAAACAGATTTGATGTTACATAGGCGACCCTGTGTTAAGCCGAAGCTGGGTCACTTCTGAGTCTGCCATTCATATCCCATCAGCACTTTTGTTTTCCGCGTCTTATGATGTTGTCGCTAGGAGAAAAAATAATGAGTGAAGAGTGACGACATTTGCTTTAACCAGATTCTAGCAGCTGTACCCTAGCTCTATAAATGTGAATTGCATTAATAATTTGGTCAAGGTAAAAAGTCGAGAGTGAGTAATGTCGAAATTTTCTCTTAAATTCCTAAGTGAACACAACAGTGCACAACACAGCACTTATGCAAACTGTTGTAATTCAATGCTTGTTGAATAGACATTGTATGATAAGTTAAACGCATTTAATGGGACTTTATCGACCAGTCTCTCTGGAATTGGCATGCACACCAATTTTGTTTAGCAGTGACCGTCGACTGATGCCTTGAGCATTATTACAACGGCGTTATAGAAGCTATCGGATTATTAAGAGTATATTCTGTTGCATTTCAAGTTGCATGATAACATGTATGGCTGTAGATGTGGGTTTTACCATTCGACATTTATGTGTGTGTGTGTGCAAATTGGTTCGGTTGTGTTGCTCTCCGATGATTTGCAAGACTGTCCAAACATCTTGTGTGGTCCAAAACAATGTATTTATTCAATTACTGATAAGATTATAACGCTGACTATTTCTATCTATTCATGCGTATACTGATCTGTTGCATTGTTTTATCATGCTCCACGATGAGTCAATTTTCACATGCAACTGGAAAGTACTTGAAATCAAATGGATGACGCTATAAGAAGCACGAGATCTTGAACTTTGAACAGGTGGTAGTGAGAGTATCAGGTAGCAGCATAATTATGAGTATATTTCTCTGATAAGAAGTCGGTTGACCGACTTTCTTCAGGCGATGTTATTGTCGTCAGATGCGCTTGAAGCGATGTTTGCTTTGGCCTGCGTTGTGCAGCGAATGAACTTTGGCTTCTTTTCCAAACGCCCAGTGAACATTTAGCTGTCGCATAATGTCTGCATAGTGGCAGAATGCTAAAGCATTTGCCGTTCAGTTGTGTGTATGAGGGTCAAATCTCGTTGTATCACAGGAAACTGTCAAATCGTTGTCAGGCAGTGTCACCCTTAAGAAAATGTTTTCCGGTTGTTGGATTACGACTGTTGTGATTGCGTCAGTCCCAAGCATCTCGTCTCTGAGGACTAATTTCAACGGAGGCGTGTACAAATTGAACGCATACTATACTTCACCTTTACTTGGGCATTGCATGTAGGCCTATCATAAAATGTGCTGTGGCCTATTTTTACAACTACTGCATATTAGCTCATCTCAACACTCTTTACCCTAGTTAGTTTACCTTAACATCTCTTATGTTACCTAAATTCGACATAGCATATATCTTGCGCTTCGTGGCCTATTTCGATCCCATTTCTAACTTCGGCAAATCAGACGGCACCTTAGTTGCGATTGGACCGTTGAGCTGAATCGATTAACTTGAAAATTTATAATAATTTATGACTGTCCAGCAACATCTTCTACTTATCGTATTCTGCGCTGTTGAGTGCACTATTTATTCTTCGAGTGATCCAGTCTACGAATAAATTATGCAGAGCACACTATTACAATACTGAACCAGACTTGATTCTATAACGGATCTATGCATGTTTCATCTGAATAGAAATCACGAGTTCGTGATGACGCAAGGATAAAATAAGAAACTAATTTTTGAGATTTAAAAGACAAAAGCCCCCAAATGTGAATCCAACTTTCTCGAACAAAAATTACAAGAATTCGTATTGAATCAAGACATCCCGATTCTATTACAGAGATAAAACCGACCGGCGCTAAAAATACTATCCGCCCGTGCACAATTATCCAAACCAAATTAGCCAACCACAGCAAGGAAAAATAGCAACTGATTGCCACTCTTACTTAATTGACTTAATTACTTTTCATCCAGGGTCAGTCTATTAGGTCATAAATTCATGATGACGCAAGGCTATTAGGTCGAGCCTGCCAGAGACTTGTCATACAAGCGCAACATAATGTTATGTAACATCAGTTTCGAGATTTGCTGAATTCGCTGGGTCTGGGTCACGATCTCTGGTGACATCTGTCGAACGTTGTCGAAATACGAAGCCATGCACTCGGTGTACTAGAAACCAACAGACTTATTATGGCTAAGCTCATCTACCTAAGAGCTGGATGCTATCTTTAGCGCAAACCAGGCTATCGATGGCAGTGCAATGGATCGACGGAAGTTGCTGGGATGGCGATATTAACTTTCCCAACAGAAACACTACATTGGCTTCCTGTTGTGGAACGATTGGTATTCAATTCACCTCCAACTGGACATGACTTTCTGCTTGGTGCCGCTTCATCGTACTCTATGTTTTGTCCTCGAGTCGGCGACCGTTGCGCTCTGCTGCCTATTGAGATATTTAGGCACAGCGCTTCCGCACATCAGTTCAAGCCTATCGTGTTTTCTCCTTTGTTGTAGGCCTATAATTTTCTTGAAACAGACTTTCCTTGCATGTAATGTGCTGTGTCATATGTCTCTGCTAGGCATATAAATTCAAACTATATGTGCTTTTCCATCAACTTTATGATGGTTTGCAATGTGCTTGAAGTATAGCAGCTACAAATTTTAACATCATTTAATCAGTCTCCTGTCTAGTAGCCTTCCATATAGGAATTATCAGTCAGATGAAAAAGGGTCTGCCTTTAAGCTCTTGACGATGTAATGTTATTCGCTTGATCGATACACACGAATTAAGAATTCTATTTGGTTACTTGCACTATTTGTAGTTGATGAACAGCACGCAACTATTGGGCCACAAGAGACTGAAGATCATATTCCGCTGCCGATGTATGAGAAATTACATCGAGATCCATGTAGCACACCAGCCACTTACGAAGAACTTCGAGCTGCGAATACGAAAACTAGCGACACTAATTTAACTGCTTATTATGTAAACGTTATGTTAAGAAATTAACACTGACATCATTACAAACACGTGCTATAAACAGTTGTCGAAAAGAAACTGTTTTCCTTATCTTATTTTTAATGACAAAATTGACCAATATATAGAACTGAATACAGAAATTTTCATCATGGAGACTCTTGTCGCTGGGTATCATAAAAACTCTTCCCTTGCTGAATGCAGTCACTGAATATCTATACTTTAAGCAATTTTTCTTAGCTAAGTATCCGAGACTATTAGAAGCTTCAGTCCCACATAAATCTTATTTTACAGTTTACAAAGTAATGCATTTACTTCAATCAACTTACCCTTCTTCCTGGCTGAAACTCAAACATATTCTGCTCAATATAATTTTGTGAGTCGTCCAAAACGATAGGAAGCACTCCTAGACTCCCTGGAATTTTCGGTTTGCTAGTCCGAGGCCCTGAAATTTAATGGCAACTGTTTCTATGAGTCCTGCCAATTTTGAGTTCATGTCGCTCAGATACTGACTAAAGTATCATCTCTTTCGGATTTCTTATTATCTATAGTCTGCCTTCTCATCTCTAAGGTCTTTTGTGTTTTCACCAATATTGTTCTTTCAAGATGATTATTGAATTTGGCGTGGCAAGAATGTGATCATCGATTGGTGCGATTTGTGCCTTGTTGTTTATATACGCTATGTCTCTAGATTCGTTTGGAGTATAAGTAATGTAAAATGAATATTCAAAGATCGGAGTAGCACCATATTTCAAGAGCACATAAATTCCTTTTAAGGAGTTGCACTATTTTGAATGAAACTTTTGGTATTGAACGTGCTAGAGCCTTTCAAGTAACAAAGAAAAGTTTAGGATTTTTTGGGTTACACAGATTTGTATGCATCACATTGGAAATGATTTGAATCCTAAAGAAGTAAATGCATGTGGCTAGACTCGGTTGCCCTTATATGCACCGTCAGCTGATTTTAAGCAAAAATATCAACCTAAAACCGCGTGTTTTCTTGTACGGGAACAGGCACCCCAGTATTTTAAAATTATGCTTCCGCGTTGATCAAACTTTTACTTCTGAGTATCTCAGCAGGGGACATAATTTTATTCCTTTGCTGAGTACATTATAGAGTTACTGCGCTTGTAACGTCAGTGATAACCAGAGCAAGAGATTTCCCAGCATATATAAACAAAATGAAAAAACGACACCATGTCAGATGAAATCCTAGCATTCTGGCTGACTACTGTTGGACACTGATTAGAAAAGTTCTTGGTACAGATTATAGGTAGACGGCGACCCCCGCGAATTTAGTCGTATCGTGTCTCCTATATGTAGTCGCCACTAGGATGATACTAGGTAGTGTTTGGTCAGTTTAGCTGACACTGAACCGACATCTTGATATTCAGAAAAAATGAAATTGATACTATATTCAGTATTAACAAAACCCAAACAATCTGAAAAAACCGACAGAAATCGTAAAGTCTTTATACACATAATTCAAATGTCAAAATGTTAGCTTATCTCACAGATATTATTTTTTGTTGGCTTAACATTTCATAACATTGTTGAAAATTTTGATGTTGACTGATATAAACGATTTACTAGTGTTCGGTCACTAAAAACATAACAGTAACGTCCCATCTCTTTGATAGATCAGAGCAAATGACGTATGTATTACGTAGCGGAAGCTAATTCAAAGAATTTCTCTCCTGCAATTCCTCCTTTCGAGTGATAAACTTTTAAGTTTCAAGTAGGTCTCTTATGTTCCTCATTCTCTTCCATGTTGTTAGCCTACACCTTTTCCACATTTCTTCATAGCTGAGGTCCTTGTATATACAAATCATGTTGGTGGCTCTCCTTTGCACTTTCTCCAGTTGTCCTTTATCAAGTTATAGGTATGGATTCCATATAAGTAGGCCTATGCAGTATTCCACCTGTGGCCTCAAAAGTGATTTGTGCAATTTTGTAGTGTATCTTTGTCTTTGCTGACTGTTGTTCTCTTGATCGCACCTAGGCCCGATTTAGTCATTTTGTTCACACGATTCACACGATACCATCGCCACAGTAGGAGACCGAGATTGGTTGTATGCAGGAGTAGGATGAAACACATCGCCTATTTTGCTTACCCAAGACAACCCTTAATTTAGTGACGCCATTGCCTATAGCTCGATTTTTAAGCGCAATGTCCAATATAACATATACAATATAGTAGCTTACGTCACTAAACGTTGCGAAGTAAACCATGTTGAATGAGTCATATGACACGTTAATGCGCCGACTTTTGTGTATTTGCTGGTAGGAAGGCCGAGCTGCTAAGGTTTATTCTTGAGTGAGAACTTTCATTTACAGTTCCATAAAAAGCCTACCTTTAATAGCTCATAAAAATACGCCATATGAATATAACATTACATTTCACTCCTCTACGTCACAATAGATTATATTAAAAAGCTTTCGTTTTCTTCTGTCTACTCTTTATAATATTCCTACATGCAACGAATAAATTAATTAACATTACTCTAAACTTTGTGATAATCTGGATGCTATATAGATACGTCTTTGTAGTTCACTATATGAGAACAATTTATTAGCGATGCTCACACTTTTTTCGCAGTAGCATGTATAGTGACGCTGATTAATTGACTACAAACCCGCGTTTAAAACTAGAACTTGCTCTGTTTTGAGTGTAAGTTCTATTTCCTTAGTTTTCAACGCCTTGAGAGATTTTTTAAAATGCGCTATACAGGTACATACATAATCTGTTTTTATATGCATGCCACCTTTTGGCTGATGAGATTTGCCGAACTTTTTGAGGTAACACACGTAAGGAATGCCTCTGAGAAGTCAGGCATCTTCGTTCTGCTAATGTCTGCTGATATTCTGTTGCAATGCTACACAATTTAATTCCTGAAGCTGATCGGATGATACACTGTTATTTAACTCTCATCGGTGTCATGAAGCCGAAATTTTCTTGCTTGCGCCAATATGCATCTGAAAGGAACTTAATGTTCGCAGCTTGGAAGGGGTCTTGAAAAAATATCAGAGTTACCTCAAAATGTTCGGCAAGTATCATTATATGGCCTTTAGACGCAGTAGTTGATTCTGAAAAATAACCTGCTACAAACTATGTCTATAGTAGGCCAATTTTAACAGTTCTTCTCAGCTTATGTAACAGCTTATGGATGAATTTTGAGATCCATTGGAAGTTTCGGCTGCTAAGATGTTTTGAAATGGTTTTCAGAAAACAAAGATTGGTCGATTGCCGTAGCTGTGGTCGGCCAGTGCGAATTGGCAAATTTAATCATCACAATTACCTTCATCTTCTACGTTAGAAGAATACTACCGAAACTGCAGGAAAACGGACAAATGGCATTCCTTGAATATATGTTGCCCTGCATCAGCCACTCAAATGGTAATCACCTTGTATTCATCGTTGTCACAATTATTTTTTATCATAATAGCGAGAAGCATATTTGTAGATAAAATTGGAAGGTACTATATAAGTAAATAAATGCATTAAATTACTTTATGTTACTCTGTCGTCATCCTATTTGTCAGCGTCGTCGTCTCAAGATATAGTAGCCCAGACATTTCCAGTAGTTTGTCCGCAAGTGACTTTAAATCATCATTTCTCAGATGCGAAAAATAACTGTGAACTAATGAAATAGCTTTTCTTACAAATTTAAGAATCTTAAAGCCCTAAGGATTTCTGAATGTATTGGCAAAATATTACAGGTATGTCAATCGAAAGCGTCAGAAGCACAATTTAAGAACAGTTTCGTGTATGCCATTTTGTTTAGGAATAGTCTGTGTCGATTATTGTAAAATATTTAAATGTTATTGTAGAGCCAAAGCGGAGGTTGGTCGGATGGGTAACTCTGTTCGTTTTGATTTCAGTTACCGTAGCATTCGTTGTATTTCCCGTCATTGTAACTGTGGTACATTGCCGCTCAAGATGCCAAGGTAATGGATGCTCTACATTCTATATGAGCTTCTATTCCATTAGGTTACATTCCTTTATTACGATACCATTTTTATATGAGCTTCTATTTATTATTCTATTTAATGCTTTCTGTTATTACACACACATTTTTTCGTGCAACCTGTTTGCAGGAAGTGTCCACCTTAATTTCATATCTCGTTTTTGAATGCTGTTATCACAATCAACATACACGCACAGCAACTGACTTTCTAGAGAGTGGTTTCAGACATGCTGTTAAATGTATTTTCAGCCTTGATTACGGCTTGTATTAACATATTAAAACGTCTTAGTCGTCTAACATGTCAAAAGTTATACTTCAGAGTCCATACTCAAGTAGATACATGTTTACATTATTAAAATAAGATATTATCATATTACGGTCAAGACATACAACATATCAGACAACAACAGAATATTTTTCTCTCGTCATTTATCCAAGGCAATTTTAGTTTTAAGAGTTTTATTGCATTTGTTTTAAAACAATAATATATAGATATACACACATATATATATATATACTGTTCCTTGCTGCTAGGAGGAGTGCACCATTCATTACTTTCAATTGGAATTTAATTTATGCACCAAATTAGCATACAGTGTTATGGAAATTACTGTGCTTATTTCTATTTCTAGTACACTCTTCGACAGAAGGAAAGATTGCGAAAAAAGAGAGTAAAGAAATCGCTCATCATTCAGGTTAGAAATTCTTACAAATCAATCTGAACAATGACACCACATTTGACTCCATTAACAGATATATTCTTTGTGTCTGTTGTACCTATGTCACTTTCTTAACCCCTTGCATCTATAAGACTGTATATATCGTCGGCCTATCAGAAGTGAATCTTGAGTTGCTTTGTAACTAAATGTAGGATGCTTTTTCACACAGATTCGCTTTGGAAGATCGTAGTCATGTGGTGCATAGTTTTCATCCTAATATTTCCAACGGTCTTCCTTCTTGTCTACTTCCTTTATTACACTAACGGTAAGAAGAACGAATTTCCTTAACTTTTGTATGAGATTGTCACGATCTGAATTCAAATCTGAATCAGTCAATATTTGGATTATAACTGGTACTTGAGACAATTCAAAGCGTCGAAGCTAATAATAGCATTCTGAAGTCACTATGCAAACTCTGACGACAGACTACCTTTCACGGTTGTTCTGTAAATGTGCAACGGTTTGTCAGATTGAAAAGACACATACGTAAATGGGCATGTGTTGAAATGATGCACTGTACCTAAATTTTAACCAATATATCGTTCATAAAACTAGTACCAATGACTGTAACTAAAGCATTTGTATAGAACTAGATCAACATAATGATTAAATTTTCCTTGTTACAGTTTTATAAATATATTTTTGTTGGAGCCTGGCTACTTATTAAACGTTATTTTGGCATTTCTCGAAATATTTGAAATGTGCTGGACTGCCATTAACAATATAATATAACTGAAATTAATTTTTGCATATATTTTAAAAATCAGACCATCAACCTCAAGTCTGATTCATAATGTCTTTAATTAATTTTTTTTAATACAGAACACTTATATAGCGCCCCTTCAAGAAAACTACTCAGAAGCGCTCCCAAACCAACCTCGGCGAAAGAGAACAGTCTTAAGAGAAGAATAGAAGATAGAAGTAAAATCCCGGGGCAGAAGACGTAGAGTAACAGGAAGTCCATTCCAGAGGGTCGGGCCAGCAACAGAGAAAGCACGACCTGCATGGTCGAGGTGCGAGCGCGAGGCACTAGTAGATTACCACTAGCAGCGGAGTGAAGAGAAGCACGTCCCAAATTGGACCGGACAGGTTGGCAAAGCTCCCTCAAGTAAGAGGGGGCAATACCCAACAAGGAGTTCCAAACAAGGACGATGACCCTATAGTGAATGCGCTGACTCATAGGAAGTCAGTGCAACTCATCTCGCATGAAATCAGAGACATGACCAAACCTAGAGATGCCACCAATAAGCCGTGCAGCCGCCCGCAACACACGTTCCAGGCACAAAAGCCGTGCAGGTCTTTCACTCAAGACTGAAAACATTTCTTTTCCAGAAGTCTTATCCTGATTCTTCCTATTCCCCTTATCTCTCTTCTCGCTTCAATTTCAAACAGCATCCACCGTAGCCGTCCGACTGTCTGAGTGCCTGACTCCTGGATCTTGACCCTTTTGCCTATCGATTTTGTTTTGACTGAGCGCCTGTGAATAAGCTGGTTCCCGCGACTTAGCTTTCGTTGAGCGCTGTAGAAATCTCGAGATTACGATTACATCAGGGAGTCCAACATATAAAGAAGAGCAGTAATCCAACCGACTAGTGACAAATGCATGAACCAGAGCCTTAGATGAGGTGACTGAGAGGGAACGTGAGACAACACGAAGTTGCCGTAGCTGGTAGTAGCAACTACGACAAAGACGATGTACCTGAGCCTTAAAAGAGAGCTCCTGATCCAACTCAATACCAAGGTCATAAACAGTGACTGAGAAGGTGATGTGAGGAAACTCTAAATGTAGTACAGGTAGATTGATTTTAGCCAATTGCTGCCTAGTGCCCAACCAAATATATTGAGTCTTATTGAGTCTTATATTAATCTCAGTTTCATTCAGAAACATTAGTCCTACTGTCGCCATTCAACGATTTGAGTTTCTGCATTGAGTACAGTAAAATTATGTTGTTCAACCAACAATGCACTCAATAGTAATTATTGGGTGGCCCTGTCAGCATGATAATTATTTCGCTCTTCATGTAGGCCTAATTATGTATATGTCAAGATACTTAATGTATGGCGCCACTTTAAGTACCTCACAAGCGCTGCCTACAATGGCCTGAGTGGCGTTAGAGTTCGTTAAGAAGAGACAGACAAATCATCTTTAAGCAAATAGTGCTCAGATAACTGAAAAGTCTTCACCGGCGGACTCTTGGACACATGCAGAGCTTAGCCAACGGAGTCTCGTCCACAGTTGACAATTAACACCATGTTCAGAGTCGTCTTAGGGTGTCTGACCTTTTACACCATGATATATGACTGGATGTAATTATTAGTCAGTGACATGAGTGGTGATCAGTACACGCTATTTGGTATGAGTTGAGATGGAACTTATATGCGTCATAAGAAATTGCATGGGATCTCACACCTGATCACAGTACACTTTAGTGCAAAAAGTTGTAATAACCATTTTCTGTTTGTCATCATTCATAGGGTTCAAAAGGCTAATGTGCTAAATATAAAGAAGGTTTAAGGGATGGACTATTACTGAAACGCGGGAAAGCAAATATTTTAAATTTTATTTTTCTGCTGGTTTAATTCCCTTGTTAATCTTGCATTTATCTATGTACTCTTAAAATAGCTTTGATGTTTCTGTCTACAGATTATGCATGGTAGAACTAACTGATTGTACCCTGAAGAAAGTAACACTTCTGCAATGTTTTACATAACTTGTACTGTCGAACTAATTCGGTACAACTGATTTTAATGCATAGAGTATCGAACTTTGCCAGGCTTTCAGATTGTGATATTTTTCATTTCAAATATAAAGTTTTATTTTTCCACCAATTCGATAGCATTTTGAATGTAAATAAAGTGCTGTTTTTCCTTACAGCAGTAACAAAATGTTTGAACACAGATGAATTTGCATGGACCTTCTTTGTAAGCAGACCTGATGCGCGAAGCTGCTGCTTGGAGATACACATGTATATGCCTATGCGATATAGTGAATTATGCCAGGTTTACATATTGCTTAAGTGCATTGATTGGTAATCTATTTAGCATAAAGTTTTATCATAAAGTGTAATAAAGAATATTTGTCTGATTAACTTGGAGTTTATTAAGTTCACCCAAGACTTCATAGCGTTAGTGATTCCTCTCAGGTGACAATCTGAATATATTCAGTTTGACTTATTTACATACATTATGAAACTCTGCTAATTCATCTCGTGTCAGCTATTTGTTGAGATCATTATGTTTAATTAGATTGTTAAATTAGCAGTTTGTATACTTTTATATGTATACATTATGAGAATAAATGTACAGGATCATAGTTATGATCAAGGCAACAATATATCTTTACAAATTTAACACAAATAAAGCTTGGGTCTCCGGTGACAGTGACATGTTTTTCTTGACAGGTATGTCCTGAATCGAATTAATAAACCTTCTTCCGCTTACCTGGATTGTTCATAGTTCGGGCTGCTTGTTTGCATTAATCGAGGCCCTCAAGTCAAGTACAATCATAGGCCTAGATTCGCATATTGACAAACGCTTAATTAGAAGTACCTTCCGCTTCCATAATTAAGAGGCACTCGTTCAGCTAGCGTGACTACATGTACGTTGATAAAGGCAAACAAGTGACGCTTGAGCAAACGACCTACATTTCCTGATCTGTTGACAACGGTCTGAAGTTGAAATGACTCGTGTGCAATTCGGCCTTATTTTGTATAAGCAACAAGGAAATCAGCAAATACAGACCAGTGTTCTTTTGTAGGATGCGTCGTTGGGTACAATGACCCACTATAAATAACGAACCTACATTAAGCGTTCATGCTATGCATTTCATGTGCATGGGCCACACAATTCCGAAATGATATTATCCCACGTCAATACCTTTCCACGCAATCGTAATCACATTATTCTCGAGATTTACACAGTGCCCAAAGAAAGAGTCGCTTATTCAAAGTTGCAAAAGTATTCCATGATCAGAAAACTAAATTGATGGCTACTATAACCAAACTAATGTGTATAATCTCTATATAAGATTATTGTTTTCTGACTACACTTAACTACTCGACACTTTGTCCAAAACTGTTCTTGTAAAACTATTGTAAGCTACACAATTAACGGTGTGTTTTTATTCTGCTTTCCCTTCCTTATAAGTAGGGTATAACAAATTTCACGGAGTTTCAAACGATTGTTTCCTAATTACTGACAGTTTATTCACAAGCTGTTAATTATTTTGACAGGATGGTTTGTAGTGACGTCATACTACTCGAATTAATTGTTGAAATGCATGTGTGGGTTTCTGGTTGACGGACACGACAAGTGTTTATTGTAGATGTTGAACAATATGTGCATATCACCTGTCTTTAGCAGTCTCACCTAAATATGACGCATACAATAACGAGAAAGCTTCTCGTGTCAAGTGTCTACACTCGGTCTACTTGAATCTGAATACGTTTCAATCTCTATGTTTGTGAATGCAAATAAGCCAAAATACAAATATTTTTCGGAAATGTCATATGGAATTCCGTCAGTTTCACTAAATCAAAATTGTGTCAGAACTTGAGAAAAATTGCAAATAGTATGATGCTTATCGGGCCATTTGATTCTTTTTTATTGTTCACCAATTTTTAAAATATCATTGAGACAAATAAGCGCTCCATTTTTCTCATATCGCCTCTAGATCTCGAGCAATTTGTGCTCTACTGCTTAAAATCGTGGATAAATATTAGGAAGAGATTCACTGAGGTAATATTTTGCTAAACGCTTCAGTTATATCTGCTTTTGCTTGTGACAACACTGCTGTTGAAAGTGCATGGCTTATGTAGCCTACGACTTCTGGTATGTTGGATTATGACTACTGCAATGTTCATTACCTTAATGACTATAATTATCGACAAATTTCCACGATGTTCTTAACAAATCACTGTAATTGTTACGGATTTTAAAGATGTCACATCCTTTCCAGGTGATTAAGGTTAACCAGGTCTGCAACTCAGAATCAATTTCGGACACCACTTATTTCCAAAATGTAAATGCAACCTTAGGTAGGGCCTGTGTACTAACAATTACGGCATAAATCGCTATACTATCGAGTGAGCGGATGAAAGAAAGACTGTTTGCCAATCTTGTTTTGCTAGTGTATCAGTTGGTCATATTCAAAGTTTTGTATGCAGCTAGCAATTTAGCACATGCTCGGCCATCTTCCTTTTTATTACTTTGAGTTATCTTACTTTGCCTGGCCTTTTTAACTTTTCATTGTTTTAACTTAACCTCAGCTACCTTTTTCATCTGCCACACTCTGCCTTACCTTACCCAGCGCTTTTAAGACGTGTTTTGAAGATGCTTTAGAAACGTTCAGGTACATACGTGCGTACACATGTAACAACTTCAGGTGATCAATGTAACAATTTTCGAATGATGCAACACAAGTAAAAATGTTGAATTACGTTTATTTCACCGTTCCAGTTGCTAAATTCGTCTTTCTGATGTCTGAATCACTTAGACTCAACAAGGTGGATCATCGTGGTTTCGGTAGTTGGAGGTTACATCGGTTGCAATCTGTTCTGCATGACTTGCTTTCTCATCTACTACAACAGCGGAGACGATGATAAGAAAGACAACAGAGGCAAAATGAATCGTCAGTTCCCTTGGCTCGTCAAAATGCTGCCTTGCATGAACGCAAGTAAGGATTTCTTAACAAGAGGAATAGATTTAGGTTCATTAATACCATCAGACAGATGTGGCTTCACAACATTCAAGATACATTTCCAGAGGTCCAGCCAGGGCTTCAAGTGATATCCGTTCTCTAGTTTTCCACTGGTTGCGTTGCACATTTTGGAATGAATTTCTTCAACCACAACCAATAGATACAATGTTTATTGATTAAATTCTATGTAATGCATTCCTAAGGCAAAGCAGTGATCTTTCAAAAGCCGCATCGAGACGAACGTTAATTATCTTCCACATAAAATAGCACGTAATATATAAGCATTCTGCTGCATTTTGTTGTTTTACATAACCATATCTAAACCCCTTTGCAAAATTTTCGTAATTTTTTTTGCATCGATGATATTACGAAAATTAGTACAATTACAGCTGCATTTGTATAGGTCTCTTAGAAACTCAGAGATGCAATGATCGTTCTTTTTGAATAAAATATGTACTTTGTTTGAAATTTATTTATAGAAAGCTGTTCTGGTAGTTGCTGTTGGTGTCTGATGTTCATCATTATGGCCGTCCTTCTTGGTCTGTTTGTCTTTCCAACACTAGTGATGATAGTCAGCTGTTCCTGCTGCTCGTGTTGCTTTAAAGAAGTGAAGTATAAGTCAAAAGGTGAGGTAATTCTATCTAAGGAAATAAATTTAATTGATTGATTAACCAATATGTGTTTTAATTTAATCTGTTGATTTCTGAAGCGCCGTCATATAATATACCATGCTTCATTCGATGGTCGCTTCAAGTGAAACTGTACTCAAAATTTTAATCCGTTTTAAAAACCCGGCGAAGTCCAATGAGTCAAGGAAACTAGAAGTCATACTGCGGTGGATAAGAAAGTTAAAACAGAGGAGTCTTAAGTTTAGAACTGATGGCATTAAAAAACTGACAGAATACACAGAGACTGGCAAAAATTGCAAAGCTTTGGACCAGCCACCGTGAGAATCCCCGAGAACCCAACACTGTTCTTGTTCGAGGCACAACAAAGGCCACAGTATCCGTTGATCATGTGCAGTATTTGCTGGTATGATTAGTGAACAATCACATAACAAAGCGCCGAATGATGGAGCTTATACATCCTGAAAGGTGCGTGATATCACTTTATACTGTCAACTTAGGTCGACGCAGTTGCAGCAATGGCCAAAAGTTTAGATAGTATTAGTAAGGACCTCGTGAATAATATCTAAGAGCGAAAGTTTTGTAGGAAGTGGATGGGACAGTTGTATTCTGTCAGTGAAAATATAACAGTTGCACCAATGGTAATTAGCTAAATTCAAAAATTCATTTCGGCATTCATCTGATGACTTCTGTTTTTCTAATTGTTTCTAAACTTTTCTTCAACATAAAATTACTGGCAATATCTATGATTTTATTCAAACTCTTTCTAAATCATATTCATTTTGTTGTTTTAGACAGCGCAAAAGAAACGCAACGGTAGGTCAATAAACCTCAGTTTAAAATAGTCTAACAGGATTAAAAAGATGGCTAAATGTTTTGTATTTCTCTGATGCAAGATCACATGGCAACTGCTGTAACACATTTAAAAGACGCCATATATGTCTTCACATACATACATTCATATATATATATATATTATACCTACCTACATACATATAGATGTCCTGCATACATAATTGCATGTACTTATATGTACTTATATGCGTGCACACATACACTGTGCCTAAATGCATATGTACATACATTCAGAAGAAAGAAAATTGTTTTCAAGTATTACAAAAATATGCGTGACGAGTTCAGTAGATCGATGTTGGCTTAATGCCTTTTCATAAAATATTTACCTGACACTTTCATTATCATAATTTATAGTTCATGTTTTAGTCGTTGTGTCTAACAAATCTAATCTGAGTTTCTAATACACGAGAATTCCAAAGGGTCCAATGTACGAGAAAGCACGATGTGTCTAAATCGCTGTACGAAAGCGGGGAGCCAAGCAGGCGCCCACGTGTTGCAGAGCGCAGTTATTGCTGAACCTGGTGGCTCGAAACAGGACCACACAGCTCCCTGATATATATTCTGCGGCCGAACCAACCATCGATGCTTGGCTGAAAAGGAGTATCTTGAACATAATTCTATCCTCATTGCAAATAGCCAGTGGAGTGTCTCTCGCATGTATTTTGAAAATTAGAAGGATTTTGACAGGTTGGCCACAACCAGGGCAACACAGTTTAGCAAACACTGAAGCTGGTGATTTCTAAACTTTGTCAGGCATTGCAATAGTCCTGGCTAATGAATGAATTAATGAATTAACGAGGATCATAGCGTAGCCACGTTATGTGATAAATTCCGCCGATCAACCAGGATATGGTGCAGTTGGCACAAACAGGACCTTCAGAAAGAGAGACAGTTGATTAACGTGGTCCATCATTGACAGATCCTGGTCTAGAAGAAGTCCAGCGTCCCGTATGGCATTTTGTATGGCTATGATGTGTTGATGTTTGACTGTTGTCGTTACGGGTCTAGGCAGGAAGTTCTGAAGCCAGTCAACTAAGACAACATAGTCAGATTAGGTCTGATTCCGCCGATGTATTGTGTATGGAATTACAAATTGTTTGAATATCAAGAGAGATTGTACTGCATTATAATGCCTGCATGAATTCCAGTGATCATGTTAACGATGTCGAAGATCATTCTTATGAGCGAACCTCCGAGATATCTCGTCAACACAGTGGACGTCAACAACAAGTCCAGCTTGACAATTACCTGTCAAAGTCATCGACAAGTCTCCAAGTATCAGCAAAACCACAGGTCGGTTTCTCCAATCAGAGGATTTAGATGTAGGTCAACACGCCTTCTATCTATTGGAATTTTTATGATTTGTGTCCAACAACTGATTTTTCAATGAGACATTTGCCTAGACAACGCCTCTGAGGACTTTCCCTAAGGCGCAATTAAAGAAAAATAACTATATATTACCTTGCCATGGCCTATTCTAATTGTAATCTGAAATTTATATAGCTCCTCTTCAAGAGAAACTCATCTCAGGTGCTCCCGACATGAGAGCAGAAAACCGGAATCGAACAAAATGGTTTTAAAGCGCTTGCGGAATGGAGGTTAAGAAAGACCAAGCAGCTCATGTCGTAGAGTGAGAGGCAACCAAAACTAGAAAGTTGGACCAAACATGGCGAAGCATCTATGCTGCACCGAACCGGGGTCACTGAGTTGCTTCATAACTGCTTAGAGCAAGGGTTGCTTACTAGACGTTTAAAGAACAAAGTCATAAAAACTGGGAAAATAACTGAAAATAAACTAGGGTTGCAATTCAAATGTCATCGAAAGTCTAAAGACTAAACAAAGTCATCAGAAATCCAGGAACCTTAAAGAGATAACCAAAATCCAAATTACCATAAAATCTAAAACTATCTATGAAGTTCAGTACAGCCTTGCTCACTTGCCCGACCGTTTTTACATTTCTCGATCCGCCATTGCCTTCCCTTACCTTTCTAACGTAGACATATTTTTGTTTGTTGTATTTTAGAATCAGCAGCCTACGCATGAAGTCCAATACGCCGACCTGAATGTTGTTGCTGGTGCTAGTCACAGACCAGCTTCCCTGGTCACCAAACCACCAGGCGAAGTGAATTACGCTGAGGTAGCCAAGGTATAGCAAGAACGTCTGCATCGTTTAACGAGTTTTTGTATTATGGAGACGATCATTGCCAAGGTTAAGCAACGATCAGAGCGAAGTGAGATAGGTATTTAGTGAGATTGTCGCGTTTATTAGCAGTCGCAATCAACACTCTTAAATTTCTTAAGGGCAATTTTGATGAGGTTCAAACTCCTTACAAAATTTCTATTTGTTAAGTCATGTCTACGATGCTGAGATCTATTATGGCATCTTAGAAATTTTCATTGACCTTACTGTTGAACTGGACTTAAGACTTTTTAATTTCGTATCCCTGACGCAATACGAAAGTTGTATTGGAGACATTGTATGGCCACATGTAATCACTATGCTTACTTTTTTACTTTAATATATATGGGCCAGGAGAATAGCCTCGAAGGGAATCTAAGTTATGGCGGTTGTAAGGACGATACACAACGAGAAAAGAAAATTGAAGAACTTCGATTTGTGACTTGTTTCGAAAAACTTGGACAAAGGGACCAGCTCACGACACTCATCATCATCATACCATTTTCGTCAGCTTCGCACTATTCGCCGTGCTCTCTCTTTTCGCCCTATCCCGACTCTAGTCCATGCCCTCATTTGCACCAGGGTTGAGCTTGGTAATACCATCTTCACCGGCTTATCGATAGCAAACACTGCTAAGCTTCAATCTGTGCTGAAATCTGCTGCTCGTCTAACTGGGGGTATTCCCAGATATGGTCATATCTCGTCCTATATTCGAGACACTTCATTGGCTTCACATTTAGCAGCGTGTCCACTTTACGATCCTCACTCTTATGAGCCACTGTGTTGCTGGATCTGCTCCCCTCACGGACTTCTGCACTTTGGTCTCCTCGTTACCTTGCCGTAGCAGTTCCGCTCAGCAACCCATGATCACTTGTTTGTCCCTCGCATGCGAACTGCTACCGCCCAGTCCAGAAGCTTTGCGTATGTCGGTCCCACCTGCTGAATCCGTTTCTCTCGAGATTTGCGACTCGAGCTTCTCCCTCTTCCCCTCTCAGGGTTTCGCAGGCGCCTGAAAACTGCACTGTTTAACAGTGATTTTACTTGTTCGGTTTGAGAGCCCCTCTGTTGAGTTTATTCTTTAAGAGGCGCTTTATAAATCTTCAATTACAATTACAAATTACAATCGTCATCACTTTTATCGTCATTATCGTTATTATCATTAACATCTTCCTCTTCAACGACACACGGCTGCCAGCCTTTGCGATCCTGCGCACGTCTCGAGTTGGACCTTCGCCCGGTTTTGATGATCAATAATATACTTCATGTCGAGTTGAGTCAATATTATGCCCACAACAGTAAGCGATGTAGCCCAATTATATAAAACAACAATGTAAAAGTAAATCGAAGGATCATTCAATTGAAGCGCAAACAGATCTGTGTAACAGATGACGTAATACCGCATGAGCGATCACCGTTCAAAGTACGAACGGGGCTTTGATGGTACTTAACACAACTGCAGCCATCAGCAACACCAAGCCCTCATGTTGTTATGCCTCATGTTGTTATGCCTCATGTTGTTATGCCTCATGTTGTTATGCCTCATGTTGTTATGCCTCATGTTGTTATGCCTCATGTTGTTATGCCTCATGTTGTTATGCCTCATGTTGTTATGCGGGTGATGTACATATTTTCAAATGAATGGGCTAACTGACTTAAACAGTTGCATGTACATCAACGGTTAGACAAGTCTAAATGCAGACTCCTGCTAAACTGTGACCGAGACAAATGCAAATATGTGCTAAAATATCTCGTCTGGTCATCTATTGGGCGTTCGTGGTAACTCTACACGAACCGGAAGAATTTAATTCTCCTATTAGCATTTGCGATTTTTATTTAAGCCCATCGCCCTTTCTCGTTTTAAGTACTTTTGCGTTCTGCTGTTACCTTTGTATGTCTAGTAAAGTGAACTCATGTAGGCTAATATTCTAAACAGTCGTTTGGTTAGTCTACTTAAGAGCATTGCTATATGACCAGGAAATAGAGGGTTTCTTTTTAAAGTACTTTATAGAAATCGCAGGTACTTATGCCTCTCTTTTTATAGGCATAAACATTTAACATTTTTACAATAAAGTAGGGCCTAGAATAAATACAGACTATATTCAAACGTAGCCTAATTGTTGCCTGCTGAAGGCTTTAGAGAAAATGGTCTAACAGAAAATACCCATTAACTTTTCAATGAGTAAGAAGATTTTGATGTTACCATAAATTATGTTTGCTGTAGTCTGTAATTAGTGTACTGCTGTTGTGAGTTTACTTTCTTAGTAAGAGGAAGCACCAAAGACACGATTTTAATTCATCATAAAATGTAAGGCTTTGACGCTAATTATTTATATAATTCTAGACGAAAAACAAACGAAATCAGGCACAATTGGATATGGAATTAATTAATCTTATAATTTAACCATCGCACGTATCAGATAAGTATGTTATCGGTCTGTTCATACTGGTGCTGTTTGAGTTGGACTGCTATTGATAAATTGTCATGTTAAATAGATTTGATTTTGCACAAGCGACCCTATGCTAAGCTGGAGCTGGGTCCCTTCTGAGTCTGCCTTTCACATCCCAGAAGGACTTTTATATGCTGCGTCTTAAGATGTTGTCGCTTGGAAAATAAATAAATAATGAAGTGAAATAAAACAAACATTCACCACATACGCATTAGCCATTTTCTAGCAGCTGGATCCCTAGCTGTATAAATGTGAATTGCATTAACAATTTGGTTAAAGTAAAAAGTCGAGATTCAGCGAGGTCGAAACTTCTTTTAAAGTCTTAACTGAACTCAACAATGCACAACATAGCACTTATGCAAATATTTATAAGTAGATCTAAGTTAAGTTGTGATACTGTTGTAATTCAGTGCTATCTGAATAGACAAATTATGTGATGACATGAACGCCATTTAATATGACTATCACCCGCACTCTCTGGAATTGGCATGCACACCAATTTTGTTTAACAGCGACCGCCGACTGATGGATGTCTTGAGCATTTTTACATTGGCGTTATAGAAGCTCTCGGATTATTAAAACCATATATTGCTGCTGCATTTCGAGATGCATGATAAATGTAGATATGAGTTCTACTATCGAGATGCATGATGCTGTAGATATGAGTTCTACTATTTGACATTTTATGTATCTGTAAATTGGTTCGGCTGTTAAGCTCAGATGATTTGCAAGACTGTCCAAACATCCAATCAATGTGTGGTCCAAAGCAATGTATTTACCAATGTAATTATTGATTAAATTACTGCGCAAAATTATAAAGCTGACTGTTGCTACCTACTAATGCGTATACTGATCTACTGCATTGTTTATCATGCTGCAACTAGGAAGGACATGAAATCAAATGGTAGATCTATGAGAAGCACACGAGCTTGAACTTTGAACAGGTGGTTTTGAAAGTGTCAGGTAACATCTTATGAGTATAATTTTGTGACAAGAAGTCGGTTGACCGACTTCCTTATGGCAATGTTAATGTCATCAAATGCGTAGCCTATGAAGTGACGTTGCTTTGGACTGATTTGTGCAGTTGATGAAATTTGGCTTTCTTTCCAAACTTCGGCAAAGCAGATGGCAGCTTTGTTCAATTGAACCGTTGAGCTGAATCAGCTGACTTGAAAATTCACAATAATTTATGACCATCCAGCAACATCTTCTCTTTGCTGAATTCTGTGCTCTTGAGAGCACTAATTACACTGGCCAACAGAAAAATTTTTTTTTCTTGTTGCCTTCGGTTTTAGACCTGTTCTTGGGGTAATTTTGGGCGCTGATTCAGAAAATGTCATTGGATTGAGTGCATCAGGTCTAGTTTCTCAGATATCGTCGATTTTGTAAAGAAAACCCAGTCCACTCTTTAAACGATGTCTTTGGCAAAACTAGAATGTCATAATAAGCTTTATTTATGGCTAATTATAATTCTTGCTGATTCATATAATGCCTACATCCTTATAATGTAAAATCAGCATATCTTGCCGCGTGCTGAGATATTGCTGATTCAACGAAATAACTATTCCGTAGCCTACAGCTTACTCAGCACTAAATTCATGGCCTCGTTTAGAATTTATTTGTGCTTATACAGCGTTTCATGGTTTCGAACTATGTAAATAGATTATGCTGAAGTCAGCATTTATAGCCTATATAAACCGCCTCCTGAAAGCTAGAGCAGCCGCAGTCGTCTTAGGGCATATTAAGAGTTGGTCGCAAGAACAATCTGTGAATGTGAGCATTAAATAACTACATATTCTTACTATTTTTAGGTTAGCCATTTAATTTCTCAGATGCGAACATCCTTAAGGTTATGGCTACTTCCAGACGGAGCTGCATTAACCATCCAGACATATTCTGCTACATTTGTGGGGAATACACACTAAAAGCAAACAGGAAACCGATTTCTGAGTTTGTAAAAGAGCATATGTAGGTTATTTTGGTGTCAAACTTGGAGATCAAGATAAGCAATGGGCTCCTCATACAGTATGCAAAACTTGTATTGAACAATTGCGCCACTGGACAATTGGAAAGAGAAGCTGCCTGAAATTTGGTGTACCGATGGTTTGGAGGGAACAGATAAACCACTTGGACAACTGTTACTTTTGTATGGTTAATATCATAGGCATCAATCGAAATAATCGTCACAAGTTGTCTTACCCTGATATACCTTCAGCCAGGAGACCTGTTCCGCATTCGGATATTGTACCAGTTCCACCTTTTCGCGAACTACCTCAGCTCTCAGACGATGACACTTGCATGTCCAATATCGGACAAGATGACGAAAGTGAAGAAAGTGGGGGCAGTGACAGTGATTTCCAATCAACTTCACACAGTGAACGTTTTGACCAAAAAGAGTTGAGTGATCTGATCAGGGACTTAAATCTTTCCAAAGAGTCCTCTGAATTGCTTGCGTCCAGACTAAGATAAAATACAAAGAACATCAATGGGTAATTTGTGTAGACTTGAAGATGGTAAATTTCCTCCTTGGTCAACAAAGTGGCTACACAAAGTATCCCTGCTTTTTGTGTCTTTGGGACAGTAGAGCCAAGCATGAACATTGGACAAGAAAAGATTGGCCTTCGAGGAAAGACATGGTGGTTGGAGGTCAAAATGTAATCAAGGAATCTTTGGTGGCACGAGATAGGATCATACTGCCACCACTACATATAAAGCTAGGCCTGATGGAACAATTTCTCAGGGCTTTGAATAAAGAAGGTTCATGCTTCGAATACATAGTACACAAGTTACCAGGAATTACAATGGAAAAATTGAAGGCTGGAATCTTCGATGGTCCACAGATCAGGCAACTTATGAATGACCCACTTTTCATACCATCAATGAATGAAATCGAATCTTGTGCCTGGTCTTCCTTTGTTCTTGTAACTAAAAATTTTCTTGGCAACAAGAAGGCAGACAATTATGCACAACTAGTAGAGGATATGCTTCTTCATTTCAACAAGCTTGGCTGCAACATGAGCATTAAAGTCCATTATCTCCACAGTCACTTAGATCGCTTTCCAGAGAATCTTGGTGACTTCAGCGAAGAGCAAGGTGAAAGATTTCACCAAGACATCAAAACAATGGAAAATCGATATCAAGGAAGATGGGATGCACACATGATGGCAGACTATTGCTGGAATATTATGCGCGATTGTTCCGGCAGATGCCACACTCGGAAATCGTACAAAAGGAGCTTCTTCGGTGTCGAATGACTTGAAATTTTTATAACAAACTTGTTCTGTTTGGTATCATATAAGTACAGTTTCAGGTACTACCATTTTCTTTTAAGTATTTGTATTATTATGTTTATTTAGTGTATCACGTAATAAATTGAGCACTACATAATTATAGCTATAGACTTATGTTTTATGGGCGAGCAGAGGCAAGGACTGGTATATGGCATAATGTTCTATATCTCGAAAACTAGACCTGCTGGGAGAAAACTGGTGCCTTTTCTGGAATCAGCAGGTCAAATATACCCAGAAACAGTTCTAACATTTGAGGCAACAAATTATGTGTTGGCCAGTGTTATTCTTCAAGAGATCCAACCTACGAATAAAATACGCAGAGCACACTATTTCAACACCAAACCAGACTTGGATCTGTAACGGATCTCAGCATGTCTTCACCTGATTAGGAATTATCAAATCTTGATGACGCAAAGACAAAATCAGAATTAATATTCGATATTTAATAGACAAACACAAGTATGCATCCAAATTTCTTGAGCAATCCAAATTAAAATAATTCGCTTTAAAATAAGATACCCCGATTCTAATCCAGAGGTGAAACCGACCGGTGCTGAAATTACTATCCGTCCGTACACAATAATCGAAACCATAGTAGCCAACAATAGCAAGGAGAAACTAATAACTGATTGCCAGTCTTATTGAATTGGTTTAATTACATTTCATTCAGAGTCAGGCTATTAGGTCGAGATCGCCAGAGACATGTCATACAAGCGCCACTTAACGATCGGTAACATAAGAGTCGGGATTTGCCCAAAAGTAGATTAAACAGTTCCATATAGTTTCGCTAGGAGGCACCAGTATGTGAAGTGGTCTAAACAGCTCTGTTGTTGTGAGATGGATAAGGTCCAAAAAACAGAGAATTGTTCAACAAGTGTATAAAAGTATGAAACTTGGCACTTATACTGAAAACAACATATTTGATGGGATGCAGCAATTTTTGTCAAATGAAGTCAAAGTACACATCTGCAAAATATAAACAAATGTGCATTTCAGGCAT
Source organism: Norana najaformis (assembly GCA_964023275.1). Taxonomy (NCBI): domain Eukaryota; kingdom Metazoa; phylum Annelida; class Clitellata; order Crassiclitellata; family Hormogastridae; genus Norana; species Norana najaformis. The sequence goes on from OZ029923.1 coordinate 23,367,353, forward strand.
GATAAATGTAGTTTGGTATATATATATATGTATATATATATCAAGGAGAATATAGTTTGGTATATATATATATCAGGTGGGAAGCGGGAGTGTAGTGGTATGGTCGGTGTCTCGTAACCGGAGGGTAGCGGGTTCGGATCTGCCTCAAGCCACAGCGTATCGCCCTTGGACAAGTTGCTTACCCACAATAGTCTGTGGGGAAGGCAACGGGAAACCAACTCACTCATCTCATCCCTGAGTGGCATAAAGTCAATGGACCTGCCTTCGGACAGAAAACTCATCATCGTATATATCTAAGAACACATGCTGAATCCGAAAGTAAATCGATACAGCAAGTTATGTGGCACTATCATCCTTAAAATGAAGTCAAAATACTCATCTGCAAAATAAAAACAAATGTGAATTTCAGGTATGATAATGTTCACAGGATAATATAGTTTGGTTCATATATCCAAGAACAAACGCTGAATCCAAAATTATAGGGATGCAGCAATTTATATGGCTTTATCATCCTCAAAAATGAGGTCAAATTACACAAAATGAAGAAGAAGAAAAACAGAAATATTTGAAGAATGTGTAGAATAAGAACTTGAAAAACTTAAACCTGCCGGCCGCCTGTAGTATTACCAGGTTCTTGACTGGCACAGCAACTATGTCTGTGCCAGAGTTAAAGGTTTTTTGGGTTTCTTGCGAGTACTCGTATGAGGGCCAGTAAATTACTTACTTACTTACTTACTTAGCTCTTGACGGATTAAGAATAACAGCGATGACGTACATAATATTATAGACATCACTTTGCAATTGTTCCGATGACGTCATCTTTGGCCCTATTGTTTCGTGCCTTGGAAACGAAGTTCATTTGGAAAATTTGTTCATTTGAAAATCGACTTGGAAGAAATGAGTTATTTCGAACAGAGAATTGTTGAAAATCATCGAAATGAAAGAAGCAGAAATCTGAAATTCGATATGAGAAATGTTCCTGTTGAAAACAAATCTACCTGAAATCGAATGATCGACATAAAATTGTCACTTCGAACAGAAAATTGTCGAAAATCATCGAACAGCTTGAAGCAGAAATTCAAAGTTCGATGTAAGAACTGTGCCTTGTGAAGACACAAATCGACCATGAATCCGATGATTGAAACGAATTTGTCATTTCGAATAGATGACAGAAATCCGAAATTTAATGTACGAATTGTTTAACTTGATGGCATAATTGATCAACAATTTCAATGCATTTGTTAACACGCCATAAGTCCATCGACTGAGCCAGGAATCGTAGGGGTTGGTGAGTCACAGCGATCAGACAACAAAAGACACACTCTGTAGCTCGTTTTAATTTATCCTAGTTTCCAATTATCAGCAACGTGAAATATTCGACTTGAAACTCTAATTCCAAATGGCAATCGAGATTAGCCCAGTCGTGAGCCTGATCACTGATGACTATGAAAGATCGTCGACATTGATTTTACTTATTTTAATTTATTATAACTGATATATATTTTTGCATGTGTTTGTAAAAATTTGGCTTATTTAAATATTTAAAAATTAACCAAGTTCTATAGAACTCAACTTTCCTCATAACATAAAATAACTTCTAGAAAAGTTGCTGATCTCATTGGTTTGATCGATTTCATCTCATTGAATTTTTGTATCTTTCGGATTTCGTCAACGAATTAAACACTTTAATTTCATAACAGAACTTTCTCCAACAAAACTTCTGTGGGTTGTGCTGGAAACACATTTTAGAGATGTAAAGTTGTTGGGTTTAATTTCTGGGTGAAATTGACTATTTGCAAACAAGAAAAAAACAATTCGGGTATTTTCAATCGAAAGGTCGGGAATTCAAATGGTGGTCGAGATTTTGGCTCCATGGCAACCCCCCAACCAACTGAGCAGTAGTGAGTACAATCACCTTCCACTGTCGGTGAACAGCGATCGGGCGGTGAGGGAAAGAGCTGGCCACTATCTGTTATATTCCAAGGCTAAGAAAATCAAGACGCTAACACTTCGTTAAGATGGCTGCCTGTCGAGGTTGACGTAAGGAAATACTCGTTCTTGTTCTTGTTCTTATTCTTGTTCTTGTTGTTGTTCTTCTTGTTGTTGTTCTTCTTGTTCTTCTTGTTGTTGTTCTTCTTGTTGTTGTTCTTCTTGTTGTTGTTCTTCTTGTTGTTGTTCTTGTTGTTGTTCTTCTTGTTGTTCTTCTTCTTGTTGTTGTTCTTGTTGTTGTTCTTGTTCTTCGTGTTCTTGTTCTTTTTGTTCTTCTTGTTCTTCTTGTTCTTCTTTTTCGCATTCTTCGTCTTCTTCCTCTTCTTCCTCTTCCTCTTCCTCTTCCTCCTCCTCTTCGTCTTCCTCTTCTTCCTCTTCCTCCTCTTCCTCCTACTCCTCCTCTTCCTCCTCCTTCTTCTTCTTCCTCTTCCTCTTACTCTTCCTCCTCCTCTTCCTCCTCCTCCGTATTTTTCGTCGTCGTTGTCGTCGTCCTCGCGTCGTCGACTTCTTATTCTTCTTCTTCTTTCTCCTCCTCCTCCTCTTCCTCCTCCTCCTCTTCCTCCACCTCTTCTTCATCGTACTCCTCTTCATTTTTATATGCAGAATATGGGCATCGGGATTTGATTCTATAATTGTTTTTATTTCTGCGTTTATTAATTATAGGTGGACTATTACTGTTAAAATTGTTGTTCTATTCAAATATTTATGATAGAGTTTATTTCTTGTACCACCAGTTTCACGTCCGAATGGCAGTGTGCGATTTTCAATCTTTTATTTGTGATTGTCATTACCACACGAACACATTATAGTCTGTTGAAACGCGAGCGAGATTCTAGTTCAGTTGTGGAGCAAGCGACCTAGTCTACGACAAACTTTAGACTACTCTACCTATAACGATTACTGTAGCGCCAGAAGACGCTAGACTATCTTCTCTACATTCTACTACGACCTTTTTGCCTGATGTCTGAACTCCGACTGATCTCTGATGGGCGAATCTCCTCTTCTGGTCTTCTCTGCCGACTGACCCCTGTGTGCAGTCTGCAGAATCTGACCGCTGTAGCTTGGGGCTACTGGTTAGCTGTGTTGCTGCTCTGAACTAAGGTCCTAATAAATCATTCGCCTCACTGCCTACGCACTGACCTCCTTATCTTCAACAACTACTAAAATGATTAAGGCTAGTAATCTACTACGACAACTAGTAACTTTCATACTTACTTAGTACGTACTTAAATTAACTGGTTATATATTTGCGGTAAAATATAATCTTGCAACCCCAAATAAACAATTATTTCTAACAAATTTAACCATTCTGACATTTAATAGTTCCTCCAATATACAGTGTTTCCTTGTATGACGTTTAATAACACTGGATCACACGAAACATTTTTTCGCCTGCTACTAGGCATATGTTATGTGTACTACACTAAATCAAATCTGCTGATTCCAAATCTGAAGTCAGATTTTGTGTAGCACGTCAGGATCTTAAGATATGCAGCATACATGCTAATAATTATGCAAACTCTTTACAGAACTAGTATTTCCTTATAACTGTGTAATTATGCAAACTCAGAGTATTCATAACAAGAAACAAAATGTTATTCTTTTATAACTTGAAATTAAAATATGTTTTAAAATGTAATATAAATATATGTACGTTACTCAGATGAAAGCATTCATTTCGAAATTTTGTCTCTAGCTTAACTCTATACGAGTTCAAAAGTGCTTTAGACACTTGCTCTTGCGCTTGTGAGTGGCCGCTGTTGCCCGCTGCAGAAACCAGCAGTAATCGCCCATCATGTTGGAATTGCAGTGGCCCTGATATCTTGCTTCAAAGGTGAAGATGTCTTGATGGAATCTCTCTCCATGCTCATCGCTAACATCACCCAAGTTTGGTGGGAAAAAATCCAGATGGGAATGTAAGAAATGTATTTTTAGTGACATCCGGCAGCCGAGTTGCTTATATGCTGTTAGCATGTTGCTAACGAGTTCAGCATAGTTCTCAGCTCGGTGATTCCCAAGGAAGTTTTGCACCACCAACGTACATGCATCCCAAGCGGCAAATTCCAGTGGGTTGAGCTTGGTTCTAAATACAGTATCACGCATTAGTTCGCGAATTTCTGGCCCTATCAAAATTCCAGCCTTCAGCTTAGCATCAGTTTTGACGGCTCCAAATTTATCTCTCAGATAATGGAAGCCTTGTCCAGTACGATCCATTGCCACTACGAAATTCCTCATGAGGCCCAGTTTAATGTGAAGTGGTGGTAAGTACACTTTCAATGGATCAACCAATGGTTCGTGTTGCACGTTGTGCCGACCAACAATGTGCTCAGATCTAGGAGGCCACAGTTTCACTTTGTAATGGTTGCTGTCATCACGACTGTTCCACAAGCACAAAAAGCACATATGTTTTGTGTACCCCAGCTGTAGGCCTGGAATAAGTGCTACCACTTTGAGGTCCGCACAGATGTTCCATTTGTAGTCTGAGTAGTTGATCACTTTCAAAATGAGTTTCATTGAATCATATGTCTCTTTGAGGCCTACAGCGTGGGCTATAGGAACAGACGGCTTTTCGTTACCATTGTGCACCAACACAGCTTTCAAGCTCGCTTGGCTGGAATCTATGAACAGTCTCCACTGATCAGGAACGTATTCGCAACCTAAATTCAGCATGAGACCGTTCACGTCAGTACACAAACAGATATCATTTTCCAGTTTGTAATATGTAGCTAACTGTTTGTGACGATAACGGAAGTGTGATGTTGTGGTACCTTTTTGAAGCAAGTTCCACTCCTCTAGTCTGGAGGCTGACAGGTCAGATTTCTCCTTTGACAAAGATAGGTCCCTCACCAGATCATCTAACTCACCTTGCCTTATCAAATGCTGCCTACCCTCTTCCAAATCTTGATCACTGGATTCATAAACAGTAAGGTCATCTTCTGTATTACCATCAGAACTGTCCGTTTCATCAGCACCCGCAGCAGGCGGAAATGGTACTGGATTCTCTTCATCATGCGGCACTGGCTTTAGAGCGGACTCGCAATCAGGATAAACGATTTTAGACTTATTTTTCTTTGAAAATCCAGCAACTTTAGTAATGCAGAAATAACAGTCTGCATGATGATTTCTTGGCTCGCGCCACACCATAGGCACAGCAAACGGCATTGAATTCCTTTTGCCATTCAGCCACTGTGTAAGCCCAGAGTAGCACACGGTGCAGCAGACATGAGGTGCCCAACTTTTATCCTCGTCTCCGATTTGACATCCAAAATAATACTTGTAAGCAATCATCACTCTCTTAGTTAACTTCTTGCGCTGGTCACAAAGAGTATATTTACCACAAACATAGCAAAAATTGTCTGGATGGTTAACACAGCCTCGCCTATTCATTTCAAAATTAAATCTCACACACTAGCTATAGCTATATAAGAAAACTTCACCTTCGTTCTACGCAATCTCGCCTTATATACTGGTATTGATGCTGACGTCAGCTCGCTGACATGCCCAATCATGTCTAGCGGCTGCTGCAGGCTTGCTGTTAGGAATATTTCAGGCGACCCTTGCAGGCATGCACGTATCACTGGCAGCAATCGTGGAGACACATACAACAGAATGTACAGACATAACCGAAAACGAGTCCTTACGTCATTACTTGAATGCATGCATAACTTAAAATCTAGACGTGCTGGGCAGATTCTGACTTCATATTTGGAATCAGCACATTTGAATCAATATAAGGCACATGCATTACTTTCAGTAGCAAAATCGTTGTGATCCAGTGTAATTCTTCCAATATACAATGACTCAAAAATCAAATCTTAAGTTCTTATAAGTTGAATAGCCTACAACAGTTAAACAGCCCTCTTCCATTCGTTGACTATGTAAATGCCTGTTGCCTTGAATCGTTGTCCTCTTACGGAGTTTGAGACGCGATCCGGTCCAGGTAGGCGCTGGTGCGAGTGTAGACAGATGGGTAAGTCAGGAGGCAATTACCAGAACCACTCGATACACCCCATGAACTAAGACCAGCAACGCGGGTAACAACATCTGGACAGTTCAGTGAGCTACCACCATCACCCTGAAATTATCATCACGACTGATTTAGCAGTTCTTCCGCACTTAGCTTTGGTCGAATTGTAGTGAATGGTGGAAAAACTCTTCACATAAAAATATCTCTTCATATAAAAATATTTGTCAAAATTATCGTGTTTTCTGGGTATGTTTGCTTTTATCTATCAAGCTAAGCAGGCAAAGGACTTAGAGAAGCTTCTTTGAAATTTTAATTTAATTTCCAAGTGAGTAGTACAGCAGTCAATTGTCTAAAAAAGTTAATGATTGGTACCAATATAAAAACATCACAGTTTTAACAATGACTTTTAACTGACTAAAAAGAAAAGAAAACAGTTACAACAGCAAAAGAATAGACGATACTAAATATCAACATGCCTCACTTGTGATCCTTTCATTTCACTGGCTGCCCATTGAGCAAAGAATCCAGCTTAAATCTGTTTTATTGATCACAATGCAGTATATTTAAATCAGCCTACCTCTCGCGGCCCCTTTCTCCTCATACAAGGAAATGTTATTCTCGATTCACTGATATTTTGACTCTTGCTGTACCTCGCTCCAGATCCGTAGTGGACTGCCTTGAACTGGACTACATAGATTTATTATTATGTCGGAAACATATTAACCAGCGAGGTTCGCATTATCAAAAGATCTGGAATTGAATCCGATGTTCGACTGGAACCATGTTAAGTGTTTTTTTTTAAATGTACTAATTCGAGTACTTCGTCAACTTGGCCATTTCTTGTACGGTACAGTTGAATGCAGACTAGAGCTGACGTATCCTACGGAAGGATAGAACAATTGCAATAGGAAGTTGGCGTTGGGACGAGTGAGTGGACATGGAAACTGTTATATCGGCGTCGACAAACAGGTTGTGCTTACACCATCTGACACATGTACCTATATACGTCTGTATCTTTGTATATATGTATATATGTAGATTGTTTGTACGCATATATATATATATGTAAGTATGCATGTATATATGCAAGTCTGTGTAGGTCTATATATATATATATATATATATATATATATATATATATATATATATATATATATATATATATATATATATATATATATATATATATATATATATATATATATATATATATATATATATATATATATATATATATATATATATATATATATATATATATATATATATATATATATATATATATATATATATATATATATATATATATATATGTTTATTTGCATGATACGTTGTGTGATCCCATCTGAAACAATGTATAGAAACAGGCGCGACAGAGGGAAGTGGCGATTGGTAATTATGCCTCCAGAAGCAGAACAAATTACACATTACCATTTGTGCAAGAAAGAACGCGAAAGAACGCGAAAGAACTCAAACACTGTTCTTAACTCGTCTATGCCTAGTTGTGCCTGGCGCGTGAGAGCCACAGGTATTGCCTTTTGTAACCCGTCCGCTGCCATTCCAAGAAAAGCCTCCACAGCTGTGCCTTCACTACCGTATGAGGAATTATACGCAAAAGTAACATGCCATAAGGTGCAATCAACCCGTGATTCACTTTCATATTTACTGGCTTAACAACAAAAACAACAACAATAATAATAGTAACAATAAGAAGAAGAATAACAATCATTTTCTTTTGTTAAAATAATACTAATAATACTGCGAATAATAGAAAATTGATGTTTGAGACGCAAATGGTAGTAGAACAGAGGCTGTTGGATGCGCAACATGTTGTTCTAAAAAATAACTTTCACTGACATTTAAGCGCATTAGTAGATCTATCTAGACTAGCTTACGCAGCTTCCAACGTTATGAGCCCGGTCGTACACGCAGACATGGTTGTCCCAAATATTAGCTCCGCCGACATTATCGACAAGAGACTGGCACTCAGCGGTAGTGATGACTTCAATGGAATCCTTCTGAAGAGGTGAACCTGTGTTGCCAAGCATATAGACTTTGTTTCAAGGTTTTCAAAGGTTATTTTGGAACATTTAGATGATAAATTTTTACTTCAGACGACCAAGTAAACACAAAATAAACACACTGTACCATCTTTATAAAAGGGTGTGCACAGATGCATTTAGCTACGAGGAAGTTTGCATACACTACCACTATAACAAACAAGCAGCGAGAAAAATTTCTGAAATATGAGAATTACATCTGTCCTGGAAGTCGAAATAAGGCGCTTTGTAACCTAGTGATTTCCGGTCTCGGCTTCATGATGTGTAGCCATGGTCACTCAGTGCTGGCCTGTACTTGAGTAACAGTATTGTTGGGTCCTTGTCTATTTATCATCACTGATTTAAGATAATTAATCGTGTAAGTGCAAGCAGCATATCAGTGCTCATACCTATGTTGCCCCATTCTACAATGTCGCAGATGTAACCGGCATAGTTGTTCCTATTGTCAGCTGGAAGGGTAGCCGGCTGAATATTGTCTCCAACAGTGAACGGCGTCTCGAAGTTCAGAATGCAGATACTGTATCATTGGAATAGCTTGGAAGACCCACTCCGTAACTCTCATGCTAAGAGCAAATCACCATCAGGAAAAGTAATTTATTGTGCTCCCATAGCCCCTCAACAATAATGACATTGTAGGCTAAAAGTTAGGCGAAGGCTAAAACCTATGGAGAATAGCTCCTCACCTCATTCCTAGATTAGGCATTGCCTCTTCCGCAACGGTGAGCTATCCACATCTGATCATGTGAATTCACTTTGCAGGTAGGCTAATTCTTATTGCCAGCTGTCTCAGATTAGGTCAACACGGGTAACCTGAGGCTGGCGCAACGACCTCCCTCCATTCTTTCCTTCTAACGCTTATATGAGACTCACACTACCGAGTTCTCGTCCTGGAAAGAACAATGATTAAGCTCCTGCTGTTTGGTCAAGCCTTCTCGGTCGGATTCCCTTTCGGAATAAATTAGGTAGGTTTTCGTGTCCGTTTCAACCCGATTGGGTCGTCAATCGCTTCCCTTGTTGCCCTTGAAATTTTTCTGGTCTCTCGCTTCCGTATGTCGACACGACAAAACGATGCATTCTCATGCGTTGGCCAAACCTTCTGGAACAGATTTCTTCTGTATATAGGTACTGTTCCTTCTAACTCGGCTCAGTTTACATTCTCTTCTAATGTTAAGGCACACTTCTTTAGAACTTTTAGTCAACCATGCTCGCAACGCTTTTAAGAGGTTGTTGAACGGCACCGCACAACACTCAGATTCAAACATACATCTATATACACACGCACAGTAATCTTTATCAGCCATCAAACTTTGCAACTCGTAGCGACTGGAATTTGTTTTGCATGCCTACAAATGTTCTGTTCAGAGCGTAATAAGTCAACTGAAAAGGTAAGTCTGAAGTTGAGAACGAAATGATACAAGGGACTGATCAATGATCATAACGAATGGATGGAGAAACAGAATATCTCAGACGCACGAGGTGATTTTAAATGCGAACCTTCTCTACAAAATAGGCGAACTTACCATCTGGTAAGTGGCAACGGACACTGTCTGAGTTCCCGTAAGGTCCGACTGCCGATACTGACCAGCGACAACTCTCAGATTACTCGGAAGTCTAAAATAAAAAAACAATTGAATGTTTGAGATTAGACTACCATAAATACAAATACACCGATGAAACTTGTCAGATGCAAATATATGATCAGTGAAAATACGTGAAATGTCATACAGCGACTTTGAAAGAAAATGAAATATAGCGTTCGCATAGAGTTGTCTATATCAGAAATTTGTATCGATAGAAGTTGAGGTAAAGTTGCAAATCGTTCTTGTTTAATGCTTGCATCGTAGGCTATGCATAAAATGTTTTATCTGAGGAATAATGAGCAAAATCATTCCGCTGCAAGGTTCCTTAAGCCTATTTTGTATGGCATGTAGTTGCTTACAATAAACTCCTCCTCAAATTGCATCAACAGGAAGTCAGAGCCAGTCCGAAAAGGGTAAAGGAAGAGGGTTCTGCTGTGCGCTTGCAATCCATCCTGGTAAGAACCTTACCAACTGAAACAACGCAACAGATTCATTTGTCAAATTATATTATGAGAAGAGAAGAAGAAATGAGGGCTGTACAATCTTACGATGGATAGTGGACCGCCAAATTCCTGTAAGAAGAGCCTCGATGATAGCCGGTCTTGGGAAGTCATGGTTCGGAGATTCCAGCTTTTTCAAACAAGGTTTTCACTGGTGAAGACTTTTGCAGTGTGTTTTTTTCACATCACTGGCAGGCTAGCATAGGTGATGAATTGAAGGCTTGCAATATAGGTTCTCAGAACAAGTAATAATGATATGGACGAAGAGTAAAAAATTGGAATGAGACGGCACACAGATATTTTGGAGGACAAGAACGTGACAAGTGTGGGGATTCTTCTCGGCATGGAAGCCTCAATGCATTAGTAAGTTTGGAACCAATAAGTCACAGGATAATATTGGCAAGGTTGTAAAGTCCTTCAAAACAAACATCGGCCAGGCGTAGCTCCAAAACTGCAGACGATGACGAAGAAAACGATGGATGAGACCCTGAGACACGCTTTAAAGATTTTAATGGAAAGCTTTAATTTGCAGATTGGATATTGTTGGGAGCACTTCCAAAGTTACTTGTAGTAGAATCGAAAGAAATGGCCTTCACTTTGTAGGGGAAAAGGCGGAGGGTGAAAGATCTGACAACGGAGAATGCTTGTTGAGCCTCTGAATCAGCTACAGGTTTGATTGATTGGACCTTTTTCCAACATCAAAGCATACATTAGTTCACATGGTTATCACTCGATGGAGATACTTGCTACCAAATAGATCACATAGATATATCAGGGAGGTGGATTTTATTACTGAAAGATGTCAGTTTAAAGAGGAGGAGGTGTAACATCGGACCACCATCGACTACTGTTTCCAAAATAAACATATACTTAAAGAATTGAATAAGCCACGAAGAAAGAAGAGGAGATTTGTATAAAAAGGTAGCTAAAAAGAAGAACCGATACAACAACAATATGAACCGGAAGTAAAGAACAAGGCTTGTAGAACTGTGCAAAATTGCCACGAGGATGGGGGTGAGATTCAGCAGAAAGGAAGAAAAGGAATGAAAAAGTCATAATAGCGGAGAAAGATTTTGGGTTTCGAAAGAGAATGTAATACGAAATACTCTCTAAAACAGCACTACAGACAAGAGATTAAAGGAAACTTATTAATCACAGAATGGTACAGACAAGAACAATTGGAGTCGGCCAAAAAGAAATTACTTAAACGCAGAGAAAAGGACAAGGAAGTTAAAAGGTTATAATATAGAAACGACGAAAGCAACTGAAGCAGAAGATGCAGCAAAAGGAGGAGATACCAAACTTTGTTTCCTGTAGTAGGCCCTGAAGAAACATTCAGAAACCACAAGAAAACAGATCTTCCCAATTAAGAAAAATATGAGCAGATCGAGCGTTGGACAGAATACTTTAGAGTAACTGACTTGTCCGGAACCAACAATAGAACTCGAAGGTTTTACTCTGAAGAGGAAGTTGAGCAGTTGGATTTACCTATAGAGAATATAAATTAAGAAATAAGAAAGGCAATTGAGTGTTTGGAAATAGAAAGTCTTTAGGGAATGATGAAATAAGTGCCGAAATGATTAAATGTGGAGGTGAGATAATAGCGAGACAGCTGATAAAGTTATGCAACATATGGGCAACGGGCAGAGTACCGACTGCACATAGAAACGACATCATTAAAGCGATCCCTAGGAAGCCAGAATCGAGAAAATGCACAACTTGGAGTGGCGTTACTCTACCGTCAATTCCGGAAAAGGTCATGGCCACCGTGATTCTGAATCGTAACAGTATAAGGATTGCTGAGAAAGAAACAGACAGGATTTAGACCAGGGAGATTCTGCTGGAGGAAAGTTTATACTTAAACAAAAGAGAAGGCTGTAATTTGTATTAATTAACTTATTTGAATTCCATTGATTTCAGAAAAGCCTTCGACAGTGTTTTCAGGCAGTCGATGTACAGGATAACAAAGAGGTGTTCCGATTTCTCTCTGCTTAACCAGAACCAACCCTAACCTTCTCTCCCCTCGTCTCTCTGGTCTTCTGGCGACCGGACTTGGCTCTTGACATGGCATTTTTGGGCAACCTCGTAAATAAGCTGGTGCTCTGCGCTTAGCTTTTAAGTAGCGCCTTAGAAATTTCGAGTTTACGATTATGATTACGACTACGAAGATCTATGTAATTTCGATAAAGATAAGTAACATCACCAGAAGCTGTAATGATGGCATTCGATGCGCATTAACATATGGATATGAGTTGTGCGAGTGGTTCAGATTACAAGAGTCCGACAAGGATGTGTTTTATCACAGGTGGTTTTTGCCTTCGCTGTGAATAAGGTTATGTCGAGAGTGACGGAGGCATTAGCGCTAGGTTTAAATGGTTAAATGGTGTTAGATAAGAGATCTGGACTTTGCGATTGATAACGCCCTGCTGGACAGTACATGGAAACGTATGAAAGTATTAACATCTAACCCCATGAGAAGGGGGGGGGATAGTGGGACTCACTGTCAATTCAGAAAAGACCAATATCATGGAATTAGGAAAATGGAATGTACTGTGCAAGATCATGATCGAAAGCAAGGGGACTGAGTTTGTAGATGACTTCCGCTACCTCGGTAGCTTAATAACACAGGACAACATCTGCTAGAGGAAGGTAAAAATGAAAAAGAAATGTAAATGCTCAGTTTGAGTGACTTGTGAGGGTATGTAAGAAAAAAACATGCAGTTTGAGGACCAAGATTCGTCTATATGAAACCACAGTGTTTAATGCACTGCTGTACGGATCTGAATTGGCCAGTGGCGGTGGTGAACAAGAAAAACCAGAGCGTAGCACAACATAAATGGTGAAAAAGGAACTCTGTACATTCATGACTTCATTAAATGTCGAATAAAACTTTATGAGATAGGATATATTATTAGAAGAAAGAAATGTGGAATAAGATAGAAGAGCCAAATGACGAACTGGATCCTTGAAGAGGAAAGGAGGAAATGAAAACCCAAAAGAATTGGCCAGATACAATCCGAGACAATCTTAGATGTTTGGAGACATTGTGGACGAGGGAGGAAAGAATGGTGATGGACAGAGATGACTGGAGAAGCTGTGTTGCCCGATGTTCAGGCCTACACGGGAAGGACTCAGTACTAAGTACGAAGCCTACAATAAATTATGCATAACCGAGTAAAAATTATATGCAGTCAAGAACTGTATTTGTTAAAATAGTTTTAGTTTTCAGCTATCGATTGCCTGGTTCTGTGCTTTTGCACTTACACTCCATCGACGCAATGAGCGGCAGTGAGACCGTAAACTGAGCTGAGGAGTGAAGCTTCACAGCTGTGCGACCAAGTAGCGCTTTGTCCTTCCACAGACAGATGCCATGGAAATTCTCCTGGACTAGTTTCCGTTCCACCGACGATATACTGTTCACCACCCATCATGAAAGACGGACGAGCACCAACCGTCATTGTTGGGGGTCTCGCCTGGCCTACAACCAGTAGGATGAAGCTCAGAAACGTTAATAGTGAATTCCTAGTTATGTTTCATTTTGATATACGAATATTATGTGCAAAATATCTTTGGGATATATAATTAATTCGGGGTGCCACACTCGGGCACAGTGCTCCATGAATGCCATGCATAGATATCATATCATAGTACCAATGTATATCATGGCTAATTTCAAGATTTATACAAGAAACAGAAACGCATTGCACTTACTGATACCACTTGCTAACAGAGGAGATAACGATAAGAAAATCTGAAAATGGAACTAAACATTAGGCCAAGTTAGATGAGAGTTACACCTCTTGTCGCCCTGTCATTCATGGCTGTTATTCACATTCGCTCTGCTGGCCCCATGAAGTAATAATAAAATTCTGTCCTATCTTATTCGTCTATAGACCATCTATATACCTCACACAGCTTAACTAATGTGCACACATACATATATACATCAGATGTATTATTGCACCATATCCTCTGCACGACAAGCTTCACTAGCTAACAAAATCGTGCTTACAAATTCACAATTGCGATTTAGTAAGCTTATGATGTGCATGTTTTGAGATTGGGAACATCGTATTGGCAGTGGCCCGGGCCTCTCTGAATCGCTGAAGAGCCCTGGATGCAGTAGCTTTTTGCCATCTTCTCTTCAATGAGGAATGCAGTCTCTGTTTAAACCCCAAAGCAGTAGAATCGAAAGACATGCCATTCACTTTTTCAGCAAGATGCCAGCCACTGATTGGCGTTACAACTGCATTAGACATTGCTTCCCCTGTATTATTTTCAAGCTTGGGGACAGTCAGTAAGCGCTCCACTCATTATCCTGATAAAAGAATAAGTAAGCGGTCAACTTTCTCAGGTTGTCCAGAAATATCGGGTAGAAGCTTGCCGCCCCAATGCACAACTAGTGGAACACCAGAAGCAAAACTTTCCTTCAGCAATTGTTTAATTCCTGTGCTTCATTCTTCTGCGTCGAATAGACCAAAGATTTTAAGCTATACCTTCGAGGTCTTGACCAACAGCTTCATTGAACGAAGCCAGATCATACACTGCATTTTCAGCAGTGATCTTTGGAATATGTAAGGCTGTGTATGCCCACTGAAAACTGCTAAACAGAATCATTTTCTGCACCAATTCAAATGAATAGGATATAAAAGTAGTACAACACATTGCAAAAAAGCAAATATCTTGAATATTGAATTAGGTGAATAAAATTTCAAGAGGAATCTCAAAAACCATTTTATCACTTTCGTCGCTTCAGTCACGTATACATGGGTAAAACTTCGGTTTCGTGTGGCATCCCTAACTGATGCAATATTTTGTAAATATTTTGCACACAATTTTCCATTGACAACACGGACAAAACCAGAGTTTTACTAGACAATCTGACAATTTTCTTTTGGCTTCCACCCTAATATACACCCTTATGCATAAATTTATAATATATATATGCCTATACACAATTCTTCATTAGACTGGTTGCAGTGTAACATAAACTGTTGTGCAACACAGGGCAGCCTAATTGCAAGATGCCTAGTCTAGGTTTGAGGCAAATTCAAGGTCGTAATCCACAGTGACCGCATTCTCTCATGCAAAACAGTAAGACAATGTGGTTAGAGCACATATTGAAATTATTGTAGCGAGACAATATTGGAGTCTGGGGCGTTCTAGATAGTTGGTCCGAAGATTTAATTCTGTGTTTATCAGTTCTTACATATATTTCAGATCTAAACTTACAGCTCGTCTGTCTCGTCTTACTAAAGGATCAAAGTTTGATTTCTTGTTTTTCCAATCTATCGGATTTCTGCTGCAATTTCCAAACGGATTTTCTTTCATTTTGGCAACTGTCTTATTTCAAAGACTTACGCTTAATGATAACGACGCTTCTGATAGATCTATAGATTCTATTCGAATAGTTAAGAAATTAGAAACAAACTTCAAGCAGCTTAATTAAGTTAACTTTCCAAGGTTTCATAATCATAGATAGTGTTAAGAAGTGACTCACATAGGCTGAAAACCGCAAGAAAAACCACGAATGACCGCATATTTTGTACAGTGCAGTATTACCAGGTGACGAAGTTCAAGACCAGTACACGAACACTGCATAAACCTTTGGTATTTACATGCATAGCGAAACTCGGCTGTTAGAATATGAAACAGGTGTGAACTGATAGAACCGCAAGATTGCAATAATGTCATGTGCAAGATAACGAACAAGTTTTCGCACGATATAGTTACCGCAAAGAATATGTTATCACGAATGCATGTTATCTATATTTAAGAGTGCATTACTTTTCTCAATGAATCGACAAACTATGTAGAATTCTGGACCAGGCTGTCCCAATACAAGGCTCGCGTCTCTGAATCTTTAATCTGCAATGTGCACAAAATGTGGCCAACGAGAGATCTTGAGAGCGAAGGCAAACTGCACGAATGCAGGTAAACCAGAGCTCCCACCAGTTTAGGTGTTAGGTTTGAGACATAGTGTTAGCTTCTGAAAATTTTTCGAATTTGCTATAATTCAGCCTTATAAACAAGACACCAATACTGGCATCGACAATGTAGGCCTATGACACCGGTCATTATGAGTCTTCACTTGCGCTTATATTAGTAGGTCTATACTTCTCCACTTAAATCATTCGCCAGTATGTCCATTTTCCGACCCGACCAACTTGATGTCTTAGCTGCTAAAGAACAGAGCAAAGGCAATGCTGTCTAGGGGAGTGACGCTGATCTCGTATCTGATGAAGATTGTGCTGTGCAAAGGTTCGACTTCCAGTCACCGCCAGTCTTGACGGCTCACACCGAAACAATAAGGATGTAGATCCCATACAGTTTAGTGAGTTGCAAGAAGATTCGGATCTGTTGATTGCACCAACAAACAGTGCAGACCTTACCGCTGAATAACTCAAGAAAACTGCAATGTTTGCGTATGTTGAAGTAACCCCGATCCGTACCTGTTGTAGGCGACCTCGACTATAAACCGGCAAAGACAGAACGTGGTCTCCTATATGACAAGTAACAAGTTCAAACAACGTTATGGGCTCTGAGTCTGATCAAGACGTCTTACAATAAGCTTATGAATGCATCCGGTGTGAGACATTGCAACGACTCTAACTGTCACACACTGCATATTCAGTAGATGTATGTATATGACTATTTATGTAGCGCCTTTTGTGTAACTCACAGCGATAATAGCCTACACGACTGCTAGTTTGTTCGCTAGAGGGCATAGAGGAACACTCTTATTAAAAGTCATGGTCGCAACTTCTTTAGTTATCAATGTAAATTAAACTTTACTAATGCAATTAAGATTAAAATTTGTCAGGTTATGCCCTCTATCTCCTCTGGTATACGCGGGATGTATCGACACGCGGATGTATTAGTTAAGTGACGTTTGTCGATCAAAACTAAGGAACTGTGTGTAATTGCGTGCCTGTAAATACGTTGCCCTTCGTCCGCTTCAGGGTTAAAGGTAAAGACAAAAATGGCGGATAAACGACTAAATAAAATCGCAAAGTTGAATGATCAGAACTACAAGACCCGAAAAGTCAAGGTTGAACTTCTGTAAACTGAAGAGTAGGCTTACTCATGGGAAGCAAACGAATAGGAAGCCCCAGATCCAGTAAGCACAGAATGCCAGATCTAGGTCAAGCACGGAAAATAAAGGGATTCTACTCGTTGAGCACAATTAAGTAGTCCTACATCTCACCAGTAAACAGACAGCGGCAAAGTTAGTGGCAGGCATTACAGAAATATTATTAAATGTCTACTCTTTCAAGTAAAGTGAAGTTCTTAAAGAAAGTATGAACTGAAACGTACAGAACATGGTGACATGGAAAACCACCAGGGAGATATTGACCATTTGACTGTCCAACTAGCATAACTGGAAAAGCCACTCAACAGACGGTGGCGCTTAACAAATGCAGAAATAAAAATAGCTGCTACAAGAATGAGTATTTGTTATAAGTCGCTAACGATGATATCTCTACATTGCAGTGTTTCTAGGCATACTCAATTTCAAAACTGGTTTCAGGCAACCGTAAGTCAGTTGCAAATAAGTCTTTAGTAATGCTGTATCGGCTCCCCATTCCAATCTAATTTAGTAATATTTACAGGCATGAGAACAAAGTTATCATCCCATCTGCTTAGCAGCTGACAGTAATCTTCTCTGCCTTTTGAACCGACATGAAGACCCACTTCTCGACGATTGATGCAAAGACAAGAGGAAGTATCAACATTGTAACTCTTGAGATTGTTGTATATCGTAAAGAGTTTTTCTTGATAGGCAAAGTAAATGAACCATTGTTCCCACATGGAATCATCCGAGCCAGAGCGTTCAAACCCTTTGTACCAATTTGTGGTGACACTTCCTGGCACATACGGGTGGAAATCTTTTTGTAGAATGTGAATGTGATACCAGTCTTGAAAATCCTTCCATACAGATGGCTTAGGAGAAAAACCCCATGTTCCGATGCATTTGTACATAAACATCGTCTCATTCTGAGGTACTTTCAATGGGTTAAAGGAACCATCGTGTGATTTCTGTTCGTCACTAGTGAGAGTAGTTCCAGCAAAGTCGTTCCTCGCGTTGTAATTGCGGTGAACAGCTTTTATCCATCGGTAGCTGTACTTTGAAATACTGATGTCGTCTTCTAAAATCAGCGCCAATTCTTTAGATTCGGAGTCTCTGGGTCTCCATGTATCTATCCACTGTCCATAGATTCCTGCGTGAGCATTCTGTATGTGAACTCGAGTTGGTCCGTGTCGCCACTTAAATGAACGCGCAGCTTCAACAGTTTCGTCGTGTATTCGACCGTTCTTATCTCTGTCAATCCAGATTTCTAAAGCGCCCTGACTACCATCCAGCTCAACTTCATCGACGGTTTTTAATAGTTTTAACAGCGACTGCGCTCTGTTGAAAGTAATAATGATAATTCGAAAATCAACTTCGTCTGCATACAAGCAGGGGGTTCCGGTAACACACTTTTCGCCGTCACCATTATTAGGAGAACTCGTCGTCACTCTTTGGATTCGAAGTAATCCTAAGCGATTCAAATACGTCAGATATCCGCACACACAACTTATAATGAGAGCAAATAAGATCTTCTTTTGTTGTATCATTATTTCTTTGAGTTGACGAATTAGTCTGTTGAAATAATTTTGTTATCGCTAAAATGGAAAATACAAGACAGTAAAAAGGTCAGTTTATGCTACATTGACCATCTTCAACAATCATAAGTCTACCAAGTGGAGTGGCGAATTGCTATTCGTTATTTGCTGGCTGGAGCAAGTATTTAGACTTAACCTGGCATTCATGACTTGAGTCCTCAATCAGTTAAGTAGACAAGAGAAAGAGCTGGTTACCGCTTAAAATTAGTATAAATTAAAAAAATCTTTGTATGAAATGTTCATACCTTAATAATGAGTGAAATCAGGAAGTTTAAGCGCACGTTGGTATCGGAATTTTCTTTGGTTCACTTGTTCGCGACTGTCTGGCGAATGTGTTTGAAATGTTTTGAAAAAGGAAAAAGACTTGTTCTGCTGTTCTGCTTACATTATGTCCATGCTGACGACATGTGGGCAAACACAATGTTGTGGCCCATCCACAAGTTATGAAGCTATCCACTTATAATTAAGAAGACATTCTACTGAAAAAATTAGTTGAGATTTGTCAAAACTGATTGAATGTCGAACTATTAACTTTTAATTAATTTGTCATCGGTAGATTTGAAGCTTACCGTGTAGACGGTCGCTAATATTAGTGACGTCATCGTTGTGACATAGTCATAAGCAATGAGTTCTTATGGTGTGTAAGCGATGTCACAGTCGTATAATATGCATCAAGATTATTTAATATAGCGCATTTCAAATACCTTACAAAGCGCAGCCTAGACTAGCATAAATGGTGTTAAATGTCATTTAGAAAATCCGCCATTTAACAGGCAGTGTTTAGATAACTGATAGGCCTAAAGTCACCAGTAGCAGACTGGCGCACACATGCTGTTCCCATAAAGAGTTGACATATGACAACGTGTTTACAGTTTGTGGACCGAGCAGCGTCAAAGTCGTCGAACGACGACGGGCGGTAGCTTCCGTGGCCCATGAGTCTCCAGTGCCGTAACAAAGGTGGTTGTGACCTCGGTATGGTAAATTAAAAAGGATCTGATATTCGAAGAAGACGATAACGGAGGAAGAGAACTTCATCTGAACCTTATTTCACTTCATGTGAAATTATCTGTTTACTACGGTGACATTTTCAAGAGGATCTGCAGAAGAAGTCTAATTTGAGCAGAAAATCAATAGGGCCTACAGCTCATTTATTTGGTGACTATTAGATCGATAGGATTTTAGTTGTACATACTAAAGTTTAATTTGATTTAACAATAATTTATTATCTGAAATGATGTCTTATGTGTTATGTCTACGCGAATGTTATTCCTTGAAATGTAAATTGAATTTTCATTACCAACTTCGACGACGGTTAAGCAAACGCTACATCTTTACTTACTTATGGTAACTGTAATCGTAACTCAAGATTTCTACAGCACCCAACGAAAGCGGGAACCAACTTATTCACAGGCACTCAGTACAAGTTTAGCACTTCCTATGCAGGTCTGCACATCGGGTCAACGCAGCTTCTCCATTTATCTCTGTCGACCGCCAGTTTTCCTGCTTCGTCTCACGACGTCTCCAGACATCTAACGTCGTCTTTGATGGTCTATGGCCAGTTCTTTCTTGGTCTTCCCTTCGTCCGTTTCCATTCAGGAATCCAGTTAACGGCTTAATTGATTGGCTCTTCCATCTTTGTCCATACGAATTACATTTCAGTCTTCTCTTAAGGATGATGCCCTCTATATCCTCTTGTCTCGTCCACTGTCTTATTGTTTTAATTGGTATCCTATCATGCCATGAAATGTGCAAAATTCTCCTTAGCCATCTGTGATGTGATGCCTCCAGTCTTTTGTTATTTACGACCTTCATTGACCGAGCTTCAGATCCATATAGCAGTTTGCTTAATACTATGGCTACATATAGGCTAGCCGAAGTTTGGTCTTCATACAGCGTCCGTTATTCTTTCATATCTTTTCAAGCCTCCTAAAATTAGCACTTGCCTCTCGTGTGCGTATCTTTACCTCCATGTCGCAATAGCTGTCCGCTGCTGTTAACCTACCAATGTAGCAGAAATTATACACGACGTTAACCTCCTAGTCATCGATCACGATCTTGTCCATTTCATTCCATTTTCCAATCTTCGTGATCTTGGATTTTCCAGATTGATAGCGAGTCCCAACTTCGCTTACTCCTTTTTGGCTTTAGATGTTAGCTATTTCATGCCTTTCCAAAAGCTGTCCAGCAGGGCTATA
Source organism: Norana najaformis (assembly GCA_964023275.1). Taxonomy (NCBI): domain Eukaryota; kingdom Metazoa; phylum Annelida; class Clitellata; order Crassiclitellata; family Hormogastridae; genus Norana; species Norana najaformis. The sequence continues at coordinate 23,388,311 of OZ029923.1, forward strand.
TCATCCGCAAGTCCAGGTCTCTTAACCTGTCACCGTTTATCATTTCAGTCCAGTGCCACTGCCCTCCATCACTATCGCCATCATCCAATCCACAATCAAGACAAAAAGCATCGGAGACAAAACACATCCCTGATAGTCTTCCGCTAGAATCTCAATGTCAAATATCTTTCTTTAGAATTCCATACATAGCTCTTCGTTATCTTCCACTACAACTTTGTGTGAACACTACCGAATGAAGTTAATCAGTACATGAGCTTCACACATTAGAGTCTTTTCAAAGATCAAAGTGTGAAAGTTTTTTCACGTCAGGATCGCTCTGGTCTAAATCCAGCCTGTTCCTGTCTCAGCCTTTTTTCTATAGTAATCCTCATACGATTCAGCGTCACTTGCGACCATGATCTTTACAGGAATCGACAGCAGAGTAGTGCTTCTCCAATTTGAGCATTCCCTCAGTCAAGAACAAATAAACCTCACCTTAACACCGGGTTCCATTTAATTTATGGGGCTCGCCATTCATTTGCTTAGAACAGGTCTGGACAAGACTGAGTATGACAAAGGGCATAAAATCTAGAAAAACTATAATAAGAAAATAAAATTTTAGGAAATAAGCCGTGTTTTGTCTTCATTGATAGTGCAAATGACTCAACTGCAATAGATCAACAAATGTATCTTCATGTGGACTCTTGCAATGAGAGAAACAGTGTTCCACAAATTCCTCTATTTCCAACATTTTATTGCATATTCCACAGCCATAAAGTCTCACAGTGAAAGGCTTCATGTTACCACCAAATGCTGGTTGATTTCCAGAAAGTTCTTCATCACTTTCAATCCTCTTTATAGGTGAAATCTCATGCATAGTTTCTGTTGCTGACAACTGCTTTCCTTTAAAATTGTTGCAACCTTCCATTAAAACTATGCATCTCTGATGGGAATTGCTTTTGTTGCCTCTCTCCACTACACTTCCATCTGCCATCTTATCCATAGTTGAAAGAAAGTCAGCTTTATTAAGTAGCCTACTCTTATTTTCAGCAGTAGCTCCACAGTGGCTAATAACATCTGCCTTCTCGCTTGCATGTAAAGTAATGTGCTGCTCAGTTGTGAAATGCAAGCAAACGCTTTGCCACGTAACTGACATATGTACGGTTTTTCTCCAGTGTGGGTTCTCTTGTGTCTCGCAAATTAGCATTGACTTAAAATGCTTTCTAACATAATTCGCATTTGTAAGGTTTTCCGCTTTCTTCTTTTCACAACCGGTATCATTTGCCCCCGGCAACTCCACATTCCAGCAATACAGGCTGTACGTACCGTAAAATTTACATGCCAATAACAATGATGATGATGACGACGACGACGACGATGATTGGGACCCACAAGCAATTTTTTTCTGGTTTCCATAAAACGGCGGAAGCATTGTTTGCTGATATCTGGCCACATATGGTGTGCTGTACTACCAGACAAATGTATTTGTGTACTTTCTGGCCACTTTGTGGTGTCTGCTAATAACAGACATTCAGACATTACATTTCAAAATGTAGGCCTACGTAACTGATTCAACCAATCAGAGACCACCGAATCAGCTTTAGAAACGCGTAAAATGCACAAATAGGCCCTCAGGACTCAAGTTACATCTGCTTTGCACAATGTGCAATTTCGACACGAAGTTGTCTTGCAATACCAGGCGTGTTTTTCGAACCGCTGAATCCTCCTGCATTTAAATTGCTATTTCGTGGATGTGATGTCTTTTCATTAAAAATTCTCATGTGCCTTTCAGATGACTAACATACAATGATTTCTTAGGCAATTTGCGTATATGTGGGTAATATGGAATGTGGGTTACTTCAGCTCACGTGGAAACTGGAATATTTCCTGCAATATTGACAAAAACGTACTTTGGTTACAAAGTGTATAGTCTGATAAAATGCTTTCTGTAATAACTGTTCAGTGTTCATTCAGATCCGCTGGCACCATTTAATGACAGATGACCATCGAGAATATGAATTCAACTAGACAACACTGACTCTTTGGAAGTCATCATAAAGTGACCTCCTCTGTACCCCTCCCTTTGTTTATTTTTGGCATTACACTCCCAGCCTCGCTTTGGACGTCTGCACTCCCAGGCGAATTCTGCTAAGGGTGGGTTTCTTTGTTACTGCTTGGTCGAGAAGAGGGACTCATATTTTATTATAATGTATAACAGTCTGTTCGCTGGTATACAGTCGCACGCAGTATTACGACTGCAGATGAGAGGTAAAGAGTCTCCCTCTAACTGGCTTCTAACTGTTGAAGCTCTGTAGCCATGCAGTGACACACATACAAGGTAAGATACAGCAGCCAGACCTTAGGCTGCTTCCATCGAAATCCACTACTAATGATCCAACGCAGTACAGACTGTTCTACGTTTGACTAAAGTTGGTGTTCATGGCACAGAGGCTGTACTGAAATAAATAAATTATATATTCTACATATTATACAATAAGCTGCCATGCAACCTGCTACATGAACTTCTAGACCTTTCTTTGACTCCTTGCTGAAATCCGTTCTGTTCGATCATGGTTTTATATTGTCAGGTCAGGAGCGCCTCTGATGAGTTTCTATTTAAGCGGCACTACACAAATTTGCAATTACAATTACAGTATTGTACCACATAAACTTTTCATTCAGATCAATTGACAGTTGAAACAATGCATACATGTCCAAACCCATAAAGTTTATCTAAATGCAATGTCAACAAAATAATCAGTTGTATTTGTGTTTGTCTGTGTGCATGTGTGTGTAGCATAATATGTATTACTATTAATTGTGCATTTATTAAAAGCCACCATCTAATGGCAAAGAATCAATCAGTGCTGCTGAGCAACTGTTCATAAAGTACTTGCTCAAGGTCCTTACACAGTAACCATCTCAAAGGAGGTTCTAACCTGCACACTCAGTGCAATAAGGCAAGCATTGCAATCAACTGACTATCGCTTCAAACAATATACAGCGTTTTAAAGATATAAGGTTTATAGTCATAGATTAAAATCATAATTATTTACAGAGTTATAACACACTTCAAACATGCTTACATTTCAGCTTTAAAGTTTGGCTCTGAGGCCAATCAAGTGCTTGCAAGTGGTAAGTTTTGTGCTTAATGTAGAAATAATAATATCTGAATGTAATGAATACCATGAAACAAAGCAACGTATAAATTATGAAGTAAAACTTTCCAAAAAAAAACTGTAATTTAAAAATGCTCAGTTGGTACTTATGATTCAAATGCCTTGACAACAATGAAATCAGAGTAAATTTCCAGGAAACAAATACATACTGTGACAACATTGCCACAATGTGTTGGCTAGATTAAGTAGCTATACATCAGTACAGTAGTGAGCTCTATAGTACACTATATGTATATAGTGCAACGTCAGCAACAACTTGAAGTGCACGTAGGTCAAAATGCAGAGTTTGCTGATGTAATCAAAGAAACACGCACACAGACGCACATACAAATATACACGTATGCATCATTTTACAAGTGCTTATTTAGTACATCCTGTAGAGCTATAGAGTTCAAGCTACACACACTGGACAATGTCTTTTTCCCCTCGTCTTGTGGCATTTTCAAACATTTATAGTAATTTCCGAAGATGTCGAGTATGAGTTTTCATAATGTTACTATTTCCGGTGCACACTTCTATTGTTTTCAGTGCAAACCAATAATTGTAAGTTTAATTTGAAATAAAATTTGTTAAGCGCCTCTTCAAAAGAACCTACTCAAATGCACTCTCTGCGCTGACGATGTTAAATGTCACTAAGAACGGAACATTCATCCATTAGTAAACATTGATCAGATAACTAGAAGAGTCACTAATGGCAAGCTGCACATATGCGCAAAGCCCAACCAACAATAATACACATTCCATTTCATTCTTCTTCTTTAGATGCTGTTATCCATTTATTCTACCTCTTTCAGTATCCACAAAACTTTATTATAAAATAATTTTTTACAAACTTCTGACATGTGCCAATTTACTCTTAGCTATATGCACTCTTTTGCATCATGTATTTTACACTAGCACATGTAAAAGGTTCCGCATATCAGCATAGGTCAACAAATGAGGCTTCTGGTGGCAGCAAACGGTGACAAGAACAGTGCTCCAGGAAGTCGTCCTCTCTACCAAACACTTTATCGCAAACCCCACATCCATAAGGTCTGAACAAAAAAGTCTTTATGTCCTTCAACACAACGATAGGAAGCCCTTTTGTCGCTTGAATTGTCTTTGAAAGATCTGAAATTTTCTCAGCACTAACGATTGGCAAGCAATTATTTCTACAAGAAATTCGATTTCTGTTACCAGTAATGCTGTTGCAACTAGGCATAACTGATCCCCCAGAAAGATTAGTCCCTGTAATTATGCTTCTACCTGCATCACGATCATGCTCACTTGCAATGGAATGGCACCTTATGTGTTTCAACAGATTGCCACCTTCTGAAAAAGCTTTTTCACAAACACAAGAAACGTATGTTTCCTCGTCTGGATTGGTTTTTACTTGTTTTTTCTTACTCATAGACTTTGTGAATGCTTTATTAAATAATTGGCATTTGTTTGGCTTTTCTTCAACGTACGTTTTCACTTCAGTCTTCAGATCTGATTGTGAGAATGTTTCCTGAGAAAACTGGCAGTGGATTGATTCTTTCGCAACATGAATTCTTAAATGTTCCTTTGGATAACTCTTTGCCAATGAATTCTCATATAACTGACTTTTGCAGATATTTACTTTCCTAAGGGCTTTCCTGAAACTTTTCAGAACTTCACCATCTGCAGCTGCTTTCTTATATAACTCATCTGTTTTTAATTTTATTCGACTATGGGTTCTCATGTGGCTCTTCAGATTACTAGCCTGCACAAATAATTTCTGACATACTTGACATTTGTATGGTTTTTCTCCAGTATGACTTCTCAAGTGTATCTTCAGAGAATTTAGAGAGGTGAATGATTTGTCACATACATGACATGTATAAGGTTTTTCTCCAGTATGGGTTCTCATGTGACTCTTCAGACCACCAGCATCCACAAATGATTTCTCACACAACTGGCATCTGTAAGGTTTTTCTCCCACATGTCTCCTAAAATGAATCTTTAAAAGAGATGAACTTTGAAATGCTTTATTACAAAACTGACATACGTATGGATGTTCTCCAGTGTGGCTTTTCATGTGGGCCTTTAGATGACTAGTAGTCAAAAACAATTTCTGACATAATTGGCAAACATATTTATTTTCTCCAGTATGCATTTTCGTGTGACACTTTAGAGAAATACTGTGTGCAAATGATTTCTGACAAAATTCACATTTGTATGGTTTTTCACCAGTATGGATTCTCATGTGACTTTTCAGCTGACTAACCCCTTTAAATGCCTTCTGACACAATTGGCACTTGTATGGATTTTCTCCAGTGTGGATTCTAGTGTGGACTTTTAAAGCAGATAACTGGTTGAATGTTTTCGGACATGACTGGCATCCGTACGGTTTTTCTCCAGTATGGATGTACATGTGAACCTTGAGATCATGAGCCCATAAACACGTCCGATGACATAATTTACATTTGTGAGGTTTCTCTCCAGCATGCATTTTCTCGTGAACTCTCAGATGACTACTCTGTGTAAACGATTTTCGACATAATCGACACTTGTATGGTTTTTCTCCAGTGTGGGTTCTCAAATGACTCCTCAGATGACTATCTTGTGTAAATGACTTCTCACATAAACTACATTTGTATGGTTTTGCTCCTGTATGGGTTCTCTTATGCACTGACAGATAGCCAATGTGTGCAAATGATTTCTGACATATTTCGCATTTGTAAGACTTTCCTCCCATATTATTGGTTTTGATGTACCTTTCACGGAACAATCAGTGGAAATGCTTTCTGACAGAGTTGACAGAAACACTAGTTCTCCTTCAATTACTGCCTTTCAAAATGACTCCAGAGAATACCAGCAATGTATAGAATTATTGCTGCTTGAGCTGTCCAGAGTTCGTTTCTAATCAAAAGTAATATAATGTGCATGTGATAATGCTTTTTAGAAACAGGTACAAAAATAATCAACCTACTCAAGGAAATTAATCAACTGACAAGGTATAGTTGCCAAAAGTTTTTGGTTGCACACAAATATGATAATCTTCATCTGTGATACTCACAGAGGATGGCAAAGTTCAGAGCATGAAATAGTTGGGAATCATCTCTGTAGTTGAGAAATAACATTTCACATGAAGTTCATTTGTTTTCCACGGTTACAACTGCAACATTATGAAGGTTTTCCAGTAACACATAATGCTTGGCTCCTTCAGGTGCTGAAGTGCATTGCTTCCTAGAACAGCATATCTCAGTAAAACCCAATTTTAGTGATTCTGAAAAGTCATGTCAGACATCAGTAATACTTCTCAGTAATGCAGAGGCTTAGTTTCTGGCAGTTGTTTCCATGAGGCTATAAATCTGAGAAAAGAAATAATCCCATACAAATGCTTGCACATATGTATGTGTGTACATATGCATGCATTATACAGGATGACACTTAATGCAGCACCTTTTAAGAACCTGTCAAAAGTGCTGAAAAAGCATAGCTACCTAACTGACATAAACAAGTGCATCTTAAGGTGATGGAAAATGAATGTGAAGGAGAAGTAAGCACAATGCACTACCAGTATGTGGCCATTTCCTCATGATTTCAATACTCAGAAGAAAGAGGAATGTGGATTATACAGGTGTCATCAATAGGCTAAAAAATTATGCTTATTATTGTAATTAACCTACAGTACACTATTTAAATAATTCATGAATCTCAAAAGTGCAGACAGCTGGAAAAAAGATGAAACTTAGAATAAACCAGAAACCCATTTTAACACTGTCTTTGGAAGTCATATCAAGAACCACTTATAACCAGGTAATGCTGTAACGAGTTTATATTCCATTTTTCTAGTCTTCTGTTCAATGTCCTGGAGCCGAGGATTGGCTGCACAACAGACAATTTATGCTCTCTGCTTCTGTCCCTTGTCTTTTGTAATAACTGGATAAAAAATAATCCAGTCCTGGCCTTTTTGTTATAGATCCATGTCATCTATAGGGTCTTCCCTGAGCTCAGGATTCAGGAATTGTGTCTTGGATGACATCTTTCTCTAAGCAGTCTTCACTCTTTTATAGCACATGCACAAACTATAAATGAACTAATGTGTAATCCATGTCACACGACCAAGTAACTTAAGAATTTGTGATAAAGTGAAATATTTTAGAATGAGTCTCTGGTCATCCAAAAATATGATAACTGAAAGACAAGGGCCCCGCAAAGGTGGAGACAGCAAATTCCACAGAGATATATTGACATACAAACAGGCACAAAATCTGAGTTTTCGTTTTAAAGAATGAAAACATAAGTTTGGACTTGTAAAATGACTTCTTCACTTCCTCATCATATTAATCCAGGATGTAGAAAAACTTCTAAAAACTGCTCTTATTTTATAAAACTGCTCTTTTATTTACATATTTTAAAACACTTATATTTTAAGTTCTAAATTCCTACTTGTTGTACTGGTATAAAGATACACCACAATCTAATCTCTGAATCCACGGAATAGTCTTGCACGACATTCATTGGGTTTTTGGTGGCACTGTATAGGAGAAATTTTTTTGGTTGATGCGCCTGATCTGACAGCAGATACTTTGGCAATATTGCAAATATTGGAAAACACTTTCCCAATAACTCATATCATTTCTGATGGCTGGAGATCACATGGAAAATGGTGCACATATGCATTCCAACGTCACTCATGAACAGAACTTCATGGACCCTGAGAATCCTCAAGTGAATACACAGAATATGGAGAATATGTGGATGTGTGCCTTAGGGGAGGCAAAAAGGCAATCTGGAACAGATAGACGCCAATAAGTAATTGTGTCGTCAGGAGCTACTTCATGCCAAACATATCTTAACAAATACACATGGCACAGTAGGTCTACTTTAAGTCATGAGAACCGCTTTACAAGCTTCTGCAGTGCATCACTGGAACTTATATCATTTAATAGGCCTACCAATCAGGATTTCATTTAAACTTATTGTTGTTTAGGGCTTTCATGGATTAAAACTTGTAGAGATTTCGTTTCATATTACAAATTGAAACTAATAAAATATCCTGTAAATCTCCCGGAAAAGTTCTTTTGTTAAAATTCTTTATACTTACTAATTTCTTGTACACTTACTTCCGGTATCAGTATTACTCACGGGAGTAGCGCTTTACTTCTACACCAGTCTTGGAGCTCTTGCTGCCAGTTTCATGGAACCATTTAGGAGACTAAACCGAAAGATTACCATAACCGAAGCTTTGTCATAGTTAAAAAACAGGCTATTCCATTCTAAGTCGAAATTACCATATTATCAAAATGAGAATTCTGACCAATTAGAACACAAGAATTCAGATTCTCTCTAAAGTTTGTGTTTTTAACTTCAACCTGATCAAGATGGCTAAAATCTACTACCAATTTTAAAATGGCGAATAATGAAAGAACTTTACTTTAAAGAGAAGTTGGATAATGACAAATTATTGCCATCTAGTGAACATCGTTGTTATAGGCCTAAACTATAGCCATTTAGGTCAAAATGGAATTGTAAACTTTAATTCTGAATTTTCAGCGCTAAATGCCTAAATGGTAAGAAGTAATTGTCACTAGCGCTCAATAAATGAAATCGTTAAGGCTGGTTTGATGAGGAAATTATTTGGATTCGGAACTGTCTTTAGCCGGGTAGTGCCATTCCCAAGGCTGGAAAAAGGAAAGCGACGTAAACGGTCTCTGATGCCATAAAACGTCGTTAAACACTGGAACTACTACTACACCGATTATCAGCTTAGAAATAAATTTCATATAGGGTGACTGTGAAAACAACAGGTCATCATTTTTATCAACGAACGTCAAATAACAGTGAGACATTTTCTGTGGAAGATAAATGTAAATGTATACTTTTTTCTACAGCGACCGCATGGCCTTACCATGCTCAGTTTTCAGTGAATTAATCGGGTAAGAGCCTTAACCACCGCTGCCTGTTTGAATGGGCGCCACGCCATTTAGGGTATTCGTGTATGGACCGCGTTAGTCCAAAAGAAGAAACATTACAATTCTTCTAAATATTATATAGCCTACACAACTGCAACAAGTAAACTCTGTTCCCCGTCCCTGTTCTCTCTATGTAATAACTTATTCAAACCCATCCACAAGTTTTTGGTGATGCAGAACTTTAAGCGATTAATTTACTTAAATGTTCAGGTTTGGCAGATGAAACAAGTTTTCGCCCAAGTTGCTTTAACATAATGTGATCCAAGGGAAGACGAGAGTGGCGCCGCTTCCGAGCGCGATCCAATGAAGAACCAGAGAAGCCAAGTAGTTTTGGACATGTTAAAAAATTTTTTAACCCCACTCGGCATGAACTTTTCGATCATGACTGGTGTCATTGAATTTTGACTTTGACTCAAAGGCCCAAATCACGCAATGACTGAGCCCTGGCCTTCGCATAGCCCTTTATCTGTCAGCAATGCTGTGGAGAGTTTGTATACAGTCCTTCACATTGATTGCAGCATGGTCATTAGTGCTGTAAGAAGCTTCGTTGGACACTTGGTTTTGTGGAAACAGTTTTGCGTAGGCGGGGTAAAGTGAGTCAATATCGAGCCAAATTAGTATTTGCACAGGCGGATGAAAGTACTATATCACAACTGGCACTATCTCAGCCGTCCATCCAGAAATCATCAAAACAATGTGCACCAATGCCTACAAAGAGGTCTTAAAAGGTGCCCATTGATGGTCGTAATTCTGTGTGCAACTCAGTCGAATGGTCGTTATTCTAATAACTCTGCTCGCTTATCTGAGGAGTTCCTGTAGACGCCCATAAATAATTGTGTCGTCTTACCTTGCCGTACCTTAGCTTAGTGGACTGAGTAGAAGTCGACCTTTGCAGTCATGCCCCTCCAGTATCATGAAAAGTCATAAAAACTTTCAATTTAATACAAATTCTGGAATGATCAGCACTCCATAAACGTTCGCTAGCAGTCAAAACCGACCTTTGTCTCCCTTCTAGTGTCAACACTCATGCTAAACTGCGAGTATATTTACATTAGTCTCATTATTGTGCATTAGCATCTATGGACACATTATATTTACATAATGCAGCTACCTGATGAATCTGACGAATGGCTAAGTGCTAAGGCTGACGAATTCACGAGTTCGTTTTATAAATGTTTTATTTGCCGATTCAAATAATCAACTCAGGTTAATAATAACATCGCTGTGAAGTAAACAAAATACACAGAACTCGGGGCCGAGTTTTCTGACATTCAATCCGTTGAGTTGAATTGAAAAATCATCCACAGCAGTCAACCAATTCTTTCAAACTCTCCGCTTAACGTCCTTGCGTTCGTTCTTTTAAACCCATCCTTACTGGACTTTTAAGTCGCCGTGGGATCATTAGTTTCAATAGTTTCATTAGATTGACAAACAGCCAGATTGACAGAGAGACAAATAGACAGGCAGGCAGACATACATAAGTTACAAATGCTGTCGCAAAACTTCCGACTGATTGTGGTTTGCTTCGCTGTTGCCGCTTGCCGAGTCTTCTGAGTTCTCTGGACGGTGAACGGGTTGTGACACACCTGGTTACGTTGCAAGAGGCGCTCTGACCGAGGACCGATGAACAACAGAGATAAACCCATATCTGTAGGCCTTCGCCTTTAACGCCATCCGACGGAGGATCTTCGCATGGAGCGCCGTCTGTCGAGCCGTCTTCGCTGGAACGCCATCCGACTGACGACCTTCGGTTGCGTTAAGCCGTTAAGTCGTGGACCACATAGGCCAGGCCGAACACTACCCAGATCCGTTTTCGCGACGATAGATAGATATAGATAGATAGATGATAGATGGATAGATAGATAGATAGATGATAGATAGATAGATATGTGGCGGATCGGCCACAAAGCAAGTCTGCCAGGAAAGAGGCAGGAGTACCTATGACGCGCTTTAGGTAGCCGCTGAGTGACGCGATTGTGTGCACGGTTCGGCCGTGTTAGCTGCATAGGATTTTTAGAAATTAATTTTTATTAAATTTAAGGTTAATCTAATAATAGCTTAATAATTAGGTCGTGCAAAGTTCTTAGTGTAATTTTAGTAAAGTAACGCGCAAAATTGAATAAGAAGTGTCGTGTGCTGCGATGCCTATGTCATGAGGGATGGATGCGTGCCTTCATACATACAGTGAAGGATGGTAGCGTGCCTTCACATATACGACAGTAAAGAAAGACCAATGCGGGCCTTCTGAAGACCGAGAAAAGGATGGTTGCGAGCCTTCTCGGGTACGAGTTGGAGTGTTTTTTTGAGCGAATTCTTAGCGTATACATATACGTATATACGGACGAGGGTGACGTCCGGAGAAGCCCGTGTTCGATACGGTCCCAGTTACGATACAAATATACGGACGGGAGAGACCGGGGAAAAGGCTGATCTGTGCGCTCCCGGAGGACGACCGAGACAATCACTTTCTGGTTTCGGGCTGACGGCGCCGATCCGGTAGAGCGAGGGCCCACTCTGCCGTAGATCGCGAGGCGGTCTGAGCCAAGACGGTTGGGACGTTGAGGTTGGACAGAATCTGGGGAAGGCCCCGTTCGTCAAGTAAAGAGGTGGCATCGGGCATACCCCGTAGTCCGCTAGTATCAGATAAAACAGGTCTGTGTGAAACGAGTGGGAAAGTTACGGAAGCTACCCTATTGACCCCGTACGAGACAATCTGATCAGTGCGCTCCTGAGGAACGTCGCAGCCGTTACAAACCAATCTGTCTGATTTCTGACTGGCTCCTGTTAGGGAGTCGCGAGACGGTCTGAGCAAGTCACGATAGTTGGAAGAAAACGGGTTGTGCGAAACTCGGGGAAAGACGCGGTCGCGGTTCTCCCTGTCGAAATTCAGACGACAGGAAGAAATAACGGGAAGACACCGCGGATCCGGACGCAGACCAAAAAAAGCCCGGGTACGTAAGAGACCGGACACAAACGCAGACCAAGAAATACCCGGTACATCATAGTCCGGGTCGGTTCCCCGATAATACCGGAGTCGACACGAAAGATACCGACTCCTCTGTATGCTTGTCGCCACACACTGATCAGAGAAGACTGACTGAAGTGCGGGGAAGAGCCCCTCATGCGTAGGTCGGTACGAAGGTCTGTGTGTTTACAGAAGGTAAGAGAGGGAACTTTCTCTTGAGTGTTCCATAGGGGTATCCTATCCCCTAAAGCAGTGTTGGTCGATAATTGCCAACAGAGACCTGGTACGGAAACTTACTTCGAAAGTTCTATACACCGATATGGAACGAGAGACAGATAATGGGAAGATGCGTCGCCCATATCCATGTACCTAGGGCAGAAAGACGCAGAGGCTCGTTGTAAGGTGTCCCTGTTCCCGGAACAGAGAAAACGACTGGTGTCCCGGAATATTGGCGGTAGCGGGAGAGTTTCGAGATGTAAAATGGTGGTTACGAGAAAGTCCTCACGCAGAAAGGGAACGACTATTGCCTGTAAAGAAACGAACCCTGTTCTGAATAAAGGCCACCCTCAGGACGTTGCCCATCCGGCGACCGCGGAAGAGGCAGAGTCGGATCCCGAGACCGAGTGCTACAGTGTTGAGTCTCTTAAGGAAGCGGCCCACCATAAACCTTCCTCTGAGAGAACAGACACTATGATGGCAGAGATACGGAAACAAGGGGCAGTGAGGTGGGTGGCTCTGAGCGAAGAACTGGGCTGGAGTTACCCTCACCTCGTGGACAGTTAACCCGACCAAGAACGCCACAGATAGATAGATAGATAGATAGACAGATAGATAGATAGATAGATAGATAGATAGATAGATAGATAGACAGCGCTATGATCGATCGATCGATAGTTAGATAGATTTACATTCAGATAGTTGGGTCGAAAATTAAATTTAATTCACGCTGAGTGCTTTTGGTTGAATTATGCATGCGCAAGGTATTTACATGATGCATTTTACATGCGCTATCTCCAAAGAGCTCGGATCTCATTCTTTGCAATGGTAGACAGACTGTCATTCAATCCAATGACTGCCCTTTGATCGGAGCGAACTCCTCTAGCTATTGTTGAGTTTTTAAGAGATCATGATTCGTAAGTGATATCAGTAATGGCTTCAGCATTTAGCTCTGTCCTTCCGATATACAGGTAGAAAAGATTACATGCTTGTTTCATATATGGCTACGACTCAGAACGGTCCCTAGGTCAACGGATCATTCATCAGATAAGCAAACATGACCGCATCAATCCAATGACAGCAAATCTTTCCTTATCTCCACACTTGCGTTCATGCTTATCTATCGATCTCAAAATCATGGAGGGCTGAGGGGGCACTAGTTGGCATGGTGTTCCCACATTGGCCAAACTAAAGTAGCGCTATGAGCGTGTGCAGTTAGTTAATTGATACCGACAGAAAATTGGATGTTCAAAAAGAACAGAATTTATTGATTAACTAATCATCGATTTGATATTCATTGTAGTCTTAGTCTGTGGCAAGCGGCGACTAATGCAGGGGATTGCGGTGAGTTGTGCTGTACTGTACAGTATTATCTCGCACAGGATTGATCAGATACCTGAACATGTAAATCTTACTACTAGAATCTTTGAGATTCGCTAAATCACCTGCCGAAGACGAATAACATTCTTAGACAGATATGCCAATATTACAACGACACTAAAACATCTCTTAAAATTATTGCTAATATTGCAGGTATGGCCTGCTCTTGATCAAAGTCATGCACATGGTTTACTGCATGACTTTTTATTCAGCAAGGCCAATATTGTTCGCAGATGTTCCATTCTTCTAGCGTTTGCAGTTCGTGGTCAGACAATACCGAGCGTTATCATCAGCGAGATGAACAGCAAATAATCCGCCATCGAAGCGTGTCTGTGGACGAAGATCCACAATGTGCGCCATTGCAGCCTCTGTACCACAGCTACACGAATATTCAGTAGCCTGACTCCATTTGATGAGGTCGTGTAAACAGCAGCCCTGGCCCGTCAGAAATCGGTTAAATGCAACGACAGAGTCGTCGATACAAAAATGAGAAGCCCATAAAGGCAGTTTGCTCATTGTAAAATACGATAATTATTTTCAACCAGGTCAAGGCATCGACATCAGTGTTGCCCAGCAAAAGAAAAACGCTCCATCCCATTCAGCAGACGACTGCTACTCGGTTGTGAACTTCACTTCGACTCAACAACTACCAGGTAAGTAAAACAAGTAAACCAAGTGTTGTTTTTACAAATATATTGTGTTCTATTACATAAATAGCTTTCACACCAATTCAAAGGGAAGCCTCTTATTCCACATTGCCCAAGTTTATATAGTAAATATTTTAATGTTTGCGCTTTAACCAAGCCAGGAAAATATCGATGGTCAAGTGACAGTCATCCATAGAGTTATTTATTTTATCAGTAAGATCAAGGAATGTTATGTAGGCAGTTTATTTCTAAAACAAAACTGGCTATCAACACGCTAGTTATTTTTGCGTTACAAGAGGCAAAACCTATCTTAAACAGTGTTTTCTAGTTTTCTAGATTTTAGAAAAGTGGAAAATTTAAAACTAGGTCTGTAGTTGGAGACCTATAAATCGTCGCGAAACTCAAAGGTTGTAATCACCTTAGTAGCTTCGAAATGGTCCGAAATTATGCCTGACTGCAGTACAGTGCAAATTCCTGAGATAATTTTTTGTAACCATTGCTGACCTATTATCAAACCCCTTAATATGATAGTTTTTAGATGGTCTAAACTTTTAAACATTTTCTTAGATGACGTTTTTGAAAACAAGTCAAATAACTCGTATTCTTGCAAATTTTTTCTCGTTGTGCTTAGTCCTTTTCAACCTACCCCATAACTTCGACTCTAACTCCATCTAGCCTTAAGTAAGTAAGTACGCAATACCTGCCAACCCTAGGTCCTGACAATCAGCTTAGCAAATGATGTGCTTTGGAGCCAGTTTACCGGCTGTAATATTATAAATATAGCCAAACCCAAATCAAGCAAACTGTCTTTTCTGTTCCATTTACTGCACAGTCCTTCGGCGTCATTTAACAATATTCTCTGTAACTCATACTCTGACTCATCACACTTCACCCTTAGACCGCAGTGGATTTCCTAAGTATACCTTCAACATGTGTTACTCTTCTACTGGATAGTGAAGAAAATGGTCCTCTTCAGACAAAGACAAGCTCGTCCCAACAT
The DNA here is from genome assembly GCA_964023275.1 of Norana najaformis. NCBI lineage: Eukaryota > Metazoa > Annelida > Clitellata > Crassiclitellata > Hormogastridae > Norana > Norana najaformis. Next base: position 23,403,598 of record OZ029923.1, read on the forward strand.
AATGGCACCTCAGCCTTCAATTAGACAACGTTTTTATGCTCAAATGAGCTAACTGTTAAAATGGTAAAATTAATGTTGATGGATGCACACATATCAGGTGAGCCAACAATTTTACAAACATGCGTGTACACAATGTCTTTTGCATAGCGATTTGGACTTTTACTTGTTTACAAAGGAAAGATAGAATTTAACTTAAATGTTTGAATTTACTTTAACAGTAGCGATGTCTCCAAAAATGTTACGAAAATTCGTTTGTGGATTCCTTCTCCTCATCTGCATATCAGCAGTTGTACAACATACCGCCCACGTCATTGACTTGACTCCATTGAGCAATGTTCTCAGTCTCAAATCTTCTGCGGAAATATTCAACAGCAACAGAAAGAAACTGTCGGGCTTAGAAGTACTGGAACCAGCCCAATTTGACAATCAGTCTGATGTCACATGTGTCAATGCGACACTCGGCAACCTGAGCTTCCCCATGTGTATCTACAAACCTCAGAACGATATTATCGTCTCAAAACTCGTTGTTGCTGGTAAGTACTTTGAGCCAGACCTAGTTACAAAGCTCCTCAAATTCTTTCGCATGAACCCCGACGTGTCATTTGTCGATCTTGGTGCAAATCTCGGAACATATTCCCTGCCGATTGCACATTCAGGTATTCACGTCGTCTCCGTTGAACCTAACAAGGACACGGTTCGACGATTGGCCAAGTCTGTGCATCTCGGACAAATAGAAGACAATGTCGATATCTTTCATTATGCTCTCTCCAACGAGGAGACGACCACGTTTCTAAAGTTTGACGCGTTAAATCGCGGTGATACATTCATGGCAGAAAACGGATCCTGTCCTGGGTGTCTTGCAGCTAAAGTGACGACACTGAACAAACTAATACCATTCATAAGAAACAAGAAAGCGTTCATCAAAGTCGACACTCAGGAAGCTGAAATCAAGATATTTCAGCGGCAAAGTGCTGGAAAGTTCTTCAGCGAAATCGATGTTGTGATGATCCAGATGGAATGGGTTCTCTACGCCCAGCGCTACAGCAAGACGGAAGATAGTCGTCGAAGTGTTGATCGCTTCCTTGAATTTTTCTATCAAAGAGGTTACGACGTCTATGATCCAAGAACGGAAAAGAAACTAGGCGCCGACTGGACAAGATGGACTTATGATGTCTTGTTCAAGAAAGAAGATTTACCGAATAAGCAACTGTTTACTATATAAATGACATGAAATAGTCGTTAGATCCAATATACGTGGTCATATAAATATTTCATATATTCGCATTTGAATGAGTGCCTAGATAGCCACGGTCATTGGGCTGATTTGGGTCACTTGCTGGTCATCAGTAACACATATAAGGCTCCAAAATATCTTTGTGATCCTATTCGGCCTCCACACTCTAGTACCTCATCCCGTCCTTTACGTTCTCTATATCGTCTGGATCGATTTGTTCCTATGTAAAGTCCTCACTTGCACAGCAGATGGCTTTTGCTGTTGTTGGCCCTTCTCTATGGGATGAACTTCCGCTATCTCTTCGTGTTAGGGTCACTGTTGTTAATAGAGCTCAGTCAGCTCGTTGTTTAAGGACGTTCTTATTTCCCAGGAGGTTTCATGCTGGAAGCGCTTCTGAGTAGTTCGTTCTGTAAGAAACGCTATATAAGTTTTCAAATACAATACAATATAGGAACAAAGAATGTGGCTGTCAGAAAAGATTTGTAAGCATACGGCTGCTTAATAACACGTGGAAGACTAGGACAAAATCCACAGTATAATATGAACGGTATCAGTCTTTGTTTGTCCTCTTTATAATTATCTCAAAAATGTAACAATGATTACACTGGCCAACACATAATTTGTTGCCTCAAATGTTAGAACTGTTTCTGGGTATATTTGACCTGCTGATTCCAGAAAAGGCACCAGTTTTCTCCCAGCAGGTCTAGTTTTCGAGATATAGAACATTATGCCATATACCAGTCCTTGCCTCTGCTCGCCCATAGGACATAAGGCTATAGCTATAATTATGTAGTGCTCAATTTATTATGTGATACACTAAATAAACATAATAATACAAATACTTAAAAGAAAATGGTAGTACCTGAAACTGTACTTATATGATACCAAACAGAACAAGTTTGTTATAAAAATTTCAAGTCATTCGACACCGAAGAAGCTCCTTTTCTACGATTTCCGAGTGTGGCATCTGCCGGAACAATCGCGCATAATATTTCAGCAATAGTCTGCCATCATGTGTGCATCCCATCTTCCTTGATATCGATTTTCCATTGTTTTGATGTCTTGGTGAAATCTTTCACCTTGCTCTTCGCTGAAGTCACCAAGATTCTCTGGAAAGCGATCTAAGTGACTGTGGAGATAATGGACTTTAATGCTCATGTTGCAGCCAAGCTTGTTGAAATGAAGAAGCATATCCTCTACTAGTTGTGCATAATTGTCTGCCTTCTTGTTGCCAAGAAAATTTTTAGTTACAAGAACAAAGGAAGACCAGGCACAAGATTCGATTTCATTCATTGATGGTATGAAAAGTGGGTCATTCATAAGTTGCCTGATCTGTGGACCATCGAAGATTCCAGCCTTCAATTTTTCCATTGTAATTCCTGGTAACTTGTGTACTATGTATTCGAAGCATGAACCTTCTTTATTCAAAGCCCTGACAAATTGTTTCATCAGGCCTAGCTTTATATGTAGTGGTGGCAGTATGATCCTATCTCGTGCCACCAAAGATTCCTTGATTACATTTTGAGCTCCAACCACCATGTCTTTCCTCGAAGGCCAATCTTTTCTTGTCCAATGTTCATGCTTGGCTCTACTGTCCCAAAGACACAAAAAGCAGGGATACTTTGTGTAGCCACTTTGTTGACCAAGGAGGAAATTTACCATCTTCAAGTCTACACAAATTACCCATTGATGTTCTTTGTATTTTATCTTTTCCAGTACTAAAGAGATGGCATTGTACTCTTCTTTCATCCTGGTGGAGTGACCGATTGGAATAGAACCAAATTTGTTGCCGTTATTTAAAAGCACACATTTCAGACTACGTTTTGAACTGTCGATAAAAAGACGCCACTCATCTGGGCTGTAATCCGACAGACCAATTTTCTTCAATAAGTTGCTGATGTCATTACAGAATACTAGGTTGTTGTCTTCGGTAAAGAATGGCAGCAAATCCTTTTCTCTGTTTCTATAAATTGTAATTTTCGTTCCAGGCTGAAGTGCATTCTTTTCCTTTAGTCTGGACGCAAGCAATTCAGAGGACTCATTGGAAAGATTTAAGTCCCTGATCAGATCACTCAACTCTTTTTGGTCAAAACGTTCACTGTGTGAAGTTGATTGGAAATCATTGTCACTGCCCCCACTTTCTTCACTTTCGTCATCTTGTCCGATATTGGACATGCAAGTGTCATCGTCTGAGAGCTGAGGTAGTTCGCGAAAAGGTGGAACTGGTACAATATCCGAATGCGGAACAGGTCTCCTGGCTGAAGGTATATCAGGGTAAGACAACTTGTGACGATTATTTCGATTGATGCCTATGATATTAACCATACAAAAGTAACAGTCGTCGAAGTGGTTTATCTCTTCCCTCCAAACCATCGGTACACCAAATTTCAGGCAGCTTCTCTTTCCAGTTGTCCAGTGGCGCAATTGTTCAATACAAGTTTTGCATACTGTATGAGGAGCCCATTGCTTATCTTGATCTCCAAGTTTGACACCAAAATAACCTACATATGCTCTTTTTACAAACTCAGAAATCGGTTTCCTGTTTGCTTTTAGTGTGTATTCCCCACAAATGTAGCAGAATATGTCTGGATGGTTAATGCAGCTCCGTCTGGAAGTAGCCATAACCTTAAGGATGTTCGCATCTGAGGAATTAAGTGACTAACCTAAAAAATAGTAAGAACATGTAGTTATTTAATGTTCACATTCACAGATTGTTCTTGCGACCAACTCTTAATATGCCCTAAGACGACTGCGGCTGCTCTAGCTTTCAGGAGGCGGTTTATATAGGCTATAAATGCTGACTTCAGCATAATCTATTTACATAGTTCGAAACCATGAAACGCTGTATAAGCACAAATAAATTCTAAATGAGGCCATGAATTTAGTGCTGAGTAAGCTGTAGGCTACGGAATAGTTATTTCGTTGAATCAGCAATATCTCAGCACGCGGCAAGATATGCTGATTTTACATTATAAGGATGTAGGCATTATATGAATCAGCAAGAATTATAATTAGCCATAAATAAAGCTTATTATGACATTTTAGTTTTGTCAAAGACATCGTTTAAAGAGTGGACTGGGTTTTCTTTACAAAATCGACGATATCTGAGAAACTAGACCTGATGCACTCAATCCAATGACATTTTCTGAATCAGCGCCCAAAATTACCCCAAGAACAGGTCTAAAACCGAAGGCAACAAGAAAAATTTTTTTTTCTGTTGGCCAGTGTTATAAGATACAATGAAGTGGCAGAAATCATGCTCGACCTCAGTCTCTTTCTCATCGATCACGGTGTTGTCCATTTCGTTTCAGTTTTCTTGCTTCATAATCTTTGTATTCTCCGGATTGATAGTTCCACATTGGATCGCTCGAACTAGGCTTTAGATGTTAATTCTAATTTGCCTTTCCAAGTGCTGACAAGCAATGCGATATCATCCACTTAGTCCCGCTCTCTTATCCTCTCACCGTTTATTCATTTCAGTCTAATATACTGCCCTACTTATTTATCGAAATCACCCAATACAAAACAAAGGCAAGTGTAATTTTTAAGACTGTTGCCACGAAAAATTATGTATAAAAAGACGTTTGGCGGTCAATCTAAAACATTAGTTAGTGGTCAGTCTAAACATTTGTTGGTGACTAGCGGTGATATTGGCGCCACTTCGGGTTTTCTTCGTCGTCTAGGTTCGTTTACGAAGAATGTTCAATTGATGCTTTTATTTCTTACAATGAGTTTATATATAACGTATTTACAGAGTCACGATGTTCTTAGACATACTGTAAGTTCACTTTCACCGACGTGCGAAGAGGAAGCCTCTCTCGACTGAAACAGACTGCAACGACCGACACACAGACGAAAGGGGGTGCGTTAGCAGCAGGAGAGTGAAACAACAGTATGTCTAAGAACATCATGACTCTGTGAATAGGTTGTACATAGTTAAGACATTGCATGCTGCCAGCGAGGAGAGACGAAGAATTCAAGTGACGGTGAGATCTACAACGGTCGAAAACAGTGGCGTCGATCATATGGGTGCCCCTGGGGCCCGGGGCCCCGGCAATATTTTGAGCCTGAGGGCCCGGCCATTAGTTGGGCCCGGGCAATATTTTAGCTGTAAAATTGGTACAAGGCAGTTATGGACTGACAATTTTAGTTGTCATTCTTCACTTTAATTGTTAGTAAACATTACCAGTCCGTAATTTCCAATTGTACCTCTCTAGGTACTGCTGTCTATGCCTACCTTTGCTTAGGTAGACAAACGGACAGACAGAAAGACAGATACATGAATATGTACTACATCAGTACACATGTATTTATAATTATACGCAGGTTGACCAAGCGAACTGAGTCACAGGCAGTCAGACGTAAAAACTTTAAGCAACACAGGTCGCCAGAGTTTACAGATCTATAGCAAGATTTGACAGAACCCTGAAAAATTAATGGAATGAAGGTCAGATAACTTGCCCTCACATCACGGCCATCGCCGTCTGGATGTCATCTTTGACCAGTCAGGCTGTAGAGATGTAAGCCGACCCGCTAATTTAGTTTCTTCAGCTACAAAACCATATGCATGTACCTTACGTACATATGGTTTTGTAAATATGGGGTGGGTACATATATACCCATATCCGTATAGTCATCCTTTATAATTATAATCCCCACACAGTTTCTGCATCGCTAGCCGAAGAAAGCTCCCACTGTTAAATATATGAATATGGGATTTCGTTAATTCTGAACAAGTAAAATTTTAGGAACATTGCGTTCGAATTTGTTCACACGAAAAATGGATAAATTTGTTATAGAAACGGCTAGATGACAGCGTTGATGGTGACAATGCACTTGTGGAGATAGGCTTTTCAGCTTTTCAGCTTTTCATCACTCTTTCAGTGTGTAGATGCAATGAGATGAAATTGAAAGCCAGTTACTTAGTTTTCCAAGTTCAACTTCAGGTATAGAAAATTTTCATAAGTTGACTCAACTATCCATCTTATCTGTATAAGTTTAGTGCCTTGCGTCGGCTAAAGAACTGGATGCGACGCACTATGACGCAGGAACGGTTAAACGCTGTGTCTGTGTGCCATGCTAACAAAGACATTCTTGACAGATTGGACGTAATGACGCTAGCGGCACAGTTTGCTAAAAAAAGCACAACCAGGGAGAACATTTTCGGCAATTTCAATGTTGAATAAATAAGAGCAATAATGAATAATAATCTAAGAACTTCTATAGCGCCACTGTACTAATGCTCAAGGCATCAGTCGATGGTCGCTGCTAAGCAAAATCATTGTCCAAGCCAAATTCCATGGTGGGTCCGGGTCGAAAAGCCAAGGTGAAGTCAAGAAGGCACAGAGACAGCCTACCGAGGAAATGAGTTGAGGAAGAGGCGAGTTTTTAGTCGAGATCTGAAGGCCAAAACACAGTTTGCCTAGTTAATTATGTGCTCAGATTGCGCTGCTTTAGCATTACTGACATACTCTTCATAACTGTTGTGTGCGTTGACATTCCACTGTAAATAATACTAGTGATATTTCTCATTTTTTGTATATTGAGATGTTGGGCTTTATGGCGTAATCGTAATTCCGAGATTTCTACAGCGCCCAACGAAAGCCGCGCCGCGGGGACCAGCTTATTCACAGGCGCTCAGTCAAAACAAAATCGATAGGCAAAAGGGTCCGGTTCCAGGTCAAGATTCCAAAATTCAGACGGAGACAGCGTGGCAGCTACGGAAGAGAGAGATAAGAGAAAGAAGGGGTGTCAGGGTACGATCTGTGAAAGAGGAATGTTTTGAGTTTTGAGTGAAAGGCGGAAGCAGAAATTGCAAGCGGTCGAGCATCGATGAGTTTGTATGAAGGGTCAGAATACTGTCGCAATTCTGGGGGGGTTATTCCAGAGTGGCGAGGCAGCTATGGCTATGGAGCGATTGCCAAATTTTAAGGATGAGGTGACGGGAGGACGAAGTGTTAGGGCAGGAGGGGTTGAGCGATGTCGGCCTGCATTAGGCCTACTTCATGAATCCTACCCCATGCCAGGGGCTTTGTACCTGGAAACCAGTAGAGGCTTCGCACCCAGACTTCCATTATAGGCCCGGGCCCCCCAATGTTTTCGACGGATCGACGCCTCTGGTCGACAACCAAGAAGCGACGACAATAAGGAGGACGAGGACTGTCCGGCAACAGACGAGACGAGAGACATCTGGAGAATCGCGAGAACATCAGACCAAGGGAACGCTGGACTGAATTCGAGACACAAGACGATTCTAAGGATGAGAAGCTTCTGGTTTGGATGAGTCTTTGAAGATAGATGTATCTTATGTGCTAGGAATTTCAGCTTTGAGTCTAATAGTATAAACACCGCAGTGATAGAATCCTAAGCATTGTGTATTACTAGATTTTGTGTTAGAAAAGAGCAATGTTTACTTGTGGACGAATGTTCCGTTCTTAATGACATTAACATCATTAGCGCAAAGAGCGCCTCTGACGAGTTTATCTTGAAGAGGCGCTATACAAATTTCAAATTACAATAACTTATTCAAACCCATCCACAAGTTTTTGGTGATGCAGAACTTTAAGCGATTAATTTACTCAAATCATACACATCATCTAAGAAGACGCCTTAGAGGGAACGGGTCTAAGGCTTTACATAATACAGCTACTTAATGAATCTGCCGAACGACTAAGTCCTAAGACTGACGAATTCACGAGTTAAATGTAAATGTAAATGTATAGGTTTTATATAGCAACTGTATGGCCTCGACCCTGCTCATTTTTGCAATGAATTTATCGCGTAAGATCCTTCACCACCGCTGCCCGTTTGAATGGGCGCCACGCCATTAGTTTTATAAATGTTTTTAAACGATTCAAATAATCAACTCATATTAATATTAACATCGCAGTGAAGAAACTGAGTGTTCTCTAACTATCGAACATGTCTATGGTTAAATTTCATATCCGATCTGCAAAACAAACATAGATAGCTTTCAAGTGCAGCGTACCAATCTGACGATTATACTTCGCGTAGTCATAAATGCCGTGATGGTGGTCATAGATACGATGATGACGATCCATATACCGTGATTATGGTGATGGCTACAGTGATGGTGACGAAATTAATCAGCTTCTGATTGTCGGTGCCAACGTTAATTGACGATTTCTACATAAGACGCCGATTCTATAGAATTGCTATAGTATTATTGTTATTTTTATTGCAGTTATTGTTGCAGTTGCTGTTGTTGTTGCTGCTTTTGTTGCTGTTGTTGCTGTTGTTGCAGTTGTTGTTGCAGTTGCTGTTGTTGTTGCTGCTGTTGTTGCTGCTGTTGTTGCTGCTGTTGTTGCTGCTGTTGCTGCAGCTGTTGTTGTTGCTATTGCTGTTGTTATTATTATTTCTTGCTCGAGGTAAGTGTAATCGATCAAGAACAAAAATTACGCTAGTAGCTATGGCAATAATAATAATAATAATAATAATAATAAATTTATTATTATTATTATTATTATCTGGATTTAATAAGTAATTTCCAACAGTTAACACATATTCGTCAGAAAGAAGAGTTAGTCTTCTGGTGTGCTTCTCAGGATTTAGTAATGAGTCGAGTAAAACGACGTCTTTACCTGAAATCATGATAGCACGCAAAAGGATTAGATTAAGAACTAAAACCCAGAGAAAAGACGTTAATTGTGTTATTCCTTCTCAGTGAATATTCCTTTCATAGAGAAACTTATGTCCCGTTTTTGAAAGACTAGATTGCCTGAATGCATTTCCATCTAAAGTTATTAAATAAAGAAGTTTATAGCAACGAGTGCAAGAAATAATGTTAGTTTCCTAGGCATTAATGAAACTTCTCATTAAAAAAGCACTAACCACATCTGTATAATGTCTTGGCATCGCCTCGACTTATGTAGACCTTATGAGGTCCAAGGAGTTGATTGCTGGCTGGATCGATGTGATATGAGATGTTTCCAGCGGTAAAGTAACCTCTGACGAAAACAACTTTTCGATTAATGCTTTACAACAAAAAGGCATTTCTTACGATCCAACAACATCTCATTCAAGTTAAGTTGAAACGTCAATTGAGAGCAGTTAAATTGTAATGTAATTGTAATCGTAAATTTGTAATGGCATCTTTAAGAGAAACTTATCCCTGCGTTAGCATGCATGACACTAAAGTTCATCAAGGACAAAAGTTCATCAGTAGGCAAGCAGTGTTCAGATTTTTTCTATCTTGAAGTAACACGCTGAATTAAAATAGAGCTACAATGTCCGATACTGGTACGCATGGGAGGCGTCACACGCGAATAGACTGCCATGTCGCTTAAATAAGCGCTTAGGTGACTTGACATTTGTCCTCATCGAAAATGTTCTGAATTTCGGTGTCTGTTTCTGTTCGGCTTGTCAGTTTCCGGATGACATTTGGGTTACACGAATTACGATTGTATCTTTCTAGCGGATTATGACTTTTGATTACGGTTTAGACTTATGTCTTGTGTGTCTTAATCAAATAGCTCTAATCTAGCCTACTTTTGTGTAAACAAATCTAATCTAATTCTTCCAATCACATCATTTTCACATGAATTATCCACCATAAGCTGCCTCTCTGTTCATCAAACTGACTTTCTCAATATTGACTTTAATTGCGGTTTATTTTGGTGCGCCATCGGTTAATGCATTTTGCATTATAAAAATTGTTAATTGCGAATTAATGACTTATGTAGCGCCGTTTTCCTATGTACAAGAAAATAATCTATGGTCATTCAAGTGAAATATATCTTATGATACATTATGTCTCTTGGTAGTCCCTCGTGTCCGCACTACAACTGCCCAGTCCAGGAGCTTTGCCTTTGTTGGCCCTTCCAGCTGGAACTGTCTTCCTCTTGAACTGCGGCTTCAGATACTTAGTCTCTCTCCTACCCAGTCTCGCAAACGCCTGATTTGTTCAAGTCGGGAGCGCAACTGTTTCCTAAGTGACGCTTTATAAATGTTAGTTTACAATTACAATTACAATTAAAACGGCGCTATAGAAGCCTGCAGTTTAGATGACTAGGATGAATTAGGCTAGATCGGATTTTTATTGAGCAGGAAAAAGGTGACGACCAACGAGTTAAGCTTTAATTTGTAAGCTTACATTTTCCAATCTGTTTAAGGTTCACACAGTTTCCTGTTCCCCGATTTTAATCTGCTCTTCTGAACTTTGCAAGGGAGGGGGCGTTATGAAATTCCTGTGGTATTTTATTGTAAGAGAAAATAAATATAAATTAAGAAACAACTCCGTTGATATACATGATTCCTTTGCACGTATTGACGGCTGCCGTACCGTGTGGCTGGTCTCTCACTTTTCCCAGGTAATAACAATGGCTTCCGTCTACAGGTGGAATCATCACAAACATAGTAGACTATAGCTATTAGTAGTAGTATGAATCTGGAATTTTTTATATTGCGCCTTTTAGAAACCTCTCAATAACATACCCCTACGTAAGATGAGCGTTAGAAAGTTGTCAAAGTTTGCTAGTACAGCAGATGATGTATTGAAGCCATCCAGTCATTGACCAGTCACCGTGGAAGAACTAAATGATATATCGCTGTTGAAGAACTGAGTGTTTGTGTGGAAGGCAGCTTTAACTAAATCAGGTCGACCACCTTACATATTCAGTTTTTACAGTTAGAGGAATACGGTTAACCGAATAAACTAGTTCTACCTTTGAAATAACAGAAAGCTTTTGTGCTGCAGTGAAGGTAGGACGACATAAATATTCGCTCGAGTTACAGTAAATTACATAACGGCCGTTAGAAAAGCGTAGAGCGAAGACACAAAGGCTGACTGTCGAATATAATACTTTGTTCGAAAAGATGCCGCATTTTTGGACACGGCAGTAAAATAAAAATTGCCGAAGGCAACTTAAATTCTATAAAGATCTTGAAGACACATAAGGAAGAACCGTAATAATTGTCTTTTAGGTTTTATTCTGAGTCTCTCCCACCAACAGAACAACAAAGGAATGTTTTCGACTGAATATTGCGTGCCTTTGAGAAGCCAAGTTGAGGCATAGTCCTTTTGCCAACCGCTGGTTTTGCCTCAGCTCTTTGATATTTATCATCAAGAAGGACATAAACTATAAAATTGGGTGTTTGTGAGACATACGTGATTCACGTCGTGATACACTGCACAGTCTTCGTTGAACGACCTTTCTACATAGCCAACAGCGAAAAGATATCTGAAAAGAGCAGACTTCAGTCAAATCTATTTCTTTCGAGGCAGACCCAGTAATCAAAAACTCACAACTGCTGTTGAAAAACTTCATGTTAAAACTCTGTCAGAGTGCAATTGTTACTAATAAACAGGCATCGAAGTAAAAAGCACCTATTGTCCTCATTCAAAGCAACATAACTCGAACACCGAACTCAAAGATTGAACTCAAGCAAGCGACATTTCTTAACTAATGCATGACTGCAGCAACGATTGAGGTGTCAACTATAAATTCAACTAAGAAATACCAAAAAAATATATTGCGCCTTCTTTGCACCAATGACTACTTCGATTTCTCGTGTTAGTCCATTTTGTCCTATTAACTTACGAGTTCCTAAGACTTTCAAGTACCAAACCTTCTTAACACATAAAGCAATCACCTCATCATGACGACCCAACCTAAAAAATCGTGTGTGCCTTATTGAAAATTATTATCAACGTGTTAAGAAGAAGCTAATTAAATCCGACTTTAAAGTAGAAGAAAATCAATTCTGTTTGCTTACGTATTCAGGTGCAGATCCAGCACGTAGACGGCGTTGAAAGCAGAAACTGTCACAGTTATTGTTCTGTAATGCCCGCCCTAGGAAAAAACCAGCTAATAATTCTGATATATATTTTTTGGTTTTGCTTCAAATCTTTTAATCTCTTTTAATCTTTCTATGACTTTCTATTATACTCTATTCTTGACTTGTCTTGTAAGGCTTCATCGTTTAGTCACTTGAATAATCTCTTAAACCTGAACCTAGTAACGTACTTGAGTCAGCGTGCCTTTAATGACCTCCTGACCCCGTGCGACATTGATTCTGTTACTGTCGTCGTAATCCATTTCATCTAGATGCCTTTCAAACCGACGGTTATCTGAAAAAAGTTGTTTAAATTATTTAAAGTGTTGTAATTTGCGAAAGATGACTTGTAAGCCTAAGTAAAGCATGGTCAATGTAATCAGACAGAATTCTTTTGGTTCTATGCTTTCGGAACACTGGATCTGCGTCAGGAACTTTAGTTTGATGGCTTCGGACGATTTGAGGCAAAGCCCAAAGGGACCAAAGTTTATTTAATTTTATGGTAAGTTTTGGATCAATGAACGTCTCCCTACGCAATTCGAAATGACAGCAGTGCGTAAGTGCAACCTTAAAATACACAAATCAAAATCGACACAAGCATCCAAGTATCACCAGACTAAAACTTTAACTCAATCCATATTTTTTTGCTGTCAAATATGATTCGGAATTTGGTAATTTTACACCAAAGTCGAATTATTAAAGTTACTATCAAAACAGATTGATAACGTCATCATCTGAAAATGTAAACTTTGTAAAAAAAGAATAATATTTGTAGAGATTTGTAAAATCTGAGGCCTCTTTAGAGTTATATTTCTGTCACTTTGCAATAATATATCTGCATCTTATGTACATTAATTTTTGGGGTGCAAAATATGTTTCAGTTCAATTTCATTTTACATTGGTTCATATGAATTATTGTTGTTCTGAGTTGCTAGTTCTACGAGTGTCGCTATTTAAACGGATAAATAGTAAATGCAAACAAATACTCTGATCTGTTGCAAACAAATAAGAATGGCTTTCTCAGTTGACAGTTGACATTTCGTGAAGTTTTCAAGCCGTCCGCGTTACAAAAGCCTCGTTCCCGCGACAAGCTCAACAAAAGAGACATTTGTGACTTCTTAAATCATGACACAATTGATTGTTTATTTCCCAAGACCATTCTTCAGCTGAACTTCCCCGTAATTTTCGCAGACTTGTCACGTTTTTGTATAGCAAGTCTAAACTATTTCAGGATTGCCATTGATAATACATGCATTTGGCTCAAAATGGTTACTCACACAATGAACGCCCGACGAAATGCTTCTACATTATAGGCTTTACATGACATGGTTGTTGAGAGTCAAACAAAGGCGCTAATAAATGTTTAGACTACATGTATGTGTGAATGATGGTACCATACTTCACATTTTCCAAGTAAACATTACATATTGTTAAACTACGTTTTGAGCATCTAGCTCGCTTTGAACGGTGTTGGAAATTAGCCATAGGGCCTATAAATGTTTTGTTACGTTACATTGCGTTACAAACATACTCACGTACACACGCATAAACACCTGACACATTTAGCAAAAGTGGTTAACGCGTACTGTGTGTCAATTCGTGTCTGTACGTGAAGATAGCGATTCGCATAGCGATCATCGTGGCTATAATTAAAGATCTAACTCGTCGGCTAGCGCTTTTCGAAAACGGGAACCCTGAATGGCATGGAACCTACTCAATAGGGGAGCGATTTGCAGGATCTCCCCCCATTAATTCATTAAGAAGTGACCAGGAAGGGTGGGGCTACACGGTCGCTATAGAAAAAACGTGTACATTGACTTTTGCGTTTAATTAACGCACGAATACACACACTCTGTCTCCATTTCTCTCTCTCTCTCTCTCTCTCCCTCTCTCTCTCTCTCTCTCTCTCTCTCTCTCTCTCTCTCTCTCTCTCTCTCTCTCTCTCTCTCTCTCTCTTATTACACTGGACACCCTGATGAAACCTTTTGAAGAAGATACCATAGGCTTAACTGTCACTCGTTTGCACTGGACTTGAGTAGATTAATAAATCCTAGCAGTTTACGCCTGAGACAGAAGCCTAAGCAAAATTCAGTTTACTCTCTGTGGAACAATTTCAAAATAAGAAAAGAATTGCTAAGGCAGTTATTGAATAACGCAGATGATACGAGTCACCCATTTTCTCTGATGATCAAAACTGAACTGGTATTAATAAAAGAGGAACGTACGACCAAATGACGGCTTTGATGTTTATTAAGCTAGTGTCACAGGGGCTCAGTAGACTCACGCTCCAGTGATCTTGACAATAAAGAGCTGTGAAAACACGCAGAACTGATTTATCAGTTAGCATAACCTTGGCTGAATGTGGGTACAGGAAATAAATATCTTACAATAACTTCACTGTCACAGCTCCCTTTTCAACTTCCAGTACACACCTTAACTACTCTGCTACTGAGTAGTGCTCAGTATGATAATAGTGGTAGAAAATATATGGGGGTAGCCTAATAAGAGTTCAAAAGCAAAACAGCTGCTGCTTTGTTCGTTAGTATCCTGTTTACTTTCACGCACTGTCGGCTTTATCAACTAAGGTCTGCCAATGACTTAGTTATCCTGATGTCTGCTTTCGTGTTAGAAATACATGACGGATAATTTTCTGGTGCAATGAATTCTACTCTGAGATAGCTTTTATTTACCATTGTATTTCATTGCGAGTCGTGGAGACTCATCTTTGATGCGTGTGAAAAAGCTAGTTCCCACGACTTTTTGGCCCCCTACAGAAGACGGAAATTACATTTAGGGGTAGCCAATATTTTTCACGAGTTAGTTACGTTTTCAGAAGGCAACTCGGTTATAAGCATAAGAGAAAATGGCGGATTCAGCTCCTGATTAGGGCATTGGTTTTTTCGCATTATTAAGTACGTCGTATTATATAATTCCATGTTTTACTCAGTGCACAGCGAATCAGCATTTTTCATATATATTTTCGACATAATAAGCGATATAGCTATCATATTTCATTAAAATCCGTTGGCTGTTTCTGTCTCCTTTGTTAAATTGCATTCTGTCATGTTTCTTCATACTATGGATGTGCTAATCTATATAACTATTATTATTACGAAAATTTTTAACTCGCGCAAAAGTTACACAAATGCGAATCGGAGGCGATTCATCAGATTTCATTCAAATCCATTGGCTACTTATGTCTGTTAAAGTAAAATACCATTTATCCCCCCCCAAAGACCGACCTGCACCTCACCGCGGTGAGGGGGGTGAACAGCCAAGTAGGGGATAGCCTGGTGAGGCTATGCCATCAGAGGAGAAGGCCATTGGCCGAAGAACCTCCTAGGGCGTTACGCGAGGTGGACAGGCTCACCAGGAACCCCGAAGAGTGCTGGCTAACGCAGGCGGCAGGTGTTGGAAAGACACCTTTGGGCGAAAGAGGCCAAAAAGGCCCACCGGCTTCCTTACCCTACCGAGAGAGAACTGGTCATCACTCGGCAAAGAGACCAAGAAACCTTATGAAAATGAAACCAAACAGAAAAGTGGGCAACGACGTCAACGGGGCCTCCGTTCAAATGAAGGGAGGATCTGCGTCCGGCAGGGGTGGAGAACACAGGGCCACCCAGGTCGTAAACCTGAGAAAACCCTGTACTAGGCGCGAAGAGCACCTGTTTAATGGAAAAGAGGAAGTATGCATTGGAACCTGGAACGTCAGGACTCTGTACGCAGCGGGACAGCTAGATGTGCTTCTACACCAACTAAAAAGAATCAGGTGGAGTGTGATAGGACTAGCGGAGGTAAGATGGCCGGGAGAAGGAGAAATCAACAAAGAAGGATATAAGATAATATACTCAGGAAGGAAGGACGGAGGACACCAACAGGGAGTGGCGCTGGTCCTGGGAAAAGAGGCATCAAAAGCCCTCATTGGGTACAGAACGATCGGACCAAGAATAATGAAGGCAAGATTTCGTACAACATACGGCAAGACCACAATAGTGCAAGTGTATGCACCAACAAGTAGTGCGACAGACCAAGAGATAAACGAATTTTATGAGACGTTACAACAGACGATGCAGGGAATATCGAGTCAAGACGTGATTATCGTAATGGGAGACTTCAATGCCAAGGTGGGGAAAGACTGGAGAACATGGAAGGGAGCACTGGGGAAACACGGGTACGGAGAAGAAAACGAGAGAGGAGAAAGATTGTTGCACTTTTGCCTAAACAATGACCTGCGAATAATGAACACAGCGTTCTTTCAGAAGAAGGATAGTAGAAAGTGGACCTGGAAGTCACCAGACCACAAGACAAAAAACATGATAGATTTCATCATGGTAAGCAATAGATGGAGAAGTGCAGTAACAAAATGTCGCACATTTGCAGGACCGGACATTGCATCCGATCATAGACTAGTACTAGCAGGGATCAGAATAAAACTAAGAAAAATGGACAGAAGAGGAACAAACAGAAGATACGACATGGAGAAACTGAGGGATGATGTAACCAGAAACCAATTCAGATCGCAACTGGAAGGCAGATGGAGACAGAGCAAGAAAAGAAGCATGAACACAGTGGAAGAAACGTGGACAGAAATAAAGAACATATATACTGAGACGGCACAGCAAGTATTGGGACATGAAAAAAGGAAGAAGAAAAAACCATGGATCACCAGAGCAGTACTGGATTTGAGCGTCAAAAGAAGAGACATGAGAAAGACAAAAACACACAGCGAGACGAACATGGAAAGATATAAAGAAATTACGAAAGAAATCAGAAAAAAGGCGAAAAAATGTAAAGAAGAATGGATCATCGAGAAATGTCAAGAACTAGAGAGCACACCAGGAGCATTAAACACGGGGAAGCTATTTCAAGTAGCAAGAGAAATATGTGGATCACCCAACGTAAAACTGACCACAATAAAGAACAAGGAAGGAAAAATACTGGAAGACAAAGCAGAGATCAAACAACGATGGAAACAACATTACGAAGAGTTATATAACAGTGAGAACCCAGTAGACAGAACAGTGCTTGAAGAGCTACCAGAAAACAACGGCCAAGAACAAATGCTGGACATACTGAAAACGGAGGTAGAAACAACAGTCAATAGACTAAAAAAGAAAAAAGCACCAGGCGAGGACAACATCACAGCAGAAATGATCCAGGCAGGAGGGAGCTGCTCGGTAGAAATGCTACATAAACTGTGCAATAAAATTTACTGCGACAAGGAATGCCCCAAGGATTGGTGCAAAGCCATAATAGTACCAATATACAAAAAAGGAGACAAAACAGAATGCAGCAACTACAGAGCAATCAGCCTTTTGAGCATACCAGGAAAGGTTTATACTGGAGTATTACAGAGAAGATTGAGAAGGTATGCAGAAGAAGCGATGAGCGAAGAACAAGCAGGATTCAGGAAAGAACGAGGAACAATGGACCAGATATTTGTAATCAGGCAACTGTCAGAAAAGTACGTCGAAATGAATAGAACACTATATAACAACTTTATTGACTACAAACAGGCGTTTGACAGCGTGTGGCAAGAAGGTTTATGGAAAGTACTGAGACACTGTGGAGTACCAGAGGAGTTAGTGATGCTAATAGAAGATATATACAGCAAATCGAAAAGCGCAGTAAGAGTGGAGGGAGAGCTAACGGAATGGTTTACGATAAAAGTAGGGGTAAGACAAGGATGTGGAATGTCATCGGATCTATTCAATATGTTGCTAGAAATAGTGATGAGACTTGCCAAAGGAGAGGAAGAACACGGGATAAACCTAAATGGACGACCACTGAGTAACCTCCGCTTCGCAGATGACATAGACCTGATAGCTGACACACAAGGGAAGCTACAGGACATAACAAACAGGGTGGATGGCAGCAGCAAGAGAATGGGTCTCAAAATCAACATGGAAAAAACAAAAACAATGGTAATTGGAAAACATCATGAGGACTTACAGATAAGAATAGAAAAAGGAATATTAGAGCAGGTTACCAGATTCGTCTATCTTGGAGGACTAATAACAGAAGATGGAAAATGTGAAGAGGACATCAAACGAAGAATTGGATTGGCGTGTACAGCATTCGGAAAACTGGGAAAAATGTGGAAGGCAAGAAACATCTCCATCAGAACAAAGATGAAACTCTATCATACCTTAGTAGAACCGATATTACTATACGGATCGGAGTGCTGGTGCTTGAGAAAAGAAGACGAACGGAAACTATTGGTGGCAGAGATGGGCTGGCTAAGAAGAATAATAGGCAGAAGCAGAAGAGAAAAGATCAGAAATGAAAAAACACGAGAAGAACTGGGAGTTGATGAAACAATAGTAGAAACAATCACAAAGAGAAGACTCAGATGGTTTGGGCATGTGGTCAGAATGACACGGCAAAGACTACCAAACGCTGCATTGCACGGACACATAGAAGGAAAGAGAAGCAGAGGAAGACAACGAAAGACCTGGATAGATAATGTCAAAGAAGATCTGAGAGAAAGAGGCACAAGCTTGATTGGAGTTAGAGAAACAATCAGGAACAGAGAAGTTTGGAGAAGTTTCATAAAGGCCTCATCGCCATAAATGGCGGAAGAGAAGACAGAAGAAGAAGAGATTAGGTATGTATGTATAGGCCCACACTTACTTTATGATTGATTTATGTTTGATGTATAGGCCTACATTTGCTATGGCGCAGAGATTCAGTGTTGCTGAATACAGTTGCTATTGGACTGAGATTCAGTGTCGTCCAACCCACTTGCTATGGGGCAGAAATTCAGTGTCGTTGAATCCACTTGCTATAGAAGAAAGATTTATTATTGATGCATACAGTTGTTATTAGATTGAGATTCAGTGTCGTCGAATCCACTTGCTATATAGCAACATTGCGAGAACACTGCAAGAAATGACTGACATCGAATAGAAGAATACACAAACCGTCGGCTTACGGATTATCATATTCCCCACTTGTTTTCCTGTTTGACGATAATATGCGCTGCTGGTAAATGGAAATGTAGATGTAAATGTATATGTTGATGTAACTATATATTATGTAAATTTAATTGTAAACTCAACCATGCTGTATTACAGACGGGTATTCATCGATCCTAAGAGACATTAAGTTTTCTCTTAACTGTCCAGATGCCAAGCTTCATTGACAACTAAATCACGTTCATAGTCTGTGATGGGAATCCGTTCGTTGTAATTTTATTCAAATTAATCATCTGCCAGAGTTCAACCCCGTTTATGAAACTCAATCTACAGCCAAATGAAAACAACGCCGTTTGGCATAAAAACCCACTTATCGGAATCCAAGAGTACCTAATGCAACTGTTAAAATCCTATGGTCGATGCAGAGATTACCCTTTACAATACGTCGGCGTTTTACAAAACCCAACGATACCTCCGACAAATCGTTTTCACCCGATGGCGCTAGCTATAACATTGTTTTCTGGTCCACGATTTTCACTGTTGATTATTTGAACGCATAAAATGTTACTCGACTCGATTATTATTACGAAATCAAATTCGGTTTGGCTTTATTGTTGCACACAACTAAAAAATAATTAGTCCTGGGCTTGTTAGGGCCAAGTGTAATGACCTAAAGAGGGGCAATCTTCTTACATCAACTTAGAAACAATACTTTTAAGGGACTTCTGCTGGACTTGCTTTTTCCTCGAATTCGGTTCTCAGGTCAAGAATATGCAGGGCGTCTGTAATACTCAAAAAAGGCGCGAAAACTTAACAGATTCACAAGAGGCTGTCTGTAATTATTAATCTCATGCTGATTTTTTTATACTTCATAGCGCAATATGTAAATGCAAGGCGCCAGTTGATGGTGCAAAGCAGTATTGTATGTATGTATGTATATATATGTATGGATGTATGTATGTATTTATGTCAGTAAATCAGTAAATATGTATGGATGTAAGTATGTACGGACATAGTTACATACGTATATATGTATATATGCATGTAAGTAAGTATGTATGTATGCATCTGAACGCCTTTCAATAACCTCTCAAAAAGCGCTCAAATGCCTTTGAAAGGTCCCTTATGGATTTTCTTAAACACCCAGTGAGTATCTCGAATATGATGAGTCATACTTGTCCAGTGAGCGATCATAATGTGGCGAGTTTACAAGACCAGTTGGCTTTCAAGAGATTCCCAACTTGGTGAACGAGCTTTTCGGTTGCTGAACTTACATTTTGAAACCCTCTTCCCACATCTTTCTCTCGGTCTCTTATGTCATTTCGGAACTTAAGACTAAGTTCTTTAATCTGGTTCATGCACTTTAGGCTGCACCTTTGTCACATATTATATGGGACACGGTAGCCTATTGGAGAGAGTGCTCGGCTTGTAACGCGGAGCGTACGGGTTCGAAACGCCCCAGAGACGGTCACTGCGTAGGGACCTTGAGCAAGTCCTTCACTCACAATTGCTCGGCGCCATTGATGGATTCTAAGTCATTAGATAGTGGCACCTAATAAATGCAGAAATAATAAATAATAATAACAGTGGCTAACCTTCTGGTATTGACCGACAACGGATTGATCATGCATGATTCACTATCGGTTGATGCCTTCTTATTACACAACGGCGCAATTGAAGAAGTGGCTGATAATTAATTATTCATGGTTCTTTCCACTGGATTGTGGTTTCTGAATGTGATTTTTGCTTTGAATTTGATTCTAAAAAGGTGACAGTTGGAAGTAAGAATGTTGGACCTAAAGTGTGTCTTGTGTGAGTGGTCTTTGCCCATTTAAAATAACCCCGGTGGTTCTGTAGAACCACTTTAGTAAATCAGCCAAAACTCTGGATTGTGGCTCAAAACGCATCGTATTCTAACAGACTTGCATCTTACAACGAAACCTAGTTCGAACAAAATGCAATAAACTGACAGTACAAGTTTTGGATTTTTGCTTCCCATGCAGGGCAGGACAAAATTGTGTTGATTAGTTGAGTACTGCTTACGCCATGTTACATTGTAAATCTGTGTTATGCCTACACTGTAACACAGAGTACGCAGTTTCGAGTACAGTTTTATGACGGTTATGTGGAAGCTTTTGGATTAGATTACTCTATCCGATGCGGATTTGTTTTTTCACACAAGTCGGTTAACGTCACAATATTTCTTCATAAAATGACGTCATTTTGCTTTATTTTATCGCCGATTCCGAGAGAGTTCTGTGCATTTCTTCTGTCGACGGCAAACGAAAAAGATGGTGAAGACGACGACGAAGATGATGAAGAACAAGATGAAGAACAACGGTTCTTGAACTGAGTGACTATCCGTCATCGAAGTGAAGATAATCGAAATGTATGACATATTTTTATCATCAAAATTTCTATCATCGTCCTTTAAGCGGCCGAAAATAATCGGTCAGTAAGTAAGTATGGTAATACATGAAATCACGAATTGACAAAACGATTAGGTGTAAGTAGAAAGTTGTCAATTAAGTATGAGAGTAAGTAATAAAAAGAAAGAAAGCTACACAGACAGACAGAAAAGTAAAAAAACATGTAGTCCGTTTTCGGCATCTGATGTTCATGATTTTCTTTAGCCAAATATTTATATAGCCCGCTTAGAGCGAACAATTCTGAACCGTTCTAAGTGGCAAATCGTCTCCTCATCGAAATCAATGTATTTTGCAGAGAGAGAGAGAGAGGGGGGGGGAAGAGAGAGACAGACGACAGAAAGAATCATAGACATTTGAAGGGTAGACCAACGGACAGAAAGATTAACGGACGATAGACAGACAGACAGAAACGCAGACAGACAGTCGACTCATAGACAGACGGACGACAGGCAGATGCAGACGTGCAGATAGACGGACTGTCCCGTTATCTGCGCGATTGTCTCTAATCCCCTAAAATAATGACGTCATAATGCAGCAGCATTATGACGTCATCTGAGTAATTGGAACATTGACGTAATTTTATGCAGTTTCTTCAGAATAAAGCGCTACGCTGACTGTGCACAGACTTAGCTTTGTCTGATTTAATTTAGGAAATCGATCTAAAGAAAGATTGAAAACTCTGAAGATGGACGAATGAAAAATTCTGAAGATGGACGAAGGCAAGTTCTGAAGACGTTTGAAGCGGAAGACTAAGACGAGTCAGAAATGTTAGTCAATTTCATATTTTTTATTAACCGGTCGATTAAGGCTAACAGATGAAACGAAAAAGAATCAAAAAATTTTATTTACTGGTAGTGTATGCCCATATCTTATGAGCAACAAGTTTTATGAAGGTAAAAAATATATTTTAACAAGCCAATTCAGTCGAATTTTCAGAAGTAATCGATTATAAGCCTAACTTCAGGAAATTAGCTTATTCACGAGCGCTGCGTCAAGTCAGAGGGTTGTACAGAGATACCGTAGCAAGAATAAGTTCCGATTGCAGGGAGACCAGAGACGGAAGTCTACCAGAGAAATTGTTACGAGAAGCAAGAAGGCCTATGAATGTATGGACCACGATAAGATAATTTTGTAAGCTGTAGGGCTTATGGAAAGCCCAAGGAGTGATGAGAAAAAATTATGATGGGTAAATCAAATGGGCAAGCCAAGATTATGGTAGACATAATGGTCAATTCATTACGAGCCTTTCGTAACTCTATCAAATATCAAAGGCGAAGTCCTTCGAAGGTTCGTGTAGTTCACGCAGTGTTGGTCTTTCAAAAGAAATCGACAAAGAAAAAGAATCCACATCCTTGAAAATCATTCCTCATGGGTTTCCAGGAACAGCAGCGAATTGTCGATTATAGGTGGCGCTATATGGTAAGGTGAATGGAGTTTTTAGATAGCCTCCAGACGAAACTTCGTCAGTCATATTATGAAGTCATATTCATCGAAATTTATTTTGACTCCTTTATTAAGCTGCTTGTAGATGCGCTACACAGTAAGGTGAATGGATTTTTTAGGCAGTCTCCAGTCATATTGTGACGTCATATTTGTCGAACCTTATCTAAGACCATTAATTCTTCTTCTTAGATGATTGAAGATTTTAGGCGGTCTCTTAAAACGACATTTAGTCTCATACTATGACGTCATATCCACATTTATTCTGACGCATTTGATGCTAAGTTTGACTTTAACGCTCTGGACTCGATAGGTTTTACTCTTTTCTGCCTAGCAACCAGCGGAGCCATTCATAAACTGTGATGGTGAATTATTATTGTACAAACGTATAGCCTTAGATACCTGAAGAAATGTGAGCGGTACGTTCCGCTGATTGTACCCACGGCTCAAATAGTTAAAAATAACTCTCTTTCTATCACAAACTACACCAGCTGCTGAACTTTCAAGTAATTCTATGCACGCACTTCTACAAAGGCCCTACTTTATAATATGTTAGTATCGTAATCGTAATCGCAAGCTCGATATTTCTACAGCGCCAAACGAAAGCTAAGTCACAGGAACTAGCTTATTCACAGGCACCCAGTCAAAACAAAAACGATAGGCAGGAAGGGTTCGGTTCCAGGTCAAGATCCGAGTCAGGCAAACCGCTACGGTGGATGGTGTTTGGAACTGGAGCGGAAAGAGAGATAAAGGGAAGAGAAAGAATCAAGATAAGATTTGTGGAAGAGAAGCGTTTGCAGGTAAAATTTTTACAAAAGTGGGATGATTCTTGTTTGAATGGAAAGCACAAAGAATGGTAGATAGACTTAATTAGACCAAGAGGCCTACTGAGTAGCTGCATGGATAATAATAGGATCAAATTTCAAGTATGAAATTGTTTGTCAGGTGAAGCGCGGTGTGCGGGATATGATTCGTTTAGAAATTTTCCGATAGGGCCTAAGTAGACCATTGACTGGAGGGCAGGTTAGGGTGAGGTAAGAGAATGAACGACTGGAGCGAGCTTTGTTGAATGATGAATAGCTCTGGCTGAATAAGACAAGTGAGTTTTGAAGACCGCACAACTGTAAGCGATTTAAAGAATTCAGAATTGAATCCATTCCGGGATATTACGCGAATGATGCGAAATAACAAAAGGAATATTATGATGATGCTTTGGACAACTACGTTCTCAATAAATCGAAGGCCCTTAATTTGGAAGAAGTAAAACTTAAGAAAACGGAATTGCATTTCCATATAGAGAGATAATATAATAAAACACACGCAAGCAGTTATATGCAAGTACACTTTCTCACTCACAGACCCTTTTTCACTTACTAAGGCAAAGAATAAAACAAAAAGGTTTTTTCAACCTCCACAGCATCTAGTTCAAATTTACTCTAAACAAGAATCACCACAAGCAAGCGATTCAAAATGAAGTAACCAGCTGAAACGGATGGGTGACTCAGACATGGGCGCGGATGATCTCTACCATTACCATAACACTGGAACTAGAATTCCGGTAGAGAACCTGATTCTAAGTTCTTTATAAAGACAATAATATACACACTTACACGCTAGTAAAATTGCAGATTCAGATTCAGAAGCACAAATTCGTGCATACTTAAGAAATAGAAACAATAAAACAAGACGTATGTTTACGACCGCTACAACGATGCTATCAGTTTAAAAAAGATTCTAAATATAAAACCGACTGAAACTGGAGTCACCAGTTGAAATGGATGGGTGACACAGGTGGGAGCGAGGTTGAGGCTTTACCATAAGATTTAACACTTAATAATTAAAGCTTAACACTTAGCTTTCACACTGAAGACTTAAGCCTTAACATTCAGCATTTAAGAATTAAGCAACTAACACCTATTACGTGGCAGATATATCTAAACACTAAACACTTACGACATAAGACTTAAGAATTAGGAGTTAAGATTTTACACTTTCACACTTAGCACTTAGTTACTATGACTTAGTACTTAACATTTAGGGTTTGACACATAACAATTAGCATTTAACACATAAGACTCAACACTTGGCACTGATCTTTTAATAGTTGATAGTTAAGCAACTAACACGTTACAATTGGCATCTCTAAAAATTTTGTACATAAGACACTTAATACTTAATACTTAGGGCTTAACACTTAGCTTTTTAACACTTAATACTTAACACTCAGCTTTCAAGAGTTAACCAACTAACACATGATACCTAGCACTTACCTCTAACCACTAAGCACTCATGATATAAGACTTAAGACGTAATGCTTAAGAATCACTACTTAAGATTTCACACCTAACACTTAGCATGTATCAATTAACACTTAGTACATAACACTTAAGGTTTAACACATAAGAATTAGCATTTAACACAAAAACTTAACATTTAGCACTTATCTTTTAATGGTCAATCACTTATCTTTTGATAATTATGCAACAAACACAATACACTGAGCATATATCTCTAAACATTTTACACATAAGACTTAACACTTAACACTTAGGGCTTAACACTTAACTAATACTAAACCCTTATCTTCTGATAGCGAAGTAACTACCATCTAATACGTAGCACTTACCTTTAACCAATAACGATATCAGACTTGAAACAATGCTTAAGAATAATAACTAAAGATTTTTAGACGGAACACCGAAGACTAAACACTTAACTCAACACTTATAGCTCTTCATGCACATCACTCGGTATACATAATTTAACACTCATCAACTAAAAATTAGCACTCTAAAATTAACACAACACGCTACGTTTAAAACTTAACACTGAAGTCTTAGCTCAGTTTATCGAACTGTCTAAACGATTATTATCTACTTTTAACATCAACTCTCAATCTTTCGTATAAATTGAGTCTCGGAGATCTTAATTTCATGAAATTATAACACACATTCAAACTTAATTTGACATAATTGGCAATCAAGAGGGCACTTAACACATAGTTTATCTCCTAATTATAACGACATCCTGCTTCATACCATCGAAAAACTGTCTCCGATCTCATTCTTTGAAGATGAAATAACACGCATAGCAGCTCCAATTGCTAAAAGGACATGTGAGCCGAACGCTCTTAAGAAAAATCTGTTTCCATTTCAGTCGATCCCCAAGTGTCGCAGAAGCAGCCTCAGTTTACATGTCTTTGGCAATCTCTAAATGTTTCTTCTTTCATTCCATTTGAAATCAATGAGTATTTGGCCATTTTCAATGACCCAATTGGAGTCACCAGCTGAAATGGATGGGTGACACAGGTATGGGCGAGGATGGGGCTCTGCCGTTAAGTCGGATCTCGATAATTATACGCAAACATTTATTTCTAACTACACGTTCAAACGCGCAAAATCATACAATTCCACAAGCAGGTGCACAAGCAATTGGCATTCAAGTTCAACTGTCTTCCCGAACTTTTGTCTGCTTCTTGTATCCATACACTCTTTCATTCTTTCGTAAAAACTGACTATCCGAGATCTTAATTTCAAGTAGTTATGACAATCATTGACCCTTCAATTGCTTTAATTTGCACGCCGGTTCAGCTGTCTGAAGCAAAATTTATTTTCTTCGTCTTTCAATCCTCTTTTTCATTACTTCGTTTAAAAATCTGTCTTTCTGAACTGCTTATTTCAAAAAGCTGCGAAATTTTTACAGGTTAAGGATGACCGAAGAGCGGCAAGGCTAACAGGGCGCGGTTTGGGACGTGGGTGGCACCCGTCTCATGGTAAAAGCCGCATATGCCCCTTGACAGCCGTGCGACATGGCGAGTTCAGGCCGCCATCTAAATAAATAAGCCTCAAGCCCTACTCGCAAGACAGCGAGGGCTTCTGGCTTATTTATTTATAAATAAGCCTGAAGCCCTCGCTGCCTTGCGAGTAGGTGCTTGCACCAAAGGCCAATCGAAAATACGATGTAAGCAAGGTCAGGTAGGGCATCCGATCGAATAACTTTGCTCCAAAATCTTCTTAAATGTTTCAAATTGAACTGTCTTGAGCAAACTTTGTTTGCTTCTTCAGTCTGTCCTCTATTTCGTTCTTCCGTAAAAACTGTCTGCCTGATCTTTTGATTTCAAGTAGTTATCACACGCATTGTACCTCACTTGCCTTAATTGCCCCACAAGTTTACCTGTCTTAAGCAATCTCTATATACTTCTTCTTTCATTCCATTTGAAATCAATGAGTATTTGGCCATTTTCAATGACCCAATTGGAGTCACCAGCTGAAATGGATGGGTGACACAGGTATGGGCGAGGATGGGGCTCTGCCGTTAAGTCGGATCTCGATAATTATACGCAAACATTTATTTCTAACTACACGTTCAAACGCGCAAAATCATACAATTCCACAAGCAGGTGCACAAGCAATTGGCATTCAAGTTCAACTGTCTTCCCGAACTTTTGTCTGCTTCTTGTATCCATACACTCTTTCATTCTTTCGTAAAAACTGACTATCCGAGATCTTAATTTCAAGTAGTTATGACAATCATTGACCCTTCAATTGCTTTAATTTGCACGCCGGTTCAGCTGTCTGAAGCAAAATTTATTTTCTTCGTCTTTCAATCCTCTTTTTCATTACTTCGTTTAAAAATCTGTCTTTCTGAACTGCTTATTTCAAAAAGCTGCGAAATTTTTACAGGTTAAGGATGACCGAAGAGCGGCAAGGCTAACAGGGCGCGGTTTGGGACGTGGGTGGCACCCGTCTCATGGTAAAAGCCGCATATGCCCCTTGACAGCCGTGCGACATGGCGAGTTCAGGCCGCCATCTAAATAAATAAGCCTCAAGCCCTACTCGCAAGACAGCGAGGGCTTCTGGCTTATTTATTTATAAATAAGCCTGAAGCCCTCGCTGCCTTGCGAGTAGGTGCTTGCACCAAAGGCCAATCGAAAATACGATGTAAGCAAGGTCAGGTAGGGCATCCGATCGAATAACTTTGCTCCAAAATCTTCTTAAATGTTTCAAATTGAACTGTCTTGAGCAAACTTTGTTTGCTTCTTCAGTCTGTCCTCTATTTCGTTCTTCCGTAAAAACTGTCTGCCTGATCTTTTGATTTCAAGTAGTTATCACACGCATTGTACCTCACTTGCCTTAATTGCCCCACAAGTTTACCTGTCTTAAGCAATCTCTATATACTTCTTCTTTCATTCCATTTGAAATCAATGAGTATTTGGCCATTTTCAATGACCCAATTGGAGTCACCAGCTGAAATGGATGGGTGACACAGGTATGGGCGAGGATGGGGCTCTGCCGTTAAGTCGGATCTCGATAATTATACGCAAACATTTATTTCTAACTACACGTTCAAACGCGCAAAATCATACAATTCCACAAGCAGGTGCACAAGCAATTGGCATTCAAGTTCAACTGTCTTCCCGAACTTTTGTCTGCTTCTTGTATCCATACACTCTTTCATTCTTTCGTAAAAACTGACTATCCGAGATCTTAATTTCAAGTAGTTATGACAATCATTGACCCTTCAATTGCTTTAATTTGCACGCCGGTTCAGCTGTCTGAAGCAAAATTTATTTTCTTCGTCTTTCAATCCTCTTTTTCATTACTTCGTTTAAAAATCTGTCTTTCTGAACTGCTTATTTCAAAAAGCTGCGAAATTTTTACAGGTTAAGGATGACCGAAGAGCGGCAAGGCTAACAGGGCGCGGTTTGGGACGTGGGTGGCACCCGTCTCATGGTAAAAGCCGCATATGCCCCTTGACAGCCGTGCGACATGGCGAGTTCAGGCCGCCATCTAAATAAATAAGCCTCAAGCCCTACTCGCAAGACAGCGAGGGCTTCTGGCTTATTTATTTATAAATAAGCCTGAAGCCCTCGCTGCCTTGCGAGTAGGTGCTTGCACCAAAGGCCAATCGAAAATACGATGTAAGCAAGGTCAGGTAGGGCATCCGATCGAATAACTTTGCTCCAAAATCTTCTTAAATGTTTCAAATTGAACTGTCTTGAGCAAACTTTGTTTGCTTCTTCAGTCTGTCCTCTATTTCGTTCTTCCGTAAAAACTGTCTGCCTGATCTTTTGATTTCAAGTAGTTATCACACGCATTGTACCTCACTTGCCTTAATTGCCCCACAAGTTTACCTGTCTTAAGCAATCTCTATATACTTCTTCTTTCATTCCATTTGAAATCAATGAGTATTTGGCCATTTTCAATGACCCAATTGGAGTCACCAGCTGAAATGGATGGGTGACACAGGTATGGGCGAGGATGGGGCTCTGCCGTTAAGTCGGATCTCGATAATTATACGCAAACATTTATTTCTAACTACACGTTCAAACGCGCAAAATCATACAATTCCACAAGCAGGTGCACAAGCAATTGGCATTCAAGTTCAACTGTCTTCCCGAACTTTTGTCTGCTTCTTGTATCCATACACTCTTTCATTCTTTCGTAAAAACTGACTATCCGAGATCTTAATTTCAAGTAGTTATGACAATCATTGACCCTTCAATTGCTTTAATTTGCACGCCGGTTCAGCTGTCTGAAGCAAAATTTATTTTCTTCGTCTTTCAATCCTCTTTTTCATTACTTCGTTTAAAAATCTGTCTTTCTGAACTGCTTATTTCAAAAAGCTGCGAAATTTTTACAGGTTAAGGATGACCGAAGAGCGGCAAGGCTAACAGGGCGCGGTTTGGGACGTGGGTGGCACCCGTCTCATGGTAAAAGCCGCATATGCCCCTTGACAGCCGTGCGACATGGCGAGTTCAGGCCGCCATCTAAATAAATAAGCCTCAAGCCCTACTCGCAAGACAGCGAGGGCTTCTGGCTTATTTATTTATAAATAAGCCTGAAGCCCTCGCTGCCTTGCGAGTAGGTGCTTGCACCAAAGGCCAATCGAAAATACGATGTAAGCAAGGTCAGGTAGGGCATCCGATCGAATAACTTTGCTCCAAAATCTTCTTAAATGTTTCAAATTGAACTGTCTTGAGCAAACTTTGTTTGCTTCTTCAGTCTGTCCTCTATTTCGTTCTTCCGTAAAAACTGTCTGCCTGATCTTTTGATTTCAAGTAGTTATCACACGCATTGTACCTCACTTGCCTTAATTGCCCCACAAGTTTACCTGTCTTAAGCAATCTCTATATACTTCTTCTTTCATTCCATTTGAAATCAATGAGTATTTGGCCATTTTCAATGACCCAATTGGAGTCACCAGCTGAAATGGATGGGTGACACAGGTATGGGCGAGGATGGGGCTCTGCCGTTAAGTCGGATCTCGATAATTATACGCAAACATTTATTTCTAACTACACGTTCAAACGCGCAAAATCATACAATTCCACAAGCAGGTGCACAAGCAATTGGCATTCAAGTTCAACTGTCTTCCCGAACTTTTGTCTGCTTCTTGTATCCATACACTCTTTCATTCTTTCGTAAAAACTGACTATCCGAGATCTTAATTTCAAGTAGTTATGACAATCATTGACCCTTCAATTGCTTTAATTTGCACGCCGGTTCAGCTGTCTGAAGCAAAATTTATTTTCTTCGTCTTTCAATCCTCTTTTTCATTACTTCGTTTAAAAATCTGTCTTTCTGAACTGCTTATTTCAAAAAGCTGCGAAATTTTTACAGGTTAAGGATGACCGAAGAGCGGCAAGGCTAACAGGGCGCGGTTTGGGACGTGGGTGGCACCCGTCTCATGGTAAAAGCCGCATATGCCCCTTGACAGCCGTGCGACATGGCGAGTTCAGGCCGCCATCTAAATAAATAAGCCTCAAGCCCTACTCGCAAGACAGCGAGGGCTTCTGGCTTATTTATTTATAAATAAGCCTGAAGCCCTCGCTGCCTTGCGAGTAGGTGCTTGCACCAAAGGCCAATCGAAAATACGATGTAAGCAAGGTCAGGTAGGGCATCCGATCGAATAACTTTGCTCCAAAATCTTCTTAAATGTTTCAAATTGAACTGTCTTGAGCAAACTTTGTTTGCTTCTTCAGTCTGTCCTCTATTTCGTTCTTCCGTAAAAACTGTCTGCCTGATCTTTTGATTTCAAGTAGTTATCACACGCATTGTACCTCACTTGCCTTAATTGCCCCACAAGTTTACCTGTCTTAAGCAATCTCTATATACTTCTTCTTTCATTCCATTTGAAATCAATGAGTATTTGGCCATTTTCAATGACCCAATTGGAGTCACCAGCTGAAATGGATGGGTGACACAGGTATGGGCGAGGATGGGGCTCTGCCGTTAAGTCGGATCTCGATAATTATACGCAAACATTTATTTCTAACTACACGTTCAAACGCGCAAAATCATACAATTCCACAAGCAGGTGCACAAGCAATTGGCATTCAAGTTCAACTGTCTTCCCGAACTTTTGTCTGCTTCTTGTATCCATACACTCTTTCATTCTTTCGTAAAAACTGACTATCCGAGATCTTAATTTCAAGTAGTTATGACAATCATTGACCCTTCAATTGCTTTAATTTGCACGCCGGTTCAGCTGTCTGAAGCAAAATTTATTTTCTTCGTCTTTCAATCCTCTTTTTCATTACTTCGTTTAAAAATCTGTCTTT
The DNA here is from genome assembly GCA_964023275.1 of Norana najaformis. Lineage (NCBI taxonomy): Eukaryota > Metazoa > Annelida > Clitellata > Crassiclitellata > Hormogastridae > Norana > Norana najaformis. Next base: position 23,434,975 of record OZ029923.1, read on the forward strand.
CTGAACTGCTTATTTCAAAAAGCTGCGAAATTTTTACAGGTTAAGGATGACCGAAGAGCGGCAAGGCTAACAGGGCGCGGTTTGGGACGTGGGTGGCACCCGTCTCATGGTAAAAGCCGCATATGCCCCTTGACAGCCGTGCGACATGGCGAGTTCAGGCCGCCATCTAAATAAATAAGCCTCAAGCCCTACTCGCAAGACAGCGAGGGCTTCTGGCTTATTTATTTATAAATAAGCCTGAAGCCCTCGCTGCCTTGCGAGTAGGTGCTTGCACCAAAGGCCAATCGAAAATACGATGTAAGCAAGGTCAGGTAGGGCATCCGATCGAATAACTTTGCTCCAAAATCTTCTTAAATGTTTCAAATTGAACTGTCTTGAGCAAACTTTGTTTGCTTCTTCAGTCTGTCCTCTATTTCGTTCTTCCGTAAAAACTGTCTGCCTGATCTTTTGATTTCAAGTAGTTATCACACGCATTGTACCTCACTTGCCTTAATTGCCCCACAAGTTTACCTGTCTTAAGCAATCTCTATATACTTCTTCTTTCATTCCATTTGAAATCAATGAGTATTTGGCCATTTTCAATGACCCAATTGGAGTCACCAGCTGAAATGGATGGGTGACACAGGTATGGGCGAGGATGGGGCTCTGCCGTTAAGTCGGATCTCGATAATTATACGCAAACATTTATTTCTAACTACACGTTCAAACGCGCAAAATCATACAATTCCACAAGCAGGTGCACAAGCAATTGGCATTCAAGTTCAACTGTCTTCCCGAACTTTTGTCTGCTTCTTGTATCCATACACTCTTTCATTCTTTCGTAAAAACTGACTATCCGAGATCTTAATTTCAAGTAGTTATGACAATCATTGACCCTTCAATTGCTTTAATTTGCACGCCGGTTCAGCTGTCTGAAGCAAAATTTATTTTCTTCGTCTTTCAATCCTCTTTTTCATTACTTCGTTTAAAAATCTGTCTTTCTGAACTGCTTATTTCAAAAAGCTGCGAAATTTTTACAGGTTAAGGATGACCGAAGAGCGGCAAGGCTAACAGGGCGCGGTTTGGGACGTGGGTGGCACCCGTCTCATGGTAAAAGCCGCATATGCCCCTTGACAGCCGTGCGACATGGCGAGTTCAGGCCGCCATCTAAATAAATAAGCCTCAAGCCCTACTCGCAAGACAGCGAGGGCTTCTGGCTTATTTATTTATAAATAAGCCTGAAGCCCTCGCTGCCTTGCGAGTAGGTGCTTGCACCAAAGGCCAATCGAAAATACGATGTAAGCAAGGTCAGGTAGGGCATCCGATCGAATAACTTTGCTCCAAAATCTTCTTAAATGTTTCAAATTGAACTGTCTTGAGCAAACTTTGTTTGCTTCTTCAGTCTGTCCTCTATTTCGTTCTTCCGTAAAAACTGTCTGCCTGATCTTTTGATTTCAAGTAGTTATCACACGCATTGTACCTCACTTGCCTTAATTGCCCCACAAGTTTACCTGTCTTAAGCAATCTCTATATACTTCTTCTTTCATTCCATTTGAAATCAATGAGTATTTGGCCATTTTCAATGACCCAATTGGAGTCACCAGCTGAAATGGATGGGTGACACAGGTATGGGCGAGGATGGGGCTCTGCCGTTAAGTCGGATCTCGATAATTATACGCAAACATTTATTTCTAACTACACGTTCAAACGCGCAAAATCATACAATTCCACAAGCAGGTGCACAAGCAATTGGCATTCAAGTTCAACTGTCTTCCCGAACTTTTGTCTGCTTCTTGTATCCATACACTCTTTCATTCTTTCGTAAAAACTGACTATCCGAGATCTTAATTTCAAGTAGTTATGACAATCATTGACCCTTCAATTGCTTTAATTTGCACGCCGGTTCAGCTGTCTGAAGCAAAATTTATTTTCTTCGTCTTTCAATCCTCTTTTTCATTACTTCGTTTAAAAATCTGTCTTTCTGAACTGCTTATTTCAAAAAGCTGCGAAATTTTTACAGGTTAAGGATGACCGAAGAGCGGCAAGGCTAACAGGGCGCGGTTTGGGACGTGGGTGGCACCCGTCTCATGGTAAAAGCCGCATATGCCCCTTGACAGCCGTGCGACATGGCGAGTTCAGGCCGCCATCTAAATAAATAAGCCTCAAGCCCTACTCGCAAGACAGCGAGGGCTTCTGGCTTATTTATTTATAAATAAGCCTGAAGCCCTCGCTGCCTTGCGAGTAGGTGCTTGCACCAAAGGCCAATCGAAAATACGATGTAAGCAAGGTCAGGTAGGGCATCCGATCGAATAACTTTGCTCCAAAATCTTCTTAAATGTTTCAAATTGAACTGTCTTGAGCAAACTTTGTTTGCTTCTTCAGTCTGTCCTCTATTTCGTTCTTCCGTAAAAACTGTCTGCCTGATCTTTTGATTTCAAGTAGTTATCACACGCATTGTACCTCACTTGCCTTAATTGCCCCACAAGTTTACCTGTCTTAAGCAATCTCTATATACTTCTTCTTTCATTCCATTTGAAATCAATGAGTATTTGGCCATTTTCAATGACCCAATTGGAGTCACCAGCTGAAATGGATGGGTGACACAGGTATGGGCGAGGATGGGGCTCTGCCGTTAAGTCGGATCTCGATAATTATACGCAAACATTTATTTCTAACTACACGTTCAAACGCGCAAAATCATACAATTCCACAAGCAGGTGCACAAGCAATTGGCATTCAAGTTCAACTGTCTTCCCGAACTTTTGTCTGCTTCTTGTATCCATACACTCTTTCATTCTTTCGTAAAAACTGACTATCCGAGATCTTAATTTCAAGTAGTTATGACAATCATTGACCCTTCAATTGCTTTAATTTGCACGCCGGTTCAGCTGTCTGAAGCAAAATTTATTTTCTTCGTCTTTCAATCCTCTTTTTCATTACTTCGTTTAAAAATCTGTCTTTCTGAACTGCTTATTTCAAAAAGCTGCGAAATTTTTACAGGTTAAGGATGACCGAAGAGCGGCAAGGCTAACAGGGCGCGGTTTGGGACGTGGGTGGCACCCGTCTCATGGTAAAAGCCGCATATGCCCCTTGACAGCCGTGCGACATGGCGAGTTCAGGCCGCCATCTAAATAAATAAGCCTCAAGCCCTACTCGCAAGACAGCGAGGGCTTCTGGCTTATTTATTTATAAATAAGCCTGAAGCCCTCGCTGCCTTGCGAGTAGGTGCTTGCACCAAAGGCCAATCGAAAATACGATGTAAGCAAGGTCAGGTAGGGCATCCGATCGAATAACTTTGCTCCAAAATCTTCTTAAATGTTTCAAATTGAACTGTCTTGAGCAAACTTTGTTTGCTTCTTCAGTCTGTCCTCTATTTCGTTCTTCCGTAAAAACTGTCTGCCTGATCTTTTGATTTCAAGTAGTTATCACACGCATTGTACCTCACTTGCCTTAATTGCCCCACAAGTTTACCTGTCTTAAGCAATCTCTATATACTTCTTCTTTCATTCCATTTGAAATCAATGAGTATTTGGCCATTTTCAATGACCCAATTGGAGTCACCAGCTGAAATGGATGGGTGACACAGGTATGGGCGAGGATGGGGCTCTGCCGTTAAGTCGGATCTCGATAATTATACGCAAACATTTATTTCTAACTACACGTTCAAACGCGCAAAATCATACAATTCCACAAGCAGGTGCACAAGCAATTGGCATTCAAGTTCAACTGTCTTCCCGAACTTTTGTCTGCTTCTTGTATCCATACACTCTTTCATTCTTTCGTAAAAACTGACTATCCGAGATCTTAATTTCAAGTAGTTATGACAATCATTGACCCTTCAATTGCTTTAATTTGCACGCCGGTTCAGCTGTCTGAAGCAAAATTTATTTTCTTCGTCTTTCAATCCTCTTTTTCATTACTTCGTTTAAAAATCTGTCTTTCTGAACTGCTTATTTCAAAAAGCTGCGAAATTTTTACAGGTTAAGGATGACCGAAGAGCGGCAAGGCTAACAGGGCGCGGTTTGGGACGTGGGTGGCACCCGTCTCATGGTAAAAGCCGCATATGCCCCTTGACAGCCGTGCGACATGGCGAGTTCAGGCCGCCATCTAAATAAATAAGCCTCAAGCCCTACTCGCAAGACAGCGAGGGCTTCTGGCTTATTTATTTATAAATAAGCCTGAAGCCCTCGCTGCCTTGCGAGTAGGTGCTTGCACCAAAGGCCAATCGAAAATACGATGTAAGCAAGGTCAGGTAGGGCATCCGATCGAATAACTTTGCTCCAAAATCTTCTTAAATGTTTCAAATTGAACTGTCTTGAGCAAACTTTGTTTGCTTCTTCAGTCTGTCCTCTATTTCGTTCTTCCGTAAAAACTGTCTGCCTGATCTTTTGATTTCAAGTAGTTATCACACGCATTGTACCTCACTTGCCTTAATTGCCCCACAAGTTTACCTGTCTTAAGCAATCTCTATATACTTCTTCTTTCATTCCATTTGAAATCAATGAGTATTTGGCCATTTTCAATGACCCAATTGGAGTCACCAGCTGAAATGGATGGGTGACACAGGTATGGGCGAGGATGGGGCTCTGCCGTTAAGTCGGATCTCGATAATTATACGCAAACATTTATTTCTAACTACACGTTCAAACGCGCAAAATCATACAATTCCACAAGCAGGTGCACAAGCAATTGGCATTCAAGTTCAACTGTCTTCCCGAACTTTTGTCTGCTTCTTGTATCCATACACTCTTTCATTCTTTCGTAAAAACTGACTATCCGAGATCTTAATTTCAAGTATTTGGCCATTTTCAATGACCCAATTGGAGTCACCAGCTGAAATGGATGGGTGACACAGGTATGGGCGAGGATGGGGCTCTGCCGTTAAGTCGGATCTCGATAATTATACGCAAACATTTATTTCTAACTACACGTTCAAACGCGCAAAATCATACAATTCCACAAGCAGGTGCACAAGCAATTGGCATTCAAGTTCAACTGTCTTCCCGAACTTTTGTCTGCTTCTTGTATCCATACACTCTTTCATTCTTTCGTAAAAACTGACTATCCGAGATCTTAATTTCAAGTAGTTATGACAATCATTGACCCTTCAATTGCTTTAATTTGCACGCCGGTTCAGCTGTCTGAAGCAAAATTTATTTTCTTCGTCTTTCAATCCTCTTTTTCATTACTTCGTTTAAAAATCTGTCTTTCTGAACTGCTTATTTCAAAAAGCTGCGAAATTTTTACAGGTTAAGGATGACCGAAGAGCGGCAAGGCTAACAGGGCGCGGTTTGGGACGTGGGTGGCACCCGTCTCATGGTAAAAGCCGCATATGCCCCTTGACAGCCGTGCGACATGGCGAGTTCAGGCCGCCATCTAAATAAATAAGCCTCAAGCCCTACTCGCAAGACAGCGAGGGCTTCTGGCTTATTTATTTATAAATAAGCCTGAAGCCCTCGCTGCCTTGCGAGTAGGTGCTTGCACCAAAGGCCAATCGAAAATACGATGTAAGCAAGGTCAGGTAGGGCATCCGATCGAATAACTTTGCTCCAAAATCTTCTTAAATGTTTCAAATTGAACTGTCTTGAGCAAACTTTGTTTGCTTCTTCAGTCTGTCCTCTATTTCGTTCTTCCGTAAAAACTGTCTGCCTGATCTTTTGATTTCAAGTAGTTATCACACGCATTGTACCTCACTTGCCTTAATTGCCCCACAAGTTTACCTGTCTTAAGCAATCTCTATATACTTCTTCTTTCATTCCATTTGAAATCAATGAGTATTTGGCCATTTTCAATGACCCAATTGGAGTCACCAGCTGAAATGGATGGGTGACACAGGTATGGGCGAGGATGGGGCTCTGCCGTTAAGTCGGATCTCGATAATTATACGCAAACATTTATTTCTAACTACACGTTCAAACGCGCAAAATCATACAATTCCACAAGCAGGTGCACAAGCAATTGGCATTCAAGTTCAACTGTCTTCCCGAACTTTTGTCTGCTTCTTGTATCCATACACTCTTTCATTCTTTCGTAAAAACTGACTATCCGAGATCTTAATTTCAAGTAGTTATGACAATCATTGACCCTTCAATTGCTTTAATTTGCACGCCGGTTCAGCTGTCTGAAGCAAAATTTATTTTCTTCGTCTTTCAATCCTCTTTTTCATTACTTCGTTTAAAAATCTGTCTTTCTGAACTGCTTATTTCAAAAAGCTGCGAAATTTTTACAGGTTAAGGATGACCGAAGAGCGGCAAGGCTAACAGGGCGCGGTTTGGGACGTGGGTGGCACCCGTCTCATGGTAAAAGCCGCATATGCCCCTTGACAGCCGTGCGACATGGCGAGTTCAGGCCGCCATCTAAATAAATAAGCCTCAAGCCCTACTCGCAAGACAGCGATTACAACACAACTCTTGATGACTAGATTCGATCAAATTCAAAGAAATGACACTGACTTTACTTTAAAATACATGATGCATCTTCCGTTGGGATCAGAGCATGGGCATGGGGTTGTCACTTCGTCGTCATGATTCAGGTCTAAACTGTGACCCATTTCGTGATCCATAATCGAACCAGAGACAGACGGCAAAGGATAAACGTCCTACATAGATCACAATTATCACCTAAGCGTAATCGTAAGTGCAAATTTGCATAGCGTCTCTTAAAGAAAACTCCTCAAAGGTTCTCCTGACCTAACAACACAAGACCACGATCGAACTGAATGGTGTTCAACCGCTGGTAAAACATAACCAGAGAAAGAACAAGTCTGTGGTTGCATGACAGCACTCACCAGGATAAGGGATCGATCAATGCGAAGCTACCTCGTTGAATCGCTTTTCAGGGGTGCCTAAAATGAGCTTTATATTAGTTCAGATAAAAAATTTTGAAAAAGCTCAGATAATATTGTGGAAGTACTTTCCTACGAGGAATCAATCGACCTCCAAGATAAATGAAAATGCCATGTCCTCAGCGCTTTTTCGAGGTCCTCAAAAGACGCCATATAAGTTCTCTAATGCTAACAAAGATATAAAAGCTCACAAACTTAGTCAAGGAGAAACCAGTCAAAGCCACAATCATTCACTCGCAATCGTAAACTCGAGATTTCTACATCGTCCAAAGAAAGCCAAGTGGCAGGCAACCAGACAATTCACAGGCACTCAAAAAATAATCGACAGACAGGAAGGGTCACGTTCGATTTCAGGTCAAGATCCAAAAGTCAGGCTGGCAGACAGTCAGCTACAAAGTAAAGAGCTTGGATCTACTGTATACAATGTGGTGTGACTTTGAGAAACTCGAAGAGATTCCGAGAATGCTGCTTACGAACGTCTCGATGCAACAAAAGTCAATTGGATGTTACTTTCTCTATAGGCCTACTTATTTTTTTAAGTTAGATGTGTATTGAAGAGATGCCTACAAGGAATCAGCTGAGCCAGACGAAACTGAATCGACTGTATTGATGGATCTTAAATGTGGATTTATATAAATTTACTCGTATAAATGTATTATTAAACAGTCTAATAGTTATACTTACGCCTTCGAAGGCAGCGGAATTTTGATTCTTGCACATTGTACCAACATGGGCACGGTCAATAACAGTTCCGAAAATATTGTGCCTGTAAGCAAAACTCGAACCTTATAAATTGAATCTCATATAGTAAAACTAAACTGATCATTGTGTATATTGGAGTGCTACTGTGTGCAATGGCAACACATTAATATTTATGCGTTGAAGAAGCCGGGTCGAATTTCGACATGTCAGAGAAACCAAAAGCCAGGCTACGGTGGGTAAGCAACTTTAAAGAGATGCGTTTATAGTTTAGACCTGAATGCCATCAAAGAACTGACAGTGAATTCCAAAGCTTTGGACCAGATCTACCGAGTAGGTCCGAGAGCCCCAACACTTTTCGGTTACGGGACACAGCAAGAGTCAGTGTCCAATGATCGAGTGCAAGATCTGTTAGTGTGAAGGATGAGCATGGAACACAAATAGGTCGGCTGATTTAATTGTACCACTTTGTGAACTATAGGACAGATTTTGACATAATTCGTTGCTCATTGGGCATTCATTGCAATGAATGTAAAATTGGCTTGATATGCTGGTATTTAGGAGTCTTTGTTATGGCTATGACGAGAATGATTTGTAGTTTCTGCAGGTCTTCCTTAGAGATGCCAATAAGAAGTGAATTACAGTAACCACGTCTGCATTAGCTAATGGGATTAAGACAGTCTGAAGCAAGCGAGATCTGATTCTACGAATATCCGTTATGTGAAATACAGCTGAGTTTTATATGGGCGGAACTATCGAGTCACCATTTAACAAGCGAGTATACAGCGCAAATTAAATAATGACTTACGTGATCAGAACTCCATTGCCATTGTAATGGTAGAGATTGATGTAAGCCATGCGGTAAGCAACGTTGAATACTAATCCGATTTGTTGACGGTAATTTTGTCGCCCATATTCCAGACTTCAACGAAAACGATGTAGATTCCGAGATGTTGGTAGTCCTGAAATAGATCTCAATTTGAACATCTTCCTATGTGGATGACTCGTTTTAATTAGGGCTGTTGATTAATCGCCGTTAACGCGTGCGATTAACGCGTTAAAAATTTTTGCGATTAAAAATTTTAACGCAACGATTAACGCGTTAAGAACTTAGTTTTTTTTTCTTGCCGCGAGCGCTCGTCGACCAAAATTAACGCGATGAAAATTCTTCTAGAAGATATTCAATGCTTACGAGGGTCGACATTTATATATCTATGGTTGTTTGTCTCCTATTCTTTCGCGCTTTTTCGCGTTCTGTAAATTCGAGTGTGATATTAAATTGGGCGTTACAAATTAGGTTTTACGTAAAGAATGGAGTCAAGGAAACTAGGAAAGACAATATTGGACCGACAGTTTATTTTTAATACGGATGACAAGTCGTCTGTAAGTATTGCAAGAGTGTTTAAATTAAGTAATACCATATCAACTCGTCGTTGAACTATGGCCTGCGTACTAGTCATGCGTTTGCCGCTAATGAACGTGTAAGACACCTACGTTATCTTCAGCAGATGATAAAACGGAACCTGCACTACGGCTGGCGACCCTAGTTCAGCAGCGGGAAATGTCTAGGCCAATGGACCAGGGCAAATGCGAAAGCATAGCCAATGCCACCACAAAATAGTTTGCGATGAATGGCCTATCAGTCAACATCCACCATGGGGTCATTCCAGCTTATCTCAACCAATGCCTCCCACCCGACCATCTCAGAATTGGCAGAAATTTTAACCACATGTTGCAAGATGTATTGGATGGAAAAATCCAAAATATTTCGGCAATTCGCGAAACTTCGAGATGTCCACTTTTTGAGAATTGATATCTCCAGAGCTGTTAGTGGAATTTAGATGATTTTTTCTAGCTGTACAGTTTCTTTTGCAGATTACAAAAATATAATTATTATTGTGTGTCCTATGCTTTCAACAGTAATAAATGTCAAAAGTGCCTTCACATTCATTTTTGTTTTTAAATTTTGCAATATTCAGTGATCAACATCTTCACATGTACCAGGCACAATGCAGCCAATTTGTATTTGTATACTGTCTATGTGGCTGGCAATTACTTGGCAGAATTTGACTTGATTACTTATTCACATCTGCTGGATAAAGGCGGTCAAAGTTCACCAAATCTGACAAGGGGGGTCAAAGAGAAAACATATTCCCAAAAAGGCCCAGAAAAATGTTATCTTTTTATTGCATTTTCTGATAGAGCATAGATCAGTTGTGGCTGAAAAGTATTTGTCACCCCAGGAACGACTGTTTTATGTGAACGAGTATTTTTTGTCAGGACACATTGTTCATAAGAAGCTGGCATCGCTGGATCCAAATAATGTGGATAAACTTGTTTGCTTCAACAATTGGTTTCATTTAACAGAATAAACATTTTAAAGCTACTTTAAACATTTTACTTTGGACATTGCATATAAATTAGAAATATTAAATACTGTAAAATTGCAATCCAACTGGGATTACTCATTTTTCTAACATGCGATTAAAATGCGATTAACTGCGATTAAAAATTTTAATCGATCGATTAATCGCGATTAAAATTTTTAATCGAAATGCAGCTCTAGTTTTAATGAATATATACATCTGACTATCTATTTGTGAAGCAGCTTTTAGGAAATTCAACTTTTATTACACCAGATGGCAGAAAATACTAAATGAGACCTAAGAATTTCATTGTCCTCATTTATTTTTTTTTTACTTTTCGTTCCTTTAGTTTTCTATATGCGCTTTTACTCTTTAGTATAATTTGCATACACACCATTCAAGGATGTAATTAAACCATTAATTTCACTGGCCAACAGAAAATTTTTTTTTTCTTGTTGCCTTCGGTTTTAGACCTGTTCTTGGGGTAATTTTGGGCGCTGATTCAGAAAATGTCATTGGATTGAGTGCATCAGGTCTAGTTTCTGAGATATCGTCGATTTTGTAAAGAAAACCCAGTCCACTCTTTAAACGATGTCTTTGGCAAAACTAAAATGTCATAATAAGCTTTATTTATGGCTAATTATAATTCTTGCTGATTCATATAATGCCTACATCCTTATAATGTAAAATCAGCATATCTTGCCGCGTGCTGAGATATTGCTGATTCAACGAAATAACTATTCCGTAGCCTACAGCTTACTCAGCACTAAATTCATGGCCTCATTTAGAATTTATTTGTGCTTATACAGCGTTTCATGGTTTCGAACTATGTAAATAGATTATGCTGAAGTCAGCATTTATAGCCTATATAAACCGCCTCCTGAAAGCTAGAGCAGCCGCAGTCGTCTTAGGGCATATTAAGAGTTGGTCGCAAGAACAATCTGTGAATGTGAGCATTAAATAACTACATGTTCTTACTATTTTTTAGGTTAGTCATTTAATTCCTCAGATGCGAACATCCTTAAGGTTATGGCTACTTCCAGACGGAGCTGCATTAACCATCCAGACATATTCTGCTACATTTGTGGGGAATACACACTAAAAGCAAACAGGAAACCGATTTCTGAGTTTGTAAAAAGAGCATATGTAGGTTATTTTGGTGTCAAACTTGGAGATCAAGATAAGCAATGGGCTCCTCATACAGTATGCAAAACTTGTATTGAACAATTGCGCCACTGGACAATTGGAAAGAGAAGCTGCCTGAAATTTGGTGTACCGATGGTTTGGAGGGAACAGATAAACCACTTGGACGACTGTTACTTTTGTATGGTTAATATCATAGGCATCAGTCGAAATAATCGTCACAAGTTGTCTTACCCTGATATACCTTCAGCCAGGAGACCTGTTCCGCATTCGGATATTGTACCAGTTCCACCTTTTCGCGAACTACCTCAGCTCTCAAACGATGAGACTTGCATGTCCAATATCGGACAAGATGACGAAAGTGAAGAAAGTGGGGGCAGTGACAGTGATTTCCAATCAACTTCACACAGTGAACGTTTTGACCAAAAAGAGTTGAGTGATCTGATCAGGGACTTAAATCTTTCCAAAGAGTCCTCTGAATTGCTTGCGTCCAGACTAAAGGAAAAGAATGCTTCAGCCTGGAACGAAAATTACAATTTATAGAAACAGAGAAAAGGATTTGCTGCCATTCTTTACCGAAGACAACAACCTAGTATTCTGTAATGACATCAGCAACTTATTGAAGAAAATTGGTCTGTCGGATTACAGCCCAGATGAGTGGCGTCTTTTTATCGACAGTTCAAAACGTAGTCTGAAATGTGTGCTTTTAAATAACGGCAACAAATTTGGTTCTATTCCAATCGGTCACTCCACCAGGATGAAAGAAGAGTACAATGCCATCTCTTTAGTACTGAAAAAGATAAAATACAAAGAACATCAATGGGTAATTTGTGTAGACTTGAAGATGGTAAATTTCCTCCTTGGTCAACAAAGTGGCTACACAAAGTATCCCTGCTTTTTGTGTCTTTGGGACAGTAGAGCCAAGCATGAACATTGGAAAAGAAAAGATTGGCCTTCGAGGAAAGACATGGTGGTTGGAGCTCAAAATGTAATCAAGGAATCTTTGGTGGCACGAGATAGGATCATACTGCCACCACTACATATAAAGCTATGCCTGCTGAAACAATTTGTCAGGGCTTTGAATAAAGAAGGTTCATGCTTCGAATACATAGTACACAAGTTACCAGGAATTACAATGGAAAAATTGAAGGCTGGAATCTTCGATGGTCCACAGATCAGGCAACTTATGAATGACCCACTTTTCATACCATCAATGAATGAAATCGAATCTTGTGCCTGGTCTTCCTTTGTTCTTGTAACTAAAAATTTTCTTGGCAACAAGAAGGCAGACAATTATGCACAACTAGTAGACGATATGCTTCTTCATTTCAACAAGCTTGGCTGCAACATGAGCATTAAAGTCCATTATCTCCACAGTCACTTAGATCGCTTTCCAGAGAATCTTGGTGACTTCAGCGAAGAGCAAGGTGAAAGATTTCACCAAGACATCAAAACAATGGAAAATCGATTCAAGGAAGATGGGGTGCACACATGATGGCAGACTATTGCTGGAATATTATGCGCGATTGTTCCGGCAGATGCCACACTCGGAAATCGTACAAAAGGAGCTTCTTCGGTGTCGAATGACTTGAAATTTTTATAACAAACTTGTTCTGTTTGGTATCATATAAGTACAGTTTCAGGTACTACCATTTTCTTTTAAGTATTTGTATTATTATGTTTATTTAGTGTATCACATAATAAATTGAGCACTACATAATTATAGCTATAGCCTTATGTTTTATGGGGGAGCTGAGGCAAGGACTGGTATATGGCATAATGTTCTATATCTCGAAAACTAGACCTGCTGGGAGAAAACTGGTGCCTTTTCTGGAATCAGCAGGTCAAATATACCCAGAAACAGTTTTAACATTTGAGGCAACAAATTATGTGTTGGCCAGTGTTTTTAATGTATTTTTAATGTAAGTTTTACTCTATTGAAATTCGCTTCTATATATCGGTGAACGTTGAGTCGCTGGCAGAGAAACAACAGCAGCAAATAGAAGTTTGAAAAGGAACAGCTATTCGAATTTGGGTTATTTGCCTTTGTGTTATTTTGAAGTAGAATTGTTTGACCAGTTAATCATATATGAGACATTTTCCAAGTATTATGAACACGTGCTTAAAATTAATTGAATTTTTAGGCTTCCACTGGCGTAAACTTTGGAAGTGTCATATGTGCGTAAACTGAATGCAAACCGTTGCATAGTTTAACTTTAAATGTTTTAAAACTTTATGACAGATTAATCAACTATTCATCCTATATCTGCGCTCAAAATGAACAATATGTCTGCATGATTCTTGATAATTTCGAAACGTCATTTAAGAACCCATAGAAGGCACCGACACAAGAGTAGCCTAGACCTGTCGATCACAGGCTTCGCTTCAGGGCAGTCGGCCTTAAAGGCCATTTGCTTGATTAAAGAAAGCATCAGAAACGTTGTATATTGATTTACTTGTAAATCTAAAACCCTTCAACTATTTTATTTGACATTTGACAGAGGTGATTATGTCACGAGTGTCTTCATCTTTTAAAAGTTTGGTAGCGATCCAGTTAGCGGTGGCGCCCTCAACAACAACTAACGTATCTGATTTGTTCCCCTTTTGACCATATTTTACTTCTTGATAGAGCGCAGGCACACACGCGTGGACCGATTTGTAAGCATTTGACGCGGATCTGACGTGGAATGTGATTCTTCTTACTGAAAAAGTTCAAACTTGACCAAAACATTTTAGAACATTATAATTAACAAAATGCAAAATGTTCTCTTTTATCCATGTTGGTGATGACCAGTAGCAGGTTAAGGAAACTATTGGCGCTTAAAATTTGCAGTTTTTTATGTTTTGTCAGTTGCACTCTGTCGTCATTAACCCTCCTTCTTAAACTGTAAAGTTTTTACATCATTCTAACGGGTGCAGGTTAGGGTAGGGCGAATGTTATCTTGTGTGTTTCCAGAAATCATCTTTTTCATTGAAATGTTATAAACTTTTCTTTTGAACGTGTTCTGTTGTGAATATTGGGAATAACTATTATACAGTTGGCATGTGGACACCATCCAACCAGCTCAAGATTCACTGCTTTCACGGTTTCCTTAGCTACGATGGAAACACTTGAAGCCTCTGCGTGCAGTCATATGCGTATCTGTTTGTAGAGGGACTTTAAGGGTTTTGCAAGAGATTTAAGTTGGCTTATTTCTACTAATGCCACTCTTTTGAATATTAATTAGTAGCTTCTCTAGTGCTGGTGTCTAATGCAAAAGGCATCAAGCGATGGTGCACCTAACCAAGCCTTGTGTATTCATGTATGTCTGCAAATCGAAACCTTCTATAGCACCTTTAAGTACCTTTAAGTAACAAAAGGCTGCCTAATGATGGTAAAATGATTAGGAACAAAAAGTTCATCAAGGATTAAACAGTGCCCGGATAACTAGAAGAATCACCATTGGCGGTCCCATGCAGACACGCAGAACTCAACCTAAGGATTCCCATGCAGAGCCGATAGTAGTTCAGGGTTCCTAGACCACATAGCATCGAAGATGATCAATGTCAGGCGACGAGGTTCGTAACATACGAACCCTAACACCAAGCAGTCCCCTCACAGATAATAGAAGTCGTTGGATCCGGATATCACTTAGTCACCAGGCCTGTGAAGGACAATATTCTTCATCATGCAGACTCGTAGGGTCTCTCCGCAGTAGTACAGTTATCACAATACAAGGATTCTCTAGGCCATTCCTACTGGAACTCGACACTGTCCAGCTAGTAAAGTGAATCCCTTAGAGCAGACAAGACACACGAGACTTAGATACAACAGATGTCCAAACACCTTTCAAAACACTCAAAAAGGACACTGGAAGAAAGAAATAACTCCAAGAACGCAGGTTAATTCACATTAGAAGTTAGAACAAGAGAAAGTTATCGAGCAAAGTCCACAAGTGGCCAACTAATTGATCAAAAACAACACGCTAGACAACCCTGCAGCCAATTTGGTAGCGTGCACGCAGCAGACAGCAGTTTACATCTTCCTGGTGTTGGGTCCCATCTTTAGCATGGCACTGTGTTTAGATCTGGGGTCCATTGTTCAGCATGTAATGTAGGACACAGAGGAAGCTATCTACGCAGTTTTAAAAAGACACGTCTTAGGTTGAGAACAAAATGACACCAGGGTCAGTCCATGTGAAATCACCAGGAGCCTAAAAGTGACCTATCTCAGATTTGGCTGTAATTTTGCTATTTTGTAGTATGATATGTTTGTACATCATATTGAAATTTTCAAAAGCCTATCACTATTTATCTGCTTTGTATTGGCTGACGGATATGGAGGGGGAGTAAGAAGCACTCCGCGACATGTTTGAATTTAGTGACATGTTCAGAGGCCAGTATCTCAGCAACGGGTGCCCCTATTCTTGTAAAATTTGGTGATTTTGTACAACTTTTTGTGTACTTTCTGATTCAGTAGATCATTCTGAATTGAAACAAATAGTTTTCCCACTAATACGGGTGTGAAAGAGGCCAAAAAAAATCCGTCGCTAGTTTTAAAACTGCAATATTCATGGCATTGTAGCAGTGAATACTACAAAAACTATTGCAAATATTTTACATTTCTGTTATCTGCATATAGTTCGCTCTCTATGTGACAAATCTTAGCCGTTTTAATCTATGTCTTCATGGTGAAATGAGTCTTCGAATTTGGTCTGTCCAATAAACTACCTCGTCTTCGGCTGCAGGTATGGGCATGTGGGACAATAGATTGAACAATGCATTTGACTTAATTTTGTAGAGCTTGAACCGACCTTTCCAATGATATATGGTTTGTTTGGTGCATCTGAGTCCCTCACATGATTCTAAGTGATCGAAATACTGATATTTGAACACTCACGAATGACATATTGCAGTACTTTTCTACTTAGAAATTTGAATTAAAATTAGAAATAAAGTTGGATTTTAATGAAATTTGGCACACATGTTCTACTACCAGACATAAGGCATTTCTGAAAATGTTACTTGATTATCTCAAAAAATGTTGGAATTACAGAATTTTAAACTTTTTTGCCGTTTCATGGACTTCGCGAAAAATTGAAATGATTGACGAACTTTGACTTGCTGTAACTTTGGAAGTAATAAAGATAGAAGCCTGAAATTTTCAGGCTTCTTATCAGTTTCTTGGGCTGATTTATAAAATTGCAGTTATCGTCAGGGTATCTCCCACCCTTTAAAATGTATGGAAAGGCAAAACATTGCTCAAAAGCTTATTATCACAGTTGTTTTGGTGTGCCACCAGACAAGATGATGATGATATATAAATATATTTGTAGCAGCATGAGACTATGGCCATATGAGTACTGATCTATGAGATAGAGAGTTGTTGAAAAAAGTTCAGTAGTTCTAAGTTGGGTGATGCTTATTTTGTAGACTACGCTAGCCCGTTTTAGGGTATTTTGTAAAAATGTCATTGTTGACAGTAAATGACAGTTAAATTTTGGGACATGAATTCACCATAACAAGGGCTAATTGTGGTGCAAATTGCATGTTGGGGGTCTTAATCCTAACCTCAGAACCATGTCGGTGAATTTCGTGATTTTATTGTATTCACGAACTTAAATTGCAGATTACCTGTGCCTGGAACTTTCTGGTGAGAACTCTCAACAACTCTCTTTCTCATAGATCAGTACTCATGTGGCATAGTCTCATGCTGCTCACAAATATATTTATATATCATCATCATCTTGTCTGGTGGCACACCAAACAACTGTGATAATTAGCTTTTGAGCAATGTTTGCCTTTCCATACATTTTAAAGGGTGGGGAGATTACCCTGACGATAACTGCAATATTATAATCGAGCCCAAGAAACTGATAAGAAGCTGAAAATTTCAAGGCTTCTATCTTTATTTACTTCCAAAGTTACAGCAAGTCAAAGTTCGTCAATCATTCAATTTTTCGCGAAGTCATGAAACGGCAAAAAAGTTTAAAATTCTGTAATTCCAACATTTTTTGAGATAATCAAGTAACATTTTCAGAAATGCCTTATGTCTGGTAGTAGAACATGTGTGCCAAATTTCATTAAAATCCAACTTTATTTCTAATTTTAATTCAAAATTCTAAGTAGAAAGTAACTGCAATATGTCATTCGTGAGTGTTCAAATATCAGTATTTCGATCACTTAGAATCATGTGAGGGACTCAGATGCACCAAACAAACCATATATCATTGGAAAGGTCTGTTCAAGCTCTACAAAATTAAGTCAAATGCATTGTTCTATCGTATTGTCCCACATGCCCACTACCTGCAGCCGAAGACGAGGTAGTTTATGGGACAGACCAAATTCGAAGACTCAATTTCACCCATGAAGACATAGATTAAAACGGCTAAGATTTGTCACATAGAGAGCGAACTATATGCAGATAACAGAAATGTAAAAATATTTGCAATAGTTTTTGTAGTATTCACTGCTACAAATGACCATGAATATTGCAGTTTTAAACTAGCGACGGATTTTTTGGCCTCTTTCACACCCGTATTAGTGGGAAACTATTTGTTTCAATTCAGAATGAATCTACTGAATCAGAAAGTACACAAAAAGTTGTAACAAAATCACCAAATTTTACAAGAATTAGGGGCACCCGTTGCTGGAGATACTGGCCTATGAACATGTCACTATAATTCAAACATGTCGCCGAGTGCTTCTTACCCCCCTCCATATCCGGTCAGCCATACAAAGCAGATAAATAGTGATAGGCTTTTGAAAATTTCAATATGATGTACAAACATATCATACTACAAAATAGCAAAATTACAGCCAAATAACTGAGATAGTTCACTTACAAGGTAACAAAATGACACCAGCGAATTAACACAAAGAACACATACAGAGAGAGAATTCCAAAATTTAGGTCCAGCAAACGAAAAACCTCATTCACCAAAAACAGTACAAGCTTTAGGTATTACCAGAGAAAGGCAGTGAGATGACGTAGTTGAATAGTAATAAGACTTGAAAATAAGAATCCATTTTTAAGTACTTTGCTACAGTTCAGTATTTTATAAATCATAGATCACAATTTGAACAAATTCTTTGCTAAACAGGAAGTCAATGCAGAGATCTAAGCATCGCACTGGGTGACACGTGCTTGAATAACTAAATGTGCGTTGAATGTGTTTTGATATCAGACCTTTGTACCAGCCAGTTGTCTAGCCACACTGGTGTCTGCTTTTATTAGCAGAGGCCCTTGTGCCATGCCGCCAAAGACGCTGATGTTCACACAAGTTTTGGCTCTGTGACTCCGAGGCAGGAGCATGCTCACAACTTTTTGGGCAACGGAGATACCTACCTACTGTTATAGATTATATTGGATATAATGTATAATTTTATCCAACTTAGGTCTGTACTTGGTTGAGGTTGGCTCACACAACTTTCAAACACTTCCCGGGTTACTGCTTATTAGAAATATGTTTAATAGTAAGATCCTTTGTACAGGAGCCCGGCATCATGCTGTTAAGAAACCTTTTTGGAAGCAATCTAATGATGATTGTAAATGACTCACAATCTCACAGTAGGATATGATTTTAACCCTGAAGAAAGTTGCAGAATTTTTAAATTCTTTCAACGAGAGCTACATAGAAGGAAAATATCTCGAACCATTTAGTTCCCAAATACAGCTGACTACTTTAGACCTTCTGAGCGACATCCTTGTTATCATCATCATTACCATTAGGCCTACCACAATCAATTTCTTGATCAACAACGACTACAGCACCACAAACTGTATCGACTAAGACCATTCATTCATTCATTCATTCAGGGCATTTGCATAGCGCCCCTACAAAACACCTACTCAGAGGCATTCCCAGCTCAGCCCACGAGTGTTGGTGAAAGGTGCATGAAGCATCCCTGGCCATAGGAGGAGACGCAGATCTAGAGGCAGGCTATAACGACAAACATTATCAATTTTATCACACTAATAGATAGTGTGGTGAAAATCTTATCACGGTCTACAAGTTCAAGTCGATATCCATCGGGATAACACTAATTGACACGCTGGAATGCAGCATTTAGGCTGCATTAACTGGACCGAACGGTGAAAACCATGAACGCATATCGCGTAAACGCAACATCATGAAGTGGACAGACGGCCGATTAAATGCAACGTTGAATTACTTCCTCATCTAATCAGTATACAGGTAGCATTAGTCCTGCTGCTTCACAACTGTATTATTAGGCCCACTTTTCCAGGATTTGTTTACAAACGGAGTTCCGATATCGTACTAAGTCCAGCAACAAGTTTGTCAAATGTAGTACTACGTAGCTGCACGCAAGGAAACTATGCTAATGTGACAGGTTGATTTAAGTGTTCCGTATCTGCTGTTTCTTGTTTTCATTCAGAGGAGATGATTAAATATGCGCGTGAAAGACTCGAATCTGAGTTGCGCTCGGAGGACTACACCAAAAATATTGTATATCGGTTAACAATTCTGTTTATCGACACAAATGCCTCCTTACTTGCTGTAATCTGATCAAGCCATTACAAATGATTTGTATTTGTTGTTTAAACGGCGCTGTGTCATCACGAAGATGAATAGCGTCGCCCTCCTCCTCCTTTATCCAGGTTTGGGACTGGCACCGCTCGAGTACGGCAGTGACGGAATATATTACAAATGTACACTAATGTATATATATATTTGATTCTCTAAGCATATAATGAGCATAGATTTGCATATTAGAGAGATGATACTGCACTTTATTAGGTTACGTCAAATGGAGCCTTATTATTTCTATTGCTACTGTAAATTGACTCAGGTATTGTCTTTTCAATCTCTCCTTTGTCGCACATACTTCCAAGATGCTGCACTAGAATTTTTATGCACGTACCTGGAGTCGCCCTTTATCGATGTACTGATTATTCGACTGAGTTCATCAGATGGCGCTAGTGGATCAGAACTCATGCTTAGGACTTCTAATCACCGACGCAGTGCTGATGGTTCAGCATGCTACCAACAGACTACCTCGCACTTCGGTAGACTTAACACTTAGCTCCACTGAAACAAAAGTCGTTTGCTAAGAATCTGTTTGTCATGTCATGTCACAACGCCATCGTCGCTTCGCGACGGTTGACTACATGTACGGACTATCCTCTCCCAACGCCATCTGTCGCGCGTAGCGTTCACCATCATCACGATTGGATTTTCAGATAAATTATAAGCTTATTAATTGAATCATATCTTATGAATTAATTATACTATTAGATTTTAAGTTAATTAATTATATTATTAATGAATTTCTTATTGCGTCCTTCATCAATGACATTTAACAATTCATATATGACTGCATGAAACAGAGATTATATATAATCTTTCCTTTACCAATAGTAGGCTTACAAATGTTGAGCTCTTTGGCAGGAATTAGGCCTATATTCAAGTGGGCATTTTTCGCAATCCCATTAAATGTAAATGTAGGCATACACTGTTTACTATAGCCAGCGCATGGCCTCGACCCTGCTCGGGTGAGATCTTCACCACCACTGCCCGTTTGAATGAGCGCCACGCCATTTAAAGTCCCCGCGTACAGACAGCGCTAGTCCGCGATTTAAGTCTCTGAAATAAGCCACCTTGGGGTTGCGGGGATCCTCATAGGCCTACACACACAGGTTCCGAGCGTTTCGTGTTTTTTTCTGGTGTTCTCACGCATCTTAAAGACACGATAAAAAGACTGACCTTACTAAGCCTTGCTAATCTTGCTAAGCACAGCTTTCAATAACTGTGTCCAAGTGTCGGAATCCAGTTTGTTTCTGAAGCTGAGAAGTGAAGTCCATAGCGACGCATCTATCTTCTGAAACAAGACAGTCGAAGTTCCTGCTGCCATTTAGTGAATGAGACTGGCTCTTTTTAGGACGTTCCTATGAGACCCCTAGTTCACGCAATTACGTGGCCTCCTTGAGGTCCTGTAGTCACTTCGTAAAAGAATTATGAGAGCAGGTTTACAAATGCTGCAGTCGGGGATGACGAAAGAAGAGATGGGAAGACATGATTCAACAAGACCTAAAGGTCCTCAGACTAAAGAAGGAAGATACGGGAGATCGAAACAAACGGAAAAGGATTCGTGTGGCTGACCTTCCACTAGGAGGGATTAATTCCAACCAGAAGGAGAGAGAAACATCCTTGGTTTCGCATGCCAGTGAAACACTATCACGAGGGTTCCGTCAAGAAAGGTGTTCGGCAGGGCTGTGTGATATCACCACACCTATTCAACATCCTGGCAGAGATGGTCATGAGCGAAGCTTTGGCTAGTGGAACTGAAATTGGCGATAGAAAAGTTACAAATCTGCGATATGCTGATGACACTGTTCTGTGGGCAACCTCGGAGGTAGAGATACAACAGATAGTGGATCGTCTTAAGCGGGCAAGCAGCAACCAGGGTCTGTTGATTAATGTGGACAAAACGAAGATCATCGCAACAAATAGTGTAACCTGCAGCTTCAAAGTACCACTGCTGCCGAGTCTGCACGTCAGAATTGTTTTTCTTTTCCGACACGGATTATTGCGCATCGGACGGTTTTGTTTCATTTTATCGTGACCTTCAATGTCTGGAAAGGTCCATCTACAGTGAATGAACAGGATTCTAGTTCTACAATAAAGCATCAGATCTACAGATATACGTATGACAGAGGACATGTAGGCGCATTAGAAGTTGTTCAGATACGAGGTTGATGTAAGGTATTAAGTGAGGCAGAGGCAATGGTACTGTATGTTGGCAGAGATCAGTCGTTGGTCGCCAGAACTATCATTAATACCTGTCACGAGCAAGGTAAAGACCTACCCGAAGGCAATGATGATGGAGCCGGGAAGTCCGACAAACAGCCAAAAGATAAGGCGCGATTTCAAAAGGCGCCGGTATCGGTAATTGATGGAGTGAAACGAACACACGACGAGGGGATGGAATCAAGCGCAGGAAAGCATACACATAGACACAGGAACAGAGACAGAGGGCAGGACAGAGTCCATGATAACGGCAGCGCAACAACCTTAGTCGTAGTAAGTAGAGTTGTTGCTAGGGATTACTAATAAGTGTGACAAGTAGTGCAAATGAACTTAGACAGGGATGAACAGGGAGACAGCCTTATGGGAGGATGGGATGTACGTAGACGTCATAGCTAGGTGCTAGGAGGGCCCGTTTACACGATGGTCTGGGAAGATCCGCCCAAGTAATTGATATTTCCCCTAAAAAGGGAATTTTAGGAACCACGCGCAGAAATGAGTAAGCCGAAGCCCATCCAAAATAGCAGACAGGCTGAGGACAGAAAATTATATAAGCGCCGAGAAAAGTAATTTAGGCAGTCTAGACTGAACTGAGCTCTCCGAGTAAAGTTTGGACTAAACCCGACAGAAGATCGACGGTGACCACAGCCGACGTGCTTTGCTTCTATTGCTGTGAGTACATTTGTTTATATTTTCTGCTATTAAATCTTGCTGCAAGCGAGTGCTCAATTCTATTTAGCAGTCTCCGCCAACTTGGTCATATATGTCTTGGAAATCATGGATTCGGTGGAGGAAAGGCGAAGAGAGTCTCTGGAGCGGCACTGACCATGGAAGGGTTCAACTACATACCGGCCGGCGGGTGACGAATGCCTATCCTACGCATATATAAGTAAGTCGTCTGCTGGGCGAGGAATCGTAGGCGCGGATGAGTCACTTCGGTCAGACAACAAAAGCAAGACGGTACAAATAGGTCTTAAGCCTCTGATTCAAATTATTTTGATGCCTGGAACGTTAATCTCTTAATATTCATTCATTCATTTACCAATACGTCTAACGAGATGTTGTTGAGAGTAATGTGACTGCACCAGTCATCTGTTCCAAATGACTGGTGCAGAATTGCTGAATCCGTGTCTGGAGAATTCAGACCGATAGTCTCGAACGTCAGGAAGAGATAAATGGTTTTGTATAGCCGAACGCAGAGATATCTGGAAGCGCTGATAGCGCTTTAAGGATGATGACAGATAACCAGGTTGATTGGTCGAGAGAGTCTTACGTGTAACGAGAGCTATCTTGTAAGTGATCCTGGAACTGACAGGCAGCCAGTGTAGCTTTGCGAGTATAGGAGTGACTTGTTCAAACCTGCGGGTCCCTGTCACTAATCGGGCTAATGAGTTCTGGACGCTTTGCAGTTTGGCAATTTTGGACTTTGTAGTGCCGTACAACAGGGAATTACAGTAGTCGAGTTTTGCCCTGACTAACCTGTCTTCATAAGTTAGGTGGCAAGCACGATCGAATATGGCGCATGGCTTTTATGTGGAAATACGAAGCCCTGCAGACAGCGGAGACATGGTGGTTGAATGTTAGTTTAGAGACCAGTGTCACTCCAAGATTCTTTTAAATGTTCCAGGTAGTGAGATATCCGCACATGCAATGTTGCCTGATTTTAGATCCACGATCGATTTTATTGATGAGGAAGTGTCAAGTGCGATGACATCAGATTTCTTGGGAATTAAACACAGTCCGTTAGTTAGAAACCAGCAGCGTACTACTTCAGTTCATCGTGTTAGGTTGCTGGTGTCGGAGTCAATGTGATCAAGCGGTATGTATAGTTGGGTGTCATCGGCATACTGGTGGTGATTGATGCCCTGTGCGGAAATGACGCCAGCGACTGGAGCCATATAAAGCGTGAAAAGAATCGGGCCAAGGATCAACCCTCGTGGGACACCGTATTCGCAGGTAGACGAATGCGACCTTGATGATCCAAAGCTGACATGCTGTGACCGGTCAGACAGGTAGCTACGGATCCAATCCAGCGCAACACCGCTGAACCCGAATGTCTTCTGCAGCCTAGTTAGTGGTGTTGTTTTGTCGATCGTGTCAAAGGCAGCGGAGAGGTCGAGGCCGATAAGTAGGGTGGGCTGTCGTCGTCCGGAAGCGGTGTAGACATCATCAAGGATCTTCAGTAAGGCCGTTTCAGTCGAGTGATGCCCACGGTAAGCTGATTGATGACCGTTAAAATTAAGGAGCTACTGACGTGCGGCAATAGAAGAGCCAGAAAGACGCATTCCAAAATTTTTGAGAGTGAAAATAAGTTTGAGATTGGCCTATAGCTAGAAGGATCATCAGGAGCAAGACCTTCCTTCTTCAGCAGAGGGGAACAAAGGCAGATCTGTAGCAGGCTGGAAACTGTCCCTAGCTGTAGGACAAATTGCAGAGACGAACGACGATTGGAGTGAACATGTCTGCACACGACTTCAGCAAAGACGTTGGGAAAGCATCCATCGAAGATGACTTTCCGGTAAGGAAGACAGTAGTTTGAAGATTTCCGCGCCATCCGCAGGTCTGAGGTCATCGAAGTGTGTGGCGACATGGTCCCTATCTGAGGCAATAGGATCTGTGGGTTGTCTGTATAGTTGCCTGGCGATTGATACCTTTATCGACTTGATCTTGTTGACGAAAAAGTCTGAGAAACTGGCACAGCTTTTCTGACATTCTTCAGTCGGCAACACCTCAGACGGTGCTGTGGTGTGCAGTACATCCTTTACTGCTGATCACTGCTTACGAGATCCGTTTAGTCTTTTCCGATATGGTGTCACTGTAGCATTGTCGGCGCGATTCGTTGATGAGTTTGTTTGCGTTACGGCATGCTGACCGATACGCGCGTCGAACAAGTTTATCATCTGTAGCCTTCCATCGTCTTTCTAAGCGTCGACGAAGTAATCACGCAACTGCGGCTTCAGGAGAAAGCCAGCGATCGATCTTCTTTCCTGGTCACTTAGCAAGTTTCCTAAGCGAGTCATCTGGTTCAGGACGTCGATGACAACTTCGTATATCTGACTAGCAAAGCCGTCAAAGGTGTCATCAGGAGCCAAGAACAGTGACGAATTAATCAACGCTTGTCGGAGTCAAGAACGAGCGTTTTAAGCTTCCGGTAGATGAGCGTAATTGGTTGCCTTCTGTTGAGGCATCTTGCAACCGTCAACTTCACCAGACTGTGGTCGGACAGTCCGTGGCTACTACACACTTGTACGTTCTTGATCGATGTCGAATTCAGTCCGGAGATGACAAGATCAAGCAGACTGTCGCCGGTCGGTCCGGTACGCGTTGGACCTAACACGAGCTGCTTTAAGCTGAAGACGTCAAGTACTGTGGTTAGGTCTTCGGAGATATTGGACGAATTGCTTCCAGGACTGTGGAAGTCTCCGCTGAGAATAAGTCGATCGCTACCAATCACGGTGGTAGTTGCAGCAAGAAGGTTGCTTA
Source organism: Norana najaformis (assembly GCA_964023275.1). Taxonomy (NCBI): domain Eukaryota; kingdom Metazoa; phylum Annelida; class Clitellata; order Crassiclitellata; family Hormogastridae; genus Norana; species Norana najaformis. Next base: position 23,460,237 of record OZ029923.1, read on the forward strand.
ATTCATGGTAAAATTCATTAAGTTTGGAACCTGGCCAGCGGTAGATATTAATGAAGAGGAAAGAGATATTAGAGGTAATTATTCGGACAGCTTGAAAGTGGAAGCTGTTTGTTGTCACAGAATTCTGAAGCGGATGAGTTCTTACAGTAAACGTGTTACGATGGATGATCGCGAGACCGCTGTTTCTGCCCGTTCGTCCGGGGGCTGAACAATGGACGTGTCTGGTGACGTACGCAGGCGGGTTCATGTCAAACTTGATGGCATTGGAATCATCAACAGGGATCCTAGTCTCGCACACTCCGAGCACATCTTTCTAGTTCGATTCAATCAAATCGACTATAAGTGCTCCTTTGCGGACGGCGCCGCGCGCGTTCAGGGCCCCAAAGATGTGCGACGAGGGAGTTGCTGAGTTGCAGCAAGACCTGGGTTGAGTTCGACTCCTCCTAGCAGAAGCAGTAGCGCTACAAATACACATGCGGGCGAACGATGATGGGCCGGTCGGTAGAAGCCGCGTGGTCCCAGTAGAGTCAAACATGCGCTGCGGACCAGCTGGAGTCCTGTGCATGGGACGGATTGGCCAGGAAGGAGGGTAGCGAAAGCAAACGGGCACGTGGGATATTCGCTGTCGTAACATTCAAAGAAGCAGCTGGCGTGAATGGTCGAGTATACGACGTAATGGTGATCATGCCGATAGGAACGGCGCAGCACAGCGTTAACAGAAAGCTTAGAAGAGCGTTGCTAGGTGACGGCATTATGACGTTATAACTGCCTTACCAGAACAGCTTGCAAGGTTAAATTCCGTCCAAAATTGCACAGTTGTCAGAAATTAAAATCCTTCAAAAGCCCGAGCCTAACTTAAACTAATAGATATTTGAAGTCCAGACATTATGAGGAAGCCGCTGGTAGGCCTATTAAAACCTCACTCTAACGCGCCGTCGACTTCGAAACAAATTTAAACTTACGGAAGCATAGAACAAGCTGCTAACGTGCCTTTAACCGTTGTGCTCCTCGCATTTGGAATCGACTACCACAAAAGGCCAGTCTTGCAAACTCGCTATCATCTTTTAAATCACTTGTTAAGATTCACTACTTCATCCTGGCTTTTGTATGACTCCATCTTGGCCCCTAGCGACTATACATACGCGCCTCAGATTCAGGTTTACAGACATTGCGCGCGTTGCAAGTGCTTTAAATAAATAAAAAATAAAATAAATAAACTCGTTGAATGGTGTGACGTCGGTTCGAGGAATATCCGGACGCTGCGTCGTCTTCCATCTACGAGGGACTGTTGGACGGTGAGACAACCGTGAGCCATCGGCGCCGGATCACATTGCCCATCGTCGTTTCATCCTCGACGCTACGTTCTTCAGAAACTCTGAACACGCTGTCATTATTCAACTCCAGTTGGAAACCTGTTGGTTGGGCTTTTCGTGTTGTGCGAGCTCGCTACTGGTGAATCTTCTAGTCATCTGTGCGCTGTTTACTAATGGATGAATGTTCCGTTCTTAATGGCAATCAACATCGTTAAGCATAGAAGGCGCCTCTGAGTATGTTCTCCTGAAGAGGTGCTATTCAAATTTCCGAAAGGTAATCAGCTGGAGCAGGTTGACACATTTCCATAACTTGGCTCACTTATAACTGAAGACTCTGAATGCAATAAGAAATTCGGTCAAGACTGGCAAAAGGACAAGATGTTGGGACAGCATTAAAGAAATTATGGAAAAGTGACGGCGTACTGCTTGTGACAAAGATACGATTTCTGAACGCTCGCATAAGTAAATAAGTAAGTAAGTAATGCATTTGTTAACACGCCATATGTCCATCGACTGAGCGAGGAATCGTAGGCGTGGGTGGGTTACATGTCAGACAACAAAAGCAAGACGATACAGGTAGGTCTTTAGCCGCTTTACGAATGTGTCTAGCGAGATATTGTCGTGAGTAATGTAAACAGGAAGGCTATTCCAAATGGCTGGTACTGAGTTGCTGAATCCGCGTCGTGAGAAATCAGACCGAAAGTCTCTGATGTCAGGGAAAGACAGAAGGTTTTGTGTAGCTGATCGCAGAGACCTGGATGGTAGGTAACGATGTAAGGATGACGACAGGTAAGCTGGTTGATTGGTCGAGAGAGTCTTGCGTGTGAGGAGAGCTATCTTGTAAGTGATTCTGGAGCTGACTGGCAGCCAATGTAGATTTGCCAGTACGGGAGTGACGTGGTCAAACCTTCGGGTTCCTGTCACCAGACGGGCTAACGAGTTTTGGACGCGTTGCAGTTTGGCGATGTTAGACTTTGTAGTACCGTACAGCAGCGAATTACAGTAGTCGAGTTTTGCTCTGACTACACTGCAAGCAACTGTCTTCATAAGCTCCGCGGTAAGCACGATCTAACGTGACGCATGGCTTTTATATGATAATAAGATGCCTTGCAGACAGCGGTGACGTGCTGATTAAATGTTAGCTTGGAGTCGAGCGTCACACCAAGACTTTTAAATGTTCCTGATAACGAAATGTCCGCACCCGCAATGTTGACTGTATTTAGGTCTTCAGTTGATTTTATTGATGAGGAAGTGCCAAGAACAACGACTTCAGACTTCTTTGGATTCAGACAGAGTCCGTTTGTTAGGAACCAGCAACGTACTGCTTCAGTACATCGTGTTAGACAACAAATTTTTACAAAAGTCATGTTTTCCTTCCGCAGGTTATCGTACGTCGTTGTACATGTAGGAGACTCGCTTTACATAACACCTAGATGCTACACATTAGGGCCTTTTCCAGTCAGTAACGATTTCTATGTTGACCAGTGTTATTGGTGTCGGAATCGATGTGATCGAGTGCTATGTACAGTTGTGTGTCATCGCATGGCTGTATGACTGTGAGGGCTGGGCCACAAAGAAAGATAAGAGGCAAGAATTTAGCGCAACTGAAATGAAGTGTCCTTGACAGATTCTTAGAGCACCTTGAACTGCCAAGGAGACAAATGAGTGAGTCCTAGGGACTGCAGGAATAGAGTCTGCTCGGAATAATCGAAACGAGAAAGCTTTCCTCCTTTGGGCATGTACTACAAAAGAGTGGACTGCTTAGAGAAAGAGATAATCCAAAGGCACAATTTCTAGATCCCAAGCTCTCGGAAGACCCAAGATGACATGAAGTTGTGGACTGAATTATCGTTCGACCAGTTATAGTATTACTGAAGACAAGGGATAGAAGCAGCTGGCACAAAATTGTCTGTGGTGCAGCTAATCCTCGGGCCCTTGGCTCGAGGACAGTTAAAGACAGGACAAGACAAGATAGTATGCGGTAATGGCCTATTCAAGTTGTCTGTCATCGACTGACAAACTAGACTTATCAAACTACTACACTAAAGTATTCTAGCCCAGGCCATTTTAACTGGCGGTCTACTGACAGATTAAATTCAAGGTAAACGTTTGTACCTCGAAAATACTTTATTGGCTGTAGCAAACAAAGTCAACAAGAGCCACAAGCTCTTGCCTTTTGAGTGCTTGAACAAAATGAACAAAAAGCGCTCCCTCCTTAACCTAAACGATGTTAAAGTCAAAGAGAACAAAAAGTTCATCAGCAAGCAAACAGTGCTCAGATAACCAGAAAAGTCACCAGTGGCAATCAAGCCACAACACTCAAACAGAAGATTTGCGTTGATAGCTGATACCAAAATATTTTGTGACACGAGTCAATAAATTCTGAACTAATTGGAGTTTTGTATGGTTGACCTTGTGATGCTAGTACGAGATGCATGATCTCGCATTGCCAATTTTCTAGTAAAATAATTCTTCCTATACACAAAAGGTCATCAGTTCAGACGGCAATACTTTCTCGGTGAAAAAACACTAACTTTTACGAAGTTAAACAAATTTATTTATTTAGTAGGGCACACCCGAATGGCATAAGTAAAAGGGCTTTTGAATTATGTTTAGACTGTTGTTCTTGTAACCTTCCATTTGTTGTCACTTTCTCAAAGTAAATAATACAGTAAAATCAAATAAGTATGAAATCAATGCAGTACTAAAGAAACTAAATGATCAGAAAAGTCTAATCAAAATTGAAAAATATGAATAAAATTGGGACTAATCACTCAAACAATTTTAAAATGAATAAAATTTTGGCTCTGTCACGTGGAAACATTGTCTTCTTCTACATTCTATAACACATGATTTGTAGAAAATACACAACAGATCGCTTATGTATTAGCAGAAATGGAAATAGAAAGAACTTGATACTGCTTCACATTTTTCTAGTCTCATTCTGATGAAAAACACTTCAGCACAAGTCAATAAACAATTCATCTGGTGGAGGAGTATTGCCATGGTCAGAACAATGGTCCAGAAATTCCTCCTCCAATTCAAACAATTCATCACATATCCCACACCAATAACGTCTTGCCATAAAAGGTTTTGTATCCTCTGGCGATTTCGCTTTTTTGACAAAAATGCATTCGTCAGCCTCAGCTTTCTTGGACAGGTCAGAAACACCACTGGGATAAGGATCCGGTAGACACGTGCTCCATGTAAAGAAATCATTTCCACTAGTAGCAAAGCCTGTGTCATTTAATGAGACAGATTTGCAGTTAATTCCACAAGTTGCACAGATTGATGGAGCAGAATCAGATGGCCTTAACACTGTATGACACAGAAGGTGCTTGGTAAGAAATCCTTTCTTTCTAAAAGCTTTATTGCATAAATGGCATACGTAAGGTTTTTCTCCGGTATGAGTTCTCATGTGACTCTTTAGATGACTACCTTGTGCAAAAGATTTCTCACATGACTGGCATTTGTATGGCTTCTCTCCAGTGTGGGTTCTCGTGTGTTTTCTTAGAGTTGCATGTGCTGAAAATGATTTCTGGCATAACTCACACATGTATGGTTTTTCTCCAGTATGGGTTCTCATGTGACTCTTTAGAAGACTACCTTGTGCAAAAGATTTCTCACATGACTGGTATTTGTATGGCTTCTCTCCAGTGTGGGTTCTCATGTGTTTTCTTAGAGTTGCATGTGCTGAAAATGATTTCTGGCATAACTCACACATGTATGGTTTTTCTCCAGTATGGGTTCTCATGTGACTCTTTAGAAGACTACCTTGTGCAAAAGATTTCTCACATGACTGACATTTGTATGGCTTCTCTCCAGTGTGGGTTCTCATGTGTTTTCTTAGAGTTGCATGTGCTGAAAATGATTTCTGGCATAACTCACACATGTATGGTTTTTCTCCAGTATGGGTTCTCATGTGACTCTTTAGAAGACTACCTTGTGCAAAAGATTTCTCACATAACTGACATTTGTATGGCTTCTCTCCAGTGTGGGTTCTCATGTGTTTTCTTAGAGTTGCATGTGCTGAAAATGATTTCTGGCATAACTCACACATGTATGGTTTTTCTCCAGTATGGGTTCGAATATGAAACTTGAGACCAACATTCTGTGTAAATATTTTCTGACACTCGCATGGTTTCTGTCCTGCATGACATTTGATGTGTCTCTTTAGATTACCACTCTCTGTAAATGATTTCTGACATAGATGGCATCTGTACGGTCTTTCTCCCGTATGGGTTTTCATATGCTTCTTTAGACTATCATTCAATGCAAATGTTTTCTCACAAAACTGGCACATGTGTGGTCTTTCTCCAGTATGCATTCTCTCATGTCTTTTCAGAGAATGAATATCTACAAATGACTTTTGACACAAAAGGCATACATATGGCTTTTTTCCTGAATCTGAATGGATTTTCAAATGATTCTTGAGAGTACTATAATGCACAAATGATTTCTGACATATGTGGCATTTGTACAGTTTTTCTCCAGTATGGGTTTTCATGTGACTTTTTAGATTACTACCATTTGCAAATAATTTCTGGCATAATGTACACTTATGTAATTTTTCTCCAGTATGTGTTTTCATATGTCTCTTCAGATTATCATAAGCTGTAAATGATCTGTGACATAACTGGCATACATAAGGTTTTTCTCCAGTATGGGTTTTCATGTGAGTCTTTAGATTACCACCTTGAATGAATGATTTGTTACATAAGGTGCACCTGTGTTTTTTTTCTGCAGAATGGGTCTTCATGTGATTCCTGAGACCACTGTTACATGCAAATAAATTCTGACATAAATGGCATTTGTACGGTTTTTCTCCAGTGTGGCATCTCAAATGACTTTTGAGATAACCAGTACACACAAATGACTTTGAACATAACTCACATCTGTAAGGTTTTTCTCCAGTATGGGTTCTCATGTGAATCTTCAGATAACCACCACTAGTAAATAGTTTTTGACATGACAAGCACTTGTATCGGTTTTCTCCAGAATGCGTTCTCTCGTGTCTTTTCAGAGAATGAATATCTGCAAATGACTTTTGACATGAAATGCAAATATAAGGCTTTTCTCCTGAATGGATTTTCAAATGATTTTTGAGATTACTATTATGTGAGAATGATTTCTGACAAAGATGGCATTTGTGTGGTTTTTCTCCTGTATGGGTTCTTGTGTGTCCCTTCAAATCTCCACTTCTGGCAAATGACCTCCGACATAACTGGCAACTGGATGGTTTTTCTCCAGTATGGGTTCTCATGTGACTCTTGAGATCACTATATTCTGCAAATGATTTCTGACATAATTTGCATTTGTACGGTTTTTCCCCAGTATGGGTTTTCATGTGCCTTTTCAGCCTAAACTTATTTGGAAATGATTTATTACACAACTCGCACTTGTGTGACTTCTCTCCAGTATGGGTTCTCATGACTGTGGTGTAAAATCAGGTTGAAGAAATCAACTGTAGAATTATCAGTTATCTGCCTTTGTGCTCTCTTTGTACAAGATTATATTTCAGAACCTGATCTCAGACCAGGTTATGTGATAAATAGCCTTTCTTCCTCTAGTACTTTTTCCAGTATTGTTCTATAAAAGAAATAAATATGTCATGTTACTGTAAGTTTTAACTGAAGTCTTCCATATGTGATTAGTTAGGTTTTTCTTCTACACTTCCATACACTACAAAAGGCTGTCAGGTTCCATCAGAATCTGACAAAATATCTGTTATTATTAATATTGGTAAAAATTCATAAATAATTAATTCATAAATAATTAATTATTTATGAATAAAATAGTTATTCATAAATAAATAATTTATTAATAAATAAATAATTAATTCAAATATAATTAATGATAATAATTAATAAATATATACTGAGTAAGGAACATATTGGAATTAATTAAGGTAAAACAGATGCCTGGTGTTATGAGTTGGAAAAAGTGTCTCAGTGACAACTCAGGTCACTTGGCTTTAACAGTTAATTCACAAGTTTCTTATGAAAACTAGCTGTGAGAGGTTCATTGAAACACCACAAGCTGCCCCATGAAAAGGTTTTCATGACCACACATGTTCAGTAGGCCACGTTTTTGCATAACTTTGCCAAACAGCAGTCAATACAAGTACCTGTAGGTTATAAATCACTTACCCAGGGCTTCTTATGTTTACGTTGTAAACCATAGCTTAGTGTATGCATCCATTCATTAGATGTCACCCATAATTTGTATCATAGTGAAGCAGGCAGTGGTTGTCTATTGACAAAATGGCACTGGCAGTGATGACCGCTGATAACAGTCAGTGTCAGTGTCTTACAAACATTTTTATTAATAAATGATATGAAAGCATTGATTATGTGCTGATAATTGTTTTTTTAAACACATATGAAAGGGGACGAGAACAGACTAGAAATAGAAAAGTCATTGTGCATTGCAACCTTTCATAAGAGACCAGATGCAAAGGGTTGCGACTAAACGTCAAAAGGATTCACTTCTGTTTGTTTAAGAATGAAATATCACATTCTACATCCAGTAAATCAATGGTAGAAACAATAGACACTATTTTGATAACCCAACCATTATCATAAGATTTGGTAATTTTTCAATCACTTGAACAGCTATAACTGGAAATGGACTTAAGGTCACCTTAAGACATTCAAATTTTACAGAATTTGATAATTAATAACTTTTTAATATCATCGTCACAAATTATTTAAACTTGATTAGTACGGAACTTCAGCATTTTCCATAGTTAACTACTAAGTAATTTATTTGGTTGTAACCATTGCACTTGCTTCTTTCTTGCACCAGCCAATTTTGTCAACTACCTCAAAGGGGGTGAAAAGATGTTACTGTCTTCTTATTGTATTGGGACCCCTATTTAAAAAAGCAATAATACTTACATTTTACTAAAATTCAAATACTTCTTTCAAATAACATTCATATTAGTTTTCTTCAAAATTAAAAGTATATTAGCATGTCAGCATGAATTACACAAAGTTAAATGTGCAAGTGCTTTTGCAGAGTATTTGATGTACAAGTTTTTTGCTGTAGTTCTACAGTCAAAGTAGACACTGAACAGTACAATGCTGCAGAAATTGTGAATAACGTCGTGTAACAAAGGAAAATAAATGTAGTCTGAGAAACAGTAATTAAAAATTCCCATCAGATTCAAGAGTTATAATCTTCGGTTGTGGCAGTTGTAGAAGTATAAAGGAGTGAGAAGGCAGACTCTAGCAGACTCAAAGCAGTTGTACCTGATTTTGAAAGGAAACGTTACTGATGCATACATTGTAGTCAGTTGGTGAAACAAAGCAAAAGGCGGGTGGCGATCAGTTAACTGAACAAAGGTTGCAGACTGATAATCGTAATCGTAATCGTATCTCGAGATTTCTACAGCGCTCAACAAAAGCTAAGTCGCGGGAACCAGCTTATTCACAGGCGCTCAGTCAAAACAAAATCGATAGGCAAAAGGGTTCGGTTCCAGGTCAAGATCCAGGAGTCAGGCACTCAGACAGTCGGACGGCTACGGTGGATGATGGTTGAAATTGAAGCGAGAAGAGAGATAAGGGGAAGAGGAAGAATCAGGATAAGATTTTTGGAAAAGAAGTGTTTTCAGTCTTGAGTGAAAGACCTGCGCAGAAACTGAAAGAGGTGAAGGGTTGGTGAGTTCGTATGATTGACCAGACAACTGTCGCAATTCTGGCGGGAGTTTATTCCAAAGGGGTGGGGCAGCTATGGCTATGGAGCGATTTCCAAATTTTAAGGATGAGGTGACGGGAGGGCGAAGAAGTGTTAGGACAGATGAGGAGCGGGTTGAACGGAGTGGTTGGATAGTAAATAATTGACGAAGATAGGAGGGTTGGGAGGATTGAAGTGTGTTGTAGGTGAGAGATAAGACTTTGTACTCTATTCGTTCTGGTATTTTAAGCCAGTGCAGTGATTTGAGAACAGGGGTGATGTGATGGTGTTTGGGGGTTTTGGTGACAGCACGTGCGAGAGCATTCTGGATAGCTTGTAGGCGATTTATCTGGGTTGTGTCAATATTGAGGAAAAGTGAATTGCAGTAGTCAAGTTTTGCATGGACTATGGATGTGGCAATGATAGATGCGGTTTTGAAGTCAAGCATAGGACGGATTCTGCGAAGGTCGCGGATATGCATAAAGCAAGAGCGGGAAAGATGGGTGATATGATCAGAAAAAGTAAGGTTCTGGTCGAAAATAACACCTAAATTACGGACAGAGGAGTTAGTATTAAAGGTGTGGGTGGAGGCAGAGTCCAGGCTGAGGGAGATAGAGGGGTCAGAAATTTTATTGAGCTGGTCACGTAGGCCGATAAGTATGAATTCAGTTTTAGATGGGTTCAGGCATAAGAGATTAGATGTCATCCAAGAGGAGATTTGTTTAACCACACAAAGAAGATGATCTGTAGACTCATTGAAACAATTTGGAGAGAAAGAGATGAATAGTTGGGTGTCATCAGCATAGAGGTGATGGTCAACGGAGGATGCTTTAATGAGTGAACTGAGTGGGGTAGTGTAGAGGATAAACAGAAGAGGTCCAAGAACGGAGCCTTGTGGAACTCCGCAAGTGAGAGGGCATGACTTAGAAGAGGCTTCCGAAGTTTTAACAGAGAAAGAGCGGGAGGAGAGATAAGACTGTATCCATAGGAGAGCAGTGTCAGCAAAACCAAACCAGGTTGAAAGTCGGTGGAGTAAGATATTGTGATCTATGGTGTCGAAAGCTGCAGAGATATCAAGGAGACAGAGGCAAGAAACCTGTTGATGAGAAATGGCAGAAACAAGCTTGTTGTAGAGAGATGTCAGCAGAGTTTCGGTTGAGTGGCGTTTAGTAAAACCAGACTGGTGTGGGTTAATGAGTGAGTTAGAAGCTAAATAGTCATTGATTCGACAGAGGACAATCCGTTCAGTTAATTTGGAGATGAAAGTCAGGTTAGAAACAGGCCGGTAGTATGAAAGAATTTCCTTGTCGAGAGATGATTTCTTGAGAAGAGGGGTAACAAGAGAGTGTTTGAATAGGAGGGGGAAATTATCCGTAGATAAGGAGAGATTAACTATTTTGGTAATGATTGGGACAAGGACAGCTGCACAGTCTTTCAGTAAGGAGGTGGGTATAGGGTCAAGTTCCCACTGTTTGTTTGGAAGTGATTTTAACAGGTGTAATATTTCAGACTCTGAAGTGGGTTGAAAGACAGATAATGAGGATCGAGGTGGGGAGGGTGAGGAGTCATGGGTGGGGGAGGGATCATCCGGTTGGTTATTGGTGGCTTTGGGGATGAGAGATTGAAGAGAGAGACGGAGGGTACTAATTTTGTTCGAAAAAAAAAGAACAGAACGAGTCGGCTATTGAAGAAGACGGAAGAGAATTTGGAAGTGGGCTAGATGAGTTCCGATGGAGGAGTTGGTTAATGGTTTTCCAGAGAAGGCGAGGGCTAGAGGATCGAGAACGAACTAGTGAGGAGTAAAATCTCTGTTTAGCTGCAGTAAGAAGGCGATGGTATTTATTTGTGGCAGATTTAAGGGCAGAGAGAAGTTGAGGATCCCTGGTGCGTTTGTAGGCACGCTCAAGGCGTCGCCGGAAAGATTTGAAGGCCTGGAGATAGGAATTGAACCAAGGATTGTTAGAGTGAGAACTGGATTTGGTAATAATAGGAGCATGCTTGTCAAGGATAGTGGAAAGAGTGGTGTTATAGGAAGAGAGAAGGTCATCCAGGGAGGAGGGTGGATTTACAACGAGGTCAGAACAGGAAATATCTTGTATGAAGGCTTCAATATTTATTGAACTGATGCGACGAAAAGAATGAAAGACAGGATCAGGACATGGTGTCGGAAGAATGTTAACATATGTAAAGATGGGGTAATGATTAGATGGCGTGTCAAAAGAGAAAGATATATCAGGTGACAGAGTGGAGAATGATGATGTGATAATAAGGTCAAGTGTGTGATTGTGAATGTGGGTGGGGAATTTGACATGTTGAACCAGATTAGTTGAGGACACTAGGGTGAGGAATTCAGAAGCAAATGTGTCAGAGGGGTTATCGACATGTATATTGAAGTCACCTGTAATCAGAAATTCATGAGGTGTAGTGGCGGCAGTAGAGAGGAGGGTGGTAAATTCTTTCAAGAAGACCGATGGAGGACTTCAATATAAAGAGGAGGATGGAGGGCGATATACATTAAAGATAGTCAGATTTGTGTGAGGAAGTTTAAGCGTAATTGATGCACATTCAAAAGAGTGGAAACAGTAACCAGGTGAGTCTAAAACTGTGGCAGGTTCTCGGGTGAGAAAGGCAATACCACCGCCAGTTGGATTTTTATGATTTTTTATGAGAAGGGCTAGATGGTTTGCAGGGACGAGGTGTACTGTAAAGATGGTAGCCAGGAGGAATACAGTCTTCATATTGAGCAAGAGTGGTGTTTAAATTAAACCAGGTTTCAGATAAGGCAAATATGGCAGGCGGGTGAGAAGAGAGGGCTATCACTGATTTCTTGGGAATGTGCAGGATGTAGTAATGATCGAATATTTAGCGTGCAAAGTAAGAAGTGGCTGTTGTCAGTATTTTGAGCAGTATCGAGGATGCTGGAGGAAGAAATTCTGGAAGGAGGAGGATAGGTAGGAGGTGAGGGAGGATGACATGAATAAAAATCCAGTGGGCCAGGATTTGGGTGGATGTCCCCGGAAAACAGGATTAGTATGTTGAAGATGGTATGGCGGGTGAGGTGCTGTGGTGGTCGCCTGAGAGATGAAGTTAGGAAGAACGATAAAGGAATAAAACACATACGTCCATACTGCATAGTCGTAAAACACATACGTCCATACTGCATAGACACATATTAAATGACAGAGCCTAAAATAGAACGAAACAAAGTCCACTGAAATCGGAAATATAGAAGACAAGTTGATGACTGACTGTGACCACTGGCGGATGAGAAACAGACATATTACCAAGAGAAACTTGGTCAGAAATGAAGATTTGCCACGCATCCGCCGACTTCGAATACTTGTAATGACAAATTTTAATATGTGAATCCCAGATAATATTAGAAATGCAATAGGCCACTCTAACATAAAAAATTAATGGACGAAATCATGCAGAGTCTTAGAAGATATAAGTAAGAAATCACCGTCTTAGGTCAGAGTCAAATTTGTTCTTCGCTGTTAACAAAATGGCGTACGATGAAGATCTCTTTCTTATCACATTAGAAGCAGGACAACAACAGTTTAACGATTAAAAATAGTCCTGCCATCTATCGATTACTATAAGCTAATTTCATCATTTTCGCGCAAGAAGGATTTTCATTTCAGGCGTACTTGTAATGCCTTTTCGTAGTTTCATTCTCAAGTTGGCGCTACATAAGTTTATACGTTACATCAAGGGTTGTAAATCCGCTAAATTCTTACTATGGCGATGTGTTAAACTGTTGAAAACTTTAAGTAGTCTATCACACTGAACATTGTAATGTCAGTCATAACTTTGCACATCACGGCTAGTGTCATGTTTTTCACCAGGTGTGCTTGATGTTGCACAGATCCATCGTGTTCAAAAATTTGTTTAACTTCGCCCAGCAAACTAATTAAAGCCACTTTATACGTCGCTTGCCGAAGTAATGTCAAAGCACATAAGTACAAACAAGTTCATCAATAACTGACTGGAAACTTCACCAGTAATGGGCTCACACAAGCAGGGATATAAAGCTTCCATGTCTCTCGTGGAATATGTAAATGCCCACGTTTTTCTATAGCGACTGTAAATGGTCCCGATTCTACTAATTTTTAAATAAATTTCGCAGGTGAGCTCCTTCACCATAGTCGCTCGTTATAATGGGTGTCACGTCATCTAAGATCCCCGTGTAGCGACCGATGCTGAATTCTCCAAAATACATAGGGGAGGCAGCATATATTGCTCTTTGGACCTTGAACTGGCAAGGAACTATTCCTAAGGTTCTGGATAAACACATTCCTGCTAAGTCAAAGATGGCTGCTACACGCCCTTCTCAGCCCTGGTATAATTCTGATATTGCTGCTGGTGAAAGGTGTTGGCGATGCACCCATTTACCTTTCCATCTCCTCAAATTTAAGCGCCAGTGTCACGTTGTCCCTAAACTTGTCTCAGCAGCCAAATCCACATACTTGCCTTATCTGCTCTCCAAGAGCTCTTCTCCAAGGTTTTTATGGAATGCAATGAAAAAGATCCCACATCGCGACACGTCACATTCTTCCATCGCTGACAGGTTCCTACAATTTTTTCTGACAAGATCTCCACACTTGGACTTAAGTTTTATAAAATTTCTTTCTCTGGTGACCAATCATATCCTAAATCTGCTCTACCGGATCTCAGTCAGTTCCAACCAACATCCTTGCTGATATTCGTAAATTTCATTTCTGCACCTTCTGATAAACACTGTGCCTTGGACGTCATTCCTACCTCCCTTCTTAAAGAATGCTCAGATGTCTTGGACCCAATCATCACATCCTCTGTCAACACATCTCTTGCTGAAGGCTGCTTCCTCGCCAGTTTCGCTCATGCCATGGTTTACCATTTTCTGAAAAAGCCACCTCTTTTTCCTGATGATCTATCAAACTATCACCCCATCTATACTTTCAACTTTATTTCCAAAATTCTGGAGAAAGTAGTTACCTTCCCTTCCAACCTGCCTATAGCAACTACCATTCCCGGAAACCGCACTACTTGCTGTTCACAATCACATAATCAACTGCACAGACCAGAGAAAAGTAACTGCTCTTATTCTTCTTAACTTATCTACCGCTTTTGATACTGTTGATCATGGCATACTCCTTCAAAGCCTCCAAACACTGGTTTGGCCTTTCCAGTTCTGCTCTCCGTTGCTCTGCATCTTATCTGTACCCTCGTACTCAGTCAGTCCGTATCAACCAATTGACTTCTGAGCCTACTGGCGTTCCACAAGGTTTTGTACGGGGCCCACTCCTGTTTACATTATATACCATTCCAATCGGTTCACTCTGTATCAATAGCTGTCTTGACTACCATTTGTATGCTGATGATATCCAATTCTTCCTTTTATTTGATAACTACACATCTAATTCTGCCCTCCAACTTCTTGCTCCTGTTTTTGATGATGTTCAGTCTCGGACGGCTAGTAAACTTCTTCTGAATCTTTCAAAAACTGAATTTCTCCTCCTAGGTGCAAGCCAACAATTCCATAAATTTGACTGTCTTATATCGGTTCAGTTGGGTGGCTCACTTACAGTGTTAATCATAATAAATGCGTACATAATTTAGGCATGATGTTTGATTCCACCATGTCAATTTTTAGCCACATTCAGGCTATTTGTAGATCAGCTCCATTTCACATACGAGATACTCGCAAAATCAGATCTCTTTTGCCTCAAAACTGTTTTAATCCAACTAGCTAATGCATTGGTTTTAGCACACTTGACTTTTATAACTCACTTCTCACGGGATTTACTAAGGGAGGTCTGCAAAAACTACAAATTTTCAAAACTCTCTTGCCAAAGCCATAACAAAGACCAACAAATATCAGCATACTAAGCTAATATTATATTCTTTTCACTGGTTGCTGATATTGAACAAAGAATTCATTTCAAAATCTGTCTTATAGTTTGCAAGGTACTACATTTAAATCAGCCGACCTATCTACGGTCCATGCTCACCCCTAACAGCAGTAGATCTTGTACTCAATCAGGGAAGTGTGACTCTTGCTGTGCCCTTTTGTAATTGAGATTTACAAAGCGCCTCTTAGAGAATAAGCTCAACAGAAGCGCTTCCGACTCGAAAAAGTAAAATCACTGTTGAACAGTAGTACAGTCTTCAGGCGCCTGCGGAACACTGAGGGGGGGGGTGAGAAAGGAGCTCAAGTCGCAATTCTCGAGGGAGAATATTCCAGCAAGTGGGACCAACGTAGGCAAAGCTTCTTGACTGGGCCGACGCAAATCCCATCCGAGGGACAAACAGGAGATCCTGAGTGGCCGAGCGAAGGGTGCTACGGCCCGGCAACAAGGAGGCCAAAGTGCAGAAGTCAATGTGGTAAAGGGGAGCAGAGCCAACAACAGAAGTGCGCATGAGGGCGAGGAACTTAAAGTGGACACGCTGCTGGACGGGGAGCCAGTGAAGAATGTCACGAATATAAGACGAGATGTGGCCATATTTTGGAATGCTCCCTATGAGACAAGCAGCAGAGTTAAGCACAGATTGGAGCATAGCAGTGTTGGCTAGCGATAGGCCGGTAACGATGGCATTCCCAAAGTCAACCCTGGTGCAAATGAGGGCATGGACCAGAGTGGAGATAGCGTGAAAGGAAAGAGTACGGCGAATGGCGCGGAGCTGATGAAGATGGTAAAAACAAGAGCGAGAGACGCTGTTAACATGAGCAGACAGGGTAAGCTCCTGATCCAGTACAACATCGAGATCCCAGACCGTAGCAAAGAAGGAGATATTCGGAAATATCTGGCGTAAGGAGGAGAGATCAATCTTGGCGAGCTGCAAGCGGCCACCAAGCCAGATGAACTGGGTCTTGTTACAGTTCAGGCGGAGGCGATTGGAGGACATCCATAGGTCAAGAAAGAGGTGGCATCGAGGATCCTCTGGACAAGGGCAGGGGCCGCCTCCGCCGGACCATGGGCATAAGCCTGAGTGTCATCTGCATACTGAAGAACGGCAACACTCAGTGGCAGCAGGTTACGAGCTAGATCAGAGGTATATAAAATATAGAGGAGAGGAGCTAGGACGGAACCCTAGGGAGACCAAAAAAGACGAAAGACCAGGGGGCCGCGAGGGCTCAAAAGCGACAGATTAAAAGCGGTCTAACAGGAATGACTGAAATCAGATGAGGGCAGAACCAGTGATGCCAAAAGAAATCTCCAAACGCTTCAATAAGATGATCAACGGTATCAAAAGCAGCACTTACATCGAAAAGGGCCAGAAGGGTGACCTGCCTGCAATCAGTAGCCTCAAATACGCCAGCAAGAAGGCGAGTCATAAGTGATTCGGTGGAATTGTATTTCCAGAACCCAGACTGAAGTGGAGGCATAAGAGAGTTAGTGTCGAGGTAGTGAGATAGCTGACAAGAGACATATCTTTCAAGGAACTTGGAGAGAAAGGACAGGTTAGAAATGGGACGGTAATTAGGGGGCACTAGGGTCAAGGCCATGGCGCTTCAAAGACGGAAAAACTACAGCACGTGTGTAGGAGAGCGGGAATGAACCCTCAGTCAAAGAAGTATTACACAATAAATGAAAAAAAGAATAAGATCGTCATTAAATTCCTTAATTAAAAATGGAAGAAGCATGTCCAGTTCAACGTATTGGGATCTAGGGCTTTCTCACTAGCTGATCCAAAGTTTCGGAATTCATTGCCCAGTTCAATTCGTTCTGTCAATTATTTGATGCCATTCAGGTCTAAACTTAAGACAAATTTCTTCCAACTTGCTTACCCTCCATAGCCTGACTTCTGACCTAATTGAATTTGACACGGTTTCTCCAAAGGTTTATGCTTTTTTGACCAATGTTGACTTGAAGTGACCATCAACTGATGCCTTGGGCATTTTGATAACGGCGCTATGGGAGTCTTTTGATTAGACTGGACATGGGCCCTTTATTTCCTAGCTAACAACAGTACAAAATTATACTGCTTGTACCAAGATAGAGTGAAGTGTGTGCAAACAATTTGCCCTGGGTCATTGCACGGTTTCCTCATGCAGAGTACACATGTGTAGTCCGACCAATCATTCCTCTCCAGAATTGGAAAACAACTAACAACTCAAATAAAACCTTTCCCTGTTCTCTTCTGGAGCTTTTATGACAGGGCTCGTCCATTATGAACGAGCGCAAAAAGTGGGGGAGTGCTCAGATAAGTAGAAAAGTCACCTGTGGCAACTGGGCCCCCACACACAAGCAGAACATTTCCATCCAGAGTTCATAGGTGATGCAGTTTCTGTAATGACACTGGTCAAGGAATTCTGAACTCAATCGAGTTTTATAGGGTTTTACTTTGCAATACTAGTATGATTCCTTGCATTGCTAATTTTCCAGGAAAATAATTCTTCCTATATAGGCCTACAGTCACCAAAGGTTAAGGCTCTCAGGTCATATGACAGTACTGTTTGAATGGAAACAAATACTAGCTTTTAAGAAGTTAAAAAAGCTGCTGTGGATATACATTAAACTTCTTGACTACAAAAATTAAATATTTTGACATAAGACAGTTGTAAGATATCCAAACAACTCTGCAGGACAAAGCCGTTCACCGAAGACTCTGATCATCTGGCCACATGGTCAGATTGGTGGTTGATTGAGTTCCACTCAATGCACTACAAGCAAGATTCGAACAAAGGAAAGAGAAACAAATGAAGACCAAGACTGCACCGGAGAGAAAATATAAACGAGGACATAATAAGACTTGGAATAATCATGATAGGACCACTGGACTTGACAAAATCATGATAGGACCACTGGACTTGACTTGACAAATGGCTGAGGAAAATGGAGATCATAAATTCACACCCACAGTCACGCCCACAGTCACCCACACCCACGTCAAGAACATGATGATGACTGCAATCGTTTCAACACGAGTGAAAAACCTTTCAGATATTTTAAGCCCTCACTCTTTTAGCCTATGGTATGTTTTTTCTCAAAGGATATAATACAGTTGCAAACAGCAAGAATGCAGCACAAAACAAACCAAAATCGGATAACCGAAAGTCTTGCTTCCTTCAACACCATACAACATGTGATTTCTAGAAAACACACTGCACAGTGTATGTTAACAGAAATGAACTAAAAATAGACAGTAATCTGTAACTGTTTCTTACATTTCTGGTCTCATTCTGATGAAAATACATTTCAGTATAGGTCAGTAAATAATTCATCTGGTGGACAAGTATTGCCATGGTTATAACAATGCTCCAGAAATTCCTCCTCCATTTCAGGCAATTCATCACATATTCCACATCCATAAGGCCTTGCCATAAAACGTTTTATATCCTTGGGCAATTTCATTCTCTTGATAGATACATTCACCAACCTCTGCTTTCTTGGACAGGTCAGAATCATCTCTAGGATTGGAAACTGTAAGAGCAGCAGAGGTTGGCAAAGCCGGATCATGGTGGGTCTATCCTGCTCTCCTCTTTTCCACATCTGGATGACCTTTTCATCCCTATTCCTGGTCGTCCTCAGTGGACAATCACAGATATGTCCAAACAAACTACCAGAAATGAAATGGAAACAGAAAGTACTTTGTGACTGATTTCGCTTTTACATCTGTCACTCTGACAACAAATACATTTCAGCACAAGCATAATTCATCTGGTGGAGCAGTATTGCCATGGTTAGAACAATGCTCCAGAAATTCCTCCTCCTTTTCAAACAATTCATCACATATCCCACACCCATAAGGTCTTGCTATAAAAGCTTTTGTATGCTGAATTGATTTCGTTTCCTTCACAGAAATACATTCATCCACCTCAACTTTCTTGAACAGCTCGGAAAGATCATTGCGACGAGAACCTGGTAAACCAGCACTCCATGAGACAGAACTGCTATTAGGTATACTAATAACACAGCTTGCTGAATCAGGAAGAGAAGGCTTTGACACAACATGACGTAGAAGGTGCCTGGTAAGAGCTACTCTGAGTCCGAAAGCTTTACTACATAAATGGCATATGTAAGGTTTTTCTCCAGTATGAGTTCTGATGTGACATTTCAGATTATATTCAGATGCATATGATTTATCACAAGACTTGCATTTGTATCGTTTCTGTCCAGTGTGGGTTCTCAAGTGACCCTTGAGACCAACATTCTCAGTAGATATTTTCTCACATAGCTCGCACTCGTATGGTTTCTGTTCTGCATGACGTTTGATGTGTCTCTTTAGATTACCACGCTCTGTAAATGATTTCTGACATAGATGGCATCTGTATGGTCTTTCTCCCGTATGGGTTCTCAAGTGACCCTTTAGAGTACCATTCGATGCAAATGTTTTCTCACAAAAATGGCACATGTATGGTCTTTCTCCAGTATGAATTCTCATGTGACTCTTTAGATGAGACTTATCTGCGAATGTTTTCTGACAAAACTGGCACATGTGTGGTTTTTCTCCAGTATGTGTTTTCATATGTCTCTTGAGATCACCATTTTGTCCAAATGACTTCTGGCACAAATGGCATATATGAGGTTTTTCTCCGGTATGAATTCTCATGTGACTCTTTAGATTACTAAGGTGTGCAAAAGATTTCTCACATGACTGGCATTTGTATGGTTTCTCTCCAGTGTGGGTTCTCTTGTGTTTTTTTAGAGTACTATACTTTGGAAATGATTTCTCACATATCTCACACATGTATGGTTTTTCTCCAGTATGGGTTCGAATATGAAGCTTGAGAATATAAAATGCTGCAAATGATTTCTGACAAAAAGTACACTGATGTGGTTTTTTCTCCAGTATGGCTTTTCATGTGATTCTTGAGACCAACATTCTGCGTAAATATTTTCTGACATAACTGGCACTCGTATGGTTTCTGTCCTGAATGACATTTGATGTGTCTCTTTAGATTACCACACTCTGTAAATGATTTCTGACATAGATGGCATCTGTACGGTCTTTCTCCCGTATGGACTTTCATATGCCTCTTTAGAGTACCATTCAATGCAAATGTTTTCTCACAAAACTGGCACATGTGTGGTCTTTCTCCAGTATGCATTTTCTCATGTCTTTTCAGAGAATGAATATCTACAAATGACTTTTGACACAAAAGCCATATATACGGCTTTTTTCCTGAATCTGAATGGATTTTCAAATGATTCTTGAGAGTACTATACTGCACAAATGATTTCTGACAAAAAGTACACTTAAGTGGTTTTCCTCCAGTATGGCTTTTCATGTGATACTTGAGGCTACTATTCTGTGTAAATCTTTTCTGACATAACTTGCATTGTATGGTTTTTGTCCCATGTGCAGTTTGATGTGTCTCTTTAGATTACCACGCTCTGTAAATGATGTCTGACATAGATGGCATCTGTACGGTATGCCTCTTGAGAACACTATGTGCTGCAAATGATTTCTGACAAAGATGGCATTTGTATGGTTTAGTCTCCTGTGTGGGTTCTCTTGTGTCTTTTCAGTTTAACTTAATATGGAAACGACTTATTACGCAACTTGAACTTGTGTGGCTTCTCTTCAGCATGGTTTCTCTTGACTGTTCAGTAAAATCAGAACTTTGCAGAAGTAACCACAGAATTATCAGTTATAGTTACCTGTCTTTATGCTGTCTTTGTACAAGGTTATATTTCAAATCATGACCTCAGACCTGCTGAGTTTTTGTTGGTGATAGTGTTTCTTCTGCTAGTGCTTTTCCCAGTATCAGGCTATAAAAGCAACAAAAAATTTGTTATGTTTGAACGTTAGTCTTCCATTAAGTGGATAATTTGGTTGTTCTACTTTACTCCCTGTATATAAAATGCTGTCAGTTTCCATCAAAAACTGGCCAAAGATCAGTGGTAACTCATAAATATATATTGTGACAACCAAACTGGCATTTTTGTGACTTGATAAAGTTAAAACAGAATACCAGAATATCTCAGAAGTTGGGAGCACTGTGGTAAATCTGTCACATAACCCTTTCACTTGACTTCAGGTCATACAGACACTAAAAGCTGCAGCCATGAAAAGGTTAATCATAAGCAAATATTCAATAGGCCACTTTTGCATCAATTTGCCAAATAATTGTTTATCAATAACAATACCCCGACAACACAAGCAGGCAGTCATTTACACAGAGCTTCTTAAGTTCATTTGTAAACTATAGCCTAATATATACAACCATAAGGTTTCTGAATATGTGTAACTGTGCACGCATCCATTCAACAGTTCTAAGTCACCCGTAATCCACAGCGTAATGATGCAGGCAGTGGCAAAATGGCATCCACGGTGACGATAAGAAAGTGCCAATGTTTATCATCATTTCCTTATTAATAAATCATAGAAAAACATTGATTATCTGCTAATAATTGTTTATTTATAACACAGATCAAAGAGAAAGAGAACGGACTAGAAATAGATTAGCCGTTGTTCATTGCAAACTTTCATACGAGATAAAATTCCGCTGCAAAAGGTTCGGATCAAACATTAAAAGGAATCACTGCTGTTTGTTTACGGATGAAATATCATATTCCACATTCAATTCATCATTAATAGAACCAACAGACGATACTTTTGATAACCTCACCATTACCATAGGCGTTGGCAATTTTTCAATGCCTTACACTTACAGTGCTGTAACTGGAAATAGACTCAAGGTTGACTTCAAGACATCAAACTTTAGAGAGTTTGATAATTAATAACTTTTTTATATTAACATCACAAATCCTGAAAAATGACAAGATATAAGACAAGAAATCACCTTCTTAGTGAAGTCTCAAATTCATACTTGACTCTTAACAAAATGGCGTGTGATGAAGGTCCATTCTTATCGAAAGAGAAGTTGGCTCAACATCATAACAAGCAATAAATAACAACAATTTTCTCCTGCCATCTATCGATTATTATCAATTATATCGTAATCGTAATCTCGAGATTTCTACAGCGCCCAAAGAAAGCTAAGTCGCGGGAACCAGCTTATTCATGGGCTCTCAGTCAAACAAAATCGATAGGCAAAAGGCTTCAGTTCCAGGTCAAGATCCAGAAGTCAGGCAGGCAGGCAGGCAGTCAGACGGCTACGGAGCCTACGGTATATGGTGCCTGAATTTGAAGCTAGAAGAGAGATAAGAGGAAGAGGAAGAATTAGGATAAGATTTTTTGGACAAGTAAAGTAATATCGGGTGTAAAAGACGCGGCAATTCTTTGAATGACATCAAAAGCGTTGGTAGCCAACATCGATATTAAGTTTAGGCGAAGTGGGAATGCCCTTCCTTAGTTTCATTCTTCAATGGGCGATATGTTTAAACAATATATATCATTGTTTTCCACTGGGCATGCTAGCGATGTGAAATGGCTTTCTGCCGGTAACAATGCGCTTAATTCTTACTATGGTAATAGGGCTGAAAACTTCAAACAGTCTTTCTTTACACTGATTGTATACCACAGTGAACATTGCTACTGTCAGTGATAATTTCACATATCACTGCTAGTGTCAGCTTTGTTCACCAGGTGACAGCCGCTCATTATAGGCTTCGTGCTGCACTGATTTCTCATTTCACTGTGTCCACGAATATGCAGAGCGGCACCTAGATAGACCCGTCAGAGTCGCTCTTAACCTCGCTTCATAACTGTTTAACAAGTCTGCAAGTGTAACAGGTTCGTCGATAAGCAGATAACTAGAAAAGTCACCGGCATGTTGGCTTCCGCACGCATGAAAATAAAGCTTGTATGTCCCTAAAGGAACAGTAGGGTGCATGTAGGCTTACACGTTTTCTATGGCGTAATCGTAATCCCGAGAATTCTACAGTGCCCAACGAAAGCCTCGTCACATGGACCACCTTATACACAGGCGCTCAGTCAAAACAAAAGTGATAGGCAGAAGGGTTCGTTGCGACCATATTTACCTCATTCCTGTTTATTTAAACAATTAATTTGACGGAAGATCTTTCACTACTGCTGCCGTTTGTATCGGTGACAAGCCATTTCAGATCCCAGTGTACGGACCGTCATCTCAAGGGCTGAAGCCTGTCAAGTCAGTAGCTCATCTTGCGGGAGGGAAGCCATTAAATTCTCTCGTTTAATTGATTTAGCTAGATTATTAGCTGGCCTGTAGTAGTCATAGAATGAGGTAGTCGTAGAATGATACTAGTTTAATTACACAGTGTGAACTGGAACACGCTGTCTTGACCAGCGGCGTCGATCATATGGGTGCCTCTGGGGCCCGAGCCCCGGCAATGTTTGCGACGGATCGACGCCTCTGCTCTTTGACCTACCTAGACAGACAATGAATACCTGTACTGATCAGACTCGTGGTTTGAGGGATATCCGATCGCTACGAAATCTGCCACAAATGACGGAATGCTGGGTGATGATATCGTGTACCGCGGAGCCTATCACCTTGCTCTGCATCATCTACGCAACTTGTTCCAGAAACCCTGAACATCCCTGTGCTGTCTATCAACTCTGGATAGAATATCGTTGGTCGGGCTCCACGTGTGACCCTCCAAGTTATATGTGCATGTTTCAGCTAAAAACACAATCCACCCTAACAGCTTCTCTCCCTTCTCTCTCTTGTCTTCTGGCAACCGCACTTGGTTATTGACATGGCAGCATTTTTGGACAACTCCACTTGACGCCGCGCTCTTAGAAAAGTAGCGCTTTAGAAATTTCGAGTTTACGATTACGACGTACTTTCTGTTCTTGATTAAATTTTACATCATTTAACTTAGCGCAGGCATTGCTTAAAATTCTTAAGTATCTAAGGGCGCTATATAAGATATTTAGATAACTATCAAGTAGGCAGTTCTTACCTATATGTAGATGTCCTTTCGGGCTACTACCGGTCCGTAAACTTTGCCTTACTGTCAGATTGTAAATTGTATCATAATCCCTATAGGGAGTGACCACTCTTTCATTTCTAAGACATTGGGATATACACGCAAGTGACAAACTTCTGTCAGTATACATCTGTCTCAAGTCTCATCAGAATCAAATTGATGAATTCGATTTTCATGAAATGATGGCTCGTTCAAACTAATAGTATAGTTTAGCAGTTTTAATATAGAAATAAACTAATAGTCAAGAGACAAAGAGCCACCTGTGATTCATGGTCGAGGTTATTTCACAGACCATTGTCACTCCGTCATTCCAGTCGTATAATTTACTTTTGAAGACACGATACAGAACAGTCTATACAGGGTTAAAAATTGTCCAGCGCAGTTCTGAAAATTTTCAGATTACTATATTACTTGCTGCCACCTGAAAGCGTAGAGTTACATTAAAGATGAAATTATTATTTCTTATGCTCCTCTCTGGCTTAAAAATGCTAAGATTGCCTTATTAATGCTTTCTGCTGACACATCTACAACTCTTTCACAACCACCGCGAGATGGAACTCCATGCCAGTGATGACCTAATACGTATGACAGTCGTTGGAAACATAGGTTCACATGCGGAAGATTACAAACGCCTTCAATAACATATGTTCCGGGTTGCGTAAATATGATGTTCACAAGTCCTGCGCCATGTGGTCCTACAACCATCACAGCGGAATGAAACATTCGCATAGTGTCGTTTAGAGTCGGAACAGGGTTGTCTATGAACATTACATAGCTTAGATTGTACGACTTGGCGGCCAATTCAACTGCGTTTTCGATCTCTCTTTGTTCCGTAAATCTACGAGAATGCGATCGCCGAATCAATACGATTTTGTTTCGAGGTTCTGGTGGGAAGTTCTCAGTTATGTATTTACGGTAAATCATGGAAAGTACCTGAATTTCTTGAACATTTGCAGTTCCACACATTGTAGATCTCGGTAAGTAAATCAGTTTTGCTCTGACAGTTCCACTAATTAATCTGCTATCATTTAAACCGAGTATTTTAATCAGTTCCGCTGTTCGTCCTCCTGTTTCTGGAGCAAGTAACTTGATGTTCGGATTTCGCTTGAGAAAATCAAGGTAAAGTGAAAGTCTTGGAATAATTTCAACCATTCGATGAAAGGTACTTGTGCCCCAAAATTGTGCTATTGGAAAAATCTCCTCATACATTGGAATCTTGTCGACATTTGATGGTGGTTGCGTATTGATATCAAGCTTACACGCATATTGCACGAGCTTCACATTTCCACTGAAGACGACGCTTCTATCTGTAGCAATTCCGTCACGTATTATGAAGATATAAAAAGCAAATGGCGGTTGTTCTGTATATAAATACGGTGGAAACGCCTGTCCATCGTTTGGCCAGTAGTATTCTCTGTTGATTGGCTTTGTGTTAAGCACAAGCGTGCTTATTGATTGAGGAGTGATGCTTCTTGCAACATCGCGAAAACACGTTCTGTTGTACGTTACGTCGTATTTCGTTTTTGTCGTTCCAGGCGTTTCTATCCACGAGCAGAGTGGATCATCTGCTGTCCATTCGTAGTAATTTTGTATCAGCAGATTCGATTTGTCGCCGAGAGAACCATAATTTCTTCCAACTCCTGTCGTTTTAGCCCAAGGCAGCGTCACTAATCGCAGTTGAGAGAAATTACCAAGGAGTTGTAAGAAGTCATCTCTCGATGTCGATACTAATTTCATCTCTTGATCAGGTGCTAATGGTGTCCAGTCGTTAGTAGCTCTTGATCTAAGAGCTTCCAGGCGAAGTTTATCCAGTTCTTCGTTGAAGATTCGTATCCGATCAAGAAAAGATCCACATGCTAGAACTTCAACTGCAGTGAATGGATAATGAGTGCTTCGAAGTTTAGTTTCCTCCTGCGAACACTCTGCTTCTTTGGTGCTGACAAAAGCTAAAATATCTGTAACGAAATTCTTGATTTTTGTACTTGCTTTGATGTCGAATGATTGCTGATTGTAACACATGACCATAATTATAACGAGCATGACTCCCATGAAGAGGCAGGAACAGTGTTTCCTAGACAGAGGACGAAGCTTCATCATGTCCAATTATTTGCCTTTAGACCTACGCCGAGTTGTGGTGAAGAATTGTTTTAGATGTCGACTGTGTAAAATGCCTCAGATGTACACTACCTGAAAACATTCAGGCAATCTAAGCAAACACTGTATTCAACGTAATATATAATGTTGGCAGTTTAAAGAGAAACAATATTCTACATAATGCATGTGGTTTAGACTTTTCAAAGCTAATACTTACTGCTGACGTCAGCCCGCCCGCCCTTCGTGAAGGCGGGCTAATTCCGGGACGGTAAAAAGACGCTTTTAAGCAAAATCCAAATGATTGTCTGGAAGTAGGAAACTATATGTCCTGGATATGAGTCATGTTGAAGCGCAAACACGACCACAGCAGTTCAACAACAGGATAGCGTGTTGAAACATCTCGAAGTAGGCCTATCTCTGGTTTTATACAAAGGCTCCAATCGCAGCTGCAGACCAATAATGATCACAACGACCGACCGCGGATAATTAATGTCGGAATGGGATTACACAAGCAATTGTCGGGATCTAGTTTCGGTTCGTGAAGGGTTAAGATCAAACATTAAAAGGATTCACTTCTGTTTGTTTAGGGATGAAATATCAAATTCCACATTCAATTAATCATTAATAAAACCAACAGACGCTACTTTTCGTCTCTGTGAGTGTGATTTTTCTGATGATAATTTAGCATCGTAATCGTAATCGTAATTCCGAAATTTCTACAGAGCCCAACGATAGCCACATCGCGGAGACCAGCTTATTCACAGGCGCTCAGAACAAGGTCAAGATCCAAAAGTCAGACGGAGGGACAGCGTGGCAGCTATGGAGGATAGTGTTTGGGGTTGGAGAAGAGAAAGAGAGATATGAGGAAGAAGGGGTGTCAGGATAGGATCTGTGAAAGAGTAATGTTTTAAGCATGTTTTAAGTGAGTTTTTACTGGAAGTTTTTGGTGCCAAACAATCACAAGAGTTACCTGTATGTGATTGGTTGACGTGAAAAATGCGCGTAGGCAAGAATCGCTGCTAACGTCAGCTCCAAATCGGTCACTGGGGTGACTGCACGGCCACTCCCTCTCCGCTGTCACTTCCTCTCCACAGTAACATCTCTACGGACATGTGCAAAAAATAACCGTGCAACGTGGAGGAAGTAGAAGTACGAAGCAAAAGATTGAAGAAGCGGACTTACGGATAGTAGTTCGTCTTCTGAGGAGAGATGCGCACTAGTCTAAAAGTTAACGTGCTGATGGACTGTCAACCCAGAGGTCGGGAGTTCAAATCCCGCCTGGGCAGAAAGATGCTTCGAGATTTCTGCTTCACTTGCCCCTCTAGCGAACTCAGCTATAGCATGAGTACATTGACCGTACTGTCAGTGGGAAGATAAGGCGGCGAGGAAGATAGTTGGCCACCCGCCTTCAATATAGAGGCTAAGGAAAGTCAAGTCGCCTATACTTCATACCTTCGGTTGCCTCTCAGTCAGTTTTATGGACTGCTCCTTTTCCGTCCTCTTTTCCTCCTTTCCTCTACTGCGGATCAGCGCCTACTCAAGTTAATAAGTGGCTGACGGAAGAAACAGTTTCCAGAAGATGCCGAACTTGAAAAAGCAGCGACCAGTGTGGCTTGAACGCTACCACATTGTCATGCAGCAGTCAACGTGAACCAAAGCCAAACAGTTGCGTGGCCTTGTACAGCCGTAGAATATGATGTCTAGCTGTAGGCGATGCTAGATGTATTATTGTTATTACCTAGTAATCTGTCAAAGCGCCTTCTGGCTCGATTACTTTATAGGCCTATACAGCGTGTAGGCTTCAGCTACATTCTGCATACAACAATATTGTCGAATTATCACTGCAGACATCAATGCAACAGAGTCAAGAAAGCGGCAAGAAAGGACAAGGAAGAATGGCTGAGGAAACAACACGAGGCGATAGAAAATGCGGCGGTAAACAACAGATGCCGACAATCCTACCAGCTCATAAAAAGATTAAGCAGACCGTGGAAACCAAGACAGACAACGATATCAGACAAACACGGCAGCATATTACAAGACAAAGAAGAAATAAAAAAACGATGGACTGAATATTGCAGCGAATTATACAAGAAAACAGGGGAAAACAGCGACGCCATCAGAGAATTAGAAGAGATAACACCTCCACCAAGAGAAGATGAGGAAGAAGACATTCTTCTGGAAGAAGCTGAAAGAGCCACAAACAAATTAAAAAATAACAAGGCGCCAGGAACTGACCGAATCACCGGTGAAATAATAAAGGCAGGAGGAGAGATACTAACGGAAAAAATACATAGCATATGCAACCAAGCGTGGAAAGAGGGAAAAATACCAGAAGAATGGATGAGGTCAATCCCCAAAAAAGGAGACCTAACCAACTGCAGCAATTACAGAACAATAGCGCTTATGAACCACATGAGCAAAGTACTGATGTCCATCCTACTCGAGAGACTGAAATCGCAGATGGAGGAACATCTGGCGGAGGAACAAGCGGGATTCAGAAGAGACCGAAATACAACACAACAGATACTGATACTAAGACTCATAGGCGAAAAAGCGAAAAGAAAGGGAAAACTAATATACAACTGCTTTATCGACTTTCAAAAAGCATTTGATTCCGTGAGGCACGACATACTGCAAGCCACACTCCAGTCCTTCGGGATTGGAAGAAGACTGACCCAACTGCTCAACTGTGCATGCACTGAGGCGAAGTCAGCTGTCAAAATAGGCAAGGAAATTGGCGAATGGTTCCAAATCTCAGTGGGCGCAAAACAGGGAGACCCCATCTCCCCGACCGAATTCATTACTTATATAGAAAGAATGATGCGAAAGATTAGAGAAAAAGAAACCGGAGTCTCCATACACGGAACACTGATCAGCAACCTCTCATTCGCAGACGACATTGACTTAATAGAAGAAGACATCAAGAACATACAAAAGAACATAAACACCCTATGCAAGGAAGGAGAGGCAGTCGGCCTAAAAATTAACATCAGCAAAACAAAAACAATGACCTTTGGGAAGAGAACAAACACAACGTCAATTGAGGTCAATGAGGAGAGTCTGGAGAACGTGGAGGAGTTCGTGTACCTGGGAAGCCTGCTGACCTGGGACAACGACTGCGGGAAGGAGGTGGAAAGAAGAATAGCAAAGGCAGCTGGAGCGATGGCAGCCTTCGGAAGCCTGTGGAGAAGCCGTGAAATCAGCATAAAAACAAAAACAGACATTATATCAACATGCATATTTAGCATACTCCTATACGCATGCGAAACATGGACCCTACGCAAACATGAAACAAGCAAGCTGCTAGCGTTTGAGATGAGATGCTACAGGAGAATACTACACATCAGATGGGAGCAGAAAATAACAAATATAGAGGTGCGAAAAAGAGTAGGAAACACAAGAAACATCAAGCAGGTGATAATGGAGAGAAAACTGAATTTCTTCGGACATGTATGCAGAATGGGAGATGACAGACTCATCAAGCAGGCCATTTTCGGGATCATGGACGGAACAGGGGTTAGAGGAAGACCGTGCAGGGAGTGGCTAGATGACATCACAGACTGGTGCGAAGTGGACATACACGAGCTGAGCAGAATGGCACTGGAAAGAGACAAGTGGAGATGGATGGTGAAACATGCGATTGACACCAACGGGCACTGAGCCCACGGACGATGATGATGATGATGATGATGATGTATACAAGCCTAGCAGCGTTTTCTTTGGCCGGGGCTGGACTGTGACAGCATCTGGCTAGACAAATATTTAAGTGGCGCCACATAAATGCCCTGAATGAATGAATATGTATATGGAAATTTTATAACTCCTTTTCGGTTAACTCACAAAGCGCTTCTCACTACAGCCTACATAAAGTTGCAGATTTGAAAGAACGACGACTGCGTCTGTATACGAATGATTCTTGAGGAGTTGCCTGGAGAAGGTCTCAAACTGGTAGTCTCATACATATATACATGTATACATACATACATACATGCATATATACATACATACATGCATACATACATGCATACATACATGCATATACATACATGCATACATACATACATACATATATACAGCGACCTGGAGACCGACCAACAGACTGTATTGGGCAAATTGACAGTCAACGCATGTTTCATAGTCAACCAGCGTAATGGTTAAGCGTTTAGAGTTACGTGCAGCCAATTCAACGGCGGAAAGTTTGCATCGCACCGACAAACTTCAAATCGTACCCGAAACAAAGCATTATAATGACTTATATTGACAAGGCCATTCACTGCGGCACACATAAGCACGCACGTGGGGGCAAGAAGTGTGCAAGAGGTAAAAAGGAGCGTAACACAATTATTTACAGGCAAATCGGGAAACTCTTCAGAAGGGTGTTGGTTTCGAGGTTGTGGAGTCTTTCAGCTGTACGACAAGCACGACCAGGGCACCTGCTTAAATGGGCCAACTTGCACTGATATTCGCTTACCGAACCCTAATTGATGATGAGCTGATTTGGTCCAGGTGGCCTGGCATTCTGTAGCCAGTTACCCATCCAAGTAGGCCTATACTAGAAACCTCATTCACAGTGGCTCAACTTCTTCTCTGTCCTATACACAACCGCCACGCAGGCTTAATTCAATCATGCACACATATACACAAATACAGGTATGCAAACAAAATATACACATAGGTATACATACATACCAGTACATGGATACAATTGTTTGTATCATAACTGTACACAAATACAGGCATATACATACACTTCTCACATCGACTCACCCATCCACATATAGGCCCCTGCTGGAAAATCAATGTTTCACACCGTTAGCGGATCAATAAATTCCTTCTGGCTTAAAGACTTTTAAAACAATTATCGATTTTGTCACGACGCATGTCTCCTGCGTCTTAACTGCGCGATCTGTTTATACTCTGATAATGAAGTGGTTTTATTTTCTTCCTCTTCTGTTGCCTTAAGTTCTCTTCTGTTGCCTTAAGTTCATCGGAATTCGACCCAGCTTCTCCAACGGTTTATGATTTTTGACTGCGATTTTAACTTGAAGCGACCATCGACCGATGCCTTGGGCATTATGATAACTGCACTATATAAATTTTTAGATTAGATTAGATTAAGTTCGGCCTTGGTAGCTTCACATTTCTTCACTATCTCTCGAGCATCAAATCTTAGAAGTTTATTTCTTTCAGACAGGCAGCAACTTCTCTACCTGAAGAACTCTTTCTTATCAGTTTCTGCACGTGCAATTTTTCACCAGAAAACAACACGAATTCGACTTAGACACTGACTCCGATACAAAGAGATCAACAAGCAACTTCTGCTGCCTAACTCTCCGTTTAGATACAGACTGACTAGCTCAACTTATTGCGCAAAAATTGCACACTTTTGTAGAGCGTCACGCTTCACTGCCTCTAAGTGCGAATTAACTATCTAACATTAGTGACAATCAAAGTACAGCACATCATTTGCAGGACTACATACGCACTGCATGTACGATTAGGCCTTAGGTTTACGCGTGTGACACCCTCCTTAGGCTTCATTCCATTGTGCAATGCGTGACTGACGCGCAGTAAATTCGGAGCTAGCGGCGACAAATTTAGTTACTGTAACGAATTTGGCATTTCTCCTTGGGTGTCACGAAATGGCGACGGGGTCATTTTACTTCGTCTCGTCAAAAACCTCTCTTCAGTTCTACGAAATTGTTGCGTACTTGGCCTCTAACCCAAGGTGCCAAATTTCCACAGCCCTCCATTGAATTTAGCTTCCCCTTCCGACATCTGAGGCAAGATGGAGGCCGCTCCCCAGTCCTCCGGAAAGGGATCGAAACCCGGAGCCAGCGCCCGTTTGGGATCTGGATGTAGCTGAAAATCAAGCTGATTAGGGGGCTTAGGGCGCTCCCCTGTGGGGAGGCGAGACAAGAGACAAGGATCCCAGCCCCAGTATGCACTGGGGTTATCGGACACATCGTTCCTGTCCGTGGCTATCGGACAGATAGCAAGTTGCTGAAATATCTGGTTAGGGTCCGGGATGGTTCCTTCCCTGTCAGATCCTCCTTATCTCTCTCTCTTCCGAGCAATAGGTTTTCCTTACCTCTCCTTAATTCTTCCCCGGAATGGCTAACCGAATAAATCATACCTTCAATCAATTGTTCAGTCCTCTGAGTCAAAGTTTCTAGAACTCCTCGAAAGTGTTCCTGGAGCCGGAACATTTCACTCACTGTTCCAACAAGGTTCTCCACACACCCACGCAGCCCGCCTACTAGAAGTACCAACCTCCCGAACCGTGTGAAGGTGTTAGGAGGAGGATAAAGGCGTCGATCTAATCAGAGAACTGGTATCTGATTTCCAGTCCGATATCAAGAGGTTGTATTTCCACCACAAGTTTATTTTTAAATATCCCACAACCTCAAAAGAATACACAAAAAACTGGCTAACTTGTCACGCTAGTTATTATCTTAACTATAATTCTAACAGACAGGTATATCTTTTCCGACTTTCCATATTCAAATTCCTGTGCTCTCATTTCCGCTGTAGAAGTCACACAGCGTCTGTTTAACTTTATTCCGTGATTACCTTAAAGATGAATCAGCCATCGGCAACCATTAAACCGATATCTAAACCCAGATAATATCGCTAATTCTATCACCTATCATCATTAGTTATTTTCTTGAAATTTACCTGAGAAAAACTCGAAAATCACCAAAAACCAAACAAACACGCCTTCAAAAAGAAAGAGAGAACCCAGCATTCTCTACGCGCCGTCACGTGACTCCGTATCGAGCCCATCATTAGCCTTCACACGAGTCATGTGGTTCAATCCGAGCAAATGTCAGGGTCGAACTCTTCTCAGCGGCTGGGAACTGCTTAAAGCGCAGACAAAGCACTCAGGCTTCAGAAAAACTTATATTACTTAACCTGCTTCCGAAAAACTTATATTACTTAACCTGTGGAAAGAAAACGGTAGCCACGTTACCAGCTGCAGAAACCTTTCAGTGAATTAATCGGATGAGATCCTTCCTTCACCACCGCAGCCCGGTTGATTGGGCGCCACGCCATTTAAGGTCCCCGTATACTGACCGTGCTAGTCCAAGATTAAACTCTTTGAAATAAGCCACGACTAGGGATGCCAACTTTTGATTCTACCAATCCGGGACGCCCTCATAGTCACTCGATATGCCAGTACCAATTTATCCTGTCCATATGACTATGTCAGCCTAATGTAGGATCTATTGCAAATAGTCGCTAAAATTACAGTTAAATGATTTTAAAAGTGGCCTATATTTAAAATCTGAATCAACTTCGAGAGCAAAACGTTCATTAAATTCCAGTAACCTACCAGGCTTCAGGGTCTAGCACGAGCTAAGTTCATATATGTATGCACGATGCATGCAATTTGCAGATGTCATTTATTAAGTCTACTAATCTAACTACCCTCTCTATTCCTTGGTCACTCTGTAGAACTTATTTTCGGCAGATTGTTCGAGTTTTGTGTGCGAAAAGAAGAACATTTGGCGAAGTGGATGTTTACACCAAGTTCTGGGAAAATTTGGGATCAATCCTGGACAGGGGATGCACAAGGCCGATTTCGGGACTGTCCAGGCGAATCCGGGACGGTTGGCAGTATGAGTTCTGATGTGACTTTACAGATTATTCCACAATGCAAGTATTTTCTGACATAGACAGATGGCACTTGTGAACTTTTCCTCCAGTATGGAGTCAGGTATATCTGTACACTTGCTTTAATAACACAAGGTAAGGTACGGTAATTGTTTGTTTATTTTAAACTAAGAAGCATAATCTGGAAGTAGGATATTTTGTCTGAAGCATAAACGAAACATCAGCAATGCCACAACCAAGTCACCAGTTACACAACACACTGGGATCCAAACTCCAGCTGCTGATGTGAAATGCAAATGTATGCATACATATAGTACATTTATACATCGCACATTGTTACATGTATCTTGAAAAATTTAATGTAAATCTTGGAAATTTCTCAGTGCCACAAAAAAGCTGTGTAACGGAGACCAGCTTATTCGCCCGCTTTACATGGATAGCAAACCAACTCCGCAAGAGCCAGATTGTTGTGGGGTAGATGCTGCTTATGCGGCCATCTAACCGATCTTAACAAGCGTGACATAAGGTAAACAGAGAATGAATGGTGAGCTGAATCACACTAAACCATACTGTATATATAATAAGTGGAAGACATGTCACAACAGGAAAGTCAGATGCAAGCATTCACATCCTGCCTCCACACTATGAAAATTGATTACATTGCACTGCACTTAATGCTACATTTTAATCAGTCGATCTATCTACGTTCCATGCTCACCCCTCATGCTAATAGACACAGCACTCGATCAACGACACGGTGACTTGCTGTGCACCATACCCGAATAATGTTGGGGTCTCCATCCTTCTCGGTAGCTGGTCCAAAGTTTTGGAATTCAGTCCAGTTCAGTTTATTCTGTCAATTCTCTGATGTGATTCAGATCTAAACTAAAGATTAATCTCTTTCAATTTGCTTACCCACCGTAGCCTAGCTTCTGGTTTCTCTGACCTATCACAATTTGACTTTGCATCTGCAACAGCTTACGATTTTGACTGTGATTTTGACTTGAAGCGACCATCGACTGATGCCCTGGGCATTATGATAACGCCGCTATAGAAGACTTTAGATTAGATTGTTTGGTTGCAGGCTACAGTTACCATAACAAAGTGATTGGAATTTGATAAATATGCCTCAGGAATATGCAGTACAGTTGGATACACTCTGTATGTAGCTGCTTCGATCTAGATTGTTCAAGAGATCCATTCTTCACAAACTGATAGGAAAGTGTCTTCCAGAGGAACACGAACATGTTTAGAACAATGCTCCCCAAAATCAGTTTCCGTCTCAAACACTTCATCACAAATTCCACAACCAAATGCCCTCACCAGAAACGGTTTTCTGCGAAAGGCAGACAACGACAGATATCTAGGGACTGAAAACAGATCAACAACTGTGAAAGATAATAGATCAGTGGGACAAGATGATGGAATCACAAGTGGTTGAGCATTGGATTTAAATCCTGATTGGATCATACACGGCTTTCCATCAGCTGCAGACTCTGGCACAACAATACGTGGCTTTGGGTTGACAGGATTTGCTGACTGATTTGTTAAATCCCCTTTTTCAGTTCCAAGAACCCGTCTGTTTTTCAAGGTAAAGCCAGTCAATGATTCTTCTCGTGAATGGCCGTTTTCAGTTGGATTATTATTATTCTCAGAGAAAAGGAAGGATTGATCTGCCAACTGTTTCTTTGCTAATTTCATAAGGAATTCAGAAGCTCGTTCCATGGCTCTCGTATGACTTCGCACGTGACTTTTAACATCACAGGCTCTGTTAAATGAGCGGTCACATAAGTCACATTTGTGCAATTTCTTCTCACTTGTGTGACTTTCCACGTGAGTTCTGAGCAGCCACAGACGGTTGAATGATTTTGTGCACAAATGACACTTGTGTGGCTTGATGCCTGTATGGCTAGTCATGTGTTCCTTCAGGTGACCAGCATCTCTGAACGCTTTCTCACAGCCTTGACACTGATGCGGTTTTTCAATGCGGTGAATTCGTACATGTCGCCTCAAGTGTCGTTCTCCTGGAAACATTCTCGTACAGAACTCACATTTAATGCTGTTTTCGGAGTGAATTTCCACATGGTATTTGAGTTCCGCCAGACGGGAGAAGTCTTTCTCACAACGGCCACATTTGAAAGCCTTTTCTTTAGTGTGATTCAGCATATGATCTCTCAAGTGATGTGCATCATGATACGCCTTCTCACAGAACTGACATCTGTACCGCTTTTCTCCTGGTTCCCCTGTGTGAAGGCGAGTATGACGTTGGAAATTATATCCTCCTCGTAAGGATTTTCCACAGAATTTGCATTCGTACCGCTTCTTACCACTGTTGTGATTTCTCAAGTGACGCCTAAGGTGATGCTCTCCAGGAAATAGTTTGTTACACAAGTGACACTTGTGCGTCCTTTCTCCTATGTGAATTTTTACGTGGTAATCAAGAGTTTTAAAGTTCGTAAATGGCTTGTCGCAGTAGCAGCAGCTTAGAGGTTTAACATCAGAATGAGTTCGTTCATGAACTCGAAGGTTGAATTTATTGGTGTATGTTTTGTCACAAAGTTGGCTTTTACAAGGTCGTTCTCCAGTGTGCAGTTTGATGTGAAGCCTAAGGCTGTCAGCTCGGAAGAAAGCTTTCTCACACAGATGGCAAACATATGATCGATTTCCACAATGCAACTCCATGTGAACTCTGAGAGAATTGGAACAGGTAAATGTTTTTTCACATATCACACATTCATTGCACTTTGCCTCAGTGTGCAGTCTAAGATGTGCACTGAGGTGCTTTGGTTGTACGAAAGATTAGTTGCACAGATGGCAAACATATGGCCTATCACCAGCGAGAACTTCTTCCAAGTGGCTCTTGATGTCTGCCCCAAAAAAAGACTTTTCACTGAACTGTCTTTTGTAAAGCTTCCTGTTGTTGTGGATTCTCAAGTGATTTGTAAGACTGTCTTTGTCGCCAAATGATCTTTCGCATAAACTAAAATTGTGTGACGTTCCATCAGCCAGGCTTACAGATTTGTCTAAAGTAGATTCTGCAACAAATGCACAATTTCAAAATTCTTTCATTCAACAATTTGCCTTCTGATGGATTTTCTTCTCCATTGGAATTCAGACTTAGTGAGGGCTTTCTTTTGTCTTAAATCTTGTAACTTTACACTTTTTAACTTTCATTCAGCAGTTCTCATATTTTAAAGCATTCCAGAACTGCAGTGCATCATCCCAACATCATTGGTTGATTCTTGAATACAAGTTATATCCTGAAAACTATAACCAGCAGAACCATTTTTTATAAAGTAAACTTGCATTGAATACTGATATAAATTATTATTAATTAGCAACTTCTAATGCGCCAGTGTCTAATGCACAAGGCATCAACCGATGGCACACCAAAACCAAGCCACAATCAGGTCGATATCCAGGAGGTCAGTCCGCACGACAGAGAGGCAGCCTATGGTGGATAAGCAATTTGAAACAGGTAAGTTTTAAGTTGAGAATGAAATGACAGGAGCGACTGAGCAGAACGAACAGACACAGGGAGGGAATTCCAAAATTTTGGTCCAGCAACCGAAAATGCTCGTTTACCAAGAACAGTTCTAGCCCAAGGTATGACAAGAGAAAGACAATCAGATGACCTTGCAGAATAATGGTAAGTCTGGGGAATAAGGATTGATTTCAGGTATTGTGGTTGGCCATAGTTCAATGTTTTATAAACTTGCAAACTATTAAATTTTTTTAAACTGTAAGTCCTAATTTGAAACAAATCCTTTGCTGAACAGGAAGCCAATGTAAAGATTTAAGCACAGGCGTTATATGCTCATATTTAGAAGTATTTGTTATGGCTCTAGCCAAGGAGTTCTGAACTCTTTGGAGTTTCTGCATGTTTGATTTAGTGATACCAACAAGAATGGAGTTACAATAGTCAAGACGACTGGAGACCAATGCGTTAGCTAAGGATATTCTGGAAGACATGGGGACATAATGCCTAATTCTGCGTATGTCTCGAATATACATATATGATGACTTACAAATACCATTTACATAGTTTGTGAGGGACATGGTTGAATCAAAAACAACACCCAAGTCACGAGCAGTATCAGTCATCTCAATCAGTGAATCACCCAGTTTTACAGATTTAAGCCATTCGAATTTCTTAAGTTGCTGAGGAGTGCCAAGCAGTAGAAATTCAGTCTTCGAGGGGTTAAGGAGAAGTTTATTTGCTGCCATCCAAGACTGCAGCTCTTCAAAGGCATCAGACAACAGCTGCACAGACGAGTGACAAGTCAAACTGTCAAATGAGACGTAGATTTGGGTATCATCAGCATAGAAATGATATCCCAGTGAATGATTGTCTAGCAGAGTACCTAGAGGTGTGGTGTATAATGTAAACAAAAGAGGACCAAGTACAGAACCCTGCGGAACGCCACAAGTCAACGAGGCACTAGCTGAATAATGTCCATTTAAATATACAGAATGAGTGCGAGGGCTGAGGTAAGTAGCAAACCAGTGTAGGGCAGGACCAGAAACTCCAAACCAATGTTGAAGACGATGCAAAAGGAGAGAGTGGTCGACAGTATCAAAGGCAGCAGACAAATCAAGGAGAACAAGTGCAGTCACCTTACCCTTATCCATGGAACACATGATGTCATTATGGACAGCAAGCAGGGCAGATTCTGTTGAATGAAATTTACGGTAAGCAGACTGAAATGGAGAAATTAGTGGGTTGGAAGAAAGGTGAGCTTGCATACGATTCAAGACTACCCGTTCAAGAATTTTAGATATAAAATTCAAAGTTGAGATGGGTCTGTAATTAGACAGGTCACTTGGATCGAGAGAAGGTTTCTTTAGCAGAGGATGAACTATGGCATGAGCAAAACCAGAAGGAAAGGATCCCTCAAGCAACGAGAAATTGATTATTGACGTAATGGTTGGACCAAGGACATCAAAACATTCTTTTAGGTAAGAAGTGGGAATGGTGTCTAGGAGAGAGGTTTTGTCAGGTGAAGAAAATATGAGTCTGCGGACCTCCGCAAGAGTTGTTGGCAGAAAGTAATCCAAGACTGGAGGAGAAGAACTAGGAAGAAGAAATTTATCACATAACAAATAACCACTAAATTTCAGCCTTATACCAGAAATCTTATCAGCAAAAAAGGTCAAAAATTTACTGGCTAGCTCTTGGGTAGAACAGAACACGCCAAAAGATGAATTTAATTTCTCCCTGTGTAGTAATTTATTCAAAGCCATCCACAGAGTTTTTGGAGATGTAGAACTTTCGGCAATTAAGTTAGTTAAATATTCTGATTTTGCTGAAGAAACAAGTTTACGCACAAGTTTACACTGTTGCTTAAACCCATTGAGATCTGAGGGAAGTCGAGAGTGGCGCCACCAACGCTCTAACTGACTTCTGTGACGCCTAGCATCGGAAATGGCAGAGTTGAACCAAGGCTGTGGTGTGCGCTCTTCTACTCTTTTAGTTCTAAAAGGAATTTGTCTGTCAAGAAGCTCAGATAAAGTAGACTGGAACTGCATAGCCAGTTCATTAGCAGTTTGTGCAGGAGATAACCACAATGGAGATGTTAAGACATCATGCTTCAACTTATTTAAATCAATTTTATGCCAAGGACGAAATTTAATAGTTTTATAATTTGAGGGTGGTTTAAAAGGGAAGTCAAATTTTGAGGAAATTGCAATATGATCTGATAAATACGACTCAAGTGGCGAGACAGAATGAAGTTATTTTGAGTCAGAACGAGTTATCAAAACATCTAAGGTGTGGCCTTTATTATGTGTAGGAAAGGTAACAAGTTGTTTCATGTCAAACCCTTCTAACATATCAAGAAATGATGAGGAATAATGACCAGCTGTATCAATATGAATATTAAAGTCACCCATAATAACTATTTCAGAGGGAGAGGAAATTAAATATTCGAGTAGTGGCTGGAATTCATCAAGAAAATCAGTCAAAGAGAGGGATGGGGGACGATAAATATTTACAAGTAAAACCTGTTTGTTGCCAGAAATGAGCGTAGCAGCTAGGGCCTCAAATGACTTGGGTGTAGGAATAGGCAAAATGAATTTACGTAGTGGCAGATATGACTTGAAAAGAAAGGCGAGCCCTCCGCCTTTGCCGTTGCACCGAGGCTCATGCAGCATAGTGAAGGTTGGGGGAGTAAGATCAGAAATGAATCCAGGTGTGTCACTAGGCTGGAGCCACGTCTCAGTAAGAGCAAGTATGTGTAAAGAATTCTCACAAAGAAAATTATAAAGGACGGCAGCTTTACTACGAAGGGAACAAATGTTTAATAGACCAATATCCAAATTTTTAAGTCTAGCAGGTCCTGGATTGATTTCAACATCACCAGCCAAAAGAAGCAACAGAAACAAATACATAGACAACCCATGACGTGTCGTTGAAGATGTTTTACATGAATTTACATTTAACCCACGACGGAAAATAATGTTAGGGGAATTGCATAGTAGCAGAACGTATGGCCGAATTGAATAAGCAGTACTGGGAATCAGATAGTATGAATGAGCTTGAGCCAAATTCTTGAATAGACCAAACCGTAAGGACGCGTGTGTAAAAGTGATAGACTTGTCTTCACCAGATTTAGCAAGCAGGACCAGGATGAACACAATACAGTACCAAAGCAAACAGCGTAACGAGGCACCCATAATACGAGATAGAATTGAAGTTACAAGAAAACCAGAAGCTTGAACAGCTTGAACCATGCAACAAGTAAGAAGACATGACCTAATTAGAGAAGACAAGCTAAGAATCTTCAGTTCATGGGCAACTCATGAATACAGAAAACTAAAGCGTGCCAGCCGGGTTAGTGTGGAGCTATACCAAGACAATTTTAGAGAAGTGGAGGGAGCTTGTTGCATGGAATGAAGCCAACATCAGCCGATAACAGCGTAAACATAGAGCGATAATAGAGGGTGTTCGATAAAAGACAATTTTATCGAACTATAAATAAGAGAAATTGAAGAGCGATACTTATCTCAAAATCCAGACAATTTTAGTAAACTTAATGACTATATACGTTTAATAATTAAAACCAGAAACCACGGAAATTAAATTAAATCACAATAAATTTCGAAAATTGCAACCGACGCATAATAATTCAGTGCTGTATAATTCTTCCAAATTAACATTCATTTAACTGAATTGACTTCACTTGCATAAACTGGTATTTCACTGCATTTTTACTGTGTTATGTGTTGCTTTGTTAATATGTACACATTTTTCTATGGCAACTGTTTAGTTTCGGTTCTGCTTATTTTCTCCTGAATTTATCTGGCAAGATACTTCACTACCACTGCCCACTTGAACTGGTGCTATGCCATTTTAGGTACCCGTGTACTGACTGTGATAGTCCATGACACAAATCTCTTAAGTATCGTCACACTCAGTACGTGAACCATCATCCGTGCATCATCCGTGCACAGAGCTGCCATGATGAAGATTCTTTTCCCACCTGAAGGATCTGAATCAGGCCAGCTTCTGCCGTAGTTTGGCTGCTGCTATTATCATAGTCAACCATTATTTCAGTATCTAATGCAAATATATTTATTAAAATGAAAAGAAGCAGAGGAACAAACACTAAATGGATGCGTCACGATTGGTATTAATGCGTTTGGTCAATGATCATGCAATTGCGGGTCCAACTCCCTGTAACGACAATGACCACAATTATAATATTTGTGTACATTTAATTGCCCAATCTCTGTTTTGAGCCCATAAACGACTAAGGAATCTAAATGTGACATAAACTGTAAATGGGTTTCTTTGGTCGATGAGCACTCCCGCTTTCGACTATAGATTAACTCGACATTCTCAAACTCTATCATCATAAAATGCATACAGTGAGCGGAATTGTTCGCATGCGCCGAATCATTCGCTTTAACCCTGTAACCTATGATTCCTCGCTCAGCCGATGAACACATGGCGTGTTAACAAATGTCTTACTTATTTACACTTGAGTTCTTTACGCTGCCTGTGATCGCACTAACATAATCCATCGTGAGTTTCTGTTATTCTGTCGACAGATTGTATTCTATTTAGAGATTGATTACATGATGCAGAATATAAACATACAAAGTAAGAACTCAGCAACATTGGCGAAGCAATCGATACTAACAATCGCCAAATACAAAACATGACAGCATTAATTTCATCATATATTTTTGTCTGAAAACAACAAAATGGCAACTGACAAAACTAGTTAAATTATAAACAAGAAGTATGATGATTTCTATAATAGCGTCATCTACCAGGTGATTAAAAACAGTTAGGTATCTGAGTCATAGTAAAATTATAATGTTATCTGATAGATGCCAAATCTATTTATTGAACTTAACAGAGAGATAGGCCTATCGGTCATTATCTGTTGGACTGTTATTCTTTCTTACCTGTGTTAATAATATTTCACAGGCTGTGGTCAGTAAAATAATTAAGCAACACTTCCACAAATCCTATTGTTATTTCAAGTCTTCCTTATGTATCTTGTCGCTCCCATTCTTAACATCATCTACCGACTGCCTACCTGACTTGGGTCTTGACCTGGAACCAAACCCTTCCTGCCTTTCGATTTTGTTTTGACTAAGCGCCGGTGAAAAAGCTGGTTCCCGCGACTTAGCCCTCGTTGAGCGCTGAAGATATCGTACTCTGACACCCCTTCTTCCTCTTATCTCCTCTCCGACCCCAAGCATCACCCCCCCCCGTAGCTGCCACGCTGTCTCTCCTTCTGACTTTTGGTTCTTGACCTGGAACCGAACCCTTTTGCCTATCGATTTTGTTTTGACTGAGCGCCTGTGAACAAGCTAGTCTCCGCGGCGCTGCTTTCGTTGGGCTCTGTAGAAATCTCGGAATTACGATTACGATGAAGCAGTTCAATTGTTTGACATTTTCTTTAACTCTTAATACCGTCCTGTTTAGGTACATTGGTTAGCATAATGTGCCTCTGTGCATTTTTAAGTGAAAACTTTTAAATTGGTCTTATCAATAGATTAAGACAAATCTTGCTATATTTATGTTGTATGTCTAATAATAATAATTGTTCTAAATTGTATTGTAACAGTTGTTTTAAAATTGGTGTTTCATAATGTATTTTAACAGTTGTTCCAACCACCTTACAGCAAAAAAGGTAATTTTTCTTCCTTCTTAAGTTAAACGTAGCAAAGTAAAATTTACGAAACTTCCGAAATTCTGCGTGCATACGCAGTAAAGATTTTGCATTGAACTGTAAAATCTGCTAATCGCCAACTTGAGGAAATGTGAATGAAAATGTATACTCTGTAGTTCCGGTCGTTGTGTTCAGGTCCCATCTAGCATGTTGCGTAGGTCATCGGCAGCGAGGTTGAAAACTGTTGATCAGCTGGGATCGTCGGTCGAAGATCAACGGGGAAGACGATCTCTGGATCAAGAAAATATCTTTCAGTCGCTGAGCAACTTAAGTCAGTCACCGATTAATTTCTGGGCCTGTTAGGTTAATTCTGGTCTATAAACCGTGACTTTTAAGGTTGCGTTTCATCGGCGATCTGTTGTCGGGGCAACTGCTCGTAGTTTTTTGTAAGTATGATCATTGTGTTTTGAACTCAGTACATTACGATTATTTCTGCTTGCGTAGTTTACATTTGCCTTTCCCCCTTGGCATTTCAACCGGACTCACCATGAAATTTGGCGTGCACAACGATTTTGCTATACTGTAATACTAACTCCTTTACAGCGACCATCGAATGATGCCTTGAGCATTATTACGGTGGTGTTATAGATGTAATTTTGATTATTATTATTATTATTATTATTGGTGGTGGTGGTGGTGGTGGTGGTGGTGGTGGTGGTGGTGGTGGTGGTGGTGGTGGTGGTGGTGGTGGTGGTGGTGGTGGTGGTGGTGGTGGTGGTGGTGGTGGTGGTGGTGGTGGTGGTGGTGGTGGTGGTGGTGGTGGTGGTGGTGGTGGTGGTGGTGGTGGTGGTGGTGGTGGTGGTGGTGGTGGTGGTGGTGGTGGTGGTGGTGGTGGTGGTGGTGGTGGTGGTGGTGGTGGTGGTGGTGGTGGTGGTGGTGGTGGTGGTGGTGGTGGTGGTGGTGGTGGTGGTGGTGGTGGTGGTGGTGGTGGTGGTGGTGGTGGTGGTGGTGGTGG
The DNA here is from genome assembly GCA_964023275.1 of Norana najaformis. Classification (NCBI taxonomy): domain Eukaryota; kingdom Metazoa; phylum Annelida; class Clitellata; order Crassiclitellata; family Hormogastridae; genus Norana; species Norana najaformis. The sequence goes on from OZ029923.1 coordinate 23,503,891, forward strand.
TGGTGGTGGTGGTGGTGGTGGTGGTGGTGGTGGTGGTGGTGGTGGTGGTGGTGGTGGTGGTGGTGGTGGTGGTGGTGGTGGTGGTGGTGGTGGTGGTGGTGGTGGTGGTGGTGGTGGTGGTGGTGGTGGTGGTGGTGGTGGTGGTGGTGGTGGTGGTGGTGGTGGTGGTGGTGGTGGTGGTGGTGGTGGTGGTGGTGGTGGTGGTGGTGGTGGTGGTGGTGGTGGTGGTGGTGGTGGTGGTGGTGGTGGTGGTGGTGGTGGTGGTGGTGGTGGTGGTGGTGGTGGTGGTGGTGGTGGTGGTGGTGGTGGTGGTGGTGGTGGTGGTGGTGGTGGTGGTGGTGGTGGTGGTGGTGGTGGTGGTGGTGGTGGTGGTGGTGGTGGTGGTGGTGGTGGTGGTGGTGGTGGTGGTGGTGGTGGTGGTGGTGGTGGTGGTGGTGGTGGTGGTGGTGGTGGTGGTGGTGGTGGTGGTGGTGGTGGTGGTGGTGGTGGTGGTGGTGGTGGTGGTGGTGGTGGTGGTGGTGGTGGTGGTGGTGGTGGTGGTGGTGGTGGTGGTGGTGGTGGTGGTGGTGGTGGTGGTGGTGGTGGTGGTGGTGGTGGTGGTGGTGGTGGTGGTGGTGGTGGTGGTGGTGGTGGTGGTGGTGGTGGTGGTGGTGGTGGTGGTGGTGGTGGTGGTGGTGGTGGTGGTGGTGGTGGTGGTGGTGGTGGTGGTGGTGGTGGTGGTGGTGGTGGTGGTGGTGGTGGTGGTGGTGGTGGTGGTGGTGGTGGTGGTGGTGGTGGTGGTGGTGGTGGTGGTGGTGGTGGTGGTGGTGGTGGTGGTGGTGGTGGTGGTGGTGGTGGTGGTGGTGGTGGTGGTGGTGGTGGTGGTGGTTAGTATAATTATTATTATTTGACTTTGCCTTATTTTGGGACGCTGAAAGATTTAGAGACAATCAGCTTGTGGGACTTTATAAGTATAAGCATACGTGAAAATAACCCAGAATGCAATGAATTAATGAATAAAATACTTTTCTTTGCAGGAACAATGACAAGTGAAGGTCCTCCGGATTATGGTATGCCGATTCCTGTTATGTTCTTATCTGGTGACGAGGAAAAGACTTTCCAGCATGACAGTAGTCTTCCATCTCTTCCAATCCCTTCACTCGATGAAACTGTCAAAAAGTATCTCCAGTCAGGTGCTTATCTCTTTGTCTTGTGTGATTGTTATTATTATTAATTAGAAATTTTTATTGCGCTGATGTCTTTTGCTGGCCTGGCTAGCTCATCGCTTAAAGCATACATCAAGTCACCTTCGTGTGTGAGGATGCCAGTTCATATACTGAGAGTGACTCATTTCAGAGATCTAAATCCAAACACTAGGACCTGAAATGCCATTCAAAAATGAATAGCGTAGAGGCCTTACGGTTGCTATATAAAACCACGTGCATTTACATTTAGTGCACAAAGCATCAACCTTGTGATGTAGGATGTGTGATAGTCCAGTGGTTACTTTGCTTTACTGTCAACTCACAGATCTGGGATTCAGATCCCCATCAGAACAGAAATACATCTGAGGATTTCTGTGCTGTTAGTGAACTCAGTTGTCAGGGGGCATCTGAGACAACGAGGAAGAGTACTTTTCATCTGTTGTTGTGTGGCCAAACTTAAGGAATGATATCTTAAGACATGATGTTCATGACTGCCTCTTAGGGTTAGCTTAAGCGATGCTCTTAGAACATCCACTTTTTATCTGTTTTGTTTTTCTTCTGTGTTCTTCTTGTTCTTTCTCTTACTGCAAATGTCTGTTTGTGTCTGACTTTCTGTCTGTCTCTCTCATTTTCCATGTTTGTCTGTTCCTCTCTGTTTCTTATATCAAGTCTTTCTCTGTAATGCTTTGTCCCTTTTGATCTGTGTTGATCTCACTCTGTGGACCTTCTTCTCTCATTTCTTCTGCCAGTAGATCTCCCTTTGAGGGGTTTTTGCACTGCATCAGTCATATGTGTGCTTTAATGGTGCAAGACCTATAATTATTGACATCGTTTATCTGGTTTTGTATAATTTTGTGAAAGGTATTGCTGATGTTCAAGACACTAAATGGCCAGAGTGCTTTGCAGTGTATAAGTTTAGCTGGACCGATATGTTATCAATCAAATACTCAGTTGATTCATTGATTGACTGATTAATGAAGTAGTCATTCAGCCAGTCAATCAGTCATTTAATATTTAATTCAAGCATTCAATTGCTGAGACATGTGCGATGGATGGTAGGAGACCTGTAGGTGCTGAGGCTGATCAGGTGGTTGTTGCGCTTGTAGTGAAGCCGTTTCTGACGAAAGAAGAATTTCATCAGACGCTGCAGACGGTCAATAAGTTCCGAACTGGAATTGGACGAGAACTTCATCTCAAACTTCTCGAAAGAGCTAAACACCAGAAGAACTGGGTCAGTAGGATATGGCTTCGATCTTTGCATACAACACTGGCAAACACTCTGAAGTTTTAAAAGCAGTGCTGAGTCTGTTTGGTTGTTAGGTGGGTGACCTGCGATTGGAACTTCCTTTTTGATATACCAGGTCCCATGGTATACCAACTGAGGGGCATGGTAGCCGATTGGTTAGAGCGCTGGGCTTATAACTCAGAGTGTGCAAGTTCAAGCCTCCCCTCAGACGGTTTGCTATATCGGGACGTTGAGCAAGTCCTTCTCTCACAATTGCTCAGCGCCATCGATTGATGCCTTAAGTTATTAGCTTACTTATTAGCTAGTGGTGCTTAATAAATGCAGAATTAATTATTTAATCAACATTCCGGGTGAGAGTTTAAACTTAAGGTACGTTTTTGGATTGATGCGATTGTGTTTGTGTCTCAGCTGAATGATCTGTCAATTTTGGGACCTTATTTCTGGAGAGTTTCCGTAAAAATTGTGCTACCATTCTATCGTTTTCAACCTTTGCATGATAAGAAAATGTAAAAGCAAATATCTTGTGCAGCTCAGTGGTCTGTATATGGTAGAGCGCTAGGTATGTATTCCAACCATTGCAGTTTCAAGCCAGCTGAATGGACTCTGCATAAAAACATGGATGGTTTGTTTGCCTACATTCATCTTGTACATCAGATTCGGGGTTACTGACCCTGAACACATAATAGGCAAAACGGTGATGGCTTGAAATGTTAGTTTGCCCTTCTCAGGGTTAATATTATGGTTCGTCATGTGATGAAGTGTTAGAGGCTGTCACTGATGCTGTACTGGTCTGCATGAGGTTTTTAGAAGGTGCTAACTCAGCCAGTCATACTTTATTGCTAGGTAAATGAATACTAATGCAAGTTGGGAGGATCGACTAGGTGTACTATCGTTGGATTTGCTGTGTGTGTGTAGGTGTGTGTGTGTATGTATGTGTGTGTGTGTGTGTGTGTGTGTATGAGCCTCAGCCTAGTGATCCACTGATCTCAGGACCTCTTCTTCCCTTATCTGTCCTGCAGATCCAGTTCCGAGCGCCACCCACCATAGCCACCTGGCTGTCTGCCTGACTCTTGGATCTTTACCTGGAACCGAACCATTCTTGCCTATCGATTCTGTTTTGACTGAGCACCTGTGAATAAGCTGGTTCCCATGACTTGTGTGGAGTTTCTATAGAGTTATGTAAAAACAAGTTTATAACCTTTATCAGGTTTGCTGGTGAAGAGTAATGTTGTCTTAGTTTTATACAAGGTGCTAACATAACATACATTTACGTTACGTTATGTCTGTTGCTGTTGTTTGCAGTTGGAGAAGTGGTGGGAAGACTATGCCTACCTGAGCCTACGTCTTCCTCATGCGCCCTATGTTAACTTTGCCGGTCCAGCTCCTTATTCGCGTGAGTTTTGGCCTCCAAAGGAAGGAACTCAAACTGAAAGAGCGGCTATGATCACCTGGTATACGCTCAAGTTCTGGGAAATTCTTCGAAAGTGAGTCTCACTTGGTTATCTGTGCAAAAACCCAATGAATTTAAGAACTTATTGCGTATGCATGATTGTCTTGCAAGTACTGTGCTGTGTCTTATGACAAGAAGTTATACATCTCAGTCTCATCCAACCGGCCTTGGTTAGCTGCGTTGGCTTAACACCTATGTCAAAGCGCCTCTGACTGAGAGGATGCCGGTTCATGTCTCAGTCTTGGCTTATTTTGGAGATTTGAATCTCGGGCTATCACGATCCATACGTGGGAACCGTAAATGGCTTGGTGTCCATTAAATCGGGCAGCGGCGATGAAGGATCTCATCTGGTCAATTAAGCGAAAAATGAGCAGGGTCAAAGAGGCCATTCGGTCACTGTAGTTAAACGTGTACACTTACATTTGCATCTGTGCTGCAGATTTATGTGTGTATTTGTATGTATGTATTTATGTATGTATGTATGTGTGTGTGTGTGTACGTACGTCAGTATCTAAACACTCATATAGCGCCTTTTAAAACCTCACAAAAGGCCTGTAATCCACAGTCCAGCATAAAGTTTAGTCAGCCTTTGTGGAAAAAATTGTATATAATCCTGCGACTTGAGCTTCTTGGTCCTTCTTTGCCTCTTTTCCACAAGCTCTTGAAAACCAGTTTATTTCATTATGGTTTTGTGTTGTCATGACAGGATTACTGTTTTAATTAAAAATTTCTATGATGCCGGTGTCTAGTGCTCAAGTATCAACTGATGGTTTACCAAAACCAAGCTGTAATCAAGTCAGTACTCAGAAGTTCAGTCTGTTGAGACAGAGAGTCGGGCTATGGTGGATAATCCAGCTGAAACAGGTTAAGTGTTGAGCTGAGGCTGAATTGACAAGCGAGTGAACAGAACAAACAGATACGAGGAAAGAATTCCAGAATTTAGGTCCAGTAACCAAGAAAGCTCATCCACCGAGAACAGTTTACTTTCAGGTCTAAATAGAAAAAGGCCGTCAGATGACCCGTTGGAATTGTGATATGACAGATGATTAAGGAGTGATTTTAAATGCTGTGGTTGGCTACAGTGCAGTGTTTTAAAAACCAAAAACCCAAAATTAAAACAGATTCTTTGCTGAACAGGAAGCCAATGCAATGATTTAATTGCAGGAGTTATATGCTGTGTTCAACTATGGCATGCGATATTTACGCTGCTTGTACTATGGAGTGTATGGGTTTAAGCCTGAGACGGTAATGACGGCCTTCACAAACAGCTGCTCAGCGCGACTGATTGATACTTTGTTTTTAAGTGTAGTTGTGCATTTCAAATGTAAAATATTAAATGTTTTGATCTGAACTAATCTATTGACCTGTATAACGCTTTATCATGAAATGTAGTCGAATCTCATAATCTGTTGGAGAAGCCGATCAGAATTGAGTACGTCCGAGGAAGTAGGAGTCAGACTATGGTGAGTAAACAAGCTGAAGGAGCTGAGTGTTAGAGGTAAATGTTGAGGTGAATTTCTGTGTCCAGAGAGAAGCTACGAGTCGACAGAGGAGGAAAGACGACCGTTTGGTCCATGCACCAGTTCTGTCGAATGTACAACGGCTGCAAGACACCTGGAGAAACCATCGACCGGCTCAACGACTACTTTAAAACCGGTTAACATTCTAGATGTTTCTTTTTACCATTCCGTTCAGTGAATCGTCTTTCATCTGTCACTGTGTCTCACTTTTTCATGTTATTATTATTATTCTGCATTTATTAAGCGCCACTGTCTAATGACTAATCGATGGCACTAAACAATTGTGAGAAAAACTTGCTCAGTGTCTCTACACTGTAACCGTCTTAGGGAAGACTTGAACCCATACTCACCAGATTACAAGCCGAGAGCTCTAAGGAATCAACTGTAGTGCCTGGCTACTGTATATCTGTCCATGTTTCTTCCTCTGGATGCCTCTGCCTCTCTCTCTCTTACTCATTATGAATATGTCTTTTGTTCCGTGTGTTTGTGTTTCTCAGTTCAAGTGTCTATGTCTGTCTCACTGTATCTCAGTCTCTTTATCTGTCTGTGTCTTTCTCTGTAGTCATTCAGTCTGTGTTGACACTTTCCTGGGAATCTCTTCTTAAGAGTGAAGAGCCTTCTGGTTAAAACGTCTCCCGAACCCACAACATTTCATTTCTATCCTTTGCTGTCCTCTTGGGTTTCCTTTGGATTTAGAAATTTCCTAAGAATATGAAGAATATAAGGAAAAGCAGTCATGCGTAGCAAAAAGTTGTGGAGGATGAGAAGAAGAAGAATAAAGACCATTGTGTTTTAGCCAACCCTGACAGGAAGCCTTGGATATAAAGTGTTAGCAACTTCATTTTCTTAGCCTCAGCATGTTCAGGCAGCCAGCTGTTTGTTATTGTAATTGCAAATTCGAGATTTCTGCAGTGCCCAGTGAAAGCCAAGTCGTGGGAACCGGCTTATTTACATGCTCTCAGTCAAAATAAAATCGTTAGGCAAGAGGGGTTCAGTTACAGATCTAGATCTGAGAGTCAGGCAGGCTGACAGTCAGACTGCTATTGTGGATGGTGTTTGGAATTCGAGCAGCAAAATAGGTAAGGGGAAGAAGAGGAATAGGATAGGATCTGCAGAAGAGGAATGTTTTCATTTTTGAGTGGAAGACCTGCACAGAGATTGTTGGGGGTGAAGTGATGGTGAATTCGTGTGATGGAGCAGATTATATGTTGAAATTCTGGTTAATGAAAGTAGCTGTTTGTGGTTCAGTTGAAAGATCTTTGAACCCAGAACAAATCCGCTTCAGCCTGGAGTAAATTGATCTATAGTGAAAAGCCATGAGTGAATGAGCATCTGTACTGTGTTGTGTTTCAAAACTGCTTCAGAGGCTGAGGGTTCTGTAGCAACGCATCTTCTTGTCATCTGCAAAGGACGTTATTTCACAATGGAAGCAGTTGACTCCGATGGACATATCATCACTGTTCCTGAACTGGAACTTCAGCTGAAACATATCCGCAGTCTGTGTGACGGCCGACCAGACGGATTTGCAGTTGGAGCACTGACTGCACAGAACAGAACTGTCTGGTATCAGGTCAGCTTAACTACACGATATAATGCAGTGCAACAGCATAGAATACAGTGCAATTCAACACAAAGTAATACAGTACAATACATACTATACTTGTAAATAGCCTATTCACGATCCCTAGACAAAAGTGAATTAGCTCAGGTTATAGTTGAGCTCCTTTCTCTTCCCCTCTCAATGTTCCGTAGGCGCCTGAAGACTGTACTGTTCAACAGTAATTTTACTTTTTTGAGTTGGAAGCACCTTTGCTGAGTTTATCCTCTAAGAGGTGCTTTATAAATCTCAAATTACAAATAGTTACAGTAATCATGATTCTCGAAAGTAGCCATGAAGAGACCTGCATGTATAAAAAATTGTAAATTCCTTATGCAGTTTTCTCATAGTTACTCAGCAATTCATGCCCAGTCTAGTGCTGTATCAAATTCAGTTTTGAGTTTTGCCAGTTTTGTGGTTTTTTGGCACAGTCAGTTGTATTCTGTTGAAAGCTGAGATTAGCTGCTATCGTCACTGTCGACGTCGTCATCATCACCACCACCACCAGTTGTGCCCTAGTTATCAACGTTGTCATTTGAGTGTGGTTGTTGTAGTTGTTAGTTGTAAGCTGAGATGTTTATGTAGCACTGACAAATGAGTGAAATGAATGAGTCAGAGAACCAGAACGATCTGGTTTCTCTTCAGAATCACCAGCAACCATTGGATGGATTCTGAGTGAGACAGAAAGGTAATGCATTTGCTCAACATTGGCGCATGGTTCGTGAACTTATAGGTCATTGGCCTTTTAAGATTCTTGGCTCTTATGGACATTCTTTATCCAGAAAATGAGCTCAAGAATCTGGCAGGACCAGAGTTCTTGGATGTCTTTGGTCCTTAGAAATCTATGGTCCTCGTAAGCCTTTGGTTGTCAGATGACAAGATAGGTGTGACGACCTTGTTGTGTAAACGCATATGGCGTAAAAGGCCTGGTCAGGATCCTAGTGACATCAGCAACTATTGCCCAGTCTCAAACCTCTCATTTCTCTCAAAGGTCATTGAGAACTAGTCGCTCAGCAGGCTGTATCCCACCTTGATTTGTTCCATCTTAAGCAGAAGCTCCAGTCTGTTTTTCGGGAAGATCATTCAACAGAAACGGATGTTCTTCGACTCGTCCCTAACATAGAACACCATGGGTGCAGGGAAAGTCTCGCTACTCACTCTCCTGGATGTCAGTGCAGCGTTCAGCACCGTGGACAAAGGCATTCTTCTGATGCGACTTAATACTTTGTACGGTTTTGGAGGGCAGATGGTTGAATGGCTACGCTCCTTCCTCGATGGGCAGATGATGAGGGTGGAGACACAGGTGAGACACATTGGCCTGGATTTCGGTTTGATGCAGTGTACTACAGGGTTCTGTCCTTGGTCCGCTTCTTTGCATCTTGTACATTGCAGATCTGACCCATGTTATCACAGCCCTCAGTGCAATGGTTCATCAATATGCCAATGATGTACAAATCTACATGACCTGTCAACCGTCCGATGCCCCATCTTGCATCTGGAGGGTTCAGGCTGTGGTCGTCAGTGTACAGCATCGGATGTCTTCCAACAGGCTCCTACTGAACCCTGCGAAAACACAGTTCATGTGGTTCAGATCTTGATGCAGGCTGTCGGACATTGACAGGGAAAAGATATTGGCAACATCTCCGAACTGGGTTCCACTGCATGCAGTCCGTGACCTAGGCATTCTCTTAGATGAGGAACTATCATTGGCTGCACATGTCAGTTCTGTTTGCAGGACCTGCTTCTATGAACTGCGTCAGATTAGGTTTATACAGCGAAATCTGTCTCATGATGCAGCTGTCACTCTTGTCCATTCCTTTATCATGATGCCACTGCACTAAAATTCAGTCCTTGTAGGCCTGCCTAAGTTTCCTATCCACCAACTTCAATCTGTCCTCAACTGCACTGTCCAGACTCTCGCACATTTCAGCCTACCTATGTGAAACCCTCGACTGGCTACCTGTTGAGAGGAGACCTCAGTTTAAAATACTTCTCATAGACAGGGCCTCGATCGCCGGTTCAGCTTCGGGGAGCTTCTCATGTCAGTTGCGAGTCAGCCAGGCTGACAAAGGTTGCGATCGGTGACACATGGTCAGCTCACTGTCCCATGCTCTCGCACAACAGCACAGGTGGGCCTCGCTTTCTCCCCGTGAGGTCTTCTCTCTGGAACAATTTGCCATTGGATGTACGATTTCTTGCTTCTTCAACAATCCAGTCCTGCACTAAGATGCACCTTTTTAGAGAGCTCAAAGTGGCCATGCCGTAGCAGTCTTGTGAGTCACTTATAAAAGCGCTATATAAGTTTTTTGATAAATATATACATGCTCTTGCCCCTCAGAGACCATGTGAAATGGTCCTCGTGTTACCAGGGTGTTTGTTTTGAGCCATCATTCAGCCAAAGACCATTAACAACAACAATCTATCAACAATCCCACTTTTTCAAAACAAATAAACTTTTGATGCATTTAGTACTTCCTGCAATTATTAATTATTTGTGCAGTTATGGAACTAGCTAATGAATTTACTACTTAACTAATGACTTTACTATTAGAATGATGTTTATTTGTTTAGCTTCGGGAGCATCTGATTGGTCTTCATCCGGAAAACGAGCGCCATCTGGACAGGATTCAGAAATCAATTTTTGCCATTGTTTTGGATGACGCGTCTCCCACCTCAGTAACCGAAGTTAGTCGCACTTAAAGACAGGCGCTTTATAAATTGCCAACCTAGAAATGGACTAGGGACACAATTGTGACTGATAATTGGGTTTTCATTTTTGAACCTTTGTTCAACTGCCGTTGGGCCTCGTTGATCTGGACTGCAATTGATGATAGCTTACGCATTACGATAACTGCAATGTAGATTAGATTAGATTAGCTGTTTAAAAGGGAAAGCAAACAAGCTAACGTACTTGTTTGTGTGCTTTATAAAATTCCTCCGAAGGTCTTAAGATCGAAAGATCATTCGGCTGAGGTGCAGACGCAACCAACAGCAATCAGACTAAGTTTCTTCACATGTGCTAAACGTAGAAACAGTGATGATGCCAATGGCAGCAATGATGACAATCATGATGGAGGTGATGACAATAATAACAACAATGAGCTTCTGATCCTGAGATTTCTACTCTTCTCTGTTTCAACTTCCTTACCTACTGTAGCTAACGTCTGGTTTCTGTGACCTATAGGAATTTGACATGGCTTCTCCAATGGATTATGATTTTGATTATGCATTCACTTAAGTGACCATTCATTGATGCCTTTCGCATTATGATAACGGCGCTATAGAAGTAATTAGATTAGGTTAGAAGTGGAAAAGACTGCTTGCTTCATTTTATGCATCAACGCTTTTATGTAGCGCCTTTTGAGGAGTGCTGCTCATTGCATTCAATGTTGTCGAATTTCCAGAAGAGCATTCACTTAAGCCGAGTCTGAAAGGCAGCTATGGATGTGAAGTTGTTTGCAACTTCATTTTTCTTAGACTTAGCACATGAGGGCGGTTGGCCAGTCCTCTTCCTCACCTACCAATCTTCCCACTGATGGTGTACAGTCAATGTACTCATTTTACAGCTGAGTTAGGTAGGGAGTGCACAGCTGAGTTAGCGAGGGGGTGCAAGATGAGCAGAAATTTAGAAACAGTTTTCTGCCCTGGCAAGCATTTGAACCCCAACATCTCCAATTTCAGTCCAGCTGGTTAACCACAAGATTATCACCTGTAAATGCTGCTCAATTCCAGAAAGAACGTTCTGTTGTTGTGTTTGTGCAATTGTAGATTTGACTGATTGTTGTATCTCCGTGTTGCTATAAATCTTTCTTCATCAGTTCTTGGAGAGTTCTAATACATCTGTGAATTGTATTTGCATTGTCTGTAGGTTTCAAGAGAAGGGTTGATAGGCAATGCCAGGCTGCGATGGTTTGACAAGACAATGCAGCTCATTGTCTTCCGAAATGGCTTGATGGCATCAAACTGTGATGTACGAGATTCTTCTTGATCTGAAGGAGAGTGAAAATGTTAAATGTAAAATATTCTAGACTGACAAAGACAAATTGTTGTCTTCTTTTGTCAGATTGTAATGCTTATTTGTTTCTTTTCAATTTGTATGCAGATGTCATCATCCCAAAATTCATATTGTCCTTCCTTACAAAAAGCACTCATGCCCTCATGTGCGTGATCTTTCTGCTACATGAATCTGCAAAAATTGAACTGGAAAACATTTCTGCAGGCACCCACTTGCTTACAGGATTTTTGCAGCAATAGATTTCTTAATAAAAACACCTGATATTTTATGCTTTTGACCATGTTCTAAGATTTGCTGGTTTAGCCTTAGAGTGTTGGCTTGAAAGAATGGTAGAAACTGCAACTGTTGCTGTTTCAATGTTTCTGTTTGGAATGCTCAGACTCTTGCTGCACTGTGAGTGAGGACAGCACTGGCATTTCCAGGCTTTCTTCTTTGTTGGTTCAAAGCAGTTGAAAAGCTATCTGCGTCTGTCTGCTTTGCACGTTCTGTGATGTTCTTTAGGTGTGGGCTTTACCCAAGATCATCTGGTTGTCTTTCCCTGGTTGTGCCTAGGATTTGAACTGTTCTTGGTGAACGGGCTTTTTTAGTTGCTGGACTTTAAATTTTGGAACTCCCTTCCTGAGTCTGTTCGTTCTGCTCAGCTGCTTCTGTCAATTCGTTCTCGATTTAAAACTTGCTATTAGTTGGCTTATCCACTGTAGACTGCCTCCCTGTCTTATTGGACTGACCTAGATTGTGGCTCGGCTTTGTCATGCCATCAGTTGATGCCTTATGCATTAGACACTGGCACATTAGAAGTTACTAATTAGTAAAGTCTTATCTTTTTAAGATTGCTAATCTCTAACCTGTTGCATGGTTTCTTGGCTCTCCAATTGGTTGTGCTTTCTTGCTATGGTTTTGCTGCCCTATGGATTAATCTAATGATGTTATGGAAGTCTTGAGATTAGATTAGATTTTGATGATTTTGATGCTGGTATTTGTAGCATGCTCCTCACGATGCCATGATAAACATAGTCTTGTCTTACTTCATTTACCTGGGATTGGATGGATGCAACTATCGCTGGCTTGTAAGTAGCTGTAGTTCACGACTGGCTGATGTTTTCTCATTTTGCTTAAGTCTAGTATGAACTTGCATTTCTCCCATTCCTCATGTCGTGATAGAGTGAGTCGTGTGGAGTGCTGCTCTTAAAGTGATCATCTTAGTATGCTTAACACCAGTCACTTTACCTTGAAAATATCTATAACATTATTTTTAAAAATATTTTGCAGTTAAACAAAATACATGTAGAAAGCGTGTGGTGAGCCATAGACGGACTGTTTCAGTCAGACTTAGGCCTACAGCTTGTTTACTTCTGTATAAGCCATATTCATGCATAACTATCACTTAATCATTTACAAACTTACGTCTTCGAGGCTGTACACAGTTCTTAACGTTTCCTGTTCCCTGGCTTCAGTGTGCACTTCTGAACTTTGTAATTATGCCATTATCAAATTATAGTTGGACTGTATTGTGTTTTTGTGATGAGTTCAAGTTAGGGCAAAGTAATGATCCTATTTGTATTATGAAGATCACTGCACTATTTTGATTCTGTTAGTCTGCAGACAAAACTATTAAAATATGTAACAGCTGGTTTCTGCATTTGACAGAAAATAATTTCTTGCATTCTGCTCTGGCCTAATTCGCTACATCTGTAAGCGCGTATGGCAAGGAAGCCTTTGTGCATGAGGGTCCCAGGTTTGCATGCCAATCATGGCTTATTTCAGAGATTTAAATCTCCTGCTAGCCTGGTCCATGCATGGGGACCCTAAATGGCGTGTAGCGGTGGTTAAGGATCTCACCTGATAGGGTTAAGACCATATGGTCACTATAGAAAAACGTGTACAGTTTTTTACAGTTTAATCTAAAACTAATCAAAGTGCTTCTTCAGTGTACAAGGCATCAGTCAATGGTGAATTCTAGTGAAACTGCCGTCTGCAGTCGTTTTCCATCTGGAGCAGTTAAAAGAAAGTAGATCAGTCTGTCTAAAAGGCTACCTATTATGGATAAGCAAGTTGAATTGTACGTGTAATTTCTACAGACTTTTATATAGCAGGGATTTGCTGATTTGCCTCAATCCTCTTCAGTTTTCAATGAATGGATTGGACTGTGAGATTCTTTACCACAGCTGCCCATGTGAAAGGGCATCATGCCATTTAAGATCCCGGAGTACGGAATAGAGGATTTTTAAGTTTTGAGCTGAGTAACATCAAAGAAATGTGAGCAGTCAGTGAGAGAGAATGAGGCAGCTTGGATCTGTGTAGTGAATTGAGACCCATTTCATTTCAAAGGCCCCTTCACTTGATGCTTCAAGTCTTGAAGAGTTTGTGCTAATTTTTAGAGTTGTGTCTTTTGTCCTAAATTTAACATCTTGTCAAGTTTTTGCAGTATTTATTCTGATTCTTATTACTGGTGCCACATGTATATTTCTAGCTAGTAAAGTTAGATTTCTTAAAAACAGATATTTGAAATGGAATATTTTTGATCATATTTAAATGCAGTTTTGTTGTGCTAATTTTGAGTTTTGTTCAAAATTTCAGTGCTTTTTAGTTGAACCTACAGTTTTGCTTAGACTGTTCAGTGGTGCTTTGATAGTTAATTATTGAGTTGTGTTGAGAATTTGGTCTTTGACATTATGATTACATTGCGCAGTGCAGAGCTTGTCTGCTGTTCTTGTGACTTGTAGGGTCCAAAGGCCACAAGAGTGCTTACAGTTCCAACAGAACTTCATTTCCATGTGGATGAGAAAATAATCAAAGCCATCGATGAAGCGGATCAAATGTATCGATTGTTGGTCAGTCGTTTGGCAGTTGTGATGCAAATTCCAGTATAAGCGAACAGTTGCATAATGACATCTAAGTAGCTGTACAGGTTGTTCCTCGCCAGCTTTAGGGATGATAGAGTTCACTAAGGTGACGTAACGTAACATAATTAGGGTTTCAGTCGTAATCGTAAACCCAAAATTTCTAAGGCGCTACTTAAAAGCTAAGCTTATTCACCAGTGCTGTGTCAAGTCCGTGGGGCTGTCCAAAGATGCCATGTCATGAACCAAGTCCGGTTGCCTGGAGACCAGAGAGAGGGGGAGAGGAGGCTCGGGTGGGTTGTGGTTAAGCTGAGAGAAATGACTGATTAGGGTTGGATTTCTTGAAAAGGTAAGACATCAGTTTCGAAGGAAATGCCTGAGGAGTAATAGATAGAGGGAATGACGGAAGGGAAAAAGGAGAAGAGAATTTGCGAAATTGAGGAGGGAGATCGTTTAAGTGGTTCAGAAGATGTATACTGGTAATCTGTTTTAGAACCACTGAAACTTTAAGAAGAACAAGTTCAACAACAAGTTCATCTGTAAGCAAATAATGCTCAAATTAAGGGAAAAGTCACCACTGATGGTCTGTTGCACACATGTAGAACTCAACCAGTGGAGCTTCATCTAGGGTTAATAGACTTTGACACATTGTTTGGAGTTTCAGCACCCTTCAGAGACGTCTGACTTAAGTTGGTGCTTATGGCACATGTCGTATAAAAATAACTGCTTGTACCAAGTTTAGATGCATATGTCCGCATGGGGCAAAACCTCACTCCCCTTGTCCGCATTTGGGCAACCCCGCTCTTCCCCGTCTTTGCAGTTGTCCTTTGTGGATGACCTCTATTTCTATGTAAAAATACTTACAGATGATGGCTTTATCAGTTAGCTAAGAAATGAGGTTTGTTATTGACTGTGAGAAAATAACTACAGTGTTGTAAATGAGAAAACGATAGTCAGAGGTGGATTGTTTGCTGTGTCTCTTGGTTGCATTGTTGACAGAATGAGTCAATGGAAATTCTTGTCACAAGATTCGATGGCTATGGAAAGAACCTCATGCGTCAGGTCAACCTTCATCCAGACGCATTCATTCAGATGGCGCTCCAGTTGGGCTACTACAGGTTGCATCACAAGTAAGAACAACAGCAACCAGTGCTGCTCTACAGGAAGCAGCATCTTAGAAGTCACAGCACCTGAGAAAATGTAAATGTTTGTGCCAGGAAAATACTGTCTTGAAGTCAATCGGCCCTGATAGCTGAAAATTTGTTCCTTTTGAAGTTATAACAAACTGTCTATGAATGTTATTGTAAAGCTTCCATGTTCCATAGTGGAATGCCATTGCGGCACGCATTTCCCACTCTTCAGCCCATGAGCTGTCAATGGACGAATGTTAAGGTCCTGGACATGGGGCCAGCACACTGCTGTTTAGTTCCCAACTGACACCAGTACCAAATTGTACTGCAAGGTGACAGCTACAAGCTGTGCAAAAAAACTCGAACACGAAATCGATAGGTTTAAGGTTGGCTAAGATTGGGTGTTGATTTTGGTCTTTGTGACTTTTTATTCCCAGTCCCTTTTGTCATGTTTAAGTCTTCCTTTGTCAGTGACTTATTTGGTTTTTCTGAGCCATTTTGAGAGGCTGTTCGCTGGTTTTGTCCCTGCAGGAGGTCGATGTCTTGTTCTGTGTGAGTCATGTTACGCTTGTAAACAGCTTAGGATTATAAATCATTTTATCCTAAAGCTGATATATTCTTCCATAACAAAAAACATAGATGATGATGGTATTGATGAAAGACATTTCTAATCAAAGCACAGTACAGTGTGGCTGAAATTTGGAAACATCACCATAGAAGTAATGATAGTAGTAAAAATAATAAAATAGTAATAAAAATAATAAAATAATAGTAGTAAAAATAATAAAATAATAGTAATAAAAATAATGAAATAATAGTAATGAAAGCATTAAGCAGCAATTTACATATTAAAAATGTTAAAGTTGAAGTAAGCCAAGGATAATTGCATTTATTTAGAACCAGCCTAAAAAATGTTAGACTTTTTAGAGTCTTGAAAAAGTTGCAACTTTTAGGATGAAAATGATGAGTCCTTTGCAGTTAAAACTGCTTCATTATAGTCTTGAAAACTGCTGCACCTTTTAGAATCCCAAACTGCTGCTACTTCTAGGCAAGAAAACAAAATGATGAACCATTCTGAGTCTCCAAAAACTGCTGTTAGTTTATGAAAAGTATATTCTGAGAGCATTTCTTTTTGGTTGTAGGCCAGCACCGACTTATGAAACGGCTTCAACGAGAAAATTCTACCATGGCCGGACAGAGACTCTGCGCACTTGCACACTGGATTCATTGAACTTCTCAAAAGCCATGCTAAGTCCGTCTGTTTCCGTTAGTATTTTGTCTCTGGTGCAAACTGATGAGGCACTTTTATAGCACCTTTTATTTCTTTAGCTTGAGGAATTGCTGTTCTTCTCCTTCACCTTCTTCCCCTTTTCCTTCTTCTTCACCTTCTTCTTCTCTTCTTCTAATAGTTAATCCGAAAAAGTGGTTCTTAAAACCTGAGTTTGAATCACTGAAAGCTGATGCGACTGCTCTTCCTTTTCCTTTAGAGAATAAAAGGTGCTATAAAAGTGGGCAGATCGGATGGCAAGGGAGAGGACTGGCCACCCGCCTTCAGTTGCTGAGGCTAGGAAAAATGAAGTCGCTAACACCATACAAATGGCTGCCTCTGATGTATGAAGTGTTAGTGACTTCATTTTTCTTAGACACAGCAATTGAGGGCGGATGGCCAGTCCTCTCCCTTGCTGTCTGATCTTCCAACTGACAGCCTATTATCATTGAGCAGTTTGCTAGAAAACAGAACTGAGTTCGCAACAAACATTTTAATTTCTCTCCGTGGTCAATATATTTAAAGCTACTTGAAACTTGTCAATAAATGGCTTTCCTGGCAACATAATAAACATTTTCCACATGGTTTACCTGCTGGTTTTTATCTTGCCTTCTGGATTTGGACTTGGTCTCTCCAACAGATTATTGGTATTTTTTCGCTTTGTAACTACCAGTGATTGACGCCTAATGTTGTAATAGCAGCCGTAGAAGTGAAGATTGCACACAATGGGTTCTGAATATACCGACCTACAATGATGACTGCCTTGTACTGCTGCACGTAACTGCACAGTTCTCTTGAGTGAGGCGCTTTTGGAAACACTTGCGTGTTATGTTGTTAGCTTTGCTTTCGAAATGTCACAGCTCTGTTCATTTGTAGGATGCGAAACGGCGTGAGTTGCTGCGTACAGCGATTGAAACTCACTTGAAGAACATGGCAGAAGCTCAGGAAAATAGAGGTCAGTTTAAGTAGTCAATTCAGAGCACAGTCGTACATGTGTACTGAATTGCATAATGGTTGAAAATGGCAGTGGAAGACATGGAAACATTTAACAGAAAAAATTATGTTAATGTGAAAACCATGCTCAATCCTTTTCAGCATAAATGGTTTTAAATGTAAATTAGTTCCTTTAGCCCAAAACTAGTAACTTGAAAATTTTGCTTAACACGAAGAATATGTTGGTCTTGTAGAAGAAAATACAGTCCAAAACAACTAGAATTAGTTATGTGTCATCTCAGGAGACAACCAAGTCATGGCTCAAGACCTATATTTTTAAACTATCGTTTGAATATCTAACTGCCGAATAATTGGATTTGGAACTGAATGTGACCATTCTAGCCTCACAAATTTTGTTTTTAATTGAGCGTCTGTGAATAAACTGTTTTGCATGACTTATTTGTATGGGCACTAAAGACAGGCAGAGTTTTTATGTTCACCTAAATACAGGTCACCTTTGCCCCTCTGTTTGGATATAAGCGGCTTTTACAACCTCACTGATAGTCTGAAGACAGATCCGTGTTAGTCTTCCTAGATACACCACGGCTTCTTAGCGAGTTCTTATAATCGTTGTCGGCATCACAGCTGCTTTGAGAAGTTCTTAACGGCGCTACATAAACGTCATATAGTCGCGAAGGGGTTGCTGTTCCTGTTGTAGGTTGTGATCGTCATTTGTTTGGTCTTCAGATCACAGCCCTTGAGAGCGGCCTTCCAACCCCTGATCTCTATCTTGACAAAGCCTACACTAAGAGGTCAGTCGAAGCACTCGGTTCTTCTGCTCAGCACAACTGAACAGCAACTATAATAAATATTAATAAATAATAAAACAAGAAAGAAAAGAATAAGAATCAAAAACCAGAAATGAACAATTTTTATGTTTAATATAGCACCTTTTAAAGATTCCTCACAAAGCTGTTGCCCTGTAATTTGATGTTTGCTAATTTTGTCAGACATTTAAATGCATCCTTGTGGGTCTCTTGTGTTTCATGTCTCCCCTGAGACACTTACTCATCATTCGATATTCTGTCGATATATCTTAAACCTTAAACAGAATTGCTATTTGAACTAATGACCACACTAATAACACGAGATTGAGATTTCAAAGTGTGTGGTTGTTAACTGTATGTATGCACGTATGTAGCTGAGCTTGTGTATTGTTATGGGGAATCTTCAACAGCGCCGTGAAAGCGGCTGTGTAGGAGATCTAAACAACTGTGACTTGAGCTGTGTTAGAAGGAACAGTATGTCCTGTGTTTGCAAGAAGACTGTTAGAAAGGAATGGACAAACGCAAAACAGAGTGAGGTTTTATGTATGTACAGTATATATCCAGACGCTTACTGTATCTCAGAAAAGTGCTGCCTATGCCAGTCCAAATGGCATATTAAAGTCATTAAGAACAAAAACTTTCTTAGCAAGGAACATTGCTCAGATAATTAATTAGAGACATCACCAACTGTGTTCTCGGCACACACAGAGCTCAACCAGTGGATTCCTCCTATTTGTGCATTTAGGTCCCGTTGATGCCGCTCGTACTTCTGTGGTAGTGTTGTTGTTGATGTAGCAGCTTTTGTGTTTGTATTTGAATGTAGTGGAGGCGGTGGTAACTACATTCTGTCAACTAGTTGTGTTGGCTATACTCCAGTGTTTGGTGGAGTTGCTCCGATGTGTACGAATGGATATGGATTCTTCTATTCCATAGAACCTGACAGGTATCAGCCTCTGTTACTTACCATATTTTTATATTATTATTTTAAAATATCTGTTATTATTATTATTATAATTAGTAGTAGTAGTAGTAGAATTGGTAGAATTAGTAGTTGTAGTGCTAGTAATAGTAGTAGTAGTAAAGTTATAAATATGTCATGTGTTTCCAGTGTTATTTCACACATGTTGCAGGTTTCAGAGACTTATAATTCTTGGCAGTCTAATCTAATGACTGCTGTAGCGCGGTTATTGTAATTGTCGAGGCCTCAATCAGTAGTTTCATTAACGAGTAAATGAAACGGCATTCCGAAGTCACAATCCAATTGATTGAGATGAATGAGACTTTGAAACTTTTACTGCTACAGTTGTTACACACGTTTTCGCTCATTAAATGAGAACAGTTCAAAATCTGCCCCTATTTTCGTCTCTGACCTCAACTGGGTCATACTAAAGCATCATGTTTGTGTACTGCAGTTTCACTTTGCAGGGAATTGAAATCACAGTAGGCCTACTTTGCTGGTGTGTTTCACGATGCATGTACAATTGTAAAGTCTCCAAAATTAGGTTAGATGGAGAGCATCTTCTATGCCTTTTTAGAATAACTTTTGGTGCTATTCTGTTGTATTTAAGAAATATCTTTTTATGTAGTATTTCGTTTCACAATTTAGAATTAGTTTTAAGTAACGTTTCTGTTTTAATTTATTATTAACTTTTTCACCAAATTTCCTGTTCTAATTTATAATATTTTGCTTTTAATATAGGAGTAACTTTTGGTGATATTGCTTGTGATTTAGCATTAACTTTTTCGTGGCTTGCTGGACTGCTGATCAGGAGACAAGTTCACAAAAGTTGTATGAGAGTGTGGTGCAATCACTGCTGGATATGAGGAGTATTCTGGAGACAGGGAAACTGGAAGCACATCTGTAGATGTGGATTTCCGCAGATCATCATTTCCAAATTCAACTGAATGAAAAGATATCCAGTTATTTCCAATTATCTGCAGAATAGGATCCCACTGATTTTCAGTTATCTGCCAAATATGATTCTAGTTAGTTTCCAGTTTAATATTCAAGAAATAGAATGCCTTTGCATTCTACATACAAGATTTTTTCCCATTATCCACATGACTATTTGCATTTGTCCTAAAAGAACCCAATTATACCGAAATGTCAACAGAAAAGGTCCCAGGTATTTAAAAATAGTAGCAGAATAACATTATGATTATATCATATTCCTGATAGCATGATTGTTTTTAATTGTCTCAATTAATTGCTGAAGCGATTTCAGATTAAGTTACTGTTATTTGACTGATTGATAACACTGTCCTAACCTTCTTCAAGAACAAATATTGTTTTCAAATTTGTGTCTACTGAGGGAATCTATTATAAGGGACTGTCCCTTGAACTGTGTAACATAGTATGTATTGCTGTCATTCCATTGTGTTTGGATGTAATCGATATGAAATATTTGACTGTAATTGTTATGAAATTACAGAGACTTTAGTTTAGCTGTCCACAAATTATGCACAAACGATTTGCTGACGTTTATGAGAATTTTAACGCTCTTTAAGGTTTTGTTCTTTGTTGCTGGAATCGTGATGCTAACAGGATCAAGTATTGAGGTCGTATTTCATGATGGCGAGCCCTGTGAAGTCTAAGGAGAGCCAGAAGCTCAGATTTGAAGTAGAATGATGCTGTTTCAGAAATACTGAGTCAGGTCGTGACTTGGTAACTCTCGCCCAATTTATTTATGTGTTTATTATTATTGCTATTATCATTGTTATGAAAATTTATAACGCACACAAAGTGACACAGAAATATGAATAAACATAGCATGGTGATTTGACTAACAGAAACATCATATTTAGGCCTTGCTTTGAATAATCAAAAATTCAAATGCAAATTCAGCTGTGAATGTATTATAATAATTTGTTCTGTATTTAACTGCTAATAATTGATAGTTATTGATTATTCAATTTGCACTTAAAGTAGAATTGTTTATTTTAACGTTTAAAGCGTGAACTGATTTTGACGCAATGATGAGCCTTAACTTGACATTGCATTTTGTTAGAATTGGGAAAGGGTTTAATATTTGGGTGAAAAAATTGGTTGATGTGTTGTTTATATGAATTATTTAGCAAACCTCTTGTAATAATGTTCAATTGGAATTTCTTATTTTTTGACAATAATTATTTAATAAACTTTCTTCATACAGTCTTACATACAGATGCATGTAACTGTTCTGCTGATCATCATGAATATGAAGGCATCATTGTATATCAACTTCATCAGTTTCGAGCTATAGTTCCGTAACAGAGTATATTATTATGGCACTGGGCAGGGCTTACATAGGTATCTTATATGCTCATTTAAAAATGCTTTAGAGAGGTGGATGGTCGAAGAGTAATGGAACTCCTGTCAAAAAAATATATTTCAACAGGACATAGCATTATTTTGGCTTTTTTCCAAAATTACACCCAGTAACTCCTGCAGAAATTTTTGTAGCTTTTTTGCATGCATTTTTGAAATTGAAAAGTCATCTTACAATTCTGCACCTTTCAAAGAACCCATAAAATCCTGAAAGTGAACAACCATTTAAAAGCACTGTTGTGAAATTCATTTAAATTTCTGCATTTACAGCATTTTTTTTGTTATGCTAGTCATTGGTGGCACTCTTGTTTAGTGGTTAGCATGCCACTGCAAACTGTCAAGCCAGAGGTTGCAGTGCATAAGAACCTGTGTAGGAGAAAAACCACAAGATGTTAATTATGTCAGAAATTGTATGCACAAGTTAGTGATCAAAGGCATCATTTGAATAGGCTGGTTTCCGCAACTTCACACTCTTTTGTTTATTATCATGACACATTACAGTGGCAGGCATATGCGTCTAAGGTGGGACAAAGCAGATCTTGCTTCCTAGTATCATGCTACTAACATGTATCTAAGTGAAATTGAATCCTCAAATATCTGAATAAGCTGTGACATTGAGTGTCATAGAAAGCGCCATAGAGATTGTATATAGTACAGAGTTCAAATGACGATAAAGAGTAAATATCTAGGTTCTAAGTAAAGGCTAAATAAGCCGAAACTGCTAATGACTTTTTAGTGAGGAACAACAAACAGGTGGCTTACTGTATGTTTTTGTACAATTTTCTACACATACTGTTGCAACTTTATTAAAGTGTTTGAACACTTTTACTCACAGTTGGTGAATAGGCGTAGTACCAGTGAACATAAATATCATAAATGAGGAGGTATGCAATCATTCATTTTGTAGTTTGGCACCAAACATATTAGATCATATGGTGGAACGGGCGATAAATGTGCAAACAATTAATGAATTTTATAAATTATGGGATTCAGTGATGGTAGGCCTATATGGGAACTTATAGGTTGTAATACGTACCCGATTTTTCCTTTTGCTGGAACTGAAACTTAACAATGACTGAGACGTTTGAAGCATTCTTCGAAGTTGCATCAGAAGTAGAAGACATGGCCCGGTGCCTAGATCTCTTAAACTATCGTTAACAACTAAAAACGCAACAAGGTGCTACTACACCATGTCGCGACCATAGAACTATACTGCGCTATGGCCACTTTTGAAAAATCAACCTAATAGTGTATCCTGCATCAGAGTGACATGGGTTATGTCCTAAATGGTCTACCTTGTCTAGAGACGCTTTCTACAGGGCTGTCTGTTAGGATTATATTGCTACATGTCCACAAATTTGGCTAGTATTTTAGAACTATAAAGGTGCAAGTGCACATCCAATAGCGTGTTTAACTTTGTATCACGTGCATCGTCAATGTAACCTCGATTAAATATCGTCTCATTAAGTCATACTGCGTTATGTCCATAGCCCAATCACGTGCCTTGGACTTGCATCGTTATAATACTGTAGATGTCAGCGCTATCAGTTGATAATGGCGACACTTCGACGGAGCGGTAGGCAACCCGTAAAAAAGAGAAATTAGATGACTGGAAGTACGAGTTTAAAAGTAAAAGGTAAGTTTTATCATTTGCTTTCTTCCCTATGATCGTACACCCTAAACTGCGCTGTGACAGGCTGACGTCACTTAAAATTTCTTTGTAACAAGGATGATCTTTCCCGCTCTTGCTTTATGCATATCCGCGACCTTCGCAGAATCCGTCCTATGCTTGACTTCAAAACCGCATCTATCATTGCCACATCCATAGTCCATGCAAAACTTGACTACTGCAATTCACTTTTCCTCAATATTGACACAACCCAGATAAATCGCCTACAAGCTATCCAGAATACTCTCGCACGTGCTGTCACCAAAACCCCCAAGCACCATCACATCACCTCTGTTCTCAAATCACTGCACTGGCTTAAAATACCAGAACGAATAGAGTACAAAGTCTTATCCCTCACCTACAACACACTTCAATCCTCCAACCCTCCTATCTTCGTCAATTATTTACTATCCAACCACTCCGTTCAACCCGCTCCTCATCTGTCCTAACACTTCTTCGCCCTCCCGTCACCTCATCCTTAAAATTTGGAAATTGCTCCATAGCCATAGCTGCCCCACCCCTTTGGAATAAACTCCCGCCAGAATTGCGACAGTTGTCTGATCCATCATACGAACTCACCAACACTTCACCTCTCAGTTTCTGCGCAGGTCTTTCGCTCAAGACTGAAAACACTTCTTTTCCAGAAATCTTATCCTGATTCTTCCTCTTCCCCTTATCTCTCTTCTCGCTTCAATTTCAAACAGCATCCACCGTAGCCGTCCGACTGTCTGAGTGCCTGACTTCTGGATCTTGACCTTTTTGCCTATCGATTTTGTTTTGACTCAGCGCCTGTGAATAAGCTGGTTCCCGCGACTTAGCTATCGTTGAGCGCTGTAGAAATCTCGAGATTACGATTACGATTACGATCTTTACGTACACAGTGCCGTATAATTTTCACACAACACTTTAAATATGGCCTTATCATTTTTAAATGCCCATAGCCTGCATAAATAGACATGAGATCGGGACCGACAGCTGTGGTGAAGGATATCAGCCGATGAATTCACTAAAAAATGAGTAGGATCGAGGCCGTACAGAAGCTATAGAAAAACGTATAGATTTACACTTACATTTAATCGGGGGAAAGGTGACTATGAAAAGTATAAAAGCCTAATATGTATCGGCTTTTATTTCACTGTGGGTTGTAATGAAGATGGAAAAACGTCTTAGTCTACTTGTTACCTCTGAGTGCTTAATCCAGCTGTCATTCATCATTCAAATAAATGAGTGTCACATGACACCAAAAGTCACCAACATGTCACCAGAGCATGACAGCCTTTCAAGCAGCTGAACAAGGCACAGATGACATCATCTCACCAGAGCATGACACGGCCATTCAAGCAGTTGAACAAGGCACAATAGATATCATGTCACCAGAGCATGACATAGCCATTCAAGCAGTTGAACAAGGCACAATAGATATCATGTCACCAGAGCATGACATAGCCATTCAAGCAGTTGAACAAGGCACAGGTGACATCATATCACCAGAGCATGACATAGCCATTCAAGCAACTGAACAAGGCACATATGACGTATTGTCAGCAAGGCAGGATTCAGAAAACCTATCAGTGTTAGAATTACTGAATGAGCTAGTGCCGACTATATACACGCATGCTATAGTGGATCTCCCAACAAAGGTCTTAATGTGAGCATAAATGAGATCATAGGTGATGCTGATCTATTTGTCACTTTGTCACCTTCTGATTTGGTGACCACATCTGCACCCAGTCTTTGTATTGAAAGACACAGAGTCTGCTGACACTATGTGTAGCGATGTTCAAAGCTTTCTTAAGGATTCTAATCTAAGTGACAATTCACATCATGTTGCTTCAGATGTAGGGCCATTAATGGAAAAACTCATAAGAGGGTTCAAAAGCCATGTGAATGGAAAAGAAACAAAAGCAGAGCTGCTAGGCAAAATGGCAGGCAGTATGTCAGTGTTTCAGGAAAGGTGGTTGAGGCTCGCAAAACCCAAGATGGTCATTCTTCATCCTGTAGATTGACTTGTGAAGCAAAAGTGTCTGGGGCTCAGAGGCAGTTTATCCACAATGACTTTTGGCAACTCAGTGATTCTGCAAAGAGACATTATTATGCTCGAACAACAGAGCGTTTTGAAAAGAAAAGAACTCGAATTGATCGAGGACGACTTACAAATAAGAACAGAAGCAAGCTGTATACATAGAAATATTTCTA
Organism: Norana najaformis; assembly: GCA_964023275.1. Taxonomy (NCBI): domain Eukaryota; kingdom Metazoa; phylum Annelida; class Clitellata; order Crassiclitellata; family Hormogastridae; genus Norana; species Norana najaformis. The sequence goes on from OZ029923.1 coordinate 23,529,072, forward strand.
TTATGTTAGAGACTTAAAAGTGCAAGTGTGTAAATCATTTTGTGTCAACTCTTGACATTTCAAACAAGCATGTACCAACCTATTATGCATGAAATGAATTCAAGAAATGAATCTACTGGAACACCTTCAGAAAGTAAACAGGATAAACACACAAAGAAAAAGATTCCTGGTGAACATCGAGAGGCAGTTAGGAAACACATCAATAGTTTCAGTCATATAGAATCACATTATTGCAGAGGTAAAACATCAAGGCAGTATTTAGATCCAGCATTGAGCAATTAAGACAAGAATCTCCTTGAATGCTGTTGCTATATAAGCAGAACAAAGAAATCTGTCCTACATGACAATTGATAATATTTCCATGCATTGTTATGTTAGCTACTTTTGGACATGGTCATGTTAGCAAGGCAATGTAATCTTAATTTTGTAATGAGTATCATTACTTTAAGTAATACAAACTGACGTTCAGTTCTGTTTTATTTGGACTTTTCCACAGTACATGTAATTCCATGTTTGCTAATAAAAATGAGATCTGTACGCTACATGTATTGTAAGGTTGTAATTCAGATTGCAGTTGTCTGTTCTAATGCCAGATTTTAAGCCAAGTAATCCATAAGTAAAGAATGTGTTATGTACTGGTTGCAATGCTGAAGTGACGGAGGAAAACCTGTAACCAGTTAAACACATAATGCTACCAGGCGGCATTATGGACTTATCTCTGTATAATATTATTGGATATGTGCAAGAAATTAGAATAAGCTATGGTGATAAATTTCAAATGCACTTCCCTTCATTAAAAGATTTATAACAAAAACACAGAAAATACTTCAATTTAAGTAATTATATTGCTTCCAACATTGAACATGCAACGAACTATTTGAAAATACTGTTTAAAATGGCTTAGTTTTAATTTCATCACAATCAGTTAATGAGATAGAGCAGTATAATTTTGAGTCAAGTGCTCACAATTACATTGTTCAACTGGACTATCAAGGACGTGGTTGGGGTTATGCAGCTCTATGTCCACAAAATAGTCACCCTGTCATGATTGTGTAAAAATTACTCAAATTTGGTTAACATTATGATCCAATAAAACACATAATCATACTAACAGAAAACAGTGTTGTGCGAATATCTTAATTAAATTGTCACAAATAAACCTGCAAAAGATGATTTGCGTCAGCAAAACTAAAAAAACTCGTTTTTCTCAGTTTCGCCAAATGTGGACTTAGTGCAGTATAATTCTATAGGCGCGATGTGCCAAACTCTGAGACAAATAGCAAGGAGTAGTAGTGAATAATGACTATCTCAATAAATTCCTCAATAGCGTCTTGCTGATATGAAACCCGACTCTATTTGTCTTTCTATATTTTATGCTCCTTTATAGTCCGGGCTATTTTCCTCATATGGTGGTCTTACTCCGCTGCCTTAAAGTTCCTGTCTTTTATCATATAACTTTTAATTCTACAATTTTTAATGATAAAAGATTAATCAAGCGGGGGCACAGTGCTTGGTTTAGTTCTGTCCCCCTACTGTCTTCACCATTAGAAGTTTCAACTTTGGGGATAATCCCCCAGTCAAAACTTTGGGGAGGACTGTTCCCCTCTGTCCCCCGTGATTTACGCCACTGCTTCCGGCAAATGTTCTTTCGGCAAAGTCTGCTTTGGCCTCATCTTTTCCTGAACTCATTTCCTGTGTAGGCTGTCTCTGTGGCTTCTGAACTGCTCTCTGGTTTTCCGACCCGGACTCACCATGGAATTGGACTCGGACAATGATTTTGTTTAGCAGCGTCCATCGACTGATGCCTTGAACATCATTACAGTGGTGTCATAGAAGTTTTTAGATTAGATTACTAATTAGTGACCGTAACTCCGTAACTGTTTAAATTTCTTTTTCTGATGCTGTCAGTAGTAGAACATCGAAGGCAGGTATGGTGTCCTTATCAATTAGCATTTTTTCTTATTTCTTGTGTTTTGCTTTTTTGGTGCTACCATTGTTTAGTGAAATAAAAGATTAATATTTTAGATTAGATTGTTCGACCAATACCTCTCCTTTTCTGATCATATCACCCATCTTTCCCGCTCTTGCTTCATGCATATCCGCGACCTCCGCAGAATCCACCCTATGCTTGATTTCAGAAATGCATCTACCATTGCCATATCCATAGTCCATGCAAAACTTGATTACTGTAATTCACTTTTCCTTAATATTGACACAACCCAGATAAATCGCCTTCACGGAATTCAGAATGCTCTCGCTCGTGCCGTCACCAAATCTTTCTTCCCAAATACCATCACATCACTCCTGTCCTAAAATCACTTCATTGGCTTAAAATACTTTAACGAATAGAGTAAGTCTTATCCCTCACCTACAGTACACTTTAATCCTCAACCCTCCTATTTTTGTCAATTATTTACAATCCAACCACTCCATTCCACCCGCTGCTTGTCTGTCCTAACACTTCTTCACCCGCCCATCACCTCATCCTTAAAATTTGGAAATCGCTGCGTTTCTATAGCTGCCCCACCACTTTGGAATAAACTCCCGCCAGAATTGCGACAATTATCTGATTCATCACACGAACTCACGAACACTTCACCTCTTTCAGTTTCTGCTCTGGTCTTTCACTCAAGACTGAAAACATTTCTTTTCCAAAAATCATCCTGATTCTTTCTCTTCCCATTATCTCTCTTCTCGCTTCAATTTCAAACACCCCACCGTAGCCGTCGGACTGCCTGACTCCTGGATCTTGACCTGGAACCGAACCCTTTGCCTATCAATTTTGTTTTGACTGAGAGCTGTGAATAAGCTGGTTCCCGCGACTTAGCTTTCGTTGGGCGCTGTAGAAATTTCGAGATTACGATTACGATAGATATATTAAATGCAAGCGACAAAGTAAAATTAATCGAGAGATGGCAGGGTCAATTTTATTAACCAGTCTCTAATTATCCAAATAAGAACTTTTACCAAATATCTTAGAGTCTTAGACTAAAATGTGACACTCAATGTATCTGAATGTACACACCACCTACCTTGGGATATGTGGCGCCACCATACGATTGGGTTGAGTTTGTAAACATGGCTTTGAAGCGAGGAGGGATCTGATGTGCTGCGATTAATTGCAGCGTAACGACGTACAATGCGCAAAAGATTTCACAATTTATATTTCCGAAAGATGCTGAAAGGTATGTACAAAGTAACGTATAAACTATATTATTAAATGTTAGATGACTGCTGTCGGTGATACACATAACATACATCGCATCACACCCGATAGATCCATTGTAAGATGGACAGGGTCGAGGCCATACTGTCGGTATAGAAAATCCCGAATACAACACGCTCCTCTGTCAGTCACCGCTCAGGCTTTTCACTCCTAAAGGTATACGTAATCAGGGGCCCACAAACAAATGCTATTTAGAAACATTGGAAAACGTTTCGGTTTCGGTTTCTCAACCGAATATATCACTGGAGATGTTGGCGACCTGGAAACGTTCTCTATGCAGTCTATTCTGGCTTTCAGATCTTGTCTAAGAACACGTATAAAAACCTGTCAACAGATATAAATACATTTCCGTTCCGGATTCCGGGTTTCTGTGCTGCCAACTAGCGAAATAGTAGTGCAATATTTGGCATCTCAAATTTCAAAGAGGATTAAACGATAAAAATGTTCATGAATCAATAGGAACTGCACAATTTGTTAACGAAAGGGGGATATTAACGAAAATTCGCCCAAAGACCGTATATTGAACAGAATTGTGTGATACACGTACAAACCCATAAACTGCCGATCGAATTATCGCATTCAAATGGGTCTCATCAAATGTATATATTTGCACTATGGCAGCCGCACTCCTCGAATACAGATTCAAATACAGATTCGCCAAAATCCGGAAAATCAGCGTATACAAATACAGATTCGGCTATGTAAACAGAATTCACAATTTAGGCCAGGATGGTCATGATGGTGCATAAAGAACCCATACGTGGTCCATATGGGTCTCATCAAATGGATATATTTGCACTCTGGCAGCCGCACTCCTCGTATACAGATTCAAATACAGATTCGCCAAAATCCGGAAAATCTGCATATACAAATACAGATTCGCCTATATAAGCAGCATTCACAATTCAGGACAGGATGGTCATGAGGGTACATAAGCGAACTATACTTGGTCCATATGGGTCTCATAAAATGAATCTATTTGCACTCTGGCAGTGATACTCCTTGAATACAGATTCAAATACAGATTCGCGAAATTCCGGAAAATCTGCATATACAAATACAGATTCGCCTATAGAAGCAGAATGCACAATTCAGGCCAGGATGGTCATGAGGGTACATAAAGAACCCATTCCTGGTCCATATGGGTTTTCATCAAAAGGATATATTTGCACTCTGGCAGACGCACTCCTCGTATACAGATTCAAATACAGATTCGCCAAAATTCGGAAAATCTGCATATACAAGTACAGATTCGCCTATAGAAGCAGAATGCACAATTCAGGCCAGGATGGTCATGATGGTACATAAAGAACCCATACGTGGTCCATATGGGTCTCATCAAATGTATATATTTGCACTCTGGCAGCCGCACTCCTCGAATACAGATTCAAATACAGATTCGCCAAAATCCGGAAAATCAGCATATGCAAATACAGATTCGGCTATATAAGCAGAATTCACAATTCAGGCCAGGATGGTCATGAGGGTACATAAAGAACCCATACGTGGTCCATATGGGTTTCATCAAATGGATATATTTGCACTCTGGCAGCCGCACTCCTCGTATACAGATTCAAATACAGATTCGCCAATTATTATTTACAATCCACTGCACCAGGCACCCGCATAGCCAACCACTTTGGAGCGAAGGTACAGCAGTGCGCTGATGACAATCGGCTTTGCATTGCTTTTTCACCCACTGATCAGTCAGTCAAGGTGAAACTTGGTGAATTTCTCTGTTCTGTTCATGAATGGTTCTGTTTCAATGGTTTGGCCAGAAAACCAGATAAATCTGAGGTGATCGTGTTTGGCTCATGCCAACGTCTGCGATTTCTCCCTTCACATTCCAGCATTGACCTAGATGGCACTGTTCCGCTATTAAGCAGAATCTTTGGTGTAATTTTGGACAGCAAACTCACATTTCGACCCCACTTTAGAAACTTATGTAAATCTTCTTTCCATCATATCTGGGCATTACGTCACATCAGGTCTGCTTTTTACCAAAAACATGGCACAAACTATAACCTGTTGTCTTATCTGATCTCGCCTTTATTATGCCACCGAGGTATTTCAGATCTTGAACTCAAGTGCTTCAGTTCATCCAAAATTTCATGGCTCGTGTGGTGCTGCGTGCACTTCCTCGTACAAATGTCTTAGCTATAGTAAACGAGCTCCATTGAATTCCTCCGAAAATCCGGATAAGATTTAAGGTATCCGGTCTTACCTATAAAATTCATGCCATTAGCAGTCCTAACTACCTTAAATGAAAAGTCTCTCTTTGCATCCCTCCTCGCAGCCTACGATCTTCAGGTACGGGTCTTTTGGCTGAGCCACGATGCAGAACTGTCCTGGGCTCGCGTTCATTCCACACTGTAGCGCTTCTCTGTATTTTACCTTACTTTGCATCCGATGCAATGCAAAGGCTCTATATGACAGCATCAAATACTTGAGCAGCGCCGTGTTACAACATCGATCGCATGCTGATTACACCTTACTCAGACACTTGTCCATTATAGAATGCGGGTGACATCGAAGATGCACTTGAGACAGCGAAGGCGCAGATGCTCAGACGCCGAGAAGAGTACACAAATGAAGGGTCAGGGTGGAGACTCAGAAATGTAGAGGTGCTGAATCTAGGTACTGCTCAGTATCGGCTGTTTCACGACAGCAGTTACATTCGACCGCGCTATGTCGTTAACGTGCAAAACAGAGACAACCGCTGCTTTGAGTGGACTGTGTTGTCGGCAGTGTATCCGGCAGAAAAGACTCCCAACACTCAATCAAATGCAGTGCCCATCTATGGGAGCTGAATTTCTCCGGGATAGAATTCCCAGTAAAGGTGTCCGACGTCGGCAAGTTCCAGCGCCAGAACCTGGCCATAGCGTAAGCGTGTTCGGGTGTGTCGCGAATTCGTTTAACTAAGTTTCAAGGAAAAGCCAATTTCTAATTTCAGTTGTTATATTTACAATGTTTAATTACAGATTTTATTTACAGACTCTTCCTTCAACAGAATAACCAATAACTATCTTATCAAAAAAAAACACTGCAAGCCATCGTATACACAAAAACACCAAAATAAACTCTCGCGACTACCACGGTCCTACGGGAGTAGTAGAAGTCTCAGGCATCTGGCGCTGGCCTATTCCGGTCGACTTTTCCACTCGCAGAATCACCACTCAGAAATACTTGACTGGATTCGGATTCCATCCCTCGTACACAGTCGACAAGCTCTATAACGGTCCCGTGTCATCAAACCAACCAGCTCCAATTCACCCACGCCACCAGGACCACGGGCACCGGGCTAAATTCACATACAATAAACTTTTTTTTTAAAATACTTGAATACTAAATTCCAATGAGTGCAGTTTTCCAACATGTAAGCCTACATAAACCACAAAATTGCGTACCAAACAACGCACAAAGTGTACCATCTCCGGCAGATATTAAATACCGCAGATATATACTATTAAAGCATTCTAATATATCTGCATACACAAACTGCAAAAATTGAAGTCCATTATTCAAATAGGACACCTAAGACCTCAACTATTCAAATAGATATCGCTACGAGTCTTACTTATAGCCAGACTTATATACATTATTTAAATCGTGTGTAGCCTACAACTAAAGCAGACTCCTCAATTACGCACTAACACGGGTGTGTAGGTATGTATATGTATGTATATATATACTCGAAATACATACATTTTAAACTAGCTGAAATGTAACACTATATATGTAAGATGGTTAATCGGCCGGCACCGATTGATTCTCTTGGGGACACTAGCCTTATATATACGAGACGTTCAGGTTATTATAAAATTATAGTTTAATGAGCAATGAACTTACATTTCATACATACAAGATTAGCGTCGTACAGCATCAACATAGTTTCACTTGATCTAACCTAACTCCTAATCGGAATATGATTAACTAGTATATACATAACCTTATCTTTTGTCTTCGTCCGTTCGTTCCGTCCTTCCCCTCTTCTCCGACTGTCATGGTCGACCAACCTTCCCGACTGCGAGCTTCCTTCTGACTGCTTCTGCTCACTGCGCAGCTAATTTCTATCCTCAGCCTCTCTGCTGACCTGCTGACCAGACTTCAGCTCCTACGTGGCCTTTGCCTGACCGTCTCATCCCAAATTAGGATACCTCTTCCATTTCTGTATCTGACTGGCCGTGCTTAGCTGGATATGAGTTGCGCTCAGAGGAATGTTCTTTGTTGTCTCGGGACTCTCCACTTGCCTCTACCTGTATTGCTTTGACTAAGCTGCAGTCTTCCTGTATTCCAGTGGCTAACCTGCATTGCTCTAATAATAGCCTTTCCATGCAGTACAACCTGTGTAACCTGTTAAGATGCTGACCACTGTAGCTTGGGCTACTGGCTAGTTGTCTTGCTGCTGCTGCTGTTGCTACTGCTGCTGCAGCTGTATCTGTTCATTCATGTAGCGCCACTTCTAGCTGTCCCACATATATATATATATATATATATATATATATAGACACACACGAATACGAAGATTAAGGGAAAAAAAGCATTTCTCGACTCCTCAAGCTTTCCGTCATTCCAGCCACGGACTTCGCTCCTCCAATTCCTCTGACTGAACCCTCCTTCGAATTCCCCGAAAATCATCTTCTGCTCGCTCCGTCACTCAGAAACTGACTCAACCCAGCGACTCCTCAACCCTCGGTACAGCCGTCCTTCTTATTCACCGTGCCCAACAGCCGATCCTACTTTCCTGCCACCCAGGTGCGATTACAACAGGAATGGGCAAACATTAGCGCATTTTGTGACAGGGTGGAATCGCGGGTTGCATCCAATAGATGTCTCATGCGAGGCTAGATTCACACAACGTCGCTCTTCTCCTGCTGTTAAACGGTGAAAACCAGCACTACTCAGCCGTGGACAAATGCTGGGCGTATGTATGAGCAGAAGAAGACCAACGTGAGACTTCGGGACACGAAAAAGTGGATAGCGCCAGAAGGAGTCAAAACGCGGGCATACGGGTACTATCTCACCGAGAGTGAATGTCAGAGGCGAAAAAACATCACGCAGATAGTATTACAGGATGACGGATGTCCGCTCTATCCGGTCAACGTCCATCCCGAGCTGCGACTCTGCCGACATAGCAGCGGACACAAGCACGACGTCGTTCTTCTCACTCTTAGAGGAGGCGACTAGGCAGTGCTACAGCAGGTCAATACGCATTTCATGAGACCCTTAAGGGCCATGTATGGGTTCCTTATGGACCCATATATGATTACACTTGCCTGAGTTGTGCATTTTCTAGATATAGGCGAATCTGTATTTGTATATGCTGAATTTCCGGAATTTCGCGAATCTGTATTTGAATCTGTATTCAAGAAGTGTTATTACCAGAGTGCAACTAGATTCATTTTATGAGACACATATGGACCAAGTATAGTTCCCTTATGGATCCTTATGACTATCTTGGCCTGCGTTGTGCATTCTGCTTCTAAAGGCGAATCTGTATTTGCATATGCAGAATTTCCGGAATTTTGCGAATCTGTATTTGAATCTGTATTCAAGGAGTGTCACTGCCAGAGTGCAAATAGATTCATTTTATGAGACCCATATGGACCAAGTATAGTTCGCTTATGTACCCTCATGACCATCCTGTCCTGAATTGTGAATTCTGCTTATATAGGCGAATCTGTATTTGTGTATGCAGATTTTCCGGATTTTGGCTAATCTGTATTTGAATCTGTATTCGAGGAGTGCGGCTGCCAGAGTGCAAATGTATACATTTGATGAGACCCATATGGACCACGTATGGGCTCTTTATGTACCCTCATGACCATCCTGGCCTGAATTGTGCATTCTGCTTCTATAGGCGAATCTGTATTTGTATATGCAGATTTTCCGGATTTTGGCGAATCTGTATTTGAATCTGTATTCGAGGAGTGTGACTGCCAGAGTACAACTAGAGTCATTTTATGAGACCCATATGGACCAAGTATAGTTCCCTTATGGATCCTTATGACTATCCTGGCCTGCGTTGTGCATTCTGCTTATATAGGCGAATCTGTATTTGTATATGCTGAATTTCCGGAATTTCGCGAATCTGTATTTGAATCTGTATTCAAGAAGTGTGACTGCCAGAGTGGAAATAGATTCATTTTATGAGACCCATATGGACCAAGTATAGTTCCCTTATGGATCCTTATGACCATCCTGACCGGAGTTGTGCATTTTCTCGATATAGGCGAATCCGTATTTGTATATGCTGCATTTTTGGCGAATCTGTATTTGAATCAATATGCAACGAGTGTCACTCCCATAGTGCAACTAGATTCATTTGATGACATCCATATGGACCACGTATGGGTTCCTTATGGGCCCTTATGACCATCCTGGCCTGGGTGGTGCATTTTGCTTATATAATCGAATCTGTAATTGAATCTGCAGCATTTCCGGATTTTGGCGAATCTGTGTTCAAGCACTGTGACTGTCAGAGTGGAAATAGATTCATTTGATGACACCCATATGGACGGTGTATGGGTTCGATATACATTTGGCGAGCAATCCGGTTCCAATTCGTTAGTGAACTTTTCAATCAATGACGCGTGCTACACATTTTTGTTGAAGCATTACATTTCCCTAGGTGACGCTCTAGTAACCCGGAATCCGGATATGTATTTATATTTGTATTTGTTGATAGGTTTCGCCGTTTTCTAAGAACGCATCTCTTCCATAGGTTGTTTCCATGTCGTATCAATATGTAAATTTTGCTTAAAAGTAAAAAGTAAAGGGCCCAGAGGGTCTCTTTGCTGTGGGCCTGTTTGTGATGTTATGGAATACTGGCCAAACCTGAGAACAGAGGCACTCCCATATGCCTGATGAACAAAGCGATAGAGTTCGGGGATGGTTTCAAAAGCAGCATTACTGCAATTCACTTTTCCTCAATATTGACACAACCCAGATAAATCGCCTACAAGCTATCCAGAATGCTCTCGCACGTGCTGTCACCAAAACCCCCAAACACCATCACATCATCCCTGTTCTCAAATCACTGCACTGGCTTAAAATACCAGAACGAATAGAGTACAAAGTCTTATCTCTCACCTACAACACACTTCAATCCTCCCAACCCTCCTATTTTCGTCAATTATTTACTATCCAACCACTCCGTTCAACCCGCTCCTCATCTGTCCTAACACTTCTTCGCCCTCCCGTCACCTCATCCTTAAAATTTGGAAATTGCTCCATAGCCATAGCTGCCCCACCCCTTTGGAATAAACTCCCGCCAGAATTGCGACAGTTGTCTGGTCAATCATACGAACTCACCAACACTTCACCTCTTTCAGTTTCTGCGCAGGTCTTTCACTCAAGACTGAAAACACTTCTTTTCCAGAAATCTTATCCTGATTCTTCCTCTTCCCCTTATCTCTCTTCTCGCTTCAATTTCAAACAGAATCCACCGTAGCCGTCCGACTGTCTGAGTGCCTGACTCCTGGATCTTGACCCTTTTGCCTATCGATTTTGTTTTGACTGAGCGCCTGTGAATAAGCTGGTTCCCGCGACTTAGCTTTCGTTGAGCGCTGTAGAAATCTCGAGATTACGATTACGATAAGCATGACGTCGCGCCCTTAAGCTGTTAAAATCATTTACGAAATCAAGCTTAACAAAGACGTGATCTTGTGGCATGGCGTTAATGAACGACGTGCTGCATGTACTGCCACCTCACAGCCCGCAGGGGGTAGCAATGCCAACTTGAAGCGGGACAAAGAAAGCCGGCAGTTTGTTGCCTGCGTATTTGTTACAACAATTTGCCGCAGTGCGTCTCCAAATGTAACCAATGACAACGGGTCTGAGTCCCCAGATTTTTTGGAAAGCGCGATAAGGCTGCCTCCAAAAATTACAGGCCTGTCCTTAGAAGGGCAACCACCTCACAGCAGAAGGTTGACAAATCGGTCAAAGCGCTCAGCAATGCTGCAGATGTCTCGCGATGGTTCGCCAGCTCCAACAGATGCCCAGGTCGAAACCCATCCAGCCCCTCAGCTGAACCCGTAGGAAATGAACGAATGGCATCCATACATCAGATTCCATAACTTGGAAAGGAGTGGTGGTTTCAGGGTCAGGAAGATTTAAAAGGTTGTCTGGACTTGGATGAACCGGATGCTTCTCGAGGAGGATCTGAAGGTTCTCATCATTAGTGGGGACAGGTTGGCTCTCTCTGGTCGCATGGAATGCGGACAGTCGTACGGATGTTCCCATCCTCCAATTTTCAACTTATAGCTGCTATAAAAGCTTCGGAGCTTTGCGATTAAAAGCAGCTATCAACTCTTGGAAGGTCCATTACCCGGTTCGATCCTTGATCTCGAGACCATGTATCGACACGACCCTTAATGACGTTGGCTAAATTCTGCCTGTAACCTGCGCGAGGTGGCTGAGCTAGAATACTTGGGGAAAAAATGCCCTCGAAGTATCTGGCTTGTTGGGACTGCTGTTAATGTTCTGTAAAACCTCAATCAAGGCTTATTATTTTTATTTTTTGCTCGAGGTACTTATGATCTCTCGGGATTTATAAAAAACTCCGGAGAAAAAGCTGTCTGGGTTGGCTAAAACTCTTCAAGTTTTGGTACAGAGAAACTGCTTCGGAAGGTGACAGCATTAAATCGTTGGATGGCAGCTATACAGGCGTTGAAACAGATGGCATGTTTCTCTTTTGTCATCATCATCATCATTATTTTTTACCCAAGGTATTTATGATCCGTCAGGATTTCAGGAATTAGGGACTGCATTGTTCTGGGATGGCCAATCCAGTGATATCGTGCTCGATGTCAAAAGTGCTGTGAAAAGCAATAGCGTTAAAACGTTGGATGGCCATTGATAAGCCTTGGAAGAGAAAAGTGGTTTCCCTTGTGTCGTATGTTATCTGGGCGAGGCGATGGCCAAGGCTGTTAAGGAAAAGTCTTGGTTTATTGGGCCAAGAGTTTCTAAGGCCAAGGGCACAAAACAGTATGCGGGTGAAATGGCAGAATATTTGGCTGTTAGTAGTAGTAGTTGCTAAAGGTTGTAGTTTTAAGGTACATTATTTTATTATTATTATTTGTATTAGTATTAGTATTATTATTATTATTATTATTATTATTATTATTATTGTTATTTTTTTATTTACCATTGTCTATTGTGCTGATGTGTCATGTATAATGCCTCATCCATTGGTGCACAAAAACCAAACTGCAATCAGGTCAGTATCCAGAAGCTCAGTCGACTTTGACTCTGAGGCAGAGTTTGGAGGATTAGAAATTTGAAAAGGTAAGTCTTGTGCACAGTAAAATCCGAATTATCCACATTTGAAGACTTCAGTCCAAATGTAACATGACATCCTTGTTTCTTTAATAGCCTGATGCCGGAAGAAGCAGTGTTGGAAGAAGCACAATCAAAATAAACATTCCTTTCATGAACTGTGCACATGCGCAAAACTTATAATTTTGCATTGCTTCGTTCAACAGATTTTACTGAAATATCGTGAGAATCCCTACCGGAAAGAAGCATTTAAAGCGTTGATTGTGTTCTAATTCATTCCGTTACAGTTCTTGGCTGAAAAGTCGCATGAGTCGAATGATACTGAAGAAAAACCATACAAATGTGAGTTATGTCAGAAATCATTGCACAGAATCATCATCTAAAGAGTCAAATGAAAACCCATGCAGGAGAAAAACCATACAAATGCCAGTTATGTCAGAAATCATTTTCTCAATGTGGTAATTTGAAGATGCACATGAAAACACATACAAGAGAAAAACCATACAAATGTGCGTTATGTCAGAAGTCATTTAATAAAGGTGGTGCTTTGAAAAGACACATGATGAGCCATACAGGAGAAAAACCGTACAAATGCCAGTTATGTCAGAAATCATTTGTCATATGTTGTAATTTGAAGGTGCACATGAGAACCCATACAGGAGAAAAACCATACAAATGCCAGTTATGTCAGAAATCATTTGCCTTAGGTAGTAGTCTGAAGAAGCACATGCAAACCTATGCAGGAGAAAAACCCTACAAATGCCAGTTATGTCAGAAATCATTTTCTCAATGTGGTCATTTGAAGGTGCACATGAGAACCCATACAGGAGAAAAACCATACAAATGCCAGTTATGTCAGAAATCATTTGCCTTAGGTAGTTATCTGAAGAAGCATATGCAAACCCATACAGGAGAAAAACCATACAAATGCCAGTTATGTCAGCATTCGTTTGCTGAAGGTTGTAGTTTTAAGGTACACATGAGAACCCATTCAGGAGAAAAACCATACAAATGCCAGTTATGTCAGAAATCATTTGCCAGAAGTGGAGATTTGAAGGGACACATGAGAACCCATTCAGGAGAAAAACCATACAAATGCCAGTTATGTCAGAAATCATTTGCCTTAGGTAGTAATCTGAAGAAGCACATGCAAACCCATACAGGAGAAGAACCCTACAAATGCCAGTTATGTCAGAAATCATTTGCCAGAAGTGGAAATTTGAAGACACACATGACAACCCATTCAGGAGAAAAACCATATAAATGCCAGTTATGTCAGAAATCATTTTCTCAATGTGGTCATTTGAAGGTGCACATGGGAACCCATACAAGAGAAAAACAACACATCTGCCATTTATGCAGTAAAACCTTTAGACGCAGAGTAACTCTTACTATGCACATAAGACGCCATTCCATATTAAAGCCTTCTGATTCAGATTCAGCCAGCTGTGCAGTTGGTAGACATAATGGCAGATCTGACTCGTCAAACGGCACAAACATTACGCCTACTGACGTCTTTTCCTGGAAGGCATTTCTGCCTGTAGCCTATTCCGGTGAAGTTTCCTGCCTGTCCAAGAAAGTTGAAGCTGGTGAACTCGTATATGTGAAGAAAGTGGCTTCACTTGAGGATATAAGACCTTTTATGGCAAGGCCTTATGGATGTGGGATATGCGATGAATTGTTTGAAATGGAGAAAGCATTTCTGGAGCACTGTTCAGACCATCGCACTGCACCTCCATCAGATGAATTATTTATTTACTTCTGCTAAAAACGTATTTATTGTTAGAGTGACAGATAAAAAGGCTTGAAACAGTTACAGTTACCTTATATTTCCATTTCATTGTTGCTGATTTGTTTGGACATGTGGCGTCGTTCATTCAGAACATCAGCAGAGGGATGAAAAAGTCATCCATGTGGCGCTTCCTTACTTTTGAACCTTTCAGAACGTCAACAAAAAGGGAGGAAAAGTCATCCAGATACAAACACGAGAGGAGAGAGTCATGTCAGATGCGGACGTCCTCATTTATATTTGGTACATAGTTATTTTAGTACAAGCTGTATCTTAAACATCAGCTTAATTCAGAGCAAACAGATCTGTATTGCACTGGATCTAGTCAAGACTCCTTTTCCTGGATGAAGCAGTGTCAAAGTAGTTTACCCCGTAGGACAGATAGCCCTGCAAGCCTGAAAGATCAACGGCAGACCCTAATCTAGACCATAGTACTCTGCTGAACTGCGACGTCTGCAGAGACGGATGGTTGGATGTTTATGCCAGAGGCAGGCAAAGGCAGGGAGGAGTACAAAATAGGTCTTTTGTGAATGTTCTTCATGGGCGACCCCTTTTTAACACTGCACGGTGGTTTCGGTAGTTTGAAGAAATTACTGTTGCTAAATGTCATTGTTTAAATGTATCAAGTGGCTTGCCATAAATCTATTCATATTAAATTGTTTTAGTGGAATGGCTTGTCCCAATCAAATGTTTTATCATATAGTTGAAACTGCTTATAATATTTCGTCAGTTTTGCTGCTTTCTACGCCCTTGTTGGTGTAAGGTCTGAGTTTTCTTCTTGCGCTAATAAAGATTTCTTACTTACTTGGTTACATTTTGGTTAAATATTTTTGACTGGTGACCTAATTTTAATCTTGATATTTGCAGTTGTGTTATGTACTTTAAAGAAAATGAAATGAGGTGGCACGTGCTAACAGAACAAGGGTTTAGATACATAGGTAAACATGCTTTTTGGTAGAACTGTTACTATTGCAATATGCATTAACCTTCAGATTTCTTCTAACTTCTTAAAAGCTATTGTTGTATAAGCTGAGACTGTAGTGTCATCTTAACTGTTGGACTAGCCTGACAGACTTTCGTATGTACTTATGTATCTGTTGATTTATATAGCGCCTTTAGAGAATCTCGCTGGTTCCCTGTTGAGGGTGCTAAACATGGCGATCGAATGGTTCTAAGTATGTGCAACTTAAGATAGGTTGAAAATGTTGCTTATCTTTCTGTGACAAAACAGTATGTATGCATTTCATTGGAAGACTGTTCCATAGAGACAATTCAATGAACGAGAAAGGAATAACGTTTTACTAAAAAAATCGCAATGCAATGTAATGCAACTCGTGTTAGTGTTACAATGTCAATCTTGCATAAACTACAGCGAGTTTAGAATTTCTTGACTACTGTCACAACAGAAACATCAAGATCTGAGCATAGCTTGCTCCCAATTGAACACTGACTTTGTTTTAGGCCTATAACTTTTTACTATTGCTGCAAAATGTAAATTGTTTTACAATATTTTAACTGTTGACGCAAAATGTAAATAAAGGGCGGAAATAAAAACTGTCTTTATAACAGCAATAGAAAGACACGTCTATAAAATAAATTTAATTTTCTGTTAATTGTGCTGGTCCGTCAATAGGGAACTTTTCCTTATCACTAACATTCAATGCCTAACTTGTAACTTTTTCAGTGTGAAGATTAAGTTGTCCTTAGATGTACCATATGATTGTGTAGTCACTGGTTAGTTAAATCTTGATTATTCATACTAAGTTTTGAAAGGAAATAGTGAGCTAAGTTGGATTTGAATATTTGTTTATTTTTTACCTGACTTTGATTCCTTCGTGTTTTTTCATGTACAGTAGTTTCTTGGTGTCTGTTATTAGGCTTCTGCGTATATGCGGAGTTTTGTTTCATATGAGTGTGCCTCTGCATCCGGTTTAACTGGACAGGATTTAACTTATTTGGGATCAGTAAAAGATGATGCTGTTGTTGTTGTTGTTGTTGTTGATGAAGATGATGATGATGGTGATGATGATGATGATGGTGGTGGTGATGATGATGATGATTAGCAATTAGTAGCTCTGATGTCTAATGCAAAAGGTTTCAACCGATGGTGCACCAACAGAAAGCCACAGCTAGGCCAATACCCAAATAATGATTCTCTTAATCAGCAGTGACATGTTTTTTGGTAAATTTATCCAATCTATCATGTTAACAAAAACATTTTTCCCTCGCTAAAGATTTCTTATTCGTACAGGATCTGTTTGCAACCTTCTGTTTAAAATCGAGATACAATATTTCAAATATTGTCAAATTCAGTGAGTAGGCCTAATTGCTCTTTCATGCTCTTTCAGTCTTTGCAAATGATTATAATTGTGTTGGTTAATTGGCTTCCATAAGAGTTCCAATCCGTCTACCACTGGGCTCAGTACGCTGGCTGTATAGACGATATTTCCAAGTGTCAAACGATCGGGCTTCGAACCTTCGACTTGCTTTGTTCGTAACCTAGCATAAACTCGAAAGAAGACACACCATCTTGGATATTCGTAATACATTAAACAATCAATTCAATCAGAAAAGTACTCGAATGGTCACAATTTCTAAACTCACGAAACAGCGATATTTGTAACCTGACCTTTCAACTTAGTAGGCCTACTCGCCAGACCAGTGTTAGAATTCTTCGCGCTCTCTTACATAGGTCCTTTCCCGCCAAAACAGTAGAACAGTACAAGCTGGCTCAGACCTACTTCTCGATATTGCGCAATCGTGATTTTTTCCAAATTTCCGCTGAATCATCAGCACAGACCCCGCAAGCAATCGCTCGATAAAATACTCGCAGTAATTAGGCCCTACTGGTAATATCAGACGGCATGTAGGGGCTTGTTAGGTAGTTACGCCACTCCACCACATGTTCGTTACGTGCGAACCAGCATGTAATAGGCTTACGTATGTGCACAAAATTCAATAACCTGATGATAACTCAGAAATTCCTATTGAAACGTTTGCTCAAATTTTCTGACTAAGCAACGCAATTTTATTTTCACAGGCCGTTTCTTTACATACACGGCCGACCTAACTAAGTTCAACACTGCTGTAGGATCGTGGGTATACCAGTACCTCTTGTGTACTGACCTCCTGGCGTACGGTAGCCGACTGGTTAGAGTGCTTGGCTTGTGACGCAGAGAATACGGGTTCGAGGCTCCCTCGAGTCGATTACAATGTACAGACCTTGAGCAATCATTCACTCACAATTGCTTAGCGCCATCGATTGATGCTTAGTAATAAGATATTGGCTCTTAATAAATGCAGAAATAATAATATTGACCTGAATGCGGCTTGGTTTCGGTGCGCCATTCATTGATGCCCTGTGCATTAGACACCGACGCATTACAAGTTAATAATAATTAATAATTAGAAAAGTCTAATGCGCCGGTGTCTAATGCACAAGGCATCAACCGATGGCGCACCAAAGCCAAGCCGCAATTAGGTCAATATCCAGAAGGTCAGTCCACAGGACAGAGAGGCAGCCTACGGTGGATAAGCACTTTGAAATAGGTAAGTTTTAAGTTGAAAACAACATGATAGAAGCGACTGAGCAGAACGAACAGACACAGGGAGAGAATTCCAAAATTTAGGTCCAGCAACCCGAAAAAGCCCATTTACCCAAAACAGTTCTAGTCCAACGTATAACCAGAGAACGACAATCAGATGACCTTGCAGATGAGAATGGTAAGTCTTGGGAATAAGGACTGATTTTAAGTATTGAGGTTGGCCATAGTTCAATGTTTTATAAACTGTACGTCCCAATTTGAAACAGATCCTTTGCTGAACAGGAAGCCAATGCAAAGATTCAAGTACATGGGTAATATGCTCATAATTTGAAGTATTTGTTATGGCTCTAGCCAAGAAGTTCTGAACTCTTGGAGTTTCTGCATATTTGACTTTGTGGTACCAACAAGGAGACAAGGATAGAGTTACAATAGTCAAGGTGACTAGAGATCAATGCATTAGCCAATGATAATCTAGAAGACATAGGGACATAACGCCTAATTCTGCGTATGTCACGAATATACTGTACATGTATGAAGATTTACAAATACCATTTTACTTAGTTTGTGAGAGACATAGTAGAATCAAAAACAACGCCCAAGTCACGAGCAGTATCAAACAGCTCAACAAATGAATCTCCCAGCTTTAAGGATTTAAGCAATTCAAACTTCTTAAGCTGCTGTGGAGTGCCCATTAGTAGAAATTCAGTCTTCGATGGGTGAAGGAGGAGTTCACTTGCTGCCATCCAATAGTGTAGCTCCTCAAAGGCATCAGACAACAGCTGTGCGGATGAGTAACAAGATGAACTGTCAAATGAAATGTAGACTATGGCTTACTATTTATTTTTACACCGACGACATTCAGCTGTACGAAGCTCATATTATGACTCACTTGCTCGTGTGACGTCTACGCAGGTTATTGTAGCTCCAGTTACCGATCGAGTTTGTTTTGATTGAGCAGCGCCTTTGAAAAAGCTGGTTCTCGTGACTTAGCTTTCGCTGACGCCGTAGAAATCCCGAGCTTACGATTACACTTACGATTGCTTACTCACTCGTACAAACTGTAATGTCTTCTTTACGCCTTCTCGCCTTTTCAAGTAATCCCACTGTGATCCATCCAATCCGCTGCCTTATACACATCCCTATTAACAGCTCCTTCCCCCCCTTATCTCTCTGGTCTTCTGGCAATCGAACTTTGTTCTTGATATGGACAATTCCACTGACTTGATGCAGTGCTCTTGAATATACTGGTGCCTTTTAAGTATAGCTACCTTAATCTCTGAGATTTTATGTTAATTAGACACTGATAACATTTTTTTATTGAAAGTAGTTATAAATAGCATTTATTAGAATTTGTTGCATAACTTTCTTTGATCGGGCATGCGTTTGAATCAAATTCATCAGCGGCTGTATTTTGTCGTACATACAATAGAAAACTATCTTACTTACTCATGGAAGCACATCGCACATGTCTATGATCGCACTGAACGAGGGGAAGTCTTTAAAACGGAAGTACCAGGTTAACCTTATACTTCCGTTTGAGAGATGTACCATGGGAAGATGGACGAAATCTCCTCTTCACGCGAAGAAGTGAAATTAGTTTTAAGAAAGTTGTCAAAATTAAACTTCATTTGGAAAAAGGTAAGGATTCTTATATGCTTAAATTATTATGCAATCATTTCAGTTGAGATGAGTTATTAGGGATTAAGAATTCAATCGAGCAGCTTACCTTGTGTGCGAGGCCAGATTGGAATAATGGAGATCCACAGAAGTTATTTAATTTTTAAATTGAAGAGGAAATCCATAAGCGTAGTGGTTCTGCGGCGGAAGATTCCGCCACGAAACGCATGCAGAAATTACTTCTGCGGCGGAAGCTTCTGCCTCCGTAAGTTTAGCGGAAGTTTTACTTCTGCGGCGGAAGATTCCGCCACGCAGCGCATGCAGAAATTATTTATGCGCGGAAGTTTGTACCATTGACTTGTACCATTGTTCACGGTTTGCAGGGTGTCAACCAGCAGAAATATTGCCTGTTGTCACTAAATTCTTAAACAAACCAATAGCCATCATGAAGTCGCAAAATTTTGCTCTTTTTTGATCAGCTACAAATGACGCCGAGTCTTTGAGATCAGCCATAGCCGTATTGAAACGCTGATTACGATTGGTTGAAGTGCTGGGAAAGTCTGCTACCGTTGTAGAACTAGACGGCAAGGAAGAACTGGACACATGTAGATGATCATCAAGGCCACGTTTCCATCTATACATAAAATGTAAAACATGTACAAGGCAAATAACAGTGAATAAAAATTTGTGCACACTAGTCGAGTTCTCTGTGAACTGACTATGTTACATTTTAATCTGACACAACACACGTTGCCTATTTGAATAAGTCAGTGTTGTGAGGGTTATTCGGTTTAGGCTGAGTTTTTCATTCTTTGGTTCAGGACCTTTAGTTGTCGCTTGTTGTAGTATGGTGGTGATGGCTGGTAGTGTCTTCCAGATGTCCAGATGTTGAATCCCCACACCTTTTTCTTATATTTGTCCTCTGGAATATATAGTGTTGTTGTACAAAAATCTCACATTCCATGTGCCGACGCCAGTTAAAAACTTGGTTGAAAGGAGCTGAACTTGCCAAACCCCATCTTCCGAAAACCGGCCATCATCGAAGCTCTTCGTATTGGAGTTTGTCAGTCCACCACCCCTTTTAAGGTTGTGCAACCTTCTCACTCTTCATCTACACTCATCCTGTGCTATGTCAGAATTTGTGGAACAATTGTTGTAACTAGTGTCCTGCATATTGATTTTAAAAGAATTCAGTATTAACGAGAAATCTCCAATTTCAGCACTGTGGTCCGTCCCATTTGCTGATACCTTTCTTAAACGACCATAAACCAGAGTTTGAAATTAGTCATCTGTGTGCAGTTTGCTGTATGATCCATTAGCTATCTCTCATATCTTAAGATGAACTGCAACATACTAAGGTTTCATTGGGAGCAATCAAAGTAGCCTGAAACTCATCATATGAAAGTTCTGCTACTTGGACACATCTGCTTAGTTTATTCCTTTACTGTTGCTTTTTGCAGTGTCATGACAATGAGATTTAATTTAAACAATGCACATGATTTGTGGGACTGCGAGCTGTACTGGGAGTTTTCCAAGATCTCTTCACTGTGTGTAGTGTACATATCAGTAGTTCCAATTTTACCCTTGTCTGAGTTCTCCATTGCTCTTTCTACTTATTCTGTATAGGAGTACTGCTGTTGCACTGACAAATCTGATTATTTATAGGAATTTCAGACCATGTCGGTACGTGGATTATTGCCAAGGTGTATTGTTAAACTGCTAAATGCACCCAAATAATTACACTAAGTAAAACAATTTTTGTGCCTCAGTAGTAAAGTAAGTGTTATTTCTTCAAACTTCGCTTTTGTGACCAGGACAATGATATTTTGAATGAAGAAACTGGTGAATTTGCGTGTTTTCTTGCAATTAAAGTAAAAAAAGCAACATAAATCAATATTAACATATATCTACACTAAAGTTATACATAAATGACCACAACAGATTTGGAAGTGAGTAGTTTTTCGAGTGTTAGGATTATGCTGTAAATTACTTTCACGAATCAGCTCCCAAATGTAGTCTTCCATCATGTTCTCATTATACTGTCCTTGGTAACGACGTTCAAAGTCCAGTATATCCTGGTGGAAGCGCTCGCTTTGCTCCTTCGAGTACGCTTCCACGTTCTCCTTGAAGTTATCAAGATGAGCATGAAGGATATGAACTTTAATGGACATCCTGCAGCCCATTTTGCCATAGTTCTAAATAGCTGTAGATATAAGTATGGGAATCTATGTATAGGTTCTGATAGAGTGCTAATGATCAGTGTCGATTGTGAAGATTTGCAACTGTACAAAATCAGTTGAGAGATCCAGATAGCAGCTTATCTCACTATACAAAAACACGAATCTGTAGTTTAATCAGAAAAGCCATACACCATTAGCCTTTTCTGTAACTGCGATGGGTGCACACCATGCAACCATTTAAATTTTCAAGGTGTACTTTCGCTTTTCTTTCCGAACTGTCTGGGGATACATCAGCACGTAATCAAAATGACTAGAACTTTGCTCTTGCATGTGTGGTTACAGGACCTCAGGTTCAACATAGAATAATGTTCACCTGCATCTGCAAGATTTGCAGGTCTGTTCTTTAAGTCTGCCAAAACCTTGCTTCATATCGAACTCCATGCATATTTCTATTATATGTATGTATGCATGCATGTTTTTATGTGTCTATGTATGTATGCATTTATGTATGTACTTATGCATCAAATTGCCTTTTAAGAACCTCACAGAAGCACTATGCCTAACATAAGTTCATTTCTATACCGTAATTCCACTGTTTTCCTCTTGCTGTTTAGTTCTAACTAGCTAGGTTTATGATTAATTTATTAATTTTGTTAATTTATTATAAAAATAGTGACAAGTTAAGTATTAGTCTTGGAACCCTCACAACTGGGATAATGCCATTAATTCCATCGCAAGCGTTTCTGGCTGTCTGACACAAGAATGTTGAGTCCTAAATTTGGTGTGCTGGCTGATCGGTAGGTCAGTGTATATGTGACATTCTTATTAAACACCTACAACTTCAACAAATAAATTTAGCTCCCGAAGCTAAGTGGTGCAATAGATTGCCTTCAGTGCACCCTATAATGCAGCTGCATTTCCTGCAATCAGTGTAACATGAGGCAACATGATACATGCAATACATGTAATTTCCATTTACTTATAGCGCACATATTTTGCCAACAGATGAGGAGATAACATGTTACTCTTCTTGCCCTCTATGATGTTAGTGCTGCTTTTGACACTGTGGATCACTCTATCCTTTTGGAGCGTCTGGAAAAATCTTTTGGCATTAATGATACGGCCCTTCTTTGGTTTCAGTCATTCCTCTCAGACCGCTCTCATTCTGTTATCTTTGGGCCTACACGTTCTGCCTGGTCCCTTATACCTTTTGGCCTTCCTCAGGGTTCTGTTCTGGCCCCTCTCCTCTACATTCTGTACACTGCCGACCTGGCACGGGTTCTCCTTCCCATGGGTGTTGCTGTCCATCAGTATGCAGATGACACTCAGGCCTTCGTTCATGGCCCAGCGGAAGCGGCTTCCTCTCTGGTTGAGAGTATTCTTGACGCAACATCTGCCCTTGGTCTCTGGATGTCCTCCAATCGCCTCCGACTGAACTCTGCTAAGACCCAGTTCATCTGGCTTGGTGGTCGTGCTCAGCTGGCAAAGATAGATTCATCATCCTTACGCCAGAGGTTTCCGGACATTCAATTCTGTTCCAAAGTCCGTGATCTTGGGGTTGTTCTGGACCGGGAACTCTCCTTGACCGATCATGTTAACAGTGTCTCCCGCTCATGCTTCTACCACCTTCGTCAGCTTCGTACCATCCGCCGCTCCCTCTCCTTTCATGCTGTTACTACTCTAATTCATGCCCTTATCTGCACCAGGGTGGACTTTGGTAACGCTATCTTTGCTGGACTCTCACTTGCCAATATTTCCAAGCTTCAATCTGTTCTCAATGCTTCTGCCCGTCTTATTGGAGGCGTCCCCAGGTATGGCCATATAACTTCCTTTATACGGGACACTCTACACTGGCTTCCCATTCAGCAGCGGATCCAGTTCAAGATCCTAACGCTTATGCGTAATTGTCTCGTTGGCTCTGCTCCATCATATCTTAAGGACTTCTGCATTTCGGTCTCCTTGGTTTCAGGCCGTAGCACTCTCCGGTCGGCCTCCCTTGGACTTCTGACTGTCCCTCGTATGCGCACTGCTACAGCGCATTCTAGAAGCTTTGCCTATGTTGGACCCAATAGCTGGAATCGCCTTTCCCGAGAGCTCCGGCTAGAATTCCTCAGTTTGTCTCTTCCGCAGTTTCGCAAGCGCCTGAAGTCTGTATTATTTGCCAGTGGTCTCACTGGTTCGGGTCGGGAGCGCTTCTGATGAGTCTATTCTTGAAGTGGCGCTTTATAAATGTCAGATTACAATTACAATTACAATCTACATATACACATGTTCATACATAGCTTACGTTCATATTCAGATTCTATGATGTTACAAAAATTATGCCAACCAGAGAAACTCTTTTGAAAAGAAAAATTCCACAAATCTACTCCAAGAATCCAAAATTATAATTGCAATTTTTCTTTAAAACAAGTGACGCTTTTATAGGATTTCGAAAATGCGCTTTATAAATATCCGGATATATGACATTGATTTAGCTAGATCACATGAGACAAAAATCTACTGTTGCTGTATTCTATTCCAATTGGGTAAACTATTTTGCCTGAAGACCCTGACATATCATACGTATGAACCTTTACCTCCTCAGAGTGAAGCGCATAACTTTGCACTAATTACACTAAGTAGCGTAATTTTTCTGCCTAGGTAGTAAGTGTTATTTCTTACTTGCTTATGCCTCAAAAGTATAGAAAATGGCTGTTATTCATTTTAAACTCATTCGGGTTACAGTCGATTTCAATTGCCTCGAACAGACCGGTCACTTGGTGGCAGAAGCAGAGCCCATCTTGACTTCTCAGACATTCATACTACTCCCATTGCAATGATTATTCCAATAAATGCCTGAAACTCCCTTAAATCGACATCTGTACAAGGCATAAATGAATGTCTTGCAGCCACTGACAGCATATAATACGGATTGGTCTGCTCAACTAAAAGATTCTAAATGGTCAAAAAAAAACAGTATCATGACACAGTCCGATTTTCACCTTTGAACAATCCTAGCTGGACCAGGTTACTCAATGAAATCAGACCTAGGATGTTCTTTTTGAATGACAAAAATTTCCATGTAGGCTCTTTTGGTCTTTGTTTAATCTTTTTTCTCTTGGATGCAGTGCACGGGTGTTTTTTATCTTCTACACCTTGGCTTTTAGACTTGCTTGGACCCACTCGTTTTGATGATCTAGAGATTGGGGACCCATCATCATCATCATCATTATCATTATCATCATCATACTCATTGTCTGAATAGCTACGGTCAGGGCAAATCAACATCATCTAGCAAGACAGAACCACGGTAACTTGGGTCAATTCTGCCGGCAGAGCTTCTAAAGCTGCATTGGTAATTATCAATTAATTATCAGTGATATTATCAGCTGTCATTTGCTTATCACTGTCATTGTCCTCAGTTTCCTAATTGTCTTTTCAAGAGCCACAGTTCTATAAAATCTTTGCTTTTCTCACTTTCCTCATGCTAGGAGGGATTTAAAATTGAAATACTGAATGTAAAAATGGTGATTAGTAGTGAAAATGATTTATTTTGTACAAACACATGGTCAAACCAAGTGCTGGGAATTTTTGTCACTTCAGTATTGTATCTGCTACTGTTAGACATAAAGAAAATTCTAAATATAGTTAGTTATATGGACGGGATCAGTTATTTTCCATTGCTGTACGAAATCAACCTCATCTGCTGCAACCATCATAATATTGCAAACCTAAAATGCCCATAAATGCTGGTGATTAAAACTGAGAAGGCAGAAAATATAGTAGTCATAGAGAAAGAATCAAAGCTGTACAACAAAAAATTAACTGACCCAGTCTGATGTAAAAATTTGTTGAGTTGATGTACATCAGCAGCTTTGCCTGTAAGCGGAATGTATAGTTTTTAACAGCAGGTATGGTCGATCAAATGGGCAAGTAGATTTGAGCGCTCGCTAGTGGAAGCCAGACTTTGTACATGTGTTTATCAAGTATGCAGTGGAAAATTGTCTAGTATGGTATCAGAATGCATAACAACTTTAAGCTTAACATGATAACTTTTGTTAAATATTTCACCTTATTCTAAGTAAGGCATATCACGACCTGCTTGATCATAGCTTACACTTTGACAATGGCAGCAAAGTTAACTTTGACAGGAAAAGGGCAGCTGTAGCCAGGTAGTGAGCAGCCAGACTATAGAGCCATTATGTCACTATTCCTGTTGTTGCTCAGATGACCTCTGGCTCCTGCTGAACCTGGTATGCATTTACATGCCTTAGTATTGGCCCAGTAACCAAACTAGTGCTAAGAACTAGCTCAAGAACCCTAAATGGGATTATTAGCAGATGGCAAGGAAGATGGCTCTGGAGTTTCATTGAATTATTTAGAGTCTGTATTGGTTTCATGAAGAGCTGAACAGAAATATATTCAACATTAATAAAGATGTCACAGTCATGTTCAGTGGAAGAAACACAAGCTTCACTTTGGTCAGTTTGACGGTTTCGACGTGAGCAGCACAGTTGTCGCATAGCATGATAATGTTTCTCTTCTTTGACCACATCTTGCTGTCAACATGCTTCAGCCAATCTTTCCAAATTTCTGACGTCATCCATACATTCTTGTTTGCCTTATTGTCAACTGGAAGCTTCTTAACATTTTTAAAGCATTGAGGAGTTTTGCTCTTGCCAATCAGCAGTGCATCTAACTTCTCATGGCCATTCATATCGCATGCCAACAAAACCGTCTAGCAGTCTTTGACAATTTTAGACCCGGGTGCTTCTGTTCCTTTAAATGACAATGTGCCATCAGGAAGTCCTCGCCAATATGGCCCAGTCTCATTAGTGTTAAAATGTCTTTTGGGCTGTAGTCTTTCAGAATTCTTGGCAAGACCTCTGTTACCTATCGTTCAGCTCCAAAATCGTCAGCAACCTGCTTTTCACCATGCTACCTTTTGAACTGGATTGTGTTGCATGCTTTCCATCTTTCTAGCCACCCGTTGGTTTCCTTGAAATCATCCACACCCCAAGACCACGTACCAGTTGATCAGCTTTTTCCATCAGAAGGGGGCCACTCATCAGAATCTGATGGCTACGAGCATGAGACAACCAACGTAGCAGCACTTCCTCAACGTCTTCAGACTTGCCACCTTGTTTGCACTCTGTGTCTGGATTGCTTTTGTTCTGCCATTCCTTGGTGATCTTTTCTTTGTTTTTCTGGATTCATGAAATCTGACTTTGATTGATACCGAATTTCAATGCAACTGACGACTGACTTTCCTTATTTTCCAGGCATTTAAGCACCTCTATTCACTCTGCTAACGTCAAAGTCATGCAGATGCTTCTAGCCTTGTAATGTTTTTACAACTTAAACTAGGGACCAGCAAGCTGTGCGAATGACTGACACTAAACCAGTGTTTATGATACGGTTTGCACACTCCGGAATGTCGACCGGTAACAATGTTATGTCACCTGCTGTTACAGACCACAGTGTGGCTTAGACAGACCACTGGACAGCCAAAGTTGTTTGCTGTTCATGGGCGAACTGGGGGTGACAGGATCAACTGTTGGCGCCATGTATTACTGGTAAGGGACCACACTGCCTAGGCGGCCAGATTATTCTAAGCTGCCTACGTAATTACGCAGCGTTGATATACACAGAGCAATGCATAATGGGCCTGTAGCCACTATACACATAACCGAATTATGCACTTGTGCGATATGCACATACAGTACCTGGAGTTGTCTTCCATTGATATACCCTGTATTAAAATGGGACCGGCCAGCTTCCATGCATATAAGCACACAGCTTATCCCTTCTGTACATTTTTTGGATACCCTTCTTTGCAATTAATTTTGCAGCATAACTGACAATAAGACTGTCATTTCTGGCAGCAAGGTTTATGGTTCCATCAAGCATACCTGCTGACAACTGAGATACATTTGCTTAGGTGCCTTCTGGTGGTGACAGTAGAAGACTTGCACTTGCTAGTTTTCAACCTTTAATTTTTGCTTTCTCAAACTTACCTCAATGTCTTTGATGATGAAAATCTTTTTTCAAGAGATAATGAAAGCTGTATTCACACATAACACACAACATAATTATTGCATGACTGGACCTATAGGTTATTAAAACTTAACCTATTTGTGCATAAAGAACTGTTGTGTTGTGCATCGGATTTCCAAATTCCTAAGTCTAACAATATGCTTACATTGTACTGCTATTTCCTTTAAAGAGCCGATTTATACCACTTCATGCTCTTCTGGAAGGTTTGTTAGGCAATGTGTACTGTATTTGTGTCTGTGGGATGCCGCTGTAAGGTCTCTTTAAAGTACTGTACTGTACAGTTTCTACAGGAAACTTGAACTGGATTTTCATTGCTCAACACTAACTGAGCAGGCTGACAGCTATTGATACTATTGGGAGATATATATATATATATATATACTGGCTTCATATAGCTGTCTTTGCTTTCTTTACTTTGCATCTGATCCTTAGGTGCATTTTACTACTTCTTAAAATGTCTTGTTTACTTCTTACCAGCAGATACCATTTCATAGTCTGATGAATGGCATGTATCACTGCCACCTGATTCTCGTGGAACTAATTCCTTATCTGAATCACTGTCAGATGGCATTTCTGAGTCATTTTCCGTAGGTTGCTGTTCAACTGGTGGTTGTAAAGAAATCAGAACTTCAGTGTTTGGGAATCTGGATGCATCATTTGCTGATGTCAGGAAGTGATCAAGATCCTGAAACATTGCAACCATTTAAGATTATAAACACATGCATTATTTGTGAGGTTTGCAAAAGCCGCCATTTTGTTTCCTTTCATTAAGCTCAGACTAGTCTGCTTGCATCTGCTTGCGGGGCAGACTAGGGCTATTCCAGGCGTAGTGTGCTAAGACCGTGTGGTGCATACCGACCTAATTCGCAAGTTGGGCGTAAGCCGAACTTAGTCTGGAATTAGCAGTTACGCCCTGCACATCATACATATGTACTAATATTTCTACTATACAGTAGGATAAATTTTGCAACATGGGGTGCGCATTATGCGTGAGTGTGCACTATAGCCGAGATAATACAGTATTAAAGAACATAGCTGCCATGTCACTTTCCACGACCTTGTGTACCCCTTCCATGTTGCTGTCCTCGCGAACCCTTCCCCTGTTTCATTACCACTGGCTCATTGTCACTGTCACTCACCTGCTGCCTTCTTTCTTTCTTGACCCTCTTTTCAATAGCTTTGCTAGTTGGCTGGTTATTGGAATGTCCTTCAGTGGCTTTCATCTCTTCATTTCCGCCATTGTCTTTCTCTGCCTTGATGTGAACAGCAGTCAGTGGCAACAGAAGCGAGGTCTTGGACATACGATATCCTTTGTCTCCTCCTGGCAGAATTGTCGGATCTTACTGAAGAGATAATTCGGTACCAATTCTGGAGGCGTCTGTGATGGACACTCTAATACAGTGCACTGCTGCTCTGTTGTCGGGCTGTCACAAAACAATTTCATTGTCACAACTCCAGGTCGGTCGGCCGAGAACAAGGTGTGGTGATTGAATTTGATGCCTGTAACTTTTCGAAAGTGTGGCTTCAAGTAACTTACCTAGTTGTACATAGGCACAAAAATGTCTCCATTCTCATTTCCAGCCAGCACCGACTTATTAATGCCGGTCAACGATGAAGCAGCCACGACTTGCTCGATGTCATCAGTAATGAAACAAATGTTTGTCAATAATGCCTCTTTAAAAGACCAAAGCATCAATCGGGTGCAAACTGTGTGTCTGGCCAGCATGAAGGCGATACTGGCGTTTTGCCATTCCCCAGCACAAGTACCACATGATATATGTATTTTGTTTTGTCTGGCGCAGTTGCTCTCAGAGACTAAAATTCTCATCCAAGGAAATGGTTTAACATTGAAATGACTACATTGGCTTCTTTGCCACAGCTTATCAACTCGTCAATCAGGTAATTTACCTGTCTAATGATCCCCTCAGCATGGATGCCAAAAATCTGGCAGCACCTCGGTACCTTGAAATCTTTGAACTTGTGAGTTGCAGCAACTTCCTGTGGATTCCAACACTGCAGAGTGTAGTGTGAATGCTGCTTTGTCGCAGTGAGAAGGTGACACTCCTGCATTTTCAGCACCTTTAACATTGTATAGAAGGAGCTGCCTCCATAATTTGAGAAATGTGGAGAGTTTTACGATGCGCTGACCAGCTCCAGCCGACAACTTGTACAGTTGCGAAACTGATGCTTTCATCTCACAGCTTGGCAGGATTTGGACATCACTGCGTTTGAAGCCAGGAACACAACCAGGCAGAATCAAACCATTTTAGTAGGCAAACTTCAGAATAAATCTTGTCACCATCTGGATGTCTTCCCAGTTTAATGCTGTATTCTGCTGCCCCTCTGACCACTTCTAACATGGCACAAGTCCATTCATAGTATACCACTTTTTCAGGTTGTCCAATTTGCCTTTGCTGATGTCCATTTCTCTACCTAACGGACAAGACAAATTCGCTTGTGCTCGTAGGAGAAACAGCCTATGCTTCTTCTTGCAATCAGCGTTCTTCTGCTTCCTGCATAATGTCTTTTCGGTAGCATTGATACTACATGACAGAATTCTCAGTAGTACCAGGTCCTTCTCATATGTTGTCATTTCCTGCATGTTCGTCTGTATAGTTTCCATTTCTACCCGCACGAACTGTCTGATACAACGCTGACCATCAAACAGCTGGCATTGACAGTGACACTTCTTTGTGATGGGCACGAACTCAAAAGATTTCAGCTACTTTCTCTACCGCCGTGTCGAGCTATTCGCTGTCAGATATGACTTGAGCTGTTGGAATCCTCTGATGAACTGGAGTCATAAGAAGGTGCATTGAGTACATTGGGTGTCATCTGCTCCACATCATAAAATTCCATTGAAGAATTAGCAACAGTTGTGTTATCTGAAGCATTTTCAGATACGACATGAGCTGTGAGCAAACAAAACATGTAATCATAAACCATACTAAGCCAATAACTTATAATGACATTGTTTATTCACCCAACACAAAGTTATGCTTTGCAATGCCTCATTAAAAGTTTAAAGTTTTAAAATAAGCTCAGCAACGTTTGTTTACAAACATTCAAGAAAATTGTTAGGAATTTTTAAAGAGACTTTGAAATCCCATCTACTATCTACTAACGGTTACAATTTTCTGTTTACTGTTAACTCTAGTATTAGCATTTGATTTTGTACCTCATGCATATTTTCATTACTGGACTCTTGTGCATGCCGACATTTTACATTGTGACAGCTAACATTATGGATGTAAGGTTATCGTTCAGTTAAATTCCACAGATGCCTCGAAGACCCGTTTGAAGTTCTGCAGTTTTGTACGTGTCAAGTATGAATAAAGCAGGAACCTCTCGATTTCTTTTTCTATAAATAATGACAGTGGTACAAACTCCAAAAAAGTTCTTGCTACAGTTGAAAGTGAATCATATACTTCACCTTGAACATTGGCATTTGACTTCACCATGTTTTTTACACAGATAAAGTCATTAGTCTTCTGCACTCGTCCATTTGTTGAACAGTACAGTCCTGGATAAAGTATAAGACACCAACAATTGCCATTTATCAGGACTTGGTGCAAAAAGCCATATTGTTTTATGCTTCAGCAACTTTGCTGATTAGATATGTGTTATGCTGCATGCTGGAACGAGTAGGCTCGTAGTCGTACAGGGTAGAATCAGCATACAACATTCTATGGTTTAAAATCTTTCTTTTCCCTCCTTTCATCTATAGTCTGTCTAACTTGCATTGAAACATAATTTCCAGTCCCTTGGCATTGTCTAGAAAGTCATCTCACTGCTTTCTTGAATAACTGCAGGCTTCTCGTACTGCCTTTGCACAAAGAGTATGGGCACATTTTGTCAGTGACAGGCCAAGACAGTGTTAATGATGGTACCTTGTAAGTGCTGGTGTGACTGTCATATCCAGAAAGAAGCTTCACTGCATCACTTACAGCAACAAATTTTCCCTAATGGATGCATTTTGAATTTCAGGGTCAATGTTAAAAACTTGGAGTAAATACCGTCCAAGCTCTTGCAAACAACATGTTATTTCTTGTTCACTGTGATGTGATGAGCCCTTACGTTCAGTAATGCATAGGTGCTTTCAAAATTCTGCAGATCATGCTGTCATTCTGAACAGCCATAGCCACTTCTCCATTTTTCAGGCAAGCTAAGTATTGTTACAGAAAGCTTGTGTTGTCAATGCATCAGTCCATACAGGCAGAAGCTGGACATCTTCTGCCTGGTGCATTTCGCATCTTGAAGTGGTTTCCACAGTTTCTGTTGTTTCTCCTTCAACACATTTTCGTTTGTGCTTCTGCAGCTGTTTCCTGCAGAACTACCCATGACACTGCACATGCAGAACTACCCATGACACTGCACATGGCAAAAATTTACTAAGATCACTAGGCTTTCCGAATAGATCTCGTTTTGCAACAGCAAGTTGGCCAGTTCCTGTTTCAGAAACTTTTCGATTATGTGAGTAGTTTCCTTTGTGAAGCAATTTCTGCCATAGTTTTCTAGTTCTGCAGATCTAAATGGATAGCTGAACACCTACTAAATACCTACAAGATACAGTGTTAATGATGGACCCTTGTAAGTGCTGGTGTGTTTCAGTTCAGTGCACTTGTTGCAGATGTCAAGCAAGACCTTTTGGTGCTTTGCTACAAAGCATGCAGTTATTAACTTTATTGCAGATGTATTTTGCAACTTCTCCACCCAGGACGACATTTTTGTTGACATTACTGTAATCCCAGAAGTTTTTGATGACTCGGCTTCACCTGCTGGAATTTCTGATTGTGACTTAACAGACATGTACTTGGTATGTTGTCCCCTACTCTGTTGCAGAACTGCACTGAGTGGAATTTCTCTGGCAGCCCACGCAGTCATCAAGTTTAGTAACTGTTTCAGAATTCAAAGTCTGGGGAACAGAGACAGTTTTTGAAAACATACTCTGAAATAACTTGACTAGCCCATACCAAAACAGACACTTATTATTTGAAGTAATTTCCTGGTGACAGAAATTCTGAAATATCATGGCTTGTGCTGAGCATTGCATTCTGTGGATTAACTTACATCTCATTTAACTTGAAAACGGGGTTACTAGTCTGTTGTTGCTGTGGGGTGACTGGTTAATGTATAACAGGCCTCTGGTCAGCGTATTTTCGGGTTAGGCTTACATGCAGTTCTATGAATCTGTAGTCTGAGCCTGTGGTCAAGGTGGACCATTTGGACGGCCACTTCTGGAGGAAGTGGTCTCTGTAGATGCGTCGAGCTTGGTTGGTTGGTTGGAAGCCCAATGCTGAAGCCCAATGGTGAAGAGCGCGCTTGCACAGTGCATGTGCGATTTCGTTTCCTTCGATGCCGAAATGTCCGGTTATCCAGACGATCGTCGCGGGTGACTCGTGGCGTTCCTGATAATCATCTGGTGCTGCTTCAGGCCCTCAAGCTGTTTTGGACGGGTGTCAGACCTCTGATGCTCCAGACTCTGGATCGCTTCTAGGGAGTCTGAAAAGATAACAGTCAGATATGTTAGATTTGTGGGCCCATGCGATAACCCCTGTATAGTAGAGTGACCAGATATTGGAAACTAAAAACCGGGACACTTCAATCACGAAATAAATTTGTGATGTTGTCAATAATTAGTATAATATAACTTGCACAAATATCTATTTTATGTTTATTATATTGGTATAACACTATAAGTATAAGACTAAGTGAAAGGTTTTATTGCAAATCATGCTTGAAAATTTAAAATTAAATTCTAAATTTATAAAATCAGTCACTCATATTTAGCGCTTGAATGTATGCTTCTTAAAAGTTTTTTGTCTGCTAATATTCTGTCATAAAATTCAACACATGTTTCTTCCATATTCACCTTCACTATCATAACAGCTTCAAGAGTTTCTTCTGATAGTCGACTTTTTTTATCTGACCAATAAGAGTTCATCAGTGAGAAAACTCGCTCAACTGGAGCATTAGTTCCAGGAATTGCTAACAAGAATTGTAGAATCATTTTCAAATTTGGAAGAATTATCTCTCTTTTTTGTAGATCATTGAAAATCTGCACCCATCTGCTATCCACCGCAACATTGTTTTCATTCCATTGTTCCACTTTTTCTCGACTAACAAAATTACAAACGCATGTCACTTCATCAAACAGTGCATTGTCATCAATGTCATACCCAGCTGGCTTACAAATTTTGATAAAATCCTGAAGGCGTTTTTCAAACATATCCCAAGTAATTGTTCCTCTCAAATTCATCCAACTGAACAGCTTGAATGGTGCATAACTAACTTCCCACATGTCAAAATATTCCAAAGAAGTTGCATAAAAAGATTGAACTGTTTGCAAAAAGTCATCCTCAATTATGGCACCAGAATCCACAGCAATATTAAGGAGTTGCTTTACTTTGATGCTTAAAAACTTATTTGTTTTCCTACTCTCTAGTTTTTCTTTCAGTTCTGCAAGATCACAGCAGACTTCAACTGCAGTAGAAAGGCTCCTTTCCATCTTCAGAATTGTAGCATTAAACAATGCAAGTTGA
This sequence comes from Norana najaformis, assembly GCA_964023275.1. Classification (NCBI taxonomy): domain Eukaryota; kingdom Metazoa; phylum Annelida; class Clitellata; order Crassiclitellata; family Hormogastridae; genus Norana; species Norana najaformis. Next base: position 23,563,289 of record OZ029923.1, read on the forward strand.
TTATGTGTGAACCACAACCACAATTCTGAACATGGATTGTCAAAAAATTGTCTCAAAACTGTGGGACACTTTTCCTCAGCTGAATAAAATTCTTTCAAAGAATCAAACATTTGTAAGATTCTTTCAACAGCAGGCATCAAGGAAAGCCAACGAGTGTTGCCACTATTTAAAATTTCTTTATATTCAGTGTCCATATATTCACAGAAATTTTTCAGCCTCTCAACACGAACAGTGTAAATATGAAAATAGCTGAAGATTTTATTAACAATTACTTCAACATCAACTGGGAGGGTATCGCATGCTGTTTTAGCGCAGTTATGAACAACATGAGCTGCACATCCAATACCAATCACTTCCCTACCGAGTCGTGTTTTCAGCCTAAAAATATATTGTTCTGTCCTCTCCTCAAAACCCCTCCAAAATTTGCATTTGTGTTGTCTGCTGAAAAAGCAATTAATTTGTTGTTCAACTTGTATTTTTCTAAAACGTCAACAATATGATCACATAAGACCTCAGATGTTTCTCTTTTAACGGAAGAAAATGTTAGTACTTTATTTTTAATTCCACTGTTCGGACCTGATGGCACAAAATATCGTACAATAACTGGCAAAAATTTAACATTGTTATGATTGGAAGCATCAACAGAGACAGACACAAACATTGAATTTGCAAGATCCTGTTCAAGGCGTTGTGTTGCCAGTGGTGCTAGAACATTTGTAATAATAGCCTCAGTTTTTGTTCTGGCACAAGTAAATTTTGGCTCGAACATTTTTCTGATCAGCTGTGATGTACAGTCCATTGCTCTGAAACTTTGATTGTGGCATACGGTGTGGTATGCATAGGTACCCTCTGCAGCAGCTAAATTATACTCTTCTTTACTTGGTTGTTTAGCTGTATAATATTTCGCTAATGATGAAGAACTTGCTCTTGCACTCAGAGCGACCTTGTGTTTCTTAGTGGCAATGTGGTCATTGATGTCTGACCTGCCGCCATGAGCAACCGAAATAGTTGACTTGCAGATATTGCAGAATGCAGTACTACCATCAGTCGCACTACTGGACAAGAATGAAAACTCAGCCTTCAGATCGTCGTTAAAAGAACATTTTCGTTTTGACATTTTATAATTTTATTTTAGTAATTGAGTTTCAAATTTTAGAATATGACGTTTAGAACCGGAAGAGGTATTATGCATGGTAATAAATACAATTGAAGTTAAAATGGATTTACTCGCCAGATGCCAGCAGTAAAATCAAGGAGACGTTGATAAAGTAAGTAAGTAAGTATATCCTTTATTTGATCACATGACAAACGCACATGAAATGCATCATATATAAGATCGGAAAGTCAGGTCAGTTTTAAAAAAAAACCGGGACATTTTTAGGGTTTGGCCTACCTTTCCCGGCAGCCGGGACAGCTAGCAGAAAACCGGGACTGTCCCGGGAAAACCGGGACGTCTGGTCACTCTACTGTATAGCCATCATTTCTGTCACCAGGACCAATAAGCCGTCACTTATCCAGCGGATTCCATAATGGCCATAAGAGGGTGCTTAGAAGGTGCATGATACTTTACTATCTGCGCTTCTTGATCCGTCAATGAAGATGGCCACTTTCCCCTCATAGGTGCGGATGTGGCCTTTAACCAGGGCTTTCCTTGTCTGAAGATTCTGTTTGCGTCCTTGGTGTGGTGTCGATCACGGGGGGATGGAATTGCCAGGGTGGTCTCGTAGGACAGGAGAATTGGGAGATCGTCGGAGCAACAACTTCTTCGTCGATCTTTCTTGCTTTAATAGGGTCTGTGTCTTCCTTGGTTCCCTGCAGTTTTCTTCCGTTGGTGATGCATTTCATCGAGTGGTTTGGAATGATATTTACCTTCATGATGTACTCCATCATCTGCTGTTTGCGACGAAGGTGGAGTGGCATCTCTCAGTTCTCTCCACAAGCTGGTTCCTTGAAGAGCACCGGTTGCTGTCAGCAAGGCTCTGTACTGTTTGGTGCTGAACGTCTTTTTCTGGTGTGTCAAGGTGCTTTCATACGCGATACAGCCATAATCAGTGATGGAGCGGATCAGAGCTCGATAGATCATTAGGAGGGTGTCTTTAGAGGCTCCCCATTTTGTACCTGCAATAGCACGCATCAGATTGAGACGCTTCTTGCAACGGTCGGCTATATACTTGACGTGTTCTGACCATGTGAGGTGTTGATCAAATATGACGCCAAGAAATTTGACGTTCTTTTCGTAGATCAGAATGGAAGTTCCCAGTTTGAGAGGATGATGTTCGGCTTTGGTTCCAAGGCGGTGAAATTCGACGGTTGTTGATACCTTGAAGCCCCACTCGTCGAAGTATGTTTTCACTTGTTCGAGGTAGGACTGTAGGTGTTGTTGATCTTAGTCCGATTGCGGGCCTGCTCGCCAGATGGCGTTGTCGGCGTACAGTGAGAGTTTGACGTCATCTGTTGGTCCGGGATGTCGTTCAACATGATAATGTACAGCACAGGGCTGTTGACGCTGCCCTGAGGCGATCCGTTTTCCATGAAGAAGTCGGATAGCGCCATCCCGAAACGGATGCTAATTTTTCGTCCGGTCAGGTAGTCCCAAATCCAATTGATGATCCAACTGGGCTGTTGATATTGTGCCGCTGTAGCTTGTACAGTAGCCCGTCGGTCCACATAAGGTCAAAGGCTTTTTCAAGGTCTACAAAAACTCTAGTCAGGCTGTGTTTAGACTGGATGGCTGTCTGGATGTCGTCTTGAAGTCGAATGATGTGATCCTGGCAGCTCCTCAACCTGCGAAAGCCAGACTGAAACTTGTTGAACCGATAGTTTGATTTCATGTACCAGGTCAGCCTGTCAGTCACTAACCATTTCGTGAGTTTGCAGAGGACAGAAGTGAGCACAATAGGGCGGTAGGAGTTCCCATCATGAGATGGTTTATTTGGTTTCAGGATGGGTATGATGATGGAGCTTTTCCAGGTAGATGTTGGTGGTGTATTGTTGACCGTCTCTTTTTAGAGTTGGGATAGCTGGTTACGACCTCGTGCCTGACATTTTTCTAAGAGTTCCCCACACCTTGCCTAGTTTTTTTCTTGTCGTTTAGGGTTGTGCAGTATGCTCTGCAGTGTTCTTTTTGAGCATCTTTGATGACTTTCTGAGTAACCCCTTTGATTTGCCGGTAGTTTGCGACATCTTCTGGGTCTTGTTCTTTGCATCTTCTTGCGTGCCTCGTTGGGCATCTTGACGTGCTTCATGCATTCCGTCGTACAGTAGGGTACATTTCTGCCATTCTCCCGTGGGGGTGCAGTCGTCGGAATGTGCTTGGTGGCGATCTCCAGGGTTTCCCAAAAGACAAAGCAACGAGTAGCCGGTGGTACATACTCATAGGTCTTAAATGAAAGCAAGCCAATATAGATTTTATTAGGTACAACTGTGCCCGGGTCAAAGCTGATAAGTACCGTTTGTCGGTACCTTCAAGTGATTCCATGTCTTACTGATTCTTTCTGCCTTGATCACCGGGAGTTTGTAATCTTTCAGTGCTGACAAGATGTCAGCATCCGGGAAAGTAAGAGGAACACCCTTAATAACCTTCTGTACGTACTTACTGTGGCGCCTGACAATTTCCCGCGGGTCTGTCACTTTGATCTGATATCCGCAGATATCGGTCGCCGCAAGAACACGGGTTTTATTTTCGCCTTTGCTCGTTCCACCCAAGTGCACTCGCACACAAGTTAAGTGGGGCTTCGGTGTGCAAAGGTCCATATGACTTATTAAGTTCCTCCTGCACAACACAAACATTAACCTTCTCTAACGGAATTCCAATAAATTCAATAAACACTCGGTTTTCCACAGATCGTCCAATAGGGTTGGGGACGGCAGTCACCCCAGCATTTCCAACCTCTGCCCGATTCAATGCATCATGGTTAGATCCCGCGGTTTGGAGCGGTACCTGGGGCTCGGGGACCACATGGTGGTGCGTGCGCAGGGACACCTGGCTGGCATGACCTTGGACCATGCAGCACTGTGGTTCCTCTGTGAGCTTACGTGGTGGTGTGGCCCATTTCCCCGCAGATTTCCTACTCTTCTTTCCCTTGGAAGGTGCTAGGGCCGTGTTTCCAGAGGTTTTTCTCAGGGAATCCAGGGTGATATTTAGCAATTTCCCTCTTTATTCCTGCCACCCTTTTTCTACGGATGACCTGGAAACCTTCGTCTTCATCATCTGCCGATCGAGCATTATCAGTATCAGAGGTGAAGTACACGCTCCGACTAACCACTTCTGTGTCGGACATTTTCCGTTTCTTGTTCACAGCCGGAAACAGCACGGTCACTTCCATTACCTCATGTCGCTGCACATGGATGTCAGAGCCCAAGGCAGTGGATTCCTCAGCAGCATTAATAATGAACGTCAGTAGAGGAGCAGAAGTTTGAAAACTTCGGAAAATATGAATCGACGGCTAAGCTGTAATTATGTTACATTTGCAGTACAAATCGCAATTTACACAACAAGAGTAACAATACAGCTCACTGTGATAATCTTCGCAAAATCGCAGACTAACAGAATTCTTCAATAGCACGACTTCAAGACCATGTTTGACCTCATCGCCGGTAAGACCTCGAATCCCCAAACCTGACAGTAATACCCAAAACCCCACGTTTATGTACAGCTGTTTCCCACGAGCGAGCTCTCTGCTTCATGATTCAAAAGAGGACTTCCGATTGGTCAGTTTAACGAGCACTGATTGGTTAATCTTGGTCCAACTTTAACAAACAACCCCATCATTTCTAGGAGGTGCATATATTCGTACCATAACTAATGTGAAATTAAAAGTCATCCATCTGAAGATGTTGATTTTCAAAACTGATTGTATTCCCTGTAACACTATATAGAATTAACTATATTAGTTGTAAAGCTGAAGAGAGATGTGGTAGTGTTCATTTCTACTGATTATGATGAAGGTTCTCATCCAGTTAGCATTGTACAGTTTTCATCGTTTATTCTCGATTGCCATTCTGCATACAATGTCTTTCGAATCAATGTCTGACAACGCGAGCGAGATTCTAGTTCAATTGTGGAGCAAGCGACTTTAGCCTATGACAAACTTTAGTCTACTCTGCCCATAATGATTACTGTAGTGCCAGAAGCCGCTAGACTCTTATTTACGTTTTACTGCGTCCTATCTCCTGTTCTCTCTCAGAGATATTCGACTGATCTGTCTGGCAGCTGGATTCCGACTCGCTTCTCCACTGCTCACTTCAGACTGACCTAGTATAGATTCTGTCTGAAGCTCTCTCGCCCAGCGATATGTGTCAAACCCCCATTGGTCAATACTTATAGAGTTAACCCGGATAGTCTATTTGACTGGACACTAGGATTTTCTTTGTCTGAAATCTCCAGCATGGTTTGTCTGTGTACATCTCTCTGACTGGTTCCGTCTTGCTCTGTTGGTCTCAGCGTATCTGCCAGTTTGACTCCGTTTCGATCTCCATCTGTATCTTTACCTGTCTGGCTTTTTGTGTCTCTTTCTCTGCCTCTATATTCTCACTCTGTGGGCTCCTTGGGTAGTGATGGACCAGTTGTTCATTAATTAAGATTCCATTTTCTTGTATGAGCTAAGTTATAAATCCGATGTTCTACTGCCTATGCGCTGGCCAGGCTGCTAATGTAAACCAGATGTTGGTATCAGTTCTGTGCGATTAACTCATCCTTCATCTTAGCCAACAGCTACTAAGATGATTAAGTCTGGTAATCTACTATGACAACTACTAACTTTACATACTTGCGAACTTACTTAAATTAACTGGGTTATAGAGATATCAGCTCTCGAAGCTGAAGAAACACAAAATTTGTTGGTGATTTCAAACTTGTAGACCTACAGAAGGTCCTGAAGGACCCTTACGTGATGCCGAAGCTTATCTGTTGACATTTTAAATCATCAAATGCTAATTAAACTATATTGACTGCAGAAGTCTTCAATGTTGATTGACATCACATACCAGTTCATAAGTGTGTGATGCTGCATCACAGAGCAGTGCTTATCGTGCTTGTTTTGTTGCATCACTGAAGCAACTGGAATTGAGGAAAACGAAAGCTTTGTTATAGAACGCTGCTGCTTCCTGTCAAATACTTCAGTATACGTACATTGTACGTTTATTTTTCATTGGTGTGTTAAATGTTTCCACATTATATTAAATTTGTAATTGAAATGCATCACTGTAATCAGTTTATTATATTTGCAACTAGGCCTATTTATGTTGGTTGTTCCTACTGAAATACTTTCACATAGGGCCTAAACGTGGGGCCTATTTGTGATCTTACTGACGAACTGTTGGAATTCCTGGATATTGAAAAAGAAAATTGTTGAAATCTGTTTTATAAGAGCGACAGCAAAAGAAAAACTGCAAATGCTTTGTGGATGCTATTAAAAGTCTAGCAGGTTCTTCTTATGTGATGTGAAAAATAAGCTGTCAAATCACCGTGAGTTGAGTCTCTGCAGATCCATATATACCCATATATTTGCCATAGTGTGGCATTTCACCTCCTTCCCTGTCCTACTTCACCAATCAGTAGCTGTCAAACTCCAGGTAGCTGGTAAGATTTATTAACAGGACGACTTTTTAGCACCGTGCCCAAATTGAAGTCCTGGTGGGTAAGGTTTCCATGGTATTTCAGGAGACAGTTCATCAACCAAGCCAACAAAGTTCAGTTTAATCAGTTTATTACTTGAACACTCCTTATTGTAAGTAGATTCAACATTAATCATTTGCAGTCCTTAAAAAATTTCCTTATAAGGTCTGGAAAATTTTTTTATTCTTTATTATTTATGTGAAAGTTATTTTTGATGTACATGACTTCTGGTTGTAATGCAGTCTCATGGCAGACTCGATTTTGAAAAGCACAGCAGCAATGTATGTGAGCAGACTTCCCCCAACGTGGAAAATAGGTCCATAAATATACAGATCTCTTGATTCTATGTTTGTAACATGCATTTAATGCATAATAAAAATTCCTGATAACCAATGAAATTTTGACCAGAGCTCCTGTGGGACATAATAAATCAAAGTACATTGTGGGCTATATGAAGTTCTGAGCTTACTATTATGATTATGATTAACAACCAATTTACGGAACATCATAATTATAACGCTTACCCGGCCATGCAGGTACAATGTGCTGATTCCATAAATGATTTGGCAACCCAAGCATAATGAGATTTTTAAGCCAGACTGGGATCTCATCATCATGGCTTTGATGATGCAAAAGCCAGAACCAGAACGTCGATGGTAACAGGTTTATACCCAACTATTTCAAAAGACGTTGTAAGGTTCAAGAAAACAACATGCATGCATCTTCTCACGTGTAAATGGTCAGGTGAATCCGACAAATATACGTAAATGGCTCAGAATTCAAGAGAGGGCCCCTGGGTAACGTCTTCTACCCACTTCGATGTTTCATCAATATATGGGTCGTCAGTGTCCACTTAGGACCCAATACTAATTAACTTCAATAAATAACAATCTCTGGCATCCTTATTCAAAGATAAGTAATACGAGCTCATTTTCGAATACAGAATTTCACGGTAAATGATAAGGTCGATACCCGAGCTTGTAGCTTTTTGCCCTACACAACTTATGCATACGCGACCTGATTTATGAAAACTAGGTCAAATGCGTGCAGCTGAAAAGGTCCATTAGTTCCTCTTCCTGTCTTTCAGTGACACCCCAAGTATCCATTTCAGCATTCTCATTTCTGTCCAAGAGTTCTGCTTTTTTCCTCCTCAATGTCCAGGCTTCCACCAGCATTTGATAGGATGTCATATGTGCACTCCAAGTATGGTATTACAGTGACGACATAAAAGACAAACAATGCCAAGTATATCACAACTTAAGAGGAGTGCCCTCTACAATAGCAGCCATAATAGTTTACTTGTGACACATTTTTAACGTCAATAAGAAGCCGTTTATCATATTTGCAAGCCATCCACTATTGTGATATGTTGAGATGATCTGGGTAAGTGGAATGCTGCTATTATGGAGTATCAAACAATAGTAGTGTGGCTGCTTCTGATTGTTCAGCTTCTTCGTGACAGTTCCTCTAGCATCATAATGCACAATCAAAGGAATTGTGAGATGTTGAGATGAACTGGGTAAGTGGAATGCTGCTATTAGGGGGTATCAAACAATAGTAGTATGGCTGCTTCTGATTTTTCAACTTCTTCGTGACAGTTCCTCTAGCATCATAATGCACAATCAAAGGAATTTTCCTATCACAGCACTTTGCAGTGTGCCTGTCTTCTGAGAAAAAAGGTTATATAGGAGATAATGATCAAACACATTGAACAAAGCCTTATATGTGAGTTTCTTTCAACAATGTTTGCAACAATTCCCTTAATATAAGCACATCTTCAACCATATCTTCTGCGAGTTGCTCATTCGTTCATATTTCACTTAAAGGAGGACTTGTGGAAACAGGCAAAAAGTCAAATTTCCTGCCTGCAGTTCATCATCATCATCATCATGATCCATGGGCCAAGAGCCCGCAGGTGTCCACTGCATGCATTGTCACTTGTCTCCACAGTTCCCGATCATACATTTGCAAAATCTTAACGTAAAATGCTGCAGTCGATTCCTATTCAGTATTTATTAAATTTACCGCTAAAGATGGTCTTGTTGATCCTTTAAGAGGTCTCTTGTGCAGAACATTTTGATCAACGAAGAGTTATTATTATTTTGACATTCTCTTCCTTTTTCTAAACTGTCTTATTAAAAATAAATTTATGTATACATGACCCCAAAAATTTTTACATGGATATTTACAGTTGTGTTTAGAACTGGAACTTCCACGTTTTCAAAAACTATTTTAGCCTCTTGAGAACTGACCTCAGTATTCGGCATTTTAAAAAGTTTTTATGCATTTTTCTAACTTGTTTACATCAGTACAAACTACTGACTGTTGTTTTGCAAGCATATGCTAGTTTGCCAATGGACAAACAAATATGCTTAAGTACAGACACGAAAAAAAATAGCTCTAGTGTAATGATTAATAGCGTCCTGCCAATTCGGGAAGTTTACGCGAGTCAGTTGGGTTTGGCTCCCCTAAGTCTAGCAGGAGGCTTTTTCTTGAATACCAAACAACAAAATGAACTTTTCTGATTTAATTGCGTTCAACTCAAGCAATACAGGTCGGAATTAATTATGACGGCAATCGGCCTCATCACAAAAGCTTAGTGAACTGCCAACTCACTGGATAGTCCACGATGACGAGTCACAACACACTGCAACTACGGACTTGGGTACTAATCAGTATGCTGTGGGCTGCAACATGACATCTTCACTACTATAGGTACAGACTAGAAAGGAATTCAGCCTAAAGGAAAGGTGCTAGGCCTACAGAGGCCAGAATGGAGCTCAGCCTGTAGCAACACCTTGCTACAATAGTACAACTTCCTAGAACATAATACTGAATTTCCACATTATGTAAGTTGCCAAATCAAAGTTTATAACACAAAATTTAAAAAAGCTTGCAAAATGCTATTAACTAATGTAAATAAAGCAAGCATACAAGTGGAGGATCTAAAGTATTTAAGAATACTAGAATAAAATTCATCTTCATTGCACTTAAGAGATTTGCAAATACATTAGACAATACTGGTGTCCTGTCTACAATATGTGTAAAAACTTTTTTATAACTTCAAGAAACTATTACACTCAGCTGTCATACCAAAAAGAAACATTGCAAGTGGTGCATCGCATTTTCCTTTTGCCACTATAATCAGCTGTTTGATAGCACATACAGTTTTTCATGTCAGTGGCAGATGTTTCGCCACAGAAGTGCACAGTGGAGGTGCAGGTATTCCATTGCTGAGGCGGCCACTTTTACGTATAGTAGACTGTTCCTCACCATCATTCCCTCGACTCATTAAGACTCGCTGGCTAGATCAAGGATGCTTACATTCTGTTGCAGCTAAATATTTCTGTGCCACATTAAGTTTGAAGACAAGAAATTGCAGGGTTTCTTTTCATGCCATGAGCCTAATCATCTGATCTTTTTGGTACAATATTCACAACTGCGAGGTCTGTCAAATACAAAATTATACTTATTGTCCCATTTCTTTGTCCATGTTTTCATGCGATGCAAGGCTATAGTTCGGTGGCATAAATCAACACCACTCTCACAAACTGCTGTGGTGGCCTCTTGATGGTGTGGCACATTTAATCTCGAAATGGAGAAGGTTTATTCGTTTAATTTGACTACAAGGAAACTAAAGCCTTTGCCTGTATAGCTGTTTCTAAATCTAGCAAAGTTCTGAAAAAATCTGCTACAAAGCGTCAGTGTCTTTGAATCTGTGTGAGAATACGTCGTAGGCCAATGATGTTACTGCCTGTCTCTTCGACGTGTGAATCTGAACCGATTTCTCCTTCGGCGTTCTCTCTTGCTTATATAGAGGCAGCTGAACGCGATTAACTACCAGGGTGGCCCGAGTAATATTGCATCCCTGGGTCCTTGACGGAAGGCTGTTAACTGGGAGGCTTCTTCTTGAATCTGAACAACGAAGTGTACTTTGTAAATTCACTTATTTGTATTTAACTCAGATACTGATCCAAATTAATCACAAAGCTTTGTTACAACAGTTGAACGACCGACGATATGGTCACAGGACACCTCTAGAGATATGATTCTTCACTACGGTGGACTCGGAGTCAAAACACGCTACTATGCGAGTTCTACCGGGGCTACACTTTACCCACTAGTCTTGCTTCTGGTGCAACCAGGTATATATACCCCACTAGCTAAGCCTATTCTTCCAATTGAGCCTACGAACTCAGCCCATATACCAACTCAGCCTACAGGCCAAGCTAAGCCTTTATTCCAACTCAGCCTATCAACTCAGTTTATATACCAGCTCAGCCTACGAACACAGCCTACAGGCCAAGCTAAACTGGCGACGATTAGCACACTTCTCTATATGGCAAATTGAGAACATTTGTGTGTGTTCTGTGCATGAATTTAACTCTGATGTCTTTGTGTTCATCTGAACGTTCAGTGATTTGAACAGCCTTTGAACTATTCATTGTCATATGCAACAAAAACAAACTCATGGTTGCAATTTCTCACCAGAAAGAGTTCAGCAACAATTTATGGTTAGTGAATCAGTAGTGAGGAGTGGTGCACGGGCACAGTCTTAGCCTTCCGTCCACCAGCAATGGATGGAGGTGGAGCAGGTGATTCCGACTTCCACCTTTCGCGCCGGATGTTGGATTGCGAGGCTGGTCGGAGTCCAGGAGGATCACGTCGTCCTCCCCAGCGTCGGAGTCTTTCCCCGTCAGGTCGACCCGAAATAAAATGACACCTTTGACATTTAATATAGCTGAAATTATAGGACACACAATAGTAATAGTTAAATTTATTTTAATCAGTGCAAGAAACTGTACAGCTGAAAAAATATATAATTTGGTCTAACAGCTCTAGAGATACTAATTCTCTAAAAGTGGACATCTCGAAGTTTCGCAAAATACATTCTGAGGGTGGTCACAGAATCAGTGATACCTTTGAAAGTATAAAATTAGTTTCTGGGACTCCAAATGACTGTTGGACATCAACAGTTTATCTTCCGTTAAAGTCGGCAATTTTTATGCGTGATACCTCCAGATCTTCCATTGAAGGACATTAATTAATCATGTTAATGTTGCTTCAGCCAAACTATGCCAGACTGCTTCCAAACTGTGAGTTGACTTTTGTGACAACTTCATGCAGCAAAGTATCTCACTGTTGAGAAAAGCAGGCAGTTTTTTGCATCTTCAAACAGAGGCTGTAGATTGATGTTATTCTTCTCATGACCACTCCAAGCAGCAGTGTTTCACTGTGAAGTTTTTTACACCTTGAAATAGAGGTAGTAGGTTGTTATTATTCCTTTGTGTATCCATAAACTTGTTATCATTACAGTTGAGACTGCATCGTTCCGTTCAAGCTCACACAGCTAAAGAAAACTCTCCTAGACGGACCTGACCAATCTGCCCAGGCTCTTCCCTCATGTCTCCTTCTCTTCAGTCCGTCACCTGGGAGTAACTCTGGATCAGGAGCTCACACTGTTGGAGCATGTGAAGAGTGCTTCTGGGACGTGCTTTTATCACCTGCGCCAGATACGCACTATACTCCATTCCCTCTCGATCCAGGTTACAACCATTCTGATTCATGCGTTCATATGCTCTAGGATTGACTATGGTAATGCTGTCTTTGCAGGCTTTGGTCTCTCTTGCATCCCCCAGCTCCATTCTATCCTAAATGCCGCTGCATGTCTGATTGGAAGTATCCCTAGGTTTGGCCACATCTCGGCCTTCATGTTTGAGGAATTGCACTGGCTGCCTATTCGGGAACGTATTAAATTCAGAATTCTTGCTCTTGTACGTACAGTAACTGTCTCACTGGATGCGCCTCTCTCGACCTAAGGGAGTTTTGTGTTCTGACCTCCTGTGTTCCCGGCCGCCGACTGCTCCTTTCGGCGGATCAAGGTGACTTGCTTCCCTGCTGGCATCGAGGCGTAGTTACCTTTACCGACTTCCTGTCCGATCGCATAGGCGGCTTGGCACAAAGCTTGGAGAGCCTTCAGTTGCACGTCAGTTTCTTTAATCAAGGCCTCACTTGTCCCCTGTCCTTGTGACGCATCAGAGGTGTGTGCGTGTTTTGGTTGTGTTTTCCCCTGTCCTTTGGACGCACCAGGGGCGTGTGCGGTCTGTGGTTTTGCTGCTGCGCTTCCCCCTTCCTTCGACGCACCAGGGGCGTGTGCGTTTGCTGGCTGAGATGTCCCATGTCCGTTGGACGCACCAGAGGCGTGCTCGTTTGAAGGCTTTGTTTGGCCCGCACTCGCTGTGCTTCATGTGCTCGCCTTATGTCGTAGCAGCGCTTCCTTGTAGGACAGGCTCGGCAGCTTCTGCTCCTTGACGCTGATCGTGGCGGCAGCCTTCGCCAGAACGTATTTCGGGCAGGAGTTGGAGAGCGCGGAGTGTGGCCCACCGCAGGCTGCGCACTTCGGTTGCTCCTTTTTCTTGCAGTCGGTGTATCTGTGCTCTCCGGCACAGATGCTGCACTTCTGCGACTTCGAACAGTGCTTTGCTATATGGCCAAACGACAAACAAACGAAACAGCGAGTGAGTGGTGGCACATAGTCGTAGGTCTTGAAAACAAGAAAGCCTATGGAAATCTTATTAGGCACAATTGTACCCCGTTCAAAATTGATGAGTACCGCTGTCGTCGGTACCTTCACGCTGTTCTGGATCTTGTGGATCCTCTCAGCTTTTATTACCGGGAGTTGATCATAATCTCTAAGGGAACACAAGATGTCGGTGTCCGAGATGGTGCTAAGGACACCTTTTATGAGCTTTTGCACGTACTTCGTGCGACGCCTGACAATTTCCCGCGGTTCCGATACCTTAATCTGGTATCCGCAGATATCAGTCGCCGCTAGAAGACGAGCTTTATGTTCGCCTTTGTTCGTTCCGCCCAAGTGCACGCGCACACAAGTGGCGGCCTTTGGCGGGGCATCGGCATGTAGCGGTCCATAGATCTTGTTCAACTCTTCGCGAACAACGCGGGCATTAACTTTATCTAACGCTATGCCAAGAAATTCTATAAAAACGCGATCCTCCACCGATCGCCCGACAGAATTTTTCTTACTTCTGTTTCTGGCTTCACTTTTCCACCTCCGGAGTCCAGTGTTACTGTTGTCCTCTGGACAAGTGCGCTTTCTTGTTTCTTATATATACTGTATCCGCTATGCGTCAAGGATGGGTGTGCTTCTCGTAATTTGGTCTTTTATTTCTGTGTCTGCCAGGTCAAAGGGAACCCCCAGTATAATTTTCCGTGTGAGTTTGGGCTTGGATGACCTTGACCACCAAAACATTGATCTGATTCATAGCAGAAAACGTAGATGTATAATCTGACTGACTCTGTCCTGCTGATATCATAACTCCAGCAGGCACAACTCCATATGGTGACATAATTAGGAGGAATGTTATGGAATGGTTGTTGGAGTCACAAGAAGCAGTTGAGTCCACAAAAGCAACTTCTTTGGCATTTTTCAGCTGGTGTTCCTGTTGCATTAATGGGATCAATATGGTCACAGTTGTCGGATCATGATTAATGGAAATGAGGTTTCCTTCTGACTTACAAGATACCAACTTGCTTTCTAGAACTTTCCACATTCCATCTCTCTGACTATCACCAGGGTTGGTTTGCCTCCACAGTGAATACAAGTATGACACAGTAGATCGTGTTGGATTGTGAGCTGCATCTGCACGTAAAACTGGGTCATTTCCTGCTTCAGGATCAAGGTCTAGTTGGTGGATATGAAAGTCTGCAGCTGCAGTGGGTGACATACCTTGGTCAAAGTAATTGTTAAACTAGGCTCTCACGAGGGGGTCTGTTTTCCGGAAGGACAGAGCTTCCGCATTGAGCACTGCATGATTATGGTTATTATTGATGATTATGGTTGTGGGCATGCATTTCCTCACAAACCCAATGGTAACGTTTGCGGGAGTTTCGGTTGACTAGCTTTATCTAAAAAATATACACATTTACTGCAATTTAGGCATAACTGGAATGACACCATATATTTTTAATATTCTGCATTTGTGAATTAGTTTACAGTAAAATAGCAGTCAAAGATAAGTTACAGTGACAGCTGAAAGATTTACAGCATTACTTAAACATTCTTGCAAACAGATACTCCAAGCATACAAAAACTGCTTAAACTTAATGAGCAATGTAATTTGGTCTGTGTTTTCCTCATGCTTTCCTCATGTTTTCTATGTTTTCATCTGAAACATTTCTGTTGCCTGGGCTAGGAACTTGTTCATGTTACATTTACTACTGCCTACTCTTATAATTTGTTATCAATGAAATTAACAAGCTGTTTTTAAAGCCTCTGATAAAGTTCCAGTTAGCATTTGGGTATTGGGCCAACACGTTAACTAACAGCTACAGCACAAATAACATTACCTTAAACGTTATTGTAGAAGGGCAGTCACAATGCTTATATCTTATACTGGATTTTGCAAGCTTGTTTGGTCTGCTGTGGTAGTCCTTCATGTGGCACACAAAGTCCTTGGGCTGCAGTAACCGAAGCTCTGAATGCGTGTTCCTTACATTCCAGTTTGTCTGTGTCTTTCTCGAAAAAGCATTGATCCTCTGAGTAACATCTGGAAACAGCAAGAAACAGATATCAGAAAGTTTCCAACGGCTCTGTTTCAATAAAAAGTTTACTGGCACATATGTGATTCACTATGTTGTAGGCCTGTATTTACTAACATGATATCACAATGTTTAGTTACACTGGTAAAGCTATTTAATAACACGGCCAGTGCTGTGTGTTACCGCATTACTTGTAGCATGTTACTGTAACTAATTACTATTTTTTGATAACTTCGGCTGTAACTAGCCTTCTCTTGCGCAAAATATCCGCCACTTTTGAAGTGTCAAGCTTTCTGGCATATTCATTTTCTATGGACAACATTGCCAGGTCGCTCAGCCGCTCCTCTGACATGGTACTTCGTAGACAGTTTTTGATGAGCTTCAGTGTTGAAAATGATCGTTCACATGTCGCAACAGTCACAGGCAAAGTCAAGTCACAGGCAAAGTCAACAGCAACATGTAGGCAGTGCAGGCCTCACTGAATGTAGACGACAGAACATAACAGTCTACAAGTAACGGTTGTGCAATTTCGAAGATGGTTGACCTCTTTGACAACTTCGAACGGAAGCCTGAGCGAAATGACAACAGCTGAGTTGGAAAAGCAAGCGACATGTCGGTATCATACTGTTTAGCTAACAATTCGGCCGCTGCATACAGTTCGTCGTCAGAAGCATCCGCTGAACGTTGCAGTCAACGAACTAAGGCTGACAAAACGCTGTTTGATTTGTCCACATGCTCTGTCCACCGTAGCCAGAAACACGTCACTCTGAAACGTTTCTCGGTTGACGCAGGAGATTTGTCGTGACATATTTTATCAAATAGTCGTTTGGCCTTTTTTAAACGCAGGTTTTCAAAGTGATCCTTAATGCTGCAAGCTTTTGCCATGCTAAAAGCAGTATCGCGGATAGAATCGTACTCATTCCGCATCCTTAATGCTGCAGGCTTTTGCCATGCTAACAGCAGTATCGCGGATAGAATCGTACTCATTCCGCATGCTCTGAAGTTTCTCGTGCAATGACTTGATCAGATCATTCGCTTTACTGAGGTCGCACTGCGGAGATTGTAGTAGTTTTGAGATGCCATGGGTTGCTTTGTGTCATCATTGCAAGAATGAAAACGAAATCGAAACATTCTACCTTCTTTTTTGCTAGCGAATGCATTTGCTACTTCATCCTTCTTCTTGCTGGTCAAAATGATCGTTGTGAGGACTTTAAGGACATACACAAAGCGATAACGCAGGGCGCTGAGGCAGTCGTATCTTGATGACCATCTGGTTGGACACAATCTCTTCATTGTGAGGTTTGATCTCGATTCGCACTGTAATGAAAGCATAGACCGCCGGTGTATAGGCCTACTATGACCAAAGAAAACGTAGATCTGTTCGAGAACGTCAAAGAAAATCTCGATAACGTCTGAAACAGCGTCATTCAAAACAAGGTTTAAATTGTGAGCCGCATAGTGTACACAAACAGTTTTCGGCTGCTTCGCAACAATCCGCGCCTGAACTCCTGAATAAATTCCACTCACGGAGGCCGCTTCGTCATAGCCTTGACCGCGTAGCTTTGCGAGTTCCAAGCCGTTACCTTTAATGCAATTATTTACAACAGTGTCAGAGACCGCTGGCAGACTGGTCATCAACTACGAAAAAACCAATAAATGACTTGCAAATTTTTAACCTCTCAGGCTTGCCTGCACTGCCTGTTTCTGTACTCACGTAACGAATGATTTGACTAAGTTGATCAGTTTTACTGATAACAGAAGAAAGGCGCTGTAATGCTTTAGAACTGTTGCCACGAAACTTAATGTATAGAAAGACGTTTGGCAGTCGATCTAAAACACTAGTCAGTGGTCAGTCTTAAAACATTAGTTGGTGACTAGCGGTGATATTGGCGTCTCTTCGGGTTTTCTCAGCGTGTTAGTTCGTTGACGAAGAATGTTCAATTGATGTTTTTATTTCTAACAACAAATCTATATACAACCTATTTACAGAGTCACGATATTTTTAGACATACTGTAGTTTCACTTTCAGCTGCTAACTTATTTCTCCCGCACCCGTTTCGTCGGTCTGCCGGTCGTTGCAGCCTTTTTCAGCCGAGAGTGGATTCCTCTTCGCACATCGCAGAGAGTGAACCCCCGACTCGCTTGTTCACTCCTTTTTATTCTTTCTTCCTGCTCCTGGCGGCAGACTTCAATCCCATTCCTTCTCCCCTTCCATACCTCGCAGCATTACCACCCTGTGTTCTGCTGGCGGCAGACTTCAATTGCATACTATCTCCCTTCTTACTGCCTCGCGGCATTCTCACATCTTACATTCCTGTAGTCTGCTGGCGGCAGACTTCAATCGCCCTTCCATGTACCCTTTTCCATCCCTGCATCGTCATGGCTCGCATCCAGTGCTCTGCTGTTTATCTCGCAGATCGCACTCATTCCAGTCCCCTCGCTTGCACGCATTGCACTTTGGAGCCCTGTCTGTGTGTCTTTGTCTGCCTCCTTTCCTTTGTCAGTTCTGTCTGTCGTCTTTTCGTCTTTGCATCAGTCATGCTTAAATGTTTCAGCCCTTTGTCTATCAATAATTTACTTCTAGATACTACTATAGACTAGACCTAAGTGCCTAATTGGTCCGTCCTGTATTCAGAGTCTTGGGAACTTACTCACAAACTATGCTTCCTTAGTGGTACGTGGAATATCAAGGTCTGGCGCATTAGAAGTTGATTATTCGAAATGGTTATACTTAGAAGAGGCGCTACACGAATGCTCGAGTAATGACTGAATGATAAGAGAGTGATTTCTATGAAATAATTATTACACTTACGTTCAGAATATTTGACTGTACAGAGGTTGAATACAATCGACAGGATTAAGCCTAATCTAAACCCTAATACATTGATATTAACTAGATTCTACACAAATAGTTTCGTCATCTTCTTCGGTCGTTTCGTCGTCCATCTTCGACTCCTTCCTTCTTCCGAGGACCCGTCCTCTCCGTCCGACCTGTTCTTCCCAACTGTCCGGAATGCTCGCTGTCCTGCCTAATTTCTAGCCAGCGTCTCTCAGCCTCTGAGTGTATCGCCTCTTGGCTGGCGAACCCCTCCGACCAGCCCAGGATTCGAAACCCTTACCATATTTGGATCTATCTCTGAACGAATTAGCATATCACCCAGACTGTGCTATTTTGGATGAGCTAGCCAGGCTTACTCATTTCTGCCTATTATCCTTAACATCTCCTTTTAAGGGAATATCAGTTACATATGCGTCATCTTCCCCTGCATTGTCTTCCCGGCCCATTGCGAGGCTGAGCCGTTCTAGCACCTGGCTATGACGTGTACAGCAACCCTTCTTCCAATTGCTATGCTGGATAACAGATTGACACATTCCAAGTTAGCGGCCAGCATCCACACGTTTGACTAAGAAGTCTGCCAACTTACTGAGTCACACTGGATTGCTCAATGTACTGCCTTTATATAGCGCACTTTCCAGCACGGTCACACTACTGTTAATTAATTGTTTATATAATTAATTGTTCTTCGTTTCATATAATGTCCTCTATTTATGGCCGTATGTCGCATCATCGCCTCCTCGTTTCCATTACAGGCGCAGCTTTGATGTCGTGAAGTATGTCTTCCTTGATGGATTGTGCCACCATGCTAATAACTTTCGTGGAACTGAGATACTTCACAGAAATTGCTACTGTTTTCACTGCTGTTAGTCCGGCCAGCATGTTCCCTGTGGCCCCTGAATGCCAAGTTAGACTTAGCCAACATAAGCGTGACGCTAATTATTCTGTCAAGAACTTGCCTCCAGTAACTTTCTTCCTTTCGTATAACATATTCCATTTCCGCTGTTAGTGTTTTGTTCAAGCGCCACTATTCCAGAATCATGCAACATTGTATATGGTCAACAGATCATTCATGAATATCCAGTGCATATGTCAGATGTCACCAGTCACGAAATCCTCTTATTCAAGACGTATCACGGATTTTCGCGAACAGCCAACAAAGCATGACAATAAACACTGTCGCCATAAGATAGAGTAGTGCGTTTCAGTTTTACCCCAGCTTGACTGACTTTAGTGTTTAATGACTCGGAGAAGCATCGTCCTTTCTTAGCAGGATTTGGTGGAAACGGGCACAAGTGTTGTCGTTAGGCAACGTTTGATCTCCCGCACCGAGCGCATTTTGATCTATGTTTGCTTTCACAGTCGGTGTGTTTGTGAAAGCCAAAGCAAAACGAACGTCTTTGTTCTTTGTACAGTGTAGGGCGTGAAACCGGTGTAAACTTTGGAAGGATGGTATTAGTTTCAAAGTCCAATGTTACTGTTGTCCTCTGGACAAGTGCGCCTTCTTGTTTCTTATATATACGCTATGCGTCAAGGTTGGGTGTGCTTTTCGTAATTTGGTCTTTTATTTCTGTCTGCCAAGTCAAAGGGAACCCCCAGTATAATTTCCCGTGTGAATTTGGGCTTGGTTCCCTTTTGCTCTCTGACTAAAGCCTTCGGTTCAGACACCTTGATTGTATAAGTGCCTACTGTTGTTTATGTGAAGAGTCATGGATGCCAGTACGAAGGTACTCGCCAGCAGTTGTGATTTTCAGCTTGCTAAAAGCGACTTTCCAGTTCTTTTCTTGTCGCTGCGGCAGTTAGTTTAGTCAGCGAGATATGTGGAAAACTCGACGTACACGGTATTCTCTAGGTAACGTTTTTGAGGGGGCGCTATCGTCGCATATTTTTCTTTGTGACCAACGCTGTCCGCGCGTGCTTTCTTGCTTGTGTCGTCTGTTGGTGCAGATGGACGCCGCTTCTTCGCCGTTGAGCTTTGTGGCGAGGAGACACCAGATAGTGTGCTCTCATCTGCGCCCTTCGTAGACGCACATCATTTGCCGATCTTCACTTTGCGATGCCGTTGATTTCGGTAGGCTTTCCATTTTCCTATGTCTAGACCTGCTACACGGGCTCCCCTAACGACCCTTCCCACGATTGGACTCCCCAACCAATACTCTTTGGGCTTCGTGCATCGAGAGCTGACGGCAACGTTCCTGAACTCGGTTGGCTGATCAATCATCCCATATACCAGGCCGTGGCCGCCCATGGAGAACTCAATATTAGAATCTGGAGAAGTAGCTGCCAGCAGTCCTTTTCGGTTGCAGGCGAATCACAGCAGTGACAAACAGTGCATAGGAAGGCTAGTACATTGATTCCAAGCCACTATGATCTAAACTTTACATTAATAGACGTAATGAAATTGTATGTAAGTATGCATTCATATGTCTTACCATTTATATAGTGCCTTTCAAAACTGTCAAGGCTCTTAAATGCCAGCATATGGATAATTATAAGGAGTGTGAATATGCCAAAACCCTACTTGCAATAATGTGACAATTCACTAGAGCAGAAAAAGAGCAAAGAGTAGAAGAGGAATATAGTTAAACTGAAATTATGCCACGTAAAAATTTATCTCAGGTATGAAGATGCCAGCACAGATTTCACTTTTGAAAGACAATGTCAAAGGCTTCAACGTAGGGCACTTGATAGCTTGGCGATTTTTCGTTTCTTTGCTGCAGGTTCATGAGAAGGGTTGGCTTTAATGGTAAGATCCTTGACAAGGTTTTTTGCCATGCAGTTGAAGAATGTGGCAATTATCTGTTCCTTAAGGCAAAGGCCATTTGAACATAAGTCGGTTCCAAACAGCAAATGAATAAACCGTTCATTGTATGTTGCTCGATCCATCACTTTCAGGAACAATGACCTTTAAGCTGAAGAATTTAAGAACTTTGCCATTAGATCTGCATTGCAGCGTAACTCTTCAAATACTCGCTAGCAATGAATGGCCAGCATGAAAGTGAAGTTTGTGGGCTTGAGAAGACCGCCTCTGTTGATGCCATTCAGAAATTCTGCTGCTTCTGTCTGTGATGGGTCTTCAACTTCTACGTGATCAGGATTGTCTTCACTGATTAAAGACTCTTTGCAAAAATTACATTTAGTGGATCTGACAATAGACCTAGCAATATTCCTTTTATTTAGGCCTTTTGAAGTGGACTTGACATTCATAACATTCCACAGTTTCATGTTGAGTAATACTTCAAAGCTTCATGAGTTGATTCACAAAATATGAATAGAAGTCTTCTCAATGTTTTTAGGTTCTAGCACTGAGGGGTTTAGTTTATATGCTGTCTTTAGAGCCATGGCTGCTTCTTTATTGAACAAATCGACAACATGCTGAAACCTGGCATGACATCCTTCAGACAGGCCTTCTTTGAGAGCAAATGGCAGGCAGACAAAAGATTTTCGTGACTGAAAGTTGTTGTACACATTCTTCAGATCATGCACTGGATCAAAAAATTAGGAATACAGGTTGCTGATATACTGAATCATAAATATGAGTCTTTAGATTTCCCTCACATAAGAAGTCTGTGAAAAACTTTCTATTTGTTGAAGCATTGTCAACTGATAATTTGCCTTGGCAGCTGAACCTCCCCTTATCTACAGGCATGTTGATTTATCAATGTCACTGTAACAGAACTATACCGGTAATTGAGAATCCCTCTACTGCCCAATAAAATCCCTCTGTCCAGAATTACTGTTACTGCCTATACAAGTTAATGTCTAGTTCTAAACTTAATTAAAAGCTGACCTACTAAAAGTCTATTTCTTCACAGTATTTTGGTCGCAACTAGAAGTACTTTGGCCTCAAGTGCAAGTACAATGTTGGCCAAATTAATAGAAACTTGTCGCAAGTAACCCTTTTCTGCTGTTGTTTAGCAATATTTCTCAACAACAGTTATGAAATTATAAACCAAACACTTTTTAACTCATTCTGGCATAGAATAAAAGCATTCTGTGCAATGTTCGAGCATATTGCTATTGCGTGCCCAAGCTGAAATTAGTTCTTCAATAAGTTGTTGCTTATTTGTAATGTTTTTTTTCTTCATCTGGGACTTGGGAATAGCCCACAGATTTTCAGTTGGGTTCATGTCCGGGCTGTTACCGGATCACAGTAATACTTCAATGCCATGGCCGTCCAGGAAACTTGTTACTTCTCGACCTTTGTGACATGGTGCATCCTGAATGTATTTTTTTTTCGTTTGCTGCTGTGAGCGAAATAACAGCATACGATTTTAACAAAAGTCTCAGGTCACGAAGGCAAGCAACTGCTGGCATGATTTACACACAGAGCAAAAGAATGGCATATGCATCCTAACACGAATACAGATGGAATATCTCTTTTAAGATGTACCTGAAATCCGTTAGGCACACCCGCCATTATAGAGCTATTTTCACTTGCAAATCCAATAATGTTTGTTAGTGGAATGTTTCTACTAGCAAATAACTTTTTTATCGAATTATTCAGACCTCCTGCAGTTGAATCTTCAAACTCAACGCTGTCAAACAATGCATCAACAACTTTACATTTCTTTTCATTGTAGTACCTTATTACAAATGCCAAAATTTGAGATATTGATATATCTGTGCTCTCATCGATTATGAGTGAAAATTTGTTATCCTGGCAAATTTTGGTGATATCTTGTTTTTCTTCTCATGCAATCCCATCCTGCATAACATATGATGCTTTTGTTCGTTTCGTTTGTATGTATTTAGCAATAGTACTGTAAGGAAACATTTCTTTCATAACTTAAGCAAGATGATCTGCCCGATTATATGGCATATTGTGCTCGGTCATGAATGCAACAAGAAGGAGTTCGGCTTTGGCCACTTTTTCTCTTAGCGGAGGTTCCTTTGGAATTACAAAGAACGTCTTGATATTTGTCATGTGTTTTCTTAACTCAAAATTCTTGGCATGTTTCTGTCATTTTGTGCGCTAATAGCGAAGATTTGTTTATATTCGACAGACTACAGTCACAAACCTTGCATCTGACTATGTACCTGTCTTTAGAATCTGCTTCAGTCCAATCCTTGAGCTCCGGATCTTGAAGCCAATTGTTATTAAATGGCTGCTGATATCATGATTTAAATTTTTTGTTAGGCGGATCTGTTGCACTTCCACTGCTGGTACTACGTTTATTGACTTTGTTTTTCTATTCGTCACAGTCCGAATCGCTGGAATTTTTACTTCTATCACACATTTTGTAATTTGTTTTAATTTTTAAAGTAAAGTAACACTAGTAGAATAGTAGATTGATAAAATATTTTAGACTTTAGTTTTTAAAAGCGCAAGAGTTTACTACCGGAAAAAGTGCAGCCTGCTTTAGAGCTATATTTTAAAAATCTAGCATAGACCACGCTGCACAAATATTAAGTCTTTTATTGACCTCGATCATCCAGACCGTAATGGACAATCTTTAATCTTTGTTTTATTTTATTAGCACTGGAATTTTGTGCGATTTTAATTATTTTGGTGACAAAACTTGAATTTTTACGTGAAATTATGATTCAGTTAATAAATTAATAAGTAATTAATCACTGTCCCGATTGCTGTTAAAATCCTCTCGCCAACAATGGGTTTCAGTAAAATAAGAAAAATCCCAAGTAAAAAACTCAAGGTCTTCAGGAAAAAAACCATTTCCCAAGTTCGGATTAAAATCTCAAGATCTTGTAAAAAACCAAGGAGTGGTAACACTGTGCAACATATGTTGTAGATGTTACCTCGCCTTTTCTCTAAGACACGGATTCTGCTACTTTAATTAAATTAGTGCCAAAGAATTATCTCCTTTATCGGTTTCTTTTTGAACTAAATATGTCCTTAAACTTGCTTGCAAGTTTTGGATATCACTTCATGGTGTTTTCAGTTGCCTCTTTAAACTACAAAGTCGAACAGAGAGTTGTTGGTGTAGGGACTCTCCTCTCACCGTATCCTCAACTCTTAGCTGTTATTCGCTCACTTCCACTTAAAGTATGCAGTAAAGAGGGTATCGTGGCGCCTAGCAGGAATCTACTAATGGACTTGCCTAGATAAAATATATACATATATCAAGCAAGGGTCCGCTCAATGACAGACCTAATGTCGATTAAATATAAGTATGGCATCAAAACGTTCACACTATATATCTATTCACGTGTATACGTATAATAAAAAGCAGTGTGATAATGAAGTCTTGACTAACCTACCTATGGCCAGCATTTCTAATTACCTTAACGTTAAATTTTACTGATACCTCCTTCTTGTTCTTTGTCCTTTGAAGAAAGTTCTTTTGTCTCTGTTCCCAGCCGCCCTTAGCCAAGGCGATTCACAGTTTGCCCTCAGTTTTGTTTCAAATTGCAGAAACCAACACTCTGCTTCTCTAATTTTTACGAGTCATTAGATCGACCGTTGACATCGCCGTCACTTCAATACGAGACTCGGAGTTTGCGAGGGTCCTCACGATGAGGACTGCTTTAGAGGCCTGCGGGTAGGTCAGTGAATTCCGACAGCCTATTTTCACCCTTACGCTGACTCAGTGGAACCCCACCACACAGTTCGCGCCAGTTCAGCGTTCTCCTTCCCATATTCCCGATGTCGTCCCTTTCCCCGCTTAGTATATATTGTTACGTGCTAATCCTAGGAAAAGGAAATAACTCGCTTGGGTTGAGATAAAATGTATATTTACACTTGCAAGAGGTTATAGCACATAAACAAAATACCTTACATCGGACAGAACGTCGACTGCTGTTTTGAAGCCAGAAGTCGAAGTCTTCACATCAGCGAACAACTTGAACACAAAAACCTCTCAGGTTCCTCCATCAGCTTGTAAAACGAGTCTTGGCGACTAACAGGAAACAGAGCCACGTAAGACTCGGCCTACCTTAACTAGCCAAGCTCAGTCAACTGAAAGAAACTTCCCCTTTTATAAGGTTTCTGGGGTTACGCCCCCCAAAGAGACGGCTCATCCTTCAGTCACTTCTTACATCCGGGTCTTCCATATGGACCGACTCTAACATACCCCCACACCACGAAGAGAGGAAACCTTTGGGTTTCTGACCAAAGAAAATACTATATTAAAAACCCACACAACAAACCAAAATGTAAGAAAAACAATAATACACAAACAATGACAACTATACAGAATGTACCTTGAATATACAAACAACGCAAAACAATAGAAAAATACAAAGCCACTATACCATAGTTCCTTGCACAGTCAATTTACAGAAGGCCGACTTAAGAGATCGGGCAACAGATTAAACCGTCCAGGTCGATGTAGAATGTTCAAGGAATACTGTTGCAATTCCAGACTCCAGCGAAGCAACTTTTGATTAGAATTGGCCATTGCATTGATAAACTGTAACGGACTATTATCCGTAAATACAGTGGCAGGCGCCGAACCAAAGTAAACGCTGAATGCTCTCACCAAAGCGAGGGCCTCTTTCTCCACCGTCGAGTAGTGGATCTCATGCACCTTGAGTTTCCGGCTGAGGTAACACGCCGGATGTCCAACTCATCAGTAATCTGAAACAGACAGGCTCCCAAACAAAAATGAGAAGCGTCAACAGCCATCAAAAACGGTTTATTAAAATCAGGTGGCTTTAGAATTGGTCGAGACACTTACGTTTTTCTGGGGTGTCCTTTTCCCTCCTGGCAAGTTGTGGCCTCCTGTCCGCTGTGTTGTAGGTAGGCCTCCCGAGATCTTCGGTGATAAACTCAGAACACGAAGAGTCAACGTATAAAACTTTATTACGAACAACAATCGCAGACGAAAAGTGTTTCAGTTCACCAAGCAGTCCGCTACAACTTCTTTATCGCCGCTACTCTAAGAAATACGAGGCCCAAGCGTCCAAGCCTCGCCCACGAATTCTCCGGATGTGTCTTCCGCGCCCTACGACGAACTAACTCTCTCTGTCCGTGCAACTCTGTCCGGCAGTGTCCGCAACTGTGGCCGCAAGTGTGTCTTACAACTGCTTAACTACGCCTTATATACCCGAGGCATGGGACATAGGACATATAGTACATAGGACATGGGATATAGGACATATAGGACAAAGTACATGGGACATAGGACATGTAGGACAAAGTACATGGGACATAGGACACATAGTACATAGGACATGGTACATAGGCCATATAGCACATATAGTGCATGAGACGTAGGACATGGTACATAGGACATAGTAGGACAAAGTACATGGGACATAGAACAATTAAATTAAAAGAAACGTGTGCCCGAATAAACATGGGGTCCCTGAACAAAATTAAGGGGCACGGGGGCGTAACCTTAACACCAATCTCGATTTAAGTTCCACAAAAGCTCTTTCCTCATCCTGCGACCATTCAAACATTCTGTTCTTTTTCAATAAAGCAGACAGTGGCAAAGTAATTTCCCAATAATGGGGCAAATAGCGACGATAATACCCCGCCAGACCAATCTCTTACGTGCTGGCGTTCATAGCTGTTGTCCTTCGGGGTATGGACCAGCAAACAACGTAACACTGTTAAAATTCTCTTTTTCTCCGACGACATCAGACCATTTGCATTCAAGACATCAACGTTTCAACATCAGTTCTTCAAGAAGAACGAAGAACCCTCCTACTGTTTAAGCTCTCTTTTATACTATTTTTCACGCTTATTTAGGCACCACTCCTTCAGACACTCCCAACTATCCAAACATCTGTTATCTCACAGACGTTACAAGGACACGTGTCTTCATCAACACACCTACTCCCTCAGATCACACGTGAACTTGTGACTATATATATATATATAGCTTTATATATATATATATATATATATATATATATACTTGGAAAATTATATATATATATATATATATATTACAATGCTGGCCGTGGTTATACGTAAATATAAATCTAAAATGCTGGCCGTACGGTATATCTACTGATATTCTAAATTATCTAGACTACGCATGCAAACATATCTATATCTATATACATATATCTAAACACAGTCAGTGAATCATCTGCTTATCTTAGACCCGATGTGGGTTACGGGGGAATCGCTACAGTTGGATCTTGTGCATTGAACCTGCACAAGACTTTCATGATTTTTTAGACAGTGGCCAAGACGTGACCGTTTTAATATCAGCTGAGTCAACCGTTTCATATGAAATAGTTTCGTATGCAATGATCTTATGTTACGCCGTCGTTCCTCTGCTCATTCCCTCTGGCGTGCTGTCGGGAGGCCTCGGAGGAGGAAGCTATCAGTTTGAAGTGTTGAGGATTCGAACCCGAAACGGTCTGGCGTGTACAACGACCGCTAAAAGCTTGCTCCCCATAATAGACTGGTGCTTTCTGACCCAATCTCACACCGACGGAGAGGAGGAAGCGCCTTAGATTCGTACCAGGTGGCTTTGTGGAGTCCGCGGTTGCCGCATTAGGGAACAAGGGTTCGATTTGACCTGCCCGACAGACTTGTCTTCTATACTTGAAATAGGGCGCTCTATAAAATGTGAGGAGGACGTTTTGTCACTCCACCGTCTTACGGGTTTGATCTGAGAAGCGCGCTAATAAACTTCCTTTACCTGCATCAATTGAATTTTTTGGCACTGCATCAATTCTTCTCTTAACAGAGCCTGATTTTCCATTGATTCGTTCTGGCGCTGTGTTAATTCATCTTTCAACTGAATCTGATTGTCTATTAACGCGTTCTGGCGCTCCATCAATGTAGACATAAATTCGGTCAAAGACGCTACAGTTTTCGACAGGTTTGACACGGGATGTGGCGCAACTAATTCCTTGCCAAATTCAGACGCAGCCATATTTTAATCTTATCTAAGGCAAACACTTATCTCAATTTCAACGTACAATAATCTACACAACAATTATACAATGCCCCTATCTAGGTCAGATTTCTACATTAAAAATAATTCTAGGCATCAGGCATGGAACACAATAAATTTGACAAGAAAAGAAATGTTTTAACTCTCTGTTCAAAGAAAGTCGCATCGATCTACACGGACGGCTTCTAAGACCCAGCGTTGATCGCACCTCTTGTCCCCTGCGGTAGCCTTGACTAAGCACAGCCAAGCCCGACGACAAATGAACAACAGT
This sequence comes from Norana najaformis, assembly GCA_964023275.1. Taxonomy (NCBI): domain Eukaryota; kingdom Metazoa; phylum Annelida; class Clitellata; order Crassiclitellata; family Hormogastridae; genus Norana; species Norana najaformis. Next base: position 23,591,395 of record OZ029923.1, read on the forward strand.
CGGCTAAAACCTCGTTTGCGATCAAATCGAAGTTTCTCGCTAACTAAAACGAATTTCGATGCTTTTCAACTTAAACTTCCATCTAACTACAATCTTTCATTGAATTATCAAACAGATCGCCGATTTAAGACAGAAAACTTACGGAAATCGACAAATCTTACTAAAACACCTAGGGCGCGAATCTCTTCAGTCGGTGCCAAGATTTCGATGCGTCTATCTACCTTTTCTAGGACATCTCCTGCATGCGGCCGTCGATACAGGTGGACACCCAATTCGAAGACACGCTGCGACAACGATCTATGTATATTTACTGATCTCTATATTGTCTAAATATATACCTTTACTAGGAAAGTGGGAAACCGCGGGCATCCTGGGTAGTCTAGTCAAACATTGATTGCATTGAACTACCATCACTACCACTACCTGGCTGCAACGCATTATCTAAGAAGCTTGAATATAGCGCCCGCCGATAGAAGTTCGGTTTCAGTAACAATACCTCAGAACCACAGAAAAATTTCCGTCGCCTGACGATTCGTACTGGTTCCAGATTGGTATTGGAAATGTACCAACACCATGATTGTTGTGTCTGCCTCGCAATAGTCTTCCTCCATTCATTAAGTGAAAGGTTTTAACTCAGTTTCGATGAACAGTCCTTTGATGAATCGTCCTTTGATGAACCGTCCCCCTGATGAACAATCCTCTTGATGAATAGTCCTTTGATGAATAGTCCACTGATGAACAGTCCTTTGATGAATAGTCCTTGATGATCAGTCCTTTGATGAATCGTCCTTTGATGATCAGTCCGCATACCGAATTGTCAATACCATAATTACAGCAAAGTAATAAAGCAAAGTAACACTGGTAATTATTCAGCATTGTAACAAAACCCTTTATAGCGGTCATTAAAGCATTTTGTAGTTTGATAATAATCAACCAAAAAGTGTAACGTCCACACAAGTATATGTTTATAAATAAGGTACATACAGCCACATAAAATCTCAATCTCTTTGGGGGCAAGTCCATTTTGTGACACCATAACAGTCAATGCTCGAGAGAAGTATGTCATTAAGCCAGAATAGACTGGACTGTTTGTTGGTTTGTGCTTGGTTCAAAGAAATTCATAATCAGTGTTGTTTGAGAAGCGATCACAGTGTACCAGACAAACCAAAAACAAGATATTCTGCCAGTGTATAATTTAAACTGACATGTGATTATATAGACAACAAACATGTTAGTCACTTATTGAATAGGAGCTTATTGGAATGAAATCCTGGACTGCTGCTTTATGAGGCACATGCGCTCTCGTCTGACTGCATTGAGCTCGAGGGATAGCTCTGAAACAATTATTGGAAAAAAGCAATTGTTACTAACTATGTGTAACTTTGCTTGAAGCAGTCATTATTAACAAAGTCACCAGTGATATATGTTCACGGTGTAATACAGAGTGGAAATGAAAAACACCAAATGAACAATCCATTTGACAATTTGTCTTGTCACTCATCTGTGCAGCTGGTGTCCAATGCCTTTGAGGAGCTGCAGTCTTGAATGGCAGCAAATAACACCCCCCCCCCTTAACCCATCTAAGACTGAATTTCTACTCCTGGGCGATCCACAGCAACTTAAGTTTGAATGGCTTAAATCCAAGCTGGGTGACTCACTTGTTGAGTTGACTGATGCTGCTTGTGACTTGGTCATTGTTTTTGATTCTATGTCTCTCACAAACTATGTATTCCCATGTACAGCGCGGAAGAGGTGTGTTTTAAGTTTTGAGTGAAAGAACTCCGCAGATATTGCAAGGGGTGAAGTTCGTATTATGGGTAATGCATGTGCGCTTGTCCGACCCTAATATTTGCTTACTTACTTAGATTTGTTTTTAGATTTGATTTTTGCATCTGCTCATCACTTGTACGTGAAATGTAAACTGTAAATGTACATGTTTTTCTGTAGCGACCATATGGCCTCGACCCTGCTCATTTTTTTCTATGAATTTATTTATAGGTACGTCCGATCAGTTAAAAACAACCAAAACTATAGAAATTACAGTAATCTGACCCGATAGGTAGAATTCGTCGCAATGACTTTAATCATGAAAACGCTACTAATATTCTACTTTATAAGAAATAAAGTAAATTATAGGACTACCGAAATCAAAGTATTTCGATCGGAAATTAATAGCATTACGCTGGTGCCTAAATTAATGAATATTAATTATATGAGAATTAATACCAATGAAGTTCTTGGCATCAATAAATAAATACCTTGAGCCAAATGGGTGTTGGTAATGGGTTATTGGGGTTGATTATATGGTAATTAATGTACATGAAATTTCCGGTGTGAATAAGTAAGTACGTAATATTATTAACGTGACTGTAAATTGGTGAATTTACGTATAGGTTCGCACATAACTTACTTTCTGCTTCCTTCTCTGGTTATTTTTCATCCAACTTTCAGTAGCACACTTATAATACCAGATCAGAGGGTAATTATCATAAGTAAGTAAGTGGCATTGGGGTAGGGTTCATGAAGTAGGCCTAATGCAGGCGGACATAAAGCCCAACATCTCAATGGACAACAAATGAGAAATGTCACTAATATTAATTATTTACAGTGTAATGTCAACGCACACAACAGTTATGAACAGTGTCAGTAATGCTAAAGCAGCACAATCTGAGCACATATTTAGCTCGGCAAACTCTTTCGACCTTCAGATCTCGACTAAAACATATCTCTTCCTTAACTCATTTCCTCCGTAGGCTGTCTATACAATACAATACAATACAACTTATATTTATAACGCGCCTTAATAAAACAATGTCTTACTAAAAGGGACGCGTTACAACATAATAATTAGTTATACAATTAGTCTCTGTGTCTTCTGGACTCTTCTTTGGCTTTTCGACCCGGACTCACCATGGAATTTGGCTTGGACAATGATTTTGTTAGCAGCGAACATCGACTGATGCTTTGAGCATTATTACAGGGGCGCTAAAGAAGTTCTTAGATTATTAATAATAATTATTATTATTATTTATCCAACATTGAAATTGCAGAAAATGTTCTCTCTGACTGTGCTTCTTTTAGCAAACTGTGCCGCTATTGTCTGTCAAGAATGTCTTTGTTATCATAGCGCACAGACAGCGTTTAACCGTTCCTGCGTCATAGTATTTCGCCTCCAGTTCTAGGCACTAAACTCATACAGATAAGATGGATAGTTGACTCAACTTATAAAAATTTTCTATAACTGGAGTTGAACCTTCGAAAACTAATTAATTGGCTTTCAATTTCATCTCATTGCATCTACACTGAAAGATGAAAAACTGATGAGCCTACCTCTGCAAGTGCAATTTCACCTTCAGTACTGTCATCTAGTCGTTTCCGTTTTATAGCAAATTTATCCATTTTCATATTAGCAAATTGAAACGCGCTGTTTCTAAAATTTTACTTGTTCAAAATTAACGAAATCCTATATTCAAATATTTAACAGAGGGAGCTTTCTTCGGCTAGCGATGCGGCGACTGCGTGGGGATTATAATTATAAATGGCGACTATACGAATATGGGCATATGTGTAGCCACCCCATGTTTACAAAACCATATGTACATACAGTACATGTATATGGTTTTGTAGCTGAAGAAACTAAATTAGCGGGTCGCCTTACATCCCTACTGCCTGACTGGTCAAAGATGACATCCAGATGGCGATGCAGTGATGTGAGGGCGAGTTGTCTGACCTGCATTCCATTAATTTTTCAGGATTCTGTCAAATCTTGCTATAGATCTGTGCCCTCTGGCGACCTGTGTGGCTTAAAGTACATATGTACTGATGTAGTACATATTCACATACCTGTTTTTCTGTCTGTCCGTTTGTCTACCTAAGCAAAGGTAGGCATATATAGCAATACCTAGAGAGGTACAATTGGAAATTACGGACTGGCGTTGTTTACTAACGTCTTAAAGTGAAGACTGACAACTAAAATTGTCAGTCCAGGGCTGCCGGGGCCCAAGTAATGGCCGGACCCCCCAGGCTCAAAATATTGTCGGGCCCCGGGGCACCCATAGGATCGACGCCACTGCATTTCCAACATGGATTTTACTTTATCTGGATCCATCCTTTCATGTCCAGATCCCACAATTCAAGTTTGGCAAATCTACGTTTTTGTAAATTTAAAGTCACATTTTGTTTCCTCATTTGGATCAAAAACTTCTCAGTGTGGTTCATGTTACGCCCGCCCCATCACCATTATGGGCTGTAGCGTGTTGTTGTAGGGGGTAGAATTGTCGCGACTCAATTCCGTAACTGCTCCTATATAGATTCGAACCCTGATCGTGAGAGTTGGCAAATTGTACCCGATGACCTCTCTCTCCATAATAGGTTGGAACCTTACTCTGTAATCGTGCACTACGCCTCAGGGTTGGTAATTCCTGTGGGGCAATACCTTCAGTTGCCTTACCAGGTGGCGGTTCGATTCCCGAACTTAGAGCTGTGTCCGTGACCTTCGGTTATCACATCATCTGATGGATAAGAGTCCTTTTCCCCTACAACAATCTTACTTTTCTCTCTTGTACAAATTTCTTGAGAAGGTTGGCGCAACATAAAATCTTGCATTTTTCTCAAGATTTCCTCCGATAATCTTTCACTCATCATTGACTGACGCTGTATAAATGCTTCTACTTGGCTGTATAAATGCGTCTTCCAGGCGCTCAGTACTTTCCTTTATTTCCTCCCGAAACTCTTGAAACTCAATTTGGCACTGTATAAGTATTTCTAATATTTGTTCTTGCCAATTAGTCTGGCGCTGCATAAATTCAGTTTTAGCATCAGAAATGGACGCTGGTGAAGACACCATAGCGACATCTTCCACCTTCTCAGAGGCTGCGTCACAGGCTGATGTATCGGCCATTCTCCACAACAATCACAGACTTGATTTCCGACATTAATAATCGACTTTATTTACAATCAAAGAAATAAAATTGTCTTTAAGATCCTTCTTTAAACTTAAGTTAATTCTTATTTATCAACTATTTGTCGAAAATCATAAAAACTTTCCGTTTTGATGTCCCTCTGTAGCAAATTTATCCATTTTCGTATTAGCAAATTGCAAACGTGAAGTCCGTCTCGATTCGAAAATATAATTTCAACAAACCGCTTTAAATCCACACAACTCAGCAGGAAATCGCCTTCGACTCGCCCTACAGGATTCAACGCTTATACCTATAAGGAAACTATCGAAATCCGTAAGATTCGAACTGTTGATTATGCGCTATACCACCTGAGAACTCCCGAAAGAAAGCGCGCTCTGTCAACTGCGCAAGTTCTTTTATACTGACCACTGACCACTCTCTCACCTCCAGTCGCCGTGTGCGGCCGATAGCAGCTGCTAGGCGGACCAGTTGTACCTGTCCGAAACGCCCTCTACCTGACGAACTCGTACGGAGCGACCTCTGCCTGCCTCCACCCGTACTATTACTAGGCGAACTCCTACGGAGCGACTTCTACCTGGCGAACTCGTACGGAGCGACCTCTACCTGGCGAACTCGTACGGAGCAACCTCTGCCTGCCTCCACCCGTACTAGGACTAGGCGAACTCGTACGGAGCAACCTCTACCTGGCGAACTCGTTCGAAGCGACCTCTAGCTGCCTTCACCCGTAATAGGCAAACTCATACGGAGTGACCTCTACCTGCCTCTCTATGCCCGCCTTCCGTATCCGAACTGAGTGACCGTGTACGAGGAGACCGCACTGTCGGCTCTCTCTCCAAAAATCATTTACCACGTATTGGCAAGGGCATTTAGATAGCGCCACTGGACACAAAAGGCTGATTCGTTTCAATATCCGCCTCGCACGCTAAAATTTTTGCGGAGAATCAGAAAAAATTTTGGAAAAAGAAAATTTTGAATGCTCCAAGTAGTAACATATAACATAATTATCTTCCTTTCAAAGCAGGACTCGAATCGACAACCTTCGCTCTCTTTCTTCATCCATAAAGTACAAACTCTCATTTTGGCTTCCCATATACAGGTCGGCAACCGTGACTCGCTTTGATTATACACGTCCTAACCAGGCCGTATAGTAGACACATCGTATAAATTACAAGCATCAAAAGTCGTGACATTAATCTAATCTATCACCTCACGACTTCTGTAGCAAAATCTCTAAGGTCGTCCCTGGGTTCAACTTGGCATCAGGCGCCTAGCGCATGCCTCAAGTTCACCTCGACCTATAACTCCAGGTCCAAAATCCAATGGGTCAAAGGCACCTATTCCTCTTTGCCCAAAACTAGAACTCTTTTAATTTCCTAAACACGGATTCACAGTTGCTCGTACACGAGAAAAGCTTCCTACCGCAATCTCGTAATTTCTCACTTCCTTTTTTCCACTACAGTCATTCAGTTATCAGTCCCCTACACACAAGCCTGTTTGACAGTTCTAGACAGCAATGCCTCATTCGACACTGGCCGAAACAAATACAGACACCATGCGACATCATTAGTAATAGAAACTTGATCAGTTAAATTCACAACCAGTATTAACTAACATTGCAATAAAATGAAAGGATAGATATTATTTATCTGTTTATATATTCATCAAAAAGGAACCTAGAGGACTCCAATTCCTGCACCGAAACACCCAGATGCCCTTGCCTCACACAAAAATCCAGTACTAACCACGAACTCGCGTGGATCAGCAGCTTCCACAGGCGGAGGGCTGTCAGCTAAAAGTTTATATATTCATCAAAAAGGAACCTAGAGGACAGGCCTTTATGCCATAGTCATATAATTGTCGCCATTACGCGACCAAATGTCCCTACATAGAATGAAAATAATGACTACAGATAAGTAAGTTACTCCGTAAGAGGTAGTTCAGCCAACTCTGAATAACTTAAACAAATCGGCTACTACTCGGAAACCCTGAGTATTTCAAAGTCTTATCCATAACAAACAAACAAAAAAACTTCTTATGCACTTCTTCTAGCATCTGGATTCGCTATTAGTCACTGGTGAAATCCAAAACGGATAGGTAACCGTTTCATACGAATCACATACTTCAATTTGTTTAATGGCTGGCTGCGAACAAAGTAAGCCAAAACCATGCAGCTTCTTTCACTGTATAAAGAGTGGTCACAATTAATTCGACCATCCACGGTTCATCTACCTCATGCAGGTATATCTCCCCCAAGCTACCGAGGAAAGCCAACTCCGGAGTGGGATTGTCTTGTGAAAGGAATTTGGTAGCGATTTGCGCCGCCAACGCCCACGTTCCGAAAGACCACGTCTCCTCAGCCGACCATGGTTCTAAGCGTGGACCCCTAGTCCCACTATCCAAAGAAAGTGCTTCCCCTTTCTTCTCCCTAGACGCCCACACCAAGAAAACATCTTTCACCTTAGACGTACAGGCCAAAGCCTGAACCGTGGCCCATATCACAGGCACCACCTCAGCCTTTTCCCTTGTTACGGGTGAGGAGCGGAACCCTAACCCTAACCTCATCCAACTCCTGCACCGAAACACCAAGATGCCCTTGCCTCACACAAAAATCCAGTACTAACTAGACTACACCTCCCATATTTATCCTGAACGATGAAATCTCGGGACGCCCCATCCCCGAACTGACAGAGGACAAAGCTAACAATGAATTTGTATTTCGATCTAAAGTTTCTAAGGTGCCATGGCCTCCTTCAGAAGAAATAGGAGAGCAAGTCGGGCCTTCAGGCCGCAAAAGGGGCATGCGATCCGGTGTACGTGAACGGCTTATTGTCCGACACAATCCCCCTTGGCCAGGAGGCAACAAGGTCTCCAAGGTCATAGAAGGAATTCGTCCTGAAGAGCTAAACATTGGGTCGAACTCGCGTGGATCAGCAGCTTCCACAGGCGGAGGGCTGTCAGCTAAAAGTTCCTCCAGATGAGACAACATCTTTACAACCTCAAAGGTTATCTATAAGGAAGATATAAAACTATAATTTCAGAACACAATCTACCACCAAAAAAATGCTTTAACCACCCAAGATACCATTCACGATCGATATCGTGCTGGTTTAATAACATTTCGCCGAGGTCTCGTATTGGTCGTAGTGTCCATTCCTGCCACGCCATCCTGACCTTCAGAATCGAAGGATTCGAACTCCGTGACCTCATTCGGTTGGTTACGTCCTTCTCAATTGTGAGGGACATGCCCCATATGCAATTTTAACTTATCGACATATACCAATTTTGGTTGCGCCCTTGGAGACTTCTGAATTTGGTACAAAACGGGACCGACCCTTTTCATAACCCGATAAGGTCCGGGGAAAGTTTTGCCCACTTGTCTTTAATTCCAGTTTTATGCCGAGGATAGAAATAACACACCCATTGTCCTTCCTGGAACGTAACCGGCCGAACCTTTAGGTCATAACGAAAAGCTCGGCGTGTGGCAATGCGTGCTGAGTGCTGTCGTACTTGCACAAACATTTCCTGAATACGATTACACATTTCAGATACAAAATCCACATGACTAACAACAGATTCATGATTTAACTCTAGATCTCCCAAAACCAGGTCAATAGGCAGGGTCACTTCCCTCCCTAAAATAATCTATTTGGGCTGAAACCCGTGCTTTCATCATCCGTAGCCCGATAAGCCGCTAACACAACGGGCAACAGGACGTGCCAATTGCGTTGGTTCGCCGCAACCACCTTCCCTAAAAGGGAATTTAGCGTTCTATGAAAACGCTCAGCGATTCCATTGGTGCTCGGTTTAATATGGAGATGTGCGAATCTTGTCTATTTGAAGATATCGGCACAGTTCTTGAAACAACGCCGCCTCAAAGCAAGGACCCTGATCTGTTAGGATCTGACGAGGGCAACCGTAACGAGAGAATAGTAGATCAATTAAGACGCGCGCCACGGTCAAAGCTTCCTGGTTCCGAATGGGATACGCCTCTGCCCAGCGTGTAAAGTGGTCAACAACTGTGAGGATACAGCGATGTCCTTTGCTCGAAGTCGGATGAGGCCCTGTGATATCGATCCCAAGGCATTCCATCGGCTCCCCAACGTTAATGATTTGCATTGGTCCTTGGCGCGGGGGTCTTCCTCGAAAGTATTGTGCACAGACCGTACACTGTAGGAGTTGTACACGCACGTCTTCCTTCCACCCGGGCCACTAGGCTCGCTTCTGCAACTGGGCCAACGTACGTCGTATGCCCAAGTGTCCTCCAGCCAACCCTTCATGTGCGAGTCGGATAAGAACTGAACGGCGAGTCGTCTAAGGAATCAACTGATGCCGCCGCACTTGGCCCTTATCTGCATCCAGCCAATCTCTGGTCAGCAGCCCGTCGATAACCACTAGTTGTGGCCACTGCGCAATGAGAATCTTAATTGTTCCGCTAAGAAGACGAACTTCCGTAAAAGTCGGTGCGTCTTGAGACTGAAGTTTCCGTTGGACAACCCATCCTAAATCTGGGTCAGTACGTTGTTCTGCAACAAGGGTCACTCGGTCACAGTCTAGAGGCATTATTAACGGTGTACCCGAATTTACATTGGAGTCTCTGATCACGTCGACGTAATGAGGACGACGCGACATGGCATCGGCATTACGATGTCCAGTTCCGGCTTGATGCTGAATTTCAAAATCAAATTCCTCAATTGTCGCTAACCATCGGGCTTGTTGACCAATGGGAAGTGGCGTCCTTCGTAACCATTGCAAAGCCGAATGATCCGTCCTCAGTAAAAATCGCCTTCCCAGTAGATACTGTCTGAATGTCTTTAAGAAATATATTTTTGCTAATAATTCTCGCCTGGTAACATCGTAATTTCGCTCAGCCGAAGAACACACACGGCTACCATAGCTAATCACCCGCTCTTGACCATTCTGTATCTGTGATAAAACTGCTCCAATAGCCTCTGCAGAAGCGTCCGTGTCCAGGACATACATGCCTTGATCCTCCGGCAGGGCTAAGATCGGCGTATGTGTAAGAAGCAGAGTTGTGTGTCGTCAACGACTTTTGCCGAGTTAAGTTTAACCGTGCAGTTGTAGGGATCTAGATGTTACATCTACACGCAGTAGAATTGCCTTTATAATGCTTTATTATAACCACTGGCTTAACTAAAGTTGTAAATACACAGTAATTATAAAACAATTACAATGGCTCATTCGCGGGCTGAGAATTATTAAGCTCTATGTCCATTAAACACCGAACAGAGATAATAGAGTTTGAAAGTTTGAGTTAGCATGGGAGCATGAAACAAACAGCTTTTCTATTCTCAATGTGTTTTGCAGATACAGCATCTTGTGGACCCATGTTTTAGCAGACAGATAAAAAGTCATAATTTCTTGGCTTCCTTTTGGGGGTTATTTGGCCCACTTCTGGACATAGAGCCAAATTTTCCTGTGGTTCATTTTTTGTTATGATGTTTTTAATAGCAGCCCGTAACAACTAAACTTTCATAGTGTGGTTTAGAGCACTGAATATAAATTATTATGTGAACGTAATTATGTTGTTCTTTCAAAGTTATTGTTTGACCGATGTCGCTACTGAATGTTTTCCTTCTTCTTTTTGCTAATGTCATCCTGTTTGCCTGCTAATGCTGCTGGATGCTTTCCTTTCTTGCTATTATTTCTGTCTTCTGGTTTGACTGATGCTGCTACTGAATGTTTTCCCTTCTTTTTGTTAGTGTCATCCTGTTTGCCTGCTAATGCTGCTGGATGCTTTCCTTTCTTATTAGTTTTAATGTCATCCGATTTGGCTTCTGTTGTTGCTGAATACTTTATTTTCTTATTTTTACTCTGTGGTTCCGCCAATGGTGCTGCTAAATATCTTTTTCTCCTAGAAGTGTTCGCATCATCTGGTTTAGCCACTGCTTCAGCTGAACGCTTCCTTTTGTTACTTATTATAGTAACAGCGGGTTTTGCTACCACTGGGAGCCTGTCCGCCTTGGCCTTTTCTGACTGCTGACAAATTATTTCCATATAGAGTCGATCAGGTTGAGGCATAAAATGTAGCATGGATTGTATATCCTTGACTTTTTCTGCTGTCAAATAGTCTTGTTTTGTTAAACATTTAGGCATAGTGAAATGACGTCCAGCCTGACCATCAGATTCTCGCCTTCTACTTGTATTTGCTTTCAAATGTTCTTTCACCTATGACTCATCTGAGAATCGAAGCTTGTAATCTACACACATAGGAGTTTGTGATGAACATCGGAGAGTTTTCACTTTGGTGAAAGGAATGGCGTCATATTTAAATCTGTTAGCTTCTGAATGATAATCTTTGGTATCTTGCACCTTCAACTGTATCAGCTTTAGTGGCTTATTCCTTGGTGTCCGACTCAGTATTCTGACTAAGCCGACTGGGCTATAGACCTCACTAACTTGCATCACCTTCTCTAACTGACTGTGGAGGTTGTCCACTTCTTGCACTTTACTGTGGCCAGGCTTACAAAACCTTTGGGTTATAGATGTTATAGATGGATGGTTTTGGAGGAAAAGTGCAATGGCGGTGGACATCACTTTGTTTCTATTCTGTGGCACACATGAATCACTCCACAGAGTCATTTCGGTCACATCCGAATGATCTTCAGTAAGCCGTTCCAAAATTTTTATGAGGGCACTTGCAATATCATTGCCGGTACGGCCGCTTAGATTTTCTGGCCACAACACACCATAACTCTGCTTATCAATAGAGCAATGTCCAGTCAAATGGTATACATTTAACTTACGTTTATAAAAGAAGCTGGATACATTTGCCTGTGGTAATGCGAAAACATTTTGCAAATCGAAACACACTACACAGTGACCTTTGCGTTGTCGATCCAGAACTCTTTCTTTGTGCTTTTCAACTTTACTCTCCAGGTAGGCAGCATAATAGTTCTGGTCAGTTTTACTGTTGGACTTTGCAGCTTCACATATGTCACACCTATCCTTTTTCAATGTTTGAAATTCTAAATTGAATTCATGGTTGAATATGTGTCGATACATGCTTATCTTTGCTGGTGTCATTTCTTTTTCCAAGCAGTATTCCTGATATTTTTCATACAATATTTGCATGTTCAAGTTATTACACAAGAATTGTTTCTTGGTTTCTCGTCGACAATAGTGGCTCTCAACTTTGGGAATACTGTAGATTCGATATGTTCTCGAATTATTGCTTTGGCTGAACGGCATTCTTTCTTTACATGTTTACCCCAACGGTATGGCAGTGGTGTGCCAGTCGTCTCACTCTTTGCTTTGTGGGTATTAACAATTCGTTTGCTGTCAATATCTAATGTCTTCAGATAAAACTCTTTGCAAACACGTCGTATTGTGTCAGTCGCCGTTTTAAAGAAGTACTTATAACTCATCTTCTTCCTGTTTACATGCATATTTGTTCTTCTACGTGTTCTTGCTTTATAACTCACAGCAGTTGTGGAGGAGTAAAAGAAACGTTTATCAATATCAGGCATGGCCCAATGATCCCTGTTAATTAGTTCTCTGTCTTGATCATTAATATGAACCGCACATTTAAAACGACAATTTGTATGATCCTTCATGCAACATTTTACTGCCTTTGCTGGAGCCTTTTTCCCTTTAGATGTTATGTAGGCTTTCCCACTTTGACGCTGCCTTTTTCTTTTTTCCTGTCTCCAATTAGATTGGTTGTGGTTGCGCTTGCGTGTCAAGGGTTGTCCTGTTCGTGCATGCTTTCTTGTGGTCGAATGTAATCCAAAGTTGCTATCGCCAGAAGGCCCGTTTGTTTCACCAGACTTTACAGTTTCACACAAACATCCCTGGAATTGACCGCATCTCTCGCATAACACGAGATCTTTAACAGTACCTGCATCTCCTTCAAAATTTAATGTTTCATCTCTTGGAGTGAGTGATAGAGCAACCGTAGGTCCATTGATCAGTGTCAAACGTTCATCACGTTTTGTAGCAACAGATGCAACCTGATAGTCTGAAGTTGGATCAACCTCATTTTGCAGAGTAACCGTTTCATTGTCATCGACTGTTTCACAGTATTCTTCCACTACAAAGTCCTCGTCGCTACTGTGATCATCCCTAAAATAATGCACCAGGTTTAGGCTTGTTATATAAATGGCATAGATCTGGAGAGCGAATTGATAAAATGGTCGTCATTATTCACACTAATAATTTTATTACCAGGGAAAAGTTATGAGAGCACACTTTCTCGTCCCAAACGACACCCACCCTAACAGCTGCTCTGCCTCTCTCCTCTCTCTCTCTCTCTCTCTCCCTCTTCATGGCAACCGGACTTCAAATTTCATTGGACTCTTTCTGGACACCTCCTCTGACTTGACGCAGCGCTCGTGAATAGGCTGGTGCCCTGCGCTTAGCTGTCAAGTAGCGCTTTAGAAATTTGGAGTTTACGATTACGAGTGCGGGCGGAGGGAATAACCAGTTATACAATCAATCAAAACTATAGATATACCACGTATAATTTTATAGACTGAAGATTATCTTGATTTAAACTATACACATTTATTTTCTTACCCCTCTTCGTCCTGTAAAAGAGCTAGCAATTCACAAGCAGTCAATTTATTTCGTGATATTCAATGTGACCGAAACGCCATTTTGTTTACATAGAGCTAGAATAATAACACCGAATAGTTCACCTCACGTGGCTTGAATGAGGCGGTCTCATTGGCTAAAGGACATAGAGCTTAATAATTCTTAAAAAAGCTGGTAATGTGTGACATAGAGCTTAATGATTTTGTAAATATCTCTACAGCTAACGAAGCTACAATCTTGAGTCTCAGAGGACATAGAGCTCTGAAGATCTTTGCCATGCTACAACAAACTCAAAAATCCTATATAGTGGACATAGAGCCTTATAATTATCAGCTGACGCATTGTTAGCCTACTTTACACTCGATCTGAGTAAACAGGACTATACAGAAGTTGAACAGCAGGCTAAACTAGTGTGTGCCATGGATTTATTATTGACCAGTTAACAGTGACAGAACCTCACATTTTCGGCCCTGACTTGTTTGGACAAAACCATTAGACATTAGGCTCACTGGCAAATTTAAGCAAGTAAGTAATATTTATGGCACGAGACAAACACACTTTACAACAACAGTGTATAAAATCAGACTAAAGGGGTTTCTATAATGCTATCGGATATTCAAATGATGAAGATTCGTTGGGAATTGGGTACCAATTGCTACTTGACCCCTCTTAATCGAACTGTTGCCGACGATCCTTCAAAAATCAGTCCTCCTTTAGGAAGCCAACCGAAAGTAAGTGCAAAGAAACGAATTAGAACACGATGACAATGTCCTTACAGTTTACAGGCACATACTTCATTTCAATTATGCCCCTTTGTTCATGGTAGTGCAACACCCCGCATTTTTTACTAATCATTGCCAAGTATTGATTTTCACTTTGAGGGTGTGAAGGTTCCTACTTCTGATATGTCAGGGTCTTATATTGAAATAGAATACAGCAGCAGCAGAATGTACTTTTGCTCGTGTGATCTAACTAAATAAATAATGATGTCGTATATCAGGATATTTATATAGCGCATTTTCCAAACCTATAAAAGCGTCATTTGTTTTAAAGAAAAACTGCAATTAAACTTTTGGATTCTAGAAGAGATTTGTGGAATTTGTGTTTTCGAAACAGAGTTTCTCTGGCTGGCAGAATTTTGGTAAAGTTATCAAATCAAAATATGAACGTGACCTATGTATGAATATGTTTATATGTTGATTGTTACTTTGTCATCTGTTGGCTAAATGTGTGGCAATACATGTAATTTCCAGTTTCATTGATTGCAGGAAATACAGTTGCATATAGGGCACACTGAAGGCAAACTATTGTACCACCTAGCTTCGGGAGCTAACTTTATTCTTTAAAGTTGTTGGTGTTTAACAGAATGTCAGTATGTATATATATATATGTATATATATATATGTATATATGTATATATGTATATATGTATATATATATATATATATATATATATATATATATATATATATATACCGATCGATCAGCATTCCAATTTCGGACTCCACCTTCATATGCCAGACAGCCAGAAACTCTTGCAACGGAATATCAACTCACTGGCTTTATTCCTGTTTGCGAGGGCTCCAAAAGTAATATTTCAATTGTTATTATACTTATCATAAATTACCAAAATTAATAAATTAATCATGAGTTTAGCTTGCAGTAAGAACAAAACAGCCAGCTGATAACAGTGGAATTGTAGAAATGAACTTTTGTTAGGCATAGTGCTTCTTTGAGGTTCTTTAAAGGCGCTTTGTTGCATACTTATATGCATACATATTTACATACACATGATAGAAATATGCGTTGAGTTCAATATAATTCAAGGTTTTGACATACGGAAGAGATCTGCAAATACCTAAGATTAGGCCTACATTATCTCCAGGTCCTCTAATCACACATGCAAGTGCAAAGTTCTAGCCATTTTGATTGGCTGGCAGAATTTTGGTAAATGGTGGCATGGTGTGTACCCATCGCGTTTACAGAAAAGGATAATCGTGTATCCATGAGAGATTGCTGCTATTTGACTCTCAAATGCTTTTGTACATTTGCAAACCTTCACAATCGACCCTGATCATTTGTGCTCTACAGAACCTGTACATTGATTCCCGCACTTACATCAACAGCTAGCTATTTATCACACAAGTATCCATTCACCAGATCAAGGCATAGGGCACAAATTAGCCCTGACTGTTATGAATTGGTCTAATAATTTACTTAAACTACATTGTGAAGTATGTATTGTATCGTTAACATTTTGAGTATAATCCATGTAAATGTATTGTGCAATGCTTTTAAGCGATTGTTCTAACCTTCACAGGTGGCACTGGAAGACAGAAGCGCTACGGTAGCGAACAACGTCATATCAGCTTTCCACTTTCTAACATTCATTCCGTGATGGAGTGATAAAAAGTTTCTACCTCACCAGGCTTTTGACTTAAAACTGCTAACAAGACTTCTGGTATCAGCAAGGAGTTTTAGTTTATACTGAGCATCGATTATAACTTTCGGTTTAGAAATTGTATAATCACAAATGAAATCACAACTCTGTGAAACTCAAGTTCGTAATCGTTAACTTAACATTTCTAAGGCGCTACTTAAAAGCTAAGTCCAGGACACCAGCATATTTATGAGTCAAGTTAATGGGGTTGTTCAAGCTGCCATGTGAAGAACAAAGTCCGGTTGCCAGAAAACCAGAGAGAGAAAGGGGAAAGGAGCTGTTAGGGTGGGTTGTGTTAAAGTTCTGAAACTGTATAAATAAGGTATGTAAGTTAATAGCTGTTTTGTTCGACATAATATTTCAAGGAATATATAAGATTAATTCACAATATGCGTGAATGCCTTAATTTCTAAAACTGTGCCATTGATATTATTAAATGGTTGCATTCCTTCGGATATTGTTTTGAAATGATTGGCATATCTGCAATGAGTGCGCATAAGACTAGAACAAAATTGCGCATTCATTTGTTAGCAACATTAGGTTGCGAATACAAAGTAACTGATAGGCACATTGGTCGTTTCTATTAGCAAATTATTGAACTACTCAATATAGAATCAGAAAAGCACCTGTCTTTGCTGATACAGGCTATTCCTTAGTTTCTTAATATGCAGGCTCGACGACGGTTAAAAATGTCTAACGACATCTTAAAGTGTCAAAGATCGTTGACATTTTCTTAATTCTTTGGATTCTTTCTTTTCGTCTTCGTATTTCCCTCTTTCTTTGATTTTGTTGTTTTCTTCTTCGCTCGTTTTATATTGTTTTGTTCGTTCAGTTTATGGTTTCGTTGCGGTTTCATATTCTTTTTTTGTTATTCAAATTTTGCTCCACATATTATTTATTATTATAATAATTATTGTTAAACAGACATTTATAACGCGCGCAACAGCCTCAAGGGTTCGTGCAACTACCCTTAAAAAGTCCTACAAAGCAATATCGAGTAGGCCTAATATCGTGTTTTATTGATAAATAGGAATGCAAAGAAATCTAGGCGGACCTATTAGACATGTAAGTTTTAAGCTTCTTTTTCAAAGTTGTTATTGGAAGAGTTATCTCTGATGCTAGTCGGTAAGGCATTCCACACTGTGGGGCAGAGGAACAAAATCCACGAGAGCCAAATATGAGATTTTGATTGGTCGCATAACGTAAGCAGGATCGACCCTGATTTTGTAGTTTCTGCTCTTTCTTTCGCTTTGTAATTACCCTTTTCGTTCATTTTTTTATAACTTTCTGTTCTTCTCTGCATCTTCATCGACGTCTTTGCCGATATGGTTAGTTGGTTACATCACTGGAGGCATTGTAGTCGATTTTTCTGGTAATTTTCCATATTGAATTTCTTAAATTTCTTGGCAGCGTTCAAAAGATGAAGTTTGGTAACTGAAAAAATGTTTTCTTGTTTTCGTAACCAATTTTTACATATTCATATTCTAATTTTAAAATATTTTCTTTTTTGAAGGTTTATCTTGTATTAATTCTTTCAATCATTCTTTTTAAATTTTTAAAGATTTTCTTTTATTTTTATTTATTTTTTTAAAACTATTTTTGCCCCGAGGTATTTATGATCCCTCAGGAAGCTGAAAAATTATCCGGATGAAAAATTTCATTCTGGGATGGCTAATCTTCGTTGATGTCAGGTTCCTCAAAAGTGCCCTGGAAGGCAATCAAATTAAAACCTTGAATTGTGCAGGCAACGCGTTGGAAAAGGTACTGACGCAGTACGTTGTAATTATTTTTTTATTATTATAAGAAGAAGATTTATAAAGCGCGAGTTAATATAACCAGATACACCGCAAATTCGCCGATTATACTTCTAAAGAATATTTCCTCTTTTTTAAAAGACTGGTATCGGAGGTATGAGCATCCTATGATTTTCTATCTCAGCAGCAGATCACATCATGTGTAATTTATAGGATAATTGTCCATCAATAGGTTTCTTAATTGTGGAGTACCACAAGACTCAATCTTGCGGCCATTGTTGTTCTTAATATACACTGTATGTTAATGGCCTGACAAATACCTCAAAAATATTTAACTTTTATACTGTTTGCTGATGATGCCAATGTTTTCATTTCACATAAATATTTAGAAAACGTTTTGTAAGATTCAATAATTAACTGGGGGCCATATACAAAAACTATAATCGTATGATGCTGCATTTAAATTACAAATAGTTGAACATCCCAAAACTAAACAAAGTCATCGCGCGGCTGGGCGCCATGTTTGAATTCCAGAGTTGCGTAAAGAAATGCCGAAAACAGAAAGCATATCGTAGTCGCCGGATTTAAAACTTAAGAGATTGAGAAGTCGCTGGCTGAGTGGATATCCGAATCTTGACGAAACAGCTTAACGGTAACTACAGACAAGATTCGTTCACGTGCGTTCAGGTTATTTGGTGAGTTAAAATCTACGGGAAGTACGGGTACGTTTACTACACCTGCTTGCTGGTACTCGAGCATTATGAACATACACGGTCTGTTAATGCATACAGTACTCGAGTGCTACATATAACACCTTAAAGACGAATTAGACGCTTTTCTAAAATTCGTGATTACTTATGTGGGAAATATGGTTATGACACTGCCCAGGTTGATTATATGGAGGAAAATCAAATAAATTTTGATTTTTCAAGAGATGGACTGTTTCTCACAAAACTGCAGACCTTTCAAAGAAATTCATACGAAGAAGGGACGTTTTATTAAAGCATTTCAAACCCCAGATGGTGAAAAATCTTAAAGTTAGATGTGCCATATGTAATGAAATGTTTGAAATAGGGGACATTTCGTGAACCATATATAAGTTACTAAATACAATGCAATACATTGGTCAAACTTCATCAGATTCAACATTTGCCGACATATTCTGAAATGTGTATTTCTTAGAATGAAAACATAAAGCCAGTCCTAAAATGTTATTTGGCAGCAAGTTTAAGATGCTACCCTTGCTTCTGTACAATGTCAAATTCTCTTTAGAAAACCACAAGAACATTTGAACAGGTGGACAATAAATGGTTGAAAAAATGAAAAGTATAAATGCCTAAATCGACTAAACTATATTTAATTAAATTGGATTGAACGGAATTGGGGTTAAATGTTTCGATAAAATTACTTGTAGATATGATTTGAAGATATGAGAATTTACTGACGTGCACTACGCTTTCTTGTACTGAGTGAGACTGAAATATAGTGGATCAGATCAGGAAAGAGTGTCCTGACCAGGCATAACCTGATCAAACGGAGATTCATTATGAAGTTTGAATTGTGAAAATGCAGTTTAAACTGAGTGACTCTGAAATATTGGATGACAGGTGCAATTTGAATTACAGCACTAAACTAATCATTTCTTTTGAACTAGGAAAAGAATCCGCTGTTTATGAAATGCAGAAATCGGTTGGCAAGGGTTTAGACCGAACATGACTTGAACAAACGAAGATATCTTAAATGAATGAAAGAAAACTTCACTTTCAAGAATCTAAGTCGTCACTTGATGCGACGATTGCGAACCGTCACTGTTTGCAAAGTCTGAGACTTGTGAAAAAGGTTTCACGGATGCATGAGTCACTGCGGCCCCTAAAGACAAATTGCGCCGAATGACCCGCATCTGACGCAAATGGCAAGAGCAGGATTCGCTACGTGAAATCAGCCTTGGATTGATCAACGGCCGGAACAAAACGTATTGCGTCTTCATCGGTTTCAACCAGAACTCTACTTCTACCACATGCAGCCTTCGTTAACGACACAGGCAAGTACGTCAGCAGAGTAAAATTGCCAACAAACAGAGTAATGTAGTCCGTGCTCTGGTGTACCAGTGCTCTCAGAACAGTGGACAGTATGTTAAGATGCAGCCCTACTATTGAGCCCTGAAGGACGCCGATTGTTCGAGCCGTACAAGCTGAGCCCATCATCATTAGTTTAACCAGGAAGGATTATTGTGAGTCCAGAGGTCGACCACCAGGTCCCTGTGAGATGTTGAGACGCAGATTGTGATTCTTAGAATATGTTAAAAGTTAATTTATTTTCGATTAAAAGTGTAAACACTTCCTGTATAATATCCTCCGACGATCAACTGTTTTCTTTCTTCATCGTAGCACACTCTGTGAGGCAGTTTTTCCTTTTCCTCTCCTTCTTTTGT
This sequence comes from Norana najaformis, assembly GCA_964023275.1. NCBI lineage: Eukaryota > Metazoa > Annelida > Clitellata > Crassiclitellata > Hormogastridae > Norana > Norana najaformis. The sequence continues at coordinate 23,611,495 of OZ029923.1, forward strand.
TGGCAAAAGAATTTGATTCCATTTAAGATCAGAATCCAATAGAATCACTCTGTCATTTCTCGTGTCAGCCACAAACACTCGATCGTCTGAATCGAGTGACATATAATAGGGATCATTCAGTTTTTGCTTTTCATTTGAAGGAATAAAACGATGAAAGATTATCTGTCCATCTCTAGTCAATTTACTTACGACCCACAACATCTCACACTCTTTCCCACTTGACCTACTCTCTCCTCTCTTCTCTTCAGTCCACTTGTGAAGGATGATGAAATTTCCAACTGATGTTTGGACTGCATGACGAGGGTTCCATATGTCTCTTGGTAACTGAATGAAGCGAAGAAGTTTTGCGTCTGATCCGTAGATCTCCAGAGTCCACGTTGGGTAACTGACCATCAACAAGTGACCATCACTGGACACTGACATGCGTTGTGGCTTATAATCAATGATAAGCCATTTGTTGATTTTATGTTGTTCAAATGCTTCCCTTGTACTTATCCAGACGCATTTCTGCTCAAGATCTGAGATATAGAGACAATTTTCCTTCTTACTGCTTCCAATGTCTCTAGGAAATTTGACCTCTTTTATTTCGATTTTCTTCTTATAGCGAAAAGGGTTCTGGTCCTCAAAGACATGAATTACAGTTGAAGAAGATACCGATCGACAAAGAACATAGATTTCATTTTGCAATTTAGTCACTCCCGTCACTTCTTCATCTTTTACTAAGTCGAGTCTCTCAGTAAATTTGACGAAAATTGAGTATATGACTAAAATATAAACAAATTTATTAATTGTACATTTAATTGGGTTGGAGTTAAAATTCTTATATGCTATATAATGTCAGTATATTCTTTGTTCTATGATTCTACAGTATAGTAACAGCAATAGTAATAGCACTAGTAATATCAGCGTCATTAGCACCTAGTCAGGCCAGTGTCTAGTGCGACAGTCTGTGTGTATGTGGGAGAGGCTGATCTATAGCAGTTTTCCAATAGCGTTCATGCCTCTAGGGTGGTGTAAACCGTCACATTTTCCGACGATAAAGCCTCTTCAAACCATCGAGTATGCAAGCGTTTGATATTTGTGCTTGAAAGACCTGTCTCCACCTCCTGAGCGCCCCAATTTCTAGTTCTAACCATTTCTACGTGTAGTTCTTTAAAACAAGAGAATCCTAATTCTCACTTTTTCTATGGGCTTCTATGAGGACATTTTGGACGTAGTGGGTTGGGCCAATGCAGGTGCCGAATTTAACGCGCTGTTACTGTTTTGGTCAGTATTCTTTTGGCTGGTTAATGCCCCATACAAGTTTGTTCCATCTTGTTTGGTGCCACCCGCCTTGCTTTGCGTAAGAAGTCTGGTGGTCTGGATCCAATAACTGTTGGGTATTACAGGTGCAGGCTTGCCCTTTAATGTGTCTTTGAACTCCCTCATGTCATTACGTACCTCAGACATGGGAGGGCCATCAGATACTAGCCGGATATGTGGTAGCTTTCTGTGCAGCCAAGCGTTTAATTGCGTCATAGAAAAAGGCTTCATTCTGGTTAAGTTTGATTTCTCATACGATTTAACAGCATATTTGCGGACTGCTTGCTATCTGTAATAAATTGAATCCTAGCTGAGCTGGTGCTCTACTGTCAGTTAGCATATAAAGAGGCAACTGATCTAAAACATTGTGGTAATTTCACGATTCTGTTAAATAGATTCAAATGAATGAATGACATAAACAACAGCCATATGGGATGTTAGGGTTGTAGACATCTTGGCTGTGTACTACTTGCCAACAACTTCAGTTTCTGCTGGTGGCAAGCTTTTAGCGGAACCGGCAACCGTAGAAAGTGTGTTAATTACAGCTTATTTCTCACACCACATCACTTTGTTCCATTAGCCTTTGAAACTCTGTTCCATCACAAGTACTGGCTGCGATCATCTCGGATTTGGAACGTAGTCTAACTCGCATTTCTGGGAATAGAAACTAGTCAACTGTTTCATCGCCTCTTTTTCCGCAGTACCGGTTCCGTGCTAGAACGGGATGAAATGCAACCGTTCCATGTTTCATTAAGCAATGTGCGAACAGTGTTTCCTCACATAAGGAATTACACAAGGTAAAATTTAATTTAATAATTCACTGTTATATTTGATCTTTTTAACCATAAGGTTTTATGCACCTAAGGGTTATGCACAGTCAGTCCGGAGAGAAGACAAAGCCTCTTGAGCGGCTAAAACTCGACAATATCCGGCAGGTAAAAGTATTGTTGAAAATATATTCTATTGTTTGTTCAATTTTTTTCAGTTTTTATTATTGTTGTTCCTATAAATGTAATTATTTCAGACTCATCTCTTACTTGTTGCCCAATCATCTAAATTGCCTGATTTTACTCGCTATTTATATCTGAAACTGACTGTTCATCTTTCTGGCTGTCCATCTGCAAATGCCTGTTCATCTCACTCACTATTCATCGTTGACTGCCACAGGCCCTATAATTTTCTGGCTTTACCTAAACGCATTTGCATATTTGTAGACCTCCTTTGTATTTTAAATAGACTTTCTACAGATTGTTTTGAATTACTTGCCAACATTTTTCTTGAACTGATCTCTGCATATGCTGATGGCTCCTGGTTTGTTAATTTCAGAAGACGATGAAATCGAAGCTAAACGTATGAACACATCTATAAGCTTGTTGGATTCGTTGAGCTGCTGAAGATTTTCAAGACCCGTTTGCGATTGGCACCAAATCCACACGACAGCTTGTCTGTCATGTAGAGGGTTAAGGATTTCGATGTCCTCTTCCTTCAGTCGACTAATCAATTTATCTACTCGGTGTAGTCTTGGCTTGGATTTGTCTCGAAGATCTTTGAATCTTTGGACAAGATGTTGAGCCAGTGATTGTCTTTCGGCTGCAGTCTGGCTTAGAATGGTTGCTTTTAGAACGACTGTAAAAAACAAAATATCTTAATAATAATGTCATATGCTAGATAGTTGCTTAAGTTCAGACTACAGTTTCTCCGCGTTCATGCATCACTGATCACAATATCTGCTAAAGCCTATGGTATTGAAGATCTAAAAGACGCAGTGGCATACAGAAGATTTCTTATTCTATCAGCAACTGAAGTAATCTGAGGTCATATTTGCAAATACTTGAAGCAAACAGCATGATTCATTTTCTGTGGAAAAGTTGCACAATTCAGAATTCTTGGCATTATAGAACTGCTTTACTATAATAATAATTAAAAACTTCCAATGCGCCGGTGTCTAATGCACAAGGTATCAACCGATGGTTGATGCGCCTGTGAATAAGCCGATTCCCACGACTTAGCTTTCGTTGGGCGCTGTAGAAATCTCGAGATTACGATTATGATTACGACTACTATGGAGCACCAAAGCCAAGCCGCAATTAGGTCAATATCCAGATGGTCAGTCCGCAAGACAGAGAGGCAGCCTACGGCGGATAAGCAATTTGCAAAAGGTAAATTTTAAGTTGAGAACGAAATGAGAGAAGCGACTGAGCAGAACGAACAGACACAGGGAGGGAGTTCCAATATTTAGGTCTAGCAACTGAAAAAGCCCGTTTACCGAGAACGGTTCTACTCCAAGGTATGACCAGAGAAAAACAATCAGATGACCTTGAAGAAAAATGGCAAGTCTGGGGATTAAGGACCGATTTTAAGTATTGTGATTGGCTGGAGTAGTATTGTGGTTGGCCGGAGTTTTATAAACAGTAAGTCCCAATTTGAAACAAATCCTTTGCTAAACAGGAAGCCAGTGCAAGATTTAAGCACAAGGATAAAATGCTCATACTTTTGAAGGATTGTGGCTGCCAAACAAAAGGTCCATGGTACAAATCTTCCCTAGCAGAGAAAGTAATTTTAACATTAGGTTTTATTAGCGGCTCCTAGCAAATTTAGTTATCAAGTGATTACTTCGACTGTACGTAGTCAGTGTGAATGTCAGGAGGCGATGGAGAGAAACAGGACCTGCCTCCAATACGAAAGCTACGAAATTGAGTCGTTAACACTTCACACCCTTGGCAGCCTATCTTACTTGGCTTTAGGGCCTGGATTTTTGTTCTATTTTTATCGTTATCATCATCTTCTTCTTCTCCTTATTCTCCTCCTCCTCCTTCTCCTCCTCTGGGTTTGCAAGTAACTCACCAAACAAGACATCGTTTTAAGCCCTGCAATGAAAATAGACGTTTAAAAATAAAACCTCCTCCATTTTCTGCGACTCTTGTAATGCAATTCTGACTGGATTGTTGGAGACAACGGTTGAAAGCCGAGTGCCTCTTGTCATCAGATGATCGTATAATATGCAAGAGGTCCGGGTTATTGTTCCTGCTGAACATCTTCATCTTGCCACAGGAGCCAGATATCTGTCTGTTGAAGAGCCTTGCGTCGACATCCGTCAGACAATCGGCGGATCGCAATCGCCTGGTAAGATCTTTATGCTGAATATTCTCCTCCATATAAGATCGGTTGTTCCTCCAGATGACTATTCTTCTGTTAAATTCTTCATAAAACTCTACAATTTACAGCATAGGCGGCAACTAATACTACACTTTGCTTAATTTAAGGTTGCATTGTATTATATTAGTCAGTTTATATTAAGCTTTCCGCCGAGTGAACTACTAAGGGGTGCTCTCAAAGAGCCCCGAGAAAACAATGATTTTTACATACGAATTGCTTAGGCCTATGTAGGCTGTGCCTGGAAATGCGGAAGGAAAAACAATCAATATATGATGGGACAATTACACACTGTCATACACGTCTTGTGTCAGGCAGTCATCACGCGTTACCATTAGATCCTATTGCCATCTGAACGTGTTGGCTGAATCCAAACTGGTTTAGCATGTCCAGAACTCTCTCAACAATAGAGTCAGAAGATTTTTCAGTATGCATGTTGAATTCGTCTGAATTACCAGCTGATCCTTACGAGTTGCAATATGTTCTACACTGCAGCTGCGAAGTCGTCAAAGATCTTTATTGAAACAGCCGAAGAACCAGGTCGGTTAAAGATTGGAACTGTAACAGAACCATTAGCTGTAACGATGCGAAGGCAGAGCGCCTCAGGAGTAATTTGCAAGTCAAACCGTATCTCAGAAGTGATGAGTGAGGAGAGAAGATAAACAGTAAGTCTGCTTCAACGAGTAGAACCTCCCTCAAGACTGAGTTCCCTGGATAAACCAATCGGAGCATCACGCTGAAATGCGACGTCTTTAACATTGGTCTGGCAGCTCCTTAGCCAGGACATCCAATTGAGGTATGCTTTGAGGGACAGAGGCGAACTTATCCGAGAGCGAAAGAGCTTTCCAAGTAGCCAGACGAAGGACGGATTTTCTGCTCATGCCGTTATTGAGCGAATGTCTATTCTTCTCTTCAGGCCAGCAAAATCAGGCATTTTATGACAGCTGAATGCGTTTTATTTAGTAAAACATTTACATGAAGATCCAGGGTTTGAAAGTGACGCTTCGCAGGTTTGGTACCAAATTTGAAATTTAAATAGTACTTCTGTTCGAGCCAAGATTTAAACAGGACTTCTGTTCAAGCCAAAATTTGAACAGTAGGCCGACTTCTGTTGAAGTCAAATTTGAACAGTACTTCTGCCTGAGCCAATATTTAAATAGTACTTCTGTCTGAGCCAAAATTCAAATAGTAGGCCTACTTCTTTTCGAGCTTAGAGAATGCGGTCCGTTTCGTAATTCAAAATTGTTCGTTTAACATGACAGATAAGTCAAAGCAGAAACTAGGGCAGTCGAAATTTCGCTGCGTTTTTCTAAGTTGGACTATTCAATTGCAAATTATGACCAAATTTTGAAGAAAACATACTGAAGCGGATTTCTCACAATCCGTGCTTACCTCGCATGTCATTCGATGATTAAGGACATTCTTAATTAATTGATTCTTAATTTATAATCCTATCATTAAGACTATATCACAGCACAGTGTATATTGTTTCCTTTTTAAGGTGATCAGATTAGATATGCATTCATCAAGTTACAGTAGAATAACCTGGATCGAATTACAGCTTATTCGATTAAATTGGATTGAACAGGATGGGTTGGAAAAGGTTTTGACTAAATTAGATTAGACTGATCTAACCTTACATGACCTGGTCGAAAGAGCATTTTTATGTATTCTGAAATGTAAGAAGTTGCAAAGAACTTCTTTGAGAAATTGGTAGACAGGTGCACTTTGAAACATACAATTGTCGGAAATTAGCAAAAGAAGCTGCTGTCATTTTGAAAAATGCAGAAATCGGATTGCAGAGGTTTAGATTAAATCCGACCGAATATAACCTTAAGAAAAGACAATGTCATTATTTTCTAAACTCTTCTTAAGTAAGGTTTAAGCTGTAAAGAATTAAAGAATTTAAATAGTTAGCCTATAGTTAATGTGAACAGAGGCTGCTTGCAACAAAACTTTCCACGAGGTTGTCCTTTGATAATAATCTGTATGCTCAGTCAGCTTTTGAGTGAGTGTTTTAATGTGACAAAATACTGATTTTACTAAGAATTATTTTAATCTTAGTTGATTTTGCTTACTTACTTGACAGATGGCGCCTGATGGTCTTCTTGAATCTGTTCTTGTTGAGTCTTTGAAACCAACAGAAATCGACTGATGATAGTCGATTGATAAGAAACTCATCTCTTGATTCTGCTGATTGTTTTCTACTCAGTGTGCAAAGCAGATAGGACTTTTGCAGAACGATGTCGATCAACTCCAGAGGAAGTTCATTTATCTGAAGTTTTAAATGATTTGCAGTGTCATGAATTACAATCTTTTCTAACGGTGACGTACTCTGATAATTATTTCAGTGTTCAATTAAGAAGAGAGACTTTATTATTTCTGTTGGAGTAATAAGAAGAGAGGTACATTTGCCATCAAAAATAACACTTTACAGCTATTAAAAGTATTTCTAGCAAGAGCTCATAATATCATACATTAAATGTGACCGAAAAGTTATTAGATATTTTAATGTCTATGTAAAAGTCCCAAATGTGGTCCAAAGCTCATTACAGTCCGTCGCTACAAATATCTTTCTTGGTACTTTTCTTTAGGGTCTGCTTCATGTGGCTCGTTGTTATTCTGTAACGATGGCATGAAAGGGACTCTGAGATGAGATTGGCTCGGGTAGAACTAAGTTACAAACTATCCAAGGCTCTGATGGCGAAACAAGCTGCAAAGTTGCACTACTGAATTTAAATTTTGATTTCGGAGCACAAACTGAATTTCCATAGTTCATTTCACCTATTGCAATTATCACGCGAGCAAGGTCATTAAGTATAAACCTGAGGTGTGAGACAAGTATGTGCGAATAGGTTATCCATGATCCTAATACGGCGTCCGCCAAGGAGGCTTGAACCTCAAATCGGTGAAATACAGACCCAGCGCGCTACCGAACAGACCACGTGAATCAAACATTTAAATGTGCTGCTAAGATGTTGGCCTTAGGGAAGTTGACGCGACAAATGAATCCCGGTCCTATGCTGGGTAATTATGTTCTGTTTGACTAATAGTGAAGAATGCAAGGGGTAAGGTGAAGGTTGAAACCATTACGAACTTACCAGAAGACATTAAAGTTAGATGCTGACAGCGAGTTAGCTATTTAGAATGTCAAATCCAGGTAATATTACTCAGTATTCAAAACATAAATAAAAACACCAATTTTAAAATTTTCTAAAAATTGCTAACTGCCAAAATCGATTTGCAGTTCCATCTAACGAAGGAGAGCCCATTGGTTATAATCTGAATACAAACATCTTAATCACGATTACTGTATAATACTGTAGTAGGCCTAGATCCTTGGGTAAGTTCAATTATATTTTGAGATATTAATTTCTCATAAATTTGTCTGTTTCCAATGTCTGTGTCCGCGGACTTCCGAGTTTCGGATCTATCGAGTTTCGAATGGTAGATTCACCCAAACTCTAGAATAGACATACATATTTCAATTTTCTTTTTTTTCTAATTTAATCAACAGTCCAAACATGACAGTACTTCTGTCGCCAAAACTAATCAACGACATCTGTAACTGAAACAATCTACTGATTTGAAGCACTGCTGTACACTGTTTTGAGTGCATTTGCGCCAGTCTTATACATGTTCGTAAATGCCACGTCGGCAGAGAAATCGAGACAAAAGTATGAGTCATCACTAACATCAGATGATCTTTTCGCCGGCTTTTGCTTAACACTTCGCACTCCACAACAATTACTAGCAAATGTTCCCCTTAAGTAGTGCTGAGTGCTGACGTTATTTAGCCTCAGCACCAACGTTCCGCCCGCCAATCACAGGCAGGCGGCACAGACGTGCCCACACTAATCAACAAGCCGATGGCTTTATGTCGTTGGAAAATTTAATTACAGACGCGTGTTATCTCAGCTTGCCGGAGCTTGTTAAAACTTGCTGACCCATCATCGGAAAATTCCGATCACACTACATACACACTTCCTTCACGTCTACAATAACTTGTAAACGGAATATAATGCAATGTTACGCAACAAATTGTCAGACACAAGCAGTTATGTTTACAAGAAAATCTTAACTATGAAACAATTAGTTACAAGCGTTAGAGGCAACTTAGTAATACATTCGGTCAGCCGTTACGAGAGCAAAAGCTTGTAACTATGTATTGTTAATCGTAAACAAAAATTTCTAAAGCACTAATTAAAAGCTAATGATGTGTCAATTGCTTGCTCATTGTGAAGAATTAAGGTGCTTCCATGAGCTTGTATCTTCACCAAAGGACCTCAACCGAGCCGTCAAACGTGAACACTATTGTATTCATACGTGTGAGGATGTCCTCGTTAAGGTTTCAGGAAAATTTGTTTTAACAATCACAGACAAGAAAGACGATTTCTGCCAAATTAAGCTCGATGAAGCGAGTTGTCTCCCCTATGCATATTCGACACTTCGCTTGAAAGGTATTCAATGCTGTACATGCCTTTTGCAATCTTCGCTGCAGCTGAGGTCTTCCAGAAAAGAAACAACAAGCTATTGGGTAGCATTCAGGCTGTGAGCATTGTATCTGATGATCTGATTATATCCGCAGCTGATGACTCTGACCATGACCGAATTTCAAAGCAGGTCTTGGAGTACGAAGAGCACAATGGAGCGAAATTCAACCAAAATAAACTACAGTGCAAGACAGAATAAACAAAATGTTCGGATCATAAGAAAGGAATTTCCAGTAATGGGGTACGTCCGAACGGAGTTAAAGTTCGTGCCATACTTGAAATGGTATCTCCAGCCAATCAGGAAGAGTTGCAAAAAATCATTGGAATGATAATATACTTGCACAATTCTATATAAACCTCTTCTTTCCATACAGATGTATTGAGGAAGAGAAAACAAAGGATGTTATATGACACTGGACTGATATGTATAAAAAGGTCTTGCAAGTATTAATAAATCAATCGGTGAAGCAGTAACGTTCAGATATTATGATCCGAAGAGACTATCAATCTAAAACAGCGGCAGTAAAAATTGTGTTAGCTTTATCTACAGCACTTGGCTCGTGTGTATTTTAAGATGGACAGCCAATAGCCTACGCATCCCGATCTCTAACAGCAAACGAAAAATTGTGTACAATAACTAACCATCCTGTTACACGTTCAAATATTCACACATTATATGTGTCTGGAAAGCAAGCTATTAGAAGCAATTTTTAGAAATATGATTAGTGAGGCAAGGCTCCAGAGAATGCTGCAAAGATTGTTAAAATATCAGCTGACGATATAACACTTACCTAAGATCAAAATATCTATTGCCGAAGCTCTGTTTCGAGCATATATTATAGTCAAGGACGAAGTCCCGGATGAACTAGGTTAAGACTTAGAAGTTCTTGTGCACTCGTTGCTCATATCAAACTTTCCTGATGTTGTGAATGCCCTGCAAGCCAATAACGTCTGGAAGAATTTCGCCTGGAAACTAAACTATATTGTGCTATCCCACCTATAAAGAATGGTAGGGCCTACAAAAGGGGTTTCCAGCTGAAAAATTAGATCAGAATTAAAACAATACCACAAAATAGCTGCAGATATTTACGAGCTGGATGGGTTGCTATTTGCACATGAAAAATTGATTGTACCACAATCAATGCGATTAAAGATGTTAAAATTATTGTGCAAGGGACTAGCTCGAAATTGTTTGTTTTGGCCTGAACTGTGAAGAGATTTTAGGAAAATGATGCGAATGCAAAGCATTCAACAGAAGACAACAGCAAGATCCATTACGTCCTCATTCAGTACCTGAACCTTCCAGTACCGATAACCCAAAACTTTGAAATATTCAGTTGTGTCAATTGAAGTATCCGACTCCGAGTCCCTTCAGAAGATTCTATTCCTCACAACAGGACTACACCGCACCTATTAAGAGTTGCCTGTAAAATCTACCAGGTTAAAAACGTGCGACGTTCAAAATGTTTCTTGAGCTGTCTGTTTCGGAATAGTACTTATGTTTAGTGGTAGACTGTTGCAGGAGGATGGTCCAATGCACGAGAAAGCACGATGTGTTTGCATCGTCGTACGGATGCACGCGACCAACACGTCTCCACGGGCTGCTGAATGCAAGGAACATCGACCAGGCTGGCTAGAAACAGGAATGGAGAGCTCTCTGATATGTTCTGGGGCCTCACCAACGTATCGAGCTCTTCCTATATCCTAAGAGAAGAATCCTGAGGCTAACTCTGCCCTCGACCGGAAACCAGTGCTGCGTCTCAGGCGTCGCAGCTGAAGATGGCCTGAAAGCTAACGTATCCGGAACCTAGGCAGGCCTGCAAGGACAAGAACCCCAAATATTATCTAATATCTGTCAACTCTGGTCGAGAATTCATTGGGCTCTGCATGTGTGTTACAGACCGCCATTGATGACTTTTGTTGTTACCCGGACGCAGCGCCTTTGATTAGGTTCTCTTGATCAGGCTGATACAAATTTACGATAACAATTGCAATCGATCTATTTTCTCCGGTTGTCTTCTTTCTGCCAGCGGTTCGCATTCTGTTGTCAGTTGTCTTGTTGTTGTATGACTGCTGCCGTGTATGAGCATCGGCCGAAATATCCTTCAACCCCAGCAACTCACCTCTGAGGACTAATCTGAAAGAGTTCGTGATAAGTATGCGATTACCTTACGTTACCTTACGGTAGCTGCTTTATGCGCATAATAATTGATATCTGTAAAACTCTGTGTCCTGGCCTTTCTACATATAAAGCATTACTGCCTTACTGTTCTTCTTGACGCAGTAGATTTCTGTATTTCTTCTTGATATTTCATTCGCTGACCTGTGCGCAAATTTAAGCAAAAACTGTCACAATTTAAGTTGTTATCATGAAGAACTCATATCTATGGCACAATCACGCCATAAAAGAAAATAATATATTGCCGCGGTTCCCGTTCTAAAAACGAGTCTTAGGGAAAGGTCACAGGAAGATACGAACTATTGCGAAGTCTAAATGCTTTCTCGAGGTTGTCAGAAGGTTGAATGGGGATTTGAAGCCAACTGGCGGTGTGCTTTTGCTTAGATTAGATTTTTTAAATTTTGGTTTCATGAGTGTTTTGCGGCTGAAGACATCTGAATGCAACACATGGTGTTCAGAAGTGTGAATGAGACGATGTTTTGCAAAGGACAGGTTTCAAATCGTCTGAAACCGGGACATGGCATCAAAATTCGAATTAGGAAGTGTCAAGGAGAAACTGATTCCAAGTAGACAAGTGAGGTCAGGTTAATCTGCACGTCCTGAACATTCCATTGTTAGTAATTCATCTTACATCACTTTCTCCGCAGGTTACCTCAGCAGACACGTGGAGATTATCCAGCAAACTCCCATCCACTTTTGACGGATGACGTGTATTAAGTGAACCTGGTTCGAATTGCGCCGAAGAGAAAGAATGACGCCAAACCGAACACAGCGCTCGCAGAACAAGGTTATGCTCATCAACCGAACATTCTGTGATTAACTTTTGAGTAAAATGCACGCGGATTTCTCCCACTTTTTTGAATGATTTCGTAGAGCGCCACTAGACGAGAATCTCAAGAAAATGAACATAGCAGAATTGAATCCATGATGATATTCGAATAGATCTTACAACAGAACGATGCTATGCTTGATTTAGGCAGAAATATGGTGACGCACATATCAGTACGCCACCTACCCAAACTCACTGAATCCATTATAAATTTAATCTGGCCAGTCGTTTAATTTTCTTTAAAGGGTTTATGAAAACTGTAGTATTTTTGTGACAAATTAAAGTATCCGTAAACAAAATTCATGAAGCCACAAAGTGTTTTAAAGCAGCACTTTTTGATCTGTCGTGCAAAAATGCGGTCAAGGTTCACGATCATTGTTCAATTCTAGAAAAGTACTGGGAAAGGCAGAGACTAAGACAATGGTTGATGTCGCATCTATCTTTAGAATGGGAATATGTATTATACTTCTTTACCCCTGTCGTGCTGTAACAACTTTCACTCGAAACAAATCCTATCCTGATTCTTCCTCTTCCCCTTATCTCACCTTCTGGTTCAAATCCAAACACCATCCGCCATAATCATCTGACTGACTCTTGGGTTTTGACATGAAACAAAAAACTTTTCCTGAATATCGATTCTATTTTGACTGAGCGCCTGTGAATAAGCTGGTTCCCGCAACTTAGCTTTCGTTGGGCGCTCTAGTAATGTCGAGTTAACGATTTCGATTACGATTACTTAAAACCAAGTTTCTTTGTTTAATGCATGTGGCCCTGAATACAGAGTGCAACGTATGGCAGTAGCCGGCAATTACATGTAAACATAGAACATGCAGTAGGCCTATACTGGGCCAGTGATCAGCAACAGCAAGTTAACACATGAAAGAAAAAACTACTTGTCACCTGGGAAGTAGTTTTTCGCATTCTTTAACTCTTCGTCTGATACTTTAATGGTCGTCACTTTGATTTTCCGTGTACGAAGAACCAAGAGATTAAACAACAGTTCGACACAGTCCTTGAGACATCCAGAGATCATCAACTGCTGCAGATGTTCTAGTTCTTTTGTTGTTTCGCAGTAGACATAGAGAACAATGCTCCTACCTCTCTTGGCTGCAATACATTTGAATTGTGTCAGTTGAAGAATGCGATTAATTTCTTCTACTGATCTGTCGCTCACCATTTTTGCCATCGCTGTAGATATTTCGTTTTCTGCTTGGGTGACGTTTTCCAAAGGTCCTTCGAGATTAGCATGAACTCTCACCACAGCTACAAGTATATAGAAAAAGGCTATATCTGAATGAATTTGACGGTCAGATAGAATGTGTAACGAACAACATGACATCATCAGTGACTTAGACTTCACAGATAATTGGCAAGGCATTGTTTTAATTGTAAGGATAGTGTTTCAAAATGTTGCGCTGACAATAAAATTAAGAGAAAGTTAAATGATGTAAAGCAGTTGTAAAAATTGTTATGTTAACAACTATTTAGAAGTGTGCTTCTGAGCTTAGAGACAACTGAAATCGAATGAGCTGAAACATAGAGGCCTACATCGGAAATGTGTTTAACGATGATAAAACTTATCTCACGATAAGAAAGACGGAGTAACTTCAGCTACAGAGGAAACTTCAAATTTGTTGAACAGCTGTTGCAAAAGGACGAAATAATTTAAGTTGTTCTGGAAAAATAGTGATTTGAATTTATTTCGAGAACTTGCATAATTTTAGCTGTCAAACTTGCATATCTAGCTACAGCATTCATTCTTATCTCGCTCGTGTCTATGCTCGTAAATGATCAATGGTTTCGAAGACCCATATTTTACAATCCTATCATAACGACGTCGATAGTTTGTCTATTTTTAATTACCCATCGCTAGCAACAATCGTCTATATGCTACGAGTTAAATGACTCCAAAACGTAGCATATTTTGTCCTGCTAAACTGAAGCATCCTGCCTCAAAATCGCCCAGATTTGCTATTCAGGAAAAGTTATGGAGCACAAATACATTTGCGCATACTACCGAAGACCCATGTGTTATTCGTCCGTGATTCGCATTGCATCTTCTAGGTAGAAAACACCTCAGCGAAAAAGGAGAAGTAAAGTAAAGAAGAAATGCTTAGGTAAATCAATTACAAAAATGTCTTTCCTACCTCCACCTTTCTCGAGTACTTCTGCAATGTGACTCTGCTTTGTTTCATGAAGACAGCTGATTGTCTGCCAGTAGTCGTGTAAGCTGCGTCTTCGCAAAATATCCAAAAGTGCTTCATTTTTTTCTTCCGATGTAAGTTTCGAGGAAATAAAGTTTCTTTGCCTCTTGTTAATGACCTTCGAAGAATACAAAAGAACAAGGAGTTCTCCACACTCTATAAGATCAACCAAGCCCTGTTGATTAGAGTCCAATATTGAAACTTCTTTCTTTGTTAATGGCCAGTCTTCTCCTACTTCAGGCTCATATTCTGAAAACCAATGGTTTCTTCACATTATTGCAATCAAATAATTGTGCACAGAGTATCTTACGTGCTGTGGGCAAACAATAAATTGCGATAGTGTTGTGGTCTAATTGGAATTTTAAATTTTTAAGTTAAAAATGCATTAACGTTGAAGAATACGTGCGTCGGAATGTCTTAGATTACCAATAAGAGTGTTGTTAGATCCTTTTCGAAATAATAACCCAAGAAGCTATAAAGAATTTGCAGTTACTGATGAAGTAAGGTAACTCTAAGTTGATCAATTGTGAGATCATTGTGACCCTAATATTGTGCTTCAACAAATAAAATTCTTAAACCATGTAAGCACATTTCTAAGTCCTAGTGTTTATGGTCGCGTAAAACTTCATTGTGTTCATTTCGACGCTTACCTCCATTAAACTTTAAATAGTTGGCAATGTGTATCTGCTGTGTTTCTCTCAGGGCCGTAACCAAACGATCGCACTCGTGTTTTGCCAAAATGCAGTTGAGCAATTCAGAGTTTCTCTCATCGAATGTTTTACATATCTTGACGTGTCTGATTTCTCGATTGGAAAGTGTTTCATTAGCTAGTAACATGTCCAGAAGTCCAGTGTCTGGATCTATGTGTTCCTCTAAAAATTCTCTGTGTTGGTAGACTGTCTTTTCCATGACGTCTTCGGTTGTTTCCGTCGCCATCTTGTATCACATACTGCGCCTAAAATTTGCGATAAAAAGCAACATGAAGTCTAACACAGATGCGTATTTAAATCTTACTGTGCCAGCCTTGACCGATTAGCATCAGTGTAATTTTTTTAAATTATCAACTTTCTAATTGATCCCAAATATAACATATTGCATTTGGAATATGTAGAGCATATTATATTCCGAGACACAAAGGATACAGAAAGGACCAGAGTCCCGTTTGATTGGGTTCGTCTATTGTAACAGACAAGGTAAGATGGCAATCGGAATATAAATGAAGCATTTTCTCAGTTATAGCTGCAGCTACAGACAGCATCCGTTAATAACAAAAATAATTTAAAAACTCAGTACAGTAAACTTCTTTCAACCGACCACTTCACACAGCTGGCATTCGAGATCCTTAGCCTCATTAATAGCACTGGGCCGGATCTTATTAAGGATTTGAGGGCTGCCTAAATGAAACATCCGGAGACCCTAGAGAAGAAACTAGTTATCTATTCTGACGTCTTACTATTGCAATTCAGCGCTTACAAGGCCGTTGTCTTACATCGCACTTTTGCTCAGCAAGAAATTAACGAGATGCAGATTTTATATTTTCTATGAATACATTTTAGATCTAATTTTCCGACGCGTGAATGTCTACAGTTGTACGTATAGTGTCGTAGCAGCTGAATAGTTCTTCGGTAATATTTGCCTAGGCGAAAATTATAATTGCCTAGGCGAAAATTATGGCTGCGCTGTTGAGGTGAGCACAGCAGCGATGAATCATCCACTAACGCGCTGACTTATGATCGTCGCAGCACATGAATGTTTTGGCCGGAGGTCGACGTAAGCAGTGAATGATTATAAGATCTCTGTTGGTTCGACGTATTTTTAAGCTGAATAAAGGGCGTTGTACATACTCAAGCTGCATATTTCGTGCATATACATAGTCGTTGTACATATTCATACATACACGAACATATTCGATTCTTAATGGAACTGATGACAGAAAATATAGGACTTGTGGCCTTTCAGAACATTCGGCAAGTTGCATACTGCATAGAGCATGCACATCAATAGCCTGGTTTGCTTAGATCTGATGATTCGAATGATGCTTGGCTATTTCGCACATCCACCAACTACGAGAGTCTTGTGAGGCAACCGTGCGTCCTCGGCGGCGGACCGCATCGCCAATCGTCATCCCTCATCATCAATTTAACGCGGTTCAGGAATTCTGAACGTGACATCATCTGTCAACATTGGATGGGAATCCGTTGAATGGACTCTGCAGGTGAACGTAAGCCCATCTCTGGTGACTTTTAGTCATCTGAGCATTGCTTACTAATTGATTAACATTGTCTTCACTGGATAAACATCGCCTAGCCCGCTGCAGTGAGCATCTCTGATTAGTTTGTCTTGAAGCGGCGCTATATAAATTTCCAAGTACAATTACCATTAGATCAAGCGGTGGTGAATGGATCTCACCAGATAAATTCATTGAAAAAATGAGCAGGGTCGAGGCCATACGGTCGCTATTGAGAAACGCGCACATTTACACTTGCAGTGTATTTATGGATCAGCTCTCAAGATCCTGGACCCTCGCAGCGTCTATGATTTGCCTTTACAGCCAAGTAAAAATGTGCACTGTGGTCTTGTGGACTGAAGGTGTGTCAGTAAATATATGCATTGTGTAGTGAAAGTTTCTCAGCGTTTGCTCACACTGTGAAAATAACACATATAATGGTTCCAGATGTGAACGCTTCCTCAATAGTTAGGCTACATAAAATTTTAACGATTGAATTAGTCGCCTGCCACCGTGATATACCAACCGTGGAATTTACTACTTCTGTTTTTACAGCTATTGTTGTGAATGGATGCAGTATTATATGTCAACTGGTATTTGTGATCTGCAACAATAGCTAAATTAGGTCATGCGTTAGAACTTAGGCCTACAGGTCTAAAACAACATATGTCCAATTGCAATCTATTCAGCAACACAGCAATGCCGATTCTGCTGCTTCTACATTAAACCATACATTGTTATTAATTACCTTTTGAATGTTTACTCTTGATCCAACCAATTTAACGATCACGCCAGAATTATCAGTTTGTCGATACACTGTAAGGCTATATTTGTGCAAAGGCTTTGCGCTTTCGCTCTCGCCGTACACGACATGAGCTTAAATTAGAAATGTTGCATGATCGTTGGGAATTCCATGATCGTACAACATCACATGCAAGGACTGCTGTAATCCAACGCAATAACTATAAAGTCATTGCCGATTTTAGTATGAATGCTATAAAACAAAATAAATGCCGGAAGGATTGATTTTGACAGGTTACAGAAAGGCAACAGGCAAACGATCTCAATATCTTTCATGCCACCCAAGCTGCACAGCAACATTCCCCAATACACACAACATATACTTTATGTACTATACAAAAGCGTAGACTATTCGTATAATTTAACCATGACACAAGCTTAAATTCGAATGATTCATGGTGTTGAAGTGAAAGACAAACTAGGTAGCCGCTGTGCCGCCCAGTTGTAGGCCTACTGGGTCTGCGTAATGCCATTGCCTAGGAGTGTATGACCAGCATGGAGAACGAATATCCGGCAGAAGGTACTAGGATAAAATATTGTCCCGAGATACAATGTTCCGGACAAAATGTCCCGATTAAAATGTCATATGGACAAAAAATACCAGGATAATATGTAACGGATTAAGTATTATTTGATATTCCGGTAACATTAATTCAAAAGTTTATTGTTTATTTCTCAGCTTTATCGCATTGCTTTATTTATGTTTTCAACTTAGGACAATTGTCATGTCCTATGCTTATACTTTGGGTATTATTTTGTTTTATTTCGTTTGAGGTATATTATCAGGGTACATCGTGTCCATAGGACATTATCTTATTATATTATACGAAAACTCGCCGATCTTGGGTGTCTAGTCTGTAAGATGTTAGGACATTTATAGGCCTACTGAGCGAAGACCTGAACGCTCCGAAGGCATTGGAGAAGCAACAGAATGCCTGTTAACGTTTCGTGAGAAGAAACTTGCTCGTTAAAGCACATTCCAGTCCTCGAACCAATCGGTTACTTTGTGTGACACTGTAGTTGATTGGTTTAAGCACTTGCCTTGCAGTCAGAGTGTGAGGGTTCGAGTCTTCCTGGAGACGGTTACTGTTTAGGGACCCTGTGCAGGTAGGCCTACTTACGCACAATTGCGCAGCGCCATCAATTTATGCAGTTTGCCTTAAAGCAAATTTATGTGATAATTCTTTCGTGTTCTGATTGCTGTGATGACCAACTTGGCGTTCAGGTGTTATTTCCACGAGTTTGGGGTGGTTTTTCTGTTTCCAGGCGGTTTTTCTGTTCATGATCGACACCCCTTCTCGCAGGAATAGCACGTTATGTACTCAAGGGATGACAGATTCCAGATTGACGGTTCCAACTTATGCCTAATACTTTAAAATATTTTCCGACCCTCTAGCAGAACGGGTTCTAACGTCAGTATTGGGTCTTTCAGTCTAAATAGTAGTAGTGTATGGTGTATTTTCCCTTTTATTTATCAACCGTACATATACAGTGCATTCGCTAGCTTACTCCCGACTCTCGGCCTAGTAGTAGTTCCAATGTTTAACGACTGCTTATGACATCAAAGGCCGTTGCCGTCGCCCTCCTCCTTTATCCAGCTTGGGACTGACACTACTCTCGGCCTAAGGCGTTGGTTATCTTTTTATATGTGTCAGTTGTGCCCTCTGGCGGGCCAACCCTGGCTGGCCAATGAATGTCAAGCATTCTGCCAGACCCTGCATACACTACAACTCCTCCCTTCTATATCTGGTTTCCCCGCTACAAATGTCTACGCAAATATGTGTGTTTGTATGCGTGTGTGTGTTGTTATGTGCTAGCCCTAAGAAAAAGGAAATAAACTCGCTTGGGTTGAGATAAAATGTATATTTACACTTGCAAGAGGTTATAGCACATAAACAAAATACCTGACGTCAGACAGAACGTCGACGGCTGTTTTGAAGCCAAAAGTCGAAGTCTTCACATCAGCGAACAACTTGAACAGAAAAACCTCTCAGGTTCCTCCAACAGACGGAGGACCTTTACATCAGCTCGTAAAACGGAGTCTTGGCGACTAACAGAAACAGAGCCACGAAGGACTCAGCCTATCTTAACTAGCCAACCTCAGTCAACTGAAAGAAACTTCCCCTATTATAAGGATTCTGGGGTTACGCCCCCCAAAGAGACGGCTCATCCTTCAGTCACTCCTTACATCCGGGTCTTCCATGTGGGCCGACTCTAACCGTGTGTACTGAGTTCCTACTTCCTACAAGCGCATAAGCGTATGTGTGTGTTTGTGCATGTTAGCGTCCTACTTCCTACAAGCCTATAAGTTCTGCGTGAGCTCTACTGCTTCTAACAGTCCGATTAGTGTTTAATTGTTCGGACATGGTTCAGAGGTTTAGTCTGTCTGGTGCTTTCCTGTCTCTTTCCGGGTATCGTTTCTCCTCCCTAGCGCTGTTGTTCCGCTCCTCTGGTGAGTGTCTGGATGTTTTTGTCACCGCCTCGTCTGCACCTGGCGCTGATGTATCCGTGTATCTTCGCGTTTCGCTAGGTGGCGCCTCTGAGATGCATTCGCCTGCCGTGGTCGATGTTTCTGCATTAAGGCCGCCACACCTGTTGTCGTCGAGTGATTAATGTGTCTCGGGTCGATGTGTTGGTCCTAGATCATCGTTCGTGTTTCGCCAGGGGTCGCCTCTGGGGTGTATTCGTCGTCCGTTGTTGGTGTTGCTGTGTGCGGTATGGTTGTTCTGATTGTGGTGGCTGCATGAGCCGCACGCATCTGATCGACGTGTCGGCGCCAGGTCATTGGTGTCGTGGTGTTTGTCGTTGAGACCTCATATGTCAACTGCCCCATGCGTTTGCTTACTATTGCGGGAGTCCATTTCTGTCCACCCCTGTAATCCCGTACGATAACCGCTTGCCCTTCTTCGAATTCGCCTAGTCTGCCGCTTGGTTGGCGCATCATCGCCTGAAGCTGCCTCTGCTGCACTCGTTCGTCCAGGTTGGGTTTCAATAAGTCCAACTTTGTTCTCAAGGCCCGCCCCATGAACAGTGTTGCTGTTGTTTCATTTGTCGTTGTATGGGGCGTGTTCCTATATGTTAATAGCAATTGTGCCAACTTCTTTTTGAGTGACCCCGCATCTGTTTGTGCGGCCATGAGCGCATGTTTTAGGGATTGTACCAAGCTTTCGGCCATGCCGTTCCTTGCTGGTTGATACGGTGCTGATTTGTTTTGAAGGATTACATTTTGGATGACGAATGTTCGAAATTCGTCTGAACTGAGGGCCGTTGTCGCTGACGAGTTGTTCGCATATCCCAGTTCTACTAAAAGTCTCACGTAGGATTTAGATCGTTCTTTCTGATGTTGTTGATTTTGTACACACTACCTCAGGCCATTTCGAGTGTGTGTCGACCCTTACAAGGAACATATAGCCCCATAAGGGCCCACAGTAGTCTATATGAACTCTCTGCCATGGCTTGCTCGGGTATTCCCAAGGGTGTAATGGTGCTTTCGCTGGTTCTTTTTGTGTATAAGCACATCCTGGGCAAGCTTTAGTTGTGTTCTCTATTTGAGCGTCTATTCCAGGCCACCACACGTAACTACGGGCCAGACTTTTCATTTTCACCACTCCGCTGTGTGCTTCATGTATTCGCTGGCGTAGTTTTTGTGGGATGATCAACCTCCCGCCCCACATTCGGCACCCTTGGTGTATCGCAAGTTCGCTGAGTCGGTTGTAGAAGGGCACTAGCTCTGGCGGTTTTGAGTAAGCGCCCCAGCCGAGTTTGGTTAGTTGATACACCCGGGCTAAGAGTGGGTCGCGTTGTGTAGCTCGGCTGATCGTGACATGGGTCACCGGCAGTGTTTCGATTTGGCTTATGGCAAAAATGTCGGCTGCGTCCGGTTTGCCTGCGTCCTTTGTCGTTAGGGGGAGCCGTGAGAGGGCATCAGCGTTGCTGTGCTTGTGTGAATCGCGAAATTAGATAGTGTAGTCGAGGCCCGATAGAAACATGGCATATTTCTCAGGCGTGCCGCTGTCATCGCTGGAAATGATGTGCTGGGGTGGAATACTGAGACCAGCGGTTGATGGTCGGCGACTAACGTAAAATGTCGGCCGTACAAATATGAGAAGAATTTCTTCGCAGCCCAAAACAAGCCCAGGGCCTCCATATCAATTTGTGCGTATTTGCGCTCTGTTGGCGTTAGCGATCGGGACACGAAAGCTATCGGTCTTTCCGTGCCGTCTGGGGTGACGTGTGATAACACCGCCCCCAGTCCATATGGGCTAGCATCGCAAGCCAACCTGATCGGTAGGGTAGGGTCGTAATGTACTAGTACCCTGTCGCATGCAACCAGCTGTTTAACCGTCGTGAAGGCTTCCTCACAATCATTAGACCATATCCTTTGCACCTTTTTCTCAGGTAGTCTATTGAGTGGCCGCATAATTGTAGATAGGTTAGGCAGGAACCTGGCATAATAGTTGACTAAGCCGTTGAAAGAGCGAAGTTGACTTTGGTTGCCTGGTCTGGGTGCCGCTAGTATTGCATCGACTTTATCTTTGGTTTTGTGTTGCCCGTTACGGTCGATCTCATGCCCACAGAACACGATTCTTTCCTGGAAGAAGGCACATTTCTTTAGATCTGCTCGTAGTCCGTATTTCTGTAAGCGTTCCAGTACTCTCTGTAATGTATCAAGGTGTTCCTCGTCATTCTTCCCCGTTACAATCATGTCGTCCAAGATAAACTGTACGCTGGGAATTCCTTGGAGGACTTGCTCAATCGAACGTTGCCAGATTGCAGGGGCTGAGGCTACTCCGAGGCCTGTTATAGCGGTACAAGCCACGGTGTGTGTTTATTGTCAGGTATTTCCTGCAATCTTCTTGGACTATCATCTGTAGGTATGCTTGTCGGAGGTCAGTTTTACTAAATTTCTGGCCTTCCGCTAGCGACGCAAAAATGTCCTCAATGCGGGGCAGGGGCTACGAGTCCACCCTCAAGACCCGGTTCAGCATTGTCTTGAAATCACCACAAATCCTTACCGTGTTGTCGCTTTTGATCACTGGGACTATGGGTGTAGCCCAGTCGCTATGGTCGACCTTTGACAGAACGCCTTCTCGCTCGAGTTGGTCTAATTCAGCCTCATCCTTCGGTTTCAGGGCGTATGGCAGTTGTCTGGCTTTCAGAAATCTTGGTTCGACGTCATCCGCGATGGTCAACCGTGCTTCCATTTCTTTTTCTTTCAATGTTCCCAAGCCAGGCGTAAAAACAGACTTATACTTCCCGAGTAAGACTCTTTAGCCTAGATTCCGTGTCGATGTCTGTCTGTCCCCGTCGATGAGTCAAGTAATTGAGCTGGTCCCCGCGGCGCGGCTTTCGTTGGGCGCTGTATTTTACGATAGCAACGGGAAGACTTTGATGCGGACTATGATGGCTTACCTGATGTTACTTTGTGTACCTCCATATCAGTCGGTTGTCGTAGACTCTGTAGCTCTGTTGCGTCTCTAGCCGCCGTTTCCACAGCTATCGCGATGTCGACGGCCCGCTTAAATGTTAGGTCATCTTCGGTCAGAAGGCGTTTTTGGATGGCTTCTTGTCGAAGGCTGCAAACCAAGCGGTCCCGCAGCGTCGCATCCAGGGTGTCGCCGAACTCGCAGTGCTCCGCCAGTTTACGAATCTCGACGATGAAGGCGTTAATCGATTCACCCTCTCGTTGATCACGTTTGTGGAAACGGAACCTTTCGGCGATAACCAGTGGTTTGGGTGATAGGTGTCGTTGTAAGATCTGCACGATTTCGTCGAATGTTTTGGTTGCCGGCTTGGCTGGGGCCGTTAGACTACGAAGGAGGCTATACGTCTTCCCGCCAATGAGACTGAGCAGTGCTGGCATCCGCTTCTCTTCCTCGATGTTATTCGTGATAAAGTACTGTTCGACGCGTTCCACATAAGTCGCCCAATCTTCCACCTTGTCGTCAAAGGGGTGGATCCTACCGATGGATGTCGCCATGTTAATCCTCGACGCCAGTTATTGTGTATTTTCCCTTTTATTTATCAACCGTACATATACAATGCATTCGCTAGCTTACTCCCGACTCTCGGCCTAAGGCGTTGGCTATCATTTTATGTGTCAGTTGTGCCCTCTGGCGAGCCAACCCTGGCTGGCCAATGAATGTCAGGCATTCTGCTAGACCCTGCATACACTACAGTAGTGGTAGTAGTAGTATAAGTAGTAGTATTAATAATAATTATTATTATAATTATAAAATACTACTACTAATAATAGTAATATTCATCATCATATGATCATCATCGTCGTCGTCGTCATCATCATCGTCCTCATCATTATTATTTTTATTAAATATATAAAGGCACACTCGTTTCGGAGATATTTCAGAACTATCCCTCGTCTAGGAGTGGGTCAGAAGTGGTCCTCTTTTGGAGGCTTACAAGTGATCCTGGTTGGAAGGTGACTTAAAGGTGACCTCGTTTGGAAGGTGGCTTTGAAGTGGCCCTTGTTTGAAACGTGGCTTAGAAGTGACCCCCACCCCTTAGTACTCTGGCAGAAAGGATCCATCTGGATCCTCAGCAACCAGAAACAAACAGAAGAGATGAGTGTCAAGACCAGACTTGGACGTCTAAAGATGGGAAAAGTGTATGGCAAAAACGGCCTATCATACGAACAACAGGACGACAGAAAGCTGCAAACGTAACGTACAACACTCCAGGGCTAACAAGGTACGCCGTTCGAAATATTGATAGCCATGATATAGCCACGCTAGATTTGTTTTTATACTGCACGAAGAAAAGTATAATGGTCGTCCTGGTAAGCAGCTTGCACGATAAGCCTGAGATTGACAACACAAGCGTTGCCAAGAACCCTCTGATGATTCAGGACTACAACGCTTTTAAGGGCGGAGTGGATTCGGTGGACAGAATGCTTCTAATGTACAGCCCCAAACGATTGACGAATTTTACAACATGTTTGAGATAAGTGCCGTCATTGCATTCATCGCCTGGAGTGTACTAATTGGCAAGTGCAGTCAATGCACAAGCGAAGAATATTTCCACTAGAACTTGGTAAGAAGCTGGCAGGCCAAACCGCTGCTGTCGAACACATATCGCAGGAATAAGTATCAGTGCCAGGAAACGGGTCCGCTCTTATATCTGCCCAAGAGAAAATTAGATTAGACAGAAAGACAAGAAGTCGAGCACCACCTGTATGGCATGTGGACGTATTGCATGCATAGAACACCTGAAAAGCATCTGCATCCACTGCAAAACTTGACACTGATACAGTAGTGTAAAAATTTCTAAACGATGTTCTTTAGGATTGACGTGATTGACGTGGTGCGTTGTACTTGCGGTATTTCAGTCCAATTAGCGGAGTTGGCCTAATAGGAGGGTGACCTATTGAAATTCGATCCGGCTTCACCAAAGAATTGTGATTTTGGATTGCGATTTTGACCCGAAGTGACCATCGTCTGATGCTGTGGCCATTATGATAACGACGCTGTAGACGTTTTTAGATTAAACAAGGCAATTAAAATTTAGAGAATCTCTGAAAAGACGCTATTCCAACTTGAAAAAAGAAAATAAAAAGTAATTTTATGTTCACTAATGCTTCAAAACGAAAATTGGTGATGGGGTCATTTTGACCCCACTAGTACTCAGTAGATGCAAAAATGTTGGTATTTCTCCGGTTAAAGAAGCGCTTTAGAAATTTTGAGTTTACGTTTACGAATACTATTCTAGTCACACCCGAACAATGTTCAACTCACGAGTGAGTTGAACATTGTTATGTTCAACTTATATGTTACTCAGTTCAACTCGCTCTTCATCTGTCCTAAAACTTCTTCGCCCTCCCGTCACCTCATCCTCAAAATTTGGAAATAGCTCCATAGCCATAGCAGCCCCACCCCTCTGGAATAAACTCCCGCCAGAATTACGACAATTATCTGGTCCATCTCAAGGACTCACCAACACTTCACCTCTTTCAGTTTCTGCGCGTCTTTCACTCAAGACTGAAAACACTCCTTTTCCAACAATCTTATCCTGATTCTTCCTCTTCTCCTTATCACTCTTCTCGCTTCAATTTCGAACATCATTCTCCGTAGCCGTCCGACTGTCTGACTGCCTGACTTCTGGATCTTGACCTGGAACCGAACCGTTTTGCCTATCGATTTTGTTTTGACTCAGCGCCTGTGAATAAGCTGGTTCCCTCGACTTAGCTTTCGTTGGGCGCTGTAGAAATCTCGAGATTACGATTACGATGTTTCGAACACGAAACAGTAATTGCCCGCTCTATACTTTATATACGCCGCTAAACTCAATCGCTAGAGGACACAAGCATTCAATTTAAATCTTACTTTTAGTCCATGCATCTCCTTTTTAATTTTCGCCATTTTGAAGACATCGACAATGAATAAATAAGACTTCATCAATTTCTTCGTATGCAGGTATGCATCATAATTAACTTCATTTTTCATATGTCTTGTGAATGTATATTTTACGCGCTTTAGAGGTGAATTCATAATTAGTGTCATGCAAGCGTCTGAGTAATAAATATTGATATTTAATTGAATTACACTAGTCTAGTTAGTTAACATAGGTAAAAGCCTCTGTGCGTGAGGGTCTCGGTTCGCAACCCGACCATGGCTTATTTCAGAGATTTTAATATCGGTCTAGCACGGTCCGTGCATGGGGACCTTAAATGGCTTGGCACCCATTTAAACGGGCAGCGGTGGTGATGGATCTCGCCCGATAAATTCATTGAAAAATCAGCTGGGTCGAGGCCATGCGGTCGCTATAGAAAACCTAGAAAACCGCGTACATTTACCTTTCATATTATGTTTTAATTAATTATTTCATATCATGTTGCAAATTGGCGGAGGCGCGCCGACACATGGCTGGTAGAATGCCTAGGTTTCACTTAAGACTACATTCAGACTAACGAAACAGATGGGCTGGTCACTCCAAGAGATACAAATTTTAAACGCAGTCTCAGTAATAGTTGTAGCGAACATTTTAAAGCCAGTCAGATGAATTTAGCATAATAAATGCTAAAGGTTTTAACCCATTTAAAAACAAATACACCTACTGGTAAGAAATGACTGGGAAACACTCATGAATTAATCACATTTATATGGATATGCCGCTTTATGCAAGAATATTGCAGTACGTAATTAGTGAGAATTCTATTAACTTATCAGATCACGTATCGATGACTCGCTGGATTGATACAAAACCCATTCATGTTCCAAAAAAAAGAAGTTAGGCCATCCAGGGCATGATAAAATGTGGGAGTCAGAAGATGGGATATAGCTAGGATACATTTGTACTATGCCCTAAGTATAGGCAGGTGCAGAATATTCATGTTCCTTATGATAAATTATCTTGTAATAATATTATGAATTCATTTATTCATCTATAATTGACTATTACTGTTCATTGGTTTATGTACTGTCACACTCATGGCTGCATCTTTGGGCTGTTTTAAGGGATTGCTTTTCTTAGTAAATGGGGTGAAACATTTTATAAATAATATAGTTATTAATATATATTTTAGCTATAATGCACAATGGGAATCATGCTTCAAATCACTGGAATTCATAAGAACTCAAATAATGGAAATGTATTAGTTTTTTGCATAACTGTGTTGATATCTTTACAATTAGTATTGCTATTGATACATTATTTGGGGCAATTATGGAGAATTAATGTAAATTACTTCATTAAATTTATGATTTTAAAATAAACGAATTGGTCATATTCTTTTAACTGTATCTGCTTTCACAGGAAAAAGTCAAAGCTTGGTGTCTGAAAAGATTGAGAAAATTTGTAGCCAGAGAAGTTAGTGGAAAACATCTCAAATACAAGAAATTTGTGCTACTTGTGTTCCTAGACAGTGGAAATAAGAAAATTAACTTTTCCATTTC
This sequence comes from Norana najaformis, assembly GCA_964023275.1. Lineage (NCBI taxonomy): Eukaryota > Metazoa > Annelida > Clitellata > Crassiclitellata > Hormogastridae > Norana > Norana najaformis. Next base: position 23,638,591 of record OZ029923.1, read on the forward strand.
AGATGATAAAGAACTCTGAAGGAAAGCATCTGTAATTGTGTGCAAAATAATTTACGTGGTACTTCAGTAAGATTTCATGTGAACTCAAAATTGCAACACTATATTGCAATAAGCCATACATCATCGGTAAACAAGAGCAAAGGCATTTTGATAATTTATCACAAAGTCAACATGTGTGCCATGAACAAAGAAGAATATTTTTGTCAGTCAGGACTGAAACAGGAACACGACAGAGTTAAGGCAAGAGACCATGCGACAACACACAAAGATAAAAAACCATACAAATGCAAATTCTGTGGAAAAAGATTTGCAACCTTTTATCGACGAATAAACCACACAAGAACCCACACTGGAGAAAAACCATACAAGTGCAAATTATGTCAGAGTGCATTTGCATGGAGTAGTTGCCTCAAAATACACATTAGAACCCACAGTGGAGAGAAACCATATGAATGTGCTCTGTGTCACAAATCATTTTCATCTTATAGTAGTTTATATTGTCATGAGAAAACAACACACAGTGGAGAGAAACCATATGAATGTTCTTTATGTCGTAAATCATTTTCATGGAAGAGTTGTTTGAATAGCCATATGAAAATCCACACTGGAGAGAAACCATATAAATGTCTACTATGTCAAAAATCATTTACCTGGAGTAATCAGTTAAATATCCATTTGAGAAGCCACACTGGAGAGAAACCATACAAATGTTCTGTTTGTCACAAATCATTTGCATGGAGTAATTATTTAAAAAGCCATGAGAAAACACACACTGGAGAGAAACCTTACAAATGTGTACTCTGTCAGAAATCATTCACCTGGAGTTATCAGCTGACTATCCATATGAGAAGCCACACTGGAGAGAAACCATACAAGTGTCAGCAATGTCACAAATCATTTACGTGCAGTAGTCATTTGAATGGCCATTTGAAAACCCACACTAGAGAGAAACCATTTAAATGTAGCCTATGCAACAAATCGTTTGCATATTGTAGTGCTTTCAATGTCCACATGAGAACCCACACAGAAGGGAAACTTCATAAGTGTGAATTATGCCACAAGGCTTTTGCAGTGAAGAGTCACCTGATTAGTCATTCAAAAGCCCATCCTAGAGAAAAACCGTACAAGTGTGAATTATGCCACAGAGCATTTTTACGGATTGATCATTTCAATGGCCATATGCGAACCCACACTGGAGAGAAACCACACACATGTCAACAGTGTCACAAAGCATTTACATGTGCTAGTGCTTTGATTATCCATGTCAGAACCCATACTGGAGAGAAACCATTTCAGTGTGAACTATGTCACAAGAGTTTTGCAGTGAAGGGTCAACTGCAGAGGCATTCAGTAACCCATATTGGAGCAATGTCATACAAAGACAAATTACGTGAGAAAAGTTTTGAGTGACCTTATGAAAACTGACACAGGAGAAAGCATCCTCTGGAAGCAAAGACTTTCCTAGAGAAACCATGTGGTTGTGGAATTTGCAATGAATTGTTTAAAACAGAAAAGGAATGTATCGAGCATTGTTTCCATATGTACTATTCTCCAGTGGCGGATGAATATGCTGAGCTGTTTAAAGATTATCAACTAACTTTCATTACTCCATAAATAAAAGTAATAATTTGACAATATAAATGTCTTTTAGTTTTTAAAAACTGCGGTCTGTATGTTTTACAAGAGTGCTTTAGAAACTGCAGTTTCTGACTTCTTTACAGATTTGCATGATTTGGCACTAGAGTTCTGAAGTTTTGAAAGTTTTCTAGTAAACCGTAACCAGCTGTTATTCTGCTCCATTGGAAAACTTTTACCATAATAGCGTATGTTAGACCTATAAGTGTTGATGTTTAAAATGTTTATTTTATACCTGTTTGATTCCTTAATTTATTAAAGAGAGAAAAACAAGTGAATAGAAATACCGTAGGCCTGTATTGCTATTATACCTCCAATAACCTTTCATTGTTTCCGTTTTAATCATGCCATTTTAGTTATATTGATGTTAGTGCTCATTGTTTACTGACGCCTTCTTAGCTACCTTCATTTATATTATGAACTCAGTTGAATAACACTCTGTCAAGTAGGTGTGAAAATAGCTTTTCTCTATGTTTGGGCCCTGTGGGACCCACTTACACAAGAGCTCAAAACAGTTTAGGATTTTCTTATGATTGCCTAGGTAGATAACTCCTGATAGGAAGCTTAAAAACTGTAATTGGCCGAGATAATCGACACTTGTAGTGAGAAAATGTGTGAAAATAGCTTTCCTCCGTGTTTTGGCCCTTTTGGGGCCCACTTACACAAGAGCTGGACTGCTAACAGAGCAGTGTCCTTTTCAACTGTCCCTGGGCTACCACCCAGAGAGATGTCATCCAGATAACCAATGTGAAGGTCAGATTGCAGGGAGTGTAGCACAGGTTGAAGAGGGAGACAAAACAGAAGTGGACCAAGAGGGTCTCCGTGCTGTGGGCCCATTTGAGACGAAATAGAGAATGAACCAAATTTCAGCACGGCAGCAGATGTGTAAGAGTGATGAACAAAACTCTAAATTGAAATTATGTTATGCTATGTTATATTATGTTATGTAAGCAGATTTGAGCATTGCATCTCTACGTAGGCTGTTAAATGCGTTAGAGAAATCTAATTTTACAAATTTGTGGTCCTGGGGCATGGCAGTGACATACTTTCTTGCAGCATGAACTGCCACCTCACACCCAGCTGGTGTAGCTATGCCAACCTGCAGCTGGGCAAAAAATGAAGTCAATTTGCCAACTGCGCACTTAGCAGCCACCCTTCTCAGTGTGTATCCAATGGCTATTGGCCTTAGGGTCCCTGATTTTTTGGTAAGTGCAATAAGGCTGCCACCAAAAAGGGCTCACCTCTGGGGGGCATGTGTCACGGAGTAAGATGTTAATGAACTCGGTCATTTCCCTAAGTAGAGCCGAGGAAGACTCACGGTGGTTGATAAACTCAAGGAATTGCTGGGGTCGCAGCCCATCAGGTCCTCCGGCAGAACCTCATGCAATAGAGCGAATGGCAGCTTCTACATCCGACTGCTCAACTTGATACGGTACTGTGGTGTTAGGGTTTGGAAGAGCAGCAAGACTTTAGGCTGGGGGCCAATAGGATGTTTATCAACCAAGATATTGAAGTTCTCCACGTTTGGCGTCGCGGGGCGGCTCTGATCACACGCAATGCGAACGGCTGCACAAATATTTCCATTCTCCAGCTTGGAGGTGGCAGCAGCCAAAAGGGCATCTGAGTGCCTAACAGTAGTTCCGCCCCCACCAGTTGCAGGTACTCCAGATGGTTCAGTGGACTGAACTAAGGCTTTCACGTGTATCTTAACGATGTTTGCCAAATTGTGCCTGCGACCAGCTCTTTTGGGTGGAGCTAGAAACTCCGGCGCAAACCTTAATAGCGCCCGCCAGCATTCAAGATCAGAGGGGCGGCAACAAATTGAGTGGAAAATATTTATTAGGGATTGTGAACAGGCTAAACGTGCGCCTTTAGGGGTGTGTTTGAGAAGCGGGTGGCTGACTTCTGGGTGTGTTATCAGGTCTTGAGGCGGTGGTCGAACTTCCTTATTAATAGGCATGGTGTTGTTCTCTCCACCTAATCTGTCTCCGAAGCCAGCATCCGATGGCACGGCCAGTGGTGGACGGCCAGACCCGGGGTAGAGCGTCGGTAGAAACTGTGAATGGTGTTTTGTGAGTCTGTTTTGGTGCAGTATGTTTTGTGTGAGAGCGTATGACAATCGTTGCTAATTACGACCAAGCAGAGATCTTTCCTAAGTAACAATCTGTAAATAGATTTTGTAAAAAACAACCATTGAAAATAGAAACTCGGTCTTTTCAACTGTTTGTACACGAATTCGCTATAATAACGTGGTCCTAAAGTGGCTTTAAAGTTTATTATGACATTGATGCTTCTTTCATGTAAAGTGATCTTAAAGTAGTTCAAAGGTTTTCCGCCAAAAACAACGCTATGATGTTCATTTATCATTACCAAAAATTGAAAATATTAGTAGTTGAACATTGTGAAGTAGTAGGCCTATCTAGTCTTTAGCAACATCTTATGACTGCCTCTGACTCATTCAAATTAAGATTAAGTAAGTCATTCAGTTGGAATACATTTTCACAATCTGTTCGCACTGTTGGATCCTAGCTTAAGCTTTAAGCTCCCGACTCGAGATGTTTATGTTCGAACGTGATCACCATATTTATAGGGTGCCTGATTGGATGAACTATTGAAATTGACAAGATTGCAAATCTTTGTCCAGTTGCCTAGTGCCTCATTAAAATGGCGCTATGGCCGGTACCCTTGCGCTTTTTGAATTTCTTTCAATCTGCTTCATAGGTAAAACTCCTCCCTCTCGGAAATGGCCTGGAGGCAGACCATGCAAGCACTCGTCTATCAAGTGTATCGATACAGCTACCTTCACCAGTTCAGAGAACGTTGTAGGGTCCTCCCCCTTTGCCTCTGGGTACGGTATTTCAGGATTTCACCCTGCACGCAATAGGGCAACTCACTCCGAGCCGATCACTTGCTTTACAGGCGGCCGCTTGTCACTCTTCAGTTCGAGCAGGGCCACAAGCACTCATCCCCAGACAGGCACTTCTAAGTGGCCCAACGTCATTGGTGTCTGACAGCCCTTCACCTCGGCTTATGTACTCTGCTGTCCCGATGACGACCAGTGAGAAAGGTGCAATCACTACTGCACCGATCGGTTGGCACTCGACCCGATTCTACATTTCCGCATTAAGTGGGCAGCGGTGGGCCCATTTCCCCCCCATCCTGTAAGGCAATCGGTCTCTCGCAGAACACAGTCCTTTGCAAAACACGGTACTGCTTTGAACACCGGTCGCAGGCAAGGCCATAGATACAGCCTGTTAGTTGCCTGACAAAACAGATTGAGCAGACGGGTGTTGCGGCACCCCGCTCAGGGAGTCGAAGTTGACCTCACCACTCGGTTCCAAGCTTTTCGCTTTGGCTGCGACTAGATCACGCAACTACTAACTACTCTTCTTCTCATAATATATCCAACCAATCAACCTCTGGTGAGGCGGGATACCTCAATTGCCATCTAACATTGGCCGACCGTTCTAAGCCGCGAAGCGTACGAAGAGCAAATTGACTGGAACTCAATGGTAGCCACTACGTATATGAGTGGTACCGTTAAAGCCGTGAAGCTGCCGCCAGATTTTACTGCAGCGACCTTAAACCCCCACAGGTCACCACTCGTCCAGCTAAGCATTGTTCTATGAGGTAGACTCATTGGAACAAACTAACAAAACTCACACAAGAGAGTCATAGTTACTCCCGCCGTTTACCATTAAGATCGTCACCGAATTAGACGGCAATGACTCTTAGATTTGCTTGCGACTAACCCACAATAGTTGTTTACTTTTGTTCCTCCAGAAATAGATCCGTGAATTTGGTTTAGTGACTAATGTAAAAACTTGTAGTTTAAGAAAGAGGGTTCGGCTACATAATAGAAATGATATATTCAAAATATTAAATATTAAGCACAGAAACTTTTTACCTTATGCTGGTCATCTGCCTAGACGCGCTGACACCCGTTGACATCGGTTGATCATTTTTATTATTGAACCAGCCGTCCTTGGGCTGATTTTTACGGATATTGGGACACAGATTGCTGCAGGGTATTTTATTATTCCAATTTTGTTATTTCAACTGTCATTACTTTAAATTCCAGTGTTATTACATATATTTCTTAAGACCGCGAAATTGCGTTGGTCAAACTGCAGTTTTGGGAAGAAAGTTCTTAACAACGGCTGACTGCGTTGCGCTGACAGCAGCGGATTTGTTCAGAATGGAGCTTATAGTTAAAAACATTGAATTCGGATCAAACACTTAAAACCAGTCTTCATGCCTCAAACTTATCGTTATTCAACCAGTTCATCTGATTGCCTTTCACTGGTCATAATTAAGACTATAAATGTTTCTGGTAAACTGGTTTTTTGGTTATTAGACCTAGGTTTTGGAACCAATCGCTTATCCACATAAGCTGCCTGTCTTAGCGAACTGATCTTCTGGACATTGGCGTGGTTGCGGATTAGTTCTGAAGCGCCATCGGTTGAATGCCTTGGGCATTAGACACTGACGCAACAGAAGTTATCAATTAATATTAATAGCAGCAGCATTCCGAAAACGAGAAATAGCCATGTATTACAAGGTAAAAAGCTTGAAAACGACTTTTTTCATGGGACGCACTGTAATAGAAAAGAACTGAAAGGAAATGCATTAATTATATGCCATGGGGCCACACAATTATGATAGCATTATGCTAGCGAGTTATTGTTACGAGACAGTTTTTTTATTGTTCGCTAGGTGGCGAATTCGTTCAAATTCGTTTCTGGTTAGGGCCAGTTGCTATTAAAGTCAACAAACAAGTTTAAGTTTAACACTTTTAATGATACAAATTTTCGATTTTAATCTTGGATTGCGTTAAGCCTGAAGGTTTCTGGAACATTTGTTATATTTCGAATGATGGACAGAATTTAATCGTTAAGTTAAAAACCGACGGTTGACATTTAAAAAACGCTCGATTGCTCGCGGTCATCTGTATAGAGTTTTCTGGTTATTTAGACTTGGATTAGTAATGTTTGTCACTTTCGTCTTCAGTGAACCATCGAAATGTTAACACAATGAGACATACAGTGCTGGCCAGAGCATTAGAAACGCATGAAAAAAACACTGAAAAGTGTATAAAATTATGCTTTCAATGCTCTGCACTAGTAATATCTTGGTTTTTTGAATTTATTATATTCTTTGGTTATAGGTGAAGGTTAGTTTTCATTGGAAAAGAATTTTTTTCATGGAAATTTTTCTTCTTTTGTCTAAAATGGGTAAAAGGTCAGAACATTAGAAACACACGAACGAAACTGTAAAACGTTCATGAAATTATATTATCAATGCTCTGCGCTAGTGATATCTATGTTTTTTGAGTAGATTATGTTCTTTGGTTATGTAGGTGAAGGTCATTTGTCATTGAAGTAATTGTTTTTCCAGGAAAGTTTTATTTTTTTATTATCGAAAATGGGTAAAATTAAAGATTTAACACCGCGGAAGGTTTCTGCTGTGAAAACTTTGATTAAGGAGCAGTGCTACAGTCAGAGGGAGATTGCTAAAAAATGTGACATTTCTGCAGCTTCTGTTAACAGAGTTAAAAGAGAATTAGATCTTGGTCAAGATTTCTGTGAAGAAAGAACCAAGAACAGACAGCGTAGCGACATGAAATCAAGGTTTTCTACTCGGACCAGACGAATTCTGATCAAACTCTGTAAATCCAATCGTAGAGCTAAAAGTTGTGAGCTCTCTCGTCAGGTATCAGAGTATGGCGTAAAGGTTTCACCCAGAACTGTGAGACGTGAGTTGTGTAATGCTGGATTAACTGCACGGCGTCCTGTTAAGAAAGCCAAACTCGCACCGGCCATGATGAAGAAGAGGTTGTTATGGGCAAAACAGTACAAAGATTGGACTGCCAATGACTGGATGAAGGTGTGCTTCAGTGATGAGAGCAAAATTGATATCCTTCGGGAGTCGTCATTGTTCGTTAGACGACGAAGCAAGGAAGATCTTCTTCCAGAATGTGTTTCCCCAACCGTCAAGCATCCGACTTCCGTTATGGTTTGGGGCGCTATCTCTGCTCAAGGTCCAGGCCGTCTGTATATCATGAACGGAATCATGCGCCAAGACCAATACATTGAAATGTTGCGGGCTAGGCTGCTTCCCCAAATGGCAGCATGGTTTCCTAACGGCGATGGCATTTTCATGCAAGACGGAGCTCCTTGCCATACCGCGAAACGGGTCACTCAGTTCCTCAGACAGGAGAATATCCCTTTGCTAAGCTGGCCCGGCAATTCACCGGATATGAATCCGATAGAGAATTTTTGGCATCTCCTGAAACGCAAGGTTAATGCAATGAAACCCACCACTAAGCTTTCCTTGATCGAATGCATACTGCAAATCTGGCATCATGATCAAGACATCCGCGACATGTGTCCACGCCTGATACAGGGGATGCCAAAGCGTGTTGCTCAAGTCATTAGCAGCAAGGGTGGTTACACAAAGTATTGACATTGACATTGACAACTGGGTCCATTAGCATTTGGTAGTGCATACCCCAATGCATAATGATTAATGACACACTTTGAACTACATGTAGACGTACACATACGTAGTTTCGTACATGCACATTTCATGTATTTCGGCTGGAAGCTATCTGTAATGTCTAAAAAATTTTTTTTTTGATAACAAATCATTAACTAATAACAGAAAACACTGTTTCATCTTATAAGCAACTTTTATTTGTTCTTCAAGTGTGTTCTGGCTAAAGAAAGGCATGCTAATTGCTAATTTCATTGTTTTTTCATGATTTTCACAAGTGTTTCTAATGCTCTGGCCAGCACTGTAGTATGAAACCCCTGGAAACCTCCAATCACTTAAGCATAAATTGCCCTTGAAGTCAAATATCGAACATCAGTTCTGTCGAATGAATTTCATTTTGTTCTTCCCGACCCAGCAAATCGGAGTCCGTTAAAGCTTACATCTGCGCATCAAGTCTCCTATTTTTCCAATTCCTAGTTTTATTTACATTCAAATGTTCTTCAAATGTTGCACAGAAACTCTGAAGAATTGCCTTCATTAAAATTTATTTTCTATTAGACTCTTATAATTTTTCTTTACACAAGGGAACATAAACTACATTGAATTTATGATATTTGCTTTTAAAATTTTGAATTGCACCAGAGGCTTAAATTGCTTTAAAGTCGTCAAATACACCCTACGCGTAATATTTAGCCCTAAAGCACACATAATTGTATGTGTTCAGTTGCTTATAGGATGGAATTCTTACAGACACTGACTGCACATGTGTTGTGGATCAAGTGAAATTTATCCGATCAGATAATTTGTCTATGTCAAATGCTGAATAAGTGTTTCTCTTTCTTCAGCAGAAAACTGTGTCATTCAATCTCAAGTTTTTGGTAATCGTCAGGTTGTTCGAGGGGCAAAGTCTTTGACTTCAGGTTTTCGTGAGCCTCTCAAGTAGAACGTGAACTTCCTAAAACGCCCTGCCCTTGGTTCACAGTACTGTTATTCCGGCATGTTCCTACGCCACTTTGACCTACAGCCATAAAGAAGTGTCATACGTACAGTAGACTGAATAAGTGTTTCTCTTTCTTCAGCAGAAAACTGTGTCATTCAATCTCAAGTTTTTGGTAATCGTCAGGTTGTTCGAGGGGCAAAGTCTTTGACTTCAGGTTTTCGTGAGCCTCTCCAGTAGAACGTGAACTTCCTAAAACGCCCTGCCCTTGGTTCACAGTACTGTTATTCCGGCATGTTCCTACGCCACTTTGACCTACAGCCATAAAGAAGTGTCATACGTACAGTAGACCATTATATATATATATATATATATATATATATATATATATATATATATATATATATATATATATATATATATATATATATATATATATATATATATATATATATATATATATATATATATATATATATATATATATATATATACACTGTGTCCGGAAAAATTCCAAGGCTTTACGGTAAATATGAATATAATTAGTAAACATTAATCGATTTTTAAAATTCCAAAAACAGTTTAATCCTGAAATATATAATTACCAACAAAATTCTTTGTAATTTATTAACGGCCCCCGTTTAAAATTACGTCACAGTGACGTATTTGAATTTTATATTTTGTAAAGAAAGTTGCTAGAAAAATGGCGTTCAGCGAGGAAGACAAAATTGTTATAAAATTTTTACGCCAAAACAACAATTATAGTGCAAATAATATTTCAGGATTAAACTGTTTTTGGAATTTTAAAAATCGATTAATGTTTACTAATTATTTTCATATTTACCGTAAAGCCTTGGAATTTTTCCGGACACAGTATATATACTCTAATGAAAATTTATACAGGAAAATACTTTAAGATTTTTGGTAAACGTAATCGGCCATGGTCGACCTTACATCAAAATCAGTCCGATGTATTGCTTTCAATGTGATATATCAGTATAGCCTGCCAATGAGCTTATCTAGTTGAGAAATTAACTTTAAAAGCTTTAAGTAGCAATTCTACCGAAAGTAAATTTCATTGATGAGTATTTTAAAAATACAGCCCAAAGCGTGAAATTACAGCAATTATGTGAACTGATTACAAATTCAAAGTAAAGTCAATATGCCGATTTCTCCGCTTCGTTTCTTATAGAAGATAATAACTTAAAATAAAAGAGCTTATAATAGTCTTATATCAGCTTAAATATCGGAAATGAAACTTAATAGGACTAATTACATGTAGAAGTTTTAGAGAATGCCAAAAGCGTGAATATAGACAAAACGTAAAAATTACTGAAATAGTGTAAAATATTGTCAAACGACTTATGCTTAGTAGCTGGTAGAGACATTTTAGCCGATTCAAAAACTAAAACAGCTGCTTTGAAATTAGTGTAAAACTGTTTCAAATTTTTATTGTTTTATTTATGGAATGGCGATAATTTCCCCCTTTATTTAAATCTTCCTGAAATATTCTAAAATTGTTGGAATTGACATGTAATACACAATTTACATGATAGGTGGCGCTAGAAAAGAACTCTCTTCTTAGCTCTATGTGTAAAGTGTATTTCCGGTTCTCTTCCTTGTAATTCGGGTTTCTGTCACAACATTAAAAGAATAATAATAATATAATAATAATTAGCAACTTCTAATGCGCCAGTGTCTAATGCACAAGGCATCAACCGATGGCATACCAAAACCAAGCCACAATCAGGTCGATATCCAGAAGGTCAGTCCGCACGACAGAGAGGCAGCCTATGGTGGATAAGCAATTTGAAACAGGTAAGTTAGTTTTAAGTTGAGAACGAAATGACAGGAGCGACTGAGCAGAACGAACAGACACAGGGAGGGCATTCCAAAATTTTGGTCCAGCAACCGAAAATGCTCGTTTACCAAGAACAGTTCAAGCCCAAGGTATGACCAGAGAAAGACAATCAGATGACCTTGCAGAATAATGGTAAGTCTGGGGAATAAGGACTGATTTCAAGTATTGTGGTTGGCCATAGTTCAATTTTTATAAACTGTAAGTCCTAATTTGAAACAAATCCTATGCTGAACAGGAAGCCAATGTAAAGACTTAAACACATGGGTTATATGCTCATATTTAGAAGCATTTGCTATGGCTCTAGCCAAGGCGTTCTGAACTCTTTGGAGTTTCTGCATGTTAGATTTAGTGATACCAACAAGAATGGAGTTACAATAGTCAAGACGACTGGAGACCAATGCGTTAGCTAAGGATATTCTGGAAGACATGGGGACATAATGCCTAATTTTGCGTATGTCTCGAATATACATATATGATGACTTACAAATACCATTTACATAGTTTGTGAGGGATATGGTTGAATCGAAAACAACACCCAAGTCACGAGCAGTATCAGTCATCTCAATGAGTGAATCACCGAGTTTTACAGATTTAAGCCATTCGAATTTCTTAAGTTGATGAGGAGTGCCAAGTAGTAGAAATTCAGTCTTCTAGGGGTTAAGGACAAGTTTATTTGCTGCCATCCAAGACTGCAGCTCTTCAAAGGCATCAGACAACAGCTGCATAGATGAGTGACAAGTCAAACTGTCAAATGAGATGTAGATTTGGGTGTCATCAGCATAGAAATGATATCCCATTGAATGATTGTCTAGCAGGGTACCTAGAGGTGTGATGTATAATGTAAACAAAAGAGGACCAAGTACAGAACCCTGCGGAACGCCACAAGTCAACGAGGCACTAGCTGAATAATGTCCATTTAAATATACAGATTGAGTGCGAGGGCTGAGGTAAGTAGCAAACCAGTGTAGGGCAGGACCAGAAACTCCAAACCAATGTTGAAGACGATGCAAAAGGAGAGAGTGGTCGACAGTATCAAAAGCAGCAGACAAATCAAGGAGAACAAGAGCTGTCACCTTACCCTTATCCATGGAGCACATGATGTCGTTATGAACAGCAAGCAGGGCAGATTCTGTTGAATGAAATTTACGGTATGCAGACTGAAATGGAGAAATTAGTGGGTTGGAAGAAAGGTGAGCTTGCATACGATTCAAAACTACCCGTTCAAGAATTTTAGATAGGAAATTCAAAGTTGAGATGGATCTGTAATTAGACGGGTCACTTGGATCGAGAGAAGGTTTCTTTAGCAGAGGATGAACTATGGCATGAGCAAAACCAGAAGGAAAGGATCCCTCAAGCAATGAGAAATTAATAATTGATGTAATGGTTGGACCAAGGACATCAAAACATTCTTTTAGGTAAGAAGTGGGAATGATGTCTAGGACAGGTTTTGTCAGGCGAAGAAAATATGAGTCAGCAGACTCCTGCAAGAGTTGTTAGCAGAAATTAATCCAAGATTGGAGCAGAAGAACTAAGAAGAAGAAATTTATCACATACCAAATAACCATTAAATTTCAGCCTTATACCAGAAATCTTATCAGCAAAAAAGGTCAAAAATTTACTGCCTAGCTCTTGGGTGGCACAGAACACGACAAAAGATGAATTTAATTTCTCTCTGTGTAGTAATTTATTCAAAGCCATCCACAGAGTTTTTGGAGATGTAGAACTTTCGGCAATTAAATTAGTTAAATATTCTGATTTTGCTGAAGAAACAAGTTTGCGCACAAGTTTACACTGTTGCTTAAACCCATTGAGATCTGAGGGAAGTCGAGAGTGGCGCCACCAACGCTCTAACTGACTTCTGTGACGCCTAGCATCGGAAATGGCAGAGTTGAACCAAGGCTGTGGTGTGCGCTCTTCTACTCTTTTAGTTCTAAAAGGAATTTGTCTGTCAAGAAGCTCAGATAAAGTAGACTGGAACTGCATAGCCAGTTCGTTAGCAGTTTATGCAGGAGATAACCACAACGGAGTTGTTAAGACATCATGCTTCAACTTATTTAAATCAATTTTATGCCAACAACGAAATTTAATAGTTTTATAATTTGAGGGTGGTTTAAAAGGGAAGTCAAATTTTGAGGAAATTGCAATATGATCTGATAAATACGACTCAAGTGGCGAGACAGAATGAAGTGATTTTGAGTCAGAACGAGTTATCAAAACATCTAAGGTGTGGCCTTTATTATGTGTAGGAAAGGTAACAAGTTGTTTCATGTCAAACCCTTCTAACATATCAAGAAATGATGAGGAATAATGACCAGCTGTATCAATATGAATATTAAAGTCACCCATAATAACTATTTCAGAGGGAGAGGAAATTAAATATTCAAGTAGTGGCTGGAATTCAATAAGAAAATAAGTCAAAGAGAGGGATGGGGGACGATAAATATTTACAAGTAAAACCTGTTTGTTGCCAGAAATGAGCGTAGCAGCTAGGGCCTCAAATGACTTGGGTGTAGGAATAGGCAAAATGAATTTACGTAGTGGCAGATATGACTTGAAAAGAAAGGCGAGGCCTCCGCCTTTGCCGCTGCACCGAGGCTCATTCAGCATAGTGAAGGTTGGGGGAGTAAGATCAGAAATGAACCCAGGTGTGTAGCTAGGCTGGAGCCACGTCTCAGTAAGAGCAAGTATGTGTAAAGAATTCTCACAAAGAAAATTATGAAGGACGGCAGCTTTACTACGAAGGGAACAAATGTTTAATAGACCAATATCCAAATTCTTAAGTCTAGCAGGTCCTGGATTGATTTCAACATCACCAGCCAAAAGAAGCAACAGAAACAAATACATAGACAACCCATGACGTGTCGCTGAAGATGTTTTACACGAATTTACATTTAACCCACGACGGAAAATAATGTTAGGGGAATTGCATGGTAGCAGAACGTATGGCCGAATTGAATAAGCAGTACTGGGAATCAGATAGTATGAATGAGCTTGAGCCAAATTCTTAAATAGACCAAACCGTAAGGACGCATGTGTAAAGTGATAGACTTGTCTTCACCAGATTTTGCAAGCAGGACCAGGATGAACACAATTCAGTATCAAAGCAAACAGCGTAATGAGGCACCCATAATACGAGGTAGAATTGAAGTCACAAGAAAACCAGAACAGCTTGAACTATGCAACAAGTGAGAAGACGTGACCTAATTTGAGAAGAAAAGCGAAGAATCTTCAGTTCATGGGCAACTCATGAACACAGAAAACTAAAGTGTGCCAGCCGGGTTAGTGTGGAGCTATACCAAGACAATTTTAGAGAAGTGGAGGGAGCTTGTTGCATGGAACGAAGCCAACATCAGCCGATAACAGCGTAAACAACATAGAGCGATAATACAGGGTGTTCAATAAGACAATTTTATCGAACTATAAATAAGAGAAATTGAAGAGCGATACTTATCTCAAAATCCAAACAATTTTAGTAAACTTAATGACTATATACATTTAATAATTAAAACCAGAAACCACGGAAATTAAATTAAACCACAATATAATTTCAAAAATTGCAACCGACGCATAGACTGTCTCCCTGCCCCTATCCGTTTTCTTAAGCTAATAAATCCTGAATCTAAACTCTGAATTCCAACAGGTTATGGGCCCAGGATGACTTGTAAAACAATTTTTACTGCGGGTCGACTAATATTTCGAAACTTTTTCGTTTTTCTGTGTCGACAAAAGCTGTTTTTTCTTAGTGTCATGGACAAAGCGTGCGCGCCGAAATGTCGACATTAGAAGAATTACATCAGCAAGTCCTGAGAATTCAGAAGGAGATTAGCGCAAGAACTGTTCGGTCAACGACAACAGTTACTAAAAATTCTGTTGGAGGTTTGCCGGAAGCGAAGCCATCCAGATGGCAAGAACTACGGTGACTGGAAATTTTGGATGCAGAATTTTCTAGTCGACGCTGGTCTGTGGTGTTGCGTTTCGCCAAGAGAAGCTCAGGCTGTTGATCCGGATTTGGACTTACGTGCGTTAGCCAAAATCAATCTTAGCCTAAAGCCTTGTTCGGCGAGGGTCACAAAGAAATGCCAAACTGCAAAAACTGCTTGGGACGCATTACGAGGTGAATATGAAAGTACTGCACTTGTTCGTCTGATTGGACTGTATTCAAGCCTGTTCAAGATACAGTTTGAGAACTTTCTTCGACGCAGCTGTATGTAGATCACATTTTGTCAGTTACTGAACAATTAGATTCGATAGGTCAACCTTTTCCGGACAATGTTGTTGGAGGCATAATTCTTGGGGGTCTTCCAGATCAGTATAAGCCTTTAATTTTAGGCATCCAAGGATCAAGGCAATTCACAACAGTTGAGTTTGTGAAAAGTCTTTTGCTTCAGGATAGCGTTAAAGACCTTGGAGCAAATTCTACCCATTCCGCTTTCTCAATGACCAAAGTCCAGAAAAAGGTAAACCGAAAGGCCCACGATGCTTTGAATATAATCAGTATGGACATATCTGGTATCAATGTGATCAGTATAAATCTTCAAAAAAGTTTGGTGCTAAACAAAATAAGAATTGTGTTGGTTCAACAAACTTTGCTGCTTTATCAGTGAATTCCTCTACTTTGATGAATGATAACTGGTATCTAGACTCTGGTGCCACTGTGTATATCACATCTCGACTTGACTGGTTTAAGGATTTCTCTCCAGATCCTAGTCAACAGGTGGGAATTGCAAATGGAGCAAAGTTGAAAAGTACAGGAACAGGGAAGATATCTATTCCATTATCAACAAATAAGACAATGGATGCTTTGGATGTTGTTCATGTTCCAGATTTAGCAATTAATCTTTTAGCTGTTCACAGAATTGCTCGAGAAGGCAGAACTGTTTTGTTTGATCAAAAGGGTTGTCGTATAGTCAACCAGCAGCCAAAGGTGAATCCAAAAAGTGTAATTGGGACTGCCACAATGGTTAATGGACTGTATCGTCTGGACTGCAAGCAATCTCATTTGTTTAATGTGCTGTCAACGAACTCAGTGAATTTATGGCATCGTCGTTTGGGACATCTTAATCATCCTTCAATGCCCCTGTTGCAAACCAGGATGGCGTCTGGTGTTGGACCTGAAGAAACATCAACCACTCCTTGTGAAGCCTGTGTGAAAGGTAAACAGCATCGCAAACCGTTCAAGAAAACTGGAGCCAAACGTGCTAAGAAAGTTCTGGGGCTTGTTCATTCTGACATTTGCGGTCCTATGCATATGTCATCTGTCTGTGGTGCACGGTATTTCCTTACATTCACAGATGATTTCACGAGACATTCGGTTGTATACTTCTTGAAGTCAAAGACTGAGGTTCCAGATATGTTCAAAGAGTATAAAGCCTTGGTTGAAAACCAGACTGGTAAGAGTGTTAAAGCTCTACAAACAGACAACGGTACTGAATATGTTAATAACCGTTTCCTGGCTATTCTACGAAGCTGTGAAATTCGACATGAAACAACGATTCCTTATTCCCCTCAACAGAATGGAATCGCTGAGCGTCTGAACAGAACTTTGGTGGAACGAACTTGAACTATGGTTATGGAATCCAACGTGAGCACTGATTTATGGGCAGAGGCAATTAATACTGCAAACTACCTGAAAAATCGCTCGCCAACAAAGGCCATGCCAAATATGACACCTGAAGAGGCTTGGACTGGAGAAAAACCTGACCTGAATCATCTTTGTGTTTTTGGTTGCAAAGCTTTGGTAAAAATTCATGGAAATAACCGTAAGAAATGTGACTCTAAGTCAAAGGAGTACATTTTTGTTGGCTACTGTGAGGAAACCAAAGGATTACAGACTTGTTCATCCAATTACTAAGAAACTCACTCAATCGAGAGATGTTGTCTTCTTTGAATCTCAATTTCCTGTTCAACAATCATCTTCACTAGATCCGTTCCTAGTTGTTTCTGATGAAAACACTTCTCAGACTGGTTCTCTGGAAAGTCATCAACAGCAGTTTCAGGTATTCAAACTACTGTTGAAGTGGGGGAATCTGATGGTTCCAGAACTGATTTTGTTGAAGACTTGAGTACTATTCCGGAAATAATCGCTGAGAATGTTACAACTGATTCTATTCCTTCTGTCAATGAAGAAACTGTTGAGGATGAAGAGGATGAGATGAAGAGCCAGTAACTACTGACACTGTTGAAAGGCCAAAGAGAAGTCGTGTTCCAAATAGGCAAATATTCAATGATGACTATGTTGTGCATCAAGCTACGTTATGCAGAAATACTGATCCAGCTACGGTTGAAGAAGCTGTTAGTTCTCACAATGCAGAAGAATGGAAACATGCAATGGAAGAAGAAATCCAAGCACACGTTGAAAACCAAACATGGACATTCTCTGATGTACCTGCTGGGAGAAAAGCATTTAAGTGCAAATGGGTTTTTAAAACGAAACTGAAAGCTGATGGTACAGTTGAACGTTATAAAGCTCGTTTGTTAGCTAAAGGATGTTCACAGAAACCAGGAATTGACTATGAAGAAACATTCTCACCTGTCGTACGCTACACTTCCATCCGTCTCCTAATGGCTCTGGCTGCAAAGTATGACCTGGACATTGATCAAATGGATGTCACAACGGCATTTTTGCATCCTGAACTGGAAGAGGAAATTTACATGGAACTGCCTAGTGGTTATCGGCTGAATGGTGAAACTTGTCTGCTAAAGAAGTCAATTTATAGTCTTAAACAAGCCAGCCGAGCTTGGAATAAAAAACTGGACAAATTGCTGAAACAACTTGGATTTGTGCAATCAAATTTTGACACTTGTATTTACTACAGGAATCAAAATGGAAAGATCCTAATCATTGCTGTGTACGATGATGATCTCTTGCTTCTCTCAAACAACAAGAAAGAAAAAGAAAAACTGAAAAAGGATCTGATGAAAAATCTCAAGATGAAAGATCTTGGAGAGGCACATTATTGCATAGGCATACATATCCAGAGAGATCGTGCTAAAGGAACAATATCACTTGATCAAGAGAAATATATTGAACAAGTGCTTAGCCGATTTAATATGAGTGAATGCAATGGAGTGTCAACTCCACTTGATCCAAATCAAGACTTATTCAGGGAAGAATTTCTTCCAAATAGTCAAGAAGAAAGTGAGGAAATGAGAAAAATTCCGTTTCAAGAAGCTGTAGGAAGCCTTATGTATGCAGCACAAGCTACAAGACCAGACATTGTGTTTGCAGTGGGGGTCATGAGTAGATTTAACAACAATTATGGAAAAGCTCATTGGGCTGCAGCTAAAAGAATTTTTCGATATCTTCGACAAACTGCTGACTTAAAGTTGGTCTACAAGAAATCCAATGAAGATTTAGTTGGTTTTAGTGATTCTGATTGGGGTGGTGATAAAAGGGATCTAAAGTCCTCTACCGGATACACTGTCATGTTAAGTGGTACTGCAATCAGTTGGAACTCTAAGAAACAACCAACAGTTGCAAAGTCAACTACTGAAGCAGAATATATGGATCTGAGCATGGCCTCAGCAGAAGCAGTGTGACTGAAGGGACTTCATAAAGAACTTGTTCCACAAGCATCAGATGTTGTGAAGATTTTCTGCGATAACAAAGGTGCAATTGACCTTGGATAGAATCCGGGATACCGACCCAAGACCAAGCACAATGCTGTTCAACACCATTTCATCAGAGACAGAATTGCTACTGGAGATATATGTGTTGAACAGATAGCGACAGCAAACATGGTTGCTGACTGTTTAACAAAGGGGCTGTCTAAAGATGTACATTTGAAATGCATTTTAGGTATGGGGCTAGTAAAATAGGACTCTTAAACCTATTTAGAATGTGTATAAAGTGGGGGTGTTAGAATTGACATGTTATACACAATTTACACGTTAGGTGGCGCTAGAAAAGAACTCTCTTCTTAGCTCTATGTTAAAGTGTATTTCCGGTTTTCTTCGCTGTAGTTCGGGTTTCTGTCACGACATTAAAAGAACGTTTTCTTAAGCTAATAAATCCTGAATCGAAATTCTGAATTCCAACAAAAATGCACAAAATACAGGTATAGGTACGTATAGTTGTGCTTTTTAGGTTTCTTTGCCGGTACCGATACCCAGATTGCTCTCAAATTCTTTGCGTTGGATACCCATCAAGGCTTTTGGCAATTTTGAATTTGAGATCAATCGATTCGAATTAACATGGAATGAAAACAAAATGTGGGCAGCATGTTGTCCTTACGTAGCTATATGCCGTTTCAGAATGTAATGTCGATTACCTTCATCTTTCATTGTTTTGTTTCGTGAATGAAGAATCAATAATGCAGATACCAGCGCTATGTTGGCAAGAACGGAAACTGCGAATAATACGCCCAATATTATAAGAGAAGCTGAATCGTTGCCCGTTGAAACTATAAGAATAAATGAGAGAAATTTTTTCCCGTGTTCAGTGAGAAACGTATTCATCGCCTTCACTCCTTGTCTCCTTAAAAATGATAGTAACAACCAATCTCTTCCAGCGCCTCGTAACTGTAATCCATGGCTGAGTAAAGTTTATGCCAATGTTCTTGCCGTCTTACTAGAAGAGACGTACCTGTTGATTTGTGATCTACGGGTTTCATAAAACTCAAGAGAGGACAAGATCGATGAACTGACACAGCGGAGACAATTGGGCAGTGATATCAAAATCTCTGAGTAGTCTAACGACAACTTTGGCAGGCAACATGATTGAACATGATTGTTAAAAAGCTTAAAAAATTTAGACACCAACTAATTGGGCGGTCCCTATACACACGACGAAAATTAAAACCAAAGCAATGCCAAGTCTGATCCTCTAAAATGTTCTTTTTCAAGAAGAAATATTATGTGTAAATTTTGAGCACAAATTTTTAATATTTACAGTTGGCTCATGGAGATCAAAGTTCAGCCATATAGGGTAAATGACTGAAGTCAAAAATGTTTGTCTTCAGTTTCACTAAGTCAAGGATGCAATCAAGCAGAAAGGAATTTACTGTTTAACCGTCTCATCTCAATACAGAACAGCAGCTTTTAAAATGAAACAATATGATTTTTAAGGACGGTTGATTTTCTCGCGTAGGAAAAGTTTTCCCGATTCTGTTCGATAACTTGAAAGCGCATACTGCAACTGTTCTTCACTCTAAACGCTCCATGACTGTGCCACGCCTTGGATCATGGCAACATCTCTGCTCTGCTAGTTTGCGGATGATAGCCTCTGCATCCTTGAAGTCATCCCTGCTGTTCCTTGTATCAGGGACTTCGGTAGGAATCCAACCTGCATGCCCAGCGTTACGAATACATTTCTGCTCCGCTTTGTCACGAAAACAACAAGAGTCTTCTGTTGTACCCTCGCCAAGTCCACCTCTACGCTTTTTAATGGGTCGTTTACTACTTTATCTGTTGATGTCTTCATCATGCCACGTTTTATGGTCAAATCCACCTCCGGATCAAAGGAGCTAAGGATCAAATCCTCGGAAAGGTACCAAAGGTGAGCGGCCAGCTTGCACTTATATATCGATCAGGGTAAGCATCAAGTTACTGCAGGAAGTTTAGGTCACTCATAACTGCTTTGGAAGCCACAGGTGCCAGGGATTAGTACTTGGTGTAAAACTTTGCGAGAAATATGTTTATATGTACAGTAGCAGTCCCCCGAGATTCTCTGGGTTGAACTGCGAACTGAGCAGCCAAACCTTGATATTGTAATTTGCTGTCAACATCCAGCGAGCTTGATGCATGGACCTATGGTGTTGGAAGTTTGTTCCATGATCTACATGAGTTTGTTGATTTTTGCAGCTGCTCTTCACAGAATGCAATGACTTCGTCTCGGACAACGATGAGCTCAGATGAAGTGAAATCATCGGATAAAGCATCGTCGTGTCTTTCTTTATCGATGGATGACCACTGTTCTCGAAACCGTTTGAAGATGAGGACTTCTGGTCCGTGTATAGGCCCCCATACATACTCCAAAGGTGGCAGCCAATACAAGTTGCATGATATGGTGTCGACAGCCGAAGTGTAGAAGAGACCTGCTCAGTTCAAAGAATGGTGAGAGAATGATGGAGGCACCTGATTGACGGCCAGTGTTAGAACTTGTTGTGTCAAAACGCATGCCCCGGACCAAGTTTAGCAGACCTCATTCTCGGAATGCGTTGTGCACAGCTTCGGTCACAGCTTGGCCAGTACCTGAAGGTATCTTTGGAATTCCCAGCAGTTTCTTCTTTCCCATCGTTGAAACCTGAATGGCCTATCCACTCTTTCTTTTCAAACATGAATCAAACATGATCTTGCTGTCCCAGTGGACTGTCAAGGTCATGTTTGGTTTGAATGTCTCTACGATGTTATCTGCTGCTGCAATTCTGTGTCTTCGGCGTAGAAGGCGGATGGTCGAACTATTAAGTGCAAGCGCTTTCTGGGTCTTGCCCGAGAACCTTAGGTACTTCAGAGACAATCATCATGGCGACCCTGTCACTCAGTTCATTTCGACCAAGCATAGCTGCCAGTTGCGATATAACACTGACGTTCTCGTTTTCATTGCGGTGTAGCAGTACTCGTGCTGGGACGTGGATCGTGATCGTCAGATTCAGATTGACTTTGTTCCGAGTCGGTGCTGCTCTTCAACACAACTTTATCAAACAAGGCGTCTTTCTACAGTTGGGATCGCTGTCGCCTGCTTTGCATAGTTCATACAATGCGGACGTTGTCTCTTGCACTGTACATAGTACATTTTGGCGCTCGCGAGCAACGTCTAAATGTAAATAGATTGCTTCAAATTTTACATAAAATGATTTTTATCAAAATGAAACAGCTTGAAAGGGACAGAGTTACAAAGTTCGAATATGAGGAAATAAGGATCACCCTACCAACTAGTTGAGTAAGGCAAACACTGAGGGGAGAAATAGTTCGATAAGAAATTCCGCTGACCTTCACATCGTTGATCTCCGACATTCGTGAAACCTTGATGGCAATGACATTTATAGCTTCCGAAAGTGTTGATGCAATTTCCAGAACTGGCGACGCACTGATTTTCCGGTGGTCCAAGTAGGCATTCGTTAATGTCTAAAGACCCGTGTTCAAATTAAATGCGAATGTAAAGAGAGGCATTTAAAGTTATTAATGTAAGGTAATAACTCAGTTAGTGAGTGGCTCTTCGTCAAACATCATTACACGATACACTAGACCTAAATTGCGGATGATATATAATACTGCTGAAACAACTGCTATTTAACCAGGTTAAGACTTCAAAAGATTGACAATAGTTATGAATTTTCGAAGTGTTATACTTGCAAATTGTTGATTACACTGACCAACAGAAAAATTTTTTTTTCTTGTTGCCTTCGGTTTCAGACCTGTTCTTGGGGTAATTTTGGGCGCTGATTCAGAAAATGTCATTGGATTGAGTGCATCAGGTCTAGTTTCTCAGATATCGTCGATTTTGTAAAGAAAACCCAGTCCACTCTTTAAACGATGTCTTTGGCAAACAAAAATGTCATAATAAGCTTTATTTATGGCTAATTATAATTCTTGCTGATTCATATAATGCCTACATCCTTATAATGTAAAATCAGCATATCTTGCCGCGTGCTGAGATATTGCTGATTCAACGAAATAACTATTCCGTAGCCTACAGCTTACTCAGCACTAAATTCATGGCCTCATTTAGAATTTATTTGTGCTTATACAGCGTTTCATGGTTTCGAACTATGTAAATAGATTATGCTGAAGTCAGCATTTATAGCCTATATAAACCGCCTCCTGAAAGCTAGAGCAGCCGCAGTCGTCTTAGGGCATATTAAGAGTTGGTCGCAAGAACAATCTGTGAATGTGAGCATTAAATAACTACATGTTCTTACTATTTTTAGGTTAGTCATTTAATTCCTCAGATGCGAACATCCTTAAGGTTATGGCTACTTCCAGACGGAGCTGCATTAACCATCCAGACATATTCTGCTACATTTGTGGGGAATACACACTAAAAGCAAACAGGAAACCGATTTCTGAGTTTGTAAAAAGAGCATATGTAGGTTATTTTGGTGTCAAACTTGGAGATCAAGATAAGCAATGGGCTCCTCATACAGTATGCAAAACTTGTATTGAACAATTGCGCCACTGGACAATTGGAAAGAGAAGCTGCCTGAAATTTGGTGTACCGATGGTTTGGAGGGAACAGATAAACCACTTCGACGACTGTTACTTTTGTATGGTTAATATCATAGGCATCAATCGAAATAATCGTCACAAGTTGTCTTACCCTGATATACCTTCAGCCAGGAGACCTGTTCCGCATTCGGATATTGTACCAGTTCCACCTTTTCGCGAACTACCTCAGCTCTCAGACGATGACACTTGCATGTCCAATATCGGACAAGATGACGAAAGTGAAGAAAGTGGGGGCAGTGACAGTGATTTCCAATCAACTTCACACAGTGAACGTTTTGACCAAAAAGAGTTGAGTGATCTGATCAGGGACTTAAATCTTTCCAAAGAGTCCTCTGAATTGCTTGCGTCCAGACTAAAGGAAAAGAATGCACTTCAGCCTGGAACGAAAATTACAATTTATAGAAACAGAGAAAAGGATTTGCTGCCATTCTTTACCGAAGACAACAACCTAGTATTCTGTAATGACATCAGCAACTTATTGAAGAAAATTGGTCTGTCGGATTACAGCCCAGATGAGTGGCGTCTTTTTATCGACAGTTCAAAACGTAGTCTGAAATGTGTGCTTTTAAATAACGGCAACAAATTTGGTTCTATTCCGATCGGTCACTCCACCAGGATGAAAGAAGAGTACAATGCCATCTCTTTAGTACTGGAAAAGATAAAATACAAAGAACATCAATGGGTAATTTGTGTAGACTTGAAGATGGTAAATTTCCTCCTTGGTCAACAAAGTGGCTACACAAAGTATCCCTGCTTTTTGTGTCTTTGGGACAGTAGAGCCACGCATGAACATTGGACAAGAAAAGATTGGCCTTCGAGGAAAGACATGGTGGTTTGAGCTCAAAATGTAATCAAGGAATCTTTGGTGGCACGAGATAGGATCATACTGCCACCACTACATATAAAGCTAGGCCTGATGAAACAATTTGTCAGGGCTTTGAATAAAGAAGGTTCATGTTTCGAATACATAGTACACAAGTTACCAGGAATTACAATGGAAAAATTGAAGGCTGGAATCTTCGATGGTCCACAGATCAGGCAACTTATGAATGACCCACTTTTCATACCATCAATGAATGAAATCGAATCTTGTGCCTGGTCTTCCTTTGTTCTTGTAACTAAAAATTTTCTTGGCAACAAGAAGGCAGACAATTATGCACAACTAGTAGAGGATATGCTTCTTCATTTCAACAAGCTTGGCTGCAACATGACCATTAAAGTCCATTATCTCCACAGTCACTTAGATCGCTTTCCAGAGAATCTTGGTGACTTCAGCGAAGAGCAAGGTGAAAGATTTCACCAAGACATCAAAACAATGGAAAATCGATATCAAGGAAGATGGGATGCACACATGATGGCAGACTATTGCTGGAATATTATGCGCGATTGTTTCGGCAGATGCCACACTCGGAAATCGTACAAAAGGAGCTTCTTCGGTGTCGAATGACTTGAAATTTTTATAACAAACTTGTTCTGTTTGGTATCATATAAGTACAGTTTCAGGTACTAACATTTTCTTTTATGTATTTGTATTATTATGTTTATTAGTGTATCACATAATAAATTGAGCACTACATAATTATAGCTATAGACTTATGTTTTATGGGCGAGCAGAGGCAAGGACTGGTATATGGGTTATGAATTTTCGGTGTTATACTTGCAAATTGTTGATTATATTACATCGAAAAGAGTGACACGCAACATCTTTGAAGGTCTTTGAAGTTAAAACCTAACACGCTTGAAGAATTTAGACACCAACTTGTCGAATGAGTTAAACACTGAGGGCATGAATACTCGATAAGAAATTCAGCAGACTTTCACATCGTTGATCTCCGACATTCGTGAATCTTTGATAGCAATTACATTCATAGGTACAGCTGGTGAGCGTCTCAAAGTTTATCAGCTGTACCTACTGCTCAGAATAACAAGGCCAGCGACTATCTTGCTAGTTAGCAGTCAACAGACATATGCTGCTCAGTTGGCCAATTCGCCTTAAAAGTCATCTGGTCAGCATATCAAATAAAGATTGCAGTCTATCCGATTTTCTTTCACAGATATCAGAGCTCGTGAAGCTCAATGCGCGATGTGTCCAAACAGCTTCAGCCTCCTTGTTTGGATCACCTCAAACACTGAAATGTGGATCGCGCGTCGATCGATAGACCTACGCGTTGGTGACACAAGCCGTATTGGGAATGCGCAGAATTTTCCTCAGCAGACACCACTGTTGAAAGACATCGACTTTCTCATCCAGCTTCTTGACGAGTCTGAAAGTATGTGCTCCACAGAGGAAGACATGCAGTGTCTATAATTTCAAGGCGGAGTATGGTGTTCAGCCGAATGCGGTGCTTCAGATTTTTTGAAGATCGGATACCTGATTATTCGTTCTGATGTGCATCGTGCTGAGAAAATCCCCGATAGTGTAGATGAATATCTGGACATTTTTCTCTAAAAGACGTGATAACATCCAAAGCACCGGACACGATCTCAAGCAAGGAGTGGGAGTGACGTCATTCTATGTAAGTTTTAAATTGTTTTTGAAGTCTTGGCGGCCCGTTAGAGTGAGATTTTGGTATCAGCAGCTTTCTTGAGGTGTCTGGACTTCAAATATCTTTACCGTAGCTTAGTTGGACTAAGATTTTTAAGAATTTTAATTTGCATCATCTTGATTGTGCACTTCTGGACCGAATTTGTCTTCAGCAGCTATTCCGGTTAGACAGTTATAATGTCATAATGCCGTTACGTAGCAACGCTGCTCTCAATGTCCTGACATAAGCCGTGTTTACGCTGTGCTGCGACGTTCCAACCGGTATTGGCGCCCCAGGCCTATATACTTCCCAAATCACGCCAGCTGCTCTTTTGAGCATAACGCTCATAGCGACCATCCACGCAGTCGCTGCCGTCCTGCCCAGGCAACCCTTCATCTGTTCAGCAGCTCCAGTTTGGCTCTACCGCGACCACGTGGCTTTTTCCGATCGACTCGTCATCGTTCGCCCATGTGTGTATTCGTAGCGTTGCTGCTGTTGCTCGAAGGAGTCAAACTCAATCCAGGTCCTAGTGCAACGCGCTAGTGTCTAAAGCCGCTCAATCTCGGGTCCCTCAGCGCGCGCAGTGTCGATTGCAAAGGAAGACTTAGAGTCGGTTTGATAGAGTCAAACCACTTAGACGTCGGCATCTGTGAGACTTGGATTTCTGCTGAAGATCCCAATGCCGTTAAATTCGACATGGCTTCACTAGGATATGTGACCAGACGCGTCCATCGTTCAGCTCCCGGACGAACGGGCAGAAAGAGCGGTCTGGCGTTCATCCACCGTGATACGCTTACTTTGAGAACTCATCCGATTCGGAAAACGATGACAACAAACAGTCTCCACTTCCATGCTGTTCCTCTTTATAAATATCTACCGATGGCCAGATTCGAAAGTTAACGACCTCTACTTTAGCAACACTACTGTGATTGGTAGCGATCAACTCGTTATCTGCGGTGACTAACTGCCCTGGAAATACCTCATCCAGCATCAGCGACGGTCTAACTACTGTACTAAACACTCCAATCATCGTTCGTCTCTGCAACTTGTCTTTCAGCTGCGGACGGTTTCCAGCTTGCTACAGATCTGTCTCTATTACACTTCTGATGAAGAAGGAAGGTCTTGATCCGGATGATCCTTCCAACTATAGGCCAAACTCGAACATAAATACCCTGTCGAAAATTTTGGGACGCGCCTTCATTGCTCGTATCCTGCTCCATCAGCTTACCGTGGGTATCACTCGACTGAAACTGCCTAATCATATATATCTCTGCTGCTTCAGACCGACATTAACCCACTCTTCTTATCGGCCTCGACTTCTCTGCTGCCTTTGATACGATCGACAAAGCAACACTCATCGCGGGTTGCAGAAGACGTTCGGCATTAGCGGCGCTGCACTCGATTGGATCTGTAACTACCTGACGGACCGGTCACAACACGTCATCGTGCACCTTACATGTCGCAGTAGTCTACCTGCGCATACGGCGTCCCACAATGATCGGTTCTTGGCCCGATTCTTTTCACCCTATATGTGGTTCCAGTCGCCAGTGTCATTTCCGCACATGGCATTAGTCACCACCGATATACCGATGACACCTAACTATACATAGCGCTCGATCACACAGACTCCGACACCAAACATCGAACACAATGTACTAGAGCAGTACACTGCTGGTTCCTAAAAACGAACTATGCTTGAATCCAAAAAGTCTGAAGTTGTCGTTCTTGGCACTTCATCATCAATTAAATCGATCGAGAACCTAAAAGCAGTCAATATTGCTGGTGCGGACATTTCGTTATTAAGAACATTTGAGTTTTAGGGTGACGCTCGACTCTAAACTAACATTTAACCATCAGCGCTGTCTGTAAGGAATCGTGTTACCATTTAAAAGCCATGTGTCATATTTGATCATGCTTGCCACCGAAGCTTATAAAGAAAGCCATCTGTAGTGTAATCTGAGCAAAAATCTACTGTAATTCGCTGCTGCAGGGAACTACAAGGTCTAACATCGCCAAATTCCAACGCGTCCAAACTCGTTAACCCGTCTGGAGACAGGAACTCGAAGGTTTGATCACCTCACTCCTGTACTGGCAAACCTACACTGGCTGCCTGTCAGCTCCAGAATCAATTACACAGTAGCTTTCCTTACACGTAAGACTCTCTCGACCAATCAACCAGCTTATCTGTCATCACCCTTACAGCGCTACCAGCCGTCCAGATCTCTGCGATCAGCTACACAAAGCCTTCTGTCTGTCCTTGACATCAGAGACTATCGGTCTGATTTCTCACGACATGGATTCAGTAATTCCTCACCAGCAATTTGGAATATTACTCGCAAAAATATCTGCTAGACATATTAGTAAAGCAGTTCAAAACCTATTTGTATTGGTTACTTTTGTTTGACTGCTGTGACCACGAATACAATTCCTCGCTCGGTCGATGGACAGACACATGGCATGTTAACAAATGCATTCCTTACTTACTTACTTGTAATGCACCCGAAGACTTCTCCGTTCTGTATGTTCACCGGCAGCCTGCCGACAGCGGCTCTGACCGAGGCGGTAATCATGCAGTCATCTACCGTTCCACCACTCAAGTCACCACCCATCCACTGTCTGAGTCCTTTCATCCATCGTTTTATGAACATCAGCTGGTCCGAGTAAGTAATGCTGCATCCTCTTTAATTAATTATCACCAACATATACCGTCCACCATCAAAATCAATTATAACTTCTACGATGAATTTCCGGACATGATTTTCACAATTACTGCCATTACAACTGATCGTCTGCTTGTCTGGGGCGATTTTAACTGTACAGAAAGTGATAGGAATCATACTATGCCAAATCTGTTACGGACTGCGATGGAACATTATAGAAAAATTGCTTCATTCTTCAAACCGTCCTTGCATTGACTCTCGTGACCTGGAGGCTAAATACCTTTTTCTAGGTTTTCCAAATGTTTTGCTGCTAATATTTCTAATTAAATACCACAATGGCAAAGAGTAGATCTTGGCTAGACCGGAGAAAACTGTTTTCTTATGTTCGACCGATTGGCGATGAGTTCTGTTCCATTTACAGTAAAGGAAGTTCAAGACTAGTTGGAAATGTTCCATATAAGTCATGAGAACTTGTTTCAATCCCAATGCCCTTACTGAATCCGGTTCTAATGTGTTTTTCATGCTCGTTTCTCATCCGGTTAATCTCTTCTTTTGCGAAGACTGTTTTCTCTTTGCTTTTAAATATGATTTTATGACACATATAAAAAAGCCTGATCGAGGTGAAAACTATCTCGTTATCTCGTTAAAACTATCACTGTGTCCGGAAAAATTCCAAGGCTTTACGGTAAATATGAAAATAATTAGTAAACATTAATCGATTTTTAAAATTCCAAAAACAGTTTAATCCTGAAATATTATTGAACTATAATTTATGTTCAAAATGTCCGCCATAAAAAAGCCTGATCGAGGTGAAAACTATATCGTTAGTTATAGATGTGGCGGATCGGCCACAAGGCAAGCCTGCTGGGTAAGAGGCAGGAGTAGCTATGACGCGCTTTAGGTAGCCGCTGAGTGCTTCGATTGTGTGCGCGGTTCGGCCGCGTTAGCTGCATAGGATTTTTAAGGAATTAAATTTTATTAAATTTAAGCTTAATCTAATAATAGCTTAATAATTAGGTCGTGGAAAATTCTTAGTGTAATTTTAGTAAAGTAACGAGCAAAATTGTTGAAATTTATAGGCTCTAAAACGTTTGTTTTAAGGCAAATAATCGGTAACAGTTAGACACCTTTATTTACGTTTTATTGATCGTGCTAGTATATAAGCAAACGGCAGTAAATAGGGAAAAGGGGCTTGAATAAGAGGTGTCGCATACTGCGATGCCTATGTTGTGAAGGATGGTAGCGTGCCTTCACATATACGACAGTACAGAAGGAGCGATGCGGGACTCATGAAAACCAAGTGAAGGATGGTTGCGAGCCTTCACCGGTACGAGTCGGAGTGTTTTTGAGCGGATTCATATACGGACGAGGGTGACGTCCGGAGAAGCCCGTGTTCGATAAAGTCCCGGTTACGATAGAATATACGGACGGGAGAGTACGGGAAAAAGACTAATCTGTGCGCTCCCGGCGGGACGACCGAGACAAACACTGTCTGGTTTCGGGCTGACGGCGTCGATCCGGTTAGAGGCGAGGGCCCACTCTACCGTAGATCGCGAGACGGCCTGAGCCACGACGGTGGACGTTGAGGTTGGACAGAACCCGGGGAAAGACCCCGTTCGTAAGAAATAAATACAGGTCTGTGGCAAGTAAAGGGTTGGCATCGGGAAGCCTACCCAAGTAGTCCGTGAGTGTCAGATAAAACAGCTCCGTGTAAAACAACTGGGAAAGTTGCGGAAACTACCCCTTTCTTTGGCCGCGTAAGAGAAAAGTCTGATCAGTGCGCTCCCGGGAACGTCGCAGCCGTTACGAACCAATCTGTCTGATTTCTGACTGGCTCCGTTGGTCCAGCCGGGGCTCGGGCCCACCCTGTTGGTAAGTCACGATAGTTGGAAAATAGAGTCTGCGCGAAGCTCGGGGAAGACGAGTAGACAGGTCTGTGTGAATTCAAGGGGTAGCATTTGCCGTAAGAGATAACACTAGTGCCGTAATAGTTGTCCTTGCGCTCTTGAGGAAGTCGCAACCGAAGCAAACCAATCTGTCTGATTTCTGACTGGCTCCGTTGGTCCAGCATGGCTCGGGCCCACCCTGTTAGGAAGTCGCGAGAAGGTCTGAGTAGTCATGATAGTTGGAAGATAACTGGTTGTGCGAAACTCGGGGAAAGATGCGGCCGCGGTTTTTCCGGTAGAAATTCAGACGGCAGGAAGAGATACGGGGAAGACGAGGCGGATCATAACACAGACCAAGTAAAGACCGGATACGTAAGAGACCGGATCATGTAACGCAGACCAAGAAAAGTCCCATTAAGCAAGGGATCGAAAACTAACGCAGACCAAGTAAATACCCGGTACAACATAGTCCGGGTCGGTTTCCTGATAACACCGGAGTCGAAACGGGAAGATACCGACTCCTCTATATGCTTGTCGCCACACACTGATCAGAGGACTGGCTGAAGTGCGGGGAAGGGCCCCCTCGTGCGTAGGTCGGTACGAAGGTTGGTGTGTTTTACAGAAGGTTAGAGAGGGGACCTTCTCTTGAGTGTTCCATAAGGGTATCCTATCCCCTGAAGCATTGTTGGTCGATAATTGCCAACAGAGACCTGGTACGAAAACTTACTCCGGAAGTCCACGGAGATGGAGCGAGAGATAGTGATAGCGGGAAGATGCGTCGCCCAATATCCATGTGCTTAAGGCGGAAAGACGCAGGGGCTCGTCGTAAGACTTTCCTGTTCCCGGAAACGAGAAAGCGACTGGTGTCTCAGAATATTGGCGGTAGCGGGCGAGTTACAAGATGTTAAATGGTGGTTACGAGAAAGTCTTCACACAAAAAGGAACGACTATTGCCGGTAAAGGAACGAACCCTGTTCTGAGTAAAGGCCATCCTCAGGACGTCGCCCATCCGGCGACTGCGGAAGAGGCAGAGTCGGATCCCGAGACCGAGTGCTAAAGAGTTGATTCTCTTAAGGAAGCGGCCCATCCTGAAACTTCCTTAGAGAGAACGAACGATACGGGCAGAGACGATACGGAGAGGCCATTTCACAGTGAAAATATAAGGGGCAGTGAGGCGGGTGGCTCTGAGCGTAGAACTGGGCTGGAGTACCCACCCCTTGGACAGTTAGCCCGACCGAGAACGCCACATAGATCTATTTCTAATCTGAATAATATCTCTCAACTACTTGAATGCCTAGTTCTAGCAAACGTCTTCAGGGGTATGAAGCATATTTGAATTTTAGTCCTTTTTAGTCAGCTAAACAAACATTCAACTAGACTGCTTTGAATGGCACGCTTAAACACATATTTCGTAATGTGGATCCTGTGTAAGCATCCCTTATTATATATCTTGATCTGAGTGCTGCATTTGATGCTGTAGATCATTGTGTTATGTTATCCCGACTCTCCACATCCTTTGGGATTTCAGATTGTGCTCTTCTCTGGGCATCTTTTTATCTTTATTATCTTATCTTAATCTTAATAATCTTATCTTGATCATTCAAAACAAGTTGCAGTAAATCCATATCGATCCGATCATGTTGCCTGTCGTTAAGGTATGCCTCATGGTTCTGTTCTTGGGTCTCTCCTTTCTCAATTTGCTTTCGCCCATTTGTCACATTGCATGCATTCAATGTTCCAGCAAATCCTGATGATATTCAATCCTTTTTTGGTAAATTTAAACATTTCGTGTAACCATTGATTGCTCCCTCACTATGATGTCTCATACATCTTCTGTCTGTAGATCTAGTTTTTCCATATCAGGACATTTTGTCCTTTGACTGATGACTGTTAAAACTTGTGGATCTTTTACCTCTCGATTAGACCATACGAATGCAATGTTATACGGTATATGATCTTTCAATCATACAAAGATCCAGAGGGTTAAAAACTTGCTTTCTAGGGTTGTTACATGTTCTTCGTCATCAAACGCATCTGATCGCCTTTGTGAACTTCATTGGCCTCCTATTGAATGACGTGCTAACTTTAAGATTGCATGTTTCACCCTTAAAGCCCCGAAAGCTGCCTTTCATAATATCTTATATGTATTGCTAATTCCATTTCGCTATTGTATACTGCAACGTTCTTATTCTTGGTCGTCACGGACTTCATGTTGAATGTCTGTTAAGTTTATGACTGCACGTCTTATCTTTATAGCCCAGAATACCAATTGGCCATGTTATTTTAGTATATTGCTAACTTCAAATCTCTTTCCTAGACTGTTGCGTTCTTCCGATACTGGTTTGTAGGAAGAACCTAGGTTCAGGACAAATGTGAATTCAGCTGCTATGCTCCTCGTATTTGGAATCGTTTACCATAAAAGTCGCGAGTTGTCAACTTCCTATCATCACTGAATTTACCTGTCAGGCGCTGTGGTCTTTGCACGACTCCATCTTATTCCCTGGTGAAGGTATGTACACGCATTGGATTCAGATTTAATGACTACGCGCGTAATAATTGCTTTAAATTATTAATGAATTAATGTTTAGGCATTAGGCTTATAATGGGTGTAAGTGACGCATAGCAAATGCATAGTTGTTTTATGAGTCATACCGAGAGTCTTTCTGCAGTAGACTGTCTTGTCTTCGTATTTATACGCTGTCGTCCATATCCAGCGGGCATCTTTTCGGATCTCAGACGCAGACAACTCCGAACTGTTTTCATGTGCAATATCATCAAAAGCCGGTGGCCAATCCGAGTCGTCAAAGTCAATCGTCTGCCAACAAGCAAACCCTCTGTTCGTGCATTTCCATGAGGAGTTTGTTAGAATGTAACCATCGTCCGTCGAAGCCATAATGCTACCAACTCCTCCTAAATCTCTTCCTTGAATGCCAATTACTTTTGCATTGCAGGGCAACTCGACTGTGTCTGGTATCTTCCAATTGTTTGCATTTGGGAGGTTGGTTATCTCGACCCCATCTATGTACAGGCGCACATCATCGTCTCCCGTTGCCTTCAAATTCCGCGGCTTACAGTCTGTGACGATAGAATCAACTGCATAACACAGGAAAAGGCAGACAACTCCTGTAAAACAAAAGTGTATTTTCATGAGAATAGCAGCACATTAATTCATCCTTCAACGGCTCTCTATCACCAATTTACATGGAGCTTAGCAGTCCACAAGTTTTAGTTTGAAACTCATTTGAGAGGTATCTTGCCAAGAGGAATAAACTATGTACTGAAAACGAACAACGGTAAAACTACCAATGATTCCAAACTGCGGTAGTGATGTGATACAATATACGACACTGAAATGAGTTGTTGCACGCAAAAGTGTCGCTTTCAATGAAAATCCTGCAACTCGTATGGTATTTCCTGTATGCTTTAATGCTAGATACCAAATAGCATATTTTATACGACTCATCAAGATTCGAATCTGATGCAGAACTCCATAGCGGCTTGATCTAATATAATATTATAATATTATACGAAACCCTTTGTTGTCTGTCATAAAGATGGCTCTTAAACTAAAAAAACTGAAAGTCCCTGTATTTCGTAAAATTCGCGGTCCCTTATGAAGATCGCGGGCTCTGCATGTGAAAAGCTTTTAACAAGTTAAACAAATGCCGACAGAAAACTGTCGATAACACGAGAAGGTTTGTTAAGCAGGCTAAAGGGCGCCATTAAAATAGATAGACCCGTTTTATAGCCAAATTAGTTTGACTATATTATATTCATTTTGGATGCAATAAATTATATGTTTGTGCATAAAATCTTCAATATATTTTAAGAAGAAAGGAAGGATGGAAACTGGCCTATAATTACTAATATCTTCCTTACTTTTTGATTTAGAAGGAGAAATTTTTATAGCAATAGAACAATTCTTGTGATAAATGAAGAATTAATTATTTCGACCAACGGTGAGGCAACGATATGGATGGTAGGGCCAGCAACGAAGGGATCGATACCAACTGGACCAACCTTGTGCTTAATTTTGGAATCGGAATGGGAAGTAGTTTAAATTTCTTTCGCTGCAGTTGTATATAGACCAAATGACTGGAAAGGTGGATTCCTCAAAAAAGTTTAGAAAGAGAGTTTATCTTTAGAATTGGCTTGCGCTAACGACTGTCCGACACTTAAAGAACTCGTTAAATTTAGGCCTATTTACAACAGAATTAGCGTCACTATACACCGTTCCATCAATAACACTGGCCAACAGAAAAAATTTTTTTTCTTGTTGCCTTCGGTTTTAGACCTGTTCTTGGGGTAATTTTGGGCGCTGATTCAGAAAATGTCATTGGATTGAGTGCATCAGGTCTAGTTTCTCAGATATCGTCGATTTTGTAAAGAAAACCCAGTCCACTCTTTAAACGATGTCTTTGGCAAAATTAAAATGTCATAATAAGCTTTATTTATGGCTAATTATAATTCTTGCTGATTCATATAATGCCTACATCCTTATAATGTAAAATCAGCATATCTTGCCGCGTGCTGAGATATTGCTGATTCAACGAAATAACTATTCCGTAGCCTACAGCTTACTCAGCACTAAATTCATGGCCTCATTTAGAATTTATTTGTGCTTATACAGCGTTTCATGGTTTCGAACTATGTAAATAGATTATGCTGAAGTCAGCATTTATAGCCTATATAAACCGCCTCCTGAAAGCTAGAGCAGCCGCAGTCGTCTTAGGGCATATTAAGAGTTGGTCGCAAGAACAATCTGTGAATGTGAGCATTAAATAACTACATGTTCTTACTATTTTTTAGGTTAGTCATTTAATTCCTCAGATGCGAACATCCTTAAGGTTATGGCTACTTCCAGACGGAGCTGCATTAACCATCCAGACATATTCTGCTACATTTGTGGGGAATACACACTAAAAGCAAACAGGAAACCGATTTCTGAGTTTGTAAAAAGAGCATATGTAGGTTATTTTGGTGTCAAACTTGGAGATCAAGATAAGCAATGGGCTCCTCATACAGTATGCAAAACTTGTATTGAACAATTGCGCCACTGGACAATTGGAAAGAGAAGCTGCCTGAAATTTGGTGCACCGATGGTTTGGAGGGAACAGATAAACCACTTCGACGACTGTTACTTCTGTATGGTTAATATCATAGGCATCAATCGAAATAATCGTCACAAGTTGTCTTACCCTGATATACCTTCAGCCAGGAGACCTGTTCCGCATTCGGATATTGTACCAGTTCCACCTTTTCGCGAACTACCTCAGCTCTCAGACGATGACACTTGCATGTCCAATATCGGACAAGATGACGAAAGTGAAGAAAGTGGGGGCAGTGACAGTGATTTTCAATCAACTTCACACAGTGAACGTTTTGACCAAAAAGAGTTGAGTGATCTGATCAGGGACTTAAATCTTTCCGAAGAGTCCTCTGAATTGCTTGCGTCCAGACTAAAGGAAAAGAATGCACTTCAGCCTGGAACGAAAATTACAATTTATAGAAACAGAGAAAAGGATTTGCTGCCATTCTTTATCGAAGACAACAACCTAGTATTCTGTAATGACATCAGCAACTTATTGAAGAAAATTGGTCTGTCGGATTACAGCCCAGATGAGTGGCGTCTTTTTATCGACAGTTCAAAACGTAGTCTGAAATGTGTGCTTTTAAATAACGGCAACAAATTTGGTTCTATTCCAATCGGTCACTCCACCAGGATGAAAGAAGAGTACAATGCCATCTCTTTAGTACTGGAAAAGATAAAATACAAAGAACATCAATGGGTAATTTGTGTAGACTTGAAGATGGTAAATTTCCTCCTTGGTCAACAAAGTGGCTACACAAAGTATCCCTGCTTTTTGTGTCTTTGGGACAGTAGAGCCACGCATGAACATTGGACAAGAAAAGATTGGCCTTCGAGGAAAGACATGGTGGTTTGAGCTCAAAATGTAATCAAGGAATCTTTGGTGGCACGAGATAGGATCATACTGCCACCACTACATATAAAGCTAGGCCTGATGAAACAATTTGTCAGGGCTTTGAATAAAGAAGGTTCATGCTTCGAATACATAGTACACAAGTTACCAGGAATTACAATGGAAAAATTGAAGGCTGGAATCTTCGATGGTCCACAGATCAGGCAACTTATGAATGACCCACTTTTCATACCATCAATGAATGAAATCGAATCTTGTGCCTGGTCTTCCTTTGTTCTTGTAACTAAAAATTTTCTTGGCAACAAGAAGGCAGACAATTATGCACAACTAGTAGAGGATATGCTTCTTCATTTCAACAAGCTTGGCTGCAACATGAGCATTAAAGTCCATTATCTCCACAGTCACTTAGATCGCTTTCCAGAGAATCTTGGTGACTTCAGCGAAGAGCAAGGTGAAAGATTTCACCAAGACATCAAAACAATGGAAAATCGATATCAAGGAAGATGGGATGCACACATGATGGCAGACTATTGCTGGAATATTATGCGCGATTGTTCCGGCAGATGCCACACTCGGAAATCGTACAAAAGGAGCTTCTTCGGTGTCGAATGACTTGAAATTTTTATAACAAACTTGTTCTGTTTGGTATCATATAAGTACAGTTTCAGGTACTACCATTTTCTTTTAAGTATTTGTATTATTATGTTTATTTAGTGTATCACATAATAAATTGAGCACTACATAATTATAGCTATAGCCTTATGTTTTATGAGCGAGCAGAGGCAAGGACTGGTATATCAATAATTAATAAGACCTTTAAGGGAATTAACTAGATCACTCGCTTCAAACAATACTCCAAGTATCTAATGTTATTTTCACAGTCAGTGAATTTAGCAGCAAAATACTGATGTTCAGCTTCAATTCCGAATTACCTAAATATATTTCTGTAGCTGATACTTAAATTTGGTATTGTGTGCATCAGAAAGACCTTTTAGGTATTGGGATATATTTCAGATTTTTTTCATGTAAACTTTGATCAGAGCAAGAATCATCCAAAATTGCTTTAGCCGATTATACTTAGAAGGGTTTACAGGACCAAGGTTAATGCCGAATCGTATGCTTTCTCTTACAACATGCGAACAGACAAATTAGGCCTTTAAGCTAACGAAGAGTCACGATTTTCATAAGCATTGATTACCTTAGTTCAATCAATCTTACCTAGAACTGAGTGAAAGCGTGCAATCGACTCATCAGCAAATAGTAGTTTAGGATGCAAATTTGGACTGTTAACAATAGTAGGATCTAAATGGCTGCTAGCAATAAATGAATTCTACAACTAAGAGAATGGTAGAGCGCACACCACACCCTTGGTTAAATTCTGCATTTCTGAACCCCGGCGTCGTAAGAGTCAGTTGGAGGGTTTGTGGCTTAAGCAAAGTGCAAACTTGTGCGAAAACTTGTTCATCTGCAAATGTGCATCTTTATTTTATTTGTTCAAAGTGGTGCTTTACAAAAAAATCTGTGTGGTTGGCTTTAATAAGTTATTACAAGGGGGGAAGTTAACTTTGTCCTTTGTTGTGTGCTTAGCTACCCTTGATCTTGCCAGTAAATTCTTGATCTTATTTACAGATAAAATTTCTGACAAGAAGGCTTACATCCTTTGGTTACTCGGTATGTGGTAAATTTCTTCATCCTAGATTTTCAACTCCTTTTCAAAAATACTTTCAGCCAACAAATCTTGCAGTGGTTCGCAAACTCATCTTTTCTTTACCTAACAAAATCGCTCTGCTTTACACCATTCCTACGTCTATTCTGAAAGAACGCATTGACTTTCTGGGCCCAAACATTAGATCAATTATCAATTTCTCATTACAGAGGGATTCCATCGATCTGTTTTAGTCGTGGGTAAAGAAATGTTCTCTTGACCTCTCTAATTAAAGACCAATTTCAACTATGATTTTTGTGTCGAAAATTCCTTAACAGGTAGTTATGAGTTGTATGTAAACTCAATTGCCTTCCAATTCTGCCCTTCTCGGTGTTCATAATGACAAATTTTTGCTATGGATAAAGGTAGGGTGACGGTTCTTGCTCTTCTTGACTTGTCTGCTGCTGTTGATATTCCGGACCATTCTCTTCTTATGTATTGTATTTAGCATTAGTTTGGTGTTTCTAGTCCCGCCCTACGTTGGTTTGCTACTTATCTTAGTCCACGCATTCGGTCAGTACTAGTTACTGGTGGTCTAGTGCTTTCTTGACATGCGATGTCCCGCAGGTTTCCATGCTTGGTCCTCCTTTATTTACAGTATACACCACACCATTAGTTACAATATCTAATCTAGTGACTTTTATAATCCAATTGTCATATGTCCAAGGCATCAAACGACGTTCGCTTCAAGTGAAATCGTAATAAAAATCATAATCCAATCGAGAATCCAGGTTTAAATCCTATAGGTCACAGAAACCAGTAGGTCTACTTTATAATCTTTCATTATGATATCATTTCTATGCTGATGATACTGAGATTTATATTTCTTTTTACAGTCTTCCTTGACACTTGTGCAGTTGTTCTCCCCTGCCTTTGAGGAGTGCAGTCGGATGGCGGCAGACTCTGTCTTGATCTACAGGGCACCTCACAGCGATTTCAGACGTTTGAGTGGCTCAAATCCCTAAAACTAGGTGATTCACCGATTGAGTTGGTAGATTTTCCTGTCACTTAGGTGTTGTTTTTGATTTTAATATGCCTGGCACCAACTGTGCAAATGGTATTTGTAAGACATCATGCATGCATATTGTAACTTACGCAGAATTAGGCGCTATGCCCATGTTCTCAAGTATATCTCTAGATAACGCATTGGTGTCAAGTCAAATCAAACAACCATGTCCCATTAACTGAGGTTAGTGTCCTCTGCTTCAGTCGCATTGACAGTTCACTCGCTATGCAGTTCCAGTCTACTTTATCTGAGGTTCTTGACAGACAAATTCCTTTTAGAACTAAGAGAGTAGTAGAGCGCACACCACAGCCTTGGTTCAACTCTGCCATTTACGATGCTAGGCGTCACAGAAGTCAGTTAGAGCGTTGGTGGCGCCACTCTCGACTTCCCTCAGATCTCAATGGGTTTAAGCAACAGTGTAAACTTGTGCGCAAACTTGTTTCTTCAGCAAAATCAGAATATTTAACTAATTTAATTGCCGAAAGTTCTACATCTCCAAAAACTCTGTGGATGGCTTTGAATAAATTACTACACAGAGAGAAATTAAATTCATCTTTTGGCGTGTTCTGTGCCACCCAAGAGCTAGGCAGTAAATTTTTGACCTTTTTTGCTGATAAGATTTCTGGTATCAGGCTGAAATTTAATGGTTATTTGGTATGTGATAAATTTCTTCTTCTAAGTTCTTCTGCTCCAATCTTGGATTAATTTCTGCCAACAACTCTTGCAGAGGTGTGCTGACTCATATTTTCTTCACCTGACAAAACCTGTCCTAGACATCATTCCCATTTCTTACCTAAAAGAATGTTTTGATGTCCTTGGTCCAACCATTACATCAATTATCAATTTCTCATTGCTTGAGTGATTCTTTCCTTCTGGTTTTGCTCATGCCATAGTTCATCCTCTGCTAAAGAAACCTTCTCTCGATCCAATTGACCTGTCTAATTACAGACCCATCTCAACTTTGAATTTCATATCTAAAATTCTTGAACGGGTAGTTTTGAATCGTATGCGAGCTCACCTTTCTTCCAACCCACTAATTTCTCCATTTCAGTCTGCATACCGTAAATTTCATTCAACAGAATCTGCCCTGCTTGCTGTTCATAACGAAATCATGTGCTCCATGGATAAGGGCAAGGTGACAGCTTTTGTTCTCCTTGAGTTGTCTGCTGCTTTTGATACTGTCGAACACTCTCTCCTTTTGCATCGTCTTCAACATTGGTTTGGAGTTTCTGGTCCTGCCCTACACTGGTTTGCTACTTATCTCAGCCCTCGCACTCATTCTGTATATTTAAATGGACATTATTCAGCTAATGCCTCGTTGACTTGTGGCGTTCCGCAGGGTTCTGTACTTGGTCCTCTTTTGTTTACATTATACACCACACCTCTAGGTACATTGCTAGACAATCATTCACTGGGATATAATTTCTATGCTGATGACACCCAAATCTACATCTCATTTGACAGTTTGACTTGTCACTCGTCTGTGCAGCTGTTGTCTGATGCCTTTGAAGAGCTGCAGTCTTGGATGGCAGCAAATAAACTTGTCCTTAACCCCTCAAAAACTGAATTTCTACTACTTGGCACTCCTCAGCAACTTAAGAAATTCGAATGGCTTAAATCTGTAAAACTCGGTGATTCACTCATTGAGATGACTGATACTGCTCGTGACTTGGGTGTTGTTTTCGATTCAACCATATCCCTCACAAACTATGTAAATGGTATTTGTAAGTCATCATATATGTATATTCGAGACATACGCAGAATTAGGCATTATGTCCCCATGTCTTCCAGAATATCCTTAGCTAACGCATTGGTCTCCAGTCGTCTTGACTATTGTAACTCCATTCTTGTTGGTATCACTAAATCTAACATGCAGAAACTCCAAAGAGTTCAGAACGCCTTGGCTAGAGCCATAGCAAATGCTTCTAAATATGAGCATATAACCCATGTGTTTAAGTCTTTACATTGGCTTCCTGTTCAGCATAGGATTTGTTTCAAATTAGGACTTACAGTTTATAAAAATTGAACTATGGCCAACCACAATACTTGAAATCAGTCCTTATTCCCCAGACTTACCATTATTCTGCAAGGTCATCTGATTGTCTTTCTCTGGTCATACCTTGGGCTAGAACTGTTCTTGGTAAACGAGCATTTTCGGTTGCTGGACCAAAATTCTGGAATTCCCTCCCTGTGTCTGTTCGTTCTGCTCAGTCGCTTCTGTCATTTCGTACTCAACTTAAAACTTACCTGTTTCAAAGTGCTTATCCACCGTAGGCTGCCTCTCTGTCGTGCGGACTGACCTTCTGGATATCGATCTGATTGTGGCTTGGTTTTGGTGTGCCATCGGTTGATGCCTTGTGCAATAGACACTGGCGCATTAGAAGTTGCTAATTATTATTATTATTATTATTCATCACAGACCCATCAAAGGAATTGACTTCCCTGGAGCATTTGGAGCATTAGATCCCAGTCCTCACCTTGGTTGTCCTCAGCCAGATAATGATAATCTAGTTTATTTTTTCAATTCTGACATTACGATATTATGTAATTTTAGCTATTTTGATCATAAGTGATCTGATCTGATCTAATAGAAACTATTATAGGTAGATCGACTCCAATTCAAAGACTTTTATTACGAATTTGAAATAGCTCATGATGAAAACTTCCCAGTTCAAGTGTGTGATGAAAGTCCTAACTGATGAAAGTCCTAACCTTCGCCACATAATTTCTGTTCTCATTACTCTTCACTGGCTGAAAACACCTGAACGAATAGAATATAAAAGCCTTTCGCTTACTTGCAATTTAATTAAGTTCTTCCAGCCATCCTATCTTTGTCATTTACCTACAGTTCAAACATTTCCCTCAGCCCGCTCATCATCAGCCCTGACACTTCTTTCTCTAACCGCATCTTCAAATTCATAATTGCTCTCGTTAACTTTTTGCATCCAAGCTTAGTGGTGGGACGAGTCTTATTTTCAGACGCTCAGTCTAAAGCAATATCAATGCAGCAGGTAAGGTCAGATAGAGTTCCAAAACCAGATTCAAATGTTAGACAGCTAGGCGTAGGGTGTTTTCGAATTGCAGCGGCGGAAACTAGGATTCAAGACTGGATTTTAAAAAAATAATGTTCTCATTTTTGCATTAAAGATAAAAAGAAGCAGAGATGGTGAGCTAATAGCACTGGTCGGATAGTTATTTATTCCAAAGAAGCGGAGCAGCTTCAGTTGTACATTAAATACCAAATTTTAAGAGGAGGTTAGAGAAAGGCGGAGAAGAGTCAGGGCCAAAAAGAGGGCAATATCGAATACATTTATACTTGTATTTGAATAAGTAAGTAATTGTTGCATTTGTTAAAACGTCATAATGTCTATCTACTGAGCGAGGAATCATAAGTGTTGGTGGTTGCAGCGGTCAGACAACAAAAACAAGACGAAGTGCTGCTGTAAAGCGTAGTTTCAAGATGACGGAAGAAGTTTCTCGCTCTTAAACCTTTTCATTGTATTTGTAGAAAACTAAACTTTCATAAAAATGATAAAAAGCAAGATTTTGACCAACGATTACCTGTTATGTAATGCAGTAGCATCAGTTTCATGACTTTTGCTGTGTTCTCAGGTGCGATTCCAATATTTTCGAAAAAGATTAAAAGTAGAGTAAAAACAACTCAATATAACTTTACATCTCTGTCATTTGTCATATCAGTTAAGCCGATATAATCGTCAATGTGCGTATTTAATAGAGCTCGTACTTCTGTTAAGGTGTCGTAAAAGTTTCACAATCTGATTCCTGATAAAAGTCGTGCTCTACTGCAATAAACTGCTTCATTCGTAGTAAAATCCTTGCTGTGAAATGTGACTTATAAGGTGCTTGAATATCCATATGAACGCTTTTGACTTAAGTTACGCAAATCACGCTCAAGTGACACAGACATGGGATGACAATAGAAGGACGTGCTTGCGAATTTGCATCGTTTTGAAGTTGTTCGCCCAATATTCGAATAGCAACCTGGATTCACACTTCATCCACTTCATCGTTCGACATATAATTTACATAATATGGGCCTAGACTGCTTTCTCGTGTTCTATCTGCCTGCATATATGCGAGATAAAGTAAGTTGAAGTAGGGTAAGATAAAGTTTTGGCAGGTAGTGCATAGTATGAGAAGTTAAGGTAAGATGATGCAGGGTAGGGTAAGAACCATTCTAGAAGTGGTTGGCACGAAACCTGCGACACGAGTTTCTCAACCTTTCTTTCTGTCATATTGTCTTTGCATTTTGCAATTTTTATTTCAAAGCTACAAAAGAAACTAAATCAGAAGCGTTCTCTGTCTAACCGATGTAAAGTGTCACTAAGAACAGGATATTCATCAATTAGCAAGCAATGCGAGCATACGAGTCAGATGTCAACCATGAGTTCAATTTCGTTAGTTGATCTCTACGTGCCTGCGAGAAATTGTCCAGCCAGCAAACATCATTCGAGTAAGTCTTACAGATCAATTTTTTAAAATTAAAACATAACTAATATAAGGCCGTATTCTAAGATTTTCTATGCTTCCTTACTTTACAAGAAATCTTTTTGGAGTTATGTTTGTGATTTTATGATTTCCCCATTAATAAAATGTTTCGTTTGTGTTCACAATGAAAAACTCGGAAAAAGTTTAAGCTCATCGTCGATGGTTCTCCAATTCTTAGACGGCGTTAGAACATAATTTAATCTGATGTAAACATGTGTACAGCACATTTGCATATTTGAAAAATAACAGCAATATGATAATGTAATGTTTATTAAATAACAGAAAAACGCACTTTAGTGTAAGACCTTACCTCGTGCGCTGATATACATTCCTTCAATGCCTGAGAGAATGGGGGATGGGCTGTTGTGCACGGCATATTTAGTAGGTCGACTGTAGAGAGGTCATTGAGGGAGTTGAAAGAGAAGTCGGGAAAATCGAAGAATGTTTTTGAATGGACGGACTGGAGAAGTGAGGCAGTGACTGATTTGGAAGACGCTGAAGAAGCGGTGAAGCCCTTCATTTCCCCTAGTATTTGTTTGCATAAGAGCAAATATATATATATATATATATGCCTGATTGCTAATGAATGCATATATTAAAAGTTTATATATACACGCTTGTGTGTTCTTTTGAAGAGTCTTTTCCTTAGTCGAATACACGGTTTCGAGTGTTTGCACAGGTTGGTGGAAGGTTCGCCTTAGCTAAGCTGCACCTCAATAAATAATTTAAATTTTTCTTATCTAACTCCTTCGGTAGTTCTACATAGTTCGTTGAACTAGTGGTATTAGTCGAGTTTTGAAAATATATTTAAACAGTTAGAGGCTTTTGCATACA
The DNA here is from genome assembly GCA_964023275.1 of Norana najaformis. Classification (NCBI taxonomy): domain Eukaryota; kingdom Metazoa; phylum Annelida; class Clitellata; order Crassiclitellata; family Hormogastridae; genus Norana; species Norana najaformis. The sequence goes on from OZ029923.1 coordinate 23,682,751, forward strand.
AATATATATTGAATACTTGAAACAGTAGTGTATAGTTCATGTGTTTACCTACGTCGGTATATGGACACTTGTTGGACACGAGATGATGTGTAAAATGGGGTAGTTTTAACGGGGTTTGAAAACGCAGGATTGTTTGGTCACGTAGGTCTATGTATTGAAGACTGCGCATATTATTAGAATTTATTGTGCACGTAGTTTAGAGGTTTATTGTGTATGTAAATTTAGCCCCGTGAATGGGAGAGGAACCGGAATTTGCGCAGTGGAGGTAAAGTCTTAATCTTGAGGACAGGTGGAACTGCAGCTGTCGTCCGGATATTTTGCCTACGGCGAGTACAAAGACAGTTCAAATCCAATCAAGTTCTGTGTTGTGTCTTGCGATGGGTGAGAAGAACCAACGTGGCTGTAAAAACGTCGGATGCCGGGGTTTTACACATCGTCGATAGAAACTGTGAATGGTGTTTTGCGAGTCTGTTTTGGTGGCTTGTGTCTTGTGTGACACCGTATGACAGTCGTTGCTAATTATAACCAAGGAAAGACCTGTTTTAAGTAACAGTCTGTAAATAGACATTTTAAAAAACCACTGAAAATTAAAACTCTGTCTTTTCAACAATTTATAAACAAATTTGTGACAATAATTTGGTCCTACAGTGGCTTACACGTTTTTCATGGCACTGATACTTGTTTCAAGTAACGTAATCACAGGTCCTCCGAAACAAAGACATACAAGTTGTTTTGACATTACCGAAAATTGAAAATATTAGTAGTTGATCTTTGTGTACTAGTATCTAGTTTTTAGCGACATCTTACGATTGCTCGACTCATGCAAATTAAGGTAAAGTAAGTCAGTTAATGAATAGAGTGTTTGAAACTCGGAAAAGTACATTTCAAAATCATAATTACTCCATTAAGTCATTTGATTGTTTCTTCTTCGTAATCTTTATCGTAATCAAAAACATATAGCGCCACTTCAAGATAAAACTCATCAGAGGCGCTCCCGGCCCAATTTCCCATGACTAATGGGGAATAACACGGTCTTCAAACGCTTGCGGAAAAGAGAGGGAGGAAGAGAGAGGAATTCCCGCCTAAGGTCACCAGGCAGATTGTTCCATGAGGCAGGGCCAGCAACGGCGAAGCTGCGGCGCTGTGCAGTAATAGTGCGAGCCATAGGAACTACCAGGTCTCCCTGGACTGCCGATCGCAGCAGTCGGCGGCCAGGGACAGAAGAAACAGGGAGACATAGTTCCTTTAGATAAATAGGTACACTGCCAACAAGGCAGCTTCGCACAAGGACCAGAATTTTAAACTGGATGCGTTCTCGGATTGGAAGCCAATGGAGTTTTTCCAGCATGAATAAGGAGATATGGCCAAACTTTGGAATGCCGCCAATCAAGCGAGCTGCAGCATTTCGGACAAACTGAAGTTGAGAGAGGGAAGAGGATCCAAGACCGGCAAAAAGCATGTTTCCAAAGTCAATTCTGGAGCAGATAAATGCGTGGACTAGAGTGATGGAGGCCTGGGTTGAAAGGGAGCGTCGGATAGTGCGTATTTGGCAAAGGTGGTAAAAACAGGTACGGCATACATTATTTATGTTCTTCCGAAACGTGAGCTCCCGATCCAGGGTCACTCCCAGGTTACGCACCGAGGAATGAAAAGAGACATGAGAAAAGAGTAGGGATAGATTTGCCATGTCTTATGCTATTTCGAGTGAATACTTCTTTGGCAGCAGGTTTCTGTTGCTGGACCAAGGCTCCGGAATACATTTCCACAACCTGTTCGCATTGCTGGGTTCTAGCTGAAGCTTTATGACTTATTGTTCTCGACTTAAGATGTTTTTGAGTGTGCTCACTCGAGTTCATCCAATTAAACAGCTTATTATGGATCTTTTATGGAGTGCCATCAATTGGCGCTTAATGCATCATTAAATTGCGCTATAGAAGATTAGATTAGATTTCAGATCAAATAGCAGACCACGTAATTTTACTCTGCTTCCTTGCATTGCGGATTATTTTAGTCTGGAGTAAAATTACTCAACACGTTATAACTAGGTTATTTGCCTCTAAGAACGATAATTATTATCAGTGGAGTGTTTTAGCCATGTGATTTAGACAACATACAGGCATATATTATAGACTTGCCTTGCTCTGTGCATTATTGAAGCTAGTTTTCCAGACGTATCTCAGACTAGGTTAGCAACCCGTCATCATTGTCGGTCCGGTATTCGCTCTGTTAATTTTGCTTTTGGAACTGCCTGAACCAGAGCTGGCTCTACCTCGGCCTCCGGAGCAGCGAGGTTATCGAGGACATTGACTCCCTGCGAATCTTCGCCTTTCGAGCGATCGCATTGGGTAATCCTTTTGTAAGACCACAATGGGTATGACCGTGTCATGAATGCGGCTCCCGAGAGTGGTGTTCAGCGCACGGCCCAACCCGTTCCCACTGTCGACCTATTAAAGACCTTAAACATGTTTGCTGTAAAAGTCAACAATCAGACAGACAGCAGGGCTCATCTATTGCACTTACTCCGAGCCTTCGGAGAAGCGTCGGTGAATCGCGGTGTAAAGCTCCGCACCAGTTGAACACCACCGCGCCAAATTCCCACAGCCGCCCTTCGTAGGTAGCTCTGATCCAGTCAGTGATATCACCGGTATTGTAGTAATCGACCTTTTCCTTCAGGTCACAGAGATCAGCTACAATCGTGACATCAACAACCATGATCACGCCATCTACATTGGCCACCAGGTCAGGTTTCCGCCTACCAGCTCTAGTAGGGATAACTGGTTCTCGGACCACAGAGTGTCCTTTCGCTACTGTCTTCACGATGACGTAGTCGAGAACCGAGTTATGCCTTGGACATCACAGAAGGTGAGTTCCCGTGCAGATCTGAGAAATGTGAGCAAGGGTTTCCTGGGAATTGCACCTTGCATCGCATATTATAGGCAAAGTCTTTCTACCCTCAAGCACCGTTTCTGCGTTTGGGGTACATTACCTCTGACTTGGACTGCCTGCATGTAATCTCCCCCATTCAACAAACTGGTACCGCTACACACCAGTTGTTGACATGGGGAGTCAGTCTCTGCGGCCTGAGTCCTCTACCATCCACATATGCGTAGAGATGGGCTGCCAAGAGCTTCTGCGTATCCTTTCCAGTGTTCGGACCTGACCAGCAACTTTCGCCGCGTTAGCTCTCCTAGTTTTGGCCCCGAGGAAACTTGGACTATTCGCCACGAACTGCATTACCGGATCATCAGATGCTTCCATCTTCTCCATCCTCCAGTTCTTCGTAACCGGAATCGTGTAACGCAGTCGTGGTACCTCTCTGTCGCGACCCTCACAATCTGCCGTCGTAGCCTCTTGAAGGTGCGGCACATTCACTCTCAAAAGGAGGAGGTTTATTCTTTTAATTTGAAACTAACGAAGAAACTACAGCCTACGCCTAAATAACTGTTCTAGATCTAGCAAAGTTCTCAACGAATCTGGTCGAAGCGTCATAGTCTCTGAATCTATGTGAGAACAGGTCAATGATGCTACTTCGAAGTCTATGTCTGGACCGATACCTCTTCAGCGTTCTGCCTTGTTTTTATACAGGCAACCGCTCGCAATTGACTACAGGGTGGCCCGAGGAACGTTGCCTCCCTGGATCCTTGATAGATTACCATTTAACTGGGTATGAAACCCCTTCGAGTCCGCTCTGTTTGATTCATTCTCGTTGCGCGAGATTTGTCATTCTGCCGTTTCCCCAGATAGGATTTTGTGCCGTATGTTGGCCGTCCGCTCCAGGGTGGTCTTGGTCTTCGCGAGCGGCGTCTTCCTGCTCCCCCACCCCACTCCGATCTGTTGATGATACATCACAGGCTGACACGGGCGTGTCCGTAGACTCGACCGTGACACTCTAGCCCTCGTCTGCCGCCTTCGGGTGAAAGTACGCCGTAGGTGTATCATGTGGTAACTGCAACCATTTTCGAATATACTGTTTCACCGTACGGTCATACTACTCCAGCGCAGCCGAATGTGTCTTCCCAAGAATCAGCCCATGGAAAGTCTTAGGTAGCGCAAGATGTACATACGCTGCTGTAGTTTCAGAGGGGCGTGTGTGAACCAGTCCAGTTTTCCTTCAGAAAGCTCCCGTAGGCCTTCCTTAGGCTCGTTGGCCCAGCTTGCAATCCCAGAGATGTGTAGGTCTCTAGGACATCAAGGGGCCTTACTGTATCTCTCTGTCCTCAAGAGTGAGTAAGGAGTATGGATTGATCACCCATCGCATGGTTTTCCAATCGTCGTCAATTCTCAGCAAAGCACACTTGCCGGGGTTGATCAACAATCCCCTTGTAGCAGACCATCGGTAACATGGGCCATCTGGTCTCGCAAGCCTTAGGCAGAAGACACTACCAGGACAAGATCGTCTGCGAAAGCAAGACATCTCACCATAAGGCATGACTGAATCTCATACCCGATGGTTTTGCTCAATCCTGCGATCACCTCATCCATAACACAGTTGAATAGAATAGTCGACAATGGGTCACCCTGGCGGACTCCTCGCCCACAGACAATGGGCGCGCTCCTTCTATCTTGAACTCTCAAGATGGTAGAGGTATGACCATACATTTGACTCACATATTCAACCAATGGTTCAGGAACCCCCAGCCTTCGTAAGGATCTAGCCAGAGTATTTTGCGACACACTATCAAAGGCCTTCGCACCATCAAGGAAGGCAATGCATATGGGTTTCCTTCGCCGCCTGGCATCTTTCAAGATCGTGTCCAGCAAGAACAAGTTGTCAACACATCCGTAAACTGGTCGGAATGCCTTCTGCCTAGGATCCATCAGTATTGAACTAGTCAAACCAGCAGCCAAGATCTTCTGAAAGATCCTTGTCAAACGCAAGGCCATCGCGATGGACCTGTAGTTTTCTGGATCCTCCAAGTTTCCCCCCTATGGTATCAAAATAGTCTCACCCGTTACGAACCGTTCAGGAGTATATCCAGCCAACAGCCACAAATTGAAGGCTGCAGCTAGCATGAATGGTGAGACAGACTTCAAATCCTTGAGGGTAATCCTATCCGGATCCGGCGCATTCTCCTCCGAATCATGCAAAACTTTCGCCACCTCCTCAATGGTCACAGGGGCAACAATTGACCAGTTTTCCGGCACCGAGATAACCGGTCTGTCATCGGGCTTGGAGGGTTCCTCAACCAGTGGCCTCCAGTAGGCTTCCTCTTCCTCCAAACCCAATGTTGTCGCCTCCTGATCCCAATTTCGCTCCAGAATCATATCAGCGCATCTTTTACGGTTTGTTCGGAAAACCTCCTGAACTCTGGCATATGCTTGCTCACATGCAAACCGCCTAGGGTTCGGCTTCCTTTTCCGTTTACCAGACGTTTGTCTCTCTCACTGCCTGTCTTGGTGAATCTGTCACTCCCACCACACTAGATAGTGGGTTTGTTACCGCATCTAGATGCCTTTCGTCTGGTTCGTTTAGGAGGTTTCCTCGAGAGGTGATCAGTTAATCGCACAGCATGTTGATCAAAGTATGCTCTCTCACTACTCGTATCCACGATCTCAGCCAATCGCATCAACAGCTAAATGGAGAGAGTCCAAAAGGGGTTCTTCGCCTTGATTGCCCCTTTATCTATGAGGTCCTTGACGCACCCCACTTGGCTCCAAGCTTTTCTTTTCTGCTACGACGACATCACGCAGAAGAAACTACTAAGCTCTTCCTGTCATGGTGTCCAACCAATTAACTACTGTTGAGACGGGATACCCCATTTGCCATCTAACATTTGCCGACCGCTCAAAGCCGCGAAGCGTACGAGGAGCAAATCGACTGGAACTCTAGGGTAACCACTATGTAGACGAGTGTCACCGTTAATGCCCGTGAAGCTGCCGCCAGATTTTACTTCAGCGACCTTAGCCCCCATAGATCACCTGCGCAAACGGTATATTATAGACTTGCCTTGCTCTGTGTATTATTGAAACTACCTTAAAGAGTACTAGTCACTCACTCCAGGCCCTTCCCTTGCGCTTTTTGAATTTCTTCACTTTGACATTCAATCTGCTTCATAGGTGAAACTTCTCCCTCTCGGGAGTGACCCGGAGGTGGACTCGTGCAAGCACTCATCCATCAAGTATATCGATACAGTTTCTGTCACCACTTCAGGAATGCTGTAGGGCCCTCTTCCTCTGCCCCTAGGTATGGGGTTTCAGGATTTCACCTGCACGCAATAGGGCGACCCACTCCGAGCCAATCACTTGCTTTACAGGAGGCCGCTTGTCACTCTTAAGTTCAAACAGGGCCACATGCACCCATCCCCAGACAGGCACCACTGCGCGACCCTCCGACAATGGTATGTGAAAGTCCTCCACCCCGGACTACGTACTCTGTCCCGATGACGACTAGTGGGAAAGGTGCAATCACTACTGCACCGATCGGTTGGCACTCGGCCTGACTCTTAATATTTCAGTATTAAGTGGGCAGCGCTGGGCCCATTCCCCCTCCATCCTGTACGGTAGTTGATCCCTCGCAGGACACGGTTCCTTGCAAGAGGCAGTACTGCTCAGAACCACCGGTCGCAAGCAGGGCCAGTGAAGCAGCCTGTAAGTTGCCTGACAAGACGGACAGAGCAGACGGGTGGTGCGGCACCCCGCTCAGGGAGTCGAAGCTGACCTCACCACTCGGCTCCAAGCCTTTCGCTTTCGCCGCGACGTGATCACGCAGCTACTACGTGTTGAGCCATTTAACATGTAATGAAACAATGGCCACTAGTTAGACTGACTGTTACATTTGTATTTCAACGAAAAATTCTCATAAAAGATTGATAGTCTCTGATTACAAGGTATGCAGCGTGCTATATTTTATGCTCAGGTCTAATGCATCAGATGAGTGATTACCTTAGCTGTGCTGTCTAAAACTGTATGCTTGTTTTGTGCTATTAGACTTGAGCGGAGCTAGATACAAACGCTGGTTTATGTGTCACTACTGTCCGTTTTGGGCTTCATTCTTGTCAAAATCTGCTACCATTCGTAACTCATTTTAAGTTCAACCAATGTTCTAATGTTCTCTGCTTCAATCCTGTAAAGTAAAATTCGCTAAGGGCTAGATAAACATTTCTATGACTCTTTGAGCGCTATAAATTTTCAAAAAATAATATTCTTTGCTAAAGGATTTATTTATGTAATTTTTTTTCTCTTTATAATTTACCGTTTTCTAAGTTATGGCCTTGACGACATTTACTAAAACACTATTACCCTACTTTGTACTTTATTGTGGAAGGTTAATGTCGAATGATTAATATCGAAGCAATGTTTTGGAAGGTATCATATTATTTAATTATCTTAATTAAACTTTGAGTATGCCTATGTCGGATTTATATGGGAAATTCTTCTTCGGTTACAAGCATATAGATCCGTCTTAATTTGCTCTATTTTTATAAACACCTTCTGTAGATGCTGAAAGATTTAAAAAAATTTTGGCATCTTTCTTGAATTAGGAAAACACTTAAGTCTTACCTATTATAATGGGAAAATTTTTTGGCTCCAGTTTAAGCGGACCTGGTTTCAAAAATGAAAAGCATTGATAACACATATTGTTTACTTGTTCTTATATGGTACCACAGCTGAGCTATAGTCGGCTGTACTGTCTTGAAGTTCAGTCCACTGACATAAAACAGCCTATGTTGGATGACCAGTTTGGAAAAGGCAAGTGTTATTCTGAGAACGAAGCGAAATTAGTGACTAAATTTGAACCCGAGGTGCGACACACTTGTAAGCGATAAATTCTTCAAGGTCCATACACAACGACCGACTCTGGGGAGGTTCGAACCCATATTCTTCCGTTACAAGCGACGCGATACTACCAGTCGGCTACCATGCCTTGTTGTGACCTTTTAAATAGTCACTCTTGCAAAGCCTATTTGGGGCAAACGAATGCAAGCCCTATAAATTAAATAGAGCCTGGAGTTAAAGTGAGGTGTAATTTGTGTAAACTCAAGAGTGTCGCGTTGCTCAGCCGTTGGCAAAATTGGTAGTAGAAGTTCAATTTACATTTTGGATTAAAAACATTCAAACATAGTCATTAGACCGAATTTCATAGGTCGACTTAGTTTAAAATCGAAACCAAAGTTCAGTATGAAGAACTAAAATCCTATCGACCCAGCAGTCATTAAAAATAACCTAGGTAGGCCTATATGTTAAGTTTCTTCTTGTATTGAAGCAGCTTCAACTATTCCCGTTGAAGTTGTCACCGGAGTAAATAGATAAGTGGAATAAGTTACACATGAAGTTCTTTTCCTGCGTTCTCTTCTTCTTGATTTATTATATCTTTTGTAATTTTAACCCGCTTAGATAATCTGTAGAAGCTATAACACTGGCCAACAGAAAAATGTTTTTTTCTTGTTGCCTTCGGTTTTAGACCTGTTCTTGGGGTAATTTTGGGCGCTGTGGAATCAGCAGGTCAAATATACCCAGAAACAGTTCTAACATTTGAGGCAACAAGTTATGTGTTGGCCAGTGTGATGTATGTTCATCAGTCACATTCAAATTGAAGTAACAGTTTGGAACAGCGTAAATGGATGTTTCTCTGTAAAGCTACTTCACAAATGTGACACCTCTTTCGCAACATAAAAACTCCTTATTTACAATGACGTCACAAATATTATCAACATTTTACAAGGTAAGCTTTCAAATATACTGTTAATAAATTAATTAAAGCTAATTTTACAGCATTCAAACAGTTTTCACAAATCTATCAACTAATTGCCTTCTTTCAGTAGAATTCCTCCTAGTTGTGAGTGGAAAATTTCACAATTATTGTAGTGTTTGCCCAGTTCATCAGTATGGACATAAGTAAACTACACTCCATAAATTCCTTCTCCATTTCATTCGTTTCACCACGTTATCATCCTTACGATCTCACTAAATACCGTTTTTCATCAGCAATATATTTTACAATTTTTTTATTTCATATGATTTTCTACTTGTGGATTCTGACGTGTTTCCTCAGTTCCATATACATAATGCTTCAATGGCTTACGACTTGCGCTCCAACGCGGTCGCTTATAAGCCTATTGCTTATTGTTCCCTCTTTGACTAAATTGTGAAAACTTAGGAAATCTGTTTTTGAACCAAAATATTAATGATTTTTGATATGGAGCATTCTAGCCACGACAAATTTGTTCACATTACAGTAGGCCATAACTGTTCTTCAGTGTTCTGCCCTAGGCAGGCTTTAGATGCAAACTAGCGGTTTTGCCGCAGCAGACCTTCTCTGTTGTGTATGTGGGGGTGAAAGGCCTCGGACCCACGAGGCCAACCAAACACGTCGCTGCCGGGCAGGTAGAGCAGTGAGAACCATAGGGGGAAGTTACCGATGAAAGGCATAATTTAAGGACATAGTGTATACCCATTTAGACAGGTGTCATATTCATACACCCAAAAGAAGTTTTTATATCAGACATCAGGGCAAAACAAGTGCGCTTTGCTGTTGGTTGGCCAGAGAAAGATCTGCGGTAAGCAAAGCGCGTATGTGCAAGAAGCACCGCGCTCGACTCTGGAAAGGTACAGTCGTACCGATGCTATGCTGCAATTGTGGTTTTGGCACGCAGTCGACTCTCGGTTATGCCAACCCTGAGGCGGCCATCGAGTGTCACAAAGGCTGATAGACTAGAGAAAATCACTAGAAAGAGCTATGCAAAGGTCCTAGCTGAAGTCCTGAGCGTCTGGATCACATTTAGAGACTGACGGAGGCAGTGTATACCGAGACGCCACTCAAACCGCCTTAGGGAGACCAGCTTATTCACCTGCTGTATAACAGATCAAGTTCGCAGGAGCGTATGTTAGCCATAGCCTATATGTAATTTTCTGAAGACACGACGGACACTGCACATGCCTTTGTCCTAAGGATATTGGCCGTCTGAGAGTTTAGTGATGGTTGAGTGCTGAATCTGCTATGAATCGGGCGAAGGAACCGTTTATCTGTGCAAATAATGAAGCAAGAATTAGTTCAAGTTGAACGGGAGTGGAAAGAAGTTTTTTAACCAAATAGGCCTAAACACAAAACTCAAAAGCCAGAAATGGCGAAAATGTCAAATTACGCACAGATTGGCGAAGGACCATACAAGAATTATGTTGACACCCTTAAAAGATTGCCAGTCGATCAGGCTTCGAAGTACAAACTAGTCCTATTTGCAGCGTATCGTTAATTTGAGAAAAGACATATAATCACTGAATTTCTACTGTGTAATTAATTAAACGAACAGTGGCCTACTTCAATCACCGACATAAAACCATTCAGCAATGATCATACTTTGAATCTCGTAAACATGCATGTGAATATATTGCATAGTGGCATGTAAGCGAGAGCGATCTTTCTTTTTTAAAGCTGTACCGAATTCATGAGACTGCTTCACTTAGTTCTGCTTCCAGACGTTATTTTTCCTTCAAATTTCTAGACATCCTTGTATTTCAGAAGCTTATGTATGTTGCACACGATTCGGGGAATATACGGTGGTAAGCGTGCTGAACGCTACATAGGCCTACTGGAGTTCAGATCTTGCTGGGTTCATAAACGAATTAGTTATCTGTGATTTTCACATATTACTTAATGTTAACTTTTTTGAAATAAGTACATGAATACTCATTTGAACACAGAGTGCAATGACAAATGCAGAGAGTGGAATAATGGCTATAAATCGTTATTCAATGTGTTTGTTGCAGCCGTCATTATAATTTTTCACGTAAAAGGTGGCCTTACTCAACGGGATCTTGTCCGTTTTAGGTGCTTAAATAAATAGATAAATAAATGCAAGAAAAAAAGAAAATAAAGCAAAATAGTTTTTTCAGGTTTGTAGTGAGTGAAGTTAAAAGTTGGTAAACTCGGTGCTGAATAAGACAAACGACTGGCACGGCTTGCAAATGATTCAAATCCAGAGCAGTTTTGAAGAGGCTCAGTGTGTTTTAAACTCTCTAAAATTAACTCCCGAAATTATCATCAGTGATGTCGGAGAGCATTTCTTCCAAGTGTTCACTTGGAAATTCCACGGGAACTTCAACACAAGAAAAGATGCGCATTTCCCAGTTATGTGAGTCATCATTTGTACTGGATAGTCATACAAAGGAAATCAAGAAAAGCTGCTCCAAAGAAAAGACATACGAATGCGATTTATGTAAGAAACTGTTTAAGTACACTTGTTACCTTAAGGCGCACACGAGAATCCATTCTGGAGAGAAGCCTTACCAATACCAGGTATGTCGGAAAATGTTTCTGAATCTTCCTATCTTCGAATGCATATCAGAATCCATACAGGAGAAAAACCATACCAATGTCAGTTATGCCAGAAAGCATTCGTGCAACATTCTACTCTACAGGTTCATAAGAGAACCCATACAGGAGAGAAACCATTTCAATGCCAGGAATGTCAAAAAAGATTCTCTCAGTCTTACAGTCTAAAAAAACATGTTAGAATCCACACTGTACAGAACCGCAATATGTGCCAGTTATGTCAAAAATCATTTTCACAACCCAGTGATGTCAAAACTCACCTGAGAGTCCATACTGGAGAGAAGCTTCACCAATGCCAGGTATGTCAGAAAGAATTTTCTCATGATTCCAGTCTACAAAAGCATGCTATAATCCATACTGAAGACAAACCTTATCGATGCCAGTTATGCCTCAAAGCGTATGCACACCAATCTTATTTAAAGATTCACATGAGAACCCATACCGGAGAGACCCAGGTACAGTATGTCAAAAAAGGTTCACCCGATCTTTCCTACTAAAATGTCATGCTAGACTTCATACTGGAGAGAAAAGGTTCCAATTAAGTTATGTGAGTTAAAAACTAATAATTCAAGTCATCCGAAGAGGCACACAAGAAGACATTACGGAGAGAAACCATACCTTTGCATGGTATGTCAGAAAACATTCTTCTACAGTTCTAATCTGAGAAAACATGAGAATCCATACTGGAGAGAAACCTTTTCTGTGTTTTTGTAAGAAAACATTTGCCCATTATTCCAAACTACAAAATCATGTTAGATTCCATACTGGTGAAAAACCATATCAATGCCAGTTGTGCCAGAAAGCATTCTCACACGATTCTAATCTGAGGGTTCACCAAAGAACCCATACTTGCGAGAAACCACATAAATGCCAGGTGTGTCAAAAGAGATTTGCTCAATCTTACAATCTACGAAGTCATGTTAGAATTCATACGGGAGAGAAACCATATCTGTGTCTGACATGTCAGAAATTATTTTCCAAATCTAGCGATCTGAGACGACACACGAGACTCCATACTGGAGAGAAACCATACCAATGCCAGCTATGTAAAAAAGGGTCTTCCCAGTTTTCTTGTGTACAAAAACATGTTAGAATTCATACTGGAGATAAATTCTATCTGTGCCAGTTATGCCCAAAAGCTTTTTCGCATCCTTCAGCTTTGATGACTCACACGAGAACCCATACAGGAGAGAAACCTTACCAATGCGAGGTATGTCAAAAGAAGTTTGTCGTATCTTCCAGCCTAAAGCGTCATAGTAGAATTCATTCTGGTGAGAAACCGTATCAGTGCCATTTGACACAAATTAATGATAACAATAATCTAAAGAGGCACGTGGAAACACATACTTGAGAGAAATCATTCCTTTGTCATGTATGTCAGAAAGAATTCTCGTACACTTCTGAAACAACATGAAAGAAACCATACTTGAGAGAAACCATTTCTGTGTCATGTTTGTAAAAAAACATTTTCCGATTCTTACAGTTTACAAACTCATGTTAGAATCTATACTGTATAGAAACCTTGTAAATAATTTATGCCAGAATGCATTCTATGTACATATTTCCATTCTGCTATACAGATTTACAAAAGTAATCATACTGGGAAGAAACAATGAAATATTATTCATGTTATACATCATCTGTACTACTTAAGCATCTTGAGGATCACATTAAAAACCATTCCAGAATAAAGTCACATGAAATGAAGCAGCTTTTATCTGTAGGCACAAAAACGTAAAGCAATAGATGTACTCCTCCCAGTGGTATTTTTATGCAGCAAAAAGAATATCTGTTTGAGAGAAGATTCAAACTGATGACAATTTTGTTCCTAATGCAGAAACAATATACATGCTGAATACTTTAAGGAAAAAGAAAGTGGCAACAAATGGCGAAATTAAAGTGCAATGAGTAAATATAATTGACGTATGGTTTATTGTGTATTCGTTTCCATTTCTTTTTATTGCAATTACTTTTTATTGTAATTATGCGTTTTCAGTAGTTCTTGCAAAATCAAGAACCTATTAATGTTCTGAATAACCGCTTTTTATTTGTAATCGTTTTAATTGAAATCAATTTTAATGATGAAAAGGGTCTAACATGGCCAATAATTGTTGCAAATATGAAAGAACTTGCAACACTTTTGCCAAGAAATGTTTCTTCATTGAAAATATTAAGAGGAATATGATTTCTATAAAGAATATCAATAGCATATGGAAACGAATGGAGCGTGTTTATTCCAATTCTAATTATCTTCTTACTCTGCTTAAATGAAAGATCGTCAACAGTTTCTGTTATTAACAATTCTCTTTTATCATCATGGTAGTCGTCATCAGAAGATATGCTGAATATGTTATGGGAACCACTTCCATGGCACTTCTCTGTCATGCTCAACACAGCGCTTTGACACAGTTCACTCATGCATTATTTTTCATCACTGTGGGTTTTTGGATGGCATTTAAGATGTGTAATTGTTTGTGGTTTCTCACACAATTCGCATTTACATGGCCTTTCCTATTGTAGGTTCTGAATCGATTTTTACATGGAAGTGTGTTGCGACATAAATTATATTCGTATCGTTTATCTCCAGTGTGTGTTCTGAAGTGCTTGTTGAGACCGATTGCAAAGATAAGAAGCCAGCCAGTTTAAGGCAGTAACAGACACACCAAAGCTTTTTGCTGATTCTAGAAAGAAGTAGATGGTGGTGAACAGTGTCAAAAGCATCATTAAGGTCAAGGCCCCGAAAGGAAAACCTTTCCAGTATCGATAGATGAGAAGATGTTGTCAAATAAGAAGGTAAGAACAGTTTCAGTTGAGTAGCCTTGCGGTAAGCTGGTTGGTAAGGACTGAACTTAGGAGACGAAGAAACGCGTTGCTTAATCTGTGTATGGATGAGACTTTCAAGAATCTTAAAGCTGGTATTGAGGTTGAAGATGGATCTAAAATTTGAGAGGTTGTTGATGTCAAGGTCAGGTTTATAAAGTTTTAACCAATGCTGATTTAAAAGATGTTGGAAACCAGTCTTCAGCAACAGACAAGTTGTCCAAGTGTGTGATCACATGTGAGAAAATATCAGAACAGAAGACAATCAGTGATATAAGAATACAGTTCATTGGACTAGATATAGGGACAGTGTGATTATAAAGAGACAAGACTTCAAAGTATGCGACAGGTAGAATGTAATTAAAGGCAGTGACAGACAAGTCAGAGTAAAGCAGCAAGTCATTCCATCTCAGATGAACAGTACACTGAGCAATTCATACATATTGTTACGTGTCACGTTCGAGCAGAGTATGAGAGTCGGAGGAATGTTCACTTAACGCGGGAATGAGACGACCTCTATCAGCGTAGATAGAGATTTAGGCAGAACGTTTGCTGTCTTCGGTCTGTTAGAACGTTTTGGTTTTGGTTCATGGGAACCGTTGTCTTGTGTTGGGTCTGTGAGACCTTTTGAGACTTTTGTTGTGGCACATTCTTGTTAGTTGAAGTCTTCTTTTGTTGACACCTCGTGGAGGTTTGAATTGTTTGAATTGTGTTTGACTGTAAATAGCATCTGTAAATAGTGTATATAGAAACAAATACTTTTAACCAAATTCTATTGCTCATGTTCTTTTAAAAGTTCCATAGGCTTTTAAATGTAACAATATATGCATATATATATACATATATACATACATAAATATATACAAACTTACTTACTTACTTATCACCATCTACTTACTTACAAGACAGGAATATAAATATTCATACATACATGGACACATACAAGACAGGAATAAAAATATTCACAGCATATGCAGAGACATACAAACAAAATAAATTTCACCAAGAACTGTATTTTCCCATCTTTCAACGTGTTAAAGACATTAACTAACGTGGAAAGATTAAGGATGAGGCATAATTTTGCTTTGACAAGATATAGATAATGCGTGTATTTGCACTATTTGTACTTCTGACTATACCAGTCATTACTGGTTAAAGAGTGCACATATGTACTCGTAATTGTAAAGCATAAATTTATCATCGTTCCGTTATCCTAATCCCGAAATTTCCACAGCGTCCAACGAAAGCCACGTCATGGGGATCAGCTTATTCACAGGCGTTCAGTCAAAACAAAATAGATAGGCAAAAGGGTTCGGTTTCAGGTGAAGATCCAAAAGTCAGGCAGAGAGACAGCGTGACAGCTACGGTGGGTGATGTTTGGAATTGGAGCAGAGAGATAAGAGGAAGAAGGGGAGTCAAGAGAGGATGAAACTCGTAGATATTGATATTGAACTAATCTTGTCATCTATAATGAAAAAAGTAACTCAAAAGGTGCATTGCAAAAAGGTCCAGAAATTTTTCTTTCTGTTCGGTATCAAAGTAGGGCTACTAGTGATAACAATATTCTATGAATAAAATTCCTTTTAATTTGAAACCTGTTATCACACAATCCACGGCTACAAGGTCTCAAAATGAATGATTCATAGCAGCAATGATTGTTGACAGATCTCCAGATTGTTGTTTTTATCTGGACTTGGCTTCCTACTCTGATCAGATGAAAGTTTTGGCATAATATCTGAAGCAGACAACACTTTACCATCAACAGAGTTGTCAACTTCAGTAGATTTGCTGAAACTCTTAATTAATAAAAATGTATTACCGCCGATGTCCTTAAATATTTTGTCACAATTGTTTGGCCTTTCCTCAGGATGTTTATTTACATGTCTTTTTCAATTGTAAATTCATGCAAATGCATTCTGGCACAAACTGCACTAGTTATGTTTGGAATGACCGACGGCAAGAAGGACTAGAGGTAGCTTAAGCACCGAATCGTAATCGTAAACTCGAGATTTCTACAGCGCCCAACGAAAGCTAAGTCGCGGGAACCAGCGTATTCACAGGAGCTGTGTCAAAACAAATTCTATGGGCAAGAAAGGTTTCGGTTCCAGCTCAAGATCCAAGAGGCAGGCAGGCAGGCAGGCAGGCAGGCAGGCAGGCAGGCAGGCAGGCAGGCAGGCAGGCAGGCAGGCAGGCAGGCAGGCAGGCAGGCAGGCAGGCAGGCAGGCAGGCAGGCAGGCAGGCAGGCAGGCAGGCAGGCAGGCGACTATAGTGGTGGTGTTTGAAATTGGATCTGCAGGGTGGAGCAGCTATGGCTACGGAGCGATTTCCAAATTTTAAAGATGAGGTGTCGGGAGGTCGAAGAAGTGCTAAGGCAGAAGAGGAGCGTGTTGAAAGGAATGGTTGGATCGTAAATAACTGGCGAGAATAGGAGGTTTGGGAGGATTAAAGTGTGTTATAGGTCACTGTCAGGGCCGAAATCATCAGCCGGACGCCGTTTCACCACAGTCGCTTTGAAAGGCTACGGAGGCGCCGACGCGAGGCCAGACAGGAGCGCAATGAGGGTAAACAAGATGACCCCTGGTGTTGGGTGCCGCGAAACGCCGGCCAACCTAATGACTAACGACGTCAACGGGATCTGGTCGGACTACCTCGATGAAGGCTGATGGTATCTGGCGTCCCAATCAAAGAAGCGGTAGAAATTTCAACATATTGATTAAAACAGACTCTAAATAAAAAACCATTCGACTTTAATCCGGCTAGACCTGAGCGAAGTCGATATAAAAGGAAGATAGAACGCGACTCCGGATCGCTCTCGACTACGCTCAACAAAAACTAGTGAGAATCCTGCTGTTTCAGATTCACGCTGTTGAACTATTCTTTTTCGTCGAACTCTCGTTAATATTGCAGTAGATAGACTCTCTTCGTCATACAGATAAACTCTTCGTAGTTGCAGTGAATAAATTATAGAAACACCCTTCTCTGCTTGAGTGAATATGTAACGATCTTGCCTAACGACGCCACAGTGACGCAGGGTAGGGACGGTAAGAGATATTTTCAGAAATTTTAAGCCAATGAAGTGACCTGAGAACAGGAACGTTGTGATGGTGTTTGGAGGTTTTGATGACAGCACAAGCCACAATATTCTAGATTGTTTGAAGGCGGTTTATCTGGACTGTCTATATTCAGGAAGAGTGAATTGCAGTAGTTAATTTTTGCATGGACTCTGGATTCAGTTTTGAAGTCAAGCATAGGGCGGAGTCTGCGAAGATCCCGGATACGCAAGAAGCAAGAGCGGAAAAGATGGGTGATGTGTTTAGAAAAGGTCAGGCTTTGGTAAAAAATTACACCTAGATTGCGTACAGGAGAGTTAGTATCAAAGGTGTGGGTGGAGGCAGAGTTATGATGACGTCTTGGATAGGTGCGAGATGGATGTGCCGAAGCTGAGGATATTTGTACAGAACAGAAGCAACTGGATAAATATAGTTAGGCGTGTGATACTCCAGAGGGGGATAAACCCTTTGACTTAAAGCAGAAGGTGGTTTAGAGAAGAGACATAATGTAAAGCAATGAAAGGTGATATGAAACAATGTAATGCACTCTGTGACTCCTGATTAGTAAAGTTTAATGCAGATATTTTCCCCAACCCATGCAAGAATGTCTTGACATCTAGCTAGAAAACCCATATATTAAAATTTCTTACCACGATCACGCCAGCGATTATTTAAACCTATGCACTTATTGTTGCTCTTTATATCGGGTTTGCTGGTCCGTGACAGAGGGCTTAGCTGCCTCAATGAACCATCACGATTCATCCTTCCAGGAACGAATGGAGCCATTCTGTGGTAGAGTTCTCCACCAGCTGTGGTAGAGTTCATTTCTACCGATTGTGATGAAGATTCTCATCCAGTTCGCATTGTACAGTTTTCATCTTTTATTCTCGAAATGTCATTCAGCACTTGAATGTTCTTCGAATGATTGTTTGACATAACGCGAGCGTGATTCTAGTTCGTTGAGGAGCAAGCGACCTTAGCCTACGACAAACCTTTACTCTATTTTACCTGGTAGTGTCGATAAGACACTAGACACTACTCCGACTACATTTCTAACTGCGTTCTATCTCCGAGGGTAGAATCTCAGAGCTAATCGACTGATCTCTATGGTATCTCAAACCAGACTGACTTTGCATAGATCCTGTCTGAGGTTCTCTCGTCCGGCGATATGTGTCGAACTTCCATTGGTTAATAGTTATGGAGTTACTCCGGATAGTCTATTTGATTGGACGCTAGGATTCTCTTTGTCTGAAATCTACAGCTTGGTTTGTCTGCGTACTTCTCTCAGACTGGTTCCGTGTTGCTCTGTTGATCTTGGCGTGTCCGCTGGCTTTACTCCGTTTCGATCTGCATCTGTATCTGTACATGTTTGGCCTTATGTATTCTTGCCTGTCTCTGCACAGTTCTCTGATTGGGCTGGTGAGTCAGTTGTATGAAATCTAAGATTCCTCTACCTGTCTGAACAAAGTAATAAATCAGACGCCCTACTGACTGCTCGCTGACCGGGGCCGCTGATATAAACAAGGTGTTGGTATCAGTTTTCTGCGATTAGCTGTCTTCTCTCTTCCTAGCCTCCAATAACTTCTATAGTGGCTAGACATACTGTGCAGTGTGATATACTACAATAGCCTACTCAAATTAACTTGGCTATACCCCCTCCTGCTCTGAAAACATCGAGCGTCTCGTTCGACAGCAAGAGCGCTTTAGAAGTATGCAATAAAGCTAATGGGACATGGTGATATGCAAATGAGAATGTGCGATAATAGTCATGGATGAAATGAGAATGAAAAGGCATCTAGATTGTCCTAGACTTTCCTAGAAGCTGTGCACGTGCTCCAGGAATGAAAGGGTCTAAGTGCACAATTAGTCTCATAAACTTTATGCGAGTCCTAAGATCTAAGAACAGTTATACACATGAAACACAAATAAGATATGATGGAAGGATCAGATGGAATCAGTTCTGAGGACGACATTGTTCCTTGATCAGAGTTTTAAATGTGTCCTTTACAAAGGTCTGATCCGATATGACCCATGGCTGAGATAATAACGCTGTGCTTGTGTAACTTGACAGCGTCGAAGGCAAAGACATTTGAAATGCCTTGTTCTCTCAGCTCGTGCGATCATTCCATCACAACGTTACATGAAATATAACAGAAAAATACACACAAATATAGTTGCATGCACTAACAGAAATATAATTATAATCGAACGTGATAGCTAAACACATAGCGAAAGCTAAAATTATAATAGAATGCTATAGCTGAAATGCTGAATGATCCTTGCTCTTGATCACAATCTTAAATGAAGATTCAAATCTCGTATTGGGCTGACTGGATGAATTGCAGAAAAATTCTTAAGCTGCTTACATTACTGGAATTTGCTGAAATGCGACTGCAGTTGATCTTCCTTACTTGATTACATTACTTGGCTTGTGCAACTGAGGCCTATAATAATCTGATCTTAGCGTAAACTTGCTGATGCATACTATGTGCATTTTAGATCTGGCACGATCTTTTACTCTTATCACGAACTATCCGACTTTACATTTGCTGCTTCTCAACATGAGTGACTCATAAATAACATAAAATAATAATTCACATAAACTCTTAATAACACTTAATCTCTATAAGCTCAGGGTGCGTGCGTGTAGGCACGGGCTTAACTTGACTCTGCTTGTGCGTCTCTGCGCGAACTCAACTTTATTCTTCGTATCTCTGCAACGAGGGAATTTACACTTCCTGCGATTGCGCTATATAAATCTGACGTTACTCATGTTAAACTGATACAGACTTCGTGTTCAATCAGACGTATGACATTTGCAAATATATCGTGATCAAAATCGACATTGCACAGTTAGGCTTTACTTTCAGCATACAGATCTATAGTCTGCTTATATTTATTATTGCGTCGGTGGCTAATTCACAATGTAGGCCTATCGCTCATATTGCGTTAAAATTCGGTCGCAATCAAGATTTTACAGTTCTTACATGCAGCATATGATTATAATTGTCCAATCTGATGAATGCTGAACTGTCTCGTTATATTAAAAGTCAGCGTTAAGTGATCTGGCTCGGAAGTGAAATGAGATTTCTACTAAGTGCACATGCGTACTGCTTTTTTTTACAGTGTATAAAATCCTCTGCTGGAAGCTAATGCGAAATATGATAAGCTTAGTGTTCACACATATAATAAGCACAAGAGATTAAAATATATACAAGCTACGCCAATTGTAGGCCTAATGTTAAAAACTCAATGTAAGAAGCACTTCGTTAAAGACTACTACTATATGTACAAAGACTGACGGAAAACGAGACTTGACTCTATCGTAAGTATTCTCTTTTGTGATTAAACCTTGCTTGATGGACATTGTTACGTTACAAAATCGTTCGAAACTTACTTAGTTACATTTCGAAATTGGGTTACGATCGAAAGTTTATTACCGAAATTAACATGAAGTTGATGAAAAGCGAAAAAGACAACGTGTGCTTACTTAGCGCTAAGCTTTATGATAGCGGATGAAGTCATGAATGAATATGATTTTTATGAATGATTATATGGCGCCATATGTTACCCTTATTATGCCATAGAAGACTCGGCGACGACTCTTTGAATAGGCGACAGCGTTGCATGACGATCGTGGCCTTTGATGTCGTGCAGGCAGCGTCTGCTCCTTTGATGGAAGAAAGAAAGAATTGGTTGAGTCGATGAGTCCGGAGTCGGGATGACGCGTCCAGACATCTTGACGGTGATCTGGCTAGTACGGATGAAGGTTGACGGAATGGCGGTCGTCTGGCGAAGGTGGAAATTCACAGCGAAAGTAGAACAGAAGACGTGGTGGTTATGATGATGTCGGTCTTCCCAGAACTTCAGTTGAATGTATCGGCTATAGGTAAAAGATGAAGAGTTTCGTCAGGCTTTAATGTCGGCTTTGGAGCTCCATCGATTTCTTCTCGCGTTGACGTAGGGAACGTGGCCTATATGATGATTTAGGCCTAGCTTCACATGGAGAAAGGCAGAGGCAGGGGGAGATCGAACCAAGTTCTCCACCAGCTGTGGTAGAGTTCTCCACCAGCTGTGGTAGAGTTCATTTCTACCGATTGTGATGAAGATTCTCATCCAGTTCGCATTGTACAGTTTTCATCTTTTATTCTCGAAATGTCATTCAGCACTTGAATGTTCTTCGAATGATTGTTTGACATAACGCGAGCGTGATTCTAGTTCGTTGAGGAGCAAGCGACCTTAGCCTACGACAAACCTTTACTCTATTTTACCTGGTAGTGTCGATAAGACACTAGACACTACTCCGACTACATTTCTAACTGCGTTCTATCTCCGAGGGTAGAATCTCAGAGCTAATCGACTGATCTCTATGGTATCTCAAACCAGACTGACTTTGCATAGATCCTGTCTGAGGTTCTCTCGTCCGGCGATATGTGTCGAACTTCCATTGGTTAATAGTTATGGAGTTACTCCGGATAGTCTATTTGATTGGACGCTAGGATTCTCTTTGTCTGAAATCTACAGCTTGGTTTGTCTGCGTACTTCTCTCAGACTGGTTCCGTGTTGCTCTGTTGATCTTGGCGTGTCCGCTGGTCCGTGACAGAGGGCTTAGCTGCCTCAATGAACCATCACGATTCATCCATCCAGGAACGAATGGAGCCATTCCATGGGCTGACCGACGATTTTACAAGAGGTATTGAATCGTGTCAGCAAGATTTTATGGTCCATCGTGTCGAACCCTGGGCTCACATCCAGGCAAGCAAACAGCGTGACGTGTTCTGCATAAAATGCGTCGAAAGGGGCTGTATAATGCATTCGCACATATAAAGAAGCATATTGCGACCCTCGAATTTTGAATCCTATAACAATGCTTATATTAAAACGATATACTGTCAGAAAATACTTTTTTGTAGACCTATAGCCTTTATTGTTCATTCTGCGTATAACATCCCTCCAGATACGAATGTCTTTCCAAACGCGAATGTGATTCCGAATACACACTAGAAGTCGGTACACATCTCGATGACCTCAGACCTGCAAATGTCGCGGAATTCTTGAAGCTACTTCTACCTTACCGGGAAAATCATCTTTCCCATCGTCTTTGCTAAAGTCGTGTGTAGACGTGTTCATTCCAATCATCGTTCGTCTCTGCAACTTGTCTTTCAGCTGCGGACGGTTTCCAGATTTCTACAGATCTGCCTCTGTAACCCCTCTGCTGAAGGAGGAAGGTCTTGATCTTGACGATCCTTCTAAGTATAGGCTAATCTCAAATCTACATACACTGTCAAAAATTTTGGAACGTATCTTTCTGGCTCGTCTCTTGCCGCATGTCAGTAGCTCCTGTAATATTAACAGTCTTTAGTCAGCTTACCGTGGGCATCACTCGACTGAAACGGCCTTACTGAAGATCCTTGATGATGTCTACGCCGCTTCCGGACGACGACAGCTCACTCTACTTATCGGCCTCGACCTCTCCGCTGCCTTTGACACGATCGACAAAACAACACTCATCGTCAGGCTGCAGAATACATTCGGCATCAGAAGTGTTGAGCTGGCTTGGATCTGCAGCTGTACCTGTCGGACCGGTTACAACACGTTAGCATTGGATCATCAAGGTCGCAGCCGACTACCTGCGAATACGGTGTTCCACAAGGATCGGTCCTTAACCCGATTCTTTTCACGTTGTAGTGGCTTCAGTCGCTGGCGTCATTTCCGCACACGGCATCAATCACCACCAGTATGCCGATGACACCCAACTATACATAGCGCTTGATCACATTGACTCCGATACCAGCAACCTAACACGATGTACTGATGCAGTACGCTGCTGGTTTTTAACTAAAGGACTCTGACTAAATCCGAAGAAGTCTAAAGTAATTGTACTTGGCACTTTCTCATTAATAAATTCAATCATGGTTCTAAAACAGTCAACATTGCAGGTGCGGATATCTCTCTATCAGGAACATTTAAGAACCTGGGAGTGACATATGACTCTAAACTAACATTCAACCACCATGTCACCGCTGTCTGCAAGGCTTCGTATTTCCACATAAAAGCCATGCGTCATATTCGATTGTGCTTACCACCGGAACTTATGAAGACAGTCGCTTGTAGTGTAGTCAGGGCAAAACTCGACTACTGTAATCCTCTGTTGTACGGCACTACGAAGTCCAACATTGCCAGACTGCAACGCGTCCAGAACTCATTCGTCCGATTAGTGACAGGAACCCGCAGGTTTGAACACGTCACTCCTGTACTCGCAAAAGATACATTGACTGCTTGTCAGTTCCAGGATCACTTACGAGATAGCTCTCCTTACACTAAGACTCTCTCATCCAGTCAACCTGGCTATCTGTCATCGTCCTTACAGCGCTATCAGCCATCCAGTTCTTTATGTTTGTCCACACAAAACTATTTGTCTCTTCTTGACATCCGAGACTATCGGTCTGAATTCTGCACCAGTCATCTGGAACAGTCTTCCTGTTCATTACTCACAACAAAGTCTCGTTAGACAAATTCGTAAAGCCTCTTAAGACCCATTTATACTGTCTTGCTTTTGTTGTCTGACCGAAGTGATTTATTTAAACCTACGATTCCTCACCAAGCTGATAAACACATGGCGTGTTAACAAATGTCTTACTTACTACTTACTTAGATTGCATGAGCTACTTTATACAGAAAGAGATGTTCGCCTTGACGAATCTTTTAGACTTTGTCTACTTCTATACCTAACTGCAATGTCAGACTGTCTGGTTTTTACTCTATGGTTGACTGCTCTCAGCGGCTATCTCGGATATATTCTCGTTCCTGACTCTCCCTTAAGATAGATCCAGCCCTGCTCAGGTGTTGCTGCTGGAAGCCATGTGTTAGATTTCGAATGGCCAGTATGTTTAGAGTTACACTTCAATACCAAATTTGGTTACGTGTTGGGCTTCTGTGCCTAAGGACTTACCCAGACTGCTCTCTGTCTGTATCTTCCTCTCTCCGCTTCTGTCCCGCTATGTAGACTTCTACTGTACATGTCAACTGTATTACTTCGACTGTCTTTCGGTCGATTTTCGGTCGATATCTCTCTCTTTGAATTTCTCCGTCTCCAGCCCTGCCTGTCTGTCTCTATGTATCTCCGTCTCTCGCGCTGCGTAGTTGAAAGCGACTACATATCTCTCTTGGATCGCTCTCCCGTCTGGCTGACGCCGGGCCTGTCTGACTTGATACCTGAAGCCTAGCAGATGTTGATAAGTTCTCTGCCTCAGCGCTCTCTCTCTCTCTCTCTCTCTCTCTCTCTCTCTCTCTCTCTCTCTCTCTCTCTCTCTCTCTCTCTCTCTCCTCCACCTCTTTTCATCCAGCAATAACTAAAGCGATTAATTAGACCTCGGAATAAATGTAAATGTATAGGTTTCATATAGCGGCCGTATGGCCTCGACCCTGGTCACTTTGCAATAAATTTATCGGGTGAGATCCTTCACCATCTCCTGAATATATACGAGAGTTGTTCGTGCCGGTCGGTGCCTATCCTGGTCGTCAGTCGCTTCGCTCTTCATCCCAAGGAGATTTACAGGTTCCTCGCTGTAGTACATCAGCACGACAACACCTTGCATTGTCCTGCATGGGTCCTTCCATATGGAACAGTCTTCCTATAAACATTCGTTCTGTTTCTGTTAATTTGTCCCAAGAAACATTCTCTTCGTTAGTCAAGACTTACTTGTTTAAATTAACTGGGCAGCCATGTTCACAGCGCTTTTGAGAGGTTCTAAAAATGCGCTATATAAACGATTAGACACATATATACATACCGCTGCCCGATTGAATGGGCGCCACGACATTTAAGGTCCCTGTGCACGGATCAGTATAATATACTACGGTAACTTACTCGCACTCATTTATTGAGATTTGCTCGGTGAATGTATCATACATAACTGAATTGGTTAATGTAATAGCATAGTCTAGCCGTACATTGCTTATCAACGGCCTTATTTAATTGCCTCCCATACACCCACCACAGGATATTCATGCACCTTGAAAAATTGACGGCGAATGATGACGTATGGGGCAACTCTTGCATGACAAGATCAAGAATAACGTATTCTCGAGTGCAACTCCGTTGACAGTAAATTATTTTATGACTTCTTCATACAAGAATATAATAATAACTGTCTCAAAAGTGATTAATGTATTACAATAAAAGCCACAATTTAGTTCTAGGCAAGGCTCGGAAATTATAGGCGACGTCTATAGAAGTCCATAAACCGTCAGTTGCATTTGGTGGTCTTACCTATTGGTGCGTGCATCGAGGACATTTTAATACCTCACAAACCTACATCATACATAGCATTCTTTATCTATTAGCATTCTGGTCACATTTGTGTATGCTATCATGAGGCTTTACTATGATGTTTTAGAGCAGACATATTATCGGCACACTCAGAATCAAGGGCTCAGACACAGTTTTAAAAGAGTAAGAGGCATTATCGGGTCCAAGAATCTTGAAAAGGTTCAAGAAAGAAGATTTTGGCGATCTTTCATTAATTGTCGAGATATAGACGACTGTTTCTAAGTCTGCAAAATTTCTCATGGACTCTTTTGCTCTTTATAGTTTTCCTTGTTTTTTAATTTATTCCTGTCGCATACTTTTTGGAAAATGTTACATCTTTCACCTAGGCGAATGACTAAACTATCCGTTTTGTTCCCAGCCCCCCTCCTCCTAGCGCCCAAAACTAGTGCGTCAATCAATTAACTTGTTTACTTTTGGGATCGAAGTCTGTAGCTAAAAGCACATCTCACCTCCAAGTTTTCGACTGGGGCCCTTCTCTCGTGCCGACGCATTACCTGAGACTATAAGTAATTAGCTGAATAGTTAATTTACAAAATATTTCGAGGCTACAGTACGTATGACCATGTTTCGAACTGTGCAGCTCAAAACATACGTCATATTGGTGATAGAATTATCTATCGGGTTTTTAATTATATGACAGAATATGAAAAAGAAATTCGAAAAGATTGTCTGTCTTTACTGGACTGAAGCCTATGTTATAAATCGACCGAATTTGGAATTCGAAGCCCAAGTTACACAATCGAAGGTTACCGACAGTAATTGCAATTGTAACTGGAAATTTATATAGCCTCTTCAAGAGAAACAAATCGAAGGCGTTCTACACGCTAGCCTAAATGATGTGAAATTCATTAAACATCAGAAAAACAACAGTTAACAAGTAGTACTCAGATGACTCGAACAGTCACCAGTGGCAGGCTCCCATACAAGTGCACACCCAGACCAACGGAATCAAATCGAGAGTCTTCTTCCTTTTCCTCCTACTTGAACAACGACTAAAGTGATTAGGCCTAAAGAAAAGTGAAAAATACTTCGACAACTTAATCGCACTTTTATACGTGCCTACTGAGATCAGCTCTGTGATTTTAGGAGGAAGCATGGAAAAGGAAATAATGCAGGATACAACGTAACGGATCAAGAGTATGTGGAAGAGCTAAGCCGTCATGGATCGATAACATAAGAACTTGAATAAGATGTACATGTTCTATGTGTCATTTACTGAGGAAAACGAAGACAGGAACGGTTCGAGACGGATGATTCGTGGTGTGACCAAACTTCGGAACGGAGACGGCTCAACGCGAGGCAAAAGTTTCATTTATTCGTTAAATGTCATGCCATTAAATTTATTGATCAGGCCTAAGTCTTAACGATAGGCAGCTTCATAAGCGTGTTTATGACTGGCTTCATTATGTCAAATTCGGAATGAATACAATTTCAAAAATATAGAATTGATAGTTCTTTCTAGGTAATGACGATTCAGGTCGAGCCGTAAGGCCTATTTGCTGCATCGATGAACATTACATACAAAATTGAATGCAGGAACGGAAGACTGGAGTTGCATTGCAAATATGATTTTAAATACCTAATCTTAATTTACTTCAATGTAGTGTTATGAAGAGGTGAGAAATATAGGAGCATTTCTGGCGGTGCAAGATCCTATTAACTGCTTTCCATTATAAATTTGGATTCCAAGATCTTGTGAAGACAAGACAATATCGGAATTGTGAAAAACTTCAGTTCACACATCGTGCTAATATTTTACTTTTGGTAATATAAGATTTTAAATCCACCGTTTCTCGTTTAGGTTAATGAACATCGCGAACTCTTTTTGAATTAGTGCAAAATGTGTACGGGTCGTCCACAAATTGAGAACTGCCGAACAAATCGGGGAAGAAAAGTAAGATTTTTAAGTACATGATATAAGATGTTTAAGTATAAAATGACTTGAATTCTTTGATTAGTGTCACAGATTTTATCTTATTTATCCGTCCATGTTTTAACTATTAAACTAAAATCATCGCAAAACCTGAAATAAGTAAAGATCTCAAAATCAGTTTAAGTGTGCAATAGTCAGTATAACACACCAAGAATACAAGTAGAATTCGCAAGTTTTAAAAAATTGCATTATTTTAAAAGTTCCACTGACTATCTTTTTCATGGATTTAAAACCAAAACTATAATGGAATGATTCATATTTAAGCCGCATGCGACCAAGCGATTCAAAAAATTTGCAAATTCGAATAAGAAGTTGGCATGTCGAGTCTTCCGTACCATAGACTAGAGCTGCAATTAAAGATCATAGGATAACCCTAACTGTCCCTTGATGACGTACGTTCTTAGGCTACCAGCGCAAAGCATATTCTCCTACATACTTGGAAGAATTCCTTTCTGTAACTCACTGGTGAAAAGGAAGCCATTCACTGAATATCTAGAAAACTTTAAAGATGAGCCATCCATTCTCGCTCGAATACATGTTGGAAGGAGAGATGTTGTCAACTCAGATCGACGAAGATATTTTACAAATTCAAGAAAATCAAGGAGGGTCAATCGCCAACACGAGTCGGATAAGTCCAGACCAGGCACAGCAATTTTCGAGAGTGAGTTGGTCACTGACGGATGTCAGAACGAACCAGATAGAGAATCTCTTGACGCCTTGGAAAAGATTATAGAGGAGATGAATATAAACAACATCGATGAAGAGACGAGTTTCTTCAAGATCCTGAGCATAGCCTATAGATGTTTGACGTCAAAGTTTGCACAAGAGGCATCGATTGTGGGTTTGTCTTACTTGGTTAAACCATCATCCCACAGAGTCGGCTCTATTATCCACAAGATAGTATGGACAATGCTTCTACTGTTCGGAACAGGTTTTAGGGTTTTCCAGATTCACGATCGCATATCCTACTTTCTGACATATCCAACCATCTTCAACTATCGGGTAGCTTACAACCGATCTCTACGCTTTCCTACGGTACCCATTTGTCCTGAGCAGATGGTCGGCAAGAAAGCTATCCTCTTTCTTGGTAACTGAATTAATTTTATTTCATCCTCCTGTATATTAGAAAGTAATACAAATTTGTCAGCCATTTTTGTTTTGTTGTTTATTTGCGGTGTATTAAGCTTGTGCTTTAATGACCTTCCTGTAGTGGTAGTAGTACTACTACTACTACCAATGCCAACAGTGGTAGTAGTAGTAGTAGTAGGCCTAGTAGCTGTGATAGGCCTACCAGTAATAAACCGTTAAAGTCTATGAAGCGCAAGCTACTATAACTAAATACACCGCAAACGGGCACATAAAAATGGTTGGCTAATTGGGATGACTAACATTTACAGGAAATAAAATAAAATAGATTATAGTTACCGAGAGAAGAAACAGTTTTTTTGCTGACCATTTGCTCGGGACAGAGGGTTACGGTAGGAAAGCCTAGCGATCGATTGTAAGCTACTCGATAGTTGACGATTGTTGGATATGTCAGATAGTAGGATATGCTACCGGAAATCTGGAAAACCATGAAACCTGTTCCGAACAGCAGAAGCATTGTCCATACCACCTTACGGATAATGGAACCGACTTTGTGGGATGATGGTTTAACCAAGTAAGACAAACCCACAATGGCTGCTTCTTGTGCAAAAATTGACATTCGATATCTCACTGCCGTTTTGAATATCTTGAAGAAACTCGGTCTCTCTTCATCCGTGATGTCCAAAATTCATTTCCCCCTTTATCTTTTCCATGGCGTCAAAAGGTTCTCCAGCTGGATCGGTCTGATATCCGTCAGTGACCGACTTACTCTCGCAATTCTCGTGCTCGTTGTTGACTTGATCTGACTTCTCTACGCGACTTGACTCTTTTTGACTTTCTTGCAGCTGTGCAACAGCTTTGTTGCTCTGAGTTGAAACCATCTCGCCTTCCAACATGTATTCGAGCGAGAATGGATGGCTCATCTTCGAGCTTGTCTATATGTTCAACGAAACGCTTGATTTTCACAAGTGTGTTAAAGAATGAAATAGTTCTGCCTATATATGAGAATATGCGTTGCTAAGGTAGTCTAAAGGCAGACGTCATCAATAAAGAGCTAGGCTAATCGTATGCTCCGTAATGGCAGCACTAGTCAGTGGTACGGAAGATTCGATATACTAGATTCCAATTCACATCAGGAAATTTTTGAGTCGTTTGGCAACGGCGTATGCATGAATTATCGTTTTATAGTTTTGCTTTTAAATTCGTGTAAATAAATAGTCAGTAGGCCTGTTCAAATAATGTTACTTCGAACTTTGTAATTCTATCTGCGTAACTTTCAAACTGCATCTTCCTCCCTTATGCAAACTTATGCACAAACTGGTATTGAGAACTTTAGTCCTTTACGATAACTTTAGTATTTTAAAGCATGGATGCGGTAATAAGATAAATCTGTGGCATTAAACAATCTCAGTCATTTTAACGTTGAGACATCTTACATTAGCGATTTTTCTTTCGTTCTGCAGTTTTCGATTTGCACTAACTTCTAAAGAGTTCGCTATGTGTATTTAGCGTAACGGTTAGTCGATGTACTCTGTACTTCGACTCCGAGGCCACATTGAAAGCAGTTAATAGGATGCAACACCGTGACAAATGCCCACCTTCTCAGCACATAACATCGAAGTAGATTAGATTAGATATCTTTGAAAACCTATTTGCAACGAAACTCTCGTCTTCCGTTCCTGCACCAAAGTTTTATGTAATGGATACTGTTGCAGCAACCTTACAAGTAGATCGAAATGGTCATAAAATAAAAGGAATTGTCAACCCCGTACACTTAAAATTGTCATCGTAATTGAGCCATATAATAGAATGCACCGAGTAACATGCATGCTTGTATAATCTGCCTATCGCTAAGAATAAATCAATAAATGTAACGGATGACATTTGACGAGAAAACAAGTCTTGTCTTTATGTCGTCTATAGCCGTATTGACGCCAAAACTTAGCTGCACCATGAATCGTCCGTCTTCAAGCGTTTCTGTCCTCCTTGCCATCACTTAATGGCACATGGTGAATTCGGACCGAGTTCTTATGCTATCGATCCACAATGTTCTCGGTCGTTGATCCAGACGTTGAACTCTACATAATTCCTTTTCCAAACAGTCCCCAGTGCTCCCTCATAATATGGCCAGAATAGGACACGTGTCTTGTCTCGATATTTTTAACAACTTCCGTTCATCCAGGCTTGTTCCAGTACTCATTCGCTGGTTTTCTTTGCCATCACCGAAACCTTCACTATCTGCCACAATCCATTTATTTCATCTCCATTTATCCTCCTTTCAGCAGTTTTCTTAATCTTCCCTCTTTCGCAACCACATGTTGCGACTGGTCATGAGTGCCTTCAGATGTGTCATTTTAGCAGTAACTAATTAACCCCAAAGGCTAACCTATTAAAATCACATTTTGGCTAACATAGGGTGAATTTTTCACCCCACGCTACTTGAGGCGTCTGACAAAAATTACACCATGTTCAGTAAACAGCGGCAATTGTACCAAGTTCAACATAAAATTGCAAAACTAAGAAGCCTAAATAATGTCAACTGTCAGCGCAATCATCGAGGCTACCATCGTCGTCAGAGTGACGACACATCATCATTGACAAAGCCTCCATCAGCGTCGCTCGGTAATCGTTACCTGTATCACTGTCCTCGCGACCATCATACACTTCAACGTTATCTAGCTCCGATACATCGCTACTGTCATCACACTCTACATTATCATCATCGTTGACATCATTTTCAATACATTCTTATATCAATTTACTAGTATTAGCGGCAGATAACCTTTAGACATCTTACACGCTAATTATCAATAAAAATGTCCAAGGTGTGACGTCATTTTCTTAGTCACGTGACTATGTATTAATAATCAGTAACAAAAAATACGAAATCAAGCAAAAGTCATCTAGGAACAGATACACAAAAGCGCATGGCATAGCTCCAAAGCTGTAAAACACTGCAGCTCAAATAGTGGCAGTGCGGTGAAAAATTCACCCCAGGTTAGCCTCTGAAGGTTAACCATAACTTTTGATGGTTTCTTCAAGGTTCACATATTTCATTGATCACTTTCCATTCTAACCATGATATACTTTGTGCATTTGCCTCCTCGGTGATGAGCGATCTTGTGTTAGGGAATGTGTCAATCTTCTCCAGCTGCTCCTTCTGGACCTTAATACAGCAGATAACACCATCCATTCTCAGCATCTCTGTCTTGTCGATATTAAGCAATGCGTTCAATATGCGGCTAACCCCATTAAGGTGATCAACCAACTCCTGCATTTCTGTCACAGAACGAGCCAACGAAACAATGTCGTCGGCAAACGTTAAGTTGGAAGCTTTAACACCACCGAGTTTTACCCCTCCGTAGAAACAATCAAGTTTCATTGCCAACTCTGTTACCATGTGAAAAGATACGGTAAAAGGACACAACCCTGCCTCAGAAATTCAATGTTTCTGTCGCTGTTTCACTGCATGTCCTACAGTACCCTTCGTAGCTTCCATCAGATTCTTATTTGAGCTTTCCCACAGCTACTCTGCTATTGTTTCCTCCTGCATGGCCCTCAGGGTCTCCAACCTGTTAGTAGTCTCGACATCGTTTTTGCTTTTAATCTTTTTAATTCTTCGAGACTTTCTGACGTGGAATTTTGGCTTTTATTCCCAGGCAGCCTGACTTTCACGATTGCTCCAAGCAGTTAATGATCCAAATCACAGTCTCTCCATGGATATGTCCAACAGTTCGATGTACTGTACGTCGCCTGATCATTATGATGTCGAACTGGTTCCTTGTGTGTCCGTCAGGAGAAGTCCAATTGTGCCGTCGTCTGGGATGATACTTAAACCCAGTAGTTCATTACAGTTGACTCATTTTCAGCCCAAGAGTCTCAGCTTTTCGCTTGCATCGTTCACCTCATCGGCCTTACAACGTCTGTCACGAAGCTCGGTCCTCTAGTTCCGAACTTGGCATAAAATCACTCAACATAGGCAATATGTCGCATTTTAGAGCCGCTTAAATATTTCGTCTAGTTCGTCGTAGAAGACCTCACTCTCATCCTTCAAAGCAGTGCTTGAAGCTGTGTAGATTTGATGCTGAGTGGTTTGGCATTGATTGGTACAACGACGATCCCGAATTGACTGGCTCCCACAAGATATATCTCTGTTCAGCCATTCTGCCACGCCATGCATGCCATATACTTGACGCCCTGAATATGCAGTTGTATGTCCTTCATTCGTAAAAATTAATACAGACAGAACTGCCAACACAAAGTCCCGGAACTAGAACTTACTCTGGAAATTATGATGCATGACAAATATACGTATGAGGTAGGAAGTTCTACATACGGAAATGGAGGGAGAGACGTGTGATAGAGGGAAGATGCATTGCCCGATATGCTTGTGCCTAAAGGCGGAAAGATACAACGACTCGTCATAAGAATTCCATGTCCAAGGAACTATGACTACTACCGGTGTTTCAGATTAATAACAGTAATTCCAGAGTTTCGAGATGTAGTATCATGTAGAATGGTGGTGACGAGAAAGCCAGTTAGCCAGTTGTAAAGCATGCACATAAACGTGGAATGGCAACTGTAAAGGAATAAACACTGTCTCGAGAAAAGGTCATTCTCGGAACTTTTCTCATCTGGCGACCGCGGAAGAGGCAGAAGCTCTGTCTCGTATCCCGAGACAAAGCTTGACAACACACTTCAATCCTCCCAACCCTCCTATCTTCGTCAGTTATTTACAGTCCAACCACTCCGTTGAACCCGCTCCTCGTCTGCCCTAACACTTCTTCGCCCTCCAGTTACCTCATCCTTAAAGTTTGGAAATAGCTTCGTAGCCAAAGCTGTCATACACCCCTCTGGAATAAACTCCCGCCAGAATTACGATAATTATCTGATCCGTCATACGAACTCGCCAACACTACACCTCTTGCAATTTCTGCGCTGATCTTTAACTCAACACTGAAAGCATTACTTTCCAAAAATGTTATCCTGAGTCTTCCTCCTCCCCTTATCTTTCTTCGCGCTTCAATTTCAAACATCATCCACCGTAGCCGTCCGACTATCTGACTGACTGACACCTGGATCTTTACCAAGAACCGAACCGATTTGTCTATCGATTTTGTTCTGACTGAACGTCTGTGAATAAGCTGGTTCCCGCGGCTTAGCTTTTCTTGGGGGCTGTAGAAATCTCGAGCTTAAGATTACGATTACGATTGTCTTCGCCTGTGGTGGCTACGGATGGAATCCTAACTCAGTTATGTCCTTTCGGAATGGTTATTCCTTTGGTGGGGAAGACGAACGAAGCCGGGATAACTCCGGATGTCTGAGTCTTGTACAGCGTCCGTAGGACTGTTCTTCGTGATGTGAGAGTTTGTTTTGATGTTTATTCTATGAGACTGTATTGTAGCCACTGCTAAATATGAACAAGGAAGGGTATTCGTAAATAACTAGTTGTAAATAAAAACTGGTTTTTGTCGTATATTCCGAGTCAACGAATTCTCGACAGTATCCTTCGCTGTTTCTAGCGGAACTTTTCGGATTAAAATAATTGTTCCAGAAGAACGGTGCACTTAAGGAAAGGCTTCAACATGCGTGTCTGAAATAACGGCAACATTTTAACAACCCCAGGTTCCGATCAGCATATACCGTTCACTCGGAATATACGACAAAACCCAGTTTTTATTTTCAATCGTTCTTTTTACAATTGGAAATGTAAAAATGACGAATTTATGCTGATATCAAATTGTTTCTTTTAAACGATGCCACTAAGTTTTAGAAGAAAACTCTATTAAGTCTATTTCATTCTTATTTATAGCATAAGAATAGTGGACAATATTTTTTAAACCAATCTAATCTTTTATAACCTTATCTAATAAAAACTGATCTTATGTAATATAATCTAACCTACTATCAGGAACAAAATATTGCTCTAACAACCTCGAGTATATTTTTATTTATTTATTTAAAGCGCTTGTAACGCACGCAATGTCAGTAAACCTGGATCTGAGGCGCATATGTATGTTCGTTAAGGGCCAAGATGGAAGCATGCAAAAATCAGGGTGAAGTAATTAGGCTTAAGAAATGATTTAAAAGATGATAGCGAGTTTGCAATTTGATCCTTTTGCGGTAGACGAGGAGCAGCTAAAGGCACTTGGTCCTACAATTGTTCTGAACGTAGGTTCATGCAACAAAGCAGTATCAGAACAACGCAAGAGAGGGCGATATGGAGTCAACAAAGTATTAAGGTATGATGGAAGGACAATTATCTGAACCTTAAAGGTCAAGCATGCAATTTTTAACTTAAAACGCCACTCAACAGGAAGCCAATGACATTTACAAAGACGATCTAGTGCATTTCGTAAAGAAGAGATTGTAATAACCATAAAAAGAGAGTTTTGAACCATCTGCAGCTTTTTTACATTAAGATATACCGTAAAACACTGCATTTGCATAGTCTAATCGAAAACCAACATATGCACATGCCGCTGCTGATATAAATTAAAGGGAAAACAACCGTGCTTGCCAGCACGAAAAGTATCTTACTTTCGCAAGAAATTAATTTCAGGTCTGCTATTGGTCTTTTAAGTTACAGTTTTGTAATCACTTAGTTTCATCATTCACGTATGAACAATAATAATTAATTTCTAAAATATTCCAACCTGAAACCACAATTATGGTAGTAATTAAATTAGAGGTTCAGGTTCAGCAAGCCTCAGAAAATGGTTACTTTGAAATAACTTGAAAATTCAGAGACAGAAGAAGCGAAGTTGGACAAAGATGACGATAGATCCACAACACATGTTTTGATAAGAGATGATTCGGATTAATAACTACGCGTCCGAGAAAACATTAACACTAAATACAAACCACTAAACCGGATGACGTGGCAGTGATTAGTCGACAACATCTAGCACCGCCACATCATCAGCAATTGATGATGATGATGATGATGATGGTGATGATGGCCTCACGGTGCAATTTGTCGACGTAGGTGGAACATCTCACTGGTTCAGATCATGTTTGCACTGGTTTGCCAGTCACCGACACCCCTCCGAAGAGGCCCAGTTAGTGTGCTTTCTAGACGGTGAGAATTCTTAGGCTCTTTTATTGCGCCGTTATCATAAAGGCCAAGGCATTAATTGATAATCGCTTCAGGTCAAATTGCAGTAAAAATTATAAATCGTTGGGGAAAAAGGGTCGAATAATGACAGGTCAAATAGGTCAGAGAAAGCAGAAACCATGCTACCTTGGATAAGCAAATTGAAGGAGATGAGTCTTTAGTTAAGAAATGGTCAAAAAAGTGACAGAACTAACTGATCTAGGCAGTGAGTTCCAAAGCAGTGAACAAGCAAACGAGAACGCTCTTGATCGCTGCTAGTATACTGGCACAACAAGACTGAAAGTGGATACAGATCGACTGCAATATCTATTAGTGTGAGAGATGAGCATGGAACACAGATAGTATAAAAGTTCTCTTGAAACCGGGCAACAGGATATATTGATGCCCATAAGCAGGCTGGAAGAAGGAATATTTAACCTTAGAGCGAAAGATAATGTAAGCAAGAGAATTGCAAAAATTAAGTGATAGAGAATTCTAGACGGAGGAACCAGCAAATGTGAATGAACGCTGGCTAAAACCGAAGAAGTTACACAACACAAACACTTCGGGAACTGTTCACAAAATGAATGGTCCCCATGACCTACTTACCAAAAGCTATTAGCCTTACGTGGTGACGTTATGAAAATAATAGGTCAGGTGTGCTTTCTCGACATTAATCAAAGAAAAAAGTGTCTGATCCTGAGAGAGCAGTTATATTAGACAGCCGCTCCTAAT
The DNA here is from genome assembly GCA_964023275.1 of Norana najaformis. NCBI lineage: Eukaryota > Metazoa > Annelida > Clitellata > Crassiclitellata > Hormogastridae > Norana > Norana najaformis. The sequence goes on from OZ029923.1 coordinate 23,719,072, forward strand.
TACTTATTCTTCTCGAGATATTGACATTTCTATAGATTACGACTTCAATCATCTAATTCTTTCAGAATATCCTGCCACCTGGAATATATGAGGGTTTCTTCTTCGCCTTTGTTGTTGGCTTTACAAGGTAACAATGGACGTGGAGCTCATTTAATGATTTCACTAAATTAGTCTCGAAGACGTTATTAGGTGATCATTTCGCAAGATATAGGTAAATAGAGTTTAATTTATTGCATATTTCTAGGCATCCCGAAATATGAAATTCACTTTGACAATAAAAGATACTCCCAATATGTATCAAATCTTTTGTTAACTATACGACAAGCTGCGATATGATGACATAATAGGTTGCGTTCGGCACGAAGTAATGAAGTCATAAATTTTCTAAAATTAAAGCAGCTGTGTATATATGGGCATCAACTCAATTCATCGCAGGACAATTCAGCCTATTTCTCGTTGCTGCACAACCAATTATTTCACGTGAGTATCCTCAGGATTTTGAGGCGTTGAGCAGATATAGAAATTGTTTGATGTTTAATAGTGTCAAAATAGGCCTATTCAGTCGGTAGATAAGATGATTTTTAATTTGAAAAGAAGTCATTTTTTGATTCCTTGCTGAAAAGAACAGAGATGATGTTATTTGAAGATGACTGCAAGAAAACTAGAAATCACACAATAATATGGGTTTACATCACGTTATAAATCTGTAGACGAAAATTTAAAATTTAACAGCTACTTGTTTTCCCTCTTTGCTCACTCCTTCAGGTTCATATGTATTACACTCGCTCATCGAACACTTGGGCCCTGGCAAGAACAACACTGGGTTTCAGGCTTTCTTTACTGCTAATCTGAAGTTCTGGAACCGCTGCCTGTTTCTCTGATATCGCTCCGGTTTTGGCTAACTTTTATCTTGAGCGGATTGCTCCGTAGTCTGTCTTCCTGTGTATGGGGTTCATGGATCTCGTCTACTTCTGTCCAAGGGATTGTTATTTCAGAATACCAGATTGCTCAGAGGCGACCAACGATTCCTGTTCTGTCCGTAATGAAACTGCGCTATAAAAGTGTTCAGATTACATTAAACGTCTGTCATCAATTGTCATTTAAAAACTAAACCAGTGGTTCCCAAACTTTTTAAGACTGTGGTACACTTGACAATGCAAATTTCTGCCACGGCACATCTGACTTTTTAATGCTGGACTCTCGTATAATTAACCGTAAATTAATAGTATTTTACAGTTTACACTACATTGACGATATCCAAATTCTGTTACAATATAGCCAGTGTTACATAAACAAAATGTTATTAAACAAACATAATTGCATAAATATTTTTACTATCAAAATTTCGCGGCACGCCTCTGGCACTCTCGTGGCACACAGTTTGAGAAACTGAACTAAACTAGTCAATCGCATTGTACAAATTAAGGATAATTAATCCGATGCGAAAATTGGTTTTGATCGGTTTTCTTAAGCTCTACTGAAAGTATGTGCAGCATGTTTAGTTTGTCAGCTTCAATGATTACAGGATTTACACAATAACCTGGTCATTGACTTTGTTCATCGTATTTGACCACCTGATTACAGGTGGCCAAACACAATAATAATTTATCTTTGTCCTGAAGGGACAGGTTTAAACCTCCTGCTGTGCTAGTCTGAGACAGAGTTCTGTGCAGGTCTGCACATCGGACAGCGCAGCTTCACCATGGACGAAGATGATTGGAGAAACTGTGTTGCCTGATGTACACAATTGAGTTGCCCATGTTTAGACCTGCACAGGAAGGACTAAAATTTAAAAACTGCTAACCGGCAAGCAATCTGTTTCACCAGGTTATCTTGTGATCATCAAATCATAATGTCGGAATTTTTGGCCAGAAAACTCAGAACCCACTTCAAGAGCTTCGATTTTGACAACGACGGCTTTGTATCAAAGAAAGATGCTGAAAAAATGGCTGATCTTCACTGTGATGGTCTAAAAGTCAATGCTGCTGTAAGAGAAAAGATGAGAGCATGTATTGTTGACGTAAGCTACTTTTAATAGCACTTTTCTTGTAGCTTATGGTTGATGTTATCTATTCATAATATTTTGCATTTCCACTTATTGTTGAGTTAAAATGTTTTTGCTCATTTCTATTTACTTTATAAGATTATTCTGAATCGGACCATTTTTAACACTTGGGGTTACATTTATCTTAGTGTCATAGAAGTTCGATACCTTTTCTATAGGCCAAAGGTCAACTCACAAATGTCGCTCTGGAGCCGATTTTAAACACTCTCGCGTCTATTGTCCCTAAGTGAATAATGAAGATCTATAATGCAGCTGACGGAAGACTATAATAAACGGGGTTGGAGGAGAGAGAGAGAGAGACAGAGAGAGAGACAGAGACAGAGAGAGACAGAGAGAGAGAGAGAGGACAGGAAGAAAGGGTGCCAGGATAGGATCTGTGAAAGAATTGAATTGTGAATTGTACACGTTTTTCTAAAGTGACCATATGGATTCCACCCGCGCACGGGTGAGATCCTTCACCACCGCTACACGCCATTTAAGGTCCCCGCGCACGGACCGTACTAGCCCGAGATTCAAATCTCTGAAATAAGCCACGACCGGGACACGAACCTGGGATCCTCACGCACCGAGGCTTCCTTGGCGTACGCGCTTACTGATGTAGCTAACTAGGCCAGTATGTTTTGGTATGTTTTGATTTTTGAGTGAAAGGCCGAAGCAGAAATTGCAGGCGGTGGAGCATGGATGAGTTTGTATGATGGGTCAGAAAACTGTCGCAGTTCTGGGGAGTTTATTTCAGCAAATATTTTCCATGATACGCTGCAAATGTTTGCTAAGCTAACCCGATGAGGAGTTTAAGTAAAGTCATCAACTCAGATCTTGAACGTCAACTCTTGATCCTAAATGAGCAAATTGTCCGTAAGTGCACAAATCAACTTTGAAATATCTTGGAAATGCTTAATCACAGTTGGTGTCAAACTCATCTGTCTTGTTTGACAGACTCAAGACTGTGATGTAGTTAAAACCATTTGACAAAATCCATTTGCTCATGCACAAATCACTCTTTGTAAGCCAATAGTCATTAGAAATGTTTCAAATATTGACTTTAATATCGTTGGCGGCAGGGTGCACCTCAATCCTTTGCCCGGTTTCTCTTGCAACCGCGCCGGACTTTCGATCTATTGCAACTTTACATCCCAAAAATGTTTATCCCGGGCCAAAATTTTACAAATCTACTCCCTGGTTTTACATTAGCTTTAAGTTGTTGCTGACGTAAAATATTTTGCATGCATGCATTTATACACGTCTTCGTATATGTTTTCATGGATTAATTACACTGGCCAACACATAATTTGTTGCCTCAAATGTTAGAACTGTTTCTGGGTATATTTGACTTGCTGATTCCAGAAAAGGCACCAGTTTTCTCCCAGCAGGTCTAGTTTTCGAGATATAGAACATTATGCCATATACCAGTCCTTGCCTCTGCTCGCCCATAAAACATAAGGCTATAGCTATAATTATGTAGTGCTCAATTTATTATGTGATACACTAAATAAACATAATAATACAAATACTTAAAAGAAAATGGTAGTACCTGAAACTGTACTTATATGATACCAAACAGAACAAGTTTGTTATAAAAATTTCAAGTCATTCGACACCGAAGAAGCTCCTTTTGTACGATTTCCGAGTGTGGCATCTGCCGGAACAATCGCGCATAATATTCCAGCAATAGTCTGCCATCATGTGTGCATCCCATCTTCCTTGATATCGATTTTCCATTGTTTTGATGTCTTCGTGAAATCTTTCACCTTGCTCTTCGCTGAAGTCACCAAGATTCTCTGGAAAGCGATCTAAGTGACTGTGGAGATAATGGACTTTAATGCTCATGTTGCAGCCAAGTTTGTTGAAATGAAGAAGCATATCCTCTACTAGTTGTGCATAATTGTCTGCCTTCTTGTTGCCAAGAAAATTTTTAGTTACAAGAACAAAGGAAGACCAGGCACAAGATTCGATTTCATTCATTGATGGTATGAAAAGTGGGTCATTCATAAGTTGCCTGATCTGTGGACCATCGAAGATTCCAGCCTTCAATTTTTCCATTGTAATTCCTGGTAACTTGTGTACTATGTATTCGAAGCATGAACCTTCTTTATTCAAAGCCCTGACAAATTGTTTCATCAGGCCTAGCTTTATATGTAGTGGTGGCAGTATGATCCTATCTCGTGCCACCAAAGATTCCTTGATTACATTTTGAGCTCCAACCACCATGTCTTTCCTCGAAGGCCAATCTTTTCTTGTCCAATGTTCATGCTTGGCTCTACTGTCCCAAAGACACAAAAAGCAGGGATACTTTGTGTAGCCACTTTGTTGACCAAGGAGGAAATTTACCATCTTCAAGTCTACACAAATTACCCATTGATGTTCTTTGTATTTTATCTTTTCCAGTACTAAAGAGATGGCATTGTACTCTTCTTTCATCCTGGTGGAGTGACCGATTGGAATAGAACCAAATTTGTTGCCGTTATTTAAAAGCACACATTTCAGACTTCGTTTTGAACTGTCGATAAAAAGACGCCACTCATCTGGGCTGTAATCCGACAGACCAATTTTCTTCAATAAGTTGCTGATGTCATTACAGAATACTAGGTTGTTGTCTTCGGTAAAGAATGGCAGCAAATCCTTTTCTCTGTTTCTATAAATTGTAATTTTCGTTCCAGGCTGAAGTGCATTCTTTTCCTTTAGTCTGGACGCAAGCAATTCAGAGGACTCTGGAAAGATTTAAGTCCCTGATCAGATCACTCAACTCTTTTTGGTCAAAACGTTCACTGTGTGAAGTTGATTGGAAATCACTGTCACTGCCCCCACTTTCTTCACTTTCGTCATCTTGTCCGATATTGGACATGCAAGTCTCATCGTCCGAGAGCTGAGGTAGTTCGCGAAAAGGTGGAACTGGTACAATATCCGAATGCGGAACAGGTCTCCTGGCTGAAGGTATATCAGGGTAAGACAACTTGTGACGATTATTTCGATTGATGCCTATGATATTAACCATACAAAAGTAACAGTCGTCGAAGTGGTTTATCTGTTCCCTCCAAACCATCGGTACACCAAATTTCAGGCAGCTTCTCTTTCCAGTTGTCCAGTGGCGCAATTGTTCAATACAAGTTTTGCATACTGTATGAGGAGCCTACTGCTTATCTTGATCTCCAAGTTTGACACCAAAATAACCTACATATGCTCTTTTTACAAACTCAGAAATCGGTTTCCTGTTTGCTTTTAGTGTGTATTCCCCACAAATGTAGCAGAATATGTCTGGATGGTTAATGCAGCTCCGTCTGGAAGTAGCCATAACCTCAAGGATGTTCGCATCTGAGGAATTAAATGACTAACCTAAAAAATAGTAAGAACATGTAGTTATTTAATGCTCACATTCACAGATTGTTCTTGCGACCAACTCTTAATATGCCCTAAGACGACTGCGGCTGCTCTAGCTTTCAGGAGGCGGTTTATATAGGCTATAAATGCTGACTTCAGCATAATCTATTTACATAGTTCGAAACCATGAAACGCTGTATAAGCACAAATAAATTCTAAATGAGGCCATGAATTTAGTGCTGAGTAAGCTGTAGGCTACGGAATAGTTATTTCGTTGAATCAGCAATATCTCAGCACGCGGCAAGATATGCTGATTTTACATTATAAGGATGTAGGCATTATATGAATCAGGAAGAATTATAATTAGCCATAAATAAAGCTTATTATGACATTTTAGTTTTGCCAAAGACATCGTTTAAAGAGTGGACTGGGTTTTCTTTACAAAATCGACGATATCTCAGAAACTAGACCTGATGCACTCAATCCAATGACATTTTCTGAATCAGCGCCCAAAATTACCCCAAGAACAGGTCTAAAACCGAAGGCAACAAGAAAAAAATTATTTTCTGTTGGCCAGTGATATTATCATTTAAAGTAGAAAAGAAGTTTTGATAGTCTTTTCACAGGTATTTCCTTCATTTGCAAAAAAGAAGCTTGATGTCTAAAAGGAATATGAGGTGGAATCACAGAGAGAGAATTTATGGAAATAATCACAAGCTCACGGAGGGTGAAGCAGATTCTGCATATAGTGTTACTAAAAAAGCGGAGGTCACAAGGGTCTTGCAATGATGGGTCACATGCACAAGCATTCAAAAACCCAACATGAAAAATCATACAAGGACATATTACGTGACAACAGTTTTGGGTGACTGATTCAGTGAATGAGGGTGTGAAAATTCATGCACGACAAAAGCAGAATCTAAAAATGCGTGGAAATCAGACATCATCTGTTGTCGATGCTGAGCCTTTTCTAGTGAAATTGTGAGGTAGTTTACTATGGAATGAAATGTTTGAAATAGAGAAGGAATTTATGGAGCATTGTTTCTAAGTGTGCTGTTCTCCCATGGACGATGACTTTACTGAACTGAGAATTGCCCAGAAATGGTTGATTTTATATTATATTGATAATCTTGCAACTTTAGCTTCAAGTTAAGTAATTTTACCTTTTCTTAAAGGGCGATGGCGTCAAATAAATTACTGCATCAATATACATGTGGATTATGCATGTTGTAATGAGTGTATCTGCCGAGTATCATTTTCCTGTAAGTTTTATTCATGCCTGAAATCCGATTTTGTTTAAAATTTTCAGTTATGTACTTTTTCATCTTGTTTTTAAAGATTATGGCGCCAAAAAAATCACTGCAGCTCTTAAAATTTGAATTCAACAGGTTGTTTTGAATATGTATGCTAACTGTCGTGTTTTCTGCACTGGTTGAACAATTCACTTGCATTTTGGGGCTTATCCACATCACTAAAAGAGTTGATGCAGAATTAATTTTTCCATTGAGCAGAATTGCCCAACTGCACTTGGTGACAAGATTGCATATAGCGCCGATTAGGCTGGTGATTAAGCTAATCTCCAAGACGCGACTTTTGTGGCACTGAAAAATTTCGAAGATTTTGCATTTACATTTACATTTACTTTCGCTTTCACTTCATATATACATGAGAACGATACGTATATGACACTACAACAACGACTACTTCCAGCTGCATTCCAACTATCATCTGCCTGTCTTACATCAATACTAATCACTGTGACAAGGCGTGTAAATAAAATTCAAAACACGTTTTCTTTAGCTTCGAACTCTGCTTGAGCGGGCTAAGATTGACAAAGTTACCTGGGTGATTTCAGGTTTCTTGGTTGATTTACGGCCGTATGATGACGTACTGTGGCGGAAACCGAGTTCTATCGGCGGGCGCTATATTAATGCTCAGTAGATAATACGTTGCTGGCAGGTAGTGGTAGTGATGATAGTCAATGCGATCAATGTTTGGCTAAGACCACCCAGGACGTCAGCTCTTTCCCAGGAACATATTTAGTTTATACATAATTTTATCAGTAGATTTATATATATATCGCTCTCGCAGCGTGTCTTCGATTTGGGTGCCCACCTGCATCGGCAGTCGCAGTCGACTGCCTGTAAGAGATAGATGGAGCGCGAATCTCATTAGTTTGCGCCGAGTTATCGACATGGCGAGAACGATTTGAGCAAGATTCGTTAGATTTCTGTATTTGGGCATCAAACTGACGATCTTGCCGATAAGTTCGATAGAGTATCGTAGTTTAAGGATCGGTTAATCGAAATGAATCGAAATTCGATATTTTTTCGAGAAACTTCGATCGCAAACGAAGTTTCCGTCAATGTCGTTCACTTGTCGTTGGGCATGGCCGTGCTTAGTCAAATCTACCGTAGAGGACAAGATCAACGCGGGGTCTTCGATGTCGCCCGAGTAGATCGAATCGACTTTCTGTGAGCTGGGAGTTAAACATTTTTTTTCTGGTCAAATTTATTGTCTCTCCATGTCTGAAGGCCTATAATTAGTTTTAATATAGAAACCTGTACTAATGTAGTGTGGCGTAGATAGGGACACTGTATAATTGTTGCGTAGATTTTTGTACATTGAAATTGAGATAAGTGTTTGCCTTAGTTAAGATTAAAACATAAAAATTTAAATATGGCTGCGTCTGAATTTGGCAGGTAAATAGTTGCGCCAGATCCCGTATCGGAACTGAGGAAAGGTTTAGTGTCTTTAACAGAATCCATCACTACGTTGATAGTGAGCCAGAATCAGTGGAGACATGAATTAATACAGCGCCGGAACTAATCAAATGAAAACCAAGCTCTGTTGAGAGAAGAATTGATACAGCGTCAGAATGAATTAATGCAACTCCAAACAATTCAATTGATAGAGGTAAAGGAAGATTTAATAGCGCGCTTCTCAGAACAAACAAGTAAGACGGTGGAGAGCGATCTAACATCTTTCTCAGACTTCATAGAGCGCCTTATCGTGAGTGTAGAGGATAAGTCTGTCGGGAAGGTCAAATCCAACCCTTGTTCCCAAATGGAGGCAGTTTCCTACTCGGCAACCGTGGACTCCACGAAGCCATCTGGTGACGACTTTAAGGCTCTTCCTCCTCTCCGTCGAAGTGTGAGGTTAGGTGAGAAAGCACCAGTGTATTATGGAGAGCAAGCCTTTAGCGGTCGATCCACGCACCAGACCGTTTCGGGTTCGAATCCTCAACGCTTGCTTGCCAAACTGACAGCTTCCTCCTCCAAGGCCTCCCGACAGCACGCCAGTGAGAAAGAACGATTTCCCGGCGTAACAATACTTCTGACTCTCCGGCAAGAATCGAATCAAACGAAATATGTTTCAGATGTGGCGTACTCTGGTGAAGCTGTGCAACCAGATCCTTGGCGGGCATCGAGAAACTTTATTAAGTGACGAAGGTAGCCTAATCTTCTGATGAAAACAATATGGCCCGTGCGAGTTTTTGACTTAGTGTTTTTTGCATATTTTCTTTTAATTTTTAAGGTTATTTTGATTTGGACTAGTTTTGATGCTAGGTGTTAGATTCATTCAATACCATCCTGTCCCCAACCTAGAGTGAAATCCCGTATTTTGGCTTTATTATATATATATTTAAATGTGAGCATCAAAACGCAATATGTTGATGTATATTTGTTATTCAAGAATTAGCAACTTGACAGATAGTCGGCTAGCCCATATTTAAACAGAACGATCTTACTAGTACTGAATGCTGCAACACAACACTTAATTTCTATCGACGTCGTGCATTAACCGTACTGAAAAACTGTAGTACCAAACTAAGTATTTAAACAGGATAACGATTTATGAAGTCTGCAGCAAAACTGTCGTCACCTTTTACCGCCTCAATGCGATACTTGTATGGCTGCAGTGTCAAGGCCCACATCTTGATTCTTGGTATCGTCAAATTTTCCTTTGCTGAGTTCGACAGTGGCCAGAGACCGGTTCTCGATACAAAGTAACATCCAAACAGATAAACCTGAAATTTTTCACAGCCCATACAATCACAGGACATTCCTTGTCACAGACAGAGTAATTCTTCACTCTGTCACAGAGCTTCCGGTTCAACTAGGCAACTGGAAATATTCCATGTTGAAACTGCTGCTGGGGTATGGCGCCCAGACCTATGATAGACGTCGGTCTCCAACACAATCGTTCTGTAAAAGTCTAATTGGCACAGCACAAGAGCTGTACTTAGACACTTCTTCAGCGTTTCAAAAGCCCAATTTTGTTCTTTGCTCCATCGAGGTTTAATCGGATGGCACGTTTTTGTCATGTCCGTCACTGGAACTTCAGTGGCGGCGTAGTCAGTCACGAATCTAAGAAACTCCAGTAGTACCATGTCATGGTCAAAAAGAACGTAACTGTCGTTTCGTCACAAGTAAATGAATTTCCAAATCCGTCTGTATTTTCTCTGAAAAACTTTAGGTTGACCATCTCCAACATTATGCTCGAAACTCTATTCTTCAATATCCCAGGTAACACTCAGAAGACTTGAAAGTTTGCGACGCGTCTCTTACTTGTTAAAATACTCTTTTAAGCGCTTGTTCATGCTCCTTCCACACTTGAGTGAACATGAGTGACCACGTCATCCACAAATTATCAGTGTTTTGCAATCCAGAAAACAATGTCCTCACCATTTAGTGAAAGATGATCCAAAGTTAATCAACCAAATGGCATCTTGGTGAACTGAAAAGCCCAACTTGAGTGGCGAATGCTATTTTTCGCTTCCTTCACTGCTATTTTCCAATAAGCTTTCGCGAAATCCAGTTTCGAGTAAAACTTAAGGTTACTCAGTTTTGTGAAGATTTTCTATGGAATCGCCATTGATTCTGCGTCAAATCTGGCTGTGCAATTCAAGGCGTGAAAAGGGGCTTTTAGTAGTGGTATATCTTGCGGCTCAATGATTCACACTCACAATGCGTTTCTTTACAACTGCTCTTTCTATTACTTTCCAGAACTTTGGAAGATCCCTAACTGAACACATGTTGTATCACTCAAATGATTACTTTTTTACCATAACATTTCATTGCTCAAGTTTCTTTTCTGCATAACAAAGTGCTTATAATCTAAAATTAATTGAGAGAAATCAACGGAATACATGTAAAAACTATTTCAATCTTTTCTCATTTAACATAACATAATTCAACAAAGGTCAACAAAGAAATCACAAGATGAAGAATATCCATGGCTAGAACAATGATCTAGAAAGCCCTTCTCCATTCCAAACAGCCCATCACATATCCCACATCCATAAGGTTTTACCAAGAAAGCTTGAACCTCCTCACATGATTTCAATTTGTTCACATGAAGACAATCTCCAGCTCTAATATCTTTGGAAGAACCTGTAATTTCACTTGAATCACTATGTATATTCATTGGTAAACGTTCATTTCTTTCATCAGTACATTTCTTACATCAGTCTGTGTTACTTAACGAGATCCATCTATCAGAAAGTTTAGCAATTACTTTTCTCTTCAGTTTAAGTTCTTGCCGATGCAGATCAGTTCTTAAAAAGAGTCTAGTCTCAGTAAAAGATTTCTTGCATATGTACGGTTTTTCATTTGTTTGGGATCTTCTATGTTTTTTTAGATCTCTGTGGTCTATGAATTCTTTATAAAAAACGCCAGAAGTGTATGGTTTCCGCTTCGTATGAGTTTTTATGTGCCTTTTCAGACTATCAGAACATGAAAATGATTTCTCACAGAAGTGGCATATGTACGGCTTTTCTCCAGTATGAATTCTCATATGTGTCTTCACACTGTTACACCGTGTAAATGATTTCTGACATAACTGACATTTGTAGTGCTTTTCTCCAGTATGGGTCCTCATATGACACTTCAGGATATCAGCTAGTGCAAAAGATTTATGACACAACTGACATGTGAATGGTCTTTCTCCTGTATGGGTTCTTGTATGATGCTTCAGTTTATCAAACTGCGAGAATGTTTTCTCACATAACTGACATTTGTATGGCTTTTCTCCAGTATGGGATCTCATGTGAACCTTCAGATTACCAATTTGCGCAAATAATTTCTGACATAAAATGCATACATATGATCTTTCTCCTGTATGTGTTATCATATGACGCTTCATACTCTCACGTTTTGAAAATGATCTTTCGCATGACTGGCATTTGTATGCTTTTTTTTGAGTATGAATTTTCATGTGACATTTGAGAACTTTCGAATATGCAAATGATTTCTGACATAACTGACATTTGAATGGTCTTTCTCCAGTATGAGTTCTTACATGTTTCCTCAGAACAGTAGAAAATACAAATGATTTCTCACACAACTGGCATTTGTATGGTTTTTCTCCAGTATGTGTTCTCATATGACCCTTCAGATTACCAGCTAGTGCAAATGATTTCCGACATAACTGACATTTGAATGGTCTTTCTCCAGTGTGAGTTCTTACATGTTTCCTCAGAACAGTAGAAAATGCAAACGATTTCTCACACACATGGCATTGGTATGGTTTTTCTCCAGTATGTGTTTTCATGTGACCCTTCAGATTACCAATTTGTGCAAATGATTTCTGACATACCTGGCATCTGTACGGTTTTTCTCCAGTATGTGTTCTCGTGTGATCTCTGAGCTGACCAACTGCTGCAAATGATTTATGACATAGCCGGCATCTGTATGGTTTTTCTCCAGTATGGGTTCTTGTGTGACGCTTCAGGTTACAAACTTCTGCAAATGATTTCTGACACAACTTACATTTGTATGGTCTTTCTCCTGTATGTGTTCTCATATGACCCTTGATATGATCAGATCGCGAAAATGACTTCTGACACAGCTGGCATTTGTATGGCTTTTCTCCAGTATGGGTTTTCATGTGACGTTTCAGACCATCTGAAAAGGCAAATGACAGTTTACATAATTGACATTTGTGTGGCTCTTTTGCTGTAGGAGTTCTCATATGAATTTTCTTTCGATTAACTTCAATAAATGATTTCTGACATACCAGACGTTTCGTAAGCTTTTCTTGAGCAAGAGTTGCTGTTTGCATTTCAAGATGACCTTTGTAAGTGCTTTCTGACATAGTTGGTGGAAGTCCAGCTTTCACTGGTTGTTGTGTGTTGAAATGTTAATTCCAGATTATCTGTTTCATTAATTCATTGTGGTGATGGTCATGGCGAAATACAGAGGAGAGGCCGAGAGACAACTTGGTGCTTTGGTGGAAATTGTTGGTGATGGTGGTTATAGGACGGTGTAGGAGCGGAAGCAGGCTAGAGCAGCTTGGAAAGTTTGGTTTTCATTCTTAAGGGAAGAGTTGCAGGGGAGAGAGCAAGTGGAAGAGTACTTGTGTTGGCTCGCGAAAAGGAGATGAGCGAAATGGCGGAGGTCTGTCGGAAGTTAGCTCTAAGTTGGCTCGGTATGGATTGATGAACGGACGCAGAACCTGAGAAAGAAAAAGGCTGTAGAACGAGATCAGAAAGGCATGAGGCAGGACGAGTTGGCGGTTGGATAATGAATAGCTGGCGAATTTAAAAGAGCTGAGAAGTGAAGTGTGAAGTGCCGATATTGCTGAATAGACACAATGCTAATACTAAGGCTAGCAAGACAGCATGCACGATTAGAGGTAAACCTCTTCAGGGTGAAACGGTTTAAGTGCAGTTGAGCAATTCTGCTCAATGGAAAAATTAATTCTGCATCAACTCTTTTAGTGATAGAGATAAGCACCAAAATGCAAGGGAATTGTTCAACCAGTGCAGAAAACACGACAGTTAGCATACATATTCAAAACAACCTGTTGAATTCAAATTTTAAGAGCTGCAGTGATTTTTATGGCGCCATAATCTTTAAAAACAAGATGAAAAAGTACATAACTGAAAATTTTAAACAAAATCGGATTTCAGGCATGAATAAAACTTACAGGAAAATGAAACTTGGCAGATACACTCAATACAACATGCATAATCCACATGTATATTGATGCAGTAATTTATATGACGCCATCGCCCTTTAAGAAAAGGTAAAATTACTTAACTTGAAGCTAAAGTTGCAAGATTATCAATATAGTATAAAATCAACCATTTCTGGGCAATTTGGAATTCAGGTAACTTTTGCATAAGGGATATAGGTTTACGTAGAATCAGATTGCATTTGCTTCAGAAGATCTTGGTTCCACTAGCAAATTCCTGGTTTTTAACTGATTCCATTACAGTCATTTACTTCTCATTGATTTGCCGGAACTACGAGTGATAAAAATTCCTGTCACATTAACATAAACCATAAAAAATAGAAGTATTATCATCAAAGTACAATCAACCCATATTCCACTGGATTTCCATCAAACGAGGATCCATTGAAAAAGCTATTGTAGTTCTAGCATCTATTGCAGCCAACAAAGCAGAGACCACACGAAATGCTGTCCCAATACACTTTACTTAATGTTTAAGCTACTTTAATTATTTACTCAGATCATACTAATCAATGCGGACAGTCTGGAATGTCGATGCATAATAGAGTTAAACGCCAACAAAGCTATATTTTTCAAGATTTTCTACTCCCTCTATTTCATATATCGGGGAATCAGACAACAATAAACAACTACATGTTACATTTGTAAGATATTCCAATATGTTAAAAGTCCTCCAGTGGAGCAAAAATACTACTAACAATAATTTAACCGGAAAATTTCAAATACATCCGACATACAACACGGAATCATGCAAACGTTTCTAAATGAAGCCATAGCAGCGATGTCTTAAATGACATTCCTAGACATCATAAAGAAGACGAGTTTCTGAACAGTAAAAGAATTATATCTGCAGCTTAAAGTAACGCAAGTCGGTCGGTAAACTTCAAGCAGTTCAGTAAAGTCATCGTCCACGGGAGAACAGCACACTTAGAAACAATGCTCCATAAATTCCTTCTCTATTTCAAACATTTCATTGCATAGTAAACTACCTCACAATTTCACTAGAAAAGGCTCAGCATCGACAACAGATGATGTCTGATTTCCACGCATTTTTAGATTCTGCTTTTGTCGTGCATGAATTTTCACATCCTCATTCACTGAATCAGTCTCCCAAAACTGTTGTCACGTAATATGTCCTTGTATGATTTTTCATGATGGGTTTTTGAATGCTTATGCATGTGACCCATCACTGCAAGACCCTTGTGACCTCCGCTTTTTTAGTAACACTATATGCAGAATCTGCTTCACCCTCCGTGAACTTGTGATTATTTCCATAAATTCTCTGTCTGTGATTCCACCTCATATTCCTTTTAGACATCAAGCTTCTTTTTTGCAAATGAAGGAAATACCTGTGAAAAGAATATCAAAACTTCTTTTCTACTTTAAATGATAATTTAATATTATAATTGAAAAAAATTCTCAAAATTTCTCCTGAAAGAATGCATAGATAACAATATTAGCTAGCGGAATTAGGAGAGTAAGGAGTAAACGAGATCTGATTCTACCAATATCCCTATGCAAGATTAAGCTGATTTGCATATGTCACCAAAATGATTAAAAACTACTGTAATATAATTGAGTCAAATATTATGTCTAGACTGCGTAGGCATTCAATAAGACTGACAAGCAAGCCACCCGACTGAATGAATGTCAAGCAATCAAATTTACGGAGTTGTTGGCTGAGTACCTAGAAGGAATCTTAGTTTTGAAGTATTCACTAGAAATTTATTGCTACCAATCCAAGACTGAACATTACCAAACACTGAAACATGTAGTTGGAGAGCAGAATTGGACGTGCAACTGTTGAATGAGAGGAAGAGGTGGGTATTCTCAGCGTACAAGTGGTAGTTTTAAGAGAGCGATCAATAAGTAGTGAACCGAGTGGGCTCGTATATAATGTAAGCAGTATCCAACCGAGTTCATAACCTTGTGGAATTATGGTAGAGTTCATTTCTACTGATTATGATGAAGGTTTTCATCCGATTAGCATTGTATAGTTTTTATAATTTATTCTCGGTTGTAATTCAGAACGCAATGTCTTTCGAATCAATGTCTGACAACGCGAGCGAGATTCTAGTTCAATTGTGGAGCAAGCGACTTTAGCCTACGACAAATTTTACTCTACTTCACCCATAACGGTTAACGTAGCGCCAGAAGACATTAGACTATCTTCTCTACATTTATACCGAATCCTGTCTCCCTATCTCTCTCAGAGGTATTCAACTGATCTGTCTGACCGCAGGACTCCGACTGCCTAACATCAGACTGCCCTAGTATAGATTCTTTCTGAGGCTGTCTCACCTGGCGATATGTGTCGAACCCATTGGTCAGTAGTTATGGGGTTAATCCGGATAGTTTATTTGATTGGACGCTAGGATTCTCCTTGTTTGTAATCTTCAGTGTGGTTTTTATACTTCTCTCTGACTGGTTCCGTCTTGCTCTATTGGTCTTGGCGTGTCCGCCTGTTTGACTCTGTTTCGATCTGCGTCTTTATCTCTACATATTTGGCCTTATGTATTCTTGCCTCTGCCCTACACAGCTCTCTGAGTGGGCTGGTGAATCAGTTGTCTGAAATTTAAGATTTCCTCTCTCTGTCAGAACGGAGCGATATAAATCATTCTCTGTATACCCTACGCGCTGGCAAGGGCCTAATGCGAAGCAGCTGCTGGTATCAGTTTTCTGCGATTAGCTGCCCTCTCTCTTCCTTCTTTCCTCACAACTCCAATAACTTCTATAGTGCCTAGACTTACTGTGCAGTGTAATATACTACAATAGCCTACTTAAATTCACTTTTTAAATCGCTGCATATAAACATGATTTGAAGTCCAGAATTGTTGTGCATCGAAATGGGGGAAGTAAACAAAACTTTACCATTAGTTAATTATCAAGTAAAAACCATATTTTTACGCTCAAAGGAATCATTGAGCTTTTATTCTCATCAATGACCGATGAGCGGGAACTCTGCACTTGGCTTCCAATGCCCAACAAACTATTTCGGATACTGTCTCTAGCTCTGCTGTTTTAGATGAGGCAGTGACAGTGTAAACATCAACTTGGTCTTCATCCCTACCACCTCTACCATCGGTCCTCCAGAGTTCAATACCAGGTTGCACCACCCTGCTAGCAAGCCCATATAGGGCCCATATGGGTCCCATTAAATGGTTCGGGTGCAGGCAAGGAACAAGGTCTCTGATTTGATGAATTCTTCAAAATAATGCAGAATTAGTAATCAGGTAATTTAATATTTCGTCAAGTGCGTCACTGCATTCATTGGAAAACAAACTCAAACGACTGTCAATGCATAACTTTTACGAGTAGTAATTTAATAAAATGTGGTCGTTGCTGCGACTTCAGTTTCGCTGTTCAGTGTCGCTTATCTGTTTCGCATAGATTGGAATGCTTTTATTTTACAATCCTTGTAGGCTAATATAAGCATAATGAAGCACATCATCTTAAGCATTCACAACACCAATAATAGCGGTAGTGCACTAATCATTAGATTAACTTAAATTTGTTTAGAAGCATGTGAGCCTTAAAAGTAACACCAGTGCAGAAATTCATTTGAAACAAGCAATTGACACCTCAACTGGCATCTTTATCGACTTCAAGAAGAATTGCACTAAAGCGATTAGGAAGCAGCGATAGCATAGAACATCAGAATTCGAAATTTTATCATTTAGACGAGAGGTCCCCACAATAGCTTATAGGGGCTTTTCTCATCTTCAGATGTAAGATACTCAAGTAAGGCAGTAGAATATTCCTCAAAGCTAAGTTTTCCATCTTGGTTGAGATCTATAGACTCAAAAACCTTCTTTACGAAGCTAGTATCCTTGGCGCCGACTCGAGCAAATGCTCTAGCGTATTCATCTTCTTGTATAAAACCATCGCCATTGACATCCAGAAGCTCAAAGAACAGCTGGCACATTGCCAGATATGCCGCCTTGAATGTCGGGTCATTCCTTTGTTGTTTGACGGATTCAATCATAATAGATGGAGTCAGCAATCCGTTGTCATCAGATCCTGCAGACTTCATCCATAGGCGCCAGACCTATAATACCATTGCAAGGCTATTGTACATAAATAATATGAGAGATATCTTGGAAAGTTGCATGTTAGACTGCAGTGACTGAATTCACTGATTTAGCACCAAACGATAAACACAATAATTTTTTAACTAAAAACTGTTCATTCCAACTGTAAGTCATATAACTGAAATTATTCCAACTGTGCCTTCCTTCCCGCAAGGACTGCAGGAGGGCACATTGGGTCATATAACTGAAATTATTCTTCTTGTTCATTTGCAGTAGGACACGATTAGTAAGCTGTCAGCATAGAACAGATAGTTCCCGTAGTTCTGACTGAAGCTAACCCCAAAGAAATGGAACTTCTTGCGTTGTTTAGGGACTAAGAAATTGTAAAGATGGTCAGGGTTTCGAGCACAAATTAACCGCTTTTGAGAGTTCAGAAAGTTCTTCGTAGTTGTTCACGAGCTTGAAAAAACTTCTCGAATTCGCCTCATGCAGTATTTGCGGTAAGGAAGGTCAGCTGGATGTAAAGAGCCATCTAGGCCTCCTGGCGAAATTTCAACGCACGGCGCACACCCGCGTGCCCAGCTGCTTGGCATATTCGTCGTAGTCCGGGCACACTGGGTTGTTCGCCTTTGCGAAGCGCTTCGAAACCAAACTGATGCCTCCACGCAGCCCCCTCTCAATGAAGAGGTGCTAGTTGTTGATGGAAGTAGCTTGAGCGTGTCTTTCGTGTGCTTGAGTAGGGCACTGTGGGTGTAGACCTCATTTTCAGTTCATTTCCGGCGCTTTGATCAGCCCTTCGCAGGCCAGGCCAGAAGACTCCCAGCGATGGAAGACCGTCATTTCCTGACAGCTATCCTGATAAATCCTGCTAGATGGTCATCTTTCGACATTAAGTGTGGTGTGATTTTGGGGACACCTTGAGACAAAATTTGGCACATTTGTCCAAATAACATTATCAAACCTCAAGAGACATTTTTAGTCCAGAAACCACAGTTTTCGTACCTTTCCCAAGCAGGTCGAATTTATCTTTTTAGCTATGTATTTCTATTTGCATATTAACATGTTAGTATTTTGTGTCTTATTGTCATTAAGTATCACGTACTAAACCATCACACTACTCCTAACGAACTGTGCTGAATATTGATGCAAAGCTTGATACGACATGCATCCATAATACATAATTAATGCATGGAAACATGCAAGAAGACGTGTATAAATGCAAGCAAGCATGCAAATTATTTTACGTCAATAACAAGTTAAAACTAATGTAGGCCCTAGAACGAGTGTGTAGATTTGTAAAATTTGGCCCGGGATAAACATTTTCGGGATGTAAAGTTGCAATAGATCGAAGGTTCCGCGCGGGTGCAAGAGGAACCTTGCAAAGAATACCAACTAGATGGTTCCTGCAGCCAACGATTTTAAAGTCAATATTTGAAACTTTTCTATTTACTAATTCAATAAATAATTAAGTATATTCTTTACAAACCAAAAGCTAATCCCACATCGGTTGGACTATGAACGGGGGTATAATACGTTCACTGGTGTGGAGCTCATGGGAATAACTTAGGGTTTTAACTGACGGGAGTAGCTGTTGAAAGACATTGTCTGGGTTGTTCAAGATTGATTTAATAAGAGACGAGCACTGGCCGTGACACAGAATTCATCGAGCGTTGAGGAGTCCCCAGGAAGATAGTGGATACACACTAGTCTCCGCATCAAAGCCTGCAGCCAAGCCCTAGCCTGTGCCCCAGTATAGTTCCAACACGCGGGTGAGACGTACACCTTCCCGGTCAGTGCTGTAGCTCGTATATCGTCGTAGAGCCGAGGGCCAGTGAGGACATGTGCTACAAGAATTCATTCGGCGTACAAAGACTGGCGCACCTGACTATGAATCCGATCAATATGAAAACCAAAACTTAACACATTTGATAGGATATTACCCAATATTGACATCTCATTGACTGCATTCATGGAAGCCATTAGAGGCGGTCCGCTTGGCGCTCAGCCCTCGTCCACAGACGCATCGAAGCTCTTCCAGTTATATACGACTCTACGCTCCGTGACCTGGCAGACCGATTCGCTCCGGCTCACGCTGTTAAGTTTCGAGCTCGGTTGTCATCTCCTTGGTTCGACGCTGAATGTCGAGCGATCAGGCGGAACTGCAGACGACTCGAAAGGCGATACCGGATGTCAAAAACGAGTCAGGACAGGCTGGAGTGGATCAAGGCGGTCCGGAAAAAGCATTTAGATTTTAAGTTCAAGGAGAGTCATTACTGGAGCCGACGAATTGCCTCCGAGCGCGGTAGCCCCTCCAAACTTCGGATCTCTCTGTCTATACTATTGAAACGAAACAAGCCCGCCGGTGAAGAAGTGACTCAACCGACAGTGCTCGCTGCCGACGGATATTGAGGTCTTTTTGCTGATATGGTGGCTTCCATCAGGGCCGACATGGCTGGCTGCCCAGCCCAGGATTTTAGCGTCTGTTCCCCTTCTGTCATAAAAGATTTCCGCGCTTGTTCCCCTGAGGATATTCGTCGGATCATATGAGGTCACCCATCAAGTCTTGCTCGCTTGACCCTATACCTACATTTCTCCTCAAGGAGTCCACTGACGCCTTGCTGCCGTTCTTGGTGGCCATGTGTAATGCCTCACTTCTCAGCGGCCATCTGCCAGTTGATCAGCGACACGCAATAGTCACCCCCTTTCTGAAGAAGTCGTCGTTAGCTGCGGATGAATACAAAAACTATAGACCAGTTTCTATTCTAACATTCATGTCAAAAGTGGTTGAACGTCTGGTACCTGAGCAACTTACTGACTACCTACAATCCAACAATTTGATGCCGAGATTACAAACTGCTTATAGACGTCACCATTCAACTGAAACATCCCTCTAACGTATTCTGTCAGTACTGCTGCGTGCGATAGAAGACCGACGGATTACCCTGCTTGGCCTGCTAGATCTTAGCGCAGCCTTCGATACGGTCGACTACGACATCCTATTACGTCGACTCCGTGAGCCTTACGGCATTGGTAGGACAGCGCTACGATGGTTAACGTCCTTCGTGACCGGTCGAACACAGCAGGTACGTTTCCGAGGTACTCTGTCATCAATAGCCCAACTGGATTGCGGTTTTCCTCAAGGATCCTCTATGGGCCCGCTGTTATTCCTCCTATACACAGTCGAGATTTTGGACGTAGTCGAGACCACGGGTTTGACAGCGCATTGCTACGCCGACGACACTCAGATCTACATCAGTTCCCCGGCCCTGGATACTTCGGCGGCTGTTCAACGTTTCACCGATTGCGTCGCATGTATTAATGACTGGATGTGTAGAAATCGGCTGAGGATGATCGTGGACAAGACACAGCTTGTTTTGATTGGTACAAGACATCAGTTGGACACGGTGAAGATCAGTGTGCTTCATTTAAAGACATCGGCTGCGGCACTATCATTGAGGGTCACTGACCTGGGAGTAATAATACACCGGGAGCTTACAATGAAGGATCATGTGGCCAACATCTGCAAGAAATGCTATTTCGAGCTGCGGCAGTTGGGACATATTCGATCGTCGCTGTCACCCGAGTCAAGGAAGAGACTAGCCTGCGCTTTCATCGGTAGTCGGCTAGACTACTGCAATAGCCTGCTATACGGCATCAGCCGCGGGCTACTTAAGAAGCTGCAAGGCATACAGAATGCTGCTGCGAGGTTTGTTGCTGGGATTCGGAAGTTCGAACACCTAACGCCTGTTCTACAAGATCTACAATGGTTGCCAGTCCGCAAACGGATTACATTCAAAGTGGCGATACTAGTCTACAAGTGTCTGCACGGATTGGCGCTCTCATATTTGTCTCGCGACTGCGTTCCGGCTTCCTCGGTCCCTGGTCGGTCTCGGCTGTGCTCTGCACGGAGCTACGATCTGGTCTGGTCTGGCAGGGCCACTGTGGCGCGTACAAGAACATTTGGCGTATCCGGCCCTACGGTGTGGAAGGCGCTACCGACCGAATTACGAACACCGGATCTCTCCATTGAATGCTTTCGGAAGAAGTTGGACTCACCTTTTCTTGTCATCGGATGAGCCAGCTGCTATTAGCGCTTTTGCGGTGCATTAAGTTTCATTAACTAGCGCTTTATAAATCTTCTTGTAATAATCATAACAATAATAATAATAAAAACAATAATAATAATAATCTCTGGTACTCTTGTTAAACCCGGAATTACATTAGGTAAAATTATTTGCTGATGGCTTATAAAGGGTGCTTTTTGCATAAGCAAATGGAATTGCCAGATGGTTAAAACTACATAAGTCAGAGATTTTCAATCAAGGCAGAAGAGTTTGACTTTCACCAAGTGGGTTTAAACATTTCCAAGATATTTCAAAGTTGATTTGTGCATTTATGGACAACTTTGTGGTTTAACGATCGAGAGTTGAAAGGGTTGGGTTATAAATGAATCACCATGATTTTTCAATCAAGACTTGAGTTGATGAGTTTTGAATTAAGCTCCTCAGTGGGTTAGCTAAGCAGATATTTAGAGCGTATCGTTGGAAACATTTGCTGAATATGTTACGATTAACGGATAATTTGTGTGACAACGATTGGAGATTGTAAGGGGGATAAAATCCATACCCCCGATCTGAAAACCACGAGTCAGAACAGCTTACTCTTTGACTTTGGGTTTAACATTTGGCAGATCCATACCTTCAGCCATGTGGCTTGGCACTGCGATAGATTGTTTCCAATATTGCGGGACTAAGCATTGATTGCAGCATCTGCCTCTGCGTGGTTTTACTGAGTTCAACCAAAGAACAAAATCTAACTACGTTTGTTGTACTCTTCCATCAGGCACATTATAGATCTTCATTATTTACTTTAGAGCTTGGACAATAGGTGGAAGAGTGAGTCAAATCGACTGCAAGCGACTTTTGGGGGTTGACCTTTGGCATGTGGAAAAGGTGCTGAACCCTCCAAAACTACGATTAAATAGAACACCAAACATTAAAACTAGTCCAAGTCAAAAATAACCTTAAAAATTAAACAAAAATATACAAAAAAAACACTCTAAGTCAACAACAAGTTCAAATGCAAAATGTTGTGGACAGATAAAATCAACCATAAGCTTCAAGAAAAATATTATTGAAACTAGCTTACGTCAACAAAACATGCTCTCATCTTTTCTCTTACAGCGGCATTGACCTTTAGACCGTCACAATGACGATCAGCGATATCTTCAAAATCTTTCTTTGATACAAAGCCGTCGTTGTCAAAATCAAACTGCTTGAAGTAGGTTCTCATTTTTCTGGCCAAAAATTCCGACATTCTGAGTGGATGATCACAGGATGACCTGGTAAAACAGTTTGCTTGCCAGTTAGTAGCGTTTTAGTTTAGTCTGACCTGTGCTGGATTTAGTTTAGTGTTTTAGTTTAGTCCGGCCTGCACTGGATTTAACATCGGGCTACACAGCTTCTTCAATTATCTCTGTCCATGGATAAGCTGCTTTTTCCCGATGTTCAGACCTGCACAGAACCCACAAAATGTAACATTAAATGCAACATTAAATAGAATCTGTTCAGAACTTTAGACTGTTCTTCTAATAATGCGGGTGTCACCTTGCTCTTGGATATTGGCCGATAGGCTTGAGAAGTCAGAGGACTCGCTGGAGACCTATATCCTTATTCCAGACTCCAGGTTTTCGCCCACCAGTTTTTCTCAAGTTTGCATATTGCAGTAACAAAAGAGGGGAAGAAATATCTCAGTTGAAAACTGACATTTCGATAGGACACGCTATTCATCTCAGTGACTGTAGAGCTCAGGCCTGTGACTATGGGGCAGATATGGCAGGAAAATACAACGGCGCACAAGCAAAAATACAAGAACAGTGCTCTGCAGCAATTTGTCGCCTTGTGGTTGTCACACACTTAACTTGTGTAGGAATGATGCTGCCGAATGCATACCTGAAGGAATAACCTTTTTTGGAACAATTCAAACTGTCTACAACTTGTTTAGTTCCAGCCCTAAACGGTGAGAATTATTGGTAAACCGCAGTGGTTGTTCTCTTCATGGTATGTCTGAAACGAGATGGTCAGATCGAGTTGAAAGTGTAAAGCCTTTTTCAGCTCACCTGTCTGGCATTAAATTACCATTGGAAGACCTTCTAGAGCTAAACTTAACAGCCAAAACAAGAAATGAGGTCCATGGAGTTTTATCCTATGCTATGTCTTGTGTGTATATGTGTGTGTTTGTGTAGTTGTGTGTGTGTGTGTTAATGTCAGCTGTGTGGTACAAAATATTAGCTTGCATGGAAAGTCTGTGTTTTATGTCTTGATACATAATGCTATAGCAAGATTAACTGTCCGGTTCAGTGCTCTTAAGCAGTTGGCTGAATAGTTTGATTTCTTGTGGAAATGTCTGACCATTTATACAAGTGTTCTGGAAGGAAAAGATAGCTTTAGCAAAGCAATATTCTGCTGACCTTAATGTTCCTTAATTAACCCGGTTGAACTAGTTAACAGAATACAATCTTTCAGTGCTATTTCCAAACGTTGCTGTCAGCTAACAATTCCAGCAACAGTAGCTTCTGCATAGAGATCATTCAGCAAACTCAAGTTGATTAAGGATTTTTTAAGGTCTACAGTATCTCAGGAACGTCTTGTGGCTTTGGCCAGGCTGAGTATTGAGTCAATCATTGCCAGAAAAATTGATTTTGATACTGTCATAAGAAATTTTGCAAAAAGAAGGTCAGGAAAGCTACTCTGTTAAGCCTATTATGTTTTTTTTTGAAAGCATGAACATTTTCTTATTTGTGGCAGGGTGACAGTGGGTGTGATTCCCCAGTTTTTTCTTTTAATTGAGGTTTCAAACTTCCATTTGAACTACTGAATGAAGTGAAGGCACTCATTGACAGAAGACCATATACTGTTGTTTAACATATGTCCCACTGTAGTATAACAATTTGCAAATATTGCACTGTAGACTTTGTAATATAATGGGTATTAAGACAAAAACAGGACGGCTGTTGGGGGCCCGAAAACACCCTTGAACCACCTTACAAATTTCCTCTCAGAGGCCCTATGAGAAAGAAGACATAAGAAAATTGGAAGCATTTGAGATGTGGATATGGCGCAGGATGGAGAAAGTCAGCTGGACGGAGCACAGGACCAATGAGGATATACTGCAAAGAGTGGAAGTAGAAAGATCTTTTTTGGGAACAATTAGAAGTCGACAGAAGAATGGAGGGACGAAAAACAAGAGGAAAACCTAGACAGATGTTGCTGGACTGGATGATCACGGATGGATACAGCGGACTGAAAAGAGATGCTAAGCACCGTGAAGAGTGGCGCCATTGGACGTATGAACCTGCCTAGAAGGCAGAGAACCAGAAGAAGAAGAAGAAGAAGAAGGCCCTACATATGAACCTGAAGGAGTAAGCAAAGACGACATACGAGTTGCTATTAAATTAAAAATTGCCAACCAAGATTGATTGACAGCATAATGTGAACTCATATCGCTGAATGATTTCTAGTTTTCGAACATTCATCTTCACATAGGCCTATACCTGTTATTTTTGCAAGGAATCAAACGTGACTTCCTTTCAAATTAAAAATCCTCTGGCCTGTCGGCTGAATGTTTTAACATGATTAAACATCAAACAATTTCTATATCTGCTCAACGCCTCAAAATCCTGAGGATACTCACGTGAATGAATTGGTTGTGCAGCAACGAGAATTAGGGTGAATTGTCCTGCGGATAAATTGAGTAGATGCCCATATATACACAGCTGCTTTAATTTTAGGAAATTTATGACTTCATTACTTCGTGCCGAACACAAGCTACTGTGTCCTTATATCGCAACTTGTCGCATAATTAACGAAAAATTTGATACATATTGGGAGTCTCTTTTATTGTCAAAATGAATGTCATATTTCGGGATACCTAGAAATATGCAATAAATTAAACTCTATTTACCTATATCTTGCGAAATGATCACTTATTAACGTCTTCGAGACTAATTTAGTGAAATCATTAAATTAGCTCCACGTCCATGTTACATTATAAAGCCAAAAACAGAACAAAGAAAAAATAGACATTTACCAGGTGGCAGGATATTGAAAGAACGAGACGATAGAAGTCGTAATCTATTGAAATATTAATATCTTGAGAAGAATGAGTAGTCCGTAGTGAGGAGCGGCTGTCTAAGATAGCTGTTCTCAGGATCAAACATTAATTTTTTTGTCTAAAGTCCAGAAAGCTCACCTTTCATAAGGTTACCACGTAAGACTTATGGCTTGTGGTAAGTAGGTCATGAGGACCATTTACTTTGCGAACAGTTCCTGAAATGTTTATAAGTGTTGATCAATTTTTTCCGTTTACGTATGGCAGCGATGCAAGATGCCGCACAAATGTGTATATATATAACCGAGGTAGTTTAGGTACGTTTGCAAGTATGTAAAGTAATAGTAGATTACCAGACTTACTCAGTAGTCGTTGCTGGCCATTGCGTTAGCAGTGAGCCGAATGATTTATTAGGATCTTAGTTCAGATAGGCAACACAGCTAGCCAGTAGCCCCAAGCCACAGCGGTCAGATTCTTAGAAACGGACGGGCCACGAGTTATACAGCGTGGAAGGGCTATTGCTGGTAGCAGTACAAGTGAGCTATGGAATGCAGGAGTGTAGCTTAGTCAAAGGGGCAAGCTCAGCAATCCACAGGTAGCAATCTCCAGGTACATCAGCAGGCTTTACAACTAAGCACGAGAGGTCCATGTGATAGCCAGATGGACTTCCACCTACCACAGGTCCTATGCAACAAAAGCAGTGACTGACATACATTTGACTTCGGGTCTTGGGTACTGACCGGCCCAGAAGGAATGCGTCCAGGGTCCAGGAGACAGAGGTAGAAATACCTCGCAGAATGCGCAGAGAAGAGGGTCGCACATCGAGAAGCAGTCAGAGTTCAGACAGCGGGCAGGAAGGTTGTAGTAAAATGTAGAGAAGATAGTCTAGCGTCTTCTGGCGCTACCGTAATCATCATGGGTAGAGTAGTCTAAAGTTTGTCGTAGACTAAGTCGCTTGTTCCACAATTGAACTAGAATCTGGCTCGCGTTACTACAGACACTGATTCAAAGTGAATCTCAATATACGATGAAAAACCGAACAGTGCGATCTGGACGAGAATCCCAGCTTCATAATCTGACAGAACCCAACTGTATCACACAACTGTGGCATCCAATGCCAGATATTTTCAAGCCACTCATGCAACATTTGCAGACCCGTGGTGTCAGTTGTTATCTATCTTGCTGCTCCAATTCCAAGGCGCCATCCACCGTGGCTGTTTAACTGTCTGCCTGCCCGACTCTCGGGTCTGAGACCAAATCTGATTCTTCTTCTATATCGCTTTTGTTTTTGACTGAGCACCTCTGAATAAGCTGGAACCTTTAATTTAGCTTTCTTTGGGGTCTGTAGAAATCCCGAGTTTACACCAAAAAAAATCTCCTAGAAAGTACGTTAGTCCTGGTTTGCATTATGTCTTCAGCCAGCATTCATTCACAGTCCCTGGTCCCTTTATCTAGAATTCTTTATCACCTCATTTTCACGATTCTCTTACAGACACTAGCATTTGCTCTAAACTGGAAAATTCCTTCTTCCAGCCTCTTTGTGGGCCTCAATATAACCTGCTGCCCGACTTCAAGAGCACTTTCGAACTTTGTGAGAAGGGCATTAACAAATTACAGTTGTATTTTATAGTATTGCATTGTTTGCCTTTCAAACACTGGCCTTTTCTTGTTCTAAAGATCTGCATGGGTTGAAAGAGAAAATTAAACTTCCCGTACTATATTTTCATAATAGATACAGGCAATATGGGGATATTGTTAACAAAGCCAAAACAGAGACCCTAAATATTATTATTTCTGCAGTTTATATAACAGCCACTGTCAAACGACTATGCATCAATCGAGGGCGCTGAGCAACTGTCAGTAAGGAGTTATCCAAGGTTCCTATGCAATGACCGTATCAGAGGAGGCTCGAAACCGTACTGCAGGCGCTACGAGTCGAATGGTCTAACCAATCAGTCACCATGCCCCATGTTAAGCCAATATATTACCCTGATATTACGTTCCGTACAGTGGCTGTTAATCGAGCATAGAATCTAACAGATCAAGAGAATACTAAGTAGTATACATAATTATTTAATTAATATAAGAACACCAAAAGGATGCATTGTTATTTTTGTAGGATTAACGACCCACCATCTGTTTTAGACCTAAGTAGCCCGAAGATTATTCCAGCTGAACTTTAGCACTGCTTGCCAGCAAGAAACAAGAAGAAGATTCTCATCTCAGATCCATTATGGACGACAGAGAGGACGTCGACAGACATCATGTTATCTTCCAGGACATGAAATGAAACCAATCTGTGATAAAACAATAATAAATTGGTAAAAGATTATTAAGCTCGGGTCATGAAGTGAATGGATGCAATTTAAATAAACCGTAAAAAACTGTAACTGTTACGCTGACATTGCGTTGCAAATTTGTGACATTGAAATACATATACAGGCGTAGGGACGTATGTCTGCCTGTGTGTAGTAGATTTACTGCGTATTTGAGTATGATTAACCATTTTAACCTATAAGTTTCACAGACCGCAAATCTGAAGTGCAATGCCAAGAACCTTAACATCAGCATATTAAGCCATTATTCCTTGTATATTCCTTGTACTGGATGCCCAATGAGCAGAGAATTCGTTTCGAAATCTGACAGTTTGCAAAGCACTGTAGCCTAAACACTATGTGGCCCAATGGTCTGGCTAGATATTCTATTTACTGTGGGTGAACTAGCTACATGGATTGTGTGTGTAAGTGATGCATTTGGTATTATGGTCTGGCACGCTAGAAGTTAGTAGTTCGAAGTTGTAATATTCTGTAGACGCGCTACACAAATGTTCTGGTAATGAATGAATAATGAGACAATATTAATATCAAATAATTACTAATAAACTTACGTTCAGGTTATACGATTGTACAGAGAATGCATATGAATCAACATTAATCGGCTTAATCTAATCTAACCCCTAATACATTAGTATTAACTACATTCTACATAAATTCCTAAGGTCGATCGTTGTCAGTCTCCTGATCTTATGCCTACCCGGTCTTCTGCTGTTCCTTGACGGATCCTTCCTCTAACGGAACCCGTGTGCGACTCTTCTGGTCTTCTCTTCCGACTGACCATTGTGTGCAATCTGCGAGCTATTTTCTACCTGATTCCTCTGGACTCTGGGCGCATTCCTTCTGGGCCGGTCAGTACCCATGACCCTAGTCTGTCTGCCCGCCTTCATCAGCATTCGTGCGTCTTTTGGCTCTCTTTCTCCGAAGTCATTTGTGTATGTATGTATGTATCACTAAATTTATAAAGCGCCTTTTAAGTAACTCATCGACATGCAATGTGGATTTCCACCAAACTTAACCAAATCTTTGCCTTTTTGAATAAGTTAGTTCTTGCGAGGTAGTCATAGTCGTAATCGTAATTCCGAGATTTCTACAGCGCCCAACGAAAGCCACGCCGCGGGGACCAGCTCATTCACAGGCGCTCAGTCAAAACAAAATCGATAGGCAGAAGGGTTCGGTTCCAGGTCAAGATTCAAAAATCAGGCAGAGAGGTAGCACTTATAAAGAACACTCATGAAATGCAGAGCTGAAATGGCGTAAGACTGATATGATGCTGGAGTTCAGATGTTTTCCTGGAATGTCTATGCACCTGGAACGACGGTGGAAGGACCTATCTGGCCACGAGGAGACCAACGTCGTCTTTCGCTTCCATTCGCCAGGAACGCTGTTCGGTAAGTTATACCGAGCTTATTCAAAACAAAACTCATCATCGTCATCATCATCGTCATCATCATCATCATCACCACCACCACCATCACGATCATCATCATCATCACTGTAATTATTATTTCTTTATGCCGTAGGTACCTATGATCCCTCGGGACTTATAAAAAGGCTTCCTAGAAATAAAAGTCTGACTAATGTCTGATATTATTATTATTATTATTTTTTTTTTATTATTATTTTTATTATTATTTTTTTTATTTTTTTTTTTATTATTATTATTATTATTATTATTATTATTATTATTATCTTCAGCAGCATTGCGAAAAGTTGTAACGCCCCCAAACAATTCACTGAGAAAAATGAATCTGACTTGCGGTTAATCAGCCGCCCACTGGTAGTGCAGTTTGTTATCCAAATGTTTGAAAGCCTGTAAGAAATGATTAGTATTCTTGAAGGAAGATAGACATAACGTACACATGTACACGTATTTCTAAATAGCTACCGTATAGCCTTGACCATGTCTGTTTGCAACGCTTTTATCGCATGCTATCTTTCATCACTGCTGCCTTTTAAGGAGGTCTCCATGTATGGATCGTGCTAGCCCGAGATACAAATCTAGTCTCCCGACCTGACGCCCTGGATTCTGACACGGTACCGAAAATGACCCAACAACCTGGCTCTTGCGCACTTGATCTGATACAACGCCGGTGAATTAGCTGGTCTCACTGATGTAGCTTTGTACAGCGCTGAAAAATTTCGGGAATTTACATGTGCAGATTTTTCACCCTGGGCTATCGAACGACCCGTCATCCTAAATACTGTTAACAACTAACGATCCGGGCTAAGTACTTTTCGAATACGTTTTTTCTTTAAACGTTCTACCGTGAACACTTGTTTATCAGAATCCGATTCAAGATCCATTCAATTCTTTATTTAAAATTGAAACAATTCAACAACAAATGGAGCGAATGGACAGCGCACGTTGTTAAGGCTGCCTTCTGAAACATGCAAAGTGCAAAATATTTCTATGCTATGGCCCAGCTCTGCTATGGCCTGTTGTCTGATGAGCAGTTAGAACAAGAAATTCTTCAATGTTGAGGAACTGAAGACTAAAATCGTAATCGTAATCTCGAGATTTCTACAGCGCCCAACGAAAGCTAAGTCGCGGGAACAAGCTTATTCACAGGCGCTCAGTCAAAACAGAATCGATAGGCAAAAGGGTTCGGTTCCAGGTCAAGATCCAGGAGTCAGACAGTCAGACAGTCGGACGGCTACGGTGGATGGTGTTTGAAATTGAAGCGAGAAGAGTTATAAGGAGAAGAGGAGGAATCAGGATAAGATTTTTGGAAAAGAAGTGTTTGTATGTTATGTTAAATATGATCTCAACTCATTTTCCTCTGGCAAGACTGAATCCACATGGTATTGTAAAGAATGTACTGCATCTATTTTTCCATATAATCATCTTGAGCAAGATGAGGTCTTTATGAATGCTATCTCTGAATCGAATTCTAGATTAAGCACTTTTACATTCCCACATACATATAATGATTTAGTTCTCCATCCTATTGATGAATACCCAGATAAAGTTCCTGTATTAACTAACCTTGATGTAGACCCCGACGTTAATTATTACAACACCGTAAAACCATGCAATAGCAGATACATGTGTTCAGAAGAAGTCATTACTACTTTTCAGCAAACAGACCAGTCACTCTCTATTACGCATCTTAATTGTAGAAGTCTGCTCCGTACGTTATCTGACATAGGCATCCTGGTACTTCAGACACAGGCAACTATTCTGGCGGTAACAGAAAGGTGGCTGGATAGGGATACAGCAACCACAGTTGTTGTACCTGGATATACATTTCTATGCAAATGTAGGAGTAATGGAAAAGGAGGTGATGTTGGTTTTTTTTATTAAGTCTGATACTGCTTTTCATCTAATAGAACCTGAATGGTTATCAACAAATAACAATTCATATGAAAGCATGTTCATTAAATTAAAACAGAAAATGGGGAAAGACATAACAATTGGAGTTATCTACCGGCCACCTGGAGATAGCCTTGATGTATTTAATCAGGAATTTGACTTTTTATTATCCCACTTATCTCATGCGAATAATGACATTTTCTTGGCTGGTGACTTCAATCTTAACTTATTTAAGGTTAACATTCGCCCGCCCACCCGTACTTTCTTTAACATACTGACCTCTTATCATTTCCTACTAACAATATCTAGGCCAACTAGAATTACTCCAAACTCCGCCACCTTAATTGATAATATATTTACCAACACACCTTTAGACTGTTTTGACTCTGCAATTATTGTAAGTGATATATCAGATCATTTGCCCATCCTTTTAAAAGGCAACTTAGCAAGGCCCAGAGCTGACAAAACCTCCACCTCAAATAAAAGAGCAATTAGTGAGAATGCCAAATGTAAATTTCGGAATTTGCTGAATGAGGTTGACTGGACGGATGTCAACAATGCATGCAAACAAGGAGACCCATCCATTGCCTATGCCATGTTCGTTGATAAATATAAATCTATGTATGAAGAAGCCTTCCCGTTAGTAAATGGCCACCCTCGTAAGCAACATAAGTTCAAACAACATTGGATGACTAAAGCATTATTAAAGTCGTGTAACAAGAAATCCCGTCTGTATGCTAAATATTTAAAAAATCCTACAACAGCTAATAAGAACAAATTTGTGATTTATAGAAACAAATTTAAACAAATAAGAAGAGCTGCTGAGAGAAATTATTACATCGACAAAATTCTAAGTTGTGAAAATGACTTAAAAAGAACTTGGGGTATAATCAACACACTTTTACACCAAAGAGAAGATCCTCTGAAAACAGAAAGTTTCCTTATTGATAATGTTGAAGTCAATGACAGAAGTCTTATTGCATCTAAATTCAATGACTACTTTACCAATATTGGCCCACAGCTAGCTGCCAACATAACTGAAAGTAATCACTTCTATAGTGATTTTTTAAAACAGCCTGCTATCTCATCCATTGCAATTGAACCCACATCACCTACTGAGATGATAACCATTGCGAAAGGATTCCGTCCAACCCATAGTAGTGGCTTGGACGAAATAGATCCTCAGATTGCCAGATCTGCCATTGAATCAATTCCGATCCCTCTTGCTAACATTATAATTGCTCTATTACAACTGGTCTAGTCCCTAATAGTTTAAAGTATGCTAAAGTAGTTCCTATCTTCAAATCGGGGAAGAGAAATAACTTTTGCAACTACAGGCCCATATCAATTTTACCTTATTTTTCTAAATTCTTTGAAAAAATAATTTATGAAAGGTTCGTATCATACTTTACATCAAAAACATTTTATATAAAAACCAATATGGTTTTCGTTCGGGACATTCAACATACATGGCCTTACTTAAATTGCAAGATAAGATCTCAGAGGCAATGGACAATAAGCAGTTCTCTATAGGCGTTTTTTTGACTTGTCTAAAGCATTTGACACTGTGAATCATGACATTCTGTTAAACAAACTTGACCATTATGGCACACGAGGAATGTGTTTAAAATGGTTATCTGATTACTTACATAATAGAAAGCAATGTGTTTCATATAATGGGTACACTTCCTGTGAATCTTATCTTACCTGTGGTATGCCTCAAGGCTCTGTTTTAGGCCCACTACTGT
Source organism: Norana najaformis (assembly GCA_964023275.1). Classification (NCBI taxonomy): domain Eukaryota; kingdom Metazoa; phylum Annelida; class Clitellata; order Crassiclitellata; family Hormogastridae; genus Norana; species Norana najaformis. Next base: position 23,751,969 of record OZ029923.1, read on the forward strand.
TTTTAATAAACGTCAATGATATATCGAACTCTTCCTCATTACTCCATTTTATTCTGTTTGTTGACGACACCAATGTATTCATGTCTGACAAATGTTTTGCTTTGCTGGTTAATAAAATTAATGAAGAGCTAAAAATGGTGTCAGCATGGTTCAAAGCAAATAAATTATCACTAAATATTAAGAAAACGAATTTCATATTATTTAGCTCACAAATTACTCCAAAATATATTATTGAACCTATATTACTCCTTAATATATCCATATATCTCGTATTGCAACATTGTCTGGGCTTCCACATATCATACTCGCCTGTCTAATCTTAGAACTTTACAGAAACGCATCATCAGAATTATATTTAATCTACCCTTCAGAACCAGCACTCGATTGTCCTTTCTTAGTCAAGGAATATTGCCTTTTGATTGTATTAATAAATTGCAAATAGGTTTATTTATGTTTAAACTAAAAAATAATCTATTACCTGTGAACTTCTACCGATACTTTTGTATGAATTCAGATGTGCATGGTCACTATACACGATCATCTCATATGTATCATAAACATTCTGTTCACACTACTAGTAGACAGTTTAGTATTATAATTTGTGGACCGTCATTCTGGAATTCTCTGCCAACTGTTCTTACTAGCTTGCCAACATTATACCAGTTGAAAACAAGTCTAAAATCTCATATACTCAATGCACTTAGTTAAGTATTTTTGGTGCTTAGTTAAGTGTTTTTCTGTTTAGGTTTATGCAATGACATTGATTATAAAAATTACTTTATATTTTAGATTATTAATTGTTTTACTCAGTATTATACTGTCACCTATTTGTAATCCATGATGTAAATAGGTGACCTTCGTAGCGGAACTGTTTGTTCCTTTTAGGTCAGCCCATTGGCACCACTGTATGGGACAGACTACAATTGTATCTGTTAATTATTTTTGGTTGTCAATAAAACTCTCTCTCTCTCTCTCTCTCTCTCTAGATTAACTGATAGAAAACTGCAGTTCAACGAATCAAAATGCTCACTGGCTTTCAAAGAATTTTTGTTGTGCTAAGAGATGCTTCGAGTAGGCAAAATTATTTTACGGCAAAGCAGAAGAAGTTTGTAGGTGTAATGTTGGCTGAGAAGAAATTGCAAGTGAAGCAGCTTTAATCTCATAGAGATAGAGATACTAATATTCCGCATTTAGCAAATCTCAAGTAGTAGTCTTCTGGTTTGAAGATCACTTTCATAAGCAGAAGAATTTTGTGTAAGTTGCCTCAGCAATTGTGACTGTCTTAAAAGTGCAGAATAACTTTCATACCAGTTTACTCTTCATGTTAACTATAGTACATTGTTATTGTCATGTTATGTTCATGCTATCTATAGTCTTTGAAAGGGTTCTTTAAGATTTTTCTATCTAAGTATTCTAACAACTCAATATGTATCTAAATATATTATTATTGATGTTTATGACGGTCTAGTTAAATGTTAGTCTTTCACTGATCTTGATGTGTTTGTTTTATTTACAGCTGTTCCTTTTAATTCTTTTAATAAAGTTCAGTGAAAAGGATTTTCTTATTGTGCTACTGTAACTGTTATCTCTCCAATGAGCTGTTTCAGCCGTTTTCTAAAACACAAACTAAATCTCACATCTTTGCCCTTGGGAATCAAATACACACCCTCTAGATAATCTCACAAACACTGTGACAATGTAAGTTTAGTTATCAAACAATTAATTTCTATTTTGTTCATATTTATATACAAAATATGTAATGACATGAAAGGTTACTGACACTAAGCAATTGTTAGACAAGGAAAACTCAAAGTGAAAAAGGTGTATGGGAAATAGGTTGATCTATCTCATTCACATACTCTATTGTCGAATGTCACTGACGGAGTGCCAGGTTTAAGCTTATTTGGTCATATTAACAGTGGGGATATGAGAGTCAAAAGATTCTGATCTGAGAAAACTTACAGTGCTCTCAAACCAAGTGTGCCTGGAATTTATAAACTGCTTTGCAACCTTGACCGAATTGGAGAAATTTGGATCCTAAAACAAAAGATTTGATTGTTTTGTAATGTATATTTTTAAGTAATGTATACATAGTCATCTAATACATTTTTATTAATGTTATATGGTAATGTACATGTATATACCTTATCACTCAAATGACATGATGACAGTATATTAAACAGATCTTGAAATATGCAACATAATGAACATTTTAATTAATATTAAAATTTAAAAATGTAATAATATTCAGTAATTCATATTACATATTTATATTCACTATAATTTATTAATATTTAAATGCATTATATACATCCATTCATGAGCAAATGATTACACAACATTTAATTACCTTTATGTTGATTTACTTCAGTTAAACTATTATTAAACGCACATTTTAAAATATATATTTTTTATTATGATTTCAATGAAAAATAAGCACATTATACAAACTCATCGACGCTCCAACGGTTGCAATTTCTGCATCGGCCTTTCACTCAAAACTGAAAACATTCCTCTTTCACAGATCATATCTTGACACCTCCTTCTTCCTCATCTCTCTCCTCTGCAACCGAAACACCATCACCAATAGCTGCCACGCTGTATCTCCGTCTGACTTGGATCTTGACCTGGAACCGAACCCTTTTGCCTGTCGATTTTGTTTTGACTGAGCGCCTGTGAATAAGTTGGTCCCCGCGACGTGGCTTTCGTTGAACGCTGTAGAAATCTCGGAATTACGATTAATTAATTAATATTATATATTTATGTTCTTGTAATAAATTTCATTTGAATACAAATTAGTCACAGACTTACTTAAAACTCAGATTTTCAATTATATAACATTATCAACTAATATATACTATTAGTTTTTATTTCATGTTATTATTTAATGATTAGTTTATAAAAATATATATCCTTATGATGAATGCTTTTGGTTCAGGCAAACTATATTAAATGCAGAGCTTAATATAATATTTACATATAATTACTATTAACATTATTTTAAGTTTATTATTTTTATTTTTATCAATATTTAAATTAAGGCTTTGGCTATATTGCGTGTGATTTTGCCACTAAATCGACTTGCATCCCGTGTGAGAGCCCAACATAAAACCTTTACGTTGCAATGCTCGCAGTTAATGTTTATTCATTTCGTTACGTGCGTATTTACGGCTTCCGAGAGCGCTCTCGGAACGACGTTCTCATAATTGATGCAAGCCATGATGTAGGTTCTAATTTGAATTTTAAGCTGTGTATCTTTTAAAATAACCCCCGGTGATTGGATACTCATTCTCATGAACATATTGATATATAATTCATTAGGGTCGTCATAGGCTATAAGGACGTTCCCGGACCGGATGTACAGATACATGTTCTCGGATAGGCATTGAAGGCATGATGTGTGTTCTGCCATAGGCAGGCTTTAGATGCAAACTAGCAGTTTTTGGCGCAGCAGACCTTCTCTGTGTGTGTGTGTGTGTGTGTGTGTGTGTGTGTGTGTGTGTGTGTGTGTGTGTGTGTGTGTGTGTGTGTGTGTGTGTGTGTGTGTGTGTGTGTGTGTGTGTGTGTGTGTGTGTGTGTGTGTGTGTGTGTGTGTGTGTGTGTGTGAAAGGCTTGGGACCCACGAGGCCGACCAAACACGTCGCTTGCTAGCAGGTAGAGCAAGGGGAACCATGGGGGATGGTCCACCACCCATGCCGGGCCGACTCTCCCATCCGATATGCTAACTGAAGATACTAACGAAAGACATAATTTAAGGACACAGTGTATACCCATTTAGACAGATGTGTCATATGCATACATCCAAAGTGGTTTATATATCAGACACCAGGGCAAAACAAGTGTGCTTGGCTGTTGGTTGGGCAGAAAAGGATCTGCAGCAAACGAAGCGCGTATGTGCAAGCAGCACCGCTCTCGACTCAGGAGAGGTACAGTCGTGCCGATGCCATGCCACGATTGTGGTGTTGGCATAAAGTCGACACTCGGTTATGCCAACCCTGAGGCGGCCATCGAATGTCACAAAGGCTGATAGACATATGTTGACGCCCTTAAAAGATTGCCAGTCGATCAGGCTTCGAAGTGAAAACAAGTCCTATTTGCAGCGTACCGTTAACTTGAGAAAAGACATATAATCACTGATTTTCTACCGTGTAATTAATTAGACGAACAGTACTTCAATCACCGATATAAAACCATCCAGCAATGATCATACTTTGAATCTCGTAAACTTGCACGTGAATATATTGCATAGTGGCATGTAAGCGAGAGTGATCTTTCTTTTTAAAGTTGTACCGAATTCATGATAGCTGCTTCACTTAGTTCTGCTTCCAGACGTTATTTTTCTTTCAAATTTCTAGACATCCTGTTATTTCAGAAGCTTATGTATGTTGCACACGATTCGGGGAAAATACGGTGGTAAGCGTGCTGAACGCTACATAGGCCTACTGGAGTTCAGATCTTGCTGGGTTCATAAACGAATTAGTTATCTGTGATTTTCACATATTACTTAATGTTAGCTTTTTTGAAATAAGTACATGAATACTCATTTGAACACAGAGTGCAATGACAAATGCAGAGGGTGGAATAATGACTATAAATCGTTATTCAATGTGTTTGTTGCAACCGTCCTTTTAATTTTTCACGTAAAAGGTGGCCTTACTCAGCGGGATCTTGTCCGTTTTAGATGCTTAAATAAATAGATAAATAAATGCCAGAAAAAAAAGAAAATAAAGCAAAATATTTTTTTCAGGTTTGTAGTGAGTGAAGTTAATAGTTGGTAAACTCGGTGCTGAATAAGACAAACGACTGGCACGGCTTGCAAATGATTCAAATCCAGAGCAGTTTTGAAGAGGCTCAGTGTGTTTTAAACTCTCTAAAATTAACTCCCGAAATTATCATCAGTGATGTCGGAGAGCATTTCTTCCAAGTGTTCACTTGGAAATTTCACGGGAACTTCAACACAAGAAAAGATGCGCATTTCCCAGTTATGTGAGTCATCATTTGTACTGGATAGTCATACAAAGGAAATCAAGAAAAGCTGCTCCAAAGAAAAGACATACGAATGTGATTTATGTAAGTAACTGCTTAAGTACGCTTGTTACCTTAAGGCGCACATGAGAATCCATTCTGGAGAGAAGCCTTACCAATGCCAGGTATGTCGGAAAAGGTTTCTGAATCTTTCTTTATTCGAATGCATATCAGAATCCATACAGGAGAAAAACCATACCAATGTCAGTTATGCCAGAAAGCATTCGTGCAACATTCTACTCTACAGGTTCATAAGAGAACCCATACAGGAGAGAAACCATTTCAATGCCAGGAATGTCATAAAAGATTCTCGCAGTCTTACAGTCTAAAAAAACATGTTAGAATCCACACTGTACAGAACCGCAATATGTGCCAGTTATGTCAAAAATCATTTTCGCAACCTAGTGATGTCAAAACTCACATGAGAGTCCATACTGAAGAGAAGCTTCACCAATGCCAGGTATGTCAAAAAGAATTTTCTCATGATTTCAGTCTACAAAAGCATGCTATAATCCATACTGAAGACAAACCTTATCGATGCCAGTTATGCCTCAAAGCGTATGCATACCAATCTTATTTAAAGATTCACATGAGAACCCATACCGGAGAGAGACCCAGGTATGTCAAAAAAGGTTCACCCGATCTTTCCTACTAAAATGTCATGCTAGACTTCATACTGGAGAGAAAAGGTTCGAAAGTAAGTTATGTGAGTTAAAAACTAATAATTCAAGTCATCTGAAGAGGCACATGAAAAGACATTACGGAGAGAAACCATACCTTTGCATGGTATGTCAGAAAACATTCTTATGCAGTTCTGATCTGATAAAACATGAGAGAATCCATACTGGAGAGAAACCTTTTCTGTGTGAAGTTTGTAAGAAAACATTTGCCCATTATTCCAAATTACAAAATCATGTTATAATCCATACTGGAGAAAATCCATATCAATGCCAGTTGTGCCAGAAAGCATTCTCACACGATTCTAATCTGAGGGTTCACCAAAGAACCCATACTTGCGAGAAACCACATAAATGCCAGGTGTGTCAAAAGAGATTTGCTCAATCTTACAATCTACGAAGTCATGTTAGAATTCATACGGGAGAGAAACCATATCTGTGTATGACATGTCAGAAATTATTTTCTAAATCTAGCGATCTGAGACAACACACGAGACTCCATACTGGAGAGAAACCATACCAATGCCAGCTATGTAAAAAAAGGTTTTCCCAATTTTGTTGTGTACAAAAACATGTTAAAATTCATACTGGAGAGAAATTCTATTTGTGCCAGTTATGCCCGAAAGCTTTTTCGCATCCTTCAGCTTTGATGACTCACACGAGAACGCATACAGGAGAGAAACCTTACCAATGCGAGGTATGTCAAAAGAAGTTTGGCGTATCTTCCAGCCTAAAGCGTCATAGTAGAATTCATTCTGGTGAGAAACCGTATCAATGTCATTTGACACAAATTAATGATAACAGTAACCTAAAAAGGCACGTGAAAACACATACTTGAGAGAAACCATGCCTTTGTCATGTATGTCAGAAAGAATTCTCGTACACTTCTGAAGCAACACGAAAGAATCCATACTTGAGAGAAACCATTTCTGTGTCATGGTTGTAAAAAAAAAACATATTCCGATTCTTACTGTTTACAAACATCAGTTAGAATCCATACTGATTAGAAACCTTGTAAATAATTTATGCCAGAATGCATTCTATATACATGTTTCCATTCTGCTCTACAGATTTACAAGAGTAATCATACAGGGAAGAAACTTTGAAATACTATTCGTGTTATTCATCATCTGTACTGCTTGAGCATCTTGAGGATCACATCAAAAGCCATTCCAGAGTAAAGTCACATGAAATGAAACCTTTTTTATCTGTAGACGGCACAAAAATGTAAAGCAATAGATGTACTCCTCCCAGTGGTATTTTTATGCAGCAAAAAGAATATCTTTTTGAGAGAAGATTCAAATTGATGACCATTTTGTTACTACCGAAGTAACAATATACATGCTTTAATACTTTAATACTTTAAAGAAAAAGAAAAGTGGCAACGAACGGTGGAAATAAAGTGCAATGAGAAAAATAATTGACGTATGGTTCACTGTGTATTCGTTTCTATTTCTTTTTATTGCAATTACTTTTTGTTGTAATTATGCATTTTCAGTTGTTCTTGCAAAATCAAGAACTTATTAATGTTCCATATAATTACTGTTTATTTGTAATCGGTTTAATTGAAATCAAATTAACACAATGAAATAATGAAAATGGTCTAACGTGCCCAATAATTGTTGCAAATATGAAAGTCGTCATCAGTAGATATGCTGAATATCTTATGGGAACCACTTCCATGGCACTTCTCTGTCATGCTCAACATAGCGCTTTGACACAGTTCACTCATGCATTATTTTTCATCACTGTGGGATTTTGGATGGCGTTTCTCACACAATTCACATTTACATGGCTTTTCCCATTGTAGGTTCTGAATCGATTTTTACATGGAAGTGTGTTGTGACATAAATTATATTCAGTGTGTGTTCTGAAGTGCTTGTTGAGACCGATTGCAAAGACAAGAAGCCAGCCAGTTTAAGGCAGTAACAGACACACCAAAGCTTTTTGCTGATTCTAGAAAGAAGTAGATGGTGGTTAACAGTGTCAAAAGCAGGCCCCGAAAGGGAAACCTTTCCAGTATTGATAGATGAGATGTTGCGAAATAAGAGGGTAAGAACAGTTTCAGTTGAGTAGCCTTGCGGTAACCTGATTGATAAGGACTGAACTTAGAAGACGAAGAAACGCGTTGCTTAATCTGTGTGTGGATGAGACTTTCAAGAATCTTAAAACTGGTATTGAGGTTGAAGATGGGTCTAAAATTTGAGAGGTTGTTGATGTCAAGGTCAGCTTTATAAAGTAAAGGGTTAACCAATGATGATTTAAAAGATGTTGGAAAGCAGCATTCAGCAACAGACAAGTTGTCCAAGTGTGTGATCAGATGTGAGAAAATATCAGAACTAAAGACAATGAGTGATATAAGAATAAAGTTCATTGGGCAAAATATAGGGACAGTGTGATTATAAGGAGGCAAGACTTTAAAGTATGCGACAGGTAGAAATGTAATTAAAGGCAGCGACAGAGAAGTAAGAGTCAAGCAGCAAGTCATTCCATCTTAGATGAGCGGTACACTGAGCAATTCATACATACAGTTTATACATATATACATGCATACGTACATACAAACTTACTTACTTACTTACTTACAAGACCCGAATATAAATATTCATACATACATGGACACATACAAGATAGGAATAAAAATAATCACAGCATATGCAGAGATATACAAGCAAGATAAATTCAACCAAGAACTGTCTTTTCTCATCTTTCAACGTTTTAAAGATATTAATTAACATGGAAAGATTAAGGATGAGGCATAATTTTGCTTGGACACAATATAGATAATGCGTGTATTTGCACTACGTGTACTTCTGACTATACCAGTCATTACTAGTTAAGGAGTAAATATACTCGTAATTGTAAAGCATAAATTTATCATCGTTCCGTTATCCTAATCCCGAAATTTCCACAGCGTCCAACGAAAGCCACGTCATGGGGATCAGCTTATTCACAGGCGTTCAGTCAAAACAAAATAGATAGGCAAAAGGGTTCGGTTTCAGGTGAAGATCCAAAAGTCAGGCAGAGAGACAGCGTGACAGCTACGGTGGGTGATGTTTGGAATTGGAGCAGAGAGATAAGAGGAAGAAGGGGAGTCAAGAGAGGATGAAACTCGTAGATATTGATATTGAACTAATCTTGTCATCTATAATGAAAAAAGTAACTCAAAAGGTGCATTGCAAAAAGGTCCAGAAATTTTTCTTTCTGTTCGGTATCAAAGTAGGGCTACTAGTGATAACAATATTCTATGAATAAAATTCCTTTTAATTTGAAACCTGTTATCACACAATCCACGGCTACAAGGTCTCAAAATGAATGATTCATAGCAGCAATGATTGTTGACAGATCTCCAGATTGTTGTTTTTATCTGGACTTGGCTTCCTACTCTGATCAGATGAAAGTTTTGGCATAATATCTGAAGCAGACAACACTTTACCATCAACAGAGTTGTCAACTTCAGTAGATTTGCTGAAACTCTTAATTAATAAAAATGTATTACCGCCGATGTCCTTAAATATTTTGTCACAATTGTTTGGCCTTTCCTCAGGATGTTTATTTACATGTCTTTTTCAATTGTAAATTCATGCAAATGCATTCTGGCACAAACTGCACTAGTTATGTTTGGAATGACCGACGGCAAGAAGGACTAGAGGTAGCTTAAGCACCGAATCGTAATCGTAAACTCGAGATTTCTACAGCGCCCAACGAAAGCTAAGTCGCGGGAACCAGCGTATTCACAGGAGCTGTGTCAAAACAAATTCTATGGGCAAGAAAGATTCGGTTCCAGGTCAAGATTCAAGGGGCAGGCAGGCAGGCAGGCAGGCAGGCAGGCAGGCAAGGCAGGCAGGCAGGCAGGCAGGCAGGCAGGCAGGCAGGCAGGCAGGCAGGCAGGCAGGCAGGCAGGCAGGCAGGCAGGCAGGCAGGCAGGCAGGCAGGCAGGCAGGCAGGCAGGCAGGCAGGCAGGCAGGCAGGCAGGCAGGCAGGCAGGCAGGCAGGCAGGCGACTATAGTGGTGGTGTTTGAAATTGGATCTGCAGGGTGGAGCAGCTATGGCTACGGAGCGATTTCCAAATTTTAAAGATGAGGTGTCGGGAGGTCGAAGAAGTGCTAAGGCAGAAGAGGAGCGTGTTGAAAGGAATGGTTGGATCGTAAATAACTGGCGAGAATAGGAGGTTTGGGAGGATTAAAGTGTGTTATAGGTCACTGTCAGGGCCGAAATCATCAGCCGGACGCCGTTTCACCACAGTCGCTTTGAAAGGCTACGGAGGCGCCGACGCGAGGCCAGACAGGAGCGCAATGAGGGTAAACAAGATGACCCCTGGTGTTGGGTGCCGCGAAACGCCGGCCAACCTAATGACTAACGACGTCAACGGGATCTGGTCGGACTACCTCGATGAAGGCTGATGGTATCTGGCGTCCCAATCAAAGAAGCGGTAGAAATTTCAACATATTGATTAAAACAGACTCTAAATAAAAAAACCATTCGACTTTAATCCGGCTAGACCTGAGCGAAGTCGATATAAAAGGAAGATAGAACGCGACTCCGGATCGCTCTCGACTACGCTCAACAAAAACTAGTGAGAATCCTGCTGTTTCAGATTCACGCTGTTGAACTATTCTTTTTCGTCGAACTCTCGTTAATATTGCAGTAGATAGACTCTCTTCGTCATACAGATAAACTCTTCGTAGTTGCAGTGAATAAATTATAGAAACACCCTTCTCTGCTTGAGTGAATATGTAACGATCTTGCCTAACGACGCCACAGTGACGCAGGGTAGGGACGGTAAGAGATATTTTCAGAAATTTTAAGCCAATGAAGTGACCTGAGAACAGGAACGTTGTGATGGTGTTTGGAGGTTTTGATGACAGCACAAGCCACAATATTCTAGATTGTTTGAAGGCGGTTTATCTGTTTACTAATTATTTTCATATTTACCGACTGTCTATATTCAGGAAGAGTGAATTGCAGTAGTTAATTTTTGCATGGACTCTGGATTCAGTTTTGAAGTCAAGCATAGGGCGGAGTCTGCGAAGATCCCGGATACGCAAGAAGCAAGAGCGGAAAAGATGGGTGATGTGTTTAGAAAAGGTCAGGCTTTGGTAAAAAATTACACCTAGATTGCGTAGAGGAGAGTTAGTATCAAAGGTGTGGGTGGAGGCAGAGTTATGATGACGTCTTGGATAGGTGCGAGATGGATGTGCCGAAGCTGAGGATATTTGCACAGAACAGAAGCAACTGGAGAAATATAGTTAGGCGTGTGATACTCCAGAGGGCGATAAACCCTTTGACTTAAAGCAGAAGGTGGTTTAGAGAAGAGACATAATGTAAAGCAATGAAAGGTGGTATGAAGCAATGTAATGCACTCTGTGACTCCTGATTAGTGGAGAAGTTTAGTGCAGTATTTTTCCATGCAAGAATGTCTTGACATCTAGCTAGAAAACCCATATATTAAAGTTTCTTACCACGATCACGCCAGCGATTATTTAAACCTATGCACTTATTGTTGCTCTTTATATCGGGTTTGCTGGTCCGTGACAGAGGGCTTAGCTGCCTCAATGAACCATCACGATTCATCCATCCAGGAACGAATGGAGCCATTCCATGGGCTCACCGACGATTTTACAAGAGGTATTGAATCGTGTCAGCAAGATTTTATGGTCCATCGTGTCGTACCCTGGGCTCACATCCAGGCAAGCAAACAGCGTGACGTGTTCTGCATAAAATGCGTCGAAAGGGGCTGTATAATGCATTCACACATAAAAAGAAGCATATTGCGACCCTCGAATTTTGAATCCTATAAGAATCTTTAGATTAAAACGATATACTGTCAGAAAATACTTTTTGTAGGCCTATAGCTTTTCTTGTTCATTCTGCGTATAACATCCATCCATATACGAATGTCTTTCCAAACGCGAATGTGATTCCGAATATACACTAGAAGTCGGTACACATCTCGATGACCTCAGACCTGCAAATGGCGCGGAATTCTTGAAGCTACTTCTACCTTACCGGGAAAATCATCTTTCCCATCGTCTTTGCTAAAGTCGTGTGTAGACGTGTTCATTCCAATCATCGTTCGTCTCTGCAACTTGTCTTTCAGCTGCGGACGGTTTCCAGATTTCTACAGATCTGTCTCTGTAAACCCTCTGCTGAAGGAGGAAGGTCTTAATCTTGATGATCCTTCTAAGTATAGGCTAATCTCAAATCTACATACACTGTCAAAAATGTTGCAACATGTCTTTCTGGCTCTTCTGTTGCCGCACGTCAGTAGCTCCTTAATTTTAACAGTCATCAATCAGCTTACCGTGAGCATCACTCGACTGAAACGGCCTTACTGAAGATCCTTGATGATGTCTACACCACTTCCTGACGACGACAGCCCACCCTACTTATCGGCCTCGACCTCTTCGCTGCCTTTGACACGATCGACAAAACAACACTCATTGTCAGGGTGCAGAATACATTCGGCATCAGAAGTGTTGAGCTGGCTTGGATCTGCAGCTACCTGTCGGACCGGTCACAACACGTTAGCATTGGATCATCAAGGTCGCAGCCGACTACCTGCGAATACGGTGTTCCACAAGGATCGGTCCTTAACCCGATTCTTTTCACGTTGTAGTGGCTTCAGTCGCTAGCGTAATTTCTGCACACAGCATCAATCACCACCAGTATGCCGATGACACCCAACTATACATAGCGCTTGTTCACAGTGACTCCGATACCAGCAACCTAACACGATGTACTGATGCAGTACGCTGCTGGTTTCTAACTAAAGGACTCTGACTAAATCCGAAGAATTTCAAAGTAATTGTACTTGGCACTTTCTCATTAATAAATTCAATCATTGTTCTAAAACAGTCAACATTGCAGGTGCGGATATCTCTCTATCAGGAACATTTAAGAACCTGGGAGTGACACAGGACTCTAAACTAACATTCAACCAGCATGTCACCGCTGTCTGCAAGGCTTCGTATTTCCACATAAAAGCCATGCGTCATATTCGATTGTGCTTGCCACCAGAACTTATGAAGACAGTCGCTTGTAGTGTAGTCAGGGCAAAACTCGACTACTGTAATCCCCTGTTGTACGGCACTACGAAGTCCAACATTGCCAAACTGCAACGAATCCAGAACTCATTAGCCCGATTAGTGACAGGTTTGAACACGTCACTCCTATACTCGCAAAAGATACATTGGCTGCTTGTCAGTTCCAGGACCACTTACGAGATAGCTCTCCTTACACTAAGACTCTCTCATCCAGTCAACTTGGCTATCTGTCATCGTCCTTAGAACGCTATCAGCCATCCAGATCTTTACGTTTGTCCACACAAAACTATTTGTCTCTTCTTGACATCCGAGACTATCGGTCTGAATTCTGCACCAGTCATCTGGAACAGTCTTCCTGTTCATCACTCACAACAAAGTCTCGTTAGACAAATTCGTAAAGCCTCTTAAGACCCATTTATACTGTCTTGCTTTTGTTGTCTGACCGAAGTGATTTATTTAAACCTACGATTCCTCACCCAGCTGATAAACATATGGCGTGCTAACAAATGTCTTACTTACTACTTACTTAGATTGCATGAGCTCCTTTATACAGAAAGAGATGTTCGCCTTGACGAATCTTTTAGACTTTGTCTACTTCTATACCTAACTGCAATGTCAGACTGTCTGGTTTTTACTCTATGGTTGACTGCTCTCAGCGGCTATCTCGGATATATTCTCGTTCCTGACTCTCCCTTAAGATAGATCCAGCCCTGCTCAGGTGTTGCTGCTGGAAGCCATGTGTTAGATTTCGAATGGCCACTATGTTTAGAGTTACACTTCAATACCAAATTTGGTTACGTGTTGGGCTTCTGTGCCTAAGGAGTTACCCAGACTGCTGTCTGTCTGTATCTTCCTCTCTCCGCTTCTGTCCCGCTATGTAGACTTCTACTGTACATGTCAACTGTATTACTTCGACTGTCTTTCGGTCGGTTTTCGGTCGATATCTCTCTCTTTGAATTTCTCCGTCTCCAGCCCTGCCTGTCTGTCTCTATGTATCTCCGTCTCTCGCGCTGCGTAGTTGAAAGCGACTACATATCTCTCTTGGATCGCTCTCCCGTCTGGCTGACGCCGGGCCTGTCTGACTTGATACCTGAAGCCTAGCAGATGTTGATATCAGTTCTCTGCCTCAGCGCCTCTCTCTCTCCTCCTCCTCTTTTCATCCAGCAATTACTAAAGCGATTAATTAGACCTCGGAATAAATGTAAATGTATAGGTTTCATATAGCGGCCGTATGGCCTCGACCCTGGTCACTTTGCAATAAATTTATCGGGTGAGATCCTTCACCATCTCCTGAATATATACGAGAGTTGTTCGTGCCGGTCGGTGCCCATCCTGGTCGTCAGTCGCTTCGCTCTTCATCCCAAGGAGATTTACAGGTTCCTCGCTGTAGTACATCAGCACGACAACGCCTTGCATTGTCCTGCATGGGTCCTTCCACACGGAACAGTCTTCCTATAAACATTCGTTCTGTTTCTGTTAATTTGTCCCAAGAAACATTCTCTTCGTTAGTCAAGACTTACTTGTTTAAATTAACTGGGCAGCCATGTTCACAGCGCTTTTGAGAGGTTCTAAAAATGCGCTATATAAACGATTAGACACATATATACATACCGCTGCCCGATTGAATGGGCGCCACGACATTTAAGGTCCCTGTGCACGGATCAGTATAATATACTACGGTAACTTACTCGCACTCATTTATTGAGATTTGCTCGGTGAATGTATCATACATAACTGAATTGGTTAATGTAATAGCATAGTCTAGCCGTACATTGCTTATCAACGGCCTTATTTAATTGCCTCCCATACACCCACCACAGGATATTCATGCACCTTGAAAAATTGACGGCGAATGATGACGTATGGGGCAACTCTTGCATGACAAGATCAAGAATAACGTATTCTCGAGTGCAACTCCGTTGACAGTAAATTATTTTATGACTTCTTCATACAAGAATATAATAATAACTGTCTCAAAAGTGATTAATGTATTACAATAAAAGCCACAATTTAGTTCTAGGCAAGGCTCGGAAATTATAGGCGACGTCTATAGAAGTCCATAAACCGTCAGTTGCATTTGGTGGTCTTACCTATTGGTGCGTGCATCGAGGACATTTTAATACCTCACAAACCTACATCATACATAGCATTCTTTATCTATTAGCATTCTGGTCACATTTGTGTATGCTATCATGAGGCTTTACTATGATGTTTTAGAGCAGACATATTACACTGGTCAACATAGAAATCGTTACTGACTGGAAAAGGCCCTAATGTGTAGCATCTTGGTGTGCTGAACACGAATATAACCATAAAAAAATTTTATTGGCTCTCGTTTTGAAAATATTTCATATAGTTCATTTTTTATGTTTCACCATGTAAATTTATGCAGTAGGACTGCGACAATATCCTAAATAAGTCTAGAATGATGTAATATTCCACCTCATTGCATAATCCCATCATGAACACATCATGCACAGTTGATTACGTCATTTTCTGATGCAATGTAAAACTACAGCCAGTCGGCTGCTGACGTAAGATGACGTCAGCAGTGTACTATATAAAGCGAGTCGGAACGGTTGAGCATTTACAATATTACAGACTTTGTGCGAGACAGTTTAAGTTACTGTTTTATAAAACTATTATTACTTTATCCATTTAGATACAATACAGAACAGTAATGCCTCGGAAGTGCGTAAATACTGTGGACAACTTTTGTTACATTTGTGGGGAAGTGACATTTGCCAACCAGAAGAAAAGTATCACTTATCAAGTCAAGAAGGCATATCATGCTTACTTCGAATGCAAGGTTGGTGACCAAGACAAGCCATGGGCCCCGCATATATGCTGTGCTACATGTACAACACAGCTTTCACAGTGGTTGAATGGCAAAAGACCATCAATGCCGTTTGCAGTTCCCATGGTGTGGAGAGAGCAAAGCAACCACGTAGATGACTGTTACTTCTGCTTGGTTCCTCCTCTTTCCGGTGGAATAACGAAGCAAAAGAAGTCGACAATAGTCTACCCAAACATTCCGTCAGCATTGAGACCAGTTCCACATGGTGATGGACTTCCTATTCCAGAACCTCCAGCAGAATATATTTTCCTTGATTCATCTGATGAGGACAAGGGTGAGCCGACATGTTCTTCTCCTGGTCCGTCAGCGTGCAGTGATCCCGATTTTCACTGTGGTGCATCATCAACCCCACACAGAATAACACAGGAAGAACTAAATGACCTTGTTCGTGATTTGGACTTATCCAAAAACAAGGCAGAATTGCTAGGATCAAGACTCCAACAATGGAATCTTCTAGAAGAAGATGTCACAATTACTTCATATATAAAGCGCCATCAGCAGTTGGAACCTTTCTTTATGAAGGAAGGTAATCTGGTATTCTGTTCCAATATTGACGACCTCATGAATGCCTTACAGATCACTCATGACCCACAAGAATGGAGACTCTTTGTAGACTCTTCAACACTGAGTCTTAAGGCTGTGCTTTTGCACAATGGAAACCGTCTTCCATCTATTCCATTAGCGCATGCTGTCCACACGAAAGAGACATACGATAACCTAAAACAGCTACTGCATTCCATTGACTATAACAGGTACAAATGGCACCTGTGTGGTGATTTGAAGGTAGTTGCCATTTTAATGGGACTGCAGCAAGGATATACAAAATATATGTGTTTCTTGTGTGAGTGGGATAGCCGAGCAAGAGAGTTGCACTACGTGCGGAAGGAATGGACTCCCAGACAAAACATGGCAGTTGGACAGAAGAATATCCAGCACCCAGCTCTGGTCGAGGCTCACAAAATCCTACTACCACCCCTTCACATCAAACTAGGTTTGGTGAAGAACTTCGTGAAAGCCATGGACCGCACTTCGCCAGCTTTCCGATACCTGCATGAAAAATTCCCTCGACTCAGCGAAGCAAAGATTAAAGAGGGAGTTTTTGTGGGTCCTCAGATTAGAGAACTCTTCAAAGATGACCGCTTCAACAACTTGCTGGAGGGTGATGCGAAACAAGCATGGAATGCTTTTCGTCTAGTGTCTGTTAGGGCAGAAAACTACAAGGAACTAGTAGAAGACATGCTCAAGCAGTACCAGAAATTTCGCTGCAATATGTCTCTGAAGATGCATTTCCTTCATTCCCATCTGGATTTCTTCCCTGACAACTGTGGTATGGTTAGTGACGAACATGGCGAACGTTTTCATCAAGATATCGCAACAATGGAGCAAAGGTACCAGGGAAAATGGTCCACTACAATGTTGGCTGACTACTGCTGGACACTCCGCAGAGATGCTCCCGAACAGCTGTACAAGAGACAGGCAAAAAAATCTAAGAACTAGTCTATGACCTGGTTTTTACAAATATTAACTGTCAGTGTATCACTATTGGCATGCATTGTGCGATATAAAATTACTTCATTTCAGATTACAAAAAAACTAGAGCCAATTCGGCATTTTCACTGTCATATTCGTGTTCAGCACATACAAATTGATAAGAACTGACTAATTTCATTTCAGTAACATGACTTTTGTAAAAATTTGTTGTCCAGTGTTATCGGCACACTCAGAATCAAGGGCTCAGACACAGTTTTAAAAGAGTAAGAGGCATTATCGGGTCCAAGAATCTTGAAAAGGTTCAAGAAAGAAGATTTTGGCGATCTTTCATTAATTGTCGAGATATAGACGACTGTTTCTAAGTCTGCAAAATTTCTCATGGACTCTTTTGCTCTTTATAGTTTTCCTTGTTTTTTAATTTATTCCTGTCGCATACTTTTTGGAAAATGTTACATCTTTCACCTAGGCGAATGACTAAACTATCCGTTTTGTTCCCAGCCCCCCTCCTCCTAGCGCCCAAAACTAGTGCGTCAATCAATTAACTTGTTTACTTTTGGGATCGAAGTCTGTAGCTAAAAGCACATCTCACCTCCAAGTTTTCGACTGGGGCCCTTCTCTCGTGCCGACGCATTACCTGAGACTATAAGTAATTAGCTGAATAGTTAATTTACAAAATATTTCGAGGCTACAGTACGTATGACCATGTTTCGAACTGTGCAGCTCAAAACATACGTCATATTGGTGATAGAATTATCTATCGGGTTTTTAATTATATGACAGAATATGAAAAAGAAATTCGAAAAGATTGTCTGTCTTTACTGGACTGAAGCCTATGTTATAAATCGACCGAATTTGGAATTCGAAGCCCAAGTTACACAATCGAAGGTTACCGACAGTAATTGCAATTGTAACTGGAAATTTATATAGCCTGTTCAAGAGAAACAAATCGAAGGCGTTCTACACGCTAGCCTAAATGATGTGAAATTCATTAAACATCAGAAAAACAACAGTTAACAAGTAGTACTCAGATGACTCGAACAGTCACCAGTGGCAGGCTCCCATACAAGTGCACACCCAGACCAACGGAATCAAATCGAGAGTTTTCTTCCTTTTCCTCCTACTTGAACAACGACTAAAGTGATTAGGCCTAAAGAAAAGTGAAAAATACTTCGACAACTTAATCGTACTTTTATACGTGCCTACTGAGATCAGCTCTGTGATTTTAGGAGGAAGCATGGAAAAGGAAATAATGCAGGATACAACGTAACGGATCAAGAGTATGTGGAAGAGCTAAGCCGTCATGGATCGATAACATAAGAACTTGAACAAGATGCACATGTTCTATGTGTCATTTACTGAGGAAAACGAAGACAGGAACGGTTCGAGACGGATGATTCGTGGTGCGACCAAACTTCGGAACGGAGACGGCTCAACGCGAGGCAAAAGTTTCATTTATTCGTTAAATGTCATGCCATTAAATTTATTGATCAGGCCTAAGTCTTAACGATAGGCAGCTTCACAAGCGTGTTTATGACTGGCTTCATTATGTCAAATTCGGAATGAATACAATTTCAAAAATATAGAATTGATAGTTCTTTCTAGGTAATGACGATTCAGGTCGAGCCGTAAGGCCTATTTGCTGCATCGATGAACATTACATACAAAATTGAATGCAGGAACGGAAGACTGGAGTTGCATTGCAAATATGATTTTAAATACCTAATCTTAATTTACTTCAATGTAGTGTTATGAAGAGGTGAGAAATATAGGAGCATTTCTGGCGGTGCAAGATCCTATTAACTGCTTTCCATTATAAATTTGGATTCCAAGATCTTGTGAAGACAAGACAATATCGGAATTGTGAAAAACTTCAGTTCACACATCGTGCTAATATTTTACTTTTGGTAATATAAGATTTTAAATCCACCGTTTCTCGTTTAGGTTAATGAACATCGCGAACTCTTTTTGAATTAGTGCAAAATGTGTACGGGTCGTCCACAAATTGAGAACTGCCGAACAAATCGGGGAAGAAAAGTAAGATTTTTAAGTACATGATATAAGATGTTTAAGCATAAAAAGACTTGAATTCTTTGATTAGTGTCACAGATTTTATCTTAATATCCGTCCATGTTTTAAAATATTAAACTAAAATTATCGCAAAACATGAAATGAGTAAAGATCTCAAAATCAGTTTAAGTGTCCAATAGTCAGTATAACACACCAAGAATACACGTAGAGTTCACAAGTTTTAAAAAATTGCATTATTTTTAAAAGTTCCACTGACTATCTTTTTCATGGATTTAAAACCAAAACTATAATGGAATGATTCATATTTAAGCCGCATGCGACCAAGCGATTCAAAAAATTTGCAAATTTGAATAAGAAGTTGGCATGTCGAGTCTTCCGTACCATAGACTAGAGCTGCAATTAAAGATCATAGGATAACCCTAACTGTCCCTTGATGACGTACGTTCTTAGGCTACCAGCGCAAAGCATATTCTCCTACATACTTGGAAGAATTCCTTTCTGTAACTCACTGGTGAAAAGAAAGCCATTCACTGAATATCTAGAAAACTTTAAAGATGAGCCATCCATTCTCGCTCGAATATATGTTGGAAGTAGAGATGTTGTCAACTCAGATCGACGAAGATATTTTACAAATTCAAGGAAATCAAGGAGGGTCAATCGCCAACACGAGTCGGATCAAGTCCAGACCGGGCACAGCAATTTTCGAGAGTGAGTTGGTCACTGACGGATGTCAGAACGATCCAGATGAAGAATCTCTTGACGCCTTGGAAAAGATTAAAGAGGAGATTACTATAAATAACATCGATGAAGAGAGAAAGAGTTTCTTCAAGATCTTGAGTATAGCCTTGAGGTGTTTGACGTCAAAGTTTGCATAAGAGGCATCGATTGTGGGCTTGTCTTACTTGTTTAAACCATCATCACACAAAGTCGGTTCCATTATCCGCAATGGTATGGACAATGCTTCTACTGTTAGGAACAGGTTTCATGGTTTTCCAGATTCACGATCGCATATCCTACTTTCTGACATATCCAACCAACTTCAACTATCGGGTAGCTTACAACCGATCTCTACGCTTTCCTACGGCACCCATTTGTCCTGAGCAGATGGTCGGCAAGAAAACTATCCTCTTTCTTGGTAACTGAATTAATTTTATTTCATCCTCCTGTATATTAGAAAGTAATACTGATTTGTCAGCCATTTTTGTCTAGCTGTTTATTTGCGGTGTATTAAGCTTGAGCTTTAATGACCTTCCTGTAGTAGTAGTAGCAATGGTACTACTACTACTACTACTACTACTGCTGCTGCTGCTACCACTACTACTACCACTACTACCACTACTACTACCACTACTACTACTGGATTCTTTGCACGATGGGCAACCAGTGTAACAAATGCAATATTGGTGTGATACACTGATACTTAAGTGTTTTTCTTATGGGTCTGGCCAGAGTTTTGACCCAGCGGTAGTTTGTGCAGATCCATCTTCGTTATGACAGTAAGAAGTGAGGTACAGTAGTAAAGCCTGCTGGGGACTAATGAATTAACTAGTGGGATTAAGACAGCATGAGGCAAAGAGATTTGATTTTCAAAGAATATTCAGGATGTGAAATTGGCGCCAACATCATTAAAAATGACATAATAGAGTCAAATATTTTGCCTAGATTGCGTGCGCGTTCAGTACGATTGAAAAGTAAGCCGCCCAACTGAATACATGTAAGGTAATCAAATTTATGGAGGTGTCTTCTTGTGCCTAGGAGAAGAGATTCGGTTTGCGAGGTTTTTAAATCCGACGATTCAAAGTTTAACCTCGGTCCGTTTCCCGCCGTTATGGGGTCTCGATGGCGTTAACGACAACAGTGAAGCTACTGTTTATTGAATAATCTCGATTGGGACTACCTTTACAATTTTGCAGAGAGGCAAATGGAGGAAACATTGATAGCGGTATCATTGATAGAGGTAAGACTTTAGATCGTATTTCTTCACACCGCATTACATTACGTACAACGGAAAAGGCAGCCACTGGGACTACAAGAACAATCACGGCATTTTTATTGATGTTATGCTGTTTTTGACTAAATCTTTCCTGTCTTCACATTGCAATCGTCAGTTTACAAGGTTTTTTGTCTTATAAAAATGTCTATTGGTTAAATGACATTTCGGTCTGCAAATAGCTCAGAAATAACACATAAAGTAAATATTTCCATCAGAATATTGGTTGGAAAAAGATATTTAATAGTTGTTGGCTAGAACAAACAGATTTAAATACTGGAAGTCATACTGCTCAGGGCAAAACCTTACCTTACATCACATCGATTGTATCGCATTTTATCGCATTTGCCTCACTTTCGCCTTTTTATAGAAGACTATGTACATTAAACTGTAATATCACTATATCGATATCGCGCCACTCCAACAGAAACTCCTGAGAGGCGCTTCAGACTTGACAACACAAAAAACACGACAGATATAAAACTGGTTTAATACATTTGTCGACAAGAGGCAAAGAAGAACCACGAAGCTCGTAGGTTGCTAGCAACTTATTCCCAAAAGATGGGCCAACAACAGCGAAGCTTTTTTGCTGGATTGCTTAAGTTCGGGTAATTTTACCTATGATTTCAGCCTGCGGAAACTTCAGGAATAAATTATAAATGATATGTTTAAACAGAGCACTGTTTCTTTGTAAATTCATTTTAAAACGTGGAACGTACTTTCAGTGTACGTTCCAGAATGTGTCTTGCAAATCAAGTTTTGCCATTAAAAAGATAAAGACTGAAATGGGAAGTTGTTTCTCATTCAACCCAGGTAAGCATGGTAGTACTCTGCAATAAACAATTTAGCCGAAGTTTAATCGTTAATGCGTATTCTCTAATGTCAGCAAATAAAAAACGCCGTTAGACAAAATATTTCAGTTTAGAATCCGTGAAGAAAATGCATTGTCGTACAAACTTTTGAACTTCCAGCGTCACAAGTAACAATTCTGCTATCTGCGCCAATAAGAACACAACATTCGCATAGTCTACGTATCTCTGTAAGGACCTTCTCCCAGAAAGTAGCGCACAGCATTTCACAATGGATGTGGACTCAATAATTACGTCCACTGGTGCACCAAAACGGTCTGAAGCCGTCGAATCACCCTGTACTATTCCACTATCAACTCTAAGCCAGTCTTCTCCTTCAACTGGAGCACAGCTCACTGTGTTGGCATGTCCATATTTATGCGCTCATGGGCTCGAAAATCTTGGCCGGGAGGCCCATTTTCTTTGTAAGTGACTGAGCGTCTTCCTATATAATGTGCGAGTCAAATGCGGCCTTCAAGTCAACGTATGCGACCCATAGTGGTTGGTCTGCATGAAAGTATTCAATATGAAGATCCTGTGTGTTGTGGACCTGCCTGGAGCAAATCCACTGTGCCTCTGGAGAAGATCCTTCAAACGGCCTAAAACAATTCGTGTGAAAGCCCTCCCAAGAACATACGATAATTTTTGCTGTTCTTTCTGCTGTCCTTGCTTTTGTGAAAGGAAGTTTAATCCCCTTTTTCCAATTCTCTGGGACTGTTCCTGTGTGCCAGGCCCTATGTATTTCCTGTGAGGCACTTACGACCGCGCTACGATTCAGGAGCATCTCTGTTATGATTCTACAGATACTTGGAACCTTGCCATTGTTCAGTGAGCGGACTGCTTCAGCTACTTCCACCTCCAAGGGCATCTCCAAATTACCTCTGGATCTTCAGACTAGCATTATGAGCTTTTGCGCGTGTAATGTTTGCCTTCAGCCTGGTTGAGATAATAGAGACAACTGCTCGATGACCCGAATCACACTCCAAGTCTGCGTGAGACTCTGCAGTTCGTTAGAACCTTCCATCTAGAGCTGACCAGGACGTGGTGAGTTACTCTCTTTTTGCTGCCTTTGCCTTTTCAGTACAATTGAAAAGCAAACCGCCTAACTGAATAGATGTCAGGTAATCAAAATTACGGAGTTGTTGGCTTGCGCCTAGAAAAGAAATTCAGTTTTGAACTATTACCAGCCACCCAATACTGAATATCATCAAAAGCTGAGGCTAGCAGTTGGACAGCAGAATTAGAGGTGCAACTGTCGAATGAGAGGACTATCTGGGTATTACCTGCAAACAAGTGGTAAGCAAGAGAGCCATCGACAAGCAGTGAGCCGAGTTGAGTCGTGTACAATGTGAACAGGAGCGTGCCTAATACAGAACCATGTAGAAAGCCACAATTCAGGAAAGTGGGCGCAGAAGTGAATAGGTTGATACTGGGAGACTGAGTGCCAGAGTGCAGGTAAGATGCAAACAACGGAGAGCAGGGCCGGAAAGACCAAACCAATGTTCGAGGCGATGAAGGAGTATGTCTTGATCAACAGTATCAGTCGGAGGATAGGTCAAGGAGAATGAGAGCAGGATTTCTTAGACTGTTTCAAACAGGATTTTATATATTGTTCTTTTATAGGCTTTTATGCATGATCCACGCGATATGCTTGCCATGAATGCATTTGGATTCAGAGTCGGAACTGACATTTCAACATCCATTTCATTTTCACTTCGAAATGTAAGTCAAGAGTCATACATCAATTCACAATTATATTAATGTACAATTGTTCCATGTCATTGTGTGTCTATGTGACAGAATATGTTTCTAAGCTTCATAAAGGATCTATATATTTCTTGAGCCATTGTTTGCGCATATTTTTATTTCTTTGCTTCTTAGTATGATTTTGTTTAAAGAATTAGACTGTTTTTATTCAGACTCAACGCCGTTCAGCCAATCTTATGTTTTCATCTCTTTTCAAAGTGTTGATAAAAAATTTCGGCCGTTCATTTGTAGGTCTCATCCTTGCCTTCGCCGTATGGTGATTGTCGTTAGGACGAAAACTACACATTTTCGAGGTGTTGGGTTGAATGCATGGCGATCTTTGTGATGTCTGATTGTAAATGTCGACCGTATCATTTCGACTGCAACGGTTAAGATAAATGACATACTTTGAATTTAATGCATGCATGTATGTATATATGTAGTCTACATAAGTATGTATTTATATATTCATGAATGCAAGTATGCATGCATGTATGAAATAGTTCTCTTCCACCGATTAAGATACAGGGTTCTCGTCCAGTTCGCATTGCTGAGTTTTCATCGTTTATTCGATTATCATTCTGCACACGAATGTCTTTCTGATACAATGTCTGTTGTAACGCGAGCGAGATTCTAGTTCAATCTAATTTACACACGGAGCGAGCGACGATGACAATAGCCTACGACAAACTTAAGATCTATTTCTACCCGTTAGTGTCAAGAAGGCACTAGACGCTACTCGGCTACATTTAATTGAGTTCTATCTCCGAGAGTAGACTCTCAGAGCTAATCGACTGATCTGTATGACATCTCAAGCCATACTGACCAAGGATGAGTCCTATCTATGCCGTCTAACATCCACGACCAGCTAGCAATTATAGGAAAGCAGGGTTTTGAGGGAGACTGTAAACACTTGATAAAGGTTATACATTGCGGCTGAAATCCACGTCGGCAGCCACTTTCATGGGTATTGTTGCTTACAGTCTTTCTCATGATTTTCCTCACCCAATGTTTCATTGTCTGACCTTCACGGTTGATCTTGAAAACCAGTGTGATTGTCTGCGAAATGTAGACACGTGGAGCATGTTCAAAGGACGCCAGGCACCAACACATTGTAATGTCCAAAGTTTATAAAAATGTCCAAAGTTTATAAATTGCGGTAAATCCAAAACACTTTACCCTAGTAGATCTAACTATTTGCAGTAGAGTAAGTTTATTTTGTATTTGAGAAAACGAGAAAATTGTGAAGAATTCCTTAAGATAGCTACAGTGTTTATATAACTCAATTTAGCAAGATATATTGGGATATTTCTACTTAGCCTCATCCAAGTTATAACTACCCAGATAGTTTGTTATGAAATGTCTGAATTCAATGGTGCAAAAGAATAATATCAAAGCAGTTTTCATAGCTATAACAAACGAAGTTAGTGTCGTGCGCAGTCAGGCATAAAGCTGCTGTGATAATATGGAAAAGTAATTATGTTTTAAAAGTTCACTGCATGTACTTCAGAGGTCCATATAAAATTCTAAGTCTAAACGTTGAAACCACGTAAATTTTCATAACCTTTTTACACTGAAATAAATGTGACGACTTTTAATTGTAGTTTAGCATTGCTGTAATAATAGTCATATTAGTAATAGTAATATTATGGAAGGATGTCAGTCTGAATAGACATTTTGTGCAATTAGTTCCAGGACTAAAAGCATGCTCTCCTTACCAGTACTCTAATTGTGTATCAAAACTCTCAATATTGTTTATTTCTTCCGGCGCATACAGCAAATGTGGATGTCCTCTTCAGTGCAATCAAACCACTTATCCATATATATTCAATCTCGACTAGTCCTCTGTCACAGCATTTCCTAAACCACATGTCGCAAAAGTGGCAGTTCAAGGGACGGAATCTGACGATGTCTCAGATGAGCAAGGAACTCGTCTACATGGATATCTTCTACTCTCAGTTGAGCTACATGGACATCGAAATGACTCCAGCCTACGATTCCCTCACACTGGTTTGCGACATTGGCGGTGACATGGGACTGATTCTCGGAGGCACATTACTTACCATTTCTGAATTTCTTCAGTTTCTCGTCCAACTATTGAAGAAAGTCGTCAATTCTGTAAGGTTCGCTAAAATGCAACGCCATTGAAAGGTTGTTTTGTAAAGCATATTGGATGCAGAAAATTTTATTTTAATAATATATACATTTATTCACTATCAAGGTTGAAAATACGGATACAAAATCATTAAATACAGACGGATGCAAAAGTAGCAATTATGACACGATCAATTATATGTTGCAATGTTGACATAACAATGCCATATTAACGACTAAGTAGTATGATTTTAGTATTATAACAAAGTCCTGTATAGTAATAATTAAGAACACCGTTATTTTCTATTCATTCAAAACACTATAATCTTGGAATAATAGAATAATAGAATACGCCAAATTGGAGTTGAGGACTGTTGAAACCGAATAATTGAAGCATTATATTTTTGTGTTATAATGAAAAATCTCTCAAAATATTAGAATGCTAGAATTAAATTTTCTGATGAATTATAATATTTTACAGACGTTGGTTCGAGCAGTTGTTTCTAAATTGGTATATATATATTCGCATCCTCCCCTTCTAGCCCATTTAATAGCCTACAGTCAAATGCGACATAATCGACGTATATCGCGATGAATAGTTCGGTAATATACTGTATTGCATTTGGCACGGTGTAGGATCGTGTTTACCGCCTGCCGTAACAACCTAGGAGAAGAGGAACGGAGACCGATTGAGACAGGTGGGTAGATTTCGCATCTGAGACATGTTTACGAAGATAACCGTAATCGTAATCGTAAATCCGAGATTTGTACAGCGCCCAACGAAAACCGCGCCGCGGGGACCAGCTTATTCACAGGCGCTCAGTCAAAACAAAATCGATAGGCAAAAGGTCAAGATCCAAAAGTCAGAAGGAGAGACAGCGTGGCAGCTACGGGGGGTGGTGTATAGGGTTGGAGAGCAGCAAGAGATAACAGTAAGAAGGGGTGTGAGGATAGGACACTGATGCCTAAATTTGAAGAGATGAGAAGGTGAATGGGAACGTTGTGAAACCTTTTAAGTAGGCTGCACAGCGAATCATCTGTTTTCTCCTTTTGAGTTTTACTTTGGTGGTAAATTGTTTTTGCTTTTAATAATTTTTTTTGCAAATCGATTATTTTGCTTGACTGTGTTACGATGCCGAGTCTCATCGAATAGAAGGCCTTTATTATTTACCTGAGACTTAACGTAGACTGAAATATAAATTCAAATGGAGTTCAACAGTTCTGCACCGTTCATCATCGACTGAAGAGCAGCTCAGTCTCTCTCTCGGGCTCATCTTCAGTCTCTCTCAGAGTCACTTCCCCCCTATTTAACTAGTTTGACACACCCTCGATCGAGTCTTGCATTTCACCAGTAGCCTGTTTGGCACTCTCTCACATCAGGTGAGTGTCCGGATTTCCCGCCGATGGCGCACCTCCAGCTACCATCAGTGAACACCACCGGACGCACAACGACGACACGTGAGGCGAGGAACGTGACAGACTTATTTGTGTAACTAATAAAATAATTAAATATGGCTTAGTATTCGAGTCAAGCCCAATAAATAAAGTTGCTTGTAATGACTAGTGTGTAGATTTTTGGAAAGACTAATATCAGAATGCGTTTTCAAATTGCTTGCAGTTAAATTTAGTTTCTTTATGAATAAAGATATAACAGTTACTGTATTTAAAATTATGATACAATATTGAACCGTTAGATCCAAATTTAATATTGCCGACAGCTCTCTACGAGTTTAACCTACCAATTGATGAGGTTACAATGGATTTTAAGGGCTTTTACAAGAGTTAAGTGAGGTTTTGGCTAATGATTATGTAATATAAGATCATTACAATGGCTGCCCACATAATAGCGAATAAATTTTAAGCTAATCATGTACAATACTCTGTGCTGACTGCGAAGATTTGTTTCAACTCAACCCGACCCGCTTACTGCCTCTCAAAAGGCGTTCTTTTTCTGTCACCGATCTTAGTTACTCTCTTTTGCCAAATTTTTGCTCTCCAAATGTCCTGTCCGCTTTCACATCTCGACTAAAAGCTCTTATTTTCTTAAATTCATTTTATCCATAGGATGTTTCCGTGTCTTCTCGGATTCCCTTCTCACCTTTCAACCGGACTCGCCCTGGAATTTTGCTTAATAGCAACATTCGACTGTTAGCCTGAACATTATTACGGTGGCGCAATAGTTGCTTTCGGATAACTAGATCATTACTAATATTCCTGTTCTAATTCAGAAGTCCTATTAGGTGAGGTGGTCTATTTTTATTGTAGGCCTCTGTCACCAATACCAGTACTCCTAATTGTTTTAATCATGTTCTTTGCGTATGTCGGTCCCATCTGCTGGAACCTCTCTCTCGAGATTTGCGAGTCGAGCTCCTCTCTCTTCCCCTCTCAGGATTTCGCAGGGGCCTGAAGACTGTGCTGTTTAACAATGATTTTACTTGTTCGGGTCGAGGGCATCTCTGCTGAGTTTATTCTCTAAGAGGCGCTTTATAAATCTTAAATTACAATTACAATTACAGTGGTGTTAAAGGATCTTCCTGCTGAAACCGAGGATAGAGAGGGAAGGGCAAACCCACTATCAGGCTGCCATCATGTGCAGTGTCCACGAATATTGCTATATTGTTTTTTTGTTCATTCAGTGTCTGAATTCAACCTTGTTTAAAAATTTCAGTTTTTATCGTTGTCCTTTAACTTTTGCACAATATGCATGCAAGGCTTAATCTAAATATAACTTCACGGGATTGCATAATAGCGAAAATTAAAATGTAAGCGAAAATATTTTTGTATCTTTCTTCGATTGAAGGCTACAACAGAAATCGAAGCTGTTTAGGATTCCAAGCTTGATTCCCAAATTTGAAGAGTCGCCGAGAGCTTTGTTAGTTGCAACTATAGCCTACTTTAATCTATCCACTCTGCGCCTGATAAGTATTTGTTTGCCTAGAGCCATCTTCTTATGCAATGACACGTATTTATATCCAAGTCATAGCGCTAAATGCCTTCAATAGACCAGAGAGAGTGAATATCCCTAACAATGTGACCAGTGTTTATTGGAAACGACCCATAGAACGGAAACTGGCGTCTTTGTGAAAGCAATCACTGCGTCAGAGTCCAACATTCAGCTGTTACCAGAGCTGATTTTTAGGTGAGGCCGTTTCTAGAGGAAAATCAGACTATTTTTGTGGATAAAAATATTCTCATCTTGTCCACCGATAGAAATCAACATTTCAAGAAATCTTACCCTGATCAATGCATTTCTTCGCCTTCCCATTTCTCTCTACCTAGAATGTAACAGTTCTTGTGTCTCTCTCTTTCTCTCTCTCTCTCTCTCTCTCTCTCTCTCTCTCTCTCTCTCTCTCTCTCTGGTCTCCTGGCAACCGGATTTTGTCTTCGTACGGTATATCTGGACGATCTTTCGGACCTGAACCAGCGTTCGTGAATGAGCTGCTGCCCTGCTCTTGGCATTCAAGTAGCGCTTTATAAATTCTCGGATTTACATGTTCGATCACCGATGGAATGTTCTATACGTATCAGGTCAACATGTCTGTGATTTCTATAGATTTTTATATTTTGTAAAATTGTATAGAACAAACGAAAACCAAAACATATAACTTTTTATCTGTTAAATATGATAAACTACATCAATGGAATTAACTAAACTAATCGTTTAAGCAAATGAATAATGTTTCTTATAACTTGTTTGTGAAAGTGAATTGATTATCGATTCAATGTGTAAACATCAACTCCTTGTCCAATCGTATTTCCCCCGACGATCAGCTGTTTCTTTCCCTCATCGTAACACAATCGATGTGGCCATCGAATCTTCCTTTCGTCTTTTTCTTCTTTAGGACAAATAATTCGAATCCATTTTAGATCGGAATCCAAGAGAATCACTCTGTGGTTCCAATAGTCGGCCAGAAACAATCGATCGTCTGAATCGAATGAGAGATAACGAGGAGAATTCAATTGCTGTGTTTCATCCGAAGAAATAAAGCGACTGATAACCATCTGCCCATCTCTGGTCAATTCACTCACGACCCATATCTCCCTCGCTCTCCCAGTTGACCCACGCTCTCCATCCTCTTCCGTCCACTCGTGAAGGATGATGAAATTTCCGATGGGTGTTTCTACGGCATGAACTGGATTCTTGATGTCTCTTGGTAACTGAATAGAATGAAGAAGTTCTGCGTCTGATCCGTAGATCCTCAGAATACACGATGAATTACTGACGAGTAGCAGCTGCCCATCACTGGACGCTGACAGAGTTACTGGGCCATAGTCATTGGTCAACCATTTCATGATTTTATGTTGGTCATCTGCTTCTTTTGTAATCTTCCAAACGCATTTCTCCCCCGGGTCAGAGACGTAGAGACAATTTTCTTTCTCACTGGATTCAATGTCCCAGAGTTCCTGAATTTCTTTCACTTCGATTTTCTTCTGAAGACGAAATGGAATTCGATCCTCAAAGACACAAATGACATGAGGAGAAGAAGACAAAGATCGACAGAGGACATGAATTTCATTTCGCAGTTTCGTCACTCCCCACACTTCTTCACGTAAATCGAGCCTCTCGGTGAAGTTGACGAAAATCGGAAAATTGACTAAAAGTAAAACGACTTTATAATATCAAATTTATTGTTTTTGTTTTTATTATAATTATTCTATTAGAATTAAGTGCATCTGGTAACTGCTTGTCTAACTCAGTGAATGTCTCTCATTATCTGTATCCCCTATTGTATATTTCTCTCAATTTATCCATCTGTCCGTCTGTCTGTCTGTCTGTCTGCCTGTCTGCCTGTCTGTCTGTCTGACTTCATGCATGTTCATTGCGTTAGTTGTTCATCTGCAACTGCTTGTCACTTGACAGCTGGAGCTGCCTATTCGTCTAACTTGCAGTTGATCTGCGACTGGCTTAATACCTGACTTGCTAATCATTTGTAACTGCTCTTTCATCTAAGTCGCTGTGTATCTTTTACTTCCAGTTTAGCTAGCTCGTCATTCATCTAAGACTTTCTGTTTACCTCAATAAATTGTCATCTATAACGGACAGTTTATCTTACTTGCTGCTTCTCTTGAACTGCTTATCTCAATCGCCTTCACTGCTAACTGCTTATTGATATCATCGCTGTTCATCTGTAAATCCTGTTCATCAAACTCGCTATTCTTTTGTATCTTATTCGATGATCTTCAGAAACTGTCATCACTCCTCATCAAAGCTCCAGGCTTCCTTCCTGGGGACTCCCCAACGTTCGATGATCTCTGTGGCATAGCCGATGCTCGTCTCTTTGAAGCAATCTTGAACAACCCAAATCATGCCTTATATCAACTACTCCCACCAGTTAAAACCCTGTTATTCCCTACGACCCCACATCCATGATGGTATTATTCCTCCCGCTGACAATTTAACGCGTAAATGTTTTATTATTAGGATGTTGTATGCATAATAAGTTTTCTTGTGGTCTTAAACACTTGCAAACCGATGTGCGATTAGCTATTGGTGAATAAAGAATATACTTACTTTTTTTACTTACTTCATCAGATTTCTGGCTATATCTTATACTCTTTATTAGACCTCATTTATGCTTTAATTAAGCATTTTACAGATCGAATTTGTTGAGTGTTTATAAGAACTTGCCAACACTTCTCTTGAATTGATCTCTGCATATGTTGATAGCTATTGGTTTTGTAATATCAACACTAGACTTTGAAAGTGCTGTTAAATCCGAGAACACTTCTAGAAGACTGCTGGATTCGTTGAGCTTCTGAAGCCTTTCAAAACCCGTTTGTGATTGACACCAGAGCCAAACGACAGTGTGTCTGTCTAACAGGGAGTTGATGATTTCAATGTTGTCATACTTCAGTTGACTAATGAGCTTCTCCATTTGATGCGATATTGGTTTAGTTTTATCCCGAAGGTCGTTAAATCTTTGCACCAATTGTTGTTCTAATAGTTGTCTCTTTTCTTCGTCTTGGCTCAACATGATTGTTTTTAAGACAACTATTCAAAAAGAAACAAAACATTCAACAATAATTTCAGTTGCTAGTCGCTTCGATATGCTGCCTCTATTTATATCTTTCGCGTTTTTCCTTAAGCCGGGTTAAATTATACAAAATTGATTTAGGTCAATGTTAGTAAATTTGTTACCTTGCTCAATGCTCATATCACTTAAAATAGATGTCGTAGTTTTCAGTAGTTTTGTTAAGTCTTTATTCATTTATGGTGTATGATAATCGAGTAGTTGGCGTGCAGGATTGTCATCCAACATATTAGTTGTTTAAATCGCCGCTAGGAGAGAAGGAAATTTTAAATTAATTCATCAACCATATACTGTTGATGAAATAACTGTTCATATCTATAGCTGCCTCTCCGGCTATCTTAAGAGACTAGTCTTCTTCCTTGCCTTTCTAATTACCTCACAAAAGAAGACACAGTTTTTAAGTCACTCTATGGATTTTTAAAATTTTAACTGAAACCTCCTCCGTTTTCTGCAATTCTTCTAATGGATTTCTGGTTGGTTTGGTGGAGACAACGGATGAAAGACGATCGTCTTGCCTCAACAAATGATCGTATAATATGCAAGAGGTCCTGATTATTGTCCCTGCTGAATAACTTCATCCGTCCACGGAGAAGCATCTGTCTACTGAGGAGTCTTGTTTCCGCATCCGTAAGACAATCGGAAGATCTTAATCGGTTGTTAAGGTCTTTAGTCAGAATATTCTCCACAAGATATGATCGATTGGCTCTAAAGGTGACAGTTTTCTTACGCAATTCTTCATACAAATCTACAATTTATATATGCAAGCTATATTTTGTAACCTGACATTGAATATAGCATATACGGTTACTGGTTTTTCTGATTTCTAGCTAGTTCTTTAATTCTTAATTTATTTCTAATTTGAAATTTTTAAATTTTAATTTATAATTCTGTTCAAGGAATATTTCGAAGACATGCAATGACAATGTAATAATGTAATAATAATGTATTGATAATAATAATGTAATAGTATTGTAATAATAATGTAATATTGTAATAACAATGTAATAATAATGTGATAATAATAATAATAATAATATAATTTAATATTATGAGCAATGTACAGTAAGCTGGCTAGATTCAATTGCGTATATCCCATAGATTAGCTTAAACCAAAGCATACCATATTAAATATGACTGGATTAAGGGTTCTAGGACAATGATCTCCCGAACAATAACCCCCCGGACAATAACCCCCGGACAATAACCCCCATGCAAAAAACCCCCGGACAGTAACCCCCTATACTGATATATTAATTATATAAATATACAAATAATGTATATTAATCACACGGTTTATTAGACATATACGCCTCTTTTCGCACTCAAACAACACTACGCCATTTGCTAAATTTTTCTACTTTACATGTATATAACCTTTAAACTAAGTTTATCTTTTCCTTGATCAGATTTTATAAATTTCATCATGGATAGAAATAGATCAAATTTTTAAACTTTGTATTTTCCATAAACCATTTCTTTTATGTAGTAGTTTATCTCTTTCTTGGTGTATGGTAAGTCTTTCATGTGTACTCTGTGCCCAATTGTCTAATAATTGTCCAATATTTAGTTCTTGGATGTTTGGTCATCCTTTCATGTCTACTCTTTACTGTATGTACTGTATCAGTATAGGGGGTTATTGTCCGTGGGTTTTTTGCATGGAGGGGTATTGTCCCGGGGGTTATTGTCCGGGGGTTATTGTCCGGGGGGTTCTTGTCCTATTAAGGGAGATTGGTCGAGACGTTCTTTAATTACATAAAACAAGTTTAGATTACATTTGTTTTCGGTGCACTAAACTTATTCTGATTAGAAGAAATGGGAGTACACTCGATCAGAGAAACCTAATATGGCTTGACCTGGTATTTATGAAGTCTTAGATGCATCGATTGCAGCAGCAACTTAGTCGTAATCCTAAGCTCACATATTAAGAGTGCTTCCCACCTGACAAACACAAGACCAAGAAAAAAAGAATGGTTTTCAGCCGTTGGTGAAATAGAAGCAGAGAAAGAAGATGTTTATGTAGCAGGCTGCATGGCAGTCTGCTCCAGAATGAGACGCAGACTTCGGCGAAGCTCCCGTGTTGCATCGTAGAAGTAGTACGGTAGCAGGAAACTACCGGTTCACCCTGTGTTGCAGAGCGAAGAGATACAGTACGCCTCCAGGTACGGATGAAAGTAAAATGCATAGCTGTCTGAGAGTGTATGGAACTCAACCGGCCAGACGGTTACGCATCAGCATAAGGATCACAAACTCAGTGCATCTTCGCATGTTGGAACTATTGCAGTCAGTCCCGCAAGTAACAGATATATGACAAAATTTTACAACCTCACCAATAAACCTAACTGCTGCGTTTAAAACTGACTGCAGTTGTTAATGCGAAAAAGAATGGCCCCGCATAGATAGCGTTTAGTCCACCCTAGTGAAAATGAATGCATGTATCATGGTAGAAATGGCTTTAGCAGAGAGCGAATGGCATATAGTGCGTTTCTGATTCAGACGATCTATGCATGTTCGACATACTGTCTCCACATGCTTAGATAAGACCTTAAATGATTAAGTAACTCCGCTGCAAAGAATTTTATTGTCGGTTAATGCGACGGGGCATTGTTTGGACAGCGGAGACACAAGCAGTAAAAATTTCCATCAGCTCATTCATTGTCAAACTAAATTTCAAATATGGCAAATGTAGGTTTAGATTTTGGTAAATATTTTAATCCCAGTTGATTTTGCTTATTTACTTGACAGATGGCGCCTGATGATCTTCTTGAAACTGTTCTTGTTGAGTCTTTGAAACCAGCAGAAATCGACTGATGATAGTCGATTGATAAGAAACTCATCTCTTGATTCTGCTGACTGTTTTCCACTCAGTGTGTAAAGCAGATAGGACTTTTGTAGAACGATGTCGAGCAACTCCAGAGGAAGTTCATTTATCTGAAGTTTTAAATGATTTAACTGTCCAGTGACTAGGGCAGATCTATCAATTTTACTAATAACATTAAAATTATTGTACTTTTAATAAAAAAAGAAACATTGGTGTATTTCTGTGGGCATCATAAGAATTTAGGTACGTCTATTTAACAAAAATTCACTGTTGAAATGAAGTCTTGAAAACGTTGAAACATAATCTGAAAGTTGGATATTAAATATGACCTTCTATCTTAATAATAAAAAATAAGTGCAGTGTCACTGACATTTTGGGGGTCGTTGCATTATGAAAGTTTGCCACATGTATGATTAAAAAGGAAATGTTACAGGTTATGTCTGACAACAACACATACAGCAATATGTGACAGTGTGAATAAACTCGGATGCTATAATGTCAGCTGGCTCCTTTGGAATTTTCACCACTTGCAAGCTAGGTGTTGACCTTTCTTTTGGGTAAACAACGCAAGCTCCAGCGTTGTGACGAGGTCTGGCGCTTCCTCCGGTGCCTAAGTTAGACTTCAAGAGATATATCTGACATATGATTTGGTCTTTGGAGTTCAATTCAAATTGTCCAGGTCCAAACGTTTAGAATTGGTCGATATTATGCGAAAAATATCTTAGCCGGGAAACAATGGACACTGTCGTCGCTTTACGTTTAGTTTACAATTAAAATTACAATCTGTCGCGATATGTGGAAAACCTTTACGTGAGTGAATATAACAATGAAAAATGCAGAGCCTTACTGTTGTCATCAGTGGCTGGCCTTCTGCTGCCAAATCTAAAAGTAGTTTTAAACAATTTCTGACAAATGTATTTCCTTGCCTGTGCTAAACAAAATATGAAATTACTATAAAACATTCATGTTTTGACCTTTTTAAAGCAGTTTAAAACAATTACATGTCTAGCAAAAAATATAGTCATGATTTACGCTGTTTAGCGACGTAGGTTTTGTTTGTATCAGAGATTGTGTTTGTTGGACTCTCGGGTCTTCTCGGTAGCTGGTCCAAAGCCTTGGAATTCTCTGCCCGTTTCAGTTCGCTCTGTCAATTCTTTGATGTAAATCAGGTCTAAACTAAAGCCTCATCTCTTTCAACTTGATTACCCAAAGTAGCCTGGCTTCTGGTTTCTCTGACCTGGCTTCTCCAACAGGTTATGATTTTAAAGTGCTTTTTTGACTTGAAGTGAACAATGACTGGTGCTTTGAGTATTATGATAACGGCGCTACGTCTTTAGGTTAGAATAGACTACAGAGGTGAAGGCCAAATGAAACTGATATCCTTGTTAAATAACTCCGAAAATATCATGACGGCATATGATTCGTGCATGGGTAAAAAGCAGCAGCTGAGGAAAATAGTTTTTGTGACTAAAGCTAATTGACTTTCATCACTTCTCTGCTTCCGTGCATAATCTTGCGGTTGTCCTTGACCAGGAAATCGTCTCTGAGCGTTTAACTCTTGTATGGCGCGCTTGCTTTTATCAGCTGTGTCATTTGTAGGTTATATCTCGTTCACTTTTATCCAGTGCCGTAAATACTCTTGTCCATGCTTTCATCAGAAGCAGAATTGGCTACTGTAGTGCCATCTATACAAGTTTGCCATTGAGGCGCATTGGGGCCCAGCTTGAATGCGTGCTGCGTGCAGTTGCAAGGCTTGCTGGTGACATTTCCAAATTTAACCATGTGTCTTAGTGGCTCCCAGTTTCAAAGAGCATTTGAGACTTCGATATGGGCCAGGCGATGCCAGATGGAGGATACGTTTGCCTCCTTACGTGGACTTTGTTGCTCCATTTCGGGTTTGGCTGTCCGCAAAAATATTCGCTCCACTACTATGAAAGAACTTACTGTTTTTTGCACGCACTTCAACAAGCCAGGATAAAGAAGGAGAGTTCTGCCGTGGGTTTGCAACCCACCCAGGTAAAACAACTTTGGCAACAGAAACAACCCAACAGATTCATTTATCAAAATATATGAATGAAAAACCTGCGTTGCCCGATGTGCAGACATGCACAGAAAGGACTAAGTAAGTCAAAAACGCAAAGTAGCGCCTTGTCAGAGGTTGGTCCATCAAATGCTTTGAATGAATGAATAAATGAATGAATGAATGATATTCACAAACTCTGCTCCATTTTAGTTCCAATACTCATATAAGAGCTTGAAGGCTTTATTGTTTTCTTAAACGGCCGCAAATCCGGAACCGTTCCGACAGTCTAGTAGTTAGTGGACCCAATTTCACATCTAGCTATTTCTGCCTCAAAATATCTCTACACACTAAAAGTCCAAAGCCTAAAGCAAACTCGACATTCGATACTTACCCACGACAACATGATTTCTTGGTGCGAATCCAATCTGTCCACTGTCCAGATGCTTCACCATCCACCATCCAACGCTATCACTACAAAGACAAACTTAAAAGTATCAGCTCAATGTTTTATTATCTCCGCGTTCTTTCCAAAGAGCTTCTTGTATGATGCTTATATCGTTATAAAACTCGTCGTTTCTTTTTTAATCCGATAAGCATAGTGTTTTTAAATATGGAGTTGAAGAACATTTTGGCTGAATCTCAGATACAACAACAACAATCGACCTAATGAAGAAGCCTTGCAACAACCAATTACAAATTACAAATTTAAAGCATCAGTGATGTGTTTTATTATCACTACGTTCTTAATCCAGAAGCTTCTTATATAAGATTTACTATCATTAGTAATCTGCTGTTACTTTTAAAATCACTGTGTAAAAGTCCTTACAGACATAGTTCTTGTGCCACAAAGTTAAAGAATTTTTAAGCTGAAGCTCAGATGCAACATCAATTCACTTAATGACATCTTAGTAACAGTTTTCCATGACGCACCTGAATTTGAATAAATGAATGACAAGCCAGTGCATTAATAATCATACTAAGAATTTGTCGGCGTTTAGAGAATTGTTATTCTGTTTTTATCATGATTTAACTTTTTTCCCAGTGAATGAATATCTCAATTGTCTGCTACATAATATGTACTAGCCCGATGTTTGTAGGAAAAACTGTCTTCATTTTGTCTCCTCTTTTGAATGTAAGCGCCTCTGCATAAGAATTCACTTCGTCTTCTGAGTAATGACATTTAGCCAAACTATTCGCCATCGTTCGCTTATCTTCCTGTTTCTGTTCCGTTGGAGATGGATCTACGCCGTCTTCTGAAGCAGACTTTACACCAGACCCTCTCTTTGTTTGCTTATCTTCTTCGTATGTGATTGACTTCTCTTCTGTTTCGATGGTTTCTACTTCATTTTGTATGTCCTCGTACTTGATTGATATTTCTCCTGCATTATCTCCATCAAAATCAGGAACTTGTCCTTCCTCTAAAACCTTGCTTATTTTCCCATGACTTGACTTTTCTTCATCTAGTCGATCTTCCTGCCTTGGCAAGTCTTTAACAACTTGTTCTCTTGCATATGCACTTGATTTTCTTCTTCTTTCCTTTAACTGTAAAATTTCTTGTAGTTCAGATTTCTCTCTGTTAGTCATCATTTTGGGGTCGAAATCAAGCACTGCACGCATTGTAATGATATCTGCAATAAAATATCTGGAACAATGACATCTGTAACAAGATATTATAAAGGAAAAGTGTTTACGCATGCTGAAACGTATTTAGGAAACTATATTGTAATCGTACAATTTCGGTCAACTTACAACTAAACTAGAATGCTCACGATGGCACACTATTTATGAGGTAATGCCCTAACATGATTTTACGTAAATCAATTGAACAAACAATGATTTGACATGTGATGTATGATGTTCCCATTTAGCCTTAGTGTTTTCATCATGATAATTCAACTCTTCTAGTCCCTTTGTAGGCTAAGCTCGTGCAATAAAACATGCATACTTAGATTTTTTTTTTCTAACTAGGACGCCAACTACTGCCGAAGTAATTCCACGATTAAGCCTCGCCTCTCCTATTTTCATATAATCAAATTCTTAAATAGCAATGATTGCAACGCTCCTGTATCAAGTAGAAAGTTCATAGTCCGAGCATTTCCATCGCCAAGCGTTAGATACCCCAATTCACAAGAAGACTTATAAAGCGGATATGGACCTGTGTCAGTCACCGAAGAATCCAACTCAACAGGTTGATAATTATTACTAAATTTTGCTGACTTTTACCACATGCGAGACGTTTGCCTCCGACACGATCAAATTAGAAATTTTAGTTTCTATGCAAGGATTTTTCAGAGAAAAATTTCTTTCGGATCCAAGTTTGAAGATAATGGAATATATTCCGGATATTAAGGTAACAGAAGCAATCATTTCAAAGATGTAGGGACCGCCCTTAAGCTCAATATTACCAGAAAGAAGCTGCAGATGGTAAAACAGGTAAACAAGTAGTTCTGACGATTTTTGGACCAATATATACATGTATATGTATATATATATATATACTAAACAAACTAATACTTGGCGAAACCACTTGAAACGTCTTAGACAAGCTGATCATACCTGAAGTAGTGTTATGTAAATATAATGTTCTTCTGCATGAAGTTTCAGACTGGGAAATACCTGAACATAATGATGGAATTGTGGATCGTAATATAATTACCTGTAGCTGATAAATTCGGCGCTATGTGATGCTCAGTTGCTGCAATATCATCAGAATGCTTTCCTTCTAGACCCCAGTCACTGATTTCTTCTTCTGAATGTAATATGTAACAATAACGTTTTAGCAAAATAGCTGAAGCCAGTGTTGTAGAACAGTTCTTGCGGTGCAATTGCTCTAACATAGGCCTACTCTACGTCTTTCGTGCCACTCGCAACTATATTACCTTGCACCAGCACCGACATTAAAACAAAATGGCTGGTGGGCCAAGGTCTAATGATGGCGCAAGATTTTAAACCTTTGCAAGAGTATGTATGCCTCGAGGTATTATAAAGCGCTTGACGTCACGTTAACCTGTAGCTAATGTGGCTCTTGGGCGAAATTTCATCTGGTTGTTCTAACAGAGGCAGTATAGAGTTCATGCGTGTCTAGATCTTCTTTTCCAAGAAGACATGTTGAAAGAATCAGACTTGACTCTTTCTAAATCACTGGACATACATCAGAAACAATTGGGACATAGGAATAGAGCTTAGATAAAACCAATCTACGCTAAATTCATTAAGCAAGCATTCGATTGAGGTGGATCTCAACCTCAAGATCGCAAGAACTCAATTTCAACAACTACGAGTAGCAAGTGTACACAATTCTGTCGTAAATCTGGAGTCCCTCATTTGTTACCGCTGGAAACAAATTCGTGTCTTTTGACTGAGGAACTCGGTTAATAGCCTACTTAATTTATTAATGTAATTACGATTTCTGCTGCGTTACAATGGGTCAACGCCTGTAATTTAGGGCAAAATTAAAATTAGGGCAAAATTAAAATTAAAATTTGAATTGGGAACGACTTTTACCTTTGAAATACGCTCGCATTTGCTGGAACTCTTCATTGGATACTGTTAGCGTTGCCACTGCTATTTTCTGTGATCGAGTCAACAGACGATTAAACCAAATTTCAAAGGAATCCTTCAGGCGTCCAGAGGTCAGCGACTCGTGCAGTTGTTTCAGCTCTTTGATCGTCTTGCAGTAGATGTAGAGAATGATGCTCTGACCTGTCCTGGCTGCAATTACCTTAAGATTAACAAGTTCAAGTATTCGATTTGCTTCCTCGTTTGATCTGTTGTTCGTTATAATGTTTGCAATGGTTGTCGAAATTTCATTCTCGGCCTCGGTGACGTTCTCTCCATCCAAATTAACACGAACTTTCACAACAACTAAAAATAATTAGACAAGACATGTCAACGAACAGTACAGGAGACCGTGAACTTTACAACAAACAACACAACATCGCCGATTACTTATGTTTCATAATATTAGGGGACCAACTACAATATTCAAGTGTATGCTGACATGAGCAAAAAAGAGTAGATCGAGATTATTGAAGAAGTATAAGCTGCTTATGTGCTGTTTTAGATTGCTGGTACTAAACTATCGGAACAAAATGATTCCAGGTGAGAAGTTTTATATGATAGATTTTGTTAGATTTCAAGCAAGCTGTAAGAAGAGATGCTGTCGTTGAAGAGATTTGTTGGAAAGGAACGGTTGATAAGGAATTGTGAGTTTAGTTTCTAAAATGAAATTACCAAGAACATAATTTATCATATCAAAGATATCTATGCAGTGGGATTCAGATTGAGTGCACCTTATACCGTGGGGGTAGTTGGATAAGAAGAAGAAGGAACAAAGATTTGGGCGACTTTGACTAAATATTAGAAGTTTGCAGATTTTTTATAGCATTGGCGATACTGACAAATATATGGCATTGATAGAATAAGACAAGTATGGCGTTATGGTCTAACACAGAATGCTGCCAAGTAACTTTACACCATTGTGAAGAAACAGCAGACAACAGCTTTGACCAAAGAAATCTACAATTGCAACCGCCCAGCAGCAAAACTCTTCTGTCATATTTCCTTTTGATGAGTTTTTGTGATTTGAGTTATGCTCAATTTTATCATCAGCCCTATAAACCTGTCAGAATCAAGAAATGCCATTGGCCTAGGAGTTCATTTTCTAGTAAACTTGCTGAAGAGGCACTAGTAGTTTCCTACATAGCAAACTAATTAAACGTCAAGATCAAATAAAGGATCGAAACTAAGTTCAATTAACAATGCCGAGTAGTGAAGACCTAAGAAGAGGAAGATTATATAGGCGAATATTTTAAGTTAATTCGGTAAACTCAAAGACATTCATTCGGTAAACTCAAAGACATTCATTCGTAAACGATATAAATCCCACCTCCGCCTTTCTCAAGTATTTCAGCGACGTGGCTTTGGTTCGACTGATGAAGACACGTGATCGTCTGACGATAGTCGCGTAAGCTGCGTCTCCGCAAAATATCTATCAGAGCATCGTTTTTCTCGTGCGAAGTTGGCTTCGACGAAATTGAATCCATTTGCCTTTTGTTAATGACCTTTGCGCAATATAACCGACAAAGTAGTTCGTCCAATTCCAGAAGATCAACCAAACGCTCCTGATTGGTGTCCAATATTGAAACTTCCTTATCAGTTAAAGGCCAGTCTCCGCCAAATTCAGACTTATATTCTAAAATAATAGTTTTTATTCGTTTATTATAAGCTTTTTATATAGGTAATTTTAGAATTTGTTGACCGTATTCTAGAATTTATGTTTAAAAATCAACATTCATATCTCAGTTGACATTAAAGTATACTTTAAGACCGAATTTCGGCGACCTCTGGGTCAATCGATTTGGATTTAAACGGTCGACTCGCCCGGTTTTTGGCATAGCATTATCTCGAGGAAAGGCTTGGATTTTCGTATGCATAATTAATGAACAGGTGAATGAAAAAAATGAACAGTTCAGTCACAACATTAGCTCAAAGTTGGCATACAGTGTCTAAACATAAGAATCTTTCAACAACATTTAAAACTAAAAATATCGACTAAGCACAGAATATTGCTACATAATCTTTTTCGAGCTCTGATTAACAATGCATCTGCATTTGCTATATAAAATTAATTGTATATAAAAATCAATAAATTCATTTCTAAGCTCCGTAACAGTTTAGGCTGCAGAATTTCCATACTGGCCAGTAATTCCTGCATCTATATGTTTTGAATTTGTTAGCTGTAAATTAACGTGTTATAATGTAATGTGATACAACTGAACTAAATACATTTCGAAGGTAACTGCCACTCGTCGAAATGATGATAGAGTTGAGTAAGAACAAGTTCAGATATTAGAAATTGCTACTCAGGG
The DNA here is from genome assembly GCA_964023275.1 of Norana najaformis. Classification (NCBI taxonomy): domain Eukaryota; kingdom Metazoa; phylum Annelida; class Clitellata; order Crassiclitellata; family Hormogastridae; genus Norana; species Norana najaformis. Next base: position 23,794,514 of record OZ029923.1, read on the forward strand.
AACAGGTAAAGTCACAACTGATGGGTCTTGCACAAAAGTAGAATCCAACAAGGAATTCTATCCAGAGGCTTCGTTGGTTTTGGCATTTAATTCTTTGACCTGTTTTCGGTGTCTCTTGTGAAATGTGCCCCTTGTTTTGAGACAATAGAACCCAATACATTTTTTTGAGTCGCTGGATTACTGTTCTGTGCTAACCGCTGCAATATAATGATCCTTTAAACGCTGGAACGCGTTTTCAAGGCAAATGTTTATACAAACTTAATAAGTACCTATCGTTACGACAACTATCTGATTCATCATAGGAACTCACCGTCACTTCACCCTTTGCAATCTCTGCGCAGGACTTCCACTCAAAACTGAAAACACTCCTCTTCCGTAGATCTTATCCTGATTTCTCTTCTTCCTCTTATCTATCCTACAGATCGAATTCAAAACATCCACCATAGTAGCCGCCTGCCTGCCTGCCTGCCTGCCTGCCTGCCTGCCTGCCTGCCTGCCTGCCTGCCTGCCTGCCTGCCTGCCTGCCTGCCTGCCTGCCTGCCTGCCTGCCTGCCTGCCTGCCTGCCTGCCTGCCTGCCTGCCTGCCTGCCTGCCTGACTGACTGATTGACTGACTGACTGACTGACTTGACTGACTGACTGACTGACCCTTGGATCTTGACCTGGAACTGAACTCTTTTTGCCTTCCAATTTTGTTTTGACTGAGCTCCTGCGAATAAGCTGGTTCCCGCGACTTAGCTTTCGTTGGGCGCTGTATAATTCTCGAGTTTAGGATTACGGTTACGATATCGTTGTTAGTAAAGTTTCGTCCGTACCTGCGTTCGCGTTCAAGTAGTTGGCAATATGTGTCTGTTCAGCTTCTCTGAGAGCCGCAATCAAGCGGTCGCCTTCGTGTTTCTCCGAAATGTAATTCAAGAGGAGTGAGTTTCTTTTATACAAAGAGCCCTTGCCCTTAACATAAGAATGTTCTTTCCTAGAAAGATTTCCGTTTGCAAGTAGTTTGTCCAAAAGTCCAGAATCCGGATCCATGCGTTCCTCAAGAAATTCTCTGTGTTGCTCAACTGCGCTTTCAGCAATGTCTATAGAAGCCTGGTCTCTTTCTTCTGCCATTTGACTCACGTGTATTCTGCAAGAAAACAACAAATTTTAATCCGAAGACCTTCTGGAATAATCACGGGCCTAAAGATACGACAATCTTTTAATGACTTAATGCCAGTGTTAATGTGTGTATGCCGTGTTAATATGCTAAAACGTGTCTCACCTCACTAATTCGAAACACCACCCATCGTAGCCGTCTGACTGTCTACCTACCTGATCCTTACTTCTCGACCTAGAAACGTACCTGAAATTACCTGCTTATCGATTTTTTGACCGAGTTTCTTGAGCGCTGTAGAAATCTCGGTATAAACTTAGCATGCCACATGGAGCTTCCCAATGAAAGCGTGTTGTATATGAATTGCCAACATCGTAAGTGGTCGCGTCTTGTCTATGCTACCGACAAATGAATTTCTTCAACAAAACAGCTTACGTAACTTAACTGATTGTGTTTCATTTCATAGAAATATTCGTTAAACATCCATTAATTCTTTAAACTTTGTTATGGTATGCCCTACTGTTTAGCCATTAATCCTTTAAGCCGTTAAATCTTTAGGTTATGGTTAGCCCATAATCCATTAAGCCATTCCGTTTTTCTTATGATTAGCATTTAATCCTTAGTAATGTAAGCGTACATAATTAAGTCAACACTGGGTCGAGAGGATTCTACAGCCATATATTGAAATCATTGTAATATTTAATATCAGAGGAAGGTTAACACGATTCGTTCTTTGCTATTTAATCACCACGTTATAAGCTTAGCTTATTTCATCATCATCATCATGATCCATGGGCCAAGAGCCCCTAGGTGTCCACTGCATTCATTATCACTTGTCTCCACAGTTCCCGATCTTGTGCTGTTCTTATCAAGGCGTGCGAGTATTGCTTACACCAATCCCTTATATCATCTGTCCACTCCCTATTGGGTCTTCCTCGTCTCCCATTTCCGTCCATAATTCCCATCATCACGCTTTTTATTTTTCTACTGTCATCCATCCTGCATATATGTCCAAACAAGCGTAATTTCCTTCTCATTATTACTTGTATTAGATCTTCTTTTATGCTCAGTCTTCTTCGGACCTCTATATTTTTTACCTTCATTGTCCATTAGCTTATTTAGAAGTCAAACATTTTGTAGCGATTAGTTTACTTCTGCGAATACACCGAGTAGATTTAGTTTGTCAGCAAAATCTCCATATTATTCAAGTTATGAGGAAGTTAGTCTTTACTTCGATACCCTGAATAGTTTTCACTTCGCAACAAGTAGATACTATAATTATAGTAGGCCTATAATAATAGTGTATATCCGTCACATGTAATTGCAGTATAAGGAACTGCTGGACGGTGAGACAGCTGTGAGCCATCGGCGATGGATCACATCGTTTATAATTGTTCCTCATCCTCGATGATAGGTGCTTTAGGAACTTTAGTTGGGAATCTGTTGGTAGGACTCTGAGTGGTGGCGCCAGCTTGCATGCCACTGGTGACTCTTCTAGATAAGTTTATGTTTTGCTAACGGATGAATGTAGTATTCTTCATGACAATGGCATCGTCAAGGCTAGCATAGAAAGCGGCTCTGATTGCTTTCTCTTTAAGCGGCGTTATCCAAATTTCTGATTGCTATTACAATTAAAGTTACTAGGGTTGCCAACCGTCCCGGATTAGCCTGGACAGACCCGGAATCGGCCCGTGTCTCGGAGTGATCCCAAATTGGCCCGGAACTTGGTGTAAATATCCACTTCACCAAAATGTTGTTCTTCTTTTCACACACTAAACTAGAACAGCCCGCCGTAAATAAGTTTTACAGTGACTATAGAATAGGGGGTTGTTAGGTTAGTAGACCCAATAAATGACATATGGAAATTGCATGCATTATGCGGGTATATATGAACTTCGCTCGTGCTAGGCCCTGAAGCCTGATAGGTTACTGGAATTTAATGAACGTTTTGCTCTTGAAGTTGATTCAAATTTTATACATAGGTCACTTGTCTCGTGACGATTTGAGTTAAATAATTTCACTGTAACTTTTAACGACTGTTTGCCGTAGATCCCACATACAGTGATGTGTACAGGGTAAATTGGTACTGGCATATCAAGTAAATATGCGGGCGTCCCGAATTGGCAGAATCAAAAGTTGGCAGCCCTAACACTTACAATAAGTAACATAGTGTAACAGCTGCAGAACTTATACATAAACAAATTCTGGAACTACTGGGGACTACATCCACTGCAAACCTTATAAGGCGTTTTATCAATAAACATTAGTACAGGTCATTTCAAATGCAGCGTCAGCTTTCGACCACGGAATCTGACGTTGAGCCGTCGTCTATGGGACTACACGTTATGCTCGTGGATTTCGTTTTAACTAGCAAACATCATGATTTGACTGTACGACTTCTGTCACCATTAGGCGTACCATTCAGACAAATGCTCTTCTAATGAGGTAACCAAACGAATCGGTCATGCATGGTTACTGCCTGTCAGTCAGTCTTTGTCTAAATACGTAGACGTCATGATGTGAATCTGGAAAAAACTGTTATAGGTAAGTATGAAAATCGAGTTTGTGCGAGAGTCTAGTGGTTAGTCTGGACTGCTAATCGAGAGGTTAGGAGTTCAGATCCCTGCTGGCCGGAAATTGATTTAGAGATACACTCGAATTGTCCTAGTCAGCTCAGCTATAATGAGTTCACGGAACGTATACTTGAAGTGAGGAGATTAGGCGGCGATGGAGATGACTAGCCTGAGCGGCTCTTAAGCAGATGCTAAGAAAAATGAAGTCGTTAACATTTCATACCTATGGCTGCCTCAGTAATTGTAATTTGTAACCGAATAGGGATGCCAACTTTTGATTCTGCCAATCCGGGACGCCCGCATAGTCACTTGATATGCCAGTACCAATTTACCCTGTACACGTCACTGTATGAAACGAGTGTTGCGTCAGCCTGATGTGACATCTGCTGCAAATACAGGTAAAAAATTACATTCAAATGATTTGACTCAAATCATCACGAGACAAGTGGCCTATGTATAAAATTTGAATCAACTTCAAGAGCAAAACGATTATTAAATTCCAGTAACCTACCAGGTTTCAGGGCCTAGCACGAGCGAAGTTTTATATATATATATATATACATGCATAGCACATACATGCAATTTGCAGATGTCACTTATTGGGTCCACTAACCTAACTACCCTCTATGGCCACTCTGTAAAACTTATATACGGCCGTCTGTTCGAGTTCAGTGTGCGAAAAGAACATTTGGTGAAGTGGATATATACACCAAATTCCGGGACAATTTGGGATGAATCCGGGACACGGGACGCACAAGGCCGATTCCGGGACTGTCCAGGCGAATCCGGGACGCGTATTCTTAGACCATACAGTGCTAGAACTATTATGCTATGTCGACCAATAGGAATGCAATTGATGTCGACCAATAGAATTCGAGTTATTAATAGTGTAACCTACTTTAGGTTTATTGCTGTCCCTCAAACTGCTTCGTTTTAAATTTAACAATAAATAAATAAATAATAATAATAATAATTAGTAGTAGTGGTGGTAGTAGTAGTAACTTCCAATGCGCCGATGTTTAACGCACAAGGTATAATAGTAATTAGTAACTCCCTCAAACTGCCTCGTTTTAATGATAAATAATAATAATTAGTAACTTCCAATGCGCCGATGTCTAACGCACAAGGATAATAGTAATTAGTAACTCCCTCAGACTGCCTCGTTTTAATGATAAATAATAATTAGTAACTTCCAATGCGCCGATGTCTAACGCACAAGACATAATAGTAATTAGTAACTCCCTCAAACTGCCTCGTTTTAATGATAAATAATAATAATTAGTAACTTCCAATGCGCCGATGTCTAACGCACAAGGCATCAACCCATCGTGTGCCAAAACCAAGCCCGCTGCACCAAAACCAAGCCACACTGGTCAACATCCAGAAGGTCAGCCCACAAGACAGAAGCTGACAGGTAACTGAAGCTGAGAATGAAATTAATAGTAATTAGTAACTCCCTCAAACTGCCTCGTTTTAATGGTAAATAATAATAATTCTTAGACCATACAGTGCTAGAACTATTATGCTATGTCGACCAATAGGAATGCAATTGATGTCGACCAATAGAATTCGAGTTATTAATAGTGTAACCTACTTTAGGTTTATTGCTGTCCCTCAAACTGCTTCGTTTTAAATTTAACAATAAATAAATAAATAATAATAATAATAATTAGTAGTAGTGGTGGTAGTAGTAGTAACTTCCAATGCGCCGATGTTTAACGCACAAGGTATAATAGTAATTAGTAACTCCCTCAAACTGCCTCGTTTTAATGATAAATAATAATAATTAGTAACTTCCAATGCGCCGATGTCTAACGCACAAGGCATAATAGTAATTAGTAACTCCCTCAGACTGCCTCGTTTTAATGATAAATAATAATTAGTAACTTCCAATGCGCCGATGTCTAACGCACAAGACATAATAGTAATTAGTAACTCCCTCAAACTGCCTCGTTTTAATGGTAAATAATAATAATTAGTAACTTCCAATGCGCCGATGTCTAACGCACAAGGCATCAACCCATCGTGTGCCAAAACCAAGCCCGCTGCACCAAAACCAAGCCACACTGGTCAACATCCAGAAGGTCAGCCCACAAGACAGAAGCTGACAGGTAACTGAAGCTGAGAATGAAATTAAATCTTATTAGCAAAAAAGGTCAAAAATTTACTGGGTAGCAGAGAACACAGTACAGGTTAAATTTAACTTATTCAAAGCCATCAACAGAGTTATTGGTGATGTAAAACTTTCCGCAATTAGATTTGTTAAATATTCAGATTTGGCAGATGAAACAAGTTCCGAGGGAAGGCGAGAGTGGTGCCACCAACTATTTCACTGGGTTGATGCCAGGTAATTGTAATTATGACAATTTATATAGCATCATTAGTCCATGCTACTTCTAGGGTGCTTTACAAAGTCAAGTCAGCCCAGGAACTAAGAGTTATGAAGTAAATAAAATTTCAACTGATTTTTCAAGAAGTTAACACTTATGGACTCCTGAATGGATGCCGGCAGGCTGTTCCAGGCATGCGGACCAGCGACCTCAAAGGCCCGATGAGGTCTCCATAAGAGCAAATATGTGCAAAGAATCCTGACAAAGGAAATTATGAAGGATGTAGCTTTACTAAGAAGGGAGCAAATGTTTATTAGACCAATATCCAAACTTTGAAATCTAACTGGTCCTGAAGTTATTTCAATGTCACCAGCCAGAAGCAAAAGGGACAAATACATAATACATAGACAACCCATGACAAGTACCTGATGAAGTTTTAGATAGATTTACGTTCACCCTAGGATGGGAAATGATGTTCGTGGCATTACATAGCAATTATAATGGTATTAAAGATATTTCAAAGAACTTTTCAATTATAATCTTTATTTTATAACACGTGTAGCGTGATTTGTCAGAGTTGTATTTTAAAAACACTTAAACTTTCACTTAAAGTAACTAAACTTATCAGACAAACAACTTCAGATGCATCTAAAATTAACAGTGCTGTCCCTCAGACTGCCATATTAAAATCGGATAAATTTTGACTGCGTTCTCGTCAATCACAGAAAGGGTGTTTTATTGGGACAGTGTATTAACACAATGCGGGCGAAGGGCGAAGAAAGTCTTAGGACTGGCTCCGACTGTCAGCCACGGAATGGTTCAACTAACTAACGGCCTAACAACCTACCGGCCGGCGGGCGATGAATACCTGTCCGTCCTGCGTATATCCTTCGGATCGGGGAATATCTGATCGCCGCGTGGCTTTCCACCTGCGAGGGACTGTTGGACGGTGAGACAACCGTGTGCCATCGGCGGCGGATCACATCGCCCATCGTCATTCTTCATTCCTCATCCTTGGTGCCACGAGCTTCAGGAACTTCGGGGCTTCAGAACATGCCATCATCTTTTAACTCTAGTTGGGAATCTGTTGGTATGGCTTTGCGTGTGTGCGCGAGCTTGCCATTGGTGACTCTTCTAGTTGTCTGAGTTATGTTCACTTGCAGGATACTATTCTGTTCTTAATGACACTTAACATCATTAGTGACTTTTAACATCAAGTCTAGCGCAGTGAGCGCCACTGATTAGTTTTTGCTTGAAGAGGCGCTATACAAATTTAAACTTACAATTACAATTACAATGTGGAACCCAGTTGAAAAAGCATCAGTTAATTTTTCAGTGAGCTTTGCCATGCTGTTTCGCATTAGGCTGGTTTAAGGCAACGTTCAGACTCAGATCGTGTCGACGCTTCTGACGATAACGTTCCAGTGCAGATAACGGTGGCCTTCCTGCAGCAATACGTTTGCTGCCTCGTGTGACAGCAGGTCGACGACGGCTAAGTGCTGTTGGCTGAACACGTATGGTTGAACCACTGCGGTAGACACAACTCACACCACTGCCCTGGGTGTGCAAGAAAGTTTCCCATTGAGCTGCAGTTGTTATGTGGTTCAGACGTTTCAAAATCTTTGTCGTTGCAGCAGGAGTTGACTGGAAACTTTCATCCAGCTGACGCAGCTTTTCAATTACTTGTCTGAAACTGCTGCTGTTGGCATCTGAGATGACATCATCTGCAACCTCAGGGGGTGCTTGTACTGACATGAGAGTGGCCGTTGAATTACTTACTCTGATGTCCCTGGTTTCAACAGGTGGAGTCTGCATGGGATGCTGGAAGTCCGCATAAAATGAAACATCTTCTGCACGATCTCCAAAGGCAAGCACAGCCATTCGGTGGCGATCTTCAGAGGAAACTGGTGGCAGTGATGGTGTCGAAGCTCCAGTGTGCTTCCAAACAGCAGCTTGGTGCTTGCAGAACCGTCCGGACTTAGCAGCATCACAGGTACATGTGCCCAGGTTGCAGTTGACAATGTAGAATACATGGTTTTCAACTGGTGCACTGATGTTCTTTTCGCTGGGTACCGAGTACATGTCATCCGTGGCAACAATGTCACGAGGATTGATGTAAAAGGCCTTCCGCACCAGACTCTCCAGGGTCAGACGAGGCTTGTGGACACGAGTTAGAGAAAACAGACGCAGCCTACCACGGTAGTAGTCCTCCATGACGGTGCATGTGAAGTCAACCAGTGTGACAATGTTGTAAGCTTTGCACCTACTGAGTACAATGTCCTTGTAGAGTCGTATTGTGGACTCGCAGTAATTATTTGTGTTGTGGCCCATCATTGTACTGTCCCTCCAAGCCATACACCACAGGTGCCGACGTTGCCAGTACAACGCCATGTACTGTTTCCACTGCGGGTACTTTGTCCACAAACTGCCGTCAATCTCCTGTGCATACACATTGTTAACATCATTGATATTCGTGGCACGTACCAGCTGCTGAAACGACTGCATCAGTGGTTTGCGGTTCTCCTTAAGGATGCTGTGCTTCGCATCCCATAACCAACGCCAGACAGCTTGCTGAACGTGAAACAAACACAGCCTTGTGTTGCTTTCAGGCCACACTTCATGTAAAGCGCACTGCTCGGCATCACTGTCATCTGTGATAAATGTCAGTGGGTGACCCTTACCACCGAAACAGTCTGGCTCAGTGACTGCTTTGAAGAGACTGAAGGCCAGACTGTAGTCCTCAGCTGACTGACTGGCAGTGATCAGGATGCCCAGTGGAACGGCTCCGGCAGCACACGGCGCCAAGATAAACGTCAACGAATTATTCTCACAGTCACAACTGGCCGTTGAGTCGACGAATGCGATTTGTGATGCTTCTCGAAGTGCATTGGCACGTTGCATGATTGGCGTCACGATGACAACAGCCAGAGGATCCTTGTGCAGCGCGACACGATGTCCCAGTTCTTTGTAGGACTCCAGCTTCTCCTCCAAAACCTATAGATACAAAAGAGACAGTAATGACTATGCCTAATCTACGTTATATGTATTTTATTTACTCCAAGTAACAACCTAGAGTATCCTAGTGAAAAAAGAATGTCCAAAAACAAGCAGTAATAAATGTGTACTTAAACCTATTCTTAATTACCGCCACCAAGTCATGTGTGTCATTTCAGCATGTAAGCAAACGGCATAAATTTTGTCAGGTCACCTTAAGTCGACCTTTGTAGAACTCTTAGCTAAGTATATTTCTGTGCCTTTGTGCATTTCTTAATATGCACAATATAAACGTTCTGACATATACATACATACTGCATTTTACAACTGTTGGTAGGCTTACTGTAACATGCACCTTATCTGCAGTTTAAAGACTTACTCAAGAACTGATTAGAATGTGTAAAGAGAAGCCCTAACCTTCAATACAGCAGTGCCAGTCCGTGGTCCAAGGTTGGACTCTCGCCACTCACCATACCACCAGTGAACTGTGCTGTACTTCGGGTTGATCGAACCATCTGCCAGTACAGCCTCACTCACGTCATTCCTCAGCTCAAGTACACCCGTGTGATACTTCATCGCTTCAGCAACACCCATGCCATTGGCGAAGTACTCCTCGAACTGCTGACGACTTTCAGCAGTGGGTGGAAGATGTAGCAGGGCTGTAACGGTCTTCAACGAATGGTTGTGAACATTTCTCAGTTCAACGACTCCTGGCAACCCATCCTGCAACAGAACCAGATAACCTAGCGATTAATGGAAGAAACTGAAACACAGGCCTATCATAACAGATCGTTTCAAATTGTTTGTTCACTAACGTAGATCTAACCAAACATACAGACAAAATGTGCAATTCATGTGCAGCTACATGCCCACATTGAATACTTATATTTATCAAATCGAGGTAAAAGTCCACCAAAATATCCACTGAAGTCTAACAGACCAACTCTATTTGAACATTCTGAGTTTTCTGTGTTTCATATCCATTACTGTTAGCCGGGTGTTACAAATTAAAGCAGTTTGTCTAATGGTCCATGTCTGCAGTTAAAATGATTTCAGACCTGAAACTATGTAGGCCTACCTTGATATGTGGATTACCCTGTTTCGTCCACTTCGAGACTAGGTTCACCTTCTGAGTGAGCTTTGCACAACAGTTGCAGTTCTTTGAAGCTCGTTTTGTGTCGTATTTGTTAAACGAACTGTGTTGGCAGACGTAGTCGATGCGATAAGACAGTCGCTGTAGGTTAGGGAAGGTTGATCTCACCCGCCACTTCGTCTTCGTAAGGCGTTCGAATCCGCACAGCCACTGCGCCATAGCCTCTTTCGTCGCCGCGTTCGTCCGCACTGTCGCTTGGAAACCGCCATCGTCGTTCGCGTTGTACTCAACGACGCAATTGCGAAAATTTTCAGGCAACCATTCGAACCTAGCGCCCTCGGTCGCCATTTTCGCCTAAACTAGGTCACGCTATTTTTGGTCGACATAAACTGACATTTCTATTGGTCAACATAGCATAGTAGTTCTAGCATTCCTATTGGTCGACATGGCATAGTAGTTCTAGCACTGTATGGTCTAAGAATACGCATCGGGGACGCTTGGCAGCCCTATAACCGAACATTTATATAGCGCCTCTTCGAGAATAAACAACGCAGTGGCGCTCTCTATGAAAACCGCAATGATGTTAAAAATGTCATTAAGATCACAAAGTTTATCACTTAGCAGTCATTGTTCGGAGAACTAGAAAAGTCACCGGTGACAAGCCCGCGCGCACAAGCAGAGACCTGCCAAAGGATTCCCATCCAGAGTAGACGGATGACACGCCGTTCAGAGTGTCTCTGGACCAAGCAGCGTCGAAGACGTAGGACGAAGTCGAACGACAGCGTCACACACACGAAAGCACTATCGTCCACGGCATCCCGCGTAGTGGCGTAAGTCAGGACATTTGCTCGAGCAGGCAGGCCGATCCTTAGTAGACAGTACTTCGACTGATGGTACAACCCTTTTCTGTTAGACGGTCGAAGCCTATCTATGCCTTCGCCGGCATAGATAGGCCTTATACCTCGTTTGCCGCAACCGTCCATCTCGGTTCAGTGCTACCATAACAAGGGACCGTTCTTCATTTTCTATGTATAAGAATCAAGTTTGATGTGTAGTCTGTGGTCGACATCTAACGTCAATGAATTGCACAGTAAACCGAATATAAGAATAAGACTTACTTTTGCTAACTTGTGTTTAAACACCGGGTGTTGAAGCTACCGTCTCTTGACACATCAGCTGTGCAAAACAAAGTTGAACAAGTGAGCGATGCATATACCTACATTTTGTTCACGAAGCTTGTTATGCTCCAATTAGCAACTATAAACAGCAGGAGTACTGCGATCACGGCCACTACTGTAAATATGCTAGCCTATTCTACACTCCGGCTAACACGCGCAAGGCTAGGGTTGCTGACCTTCTGTATTCAGCGCTGCTTGAGCCTGAATCACTTGGTAATTCTCAGAACAGGCACGTCACTTGTTAAAAACATCCGGCCTCTATTAAATTATGCATATCAATGGTCGCAAACAGTATGAGCGGTCAGTTGCTTAAGTAGCTTAGCATCTTTAAATCTAAACCATTGCAACAATTGATTTGATTGTTCCCAGTTTTACTGGCAATATTAATATGATTTCAAGCTCTGACTTGGATATAAATAAATTTTATGTAAAGCTATACGAAAGCCGTCCCTAGGCATGCAAACAAGGTATCACGAGAGAGAGTAAATGGCTGTAAGTGGATGTAGCTAAGCAAGGCCACCGCTTCGTTCGATTAGCTGTTGCCCGATTACCGCCTAATTAGGCGATGAAAGGGTGAGAATTATAGCTTATATGATACATGAATGATGGCCTGAAATCTGATGGGATTCAGGAAGAATGGTCCAGTTCTGTTAGACCACCCCAAGTGAGACCCTAAGAAAGGATTTATGGGCTGGTGCATCAACTTCAAGTTGGTGCCCGGGCCGTAGAGTTTTTTAAAGTCACTGTTGCCTGTCTCCTGTTTATTGAGGTTGTCCAGCCGACTAACCTCTATGCAGAACAGACCAGGTCTGCAGCTGGCTGGGAAACCCCATGAGTGGAAATGGTCTCCAACTTACCTAGAGGAAATGATGGCTTATTTTGCCCTGAACATCTTGATGGGCATGTGTCCTGCACCCATGATAGTTGTTCTGGAGTGAAACTTGTGCCTGTTTCATAAACAACACAATTGCCAAGGCATTTTCAAGAGATCGATTCCGGATTCAGACTAAGTACTTGCATCTCTATGATGCCTCAACGTCTGTTTTTCATGGCACATCAGGATTCGATTCCTTGTACAAAGTCAGCAGCATAGTTGATCTGTTGAATGCTCGCTTTTCCAATAAACCGATTCCAATTAGGGAACTGAGCGTTGATGAAACCATGCTTGCTTTTAAATGAAGGGTTTCTTTCCGGCAGTACATGCCGTGTAAAATGGGGCTTAAAAGTCTGGACTTTGGCTGAAGCACAATCCAGTAACTGTTTGCATTTCAATGTTCACACTGGAAAAGCTAACCCAAACCATGATGCAATAAGGAGACAGCATGGTCCGGGTTATGATATTGTCAGAACCCTTTGCTCTCCAAGTGGAGTTTGGGTTTTTTGGCTATAGCCATCATTTGTACTATGAGCAGTACTTAGAATTGTTTAGAGTGGGGTGGTTGACTGTTTGGATCAAGGGTTGTCATCAGCTGAAGAAATCGTCACCAGCCTAAACAACCTGAATTTAAAACTGTTCTTTTCAGAAGCACCTATTGTTCCGAAGGAAATCGATGTACCAGAAGCCTACACTAATAATGACAATACTATACAAAAGGAAAAAATGACGAATAGTTGCTCCTACATTATTAATGAACCAGTAGTACATCACCAAACTTAGCCATTAGACCACTGTCACTAACAGAACCTTTGCCACAGCAGCCATGATGTCGTCCCAGCTTTGATAGTAGTGTTCTTAGTTTAATGAATAAAAATTATTGCCATCTTGGATGATTGTTACTGTTATCCTTTATTCCATTATTAAGAAACCTCTGTGGAAATTATAAATTTAGTTTAAAAAAATAAAAACTTTAAAAAATTTAAAGCTTTTACGGAACTGCCACTGCGCAAAAAAGCGTCATTGTTAAAAAGCTTATGCAATTGGACCTTCAGGGGTTTGATCTCTTTAGGGGTTTGTGGGACAAATTATTATCCGATATTGAAAATTTTTGCAGCACCTTCTTCAGGACTTAATTCTGAATAAGGCAGTTTTCATTATTTTTTAATTTTTAACCCATAGAAAATTCTTGTCCCAATGAAAAACTTTGAGTGCTTTTAGTTCCAGGGTGATGGTAGGCACTCCAATATGGCCACAAGAAAGAGGACACATTTATGAAAATTTTGATGTAAGAAGCATCTTTCTGTCTTCGGTATTGACCGAGTAATAACTTGTACAAAATTTTGAAGATTTCTTGCAAAAACGTAAAATAATTCAGACTTTTGACGTTGATGACGTAAAATTAAACTGGACTTTACAGGTTGGGCTTAAAAATTAATTCAGACTGGATGGGGTTAAAGTGTCTACTTAGACACATATAAGCCTATAATACACTAACCGAACTAAAAATGTTCGTTCTCAAACTGCAACAGAAATACATGACCAACATATAGGCCTAAAATACCTTAACCACAATATATTTCTCTATATCAAGGTGTATTTAATCAAGAAGGAATAGTCAGAGTTTAATTAATGCTCTTCAGTTTTTTTACAAAAATTGATAAGCATAAATTCGTTGACGCGTATTGCTACAATTTGACCAACTCCATGCGTTATTTTTTTCGCTTCGTTCACCATCTATGCTTCATTGCTTCAATAGCATCACATGACGTTTTGAGATTATTTCCGATAATTTCTTTTCATCAATACCCAGTGTGGAGTTCCTCATTAAGCAGTATCCGGTCTATCTGTTTTGGATAAGACTGACACTGTCCCATAGGAATAAACATGAACCATTTATACATCTGCCGCTGATGTTATTCAAGATGTTATGCACACATTTTGCAAGTTCTTCTACAATTGCAATATTCAGTGGCCATGGTAGACCACTTTCGTTATTTAAATATGTTAAAAGTGAATTGAACCAAACCAACTGAAATTATACAGTAATTACTTGAACCTTCTGTAAGTATTTGTTTCTGCATGAACGACTAAACTTGTATAAAATACAAGAAAAAGCAATGGATACACAAGAAAATCATTTTTTACTCATGATATATTTCCAACCTTGCCATCATTCCTTGTCAAGTTTCATTTCTTTTCTTTGAACAATTCAGTCTGTATATAAATTCAATTTTTTTTCTTAGTAACAAAATGTTCCATCTATGTGAATCTTCATCTGTTGCAAATATTTATTTTTTTGCTTAGCCATAAACATATTACTGAAAGATGTATATAAAAGAGTTCTGCAATATCTTTCTGTATATCAAACATACATTGTAAGGTTTCTTTTAGCACTGTTTCTTTTGTGAACATGTAAAGAAAAATGGCAGCTGAATGCTTTCTGCATCACTGGTAATGGCATAGTTACTATCCACTATGAATTCTAACATGATTTTGTAGAACATCTGTGATAAAGGAATGGATTATCTCCTTAGTAATGTTTTCTCAAGTGCTTCCTTAAATGACTACAATTATTAGTTTCTAACTTACATAACTGGCATTCGTACCTTTCTCTCCAGTAAGAAATCTAGCATGGCCTTGTAGAACAGATCACACAAAGCTCTTCTGATCTGCATGGGATTGGTAACACTTTTCTATTTTGGTTGAGACTTAAACCATTCTCTTGCAATAAACATGAACCATTCATTTATGCCTAATTTGCTAATGATATCTGAAGATTTTAGTCGTTTTGCAGTATATTTTTCCCATCTGCAAAACCTGGAAATTTTTTGACATATGTGCTGCAAGTTCTGCAATATGTGTAACTATCACAGAGCATGTAACTCCATTTTCATTATTCTAATATACTAAAAACCGATCGTATTTTGTGCGACTGCAGACCATTTGATTGTGTAAATTTCGGACATATATGGCATTGGTATGGCTTCTCTCCAGTGTGGACCCTCATGTGCGTCTTTAGGCTAAAGGCATACTTAAACATTTTCTTACGTAACATGCATCCACATGTCTTTTCTTTGGAGCGACTTTTCTTGTTTTTCTTTGTATGACTATCCAGCACAAATGATTTCTAAGATATCTGAGAAATGCACATATTTTCTAGCGTTGCATTTCCGATGGAATTTCTCAAATGAATAGTTGAAAGAAATTGTTTCCGACATCACTACTGATTATGAAGATTTCTGAGTTTATGTTTCATATCTGACTTCCCACAAAGCGAGAGTTGAAAACACTGAACCTCTTTTGAAATTGCTGTGGACTGAAATCATTTGCAAACCTTGCACCTTGCTAGTTGTTTTCCTTGTTCAGCACCAAGTTCACCAAGTATTAATTCTGCTCACTACAAATTTTACAAATATTTTTTTTTTAGATGTATTGATTTATTTAAGCAGCATTAAAAGTGGACAGGAATCCATTCATTGGGGCCACAGTGTTAACATTATAATAATTTATAATGAAGATTGCAACAAATACAGTGAACAACGTTTACAGTCAGTATTCCACTCTCTGAATTAGATATTGCACTCAAATCCATACTCAAATAAGTGTTCACTTACTTTCTAAACAAGTTTGCGAAAATCACAGATACCTAATTTCATTAATGACCCAGCTGAAATTGAACTTCACTAAGTGAGTTCAGCACGCTAACGACTATAGATTTACCGATTCAGACCCCATCAACAACATACGTAATGTTATGATGTAACAGTAATGTTTAAAAAAATAAAATAATACAGCTATCATGAAGTCGGAAAAGCAAGCTGCTACGCAATGCATTCACAAGCATCGTTACGAAATTTGAAGAATTTTCTTTCAGCAGACAGTTATAAGAACTACCTGACTATTGCTCTAAATTGCTCGATTTGCTAAATACTTAAAACTGCAATGAAGCCGAAACAAGATAAAAGTAGCTGAACAATGTCCACTATTTGAGTCGCTGCAGCAGTGTATTGTAACGTAAAACTCCAAATTTTTGACACCATGCATAAGCATGTTCTTAATGTGTTCAAGTCCACAACAGTCATGTTATTTCGGTGAGTTCCAGTGCTTGGTCAGATTATAAGGCATGAGACAGAAAGGTGATCGAAAAGATTATGGGGATGATCGTATTCATAGGATGATGCAGAAGAGGGATCAGGATGAGAGAGTTATAGAAGTTCAATTTTAAGTCTGAAGTATCCAGTGAATAAGCTGATTCCCGCGACTTGGCTCTCATTGGGCGCTGTAGAAATCTCGAGTTTACATTAAAGGGCCTACGATTACGACTTGACAGCAGCACTGTCATTACTAATACTTAGTTTTAAACAATGAGATTTAGTACATCATAACTTATTACTGTCTCAGTATAATAATGCCTTCTGTCTGCCTGGCATGCTGAACTTGACATGCTCAAGCGAATACAAGTGTAATGATTGATTTCGACGGAGTAGAAGACTGCCGCTAGAAACTTGCAAGTGCATAGGCCTACTAGTAAAGGTCATACGACTTAGGATGCCTGTAGAAATCAGTGACATTGTCATCCGTCTGTCCTATTCACTTTCTGTTTAATTCAGTATTTAGGTTTAACTTCTGGGTGACTTAATGTCATAGGTTCATAACAGACGAAAGCCTACAACTTCGTGCAGTAGTTTCTATGCTTGTCTGCTGTTGGTGTGTCATCGTGGGTTAACAGCATTAACTAAGTTGCTAACTTCTTTGGAGGACTGGAAGTATCAAAGAGGAATTAAATTAATGTAACTGCAACCGTACGCACGAATACAATAAATAGATATCAAGGAAATTATAAAATTATTAAAAAATCATTGGTAAACCTTAACCCGAAGTCAGCACAGGCCAACTGCTGCCTACATTGAAACAATAACAAAACTGCCGAGTGTTGACATCAAGATACATTTTCATCGACATTTTGGACTCAGTCTCGTCTCAGTCTCGTTTCAGAAGCCAAAAGTCTCGGTCTGGCCTCAGAGACCCACGATCTCCGTCTCGCCTTACACGAGCGTCTTGGTCTCGGGGCGGAACGTCTCGAGTCTCATCTGGTTCTTGGTTCCAAGGGTCTCCTGGACATACGTGGTCTCAGGTTTAGGCTTGAACTACATGAAAAATTAACAGAACGGACAGAACTGGGCAGTGAATTCCAAACCTATAGACCACGCACCGAGAACGCCCGAGACCCCAACACCGATCCAAGGCACAAACCCAGAGTTCTACAATTGCATATACTGCTTGAATAAAGCCGGCCATACACCGATCCGATCGAAGTTTTTCAACCGGATCGGGTCGGATCGGTATCCCGGCTGAGGTTTTTCCTATTGTATGCGCATGATATGATGTCAGTCTGAACATGTTCAGAATTTTTCAGTCTAATCGGGTCGGTATTCGAGGCCCAGTCGTCCGACTGACTCCAACTTAAAGCTGATTGAAAAATAAAGCATTCTCGAATGCAGGATCAGCGTTTCCAAAGTTAAGCAGAATAACATACAGTCCAAACAGAATAGGCTTGACTGTCGATGATGTCAAAGTTGCTGACCTGAAGTAGAAGTTAGACTTGTTTCTTCCTCACAAGAACAACTAGGTAGATGTCCATAAAGGGAAAATGTGTCTTTCGTTTGCAGTATAATAATGAAGACGACATGTTCTATAAACTCCTTTTCAATATGAAACATCCCACTGCATATGCCACGGGCGTAAGGTCCCAAAATTAAATCATTTCTATTACAAGTAGTTGTCAAATGATCTCCACAAAATTGTTTTTCAGTCGGGCTTGGGTTCTATCTTTGATCTGATGAAAGTTCTAGCTCTCCTGCTGCTACTAAGTGCTTTTCATTCGAACACTTGTTATCAATGGTAGATATGTTAAATCCTTTACATGAACCACTTTAATGACATTTTTCTATCATGTTCATTACAACACCGACATAATTCAAACTTGTACATTTTTTCTCCAGCACGGATTTTCACATGGTATTTGTGGCCACGAACCTGAGATATACGGTTTTGTATCATGTGTCGCTTATCTAGTGCCTGACCTACTTTAACTTGCTTTACCACTTACATTGACCCCTGCCTCTCTTTCATCATACGTTAATACGCGCAACATATCAGAAGTATCGATTACGATGCATGTTCTAATCCGCAGGGCTGTATCTCGATGGCTCTAAATCACTTTGCAGGTAAAGACCTCTTAAACTTATTTATGCCGTACTTCAAGTCAATCTTTGATTTTTCTGCTTTTAAAGAAGTCCATAATTATGCTTGAAGCATGCGGCCTTTGACTCTAGGCCTCAATATCGTTGCAGCCTGCGATGGCCTAGCGAGACACTATTGGTTAATTTTGTTCCTTTTTATCGAAAGATGATTAACTACAGCGGTCATCTTGAGTTGCTTATAGAAGCGGACACTGAGAACTCGCTGAATTAATTATTTCGTGCGATTAAACAATATGCATAGGCCTGTTCGCAAAGACATAGCTAGGCTCAATTGAGTTCAAGAGGTCCATCGTTACAGAAGCGGAGAAACAAATTTACAAGGAGCAGTCTGAAAGTACAAACAGGCGCCGTTGTTGATCACATAATCATGTGAGGTCAGATATGCAAAGTTTCCTAACTTCCTGAATTGAATGTGAATTATGACAGCTACCGATGGAATTGTTTTTGATAGCGATTGCTTGCTCGTGTATTACAGACAATTTACTGCCGACATTCAACTACTAATGGGAAATATTGGAAATGCTGCACAAGCACCATATGCATCTGTAGATCACTGGTTTTGATTCTTAATACCTTATTGTTCTCATTGTTTTAGAACTCACATCTGTTGAAGCCTGATTCAATTTGCCCAATTAAGTCAGCAAAAGCCGTTTTGTGAGAGTATTTTAGTCACAACACGAAATCTAATAATACTGCTACAGAATTTATGAAAGATGAGAATCAAATATAAGAATATTATCGCTGCCTAAAATGATTCAAACTGAAGTGCATTTTCATATTGACTTTTTTAAAGTATATACATAATTAGTAATTACAGAATTAGGCTAAAAATGACAAATTTGGTCGAAGACAAACGCGGATTATATACATATCCTACAATGCATTGAAACTGTCGAGAGATAATTATCAGTGCAATCGATAGGATTTTTAAAGGCGCTACACAAATGCTGAGAAACATGAGCTACACATACATATCTTTGTATGGGCATAATTAATTTCTATTAACCTTCTCATAGATAATAAAGCAAGTTTACAAAGTCAACGGCGATAATGAAACTGTAGACAGTTTGAATGATTACACGGACAATAAGTGATTAGGTATTTCAAGAGGCATCTGATGAGGCAATGCACGTCTTATAAATCACTGATCGATAGCCAGCACTTATGCACTAGATATCAAGATGATGTACGCAGGCAGTGACTCGTAAATCAATCGCATGGAGTATATAAGGGGAGAAATGTGCTGTATTTGCCGATTGTTGAATAGATTCAGCTGAGCTTAAGTACACGATCAGCCGAGCTTAAAGACGCAAGATGAAGCTGCTTTTTCTGACGTTGGCATTGGCTCTGGTGATGGTAACAAACTCCGTCGCGAGTCCTACCAAGGCCAAACTTCCTCCTGAGGTTCTCGAGGAAATCAGTAAGAGTATTCTATCTCTTCTTAGCAAGAAAGCTCCAGAGAGAGAGAGAGAGAGAGAGAGAGAGAGAGAGAGAGAGAGAGAGAGAGAGAGAGAGAAAGAGATAGATAGATAGATAGAGAGAGAGAGAGAGGGAGAGAGAGAGAGAGAGAGAGAGAGAGATAGAGAGAGTGAAAGAGAGAGAAATACATATGGTAGACCCAGCAGTAATATGCAAAAGCCTTTCTTTAAATAAATTAGTTTTGGAAATAGTATTGATGTCTTCCTAATTTTACGAGCATTGTCGCAACAATAAATTTCGATGTAATACATTACTGTGCATCCTCTGAAAATCTAATGAACGTTATGATGCCCGTGAAATGCATGTATTCGGTATTCTGTTATTAGTCTCCATGACCTATATTACGCAGCGTTGGTTATCTGAACAGTTAGCGATTAAATATGTAAAATAGAAACATGCAATTACGCATGAGGCAAAGGAAACCCATTATTCTTGTGAATAATGCAACTAAAATCACCTAATGAAGAATATAAACTATTATTTATGTCATACTTTAGATGAATTCCTTTGCGTATTGTGTGTCCACCACTTTAAGAGGGGAATTCCATATTACGCGATTGATAGACTGTATATGTATATGGTACAGAAGGTTAGAATATTCAGAACCAGGAATAATTGGTAGATGAGTAAGACAAAGATGCCCGCTATCATCAATGCTGTTTAACATCTATATTGAAGAACTTGTACGAGAGGCGCTAGAAAATATGGAAGAGGGAATAAAAATAAATAGGAAGAAGGCTGGTAAAGACTCTAAGATTTGCAGAGGACCAGGCAATGCTGGCAAATAGAAAAAGTCTACAAAGGATGATGGACCGCCTGAACCTAATTTCGATAGAATATGGTATGAAAATGAATATCAAAAAGACAAAGATTATGAAGATAAGCAGAAAAGAAGAAACAACAGTAAGAATAATAGTGAATGATAAAGAGCTGGAACAAGTCAGGCAGTTATGCTACTTAGGAAGTATGATTACAACAGATGCAAAATGTCATAATGAAATAAAAAGAAGGATAGCGATGGGAAAAGACGCTTTTATGAAGAGGAAGGAATCAATTACAGGAGGACTGAACAGGAGCGTAAGGAAGATAATGGTCAAAACATTGATATGGAGCGTGGTCTTATCTGAATCGGAAACATGGACCATCAGAAAAGAAGACATCAGAAGACTGGTGGAATTATGAATATGGCGCAGGATGGAGAAGGTTAACTGGACAGAGCACAAAACAAACGAAGAGCTGGAAGAGAAAAAGATATCTGATGGCTACAGTAAGAAAGATTAAGAGGAAATGGATTGGACACATGCTGAGAGGTGATTAGCTTTTGAGAAAATTATAGAGGTAAGAATGGAAGGAAAGAAAAGAAAAGGGAGACCTAGACAAATGCTACTAGACTGGATGATGGAGGGCAGATACAATAAACTGAAGGAGGAGGCCCAACAACGTCAGGAATGGCGCCATTGGAGGTTCAAACCTGCCTGCTGGCAGAGAACTTGAAGAAGAAGAAAGAAGCACGTGAAAAATAATGGTTAAACTTATGAAATTTTAAATAAATAAAATAGCCAATTTGCTATATACGGAAACTTTAATTGTCGCTTGAAGAATCGAAGGGACTGGAGGTATTCCAGAAATACCTGAAGTGGAAGGATGCTCTGCCAACTGGAAGTGATGATACATTCCGGACATTCATTGAAGGATTGAGAAAGCAGAGAGAGATTGCTGACGAAGAGGAAGCTTTACAAGCCGCGGTAGCTCGGGCTGTTGAAGACATACAGCTTTCTGATTATGCTGAACCTATCAGCGAATCCGGTAAAATTTGAAAAATATTTGCTTTGTTTCGAGCAACGCATAGTGCAATTTGTGTAGGATAGTCTATGCGACATATCACCAGACGACGTTCAGAGGTAGGATGAAGAGGTTGTGGCACTGGGCTATCATCTTTGCGCTATCATTATTCGATTAGTAGTCACGCCGTATTAGGGATAATATAGGCCCTATCTGTCTGTCTGTCTGTCTATCATCATCATCATCATCATCATCATCATCATCATCATCATCATCATCATTATCATCTCCATTATTATCATCATCATCAGCAACATCATCATCTTCTTCTTCTTCTTTTTCTTCACAGTCGTCATCGTCTTCGTTGTTGTCTTTGTCTTTGCATTCTGGAGATCTGACTTCTAACAGTAGCGTCATTTAACACTTCTTCAGTTACGACATTAAGCCTATTCATTAATATTCATTAATATAGAACCGGCCAATGAGTCGGCGCAAATGGCTTGTACGGACCGATCGCGTACATAGAATGAGATTTTGCACCCCGACTCCTCCTCTTCTCTTTATCTTTCTCATCACATCAATGCAAGACCTGCCTCGCAGATTTAGTTGCACGTTGGCGCATCAGAATAAACTAGTTCTCACGACTTAATCTTTTAGTTGCTGATGGAACGCAAAGTTTACCATTTCGGCTTTTATGACGCATATCTGAAGCGCTTAGTTTATTATTTCCGACGCAAAGTTTACCATTTCGGCTTTTATGACGCATATCTGAAGCGCTTAGTTTATTATTTCCGATGAATGTTCTATTATAAAAGTGTTCCAACTGTTGCAGAATATGACGATCAGTCGATTGGTGTAGACCAACGAGAGTTCAAAATCTGCTGCAAAAGATGGAAGTGCAGAAAGTGTTAACTGACTTTTCTAAACTGGGCACATGAATATGAATCACAATGACTTCTAGCAGTAGCGTCATTTAATACTTGTTCAGATGATTTGAAGCTCACACCTTTATTTACATGATTGGTCTCATTTAATCTGTATGGTCAAACGATGTTACAGCACAAATCAATTCAAGTAATCTTTTAGTCGTATCTGCTTCTGAGTTATTTCGAATTACCCGTTACATCTAGATTTCGATAATTCTTGCAGAACTTGAAAATAATGTTGCCAGAAATTTTGAAAAAATTAAACTTAGGCTTCGATAGTTTTTCGTATAGTTCTAATTTGTAATTCTTTATCCAATCCGTTAGATCGTAACAACAAGCTTATTCTCAATAAAAATTGCAAAGACTGGTGTTGTTCAGCTTTGATTTTTGGTTCTTGGGTAAATGGCTACTGGCAAATATTGATACCAGATTGAGGTGACATGCTTGAGGAGATCGGCGATTTTAAAACGGGGAGAGTTTGATGGCAGGTATCGTGAATGTCTCTGAAGATTGGAAGGACATCATTCAAAAGTAGCGGAAATGTTTCAAAAATATTGAACAATTATACAAGACAACAGGTGAAGTTGTGGGAGGAGGGAGGAGGAGAAAGAAAAGAGGAGAAAGGGCAGGTGGTGGAGGAGGAGAATTGGCTTGGTTAGTGTGATTGAATTTCAAATAATTGCTCGAGAGCATTAGAGCGAGTTACGCGACTTGTTAGTTACAAGTTGCTACAACAATCTTCTGTCGAGTATGTATGTGTGCATCAAGACAGATAATATAGCTTCTGTTAAGGAACTCTCAAAGCGTGAAAAAGACACATAAATTATGTATGTATGGCTATGTAGTTTAATCTTAGACAATGAATGAGCATCTTTATAACATATCGGTAATTAAGCCACGCAAGAGAAAGAAGAAGAGATTTTCCTATAGAGAAATTGCTGTTAATTTGACTCGTCTGCGCTTCAAATACTAACAGGAGATAAATAAAAGTCGAATACTTAATCTTCTCTCCAGTTTTCAAGTAACAGTATAGCGTTGTTACATGTAATCACCAGCTAAAGTAAACGTAGCCTTCTTGCATGAATCAGATTGAATACCGGATCGGACAGTGTATTTAAGTCAATGGGCGTCAGTGAAAATCCACTTTGAGAAATTAGAATTTCTGTTAAATTAACCCTCCCCACGTAAGCATTGCACAAGCTTCCAGTTCGGATCCTCATAACCACACAGGGAAACAAAGGAATTTTGAACATTTTAACTCCGTTACAATAATTCTCTTCTTACTGCTATTAGTGACCTTCTCCCTTATGTAATCAGCATTAATTGCAAACAATCTTTTGTCGAAGTGTAGTATTATGCAGTATTGTTCGTCTAACCAGTTTGTCTCCGCATAGATTCTACAGCGTTTATCTGCAAACTGTAGATAAGTAGAAGTTGCGAATTTGTTGCGGGTGGGTTTCAATGCGTTTCTTTGTCCAAAGGTACAAAGCTTGAGGAAAATTTCTTCATTCTTGTTGCTCAGCTGTGGAATGTGAACCGGTATCAGAAGGTAATTATTTATCTTAGTATCACTTTTTCTGCTGAAACAAAGCCAGCTTTCTTGCTTTAGATTGCACTAAATTAACTGACGGCCTGGAATAAGCGCCGTAAGCGTGCCCCAAACGCTCGAGCTTCGAACGAGAGGTAATCACCCCCGCATATAGTCATGCTTTCCAAACAGTTAGTGAGGTTAGGTTAAATTGGTATTGCGTCTGTGGTCACCGTAGAACCCAACTTCGCTTAAATCGCTGCTTTTTGAACAGATTTATATTTCAGTGGTTTAAATTGCTACTTCTGTAAATAATCTATCTCAGTTGATAATTTAATAGCTTTGGTTATCGGAGCTGACGATACTCTTGATTTTTTTTTGTGAAAATCGTGAAATCGACGCCATCGTTGGAATTAAACTGGAGATAAACTCAGACTAAGGCGTAGCTAATATTAAACTTCGAGCGTCTGGAAGCCAAACTAAATGAGCTATTAATCAAGTGTGAAGCAGCTGCTAGACATCGAAGCTCCAGCAGGATGTAGTAGTGACTTGGAAAGACTTGAAGCTGAACCTAAAGGTTAATGTAACAGCTGAGACTAAAGAAACTGGTAATTTGTCATCGTAAAAATACCGATTGTCTTTTACAAGGATTTCAGATTCATTTATGATAGCAGCTGGAACTCAGAGGTACAACCACAGAGCGAGACAGTGTTTACCACACAAGAGACGAAACAGCGGATTTTACTGAAGTACGATACAATACAATATAAATGTATCGCAAAGCGACTATCACCTATACGAAAGCGTTAAGTAAAAAGCCTGTCATGAAATGAATCAACTGTCCGATTTACAAGGGGTTAGATAGCCGGATTGCAGCACCATGCCCGTTAACAAACAACGGCCAACATCAAGAGAAAACTGACATATGAAGCTATGAGCAAAATAAAAAGCAGTCTAAACACATTAAAGTCGTATGTTGAATTATGCATATGGTCTGTGATACAAATATGTCGTTAAATAAACTAACATCATTAAAACTAATGGAGTCGATGAATGCCTTAGTGGGCATGAAAGTACGACGGATGACGGGAAGGAGGGTTGTTGAGTTGAAGCGTGGTTCAATCGATAGTAAACCCCCTATTTAGGTTCGTGGGCTTTGTTCCAATGTTATCCTGACCCAAAAGCTTCCTTTCTTCAGAACCTGCTGAAATGTTTTGGAAACTATCATGTATGCCTTTCAAGCCAGTTTACAGTTAATTATTTTTGGATTGAAGTGCATCCAGCCATAGGTAGGCATATGTCTGGTCATGCTAGCATGACTAATTATGTGAAGGACAGAAGCTTATGTCAGTATTCTTTCTTGGTAAAATCGCGTAGGCTACATTTAGTTCGTCAAGAATATTAACTGCAAACAGGTTATTAAATACAGCCGTACCTTTTTTGGGGAAAATGATGTTCAACTGATGAGGTCATTTATGTTAAAGACTGGCTGAAATAAGAGCACCGGATACGTAAGCTATCATTACTTCACATAAGTTGGCAAAGAACCGAATCTATGACTTCAAAAGAAGTAGTAACAACAGCACAATAAACTGCGGCAAATTGTTGTATAATATCCCAGGGCCGTTGCATTACAATCGTGTGGTGTGATTATACATAATACAATGCAACACAATATAAGTATACTGTCTATTAGTGCATCGTTTGTTTCCATCCATTTTCGCGAAGCTATTAACGTCAACACATACTTGAGGCTGATGGTTATTTATAACTGAGGCTGTTCAGTTATAACTGATGCTGTTTAATTAGAACTGAGGCTGTTCATGAACTACGTCTAATCTCGGCCTATGAATGAATGTATGTATGTAAGCATGTATGGATGCATGTATTCACGCATAGAGCAATGGGTCTACCGGATCCATAGTATATTATCAGGTGACTATGTTTAGGTCCGCGATGTATTCGGTCGTTGTTCGTGCATCGGCTGCATTCCGAGAGTTCTGTTCGGCGACATCTGGTGTCAGATCGACAACTACTTGATCGTAGCATTTGCTTGATCAACACATAATGAAGGCTATTCTTCTGATGTTTGCAATGTTCGTTGCATTGGCGATCGGATGGCTCATACCAACAGGTCTAAAAATATTCTAGCATCTAAAATTACTATTTTAGTTAAGAAGTCACAAAGTTTGTATGTGCTCTTATAGAGTCAACGTATATCACACATTTTTATGTGGTATCTGCCGTTGAAGGTCGACATCACGATTAAACTCTGAGGTAGTCGTTTAGTCGGGTTATATTATATTGTCGTGGAATGTCTTTAGAATTAGTAACGTTCTCGTTCAATGTAATGGAGGCGAAATTTAGTATGGACTTGAAAGACGTGCATTCGTGTTGAACAGCAATCTAAATGAACTACAGACTAACTGTCCTACAATCGTGTGATCGTTAGATTAGATTAAACTGTGAAATGATTGTGTGTTCGCTTGTCGTTTAAAGGAACTGACAATGGAACACCCTATTTGACCTATGAAGAATGGAGTTCGTCTCAACCGGAAGGCAGCGACAGCTCCTTCGAAAAGTATCTTGCTTGGCTGGGAAGACAAAAGAAACCACGTGACATAACAGATGACCGATTGGGTAGGTCTGATATACTTGTATGCAAAGCATTATTTATAGAGCAGCACCAGCAGAAGCAAAATGAGTTTTTCCTAAGCCCCGCCCCAAAGACCCATATTTCATCTGCTGCATCTTCAAAGGATCTTTCGAAGGAGCCCTTCAACAAGATCGTTTGATAAAAGCAAAAGGTTCATCCGCAGTCGAAGTATTCCGAAGACCCTGTCATGCTATTCAATCAACATATGCGTGACTTTCTTCAAAGTATCTTGACGCGGACGGCGTGTTATTCCGGCCTTGTCATCGTCTTAACGGTTTTTGGCCAAGATGATTACACCAAAGCCTTTCAAATTGGCGTCGGTTTCTGATGATAGTTGTCAGAACAACGTCCTAATCCGCATCTGACTGCGGCCAAATTTCACAATGAAATCAAGTGTTCACAACTAAAACATTCTGTATCGTCATGCGTACGTGCATGCAGACAATATAGTGCCTTTTAGTACGACCACAGTGGTCTAATCTGTAGCGCGCCTGACTTTTAACGAAGCGGGTTCGAGTCTGTTGAACGAATTTCGTATAACGACGCTTATAATTTTCTTTGTCAACAAAAACTGCAAGCAGTTTAATTTGGTACCGACTTACATAAGCTGGGAAGTAAGCTGCAAGTCCTGCGATGCTATGGCAATCCTCCAGGAGCTTGGAATTCGTCCATTGCCGACTAAGGACCGAAGAAATCGATATGAGTGCCTCCCTTTGGTTCCTTGCTTTTAGTATCTCTCCAAGCTCTGCACAAATAGCTATGTACATGTAAATCACCTCACCTGGTGCATGTTGAAGTGGTCTAAAAATGAATGCTGAAGCGAGTCAAACGCAACAGTATCCTAAGCTACTTTGACCTCATCTCAATTGCGCTGGTCAATCTTTATTCCAGTCTCAAGCACGGTATAAGTTAGAATTGATTAGCATCTGCGGCGCTCAGTAATAATCGGACAGGCAAACCAAAATCAACCTGACCTGGAACTAAATTTAACATGCACATGATGAATCTGTTAAAACGAGGTGTCTTGATGAAGAAAACTGACTATAGCCAGCGTTCACAAAAGTTCACGCTATGAACATAAAATATTTCTAAACGTGGCAGGACAGCAGCGGGAGGATTTGAGTGCATGGGAGAAAATTAAGAATCACGACTTAACAGTGCATAGATTAAGGTAGTCCCCTTAAGTGATGGCCTTTTACTCGAGAAAACTGCTTTTAAAACAAGCCGTGATTGGCGTTAAATGAACCTCTGATGAAATGGTTCAGGGGTTCGACTTTCATTGGTGCAATGAATAAATAGCTTTCGTTGCCTGAAAACTGAATAGGCCTACCCGCTTTTAAGTGTTGGCATTCTGGCCAACGTTCTGCGTCTGTTTATTCTTCTCCGCATGAATTGTTCTGCTCGATTTAGAACGGAACGACCAAGAATTGTTTTTCTGTGGAAGTACTGATTTGCCTGTTGATGCTTAGCGCATTAATACTAACACTTTGATGTTAGCCCCCTATGAGATTGATTCTCTATGCGCAGCTTGGGACTAATTGTTCTTTTATGTTTTCAGTAGAGGACGATGTGTCGATCATTGTGAAGCGTAGAAACAGCTGTTGCTTTTACCGCTGTGTTCCTGATCCCAGGGACTGCCGCATGGTTTGCTATCCGTGTTGACCGAGTCATTCTGGTGTCTTCGAAACATCATGACTTTAAATTACAATTAGAGCTTCAATTAGGGCTTCTTAAGATCTATAGAAATACTCAGTAGAAAGGGCTTCAATTAGGGCTTCTTAAGATCTATAGAAATACTTAGTAGAAAGGGCTTCAATTAGGGCTTCCTTCTTAGGCTCCATAGAAACACATAACAAAAGCGACGTCATTTTGCCTCCATTTACATCTGTATTATGAACAGTTTCTAAAGGTCGTCGTGTTAATTCCGAGATTTTTTACAGCGCCCAACGAAAGCCACGTCACGGAGACCAGCTTATTCAAAAGTATTCAGTCAAAACAAAATCGATAGGCAAAAGGGTTCAGTTCCAGGCCAAGATCCAAAAGTCAGGCAGAGAGACATTGTGACAGATACGATGGACGGTATTTGGGATTGGAGCAGAGAAAGAGATAAGAGGAAGAAGGGGTGTCAGGATGGGATCTGTGAAAGGAATGTTTTCAGTTTTGAGTGAAAGTCGATGCAGAATTGCAAGCGGCAGAGCATCGATGAGTTTGCATGATGGGTGAGATAGCTGTCGCAGTTCTTGGGGGGGGGGGGGCAGTTTATTCCAGAGTGGTGGGACAGCTATGGCTATTGAGCGATTACCAAATTTTAAGGGAGGTAATGGGCGGGCAGAGAAGTGTTAGGGCAGTCGATGAGCGGGTTGAGCGAAGTGGTTGGATTGTAAAGATCACCAGATTTGTCTCAAAAGTCGCTGGCGCCTATCATAAGTAGGCCTACAAAGCCAACTCTTCTAACCATAGAACTCGATATCTGAAAAGAACACAATATGCTTTATTGTGTAACTAAGTATATATTATATGCCAAAGTAGAAACTGACGAATACAAAGCAATTTTTACTGCGTTTCCTCTATGTGACAAGTCCTACTTTAGTTCAGGATTGCTTTCATTCGCTTAACTGTGCTCAGCCTAAAATTAATAATGGTGTCATCATGTAGAATAAGCATCGAAGTTTTATGATATAGCCATTTAGCAAATAAATACTGTACTACCAAGTTCAGTGGCATGTGTGAAAGGAAGACTGCTAGAAACATAACCCACGATACCATTACTGTAGCTCAATCGCTGAACTATTTAATTAAAGAATGTAAGAAACTGCACCCCCTTGTAACTGCACTGAGACCATTCCAAGTGTACAATACTCTGTTGGCAAAGACATAGGCCTACTTTTGGCGCCTATAATTATCTTCGTTACGACACAGCGTCGTTAAACAGAAACTACTCAATTGACCTTCGACAGGGCTTCTCTAAGGGATTATGATTTCCCTTGAAGCGACCATCGTATGATGCTTTAGCATCATGATAATGTTGCCACAGACGTTATTAGAAAAGATATGGTACGGTAAGACAAGATCAAGATCAATTCCGTTCAAAATTTCAAAGGTTTTTAATTTTAAAGGTTGCCAGAGTCAGCGGAGAAACTGAATCTAGACAATCGGAACTGATAGAAACCCTGTAATATTGGCAGAATGACAGGAACTGATAGGAACCCTGTAATATTGGCAGAATGACAGGAACTGATAGGAACTGATAGGAATTCTGTAATACTGGCAGAATAACAGGAACTGATAGGAACCCTGTAATATTGGCAGAATGACAGGAACTGATAGGAACCCTGTAATATTGGCAGAATGACAGGAACTGATAGGAACCCTGTAATATTGGCAGAATGACAGGAACTGATAGAAACCCTGTAATATTGGCAGAATGACAAGAACTGATAGGAACTCTGTAATACTGGCAGAATGACATCGTTGCTCAACAGTGACTCGAACTGAAAGACAGTGTGGCTGACCGAGGCAAGGAAGAAATTCGTTAAGCTGTGCTGAGGTTCGACTCTGGGAGTCTACCGAGAGATTTGTTGTATAGAGGAAGAAAGCAATGCAGAACGACTCTTTTTCTCTTTAATCTTAACCGTACGACTTATCTACAACTTTGTTCCGTGTTCCTAACTAGATCGCCCTTTCTATGTAGTATCTCGACCGACAAATGACAACAATCGAATAATCCTGAAGACAACAGTAATCCAAAGAGCTTCTTCTTTAATGGCTGCAAGTGCCTCCTAGGGGCCGCTACCAAGGAAACGGCTTCTGATTGTTCCCGCCATAGAGATGGCTCCGGGTTGTTCCCATCATCAAAGGAGCGGGCATCGTCACAATACGCCGGTTCTCTGGCTGAAAATTACTCTTACAATTACATTCAAACAGGCAGCGGTGGTGAAGGATCTTATCCGATAAAATCATCGAAAAATGAGCAGTGTCGAGGCCATACTGTCGCTGTAGAAAACGTGTGCATTTACATTTTACATATACTGCAGTGTGGAATAACTTTTGGCAGTCATAGGAAGCCACCATGGGACGCTGTCACACTGGACCTTATTTTCGGATATTGCATGTATTCACATTATTCAGTAGTTCGGGCACAGTTTTTAACACTGGGAATTCAAGGTATGAGCACTGTTTACTTCTTGATTAGCATTTTACTAATCTTGGTTTCTGTGTTCAGGGAAAGTAACTTGAAAGATGCATTTCAAATAGTTCGAGAAACGTATCTTCTTGGGGAGCATCATAGTAGTGATGATTACAATGGTCCATGAATTCCTTTTCAATTGCAAATAATTTGTCACAGATTCCACAACCGTAAGGTCCCAAAAGGAAATCATTTATATCAGCACTAATTGTCAAATGCTCTCCTGAATACTGTGTTTTATCTGAACTTCTAAACTTACTCTGCCTAGATGAAAGGTCTTGCATGATTTCTCTTGTTGACAACTGTTTTCCGTCAACACATTTGTCATCTTCGGTAGATGTGCTGAAATCCTTATGCAAATTACTCACAAGACATCTCTTTGTTATATTTGCCACAACATTTTGACATGATTCTCTTTTGTTTAATTTCTCTACAGAATGGGTTTTTAAATGTCTCTTGAGATGACCACTCAGTGTAAATGCTTTTTCACATAATTCACACTTATGTGGCCTTTCCCCAGTGTGTGTTCTTAAATGCGTTTTAAGATCTTGTTTCCAAACAAATGCTTTGTGACAAAAATTGCAGTTGTATGACTTTTCTCCAGTGTGGGACTTTGTATGGCGTTCCAGATGACACCTGCGTGTAAATATTATAGGACAAAACTTGCACCTGTATAGGTTTTCTCCAGTGTGTGTTCTTATATGTTCTTCAAGATGCTCCTTGCACGTATATGCTTTGTGACATAAATGGCACTTGAAAGGTCTTTCTCCAGTGTGAGTTCTTTTATGATTTTCCAGTCGATAGCGATGTGGATAGGCTTTGTGGCATAAACTGCACTCATATGGCTTTTCTCCAGTATGGACTCTTGTATGGTATTCCAGATTGATTTTCCGCACATATGTTTTGTCACAAAAAAGGCACTTGTATAGCTTAGCTCCAGGGTGCGTTTTTGTATGATTTTCTAGACTAGTTCTGTGAGCAAATGATTTGCTACATAAACTGCAAACATATGGCTTTTCTCTAGTATGGGTTCTTTTATGCCCTTCCAGATGATGCCTCCGTGCAAATGCTTTGCCACATACATTGCACTTGAATGGTTTTTCTCCAGTGTGGGTTCTTATATGGTTATCAAGGTTGGAACTCCATTGAAATGTTCTGTTACAAAGTTCACATTTGAACTGTTTTCTTTCTTTACCGATTCCTGCTTGCATCTTCAGATCTTCAACAGATTTACAAACATTACAAAACTTGTAGCTTGTTTACTTGCATTATCTTATCTACATTACTGTGGTATGTAATAGGAATTCAACTGGGTAGAACTAAAATCTTGTTTGAAATTTGCTACAGAATACCACAGGATATTGGCAATGAGTTCACAGAACTTCTAGAGAATCTAGAAAGAATTAACAAAGCAATAACCTTCATAAAGAGAGACCAACTATCACATCATGACTGCTGTTAGGGAAAAATGAGATGTAGAGACAGACAAAAAAGTTTTTGTGTAAGAAATATAATTAGGTTTTACGCCATTACTTTGGGTGCCAGATGTTCGTACATTGCAAATAGTTCAACACAGAATGAATGGGGTTAATGTGAATAATACATGTTGAATGAATTTTGTCTTGACCATTTTTTCAATTCTAATTTATTAAAGTTTTAACATAAGCTGGTACTGTACTGATACACAACGAAACTTAGATATAGCATTTGTAAAGAAGAGCATACATTCAAACAAACTTCAAAAGACTACACCGACTCTTTTAATTCTCCAATAAATAGTAATTAATTTCAAAGATATTAAAAAATTAACAACACTACAAAACTAAAGATAGTACTTAAAAATCAAAGTTAATAAAAGTTAAAATCCTATATGAAGAAGAAAATCCTATATGAAGAAGAACTGATAACATTGCCATGCTTCGAAAGATCAGTCATAACAAAGGGTAAGGCTATATTGGCGTTCAGATTCGGTTGACACTGTACACAAGTAACACAACAGATGGCAAACATCTACTGCAATCTATGTTGTACGTGTAAATTACAAATGCTACATCCTATCTTGTGTTCTACACAAACAGTGTTCTCCAGTGAATGAAAAGGTCATCGCTGATCCTGTGATCTGGCGAGGTTATAAATGGCATAAGCCAATATGTCACAGCACTGAACTGAATTCCACAACAGCAACCAGCACACAGGCCAGAAAGAGAGACTTTAAACAATATACGACCGTTTCACATTGGATGTGCAGAGCCAGATGTTTAAAGTAGATTACATTTTGTGTTATCAAAGGTTGTTTAATATTAAGGGATTTTTTGTTAACAATTTTCACGACAAAGGGACTAATTGCAATAAAACCAATTACACTGGAACAGACTAAGCATTCATTTTGTGTTAACCAATATTTTGTGAAACATTTTTGCGTGAGGTCTTTTCCCCTGTATATTAAAGAGTCTACACTGACGGAGGTGGGAGAATAAATAGGACTGGGGATAAGGGGCTAATTTCGTGTTTGGTTACAAACTTATGAAATTAAAAGAACAAAATAGTTGGTTAATAATCTAAGTCATTCAGAAGATTCAACCTTGTAAGTACAGTATTATTCCATGCACAAATTAACTGTTTTTTTTATTTGTATTGCATTCCGAACTATTCTAAAGTAATGTAATAGTTTCTCCAGCGCCATTTCATGATTAACAAAGGGTTTTATGCGTCCTGTAACAACAATTATCCACACAGGGCATCACCAGAAAATGTTGAACAGGTTATGCGACACATACAGAGTATCCTTTACAGACCCCTTGAAAAATTGCAAAAGCAGTTTGATAGTTTCTGGTTTTCCCGTAATTGGACCCTTTTGGGACCCCAAAACAAATAGATAGAAGCAGTTTAAGATTTTTCAGCGACTGTTCGGTGATTTATTTGACCTTCGGCTTTCAAGCCGAATACCCAATTTCAGAATGTGAATATCCAACCAACTTGACGGCTGTCTCTTACCTACCTAGAACAAGAACAGCTGAATAAGAAGACTTG
Source organism: Norana najaformis (assembly GCA_964023275.1). NCBI lineage: Eukaryota > Metazoa > Annelida > Clitellata > Crassiclitellata > Hormogastridae > Norana > Norana najaformis. The sequence goes on from OZ029923.1 coordinate 23,828,501, forward strand.
AAATCAGATGAAGTAGAACCAAAAACATATTGTAATACTGAGATGATATTATTAATCTAGGCCTGCAGTTGTCGGACTGTATCTCACCTGATCCGGTATAATAATGAAAAGAGTAGAGTTACAAAGCTTTCTCTTGTTGAGTTTATTTAAGATGGCGTTCAATTAAAAAGAAAATGCCACAGGTACAAGTTGGTTTGTTGGTGTTACTGTCCTCTAGCGATTGATCTTAAAGTTCAAGTTCCATATGCTATTGTATCGTTTTTGTAGACACAGTATTTCCAAAGATCTTAGAGTCGTAGACTAAGATATGACACTCAATGTATCTGAATGTACACACCACCTACCTTGGGATGTGTGGCGCCACCATACGATTGGATTGATAGAGTTTGTAAACATGGCTTCGAAGCCAGGAGGGATCTGTTGTGCTGCGATTAATTGCAGCGTAAAACGACGTACAATGCGCAAAAGATTTCACTATTTAGATTTCCGAAAGATGCTGAAAGGTATGTACAAAGTAACGTATAAACTATATTATTAAATGTTCGATGACTGCTGTCGGTGATATAACATACATCACATACCTGATACATACCCGATACATACCCGATAGATCCATTGAAAGATGGACAGGGTCGAGGCCATACTGTCGGTATAGAAAATCCCGAATACATCACACTCTTCTATCAATCACCGCTTTTCATTCCTTAAGCTGTTATGCGTGATCAGAGGCCCACAAACAATGCTATTTGGAAACATTGGAAAACTTTTCTGTTTCGAAAATATCACTTGAGATTTTGGCGACCGGCAAACGCTCTCTGTGCAAAGTCTGTTCTGGCTTTCAGATCTTGTCTAAGAACGCATCTATTCCTGGACTTATTTCCTAGGTTGTTTCCATGTCGTATCAATATGTAAATTTTGCTTATAACTTGCCCGGCAACATTTTATTGTAGAAAATTAATAGTTATCTGCTGTTACTGTTTTATTACATGAGAACAGGTGTAAGAAGTGGAGAGTCAACACGCGGCGTTCGGACCTGGACTGCAAATGTTTTGAAGTGCTGAACAAAATCTTCTGACTGTGCAGTAGGCATTTCGAAGATTCACATTTCGTGAACACCAAACATGACAAGCTTCTATGGAATGCAGTTCCAACACTGTTGTATATTCCAAACAAGCCATCGTCGATCACACAAAAACGATGACACGTTATTTTATTCAACGATCCGTGGTTGTGGAGGACACAGGGACAATCCTGATGTCACAGAATTTCGTTCCAATTTTAGATATATCGCTGTTGAGAAATTGTTTGTTGATAATTGTGGACGAAACTGTGAAAATGATATAGATGATGTGCTTATAGATATATCGTTATTGTTGAATCTTTTGAAGTCCAGGTTACATGATGATGAACACTATGCTTCCGCTTCACATATTGATCATGAGATCACTTGTGAAATGACATGTGAAGATGACTTTGACCTTCAAGATATATCAGATATTCCTGATTTGCCACTGGAGGTTGACAATGTCTTGGCATATATGAGTGGCTATATCTTAAGAAAGTGTGGCTTTAATGATGGATCTGGCATGCGCCAAACATGCAGTGATTTGTACACAAGTGTACACTTGTCTTATCCTCAGTTTCCTTTCTTACAGCTAAAGGCATTTAAAGACACTGGTTGTTTAGTTTACCCATCCATGGCGTTTTTGGCTTTCACCAGGGACTTGGAAGAACTGTTTCAGAATTCATTTGACAAATTGCAGCATAGTTCTGGTATATTAAAACGACGATGCTTATTTGACCAAAAGAATTTAGATATTGCTGCATGTGGATCAGCAACATGTGGTGCCCGGCTGAAATACATGATGAAATTGTACATGACAGTTCGAATCCACAGTAAGATCAAAATTCTTAACCAGCAACTTCAAAACTCCTGCAAACTTAAGCTTAATTGCAATCGTAAAGCAAAGAAAATTTTGCACGAGTAAGCAGTTCAATTTATTTTTTTCATTTGTCTGCCTTCTGTTGGTTTGGTCATGGATACAGACTTCTGAGGCTTTATTGTTGACATTGTTTCTTTACTGAAGATGAATGTGAAACCAACGATCTATGTGTAATAGTGCTCAGCTCCTTACACGTAGTTCAATGTTAATGTTCTTAATTATGTACATTTGAATTATGTAAACTGTGAGTGAATTTTATTTGCAATAAAAAAATTATTCACTTTACTTGTATAACCAAATTTCAGGCCGAGAACGCTTACCAATAGGCTACATTATTTGTCTTACAGTATATAGTAGTGAAATGCCGCGTCTATCTTTGCTAAGAAGCTATCAATCCAGTCACTACGTGGCGCCACGGTTTGCGTACATTTGACCACCACCAGGCCGAATACACAGCGGAGATAGGAAGTGTCATATCTTAGCCTACGACTCTAAGATCTTTGGTATTTCCATAGCCACCGCAGAGTGGAAACCAGCTTATTTACAGCAGATCAGTCAAAACAAAATCGATATTAAGGTAGTAATCTAGTATGTTTGAAAAGTATGAAGACTTTGTTGTAAAGTTTGGCCTTTGCCTCTTACATCAAAATGCAAAGTTCTTAGGTAGTGGATCGTAATCGAAATCGTAATCTCGAGATTTCTACAGCGCCCGTCGAAAGCTAAGTCGCGAGAACCAGCTTATTCACAGGCGCTGTCAAAACAAAATCGACAGGCAAGGTGGGTTCGGTTCCAGGTCGAGATCCAAGTCAGGGAGGCAGGCACACACACTTACGGCTACGCTGGGTGATGTTTGGAATCGGATCTGCAAGACAGATAAAGGAAGAAGAGGAATCAGGATAGGATCTGTGAAACAGGAGCGTTTTCAATTTTGAGTTGAAGACCTGCAGAGAGATTACAAGGGGTGAAATGATGGTGAGTTCGTAAGATGGATCAGACAAATGTTGTAATTCTGGCAGGAGTTATTCCAGAGGGGTGGAGCAGCTATGGCTATGCAGCAATTTCCAAATTTTAAGGATGATGTAACGGGAGGGCGGAGAAGTGTAAGTGCATAAGAGGAGCCGGTTGTTCGCCCTTACAATATACACAATAGCTTTCAAAAGGTTAGACGAAATCTGATAGCTAGCGCATAATGCAATAGTCAAAGTTCTAGCAAAAGGCATTTTCCCCTAGTTTAAACCATGTTCTCTCAGCCTGTGCCATCTTATGTCATTTTCCTCGAAGTAAATAACAAAACTGCAACTAGCATGACTAAAATTAGGTCACCAGTCAGAAATATTTAACCAAAATGTAAAGAAGTAAGAAATCTTTATTAGCGCGAGAAAAAAGGCAATGCTTACACCAAGGCGTAGAAAACAGCAAAATATGATGCAACATTATAAGCAGTTTGAACAGCAACATAAAACATTAATTTGGACAAGTCATTTCAATTATACAATTTTAATATGAGTAGATTTATGGTGAGACACCAAATACATTGGATCAATGCCTATTTCAAAGCTCTACATTGGTAACTTCTACAAAATACTGTGCAGAGAATTGAATATGGGTAGTCCTTAAAGGGCTGCCTCAAAATGGCCTCCTTTGGACTACTGTCCCTTTTTTGTCCGCATCTGGCATTACCATCCCACCATCCCCCTTACCTGACGTCATCTTCAGCGGAGTACTATGGCCTATACTAGGTTATCCTGTTGATCTTTCAGGCTTGCAGGGCTAACTGTACCTTGGAAGTGCCAGGTCCAGGAAAAAGACACGTAGAAAACATATCAACGGATACAAATACCTTTCCCTTTCCGGATTCCGGGTTTCTGTGCTGCCGCCTGGCGAAATCGCAATGAAATATTCGGCAACTCAAATTTCGAAAACACTTAACCGATAAAAATATTCACTTATCATTAAGAACTGGACAATTCGTTAAGGCAACGCGAATATTAGCAACAATTCTGCCAAAAAACGTTATATTTGACTGTATTGTGTGATACAGTTACAAACCCATAAACTGCATTTATCGCATTCAAATACAGAATCGTTTATTTAAACAAAAAGCACAAAATAGCTTAGCATGGCTACAAGGTTCCACAAGGAACCCACACATGGGCCACATTCGTAGCATACATATTAGCGAGATTCCGGAAATTCAGCATATACAAAATATACAGATTCGCCTAAATAAGCAAAATGCACAATTCAGGCCAGGATAGTCATAAGGATCCATAAAGAACCCATATATGGTCCATATGGGTCTCATAAAATGAATGTAGTTGCACTCTGGCAGTCACACTCCTTGAATACATATTCAAATACAGATTCGCCAAAATCCGGAAATTCTGCATATACAAATACAGATTCGCCTATATCGAGAAAATGCACAATTCAGGCCAGGATAGTCATAAGGATCCATAAAGAACCCATACGTGGTCCATATGGGTCTCATAAAATGAATCTAGTTGCATTATGGGAGTGACAATCGTTGCATATAGATTCAAATACAGATTCGCCAAATTCCGGAAATGCAGCAAATACAAATACAGATTCGCCTATATCGAGAAAATGCACAATTCAGGCCAGGATAGTCATAAGGATCCATAAGGGAACTATACCTGGTCCATATGGGTCTCATAAAATGAATCTAGTTGCCCTCTGGCAGTCACACTCCTTGAATACAGATTCAAATACGGATTCGCGAAATTCCGGAAATTCAGCATATACACATACAGATTCGAGGAATTTCGGAAAAATGCTGTGATCATTCTTTCTGCACTTGTGGTGCCCACAAGTATCTATCCTTAGACCTTTACTATTTACAATCCCCTGCACCAGGCACCCGCATAGTCAACCACTTTGGAGCGAAGGTACAGCAGTGCGCTGATGACAATCGGCTTTGCATTGTTCTTTCACCCACTGATCTGTCAGTCAAGGTGAAACTTCGTGAATTTCTCTATTCTGTTCATGAATGGTTTTGTTTCAATGGTTTGGCCAGAAAACCAGATAAATCTGAGGCGATCATGTTTGGCTCATGCCAACGTCTGCGATTTCTCCCTTCACATTCCAGCATTGACCTAGATGGCACTGTTCCGCTATTAAGCAGAATCTTTGGTGTAATTTTGGACAGCAAACTCACATTTCGACCCCACTTTAGAAACTTATGTAAATCTTGTTTCTATCATATCTGGGCATTACGTCACATCAGGTCTGCTTTTTACCAAAAACATGGCGCAAACTGTAACCTGTTGTCTGATCTGATCTCGCCTTGATTATGCCAACGAGGTATTTCAGATCTTGAACTCAAAGGCTTCAGTTCATCCAAATTTTCATGGCTGGTGTGGTGCTGCGTGCACTTCCTCGTACAAATTCCTTAGCTATAGTAAACGAGCTCCATTGACTTCCTGCGGAAATCCGGATAAGATTTAAGGTATCCGGTCTTACCTATAAAATTCATACCATTAGCACTCCTAACTACCTTAATTAAATGAAAAGTCTCTCTTTGCATCCCTCCTCGCAGCCTACGATCTTCAGGTACGGGTCTTTTGGCTGAGCCACCATGCAGAACTGTACTGGGCTCGCGTTCATTCCACACTGCAGCGCTTCTCTGTATTTTACCTTACTTTGTATCCGATGCAAAGCAAAGGCGCTATATGAAATAGCAACAAATACTTGAGCAGCGCCGTGTTACAACATCGATCGCATGCTGATTACACCTTACTCAGACACTTGTCCATTTTAGAGTGCGGGTGACATCGAAGATGCACTTGAGACAGCGAAGGTGCAGATGCTCAGACGCCGGGAAGAGTACACAAATGAATGGTCAGGGTGGAGACTCAGAAATGTAGAGGCGCTGAATCTAGGTACGGCTCAGTATCGGCTGTTTCACGACAGCAATTACATTCGACCGCGCGCTGTCATTAACGTGCAAAACAAAGACAACCTCTGCTTTGAGTGGGCTGTGTTGTCGGCAATGTATCCGGCAGAAAAGACTCCCAACGCTCAATCAAATGCAGTGCCCATTTAAGAGAGCTGAATTTCTCCGGGATCGAATTCCCAGTAAAGGTGTCCGACGTCGGCAAGTTCGAGCGCCAGAACCTGCCCATAGCGTAAGCGTGTTCGGGCGTGTCGCGAATTCGTTTAACTAAGTTTCAAGGAAAAGCCAATTTCTAATTTCAGTTGTTATATTTACAATATTTAATTACAGATTTTATTTACAAAGACTCTTCCTTCAACAGAATAACCAATAACTGTCTTATCAAAAAACACTGCAAGCCATCCTATACAGAGAAACACCAAAATAAACTCTCACGACTACCACGGTCCTACGGGAGTAGTAGAAGTCTCAGGCATCTGGCGCTGGCCTATTCCGGTCGACTTCTCCACTCGCAGAATCACCACTCAGAAATACTTGACTGGATTCGGATTCCATCCCTCATACACAGTCGACAAGCTCTATAACGGTCCCGTGTCATCAAACCAACCAGCTCCAATTCACCCACGCCACCAGGACCACGGGTACCGGGCTAAATTCACATACAATAAACTTTTTTCAAAATACTTGAATACTAAATTCCAATGAGTGCAGTTTTCCAACATGTAAGCCTACATAAACCACAAAACTGCGTACCAATCAACGCATAAAGTATACCATCTCCGGCAGATATTGAATACCGCAGATATATACATTTAAAGCATTCTAATATATCTGCATACATAAACTGCAAAAATTGAAGTCCATTATTCAAATAGGACACCTAAGACCCTCAACTATTCAAATAGATATCGCTACGAGTCTTACTTATAGCCAGACTTATATGCATAATTTAAATCGTGTGTAGCCTACAACTAAAGCAGACTCCTCAATTACGCACTAACACGGGTGTGTAGGTATGTATATGTATATATACTCGAAATACATACATTTTAAACTAGCTGAAATGTAACACTATATATACATAAACACGAATACGAAGATTAAGGGAAGGAAAGCATTTCTCGGCTCCTCAAGCTTCCCGTCACTCCAGCCACGGACTTCGCTCCTCCAATTCCTCTCACTGAACCCTCCTTCGAATTCCCCGAAAATCATCTTCTCCTCGCTCCGTCACTCAGAAACTGACTCAACCCAGCGACTCCTCAACCCTCGATACGGCCGTCCTTCTTATTCACCGTGCCCAACAGCCGATCCTACTTTCCTGCCACCCAGGTGCGTTTACAACAGGAATGGGCAAACATTAGCGCATTTTGTGACAGGGTGGAATCGCGGGTTGTATCCAATAGATGTCTCATGCGAGGCTAGATTCACACAACGTCGCTCTTCTACTGCTGTTAAACGGTTAAAACCAGCACTACTCAGCCGTGGACACCTGCTGGGCGTATATGAGCAGAACAAGACCAACGTGAGACTTCTGGACACAAAAAAGTGGATAGCGCCAGAAGGAGTCAAAACGCGGGAATACGGGTACTATCTCACCGAGCGTGAATGTCAAGGGCGAAAAAACATGACGCAGATAGTATTATAGGATGATGCGATGTCCGCTCTATCCGGTCAACGTCCATCCCGAGCAGCGACTTTGCCGACATAGCAGCCGACACAAGCAGGGCGTCTTTCTTCTCACTCTTAGAGGCGACTAGGCAGTGCTGGGAAGTACTTGAACTACAGCAGGTCAATACGCATTTCATGAGACCCTTAAGGGCCATGTATGGGTTCCTTATGGACCCATATATGACTATCCTGGCCTGCGTTGTGCATTTTCTCGATATAGGCGAATCTGTATTTGCATATGCTGAATTTCCGGAATTTCGCGAATCTGTATTTGAATCCGTATTCAAGGAGTTTGACTGCCAGAGTGCAAATAGATTCATTTTATGAGACCCATATGGACCAAGTATAGTTCCCTTATGGACCCTTATGACCATCCTGGCCTGGGTGGTGCATTTTGCTTATATAATCGAATCTGTAATTGAATCTGCTGCATTTCCGGATTTTGGCGAATCTGTGTTCAAGGAGTGTGACTGCCAGAGTGCAAATAGATTCATTTGATGACACCCATATGGACGGTATATGGGTTCGATATACATTTGGCAAACAATCCAGTTCCAATTCGTTCGTGAACTTTTCAATTAATGACGCGCGCTAGGCATTTTTGTTGAAGCATTACATTTCCCTAGGTGACGCTCTAGTAACCCGGAATCCGGATATGTATTTATATTTGTATTTGTTGATAGGTTTCGCCGCGTCGCCGATAGGTTGGTGCTAGATCCGCGCCACGCCAACCTCGACTGCACTAGCTTCAGTCGTTAAGCCTGAAACCAACACCCCGCACAAAGACTGCCGCGGAGAAACAGAGACTCGCCACCCAAGCGTATCCTCCTAAGGGTGGTAGGCATTCTAAATGACTGTCACTCGACATCTCAAATGACCACCGTATCGTGGGTCGAATGTGATTACGCCCTGCGAGGCGGCAGTGCTAAAAGAAAACTGAGGCAGCAAGGGGCTTCCAAATTGACGGTAGTTTTCACTGTTGAGCTTGATGAACAGGTGATCACTTTTGCCCAGGCTTATGTCAAGTGTGTCGAGTCAGACGTAATAACAACAACGACCGACGTGGTGGTAGGTATTCTAAATGACTGTCGTGCGACCATCCCAAATGATCACCGTATCTATGTGTGATTAAGAGACTTTGGCTTTGCTAGGCATATCCCAATTCGCTCATATATTCCAATGCCGAAGCGCATGCCGCCACGGGTGGTTGTCATTGTGAAGAATCGGGACAACCCTTCGGGTCGCTGTAGTACTGTACAACGCCCTTGACGCGGATCAGATTGTGCCTATTGCTTTTTTGCACATGGACCATCAGGTCCGCGAGCCCCAAAAGTTTCTTGAAGGTCTCGAGGGTGTACTGCCGAGTGTGGTGCTTCCTACTCTTTGAATCTTTGGCGTTACAAAGGCACCAGATAAATGGCTAAAAATGCTTAAGTAGCCCCGTGCTACGATATAGATCACATATTGATTGCATCTCACTCAAGCATCTGTTCTTTCGTGTGACTAATCAAATGTTCAGGCTCGTTTCTGGACAGTCACAGAATTATTTTTCGATTATATGTATACTGTCAAGTAATTCTTAATAAATGTACATGAAATTATGCAAATCAAATTCTTAGCTACCTAATTAAGGCCAGCTAATTTAAAACCATACATGTAATTTATTAGACTTTCCTTCCCTGTGTGGCTCTGTCTGGAGTTCAATTTCCTCTAGTTCCTTGGATGAGAGTTCACATAAACTGAAGCGAAAGCGGGCATTTTTCTTTTGACTTTTGATGTTTGAAATCTTCACCACAGTGCCCTACTCAAGCGCATGAAAGACAAGCTCAAGTTACCATCATCGACTAGCACCTCTTCCTAGAGGGGTCTGCGTGGAGGCATAGATTGGTTTCAAAGCGCTTCGCGAAGGCGAACAACTCAATGTGCACGAACTAAGTCGAATATGCCCATCAGATGGGCATGCGGGTGATAATAACGCATCGCGCGTTGAAATTCCGCCAAGAGGCCTAGATGGCCCTTTGCATCCAGCTGAACACAAATCTTCGCTCAAGACCTGTAGAAGGCGAATTCGATAAGGGCTTCTTCAAGCCCACGAACAACTCGGAAGAACTTTCTGAACTTTGCAAATGCGGCTACCTCGAGCTAGAAACGCTGACCGACGAGATGATCCACGTCTTGCTGACGAAGGCTTTCGCTCAGAATCGGCAGTACACCCCGCAGGCGATCGGCACTTCAAGAAGCTTTTGTGGCTCGCGGGCCTGATTGTCTGCGGGCAGAAAGCAATAAACACGAGCTGATCCACGGCAAGGGTGTTGTACAGTACTGCAGAGATCCAAATGTCCTTACCGTTGCTTTTCTGTCCTCACACCATTTCGTTTTATGTTACTTGATCTTAAAAAGTTGGTATCATTAAACAACGCATGCCGTTTCATTTCTTGAAGATAAACTTTAGCCAGATGTACGACAACTATCTGTTATATGCTGGCAACTTGCCAATCGTGCCCTACTGCAAATGAACAAAAAGAATGATTTCAGTTTTATGAATTACAGTTGGATAATTGTGTTTATCGTTTGGTGCTAAATTAGAGAATCCAGTCACCACAATCTAATCTGCAATTTCCCTCGGTATTTCTCATACTGATTAATGTACATAAGCCTTGTAATGGTATCATAGTTATGGCGGTTATGGATGAAGTCTGCAGGATCTGATGACAACGGATTGCTGACTCCATCTATAATGATTGAATCCGTCAAACAACAAAGGAATGACCCAGCATTCAAGGCGGCATATCTGGCAATGTGCCAGCTCTTCTTCAAGCTTCTGGATGTCAATGGCGATGGCTTTATACAAGAATATGAATACGTCAGAGCATTTGCTAAAGTCGGCATCAAGGATACTAGCTTCGTAAAGAAGGTTTTTGAGTCTATGGATCTCAACCAAGATGGAAAATTTAGCTTTGAGGAATATTCCACTGCCTTACTTGAGTATCTCTGAAGATGATAAAAGCCTCTATAAGCTATTGTGGGGACCTCTCGTCTAAATGATAAAATTTCGAATTCTGATGTTCTATGCTGTCACGGCTTGATATTCGCTTTAGTGCAATTCTTCTTGAAGTCGATAAAGATGCCAGTTGAGACATTTTCATTGCTTCAATTGAATTTTTGCACATTGGTGCTTTTAAGGCTTACATGCTTCTAAACATATTTAACTTATTCTAATGGTTAGTTTATTACCGCTGTTGCTGGTGTTGTGGATGTTTCATTATGTTGAAAATAGCCTTTAGGCGCTGTGAAATAAAACCATGCCAATCTATGCTAAACAGATAAGCGACACTGAACAGCGAAACTGAAGACATAACAGTGGTCATATTTTATTAAATTACAACTCGTTGAAGTTATGCATTGACAGTCCTTTGAGTTTGTTTTCCGATTAATGCAGCGTCGCACTTGAAGTAATATCAAAGTATCTGATTACTAATTATGCATTATTTCGAGGAATTCATTAAATCAAAGACCGTGTTACCTGCCAGCACGCCGAACCATTTAATGGGATCCATATGGGCCCTATATGGGCATGCTAGCAGGTTGTTGCAACCAGGTATTGAACTCGGGAGGACTGATGGTAGAGGTGAGAGCCGACTTGATGTTTGAACAATAACGGTTTCATCTAAAACAGCAGAGCTAGAGACCGTATCCGAATTAGTTTGTTGGGCATTGAAAGCCAAGTGCAAAGTTCACGTTCATCGCTCATTAATTACGATAAAAGCGTGTTGTTTCCCTTGAAACTAAAAGTATAATTTTTACTTGACAATTTGCTAATAGTAGAATTTTTTTACTTCACATATTTTGATGCAAAAAAGTTCTAATGATGCTTATATACAGCGATTTAAAAGTGACATATACTTCCATAAGGTTATGAACATTATATTAGGCCCCATTCGGTACATTACTTGTTGATAGCTCTATTGACTATCACTCGTACGGTGACAATACCCACCTATTTCTCTCAGTTGGACATCTAATCCTGCTCTCAAGCTATATGTTTCTGTGTTTGGTAATGCTTAGTATTGGATGGCTAGCAATTAACTTCTAGTGAATACCTCAAATGCTAAAATATTTTCTAGGTATACAGCCAACAACTCCGTAAATTTGGTTGCTTGTCATTCATTTCGGGTGGCTTGCATATCAGTCTTACTGAATGATTAAGCAGGCAAGGCATGATGTTTGGCTCAACGATAGCACAGTCGTTTCTAATTATATTGATGCCATATGCGAATCAGTTTAATCTCACATATGGGATATTCGTAGAATCAGATCTCGTTTGCTTCCTACCGTTTTAATTTCACTGGCTAATGCTTTGGTTTCCAGCAGACTTGACTAATCTAACGCGCTTCTTTTTGGCATCACCCTGCACAAACTACAAATGATTCAAAACTCTCTGTACAGAGCCATAGCAAAAATATATGTATCAGTACTGCGTGATATATAATTTAGTAAAATGAAAACAACTTTATGTCTTAGGTTCTTTTAATTTCATACACTACGTGTATACATCATTAACAATCCGCGTTTAATGTAAACCAGCTAATGATGAAGCTGGACTTTTTTGTATCTGTCATTTATATGGAGTATATTGCATCACAGACAGACAGTAGTGTGTTAAAGTAGAGAAGACAGTGGAATTGGGACCCCGTAAAACTAGGACCAGTGATGAGCAAGGATACAAAAGGATTTGTGATAAACAAAACTTTCTTTGATTTACACGAGATTTGATGAGCAGCATTAAGCCGGTACATGAAGTCATCATTTCGCTCAAATTGAAAATTATCTGTATATGTTCATACTCTCGTAACCTTCATCTTCAACTAGGAAGTCATCCTCTTTCGTGTCCAAAGCTTATCGGAAGCTACGACTCGCTTCTATAAGATAAGACTTGATTTCGTTTACCGTTTCGATGGCGTTTCAGAGATTCTATAAACACCAACTTGGTCAGCAATTAATTCTCAGTTTCGACCAACAATTTAAATCGCCATTCTACAACGGCATGCAATTTTGATTATGTTACTGTTAATCCCATTTTGTTAATTGTAAGGGAAATATTATAGAGCGCCTCTTCAAGGAAAACTAATCAGTGACACTCTTTACGCTAGCCTACACAAAAATAACTAATTAAGAATAGAATGCTCATCAATTAGCAAGTGATGGTCAGATAGCAAGAAAAGTGGCGAGCTGAGGGCTCACGCAGACCCGCACATACGCAGAACCCAGCAAATGGATAAGCATTCGGGATTGAAAGTTTACACCAATTTCAGAGTTTCTGGAGCTCCCCAATACTTCATAGCTCCTTCTTAAAAGCCATTACAGTGTCCATTGAAACGTTACTATCGTCCAAACAATAAAACTTTTGCACTGAAGAATTTCTGCCCTAAAGTTGCTGCCTGTTTTTAAGAAATAAATTATGTCTTTAGTCTTGGGTCACCTATTTTGGTGCTCTTTTAAAAGATTACAACTACTCTTCCTTTCTCCTTTCCAGTGATAATTATATAACATTCAATTATGTCTCCTCTGCTCCTTCTTTCAAATGTTCTTAGTGTACTTCTTTACAACTTTTCTTCATTGCTGAGTGTAACCCCTCCTATCTGTTCAACTAGACGCGATTGAATGGATCTTACTTATCGGATTGGATTCTCCAGCCGCAAATTCGGCCACTCATCAGCAACCCCTCAAAAAGTCCATCTGTTCACATTACTCAACACATTCCACTATTTTACTTCAGCATCCTAGGACGTCTGCTCGTTTTATCGCATCCTACCGGCCAAAATATCCGCTTGCTTTTTATAACCCGGTCTGACCCTTTAACCTCCTTTCATTTCTCAAAATCTACAGTTGGGTCCAAAACTCATCGAAGTTGTCTTTCATTTGATTAACTGATGTTGCTTTTTTCTGATGACATTGACCTAAATCCTAATCCTTGCCACCTTGACACCCAGTCTATCTAAAATAAATATTTTCATCAAATTTGCTTCTTGCATCATCCCGTGGATATTCTTGCTCTCAATGAAACTTGGCTCAAATCTTCGGATACACCTTCCTTCATTTTGGACATAATACTGTGACGACAGACACTGAGATTGCCGGTTTCAAAGCCTTCGTCTCCTTCCAGCTGGGTTCGATTCCCGTGGTATATCAGGAGATTTCGCAAATATCAAAAACCGAGATCTTGCCGTTTTATTCCATTTAGCCTAATACTTCCAGTATTTTAACTAAGGTAGTATAGTAGTGTCAATAAATCCAGTGTCCGATTGTGACAATTCGCCTTTACACCAGAGGTCTGAAATAATCATTTAACCAGATGCTGCTAACTACGCACAACTTAACGACAAGAACTCATCGACGGCAACAGTTACAGAAGCACAACTCAAAAGTAACAACAACGACGTTAACTCTTGCCGTTTTATTCCATTTAGCCTAATTCTTCCAGTATTTTAACTAAGGTAGTATAGTAGTGCCAATAAATCCAGTGTCCGATTGTGACAATTCGCCTTTACACCAGAGGTCTGAAATAATCATTTAACCAGATGCTGCTAACTACGCACAACTTAACGACAAGAACTCATCGACGGCAACAGTTACAGAAGCACAACTCAAAAGTAACAACAACGACGTTAACTCAGCAACAGTGGTTAACTCTCAACGACAACGAACGAGCTTGGCAACAATCTGTCGCAAACTAACCCTAACTAACTGACTGACCGTCACAAGAGCTCCGTCCTTCTTGTATACTAAACAGAGTTCGTGCCACAATGACGTCACAAAAGAACTGGTTGTTAGGATTTGGTTGATAAGATTTAGCACCTAAGGGCTGGTTGCTAAGAGCTGGTTGATAAGAGCTGGTTGCTAGGGTTTGGCTGCTGAGGGCTGGTCGCTACAATACATCCCTCCTTTTATCTGGTAATTCAACTTCTGCCGGATGAACTGGATGAGTAGTTGCAATATGAATCTTTGAGATCAGCAGGCTCTGAGCATGGCGGCTGCCGCGCGTACCTCTAATTTTTCTGGCAAAAAAATTCCGACATCCTGAGTCGATTATCACAGGATAACCTGGTGAAACAATATATGCTTGGCGGTAAGCAGGTAATTAGTTGAGTTCTTCCTATGCAGGCATGGACATCGGGCAACGCAGCTCCTCCATTCATCTCTGTCTTTGGAGAAGCTGCATTGTCCGATGTCCAGACCTGCACAGAACTCCACCTCACACATCCTCAGCAGGAAGTCTGAGTCTGTTCTCAGCCTGGATAAAGAAGGAGGCTTGGCCAATTGTTGTTTGCTTTTAAGCAAACGTGGATTCTGAAATCAAAATAGTTTGTACAGAAGTCGTTGAAATCAATGGGGCCTCAGACACCGGACGACAGGCTACGGAGCTTAAGCAATCCGCAGAAGATGGAAAGATGGAAATTTAGCCAAAAGCGAAACGATATCAGAGAACCTGCAGAGCGAAAGAGCAGACAGAGAAATCCAGAGCTTCAGACTAGCAACAAAGATCGAGAACACAGTAGGCCAACTGTTCTTGCCAGGGTAAATGTCCGGTCAGCGAGTGTCATACTTGTGAACCTGAAAGGGTGAACAAAGAAGAAAAGACACGTTGCTATTGAATTTTAAATCTGCGTCGAAAGATTTACTGCATGATGGAAACTCATATTATTGGATGATATCTATTTTTTATACTTTCATCTTTATATAGGTCTATTTCTTTTTCAGTATGTATTCAAAATGTGACTTCTTTTCAAATTAAACACCCTCTCTTCCTTTGACTGAATGTTTGACATTATTAACATTCGAGCAATTTCTATAGCTCTGCGATGCTTCTAAGATCTGAGGATACTTACGTCAATAAACTGGTTGTGTAGCTACGAGATATAGGCTAGGTTGTCCAACTGACGAGTCAAGGCCAATGCATATACAAGTCCTTTAATTTTGTTTAAATTTATGCATTCACTACTTCTTGACTGAACACAAGCTACGACGTCCTTGTATAACACAGCCTATGGCATAACTAACGACAAATTAGATACCTATCGAATGTTGCTTTGGCCTCTATTATTGCCCAGATGTAGGTATATCAAATATCTTTTTGCATATGTTATGTGCAAAGGCTAACAAAAAAATCTAGTCTTAAAACACTTCGTAATGTAGGGTGCCTCCTGAGGTTGGCTTAAAGAAATGCTCTTCTTCTTCTTCTTCTTCTTCTTCTCTTCTTCTTCTTCTTCTTCTTCTTCTTCTTCTTCCTCTTCTTCGCATTCTTCGTATTCTTCTTCTTCGTATTCTTCTTCTTCGCATTCTTCTTCTTCGCATTCTTCGCTACTGTGCTTTCTAGACTGTGAGAATTCGTGGGTTTTTCCGCGAAGTCCGTTATTATTCAACCTATTAGCTATGCTCTGCTAATGCATGCAGCCTCCAAAATATTGGCTCAGCACCCAAATCTGTTATACCCACTCGCCTATGATTTATTCTTGTAAAAAATAGTCATGAAAACAATGAACAAAAACTGACATGGTGACTTTATTTTACGCTTAGACTACTTGGTAAGAATCGAAAGCCTTTGTTCATTAAATAGCCTCTGAATCTGCCAAGCAGAAGTAAAAATTACCATAGAACAGTAACTTATAACTAGTTTTGTATTACCGCTCAAGTCATTCACAGCATCAAAAAGTCAAAAAAACACCTGTTTACAGCTATAATCTAATCTAAAAACTTCTATTGCGCCTTTATCATAATGGCCAAGGCATCAATTGTTGGTCGCTCCAGGTCAAATTGCAATAAAAATTATAATTCGTTGGAGGAGAAAGGTCGAAATATCGAGAGATCATATAGGTCAGAGAAACCAGAAGCCAGACTATGGTGGATAAGCAAGTTGAAAGAGACGAGTCAATAGTTCGGACTTGAATGACAAAAGAACTGAACTGCAGTGAATTCCAAAGCACGGGACCAGCAACCGAGAAGGTCTTGAGCCCAGCGCTGTCTCGGGTACGGGCACAACAAGACTCAAAAGTGTCTACAGTATCTGTTAGTGTGAGAGACGAGCATGGAACGTAGATAGGTTGGCTGATTTAAATGTAGTACTATCGTCAAGCTGGAAAGTGCGCTACATAAAGGCAGTGCATTATATTATTCAGAGCAGCAAGACAGCTAGCTAGTACCCCAAGCTACAGCGGTCAGATTCTTAGAAACGGATGGGCTGCAAGTTATACAACGTGGAAGGGATATTGTTGGTAGCAGTGTAGGTGAGATATGGAATGCAGGAGGAGTAAAGCTTAGTCAAAAGGATTCTACAGGGGCAAGCACAGTAATCCACAGGTAGCACTCTCCAAGTACACTCGGGACTTTACAACTAAGCACGAGAGTTCCACATGATAGCCAGATGGACGCTCACATGTACATGCTGATCAACCTGGTCGACAGAGACTACGATCGGCGACACATGGTCAGCTCATTGTACCGCGTTCTCGTACGTCTGCTCGAGCGGGCCGCGCCTTCTCCACTGTGGGGCCGTCTCTCTGGAACACTCTTCCACCAGACACCCGATCCCTTGCCTGTTCAACAGTTCAAGAAACATTTTCTGCCCGTCTCAAGACGTTCCTGTTTAGAGAACGTTAGTTAGCCGTGCTGCAGCGCCGTTGTGAGTTACTTAAAAGGCGCTTTATAAATTTAGTGATACATACATACATACACAAATGACTTCGGAGAAAGAGAGCCAAAAGACGCACGAATGCTGATGAAGGCTGCCAGACAGACTAGGGTCTTGGGTACTGACCGGCCCAGAAGGAATGCGCCCAGAGTCCAGAGGATTCAGGTAGAAAATAGCTCGCAGATTGCACACAATGGTCAGTCGGAAGAGAAGACCAGAAGAGTCGCACACGGGTTCCGTTAGAGGAAGGATCCGTCGAGGAACAGCAGAAGATGGGGTAGGCATAAGATCAGGAGACGGACAACGATCGACCGTAGGAATTTATGTAGAATGTAGTTAATACTAATGTATTAGGGGTTAGATTAGATTAAGCCGATTATTGTTGATTCATATGCATTCTCTGTACAATCGTATAACCTGAACGTAAGTGTATTAATAATTATTTTATATTAATATTGTGTCATTATTCATTCATTAACAGAACATTTGTGTAGCGCGTCTACAGAATATTACAACTTCGAACTACTAACTTCTAGCGTGCCAGTCCTTAATACCAAATGCATCACTTACACACACAACCCATGTAGCTAGTCACCCACAGTAAATAGAGTATCTAGCCGAACCATTGGGCCACATAGAGTATAGGCTATAGTGCTTTGCAGACTATCAAACAGATTTTGAAACGAATTCTCTGCTCATTGGGCATCCAGTACAAGGAATATACAAGGAATAATGGCTTAATATGCTGATGTTAAGGTTCTTGGCATTGCACTTCAGATTTGCGGTCTGTGAAACTTATAGGTTAAAATGGTTAATCATACTCAAATACGCAGTAAATCTACTACACACAGGCAGACATACGTCCCTACGCCTGTATAGTTATTTCAATGTCACAAATTTACTACGCAATGTCAGCGTAACACTTACAGTTTTTTACGGTTTATTTAAATTGCATCCATTCACTTCATGACCCGAGCTTAATAATCTGTTACCAATTTATTATTGTTTTATCACAGATTGGTTTCATTTCATGTCCTGGAAGATAACATGATGTTTGTCGACGTGCTGTCTGTCGTCCATAATGGATCTGAGATGAGAATCTTCTTCTTGTGTCTTGCTGGCAAGCAGTGCTAAAGTTCAGCTGGAATAATCTTCGGGCTACTTAGGTCTAAAACAGATGGTGGGTCGTTAATCCTACAAAAATAACAATACATCCTTTTGGTGTTCTTATAATAATGAAATAATTATGTATACTACTTAGTATTCTCTTGATCTGTTAGATTCTATGCTCGATTAACAGCCACTGTACGGAACGTAATATCAGGGTAATATAATGGTTTAATATGGGGCATGGTGACTGATTGGTTAGACCATTCGACTTGTAGCGCCTGCAGTACGGTTTCGAGCCTCCTCTGATACGGTCATTGCATAGAAACCTTGGATAACTCCTTACTGACAGTTGCTCAGCGCCCTCGATTGATGCATAGTCGTTTGACAGTGGCTGTTATATAAACTGCAGAAATAATAATATTTAGGGTCTTTGTTTTGGCTTTGTTAACAATATCCCTATATTGCCTGTATCTATTATGAAAATATAGTACGGGAAGTTTAATTTTCTTTTTCAACGCATGCAGATCTTTAAAACAAGAAAAGGCCAGTGTTTGAAAGGCAAACAATGCAATACTATAAAATACAACTGTAATTTGATAATGCCCTTCTCACAAAGTTTGAAAGTGCTCTTGAAGTCGGGCAGCAGGTTATATTGAGGCCCACAAAGAGGCTGGAAGAAGGAATTTTCCAGTTTAGAGCAAGTGCTAGTGTCTGTAAGAGAATTGTGAAAATGAGGTGATAGAGAATTCTAGATAGAGGGACCAGCGACTGTGAATGAATGCTGGCTAAAGACATAATGCAAACCAGGACTAACGTACTTTCGAGGAGATTTTTTTGGTGTAAACTCGGGATTTCTACAGACCCCAAAGAAAGCTAAATTAAAGGTTCCAGCTTAGTCAGAGGCGCTCAGTCAAAAACAAAAGCGATATAGAAGAAGAGTCAGATTTGGTCTCAGGTCAAGATCCGAGAGTCAGGCAGGCAGACAGTTAAACAGCCACGGTGGATGGCGCCTTGGAATTGGAGCAGCAAGATAGATAACAACTGACACCACGGGTCTGCAAATGTTGCATGAGTGGCGTGAAAATATCTGGCGTTGGATGCCACAGTTGTGTGATACAGTTGAGTTCTGTCAGATTATGAAGCTGGGATTCTCGCCCAGATCGCACTGTTCGGTTTTTCATCGTTTATTGAGATTCACTTTGAATCAGTGTCTGTAGTAACGCGAGCGAGATTCTAGTTCAGTTTTGGAACAAGCGACTGAGTCTACGACAAACTTTAGACTACTCTACCCATGATGATTACGGTAGCGCCAGAAGACGCTAGGCTATCTTCTCTACATTTCACTACAACCTTCCTGCCCGATGTCTAAACTCTGACTGCTTCTCGATGTGCGACCATCTTCTCTGCGCATTCTGCGAGCTATTTCTACCTCTGTCTCCTGGATCCTGGACGCATTTCTTCTGGGCCGGTCAGTACCCAAGACCCGAAGTCAATTGTATGTCAGTCACTGCTTTTGTTGCATAAGACCTGTGGTAGGGGGAAGTCCATCTGGCTATCACGTGGACCTCTCGTGCTTAGTTGTAAAGCCTTCTGATGTACCTGGAGATTGCTACCTGAGGATTGCTGAGCTTGCCCCTTTGACTAAGCTACACTCCTGCATTCCATAGCTCACCTGTACTGCTACCAGCAATAGCCCTTCCACGCTGTATAACTCGTGGCCCGTCCGTTTCTAAGAATCTGACCGCTCTAGCTTGGGGCTACTGGCTAGCTGTGTTGCCTCTCTGACCTAAGGTCCTAATAAATCATTCGCCTCACTGCTTACGCAATGGCCAGCAACGACTACTGAGTAAGTCTGGTAATATACTGACGACTACTACTATTACTTTACAAACTTGCAAACATACCTAAACTACCTCGGTTATATATGTACACACTTGTGCGGCATCTTGCATCGCGGCCATACTTGAAACCGAAAAAATTGATCAACACTTATAAACATTTCAGGAACTGTTCGCAAAGTAAATGGTCCTCATGACCTACTTACCACAAGCCATAAGTCTTACGTGGTAACCTTATGAAAGGTGAGCTTTCTGGACTTTAGACCAAATAAATTAATGTTTGATCCTGAGAACAGCTATCTTAGACAGCCGCTCCTCACTAAGGCCTACTCATTCTTCTCAAGATATTAATATTTCAATAAATTACGACTTCTATCGTCTAGTTCTTTCAATATCCTGCCACCTGGTAAATGACTGTTTTTTCTTTGTTCTGTTGTTGGCTTTAAATGTAACAATGGACGTGGAGCTAATTTAATGATTTCACTAAATTAATCTCGAAGACGTTAATAGGTGATCATTTCGAAAAATAAGCTTATATGTAAAAGAGTTTAATTTATATTTCATATTTCTAGACATCTCGAAATATGTCATGCACTTTGACAATAAAAGAGACTCCCAATAAATATCAAATTTTTCGTTAATTATGCGACAAGCTGCGATATATGGACACAGTAGCTTGTGTTCGGCACGAAGTAATGACGTCATAAATTTTCTAAAATTAAAGCAGCTGTGTATATATGGGCATCAACTCAATTCATCCGCAGGACTATTCAGCCTAATTCTCGTTGCTGCACAACCAATTCATTCACGTGAGTATCCTCAGGATTTTGAGGCGTTGAGCAGATATAGAAATTGTTTGATGTTTAATCATGTCAAAACATTTAGTCGACAGGCCAGAGGATTTTTAATTTGAAAGGGAGTCACGTTTGATTCCTTGCAAAAAATAACAGGTATAGGCCTATGTGAAGATGAATGTTCGAAAACTAGAAATCATTCAGCGATATGAGTTCTCATTATGCTGTCAATCTTTCGATGGCAATTTTTAATTTAACAGCAACTCGTGTGTAGTCTTTGCTTACTCCTTCAGGTTCATATGCAGGGCCTCTGAGAGGAAATTTGTAAGGTGGTTCAAGGGTGCTTTCGGGCCCCTCATAAGGACCTTCCCCCAACAGCGTCCTGTTTTTGTCTTAATACCCAATATAATACAAAGTCTACAGTGCAAGATTTGTAAATTGTTATACTAGAGTGGGACATTTGTTAGACAACAGTATATGGTCTTCTGTCAATGAGTGCCTTCACTTCATTCAGAAGTTCAAATGGAAGTTTGAAACCTCAATTAAGAGAAAAAAGCGGGGAACCACACCCACTGTCACCTTGCCACAAATAAGAAAATATTCATGCTCTCAAAAAAAAACATAGTAGGCTTATTTACTTAACAGAGGAGCTTTCCTGACCTTCTTGTGTGGAGGTGGGCCAGAAGCGGCCCTTGTTTTGAGGTGGGCCAGATGCGGCCCTTACCTAACTACTTGTACTCCTCAGTGTGCGCTGAATACTAAGGCTGGCGCGATACAAGTCAATAAAATCGAAGTGGTTATACCTTAAGGAGGCGCTACAGAAATACTCACTAATGAACGAACAACGAGACAAAGGATTACTATAAAATAATGATTTAATGCACGTACGTCAACAGATTAAGCGATCGTACAGAGACTGCATGTGAAGCGGCAACTTGCGTCTTATTCTGATCTAATCTTAACTACATTCGCATTAACTAAATCCTACTGAAATCTCAACGGTCTGTCGTCGTCCTTTTCCTCTTTTCTGCATGCTCCTTCTCCGCCATTTCTCGACTCCAATCGATCCGTCTGATCTTCTTCTCCGAACTGCCTGCAGTGCGCACTCTGCAAGCTCTTCCTAACTAGCATCCCTTCGGCCTCGAACCCCTCAGACCAGCCCAGGATTCGCATTTTTAACCCAATTTGGTTCTGTCTTTCTGAACTAATTAACATAGCCCTCAGACTGCCTGTGGTCTGGGATTTTTCATGCCTATATTAGTTATCCGGATAACTTTACCCCTTTCTCCCAAAATGACTGACTTGTAGGGTGCTAGGTGCTAAAATAGTTACCTGCTCATTCCACTGCTATCTGGAGATGAGATCGACTCGTTCCAGGGTTAGCAGCCAGCACCCATGCCTTTGACTAAAAGCCTGCCAGTTTGCACTGAGTCACACTGAATTGCACAACGTACTGCCTTTATATTGCGCACTCTCCAGCTCGGTCATACATTTTGTATTATGAATGCATATCCTATCAAGCTTTGCATGGGTGTGCGGTTCAGTTCGTTAGGAGTAGTGTGGTGTTTTATTACGTGATACTTAGTGATAATGAAACCCAAAAATATTAAAATATTAATATACAAATACAAATATATAACTGTAAAGATAAAAATTCGTCTTATAGGGAAAAAGGTACGAAAACTAGTTTCTGGACTAAATATGCGCCTTGAGTTTTGATAATGTTATTTGGACATATATGCCAAATTTTATCTCAAACTGTCCCCGAAATCATACCAAACTTAATGCCCAAAGGTGACCATCTAGCAGGGCTTATCGGAATACCCTTCTGTTATCAATGGCCATTTTATCGACTGGGAGAGTCTTCTTGTCTGGCCTGTGAAGGGCCGATCAAAATGCCGCAGATGAACTCAACAGCAGGCAACACGGCAGGCACTACGTAGGATCCAGTCTGTCAAGTTCTTCGGGCAGGAGCTTCTGAGGCCTCCCAACCTCCTCACTTGCTGTATCGTATGCGGCCTGATGCTCACTCAGTTTTCCATGACTTTCCTGGCCCTCTTTTTCCTTTAACAATATTCTGTTACTCTCGACCGTTTCTGCTTTGAGCTGTCGCTAATTCGAGACGAATACTGTTTTTGGACATTTTGGTCTTCGCCACTTTTTCAAGCAGAAATTTCTTTTAGAAAGAATCTCTTCAATTGCCGCCTTTACTGTTAAATTGCGCCGTCGTCTCTGGACACATCTCTATATACATTTAAACATTTAAAAACGAAGTACGGTTTTATAGGCAGGACACTGGAACTTTCTAAACACACAAACTGTAAGCTTTCGGTTATCTGACAAAGCTTTTGAAGAAGATAAACCGAAAGTGAATTGGCCGAACAAATATAGACTCGTTTGCGCAGCGACGAGGCCACACAGAAAGTTTTCGCTTTCTGTCTTTCTCCGTTCTCTTTCCCTCTCTCTGTCTCTTTATCAGCGTCTTTCGAGCAGCAGAGCAGCATTGATCGCGAAATCCCTACCGCACGCGCAGTTCAAGGGTGCTGGCCAGGAAAGCCCGATGCCTCAGGACTCAAAGACCGCTCTGTAGCAATCCTCTTTTTAATTCGCGTTTCTACTTGTTAAGTTAAGCTGAGGAACAGCTTACTTACTTACTTAGTTAGTGTGTAGTAGTATAGTGTAGTTGATAGTAGTAGCTCTATGTATAAAGACTGTAGTTGATATATTTCAGTAGGCAGGCCAACTTATAGGTTGGAGAGGAGAGACAGATAAGAGGAAGAAGGGGTGTCAAAATAGAATCTGTGAAAGAGGAATGCTTACAGTTTTCAGTGAAAGGCCGAAGCAGAAGTTCCAAGCAGTGGAGCATCGATGAGTTATTGCTAGACTATAGCAAGTGGCCAACTTAGGTAGGAACACGGGCTTAATTAAATCGTGGGGACTATGCCTGCACGGCTTTTTTTTAGACTACATGACGATTTCACACTGACTAATTATTATGCCACTTTTGCTGGCACCAACACTCGATTATTCAATATTAAATGTGCTGGCCCTTCAATCTGGAACGCTTTACCAATGAGCATTCGTATGTTGTCAAGATTTAAATTGTTTAAAATGCAGATGCGTCACTATTTAATAACATCTGTTTGACTGCCAACTGAATTGTTCATACAAACCATTAGTTTTTTGCTTCTTTTTCTGAGTTTTTTCTATAGGACTGTGTAATGCACTGGACTTGTATATAGTTTTATTTTCAGTTTCATTTATGTACGGATTGTACATAACTTATTTAGTTTGCTTACATAATGATACTTGCTTTGTTTACGTTTCGATTGCCATCTTACGTCACTGATGTTAATAGGTGACCCTATTTAAGCAGGACCCTGGTCCCTTCTGGGCTTTCCTTTTTTATCCTGGCAAACTGTATGTTTTATGTGTAACCTGATATGTTGAATTTGGGACCAATAAAGAGTCAATCAATCAATCAATCAATCTTACAGAGCAGATTTGAAAATTAAACAGCGGCTGATGTCATGGGCAGACGACTCTAGCGATGGACGGTTGGCAATGGTCATGAGCAGATCAGCAACAAAGGTTTTGGCGGCCACTGTACAGCAGACGAACGTTTACTGGTATAAGAAGAGGTTTCATATATTCAGTCGGAGGGAGATACGTTCGTTGGTGCATGTTGATCTAGACGTGGAAAAACTCATCCGAAACCACCGTACGTACGTTCGATTTGTATGCATACATGTCGATGATCGATCGTTCTTATACTTCGATCATTTTTCGTATAAGGAGTTTCCTTAGAGTGTAGGAACTTCTGAAGAAACGCAGAATTTATCTGTTTCCCGAAAGCGGCGGTTGTCGTATAGGACTGAGAAACTCGTAATCTACGCAGAGGATTGTATTCGAATCGACGAACCTTTCATTCGATCCTGTTACGCGATCTGCAAAGCGCAATCGTACTTTGACGAGCGAGTAAACGTACGCTTCGTAAGCTTTGTCGTCCAGTGAATGGAATAAACTGGAATCCCTTCGAACTTTCGTACAGTATAGTCGAAAAGTTACTAGACGAAATGGCGAATTTCCTCCATCTGCTTATGGAAGCCTATCAACCAATTTTTCCTAGAAAGGGGCTTTGGAAAATCACACTTCTCCAAGAACGCTTCTTTGAAATCAACTAATCTCCACAAGGACTCAGGCCTGGACAATCTACAACTCATCAAATGGAGGGAAGAAATCAAAATACTTCTTTAATTGATTTAGATAGTTAGCAGTTGGCCTGCAGTAGTAGTAGCATGTGGTAGATGTAGATTGATGATGTTATAATTGAACTTGAACACATATCTGGATTAACAATTCATTTCTATAATGAAACTTTGTTTTTAAAACTATAGAATTAGTTTTAACGAGCCAACTATGCGTCACGATCAATATCCTAATTTGAGATTGGCAATATAAGACTTGGGATAAATGTATTTTGACATAAGCTGTTAGTCATCTGCATGTAGTAGTGGCATGTGGTAGATGTAGGTAGGTCTTATGGTAGGCGAGGTCAAGCCCTCTATTGTTTGAGATTCAAACAATAATCTGTCACTAAGGTAGAAGATTTAAGGGTACAACCGGTACATTTATATAGGGCCGGTCCACGCTTTGCGTTGGGAGCGTCGATTAGATAGTGTATAAGGTTGCATAGCAGAGGTGCATTGCAGTTCAGACACTATAAGGGTTTTACGAGAAATGAGGGCGCATGTCTACTGCTCGTCTAAGCGGCCACATCCCAAAAGCACCGCCTCTAGGACCATTGTACGCGGCATCGCGCCCTACTCAGAAAGGGCTCAGTCGAGCCAAAGCCGTGTCATGCACGTATGTTGGCATACACTTGACGACCCAGCTATGTTCACAGTTTGACGCCCAACCAGAAGCGAAACAGCAAGTGGACATCAGGAATCGCGCAAGATACCCTTTATGGAGGTCTGTAGCAAATTTCTGACAACAAAATCCCTCATTGAATAATTACTTAAATATAAATGTGTATAACAGGTGATATCTCGAAGCGGATATGGCTAGCAACATGCCATTGAACGAATATCTTACTTCTTACAACTACACAAGCGGAATGTGACATGCGATGCAGACGTTAGAGCTACTGTGAGGAATTTGCAAAACCAGACCCAACTCTAGCTCTACAGAACGGCCCACCGCATACCACAAGAAATGCCCACCCCCGCCGATAGGTCGGTGCTAGATCCGTGCGCCAATGCCACGCCAACCTCGACAGCGCTAGCTTCAGTCGCCAGGACTCTACCAACAACGCGCACAAAGACTGCCGCGGAGAAACAGAGACTCGCCACCCAAGCGTATCCTCCTCAGGGTGGTAGGCATTCTAAACGACTGTCAGTTGACGTCTCAAATGACCACCATGTCGAGGGTGATGCGTCGACTTTCTTGGATGTGATTACGCCCTGCGAGGCGGAAGTGCTAAAAGAAAACTTAGGCAACAAGGGGCCTTCAAATTGGCGGTGGTTTTCACTGCTGAGCTTGATGAACAGGTGATCACTTTGGCCCAGGCTTCTGTCAAGTGTGTCGAGTCAGACGTAATAGCAACAACGACCGACGTGGTGGTAGGTATTCTAAATGACTGTCGTGCGACCATCCCAAATGATCACCGTATCTATGTGTGATTAAGAGACTTTGGCTTTGCTAGGCATATCCCAATTCGCTCATATATTCCAATGCCGAAGCGCATGCCGCCACAGGCGGTTGTCATTGTGAAGAATCGGGACAACCCTTCGGGTCGCTGTAGTACTGTACAACGCCCTTGACGCGGATCAGATTGTGTCTATTGCTTTTCTGCACATGGACCATCAGGTCCGCGAGCCCCAAAAGTTTCTTGAAGGTCTCGGGGGGTGTACTGCCGAGTGTGGTGCTTCCTATTTTTTGAATCTTTGGCGATACAAGAGCGCTAGATAAATGGCTAAAAATGCTTAAGTAGCGCCGTGCTACGATATAGATCACATATTGATTGCATCTCACTCAAGCATCTGTTCTTTCGTGTGACTAATCAAATGTTCAGGCTCGTTTCTGGACAGTCACAGAATTATTTTTCGATTATATGTATACTGTCAAGTAATTCTTTATAAATATACATGACAATTATGCAAATCAATTTCTTAGCTACCTAACTAAGGCCAGCTAATTTAAAACCATACATGTAATTTATTAGACTTTCCTTCCCTGTGTGACTCTGTCTGGAGTTCAATTTCCTCTAGTTCCTTGGATGAGAGTTCACATAAACTGAAGCGAAAGCGGGCATTTTTCTTTTGACTTTTGATGTTTGAAATCTTCACCACAGTGCCCTACTCAAGCGCATGAAAGACAAGCTCAAGTTAATTACCATCATCGACTAGCACCTCTTCCTAGAGAGGGGTCTGCGTGGAGGCATATTTTGGTTTCAAAGCGCTTCGCGAAGGCGAACAACTCAATGTGCACGAACAAGTCGAATATGCCCATCAGATGGGCATGCGCGTGATAACAACGCATCGCGCGTTGAAATTCCGCCAGGAGGCCTAGATGGCTCTTTGCATCCAGCTGAACACAAATCTTCGCGCAAGGCCTGTAGAAGGCGAATTAGATAAGGGCTTCTTCAAGCTCACGAACAACTGGGAAGAACTTTCTGAACTCTGCATATGCGGCTAACTCGACCTAGAAATGCTGACCGACGAGATAATTCACGGCTTCTCTGTCCTCACACCATTTCGTTTTTCTGTTACTTCATTTTAAAAATTTGGTATCATTAAACAACGCATCCCGTTTCATTTCTTGAAGATAAACTTCAGCCAGTTGTACGACAATTATCTGTTATATGTTGGGAGCTTGCCAATCGTGACCTACTGCAAATGAACAAAAAGAATGATTTCAGTTTTATGAATTACAGTTGGAATTAACGGTTTGTAATTAGAACATAATTGTGTTTATCGTTTGGTGCTAAATTAGAGTATCCAGTCACCACAATCTAATCTGCAATTTCCCTCGGTATTTCTCATACTTATTTATGTACATAAGCCTTCTAATGGTATCATAGTTATGGCGGTCATGGATGAAGTCTGCAGGATCTGATGACAACGGATTGCTGACTCCATCTATAATGATTGAATCCGTCAAACAACAAAGGAATGACCCAGCATTCAAGGCGGCTTATCTGGCAGTGTGCCACCAGTTCTTTAAGCTTCTGGATGTCAATGGCGATGGCTTTATACAAGAAGATGAATACGTCAGAGCATTTGCTAAAGTCGGCGTCAAGGATACTAGCTTCGTAAAGAAGGTTTTTGAGTCTATGGATCTCAACCAAGATGGAAAACTTAGCTTTGAGGAATGTTCCACTGCCTTACTTGAGTATCTTACATCTGAAGATGAGAAAAGCCCCTATAAGCTGATGTGGGGACCTCTCGTCTAAATGATAAAATTTCGAATTCTGAAGTTCTATGCTACCGCTGCTTGCTATACGCTTTAGTGCAATTCTTCTTGAAGTCGATAAAGATGTCAGTTGAGGTGTCAATTTCTTGTTTCAATTGAATTTCTGCACAGGTGTTGCCTTTAAGGTTTACATGCTTCTAAACATATTTAACTTATCCTAATGCTTAGTTTATTACCGCTATTGCTGGTGTTGTGGATGTTTCTTTCTTCTTTATGTTCTCTGCCCCTCGGCAGGTTCGTATGTCCAATGACGCCATCTTTCTCTGTTCTGTGCCTCTCTCTTCAGTCCACTGTATCCCTCCTCTTTCATCATCCAGTCCAGTAGCATTGCTCTTGGTCTGCCACGTGTTCTTTTTCCCTCCATTCTTCCCTCGATGATGTCTTTTAATATGTTTCATTATGTTGAAAATTGCCTTTAGGTGCTGTGAAATAAAATCATGCCAATCTATGCTAAACAGATAAACGACACTGAACAGCGAAACTGAAGACATAACAGTGGTCATATTTTATTAAATTACAACTCGTTGAAGTAATGCATTGACAGTCCTTTGAGTTTGTTTTCCGATTAATGTACGTCGCACTTGAAGTAATATCAAAGTATCTGATTACTAATTATGCATTATTTCGAGGAATTCATTAAATCAAAGACCGTGTTACCTGCCAGCACGCCGAACCATTTAATGGGATCCATATGGGCCCTATATAGGCATGCTAGCAGGTTGTTGCAACCAGGTATTGAACTCGGGAGGACTGGTGGTAGAGGTGAGAACCGACTTGATGTTTACACAATAACAGTTTCATCTAAAACAGCAGAGCTAGAGACTGTATCCGAATTAGTTTGTTGGGCATTGAAAGCCAAGTGCAAAGTTCACGTTCATCGCTCATTAATTAGGATAAAAGCGTGTTGTTTCCCTTGAAACTAAAAGTATAATTTTTACTTGACAATTTGCTTATAGTAGAATTTTTTACTTCACACATTTTGATGCATAAAAGTTCTAATGATGCTTATATGCAGCGATTTAAAAGTGACATATACTTCCATAAGGTTACGAACATTATATTAGGCCCCATTCGGTACATTACTTCTTGATAGCTCTATTGACTACACTGGCCAACAGAAAAATTTTTTTTTCTTGTTGCCTTCGGTTTTAGACCTGTTCTTGGGGTAATTTTGGGCGCTGATTCAGAAAATGTCATTGGATTGAGTGCATCAGGTCTAGTTTCTGAGATATCGTCGATTTTGTAAAGAAAACCCAGTCCACTCTTTAAACGATGTCTTTGGCAAAACTAAAATGTCATAATGAGCTTTATTTATGGCTAATTATAATTCTTGCTGATTCATATAATGCCTACATCCTTATAATGTAAAATCAGCATATCTTGCCGCGTGCTGAGATATTGCTGATTCAACGAAATAACTATTCCGTAGCCTACAGCTTACTCAGCACTAAATTCATGGCCTCATTTAGAATTTATTTGTGCTTATACAGCGTTTCATGGTTTCGAACTATGTAAATAGATTATGCTGAAGTCAGCATTTATAGCCCATATAAACCGCCTCCTGAAAGCTAGAGCAGCCGCAGTCGTCTTAGGCCATATTAAGAGTTGGTCGCAAGAACAATCTGTGAATGTGAGCATTAAATAACTACATGTTCTTACTATTTTTTTAGGTTAGTCATTTAATTCCTCAGATGCGAACATCCTTAAGGTTATGGCTACTTCCAGACGGAGCTGCATTAACCATCCAGACATATTCTGCTACATTTGTGGGGAATACACAATAAAAGCAAACAGGAAACCGATTTCTGAGTTTGTAAAAAGAGCATATGTAGGTTATTTTGGTGTCAAACTTGGAGATCAAGATAAGCAATGGGCTCCTCATACAGTATGCAAAACTTGTATTGAACAATTGCGCCACTGGACAATTGGAAAGAGAAGCTGCCTGAAATTTGGTGTACCGATGGTTTGGAGGGAACAGATAAACCACTTCGACGACTGTTACTTTTGTATGGTTAATATCATAGGCATCAATCGAAATAATCGTCACAAGTTGTCTTACCCTGATATACCTTCAGCCAGGAGACCTGTTCCGCATTCGGATATTGTACCAGTTCCACCTTTTCACGAACTACCTCAGCTCTCAGACGATGAGACTTGCATGTCCAATATCGGACGAGATGACGAAAGTGAAGAAAGTGGGGGCAGTGACAGTGATTTCCAATCAACTTCACACAGTGAACGTTTTGACCAAAAAGAGTTGAGTGATCTGATCAGGGACTTAAATCTTTCCAAAGAGTCCTCTGAATTGCTTGCGTCCAGACTAAAGGAAAAGAATGCACTTCAGCCTGGAACGAAAATTACAATTTATAGAAACAGAGAAAAGGATTTGCTGCCATTCTTTACCGAAGACAACAACCTAGTATTCTGTAATGACATCAGCAACTTATTGAAGAAAATTGGTCTGTCGGATTACAGCCCAGATGAGTGGCGTCTTTTTATCGACAGTTCAAAACGTAGTCTGAAATGTGTGCTTTTAAATAACGGCAACAAATTTGGTTCTATTCCAATCGGTCACTCCACCAGGATGAAAGAAGAGTACAATGCCATCTCTTTAGTACTGGAAAAGATAAAATACAAAGAACATCAATGGGTAATTTGTGTAGACTTGAAGATGGTAAATTTCCTCCTTGGTCAACAAAGTGGCTACACAAAGTATCCCTGCTTTTTGTGTCTTTGGGACAGTAGAGCCAAGCATGAACATTGGACAAGAAAAGATTGGCCGCCTTCGAGGAAAGACATGGTGGTTGGAGCTCAAAATGTAATCAAGGAATCTTTGGTGGCACGAGATAGGATCATACTGCCACCACTACATATAAAGCTAGGCCTGATGAAACAATTTGTCAGGGCTTTGAATAAAGAAGGTTCATGCTTCGAATACATAGTACACAAGTTACCAGGAATTACAATGGAAAAATTGAAGGCTGGAATCTTCGATGGTCCACAGATCAGGCAACTTATGAATGACCCACTTTTCATACCATCAATGAATGAAATCGAATCTTGTGCCTGGTCTTCCTTTGTTCTTGTAACTAAAAATTTTCTTGGCAACAAGAAGGCAGACAATTATGCACAACTAGTAGAGGATATGCTTCTTCATTTCAACAAGCTTGGCTGCAACATGAGCATTAAAGTCCATTATCTCCACAGTCACTTAGATCGCTTTCCAGAGAATCTTGGTGACTTCAGCGAAGAGCAAGTTGAAAGATTTCACCAAGACATCAAAACAATGGAAAATCGATATCAAGGAAGATGGGATGCACACATGATGGCAGACTATTGCTGGAATATTATGCGCGATTGTTCCGGCAGATGCCACACTCGGAAATCGTACAAAAGGAGCTTCTTCGGTGTCGAATGACTTGAAATTTTTATAACAAACTTGTTCTGTTTGGTATCATATAAGTACAGTTTCGAACATTATATTAGGCCCAATTCGGTACATTACTTGTTGATAGCTCTATTGACTATCACTCGTACGGTGACAATACCCACCTAATTCTCTCAGCTGGACATCTAATCCTGCTCTCGAACTATCTATTTCTGTGTTTGGTAATGTTTAGTATTGGATGGCTAGTAATTAACTTCTAGTGAATACTTCAAAACTAAAATATTTTCTAGGTATACAGCCAACAACTCCGTAAATTTGAATGCTTGTCATTCATTTCGGGTGGCTTGCATATCAGTCTAACTGAATGATTAAGCAGGCAAGGCATAATGTTTGGCTCAACGATATCACAGTCGTTTCTAATTATATTGATGCCATATGCGAATCAGTTTAATCTCACATATGGGATATTCGTAGAATCAGATCTCGTTTGCTTCCTCCTGTCCTAATTTCACTGGCTTTGGTTTCCAGCAGACTTGACTAATCTAACTCGCTTCTTTTTGGCATTACTCTGCACAAATTACAAATGATTCAGAGCTCTCTGTCCAGAGCCAAAACAAAAATATAAGTAGCAATACCGCGTGAGATATAATTTAGTAAAATGAAAACAACTTTATGTCTTAGGTTCTTTTAATTCCATACACTACGTTTATACATCATTAATAACATTGGCCAACAGAAAAAATTTTTTTTCTTGTTGCCTTCGGTTTTAGAACTGTTCTTGGGGTAATTTTGGGCGCTGATTCAGAAAATGTCATTGGATTGAGTGCATCAGGTCTAGTTTCTCAGATATCGTCGATTTTGTAAAGAAAACCCAGTCCACTCTTTAAACGATGTCTTTGACAAAACTAAAATGTCATAATAAGCTTTATTTATGGCTAATTATAATTCTTGCTGATTCATATAATGCCTACATCCTTATAATGTAAAATCAGCATATCTTGCCGCGTGCTGAGATATTGCTGATTCAGCGAAATAACTATTCCGTAGCCTACAGCTTACTCAGCACTAAATTCATGGCCTCATTTAGAATTTATTTGTGCTTATACAGCGTTTCATGGTTTCGAACTATGTAAATAGATTATGCTGAAGTCAGCATTTATAGCCTATATAAACCGCCTCCTGAAAGCTAGAGCAGCCGCAGTCGTCTTAGGGCATATTAAGAGTTGGTCGCAAGAACAATCTGTGAATGTGAACATTAAATAACTACATGTTCTTACTATTTTTTAGATTAGTCACTTAATTCCTCAGATGCGAACATCCTTA
Source organism: Norana najaformis (assembly GCA_964023275.1). Lineage (NCBI taxonomy): Eukaryota > Metazoa > Annelida > Clitellata > Crassiclitellata > Hormogastridae > Norana > Norana najaformis. The sequence continues at coordinate 23,861,642 of OZ029923.1, forward strand.
AGGTTATGGCTACTTCCAGACGGAGCTGCATTAACCATCCAGACATATTCTGCTACATTTGTGGGGAATACACACTAAAAGCAAACAGGAAACCGATTTCTGAGTTTGTAAAAAGAGCATATGTAGGTTATTTTGGTGTCAAACTTGGAGATCAAGATAAGCAATGGGCTCCTCATACAGTATGCAAAACTTGTATTGAACAATTGCGCCACTGGACAACTAGAAAGAGAAGCTGCCTGAAATTTGGTGTACCGATGGTTTGGAGGGAACAGATAAACCACTTGGACGACTGTTACTTTTGTATGGTTAATATCATAGGCATCAATCGAAATAATCGTCACAAGTTGTCTTACCCTGATATACCTTCAGCCAGGAGACCTGTTCCGCATTCGGATATTGTACCAGTTCCACCTTTTCGCGAACTACCTCAGCTCTCAGACGATGAGACTTGCATGTCCAATATCGGACAAGATGACGAAAGTGAAGAAAGTGGGGGCAGTGACAGTGATTTCCAATCAACTTCACACAGTGAACGTTTTGACCAAAAAGAGTTGAGTGATCTGATCAGGGACTTAAATCTTTCCAAAGAGTCCTCTGAATTGCTTGCGTCCAGACTAAAGGAAAAGAATGCACTTCAGCCTGGAACGAAAATTACAATTTATAGAAACAGAGAAAAGGATTTGCTGCCATTCTTTACCGAAGACAACAACCTAGTATTCTGTAATGACATCAGCAACTTATTGAAGAAAATTGGTCTGTCGGATTACAGCCCAGATGAGTGGCGTCTTTTTATCGACAGTTCAAAACGTAGTCTGAAATGTGTGCTTTTAAATAACGGCAACAATTTTGGTTCTATTCCAATCGGTCACTCCACCAGGATGAAAGAAGAGTACAATGCCATCTCTTTAGTACTGGAAAAGATAAAATACAAAGAACATCAATGGGTAATTTGTGTAGACTTGAAGATGGTAAATTTCCTCCTTGGTCAACAAAGTGGCTACACAAAGTATCCCTGCTTTTTGTGTCTTTGGGACAGTAGAGCCAAGCATGAACATTGGACAAGAAAAGATTGGCCTTCGAGGAAAGACATGGTGGTTGGAGCTCAAAATGTAATCAAGGAATCTTTGGTGGCACGAGATAGGATCATACTGCCACCACTACATATAAAGCTAGGCCTGATGAAACAATTTGTCAGGGCTTTGAATAAAGAAGGTTCTATTGCTGGAATATTATGCGCGATTGTTCCGGCAGATGCCACACTCGGAAATCGTACAAAAGGAGCTTCTTCGGTGTCGAATGACTTGAAATTTTTATAACAAACTTGTTCTGTTTGGTATCATATAAGTACAGTTTCAGGTACTACCATTTTCTTTTAAGTATTTGGCAGAGGCAAGGACTGGTATATGGCATAATGTTCTATATCTCGAAAACTAGACCTGCTGGGAGAAAACTGGTGCCTTTTCTGGAATCAGCAGGTCAAATATACCCAGAAACAGTTCTAACATTTGAGGCAACAAATTATGTGTTGGCCAGTGTAGCTATCACTCGTACGGTGACAATACCCACCTAATTCTCTCAGCTGGACATCTAATCCTGCTCTCGAACTATCTATTTCTGTGTTTGGTAATGTTTAGTATTGGATGGCTAGTAATTAACTTCTAGTGAATACTTCAAAACTAAAATATTTTCTAGGTATACAGCCAACAACTCCGTAAATTTGAATGCTTGTCATTCATTTCGGGTGGCTTGCATATCAGTCTAACTGAATGATTAAGCAGGCAAGGCATAATGTTTGGCTCAACGATATCACAGTCGTTTCTAATTATATTGATGCCATATGCGAATCAGCAGGTCAAATATACCCAGAAACAGTTCTAACATTTGAGGCAACAAATTATGTGTTGGCCAGTGTTTATACATCATTAATAATTCGCGTTTAATGTACACCAGTTAATGTTCAAGTTGATTTTTATATTTGACATTAATATATATCATTTTACATCACAGACAGACAGTAGTGTGTTAAAGTAGAGAAGACAGTGGAATTGGGACCCCATAAAACTAGGACATGTGATGAGCAAGGATGCAAAAGGTTTTGTGATAAATAAAACTTTCTTTGATTTACACGAGATTTGATGAGCAGCATTAAGCCTTTGCATGAAGCCATACTTTCGCTCAAACTGAAAATTATCGGTATATGTTCAGACCCTCGTAACCTTCAGTGTTCATCTTCATCCAGGAAGTCATCCTCGTTCGTGTCCAAAGCTTATAGGAAGCTATGACAATTTTCTGTAAGATTAGACTTGATTTCATTTACCGTATCGATGGCTCTTCAGGGATTCTATAAAAACCGACTTGGTCAGCAATTAGTTCTCAATTCCGGCCAACTTATTTCGTTATTCTACAACGACATGCAATTTTGATTGTGTTGCTCCTAATTCCATTTTGTTAATTGTAAGAAAAATATTACATAACGCCACTTCAAGGAAAACTAATCAGTGACACTCTTTACGCTAGCTTACACAAAGATAACTAATTAAGAATAGAATGCTCATCAATTAGCAAGTATTGGCCAGATAGCAAGAAAAGTGACGAGCTGAGGGCTCACGCAGACCCACACATACGCAGAACCCAGCCAATGGAAAACCATTTGGAATTGAAAGTTTAGACCAATTTCAAAGTTTTTGGAGCTTCCCAATTCTTCATAGCTTCTTCTTAAAAGCCATTACAGTGTCCACTGAAACACTACTATCGTCCAAATAATAAAACTTTTCCTGAAGATTTTCTGCCCTAAAGTTGCTGCCTGTTTTTTAGAAATAAATTATGTCTTTAGTCTTAGGTCACCTTGTTTGGTGATCTTTTAAAAAACTACCACTGGTTTTCCTTTCCTACTTTCCAGTGATAATCATATAAGATTCAACTGTGCCTCCTCTGCTCCTCCTTTCGAACGTTCTTAGCGTATCTCTTTACAACTTTTCTTCATTGCTCAGTGTAACCCCTCCTATCTTTTCAACTAGACGCGATTGAATGGATCTTACTTATCGGAATGAATTCTCCAGCCGCAAATTCGGCCACTCATCAGCAAACCCTCAAACAGCCTGCTGACATTACTCTCAACACGCTCCACAATTTTTCTTCAGCTTCTTTGGACGTCTGCTCGTTTTATCGCATCCTACCGGCCAAAATACCCACATGCTTTTTATAACCCGGTCTGACCCTTTATCGTCCTTTCATTTCTCAAAATCTACAGTTGGGTCCAAAACTCATCGAAGTTGTCTTTCATTACTATACCTTATGCTGCTTTTTTCTGATGACATTGACCTAAACCCTGGTCCTTGCCACCATGACATCCAGTCTATCTAAAATAAATATTTTCATCAAATTTGCTTCTTGCATCATCCCGTGGATATTCTTTTGCTCTCAATGAAACTTGGCTCAAATCTTCTGATACACCTTCCTTCATTTTGGGCATAATACTGTGACGACAGACACTGAGATTGCCGGTTTCAAAGCCTTCGTCTCTTTCCAGCTGGGTTCGATTCCCGTGGTATATCAGGAGATTTCGCAAATATCAAAAACCGAGATCTTGCCGTTTTTATTCCATTTAGCCTAATACTTCCAGTATTTTAACTAAGGTAGTATAGTAGTGCCAACAAATCCAGTGTCCGATTGTGACAATTCGCCTTTACACCAGAGGTCTGAAATAATCATTTAACCAGATGCTGCTAACTACGCACAACTCAACGACAAAAACTCATCGACGGCAACAGTTACAGAAGCACAACTCAAAAGTAACAACAACGACGTTAACTCAGCAACAGTGGTTAACTCTCAACGACAACGAACGAGCTCAGCAACAGTCTGTCACATACTAACCCTAACTAACTGATTGACCGTCACAAGAGCTCTGTCCTTTTGTATACTAAACAGAGTTCGTGCCACAATGACGTCACAAAAGAACTGGTTGTTAGGATTTGGTTGATAAGATTTGGCACATAATGGCTGGTTGCTAAGGATTAGCTGCTAAGGGCTAGTTACTAAGAGCTAGTTGCTAAGAGCTGGTTGCTAGGATTTGGCTGCTGAGGGCTGGTCGCTACAATACATCCCTCCTTTTATCTGGTAATTCAACTTCTGCCGGATGAGCTGGATGAGTGGTTGCAATATGAATCTTTGAGCTCAGCAGGTTCTGAGCACGGCGGCTGCCGCGCGTACCTCTAATTTTTCGGGCAAAAAAATTCCGACATCCTTAGTCGATTATCACAGGATAACCTGGTAAAACAGTATGCTTGGCGGTAAGCAGGTAATTAGTTGAGTTCTTCTTATGCAGTTCTGGACATCGGGCAACGCAGCTCCTCCATTCATCTCTGTCTTTGGAGAAGATGCATTGTCCGATGTCCAGACCTGCACAGAACTCCACCTCACACATCCTCAGCAGGAAGTCTGAGTCTGTTCTCAGCCTGGATAAAGAAGGAGGCTTGGCCAATTGTTGTTTGCTTCTAAGCAAATGTGGATTCTGAAATCACAATAATTTGGACAGAAGACGTTGAAATCAATGGGGCCTCAGACACTGGACGACAGGCTACGGAGCTTCAGCAATCCGCAGAAGATGGAAAGATGGAAATTTAGCCAAAACCAAAACGATATCACAGAACCTGCAGAGCGAAAGAGCAGACAGAGAAATCCAGAGCTTCAGACTAGCAACAAAGATCGAGAACCCAGTAGGCCAACTGTTCTTGCCAGGGTCAGCGAGTGTCATACTTATGAACCTGAAGGGGTGAACAAAGAAGAAAAGACATGTTGCTCTTGAATTTTAAATTTGCGTTAAAAGATTTACTGCATGATGCAAACTCATACTATTGGATGATATCTAGTTTTTATACATTCATCTTTATATAGGTCTATCTCTTTTTTCAGTAAGTATTCAAAACGTGACTTCTTTTCAATTTAAACACTCTCTTCTCCAACAACTGAATGTTTGATATTATTAAAATTCGAGCAATTTCTATAGCTCTGCGATGCTTCTAAGATCTGAGGATACTTACGTCAATAAACTGGTTGTGTAGCTACGAGATATAGGCTAAGTTGTCCAACTGACGAGTCAAGGCCAATGCATATACAAGTCCTTTAATTTTGTGAAAATTTATGCATTCACTACTTCTTGACTGAACACAAGCTACGACGTCCTTATATCACAGACTTTCACATAAGTAACGACAAATTTGATACATATCGAATGTTGCTTTGGCCTCTATTATTGTCAAGATGTAGATATATCACATTTTATATGTCTGGAAATGTGACATATTTAACCCTGTTTGCATTTGCCGCGTGAAAGAATCACTTTGAAAAAGAATCACTGTGAATTCACTTTGAAAATATTTTTATTAAAAAACCAAATGCACCAAACGCACCAAATGGCATAAGATTGAGACGATAGTATTTCGTAGAGCTTATGAATTTTAATATGTTGCGAATAATAAGGCATCAGGAGCGACTGTTAAAGATAACAGTTATTTGGATCAAAAATTGATTTCAGTTCGGTCTAAAGGTTTAAAGAGGCATTCCTCAACACATATTTGCACAACATCACTAAGTATGGATCATATTTGACTTTTGGTATGTAGGTCATGTCGACTATTTTTGTGACCATACCTCAAGAATGTTCATAAGTGTTGAATGACTTTCATGGATCAGTATTTCATTCGCAGTTAATAATAATACTAATAGTAAAGTATTAGTTAGAATAATAATAAATAATTAATAAACAGATAAATAAATATACAAACAATATTGTGGCACCGAAAAACAGCAAGCTCAAAAATAAGAAACAAGCTTTAATTTGAACGCAGCGTCTAAAGACATCAAGCCATTTAAATTTTCTCATTGGGTGAAGGACTTTCAACAGTCATCGTCTCAAACACTGCTCTCGACCATTCAAACACTGCCCCCAAACCAATAAGCCACCGTTTATCTAATAAACTGAACCTGCAGATCAGGTATTCCGATAAATTTTAGTATTTATTTCTACCACTAAAATTCGCTTTAATTAAGTTTTATTGCAATAGCTGGCACTGTTAACCGGAAATATCTCTTACCTTGACTTCTTCTTCTAGTGCTCTGCCGTCAGGCAGGTCCACATGTCCAATGACGCCACTCTTCTCTGTTGTTTGCTCTTCTCTTTAGCCCTTCATATCCATCTTCTAGCATCATCCAGTCCAGTATCATCTGTCGAGGTCTTCCGCGTGTCTTTTTCCCCTCCATTCTTCCCTCCATTCTTACCTTGACTATGAACGTAATATTGTAACCCCCTTTCTAAATGCTCCTTTGTCTAGATCTAGTGACTATAGATAGCAGTCACTTTACTTTACCTCATGGTTCCTACAAGCTTGTTTAGGCTGTAGGTAGATATACATGTTAATTGGGGTTTTGTCTCCTGATATGATATTTATAGGTCAGACTCAAATCAACATGCAATATCTAGCGGAAATTGTAATGATATTACAATAGCTCGTACTTTTCCACTACCATCTTGTATTATAATGTCTGATTGAATAAGAATGAACAAAGTCAATTGTTGCAAAATCAATCAATGTATTATATATAGTTCAATGACTTAATTAATGCTTAATTAAGGCCAGCTTCTTATCAAGCCTAGATCTTTAACACCACCCACCCACAAGCTTGGATGGCCATTTCCCCTGTGTATTGACTCTGATGAAGTCTGAACAGTTTCACTGTAAGTTGCAGTGAGTTGGCATCGACGTAGTAGGAAAAGATTGTCACTCACCACTAGCTGTCTCTGCACACACGATTCTTTTCACCACGCCAACATACCTCGTAGACCATTGGATAAAAGTCTTTCGTAGAAGGTATTTGGAGCGAATTCCTTGCTGTTCAAGGATGAGAATCCACGCGATTCGACCGTTATCGTCCGAAGGAATGTTCCTTGACGAGATGTGGTTGCACAGTAGAGTCGAAGATTTTCAACTCGCGCCGCTAAGTCCGTTTCGAAGCAATTACATGGAATTAATCCAAACTTCCAGACGTTAGTTTCTTGATGACCACTTTGTCAGTTCGCAACCGAAACACAGGTGAAGAACCTGTAACACATGAGCCTTTGTATGCCCATTATTCGAGAACACAGTTCGACTTGACAAGTACGCAACTGATCACTTATTTCTCGGAGTCACGCTGAATTGTAACTAGGACCTTCCTGCCCAAAATCCAGCCGTGAACTGAACTTCTTCAACGGTTTTCGCCGCGAATCGATATCGTCAAACGGTTGGCCGAAAGTGTCGTCTGCATCTCTCACCCACATTCGCAGTGATTTCAGCGTCCTTCGTTGAGATCATCGTCTGCTCCTTGTTTACTAATAATAAGGAGTTACGTCCACTGCGCCCCCTCATTGGCTGGCTACTTCCAATGGCAACGTGCCGCCATTGGCCGAAAATCCCCCAAGTAAAATCCCGATTGGCTGGCAATCGAAGCATCAGTTTGAAATCTCCTTCGAAATGACTCGCAAACTTTGGCAGATTGCGAATAAAACAATTCATCTACATCCACGTTGATCACATGTAAAAATTTAATTAAGTTTTATTGCAATAGCTGGCACTGTTAACCGGAAATATCTCTTACCTTGACTATGAACGTAATATCACGCTGCTTAAACAGCAAGTTTGAGCGAGCATTTGTATAGGAATTTCAGTGAGTCATCGGGTTATTGATGTGCTTGATGCCACGCGTCGGACGAGTGGTTGGAGTGATGTGGTTGAGTGGTGACGCTCTGAATGCGGACTTCAGTAGTAATTCTTGCCGACACGCATTTTTTCGCGTGGGCGTTCGCGCCTGGAGCGTCAGGCCTGGGCTGTGATGAGTCAGCGGGTTTTTGGAAACCAGTTCGTACTGATCTGCTGTTTCGGCGAGAAAGGGCATATATAAGCGGACGCAGGTGCACGGAAAGAGAGCGCGAAGATTTTGTTGCAGTGGTCTGGCGTGTATTACGTTACAAGTTTCAGAGTTACAAGTTTGTTCGATTGGTTCGTGAGTGTAGAAACTGTGACGATTTAATTGTTCGTATAAATATAATTTCTAAAATAAAGGAATGCCACGATTTGGACAAGTCGACGATTCGAAGACGATGATCGACGACTGCGAAATATCGTCGATATTCGTCAAAGTTTTGCTGTGGTTTGTCCCGCTTTTTGGAATGGGCTTCCTAATGACCTACGCCAGGAACTTCATAGTCTATCTCCCCCTTTTTCCGCAAGCGCTTGAAGACCTTCTTATTTCCCAGTTCTTCTGGATTGTAGGGCCGGGAGCGCCTCTGAGGAGTTTACCTCGAAGTGGCGCTTTATAAATTTTTGATTACATTACATTACATACATTCACTTTACTTATTATAATTTTATTAAGAATGGCATATACATTATTTTTGCATGTGTCATATGCCAAGGCTAACAAAATTTAGTCTTTAACACTTCCTACGTTGCTTCTTCGTAACGAAGGCTGCCTCTCGATGTTGGCTTAAGGAAACGCTCTTCTTCTTTTTCTTCTTCTTCGCATTCTTCACTACTGTGCTTTCTAGACGGTTAGAATTCGTGGGTTCTTCCGCAAAGTCTGTTATTCTTCAACCTCTTAGCTATGCTCTGCTAACGTATGCAGCCTCCAAAATATTGGCTCAGCACCCAAACCTCTTATACCCATTCCCCTATGACTGATTTGTGTAAAACAATAGTCATAAAAACAATGAACAGAACTGATTGGTTAGACCATTCGACTTGTAGCGCCTGCAGTACGGTTTCGAGCCTCCTCTGATACGGTCATTGCATAGGAACCTTGGATAACTCCTTACTGACAATTGCTCAGCGCCCTCGATTGATGCATAGCACTGGCCAACACATAATTTGTTGCCTCAAATGTTAGAACTGTTTCTGGGTATATTTGACCTGCTGATTCCAGAAAAGGCACCAGTTTTCTCCCAGCAGGTCTAGTTTTCGAGATATAGAACATTATGCCATATACCAGTCCTTGCCTCTGCTCGCCCATAAAACATAAGGCTATAGCTATAATTATGTAGTGCTCAATTTATTATGTGATACACTAAATAAACATAATAATACAAATACTTAAAAGAAAATGGTAGTACCTGAAACTGTACTTATATGATACCAAACAGAACAAGTTTGTTATAAAAATTTCAAGTCATTCGACACCGAAGAAGCTCCTTTTGTACGATTTCCGAGTGTGGCATCTGCCGGAACAATCGCGCATAATATTCCAGCAATAGTCTGCCATCATGTGTGCATCCCATCTTCCTTGATATCGATTTTCCATTGTTTTGATGTCTTGGTGAAATCTTTCACCTTGCTCTTCGCTGAAGTCACCAAGATTCTCTGGAAAGCGATCTAAGTGACTGTGGAGATAATGGACTTTAATGCTCATGTTGCAGCCAAGCTTGTTGAAATGAAGAAGCATATCCTCTACTAGTTGTGCATAATTGTCTGCCTTCTTGTTGCCAAGAAAATTTTTAGTTACAAGAACAAAGGAAGATCAGGCACAAGATTCGATTTCATTCATTGATGGTATGAAAAGCGGGTCATTCATAAGTTGCCTGATCTGTGGACCATCGAAGATTCCAGCCTTCAATTTTTCCATTGTAATTCCTGGTAACTTGTGTACTATGTATTCGAAGCATGAACCTTCTTTATTCAAAGCCCTGACAAATTGTTTCATCAGGCCTAGCTTTATATGTAGTGGTGGCAGTATGATCCTATCTCGTGCCACCAAAGATTCCTTGATTACATTTTGAGCTCCAACCACCATGTCTTTCCTCGAAGGCCAATCTTTTCTTGTCCAATGTTCATGCTTGGCTCTACTGTCCCAAAGACACAAAAAGCAGGGATACTTTGTGTAGCCACTTTGTTGACCAAGGAGGAAATTTACCATCTTCAAGTCTACACAAATTACCCAGTGATGTTCTTTGTATTTTATCTTTTCCAGTACTAAAGAGATGGCATTGTACTCTTCTTTCATCCTGGTGGAGTGACCGATTGGAATAGAACCAAATTTGTTGCCGTTATTTAAAAGCACACATTTCAGACTACGTTTTGAACTGTCGATAAAAAGACGCCACTCATCTGGGCTGTAATCCGACAGACCAATTTTCTTCAATAAGTTGCTGATGTCATTACAGAATACTAGGTTGTTGTCTTCGGTAAAGAATGGCAGCAAATCCTTTTCTCTGTTTCTATAAATTGTAATTTTCGTTCCAGGCTGAAGTGCATTCTTTTCCTTTAGTCTGGACGCAAGCAATTCAGAGGACTCTTTGGAAAGATTTAAGTCCCTGATCAGATCACTCAACTCTTTTTGGTCAAAACGTTCACTGTGTGAAGTTGATTGGAAATCACTGTCACTGCCCCCACTTTCTTCACTTTCGTCATCTTGTCCGATATTGGACATGCAAGTCTCATCGTCTGAGAGCTGAGGTAGTTCGCGAAAAGGTGGAACTGGTACAATATCCGAATGCGGAACAGGTCTCCTGGCTGAAGGTATATCAGGGTAAGACAACTTGTGACGATTATTTCGATTGATGCCTATGATATTAACCATACAAAAGTAACAGTCGTCCAAGTGGTTTATCTGTTCCCTCCAAACCATCGGTACACCAAATTTCAGGCAGCTTCTCTTTCTAGTTGTCCAGTGGCGCAATTGTTCAATACAAGTTTTGCATACTGTATGAGGAGCCCATTGCTTATCTTGATCTCCAAGTTTGACACCAAAATAACCTACATATGCTCTTTTTACAAACTCAGAAATCGGTTTCCTGTTTGCTTTTAGTGTGTATTCCCCACAAATGTAGCAGAATATATCTGGATGGTTAATGCAGCTCCGTCTGGAAGTAGCCATAACCTTAAGGATGTTCGCATCTGAGAAATTAAATGACTAACTTAAAAAATAGTAAGAACATGTAGTTATTTAATGCTCACATTCACAGATTGTTCTTGCGACCAACTCTTAATATGCCCTAAGACGACTGCGGCTGCTCTAGCTTTCAGGAGGCGGTTTATATAGGCTATAAATGCTGACTTCAGCATAATCTATTTACATAGTTCGAAACCATGAAACGCTGTATAAGCACAAATAAATTCTAAATGAGGCCATGAATTTAGTGCTGAGTAAGCTGTAGGCTACGGAATAGTTATTTCTCAGCGCCCTCGATTGATGCATAGTCGTTTGACAGTGGCTGTTATATAAACTGCAGAAATAATAATATTTAGGGTCTTTGTTTTGGCATTGTTAACAATATCCCTATATTGCCTGTATCTATTATGAAAATATAGTACGGGAAGTTTAATTTTCTTTTTCAACGCATGCAGATCTTTAGAACAAGAAAAGGCCAGTGTTTGAAAGGCAAACAATGCAATACTATAAAATACAACTGTAATTTGATAATGCCCTTCTCACAAAGTTCGAAAGTTTTCCATCGTTTATTGAGATTCACTTTGAATCAGTGTCTGTAGTAACGCGAGCCAGATTCTAGTTCAATTGTGCAACAAGCGACTTAGTCTACGACAAACTTTAAACTACTCTACCCATGATGATTACGGTAGCGCCAGAAGACGCTAGGCTATCTTCTCTACATTTTACTACAACCTTCCTGCCCGATGTCTGAACTCTGACTGCTTCTCGATGTGCGACCCTCTTCTCTGCGCATTCTGCGAGCTATTTCTACCTCTGTCTCCTGGACCCTGGACGCATTCCTTCTGGGCCGGTCAGTACCCAAGACCCGAAGTCAATTGTATGTCAGTCACTACTTTTGTTGCATAGGACCTGTGGTAGGGGGAAGTCCGTCTGGCTATCACATGGACCTCTCGTGCTTAGTTGTAAAGCCTGCTGATGTACCTGGAGATTGTTACCTGTGGATTGCTGAGCTTGCCCCTTTGACTAAGCTACACTCCTGCATTCCATAGCTCACCTGTACTGCTACCAACAATAGTCATTCCACGCTGTATAACTCGTGGCCCGTCCGTTTCTAAGAATCTGACCGCTCTATCTTGGGGCTACTGGCGAGCTGTGTTGCCTCTCTAAACTAAGGTCCTAATAAATCATTCGCCTCACTGCTAACGCAGTGGCCAGCAACGACTACTGAGTAAGTCTGGTAATCTACTGACGACTACTACTATTACTTTACATACTTGCAAACATACCTAAACTACCTCGGTTATATATGTACACACTTGTGCGGCATCTTGCATCGCTGCCATACGTAAACCGAAAAAATTGATCAACACTTATAAACATTTCAGGAACTGTTCGCAAAGTAAATGGTCCTCATGACCTACTTACCACAAGCCATAAGTCTTACGTGGTAACCTTATGAAAGGTGAGCTTTCTGGACTTTAGACAAAAAAATTAATGTTTGATCCTGAGAACAGCTATCTTAGACAGCCGCTCCTCACTAGGGCCTACTCATTCTTCTCAAGATATTACTATTTCAATAAATTACGACTTTTATCGTCTCGTTCTTTCAATATCCTGCCACCTGGTAAATGTCTGTTTTTTCTTTGTTCTGTTGTTGGCTTTATAATGTAACATGGACGTGGAGCTAATTTAATGATTTCACTAAATTAGTGTCGAAGACGTTAATAGGTGATCATTTCGCAAGATATAGGTAAAAGAGTTTAATTTATATTTCATATTTCTAGGCATCCCGAAATATGACATTCACTTTGACAATAAAAGAGACTTCCAATATGTTTCAAATTTTTCGTTAATTATACGACAAGCTGCGATATGAGGACATAATAGCTTGCGTTCGGCACGAAGTAATGAAGTCATAAATTTTCTAAAATTAAAGCAGCTGTGTATATATGGGCATCGACTCAATTCATCCGCAGGACAATTCATCCTAATTCTCGTTGCTGCACAACCAATTCATTCACGTGAGTATCCTCAGGATTTTGAAGAGTTGCAAAGATATAGAAATTGTTTGATGTTTATTAATGTTAAAACATTCAGTCGACAGGCCAGAGGATTTTTAATTTGAAAGGAAGTCACGTTTGATTCCTTGCAAAATAACAGGTATAGGCCTATGTGAAGATGAATGTTCGAAAACTAGAAATCATTCAGCGATATGAGTTCACATTATGCTGTCAGTCTTTCGATGGCAATTTTTAATTTAATAGCAACTCGTTTGTCGTCTTTGCTTACTCCTTCAGGTTCATATGCAGGGCCTCTGAGAGGAAATTTGTAAGGTGGTTCAAGGGTGCTTTCGGGCCCCTCATAAGGACCTTCCCCTAACAGCTGTCCTGTTTTTGTCTTATTACCCATTATAATACAAAGTCTACAGTGCAACATTTGTAAATTGTTATACTAGAGTGGGACATTTGTTAGACAACAGTATATGGTCTTCTGTTAATGAGTGCCTTCACTTCAATCAGAAGTTCAAATGGAAGTTTGAAACCTCAATTAAGAGAAAAAAGCGGGGAACCACACCCACTGTCACCTTGCCACAAATAAGAATATGTTCAGCGCTTTGGGAGGTACTTGAAGAGCGCTATATAAGTGCTTGTTACATTACATTGCATTCATGCTTTCAAAAAAACATAATAGGCTTATTTACTTAACAGAGGAGCTTTCCTGACCTTCTTTTTTGCAAAATTTCTTATGACAGTACCAAAATCAATTTTTCTGGCAATGTTTGACTCAATACTCAGCCTGGCCAAAGCCACAAGACGTTCCTGAGATATTGTAGACCTTAAAAAATCCTTAATCAGCTTGAGTTTGCTGAATGTTCTCTCTGCAGAAGCTACAGTTGCTGGAATTGTTAGCAGTATTCGTAAGCTGACAGAAACATTTGGAAATAGCTCTGAAAGATTGTATTCTGTTAATTAGTTCAACCGGGTTAATTAAAGAACATTAAGGTCAGCAGAATATTGCTTTGCTAAAGCTATCTTTCCTTCCAGAACAATTATACAAATGGTCAGACATTTCCACAAGAAATCAAACTTTTCAGCCAACTGCTTAAGATTATCATCACACAGCCTCGCCTCTTGCGACTAACTCCAACACGTCGACGAGAGAGTTTTATTTCTATGTTAAGGTTTGATGCAACCAGCTGCCTTCATTCCACATGCATTTCCAGTTGTTTCGGAGTTTTGTGAAATCTTCTGGAAGTGTTTCAACTTTCAATGTTTGCTACTTCGATATCCAATGTGGCATCTCTGGCTTGAATGACCTTGTTGCAGTTATGTGTCGGATCGGCCACAAGAGAAGCCTGTTGGGTAAGAGGCGGGAGTAGTTATGACCCGCGTTAGGTAGCCATTAAGTGCTGTGCTTATATGCACGGTTCGGCCGCGTTACCTGTGTAGGATTTTTAGAAATTAATTTTTATTAAATTTAAGCTGAATCTAATAATAGTTTAATATTTAGGCCGAGCAAAGCTTTTAGTTTATTTTTAGTTATATAATGCATAAAATTGTTTTAATTTATAGGTCTCTAGGTGTTTGTTTCAAGGCACTTAACCCGAGCACTTTTAGACACCTTTATTTACGAATTTTCCAGCGTGCTATGCTAGTATATAAGCAACCCGATGTAAATAGGAAACGAGGGTTGAATAAACCGTGTCGCATGGTGATTTGCTATTGTCGTGAAGGATGGTTGCGTGCCTTCACATATACGAGTTACAGTGTTTTGATATCGTTCAGTGAGCGAATTCATAGCGTATACAAATACATATATACGGACGAGGGTGACGTCCGGAGAAGCCCGTGTTCGATACGGTCCCGGTTACGATAAAATATACGGACGGCAGAGTCCGCGGAAAAGTCTAATCTGTGCGCTCCCGGCGGGACGACCGAGACAATCACTGTCTGGCTTCGGGCTGACGGCGCCGATCCGAGTGGAGCGAGGACTCTACCGTAGATCGCGAGGCGGCCTGGGCCACGACGGTGGACGTTGAGGTTGGACAGAACCCGGGGGAAGACCCCGTTCGAAAGAAATAAATACAGGTCTGTGTAAAACAAGTGGGAAAGTTGCGGAAGCTACCTCTTTGACCGCGTAAGAGAAAAATCTGATCAGTGCGCTCCCGGGAACGTCGCAGCCGTTACGAACCAATCTGTCTGATTTCTGACTGGCTCCGCGTTCGTCCAGCAGGGTTTGGGCCCACCTTGTTGGAACGTCGCGAGACGGTCGAGTAGGTCACGATAGTTGGAAGAGAGAAGCTGGGCGAAGTTCGGGGAAAGATGCGGCGACAGGTCTGTGTGAACCCGGGGTAGCATTTGCCGTACGAGAAAACCCGTGCCGTATGGAAAACTGGTCCGTGCGCTCCTGAGGAGGTCGCAACCGAAACAAACCAATCTGTCTGATTTCTGACTGGCTCCGCGTTGGTTCGGCAGGGTTTGGGCCCACTTTGTTGGAACGTCGCGAGACAGTCGAGTAAGTCACGATAGTTGGATTTCAACAGGTTGTGCGAAACTCGGGTAAAGTTGCGGCCGCGGTTCTCCCGGTCGAAATTCAGACAGCGGGGATACGGGAAGACCCGCGGATCATAACGCAGACCAAGTAAAGCCCCGGCACGTAAGAGACCGGATCATAACGCAGACCAAGTAAAGTCCCGGCACGTGAGACCGGATCATAACGCAGACCAAGTAAAGTCCGGGTACGTAAGAGACCGGAAACTAACGCAGACCAAGAAAATACCCGGTACAACATAGTCCGGGTCGGTTCCCCGATAATACCGGAGTCGAAACGGGAAGATACCGACTCCTCTATATGCTTGTCGCCACACACTGATCAGAGGACTGACTGAAGTGCGGGGAAGGGCCCCCTCTTGCGTAGGTCGGTACGAAGGTTGGTGTATTTTACAGAAGGTTAGAGAGGGGACCTTCTTTTGAGTGTTCCATAGGGGTATCCTATCCCCTGAAGCAGTGTTGGTTGATAATTGAAAACAGAGATCCGGTGCGGAAACTTACTCTGGAAATCCTATACACGGAAATGGAGCGAGATAGTGGGAAGATGTGTCGCCCGATATCTATGTGCCTAGGGCGGAAAGACACAGAGGCTTGTCGTAAGACTTCCCTGTTCTCGGAACCGAGAAAACGACTGGTGTCCGAAAATATTGGCGGTAACGGGAGAGTTACAAGATGTAGAATGGTAGTTACGAGAAAGTCCTCACGCAGAAAGGGAACGACTATTGCCGGTAAAGGAACGAACCTTTTTCTGAGTAAAGGCCATCCTCAGGACGTTGCCCATCCGGCGACCGCGGAAGAGGCAAAGTCGGATTCCGAGACCGAGAGTTACAGTGTTGATTCCCTTAAGGAAGCGACCTATCCTAGGCCTTCCTTAGAGAGAACAGACAGTATGGGAAGAGATGATACGGGAAGACCATTGTACAGTGAGAGTGCAAGGGGCGGTGAGGCGGGTGGCTCTGAGCGTAGAACTGGGCTAGAGTTACCCCCACCCCATGAACAGTTAGCCCGACCTAGAACGCCACAGTTATCTCTGCGAGCTAATATTTGTACCACACAGCTGACATTAACACACATACACCTACACAAACACACACACACACACATACACACACAAGACATTGCATAGGATAAAACTCCATGGACCTCATTTCTTGTTTTGGCTGTTAAGTTTAGTTCTAGAAGGTCTTCCAATGGTAATTTAATGCCAGACAGGTGAGCTGAAAAAGGCTTTACACTTTCAACTCGATCTGACCATCTCGTTTCAGACATACCATGAAGAGAACAACCACTGCGGTTTACCAATAAATCCCACCGTTTAGGGCTGGAACTAAACAAGTTGTAGACAGTTTGAACTGTTCCAAAAAAGGTTATTGCTTCAGGTATGCATTCAGCAGCGTCATTCCTACACAAGTTAAGTGTGTGACAACCACAAGGTGACAAATTGCTGCAGAGCACTCCTTGTATTTTTGCTTGTGCGTCGTTGTATTTTCCTGCTATATTTGCCCCATAGTCACAGGCCTGAGCTCTACAGTCACCGAGATGAATAGCGTGTCCTTTCAAAATATCAGTAATTATCAACTGAGTGATTTCTTCCCTGCTTTTTGTTACTACAATCTGCAAACTTGAAAAAACTGGTGTGCGAAAACCTGGAGTCTGGAATAAGGATATAGGTCTCCAGCGAGTCCTCTGACTTCTCACGCCTCTCAGCCAATATCCAAGAGCAAGGTGACACCCGCATTATTAGAAGAACAGTCTAAAGTTCTGAACAGATTCTATTTAATGTTGCATTTAATGTTACATTTTGTGCGGTTCTGTGCAGGTCTGAACATCGGGAAAAAGCAGCTTACCCATGGACAGGGATAATTGAAGAAGCTGTGTAGCCCGATGTTAAATCCAGTGCAGGTCGGACTAAACTAAAACGCTACTAACTGGCAAGCAAACTGTTTTACCAGGTCATCCTGTGATCATCCACTCAGAATGTCGGAGATTTTGGCCAGAAAAATGAGAACCTTCTTCAAGCTGTTTGATTTTGACAACGACGGCTTTGTATCAAAGAAAGATTTTGAAGATATGGCTGATCGTCATTGTGACGGTCTAAAAGTCAATGCCGCTGTAAGAGAAAAGACGAGAGCACGTTTTGTTGACGTAAGCTAGTTTCAGTAATATTTTTCTTGAAGCTTATGGTTGATTTTATCTGTCCACAACATTTTGCATTTGAACTTGTTGTTGACTTAGAGTGTTTTTTGTATATTTTTGTTTAATTT
Organism: Norana najaformis; assembly: GCA_964023275.1. Taxonomy (NCBI): domain Eukaryota; kingdom Metazoa; phylum Annelida; class Clitellata; order Crassiclitellata; family Hormogastridae; genus Norana; species Norana najaformis. The sequence continues at coordinate 23,879,376 of OZ029923.1, forward strand.
TTAAGGTTATTTTTGACTTGGACTAGTTTTATTGTTTGATGTTCTATTTAATCGTAGTTTTGGAGGGTTCAGCACCTTTTCCACATGCCAAAGGTCAACCCCCAAAAGTCGCTTGCAGTCGATTTGACTCACTCTTCCGCCTATTGTCCAAGCTCTAAAGTATATAATGAAGATCTATAATGCGCCTGATGGAAGAGTACAATAAACGTAGTTAGATTTTGTTCTTTGGTTGACCTCACTAAAACCACGCAGAGGCAGATGCTGCAATCAATGCTTAGACCCGTAATATTAGAAACAATCTATCGCAGTGCCAAGCCACATGGCTGAAGGTATGGATCTGCCAAAAGTTAAACCCAAAATCAAAGAGTAAGCTCTTCTGACTCGTGGTTTTCAGATCGGGGGTATGGATTTTATCCCCCTTACAATCTCCAGTCATTGTCACAAAAATTATCCGTTAATCGTAACATATTCAGCAAATGTTTCCAACTATACGCTCTAAATGTCTGCTTAGCTAACCCACTGAGGAGCTTAATTCAAAACTCATCAACTCAAGTCTTGATTGAAAAGATCATGGTGATTCATTTATAACCCAACCCTTTCAACTCTCGATCGCTAAACCACAAAAATGTCCATAAGTGTACAAATCAACTTTGAAATATCTTGGAAATGTTTAAACTCACTTGGTAAAAGTCAAACTCTTCTGCCTTGATTGAAAATCTCTGATTTATGTAGTTTTAACCATCTGGCAAATCCATCTGCTTATGCAGAAATCTCCTTTTATAAGCTATCAGCAAATAATTTTACCTAATGTAATTCCGGGTTTAACAAGAGTACCAGAGATAATTATTGTTATTATTATTGTTATTATTATTATTACAAGAAGATTTATAAAGCGCTAGTTAATGAAACTTAATGCACCGCAAAAACGCTAATAGCAGATGGCTCAGTCCGATGACAAGAAAAGGTGAGTCCAACTTCTTCCGAAAACATTCAATGGAGAGATCCGGTGTTCGTAATTCGGTCGGTAGCGCGTTCCACACCGTAGGGCCGGATACGCCAAATGTTCTTGTACGCGCCACAGTGGCCCTGCCAGACCAGACCAGACCAGATCGTAGCTTAGTGCAGAGCGCAGCCGAGACCGACCAGGACCGAGGAAGCCAGAACGCAGTCGCGAGACAAATATGAGGGCACCAATCCGTGCAGACACTTGTAGACTAGTATCGCCATTTTGAACGTAATCCGTTTGCGGTCTGGCAACCAGGCGTTATGTGTTCGAACTTCCGAACCCCAGAAACAAACCTCGTAGCAGCATTCTGTATGCCTTGCAGCTTCTTAAGTAGCCCGCGGCTGATGCCGTATAACAGGCTATTGCAGTAGTCTAGCCGGCTACCGATGAAAGCGCAGGCAAGACTCTTCCTTGACTCGGGTGACAGCGACGATCGAATCTGTCCCAATTACCGCAGCTCGAAATAACATTTCTTGCAGGTGTTGACCACATGATCCCTCATCGTAAGCTCCCAGTCTATTATTACTCCCAGGTCAGTGACCCTCAATGATAGTGCCACAGCCGATGTCTTTAATTGAAGCACACTGATATTCGCCGTGTCCAACTGATGTCTTGTACCAATCAAAACAAGCTGTGTCTTGTCCACGTTCATCCTCAACCGATTTCTACACATCCAGTTGAACAGCAGCCGAAGTATCCAGCGCCGGGGAACTGATGTAGATCTGAGTGTCGTCGGCGTAGCAATGCGCTGTCAAACCCATGTTATCGATTATAGGAGGAATAACAGCGGGCCCAGAGAGGATCCTTGAGGAAAACCGCAATCCAGTTGGACTATTGATGACAGAGTACCTCGGAAATATACCTGCTGTGTTCGACCGGTCACGGAGGACGTTAACCATCGTAGCGCTGTCCCACCAATGCCGTACGGCTCACGGAGTCGACGTAATAGGATGTCGTAGTCGACCGTATCGAAGGCTGCGCTAAGATCTAGCAGGCCAAGCAGGACAATCCGTCGGTCTTCTATCGCACGCAGCAGGTCTGACAATACGTAAGAGGGATGTTTCAGTTGAGTGGTGACGTCTATAAGCAGATTGTAATCTCGGCATCAAATTGTTGGATTGTAGATGGTCAGTAAGTTGCTCAGATACCAGACGTTCAACCACTTTTGACATGAATGTTAGATTAGAAACTGGTCTATAGTTTTTGTATTCATCCGCAGCTAACGACGACTTCTTCAGAAAGGGGGTGACTATTGCGTGTCGCTGATCGACTGGCAGATGGCCGCTGAGAAGTGAGGCATTACACATGGCCACCAAGAACGGCAGCAAGGAGTCAATGGACTCCTTGAGGAGAAATGTAAGTATAGGGTCAAGCGAGCAAGACTTGATGAGTGACCTCATGATGATCCGAAGAATGTCCTCAGGGGAACAAGCGCGGAAATATTTCATGACAGAAGGGGAACAGACGCTAAAATCCGGGGCTGGGCAGCCAGCCGTGTCGGCCCTGATGGAAGCCACCCTATCAGCAAAAAGACCTCAAGAAGCCGTCGGCAGCGAGCACTGTCGGTTGAGTTACTCCTTCACCGGCGGGCTTGTTTCGTTTCAGTAGTTTAGACAGAGAGCTCCGAAGTTTGGAGGGGCTGCCGCGCTCGGAGGCAATTCGTCGGATCCAGTATTGACTCTCCTTGAACTTAAAATCTAAATGCTTTTTCCGGACCGCCTTGATCCACTCCAGCCTGTCCTGACTCGTTTTTGACTTCCGGTATCGCCTTTCGAGTCGTCTGCAGTTCCGCCTGATCGCTCGACATTCAGCGTCGAACCAAGGAGATGAAAACCGAGCTCGAAACTTAAGAGCGTGAGCCGGAGCGAATCGGTCTGCCAGGTCACGGAGCGTAGAGTCGTATATCTGGAAGAGCTCCGATGCGTCTGTGGAAGAGGGCTGAGCGCCAAGCGGACCGCCTCTAATGGCTTCCATGAATGCAGTCAATGAGATGTCAATATTGGGTGATATCCTATCAAGTGTGTTAAGTTTTGGTTTTCAAATTGATCGGATTCATAGTCAGGTGCGCCAGTCTTTGTACGCCGTATGAATTCTTGTAGCACATGTCCTCACTGGCCCTCGGCTGTACGACGATATACGAGCTACAACACTGACCAGAAAGGTGTACGTCTCACCCGCCTGTTGGAACTATACTGGGGCACAGGCTAGGGCTTGGCTGCAGGCTTTGATGCGAAGACTGGTGTGTATCCACTATCTTCCTGGGGACTCCTCAATGCTCGATGAATTCTGTGGCACGGCCAATGCTCGTCTCTTATTAAATCAATCTTGAACAACCCAGACAATGTCTTTCAACAGCTACTCCCGCCAGTTAAAACCCTAAGTTATTCCCATGAGCTCCACACCAATGAACGTATTATAACCTCCGTTCATTGTCCAACCGATGTGAGATTAGCTTTTGGTTAGAAAGGAATATACTTAATTATTTATTGAATTAGTAAATAGAAAAGTTTCAAATATTGACTTTAAAATCGTTGGCGGCAGGAACCATCTAATTGGTATTCTTTGCAAAGTTCCTCTTGCACCCGCGCGTAACCTTCGATCTATTGCAACTTTACATCCCGAAAATGTTTATCCCGGGCCAAATTTTACAAATCTACTCACTCGTTATAGGGCCTACATTAGTTTTAACTTGTTATTGGCTTAAAATAATTTGCATGCTTGTTTGCATTTATACACGTCTTCTTGCATGTTTCCATGCATTAATTATGTATTATGGATGCATGTCGTATCAAGCTTTGCATAAATATTCAGTACAGTTCGTTAGGAGTAGTGTGATGGTTTATTACGTGATACTTAGTGATAATGAAACACAAAATACTAACAAGTTAATATGCAAATAGAAATACATAACTAAAATGATAAATTCGACCTGCTTGGGAAAAGGTGCGAGAACTGTGGTTTCTGGACTAAAAATGTCCCTTGAGGTTTAATAATGTTATTTGAACAAATGTGCCAAATTTTGTCTCAAGGTGTCCCCCAAATCACACCACACTTAATGTCGAAAGATGACCATCTAGCAGGATTTATCAGGATAGCTGTCAGGAAATGACGGTCATCCCATCGACTGGGAGTCTTCTGCCCTGGCCTGCGAAGGGCTGATCAAAGCGCCGGAAATGAACTGAAAATGAGGTCTACACCCACAGTACCCTACTTAAGCACACGAAAGACACGCTCAAGCTACTTCCATCAACAACTAGCTCCTCTTCATAGAGAGTGGTCTGCGTGGAGGCATCAGTTTGGTTTCAAAGCGCTTCACAAAGGCGAACAACCCAGTGTGCCCGGACTACGACGAATATGCCAAGCAGCTGGGCACGCGGGGGTGCGCCGTGCGTTGAAATTTCGCCAGGAGGCCTAGAAGGCTCTTTACATCCAGCTGACCTTCCTTACCGCACATACTGCATGAGACGAATTCGAGAAGTTTTTTCAAGCTCGGGAACAAACACGAAGAATTTTCTGAACTCTCAAAAGCGGTTAATTTGTGCTCAAAACCCTGACCATCTTAACAATTTCTTAGTCCCTAAACAACGCAAGACGTTCTATTTCTTTGAGGTTAGCTTCAGTCAGAACTACGGGAACTATCTGTTCTATGCTGACAGCTTACTAATCGTGTCCTACTGCAAATGAACAAGAAGAATAATTTGAGTTATATGACCCAATGTGCCCTCCTGCAGTCCTTGCGGGAAGGAAGGCATAGTTGGAATTAACAGTTTTTAGTTAGAAAATTATTGTGTTTATTGTTTGGTGGTAAATTTGTGAATTCAGTCACTGCAGTCTAACATGCAACTTTCCAAGATATCTCTCATATTATTTATGTACAATAGCCTTGTAATGGTATTATAGGTCTGGCGCCTATGGATGAAGTCTGCAGGATCTGATGACAACGGATTGCTGACCCCATCTATTATGATTGAATCCGTCAAACAACAAAGGAATGACCCAGCATTCAAGGCGGCATATCTGGCAATGTGCCACCAGTTCTTCAAGCTTCTGGATGTTAATGGCGATGGTTTTATACAAGAAGATGAATACGTCAGAGGATTTGTTGGAATCGGCTTCAAGGATACTAGCTTCGTAAAGAAGGTTTTTGAGTCTATGGATCTCAACCAAGATGGAAAACTTAGCTTTGAGGAATATTCCACTGCCTTACTTGAGTATCTTACATCTGAAGATGAGAAAAGCCCCTATAAGCTGATGTGGGGACCTCTCGTCTAAATGATAAAATTTCGAATTCTGATGTTCTATGCTACCGCTGCTTGCTAATCGCTTTAGTGCAATTCTTCTTGAAGTCGATAAAGATGCCAGCTAAGGTGTGTTACTTGCTTCAATTGAATTTCTGCACAGGTGCTGCTTTTAAGGCTTACATGCTTCTAAACATATTTAACTTAATCTAATGGTTAGAGCACTACCGCTATTGTTGGTGTTGTGAATGCCTAAGATGAAGTGCTTCATTATGCTTATATTAACCTACAAGCATTGTAAAATAAAAGCATTCCAATCTGTGCTAAACAGATAAGCGACACTGAACAGCGAAACTGAAGACACAGCAATGACCATATTTTATTAAATTACAACTCGTGAAAGTTATGCATTGACAGTCGTTTGAGTTTGTTTTCCAGTGAATGCAGTGACGCACTTGACGAAATATTAAATTACCTGATTCCTAATTCTGCATTATTTTGAAGAATTTATCAAATCAGAGACCTTGTTCCTTGCCTGCACCCGAACCATTTAGTGGGACCCATATGGGCCCTATATGGGCTTGCTAGCAGGGTGGTGCAACCTGGTATTGAACTCTGGAGGACCGGTGGTAGAGGTGGTAGGGATGAAGGCCAAGTTGATGTTTACACTGTCACTGTCTCATCTAAAACAGCAGAGCTAGAGACAGTATCCGAAATAGTTTGTTGGGCATTGGAAGCCAAGTGCAGAGTTCCCACTCATCGGTCATTGATGAGAATAAAAGCTCATTGATTCCTTTGAGCGTAAAAGTATGGTTTTTACTTGATAATTAACTAATAGTAGAGTTTTGTTTACTTCCCCCATTTCGATGCACAACAATTCTGGACTTCAAATCATGTTTATATGCAGCGATTTAAAAAGTAAATTTAAGTAGGCTATTGTAGTATATTACACTGCCCAGTAAGTCTAGGCACTATAGAAGTTATTGGAGTTGTGAGGAAAGAAGGAAGAGAGAGGGCAGCTAATCGCAGAAAACTGATACCAGCATACCAGCAGCTGCTTCGCATTAGGCCCTTGCCAGCGCGTAGGGTATACAGAGAATGATTTCTATCGCTCCGTTCTGACACAGAGAGGAAATCTTAAATTTCAGACAACTGAATCACCAGCCCACTCAGAGAGCCGTGTAGGGACAGAGGCAAGATTACGTAAGGCCAAACATGTAGAGATAAAGACGCAGATCGAAACAGACTCAAACAGGCGGACATGCCAAGACCATTAGAGCAGGACGGAACCAGTCAGAGAGAAGTATAAAAACCACACTGAAGATTACAAACAAAGAGAATCCTAGCGTCCAATCAAATAAACTATCCGAATTAACTCCATAACTACTGACCAATGGGGTTCGACACATATCGCCAGGTGAGACAGCCTCAGAAAGAATCTATACTAGGGCAGTCTGATGTCAGGCAGTCGGAGTCCTGCGGCCAGACAGATCAGTTGAATATCTCTGAGAGAGATAGGGAGATAGGATTCGGTAAAAATGTAGAGAAGATAGTCTAATGTCTTCTGGCGCTACATTAACCGTTATGGGTAAAGTAGAGTAAAATTTGTCGTAGGCTAAATCCACAATTGAACTAGAATCTCGCTCGCGTTGTCAGACATTGATTCGAAAGACATTGCGTGCTGACTTACAATCGAGAATTAACTATACAAACTATACAATGCTAATCGGATGAAAACCTTCATCATAATCAGTAGAAATGAACTCTACCATAATTCCACACGGTTATGAAATCGGTCGCATACTGCTTACATTATATACGAGCCCACTCGGTTCACTACTTATTGATCGCTCTCTTAAAACTACCACTTGTACGCTGAGAATACCCACCTATATCTCTCATTCAACAGTTGCACGTCCAATCCTGCTCTCCAACTACATGTTTCAGTGTTTGGTAATGTTCAGTCTTGGATGGGTAGCAATAAATTTCTAGTGAATACTTCAAAACTAAGATTCCTTCTAGGTACTCAGCCAACAACTCCGTAAATTTGATTGCTTGACATTCATTCAGTCGGGTGGCTTGCTTGCCAGTCTTACTGAATGCCTACGCAGTCTAGACATAATATTTGACTCAATTATATTACAGTAGTTTTTGATCATTTTGGTGGCATATGCAAATCAGCTTAATCTTGCATAGGGATATTGGTAGAATCAGATCTCGTTTACTCCTTACTCTCCTAATTCCGCTAGCTAATATTGTTATCTATGCATTCTTTCAAAAGAAATTTTGAGAATTTTTTCAATTATAATATTAAATTATCATCTAAAGTAGAAAAGAAGTTTTTATATTCTTTTCACAGGTATTTCCTTCATTTGCAAAAAAGAAGCTTGATGTCTAAAAGGAATATGAGGTGGAATCACAGACAGAGAATTTATGGAAATAATCACAAGTTCACGGAGGGTAAAGCAAAATCTGCATATAGTATTACTAAAAAACGGATGTCACAAGGGTCTTGCAGTGATGGATCACATGCATAAGCATTCAAAAACCCATCATGAAAAACCATACAAGGACATATTACGTGACAACAGTTTTGGGAGACTGATTCATTGAAAGAGAGTGTGAAAATTCATGCACGACAAAAGCAGAATCTAAAAATGCGTGGAAATCAGACATCATCTGTTGTCGATGCTGAGCATTTTCTAGTGAAATTGTATGGTAGTTTACTATGCAATAGAGAAAGAATTTATGGAGCATTGTTTCCATGTGTGCTGTTCTCCCGTGGACGATGACTTGCGTTACTTTAAGCTGCAGATATAATTCTTTTACTGTTCCGAAACTCGTCTTCTTTATGATGTCTAGGAATGTCATTTAAGACATCGCTGCTATAGCTTCATTTAGAAACGTTTGCATGAATCCGTGTTGTATGTCGGATGTATTTGAAATTTTCCGGATAAATTATTGTTAGTAGTATTTTTGCTCCACTGGAGGACTTTTAACATATTGGAATGTCTTACAAATGTAACATGTAGTTGTTTATTGTTGTCTGATTCCCCGATATATGAAATAGAGGGAGTAGAAAATCTTGAAAAATATAGTTTTGTTGGCGTTTAATTCTATTACACTGGCCAACACATAATTTGTTGCCTCAAATGTTAGAACTGTTTCTGGGTATATTTGACCTGCTGATTCCAGAAAAGGCACCAGTTTTCTCCCAGCAGGTCTAGTTTTCGAGATATAGAACATTATGCCATATACCAGTCCTTGCCTCTGCTCGCCCATAAAACATAAGGCTATAGCTATAATTATGTAGTGCTCAATTTATTATGTGATACACTAAATAAACATAATAATACAAATACTTAAAAGAAAATGGTAGTACCTGAAACTGTACTTATATGATACCAAACAGAACAAGTTTGTTATAAAAATTTCAAGTCATTCGACACCGAAGAAGCTCCTTTTGTACGATTTCCGAGTGTGGCATCTGCCGGAACAATCGCGCATAATATTCCAGCAATAGTCTGCCATCATGTGTGCATCCCATCTTCCTTGATATCGATTTTCCATTGTTTTGATGTCTTGGTGAAATCTTTCAACTTGCTCTTCGCTGAAGTCACCAAGATTCTCTGGAAAGCGATCTAAGTGACTGTGAGATAATGGACTTTAATGCTCATGTTGCAGCCAAGCTTGTTGAAATGAAGAAGCATATCCTCTACTAGTTGTGCATAATTGTCTGCCTTCTTGTTGCCAAGAAAATTTTTAGTTACAAGAACAAAGGAAGACCAGGCACAAGATTCGATTTCATTCATTGATGGTATGAAAAGTGGGTCATTCATAAGTTGCCTGATCTGTGGACCATCGAAGATTCCAGCCTTCAATTTTTCCATTGTAATTCCTGGTAACTTGTGTACTATGTATTCGAAGCATGAACCTTCTTTATTCAAAGCCCTGACAAATTGTTTCATCAGGCCTAGCTTTATATGTAGTGGTGGCAGTATGATCCTATCTCGTGCCACCAAAGATTCCTTGATTACATTTTGAGCTCCAACCACCATGTCTTTCCTCGAAGGCGGCCAATCTTTTCTTGTCCAATGTTCATGCTTGGCTCTACTGTCCCAAAGACACAAAAAGCAGGGATACTTTGTGTAGCCACTTTGTTGACCAAGGAGGAAATTTACCATCTTCAAGTCTACACAAATTACCCATTGATGTTCTTTGTATTTTATCTTTTCCAGTACTAAAGAGATGGCATTGTACTCTTCTTTCATCCTGGTGGAGTGACCGATTGGAATAGAACCAAATTTGTTGCCGTTATTTAAAAGCACACATTTCAGACTACGTTTTGAACTGTCGATAAAAAGACGCCACTCATCTGGGCTGTAATCCGACAGACCAATTTTCTTCAATAAGTTGCTGATGTCATTACAGAATACTAGGTTGTTGTCTTCGGTAAAGAATGGCAGCAAATCCTTTTCTCTGTTTCTATAAATTGTAATTTTCGTTCCAGGCTGAAGTGCATTCTTTTCCTTTAGTCTGGACGCAAGCAATTCAGAGGACTCTTTGGAAAGATTTAAGTCCCTGATCAGATCACTCAACTCTTTTTGGTCAAAACGTTCACTGTGTGAAGTTGATTGGAAATCACTGTCACTGCCCCCACTTTCTTCACTTTCGTCATCTCGTCCGATATTGGACATGCAAGTCTCATCGTCTGAGAGCTGAGGTAGTTCGTGAAAAGGTGGAACTGGTACAATATCCGAATGCGGAACAGGTCTCCTGGCTGAAGGTATATCAGGGTAAGACAACTTGTGACGATTATTTCGATTGATGCCTATGATATTAACCATACAAAAGTAACAGTCGTCGAAGTGGTTTATCTGTTCCCTCCAAACCATCGGTACACCAAATTTCAGGCAGCTTCTCTTTCCAATTGTCCAGTGGCGCAATTGTTCAATACAAGTTTTGCATACTGTATGAGGAGCCCATTGCTTATCTTGATCTCCAAGTTTGACACCAAAATAACCTACATATGCTCTTTTTACAAACTCAGAAATCGGTTTCCTGTTTGCTTTTATTGTGTATTCCCCACAAATGTAGCAGAATATGTCTGGATGGTTAATGCAGCTCCGTCTGGAAGTAGCCATAACCTTAAGGATGTTCGCATCTGAGGAATTAAATGACTAACCTAAAAAATAGTAAGAACATGTAGTTATTTAATGCTCACATTCACAGATTGTTCTTGCGACCAACTCTTAATATGCCCTAAGACGACTGCGGCTGCTCTAGCTTTCAGGAGGCGGTTTATATGGGCTATAAATGCTGACTTCAGCATAATCTATTTACATAGTTCGAAACCATGAAACGCTGTATAAGCACAAATAAATTCTAAATGAGGCCATGAATTTAGTGCTGAGTAAGCTGTAGGCTACGGAATAGTTATTTCGTTGAATCAGCAATATCTCAGCACGCGGCAAGATATGCTGATTTTACATTATAAGGATGTAGGCATTATATGAATCAGCAAGAATTATAATTAGCCATAAATAAAGCTTATTATGACATTTTAGTTTTGCCAAAGACATCGTTTAAAGAGTGGACTGGGTTTTCTTTACAAAATCGACGATATCTCAGAAACTAAACCTGATGCACTCAATCCAATGACATTTTCTGAATCAGCGCCCAAAATTACCCCAAGAACAGGTCTAACACCGAAGGCAACAAGAAAAAAAAATTTTTCTGTTGGCCAGTGTTATCGCATTTAAATACAAATTCGTCTATGTAAGAAAAATGCACAACCGAGCTCAGCATGTCATAAGGGTCCATAAGGAACCCATATACAGCCCACGTGGGTCTCAGCAAATACGTCTATGAGCACTCTGACAGCGGCACTCCTTGAATACAGAATAATACGCAGATTCGCCAAAATTCGGAAAATCAGCGTATACTAATACAGATTCGCCTATATAAGCAGAATGAACAACTCAGGCCAGGATGGTCATAAGGGTACATAAAGAACCCATACGTGGTCCATATGGTCTCTCATCAAATGTATATATTTGCACTCTGGAAGTCACACTCCTTGAATACAGATTCAAATACAGAATCATCAAAATCCGGAAAATCAGCGTATGCAAATACATATTCGCCTAAAAAATGATAAAAGAATCGCCGCATGAGATAACAGCTAGCTAACATTCTTTCTGAGTGCTTTTCAGGCACCACATATCTTTCTGCATCGGGGGAAAGCTCGACTTGGCAAAATGCGGTTTAAACTGGATAACACATAAAGCTTGGCCAAAGCGCCATTGATCTTGTCACCGGAAAGGAAATTAAATTCTTACCCCTTTTACAACAATAAATAAAAAAGTGTAGTATTGTCTAAATTTATTTTAATCTGTGCAAAATGGCGAACTATATAACGATGAATCGAAGTGGATTAAAGCAAACAAGAAGCTGGAGTTTTTCGTTAATGTATTTATTGCCAAAGATCTTAGAGTCGTAGACTAAGATATGACACTTCCTATCTCCGCTGTGTATCCGGCCTGGTGGTGGTCAAATGTACGCAAACCGTGGCGCCACGTAGTGACTGGATTGATAGCTTCTTAGCAAAGATAGACGCGGCATTTCACTACTATATACTGTAAGACAAATAATGTAGCCTATTGGTAAGCGTTCTCGGCCTGAAATTTGGTTATACAAGTAAAGTGAATAATTTTTTTATTGCAAATAAAATTCACTCACAGTTTACATAATTCAAATATACATAATTAAGAACATTAACATTGAACTACGTGTAAGGAGCTGAGCACTATTACACATAGATCGTTGGTTTCACATTCATCTTCAGTAAAGAAACAATGTCAACAATAAAGCCTCAGAAGTCTGTATCCATGACCAAACCAACAGAAGGCAGACAAGTGAAAAAAATAAATTGAACTGCTTACTCGTGCAAAATTTTCTTTGCTTTACGATTGCAATTAAGCTTAAGTTTGCAGGAGTTTTGAAGTTGCTGGTTAAGAATTTTGATCTTACTGTGGATTCGAACTGTCAAGTACAATTTCATCATGTATTTCAGCCGGGCACCACATGTTGCTGATCCACATGCAGCAATATCTAAATTCTTTTGGGCAAATAAGCATAGTCGTTTTAATATACCAGAACTATGCTGCAATTTGTCAAATGAATTCTGAAACAGTTCTTCCAAGTCCCTGGTGAAAGCCAAAAACGCCATGGATGGGTAAACTAAACAACCAGTGTCTTTAAATGCCTTTAGCTGTAAGAAAGGAAACTGAGGATAAGACAAGTGTACACTTGTGTACAAATCACTGCATGTTTGGCACATACCAGATCCATCATTAAAGCCACACTTTCTTAAGATATAGCCACTCATATATGCCAAGACATTGTCAACCTCCAGTGGCAAATCAGGAATATCTGATATATCTTGAAGGTCAAAGTCATCTTCACATGTCATTTCACAAGTGATCTCATGATCAATATGTGAAGCGGAAGCATAGTGTTCATCATCATGTAACCTGGACTTCAAAAGATTTGACAATGACGATATATCTATAAGCACATCATCTATATCATTTTCGCAGTTTCGTCCACAATTATCAACAAACAATTTATCAACAGCGATATATCTAAAATTGGAACGAAATTCTGTGACATCAGGATTGTCCCTGTGTCCTCCACAACCACGGATCGTTGAAAAAAAATTCTCAATGCAGTCCTGGTTTAACCGAGATGTCAACAAGAACTTATATTTGTTCTCTGCATATAAATTTTTCCACAGTTCAATAATGGACTTTAATGTAATCTGCCAGCCTAAAATGCAAGGCAGTACCTTCTTTGATCTGGCAGGTTTTAAGTCTTGCAAGTAAGCCAATATGTCTTGGAAGAACACATCATGACCGCTGCCATTAGAAACCGCATGCCCCATGGGTTGCGAACTCTTTATTGTTCGGCTATTACAAGCGTTAAAAATCTTATCAAACTTATCAATGAATTTTGCAGTATGTTCTGCAACTCTATCCAACTTTCCAAGGTGACAAAGTGTTTGAATGCCTGCTGCCACAGAGTGACTAAGAACTTGTGCTGCAAGATTGACACGCATGCTAGTAAATGGAGGCATATCAAGATGCTTATCCGTCAGACGAGGTGCCATTCTAACGGGCAGGTTTCTGTCAAATGCATAAAATTCTGACACATGCTTCCAACACACATTTTGCCTATTTTCTCCAGAACCCCATACAAAGTCATGTTTTTTAAAGTTGTTTCGAATGTTTTTAAGCAAATGTGGGGGATCGTAGATTACATACACTTTTTTGCAACCATGAAACAGAAATGGTTGAGAAACAGAAACGTTTTCTAATGTTTGTAAATAGCATCTGTTTGTGGGTCCCTGATCACATATAACAGCTTTAGGAAATAAATGTATTTCCTCCAACTTTGCCAGACAATCATGCAAAAGGTTGTACAAAATAGTTGGTTTGATAGACCCACTTACAAGAAAGTAAGCAAGAGGCTGCTTCCATTTCACAGAAATTCCACGCAACATAAATACAAGAACATGGTCTGCTGTATGCTGAGTAGTTCCAAACACACCAAAATCCTCAAAACCTTCTATACAATCCCGTTCCCTGTTGTATATCAATTTCTGCTTTAATGCCATTTCATCAAAAATTAGCACACAGTCTTTAGCCTTCTCAGAGGCTTGCTGCATCTTTATTTTTAGAGTACCAAAAAATTGCTTGCTAAAGCCGGGATAAAGGTTGCAGTTTTGGAGCGTTCGCTGCAAAGTCCTTTTGGATGGCATACAGAAAATATTTTGCAACAGCTTATAAGATTTTCTGCTTTGATAAAATACAGACATTGCAAACATTTTTTCATTAACTGTCCAACGTCTACCTTGTTTGGAAACAAGACACATATTGATCTGTGTCTTCAGAAAAGAGACAGTAGATGGTGAAAGATGGTTGCACAGTTCGGCTATCAAACGGTCACAGGAAGCAGCTCCTTGCTTCCGTGTCAAGACACTGCTGCATTTTGATGTACTTTGATCCTTTCCTGTCTGTCTCCTCAGTCGAGTTCGTAGTCTGACAATTTCATTCTTAAGTTTCTTCTTGTCTGAACAGTTACATGACGACCCCGTGGAGCAACCTTCAGACTGGTCATTTAGAAGTTCCAGGTTAGCAGATGATGAAATAGGCAAAACACTATTGACAGCCACAGCTGCAGAAAGAGACTCTTCCACAGCAAGAACTTCATCGCTGTCCTTGTGTTCGTTAGGAACGTTTTTGAGCAGCTGTAATTTGCTGCTTTTCACAGAAACATTTGACTTTGGTGTATGCCTGATAATGTGTCGTCGTTTTTGTGTGATCGATGATGGCTTGTTTGGAATATCAAACAGTGTTGGAACTGCATTCCATATAAGCTTGTCATGTTTGGTGTTCATGAACTGTGAATCTTCGAAATGCCTACTGCACAGTCGGAAGGTTTTGTTCAGCACTTCAACACTTTGGCAGTCCAGGTCTGAACGCCGCGTGTTGACTCTCCACTTCTTACACCTGTTCTCATGTAATAAAACAGTAACAGCAGATAACTATTAATTTTCTACAATAAAATGTTGCCGGGCAAGTTATAAGCAAAAGTTACATATTGATATGACATGGAAACAACCTAGGAAATAAGGAAGAGATGCGTTCTTAGACAAGATCTGAAAGCCAGAACAGACTTTGCACAGAGAACGTTTGCCGGTCGCCAACATCTCAAGTGATATTTTCGAAACAGAAACGTTTTTTAATGTTTCCAAATAGCATTGTTTGTGGGCCTCTGATCACGTATAACAGCTTGAGGAATGAAAAGCGGTGATTGATAGAAGAGTGTGATGTATTCGGGATTTTCTATACCGACAGTATGGCCTCAACCCTGTCCATCTTTCAATGGGTCTATCGGGTATGTATCGGGTATGTGATGTATGTTATGTGTATCACCGACAGCAGTCATCGAACATATAATAATATAGTTTATACGTTACTTTGTACTTACCTTTCAGCATCTTTCGGAAATCTAAATAATTAAATCTTTTGCGCATTGTACGTCGTTACGCTGCAATTAATCGCAGCACAACAGATCCCTCCTGGCTTCGAAGCCATGTTTACAAACTCTATCAATCCAATCGTATGGTGGCGCCACACATCCCAAGGTAGGTGGTGTGTACATTCAGATACATTGAGTGTCATATCTTAGTCTACGACTCCAAGATCTTTGTCATTGCCATCTTGCGATTAAATTCATACCTCAGCGTATAATTATATCATTAACCGTAGCACCAAACCAAACCAAATTACACTGAAGTAAAATCGGACATTTATTTAAAGCCTGAAGTAACAGTAAAGTACTGTTATAGATGTCCAGCGACTTCTTGTTTTTTGAAACAATAACTTGCAGTAAATTGCCTTCAACTAGACATGAATAACTAACGAGGGTGGTGAAAATTTATGTAATGAGAAAAAACGATTTTTAGCTTTGGTTTTGGGTTTTTAATGCCCAACAAAGGTTCAGAAGTAATTTTAAATCACAATAGAATCACTACAAATCAACCAGGAATGTTTAATAGCCAATCCTTCCTAGTTTCTCAGATGCTGTGATAGTGTCACTGAGTTAATCCATGTACCAATATCCAAACAATTACACAAGTACACATATCGTATGATATCATATCATGTCATATGCTATCCTATCATGTCATATATTATTTGATATGATATTATATCATATTGGAACATCGCCTTGTGGACTCCGGTCATGCAGCCAGGTCTTCCCTTTTTCTGCTGTGATTCGAGGAAGAGCTTGTCTTCTTGATTCTCGATGAGCTCTATGGCGTTAGCATGCGCAATGTCAAACAGTTCCTCGATCCTGTATAAAAACGTAGTTACTTTGGCTGTTTCAGTCTGGGACTTAACGACTCTTGTTCTTCTTCAGCCCCTGCCATTCTTAGAATAGTTTACCGAGCATTTGATCGAGTGTTAGCGATGTTTGGTCGGAATTCTAGCGCTGAACCAAAAATCTTGGACTAGCTGTATGGCGTGGGTCGCAGCCCTTCAGATATCCTCGAGCCGTGTGCATTGTGCGTTGGGATGGCCCTGGTTTTCTAATTTTCGAAATTTGTATCTCTCACCCTCTCAGTGACCTGTTCTTCCTGCAGCAACTTGATGCTTACTCTGATCATGATATGAGTGCAGCTACTTCACGCAGCTAGCCAGTCACCTACGGTACCTTTCCGAAGCTTTGATCATTCTCAGCATCTTTGATTCGGAGGTGGACTTGACTACAATATAGGCCATGCTGAAAGCATCAACAGAGAAAGAAGGAGCAAACGACCCATTGAAACGCATAAGGGGTGGACTTGGCGACGGTAAAACACAAGACTCATTGACTTCGTGACAATGTAGAGTAGAAGTGTGTTTGGAACCCTGGGCTTGCCGGTTGAATTCATAACTGAAGACCCTGATGCATGGAAGAGTATGGATGTGTTCAAGGATGCAGAGGCAATCGTCAGCACACTGGCAGTCACCAACGATCATGCAGGGCGAGGTGTCGCCATGATCCCAGACACGGCACAGACAGGGCGCTTTAAGAGTGAAGAAGAGTTGCAGTATGCGCTTCAAGTTATCGAAAAGAGTCGGGAAAACTTTCCCTATGGGAGAAAATTAACTTTATTTAAGAAGCCATGAAAGCATACTGTATGCTACACATTAAGTGATAACACTGGCCAACACATAATTTGTTGCCTCAAATGTTAGAACTGTTTCTGGGTATATTTGACCTGCTGATTCCAGAAAAGGCACCAGTTTTCTCCCAGCAGGTCTAGTTTTCAAGATATAGAACATTATGCCATATACCAGTCCTTGCCTCTGCTCGCCCATAAAACATAAGGCTATAGCTATAATTATGTAGTGCTCAATTTATTATGTGATACACTAAATAAACATAATAATACAAATACTTAAAAGAAAATGGTAGTACCTGAAACTCTACTTATATGATACCAAACAGAACAAGTTTGTTATAAAAATTTCAAGTCATTCGACACCGAAGAAGCTCCTTTTGTACGATTTCCGAGTGTGGCATCTGCCGGAACAATCGCGCATAATATTCCAGCAATAGTCTGCCATCATGTGTGCATCCCATCTTCCTTGATATCGATTTTCCATTGTTTTGATGTCTTGGTGAAATCTTTCAACTTGCTCTTCGCTGAAGTCACCAAGATTCTCTGGAAAGCGATCTAAGTGACTGTGGAGATAATGGACTTTAATGCTCATGTTGCAGCCAAGCTTGTTGAAATGAAGAAGCATATCCTCTACTAGTTGTGCATAATTGTCTGCCTTCTTGTTGCCAAGAAAATTTTTAGTTACAAGAACAAAGGAAGACCAGGCACAAGATTCGATTTCATTCATTGATGGTATGAAAAGTGGGTCATTCATAAGTTGCCTGATCTGTGGACCATCGAAGATTCCAGCCTTCAATTTTTCCATTGTAATTCCTGGTAACTTGTGTACTATGTATTCGAAGCATGAACCTTCTTTATTCAAAGCCCTGACAAATTGTTTCATCAGGCCTAGCTTTATATGTAGTGGTGGCAGTATGATCCTATCTCGTGCCACCAAAGATTCCTTGATTACATTTTGAGCTCCAACCACCATGTCTTTCCTCGAAGGCCAATCTTTTCTTGTCCAATGTTCATGCTTGGCTCTACTGTCCCAAAGACACAAAAAGCAGGGATACTTTGTGTAGCCACTTTGTTGACCAAGGAGGAAATTTACCATCTTCAAGTCTACACAAATTACCTATTGATGTTCTTTGTATTTTATCTTTTCCAGTACTAAAGAGATGGCATTGTACTCTTCTTTCATCCTGGTGGAGTGACCGATTGGAATAGAACCAAATTTGTTGTCGTTATTTAAAAGCACACATTTCAGACTACGTTTTGAACTGTCGATGAAAAGACGCCACTCATCTGGGCTGTAATCCGACAGACCAATTTTCTTCAATAAGTTGCTGATGTCATTACAGAATACTAGGTTGTTGTCTTCGGTAAAGAATGGCAGCAAATCCTTTTCTCTGTTTCTATAAATTGTAATTTTCGTTCCAGGCTGAAGTGCATTCTTTTCCTTTAGTCTGGACGCAAGCAATTCAGAGGACTCTTTGGAAAGATTTAAGTCCCTGATCAGATCACTCAACTCTTTTTGGTCAAAACGTTCACTGTGTGAAGTTGATTGGAAATCACTGTCACTGCCCCCACTTTCTTCACTTTCGTCATCTTGTCCGATATTGGACATGCAAGTGTCATCGTCTGAGAGCTGAGGTAGTTCGCGAAAAGGTGGAACTGGTACAATATCCGAATGCGGAACAGGTCTCCTGGCTGAAGGTATATCAGGGTAAGACAACTTGTGACGATTATTTCGATTGATGCCTATGATATTAACCATACAAAAGTAACAGTCGTCGAAGTGGTTTATCTGTTCCCTCCAAACCATCGGTACACCAAATTTCAGGCAGCTTCTCTTTCCAATTGTCCAGTGGCGCAATTGTTCAATACAAGTTTTGCATACTGTATGAGGAGCCCATTGCTTATCTTGATCTCCAAGTTTGACACCAAAATAACCTACATATGCTCTTTTGTGTACTATGTATTCGAAGCATGAACCTCAGAAATCGGTTTCCTGTTTGCTTTTAGTGTGTATTCCCCACAAATGTAGCAGAATATGTCTGGATGGTTAATGCAGCTCCGTCTGGAAGTAGCCATAACCTTAAGGATGTTCGCATCTGAGGAATTAAATGACTAACCTAAAAAATAGTAAGAACATGTAGTTATTTAATGCTCACATTCACAGATTGTTCTTGCGACCAACTCTTAATATGCCCTAAGACGACTGCGGCTGCTCTAGCTTTCAGGAGGCGGTTTATATGGGCTATAAATGCTGACTTCAGCATAATCTATTTACATAGTTCGAAACCATGAAACGCTGTATAAGCACAAATAAATTCTAAATGAGGCCATGAATTTAGTGCTGAGTAAGCTGTAGGCTACGGAATAGTTATTTCGTTGAATCAGCAATATCTCAGCACGCGGCAAGCTATGCTGATTTTACATTATAAGGATGTAGGCATTATATGAATCAGCAAGAATTATAATTAGCCATAAATAAAGCTTATTATGACATTTTAGTTTTGCCAAAGACATCGTTTAAAGAGTGGACTGGGTTTTCTTTACAAAATCGACGATATCTCAGAAACTAGACCTGATACACTCAATCCAATGACATTTTCTGAATCAGCGCCCAAAATTACCCCAAGAACAGGTCTAAAACCGAAGGCAACAAGAAAAAAAAATTTTTCTGTTGGCCAGTGTAATCAGGATTCAGTAGTTTGATTATATAAACTGTTCTGTATCGGTTTGAGACTGTTAAATAAGATTGAAACAGTAGTTTTCACTGCAGTTTGATTTCTTGCATGGTTTAGTCAAACTGATGGCAAACCTTTTGAATGCTACCATTTACGCTATATGGCTAAACATTAGGGTCGTTGAACGACCTGTAAACATTAAAACTTTTCGCTCAAAATTTGCACATGTTTTTTAGAATATGGACTCGCTTGAAAGGGTTAGACTTAATATTGCATTAAGTACCACTTTAGGGAGCAGGTAAGATGCAAACAACGGAGACCGGGACCGGAAAAACCAAACCAATGTTCGAGGCGATGAAGGACTATGTCCTGATCAAGAGTATCGAAAGCGGCAGGTAGGTAAAGGAGAATAAGAGCAGTTACTTTTCCTTGGTCCATGGAGTTGATTATGTGATTGTGGACTGTAATTAGTGAGGTTTCTGTGGAATGGTATGTGCGGTAGGCAGCTTAGAAGTAGCGGTACAGGTTGTGCGATGAAAGTTGATTACTCATACGACTGACAACCATTTTCTCCAGACTCATGGAAATAAAACTGGGAGTAGAGATGGGGCGATAGTTTGATAGATATCAGGAGAAAGAGATCAGGGAAACGAGGGTAAACCATGGCATGAGCCAAACTGATGAGGAAGCAGCCTTCAAAAGTGTCACGTTCCTCGCCTCATGTGTCGTCGTCGTTCATCACGTGCGTCCGTTGGTGCCCTCTGGTGATCACGGATGGTAGCTGGAGGTGCGCCATCGGCGGGAAAATTCGACACTCACCTGACGTGACAAAGTACCAGACAGCTGACTGATGAAATGCAAAACTCGATCGAGGGATTGTCAAACTAGTTTATAAGGGGAGAAAATGACTATAGTCAGACAGATGCCAGACATATGCCAGACCGATACAGACCGAGAGAGGGACTGAGCCGTTCGTCAGTCGATGTTAAGTCTCAGTTAAATAATAATAACAGACTTCTATTCGACTTCTACTCGGCATCGTGACAAAAAGATAAACTGACAACGGATTTCATGATTGTACCCAAGACATCAAAGCATTCCTTTGGAAGGGCAGCAGGAATAACGTCCAAGGTATATTGTTTATTAGGAGATGAAAAAATGAGATTGCGAATCTCGGTAGGAGTTGTTGGTTGGAATAGACTAAGGCTGATGAGCAGACAAAAAAAACGGGGGTACCGCTAAAAGCAAGAACGCTACGCACAACAGAGCTCGGAAATATATTCAAAGTTCAAGATTTGACACCGAAAGGGGAGAGAGAGAGAGCAGAGGAAACCACTGGTGGAGGAGAGAAAACGCAGAAATGTAGCAGGAGAGGATGTCATAATATATCAAGAAAAAGTGGTAACAAGATGGAAGCGAACGGTAAGCAATCAATAAATGTGTCATACAAACAGAAAGAAATAACCAAAGAAACAAATTGCAGTATTACATAGCAAGACAAGTTAGATGCTGTTAGATTTGATGCTACTACACTAATGCTTGTAGTGTCTTTAACAAGGTAACTGAAATTAAAAACCTGGTAACAGAGTGCAATTTAAGAAGAGCGGGGATCAGTGATTCCTGATGTTCAGAGGACATTAATGATTCTGAGTTTCATTTGGAAAACTTTGAAATGTACAAGAAAGACAGAAAAGGACGGAGGGAAGGAGGAGTACTGCTTTATATGCATGAGTCGTTAATTTCAACGCCATGTTTGGAGCTAGAGAAAGAAGATTTTGAAGATTTAGTGTGGTGTCTGATTAAATTAGACACAGGTGCTAGCTTGTTGGTGGGACAGTTTACAGAAGTCCAACAAGTGAGGACACTAACAACGAGAAACTATTAAAATTGGTAACTAAGGTATGCAACATGAAAGGCATCGATCATCTATTACTAATGGGGGATTTTAATTTTCCAGATAAATTATTGATTTTGAAACCTACTTGGTGGTTGGAGGGGAAAATTCCTTGTAAGCAGGGTTCTTTTACATAACTCAGGATTTTTTCTTGATTCAGAAAGTGCTTGATAACACCCGGTTTGTATGGGTCTCAATTCCACTTTCTTTTCTACTGTAACACACTACTGTCAGTTTGTGATGCAAAATACTATATATAAATGACAAATACAAAAAATTCCAGCTTCAACATTAACTAGTGTACATTAAACGCGGATTGTTATTGATGTATACACGTAGTGTATGAAATTAAAAGAACCTCAGGCATAAAGTTGTATTCATTTCATTAAATTATATGTCACGCGGCATTGCTACTTAAATTTTTCTATGGCTCTGGACAGAGAGTTTTGAATTATTTGTAGTTTGTGCAGAGTGAGTTCAAAAAGAAGCGAGTTAGGAGTAGTCATGTCTCCTCGAAACCTAAACATTAGCAAGTGAAATTAGGACAGTAAGAAGCAAACGAGATCCGATTCTACGAATATCCCGATTTGCACATGGCACCATCATGATTAGAAACTACTGTAATATAGTTGAGTCACATATTATGCTCAGACTGCGTAGGCATTCAATAAGATTGATAAGCAAACCACCCGACTGAATGAATGTCAAGCAATCAAATATACGAAGTTGTTGGCTGTATAGTTAGAAAGAATGTTAAAGTATTCACTAGAAATTTATTGCTAGTCATCCAAGACTGAACATTACCAAAAACCGAAACAGGTAGTAAGGAGGGCAGGATAAGACGTGCAGAATTAGGTGGGTATTGTCAGGGTAAAAGTGGTAGTCAAGAGAGCTGTCAAAAAGTTATGTACCGAGTGGGGTCGTATATAATGTAATCAGCACAAGACGAGTTCTTATGGAAACTATATGGAAATATGTCACTTTAAATCGCTGCATATAACCATCATTAGAAGGCCAGAATTTTTATGCATCAGAATTTGTGAAGTAAACAAAACTCTACTATTAGTAAATTGTCAAGTAAAAATCATACTTTTAGGCTCAAAGGAATCATGGAGCTTTTATCCTCATCATTGACCGATGATCGGGAACTTTGCACTTAGCTTCTATTGCCCAACAACTTATTTCGAGTACAGTCTTTAGAGCTCTGCTGCTTTAGATGAAACCGTGATAATGTAAACAACAAGTTGGCCTTCCCCTCTACCACCGGTCCTCCCGAGTTCAATACCTGGTTGCTGCCAGCGTACTCATATATGGCCCTTATGGATCCCATTAAATATTTCGGCGTGCGGGCAGGGAAAAGGTCGTTGATTCAATGAATTCTTCAAAAATAATGCATAATTAGTAATCAGATACTTTAATATATTTTCAAGTGCGTCACTGCATTCATCGGACAACAAACTGAAACGACTGTCAATGCATAACTTACAACGAGTTGTAATTTAATAGAATATGATCATTGTTGTGTCTTCAGTTTTGCTGTTCAGCGTCGTTTATCTGTCTAGCATAGGTTGGCATGGTTTTATTTCACAATGTCTATAGTCTTTTTGCGACATAGTGAAGCATCCACAACACCAACAATAGCGGTAGTACACTAACCTTTAGATTAAGTTAAATACGTTTAGAAGCAGGTAAGCTATAAAAGCACCACTGTGCAGAAATTCAACTCAAGCAATAAAGACATCTTTATCGACTTCAAGAAGAATTGCACTAGAGCGAATATCAAGCCGTGACAGCATAGAACTTCAGAATTCGAAATTTTATCATTTAAACAAGAGGTCCCCACATCAACTTATAGGGGCTTTTCTCGTCTTCAGATATAACATACTCAAGTAAGGCAGCAGAATATTCCTCAAAGCTAAGTTTTCCATCTTGGTTGAGATCCATAGACTCAAAAACCTTCTTTACGAAGCTAGTATCCTTGACGCCGACTCGAGCAAATGCTCTGACGTATTCATCTTCTTGTATAAAGCCATCGCCAATAACATCCAGAAGCTTAAAGAACTGCTGGCACATTGCGAGATATGCCGCCTTGAATGTCGGGTCATTCCTTTGTTGTTTGACGGATTCAATCATAATAGAAGGAGTCAGCAATCCGTTGTCATCAGATCCTCCAGACTTCATAAACAGTCGCCATACCTATGGTAGCATTACAAGGATTATGTACATAAAAAGTATGAGAAATACCGAGGGAAGTTGCAGATTAGATTGTGGTGACTGGAATCTCTTATTTAGCACCAAACGATAAACACAATTATTTTCTAACTATAAACTGTTAATTCCAACTGCAAGTAATATAACTGAAATTATTCTTCTTGTTCATTTGCAGTAGGGCACGATAGTGATTGTCTCACCGCGGAGGTGAACTTGTGTGACGTCTTGGTCTGTACGCCAAACACGCATGCGCTGGATGTTACCGGCAATCGGAATATTGCCGAGATTGTTATAGGACACAGCTATCTTATATCTCAGAAATATTCTGTTTTGAAAGAATCGCTCTTTTTGGTCAAGGTACAGCACAGCGAGAAGATGTCGTCCGAGATGACGACCACCGTGAAGTTCTCAATATCAGGGACATACCTATAATCTTCTGGAGGAGTTTCTCCACCACCTTCTCCATGTCGCGGGTTGACTATGCGGCAAACAGGCAACTATTGGTGTGCCAGCCTCTCTGAGGTCACGACTGAACGCGTTAACTCGTCCAGAATCGCGGAGATCTCGTTATCCAGGCCGGTGTTTCCTTCCGCCTTACAGGCCATCAGATACCGAAACCTTTCAGTAAGGACATTCGGATCGCTGTAGTACTGTACAACACCCTTGCCTCGAATCAGCTTGTGTCTATTGCTTTCTGCCAGTGGACAATCAGGCCCGCGAGCCACAAAAGCTTCTTGAAGTGTTGATCGTCTGCGGGGTGTACTGCCGAGTCTTAGCGAAAGCCTTCGTCGAGAAGAAGTGGATCATCTCGTCGGTCAGGGTTTCTAGCTCGAGGTAGCCGCATTTTCAGAGTTCAGAAAGTTCTTCCGAGTTGTTCACGAGCTTGAAGAAGCTCTTCTCGAATTCGACTTCTACAGCCCTTGCGTGAAGATTTGTGTTCAGCTGGACGCAAAGGGCCATCTAAGCCTCCTGGCGGAATTTCAACGCGCGATGCACTTTTGTCACCCGCATGCCCATCCGATTGGCATATTCGTCTTAGTTCGGGCACATTGGATTGTTCGCCTTCGCGAAGGGCTTTGAAACCAAACTATGCTTCCATGCAGACCTCTCTCTACGAAGAGGTGCTAGTCGATTATGGTGCTGTAAGTAACTTGAGCTTGTATTTCATGCGCGCGAGCATGGCACTGTGGTGAAGATTTCAGAAAGGACTGCCCACTCGAAACAGACGAAATGTTCCGTTAACACTCGGTGTTGCGAACCTCTATAAATTGGGCATTTGATTAGATCATCTTGCGTTGTCTGTACATACTTATTAGTGTTAAGTTTGGTGTACAGACTATATAGAGCAGTTGATTAAGATTTAGACTAAAGAATAGCCGGCCAGCAATAGAACTAGGTAGGGGTTTATTATTAATAAATGGCCAGCTTAGATAAATAGATAGATTTAAGCCAGTTTAGCTGGGCTTTTAATTGGTATCGACTGAGCGTTTCTGTGCAAGTCAAACGTTCAATGGGATTACTACAGACTGTGAATCTGCAGAATTCAAAGACGCCGTTGATTTCAAAACAGCTGTTTACCATGGAAACGAGATCGGGTGATCGTGTTTTCGCCACGTATGGTGCCTACGTCACACTTCGAGCAGACGATCTATGACGGGCATATAAACGAAAGAACGTTACAAATAGTCAGTCTTGTGTTGAGCAAAGGTGGAGTAAAGACCGTTTGAACTGCTGGTCCACGTGCAGAAAAGCAATAGGCATAATCTGATCCGCGTCAAGGGCGTTGTACAGTACTACAGCGACCCGAAGGGTTGTCCCGATTCTTCACAATGACAGCCACCTGTGGTGTCATGTGATTCGGCGTTGGGATATATGAGCGAATTGGGATATGCCTAGCAAAGCCAAAGCCTCTTAATCACACAGCCTAGATACGGTGATCATTTGGGATGGTCGCACGACAGTCATTTAGAATACCTACCACCACGTCGGTCGTTGTTGTTATTACGTCTGACTCGACACACTTGAAATAAGCCTGGGCCGAAGTGATCACCTGTTCATCAAGCTCAACAGTGAAAACTACCGTCAATTTGAAAGCCCTTGCTGCCTCAGTTTTCTTTTAGCACTTCCGCCTCGCAGGGCGTAATCACATCCAAGAAATTCGACGCATCACCCACGATACGGTGGTCATTTTAGATGTCGAGTGACAGTCATTTAGAATGCCTACCACCCTTAGGAGGATACGCTTGGATGGAGAAACTAGTTTCTACGCGGCAGTCTTTGTGTGGGGTGTTGGTACAGGCTTAGCGACTGAAGCTAGCGCAGTCGAGGTTGGCGTGGCGCGGATCTAGCATCGACCTATCGGCGGGGGTGCGCATTTCTTGTGGTGTGTGGTGGGCCGTTCTGGAGAGCTGGAGTTGGGTCTGGTTTTGCAAATTCCTCACAGTAGCTCCAACGTCTGCATTGCCGGTCACACCACGCTTGTGTAGTTGTAAGAAGTAAGATATATATTCGTTCAGTGACATGTTGCTAGCCATATCCGCTTCGGTATATCACCTGTTATACGCTCCTCTATTTAATTATTTATTCAATGAGGGGTTTGATTGTCAGAAATTTGCTAAAGACCTCCATAAAGGGTTTCTTGCGCGATTCCTGATGTCCATTAGTTGTTTCGCTTCTGGTTGGGCGTCTTCTGGTTGGCCTAAACATAGCTGAGTCTTCAAGTGTATGCCAAAGATACTCGACTGAGCGCTTTCTGAGTAGGACGCGACGCCGCGTACAATGCTCTTAGAGGCGGTGCTGTTGGGATGCGGCCGCTTGGACGAGCAGCAGACATGAGCCTTCATTTCTTGTAAAACCCTTACAGTGTCTGACCTGCGATGCACCCCAGCTAAGCCTACCTTATACACTATCTAATTGGGCGCCTCCCAACGCCGAGCGTTACCGGTTGTACCATTAAATCTTCTACCTTAGTGACAGATTATTGTTTGAATCTCAATTACTAGAGGGCTTAAGCTCTCTTACCATAAGACCTTGGGAAAGGGTACAGAAAGCGAACACTGTGTGGCCTCGTCGCTGTGGAAACGAGTCTATATTTGTTCTGACAGTTCGCTTTCGGTTTATCTTCTTCAGAAGCTTTGTCAGATAACCGGAAGCTTACAGTTTTTGTTTTTAGAAAGTTACAATGTGCTGCCTATAAAAACCGTACTTCGTTTTTAAATGTTTAAAATCACTTTACAATGTTTAAATGGTTTACAGAGATATGTCCAGAGACGGTATCGCAATTTAACTTAGAGCAGCAATGGCGGCCTTTGAAGAGATTCTTTGTTAAGAAATTTCTGCTTGAAGACACGGCGAAGAGCAAAATGTCGGAAAACAGTATTCGTCGAATTAGCGAAAGCGCAAAACAGAAAGTGTTGAGAATATCAGAATATAAGGAAAGAGAGGGCCAGGAAAGTCATAGAAAAACTGAGCGAGCATCACGCCGCATACGATGCTGCAAGTGAGAAGGTCTTGCCCGAAGAAATTGACAGACTGGATCCTACGTGGTGGCTGCCATGTTGTCTGCTGTTGAATTCACAGGCCAGACAAGAAGACTCCCAGTCGATGGGACGGCCGTTGATAACACTGGCCAACACATAATTTGTTGCCTCAAATGTTAGAACTGTTTCTGGGTATATTTGACCTGCTGATTCCAGAAAAGGCACCAGTTTTCTCCCAGCAGGTCTAGTTTTTGAGATATAGAACATTATGCCATATACCAGTCCTTCCCTCTGCTCGCCCATAAAACATAAGGCTATAGCTATAATTATGTAGTGCTCAATTTATTATGTGATACACTAAATAAACATAATAATACAAATACTTAAAAGAAAATGGTAGTACCTGAAACTGTACTTATATGATACCAAACAGAACAAGTTTGTTATAAAAATTTCAAGTCATTCGACACCGAAGAAGCTCCTTTTGTACGATTTCCGAGTGTGGCATCTGCCGGAACAATCGCGCATAATATTCCAGCAATAGTCTGCCATCATGTATGCATCCCATCTTCCTTGATATCGATTTTCCATTGTTTTGATGTCTTGGTGAAATCTTTCACCTTGCTCTTCGCTGAAGTCACCAAGATTCTCTGGAAAGCGATCTAAGTGACTGTGGAGATAATGGACTTTAATGCTCATGTTGCAGCCAAGCTTGTTGAAATGAAGAAGCATATCCTCTACTAGTTGTGCATAATTGTCTGCCTTCTTGTTGCCAAGAACATTTTTAGTTACAAGAACAAAGGAAGACCAGGCACAAGATTCGATTTCATTCATTGATGGTATGAAAAGTGGGTCATTCATAAGTTGCCTGATCTGTGGACCATCGAAGATTCCAGCCTTCAATTTTTCCATTGTAATTCCTGGTAACTTGTGTACTATGTATTCGAAGCATGAACCTTCTTTATTCAAAGTCCTGACAAATTGTTTCATCAGGCCTAGCTTTATATGTAGTGGTGGCAGTATGATCCTATCTCGTGCCACCAAAGATTCCTTGATTACATTTTGAGCTCCAACCACCATGTCTTTCCTCGAAGGCCAATCTTTTCTTGTCCAATGTTCATGCTTGGCTCTACTGTCCCAAAGACACAAAAAGCAGGGATACTTTGTGTAGCCACTTTGTTGACCAAGGAGGAAATTTACCATCTTCAAGTCTACACAAATTACCCATTGATGTTCTTTGTATTTTATCTTTTCCAGTACTAAAGAGATGGCATTGTACTCTTCTTTCATCCTGGTGGAGTGACCGATTGGAATAGAACCAAATTTGTTGCCGTTATTTAAAAGCACACATTTCAGACTACGTTTTGAACTGTCGATAAAAAGACGCCACTCATCTGGGCTGTAATCCGACAGACCAATTTTCTTCAATAAGTTGCTGATGTCATTACAGAATACTAGGTTGTTGTCTTCGGTAAAGAATGGCAGCAAATCCTTTTCTCTGTTTCTATAAATTGTAATTTTCGTTCCAGGCTGAAGTGCATTCTTTTCCTTTAGTCTGGACGCAAGCAATTCAGAGGACTCTTTGGAAAGATTTAAGTCCCTGATCAGATCACTCAACTCTTTTTGGTCAAAACGTTCACTGTGTGAAGTTGATTGGAAATCACTGTCACTGCCCCCACTTTCTTCACTTTCGTCATCTTGTCCGATATTGGACATGCAAGTCTCATCGTCTGAGAGCTGAGGTAGTTCGCGAAAAGGTGGAACTGGTACAATATCCGAATGCGGAACAGGTCTCCTGGCTGAAAGTATATCAGGGTAAGACAACTTTTGACGATTATTTCGATTGATGCCTATGATATTAACCATACAAAAGTAACAGTCGTCGAAGTGGTTTATCTGTTCCCTCCAAACCATCGGTACACCAAATTTCAGGCACCTTCTCTTTCCAGTTGTCCAGTGTCGCAATTGTTCAATACAAGTTTTGCATACTGTATGAGGAGCCCATTGCTTATCTTGATCTCCAAGTTTGACACCAAAATAACCTACATATGCTCTTTTTACAAACTCAGAAATCGGTTTCCTGTTTGCTTTTAGTGTGTATTCCCCACAAATGTAGCAGAATATGTCTGGATGGTTAATGCAGCTCCGTCTGGAAGTAGCCATAACCTTAAGGATGTTCGCATCTGAGGAATTAAGTGACTAATCTAAAAAATAGTAAGAACATGTAGTTATTTAATGTTCACATTCACAGATTGTTCTTGCGACCAACTCTTAATATGCCCTAAGACGACTGCGGCTGCTCTAGCTTTCAGGAGGCGGTTTATATAGGCTATAAATGCTGACTTCAGCATAATCTATTTACATAGTTCGAAACCATGAAACGCTGTATAAGCACAAATAAATTCTAAATGAGGCCATGAATTTAGTGCTGAGTAAGCTGTAGGCTACGGAATAGTTATTTCGTTGAATCAGCAATATCTCAGCACGCGGCAAGATATGCAAATCTTGTAAATATACTGGTATTCATTGACTCACCTGACAGCAAGAGAGACAACATTACATTATAAGGATGTAGGCATTATATGAATCAGCAAGAATTATAATTAGCCATAAATAAAGCTTATTATGACATTTTAGTTTTGTCAAAGACATCGTTTAAACAGTGGACTGGGTTTTCTTTACAAAATCGACGATATCTCAGAAACTAGACCTGATGCACTCAATCCAATGACATTTTCTGAATCAGCACCCAAAATTACCACAAGAACAGGTCTAAAACCGAAGGCAACAAGAAAAAAAAATTTTTCTGTTGGCCAGTGTAATTAATAGACGGGTCTCCAGATATGCCCTGCTAAATGGTCATCTTTGGACATTAAGTTTCGTATGATGTCGGGGACAGTTTGAGATAAAATTTGGCATATTTATCCAAATAACATTAGCAAACCTTAAGGCGCATATTTAGTGCAGAAATCACAGTTTTCGTACCTTTTTCCCTACAGGTCGAATTTATATCTTTATTGTCATATAATTGCACGTATATATTAATATATTAATACATTAATATTTTTGTGTTTTATTATTACTAAATATCACAGAATAAACCATAACACTATTCTTAACGAACTGAACTGAATATTTATGCAAAGCTTGATAAGACTTGTATCCATAATACATAATTAATCCATGAAAACATATACGAAGACGTGTATAAATGCATGCATGCAAAATATTTTACGTCAGCAACAACTTAAAGCTAATGTAAAACCAGGGAGTAGATTTGTAAAATTTTGGCCCGGGATAAACAATTTTTGGGATGTAGAGTTGCAATAGATCGAAACTCCGCCGCGGTTGCAAGAGGAACCGGGCAAAGGATTCCGGTGGATCCTGCCGCCAACGATATTAAAGTCAATATTTGAAACATTTCTAATGACTATTGGCTTACAAAGAGTGATTTGTGCATGAGCAAATGGATTTTGCCAAATGGTTATAACTACATCACAGTCTTGAGTCTGTCAAACAAGACAGAAGAGTTTGACAACAACTGTGATTAAACATTTCCAAGATATTGGATATACGGACAATTTGCTCATTTAGGATCAAGAGTTGACGTTCAAGACCTGAGTTGATGACTTTACTTAAACTCCTCATCGGGTTAGCTTAGCAAACATTTACAGCGTATCATGGAAAATATTTGCTGAAATAAACTCCCCAGAACTGCGACAGTTTTCTGACCCATCATACAAACTCATCCATGCTCCACCGCCTGCAATTTCTGCTTCGGCCTTTCACTCAAAAATCAAAACATACCTCTTTCACGGACCCTATCCTGGCACCCTTTCTTCCTGTCCTCTCTCTCTCTGTCTCTCTCTCTCTCCTCCAACCCCGATTATTGTAGTCTTCCGTCAGCTGCATTATAGATCTTCATTATTCACTTAGGGACAATAGACGCGAGAGTGTTTAAAATCGGCTTCAGAGCGACATTTGTGAGTTGACCTTTGGTCTATGGAAAAGGTATCGAACTTCTCTGACGCTAAGATAAATCTAACACCAAGTGCTAAAAATGGTCCGTTTCAAAAATAATCTTATAAAGTAAATAGAAATGAGCAAAAACATTTTAACTCAACAATAAGTCGAAATGCAAAATATTATGAATAGATAACATCAACCATAAGCTTCAAGAAAAGTGATATTAAAAGTAGCTTACGTCAACAAGACATGCTCTCAACTTTTCTCTTACAGCAGCATTGACTTTTAGACCATCACAGTGAAGATCAGCCACTTTTTCAACATCTTTCTTTGATAAAAAGCCGTCGTTGTCAAAATCGAAGCTCTTGAAGTGGGTTCTGAGTTTTCTGGCCAAAAATTCCGACATTATGATTTTATGATCACAAGATAACCTGGTGAAACAGATTGCTTGCCGGTTAGCAGTTTTTAAATTTTAGTCCTTCCTATGCAGGTCTAAACATGGGCAACTCAATTGTGAACATCAGGCTACACAGTTTCTCCAATCATCTTCGTCCATGGTGAAGCTGCGCTGTCCGATGTGCAGACCTGCACAGAACTCTGTCTCAGACTAGCACAGCAGGAGGTTTAAACCTATCACTTCAGGACAAAGATAAATTATTATTGTGTTTGGCCACCTGTAATCAGGTGGTCAAATACGATGAACAAAGTCAATGACCAGATTATTGTGTAAATCCTGTAATCATTGAAGCCGACAAACTAAACATGCTGCACATACTTTCAGTAGAGCTTAAGGAAACCGATCAAACCAATTTTCGCATCGGATTATCATTAATTTGTACAATGCGATTGACTAGTTTAGATCAGTTTCTCAAACTGTGTGCCACGAGAGTGCCAGAGGTGTGCCGCGAAATTTTGATAGTAAAAATATTTATGCAATTATGTTTAATATTTTGTTTATGTAACACTGGCTATATTGTAACAGAATTTGAATATAGTCCATGTAGTGTAAACTGTAAAATACTATAAATTTACGGTTAATTATACGAGAGTCCAGCATTAAAAAGTCAGATGTGCCGCGACAAAAATTTGCATTGTCAAGTGTACCACAGTCTTAAAAAGTTTGGGAACCACTGGCTTAGTTTTTAAATGACAATTGATGACAGACGTTTAATGTAATCTGAACACTTTTATAGCGCAGTTTCATTACGGACAGAACAGGAATCGTTGGTCGCCTCTGAGCAATCTGGTATTCTGAAATAACAATCCCTTGGACTGAAGTAGACGAGATCCATGAGCCCCATACACAGGAAGACAGACTACGGAGCAATCCGCTCAAGATAAAAGTTAGCCAAAACCGGAGCGATATCAGAGAAACAGGCAGCGGTTCCAGAACTTCAGATTAGCAGTAAAGAAAGCCTGAAACCCAGTGTTGTTCTTGCTAGGGCCCAAGTGTTCGATGAGCGAGTGTAATACATATGAACCTGATGGAGTGAGCAAAGAGGAAAAACAAGTTGCTGTTAAATTTTAAATTTTCGTCTACAGATTTATAACGTGATGTAAACCCATATTATTGTGTGATTTCTAGTTTTCTTGCAGTCATCTTCAAATAACATCATCTCTGTTCTTTTCAGCAAGGAATCAAAAAGTGACTTCTTTTCAAATTAAAAATCATCTTATCTACCGATTGAATAGGCCTATTTTGACACTATTAAACATCAAACAATTTCTATATCTTTGCAATGCCTCAAAATCCTGAGGATACTCACGTGAATGAATTGATTGTGCAGCAACGAGAAATAGGCTGAATTGTCCTGCGATGAATTGAGTTGATGCCCATATATGCACAGCTGCTTTAATTTTATAAAATTTATGACTTCATTACTTCGTGCCGAACGCAAGCTATTATGTCCTCATATTGCAGCTTGTCATATAATTAACAAAAGATTTGATACATATTGGGAGTCTCTTTTATTGTCAAAGTGAATGTCATATTTCGGGATGCCTAGAAATATGCAATAAATTAAAAATTAAACTCTATTTATCTATATCTTGCGAAATGATCACCTATTAACGTCTTCGAGACTAATTTAGTGAAATCATTAAATGAGCTCCACGTCCATTGTTACGTTGTCAAGCCAACAACAAAGGCGAAGAAGAAACCCTCATATATTCCAGGTAGCAGGATATTGAAAGAACGAGATGATAGAAGTCGTAATCTATAGAAATGTCAATATCTCGAGAAGAATAAGTAATTAGGAGCGGCTGTCTAATATAACTGCTCTCTCAGGATCAGACACTTTTTTCTTTGATTAATGTCGAGAAAGCACACCTGACCTATTATTTTCATAACGTTACCACGTAAGGCTTATAGCTTTTGATAAGTAGGTCATGGGGACCATTCATTTTGTGAACAGTTCCCGAAGTGTTTGTGTTGAGTAACTTCTTCGGTTTTAGCCAGCGTTCATTCACATTTGCTGGTTCCTCCGTCTAGAATTCTCTATCACTTAATTTTTGCAATTCTCTTACTTACACTATCTTTCGCTCTAAGGTTAAATATTCCTTCTTCCAGCCTACTTATGGGCATCAATATATCCTGTTGCCCGGTTTCAAGAGAACTTTTATACTATCTGTGTTCCATGCTCATCTCTCACACTAATAGATTTTGCAGTCGATCTGTATCCACTTTCAGTCTTGTTGTGCCAGTATACTAGCAGCGATTAAGAGCGTTCTCGTTTGCTTGTTCACTGCTTTGGAACTCACTGTCTAGATCAGTTCGTTCTGTCACCTTTTTGACTTCATTCCAGTCTAAACTAAAGACTCATCTCCTTCAACTTGCTTATCCAAGGTAGCATGATTTCTGCTTTCTCTGACCTATTTGACCTATCATTATTCGACCCTTTTTCCCCAACGATTTATAATTTTTATTGCAATTTGACCTGAAGCGATCATCAACTAATGCCTTGGCCATTATGATAAGGCCGCAATAAAAGAGCCCATGAATTCTCACCGTCTAGAAAGCACACTAACTGGGCCTCTTAGGAGGGGTGTCGGTGACTGGCAAACCAGTGCAAACATGATCTGAACCAGTGAGATGTTCCACCTACGTCGACCAATTGCACCATGAGGCCATCATTATCATCATCATCATCATCAATTGCCGATGATGTGGCGGTGCTAGATGTTGTCGACTAATCACTGCCACGTCATCCGGTTTAGCGGTTTGTATTTAGTGTTATTGTTTTCTCGGACGCGTATTTATTAATCCGAATCATCTCTTATCAAAACATGTGTTGTGGATCTATCGTCATCTTTGTCCAACTTCGCTTCTTCTGTCTCTGAATTTTGAAGTTATTTCAAAGTAACCATTTTCTGGGGCTTGCTGAACCTGAACCTCTAATTCAATTACTACCATAATTGTGGTTTCAGGTTGGAATATTTTAGAAATTAATTACTATTGTTCATACGTAAATGATCAAACTAAGTGATTACAAAACTGTAACTTAAAAGACCAATAGCAGACCTGAAATTAATTTCTTGCGAAAGTAAGATACTTTTCGTGCTGGCAAGCACGGTTGTTTTCTCTTTAATTTATATCAGCAGCGGCATGTGCATATGTTGGTTTTCGATTAGACTATGCAAAAGCAGTGTTATACGGTATATCTTCTCTTAATGTAAAAAAGCTGCAGATGGTTCAAAACTCTCTTTTTATGGTTATTACAATCTCTTCTTTATGAAATGCACTAGATCGTCTTTGTAAACGTCATTGGCTTCCTGTTGAGTGGCGTTTTAAGTTCAAAATTGCATGCTTGACCTTTAAGGTTCAGACCATTGGCCTTCCATCATACCTTAATACTTTGTTGACTCCATATCGCCCTCTCTTGCGTTGTTCTGATACTGCTTTGTTGCATGAACCTACGTTCAGAACAATTGTAGGACCACGTGCCTTTAGCTGCTCCTCGTCTACCGCAAAAGGCCCAAATTGCAAACTCGCTATCATCTTTTAAATCACTTCTTAAGCCTAATTACTTCACCCTGATTTTTGCATGCTTCCATCTTGGCCCTTAACGAACATACATATGCGCCTCAGATCCAGGTTTACTGACATTGCGTGCGTTACAAGCGCTTTAAATAAATAAATAAAAATATACTCGAGGTTGTTAGAGCAATATTTTGCTCCTGATAGTAGGTTAGATTATATTAGATAAGATCAGTTTTTATTAGATAAGGTTATATAAGATTAGATTGGTTTAAAAAATATTGTCCACTATTCTTATGCTATAAATACGAATGAAATAGACTTAATAGAGTTTTCTTCTAAAATTTAGCGGCATCGTTTAAAAGAAACAATTTGATATCAGCATAAATTCGTCATTTTTACATTTCCAATTGTAAAAAGAACGATTGAAAATAAAAATTGGGTTTTGTTGTATATTCCGAGTGAACGGTATATACTGATCGGAACCTGGGGTTGTTCAAATGTTGCCGTTATTTCAGACACGCATGTTGAAGCCTTTCCTTAAGTGCACCGTTCTTTTGGAACGATTTTTTTTAATCCGAAAATTTCCGCTAGAAACAGCGAAGGATACTGTCGAGAATTCGTTCACTCGGAATATACGACAAAAACCAGTTTTTATTTACAACTAGTTATTTACGAATACCCTTCCTTGTTCATATTTAGCAGTGGCTACAATAAAGTCTCATAGAATAAACATCAAAACAACCTCTCACAACACGAAGAACAGTCCTACGGACGCTGTACAAAACTCGGACATCCGGAGTTATCCCGGCTTCGTTCGTCTTCCCCACCAACGAAATAACCATTCCGAAAGGACATAACTGGGTTAGGATTCCATGCGTAGCCACCACGGGCGAAGACAATCGTAATCGTAATCTGAAGCTCGAGATTTCTACAGCCCCAAGAAAAGCTAAGTCGCGGGAACCAGCTTATTCACAGGCGTTCAGTCAAAACAAAATCGATAGACAAAACAGTTCGGTTCTTGGTAAAGATCCAGGTGTCAGACAGTCAGATAGTCGGACGACCACGGTGGATGATGTTTGAAATTGAAGCGCGAAGAAGGAGGAAGACTCAGGATAACATTTTTGGAAAAGTAATGATTTCAGTGTTGAGTTAAAGATCAGCGCAGAAATTGCAAGAAGTGTAGTGTTGGTGAGTTCGTATGACGGATCCGGTAATTACAATAATTCTGGCGGGAGTTTATTCCAGAGGGGTGTATGACAGCTTTGGCTAGGAAGCTATTTCCAAACTTTAAGGATGAGGTAACTGGAGGGCGAAGAAGTGTTAGGGCAGACGAGGAGCGGGTTCAACGGTGTGGTTGGACTGTAAATAACTGACGAAGATAGGAGGGTTGGGAGGATTGAAGTGTGCTGTCAAGCTTTGTCTCGGGATACGAGACAGAGCTTCTGCCTCTTCCGCGGTCGCCAGATGAGAAAAGTTCCGAGAATGACCTTTTCTCAAGACAGTGTTTATTCCTTTACCGTTGCCATTCCACGTTTATGTGCCTGCATTACAACTGGCTTTCTCGTCACCACCATTCTACATGATACTACATCTCGAAACTCTGGAATTACTGTTATTAATCTGAAACACCGGTAGTAGTCTTAGTTCCTGGGACATGGAATTCTTATGACGAGTCGTTGTATCTTTCCGCCTTTAGGCACAAGCATATCGGGCAATGCATCTTCCCTCTATCACACGTCTCTCCCTCCATTTCCGTATGTAGTACTTCCTACCTCATACGTATATTTGTCATGCATCATAATTTCCAGAGTAAGTTCTAGTTCCGGGACTTTGCGTTGGCAGTTCTATCTGTATTAATTTTTACGAATGAAGGACATACAACTGCATATTCAGGGCGTCAAGTATATGGCATGCATGGCGTAGCAGAATGGCTGAACAGATATATCTTGTGGGAGCCAGTCATTGTCGGGATCGTCGTTGTACCAATCAATGCCAAACCACTCAGCATCAAATCTACACAGCTTCAAGCACTGCTTTGAAGGATGAGAGTGAGGTCTTCTACGACGAACTAGACGAAATGTTTAGGCGGCTCTAAAATGCGATATATTGCCTATGTTGAGTGATTTCATGCCAAGTTCGGAACTAGAGGACCGAGCTTCGTGACAGACGTTGTAAGGCCGATGAGGTGAACGATGCAAGCGAAAAGCTGAGACTCTTGGGCTGAAAATGAGTCAGCTGTAATGAACACTGGTTTTAAGTATCATCCCAGACGACGGCACACTTGGACTTCTCCTGATGGACACACAAGGAATCACTTCGACTTCATAATGATCAGGCGACGGTGGAAAACCAGTACATCGAACTGTTGGACATATCCATGAAGAGACTATGATTCGGATCATTAACTGCTTGGAGCAATCGTGAAAGTCAGACTGCCTGGGAATAAAAGCCAAAATTCCACGTCAGAAAATCTCGAAGAAATAAAAAGATTAAAAGCAAAAACGATGTCGAGACTACTAACAGGTTGGAGACCCTGAGGGCCATGCAGGAGGAAACAATAGCAGAGTAGCTGTGGGAAAGCTCAAATAAGAATCTGATGGAAGCTACGAAGGGTACTGTAGGACATGCAGTGAAACAGCGACAGAAATATTGAATTTCTGATGAGATCCTTCACTTCGTTGATGAAAAGATAAAATCAAAACTAAAAGATCGTGGTTGTTACAAGGAGTTTAAAGCAGAAATGCCAAGGACGTTTCGAGCTAATAAGCAGAAGTAGTTACACCAGACGTGTGCAGACCTGAAAGATGCAAATTAAATAGGCGACATGAGAAAACTCTTTGAAACAACCAGAACGCCTTCAGCACATCTCTGGAATTTATTCGAGATGTTGTAAGGGAAAACA
Source organism: Norana najaformis (assembly GCA_964023275.1). NCBI lineage: Eukaryota > Metazoa > Annelida > Clitellata > Crassiclitellata > Hormogastridae > Norana > Norana najaformis. The sequence continues at coordinate 23,917,463 of OZ029923.1, forward strand.
GCTTTCTAGAGTGATAATAGCAGGTTTCAGCCAAAAATGATTCCATGTCAAGAAAAGGGCCAGGCGGTGTTGTGTCCTTATACCACATCTGTTCACATGGTAACAGAGTTGGCAATGAAACTTGATGGTTTCTACGGAGGGGTAAATCTCGGTGGTGTTAAGGCTTCCAACTTAACGTTTGCCGACGACATTGTTTCGTTGGCTCGTTCTGTGACAGAAATGCAGGAGTTGGTTGATCACCTTAATGGGGTTAGCCGCATATTGAACGCATTGCTTAATATCGACAAGACAGAGATGCTGAGAATGGATGGTGTTATCTGCTGTAGTAAGGTCCAGAAGGAGCAGCTGGAGAAGATTGACACATTCCCCAACACAAGATCGCTCATCACCGAGGAGGCAAATGCACAAAGTAAATCATGGTTAGAATGGAAAGTGATCAAGGAAATATGTGAGCCTTGAAGAAACCAGCAAAAGTTATGGTTAACCTTCAGAGGCTAACCTGGGGTGAATTTTTCACCGCACTGCCAGTATTTGAGCTGCAGTGTTTTACAGCTGTGGAGCTATGCCATGCGCTTTTGTGTATCTGTTCCTAGATGATTTTTGCTTGATTTCGTATTTTTTGTTACTGATTTTTAATACATAGTCACGTGACTAAGAAAATGCCGTCACACCTTGGACATTTTTATTGATAATTAGCGTGTAAGATGTCTAAAGGTTATCTACCGCTAATACTAGTAAATTGATATAAGAATGTATTGAAAAGGATGACAAACGATGATGATAATGTAGAGTGTGATGACAGTAGCGATGTATCGGAGCTAGATAACGTTGAAGTGTATGATGGTCGCCAGGACAGTGATACAGGTAACGATTACCGAGCGACGCTGATGGAGGCTTTGTCACTGATGATGTGTCGTCACTCTGACGACGATGAATGCGCTGACAGTTGACATTATTAGGCTTCTTAGTTTTGCAATTTTATGTTGAACTTGGTACAATTACCGCTGTTTACTGAACATGGTGTAATTTTTGTCAGACGCCTCAAGTAGTGTGGGGTGAAAAATTCACCCTATGTTAGCAAAAATGTGATTTTTAATAGGTTAGCCTTTGGGGTTAATTAGTTACTGCTAAAATGACACATCTGAAGGCACTCATGACCAGTCGCAACATGTGGTTGCGAAAGAGGGAAGATTAAGAAAACTGCTGAAGGGAGGATAAATGGAGATGAAATAAATGGATTGTGGTAGATAGTGAAGGTTTCGGTGATGGCAAAGAAAACCAGCGACTGAGTACTGGAACAAGCCTGTATGAACGGAAGTTGTTAAAAATATCGAGACAAGACACGTGTCCTATTCTGGCCATATTATGAGGGGGCACTGGAGACTGTTTGGAAAAGGAATAATGTAGAGTTCAACGTCTGGATCAACGACCGAGAACATTGTGGATCGATAGCATAAGAACTCGGTCCGAATTCACCATGTGTCATTAAGTGATGGCAAAGAGGACAGAAACGCTTGAAGACGGACGATTCATGGTGCAGCTAAGTTTTGGCGTCAATACGCAATAGACGACATAAAGACAAGACTTGTTTTCTCGTCAAATGTCATCCGTTACATTTATTGATTAATTCTTAGCGATAGGCAGATTATACAAGCATGCATGTTACTCGGTGCATTCTATTATACTGTATGGATCAATGACGATGACAATTTTAAGTGTACGGGGTTGACAATTCCTTTTATTTTATGACCATTTCGATCTACTTGTAAGGTTGCTGCAACAGTATCCATTACATAAAACTTTGGTGCAGGAACGGAAGACGAGAGTTTCGTTGCAAAAAGGTTTTCAAAGATATCACTGGCCAAGAGAAAAAATTTTTTTTCTTGTTGCCTTCGGTTTTAGACCTGTTCTTGGGGTAATTTTGGGCTCTGATTCAGAAAATGTCATTGGATTGAGTGCATCAGGTCTAGTTTCTGAGATATCGTCGATTTTGTAAAGAAAACCCAGTCCACTCTTTAAACGATGTCTTTGGCAAAACTAGAATGTCATAATAAGCTATATTTATGGCTAATTATAATTCTTGCTGATTCATATAATGCCTACATCCTTATAATGTAAAATCAGCATATCTTGCCGCGTGCTGAGATATTGCTGATTCAACGAAATAACTATTCCGTAGCCTACAGCTTACTCAGCACTAAATTCATGGCCTCATTTAGAATTTATTTATGCTTATACAGCGTTTCATGGTTTCGAACTATGTAAATAGATTATGCTGAAGTCAGCATTTATAGCCTATATAAACCGCCTCCTGAAAGCTAGAGCAGCCGCAGTCGTCTTAGGGCATATTAAGAGTTGGTCGCAAGAACAATCTGTGAATGTGAGCATTTTCTTACTATTTTTTAGGTTAGTCATTTAATTCCTCAGATGCGAACATCCTTAAGGTTATGGCTACTTCCAGACGGAGCTGCATTAACCATCCAGACATATTCTGCTACATTTGTGGGGAATACACACTAGAAGCAAACAGGAAACCGATTTCTGAGTTTGTAAAAAGAGCATATGTAGGTTATTTTGGTGTCAAACTTGGAGATCAAGATAAGCAATGGGCTCCTCATACAGTATGCAAAACTTGTATTGAACAATTGCGCCACTGGACAATTGGAAAGAGAAGCTGCCTGAAATTTGGTGTACCGATGGTTTGGAGGGAACAGATAAACCACTTGGACGACTGTTACTTTTGTATGGTTAATATCATAGGCATCAATCGAAATAATCGTCACAAGTTGTCTTACCCTGATATACCTTCAGCCAGGAGACCTGTTCCGCATTCGGATATTGTACCAGTTCCACCTTTTCGCGAACTACCTCAGCTCTCAGACGATGAGACTTGCATGTCCAATATCGGACAAGATGACGAAAGTGAAGAAAGTGGGGGCAGTGACAGTGATTTCCAATCAACTTCACACAGTGAACGTTTTGACCAAAAAGAGTTGAGTGATCTGATCAGGGACTTAAATCTTTCCAAAGAGTCCTCTGAATTGTTTGCGTCCAGACTAAAGGAAAAGAATGCACTTCAGCCTGGAACGAAAATTACAATTTCTAGAAACAGAGAAAAGGATTTGCTGCCATTCTTTACCGAAGACAACAACCTAGTATTCTGTAATGACATCAGCAACTTATTGAAGAAAATTGGTCTGTCGGATTACAGCCCAGATGAGTGGCGTCTTTTTATCGACAGTTCAAAACGTAGTCTGAAATGTGTGCTTTTAAATAACGGCAACAAATTTGGTTCTATTCCAATCGGTCACTCCACCAGGATGAAAGAAGAGTACAATGCCATCTCTTTAGTACTGGAAAAGATAAAATACAAAGAACATCAATGGGTAATTTGTGTAGACTTGAAGATGGTAAATTTCCTCCTTGGTCAACAAAGTGGCTACACAAAGTATCCCTGCTTTTTGTGTCTTTGGGACAGTAGAGCCAAGCATGAACATTGGACAAGAAAAGATTGGCCTTCGAGGAAAGACATGGTGGTTGGAGCTCAAAATGTAATCAAGGAAGAATCTTTGGTGGCACGAGATAGGATCATACTGCCACCACTACATATAAAGCTAGGCCTGATGAAACAATTTGTCGGGGCTTTGAATAAAGAAGGTTCATGCTTCGAATACATAGTACACAAGTTACCAGGAATTACAATGGAAAAATTGAAGGCTGGAATCTTCGATGGTGCACAGATCAGGCAACTTATGAATGACCCACTTTTCATACCATCAATGAATGAAATCGAATCTTGTGCCTGGTCTTCCTTTGTTCTTGTAACTAAAAATTTTCTTGGCAACAAGAAGGCAGACAATTATGCACAACTAGTAGAGGATATTCTTCTTCATTTCAACAAGCTTGGCTGCAACATGAGCATTAAAGTCCATTATCTCCACAGTCACTTAGATCGCTTTCCAGAGAATCTTGGTGACTTCAGCGAAGAGCAAGGTGAAAGATTTCACCAAGACATCAAAACAATGGAAAATCGATATCAAGGAAGATGGGATGCACACATGATGGCAGACTATTGCTGGAATATTATGCGCGATTGTTCCGGCAGATGCCACACTCGAAATCGTACAAAAGGAGCTTCTTCGGTGTCGAATGACTTGAAATTTTTATAACAAACTTGTTCTGTTTGGTATCATATAAGTACAGTTTCAGGTACTACCATTTTCTTTTAAGTATTTGTATTATTATGTTTATTTAGTGTATCACATAATAAATTGAGCACTACATAATTATAGCTATAGCCTTATGTTTTATGGGCGAGCAGAGGCAAGGACTGGTATATGGCATAATGTTCTATATCTCGAAAACTAGACCTGCTGGGAGAAAACTGGTGCCTTTTCTGGAATCAGCAGGTCAAATATACCCAGAAACAGTTCTAACATTTGAGGCAACAAATTATGTGTTGGCCAGTGTATTTAATCTAATCTACTTCGATGTTATGTGCTGAGAAGGTGGGCATTTGTCACGGTGTTGCATCCTATTAACTGTTTTCAGTGTGGCCTCGGAGTCGAAGTACAGAGTACATCGACTAACCGCTACGTTAAATAAACATAGCGAACTCTTTAGAAGTTAGTGCAAATCGAAAACTGCAGAACGAAAGAAAAATTGCTAATGCAAGATGTCTCAACGTTAAAATGACTGAGATTGTTTAATGCCACAGATTTATCTTATTACCGCATCCATGTTTTAAAATACTAAAGTTATCGCAAAGGACTAAAGTTCTCAATACCAGTTTGTGCATAAGTTTGCATAGGTGACGAAGATGCAGTTTGAAAGTTACGCATGTAGAATTACAAAGTTCGAATTAACATAATTTGAACAGGCTTAGTGACTATTTATTTACACGAATTTAAAAGCAAAACTATAAAACGGTAATTCATGCATACACCGTTGCCAAACGACTCAAACATTTCCTGACGTGAATTGGAATCTAGCATGTCGAGTCTTCCGTACCACTGACTAGTGCTGCCATTACGGAGCATACGATTAGCCTAGCTCTTTATTGATGACGTATGCCCTTAGACTACTTTGGCAACGCATATTCTCATATATAGGCAGAACTGTTTCATTCTTTAACACACTTGTGAAAATCAAGCGTTTCGTTGAACATATAGACAAGCTCGAAGATGAGCCATCCATTCTCGCTCGAATACATGTTGGAAGGCGAGATGGTTTCAACTCAGAGCAACAAAGCTGTTGCACAGCTGCAAGAAAGTCAAAAAGAGTCAAGTCGCGTACAGAAGTCAGATCAAGTCAACAACGAGCACGAGAATTGCGAGAGTAAGTCGGTCACTGACGGGTATCAGACCAATCCAGCTGGAGAACCCCTTGACGCCATGGAAAAGATAAAGGAGGAACTGAATTTAGACATCACGGATGAAGAGAGACCGAGTTTCATAGGTCAGAGAAACAGGAAGGCAGGCTAAGATGAGTAAGAAAGTTGAAAGAGAAGAGTCCGTAGTTTAGACCTGAATGACATGAAAGAATTGACAGAACGAACTGAACTGGGCAGTGAATTTCAAATCTTTGGGCCAGGTACCGAGAGGGCCCGAGAGCCCATCAGTATTCGGTTACGGGGAACAGAAAGATTCTCAGTGTCCAAGAAAGCTGTCGTAGTGAACCGATACTGATGATATGTAAACAGGAGCGAGATCAGTGCAGAACCCTGTGGGTCACAACAGTTCAAAACCTTGGGCCCAGAAGCAAGTTGATTTAAACGAATTGATCGGATAAGAGGGTGTATATAGGACGAAGATTAAGAAAGCGAAACACGATAGACCGAACCAGTCTTAGAGGCGAAGGAGCAAATTATTATTTACGGCAGATAGGTCGAGGAGAATAGGAATAGATACTTTACTCTATCCAAGAAGCTGATTACGTAACTGTGAATGGTAAGTGTTGTAGTTTCAGTGGAATGACATTTGCGATAGGCAGATTGGAAAGGAAGGTAGAGGTTGTGGGACGAGAGGTTACAGCTGATGAGATTAGCAGCCACTTTTCCAAGGACTTTTCAAATGAAATTGAATTGAGAATGGGCAATACTTTGATAGTTCATCAGGAGTAAGAGATGGCTTTTTCAGAAGATTGTAAACCATGATGTGGGCGAAACTGGCGAGGAAGCGGCCTTTCGCAAGAGAGAAGCTGATCACAGATGTGATGTTTGGGCCCAAACAGCGAAGCATTCTTTTAGAAGGGCGGTATAAATAACGTACAAGGCACACTGCTTATCGGGAGATAAAAAATGAGACTGTGAATCTCAGTCAGAGTCGCTGGTTGGAATAGGCTGAAAGCTATTTGAGGTTTACACAGAAATTGAAAGCTGAATTTAGCTGGACGGCAAGTTCAGTAGCTGTCTGTGTTGGGCACAACCAGAGGGGGAGGTAAGGAGGTGTTATGTCCGTAATGAGTGAATATGTGTCCAAAGGTTTCAGACAAGTTTTACTGAGAGTGAGAATATCCACTGGAAGATCCAAGATGCAACTTTGAAGACAAAAAGAGATTAATTATATATTAAACGGATGTCATAGTGGCAGAAATTTAGTGCTTCAAGATGGCAAGAAGCGAGATGTAAGTCACCAGAAAGAAGCAGCAGAAAATAAACTAAACACATGATTCTCTGATGAGTTTGGACATAGATGTAGATTATAATATTGAGAAGTGGGAGGACGACGGGAAAACAGACCGGGTTATAAAAAACACGTGGGTATAAGCAAGTGCGGCTCGCCTTTACTGAACGCTATTGGGCCTAATATACAGCAGAATTTCTTTAATGTGTGTAATAGTAACTGCCATGACCTTCGGCGACCACAAAATTACATTGCATGCACTAAATTACAGCGCGTCGTTATGGCTGTCATATTATTCTGTCAAAAAGCTTCAGGGCGAGAAAACTATTTTAGAACAGGAGGCCATACTGTTTATGGCAAGACCTTACTTAATTTCACAACGCATACATGACTTTAAAACGCTTTTGGCGCATCAAAAATACTATTATTAAATAAATACTATTTCGGAATCTCAGGTATAAAATAAAAATAAAAATATCCATAAGAATGGGCTTGGCAAAGGACACTCAACAAGTTTTGACAAGAAACAACGTTTAAAACATTGAAAAGGCAAGACCATACTGCATATCGCATCGCATTTTATTACTTTGCTTTGTCGAAGAAGAACCTGCATACTATATCGTAATTGTAATTAGAATTACATTCTTATCGCTCCACTTCAAGAGAGACTCTTCAGATGCGTTCCGCATCTAGCATTTAAGACAAAAAGACAAGTGGATGGAACGGGTTTCAAGTGCTTGTCGACAAGAGACAATAATAAGCCATTAAGCTCATGTCGAAGGATGCTATGCAGCTTATTCCAGAAAGATGGGCAAAACACAGCGAGGCTTATATACTGGACCTTGTTATTGCGGCCGCTCGGGTTGGCAGGACATCCGCGTCACCTTAGAGACAATATCAGCCTGTGGAAACTTCATAAATGAAATATAAATTACTATTTTCATCAGTTTATTCTTTCCAAACATATAGGGTATTTTTAGTGTTCGTTTCAGGATAAGCCGTGCATTTCAAGTTATGACATAGTAAAGACAACGTTTGACGAGCTCACTTGTTTCTCATTTTACCCAGGTGAGCATAATAAAGTGTTCGGTGGAACTGCAACGCACAAATTTAGACAAATTTTAACGGCAGTATCGGTATCCTGTAATGTCAGATAGCCAATGAAATCTATATTCGCAGTTGCTAGATTTAAATCCGTGAACAGAATCAATGTGTCCTACGACCTTTGGACCTCAACGATGCGGCGCCATATTCTTCTCTTTTGTGCCCTCTTTCTACTGTAGGAAGGCTGACATTTAAGGTTGTCTGATCTTCTTCAAGGTCTCTAGTCTATGTGGTTCTAGGTCGGCCTCGTTGTCTTCTCCAGTCCTTTGTGGGCTTGTTCATTGCGATCCACAGAGCTCTCCAGTGGCCTTCATCTTTCAGAACCTTTGCAATATACTCGACAAACCTAACTTTGCTTTTCCAGACTATGACAGAAATGACAATGTCACCCGTGTCTTCCTGATCGCCATGTTGTTGACATGGTCGATGTAGAGCATCCGCAGGATCATATTGAGGCACCCTATTTAGATTCTTATTTAGAGCCTTTATGGTCGTCCAAGTCTTTTTGGCTCTCCAAGGAATGTGAATGCGCCAAGTTTCTGTTGCAAATCACCTGCATCCGTTGAAAGTAGTTTATCAGCTTATCCATACCTGCTCTTCCATTCTGAGTACCTCAAAAGCCAATCTACTGAAACCAAACTACCTACCGTTCATAATCATATAATCAACTCCATGGATCAAGGAAAGGTAACTACTCCTATTCTGCTTGACCTATCTGTTTTTTTATATATTGTTGATCACGCCACACTCCTTCACCGTCTCGAATACTGGTTTGATTTTTCCTGTCCCGCTTTCCGTTGGTTTGCATCTTACCTGCAACCTAGTACTAAGTCAGACCGTACTGTATTAACCAGCTGCGCCTACTGTCTTGAATTGTTGCGTCCCACAAGGTTCTGTGCTGGGTCTCCTTCTGTTCACACTGTGTCCTCCCCTTTTAACCGGCATAATCTAGGTCGCTAAAGGCACCCTCCTCCTATAGTGGCGCCTAATATGCCAAAGTGACGTGTGCTCCATAATTTCATCCACTGGTGCAGCAAAATGTTTTGGGCCATCAAATCATCCTGCCCTATTCCACTGTCAACTCGTATCCATATGGTGTTTCGCTTTCAACTGACACACAGCTCAGTGCGTTGATATGTATAAAGCACGCCTAAAATCGACAATCTTCTCCGAGGAAGCCCCAATTTTTTATTAAGGGCCAGGGCCCGTCCCTATATATCGAGCGAGTCAAAAACGGTCTTCAAGTCAAGGTTTGCGACCCACAATGATTGGTATTCTAGCCGGGTGTGGGGAACTCAAGGTGAATATCCTGTCTGTTGCTACCTGCCCGGACCGTATCCTCTATATTCCAATTTTTATGCTTCAGGAGAAGATTCATCACATAGCACAAAACAATAGGTTTGAAGGCCGTCCCAGGAACATACAGAAAGGTTATTCCAAGGTAGTTTTTACAGTTCGTCCTGCTGCCATTGTCTTTGTCTTCTCCAGTTCTATGTGATTATTCCTGTGTGCCAGACCATTTTATCACCTGCGTGAGGCATCTAAGCCCGCACTCTCCACTGACCTTGAGCGTCTCTGGTGTGATCCTACTGATGCCTGAAGCCTTGTCATTCTTCAGTGTGCTGACTGCTGCAGCTATCCCACCTCTGAAGGCATCTCCAACTTCACCTCTGGCTCCTCAAACTCAGCCTGCGAATCATGCTGGAGCTCATCAGTTAAAGTGCTTAGGAGGCGAACAGCAAATCATAATGTTCACACATCTTCCCAGTTTAGCCTCTTAAGAGAACATACAGATCGCATCCATGGCCGATATCGGATAATAATTTTCTGGCAAGCAGCTCGAAGTTGACTGAAGTAACTGTTGTCAAAGGCATCCGCTCGGCATCCCTAGGCGAAACCTTCATCAGCTAGCTTTACTTCCTCTTTTGCCCTCTGTTGCTTGTCTGCTTTAACATAATTCATGCATTCCTTGTTGAGTGCGACAAATTCTGCATTGGTCCCTTCCAGACGTGCTGCTCTTTTCCTAATACCAGATCCAGTGTTCTGTTAGTGATCCAGTTGTTTCTTGATTAGCTTCTGCAACTTAGAATAGCACTGGCTGCGCCTTGTGTTGCATCTCTAAAGTCACCCGAATTATGGCGATAGCTAGTCTATAACCTTACATGTCACGCTAATGCGACCCATTATGTCTGCCTCATATGCCCTCCCGACAAAGGGATCCTGTAGAATCTTCATGCTGTATCTCTGTTGAACCTTTGTACATGTAATTTATAATTTTCGCCTTCAGCCTGTTTGAGAGAGTAGACAAAACTGATCAATGATCTAAATCACATTTCAGTCTGCGTGAGATTACGCAGTTGATGACAGCCGTCCATCCAGTCTTAGTCACTAAGAGGGTGTAAATCTTCCTCTTTATGCTACAATCGTTGGGAAATTAAATAAGTAAATGGAAACCATGAGTCACATACGGAGAATCTGGCATTAGCACATAATTCTAGTTACCCTTTTGTGTTGTCATTTGGGATTGCTTAATATAAAAATATTTCTTCTTTTGCACTTGTTATTATTTGTTGCCGTTAAAACTCATCCTTAAGCCTAAACTGCAGTGTTTTAGAGTAGTATATATATATATATAATATATATATATATATGGTGTGTGTGTGTTTTAAGAGATTATGACTGCGTTAAAATTTGTAAGATATTGGCAATAGTTGGAACAGCTTTCTCGTAAATTTTAGCTACAGTGAATTACGTAACGACTCTTCCTGGAGCCAATTATGGTCTTCGTCTTGTGCTGTGAGTCAACCAGTCTGATGCTTTCGCAATATTTTCCGCAGGAGTTGGATTCAGGGTACTATTTTCAGTAATTCTTCACGTAATTTTACTTTCTTTATTTACCTGCAATGTGATTTCATACTTTGCAGTGTGTTTTCATATTATAACCGGTGGCGCGCAAACTCTAGGTTAGAGGCTGAAACCTCTAAATATTGGTTCAGAAAGCCACCTAACGAGCAATAATTCAAATGTAACCTTTTTCTTGCATAAGTGAATGAATCTTGCAAAAATAATTTATCAACAGTGGAATAGTCCTCGCTCTGATTTACTTAAAAATGCTTCCAAACTACCTCAAAATCTGTCTGCTGAGCTCAGCACCGATCCTTCTGCTAAAATGACAGCTGGCAGGTTTTAAGTTTGAATAAATTACTGTTTTAATCTTGGCTGCTCCTGTTGTGCAGTTTCTTTCCGTCGACGAGACAAAGAAAGAAGGAGAAAGTTAGAGAGAGCTAGATAGAGAGAGCGAAAGAGCATGAATTAGTCCTATGTTAAACTCCGTATTCTTTTACTTTAAATAATGTGATGCAATGACTGTAATGATATGCATACCGCGCCTGAATAACTCAGGCGCGGTATGCATATCATTATATAACACTGGATCACAACGATTTTGCTACTGAAAGTAATGCATGTGCCTTATATTGATTCAAATGTGCTGATTCCAAATATGAAGTCAGAATCTGCCCAGCACGTCTAGATTTTAGGTTATGCATGCATTCAAGTAATGACGTAAGGACTCGTTTTCGGTTATGTCTGTACATTCTGTTGTATGTGTCTCCACGATTGCTGCCAGTGATACGTGCATGCCTGCAAGTGTCGCCTGAAATATTCCTTACAGCAAGCCTGCAGCAGCCGCTAGACATGATTGGGCATGTCAGCGAGCTGACGTCAGCATCAATACCCGTATATAACGCGAGATTGCGTAGAACGAAGGTGAAGTTTTCTTATATAGCTGTAGCTAGTGTGTGAGATTTAATTTTGAAATGAATAGGCGAGGCTGTGTTAACCATCCAGACAATTTTTGCTATGTTTGTGGTAAATATACTCTTTGTGACCAGCGCAAGAAGTTAACTAAGAGAGTGATGATTGCTTACAAGTATTATTTTGGATGTCAAATCGGAGACGAGGATAAAAGTTGGGCACCTCATGTCTGCTGCACCGTGTGCTACTCTGGGCTTACACAGTGGCTGAATGGCAAAAGGAATTCAATGCCGTTTGCTGTGCCTATGGTGTGGCGCGAGCCAAGAAATCATCATGCAGTCTGTTATTTCTGCATTACTAAAGTTGCTGGATTTTCAAAGAAATATAAGTCTAAAATCGTTTATCCTGATTGCGAGTCCGCTCTAAAGCCAGTGCCGCATGATGAAGAGAATCCAGTACCATTTCCGCCTGCTGCGGGTGCTGATGAAACGGACAGTTCTGATGGTAATACAGAAGATGACGTTACTGTTTATGAATCCAGTTATCAAGATTTGGAAGAGGGTAGGCCGCATTTGATAAGGCAAGGTGAGTTAGATGATCTGGTGAGGGGCCTATCTTTGTCAAAGGAGAAATCTGAACTGTTAGCCTCCAGAGTAGGGGAGCGGAACTTGCTTCAAAAAGGTACCACAACATCACACTTCCGTTATCGTCACAAACAGTTAGCGATATATTACAAACTGGAAAATGATATCTGTTTGTGTACTGACGTGAACGGTCTTATGCTGAATTTAGGTTGCGAATACGTTCCTGATCAGTGGAGACTGTTCATAGATTCCAACCAAGCGAGCTTGAAAGCTGTGTTGGTGCACAATGGTAGCGAAAAGCCGTCTGTTCCTATAGCCCACGCTGTAGGCCTCAAAGAGACATATGATTCAATGAAACTCATTTTGAAAGTGATCAACTATTCAGACCACAAATGGAACATCTGTGCGGACCTCAAAGTGGTAGCACTTATTCTAGGCCTACAGCTGGGGTACACAAAACATATGTGCTTTTTGTGCTTGTGGAACAGTCGTGATGACAGCAACCATTACAAAGTGAAACTGTGGCCTCCTAGATCTGAGCACATTGTTGGTCGGCACAACGTGCAACACGAACCATTGGTTGATCCATTGAAAGTGTACTTACCACCTCTTCACATTAATATACTGGGCCTCATGAGGAATTTCGTAATGGCAATGGATCGTACTGGACAAGGCTTCCAGTATCTGAGAGATAAATTTGGAGCCGTCAAAACTGATGCTAAGCTGAAGGCTGGAATTTTTATTGGGCCAGAAATCCGCGAACTAATGCGTGATACTGTATTTAGAACCAAGCTCAACCCACTGGAATTTGCCGCTTGGGATGCATGTACGTTGGTGGTGCAAAACTTCCTTGGGAATCACCGAGCTGAGAACTATGCTGAACTCGTTAGCAACATGCTAACAGCATATAAGCAACTCGGCTGCCGGATGTCACTAAAAATACATTTCTTACATTCCCATCTGGATTTTTTCCCACCAAACTTGGGTGATGTAAGCGATGAGCATGGAGAGAGATTCCGTCAAGACACCTCCACCTTTGAAGCAAGATATCAGGGCCACTGCAATTCCAACATGATGGGCGATTACTGTTGGTTTCTGCAGCGGGCAACAGCGGCCACTCACAAGCGCAAGAGCAAGTGTCTAAAGCACTTTTGAACTCGTATAGAGTTAAGCTAGAGACAAAATTTCGAAATGTATGCTTTCATCTGAGTAACACACATATATTTATATTACAATTTAAAACATATTTTAATTTCAAGTTATAAAAGAATAACATTTTGTTTCTTGTTATGAATACTCTGAGTTTGCATAATTACACAGTTATAAGGAAATACTAGTTCTGTAAAGAGTTTGCTTAATTATTAGCATGTATGCTGCATATCTTAAGATCCTGACGTGCTACACAAAATCTGACTTTAGATTTATAATCAGAAGATTCGATTTAGTGTAGAACACATAACATATGCCTAGTAGCAGGCGAAAATGTTTTTGTGTGATCAAGTGTAAGAGGCCGGAATATATATATGTGTGTATACTTTATGTATTAGGGTTGCCCTAATTTTCTCATTTTAGAAATTTGTAAATCTCACCCTCTGAAATGGTTTATTTCTAGTAAAAAACATGTTGTGTAAAATATGAAGGAAATCAATCTGCATTTAGAGGTCGCTCACGGGGGCCAAAGTTTACTATGTAATTAGTATGGTATGAACTTTCATAAATACTTTTGCACAGTGCACGCGGTTCTTTTGCACACGGTTCTTTGCGTACGAATCCTTTGCACAATGCACATTTGCATCCGGCTCTTTTGCACTCGTGTACTTTTGCACATGGGTCATTTGCACAAGCTACCGGCTTCCTATAAAAGACGGTAATAACCTAGCCACAACATATGTGAGATAATCGGAGCCGAATAAGACGATCATAGCCGAGAAGACTGTCGAAGCCGACATTCAACCACCGAGAGCGGTTGGAACAGCAGACGTAGAAGATAATCGGAGCAGACGATCGGAGCCGTCACTCACCCATCGAGAACTTTTGGAGCTACAGAGAAAGGAGACGGTTTGAGAAGAAGATGGCAATTCTTTCGCAAGATTACCTAGTTAACCCTGCAGAATGGATAGAAGGAAGTTAACTACCGTCGGAGAATCGAGTCCTTGGCCACAATGTGCCTCGACATTGTATACTGAAAGAGGATATTCATCCGAACGGCACCGACCCACACCATACAGCGATTCGAAGATTTCTGGTCCCGCGCTAGAATTCCAACCAAACGTCGCCAACATTCGATGAAAAAGCTCTAGCAATTATTGCATGAAAGGCAGGGGCTGAAGAAGAAAAAGATTCGCCAGTCCCAGACTGAAACGGCCAAAGAAGCTACGTTTTAGACAGGATCGGGGAACTGTTTGACATTGCGCATGCTAGCGCCATGGAGCTGATCGAGAATCAAGAAGACAAGCTCTTCTTTGAACTGCAGCGGAAAAGGGTCGACCGAGCTGCATGACTGGAGTCGACAAGACGCTGCTCCAACAAGAGCAGAAGCAGATGCAGAAAGAGGAGACGCTGCAAAGGAGGCGACAGCGATCCCAACTTCAGAAAGACGCCCTTATGGAGAAAGTTATTTTGGAGAGCAGCACCGACTCGAAAGAAAGTCAGTGTGAATGTGTAGATCAAGATCCAAGTTCCAGTACTAGTGCTGCTAAAACCGCCACAAAAACGAGGACGCCAAAGTGTTATATCAGAACTAGCAGTTATGCTTGATCGAAATGGATTAAGTGGCAGAGCTGCCATGATGATGGTCGTTGAAGCGTTTAGGTTTCTAGGACAAGACCCAGAAGCGCTTATACTTAACAGGTCAACCATCCAGCGGCTACGTCTACGTCGAAGAATCCGAAAAGCAGCAGCTGCTGGCATTGTAGAGACATTCAAACCAAACACGATCTTGACAGTCCACTGGAATAGCAAGCGGATGTTTGATTTGACAGGGAAAGAGAGAGTGCACATACTGCCTATTCTGGTTTCAACAACTGGGGGGGGAGAAACGGTGGTGAATTAGAAATTTGCCCGGAGGGAATGGTCAAGCTGTGGCCGAAGCTGTGCACGACGGAATACCAGAATGGGGCCTGGAAGGCTTGGTCCGGGGCATGTATTTTGACACAACTCGCTCTAACACGGGCCGACTATCAGGTGCCTGCTTCATTCTGCAGCAGCTATTGGGCCGACCTCTTCAACACTTCGGCTGTCGACGCCATATCATGGAACTTTTATTGGTTGCCACCTTTGCAATGGACTTATGTACGGGGCCTAACCACGGACCAGAAGTCATCGTCTTCAAACTGTTTCAAAAACAGTGATCATCCATCGACAAAGAAAGATACGATGATACCTTTTCCAATAATTTCGACTCATTTGAGCTCATCGATGTCCGAGACTAAGTCATTGTATTCTGTGACCAGCAGCTGCATGATCAGCAACCCCGTTACGACTACCGCGAACTATAACTAATGCTTGTCTTTTCGAGAAGAACGCCGAATCATGGGACAAACTTACTGTGCCGATGCATCAAGCTCGTTGGATGTTGAGAGGAAAACACAGTGTCAAAGTTTGGCTCTTCAGGTCGCAGTTCAAACTGTTGGCAAGAGAATGTTGGGGACTGTTACGTATGAACAGATTTCTCGCAAAGCTTTACGTCAAGTACTGGTTTCTGGCCTGGCACCTGTGGCTTCCAAAGCAGGTAGGAATGCCCTGCTTTTCCCGCAGAAAGATGTTGCTGACTCTGACCGCGATATCAGTGGAGCTACTTCACATAAGTTAGCCGGTCTCCTATGGTTCCTTTCCGAGGATTTGATCCTTCTCAGCCTCTTTGATCGAAGGTGGACGACCACAAAAAGGGCCATGCTGACAGCATCAACTGAGAAAGAAGGAGCAAACGACCATTGAAACGCATATAAGTGGACTTGGCGACGGCAGAGTAGAAAACTCATTGATTTCGTGACAATGTGGAGTAGAAATGTGTTTGGAAAGCTGGACTTTCCGGTTGGATTCCTAACCAATTTCCTTGATACATAGAACAGTATGGATGAGTTCAAGGCTGCAGAGGCAATCGTCAGCACACTAGCAGTCTCCTACGATCATGCAGAGCGAGGTGTCGCCATAATACAAGACATGACACAGACAGGGCGCACAGACAGGGAGTGAAGAACAGTTGCAGTATGCGCTTCAAGTTATCGAACCAGGTCGGGAAAACTTTCACGGTGCGAGAAAATTAACGCTACTTAAGAAACCATAATAGCATATTGTATACCAGCGCTTCCCAAACTTCTCAATGTCACGGACCGGCAGAAATTTTCCCACTGCAGAAGGACCGGTGCCCAATTTATTAATATTCCGCTTTTTCAAGCACCTAAAATTTCCTAAATTCCTAAGTCTAAGATATTTTTCAAATTCGTGTGAAATACATTTTTAGCCAAATCTCAATTCAATTCAATTCAATTCATTTTTTGAAACCAATTAACAGACAAACAACAGAGAAATAACAAATATGAAACCTTTCAAACAAATAATCAAAGATAGTCATATAAACAGCGTGCACTATCTATATAGGTATCAAAAGGCTTATCCGAAAGGACAAAGTCCCGCTTAATGGATCCACCCATAACCTAATACAAATGTAATATGGCGAATGACTAGCTGAAGAAATATCAACTAAAATATATCATTTAATACATTAAAGGAAAATGAATACAGAAACATAAACAAAACAAACGAAAAGAAACACAGTAGATTAGCAAAAATAACAAAAATAACTTAACTATTGGAACCTGTGCTCAAATATGTACGCAAATGTTTCTTAAATAAGTACAAAGTAGGCAGCATACGCAAATCCGAAGGCAAACTATTTCATAAGTCTGGGCCAATACATTTAATACAGACTAGTCTGGCATTAGTGCGGGCCAATCCTCTATAGCACCTGTCTTCAGACCTAGTGAAATACGTGTGACGTCCAAGATAAGTTAAAAAGTAATCATTAAAAGAAGTAGGAAGTAGATGGTGATCACACCGATACATAAACCCATAAATCTGGAATTTGATAATGCAATCAATTTTGAAAATATTCAAATTTACAAAATATTGATCAGTGCTAGAATAAGGTGATAATCCTGAAATAACTCGTACTGCACGTTTCTGAAGTATAGTCAATCTCTTTAATCGAGAGGGATAATTTGAGGCCCATGCAATGTTGCAGTATGAAAAATATGGATAAACTAGGGAGTAATGAAGGTTAAGACGCACTTGGCAAGGTGACAACACATTACTAATACGAGATAGTACTCCAATATTTTTTGCAACTTTAGTAGATACATGCTTAATATGATCCTTCCAAGTTAAATGCTCATCAATATATACACCCAAAAATTTAGTACATTTAGTATGTATAAGTAATTTATTATCAATGGAAAGTTTAATATTTTGCTGTGTAAGGATTTTTCTATGAGAGCGAAATAAGATATAATTGGTGTTAGCCAAATTCAAAGATAAACGATTCGCTTTAAACCAATCTGCTACATGCGCAAGTTCAGTATTAACCAGCTGCAGTAATATGTCCAATGATTTATTAGATAGAAAAACATTAGTGTCATCAGCAAAAAGGATGAAGTGAAGTAAGCCAGATGAATTAGGAAGATCATTTATGTAAAGAAGAAAGAGAAGTGGACCCAAGTTAGACCCCTGAGGGACTCCACAATGAATAAATTTTACTTGCGATAGACTACCTTTACACAAAACCTATTGTTGTCTTTGGTCCAAATAACTTCTAAACCAACAAAGAGCAGTACCACGAACCCCATATCTTTCAAGTTTACTTATAAAAATGCTATGATCCACAGTGTCAAAAGCTTTGGCTAAGTCAAAAAGTATCCCTATAGAAAATTCATCCCTATCAATGGCCTGAGAAATGTTATCATACATATTTAAAAGTGGCATAGTTGTAGAGCGACCCGATCTAAATCCATATTGATGAGCATACAAAATATTCATTTTTGTCAAGTAGTTATTTCATACATCAATATTTCAAAAACTTTAAAAAAGAAAGGCAAAACAGAAATTTGTCTATGATTAGTAACATCTTCCTTATTTCCAGATTTGAATACAGGCACCACTTTAGCAATTTTTATCCCTGATGGGACAATACCTACTGAAAAGGAGCAATTAACTATATCCGATAAAGGCACAGCAACAGCGCATAGAACAGAATTAGCAATGCAAGGGTCAATATCGTTAGGTCCAGCACCATGTGTAGTACGAAACGATTTTGCCAAACTTAAAATTTCTTCTGGTGATGTGGGACAAATTCCAAAGAAATTTAGAATCGGTTCATTAAGAAACGTATCATAGGAGACCGATCCATGAATCTATGACTTTATTGCCATTTACAATGCTAGCATAATAAGTATTAGAAATCTTTCTAATTTATATGAGAAAAACGGCGGAACCATTTCTTAATTATTCTTTTTTGAGGATGGTTGGGGACGGGCTACTGAGGGCTCGCGGACCACCACTTTGGGAAGCGCTGCTGTTTAATAAGTTACTATACGTTCAGCATACAATAGTTAGACTATGCAAAGTTCATGTTGCAAGGTCGGAATAAGGGGCACGGGGACCCCCTCAGTTTGCGGTGTTGTAAAAAAATATGAAGACAAAGAATAGACCTACAACTTCTTAAATTTCTTGCCGATGCATCTTTTTTTGCGAAGGTTTTACTAATAAAAAGGAGCAATGCCAAAGTTTTCTACTTCTTCTTGAAGAAGAAGATGAACAGCATTCTCTTAAGCTAGCCCTGAAACACCCATGGGTGTGAGGTGTGAGCGTCTTGATTTTCCTGGCCTCAGCACACGAGGGCGAGTGGTCAGCCCTCTCTGCCGCCTGATCATCCCACAGAAAGTGTGCAGTCAATGCACTCATTATACCTGAACGAATAGAGTACAAAATCACTTTGAACAGTCCTCCCAAGCCTCCTATCTTCGTCAATTATTTACAATCAAACCATTCAGTTCAACCGGATCCTCTGCTTTCCTAACACTTCTTCGCCCTCCAGTCACCTCATCCTTAAAATTTGGAAATCGCTTCGTAACCATAGCTGCTCCATCCCTCTGGGATAAACTCCCGCCAGAATTAAGACAATTATCTGATCCATCATACGAACAACACCACCTCTTTCGGTTTCTGCGCTGGTCTTTCACTCAAAACTGAAACATTTCTTTTCCAAAAATTTTATCCCGAGTCTTCCTCTTCTCCTTATCTTTCTTCTCGCTTAAATTTCAAACACCACCCATCGTAGCCGTCCGACTGTCTGCCTGCCTGACTCCTGGATCTTGACCAGGAACCGAACGCTTTTGCTTATCGATTTTGTTATGTCTGAGCGCCTGTGAATAAGTTGGTTCCCGCGACTTAGCTTTCTTTGGGCGCTGTAGAAATCTTGAGACTACGATTAGGATTATAGCCGAGTGGACTTGAAGGCCCCAGTAGAGCCGAAAACTTAAAGAATTTCTTCCCTGGCGGGTATTTTAATCCTGGACCTCCAGGTTGACAGTAAGCATTAGGCTATCGCGGTCCCTACATCCATCTTGAACTTTGTGGAAATGAACTTGGTGGAAATGTTATAATAATCTGATAATTTCTACGCTGCTTCTGTTATATTGGTCAAGGCACCATTCGCTGTTCCTTATTATGCAGAAGTCTTTATACTAGCCAGTTATACAAGGAAACTTCAGTCTACTCTAAAGCTAAGAGGGAAATCCTAGAAGACACTAAAACAAAAGTATTTCAAGCTATAGCACGAGCCTGTGGCGTAAACTTCTTATGTCTGGCTGTAAAGGTGCTTCACAACTGTGAAACCTCTTACGCACGTAAGAGCTCTTTGCTTACATCTAGACCACAACTATGACGTCACTAAAATTAGCAACATGAGATGTCGTTAGATTCAACAAGGTCATCTTTCGAATCTGCTGTTACCAGATTAACTAAAGTTAGTCGTTCGAAAATCAGTCAGTTTTAGCAAGTCTGTAGACTCATTTTGTGTTGCAGTGTAATGTCGCATTACTTGTCAGTGGAAAGTTTCACAGCTCGCGAATGGAAACCAGTACCTGGCTGTAATGTTTTAAAAGACTGTTGCCACGAGACGCAATGTATAGAAAGACGTTTGGCAGTCGCTCTAAAACACTAGTCAGTTGGTGGTAGCTGTGATACTGGCGTCTCTTCGGGGTTTTCTTGACGAAGAATGTTCAATTGATGCTTTTATTCTAACAACAAGTCTATTTACAACCTATTTACAGAGTCACGATGTTCTTAGACATACTGTAGTTTCACTCTCAGCTGCTAACTTCTTTCTCCCGCACCCGTTTCGTCAGTTTGTCCGTCGTTGCAGCTTGCTTCAGCCGAGACAGGATTCCTCTTTCGCACGTCGCTGAGAGTGCTCCGCGGTTCTCGCGTCGCTGAGAGTGAACCTCGACTCGCTTGTTCACTCCCTTTTTATTCTCTCTTCCAGCTCCTAGCGGCAGACATCAAAAGCATTCTTTCTTCCCCTTCCTGCCTCTCCGCATTATTATGGCTTCCTTTCCTGTAGTCTGCTAGCGGCAGACTTCAATCGACCTTCTATCTACCCTCTTCCATCGATGCATCATCATGGCTCGTATTCCAGTGCTCTACCATTTGTCTTGCAGATCACAGATCTTGCAGATCCTTCCAGTCCCCTCGCTTGCACGCGTTGCCCTTTGGAGCCGTGTCTGTGTGTCTTTGTCTGCCTCCTTTCCTCTGTCTGTTCTGTCTGTCGTCCGTTAGTCTTTGCATCAGTCATGCTTAAATATTTCTGCCCTTTATCTACTACTAATTTAGTTCTAAATACTACAGTTAATTGTTTATATAATTAATTGTTCATCGTTTTATATAATGTCCTGTATTTGTGGCCGTGTTTCGCATCATCGTCTCCTCGGTTTCCATTACACTGGCGTTTGACTATCCATCATTAATACTGGCAAGTGAACAGTGTTCCAAAAATTCCTTCTCCTTTTCAAACATTTCAACACATATTCCGCACCCATAAGATCTCACTATTAATTGTTTTGCACCTACAGTGTTTCTTAAATTTTTATTTAGCATGTTTTTTTCTAAAACTTCCGTATTTCGCGACAAACCTCAACTGCATTCGATTTTTGCTGAACGTTCAAACATTCTTCATTTTAAATTCGTCTATTCTAAATGCGTTTTAACGCTTCTTTTTGGACATCAAACCACCATTATTCATAGAGCAACTATTATCCTTTAGTTTGAAAGTGCAGTCTGTCTTTCTGCCCTCTCTATTTGTGGCGAACCGGCTACAATGCTATAAATGTAGGTTTCATGAATAATGATATAACTTAATGGTTATTATATGAATCACATAATAGATTGCCTTGCTTTACAGCAAAGTCAATGGGGACATGCTTTTAGTTCGGCTTCACCCATGATTTGGAACAACATTCCTTTATCAGTTAGGTCAGCTCTATCAATGTCATCCTTTAAGCGACAACTTAAAACGTTTTATTTTGCATACTCAGCTATCACCTAGTTTTTCCTCCTCTTCTACTGGCTGTATCCCCTGAGCGACTGACCGTGCCTCAGCTTCAATTGATTTTTATGCTTGGCACGTTAACCACTAAATTCAGACGTCAGCACTCAATTTGGACCAATAAACTAAGTTTATACCTGCCGTAGAACAATTCGACGCTAGTGTTCAGGTTTCCTTACGCGCGACAGGTCGTGGGAAGCGATCTTTCAAGCGATAATGATTAAATAGTGCGCAAGAGACAAATAGTGTCGTCCATGCCACCCAGTAAAATACAAACGTAGTGAAATGGGTTGATTAAAGGCCACATCATGCGCTGTTCTAGATGTGGAGCGCGAGGCGTGCGTTCTACACGTAGACGCTAAACAGTGATTTCCGGGCCTTTATAGAAATAAAGAAACCACTCTCAAGTGGAATCATGATATCGCTGGCTCCTTCAGCTAAGGTACAAACACAACCACAACAATCCAACAAAAGTATACCATTTTTAACCTGTCAACTTGCGTTGGCACCGTTTCACCTTCTATCGACCACGAAAGGAAGGACGCTGAATGGGTACACGATGACATGTGTAATTTTTTGGTTGGACTTTAATATAATTCGTTGCATAAAATAACATGTGCCTGTTTAAGATCTTCCGAACTCGTGACTGCTGTTTCATATTATTTTGTTTGCAAACGTTGCTTATCCCTCAATCATTTCTATCAAAATATCACTTCATATGAAGATATCCATTTACTTGTTTAATTTCCCAACGATGGTAGCACAAAGAGGAAGATTTACATCCTCTTAGTGACTAAGACTGGATGGACGGCTGTCATCAACTGCGTAATCTCACGTAGACTGAAATGTGATTTAGATCACTGACCAGTTTTGTCTACTCTCTCAAACAGGCTGAAGGCGAAAATTACATGTACATGTACAAAGGCTCAAAAGAGATACAGCATGAAGATTCTACAGGACCCCATTGTCAGGAGGGCATATGAGGCAGACATAATGGGTCGCATTAGCGTGACATGTATAGAATATAGCCAACCCAAAAAAAAACTATGTCAATCTTTTCTTAGTCTCTAACTTTGGCAAGAAATATAATTCAGCATAGATCAACAAATGGGTTGAGGTGGAGAAAATCCATGGCTAGAACAATGATCTAGAAATTCCTTCTCTACTTGAAACAGTCCATCACATATTCCACTTCCAAAAGGTTTTGCCAAAAAAGTTGAACAACCTCAAACGATTTCAGTTTTTCCAAATAAAGATAATCTCCAGCTCCAATATTTTTCAGAAACCCTGTGATTTCAGTGGAATCAGTGCGCATATTTATTAAGAAACATTCAATCTTTTCATCTGTGTTCCTTAAGGAGGTGTATCGACCAGAAAGGTTAGCACTTGAGTTTCTCTTCATTTTAAGATCTTGTGGCGGTAGACCAATTCCTGAATAGAGTTTAAACTGTTTCGCCAGAGCACAAGTCTCAGTAAAAGGTTTCTTGTATAAGTAAGGGTTTTCATTTGTATGTGTTCTTCTATGTCCCTTTAGACCACTGCGTTCTCTGAATGATTCATGACAAACATCACATATGTATGGATTTCCCTTGTTATGGGTTTTCAAGTGACTTTTCAGATTACTAGAAGATGAAAACGATTTGTCACAGAAGTGGCAGATGTATGGTCTTTCTCCAGAATGAATTCTCATATGACACTTCATTTTATAAAGCTGTGAGAATGATTTCTGACACAAGTAGCATTTGTATGGCTTTTCCGCAGAATGGATTCTCAAGTGACGTTTCAGGTGACAGGTTCTTATGAATGATTTCTGACACAAATGACATGTGAATGGTCTTTCTCCAGTATGGGTTCTCGTATGATACTGCATTTTATCAAATCGCGAGAATGATTTCTGACACAACTGGCAGTCGTATGGCTTTTCCCCAGTATGGGTTCTCATGTGAACCTTCAGACACATACTTAATGCAAATGCTTTCTGGCATAACTGACACACGAATCGTCTTTCTCCTGTATGTGTTATCATATGACGCTTCATACTACCAAGTCGTGAAAATGATCTCTGACATAAATGGCATTTGTGTGGTTTTTCTCCAGTGTGAATTCTCATGTGAAGTTTTAGACCATCAAAACGGGCAAATGACCTTTGACACAGCTGGCATTTGTGTGTTTTTTCTCCAGTATGGGTTCTCAAGTGATTCTTCAGCATACGATCTTGTGCAAATGATTTCTGGCATACCTGACATTTGTATGGTCTTTCTCCATTATGAGTTTCTTGGTGTTTCCTCAGATCCATGAAAGACGCAAATGATTTCTGACACAACTTGCATTTGTAAGGCATTTCTCCAATATGGGTTCTCACGTGACTCTTCAGAAGACTAGTTTCTGTAAACATTTCTGACATAACTGATACATGTATTGTCTTTCTCCTGTATGTGTTATCAAGTGAAGCTTCATAATACAAACTTGTGAAAATGATCTCTATCACACCTCACATTTGTACGGTTTTGTCCAGTATGAGTTCTATTGTGACATTTCTGTTCATCCAAGAGGATCAATGATCTCTGACATAGCTGATGCAAGTTCAGCTTTTACTGGTTACTGTGTGCAGACATGTTAATTCTCAAACCCGCAATACTTGATTATGGCATTATCTACTACCTTCAATCAGATTTGTATTTCAAACATAGATTGTTCATAATCGCAGGGAAAAACTTTTCTGAAGTGTCACTAAGACTTTTTCAAGATGAAGAAACCATTGATGATCATGAGACCTGCATAATAAAAACTGACTTCAATTCTTTGTTTGTTTTATGACACTGCATTTTTCCAACTGTTATAAAATTTCTAGAAGCATACAGTAGTTTATTTTCGTCTATTTATCTATGTCACCAAAACTTAACAACAAGCAGTGGCACTATGCAATGGGATGATTTGATTCGTGAAAAATTGCATAAGTGTGTGATGTATTAGATGATTCATTGAGCAATTGTCTTGAAACATTGAGTATTTATGTATGCTAGATACCTAATGAAAGTGTCAAATGATGATGATGATGATGATGATGATAATAATAATAATAATAATAATAATAATAATAATAACAATAACAATATTAATAATAATTAGCAACTTCTAATATGCCGGTGTCTAATGCACAAGGCATCAACCGAAGGCACACCAAAACCAAGCCACAATCAGGTCGATATCCAGAAGGTCAGTCAAGACAGAGAGGCAGCCTACGGTGAATAAGCAATTTGAAACAGGTAGGTTTTAAGTTCAGAACGAAATGACAGAAGCGATTGAGCAGAATGAACTGACACAGGGACGAAATTCCAAAATTCAGGTCCAGCAACTGAAAAAGCCCGTTTATCCAGAACAATTCTAGCCCAAGGTATGACCAGAGAAAGACAATAAAATGATCTTGCAGAATAATGGTAAGTATGGGAAATAAGAACTGATTTCAAGTGTTGTGGTTGGCCGTAGTTCAATGTTTTGTAAACTGTAAGCCCTAACTTGAAACAAATCCTTTGCTGAACAGGAAGCCAATGCAAAGACTTAAGCACAGGGGTTATATGCTCATATTTAGAAGTATTTGCTGTGGCTATAGCCAAGGAGTTCTGAACTCTTTGGAGTTTCTGCATGTTTGACTTAGTGATGCCAACAAGAATGGAGTTACAATAGTCAAGGCGACTGGAGATCAATGCATTAGCTAATGATATTCTGGAAGACATGGGGACATAATGCCTAATTCTGTGTATGTCACAAATATACATGTATGATTACTTACAAATAAAATTTACATAGTTTGTGAGAGACATGGTAGAATCAAAAACAACACTCAAGTCATGAGCAGTTTCAGTCAACTCAATGAGTGAATCACCCAGTTTTAAGAATTTAAACTAATCAAACTTTTTAAGTTGCTGAGGAGTGCGAAGTAGTAGAAATTCAGTCTTTGAGGGGTTAAGGAGGAGTTTATTAGCCACCATCCAAGACTGCAGCTCTTCAGAGGCATCAGACAACAACTTAACAGAAGAGTGACAAGTCAAACTGTCAAATGAGATGTAGATTTGGGTATCATCAGCAAAGAAATGATATCCCAGTGAATGATTGTCTAGCTGAGTACCAAGAGATGTGGTGACACTACAGTAGTGTATAATGTAAACAAAAGAGGACCAAGTACAGAACCCTGCGGAACGCCACAAGTCAACGAGGCACTAGCTGAACAATGTCGATTTAAATATACAGAATGAGTGCCAAGGCTGAGGTAAGTAGCAAACTATTGTAGGGCAGGACCAGAAACCCCAAACCAGTGCTGAAGACAATGCAAAAGGAGAGAGTGGTCGACAGTATCAAAGGCAGCAGACAAATCAAGGAGAACAAGTGCTGTCACCTTACCCTTATCCATGGAGCACATGATGCCGTTATGAACAGCAAGCAGGGCAGATTCTGTTGAATGAAATTTAAGGTATGCAGACTGAAATGCAGAGATTAGTGGGTTGGAAGAAAGGCGAGCTTGCATACGATTCAAAATTACTCGTTCAAGAATTTTAGATATAAAATTCAAAGTTGAGATTGGTCTGTAATTAGACAGGTCACTTGGATTGAGAGAAGGTTTCTTTAGCAGAGAACGAACTACGGCATGAGCAAAAGCAGATGGGAAGGATCCCTCAAGCAATGAGAAATTGATAATTGATGTAATGGTTGGACCCAGGAGATCAAAACATTCTTTTAGGTAAGAAGTGGGAATGGTGTCTAGGAGAGAGGTTTTTTAGGTGAAGAAAATATGACTCTGCGGACCTCTGGAAGAGTTGTTGGCAGAAATTAATCCAAAATTGGAGAAGAACTTGGAAGAAGAAATTTATCACATACCAAATAACCATTAAATTTCAGCCTTATACCAGAAATCTTATCAGGAAAAAAGGTCAAAAATTTACTGGCTAGCTCTTGGTTAGCACAGAACACACCAAAAGATAAATTTAACTTCTCTCTGTGTGGTAATTTATTCAAAGCCATCCACAAATGATGTTGCTAAGCAGTTGAGATCATTTGATTCCTAAGAAATTGGACGGCTTTTGCTAAATGATAGACTCATGTGGTGAACTGCCTGTTGTGCCAGCTGATGCTAAGGACTTACCATGGAACACTTTCTGCAGATATCCCAATAGTTTTGCTTGAAAAATGTTTTACATGTACATTTAATAACACACATTTGAAATGTGTTATTACAGTAAGATTCTTCATCAAATTGGATGCAGAAAATTACAGATTACTTAAGTTAAAAGGATGAACATAAAAGATGTGATGCAAGTGGTCATCAGACATGGAAAATGGCTTTTTTGGAATATATATAAAGAATGTAAGTGTGATTTTGAAGGACATAAAAAGAAGGGAAGACCTTGCAGGAGACGTCTTAACAATATAACAGACAAACGTCCACCCCTTCACTCTGGTGGCAAAAGCCAGAGATAGAAATAATCAAATGTACAATGGACACTTACAGTCCATAGACAGCTATGATGATTATGATGATGATGAGGATGACGAAGATAACGACATTTAAAACGATATTTGTTCCGCTGCACGAGTTAACATGAAGCGTCTTAAATTCTTTCTGTGCCGTTAGTAGGCCGACTGTCTTTTTGCACAGGGTTAGTCTGTGGAAGGCTCGACCTGGCACAATGCGCCTTAAATTCGATCACTCATAAAACCTGGCCAAAGCGCCATTGATTTCGTGATTGTTTGCAAATGTTAGTCATGTCATGTCAATTCGTCATCGTCGCGTCGCGACGGTTGACTACATGATAGGATCGTCTTCGACCAAAGCCATCTATTGCGCGCAGCATCCAACAACCTGGTTCCTGACAAGCCAGTCCATGCCGAGATGTTGTCAATCCAACTTATCTTTGGCCTTCCGCGGTCTCGGTTCCCCTCAACAAGACCGATCATAACACTACTCTCGATGGTGTCCTGAGGATGTCTTATCACGTGCCCGAAATAACGCAACTTGCGGGCCTTAATGTGACCCAGCAGCTCGTTTTGCACCCCAGCCAGTTGGTACACCTGTTCATTGGTCATCTTCTTTGTCCAAGCAATCCGCAGTAACTTTCTGACGCACTTGTTTTCAAAAGCCTGAATGCGTCTCTCCTCTTCCTTCTTTAATGTCCAGGCCTCACACCCATATGTCGCCACCGGCCATGCCAAGGCCCTCATCAGGCGTAATTTGGTCTTGATGCTAACTGACTTGTTTTTCCACATCTTTGTGAGCTTAACCATGACTGCCATTCCCATGGCTAGTCTCGATTTCACCTCAACCGTACAGTCCGCATCCACTGCTACTCTGCTCCCCAGGTACATGAAGTAGTCCACCTTCTCCAGTCTTCTATCAACCACGTTGATCTCAAGTGCTTCGCCTGTATTTGTCATCACTTTCGTCTTTTTCGCATTGATCAGCATATGATACTCATTTGCAGCATTCTCAACACGGTTTACTAACTCCTGCAGTTGTTCTGGTGATGTGGCCAATAAGACGATGTCATCTGCGTACCTGAGATTGACGATGTCATCTGCGTACCTGAGATTGCTGATGATCTTGCCACCGATTCTGAAACCTCCATTATATCCTTGTAGTGCCTTCCGCATCACTTGTTCTGCCAATATGTTGAACAGACAGGGGGAAAGATTACATCCCTGCCGGACTCCTTTTTTGACACTGAACCATGCAGACACGAGATGATCTGTCCTGACTGCAGCGCGTTGTTGTCTGTAGAGGTTTCTTAACAGTTGGACCAGTTGTGGTGGAAAACCCATTTCAAGCATGGTTAGCCATAGCTGATCATGTTGTACCATGTCAAAGGCCTTTGTAAAGTCAATGAAGCAGAGGTACAGTGGTTGACTTCTTTCTCTAGATTTCTCCAATATGATCCTGAGGTTTGTAATCTGATCCCTTTTGCCTCTTCTTGGTCTAAACCCCGCCTGCTCTTGAGCAATCTCGTCTTCAAGCTTAGTTTGTATCCTCTCTAGAATAACTCTCAGTAGAATTTTGCTAGCGTGCGAGACTAAGGCAATAGTTCTGTAATTCTCGCAACGGAGCAAGTCCCCATTTTTAGGGACAGGAATGAAGATCGATTGTGTCCATTCCTCTGGCCAGTCCCCTGTCTTCCACACCTCCACACAGATCTCATGCAGCTTGGCCAGTGTCATTTCCCCACCAAACCTTAACAGTTCGGCAGCTATGTCATCGGGACCAGGTGCTTTAAGTGTAGCTGATTTTAGTAGGGCCCGTCTGATTTCTTCTTTCAGTGGAGGAGGCTTCATTTCTGGGATGTTAATCACTACGTTCACATTTCCGTCATTGTATAATTCCTCGCAATATTCTTTCCATCTTTCATTCACCCTCTCTGGTTCGACGAGTTTCCTGCCAGTACTATCTTTGATGGCTGTTGTACGAGGTAGGAACGGCTTGGTGAGTTTCTTCACTGTTTGGAAAACTGACCTACTATTACCTTTTGCTGCATTCTCCTCCAGCTCGCTGCATAATGTATCCATCTCTGCCTGCTTTTCTATTCGTAGCATCTTTTGCACTTCACTACGTAATTTCTTATACTCATCTGGGTTCTTGGTTTTTGCCTCGCGCTTCTTTTTTATCATTTCGAAAGTGCCGTTAGAGATCCACTTCTTGTGTTTGATGGAGTTCTTTTGTAGTGTCTCCTTTGCTGCCTCTAGAGTGACGGTCTTCAGTTGCTGCCACAGTTCATCAGGCGTACGTGGTTCATTTATTCTCCCTAGTTCTTCAAACCTGTTGGTTACCTCAAGTTGGTATTGTTGCCTAACCTGCTCATTTCTAAGCTTCTCGAGGTCCAGAAGCAGAGGTCTACTGATTCGTTTCTTTTTGAATCTTAGCTTCAGAGTCAACATTACCAAATTGTGATCAGAATCACAGTCTACATTGAGGCACACACGTGCATTATTAATCGACTGTCTCCATTGTTTGCTGATCAGGATGTAGTCAATCTGCGTCCTGGTGACTCCATCCGGACTCTTCCAAGTATATATGTGCCTATTATGTAGTCTAAAGAGTGTATTGGTAATAACCAGTTTATGTTCTGCACAAAATTCTACTAATGCCTGGCCCCTATCATTTCTTACACCATGACCATATTTTCCCAGAACATCAGCAAATGTTAGGCTATTGCTTAAAAACAAACCCAATTATTACCACTTTTACAGCAAGAAATCGAAATCGTAGTAACGACTAAATTTATTTTAATCCGTAGAAAATGGCGAAAGATGCAACAAAGTTCATTAAAGCAAACATAAGGCTGGAGTTTAATACTGCATTTTGCGCCATCTGGCGATTAAATCACACACACACACACCCACCCACACACACACACACAATACGCACGCGTCGCACAGAGCGTTCTGATCATAAGTAAGATCATAAGCCGAATATCTAATCTAAAAACTTCACAATAAATAAAAAACGCATACGTATGAATTACTTTATGTTAAATTTGTTTTATTTCAAACATAATATTATTATTATTTTAGTATTTTGCTTATATTTATGTAGCGCCACTTTATGAAGACTTAGCAACGGTTGATGCCATTAAGCAGTTATGAAGTACTAGCGGTACAAGAAAGGTGGTTGATTGAATCTGAGAGCAACTGGATGTTCCCCAAACAGAGAAACGAACATTACGAATATCAATAAATCGTTATCAATAAATCAAAGCGACTGACTGACTGAATTAAGGAACGAACAAACAAAATTACTTTTGTTATTGTTCATCAATATTTTTATCGTGCCGGTGTCTAATTCGGAAAACATCAACCAATAGCGCGTTCAAACCATGCCAAAATAAAATCAATATCCTTAGAAATCAGTCCACTAAGACAGAGAGGCAGCCTATGGAAGATTAAAAACGAAGAAAATGAATGAATAAATAA
The DNA here is from genome assembly GCA_964023275.1 of Norana najaformis. Lineage (NCBI taxonomy): Eukaryota > Metazoa > Annelida > Clitellata > Crassiclitellata > Hormogastridae > Norana > Norana najaformis. Next base: position 23,948,080 of record OZ029923.1, read on the forward strand.
ATAAATGCAAATGAGTGACCAAATGCATAAATTACCTTGATCAAATACATGCGACTAAATGAGTTATTATTAATTATGACTGACTGGCTGACTGAAGGAAGGAAGGAAGGAAACTGCTGGTCTAGTTAGGTATATCGGTAAATGCTTACGCCAAGGAGCCTCTATGCGTGATGATACCCGGTTCGCGTCCCGAACGTGGATGATTTCATAGATTTAAATGGCGGACCGTACGGACGCCCATTGAAACGGGCAGCGGTGGTGAAGGATATGTCACCCGACAAATTCATTGCAAAACGAGCAGTGACGAGGCGATACGGTCGCTATATAAAGCTTACTGTATAGATTTACATTTACATGTTTTTCGACCCGAGAAGCCGCAAAAGCGGCATTCTCTGCATTCACATATCCCCGGGAAGTTTCTTCTGCGGCTTCAGGTCTTTCTACCTAGCCCCGAGTGGCCTTAATTGAATTTTGGGTGTTATAAATACTCTTCGCTGCTCTAATGATGTTAGTTAATGTTTATATCAGGTTTTAGTAAAGCTGAAACAGTGACGTGGCACACATGCGGCCATTTAAATGCGCTCATGTTATAGGTCATTTAAACGGTGTTTACGTTTATTTATAGTAAAATGTCGCAAAAAAACAAACAAAAAACGTCGGCCCTAATAAAGGATGTACCATATCGATAGTAGAACGTCTGAAATTCAGTTCTAAAGAAGTTGTAGACCTGTTAATGACAGCCGATTCAGATCATGAACTGTTCGATATCAGCGAGGATGAGTTCAATTCGGAATGCATAGAGACTGAGGACAGTGAGGCTAATACGGAAAGGGAAAGTGATGATGCGGGTGAAGGTGCAAGCACCAGTGTCAATAACTGTAGTAAAAAGAAACGTAAACCTACTGGAGCAAGTGCTTCAAAATCAGGTGAGGATCTCTTCTCGTGGTTATCCAGCGTTGGTTCAACTCCAGAGATCAGCTTCACTCAGTCCACTGGGTTTAGAAATATGCCTGGTAATCTTGGCCTAGATAGTAAATTGGTAGACTTCTTGGACCTATTTCTTGGTGATGAACTGATTCAGCTGATGGTTGACTGTACCAATAAGAGAGCAGCACAGACAAAAGAAGAAAAACCCAACGATTACTATGCAAAAACATGGACCGATAGAAATGCGTGCTTTCATTGGATTACGATTATCAATGGAACATTTAGTGATCAAACCACGGTATGCAGACTATTTCTCCACTGGCTCTAGTGTTACTGCAACTCCTGGTTATTGAGCTGTTTTCTCCAGGGCCATCTGGAAATTCTGGCATATCGTGGATGAAGCAAGTGTTACTTTGAATAAATCACACTAGATATATAAAGTTCGTCCAGCTATTGAATATGTGTTGGCAAAGTTTCGGCACTACTACTACCCAGGACAAATGCTGTCACTTGCTGAAGGAGTAGTAGTAAAAGGCGTGTTTGAGCGCAGAAAAACAACACACAACACAACGTGTTTGAGCGCAGAAAAACAACACACAACACAACACAACGCGCAAAAACAACACAGCACAGAAAACAACCGCCGGGTTGAGCGCAATCCAAACCAGAGTGAAACCAACACACAACCGACTAGCGCACCCACACGATAACGGCAGGAGAACCATATGGGCGGCCACCCCCCAGCCGCCCCAGGGTTCTCCTATTAGACACAGCAGATGTATTGGATATACCACAAGTAAACATGCCAAAGGCTTATAATACGTGTCAGTGGTTGGTCATTGGCTCTACGGAGCTCTGCGGTAAGAGTTGTTTGGGTGAGTATTGTAAGGTGCATCTAATGCGACTACGACGGAAACCTGGTACAAAACCATGTACCGGGTGTGGCAAGGGTGTTAGAAATGCTTATCTCTTATGCCATGGGTGTGGATATCGCCTCAAAGTTGTGAGAGATTATAAGCGGCGTGTCAGAGCCTTCCAGGAAGAATTTACCCGATTATCAAGAATTTCCTATTAGAGAAAAGGAATACTAGTAAATATACCAGAACAAAATGGTTACCATAGTTGAGCTTCGCGCACAGGCTAAGGCTTTAGGTTTGAGAGGATATTCCCGTCTCAGAAAGGCCGAACTTGAACAGCTAATCGCTAACAGGGGTCAAGAACCGAGGTTGAACCATGGTGAGGCACCGGTTGCTAATATGCAAGAACCACCGCCAGTTGTTCAAGCAGTTCTACACAACAACATCTTGGATGAGCCCGTTCCAGATGCAGTAAAAAGGCAACTGTCGAAGCCGTTGCTTCCACGTCCATTGCCTCCACGCCTCATTGCGCCGATTCGCAGGCGCAAGCTTGAAAAGAGAAAGGCCGTACTCGAAGAGTTTGACCCATACAAACCACCGAAAACAGTAGACCGGATATTGCAAAGGCACATCTTACCTCTTGCAATACAAGAAAACTTAACGGATCCACCTCATTTTGTATTCGTACAAGAGGCAGGGATATTGAGAGACTACAGCGCAGTACTACCGATAGGACACCGCCTTGAGTCGGATGCACTGTTGTTTCTTACAGAAATGAAGAGAAACACCACAGAAATTATATCCGACGAGCTACGGCGGCAGATTGGGGTGAAATTCAGTCTTATTCTTGCGGTGGAATTCGAGCGAATTGATCAAGACGGCGAGATTCATACAGCGTTTTCGTACTTTAACTCTGGCTTGATACCAATAATAAATGCGGGCGACATAGAAGAGGCCATAGGACAAGCTCACGCTAAAATGTTGGAAAGCTTAGAGGCGTTCACTAATAATGGAAGCGGTTGGGTATTAAAACGATGTATCGCGCTTGACCTGGGAATAGATCAGTATCAACCGTTTAGGGCTCGCAGCTACTTCCCCACACCAAATTATATTCCTCCACTCACAGTTGTTAATGTACAAAACGAAGATAATCGATGTTTCGAGTGGGCTATTCTTAGTGCACAATACCCAGCTGAAAAAGACCCACAACGCCCAAACAAATATACAGCGCACCTCGGCAAGCTCAATATCACCGGTATAGAGTTCCCAGTAAAGGACTCAGATATTAGCAAGTTCGAGCACCAAAACCCAGGCCTATCAGTGTGTCTATTCGGCTGGAATAATGGTTTATATCCAATCTACGAATCGAAACAGGTAGGCCATGAGATAGACTTACTACTGCAGAATGATCCAGAAGACCCCGAAAAAACCCATTACGTGTCGATTAAGGACCTAGGCCGCATGCTTTTCAAGAACAGCAAGCACAATAACCGTGTATACCCATGCCGCAGATGTTTACACGTATTCTCGAGAGCCGATTTACGCGATGACCATAAGAAAGATTGTAAGGGTATTGGCGCGAAACCTCAAAGGACAGAAATGCCGAAAGAGGGTGAAAACATCCTAAAGTTCATCAATCACCATAGACAGATGAAAGTGCCATACCTTATTTATGCAGACTTCGAGGCCCTTAATATTCCAGTTGAGGGCGCAGCAATGAATCCGTACGAGAGCAACACCAGGAAGATTGCCAAACAGACACCCTGCAGCTTCTGCTATATAGTTGTCCGCAGTGATGGAGAAACAAACCAACCGGTGTTATATAGAGGAGAGGGCACCGTAGAGGAGTTCCTTCAAAATCTACAGAATGAAGTGGAAACAATAAAAAGGACACTGAAAAAACCAGCCAAAATGATTATGACTGAAGACGATCGAAAAGTATTTGACAACGCGCTAGATTGCCACATATGCGGCGAGCCATGGGGTCTTGACAAAATTAGCAGACACTGTTGTATAACCGGTAAGTATTTGGGGGCGGCCCACGATGCATGCAACCGCAAAATGTATTGGGAGTGGCGCAAGAATCAAAAAAGTGCAAAGAAAACACCAGCTAAAAAGGTAATAACAGATACCGACAAAGAAGCATTCGAAGCAGCGACAGAATGCAGTATTTGTAAGAAAACAATGACTAGTCTAGACAAGGTTCGCGACCATTGCCACATCAGCGGAAAGTTTCGCGGAGCAGCCCACAACAAATGCAACCTTAAGCTGCGCATATCTCCAGATACGATCAAGGTGCCAGTAGTCTTCCACAACCTCCGCGGTTATGACGGCCATCTGATAATGCAAACACTCGGCACTTCAGAAGCTATGCGGAAACAGAAAATAAACGCCATCCCAAATAATGTGGAGAAGTACATGACCTTCAGCGTTGGGCAGTTACAGTTTATCGACAGCCTGCAATTCCTAAATAGCTTGCTGGATAAGCTGGCCAGCAATCTGGAGCCGGAAGACTTCAAGATCACAATGAAATATAGCGACGAGACAAAGTTAGATCTTCTAAGACGCAAGGGGGTCTACCCGTATGAATACATCAACAGCCACGAGCGGTTCGATGAAGAGCAACTCCCACCGATAGAGGCATTCTACAGCAAGCTATCTCGTGAAGATATAACCAATAAGGATTATAAGCACGCCCAGCGTGTGTGGAAAGAGATGGACTGTAAGACACTCGGGGAATATCACGATGTATACCTAAAGACCGATGTGCTACTGCTGGCTGATGTCTTTGAGACATTCAGAGCTACTTCACTAAAATACTATGGACACGACCCAGCTCATTATTTCAGTCTACCAGGAATGGCATGAGACGCGTGCCTTAAAAAGACAAAGATAGAACTCGAACTGCTGCCAGATATCGACCAGCATCTATTTATCGAACGAGGCACCCGCGGCGGTATAGCCATGGTGAGCAAGCGATTCTCGAAAGCAAACAATCCAAGGTGCCCCGATTACAACCCGGAGAAACCCACCAAGCATATTATGTACCTGGATGAGAATATTATAATCTGTACGGCTGGGCCATGTGCCAGTCACTGCCAATTGGAGGCTTTCGCTGGGACAGCCCCACACTAGATGAAGTATTGACAACATCAGACGATGCAGATGAAGGCTACACCCTAGAAGTCGACCTCGAATACTCCAATGAGCTACACGACGCGCATAACGACTACCCGCTAGCACCCGAGATGATGGCCGTGCTTGAAAACTGGCTTAGCGACTATCAACACACACTCCAGAATGAGTTGGGGGGCAAGTTCACAGAGTGTGAAAAACTAGTTCCTAATCTACGTAATAAAGAGCGATACATCGTGCACTATCGAAACCTGAAGATGTATCACAGCTTAGGCTTGCGGGTAACTAAAATTCATAGAACGCTCAAGTTTCGTCAGGCATCATGGATGAAGCCTTATATAGAGATGAACACAGCTCTACGAACTGAGGCAAAGTCGGACTTTGAAAAGGACTTCTTCAAGCTTGCTAATAATGCAGTCTTTGGGAAGACTATGGAGAACCTGCGCAAGCGCATCAGGGTCGATCTGGTCCGACCTAATGAGGAGGCAGATAGGTTCCGTCGACTAGTAGCAGACCCAGCGTACCAATCGCGCAAGATCTTTAGTAACAATCTTGTGGCGATACACAGCATCAAAAGTAAGCTAATGTTGAATCGCCCAATCTATGTTGGCATGGCCATTCTAGATCTAAGCAAATACCTAATGTATGATTTCTGGTATAACCAGATAAAGGCTAAATATGGTGAAAAAGCCCAGCTTTGTTTTACGGACACAGACAGTCTGCTGTTTGAGGTTGAAACGGAAGACATTGATGCAGACATGAAAGCCAATGCGAGCCAGTACGACTTCTCAGACTACCCCAAGTATCATCCATGCTACTCAGTGGAAAACAAGAAAGTCGTGGGAAAATGCAAGGACGAATGCCATGGAAGGCCAATCGCAGAGTTTGTGGGCCTGCGGCCAAAAATGTATTCTATACTCAAAGCTGGCTGTAAGGGAATCGAGAAGTTTAAAGAATTCGCCAATGCAGTCATAAAAATGAATTCCATTCTCAAAGCCGATTGTAAGGAGTCTGAAGAAGTTGTAAAAATGTATTCAACTCTCAAAGCCGAATGTCAGGAAATTAAGAAGGCTAAGGGTGTGTAGCGAGCGGTCGTTAAACAGGAATTGCGACACGAGCTATACAAGGAAGCACTCTTTGACCGGAAGGAGTTCAAACACACACAGGTGGCTATCCGAAGCCATAGACATCAGATAGGCGTTTACGAGCAGAATAAAACGAGTCTGAGCCCCATGGACACGAAAAAATGGATAGCACCAGATGGTATAACAACGCGGGCGTATGGTCACTATCAGACCTGCAACGAGGAGGCAATTGCAATGGAGAACTATATCAACGAGATCTTTGGTGAGGATTGAGAACCCGATTAGGCGGCAGTTCAGTGCCACGAGGTATGATAAACAGCTCCTCGCGGACAAACCCGCGAGCAGGACCATCTGTGAGATAGTATAACACAGGCTGTCCTGGTTGCTGCATCGCATGCTCAATAGTGTGCACAGTCAAAGACCATACAGGGTCGGTGGCTAGCCTGCGGCCACCCTCCAGCTCACCGGGTTGGTAAAGGTAGCGAACGAGCACCGAGGACGAAAGCAAAGGTTCCTCGAGACCAATGGCCCGGCCTGCCGGAAGCGCGGGTTTGCTGCGCACTTTAGAAGCCTTAATCGCCTCAGCGGGTTTCTTGCCAGTCAGTCTAGTCACTTCATCATTTATAGCAGCAACAACTTCAGGCAGAGCGCGCACCCACTCAGCCGACCGCTCCGAGGAACCGCGTGCAGCCAGCAGCATCTCCTGGGCATACTGTGCACCGAAGAGCCGTTCGGCCAAGGTACAGTTAAAGCGCTCAACTATTCCTCGCTGTCGATGATTACCGACCTCGCCTCGTCGTACACGGACGTTGTGTTTGGCCAACAGCTGATTTACAGCACCCATAAATTCCCGTCCAGGATCAACGTGCAGAAGATGAGGCCAGGCCAAGGGGCCTCGCTTGTATATGCGACCCAGAGCTGCCGCCACTTCAGCCGCGCTCTTGTCCGTCAAAGGCTCGGCTTCCTTGTAGCGGGAGGCAACATCAACAACAGTCAGGGCGTATTTGTACTTCTTTCGGCCAACCCGATCATGAGGTAAAAACAATAGGTCGGCTTGGTGTATAGCATTTGGTCGATCTTCATCGAACATCGGTCGCGGTATATATCGCGGCGCCGGTAAGTATATCTGCCACACAGCTTGCCTCTTTAACCATGAGCTGGCATCGGCCTCCGAAACTTTTGCAGCCAAGGCAAGCTTCTTGACAGCGGCCAATCCTCGCCAGTACCCGCGAGACGAGTAATAGATAGTTGACAAGTCACTCATCTCGAACCCTTTCTAGAAGTGCTATAAATCTCCAACAGGCTTCGGCCGTACCCGCTGGAAGCTGTGCAGTAGTAGCGCGGATATCAGTAGACCTAGAAAGCACTCCACGCGCAAACGCTTTCAAAGTACCCGGTGTTGTAAACCAACATTCAAAACAGCGAGACGCTATATCACCAAAGTCTCGGATGGGACCAGGAACTTTCTCATGTCGGGCGTTGTGTTGTATTGCCCACATCGCAGCCCAAACCTCCTTCACTATCTCTTCCGAAGGCAGCGCCATATACAGGGTGGGCCAGAAGTATTTGTTCAACTTTGAAGGCCTATAACTTAGGCAGTTTAGCAAGTAAGTGTATGCTTAATGCATCAAATTAAAGGTCGTTATATCAGCTACAACTGCTCAAAAATTTACATTTTTAGCTTTATTAATAATTGCGTAAAACTACTGTACTGAATATGTATCAGTTTACAATGATTTTAATTCGTCTATCTTGCAAAACACAATACTTGGAAAATTAGTCTTTGCAAGTTTGCATTATTGATAGCCATTAAGAAATCCAAGAATTATTTAATCAAATAAATATTCAATGTGTCTTCCACGAGCTCGAATGACTGCATCAATGCGACGTGCCCATTGATCTATGGCTCCATTGATGAGTTCCTGGCTGATCTCAGTCCAGCAACGAGTGATGACGCGCTTCAGATGCTCGACGTTTACTATGCGTTCACGATAAACCCGTTGCTGCAAAGCACCCCAGATTGAGTAATCAACGGGGTTTAAGTCAGGGCTATTAGGACTTTTGCTTGTGCCTGGATTATCCTCTTGGCTACAGATCAATTCAGCTACACGAGCGATGTTGTCAGCGGTACGTGCCGAACGAGGACGGCCAGTAACAGGTTTACGTTTAGAACTTGCACTCGCGTCAATTTGTCTAATTAATCGGTTGAGATTGTTTTTACTCCAGTTTCTAGCAGGAAATTCATTCATCATTTGATATGCATTTAAATGTTTTTCAATTCTTAAAATTCGAATCAAAGTCCTGTCATCTTCTGTTAACGGCGCCATGATGAAATTATTGTTTACGTCAGAAAACAAGGTAGGTGCGGTACACAATAATTATATGGCGCGTAGTGCAAGCTACCGTAATGAAATTTGTCGGACTTATAGCTGATATAACGACCTTTAATTTGATGCATTAAGCATACACTTACTTGCTAAACTGCCTAAGTTATAGGCCTTCAAAGTTGAACAAATACTTCTGGCCCACCCTGTATAAACAAATTTAAAAAAGACATTCCGATTAAAGATGTGGCACTTGTATTCATAACAATGCCGATCCCACAACACTTGAAGTACAACAAAGCAGTGAGCTACCGCCTTGGCACCGTCTTCGACTACACGAAGGATGAGAGAGCCAAGGTCGCAGCCGCGCTTCAGTCGCAGGACGTGTATGTAAGCGAAAAGGACTCCTTCAAGGTGATTTGGTTTGATCTAACGCAGAGCTACGTTCTGCCATACGTCACGACTCAAGCCATCATTGATGCGTGGAACAGCAATCTCATGCAGTTCTGGCAGAACCAGCTTCAGTTCGCGCTTTGGTGCGCAACGGCTGGATGTGGAGTGTCGGTGAAAGATCACCTGCTCAACGAAACAACACCACCGCTTGCTCGTTCGATATTTAACTTTCACATCTACTATCAGACCAGAAGGATTTTGGCTGAGATGAAGTGCCCCCTTCCTACATGTGACAGCTGGAATGCGTTCAACAACGGCATCGATCAACACGTTTACCAAGCTATCTGCGGCGAATTTAAAGTTAATTATAACTCAGCTTCGCATCAAATCAAGCTATCAGAGAAAAACGTGCGCTCAAACGGACTCGGCAGACCTTTTCTATACTATACAAACCAAGGATACGCAGGCCAAGACATGGATTGGGACAGTTCCGTCATGTCATTCACGCAAAAAACAACCAACAGCAGTCTACACATCGACTATCTATACCAAGAAGAAGATATGGTATCGAATGGTTTTGTCTGGAGCATGCTAGACAAAAGCCAAGGGTTCACCCATGCAGGCGCGGAGCGGCTCAACGACTCGATACGCGCGTACGCTTGGGCAGTCCTCGGCGCGCAGGACCAGACTCGCACCTCGATACTATGCGTTGGGACTGTTTCATTCGACGCTCAGAAACAGTTCGTGGTTAACGTGGAGACGAAGATCAGTGCAGCGGACGACCTTTCGAATAGCATTAAAGCGTATCAGGATGTTTTACAATACGCTAGGTCAAAACTCGACTACGTGCTGGGTGGTGGGTTGTATATGGTCCCAAGTGATATGAATTCGCGAATTGGGACGATTGAAGGATACAACAACGAAATTGAGGTTGCCACAGACGAGATGAACATTGGCACAAATGATAATATAAACACCACAAAGACACCACCTGCGCCGCCAGTAGAAAAAGGGAAGGTTGATCCACCACCCACAAAAAAGAGGACTCAGGCTTCAAGCCCCCGCCTCCACTCCCTCCTACCAACCCCTCGAGCGGAACTCCCGTAGCGGCCAATACGCAAGACCATGAAAGCACAAAAACGACGATCACGGTTGCAGCTATCGGTGCGGGATTGGCTTATTACTTCCTATATCGATAGGCTACAACAGATATTTGAAAGCGAGCCACCCGCTTAGGCCAATACCACCAGCGAGGAAGATGAGCTCGTATTTTTTTTGGTTCTTCGCTAGGTTGATAGAACTCATCGAGCGTTGGCTCATCTCCAACATCTGGAATAATTTTCTGCTTCTGTTCGTCACCGCCGGTCACCTCGTAGTATAGGCGCGCCGATTCGTGTACGTCGGCGTAGACCTTGTCGGCGTGCGCTTCTAGTCGCAGCTGATCGTTAAGGTAGTCGAGCCGTGCTTGACGTTTTTGTGACCATTCCGCTTGAGAGTGCTGGAGGTCCTCTATAGCTCTGTTATGGCGAGCCGCCTCCTCCGTGGACCCTGCTTTATTAATGAGGCCGTATATTGCGTTTCCGCCGATGAATGCCGCCGCATTGGCCACGGCCGAACCGATCATCATAGCAATAGCAGCCATAGTATAGCGTATCTATAGTATTTGTACAACTGTACGATCACTATCTCTTGATGATGTCGTCGGGCATGCCCTGCTTCACGAGCATGTCTTTCGTCCATATCGCCAGAGCGACGGTTCCAACGATCTTAACTGAATCTTCAAAGTCGAGTCGACCAAGGTCGGCCGGTTTCATTTTCAACACCTTCTTTAGAATCATGTTATAACCCAAGGTGAGACCGCCAACAACGGCCGCGTGGTAAGCAAGGTTACCAAAGTCTTTTGCGTAAGGAGTTGGAGTTGCCATGTTGTCGTATATATGATTACCAACCACGTTTGTTGCGACAGCTGCAACAAAGCCAAGTACCATTATTGCAAAACAGTGTCTATCTCTAATAGAGGGTTACTCCGTGTCGAAGACACTGCGAGTTTGACGTGGCGCCGCGTTGACGGGTGGTGGCACTTCCTGAGACGTACGAGCTGGTGTGCCTGGTGGCGCGTTAGCGTAAGGTTTAAACCATAAAACCCCTGCAAGAAGTATGGCCAGACCAATAGCCGCAAACCAATCATTTGTGCCAAGATTCTGCTTCGGGTGTGACGGCGGGTCCGCGTTTGGCTGAGGGTCCGTACTTGGCTGTGGCGCAGATGATGAAACATCAGCCTCACTGTACACTCTCTCTTTTACTGCGGTTAGTTCTTCTAGCAGGCGTTTCTCCTTTGCCTTGCGTGCCGCGGCACCCAAACGGCCGGCTTCCTGCTTTATAGGGTCCTTCGTTTTAGGGGGTTCCATTGTCGTTGGCGTCGTCGATTCGACTACCATCGCGCTCGGGGCATTGTCGACTTGCTTCTCCATCTATGTATACCACCCGTGGCGCGTCTTTAATAGACCAATCACAATGCTTAGCAGTGCCAAGTACATGCTTACCACATATTAGATATGTGAGTTGTACAGATATACATGAGCGGTTATCATGTCAGTAAAATCGTTAAAAGACTTGGCGAGCCAGGTCATTAATAATGATAGTGTATTATATGAGTGGTGCATATTAAGATTCCCACCCAACTTTCGTAGAACGTTAGATATTTGGCCTCAAAACATTGTACAGCTCGTGCTCGAACATTATTCTCTAGCAGCCTACAAACAGTTGCACCAGTGGTAAAAGGAGAAAGGGCTGTAAAGTAATGCAACCCACCGAGCGTGTTTAGATGCAGCCGAACACTCGAGAAACGCACCCATGCTATATTTTTTCTATGCTGACGAAATTTTACGAGATCCGACATACTGTGGTGACCCAATGAAGTGGATGGCTGAAAAAGGGAACGTGAGGCTACATTAAAAACCCAGTGGGAGGCCCAGGGGGAGCTGGCTCAGTGGAGGGCCAGGTTGGCTCTGGAGAGGGCCAGGGAGAAATTCGCAGACGAATGTACTCGGTTGGCGGCGATTGAAATTTATGATTAGCTAGTACATTACGCTCGTCTTGACCACATAGCTCATGAGAGGGGGAGGTTATTGCTTCTTCCTTCTGCTCCGTCACTGTCTTTCGGTGTACTATCACAGTGTATCTTTACGGCTTCAGTATGTATGCCACTGCTCCAATCACAATGCTTTGCAGTAGTAATAGCCGCGGTTAGCGGTGCCAAGTACATACCATAGCGGTAGTATAGCTCACAGCAAGCACTGCTTAAAGCCGCTGATACGAACGGGTCCTCTTCAAGGTCGGCTACAAGTATCGGTTGACGCTCGGCCGGCAGAGGTAACAACATTGCGGTTGCGGAGGCATAAAGACGTAGAAGGCTACTACCCAAAGACTTTGACATTGCAGTGCCAAGACGCGCTTCATATCGAGCATGCGCCTCATTGATTTCTTCGTTCGTCATCTGGTCGACCCGTTCGGCGCTCAAGGGCCCTCCCTTGAAGATCATTTTTAACTGTCCTCCAGCGGCTAAAGCGGCCAGCCGTGCACGTTTTTTAGCCACCTTATCCGAGTTTTGCCAGCGGCAGTCGGTGCGGACACTCGCTCCACCGAAGGTGTCTCCTGTAAAAGTTGCTCCAAAAGATCGTCACAGTCCATCTTTGTAGCTAGTATGCGTATAACGCGCCTGGCTCTAATATAGATATTCACCCCATATATCACACATCCTAGCGTAAAAATTTGCAGGCTAATGATTAGATATACTGTAGAATAGTTGTCTCCATCTCACTCAGCAGATGTGGTATTCAACTGGTTGGTCTGTCTTTAACAAAAGCTTAGCGTGTTTAGTTGCTGCTAAACGAGTGTCAAGCGACGTGCGAAGCTCGTGAGGCACGACATTGTTCTCATCAAGTGCATCTGCAAATGAGAAACGGTCTTTGCAGTGGAACAGGCAGACCCACTTCGTCTGCTCTCGCAGATCCTTCCCGACTGAATTGAATTTTTGTGTCAGCACCTACACACTCTGTTTCGCGTGTCGCCCAGAAAAGGCAAGTTCAGAAAGCATGTCTTTCTTTTTCGTTAGGGCCTTACTCGCGGCGAGATCGTCCAGGACGTACAACGTCGGTGAGCCCGCAGACAGCTTATAGAGAAGGCGTTGCCATTCGTGCAGCCGCTCTCCGGGGTCTATAAATAAGAAGCGACCGGCGTTGGGGCCGCGCCAGAGCCACGACCGCTCGAGGTAAGTGCTATTAAGAGTCCAGGTTGGGCATAGGAAATATACGCGCTCGAAAACTCCGCGATAGTAGCCAGTCTCTGGGTTGAGAAGCGCGTCGAGTATATACTGGGTTTTTCCACAACCCGTTTGCCCACAAATAATGGCTGAATGTGGGTATAATGGTAACGTAATCGGTAGCGACGACATGTTACCATACACACGATATCAACTTTCCGTTGCCGATATTCAGCTGAGCGTCCAATAGCAGGTAAACGTAGCAATTAAGTGCACCAGCCGCCTGTGCGGTCTTATCCAGCTGTAAGGTTATACCCTCGGACGCGTTCTCGATTCGTCTCCCTGATCCGTGGACCGTCTGGTCGTCACTGGTACGGAAGTCCAACCAAAGCCCGTATTTGTTTTGAAAGAATGTGGTCTGATCAATTGACGGCAGTTCGGCGTCTTTGAGGTATTCACGCGCAAAGCCCTTGAAGATCTCGTCCCAATGCTGGTATGGGAGCAATCCTTGGGCGTACAATTGGTTGGGTATGCCCTCCACCGTCACCTGAACCTTGTTAATAAGCGGGTTGTAGAAACTTTCATTGTTGCGCCCGAAGGCTGGCCCCATCGCGCCGGCCGCGGGATCCTCAAAGAGGAGCAACACACCCTTGAAAGACCTTGCTGGTGTATTAAGGTTTATGTTCCAGGTAACATCCGATTTGTTGAAAACAATTTTTCGGTGGCGGAGGACCCGAGTGTAGAGGATTGCGATTTGTCCCGAATACTGCATACGAACCGATCGAGCGAGTTCTCTGTGCGTCACCTTGTCAAACTCCAGAGCTATGTTACTGATCTGGTAAGTCGCGGTATTGTTGGCGCTGACGACGACCTGTCCGTAATCGTTGAAGGTCAGTTCGAACGAGAGCCGATCTGTAAGACTGGACTGATAGAAGGGCATGTGGTCGGTCAGTAGTTCGAAATCCAAAGGCACGAAGAATCTGTTCCCATAAGCAGCCGCGATACTCGCATAGGGTTGGGTCGCTGCAACAGCGTTACCAGCTCCAATGCGTATTCGACCGGTGTTCGTGTTTTGAATGCCTTGATAGGCAGAATTGGTGCGTTCCTTATCCGTTAGCCAGAGATCCCGGAAACAGAGATACCGGTCAGTGTCTTCGAGACAGTAAACCTCATAACCTTCCAGTTTGATGCTTATTTTCTTCTCGATGGCGCGTCCGAGATTGTTGACGATAGTACGGTTAGCGTCTGGAGTGCCAGTACCGCTGGTTAGCGTAATGGTAAACGCAACTCGCGCACTTCCTGGTACAATCACATAGTTGGATCCGAGATTTGGAAAACGCACTGTTAGTATGTGACTTTGATCGATTGTCGAAGGATTGTTTGTCACCACGTCGGATGATCGGATACCCTTGGCGCCGAGCGCGCGGCGCATTGATCGGTAGGGTCTAGCTTATTACCATATACAGCCATGTTAAAGGCGGTGTATATATCACCGCCTTTAACATGGCTGTATATATCACGTATATGCGCTCTGAAACATCTCTTCAATACGAGAAACTATGGCTGAAGGTGGTGAGTTTGAGATGGGTGAGTTTGACCGCCCGGGTGAGGAGGACTACGGTAATGTGGACGAGACCAATTTCGGGGGTGATTATGATGACATAGCTACGCCTGATGTTCCGGTAACCGGTATTAAGGAGGAACAGGCAGGCTGGACGATTGAGACAATTGAAGGATCTGGTGGTCAACACTCTCGATTAGCTGTCGATAGATTTAAAGCGTATATGCAAAAAACGGGTAAGCTTTTAAGGGAGCCCGGCAAAGACCTTGATTTTCGCTATAACACTAGAACAAAGGAACTAGAGGTGCAGTACCGAAATAAGTGGGTGCGTTTAACCCAAGTCACTGACAATACAAAATTCTATTCACCATCGCATTATACACCTGGTCTGCAGGTGAAGCTAGGACTGAGCGAACCATCATTACCGAAGCCTTCCGCAGAGCAAAAACAGCAGCTAGCGGCTGTGAAAGAACGCATTCCTTTGCTGCGTCCAGACAATATCGAGATGGAAGTCATTGAGCAAGCAGCTACCGACACAGACACTGCGATTAAAAATCTGTTCCAGTCTGTGGGGACCAATACGGATGGACTGCCAATGCGTGAGCTTGAAAGTCTCAATAGGGCGGTGCAGCGTTCGCGGGGCGCGCTTGTTGATAATCTCGCAAAGCTTAAGGAGTTGGATGACCACATCGCCCTCGAAGAACGAAAGCTGAACACAGCGGATCTCAATGAGAATACGAAAGAGATTATTGAAAGACGACTGCAAGAGCTGCGAGATGAGCGCACCACTCGGCTTGAAGTCGCGGCAACTAACCGCGGAGCTTTGCGGGGTCAGATCAGCCGTATACGCGAGACGATCGACTGCGTTCTCAACTCGGATACAACTCTCGCTGAAAGGATTAAGACTTTATTTCGAGAGCAGGGTATCACGATCGCGAGTCTCCTAACTGCGCTTATTTTTATCATTTCAACCATCGTCCTTTCCTTTTCTAATCTGTTTGGGGGTACTCCTAAGCCGCTTACACCTAAACCTACGCCGAAACCTGACCCGAAGCCTGAGCCGAAACCAGAACCGAAACCTACACCTAAACCTACGCCGGGTGGTGTGAAAGAGTGGATTAAAAATCAACTCCAGAAGCTGGGGGAATGGTTGAAGGCTCTTGCCGGAAAAGTCGCTGCAGCTTTACCCGGTATTATTGGTGCCGCCGTATCTTGGCTCCTAAAAACTGTTGGTGGCGTCGCTGCATGGCTTGCGGAACATCTGTGGGCCGTCGTCGTAGCGCTTGTCGTTGCTGTGGGTGTGTGGGTAAAAGAACACCACTTTAAGCGGAACTAAGTTTTTGTATTGGAGCTTGAGAGGGTTGGTATCTAAATGGCGCAATTTCATGTGTTGAGCAGTTTGGCTGGCGGAGCAGTCGCGCTAGAGTATAACATCGATAATGTATGCGGTCATAAGCGAGTTGGCCTTCGCGAAATCACATACGTCACGGGCTGGTATAATATCTCGGCCGCGCTCGGTAATAATGTCTTCTCAATTCGTCCCACGAGTGCTGGGGCAACAACAAACTTTACAGTGCCGGATGGATACTATAATGTTTACACTCTCGAGGTTGTTGTCTCGGGCGTGATGCCCGGTTTCAATGCGAAAGTAAATCATGCCTCTGGAAGAGTTACGCTAACTCTTACTGATGCTAACTATCAGCTAGACGTTGGGTCAACCGCGGCAATATGGGGATTTAACGCAGGTGGATGGATAGGCGCCGGCCCGTACATCAGTGACTCAACGCCGGGATTCTTCAACAACCGTAATCTGTATGTTCACCTCGATCAGATCAATACGACTGGTAATGTTCTGAATGGTCGTCAGAGTACGCTTCTACGTGTCATTCCTACTTTGGGCGAATCATACGGTGAGTCGCGCACGGTCACTTTCGAGAAGTCACAATTCCGTCGACTTCGTTGCGGCAGCATTCAAGAACTGACCGTGCGTATATTAGACGATAGTGGTACAGACATATCTACATCTACACAACCATTTTCCGTCACACTCGAAGTTGTAGAAAAGCATCAATGAGTCTTTGGGCGCCGAGATACTTCAGCAATCGTTTAGCCAGCGGATATGGCCCAGCCTCAGGATTGCGGATCGAAAACGTTGGTGATCCCGACGCCGCTACAAAAGACTCTGTTTTGGTCACGGGGGGTGCTAGTAAAACCTACGTCGATAGCCAGGATGCCTTACGCGTGCTCAGGGTCGGTGACACGATGACTGGAGCGTTGGTCGCGCCTCAGCTGGCTATTGGTACAACTGCGGGTGGACCTGAAATTGATATACGACTAGGTGGTACTTCGTCTATTTCATCTCTTCCTTATGGATTTCGTATACGGCGAAATGACAACCTAGCCCACTGCCATATGGCGTGGGATGCCGCCGGTTTCACAATATACCGAGTAGATGGTGGTACTGCTGTTGCGGTGTGTAGCATTGCGAATGGTCGGTTTACTACCCTGCAGGACCCTGCGAATGCCCAAGACGCAGCCACTAAAAGCTATGTGGATTCGCTTGTGAAGCGCGATATTTAAAGCGGATCTGGGCAAGCTGCGTCTGACATCAGAGCCCTAACTCTCGCCCCACTGCGCATGCCCTGTATTTCAACTCAAGGAGCTAATGGCAATATATAATTACAGCGTGGGTTGTATAAGTTTCTAGTGGTAGGGGAGCGTGAAAAAATTGGTGTAGGTTTTGATATATTCATCCAAACAGTAACTCCGGACGCGACTGTGCGGCGAATATCAGTCAGAGATACAACATTCGATTTCACAGCAGTTAGAATATTGGCGCAAGATACGGAGTTTAACATATTCATTCAGAAAGTAAGGGGCACCACTAATTTGAACGTGGAAGCTACGCTTGTTATAGAACGTCTTTAGAATGTCGCTTTACCCACCACTGGAAGTCATCACAACAAACGGGCAACCGCCCAATCCACAGGCTTTCCGCCTGCAGAAAATCGGCGAGTGTGAAACTTTCCTTCGTTCTGAAGTAGAGAGCCGTAGTCGTCTACACAAAAAGTACCGTAGAGCTGTTAATACGCTCGACGGCTCGTGTGCTGGCCTTGCTGCTGCGAGCTTAGCCATGGGCATAGGAGGAGTTGCTCTCCTAGCCACTGGTAT
Source organism: Norana najaformis (assembly GCA_964023275.1). NCBI lineage: Eukaryota > Metazoa > Annelida > Clitellata > Crassiclitellata > Hormogastridae > Norana > Norana najaformis. Next base: position 23,965,794 of record OZ029923.1, read on the forward strand.
CGGACTCGTTCCCTGCTTCGTTCTCGAAGGTGCTACTGCACTTGCTGGCTTCCTAGATGTCGGTGGTGTTGCGATCTCGCGGCGATGTTCAGCCAAAGCCGCTAAACACGAAGCCGTCCGCGTGCTGGCCGCATCGAAGCTTAACACGGTCCACTCACACATTTCGAAGGCTCTTGAAGACTGCTCCATCAGCGATGATGAATACAAGCTAATCCTCGACGAAATCGAAAAGTATCGCACCATGAAGGATGATATCCGGCGCAAGTCCGTAGGATCGGTGGGTTCAGCTATCATCGATGAAGAGACAAAAAACGAGCTTATCAAGCGCGGCCGCGAGCTCGAACGCGCTTCGACCATAAAAAACTCACAGCCTCCGACTCTCCATCGCCATAAAGTGCATTTGTTCTGACGAGTGCGATCCGGTGTTACCTTCTGCCCCACCTCCTCCCTATTGGGGATAAAAAACCGCGCTTTTCCTGTGTTTCTCTATCTCGTAGCGTTTGGGTGGCAGTGAAGTAGCACTTTATTTCCTCATTAGCGTGCCATACTTGTGTCTATTATTAGATATTTCTCAAACCGCGTGGGTGTTTACATCCTGTTGATCCGGCTGGTGTTTTGGCATATCGTAATTACAGGGCGTATTGAATCAGATTCTAGAACGTTGTAGATCACGTGATGCTAGCCTATATAATAATATAGTGTGACCGGTGATTTTCGTGTTACGCTTTAAATTTTCTGTCACACGGTCACGTTGTTGTCACACACGGCGAAGATGAGCGCTAATGGTGTAGATGAGACATTCGATGTCTTCATGAAGAAACTGGCTACCGAAAAACCGAACAACACAAGAAATAAAGAACAAGAACTGGTGCGAGTGAGAGATAAAATACGGAAGGCGATAGCTAAAGAACGAAAGCAGAAGCAGCGACTGAGAGAAAATGGTGCTGCTCTTCGCACGACCGCGTCGGTTGCGTGTTGGTTTCACTCTGGTTTGGATTGCGCGCAACCCGGCGGTTGTTTTTGCGTGTTGTGTTGTGTTGTATGTTTTGTGTTGTTTTCTGTGCTCAAGGACCCCTTTTACCACTACTAAAGTGTATTGGGACAACATTTCATGTGGTCTCTGCTTTGTTGGCTGCAATAGATGCTAGAACTACAATAGCTTTTTCAATATATCCTCGTTTGATGGAAATCCAGTGGAATATGGGTTGATTGTACTTTGATGATGATACTTCTATTTTTTATGGTTTATGTTAATGTGACAGGAATTTTTATCACTCGTAGTTCCGGCAAATCAATGAGAAGTAAGTGACTGTAATGGAATCAGTTAAAAACCAGGAATTTGCTAGTGGAACCAAGATCTTCTGAAGCAAGTGCAATCTGAATCTACGTAAGCCTATAACCCTTATGCGAAAGTTACCTGAATTCCAAATTGCCCAGAAATGATTGATTTTATATTATATTGATAATCTTGCAACTTTAGCTTCAAGTTAAGTAATTTTACCTTTTCTTAAAGGTCGATGGCATCATATAAATTACTGCATCAATATACATGTGGATTATGCATGTTGTAATGAGTGTATCTGCCAAGTTTCATTTTCCTGTAAGTTTTATTCATGCCTGAAATCCATTGTTTGTTTAAAATTTTCAGTTATGTTCTTTTTCATCTTGTTTTTAAAGATTATGGCGCCATAAAAATCACTGCAGCTCTTAAAATTTGAATTCAACAGGTTGTTTTGAATATGTATGCTAACTGTCGTGTTTTCTGCACTGGTTGAACAATTCACTTGCATTTTGGGGCTTATCCACATCACTAAAAGAGTTGATGCAGAATTAATTTTTCCATTGAGCAGAATTGCTCCAATGCACTTGGTGACAAGATTGCATATAGCGTCGATCAGACTGATGATTAAGCTAATCTCCCAGACGCGACTTTTGTGGCACTGAGAAATTTCGGAGATTTTGCATTTACATTTACATTTACTTTCGCTTTCACTTCATATATACAGTGCAGTTCGTTTAAGACGAAAGACAGGGTACCAGCGTAAATATTTTGTCTTAACCGAATTTTGTATTAACCGTTAGGCAAACATAAGCGCAGCATGCCAACCAGAAACACGTAATGGGTGCATGACTTGTCATGCAGCAGCAAATGACGCATTACTGCAGATGATCGTAATCGTAATTACGAGATTTCTACAGCGCCCAACGAAAGCCGCACCGCGGGGACCAGCTTATTCACAGGCGCTCAGTCAAAATAAAATCGATAGGCAGAAAGGGTTCGGTTCCAGGTCAAGATCCAAAATCAGGCAGAGAGACAGCTGGCAGCTACGGTGGGTGATGTTTGGGATTGGAGCGGAGAGGGAGATAAGAGGAAGAAGGGGTGTCAGGGTAGGATCTTTGAAAGAAGAATGTTTTGAGTGAAAGGCGGCCGATCACCGTAGGCTACGAACTTTAGTGGCCATTTTTTAGACACGAAAGTAAACCACTGGTCTGTTTCACGCTGGCCCAGCAAGCGAGGGGTAATTTAAGGTTTTATGAAAGGGCTAAGGCCGATACATTCCATTACGACTCTATTTCGACAGCGAATCCTAATCGTTCGTTCTCGGAGAGGGATGGGCGAGTCAAACAGCGAGAAGCCTTTGAACGAGGGTACATCGCATGTAAATGTACGTGCTGATTGATTTGGGGCGGATGCCGCTGTAGTTTGCAAGGCGCTGACCATTGACGAATGTCTTCGCCATATGGTAAAGGCTTGTCAACGAGGATATTAGGTTACTCGAGAAGAGTTCTGAAAGTTAGATATATGTCTGATAACAGCAGGCATTAATCTGGCTAAGATATTCGAACTATCTAATGCGTCTAGCTATAGGGCACTTCCACTGTGGTTACATATCTCAATACCATAATGTGCCACATGACTGGCTTAATGTCCTTCATTGTTAGACAAAATATACCCACGAATGAAATGGCCACATTAGTGAAGACAGCTATAAAAGTTTACTTCCTATACATAGGCATCATTATGGCAATTTTGATATCTATGGTCTCATGCACCAGCGCATTTTGATGCCTCATGCTATGATCTGCGAGTTTCTTACCGGTAATCAATCACCCAGTTAAAGTTTAAACATGTACGCTATCTTATTCCTCAAATGGTGACATTCATCAAAGACGGACGCTGTCAAACTATTTAGGCGTTTACGGAAATGCGAACCCGAAACCTTGCTGCAAGCTGCAGCTGTTGTGTTTCCGTCAACATTTCGTCTTATGCGACGGACTTGGCACTGAAATAAATTCACGGGACCGAAAACCATTTTTGTAATAACCGATCTTTTCTTCTTATCAGTTTTGTCTTAAGAGAATAATTTAACGTTATTATCGATTAATATCGGAACGGACCAATTTGTTATTTCGTACTAAGCGATATTTTGTCCTATCCGTTTTCGTCTTAAGTGAATTGCACTGTACATGAGAACGATACGTATGTGACACTATAACAACGACTACTTCCAGCTGCATTCCAACTATCATCTGCCTGTCTTACATCAGTACTAATCACTGTGACAAGGCGTGTAAATAAAATTCAAAACACCTTATCTTTAGCTTCGAACTCTGCTTGAGCGGGCTACGATTGACAAAGTTACCTGGGTGATTTCAGGTTTCTTGATTGGTTTACGGCCGTATGATGACATACTGTGGCGGAAACCGAGTTCTATCGGCGGGCGCTATATTAATGCTCAGTAGATAATACGTTGCTGGCAGGTAGTGGTAGTGATGATAGTCAATGCGATCAATGTTTGGCTAAGACCACCCAGGACGTCAGCTCTTTCCCAGGAACATGTTTAGTTTATACATATATCAGTAGATATATAAATATATCGCTCTCGCAGCGTGTCTTCGATTTGGGTGCCCAACTGCATCGGCATTCGCAGTCGACGGCCTGTAAGAGATAGATGGAGCGCGAATCTCTTTAGTTTGCGCCGAGTTATCGACATGGCGAGAACGATTTGAGCAAGATTCGTTCGATTTCTGTATTTCAGCATCTAACTGACGATCTTGCCGATAAGTTCGATAGAGTATCGTAGTTTAAGGATCGGTTGAATCGAAATGCATCGAAATTCGATATATTTCTCGAGAAACTTCGATCGCAAACGAAGTTTCCGTCAATGTCATTCACTTGTCGTTGGGCATGGCCGTGCTTAGTCAAATCTACCGTAGAGGACAAGATCAACTTTCTGTGAGCTGGGAGTTAAAACATTTCTTTTCTGGTCAAATTTATTTTGCTTCATGTCTGAAGGCCTATTATTAGTTTTAATATAGAAACCTGTACTAATGTAGTGTGACGTAGATAGGGACACTGTATAATTGTTGCGTAGATTTTTGTACATTTAAATTGAGATAAGTGTTTGCCTCAGTTAAGATTAAAACATAAAAATTAAAATATGGCTGCGTCTGAATTTGGCAGGGAATTAGTTGCGCCAGATTCCGTATCAGATCTGCGGAAAAGTTTAGTGTCTTTAACAGAATCCATCACTACGTTGGTAGTGTGCCAGAATCAGTGGAGACACGAATTAATACAGCGCCGGAACGAATCAAATGCAAACCAAGCTCTGTTGAGAGAAGAATTGATACAGCCTCAGGATGAATTAATGCAGCTCCAAACAATTCAATTGATAGAGGTAAAGGAAGATTTAATAGCGCGCTTCTCAGAACAAACAAGTAAGACGGTGGAGAGCGATCTAACTTCTTTCTCAGACTTCATAGAGCGCCTTATCGTGAGTGTAGAGGATAAGTCTGTCGGGAAGGTCAAATCGAACCCTTGTTCCCAAATGGGGGCAGTTTCCTACTCGGCAACCGTGGACTCCACGAACCCATCTGGTGACGACTTTAAGGCGCTTCCTCCTCTCCGTCAAAGTGTGAGGTTAGGTGAGAAAGCAGCAGTGTGTTATGGGGAGCAAGCCTTTAGCGGTCGATCCACGCACCAGACCGTTTCGGGTTCGAATCCTCAACGCTTGCTTGCCAAACTGACAGCTTCCTCCTCCAAGGCCTCCCGACAGCACGCCAGTGAGAAAGAACAACGATTTCCCAGGGTAACAATACTTCTGACTCTCCGGCAAGAATCGAATCAAACGAAATATGTTTCAGATGTGGCGTACTCTGGTGGAGCTGTGCAACCAGATCCTTGGCGGGCATCGAGAAACTTTATTAAGTGACGAAGGTAGCCTAATCTTCTGATGAGAACAGTATGGCTCGTGCGAGTTTTTGACTTAGTGTTTTTGCATATTTTCGTTTAATTTGTAAGGTTATTTTGATTTGGACTAGTTTTGATGCTAGATGTTAGTTTCATTCAATTCCATCCTGTCCCCAACCTAGAGTGAAATCCCGTATTTTGGCTTTATTATATATATATATATATTTATTTATTTAAATGTGAGCAACAAAACGCAATATGTTGATGTATATTTGTTATTCAAGAATTAGCAACTTGACAGATAGTCGGCTAGCACATATTTAAACAGAACGATCTTACTAGTACTGAATGCTGCAACACAACACTTAATTTCTATCGACGTCGTGCATTAACCGTACTGAAAAACTGTAGTACCAAACTAAGTATTTAAACAGGATAACGATTTATGAAGTCTGCAGCAAAACTGTCGTCACCTTTTACCGCCTCAATGCGATACTTGTATGGCTGCAGTGTCAAGGCCCACACTTGATTCTTGGTATCGTCAAATTTTGCTTTGCCGAGTTCGACAGTGGCCAGTGACCGGTTCGCGGTAAAAATTAACGTCCAAACAGATAAACCTGAAATTTTTCACAGCCCATACAATCACAAGACATTCCTTGTCACATACAGAGTAATTCATCTCTCCGTCACAGAGTTTTCGGTTCAACTAGGCAACTGGAAATATTCCATGTGCAAACTGCTGCTGGGGTATGGCGCCCAGACCTATGATAGACGTCGGTCTGCGACACAATCGTTCTGTAAAAGTCTAATTGGCACAGCACAATAGCTGTACTTAGACACTTCTTCAGCGTTTCAAACGCTCAATTTTGTTCTTTGCTCCACCGAGGTTTAATCGGATGGCACGTTTTTGTCATGTCCGTCACTGGAACTTCAGTGGCGGCGTAGTCAGTCACGAATCTAAGAAACTCCAGTAGTACCATGTCATGGTCAAAAAGAACGCAGCTGTCGTTTCATCACAAGTAAATGAATTTCCAAATCTGTCTGTATTTTCTCTGAAAAACTTTAGTTTGACCATCTCCAACATTATGCTCGAAACTCTATTCTTCAATATCCCAGGTAACACTCAGAAGACTTGAAAGTTTGCGACGCGTCTCTCACTTGTTAAAATACTCTTTTAAGCGCTTGTTCATGCTCCTTCCACATTTGAGTGAACATGAGTGACCACGTCATACACAAATTAGCAGTGTTTTACAATCCAGAAAACAATGTCCTCACCATTTAGTGGAAGATGATCCAAAGTTAATCAACCAAATGGCATCTTGGTGAACTGAAAAGCCCAACTTGAGTGGCGAATGCTATTTTTCGCTTCCTTCACCGCTATTTTCCAATAAGCTTTCGCGAATTCCAGTTTTGAGAAAAACTTAAGGTTACTCAGTTTTGAGAAGATTTTGTATGGAATCGGCATTGATTCTGCGTCAAATCTCGCTGTGCAATTCAAGGCATGAAAAGGGGCTTTTAGTAGTGGTATATCTTGCGGCTCAATGATTCACACTCACAATGCGTTTCATTACAACTGCTATTTCTATTACTTTCCAGAACTTTGGAAGATCCCTAACTGAACACATGTTGTATCACTGAAATGATTACTTTTTTTACCATAACATTTCATTGCTCAAGTTTCTTTTCTGCATAGCAAAGTGCTTATAATCTAAAATTAATTGAGAGAAATCAACGGAATACATGTAAAAACTATTTAAATCTATTCTCATTTAACATAACATAATTCAACAAAGGTCAACAAAGAAATCACAAGATGAAGAATATCCATGGCTAGAACAATGATCTAGAAAGCCCTTCTCCATTCCAAACAGCCCATCACATATCCCACATCCATAAGGTTTTACCAAGAAAGCTTGAACCTCCTCACATGATTTCAATTTGTTCACATGAAGACAATCTCCAGCTCTAATATCTTTGGAAGAACCTGTAATTTCACTTGAATCACTATGTATATTCATTGGTAAACGTTCATTTCTTTCATCAGTACATTTCTTACATCAGTCTGTGTTACTTAACGAGATCCATCTATCAGAAAGTTTAGCAATTACTTTTCTCTTCAGTTTAAGTTCTTGCCGATGCAGATCAGTTCTTAAAAAGAATTTAAACGGTTTTGTCAGAGCACTAGTCTCAGTAAAAGGTTTCTTGCATATGTACGGATTTTCATTTGTGTGGTTTGTTCTATGTCTCTTTAGATCTCTGCGGTCTATGAATTCTTTATGAAAAACGCCAGAAGTGTATGGTTTTCCCTTCGTATGAGTTTTTATGTGCCTTTTCAGACTACCAGAACATGAAAATGATTTCTCACAGAAGTGGCATATGTACGGCTTTTCTCCAGTATGAATTCTCATATGTGTCTTCACACTGTTACACCGTGTAAATGATTTCTGACATAACTGACATTTGTAGTGCTTTTCTCCAGTATGGGTCCTCATATGACACTTCAGGATATCAGCTAGTGCAAAAGATTTATGACACAACTGACATGTGAATGGTCTTTCTCCTGTATGGGTTCTTGTATGATGCTTCAGTTTATCAAATTCCGAGAATGTTTTCTCACATAACTGACATTTGTATGGCTTTTCTCCAGTATGGTATCTCATGTGAACCTTCAGATTACCAATTTGCGCAAATAATTTCTGACATAAAATGCATACATATGGTCTTTCTCCTGTGTGTGTTATCATATGACGCTTCATACTCTCAAGTTTTGAAAATGATCTTTCGCATGACTGGCATTTGTATGCTTTTTCTTGAGTATGAATTTTTATGTGACATTTGAGAACTTCCGAATATGCAAATGATTTCTGACATAACTGACATTTGAATGGTCTTTCTCCAGTATGAGTTCTTACATGTTTCGTCAGAGCAGTAGAAAATACAAATGATTTCTCACACAACTGGCATTTGTATGGTTTTTCTCCAGTATGGGTTCTCATGTGACCCTTCAGGATACCAGCTAGTGCAAATGATTTCTGACATAACTGACATTTGAATGGTCTTTCTCCAGTGTGAGTTCTTACAAGTTTCCTCAGAACAGTAGAAAATGAAGACGATTTCTCACACACATGGCATTGGTATGGTTTTTCTCCAGTATGTGTTTTCATGTGACCCTTCAGATTACCAATTTGTGCAAATGATTTCTGACATACCTGGCATCTGTACGGTTTTTCTCCAGTATGTGTTCTCATGTGATCACTGAGCTGACCAACTGCTGCAAATGATTTATGACATAGCCGGCATCTGTATGGTTTTTCTCCAGTATGGGTTCTTGTGTGACGCTTCAGGTTACAAACTTCTGCAAATGATTTCTGATACAACTTACATTTGTATGGTCTTTCTCCTGTATGTGTTCTCATATGACCCTTGATGTGATCAGATCGCGAAAATGACTTCTGACACAGCTGGCATTTGTATGGCTTTTCTCCAGTATGGGTCTTCATGTGACGTTTCAGACCATCGGAAAAGGCAAATGACAGTTTACATAATTGACATTTGTGTGGCTCTTTTGCTGTAGGAGTTCTCATATGAATTTTCTTTCGATTAACTTCAATAAATGATTTCTGACATACCAGGCGTTTCTTAAGCTTTTCTTGAGCAAGAGAGGCTGTTTGCATTTCTTAAGTGCTTTCTGACATAGTTGGTGGAAGTCTAGCTTTCACTGGTTGTTGTGTGTTGAAATGTTAATTCCAGATTATCTGCTTCATTAATTCATTATGGTGTTTCAAATACTGATTATATATGCTCTCACTAAAAACAAATTTTCCACCATATTATTATGATGTCTGTTCAAAGATAATGAAATAGCTGACAGCCACAATACATGTACAATAAAATGTTAACTTTAGTTCTTTGTATGATTCATGGCATCACATTTTTAAACCTGTGTTATAAAATTTCAACTACTTTACAGTATTTTTATTTTTGTAAATTTATCTGTGGCACCAAAATCTAACAAAAAACGTTTAACAGTGCAGTATACAATGAGGATCATTCAGTTCCTGAAACATGCATAGATGTATCATGTACTAGATGATTGGTTGAGCAACTGTCTTCAAGTGCAGAGTATTTATGTCTCCTCGATTTCTAATGATAATTGCTAAGCAATGAAGATCGGTTGGTTTCATAAGAAATTGGATGGCTGACGCTAAATGATAGAATCATGTGGTGAAATCAGTTTTGAGCTGATGTTATGTAATTACCATGGAACAGAATACGCAGATGTCCAAATGGTTTTGCACTTGACCTGCAGGTCTTATTTGCGCAGTTTTGTAAATTTTCACTTTAAGGTTATGTAGATTCTTAATAATGTGCATATGTCCAAATTAGTAAATGACATTTAAAATGCACTGGTACAGAAAGATTGTACATCAAAATTGAATTTAGGAAGTTACAATGGCTGAACGAACATAAAAGATGACCTGAAGCAAGTGATAATCAAGCATGAAAAAATGGCTCTTTCTGAATTCACATTTTCCTTCTGAATACATAATATATGAAGGATGGATAATGACAGATCAAAGCTTAATTTTGAAGGACATAACAAGAAGGGAAGACCTCGCAGAAAATAGCCTCACCAAAGAGCTGACAAAAAACTTCCAATGCTTTAATCTGGCATCCAAACCAGAAATAAAAATGATCAAATATCTCATGGACACCCAAGAGCGTTCTGCCCATGGACAGAGATGACGTAAAAACCTATCAACGAATATAAATACATTTCCGTTCCGGATTCCGGTTTCTGTGCTGCCAACTAGCGAAATAGTAGTGCAATATTTGGCATCTCAAATTTCAAAGAGGATTAACCGATAAAAATGTTCATGAATCAATAAAAACTGCACAATTTGTTAAGGAAAGGCGGATATTAACAAAAGTTCGCCCAAAGACCGTATATTGAATAGAATTGTGTGATACATGTACAAACCATAAACTGCCGATAGAATTATCGCATTCAAATACAAATTCGTCTATGTAAGAAAAATGCACCACTAGGCTCAGCGTCGTCATAAAAGTCCATCAGGAACCCATACACAGCCCACGTGGGTCTCAGCAAATGCGTCTATGAGCACTCTGACAGTGGCACTCCTTGATTCGCCAAAATCCGGAAAATCAGCGTATACAAATAAAGATTCGCCTATATAAGCAGAATGAACAACTCAGGCCAGGATGGTCATAAGGGTACATAAAGAACCCATACGTGGTCCATATGGTCTCTCATCAAATGTATATATTTGCACTCTGGAAGTCACACTCCTTGAATACAGATTCAAATACAGAATCGCCAAAATCCGGAAAATCAGCGTATACAAATACAGATTCGCCTATACAAGCAGAATGCACAATACAGGCCAGGATCTTCATAAGGGTACGTAAAAAACCCATACTTGGCCCATATGACCTGAAATGTGCAATCTGCTTAAATAGGCGAATCTGTATTTGCATACGCTGATTTTCAGGATTTTGGCGAATCTGCATTTGAATCTGTATTCAAGGAGTGTGACTGCCAGAGTGCACATATATACATTTGATGAGACCCATATGGACCACGTATGGGTTCTTTATGGACCTTTAAGACCATGCTGGCCTGAATTGTGCATTCTGCTTATATAGGCGAATCTGTATTTAAATCTGATAAATTTCTGGATTTAGGTGAATCTGTATACGGGGAGAGTCACTTCCAGAATGCAAACAGATTCATTTGACGAGACCCATACGGGCCGTGTATGGATTCCATATCCATTCGCGAATAATCCCGTTCCAATTATTTCGTGAACTTTTCAATTAATGACGCGAGTTGTGCATTTTATGTGAAATGTTACATTTCGCTAGGTGACGCTCTATAAACCCGGAATCCGGATATGTATTTATATTTGTATTTATTGATAGGTTTCGCCGCCTATAGCGATGACGGTGGTGGTAGCGATGATGATGATGATGATGATAACGATGATGAATGAGTGCTGCATAAAAAGGTAAAAGAACCGCCGCATGAGATAACAGCTAGCTAACATTCTTCCTGTGTGCTTTTGCAGGCACCACATATCTTTCTGCATCGGGGGAAAGCTCGACTTGGCAAAATGCGGTTTAAACTGGATAACACATAAAACTTGGCCAAAGCGCCATTGATCTTGTCACCGGAAAGAAAATCAAATTCTTACCACTTTTACAACAATAAATAAAAAAGGGTAGTATTGTCCAAATTTATTTTAGTCCGTGCAAAATGGCGAACTATATAACGATGGAACGAAGTGGAATAAAGCAAACAAGAAGCTGGAGTTTTCGTTAATGTATTTATTGCCATCTTGCGATTAAATTCATACCTCAGCGTATAATTATATCATTAACCGTAGCACCAAACCAAACCAAATTACACTGAAGTAAAATCGGACATTTATTTAAAGCCTGAAGTAACAGTAAAGTAATGTTATAGATGTCCAGCGACTTCTTGTTTTTTGAAACAATAGCTTGCAGTAAATTGCCTTCAACTAGACATGAATAACTAACGAGGGTGGTGAAAATTTACGTAATGAGAAAAAACGATTTTTAGCTTTGGTTTTGGGTTTTTTAATGCCCAACTAAGGTTCAGAAGGTAATTTTTAATCACAATAGAATCACTACAAATCAACCAGGAATGTTTAATAGCCAATCCTTCCTAGTTTCTCAGATGCTGTGATAGTGTCACTGAGACGATCCATGTACTAATATCCAAACAATTACACAAGTACACGTATCGTATGATATCATATCATGTCATACGCTATCCTATCATGTCATATATTATTTGATATGATATTATATCATATTGGAACATCGCCTTGTGGACTTCGGTCATGCAGCCAGGTCTTCCCTTTTTCTGCTGTGATTCGAGGAAGAGCTTGTCTTCTTGATTCTCGATGAGCTTTATGGCGTTAGCATGCGCAATGTCAAACAGTTCCTCGATCCTGTATAAAAACGTAGTTACTTTGGCTGTTTCAGTCTGGGACTTAACGACTCTTGCTCTTCTTCAGCCCCTGCCATTCATAAAATAGTTTACCGAGCTTTTGATCGAGTGTTAGCGATGTTTGGTCGGAATTCTAGCGCTGAACCAGAAATCTTGGACTAGCTGTATGGCGTGGGTCGCAGCCCTTCAGATATCCTCGAGCCGTGTGCATTGTGCGTTGGGATTGCCCTGGTTTTCTAATTTTCGAAATTTGTAACTCTCACCCTCTCAGTGACCTGTTCTTCCTGCAGCAACTTGATGCTTACTCTGATCATGATATGAGTGCAGCTACTTCACGCAGCTAGCTAGTCACCTACGGTACCTTTCCGATGCTCTGATTCTCAGCTTCTTTGATTCGGAGGTGGACTTGACCACAAAATGGGCCATGCTGAAAGCAACAACAAAGAAAGAAGGAGCAAACGACCCATTGAAACGTATAAGGGGTGGACTTGGCGACGGTAAAACAAAAGACTCATTGACTTCGTGACAATGTGGAGTAGAAGTGTATTTGGAACCCTGGGCTTGCCGGTTGAATTCATAACTGAAGACCCTGATGCATGGAAGAGTATGGATGTGTTCAAGGATGCAGAGGCAATCGTCAGCACACTAGCAGTCACCAACGATCATGCAGGGCGAGGTGTCGCCATGATCCCAGACACGGCACTGACAGGGCGCTTTAAGAGTGAAGAAGAGTTGCAGTATGCGCTTCAAGTTATCGAAAAGAGTCGGGAAAACTTTCCTTATGGGAGAAAATTAACGTTATTTAAGAAGCCATGAAAGCATACCGTATGCTACACATTAAGTGATAATCAGGATTCAGTAGTTTGATTATATAAACTGTTCTGTATCGGTTTGAGACTGTTAAATAAGATTGAAACAGTAGTTTTCATTGCAGTTTGATTTCTTGCATGGTTTAGTCAAACTGATGGCAAACCTTTTGAATGCTACCATTTACGCTATATGGCTAAACATTAGGGTCGTTGAACGACCTGTAAACATTAAAACTTTTCGCTCAAAATTTGCACATTTTTTTAGAATACGGACTCGCTTGAAAGGGTGAGACTTAATATTGCATTAAGTACCACTTTAGGGAGCAGGTAAGATGCAAACAACGGAGACCGGGACCGGAAAAACCAAACCAATGTTCGAGGCGATGAAGGACTATGTCCTGATCAAGAGTATCGAAAGCGGCAGGTAGGTAAAGGAGAATAAGAGCAGTTACTTTTCCTTGGTCCAGGGAGTTGATTATGTGATTGTGGACTGTAATTAGTGCGGTTTCTGTGGAATGGTATGTGCGGTAGGCAGCTTAGAAGTAACGGTACAGGTTTTGCGATGAAAGTTGATTACTCATACGACTGGCAACCACTTTCTCCAGACTCATGGAAATAAAACTGGGAGTAGAGATGGGGCGATAGTTTGATAGATATCAGGAGAAAGAGATCAGGGAAACAAGGGTAAACCATGGCATGAGCCAAACTGGTGAGGAAGCAGCCTTCAAAAGTGTCACGTTCCTCGCCTCATGTGTCGTCGTCGTTCATCACGTGCGTCCGTTGGTGCCCTCTGGTGATCACGGATGGGAGCTGGAGGTGCGCCATCGGCGGGAAAATTCGGCACTCACCTGACGTGACAAAGTACCAGACAGCTGACTGATGAAATGCAAAACTCGATCGAGGGATTGTCAAACTAGTTTATAAGGGGAGAAAATGACTTTAGTCAGACAGATGCCAGACAGATGCCAGACCGATACAGACCGAGAGAGGGACTGAGCCGTTCGTCTGTCGATGTTAAGTCTCAGTTAAATAATATTAAAAGACTTCTATTCGACTTCTACTCGGCATCGTGACAAAAAGATAAACTGACAACGGATTTCATGATTGTACCCAAGACATCAAAGCATTCCTTTGGAAGGGCAGCAGGAATAACGTCCAAGGTATATTGTTTATTAGGAGATGAAAAAATGAGATTGCGAATCTCGGTAGGAGTTGTTGGTTGGAATAGACTAAGGCTGATGAGCAGACAAAAAAACGGGGGTACTGCTAAAAGCAAGAACGCTACGCACAACAGACCTGGGAAATATATTCAAAGTTCAAGATTTGACACCAAAGGAAAGAGAGAGAGAGAGAGAGAGAGAGAGAGAGAGAGAGAGAGAGAGAGAGAGAGAGAGAGAGAGAGAGAGAGAGCAGAGGAAGCCACTGGTTGAGGAGAGAAAACGCAGAAATGTAACAGGAGAGGATGTCATAATATATCAAGAAAAAGTGGCAACAAGATGGAAGCGAACTGTAAGCAATCAATAAATGTATCATACAAACAGAAAGAAATAACAAAAGAAACAAATTGCAGGATTACATAGCAAGACAAGTTAGATGCTGTTAGATTTGATGCTACTACACTAATACTCGTAGTGTCTTTAACAAGGTAAATGAAATTAAAAACCTGGTATCAGAGTGCAATTTAAGAAGAGCGGGGATCAGTGAATCCTGATGTTCAGAGGACATTAATGATGCTGAGTTTCATTTGGAAAACCTTGAAATGTACCAGAAAGGCAGAAAAGGACGGAGGGAAGGAGGAGTACTGCTTTATATGCATGAGTCGTTAATTTCAACGCCATGTTTGGAGCTAGAGAAAGAAGATTTTGAAGACTTAGTGTGGTGTCTGATTAAATTAGACACAGGTGCTAGCTTGTTGGTGGAACAGTTTACAGAAGTCCAACAAGTGAGGACACTAACAACGAGAAACTATTAAAATTGGTAACTAAGGTATGCAACATGAAAGGCATCGATCATCTATTACCAATGGGGGATTTTAATTTCCCAGATAAATTATTGATTTTAAAACCTACTTGGTGGTTGGAGGGGAAAATTCCTTGTAAGCAGGGTTCTTTTACATAACTCAGGATTTTTTCTTGATTCAGAAAGTGCTTGATAACACCCGGTTTGTAGGGGTCTCAATTCCACTTTCTTTTCTACTGTAACACACTTCTGTCTGTTTGTGATGCAAAATACTATATATAAATGACAAATACAAAAAATTCCAGCTTCAACATTAACTATTGTACATTAAACGCGGATTGCTATTGATGTATACACGTAGTGTATGAAATTAAAAGAACCTCAGGCATAAAGTTGTATTCATTTCATTAAATTATATCTCACGCGGCATTGCTACTTAAATTTTTCTATGGCTCTGGACAGAGAGTTTTGAATTATTTGTAGTTTGTGCAGAGTGAGTTCAAAAAGAAGCGAGTTAGGAGTAGTCATGTCTCCTCGAAACCTAAACATTAGCAAGTGAAATTAGGACAATAAGAAGCAAACGAGATCTGATTCTACGAATATCCCGATTTGCACATGGGACCATCATGATTAGAAACTACTTTAATATAGTTGAGTCACATATTATGGTCAGACCGCGTAGGCATTCAATAAGATTGATAAGCAAACCACCCGACTGAATGAATGTCAAGCAATCAAATATACGAAGTTGTTGGCTGTGTAGTTAGAAAGAATGTTAGTTTAAAGTATTCACTAGAAATTTATTGCTAGTTATCCAAGACTGAACATTACCAAAAACCGAAACAGGTAGTAGGAGGGCAGGATCAGACGTGCAGAATTAGGTGGGTATTGTCAGGGTAAAAGTGGTAGTCAAGAGAGCTATCAAAAAGTTATGTACCGAATGGGGTCGTATATAATGTAATCAGCACAAGACGAGTTCTTATGGAAACTTTATGGAAATATGTCACTTTAAATCGCTGCGTATAACCATCATTAGAAGGCCAGCAATTTTATGCATCAGAATTTGTGAAGTAAACGAAACTCTACTAATAGTAAATTGTCAAGTAAAAATCATACTTTTAGGCTCAAAGGAATCATGGAGTTTTATCCTCATCAATGACCGATGATCGGGAACTTTGCACTTAGCTTCTATTGCCCAACAACTTATTTCGGGTACAGTCTTTAGAGCTCTGCTGCTTTAGATGAAACCGTGATAATGTAAACAACAAGTTGGCCTTCACCTCTACCACCGGTCCTCCCGAGTTCAATACCTGGTTGCTGCCAGCGTATTCATATATGGCCCTTATGGATCCCATTAAATATTTCGGCGTGCGGGCAGGGAAAAGGTCTTTGATTCAATGAATTCTTCAAAAATAATGCACAATTAGTAATCAGATACTTTAATAGTTTTTCAAGTGCGTCACTGCATTCATCGGACAACAAACTGAAACGACTGCCAATGCATAACTTACAACGAGTTGTAATTTAATAAAATATGATCATTGTTGTGTCTTCAGTTTTGCTGTTCAGCGTCGTTTATCTGTCTAGCATAGGTTGGCATGGTTTTATTTCACAATGTCTATAGTCTTTTTGCAACATAATGAAGCATCCACAACACCAACGATAGCGGTAGTACACTAACCATTAGATTAAGTTAAATACGTTTAGAAGCAGGTAAGCTATAAAAGCACCACTGTGCAGAAATTCAACTCAAGCAATAAAGACATCTTTATCGACTTCAAGAAGAATTGCAGTAAAGCGAATATCAAGCCTCGACAGCATAGAACTTCAGAATTCGAAATTTTATCATTTAGACGAGAGGTCCCCACAATAGCTTATAGGGGCTTTTCTCATCTTCAGATGTAAGATACTCAAGTAAGGCAGTAGAATATTCCTCAAAGCTAAGTTTTCCATCTTGGTTGAGATCCATAGACTCAAAAACCTTCTTTACGAAGCTAGTATCCTTGACGCCGATTCGAGCAAATGCTCTGACGTATTCATCTTCTTGTATAAAGCCATCGCCATTGACATCCAGAAGCTTAAAGAACAGCTGGCACTGTGCCAGATATGCCGCCTTGAATGTTGGGTCATTCCTTTGTTGTTTGACGGATTCAATCATGATAGAAGGAGTCAGCAATCCGTTGTCATCAGATCCTGCAGACTTCATAAACAGTCGCCACATCTATGGTAGCATTACAAGGATTATGTACATAAAAAGTATGAGAAATACCGAGGGAAGTTGCAGATTAGATTGTGGTGACTGGAATCTCTTATTTAGCACCAAACGAGAAACAAAATTATTTTCTAACTACAAACTGTTAATTCCAACTGCAATTAATATAACTGAAATTATTCTGTTTGTTCATTTGCAGTAGGGCATGATAGTATTGTCTCACCGCGGAGGTGAACTTGTGTGACGTCTTGGTCTGTACGCCAAACATGCATGCGCTGGATGTTACCGGCAATCGGAATATTGCCGAGATTGTTATAGGACACAACTATCTTATATCTCAGAAATATTCTGTTTTGAAAGAATCGCTCTTTTTGGTCAATGTACAGCACAACGAGAAGATGTCGTCCGAGATGACGACCACACTGAAGTTCTCCATATCAGGGATATACCTACAATCTTCTGGAGGAGTTTCTCCACCACCTTCTCCATGTCGCGTGCTGACTATGCGGCAAACAGGCAAGTATTGGTGTGTCAGTCTCTCTTAGGTCACGACTGAACGCGTTAACTCGTCCAGAATCGCGGAGATCTCGTTATCCAGGCCGGTGTTTCCTGCCGCCTTACAGGCCATCAGATACCGAAACCTTTCAGTAAGGACATTCGGATCGCTGTAGTACTGTACAACACCCTTGCCTCGAATCAGCTTGTGTCTATTGCTTTCTGCCAGTGGACAATCAGGTCCGCGAGCCACAAAAGCTTCTTGAAGTGTCGATCGTCTGCGGGGTGTACTGCCGAGTCTTAGCGAAAGCCTTCGTCGAGAAGAAGTGGATCATCTCGTCGGTCAGGGTTTCTAGCTCGAGGTAGCCGCATTTTCAGAGTTCAGAAAGTTCTTCCGAGTTGTTCACGAGCTTGAAGAAGCCCTTCTCGAATTCGACTTCTACAGCCCTTGCGTGAAGATTTGTGTTCAGCTGGACGCAAAGGGCCATCTAAGCCTCCTGGCGGAATTTCAACGCGCGATGCACTTTTGTCACCCGCATGCCCATCCGATTGGCATATTCGTCTTAGTTCGGGCACATTGGATTGTTCGCCTTCGCGAAGCGCTTTGAAACCAAACTATGCTTCCATGCAGACCTCTCTCTACGAAGAGGTGCTAGTCGATTATGGTGGTGTTAGTAACTTGAGCTTGTTTTTCATGCGCGTGAGTATGGCACTGTGGTGAAGATTTCAGAAAGGACTGCCTACTCGAAACAGACGAAATGTTCCGTTAACACTCGGTGTAGCGAACCTCTATAAATTGGGCATTTGATTAGATCATCTTGCGTTGTCTGTACATACTTATTAGTGTTAAGTTTGGTGTACAGACTATATAGAGCAGTTGATTAAGATTTAGACTAAAGAATAGCCGGCCAGCAATAGAACTAGGTAGGGGTTTATTATTAATAAATGGCCAGCTTAGATAAATAGATAGATTTAAGCCAGTTTAGCTGGGCTTTTAATTGGTATCGACTGAGCGTTTCTGTGCAAGTCAAACGTTCAATGGGATTACTACAGACTGGTGGCAAATTCTCTAAGACTACTAATTTAATTTTTGGTGTCCCCCAAGGCTCCATTCTTGGTCCACTGCTTTTCATTCTATACACTTCCAATATCTCCAAGATTGCGCTTAAATTTGGTATTTCTATCCATATTTACGCTGATGACACCCAACTTTACATAAAACTTTCCACTTCTAACCTTTAAAGTTCAAAAATTAAACTTATTGGCTGTTTCCATGAGATACAATCCTGGTGTGCTTCCATGCGCCTGAAATTAAACACAAGTAAGACGGAACTGATTTGGTTCGATCGTCGGTCCCGATCAGATTTAGATTTGCACTTTCTCTTTCTGAAAATAGATGATTCCTGTTCCACACTACCCTCGAATGTAGTTCGTGACCTTGGTGTCTTTTTGGATAGCAAACTTTCCATGTCTCACCATATTAGCTCCATATCTAGAGCCTGTTTCTTCCACCTACGACGGATACATCAGATTAAACGCTGTCTTAATGAGCATTGCCTTCATGTCCTGGTTCATTCACTAATACTATCCAGAATTGATTATTGCAATTCAGTGCTTTATGCTTTACCTAAATCTACCCTCTCGCCACTTACCTCTGTTATTCATGCTGCAGCTCGCCTAGTTAAAAGCCTTGGCCCTCGAGATCACATTACTCATTCTTTACAACAACTTCATTGGTTACCCATTCAGGCCCGCATATCTTTCAAAATCTGTCTATTTATGTTCAAAATTATGTCAGGCTCTGCCCCGTCCTATCTGTCCTCTCTAGTTAAACCTTGTACTTCCACTGAATCCAGAAGAAGATTACGTTCAGCTTCAAAAGGGGACTTTGAAATCAGGAGAGTTAATCTACAGTTTGGTAAAAGAATGTTTGAAGTAGCTGGTCCAGCTGAGTGGAACTCTTTACCTGAATCTGTTCGAAGATGCTCTTCAATAGATAAATTTAAATTAAAACTTAAGACTCATTTATTCTCTCAGTACTATAACTAATTATTATGTTGTAACGCGTCCTTTGAGTAAGACATTGTTTTATTAAGGCGCGTTATAAATATAAGTTGTATTGTATTGTATTGTATTGTATTGTGAATCTGCAGAATTGAAAGACGCCGTTGATTTCAAAACAGCTGTTTACCATGGAAACGAGATCGGGTGATCGTGTTTTCGCCACGTATGGTGCCTACGTCACACTTCGAGCAGACGATCTATGACGGGCATATAAACGAAAGAACGTTACAAATAGTCAGTCTTGTGCTGAGCAAAGGTGGAGTAAAGACCGTTTGAACTGCTGGTCCACGAGCAGAAAAGCAATAGGCACAATCTGATCCGCGTCAAGGGCGTTGTACAGTACTACAGCGACCCGAAGGGTTGTCCCGGTTCTTCACAATGACAACCACCCGTGGTGTCATGTGATTCGGCGTTGGGATATATGAGCGAATTGGGATATGCCTAGCAAAGCCCAAGTCTCTTAATCACACAGCCTAGATACGGTGATCATTTGGGATGGTCGCACGACAGTCATTTAGAATACCTACCACCACGTCGGTCGTTGTTGTTATTACGTCTGACTCGACACACTTGACATAAGCCTGGGCAAAAGTGATCACCTGTTCATCAAGCTCAGCAGTGAAAACCACCGTCAGTTTGAGAGCCCCTTGCTGCCTCAGTTTTCTTTTAGCACTTCCGCCTCGCAGGGCGTAATCACATCCAAGAAATTCGACGCATCACCCACGATACGGTGGTCATTTAAGATGTCGAGTGACAGTCATTTAGAATGCCTACCACCCTTAGGAGGATACGCTTGGATGGAGAAACTAGTTTCTACTCGGCAGTCTTTGTGCGGGGTGTTGGTACAGGCTTAGCGACTGAAGCTAGCGCCGTCGAGGTTGGCGTGGCGCACGGATCTAGCACCGACCTATCGGCGGGGGTGCGCATTTCTTGTGGTGTGTGGTGAGCCGTTCTGGAGACCTGGAGTTGGGTCTGGTTTTGCAAATTCCTCACAGTAGCTCCAACGTCTGCATAGTCGGTCACACCCCGCTTGTGTAGTTGTAAGAAGTAAGATATATATTCGTTCAGTGGCATGTTGCTAGCCATATCCGCTTCGATATATCACCTGTTATGTCATGTCATGTCATGCACCAACGTCGCTGCGCGACGGTTGGCTACATGAATGGACTAGAGCTCTCAATTGACGCCTATTGCGTGCAGCGGCGAGAAGACAAGAACCAGGAAAGAATATTGTCGATATAGTTAATTTGGGGTCTGCCACGGTGTCGATAGCCTTCAACGTGACCCAGAATGATGGAATTTTCTATGGAATTTTCTATGGAATTTTCTGTTATACGCTCCTCTATTTAATTATTTATTCAGTGAGGGGTTTGATTGTCAGAAATTTGCTAAAGACCTCTGTAAAGGGTTTCTTGCGCGATTCCTGATGTCCATTAGTTGTTTCGCTTCTGGCTGGGCGTCTTCTGGTTGGCCTAAACATAGCTGAGTCTTCAAGTGTATGCCAACGCTACTCGACTGAGCGCTTTCTGAGTAGGACGCGACGTCGCGTACAATGCTCTTAGAGGCGGTGCTGTTGGGATGTGGCCGCTTGGACGAGCAGCAGACATGAGCCTTCATTTCTCGTAAAACCCTTACAGTGTCTGACCTGCGATGCACCTCAGCTAAGCCCACCTTATACACTATCTAATTGGTCGCCTCCCAACGCCGAGCGTTACCGGTTGTACCATTAAATCTTCTACCTTAGTGACAGATTATTGTTTGAATCTCAATTACTAGAGGGCTTAAGCTCTCTTACCACAAGACCTTGGAAAAGGCACAGAAAGCGAACACTGTGTGGTCTCGTCGCTGTGGAAACGAGTCTATATTTGTTCTGACAGTTCGCTTTCGGTTTATCTTCTTCAGAAGCTTTGTCAGATAACCGGAAGCTTACAGTTTTTGTTTTTAGAAAGTTACAATGTGCTGCCTATTAAAACCGTACTTCGTTTTTAAATGTTTAAAATCACTTTACAATGTTTAAATGGTTTATAGAGATATGTCCAGAGACGGTGGTGCAATTTAACTTAGAGCAGCAATGGCGGCCTTTGAAGAGATTCTTTGTTAAGAAATTTCTGCTTGAAGACACGGCGAAGAGCAAAATGTCGAAAAACAGTATTCGTCGAATTAGCGAAAGCGCAAAACAGAAAGTGTTGAGAATATCAGAATATAAGGAAAGAGAGGGCCAGGAAAGTCATAGAAAAACTGAGCGAGCATCACGCCGCATACGATGCTGCAAGTGAGAAGGTCTTACCCCGAAGAAATTGACAGACTGGATCCTACGTGGTGGCTGCCATGTTGTCTGCAGTTGAATTCACAGGCCAGACAAGAAGACTCCCAGTCGATGGGACGGCCGTTGATAACAGACGGGTATCCCAATAAGCCCTGCTAAATGGTCATCTTTGGACATTAAGTTTCGTATGATGTCGGGGACAGTTTGAGATAAAATTTGGCATATTTATCCAAATAACATTAGCAAACCTTAAGGCGCATATTTAGTGCAGAAATCACAGTTTTCGTACCTTTTTCCCTACAGGTCGAATTTATATCTTTATTGTCACATAATTGCACGTATATATTAATATATTAATACATTAATATTTTTGTGTTTTATTATTACTAAATATCACATAAGAAACCATAACACTATTCTTAACGAACTGAACTGAATATTTATGCAAAGCTTGATAAGACATGCATCCATAATACATAATTAATCCATGAAAACATATACGAAGACGTGTATAAATGCATGCATGCAAAATATTTTACGTCAGCAACAACTTAAAGCTAATGTAAAACCAGGGAGTAGATTTGTAAAATTTTGGCCCGGGATAAACATTTTTGGGATGTAAAGTTGCAATAGATCGAAACTCCGCCGCGGTTGCAAGAAGAACCGGGCAAAGGATTGAGGTGGACCCTGCCGCCGACGATATTAAAGTCAATATTTGAAACATTTCTAATGACTATTGGCTTACAAAGAGTGATTTGTGCATGAGCAAATGGATTTTGCCAAATGGTTATAACTACATCACAGCCTTGAGTCTGTCAAACAAGACAGATGAGTTTGACACCAACTGTGATTATACATTTCCAAGATATTTCAAAGTTGATTTGTGCACTTACGGACAATTTGCTCATTTAGGATCAAGAGTTGACGTTCAAGATCTGAGTTGATGACTTTACTTAAACTCCTCATCGGGTTAGCTTAGCAAACATTTACAGCGTATCATGGAAAATATTTGCTGAAATAAACTCCCCAGAACTGCGACAGTTTTCTGACCCATCATACAAACTCATCCATGCTCCACCGCCTGCAATTTCTGCTTCGGCCTTTCACTCAGAAATCAAAACATACCAAAACATACTGGCCTAGTTAGCTACATCAGTAAGCGCGTACGCCAAGGAAGCCTCGGTGCGTGAGGATCCCAGGTTCGCGTCCCGGTCGTGGCTTATTTCAGAGATTTGAATCTCGGGCTAGTACGGTCCGTGCGCGGGGACCTTAAATGGCGTGTAGCGGTGGTGAAGGATCTCACCCGTGCGCGGGTGGAATCCATATGGTCGCTTTAGAAAAACGTGTACAATTCACAATTCAATTCTTTCACAGATCCTATCCTGGCACCCTTTCTTCCTGTCCTCTCTCTCTCTCTCTCTCTCTCTGTCTCTCTCTGTCTCTCTCTCTGTCTCTCTCTCTCTCCTCCAACCCCGTTTATTGTAGTCTTCCGTCAGCTGCATTATAGATCTTCATTATTCACTTAGGGACAATAGACGCGAGAGTGTTTAAAATCGGCTTCAGAGCGACATTTGTGAGTTGACCTTTGGCCTATAGAAAAGGTATCGAACTTCTATGACACTAAGATAAATCTAACCCCAGGTGTTAAAAATGGTCCGATTCAAAATAATCTTATAAAGTAAATAGAAATGAGCAAAAACTTTTAAACTCAACAATAAGTGGAAATGCAAAATATTATGAATAGATAACATCAACCATAAGCTACAAGAAAAGTGCTATTAAAAGTAGCTTACGTCAACAATACATGCTCTCATCTTTTCTCTTACAGCAGCATTGACTTTTAGACCATCACAGTGAAGATCAGCCATTTTTTCAGCATCTTTCTTTGATACAAAGCCGTCGTTGTCAAAATCGAAGCTCTTGAAGTGGGTTCTGAGTTTTCTGGCCAAAAATTCCGACATTATGATTTGATGATCACAAGATAACCTGGTGAAACAGATTGCTTGCCCGTTAGCAGTTTTTAAATTTTAGTCCTTCCTGTGCAGGTCTAAACATGGGCAACTCAATTGTGAACATCAGGCAACACAGTTTCTCCAATCATCTTCGTCCATGGTGCAGACCTGCACAGAACTCTGTCTCAGACTAGCACAGCAGGAGGTTTAAACCTGTCCCTTCAGGACAAAGATAAATTATTATTGTGTAAGAAAACCGATCAAAACCAATTTTCGCATCGGATTAATTATCCTTAATTTGTACAATGCGATTGACTAGTTTAGTTCAGTTTCTCAAACTGCGTGCCACGAGAGTGCCAGAGGTGTGCCGCGAAATTTTGATAGTAAAAATATTTATGCAATTATGTTTGTTTAATAACATTTTGTTTATGTAACACTGGCTATATTGTAACAGAATTTGGATATAGTCCATGTAGTGTAAACTGTAAAATACTATAAATTTACGGTTAATTATACGAGAGTCCAGCATTAAAAAGTCAGGTGTGCCGTTGCAGAAATTTGCATTGTCAAGTGTACCACAGTCTTAAAAATTTGGGAACCACTGGCTTAGTTTTTAAATGACAATTGATGACAGACGTTTAATGTAATCTGAACACTTTTATAGCGCAGTTTCATTACGGACAGAACAGGAATCGTTGGTCGCCTCTGAGCAATCTGGTATTCTGAAATAACAATCCCTTGGACAGAAGTAGACGAGATCCATGAGCCCCATACACAGGAAGACAGACTACGGAGCAATCCGCTCAAGATAAAAGTTAGCCAAAACCGGAGCAATATCACAGAAACAGGCAGCGGTTCAAGAACTTCAGATTAGCAGTAAAGAAAGCCTGAAACCCAGTGTTGTTCTTGCCAGGGCCCAAGTGTTCGATGAGCGAGTGCAATACATATGAACCTGAAGGAGTGAGCAAAGAGGAAAAACAAGTAGCTGTTAAATTTTAAATTTTCGTCTACAGATTTATAACGTGATGTAAACCCATATTATTGTGTGATTTCTAGTTTTCTTGCAGTCATCTTCAAATAACATCATCTCTGTTCTTTTCAGCAAGGAATCAAAAAGTGACTTCTTTTCAAATTAAAAATCATCTTATCTACCGACTGAATAGGCCTATTTTGACACTATTAAACATCAAACAATTTCTATATCTTTGCAACGACTCAAAATCCTGAGGATACTCACGTGAATGAATTGATTGTGCAGCAACGAGAAATAGGCTGAATTGTCCTGCGATGAATTGAGTTGATGCCCATATATACACAGCTGCTTTAATTTTAGAAAATTTATGACTTCATTACTTCGTGCCGAACACAAGCTATTATGTCCTCATGTCGCAGCTTGTCGTATAGTTAACAAAAGATTTGATACATATTGGGAGTATCTTTTATTGTCAAAGTGAATGTCATATTTCGGGATGCCTAGAAATATGCAATAAATTAAACTCTATTTACCTATATCTTGCGAAATGATCACCTATTAACGTCTTCGAGACTAATTTAGTGAAATCATTAAATGAGCTCCACGTCCATTGTTACGTTGTCAAGCCAACAACAAAGGCGAAGAAGAAACCCTCATATATTCCAGGTGGCAGGATATTGAAAGAATGAGATGATTGAAGTCGTAATCTATAGAAATGTCAATATCTCGAGAAGAATAAGTAATTAGGAGCGGCTGTCTAATATAACTGCTCTCTCAGGATCAGACACTTTTTTCTTTGATTAATGTCGAGAAAGCACACCTGACCTATTATTTTCATAACGTTACCACGTAAGGCTTATAGCTTTTGGTAAGTAGGTCATGGGGACCATTCATTTTGTGAACAGTTCCCGAAGTGTTTGTGTTGAGTAACTTCTTCGGTTTTAGCCAGCGTTCATTCACATTTGCTGGTTCCTCCGTCTAGAATTCTCTATCACTTAATTTTTGCAATTCTCTTGCTTACACTATCTTTCGCTCTAAGGTTAAATATTCCTTCTTCCAGCCTACTTATGGGCATCAATATATCCTGTTGCCCGGTTTCAAGAGAACTTTTATACTATCTGTGTTCCATGCTCATCTCTCACACTAATAGATTTTGCAGTCGATCTGTATCCACTTTCAGTCTTGTTGTGCCAGTATACTAGCAGCGATCAAGAGCGTTCTCGTTTGTTTGTTCATTGCTTTGAAACTCACTGCCTAGATCAATTCGTTCTGTCACTTTTTTGACTTCATTCCAGTCTAAACTAAAGACTCATCTCCTTCAACATGTTTATCCAAGGTAGCATGGTTTCTGCTTTCTCTGACCTATATGACCTATCATTATTCGACCCTTTTTCCCCAACGATTTATAATTTTTACTGCAATTTGACCTGAGGCGATCATCAATTAATGCCTTGGCCATTATGATAAGGCCGCAATAAAAGAGCCCATGAATTCTCACCGTCTAGAAAGCACACTAACTGGGCCTCTTCGGAGGGGTGTCGGTGACTGGCAAACCAGTGCAAACATGATCTGAACCAGTGAGATGTTCCACCTACGTCGACAAATTGCACCGTGAGGCCATCATCATCATCATCATCATCATCATCATCATCATCATCAATTGCCGATGATGTGGCGGTGCTAGATGTTGTCGACTAATCACTGCCACGTCATTCGGTTTAGTGGTTTGTATTTAGTGTTAATGTTTTCTCGGACGCGTATTTATTAATCCGAATCATCTCTTATCAAAACATGTGTTGTGGATCTATCGTCATCTTTGTCCAACTTCGCTTCTTCTGTCTCTGAATTTTGAAGTTATTTCAAAGTAACCATTTTCTGGGGCTTGCTGAACCTGAACCTCTAATTTAATTACTACCATAATTGTGGTTTCAGGTTGGAATATTTTAGAAATTAATTACTATTGTTCATACGTAAATGATCAAACTAAGTGATTACAAAACTGTAACTTAAAAGACCAATAGCAGACCTGAAATTAATTTCTTGCGAAAGTAAGATACTTTTCGTGCTGGCAAGCATGGCTGTTTTCCCTTTAATTTATATCAGCAGCGGCATGTGCATATGTTGGTTTTCGATTAGACTATGCAAATGCAGTGTTATACGGTATATCTTCTCTTAATGTAAAAAAGCTGCAGATGGTTCAAAACTCTCTTTTTATGGTTATTACAATCTCTTCTTTATGAAATGCACTAGATCGTCTTTGTAAACGTCATTGGCTTCCTGTTGAGTGGCGTTTTAAGTTCAAAATTGCATGCTTGACCTTTAAGGTTCAGATCATTGGCCTTCCATCATACCTTAATACTTTGTTGACTCCATATCGCCCTCTCTTGCGTTGTTCTGATACTGCTTTGTTGCATGAACCTACGTTCAGAACAATTGTAGGACCACGTGCCTTTAGCTGCTCCTCGTCTACCGCAAAAGGCCCAAATTGCAAACTCGCTATCATCTTTTAAATCACTTCTTAAGCCTAATTACTTCACCCTGATTTTTGCATGCTTCCATCTTGGCCCTTAACGAACATACATATGCGCCTCAGATCCAGGTTTACTGACATTGCGTGCGTTACAAGCGCTTTAAATAAATAAATAAAAATATACTCGAGGTTGTTAGAGCAATATTTTGCTCCTGATAGTAGGTTAGATTATATTAGATAAGATCAGTTTTTATTAGATAAGGTTATATAAGATTAGATTGGTTTAAAAAATATTGTCCACTATTCTTATGCTATAAATACGAATGAAATAGACTTAATAGAGTTTTCTTCTAAAATTTAGCGGCATTGTTTAAAAGAAACAATTTGATATCAGCATAAATTCGTCATTTTTACATTTCCAATTGTAAAAAGAACGATTGAAAATAAAAATTGGGTTTTGTTGTATATTCCGAGTGAACGGTATATACTGATCGGAACCTGGGGTTGTTCAAATGTTGCCGTTATTTCAGACACGCATGTTGAAGCCTTTCCTTAAGTGCACCGTTCTTTTGGAACGATTTTTTTTAATCCGAAAATTTCCGCTAGAAACAGCGAAGGATACTGTCGAGAATTCGTTCACTCGGAATATACGACAAAAACCAGTTTTTATTTACAACTAGTTATTTACGAATACCCTTCCTTGTTCATATTTAGCAGTGGCTACAATACAGTCTCATAGAATAAACATCAAAACAAACTCTCACATCACGAAGAACAGTCCTACGGACGCTGTACAAGACTCAGACATCCGAAGTTATCCCGGCTTCGTTCGTCTTCCCCACCAAAGGAATAACCATTCCGAAAGGACATAACTGGGTTAGGATTCCATCCGTAGCCACCACAGGCGAAGACAATCGTAATCGTAATCTTAAGCTCGAGATTTCTACAGCCCCCAAGAAAAGCTAAGCCGCGGGAACCAGCTTATTCACAGACGTTCAGTCAGAACAAAATCGATAGACAAATCGGTTCGGTTCTTGGTAAAGATCCAGGTGTCAGTCAGTCAGATAGTCGGACGACTACGGTGGATGATGTTTGAAATTGAAGCGCGAAGAAAGATAAGAGGAGGAGGAAGACTCAGGATAACATTTTTGGAAAGTAATGCTTTCAGTGTTGAGTTAAAGATCAGCGCAGAAATTGCAAGAGGTGTAGTGTTGGCGAGTTCGTATGACGAATCAGATAATTATCGTAATTCTGGCGGGAGTTTATTCCAGAGGGGTGTATGACAGCTTTGGCTACGAAGCTATTTCCAAACTTTAAGGATGAGGTAACTGGAGGGCGAAGAAGTGTTAGGGCAGACGAGGAGCGGGTTCAACGGAGTGGTTGGACTGTAAATAACTGACGAAGATAGGAGAGTTGGGAGGATTGAAGTGTGTTGTCAAGCTTTGTCTCGGGATACGAGACAGAGCTTCTGCCTCTTCCGCGGTCGCCAGATGAGAAAAGTTCCGAGAATGACCTTTTCTCAAGACAGTGTTTATTCCTTTACAGTTGCCATTCTACGTTTATGTGCCTGCATTACAACTGGCTTTCTCGTCACCACCATTCTACATGATACTACATCTCGAAACTCTGGAATTACTGTTATTAATCTGAAACACCGGTAGTAGTCTTAGTTCCTGGGACATGGAATTCTTATGACGAGTCGTTGTATCTTTCCGCCTTTAGGCACAAGCATATCGGGCAATGCATCTTCCCTCTATCACACGTCTCTCCCTCCA
Source organism: Norana najaformis (assembly GCA_964023275.1). Classification (NCBI taxonomy): domain Eukaryota; kingdom Metazoa; phylum Annelida; class Clitellata; order Crassiclitellata; family Hormogastridae; genus Norana; species Norana najaformis. The sequence continues at coordinate 23,994,957 of OZ029923.1, forward strand.
TTTCCGTATGTAGTACTTCCTACCTCATACGTATATTTGTCATGCGTCATAATTTCCAGAGTAAGTTCTAGTTCCGGGACTTTGTGTTGGCAGTTCTGTCTGTATTAATTTTTACAAATGAAGGACATACAACTGCATATTCAGGGCGTCAAGTATATGGCATGCATGGCGTTGGCAGAATGGCTGAACAGAGATATATCTTGTGGGAGCCAGTCAATGTCGGGATCGTCGTTGTACCAATCAATGCCAAACCACTCAGCATCAAATCTACACAGCTTCAAGCACTGCTGTGAAGGATGAGAGTGAGGTCTTCTACGACGAACTAGACGAAATATTTAAGCGGCTCTAAAATGCGACATATTGCCTATGTTGAGTGATTTCATGCCAAGTTCGGAACTAGAGGACCGAGCTTCGTGACAGACGTTGTAAGGCCGATGAGGTGAACGATGCAAGCGAAAAGCTGAGACTCTTGGGCTGAAAATGAGTCAACTGTAATGAACTACTGGGTTTAAGTATCATCCCAGACGACGGCACAATTGGACTTCTCCTGATGGACACACAAGGAATCACTTCGACTTCATAATGATCAGGCGACGGTGGAAAACCAGTACATCGAACTGTTGGACATATCCATGAAGAGACTGTGATTCGGATCATTAAATGCTTGGAGCAATCGTGAAAGTCAGACTGCCTGGGAATAAAAGCCAAAATTCCACGTCAGAAAATCTCGAAGAAATAAAAAGATTAAAAGCAAAAACGATGTCGAGACTACTAACAGGTTGGAGACCCTGAGGGCCATGCAGGAGGAAACAATAGCAGAGTAGATGTGGGAAAGCTCAAATAAGAATCTGATGGAAGCTACGAAGGGTACTGTAGGACATGCAGTGAAACAGCGACAGAAACACTGAATTTCTGAGGCGGGGTTTGTGTCCTTTTACCGTATCTCTTCACATGGTAACAGAGTTGGCAATGAAACTGGATGGTTTCTACGGAGGGGTAAATCTCGGTGGTGTTAAGGCTTCCAACTTAACGTTTGCCGACGACATTGTTTCGTTGGCTCGTTCTGTGGCAGAAATGCAGGAGTTGGTTGATCACCTTAATGGGGTTAGCCGCATATTGAACGCATTGCTTAATATCGACAAGACAGAGATGCTGAGAATCTATGGTGTTATCTGCTGTATTAAGGTCCAGAAGGAGCAGCTGGAGAAGATTGACACATTCCCCAACACAAGATCGCTCATCACCGAGGAGGCAAATGCACAAAGTAAATCATGGTTAGAATGGAAAGTGATCAAGGAAATATGTGAGCCTTGAAGAAACCAGCAAAAGTTATGGTTAACCTTCAGAGGCTAACCTGGGGTGAATTTTTCACCGCACTGCCAGTATTTGAGCTGCAGTGTTTTACAGCTGTGGAGCTATGCCATGCGCTTTTGTGTATCTGTTCCTAGATGATTTTTGCTTGATTTCGTATTTTTTGTTACTGATTTTTAATACATAGTCACGTGACTAAGAAAATGCCGTCACACCTTGGACATTTTTATTGATAATTAGCGTGTAAGATGTCTAAAGGTTATCTACCGCTAATACTAGTAAATTGATATAAGAATGTATTGAAAAGGATGACAAACGATGATGATAATGTAGAGTGTGATGACAGTAGCGATGTATCGGAGCTAGATAACGTTGAAGTGTATGATGGTCGCCAGGACAGTGATACAGGTAACGATTACCGAGCGACGCTGATGGAGGCTTTGTCACTGATGATGTGTCGTCACTCTGACGACGATGAATGCGCTGACAGTTGACATTATTAGGCTTCTTAGTTTTGCAATTTTATGTTGAACTTGGTACAATTACCGCTGTTTACTGAACATGGTGTAATTTTTGTCAGACGCCTCAAGTAGTGTGGGGTGAAAAATTCACCCTATGTTAGCAAAAATGTGATTTTTAATAGGTTAGCCTTTGGGGTTAATTAGTTACTGCTAAAATGACACATCTGAAGGCACTCATGACCAGTCGCAACATGTGGTTGCGAAAGAGGGAAGATTAAGAAAACTGCTGAAGGGAGGATAAATGGAGATGAAATAAATGGATTGTGGTAGATAGTGAAGGTTTCGGTGATGGCAAAGAAAACCAGCGACTGAGTACTGGAACAAGCCTGGAAGTTGTTAAAAATATCGAGACAAGACACGTGTCCTATTCTGGCCATATTATGAGGGAGCACTGGAGACTGTTTGGAAAAGGAATAATGTAGATTTCAACGTCTGGATCAACGACCGAGAACATTGTGGATCGATAGCATAAGAACTCGGTCCGAATTCACCATGTGCCATTAAGTGATGGCAAAGAGGACAGAAACGCTTGAAGACGGACGATTCATGGTGCAGCTAAGTTTCGGCGTCAATACGGCTATAGACGACATAAAGACAAGACTTGTTTTCTCGTCAAATGTCATCCGTTACATTTATTGATTAATTCTTAGCGATAGGCAGATTATACAAGCATGCATGTTACTCGGTGCATTCTATTATACTGTATGGCTCAATGACGATGACAATTTTAAGTGTACGGGGTTGACAATTCCTTTTATTTTATGACCATTTCGATCTACTTGTAAGGTTGCTGCAACAGTATCCATTACATAAAACTTTGGTGCAGGAACGGAAGACGAGAGTTTCGTTGCAAATAGGTTTTCAGATATCTAATCTAATCTACTTCGATGTTATGTGCTGAGAAGGTGGGCATTTGTCACGGTGTTGCATCCTATTAACTGTTTTCAATTTGGCCTAAGAGTCGAAGTACAGAGTACATCGACTAACCGTTACGTTAAATAAACATAGCGAACTCTTTAGAAGTTGGTGCAAATCGAAAACTGCAGAACGAAAGAAAAATTGCTAATGCAAGATGCCTCAACGTTAAAATGACTGAGATTGTTTAATGCCACAGATTTATCTTATTACCGCATCCATGTTTTAAAATACTAAAGTTATCGCAAAGGACTAAAGTTCTCAATACCAGTTTGTGCATAAGTTTGCATAAGTGACGAAGATGCAGTTTGAAAGTTACGCATGTAGAATTACAAAGTTCGAAGTAGCATTATTTGAACAGGCTTACTGACTATTTATTTACACGAATTTAAAAGCAAAACTATAAAACGGTAATTCATGCATACGCCGTTGCCAAACGACTCAAACATTTCCTGACGTGAATTGGAATCTAGCATCTCGAGTCTTCCGTACCACTGACTAGTGCTGCCATTACGGAGCATACGATTAGCCTAGCTCTTTATTGATGACGTATGCCCTTAGACTACCTTGGCAACGCATATTCTCATATATAGGCAGAACTATTTCATTCTTTAACACACTTGTGAAAATCAAGCGTTTGGTTGAATATATAGACAAGCTTGAAGATGAGCCATCCATTCTCGCTCGAATACATGTTGGAAGGCGAGATGGTTTCAACTCAGAGCAACAAAGCTGTTGCACAGCTGCAAGAAAGTCAAAAAGAGTCAAGTCGTGTAGAGAAGTCAGATCAAGTCAACAACGAGCACGAGAATTGCGAGAGTAAGTCGGTCACTGACGGGTATCAGACCAATCCAGCTGGAGAACCCCTTGACGCCATGGAAAAGATAGAGGAGGAACTGAATTTAGACATCACGGATGAAGAGAGACCGAGTTTCTTCAAGATATTCAAAATGGCAGTGAGATATCGAATGTCAATTTTTGCACAAGAAGCAGCCATTGTGGGTTTGTCTTACTTGGTTAAACCATCATCCCACAAAGTCGGTTCCATTATCCGCAAGGTGGTATGGACAATGCTTCTGCTGTTCGGAACAGGTTTCATGGTTTTCCAGATTTCCGGTAGCATATCCTACTATCTGACATATCCAACCATCGTCAACTATCGAGTAGCTTACAATCGATCGCTACGCTTTCCTACCGTAACCCTCTGTCCCGAGCAAATGGTCAGCAAAAAACTGTCTTTTCTCGCGGTAACTATATTCTATTTTATTTTATTTCCTGTAAATGTTAAAGTCATCCCAATTAGCCAACCATTTTTATGTGCCCGTTTGCGGTGTATTTAGTTATAGTAGCTTGCGCTTCATAGACTTTAACGGTTTATTACTGGTAGGCCTACTACAGCTACTACTACTACTACTACTACTACTACTACTACTACTACTACTACTACTACTACTACTACTACTACTACTACCACTGTTGGCATTGGTAGTAGTTGTAGTAATATCATTACTACTGGAATTGCTAATAGTAGTAGTAATATATCATTATTAATATTACTATAGCATAATAGTAATAATTTTTAATATTACTATAGCATAATAGTAATAATTTTTAATATTACTATAGCATAATAGTAATAATTATTAATATTACTATAGCATAATAATAATAATGGAAATGCGATGCACGGGGCTCTCGGAATTTCACGGCTGTTGTCCAGTTCTCCATAACGAGGCTCGATGCCCTTATATTATTTCAGTGTTCCTTTAGTTCGCGAAGCTTCCTCCATACCCTCGCTATTTTCCTTATATGTAAAATCCAGTCTTGCTCCAAAGTAACTAATCTAATCTAATATAATCTAACTACTTCCATAGCGCCGTTACCATTATGCCCAAAACATCAGTCGACGGTCCCTTCAAACAAATAAAATCGGAATCAAAATCATATTCCATTGAAGAAGCCAGGTCGAATTCGTATTGGTCAGCGCTACCAGAAGTTAGTCTACGATGGATAAGCAAGTTGAAACAGATGAGTCTTAAGTTTGAACCTGAATGACATCACAGATTTGAGAGAACGAATAGAACTTGGCAGCTAATTCCATAGCCGTGGACCAGCAACCGAGAAGACCTGAGAGCCCAACACAGAGCGGGACAGAGCAAGAGTCACAATGTCCATTGATCGAGTGCAAAGTTCGTAATCGTAATAGTAGGCTCGAGACTTCTACAGCGCCCAGTGAAAGATAAGTCCCTTTGTTGTGATTTCAGGGATTAGTGTGGAAGGTAGATAGGTCGGCCAGGTAATGCGTACGTCTCTATTAACTGCAATAATCCTTATTTTGCAATTACTGCTTGCAACTGGGTTCAAGACTCTTTACCTAATAAGAATGGGGTTTGGTGCCCGTCGCGTATTCTCTCTAGCATTACCCGCCTTTCTGGCTTCCGCTGCAGGCATCGAATCTTTGCAAAATGTCACCTTTTCCAACAGCGATGTGTCACGGGACTGTTCTGTAATGGATGCCCCAGAACAGTAGCTTATTCAATCGAACACTTCTGTGCCGGAAGAAACCTTCTCCTGTAGAAGTACCTGTACCACCCCTCATTCAAGAGGACCTGGCAGCCTGACAGGCTTCTATAACAACCGAAGGCGGTCGCCTCACCTCACGCAGGTCCTCGCGCTCCTGACAAATTACTGAAAGATTTGTGTTCGTGAATGAGCCACCCTATACTGAAAGCAAACGATTGTTGTATTGCGTCCGTCTGCGTCGACAAACACAAATCTTCTTTCAGTACCTGGTGGTAGCGGTGCTAATAAGAAAACACGTTCTCTTGCGGGGACTAAGGTAACCTTTACAGCACGTGGGTTTTTTGATTGGATTGTCCGACTGCAACGATTACTTCTTTACGCGTTTATTAACAAGTATGTATAACGTATTTACAGCACCATCAGAGTGTATCAGAGTCATCGATTTGTTTCGGCGTAATAGCTCCCCGTGGCCTGTTTATGAGATACACTAGTTGCTTTCATTTGCTCTCCAGGACATCCGAGTCTTGCCGTTGCCTCGCGAATCCTTTCCCTTCGCTTGGCTCCTCTATTTAACTTTCGCCTCCGTCTGTCAATCATCCAACTTTTCCCATTTCGCCCTCCTATTAGCGTCGTCTGTTACACCTCTCTCTCTCCCTCTCTCCACTTTCCCCTCTCTCCCCTCTCTCCCCTCTGTCCTGCCTATCTACCTATCTATCTACCTATCTACCTATCTATATATCTACCTATCTACCTATCTCTCTATCTCTCTATCTATCTATCATCTATCATCTATCTATCTATCTATCTATCCATCGATCGATCGATGGATCGATCGATCGATCCATCCATCCAATCCATCCATCCATCCATCCATCCACCCATATATCTCATTTACCTCCACCTGTCAATCATCTTTCTATGGCCTCCTATAGGCCTCTTTTTATGCAACCTGTTAAAGATTGCCCCGCCGAACTGTGCCATAGTTGTCCGTAAAAATTACGCAAAAACGTGGCTAAATTACACTGGATCACACGAAAAACTTGTTCGCCTGCTACTAGGCATATGTTATGTGTTCTACACTAAATCGAATCTGCTGATTCCAAATCTAAAGTCAGATTTTGTGTAGCACGTCAGGATCTTAAGATATGCAGCATACATGCTAATAATTATGCAAACTCTTTACAGAACTAGTATTTCCTTATAACTGTGTAATTATGTAAACTCAGAGTATTCATAACAAGAAACAAAATTTTATTCTTTTATAACTTGAAATTAAAATATGGGTTAAAATGTAATATAAATATATGTATGTTACTCAGATGAAAGCATACATTTCGAAATTTTGTCTCTAGCTTAACTCTATACGAGTTCAAAAGTGCTTTAGACACTTGCTCTTGCGCTTGTGAGTGGCCGCTGTTGCCCGCTGCAGAAACCAGCAGTAATCGCTCATCATGTTGGAATTGCAGTGGCCCTGATATCTTGCTTCAAAGGTGGAGATGTCTTGATGGAATCTCTCTCCATGCTCATCGCTTACATCACCCAAGTTTGGTGGGAAACAATCCAGATGGGAATGTAAGAAATGTATTTTTAGTGACATCCGGCAGCCGAGTTGCTTATATGCTGTTAGCATGTTGCTAACGAGTTCAGCATAGTTCTCAGCTCGGTGATTCCCAAGGAAGTTTTGCACACCAACGTACATGCATCCCAAGCGGCAAATTCCAGTGGGTTGAGCTTGGTTCTAAATACAGTATCACGCATTAGTTCGCGGATTTCTGGCCCAATAAAAATTCCAGCCTTCAGCTTAGCATCAGTTTTGACGGGTCCAAATTTATCTCTCAGATACTGGAAGCTTTGTCCAGTACGATCCATTGCCACTACGAAATTCCTCATGAGGCCCAGTTTAATGTGAAGTGGTGGTAAGTACACTTTCAATGGATCAACCAATGGTTCGTGTTGCACGTTGTGCCGACCAACAATGTGCTCAGATCTAGGAGGCCACAGTTTCACTTTGTAATGGTTGCTGTCATCACGACTGTTCCACAAGCACAAAAAGCACATATGTTTTGTGTACCCCAGCTGTAGGCCTAGAATAAGTGCTACCACTTTGAGGTCCGCACAGATGTTCCATTTGTGGTCTGAGTAGTTGATCACTTTCAAAATGAGTTTAATTGAATCATATGTCTCTTTGAGGCCTACAGCGTGGGCTATAGGAACAGACGGCTTTTCGCTACCATTGTGCACCAACACAGCTTTCAAGCTCGCTTGGTTGGAATCTATGAACAGTCTCCACTGATCAGGAACGTATTCGCAACCTAAATTCAGCATGAGACCGTTCACGTCAGTACAGAAACAGATATCATTTTCCAGTTTGTAATATGTAGCTGTTTGTGACGATAACGGAAGTGTGATGTTGTCGTACCTTTTTGAAGCAAGTTCCACTCCCCTAGTCTGGAGGCTAACAGTTCAGATTTCTCTTTTGACAAAGATAGGTCCCTCACCAGATCATCTAACTCACCTTGCCTTATCAAATGCGGCCTACCCTCTTCCAAATCTTGATAACTGGATTCATAAACAGTAACGTCATCTTCTGTATTACCATCAGAACTGTCCGTTTCATCAGCACCCGCAGCAGGCGGAAATGGTACTGGATTCTCTTCATCATGCGGCACTGGCTTTAGAGCGGACTCGCAATCAGGATAAACGATTTTAGACTTATATTTCTTTGAAAATCCAGCAACTTTAGTAATGCAGAAATAACAGACTGCATGATGATTTCTTGGCTCGCGCCACACCATAGGCACAGCAAACGGCATTGAATTCCTTTTGCCATTCAGCCACTGTGTAAGCCCAGAGTAGCACACGGTGCAGCAGACATGAGGTGCCCAACTTTTATCCTCGTCTCCGATTTGACATCCAAAATAATACTTGTAAGCAATCATCACTCTCTTAGTTAACTTCTTGCGCTGGTCACAAAGAGTATATTTACCACAAACATAGCAAAAATTGTCTGGATGGTTAACACAGCCTCGCCTATTCATTTCAAAATTAAATCTCACACACTAGCTACAGCTATATAAGAAAACTTCACCTTCGTTCTACGCAATCTCGCCTTATATACTGGTATTGATGCTGACGTCAGCTCGCTGACATGCCCAATCATGTCTAGCGGCTGCTGCAGGCTTGCTGTTAGGAATATTTCAGGCGACACTTGCAGGCATGCACATATCATTGGCAGCAATCGTGGAGACACATACAACAGAATGTACAGACATAACCGAAAACGACTCCTTACGTCATTATTTGAATGCATGCATAACTTAAAATCTAGAAGTGCTGGGCAGATTCTGACTTCATATTTGGAATCAGCACATTTGAATCAATATAAGGCACATGCATTACTTTCAGTAGCAAAATCGTTGTGATCCAGTGTTATGCAGAAGTCTTTATACTAGCCAGTTATACAAGGAAACTTCAATCTACTCTAAAGCTAAGAGGGAAATCCTAGAAGACACTAAAACAAAAGTATTTCAAGCTAAAGCACGAGCCTGTGGCGTAAACTTCTTATGTCTGGCTGTAAAGGTGCTTCACAACTGTGAAACCTCTTACGCACATAAGAGCTCTTTGCTTACATCTAGACCACAACTATGACGCCACTAAAATTAGCGACATGAGATGTCGTTAGATTCAACAAGGTCATCTTTCGAATCTGCTGTTACCAGATTAACTAAAGTTAGTCGTTCGAAAATCAGTCAGTTTTAGCAAGTCTGTAGACTCATTTTGTGTTGCAGTGTAATGTCGCATTACTTGTCAGTGGAAAGTTTCACAGCTCGCGAATGGAAACCAGTACCTGGCGTTTGACTATCCATCATCAATACTGGCAAGTGAACAGTGTTCCAAAAATTCCTTCTCCTTTTCAAACATTTCAACACATATTCCGCACCCATAAGATCTCACTATTAATTGTTTTGCACCTACAGAGTTTCTTAAATTTTTATTTAGCATGTTTTTTTCTGAAACTTCCGTATCTCGCGACAAACCTCAACTGCATTCGATTTTTGCTGAACGTTCAAACATTCTTCATTTTAAATTCGTCTATTCTAAATGCGTTTTAACGCTTCTTTTTGGACATCAAACCACCATTATTCATAGAGCAACTATTATCCTTTAGTTTGAAAGTGCAGTCTGTCTTTCTGCCCTCTCTATTTGTGGCGAACCGGCTACAATGCTATAAATGTAGGTTTCATGAATAATGATATAACTTAATGGTTATTATATGAATCACACAATAGATTCATATTTAAGTTGTCTCATTCAATTAAGTTCGTTTTTTATATTTAGCAGTTTTTGCTCTAATTCAATTTAGAATAAATAATTCCATGCTTCATTTCAGCATGCCTTCCCCGCTGTCCCACAGTTGCAACATTGGGGAACGCTGGTACATTTCAAAACAATTACTTCCTTCTGTGGAAATAATTCACCATCATACTACTGATGAGCTTGTCATCTGTTTTGGCGATCCTCTTTTATCGGGTAGGCCTACTCCAGTCACTTCTTTGCCACAGGTGACACTTCATGAAGTCCACAAAATTATTACTTCTATGCAATGTAAATCATCTTCTGTTGATTTTATCTCTACATCTCTGTTTAAATCATCTCCCAGAATTTTTTCTGAACTCATTTGTAAATTGGCTAATCTCTCATTTTGCGATGGCATCTTTCCTTCGTTGTTTAAAGGAACAACAGTCACCCCGCTTATCAGGAAACCTAGTCTTGACCCGAACTCTCTAATTACCGCCCAATTACCAACCTCAATACTTCAAAAATCCTTGATCGGTTATTTCTTGCCAGACTTCAACCACACACCATTGGCTCACCAAATTTCAATATCCTCCAATCTACCTACTGACCTTCTCATTCAGTGAAAATCGCCTTGCTTTACAGCAGTCAATGGGAACATGCTTTTAGTTCGGCTTCACCCATGATTTGGAACATTCCTTTATCAGTTAGGTCAGCTCTATCAATCTCATCCTTTAAGCGACAACTTAAAACTTTTTATTTTGCATACTCAGCTATCACCTAGTTTTTCCTCCTCTTCTACTGGCTGTCTCCCCCTGAGCGACTGACCGTGCCTTCGCTTCAATTGATTTTTATGCTTGGCACGTTAACCACTAAATTCAGACGTCCGCACTCAATTTGGAAAAATAAACTAAGTTTATGGCTGCCGTAGAACAATTCGACGCTAGTGTTCAGGTTTCCTTACGCGCGACAAGCGTGGGAAGCGATCTTTCAAGCGATAATGATTAAATAGTGCTCAAGAGACAAATAGTGTCGTCCATGCCACCCAGTAAAATACAAACGTAGTGAAATGGGTTGATTAAAGGCCACATCATGCGCTGTTCTAGATGTGGAGCGCGAAGCGTGCGTTCTACACGTAGACGCTAAACAGTGATTTCCGGGCCTTTATAGAAATAAAGAAACCACTCTCAAGTGGAGTCATGATATCGCTGGATCCTTCAGCTGAGGTACACACACAACCACAACAATCCAACAACAGTATACCATTTTTAACCTGTCAACTTGCGTTGGCACCGTTTCACCTTCTATCGACCACGAAAGGAAGGACGCTGAATGGGTACACGATGACATGTGTAATTTTTTGGTTGGACTTTAATATAATTCGTTGCATAAAATAACGTGTGCCTGTTAAAGATCTTCCGAACTCGTGACTGCTGTTTCATATTATTTTGTTTGCAAACGTTGCTTATCCCTCAATCATTTCTATCTTCATATGCCTCAATCATTTCTATCAAAATATCACTTCTTATACCTCAATCATTTCTATCAAAATATCACTTCATATGCCTCAATCACTTCGATCAAAATATCACTTATGCGCCTCAATCATGTCTATCAAAATATCACTTCATATGAAGATATCCATTTACTTGTTTAATTTCCCAACGATGGTAGCACAAAGAGGAAGATTTACATCCTCTTAGTGACTAAGACTGGATGGACGGCTGTCATCAACTGCGTAATCTCACGTAGACTGAAATGTGATTTAGATCACTGACCAGTTTTGTCTACTCTCTCAAACAGGCTGAAGGCGAAAATTACATGTACATGTACAAAGGCTCAAAAGAGATACAGCATGAAGATTCTACAGGACCCCATTGTCAGGAGGGTATATGAGGCAGACATAATGGGTCGCATTAGCGTGACATCTATAGAATATAGCCAACCCCCAAAAAAACTATGTCAATCTTTTCTTAGTCTCTAACTTTGGCAAGAAATATACAGTAATTCAGCATAGATCAACAAATAAATCATCAGGTGGAGAAAATCCATGGCTAGAACAATGATCTAGAAATTCCTTCTCTACTTGAAACAGTCCATCACATATTCCACATCCAAAAGGTTTTGCCAAAAAAGGTAGAACAACCTCAAATGATTTCAGTTTTTCCAAATAAAGATAATCTCCAGCTCCAATATTTTTCAGAAACCCTGTGATTTCAGTGGAATCAGTGCGCATATTTATTAAGAAACATTCAATTTTTTCATCTGTGTTCCTTAAGGGGGTGTATCGACCAGAAAGGTTAGCACTTGAGTTTATCTTCATTTTAAGATCTTGTGGCGGTAGACCAATTCCTGAATAGAGTTTAAACTGTTTCACCAGAGCACAAGTCTCAGTAAAAGGTTTCTTGTATAAATAAGGTTTTTCATTTGTATGTGCTCTTCTATGTCCCTTTAGACCACTGCGTTCTCTGAATGATTCATGACAAACATCACATATGTATGGATTTCCCTTGTTATGGGTTTTCAAGTGACTTTTCAGATTACTAGAAGATGAAAACGATTTGTCACAGAAGTGGCAGATGTATGGTCTTTCTCCAGAATGAATTCTCATATGACACTTCATTTTATAAAGCTGTGAGAATGATTTCTGACACAAGTAGCATTTGTATGGCTTTTCCCCAGAATGGATTCTCATGTGACGTTTCAGGTGACAGGTTCTTATGAATGATTTCTGACACAAATGACATGTGAATGGTCTTTCTCCTGTATGGGTTCTCGTATGATACTGCATTTTATCAAATCGCGAGAATGATTTCTGACACAACTGGCAGTCGTATGGCTTTTCCCCAGTATGGGTTCTCATGTGAACCTTCAGACACATATTTAGTGCAAATGATTTCTGGCATAACTGACACACGAATCGTCTTTCTCCTGTATGTGTTATCATATGACGCTTCATACTACCAAGTCGTGAAAATGATCTCTGACATAAATGGCATTTGTGTGGTTTTTCTCCAGTGTGAATTCTCATGTGAAGTTTTAGACCATCAAAACGGGCAAATGACCTTTGACACAGCTGGCATTTGTGTGTTTTTTCTCCAGTATGGGTTCTCAAGTGATTCTTCAGCATACGATCTTGTGCAAATGATTTCTGACATACGAGACATTTGTATGGTCTTTCTCCATTATGAGTTTCTTGGTGTTTCCTCAGATCCATGAAAGACGCAAATGATTTCTGACACAACTTGCATTTGTAAGGCATTTCTCCAATATGGGTTCTCACGTGACTCTTCAGAAGACTAGTTTCTGCAAACATTTCTGACATAACTGACAAATGTATTGCCTTTCTCCTGTATGTGTTATCAAGTGAAGCTTCATAATACAAACTTGTGAAAATGATCTCTGATACACCTCACATTTGTACGGTTTTGTCCAGTATGAGTTCTATTGTGACATTTCTGTTCATCCAAGAGGATCAATGATCTCTGACATAGCTAATGCAAGTTCAGTTTTACTGGTTACTGTGTGCAGAAATGTTAATTCTCAAACCCGCAACACTTGATTATGGCATTATCTACTACCTTCATTCAGAATTGTATTTCAAACATAGATTGTTCATAATCGCAGGGAAAAACTTTTCTGAAGTGTCACTAAGACTTTTTCAAGATGAAAAAACCATTGATGATCATGAGACCTGCATAATAAAAACTGACTTCAATTCTTTGTTTGTTTTATGACACCGCATTTTTCCAACTGTTATAAAATTTCTAGAAGCATACAGTAGTTCTAGAATGCTTCTAGAATGCTTTCTAGAAGCATACAGTAGTTCCCCCTCAAAGACCGACTCACACCTCAACGTGGTGAGGGGGTGAACAACTGAGTAGGAGAATGCCTGCTGAGGCTATGCCAACAGTGGTGAAAGTCTTGACTGAAGTACCACCTCGGGCGCTTCGCGAGTTGGACAGGCTCAGCAGGAACTCTGAAAGATTGGCCAACGTGAGCGGCAGGTCTCGGGCAGCAGCGAGACTTCAGTAGATTAGACGGAAGATCCTGTTACAAGGGACAACGGCGAGTCTACAGAGACAGGAGGGCACTTCCGGTACACCTGGAGCAGGGCTTCCTTACTGCGAGATGGAAAGACTAGGGGGCCTACCATCTTATCATCCCCAAACAGCATCATGAAAAATGGAATCCAAACTTAATCCATACCGGCTCGGACGACGCCCGGGTTCACAAGGTCCGCGTCCCCTGTTGAGCAACCAGGACAGGGTCGGAAAGTCGGCTACTGGAAGAAGAGGAGGAGGTAATACAGGGACGGAGGAGATTGAAGAGAGAGGGAAGTCGGACGATGACATTTTTCAACTCAGGAAGAGGATGAGAGTAGGCACTTGGAACGTGCGAAGTATGATACAGCTGGGAAAAACCCAGGTTCTTGGTAAGGAGATGGAGAGAATGAGGTTGGAGGTATGTGGCTTGGCAGAGGTACGTTGGGGAGGCAGGGGACACTTCATAACGTCAGAGGGACATATGATTGTATATTCAGGAGAAGAGACTCAGGGACATGGAGGAGTAGGAGTTTGGATACAGAAAAACAGGATTAAGGCCCTAATTGGATATGAAACAATAAGCAGCAGAATTTTGGTGGTAAGATTAAAAGCAAAGCCAAGATGCATAAGCATGATACAGGTCTATGCGCCAACAACAGATGGAGAGGAAGATGAAGTTGAGGAGTTCTACCAGATGCTGGCAAAAGCGTTAAAAAACATTCCGAAAAGAGACATTACAATGGTAATGGGAGATTTCAATGCTAAAGTGGGAAAAAGTAGAATAGAACCAGTGACGGGTGGAGAAGGATTGGGGGAGATAAATGGGAGAGGGGAGAGGCTAATAGATTTTTGTATGGAACAGGAGTTGGGTCTGGCCAATACATGGTTTAAACAACATCCAAGGAGATTAAGTACTTGGACATCTCCGGACGGAAGAACAAAAAACCAGATTGATTACATAGGTATCGATCGGAAGTGGAAGACGTGTATCAACAAATGCAAGACATACCCAGGTGCGGACTGCAATTCAGATCACAATTTGCTGGTGGCAACATTGAAGATCAGATTAGGAAGGAAAAAGCAGGAAGAGGTGATAAAAAGACTGAATGTAGAGGATCTGGCTGGAAACAAGGGAATCACCTATGAGATAGAAGTAGCAAACAGATTCGAAGCTTTGAACACGGTAATAGAGGAAAGGTCACCCAACGAATTGTGGAAGGAAACAAAAGACATACTTTTCACTGCGGCCGAAGAAATAGTCGGTTACAGGAGGAGAGACAAAGGGAAGCCATGGATTACCAAAGAAACTGTTGAACTCATCAACAAGAAGCGTGAAGCCAAGCAAAAGGACAGAGAAGAGTATAAAGAACTGAAGGCGGAGGTACAGAGACATCTAAGAAACGACAAACAGAAACAACTGGAGGAGGTGTGTGAAAAGGCGGAAATAGAGAACAAGAAGGGGAACAGTAGATATCTGTATAGAACAGTCAGGTCAATTACAAACAAATTCCAGCCAAAAATACACTGCATACAGGCAGAAAATGGAGAATACATCACGGACACTGAAGGCATTGCTGAACGTTGGAGGCAGTATTGCGAAGAACTGTACGATGACAAAGAGGTGAAGGAGGACACGAATGAATACGAGAGAGAGCCACCCCCTTTAAGATCAGAAGTGGCAAGAGCGATAAAACAGTGTGCGAACGGGAAATCAGCGGGGCCGGATGGAATACCTGCGGAACTGTTTAAATACGGAGGAGAAGCTACAGTAGACAGATTTCATCTTATATGCACAGCACTATGGGAAGATGGAGAATGGCCAGAGGATTGGGCGGATTCAATTTTTGTACCCATACCAAAGAAAGGAGATGCCAGGCAATGTACAAACTATAGAACAGTGGCCTTGGTCGCACACGCAAGTAAGATTATGCTGAGGATCATTTTGGAAAGAATAAGGAATCAGACGGAAGCAGAAGTGGCGGAAGAACAGGCGGGTTTACGGAAGGCTAGAGGGACAAGAGACCAGATAACAAACCTGAGAATTATTATGCAAAAGGCAAATGAACATCAACAACCTCTTTTCATGTGCTTTGTAGACTTCAAAAAAGCTTTTGATTCAATAGCACATGAAACATTATGGACAACAATGATAGAAATGGGATTTCCTGGACACATAATAAAGTTGTTATCCAAGCTGTACAAGAAACAAAACGCAAAGATCAAAGTGGCAGGAACACTATCTGGAGAGTTCAGAGTCAGGAGAGGGGTGAGACAAGGATGCGTGTTGTCTCCAAGTTTATTTAACATTCTGGCGGAGAGGGTAATGAGAGAGGCTTTGGAGGGTTTTGACGGAGGAGTGCAGATAGGGGGAAGGCGGTTGACAAACTTAAGATACGCAGACGACATAGTACTAATAACAGAATCTGAGAAGGAATTACAAACACTGGTTGAAAGATTAGACAGAGCAGGAAGGAAATATGGAATGCGGATTAACACGGATAAAACAAAGGTCATGACAACAGCAGAAACCAGGTGTCAGATCAGCATAGGTCAGGAAACAGTGGAGCAGGTGAATACTTTCATGTACTTGGGCTCGAGGATCGACAGGGACAGCGATTGTGGAGCAGAGATAAGGGTACGACTTGCAAAGGGATATGCAATGGCTACAAATCTTAAAAAAATATGGAAAAGCCATGGCATATCACTGGTAACAAAGATGAGGCTCTTGATGACATTAGTATGGCCGGTGGCACTGTACGGATGTGAGAGTTGGACTTTGAGGAAGGAGGAAGAGAGGAGGATAGAAGCATTCGAGATGAAATGTCTAAGAATGATCATGCAAATATCGTGGATGGAAATGCGGTCAAATGAATGGGTACTGGAAGCGGCTGGAGTAGAGAGGAATCTTTTGAAGACAGTAAGGAAAAGGAAATTGATCTATTTTGGCCACATCATGAGGAAGGAGGGAACATGCATCGAGAAGGAGATAATACAGGGCACAATACCGGGAGGACGGAAAAGAGGAAGACCGAGAATAAACTGGTTGGGCAACATCAGGGCATGGACTGGGCTAACAATGGAGGAGATGCTCAGGCTGGTGGAGGACAGAGGACACTGGAGGAACATTGTGCATGATGCGGCCGAATCTCGGAACGAGGAAGGCTGAGAACAGAACAGAACAGATACAGTAGTTTATTTTCGTCTATTTATCTATGTCACCAAAACTTAACAACAAGCAGTGGCACTATGCAATGGGATGATTAGGTTCGTGAAAAATTGCATAAGTGTGTGATGTATTAGATGATTCATTGAGCAATTGTCTTGAAACATTGAGTATTTATGTATGCTAGATACCTAATGAAAGTGTCAAATGATGATGATGATGATGATGGTAATAAAAATAATAATAATAATAATAATAACAACAATAACAATATTAATAATAATTAGCAACTTCTAATACACCGGTGTCTAATGCACAAGGCATCAACCGAAGGCACACCAAAACCAAGCCACAATCAGGTCGATATCCAGAAGGTCAGTCAAGACAGAGAGGCAGCCTACGGTGAATAAGCAATTTGAAATAGGTAGGTTTTAAGTTCAGAACGAAATGACAGAAGTGACTGAGCAGAACGAACAGACACAGGAACGAAATTCCAAAATTTAGGTCCAGCAACTGAAAAAGCCCGTTTATCCAGAACAATTCTAGCCCAAGGTATGACCAGAGAAAGACAATCAGATAACCTAGCAGAATAATGGTAAGTCTGGGGAATAAGGAACTGATTTCAAGGATTGTGGTTGGCCATAGTTCAATGCTTTGTAAAAAGTCCTAATTTGAAACAAATCCTTTGCTGAACAGGAAGCCAATGCAAAGTTTTAAGCACAGGGGTTATATGCTCACATTTTGAATTATTTGCTGTGGCTATAGCCAAGGAGTTCTGAACTCTGGAGTTTCTGAATGTTTGACTTAGTGATGCCAACAAGAATGGAGTTACAGTAGTCAAGGCGACTGGAGATCAATGCATTAGCTACGGATATTCTGGAAGACATGGGGACATAATGCCTAATTCTGTGTGTGTCACGAATATACATGTATGATTACTTACAAATAAAATTTACATAGTTTGTGAGAGACATGGTAGAATCAAAAACAACACTCAAGTCATGAGCAGTTTCAGTCAACTCAATGAGTGAATCACCCAGTTTTAAGGATTTAAGCCATTCAAACTTTTTAAGTTGCTGAGGAGTGCGAAGTAGTAGAAATTCAGTCTTTGAGGGGTTAAGGAGGAGGTTATTAGCCACCATCCAAGACTGCAGCTCTTCAGAGGCATCAGACAACAGCTTCACAGAAGAGTGACAAGTCAAACTGTCAAAAGAGATGTAGATTTGGGTATCATCAGCATAGAAATGATATCCCAGTGAATGATTGTCTAGCTGAGTACCAAGAGGTGTGGTGACACCACAGTAGTGTATAATGTAAACAAAAGAGGACCAAGTACAGAACCCTGCAGAACGCCACAAGTCAACGAGGCACTAGCTGAATAATGTCCATTCAAATATACAGATTGAGTGCGAGGGCTGAGGTAAGTAGCAAACCAGTGTAGGGCAGGACCAGAAACCCCAAACCAGTGCTGAAGACAATGCAAAAGGAGACAGTGGTCGACAGTATCAAAAGCAGCAGACAAATCAAGGAGAACAAGTGCTGTCACCTTACCCTTATCCATGGAGCACATGAAGTCGTTATGAACAGCAAGCAGGGCAGATTCTGTTGAATGAAATTTACGGTATGCAGACTGAAATGGAGAGATTAGTGGGTTGGAAGAAAGGCGAGCTTGCATACGATTCAAAATTACTCGTTCAAGAATTTTAAATATAAAATTCAAAGTTGAGATGGGTCTGTAATTAGACAGGTCACTTGGATTGAGAGAAGGTTTCTTTAGCAGAGATCGAACTATGGCATGAGCAAAAGCAGATGGGAAGGATCCCTCAAGCAATGAGAAATTGATAATTGATGTAATGGTTGGACCCAGGAGATCAAAACATTCTTTTAGGTAAGAAGTGGGAGTGGTGTCTAGGAGAGAGGTTTTTTAGGTGAAGAAAATATGACTCTGCGGACCTCTGGAAGAGTTGTTGGCAGAAATTAATCCAAAATTGGAGAAGAGCTAGGAAGAAGAAATTTATCACATACCAAATAAACATTAGATTTCAGCCTTATACCAGAAATCTTATCAGGAAAAAAGGCCAAAAATTTACTGACTAGCTCTTGGGTAGCACAGAACACACCAAAAGATAAATTTAACTTCTCTCTGTGTGGTAATTTATTCAAAGCCATCCACAAATGATGTTGCTAAGCAGTTGAGATCATTTGATTCCTAAGAAATTGGACGGCTTTTGCTAAATGATAGACTCATGTGGTGAACTGCCTGTTGTGCCAGCTGATGCTAAGGACTTACCATGGAACACTTTCTGCAGATATCCCAATAGTTATGTTTGAAAAATGTTTTACATGTCCATTTAATAACATACATTTGAAATGTGTTATTACAATAAGATTCTTCATCAAATTGGATGCAGAAAATTACAGATTACTTAAGTTAAAAGGATGAACATAAAAGATGTGATGCAAGCGGTCATCAGACATGGAAAATGGCTTTTTTGAAATACACATAAAGAATGAAAGTGTGATTTTGGAGGACACAAAAAGAAGGGAAGACCTTGCAGGAGACGTCTTAACAATATAACAGACAAACATCCACCCCTTCACTCTGGTGGCAAAAGCCAGAGATAGAAATAATCAAATGTACAATGGACACTTACAGTCCATACACAGCTATGATGAATATGATGATGAGGATGATGATGATGATAACGACATTTAAAACAATATTTGTTCCGCTGCACGAGTTAACATGAAGCGTCTGAAATCCTTTCTGTGCCGTTAGTAGACCGACTGTCTTTTTGCACAGGGTTAGTCTGTGGAAGGCTCGACCTGGCACAATGCGCCTTAAATTCGATCACTCATAAAACCTGGACAAAGCGCCATTGATTTCGTGATTGTTTGCAAATGTTAGGCTATTGCTTAAAAACAAACCCAATTATTACCACTTTTACAGCAAGAAATCGAAATTGTAGTACCGACTAAATTTATTTTAATCCGTAGAAAATGGCGAAAGATGCAACAAAGTTCATTAAATCAAACATAAGGCTTGATTTTAATACTGCATTTTCCGCCATCTGGCGATTAAATCACACACACACATATACACACACACACACACACAATACGCACGCGTCGCACAGAGCGTTCTGATCATAAGTAAGATCATAACCCGAATTTCTAATCTAAAAACTTCACAATAAATAAAAAACGCATGAATTACTTTATGTTAAATTTGTTTTATTTAAAACATATTATTTTAGTATTTTGCTTATATGTATGTAGCGTCACTTTAGAAGACTTAGCAACGGTTGATGCCATTAAACAGTTATGAAGTACTAGCGGTACAAGAAAGGTGATTGATTGAATCTGAGAGCAACTGGGTGTTCCCCAAACAGAGAAACGAACAGTACGAATATCAATAAATCAAAGCGACTGACTGACTGAATTAAGGATCGAACAAACAAAATTACTTTTGTTATTGTTCACCAATCTTTTTTATCGCGCCGGTGTCTAATTCGGAAAACTTCAACCAATAGTGCGTTCAAACCATGAAAAAATCAAATCAATATCCTTAGAAATCAGTCCACTAAGACAGAGAGGCAGCCTATGGAAGATTAAAAACGAAGAAAATGAATGAATAAATAAATAAATGCAAATGAGTGACCAAATGCATGATCAAATACATGCGACTAAATGAGTTATTATTAATTATGACTGACTGACTGAAGGAAGGAAGGAAGGAAACTGCTGGTCTAGTTAGCTATATCGGTAAATGCTTACGCCAAGGAGCCTCTATAAGTGATGATCCCCGGTTCGTGTCCCGAACGT
Organism: Norana najaformis; assembly: GCA_964023275.1. Classification (NCBI taxonomy): domain Eukaryota; kingdom Metazoa; phylum Annelida; class Clitellata; order Crassiclitellata; family Hormogastridae; genus Norana; species Norana najaformis. The sequence goes on from OZ029923.1 coordinate 24,015,557, forward strand.
GGCTGATTTCATAGATTTAAATGGCGGACCGTACGGACGCCAATTAAAACGGGCAGCGGTGGTGAAGGATATATCACCCGACAAGTTCATTGCAAAACGAGCAGTGACGAGGCGATACGGTCGCTATATAAAGCTTACTGTATAGATTTACATTTACATGTTTTTCGACCCGAGAAGCCGCAAAAGCGGCATTCTCTGCATTCACATATCCCCGGGAAGTTTCTTCTGCGGCTTCAGGTCTTTCTACCTGGCCCCGAGTGGCCTTAATTGAATTTTGGGTGTTATAAAAACTCTTCGCTGCTCTAATGATGTTAGTTAATGTTTATATCAGGTTTTAGTAAGGCTGAAACAGTGACGTGGCACACATGCGGCCATTTAAATGCGCTCATGTTATAGGTCATTTAAACGGTGTTTACGTTTATTTATAGTAAAATGTCGCAAAAAACAAACAAAAAACGTCGGCCCTAATAAAGGATGTACCAGATCGATAGTAGAACGTCTGAAATTCAGTTCTAAAGAAGTTGTAGACCTGTTAATGACAGCCGATTCAGATCATGAACTGTTCGATATCAGCGAGGATGAGTTCAATTCGGAATGCATAGAGACTGAGGACAGTGAGGCTAATACGGAAAGGGAAAGTGATGATGCGGGTGAAGGTGCAAGCACCAGTGTCAATAACTGTAGTAAAAAGAAACGTAAACCTACTGGAGCAAGTGCTTCAAAATCAGGCGAGGATCTCTTCTCGTGGATATCCAGCGTTGGTTCAACTCCAGAGATGAGCTTCACTCAGTCCACTGGGTTTAGAAATATGCCCGGTAATCTTGGCCTAGATAGTAAATTGGTAGACTTCTTGGACCTATTTCTTGGTGATGAACTGATTCAGCTGATGGTTGACTGTACCAATAAGAGAGCAGCACAGACAAAAGAAGAAAAACCCAACGATTACTATGCAAAAACATGGACCGATATAACTGTCAAAGAAATGCGTGCTTTCATTGGATTACGATTATCAATGGAACATTTAGTGATCAAACCACGGTATGCAGACTATTTCTCCACTGGCTCTAGTGTTACTGCAACTCCTGGTTATTGAGCTGTTATCTCCAGAGCCATCTGGAAATTCTGGCATATCGTGGATGAAGCAAGTGTTACTTTGAATAAATCAGACTAGATGTATAAAGTTCGTCCAGCTATTGAGTATGTGTTGGCAAAGTTTCGGCACTACTACTAACCAGGACAAATGGTGTCACTTGATGAAGGAATGGTACCAGTGAAAGGACGTTTGTCAATAAAACAATATTGCAAGGACAAACCAACGAAAAGGGGCATAAACGTATTTTTGGTGATTGACAGTACAAATGGCTACCTTTATGCAGCAGATGTCTATACTGGAAAGTCTGATGGACAGCATATTGGTGAACTTGGAGCAACAGGAAGCATTGTTCCTTGTTTGTCGAATGGACTTGAAGGCAAAAATCATGTTGTGTTTACTGATCGATTCTATACATCACCTGTTTTGTGCAAGTACTTGTTCACTAGAGGTATCCAGACATGTGTCACTGTTATGACAAATCGCAAGAATTTTCCAAAACAACTGATTACACCCAAGAAACAGATGCAACGTGGTCAACACAAATTTATGTGCAGCGACAACTTCACTGCACTGGTTTGGTGCGACTGACAGCCACTTTACTTCATGTCAACATATCATGATCCTGCTGTTACAAAATATGTAAATCGTAAAAACAAAGATGGCACAGTTACTGGAGTGACTTGTCCTCAACTTTTGATAGACTACAAGAAGTATATGGGAGGTGTGGACCACAATGATCAGATGTCAAAACTATTCAAACCAAGAAAACACTGCCGATGGCCACGACGTCTTTTTATGAAGGTGATCATGTGATGTTGCTATAATGCTTATGTTGCTGCAACCACTTTATCCCACATAAACGAGCTGGTCAACGTCTGTATCTATTTACAGCTTATCTTGAAGATTGTTTCTGGACTAATTGATGACTTCAGATCTCCAGCCAGTCAGACGTCGAAGTGATGCCAGTTCAAGTGAACGCCTTGCTAATGTCAGTGTGGATTTTCCTGAACGTGCGCCTGATGCAACTGGAAACAACAGATGCAGGGTATGTAGGGAAAAGTTCAGCAGGTATAAATCAAATCATCCTGATGTTCCAGACAAAGACAATCCAAATCCTATGAGCAAAACACGAATGTGGTGCCCTGATTGTGAAGAATATCTTTGTGTTCGAGAAAGTTACACGTGCTTCAAAGACTTTCACACAAAGAAGGAATACTGGCGATAGTTTTCTATGTAGAACTTGATTTATCAAAGATTGTTATTCACTTTTATTCAAAAGAGGATTAGTACTAGTTTTTCTGGGTGGAACCTGATTTATCAGAGACTTTCAAAGAAAGTAGGAGTACTTTTGCTAGCCTTTCTTCAAGAAACTTGACATATCTTAGACTGTCATAAAAATATTGAGTCCTGAAAATAGAATTTCTAAATGGAATTTGAAATCATCTGTTTTCTCTGGAAAAAGCTGATTATTACAGTGAAAATTTTATCCTTCTGTGTCTATTGTTGCCAGAGATATATGAGTTTTAGTATCGCCTATATCAGAGTAATGCTTCCTTTCCAGGAGCCCAGGGAATAAGGAAAATCTAACCAGGAGAGCAGAGGCGAAAGGGTTACTGTTCAACGGACAGTGTAATAAACTGCATTGGAACACTCTATGCTGTATTGCATGTCCGTGTTACAAGATAAACCAATGACATAAATACATATCAGTGTTCATTAACGTGCATAGTTATAATGGACTGCTGATCGCCACTGATGAGCAATATACTTACAATGTCGATTTCAAAGTGTCATTGATTGTCGGTTCTAGTGTTGGTTCTATCGCTGTCTGGTGACATTAAAGATTGCCAAGACTCTTTAAAAAGTGTAAATGTTCATTTTTTGAAGATTTCTTGCTGTTTCAGCAAATTTGTTCATTATAAAATCCTGGGGAGGCATCGAAAACATTTGACCAAAACTGTGTATACAGTTTTTAATGTCATTTATGAACATCTCAAAGACACATTAAAGTTCTAAAATATGATTATGAGGGTTCAATTGTCAGCACTGAGCATCTCATGCACAATCTGCTGTCCACTGTTGGTTGTCCTCAAAATACCTGCAGCATTTGGTCCAACACTGGGTTTCACAACCACACCGTCTGAGTTCTGGACAGCACTTCACTGCATGGGGGAGCATCAGCGCAGTGGCTGCCAAACATTTTAGGGTAACAATGATCCCCAGTCAGCAAGATTTGGTAGCACGGGCTGTGTGACAAAAGCTGACTCCAAACAGAGCCACTGACTCTAAGCATAGAGCATTGATTTGACAGTACGTATAAATAAAATAAATGTAGAGGTTTTATATAGCGACCGTATAACCTCGACCCTGCTCATTTTGCAATGAAGTTATCGGGTGAAATCCTTTACCACCGCTGCCCGTTTGAATGGGCAAGTAGATATGACAGACAAGATAAAAGAGCTCTGCTTGAGTGGCATCATTTATACAAGCTACGTATAGTACGATCATTGCCCAGAGTACCAAGGGTTGGATATTGTGGATGTTGTAACTTCGTGAAATGATCCATATACATTTGGGGATGATGGTTCATGGTCAGTGTTGTCTACAGAAGCCGTGGTAAACAGCTTTTGAAGAAGAGGGAGAAGTAATCCAAGGCAACGTGAGTAATCCAAAGTGACGCAAGTAATTCAAGCCGACGTAAGTAATCCAAAGTGAACGAGAACTCTTCACCAACGACCGCACGAACTGGCAATAATCCAATACTCCCGAAGACAGACGACCGATCGACTGACTCCTAAGCCGATCGAATGCGTCCTGATATCACGTTCCCTAGGAACCGTTACCAAGGAAACAGTTCCCAATTGTTCCCGCTGGGGAACCGTTCCCAGGGAAATGGTTCCCGACTGTTCCGTTGCCATAGAGACGGTTCTCGATTCGTCACATTAATTATTTACTATAAGAAGAATATCGAAAACAAGAACAGACATCGTGACGTCACAAATTTTGACCAAAACAAGGAAGATGACCTGGTTCCTACTTTCTGGGCGGCTTGCGCAAGTCCTAAATGCTCAGCTATCAAGATATAATTTCGGATATGGAATTTATACATAAATTAGCATGATAATTCGACCTGGCCAGTAAAAAAATTTCCAGTTGAAAATATCATTAGTACGTAAAAATTCCCTTATATATAAAGTGCTACGAGTTAAAAAAAAACAAGGCACATATATTTTGGTAAATTACTGCACCAATCGGTGCAGTTAAACAAAACTAATGGCTAAATTTCACTGCAGGGAGTAACAGTGGCGGCTACAAGATAGCTTGCGTGGAGGGGTAAGAGTATTTCCAGAGGGGTGCCACATTAGTCAGTTTACCATGCACGGGTCTGGTCTGGGGGGGGCAGGCATATAACCAAGAGGGGCCCAAAGCGAACCGCCCCACACGCCTATAGCTAAAACCGACAGTAAGAGATGCAATTATTTTCATACTGCCAAAACCAACATGCCATTATTATATATCGTTACAATGTCACCTGCCAAGGGAATGTTATGTTTCTGATGGTGTCACGTGCCGATTCACCTTTCTGTTTGAAGGTGTGTTAGAAGGCGAGTTATGGGGAAATTCAGCAGAGGGCATTGAAACGCTGTAGAAGGCTTATATATAGACATGCAAAGCTTGGGAGAGTTTAGAAAGTCAGACAGAGTTGCCAGCAGCCAAAGTTAGTCCGTTAAAACAGGGTTTAGCAAAAGGTCAATGAAGACTTGGTTATTAGAAGTGTTGAAAAATTGTTTGAAGTCGAATATTACTCAGTATCAACTACGCAAGACCAACTCATAACAATATGCACTGTTTGTCATTTATTTGATATTACTGAAACATATTTTGTATAACGATCAATCAACTTATGACCAACTCTTTACATCCAAATGTAATTACATGTTGTCCTATGTTTGCAGTTGATTCTCAAACTGATGCTTCATTGCAAAACGGGGTTTAATGTATCTGTTATCTTGTGTCCCACAATGACTCACAACCAAAATGGGGGCCATAAGAACTGCTGCTCTTTGTAACACTTTCTAGAACTTTGTAAAATCCTTAATTAGATAACTGGCAAAGCAGTCGAGTGCTTTTTACCATGAAAGTTTCATTGTTAAATTTTCTGTTCCTTTATAGCAAAGTACTTAGCATTTCAACATAGATGAAAGGAATCAAAGTATTACACAAAATAAGAATTTCAGTCCTTTCCCAGTCCTAGTCAACTATGGTGAGAAATATAAGTCAGCATAGGTCAACAAATAAATCATCAGGCAAAGAAAAGCGATGGTTAGAACAATGCTCTAGAAATTCCTTTTCTATTTCAAATAGTCCATCACATAATCCGCATCCATAAGGTTTTGCCAAGAAAGGCTGAATATCCTCAAACGATTTCAATTTGTTCATATAGAGATAACCTACAGCTCTACTACTTTTGGGGAAACCTGAAATTTCGTTAGAATTGTTTCTTTCTTCAGTAGAGACGTCTCTGTTACTTAACAAGTTGCATCGATCAGAATGGTTAGTAGTTACAGTTCTCTTCAATTCAAGATCTTGCGGCCGTAGACCAACTACTAAATAGAATTTAAACTGATTGGTTGGAGCACTAGTCTCAGTGAAAGGTTTCTTGCATATGAACGATGTTTCGTTTGTATGGCTTTTTCTATGTCTCTTTAGATCATTGTGGTCTCTGAACGACTTATGACAAACATCGCATATACATGTTTTTTCCATGGTATGAGTTTTTATGTGAATTTTCAGACTGCCAGAACATGTAAATGATTTCTCACAGAAGTGGCAAGCGTATGGTCTTTCTCCGGTATGGATTCTCATGTGACTCTTCATTCGATCAAATCGCGAGAATGATTTCTGACATAACTGGCATTTGTATGACTTCTCTTCAGTATGACTTCTCATGTGACGTTTCAGAATATCCGAACGTGCAAAAGACTTTTCACATAACTGACATTTGTATGGCTTTTCTCCAGTATGCGTTCTCATGTGAGTCTTCCGGTGACCATCTTGTGCAAATGATTTCTGACAAACCTCACATTTGTATGGTCTTTCACCAGTATGGGTTCTCATGTGACTCTTTAGAAGCCTACCTTCTGTAAAGGATTTCTGACAAAACTGACATGTGTACCGTCTTTCTCCTGAATGTGTCATCATATGAAGCTTCATTATATCAAGACGTGAAAATAAACACTGACACAAGTGGCATTTGTACGAATTTTCTTCAGGATGAGTTCTCATGTGAAATTTCAGAACATCAGAACGTGCAAACGACAATTGACATAACTGACATTTGTATGTCTTTTCTCCAGTATGCGTTCTCATGTGAGTCTTCCGGTGACCTACTTGTGCAAATGAATTCTGACAAACCTCACATTTGTATGGTCTTTCACCAGTATGGGTTCTCATGTGACTCTTTAGAAGCCTACCTTCTGTAAAGGATTTCTGACAAAACTGACATGTGTACCGTCTTTCTCCTGAATGTGTCATCATATGAAGCTTCATTATATCAAGACGTGAAAATAAACACTGACACAAGTGGCATTTGTACGAATTTTCTTCAGGATGAGTTCTCATGTGAAATTTCAGAACATCAGAACGTGCAAATGACAATTGACATAACTGACATTTGTATGGCTTTTCTCCAGTATGCGTTCTCATGTGAGTCTTCCGGTGACCTACTTGTGCAAATGAATTCTGACAAACCTCACATTTGTATGGTCTTTCACCAGTATGGGTTCTCATGTGACTCTTTAGAAGTAAAGGATTTCTGACAAAACTGACATATGTATTGTCTTTCCCCTGAATGTGTTATCATATGATGATTCACACTATCAACATGTGAAAATGATTTCTGACATAATTGGCATTTGTATGGATTTCCTTCAGGATGAGTTCTCATGTGACATTTCAGAACATCTGAACCAGCAAATAACATTTGACAAAACTGAAATTTCTGTGGCTCTTTGGCATGAGTTTCCATGTGCTTTTCAAGAGAATGATCCACGTCAATGCTTTCTGACATAGTTGATGCAAATGGCAGCTTTCACCAGTTATTGTATGTTGAAATGTTTGTTCTCCAACCAGCATTACTTCATTATAGCATGTCTGCTGCATTCATTCAGTGTGACATTTCAAACACTGATTAGATATGATCTATCACAAAACATATTATCCAAAGTGTTAGTAGGTCTGTTCGAAGATGACAAAACAGCTGTATAACAAAAAATTAACTTCAATTCTTCATATGGTCATGATGTTGCATTTCTAAAGTGTTAAAATAATTTCTATCAGTGCACATTAGTTTATTGCACATCTATTTATCTATCGCACCAAAACCTAACAACAGGCATTAATCAGTGGTGATCATTTGGTTCCTGAAACACTGCATCGATATGTGACATAGTAGATAATTGGATGAGCAATTGTCCTGAAACATGGATGGCTGTCCCTAAATGATAGAATCATGTGGTGCAATGACAGCTGATGTCAAGTAATTATCTATGCAGATAACCCAATAGTTATGCACTTGACCTAAAGTTGATGTTTGCACAGTTTTATAAATTATCACTGAAAGGTCACCTATGCACCTAAAAATATAACAGTCCGCAGGAAAATTGGATGCAAAAAAGTTAACAAGGCTGAACATAAAAGGCCTGAAGCAAGTAGTAATCAGACATAGAAAATGACTCTTTCTGAATACAAATGCAGGATGTATAATGAGACATCAAAGTTTGATTTTTATTGACACAACAAGAAGGGAAGGCCTAATAGACAACAGCTTCACCAAAGAGCAGACAAAAAGGCATCCAACGCTAGACTCTGGCATCACAAGTCCGAGATGGAAATGATTAAATGTGCAATGGACACAAGCATTCAGACTATAGACAGCGATGATGACGATGACGATGATGATGATGACGAAAACGATGAAGCAGTTCATACAAAACGCCATTAGAAACGCTGCATCTGAACATCTAGCATTCTAATATTCCTACTGTCTTCAGTAGGCCCATTGTCTCGAACTGGCACCTTAAATTGGATCACTCACAAAACCAAAGTGTCATTGTTTCGTGATTATTTACAAACATGATAGGCAACTATTTGAAAAACACTTCAAATTCTTACAACTTTTACAAAAAAAATCGAAATTGTAGTAATGTGTAAAGTTATTTTAATCTGTACAAAATGGCGAACGATAAAACAAGGTTATTAATATCAACAAGAACCTGGATTTCCCAAAAGTTTTTGCCATCTGGCGATTAACTGTATAACCTCAGCGTATAATCGGAGTTCAAACTGTCGACTTGTCCAATTCGTCGCACAGTGTTTCATCGAGTAAAGACAAACAATCCTGATTTCCGTAATAATAACACTGGCCAACAAATTTTAACTTTTTTTGCTTTCGAAGAAACTTCAGCTGTTTTATATAGAATTTGGCGCGCGGAATACAATGGTTTACTCAGAATTTGTGTATCACGTAAGGTTGTTTTTACAAAAATGGTACCTTAATATAGCGAAAATTAATTTGCAAAGCATTGATAAGTCTCACCCTTTCAAGCTATTCCTTATAATAAACAATACTATGTGCAAATTTTTAGCAAAATTCTTTTATATTGACACGTCGCTCAACCACCATACTGTAATGCTTAGCCATATAGGGTATTGGTAAAATTAAAAAACTGTTTCCATCAGCTTGACTAAACCATGCGAGAAATCGAACTGCAATGAAAATTACTGTTTTAGTGTTTATTGAACAGCCTCAGCCCCTACAGAATAGGTTCAAAATTCAAACTGCTGTATACAGAATGTCAGTATGCGGTACGCTTTCATGGTTTCTTAAGCAACGTTAAGTTTCTCGCATCGGGAAAGTTTTCCCGACTCTGTTCGATAACTTGAGGCGCATATTGCAACTCTTCTTCAGTCTTAAAACGCCCTATCTGTGCCGTGTCTTGGATCATGGCGACACCTCGCTCTACATGATCGTTGGCGACTGCTAGTGTGCTGATGATTGCCACTGCAGCCTTCAACCCATCTATGGTGTTCCAAGGATCTGGGTCCTCGGTTAGGAATCCAACCAGCAAGCCCAGCGTTCGAAATATATTTCTGTTCCACAATAAGTAAGTAAGTAAGTAAGTATTAACCAATCTTCTTTATTAACCAATAGCTAATCGCACATCGGTTTACAAGTATTTAGGAACACACGAAAATTTAATATGCATACAGCATCCTAATAATAAAACATTTGTGTTAAATTGTCAGCAGGAGGAACAATACGATTATGGGTGATCACGAAATCAATGAGTCTTCTGTTGTACCGTCACCAACTCAAACCTCTATGCGTTTCAATGGGTCGTTTGCTTCATCTTTCTGTGTTGATGCTTTCAGCATGGCCCGTTTGGTGGTCAAGTCCACCTCAGGATCAAAGAGGCTGAAAAGGATCAAATCCTCAGAAAGGTACCATAGGTGACCGGCTAGCTTGCGTGAAGTAGCTGCACTGATATCTCGATCAGGGTAAGCATCAAGATGCTGCAGGAAGAGCAAATCATTCTTAGGTGCTTTGGAAGCCACAGGTGCCAGGAACCAGTTCTTGACGTAAAGCTTTGCTTGAAATATATTCACATGTAGCGATACCCGAGATTCTCTTGCCGACAGTTTGCTTGCATCAGTCCTGTTTATGGACTTGTCTCATAAACAAAACCGCTGCAACTTACTTGATGTCAATGACAAAGTCTGCTATATACATTGTATGGGGACTATAATCCCATATGAATACTGCTCAAATTATAATGGAAAAACACTGTTAAAAAGTTTGCAGCGTTGCTCTAATAATTACTACTGTTGCATGATGTCCTGTATTGTACTGTCACTCCTGTATGAAAGTATCTATATATATATATATATGCATATATAAAGACATGTATACGTAAATAATACATATTTTATTTATGTGCATATGTCAAAGCATATACCAAAAATGGTATAAAGTAAAGATGTGACAAGTTAAAGGACAGCTCCATAGCTTTACAAATGTGCTTCAATATCGGATTCATGACATGAACACAAACATTCAATGCACAATAAAGTCTTGCAAAATTCTCTACGAACATTGCATAACTACAGTATAACTGCTGTATAATTGAAACCTATAGTGCTGCTGTGTAATGCACACTAGGCATCAACTGATGGCACACCAAAAAAAAACAGTAATTAGGCCAATATCCAAAGACTCGGTCCATAAAGCTATATTCTGCAGACTTCTTCAAACAGTGCTAACGTGAATATAATGTTTGTGTTTCTACACTATATTCAAATTATAAATGCTATAGTTGCATTACATTGACACGTACGAACAGGCGGAAGAAAACATTGTTCACCCAAGTACAGTGAAATTAAGCAAATTATAATCGTTTTCAGCTTATGAATTGTCTACTTTATGTAGCAATTTCAGTCTGCTTATCCCCACAGCTTATGCTCAAAGTGGCAAGAAATAGGTTTGAAAGTTTCTCGTTTTCTCGTGCCACACTTGACACACTGCAACGTTTACCGGATCACGCAATGAACTCCGTTGACACTGTATAATCTATGCACCGCCACTTCTGGAGATGTGGAGAAAAATAAGGATTCAAACTTTGCTTACAAAAGAGTTGATTTGCATCCCACTTTCCGCATGGCAGTTTTGTTTCTAAAAACAGAACTTGCGCTGCCCTTGCTTGTGTTTCTACTTTTCCGCTTTTACAAGTAATGCTTCCCATCTAATTTTGATATGACGATAACAGGGTACTTCAAACGTCGTCGTAGATTGACGGAGTCGGACACATTTTTATGCGGGACAATCGTATCTAATTTTTATATGAACACGATACTTCAAACGTCGTCCTCAGTCGCACACATTTTCATGCCGGACAATGTCTCATACAAGTCATGAAATTCTGTCTTGGCAACGGAAGTGGGCGGAGCCGGACATATCTTCATGCCGGACAGCTTCTCACGCCACACCGGCTTCGCGATAGATGTCTCCTCCAGCCTATTTGTTTTGGTACGTAACGGGAAATGAGACTGGGGTGCGTTATGTCCCACACACAACAAAGAAGGCATCCTGCGTAAAAACCGCTATTTTACTTCTACAACAACAAAAACAACAGCTACTACTACTACTATTATTTACTACTACTACTATTATTTATTACTATTATTATTAGCTTCTTATTTTACAGTAGGACGATTACTGTAATTATTATTTTGAACAATTCGTCAACAGTCCTTGACTTTGCATGCTAAGATCTGCAAATATAGTGCCTCTGAAAGCAATGGGATTATAACGCTATGCGCAAATTACTGCACGTTTCACACATACATACACACACAGACACACACACAGAGACACACACACAGACAGACAAACCTACGATTACGGTTACAATTATCTCATTTTCCATAACCTTGAAAAATCCTTTAAAACATATGTGGCGAATCATTGAAGCGTTTTCTGTTTTACTACGACATCATCATCGTTCAAGTCAATGTTCTACATATCAAAATGCTAAGCATTAAAACTAATTTGAATATAATCAAAGAAATAGCCTACAAAGAATAACTACTTCAGTTCTTTGTTAGTCATTACCTCTGGTTAGATATATAATTCAGAATAGGTCAAAAACTAAATCATCAGTCAGAGAAAATCCATGGGTAGAACAATGCTCTAGAAATTCTTTCTCTATTTCAAACAGTCCATCACATATCCCACATCCATAAGAATTTGCCAAGAAAGGTTGAACATCCTCAAATGATTTCAATTTGTTCATATCTCCAGCTCTAATATTTTTCAGAACACCTGTAATTTCTTTACACTCGTTATGTATATTCATTTGGAAACGTTCATTTCTTTCACCAGCAGAGGCGTCTGTTTTACTTAATGAGGTGCACTGATCAGAAAAGTTAGTAGTCACATTTCTCTTCAATTTCAGATCTTGCAGCTGTAGACCAAGTCCTGAATAGAATTTAAATTGTTTGGCCAGAGCATCAACCTCGGTAAAACGCTTCTTGCATATGTAAGGTATTTCGTTTTTATGGGTTCTTCTATGACTCTTTAGCTCACCAAGTGTTCTGAATAATTTATGACAAACATCACATAAGTATGGTTTCTCTGCTGTATGAGTTTTCATGTGACCTTTCAGATTACTGGAAGATGAAAAAGATTTCTCACAGATATGGCATATGTACGGTTTTTCTCCAGTATGGGTTCTCAAATGCCTCTTCATATTATTACTGCGTGCAAATGATTTCTGACAAAACTGACATATATATGGTTTTTCTCCAGTATGGGTTCTCATATGACGCTTCATCATACGAAGTTGCACAAATGATTTCTGACACAACTGGCATTTATATGGCTTTTCTCCAGTATGGGTTCTCGTATGATACTGCATTTTACCAAAGTGCGAGAATGATTTCTCACAAAACTGGCATTTGTATGGTTTTTCCCCAGTATGGGTTCTCATATGAACCTTCACCTGCATACTTAATGCAAATGATTTGTGACATAACTGACATATGTATCGTCTTTCTCCTGTATGTGTTATCATATGACGCTTCATACTACCAAGTCGTGAAAACGATCTCTGACATAAATGGCATTTGTGTGGTTTTTCTCCAGTGTGAATTCTCATGTGAAGTTTTAGACCATCAAAACTGGCAAGCGATCTCTGACATAACTTACATTTGTATGACTTTTCTCCAGTATGAGTTCTCATGTGACTTTTCAGCTGACCAACTTCTGCAAATGATTTCTGACATACCAGACATTTGTACAATCTTTCATCAGTATGGATTTTCATGTGACATTTCAGAACATGCAAATGTGCAAAAGACATTTGACATAACTGACATTTCTGTGGCTTTTCTTGAGTATGGGTTCTCTTATAACCCTTGTTTTCATCAACTTCAGTAAAAGATTTCTGATGCATCTGGTATTTCTTAAGCTTTTCTTCAGCACGAGTTTCTCTATGCTTTTCAAGACAATGACTTAAGTTAATGTTTTCTGACATAGTTGATAGAAGTGCACCTTTCACCAGTTACTGTTTGCTGAAATGGTTATGCTCAAACAAGCAATACTTGATTATGCAATATCTGCTGCCTTCATTCACTTTAGTATTTCAAACACTGATTATATATGGTCTCACTAAAGACAAATTTTCCAAAATGCGATTAAGACTGTTCGAATACGATGAAACAGTTGACAGTCTTGAAACCTGTTTAATAAAAATTGACTTCAATTCTTTGTAATGTGCATGACATAGCATTTTTAAAACTGTGTTATAAAATAGCAAGTAGTGTACAGTTTTTGTTTTAGTGTATTTGTCTGTGGCACCAAAAAACCTAATGACAAGCATTCAACAGTGAGGATCATTCATTTCTTGAAATGTGGCATAGATGGGTGATGTAGTAGATGATTGGTTGAATAATTGCCTTGAAACATGGAGTATTTATGTCTCTTAGATCTCTATGACAAGTGTCAAACACTGTTGCTAAGCAGTGGATATCACTTCATTTTTAAGATATTGGATTGCTCCTAAATGATAGAGAATTGTGTCCGGCTGATGTTAAGTAATTACCATGAAAGAAACTATTCTGATATCCCTATAGTTATGTGCTAGACTTACAGTTCTTGTTTCCACAGTTTCACAAATTATCACTGAAAGGTCATCTAGGTACTTAATGGTATACTTAATAATATAATATAATAATATAGTCATATTCTCTAATAAATAATTAGCAACTTCTAATGCGCCGGTGTCTAATGCACAAGGCATCAACCGATGGCAAACCAAAACAAAACCACAATCAGGTCAATATCCAGAAGGTCAGTCCCCACGACAGAGAGGCAGCCTGTGGTGGATAAACAATTTGAAACAGATAAGTTTTAAGTTAAGAACAAAATGAAAGAAGCGACTGAGCAGTGCAAACAGACACAGGGAGGGAGTTCCAGAATTTTGGTCCAGCAACTGAAAAAGCTCGTTTACCCAGAACAGTTCTAGCCCAAGGTATGACCAGAGAAAGACAATCAGATGACCTTGCAGAATAATGGTAAGTCTGGGGAATAAGGACTGATTTTAAGTATTTTTTTCTAATAATTAAATGGGATTTGATATGTACTGGATGCAGAATGTTAAATCTATGTAAGTATAAATACTGAACATACATGAAGACCTAATGGGAGTGCCTCCTTCTGAATGCATATTTTCTGGATGAATAATGACAGATGAAAGTGTTATTTAAAAAAAAAAGCAAGTCGACTAGTCGGAATGACCTTGCAGATGAATGTTTAAAACTATTGCAGACAAAGAAACATTCACCACTTGACTCTGGCAGCACAAGCCAGGAAAGTAAATGATTAAATGTGCGGTACGACTGAATATTTCGTAAGCAACTCCGATTCGTATGATATTATACCTGATGATAGTTCTCGACATGACTATTCCAATGCGCCTATTCCCGTCTTCCGCAAACAATCCGGCGATTTTATACGAATTTTTAAAGTTCGTCACTTCATGCGTAAATATCGACATCTGCCATTCGGAATCCGGGAGTATTGATCGCAAGCCGGAGGTAGCGCGCAACGATGCCCAGAGTGTACATCGCCAACAAGAGGTAACACGCAACATACAATGTATAGCATTACATTTCATGTTAAACTGCCAATCTTCGCCATGCAAACAATGAATGTTTGCATGCCCAGAGACCACCACGAGGAGGTGTTGGTTAAGCGGTCTCCGCGGCTCATTCGTCTCCAATCCTGCGTTTTATGCCGCCAGATATAATTTAAAGACCGCCCAATTTGAGACTTAAGAAAGTTACGAAATTCGCCCCCAAATGAAAAGAATTATTGAACCGAATCGTTACACCAGACGAATGGGCCACTGAAATGCATATACAAGTCAAGTTATGCATGCACTGCTGACTTTATCCTGAAATAACAACACATTTAAATGTAACACAAGTTAACAAGTTATGCATGCACTGCTGACTTTATCCTGAAATAACAACACATTTAAATGTAACACAAGTTATGCATGCACTGCTGACTTTATCCTGTATGAATTTTGCATCTGCAGTAATCAATTTGTCGTACCAATTGTTTTCAATCCCGTGTTTCTCCTGCCAATTCTAAAAGATTGAATTCTGTTGCACAGTTTTCCTTGTGATTTTGTTTTTTATGTGCAGTTTGGATTTCATATGTTTCAATTAAAATGTTCATGCGTGAATGTTTAAGTTTTGGTGAGGCATAACATATCTGTATTGGATTAGATTGGATTGATAAAGTTGCTTAGGTATCTTGATCTAAGTGATATTTGTTTTACAGTGGTCTGACAGCTTTGGCAACCTATTTCTTGACAAAGGAGATCTGGAATGCTGGTGCCGGTCTCTTTGCAGCCTGCTTTATTGCCATTGGTGACTACAGTTCCATCGTCATTGTGACTGCACACTTTTAGAATGATAACAACAGAATTACAATATTATTCAACTTATTTTTAGAATATCTTGTTTGGTTATTAAATCAGAGTGGCTGAAGTGGCTTTGTATAGGCAATCTGGCATGGTGATGATAATAATAATAAGACAATTTATAAAGTGCCGTAGTTCGGCCAAGGCTGAGAAAAGGGCACTGTACATTACATTTATTTGCCAACTGCAGCCACATGTGGCGCAAGTCTGTAAGTCTCGCTTTCCACACCGGTAAACAATATCTCACCAGTACAATTAGCACAGGCAAAAGAAGGAATTACACGCATTACCTGCCTTATATAGGCCTGTAAGTGCAGGAAACGCGCTTTAGTCCAATGGTATCTTACAGGTGTCTTATAGCGCTATATGCCAGTTATGTTAGCGCCAATGCTAGGTACAACATAATGCTATGTATGTATGTACATTGTACGTTGCACATGCACATAACTTTGGTGCAGAAGAACCAAAACTGATTGCATTATGAAACTTAATTATGAAACTTAATTGTTAATTAATTATGAAACTGAACTGTTAAAATATTCATGTATATGCCTTTGAATTTCTGTATAAAAAATACTCTCCATAAAAAAACTCAATACAAAACCCATGACGTAACTGGCTCAATGCCGTATCTAGTCCTACTACGTCTATGGTTGCGCGCTACCTCCGGCTTGCGATCAATACTCCCGGATTCCGAATGGCAGATGTCGATATTTACGCATGAAGTGACGAACTTTAAAAATTCGTATAAAATCGCCGGATTGTTTGCGGAAGACGGGAATAGGCGCGTTGGAATAGTCATGTCGAGAACTATCATCAGGTATAATATCATACGAATCGGAGTTGCTTACGAAATATTCAGTCGTACTCTCTTCTGTGCGTTTTTATAGGCCTCCATTCTTTCTGCGCAATGCCAATTTGTACAGATCTCGAACTGGCACAGCTCACAAATCTATCCAAAGCGCCATTGATTTCGTGACAGTTTACAATTATGTTAGGCTGAAAAACAAATCAAATTCTTACCACTTTTACAACAAGAAATCAAGACTGTTGTATTGTCTTAAATTATTTTAGTCGGCACAAAATGGCGAGCGAACAATACAACAAAGTGTATTAAATTGAAGAATAAGCTGGACAAATTGCATATATAGCCATCTGGCGATTAAATTTATACATCAGAGTATTTTTGCATTAACCGCTGTTGATTCAGAAACATGGAGTTGGCAGCGCAGTGATGGCCTAATCGAATGTAAACTTAAAACTTGTATAGCGCCAACTAAGCATCAATCGATGGCACTCCAGAACAGAAGGATCGCAATACGGTTAATTTCAAGGACCAGTCGAATTAGACAGAAAGGCAGCCTAAGATATACCATGACCAGGATTGTGGAGATGTATGCCAGAACACAGGGGCAGCAACAGAAGCCTCGACAAGAGCATTACTCACTCAATGTATGGCAATAGGAAGACAGAGGATATAGTTAAGATATGATAGGTCTGAGGAGAAAGCACATGTTGAAGGTTCTGCCTTTTACCCATCTGTCTTGTACGAAATACATTACTTTATAAATTAATTCTCTGCTCCACAGGGAGCCAACGCATTGACTTAAATTGGTATGTATGGCTGAGAAGTGAATAATGGGTGCTAAGCAATTAGGTGGCATCGAGAAAATTTTGAGCTGACAGAATTGTAAGTTTAGCCAAAAGCCAGAAACGAAAACAGACAAAAGAGCTAGAGATTCTTAGACCTCATTAAGACAGTGTGTTTTCTTTTTTCTTTTTTTACTTCTGCATTCATTAGGCGGCACTATCTAATGGCCTAGCATCAATCGAAGGTGCCAAACAATTGTGAGTGAAGGACTTGCTCAAGGTCCTTATACAGTAACCCCCTACACAGAGGGGGTTTCCTACACGTAATATCCACTTTACAAGCCGAGCGAACTATTCAATATGCTACCGTGCCCAGATGTTGTACATCCTATGACAAATAGGTTAATTTCTTTTGGCATAAATTTGAATGCTGCTACGTTGGATTTATTTGTCACATTCCGTTTGCTGAAGAGTTTATTTCCGATAAAAATACTGAATCTCCAACTTAAAGAGCGAGTCATGAAATGGTAGTTACAGCTTATTGGATTAGAGCAAACAAGTTGTCAACGAATTTTCATTAAACTAATTTTATGCAAGTTCTTTCACAAACCAAATTTCTTTCTACGTGTCTATAAAGCGTATTAGGCATGACAAGAAGAATATGCAGACAGCATCGTTTATTACTATTATTTCTGCAATTTATTAACCCTTTCCCCCCATTTTTTCCCGAAGTTAGTGAATTAACGGTACTGGTGGTAGAATGACAAAAGTGCAAAAAGGGCTACAGTTGAGCATAATAATGTACACATTTTCTGAAACCTCAGACTTCTTGCTAAGAAAATCATATATTATTGTGAACAAAAATGATTCATATGGCAGCCTTAGAATGCCAAAATGTAAAATAGTCACCGATGCACAGATGAACAATGCAATTCTCGCAACAGGTAACAGTCTTAGTGTCCTTATATTTGCCGGTCTGTGGGTTTTATGCTTGGCACAGACTCTGAACCTTTGTCTGACATCTGAGTTAGACGGAAAGTGCTTGCCAAGCAACCTTGTTATGGGAGAAAGTGATCTACCTGGTGCAACACTATAAGCTGGTGGGTTCGCACAATGTGCAGTCAAGTCAGCTGTGAGACTGCAGTCTGAAAACCGTCTGCGTCATCTACCGGCTTTTACCAAGCAGAAGATTCAGTAGCACATTACTGTTCAGCATTGCTGTCTCACAAAGTCTCCAGAACACCCTCTTCCGCCACCCCATGCTCTTCCGCCTGATACAGCAGTGGAATTATAGCTGGTCATGCAAGTCTACAGCACCCATGTGAGTGTTGTAGTCACTTATCAGCCTTGGATTCCTTTTGCCCTCACAATTTCCTGAATTGGATGGTAAAATATCAGTTTCACTGATATGCAGATTTGAAATACATTAAACATCTCCTTTGTCCTTCCAGTAGACAGCTGTACTGCTCT
Organism: Norana najaformis; assembly: GCA_964023275.1. Taxonomy (NCBI): domain Eukaryota; kingdom Metazoa; phylum Annelida; class Clitellata; order Crassiclitellata; family Hormogastridae; genus Norana; species Norana najaformis. Next base: position 24,034,259 of record OZ029923.1, read on the forward strand.
CAGAATGTCGGAACTCCGAAGCTTCTCTGTCAAGTTTCAAACTGACCAGCTCTTTGGGAAAGTCCTTCCTGTTGCATCTTACTGTTCCTGTCAGATAGGCATCATCTTTCAGGAGATCTTTCACCAGCTTAGTTGATGTGCAGAAGTTGTCAATGTACAACTTGTATCCTATATGCAGACATGCCTGCAACAAATTATACACCATACGATAGGACAGACCAAACTGCCAATTCCCTTACCCTTATAAACCTCAAAGTTACATAGGTATCAATTTTAATGTCTGCTAGAACCCATAGTTTTTACCAAACCTCTGTGGTTTGTTGGGCATCTACTGAATGAATCTAACCTGCATATTGTACCAATCATCTGCTGATCAAATGAAATATGCTCGTTCGCTATGTTCTGTGTCATGAAACTGTCAAGGATAGCTGTGCCGCTTCTCATAATCAGGATCAGTCCGATGTTTGGCTGCTGTCATGTCAGAGCAACGCAAGTAACAGATTTGTGTGAAACGGTTGCGCTGCATCACTGACCTATACGACGGCATTTCAAGTTCAAGTTCAGTCGACCAGTGTTCCTGAATTTCAGGCAAGTCAGCAACACCCAGAGCAATTTGCAGGCCCAGATTATTTTTTAGCTTTCGTCACAGATTGCCTTATTATGATTTGCTGGGCTTATACTATTCCTTAATACTTCCATATTTATCTTATTGTAACATTTTGTGGGATGGCAATTTTGTTTCCCTTCTAAAGCAGCTGCAGATAGGTCTACTTCAAAAAGTTGCACTTCGCATTACATGTATTGGCATGCTCCCATGGTATGCTAATACTAAGACCTTCATCAGTGCACACATATTTTTACTGGAATGCTTTACTAAACTGTATATTGTTGTATTTATGATTGCTATCATAATATAATAGACTATTGCCACCCACTTTTCTTGGTTACTTATAGTGCATTATTACAGCGAGAACAATTGAACGGTAGCAGGTACTTTGGCAGAAACTAATGTTTCTCATAGTAATAATTAAGAAGCCATGAACGAGGTTGTGTTTAATTTGAATTCGTGTTATATCGGGTTTTATATACTGGTTTGTCCGTTCCTCTAAACTCACACAGTGCACTGAACTTCTGCTCCCTGCATCCTCCTACTTACCCTTCCCATCCTCTACTGTCCGGGAATTTTTGGAATCATGCTTGACTCGACACTCTCTCTCAAACCTCACATAGCTGCAACGTCTCGAATATGCTTGTTTCACCTCAGAAAGATCCGAAAACATCGCTCTAGATTCAGCGTCGTTGAAAATGCTAACACACAGCTTTATTCTTACAAGACTCGACTATTGTAACTCTATACTCTCTGGTCTTCCTGAGTGCACACTTTTCCCCCTAACTAAAATACTGCACCAGGCTGCAAGACTCTCATACCGAGATCACATCACCTCTGCCCTTTGTTTCTCTACAGTGGCTTCCAGTATGTGAGCGTATCAGCTTCAAGCTGGCTCTCTTCATGTTCAAAGCAAATTCAAATCATTTGCTATCCTACCTATCTTCCATGGTTACACCTTGTAACTCTGTTAAAGGCCGCTTCAGTTACATGTAGCATCTGCTGGAAAGTATGTTGCTCCTCGTACACGTCTTGTCTTTGGCCGGCGATCATTCACAATTGCTGGTCCCTACATCTGGAAGATCTCTACCTCCTTATGCTCGCGAATCTACTACTGAGTCTGTCTTTCGCTCTAACCTTAAAACTGACCTCTTCCAGTCTACTTATGGTTCTTAACACTTCACATAACCCGGCTTCAAGTGCACTTCTGAACTTTGTAAGGAGGACATTAACAAATTTTAGTTGTGTTTTATTGTATATCGGGACGTATTATAACGAGTCTGTAGAGGGCACTTTGACTGCATGTGGAACACGAGTTACATTCAATCGCCAGATGTCAAAAAAATCGATAATTAAACTTCTATTTACAACGTTTTCTTTTAATTCAACGCCAATTTGATTGTTTGTGCAAAGGAAAGGTTCGCAAAATTCTACGTTTTTCATTATTATGATATTCAGGTCAGTTATATTTACTTCTGTCATTAATATGCCATATAAACATAATTTATTCTGAACACAGTTTTCGCATGACCTCCACATTAATAACGCCTATATAATGATATTGATAATCCTGGCTTTGTATTAATACGCAACGATTGTTTGGACATTATCTGTAGAATGAAGGATGACAGAAATATCAAGACTCTGATGTTTGGAATTATGGAAGGTACGAACAAAAGAGGCAGATCACATCGAGAGTGGGTGGATGACATTGAGGAGTGGTGTGGTGCGGACTTGCAGAGACTGGGACATGCGGCTCAAAACAGAATCGAGTGGAGACACATTGTGAAACGGGCATCGGACACCTACGGGCATTGACCCCTCGGTTATTGATGATGATGATGATTTTATTCTGGTTTTTGCTTTCCAAAAGTGAATAATGAAAGCAAACGACTAACTGGTTAAAAATAATGAATAAAATAGCAACAGAACATTTTCGGACATGAGACTATTCAATGGTGCTGAAAAGTATTGAACCAAGGCATTGTATTGAACCAAGTATTGACCCAAGTCATAAAATTTTTACCATCCAATGCGCTGCCTGTGGATTAACATGTCCCTCACTTTTCTCAACTATTGTATATTCCTGTGAGGCTAAATCTGTGCTCATAGGCGCTATGAATTATCAAGTAAAAAGTGTAGATTTCATCCGTGTTAGATTACTAGTCAGGTTCCCATAAGGAAAGTTCAAATGACGTGGCGAGTTTGACTGTGCTATTTCCAACTTTTCATGGATTCCACAGTAAAGTGGTAAATTGTGTTTTTTTATTCATTGAAGATTTGAAAATGGAAGCAATAATTTATACAGGAAAAATATTCAAATGTGAATTTTGTATCAAAATATTTTCATGTGGATTCATTCTCGAAGACCATATGTGAACACACGAGTTGAGGCCATTCAGGCGTGGATTATGTAACACAGCATTCACACTGAGGCTAAATCTGGAACGACACACAAGAATCCACATTAGGGGAAAGTCCCACAGATGCAGTTTATGTCACAAGGCATTTGCACATAACAGTCAACTGCATAGCCATACAAGAACCCACAGTTGTGAAAAACCATAAAAACGTGATTTATGTAACAAAGTATATACTCGAAGTTGGGGTCTTGAATACCACGTAAGAACTCACACTGGAGTGACACCATACAAGTGCAATTTATGCCAGAAATATTTTGCACAGAGTGATGGTCTGAAAAGCACATGAGAACCCACACTGGAGAAAAACCATACAAGTGCAATTTATGTCAAAAAGAATTTGCACAGAATGGTGATCTGAAAAGGCACATGAGAACCTACCCTGGAGAAAAGTCATACAGATGTGGATCATGTAACAAAGCATTTGCACTGAGGAGCCATGTCAAAGAGCATCTGAAAACGCACACGCAAAATCCATACATGTGCAATTTATGTCAGAAATCATTTGCACATCGGGATGATTTCAAAAGGCATATGATAACACACACTGGCAGATCACGGGGAAAAGCATTTTTCACAACAATGCAAACTAAGGATCTGAGCCATCATGTACGAACCCACATAGAAGAAAAGCCATACAAATATGAATTAAAATATGATGTGTGCAACAAAACAAATGGAAATGCTGACTGTCTGTTTCGTCATGCCAGAACACACTCTGGAGAAAATCAAACTCTTGAAGTTTATGGAAATCAGGGATCATCTGTTGCTAATATGGAGCATTTCCTTGTGAAGCCGTATGGATGTGGAATTTGTGATGAGATGTTTGAAATAGAAAAAGAATTTATGGAACATTGTTATCAATTTTGTTATTCTCCGGTGGAATTTGACTTTGCAGTTTTCTTTGAAGGCCAACAACCGAATAACAGTATTTTATAAACAAATATATGTCACAACCTCTTTTAACATGATGTGAATTCAGATATAATGCAGATCCGAGAATTTACAGCAGCTTTAGGAAATGGCCTCATTATCAGGCAGTTTTTTGTATGAATATTTAAGACAGCGTTATCGGTATGGATCTGGTATATTAGGTTCAAATGGAACTTTTCTTATAGTTTAATATATAATCTGGACTTTGTTGTATAGCACATTTATTTCAGACACTGCTTTCTTTAAACAAGAATGCATGACTCCACTGCAGATACTAGATGCTTTTCAAATTTACAGTGAAAATTTGCACAGTGGTGAAACAAAATCTGGAAGTATTTGGAAATCAAACATCATCTGGTGCTTGTACCGAGCCTTTACTAGAAAAATCACTTGGATGTGCAAAATGCAAGAAGTGTTTCAGATAGAAAAGGAATTTATAGATCACTACTGTGTTTTTCCATGTGTGTCATTCTCTAATGGAGGATGACTGCTGAGCTGTTTGAATGTCATCAACTGGTCTGAATTGCTTCACAAATATAAGTTTAAGTTTAAAATTTTAAAAAAATTATTATTTCAAAACTAGTCTGCATTACGGTGGATAGGAAGATCATTTCTGCCGCTGCTTCTGTTGCTTTTGTCTACATATGCTTGTATGATTTTCCCTGTTGCATGTCAGATTATATTAAATTTTGTAGTTAAATTATCAATTATATATTTTGCTCTAGTGGAAGATGTTACAGAAGTTATGTCTTAAAACATATGTGAAACAGATGTAAAATCAGATGTAGTGTCTTAAAACGTATACTTCTATTGGAGTTTAACTGTTGCTGTTTTAATCCTGCCATTTTTATCATGTCAATAACTGAAGATTCTCAAAGGTTTATCTGAAGATTTCTTTCCTCTAACCCTTCATCCGTCTTATAGTGTCAATAAACCAGTGTGCTGTAATGTAATTATGATGAGATATAGCGTCATGGAGGGAATTATTTTGCCAGGAACCAGATTAGGGTAAATTTAAAACTGTATAAGGATTGATAGTGCAGCAAATGCCATATACTTCATAATTTAATGTGCTGGCCAGGAGTCTAAGATACAGTATATCCCCCAGGGTAAATGCCCCCCATACATTTCCCCATCCATCTCCCCCATGGATTTTCCCCTGGGTAAAGGCCCCCGGACATCCCCCAAGTCATATATTTTATATCAACAAACATTACAATTAGTTTTATATAGGTCAATTAAAAAGAACAATATTTTAAATATGAATTAAAGTGATATAAGGTAAAAAATAACAGTAAAATAACTCTATTTTTTCCACATGTACTAGCTACAGTTTCCGACTCCATCTCTGGGTTTTTTCAACTGCTTTTTTAACAAACTCATGGCAGATTATATAGCAACAGATTGAGCAAATATCAAAACTTTATTGAACAGTTATGCTAAGCATCAAAGTGAGTAAACTTTAATTTAATTAAATTTCAACAATTAAATAAAGTAAATGTCTAATAAAATTGGGATGTTTACCCAATCTTGTCTTGTTGTAACATTTCGTCAGAGGTCCAATTTTGTTTCCCGTCTGAGGCAGCTGAGAATACTTCAAAAACTTGCTCTTTTGCATTGTTGGCATGCCACCAAGGTCTACCAGTATTTAGTAGATATACTTCAGTGCACACATATTGCTACTGGAATGCTTTACTAAACTGTATATTGCCTCTAACAGTGCAATATTATAGCCAGAATTATTGAACGCTAGCAGGTACTGCGGTAGAAATTAATGTTTCTCGTAGAAATAATTCAGAAGCCATGAACGCGGCTTTAAAAATGAATTTGAGCTATATCAGGACGCTCTATAACGACTCTATAGTGTACAATGGTTGCATGTAGAACATGAGTTACATTCAATCGCCAGATGTCAAAAAATCGACAAATTCAACTTCTATTTACAACATTTTCTTTTTGTATAACGCCATTTTGATTGTTTACGCAAAAGAAAGGTTTGCAAAATTCTACTCTTTTCAGGTCAGTTACATTTGCTTCTGTCATTAGTATGCCATATAAACATAATTTAGTCTAAACACAGTTTTGGCAACTAGAGATCCATAGTTGTGATTCCATCTTATCTTTACTAATGCAGATAATTATATTAATAATCCGGGCCTAATATTAATCAGCAATGATTTTCTTCTTCTGATTTCTGCTTTCCCAAAGTGGATAATGTCCTGAAAGGACCAACTGGTTAAAAATCATGAATAAAATAGGAAAAGAACAGTTTTCGAACATGAGACTATTAAATGGTGCTGAAAAGTATTGAAGACTAACCAAGTCATAAAATTTTTACCATGCAGTGCCCTGCCTGTAGTTTAATATGCGCCTCAGTTTTTTCAACTTTTGTATATGCCAGTGAGGCCAAATATGTGCGCACGGCAGCAATAAATTAGGAAGTAACAGTGAAAATTTAATCTATGTCAGAGATTACTACCCATAAGGAATGTTCAAATGACTTGGCAATTTTGACTGTGCTATTTCCAACTTTGCATGGATTCCACAGTAAAGTGTTAAATTTCGTGTTTTATTCATTGAAGATTTGAAGATGGAAGCAAGAATTCATATGGGAAAAACATTCAAATGTGAATTTTGTTTCAAAGTATTTTCATGTAGATTCATTCTCGAAAACCATATGAGAACACACACTGGAGAGAGGCCATACAAGTGTGGATTATGTAACAAAGCATTCACATTGAGATTAAATCTGGAACGCCATACAAGAATCCACCCAAATTCATACAAATGTAGTTTATGTCACAAGGCATTTTCAGATAAGAGTCAACTGCATCGCCACACAAGAACCCACAGTGGAGAAAAACCATACAAATGTCATTTATGTAACAAAGCATATAATCAAAGGTCGGGTCTTGATTACCATGTAAGAACCCACACTGGAGAAACACCATACAAGTGCAATTTATGCCAGAAACAATTTGCATTGAGTGGTTGTCTGAAAATGCACATCAGAACCCACACTGGAGAAAAACCACACAAGTGCAATTTATGTCAGAAAGAATTTGCACAGAGTGGTGATCTGAAAAGGCACATGAGAACCCACACTGGAGAAAAACCATACAAATGTCAAATATGTTACAGAGCATTTTCCGCCAGTGCTAATTTGCAGAAACACAAAGGAACCCATACTGTAGAAAAGCCATACAAATGTCAAATATGTTACAAAGTATTTTCTGCCAGTGCTAATTTGCAGAGACACAAGAGAACCCACACTGGAGAAAAGCCATACAAATGCCAGTTATGTAACAAAGCATTTGCACAGATTAATCATCTGCATAGCCATACAAGAACCCACACCGGAGAAAAACCATACAAATGTGATTTATGTAACAAAGCATATACTCAAAGTTCATGTCTTGAACGCCATGTAAGAACCCACACTGAAGAAACACCATACAAGTGCAGTTTATGTCAGAAGGAATTTGCACTGAGTGCTTATCTGAAAAGGCACATGAGAACCCACACTGGAGAAACACCATACAAGTGCAGTTTATGTCAAAAGAAATTTGCACTGAGTGCTTATCTGAAAAGGCATATGAGAACCCATACTGGAGTAAAGCCATACAAATGTGGATCATGTAACAAAGCATTTGCATTGAGAAGCCATATCAAAGAGCACCTGAAAACGCATTCTCGTACAAAACCATACATGTGCAATTTATGTCAGATATCATTTGCACATCATGATTATTTCAAAAGGCATATGATAATACACACTGGCAGATTACAGGGAAACGCATTTTTCACAACAATGCAAACCCACACAGAAGAAAAGCCATACAAATATGAATTAAAATATGATATGTGCAACAAAACAAATGGAAAGGCTGATTGTCTGTTTCGTCATGCCAGAACACACTCTGGAGAAAATCAAACTCTTGAAGTTTATGGAAATCAGGGATCATCTGTTGCTAATATGGAGCATTTCCTTGTGAAGCCTTATGGATGTGGAATTTGTGATGAGATGTTTGAAATAGAAAAAGAATTTACGGAACATTGTTATCACTTTTGTTATTCTCCAGTGGAAGTTGACTTTGCAGTTCTGCTTGAAGGCCAACAACCGATTAACAGTATTTTATAAACAAGAATAAGTCACAACCTCCTTTTAACATGATGTGAATTCAGATATAATGCAGATCCGAGAATTTACAGCAGCTTTAGAAAATTGTATTATTTTCAGGCACTTATTCATATGGGTCTTTAAGACAGCATTATTGATATGGATTTGTGTATTAGGCTGAAATGGAACTTATACTTTAATGTATAATCTGCACTTTGATGTATAGCACATTATTTCAGACACTGCTTTCTTTACACATTATTGCATGACTCCACTGCAGATACTGGATGCTTATCAAATTTACAGTGAAAATTTGCACAGTGGTGAAACAAAATCTGGAAGTATTTGGAAATCAAACATCATCTGGTGCTTGTACCGAACCTTTACTAGAAAAATCACTTGGATGTGCAAAATGCAACAAGTGTTTCAGATAGAAAAGGAATTTATAGATCACTACTGTGTTTTTCCATGTGTGTCATTCTCTAATGGAGGACGACTGCTGAGCTATTTTGACTATCACCAACCGGACTGAATTCCTTCACATATGTAAGTTTAAATTTAAGATGAAAAAATCTTTTTTATTATTTAGAAACTAGTCTGCATTATGTCGGATAGGAAGATCGTTTCTGCCAATACCTCTGTTGCTTTTGTCTATATAAGTTTCTATGATTTTCCCTGCTGTATGTCGGATTATTTGAAATTTTCTGGTTTAATTATTATCAGTTATTATATAGTTTTCTCCATTGGAAGACTGTTAGCATATTTGAATATGTTAAAGATGAAATGTCTTAAAGCATAAACCTCTATTGGTGTTTAACTGTTGTGGTTTTAATCCTGCCATTTTTATCATGTTGTTGTTAATAACTGAAGATTATCTAAAAAAAATTTCCTCTAACCCTTCATCCATCTTATAATATCAATAAACCAGTGTGCTGTAATGTAATTATTAGTTATAGTTATAGTTTGATAATCATACTGAGTAACGTAATATGGGTCATTCCGTGTCGAACTCAGCCAGTGGTCCCCATGCCACTGTCTCAGATTTTGATAGTGTTTGGTCAGTATGTAGATAAATATGTATTGTGAAAGTGTGCACAGTTTTATGCCTTGAGAGTAATTCCTGAGATAGGAGGCTTACAACGCACCTGGGGCAGCCCGATTTTCAGTGTCGCTGCTAATTACATATTTTTCTTACGCTTTTCAGTCACTTGATTTCAGTAGCTATTAAACATACAAGAATGAAACTTCAGCAAAGTTTCAGTTTGTGGTCTAGGTTCATAAAATGTAAATACTAAGCTCAGTCTAACATATATTAGATATAAGATGTGTCTAGCATCCTACATTGTAAGGAATTAGTTCTACATGAAGTACAGCCATTAACCTTGTAGCAATTTTTCACAATAATACACCAGGTGTAATACTCCAAATTGAATTTGTACTTGTTTACAATAGTTATTTAATCCACAGAATGTGTTTAAAGTCTTAAATCCGTAACTTAAGACACAATTTTAGTTGACTTTCCATGACCTAGAGGGCATGTGCACATTATCTATGGTCTGCAAAATTTTACATTTTACATGGCGTGTTAGCAAATATCTTACTTACTTATTTACTTACTTTCCAAAGGAAAGTCTAAGAAGTTTATTTGATTGAAACATTACGAATGTGTCTCATCTTCACCAAACACTAGCAATGTTTGAGACAGTGTGGTGGGGATGTTTGCCAACACAGGCGAGTTTACATGAAATGATCCATATGCTAAACTTTAGATCTGTTACATAGTGCCAATACTTTTGACTTCAGGTGTGCAATAATAAAAGTTTTATAATGTCTTTAACATGTTGAAGGTGCGACTATGCAAGCAAGATTCCATAAGAATGAAAAATGACTTAAATGCATACTGTGTGACAAAGCATTTACACGGAGTTCCAGTCTAGGTATTCATGTAAGAACCCACGCTGGTGAAAAACTACACAAGTGCCATTTACGTCAAAAGCATTCGTGCAGAGAGGTAATCTAAGAGCCCATACGAAAATTTACACTGGGAAAAATCATACAGGTTCTATTTCTGTCACAAAGCATTTGTACAGAGGTATGATCTGGACTGCCATACAAGAAGTCGAGAAAAACCACACAAATGCAATTTATGTCACAAAGCATTTGTGCAGAGAGGTCATCTGGCAGAGCAAATGATAATTCAGTGGAGAAAACCATACAAATGCACACTGCTAGTATGTCACCAATCGTTTTCACAGAAACCTAATTTGAGAATTCACACAAAAATCCACTCAGGAGATTAACCACACATATGCATTTTAAGTCATAAAGCTTTGGCACAGAAGGGCCAACTGGATAACCTTGCAAGGATCCACATTGGATGAAAGCCTTACAAGTGCAATTTATGTGATAAGACATTTGCACAGGATGATGATCTCAAAAACTATAGGAGAACCCACATTGGGGAAAAGCCACACAAATGTGAATTGTGTGACAAAGCATTTGCACAAGTGATAGTCTCAACTATCATATAAAAACCTGCACTGGACAAAAAAATTTCAAGAGTGAATTATGTCGTAGCATATCAGGCACAAAAGAAAGATGCCGTGAAAGTACTTGCTCATATATACTGAAGAGAATAACCGTCTTAACGGAAAAGTATTGTGTACTAAAGAAATCATGCATGAACTTCCATTTCTGCAGACTTATAACCCAAATCCAGATGTAAATCACTTTCTGAATGTCATTCGACAATTAGTCCTGACACAGATCCTTTCAGTTATATACTTTATTGGTGTGGAATATGTGATCATGTGTTTGAAATTGAAAAGTAGTTTATGAAACGTTTTTGTCACTATTATGAGAATTCTAACAGAGTTACATTCGTGGAACTATTTGAGACACACCTTTTACTTTACTTTCTTTGAACGCATAAAGGAAGATGAATTCTGAAGTTCCTGGTTGGAATGTGTTAATCGATTTATGGTGTTTCTATTCAGTAGATATTTAGGTACTTATTTATCTAGACCGTTATTCCAGACACTTTTGGCTGATGGGCAACGACATGATGAGATAAAGATGATTCATTACAGTCTCATGTTTAGAATTCAAATGAATCACTGTTTGCTGCTCCATAGTAAAAGCACTTGTTGGCATTCGTAATGCAGTCTTGTATGGGATAGTACGAAACTGCACAGACTGAAAAATAATTTCGTAATGTTGTTGTGGCTGTGTGTCTGTTTGGAATGAGTATTGCGGTGCAGTTCTATAGCATTCTAATAAAGGGTCGTCTATAGTGAAAATAGCCACAGTTTATAAAAATATTGAATTGGAAAAGGGAGGTAAGCAATCAAAAGGTTCGAGGTAGGCCTATCTGTTGTATTCAGTATTGGATTATCTGGACATTCGATTGTATACTTAAACATTCCAGCCAGATACATTAATTAATGTAAGTATATTTATAGGCTTACCTCTTCTGCAGGAATCAGTTGAATTTGACTTCACCACTCAATCTTTAATCATTATTTGGGCTACTGTTCAATTTCAATACTATTATGTAATTCTTCTATAATGATTGTGCTGATCAATAAGAAATTTATCAAACGTGAACAAGCTCTCGTAAATCCATGTTGTCTGCTATTTATTATATCATGCTCAGTCAAATGGTCCACTATATTCTCCTTAATAACTATTTCATGACCTTGCACACAACACTTGGTAACCTGACGGGTCTGTAGTTACATAGTTCACTTTTGTTTCTCTTCGTAAACAATGGGACTACAAGTGCATCTCTCTGGTTGGTAGATAGCGGAATGGAGAGCAGCGCAAGAGGGAGACAGTAGTTTCACAGTTTCAACTATAATAGACAGCAGCAGTAGAAGAGCTATAATAGACTGCGGAAGGGGAAGAGCCATAATTAACTGTGCAAGAGGAAGCGTCATAATAGACAGTCCAAGAGGTAGAGCAATGATAGACAGCGGAAGAGGAAAATCCATAACAGGCAGCGAAAGAGGGAGAGCCATAATACACAGCGGAGGTAGGAGAGCTAGAGTGCTAAAACATATTGCGGAAGAGGGCGAGCCACAATTAACTGTGCAAGAGGGAGAGGCATACTAGACAGCCCAAGATGTATAGTATCCATCATAATTAATCGCCCTGTTTCGCTGTCTATCATACTCTTCCTCTTGTGCTGTCTATTATGACTCTCCCTCTTTCACTGTCTATTATGACTCTCCCTCTTTCACTGTTTATTATGACTCTCCCTCTTGCGCTGTTTTTCACGAATCTCCCCTCCCGATGTCTGTTATAGCTCTCCCTCTTTCGTTATCTATAATTATAGACAGCGAAAGAGGAGATCCATAATGGGCAGCGAAAGAGGGACAGCCATGATAACAGTGTAAGAGAGAGTCATCACACAGACAGCCCAAGACACAAAGCCGTGATAGACAGCGGAAGACGGATAGTCATAGGAGATTGTAGCTGACTGAATATAACATGACATAAATGAAGATTTATTAAGCGCAACTTCAAGAACAAACTGATCAGTAGCGCTTCCGACCAGTCAGAAAAGATCCACGGTCAAACGGAAACAGGACAGACTTGAAGCGGATATGCTAACAATTAGGAATTAGTTAAGATTTGTCTTTGTTCAGTTGATTTATTCGCGTAAATATTGTAAATATTTTTAATCTGTTAACGGTTTTAATTCTATTGAATGAACAGCCAAAAGAACAGAGTTTCTGCGGCGCAGACTTAAATTCGCTTCGTTTTAGTGACTCCAGCCCCCTTGCCCTGCCTCCACTTAAGATGCACCATCCGTACCACCCTCATTTCTTCGTCCTTCTCCCTTCTTTCATTCCTATCCCACATAATTAACAGTATTAACCAGCGTCAGACTGCGTCAGAGGGAAGAATGGAAGGAAAAAGCCGAAGAGGAAGACCTGGACAAATGCTGCTAGACTAGTTAATGGAGGACTGATACGACAAAGTGAAGGAGGAGGTCCAACAACATTAGGACTGGCGCCATTGGACGTTCAAACCTGCCCCGGGTCAAAGAAATTGAAAAAGAACCAGCGTTTGTGGGGGAAAAAGCAAATTACCTCACTTCGCGAAAGGTCGCTTTTTGCGGACAGACAGTCAGACAGACAAACAGACAGACATACAGACAAACACACAGACAGACAAAGACAGACAAACAGACAGACAGACAAACACACAGACAGACAAACACACAGACAGACAGACACACGGACACGCAGATCAGACAGATAGACAGACAGACGTGCTTCGTTTTAAGGTGAAGTTTACAGTGCATCGATGCAGAAGAAGTTTCTTCGGCCGGTTGCCAAAAGCAATTGCCGCCGCCGTCATCTTCACTTCATCATCAGTCAAACAGCTCTTTAGGATAGCTGCTACAAGGGCTGCTGATGCGGATGCTGTTGTTATGGCAACTCTCTCTATCTCTTTCCCTCTCTCTCTCAATCTCTCTCTGTGTTTGTCTATCTATCTATCTAGCTGTCTGTCTGTCTGTCTGTCTGTCTGTCTGTCTGTCTGTCTGTCTGTCTATCTATCTATCTATCTATCTATCTATCTATCTATCTATCTATCTATCTATCTATCTATCTATCTACCTACCTATCTACCTATCTATCTATCTATCTATCTATCTATCTATCTATCTATCTATCTATCTCTGTAGACAAGCCTTTGTCATGACTTCCCCACAAGTGAATTTCGACTACTTTACGATCTTCCTGCTCCTCCAGCGGCCCTGCTTCGGCAGCCTTAGACAATGCTCCGTCACGGTCCTTGGTTTCGCTTAGGCTCTTCTCCTTCTGTACCTCATCGGCGTCCTCATTGGTCGACTGCAACTGTTGGTCGGGGATCCGCTGGTCGACGTATTGATAGAAGAACGTCAAGATGACGAAGACAAGTGTCGTTAGGAACATGAGGCCAGCGAACAGAGCGAACTCATAGACCTATGACGAACGACACCACGAGACCCTTAAGACAGACAGTCACTGATGGGCCGAACGCCACGGCACGGATGCTGTTGTCTGAATATCGAACAGACTCGACCACTCAATTTAGACTGGATTATTTTAAATGCGACTAGATCAGACTGGACTGGATTGGACAAGACAAGGTTTATTTAAATGATTTAGTTTAGGCCACTGCAGACCCAGACTAGACTGGACTAGATTCGATTAGACCAAATCGAATTAAATCTTAATAGACCAGACACGGATAGGATTAGAGCCGAAAATGAACTGGAGACCGGAAGAGACGAGGGTGAATGACTGACCTGACTAAGACTGGAATCGGATTCGGCGACTACAATGACGATGGCGTTGCCAAGTGCAACTGTCACGAGCCAAACGGCCGACAGAAATGACTTCATCGAAATCGGAGCCTATAAGCAACATACAACGAAGCTATTATTATCAGTCCTCCTCTTTCTTCTCCATCTCCTCTACCTCTGCATTCTCTGCCATTATCTCTCCCTATTCACCAACACGAATAACGCCTACTTTGTAATTGTAATTGTAATTTGAGATTTATAAAGCGCCTCTTAGAGGATAAACTCAACAGAGGTGCTTCCGACCCGTAGGATAAAATGACTGTTAAAGAGTACAGTCTTCAGGCGCCTGCGGAACACTGAGAGGGGAGAGAAATGAGCTCAAGTCGCAATTCTTGAGGGAGACGATTCCAGCAAGTAGGACACATCCTTCTGTTGCTCTCGCATTCATTTCCTCCGACATTCTTTTCCCCTTGTCCTCCCTTCCATATCCTTCTCTTCTATCTCCACGGTTGACACATTCGATCCAAGAAACCGATCATCATCATCACCAGCAGCAGCAGAGGCCAGTGGCCCGAGAAGTGTTTAAAAGCTGTGTGAGCCAAACTCAGCCAAGTATCAATCAGTCCTCCTCTTTCTCCTCCTCCTGCTCCTCCGCATTCTCTGCCATCATCTTTCCCTATTCACCAGCACAAATAACTCCTATGCATCCTTCGGTTGCTCTTGCATTCATTTCCTCCGACTTTCTGTTTCTGTTTGTCCTCTCTTCCACTTCCTTCTCTCCTATCTCCACGGTTGACACATTCGAACCAAGAAACCGACCAATACTATATCATCATCATCATCATTATCAGCAGCAGCATCGGCATATGTTCTGCGTTCACTGCGGTGGTCTGGTCGTCGTTCAACGCCATATCAGATGGCAATTGGTCGGAAGAAGGATGAAGCAGAAGAAACATTTTCTCCGTCAACGATGCTTCTTGTCTTGTGTCCTATCCAACGCAGCACACGAACGCGAAAGACTTCATGTTCTATCTAATCATCTTTGTCTTAATCGCCATCATCATAATTGGGAACAACAATACCTCATTACGATATCGTCGTCTTTATCATCGCAATCGTCGTTGTCATATCTTTGCCACCATAATCTTCATTTGTATGTCAAACTTCGGCCTAGTTTTCTAGATTAAGAAACAGACTGAGAGAAACGACTGAGATTCAGAACTGGTAAGTCCTCGTTCGTTGTCCAGGATAGCGAGGAAGGAATAGAGGAAGGATGGATGGAAGGAAGGAAGAAATTAAAGAATGAACGAAAGATGGAAGGCAGGGCAGGTGCAGCAGGAGGAGGAGTGATAGGAAGAGGAAGCTGATGAGGAGGTTTTCTTTTGTTTCATCGGTTGTTTCCTGGCTCGACAGTCTGAGAAAACCTCTGAGTAATCTCAAAAGTCGGAGAAGAAGAAGAAGGAAAGGAAGAGGGAAAGGAATGGAAAGAAAACAGGAAGAGGAGCAGAAATGCTAGGAGGAGGTGGAGGAGGAGAAGGAAGAAGGCGAACAGCGAAAAGTTTCGATCCCAATGAATGTCGTGCGATATTTTTCTTCTCTAAACATAAGCATCTTTTCTCCTTATTGCAATTGCTCTCTGATCAACAGACACTACTTTTAAGAGTTGCTTCGTCGTACTTCCTATATATTCTCGCGATTTAGGATGAAAGATGTGTGTGTGTGTGTGTGTGTGTGTGTGTGAGGCTCACCTGTGAGTATGCGAATGCGAGGCCAGTGATGGAGAAGAGGCATTCTCCAAATGTCATGAGGATGTACTGTGGAATCTGGAGAAGAATATTCGTCGACCACGGCGCAATGTCCACCAGCTGGACCACATCCAGATCCAGTTCCTGCTGCTGAAACAAAAGACCTTTTCAATCATCAGCTGCAGATTACAGCCACCACGATAGCGATGCCAGGTTCAAGGTCAATGTCAAAGCCAATGTCAGGGCCAATGTCAAGGCCACTGCTAAGGTCAATGCCAACAATGTCCATCCAGTTGTTGCTTTAATCGTTTGGCAGAAAAGAAGACTTACTGTAGAACATGGAAAGGCAAGAAGAGCAGAGGCAGTAGAGATACAGAGACAGACAGATAAAACGACACAGAGAGACCCGAGAGAGAAAGAGAGAGGAAGATAGAGGGGAGAGAAGGAGAGAGAGGCAGAGAGAGAGAGTTTCGTTGGCTAACAGATAGAAATATTCTAATGGACAAACACTTGTCAATGAGTCTTCTACCCGAGCTGCTGTGTTCTTGCAGTAATTTGCAGATAGTTTATGTCTTTCTCTCCCTTCCAAAGTCTCTGCGACAATCTATGTCTGATAGCCATCGTCTCAAATCATCCCTCTCTTTGTCTCTCACCACTTCTGCCTGCCTGCCTGTCTCACTGTGTGTGTGTGTGTCCTGCCGCAGCGGATGTCATATTATAGGGATGCCACAGCAGTCGCACTAGTAGAAAAGAGGGTCAGCTCTGCTGATGGCCGGATGTCAGATAAGCGCATTGTCTTCTGCGATTTGAATTGACTGACCTCGGAAGATGGAGAGAGGATGCTAGGCGTCGTTCGGTTGCGGAGGATGATCGTGTAGACGGCACCATTCTGAGAATGCACTTCCGTCGCCAGTCTCTGCGTCGAATTGTCCGAGAAAACGATGTCGATGTAGAAGCTTCACCGGCAGATAAAACCAATCATCGTCACCACGCCGTCATCATGATTAGCCTATCATCGTCTAACCATGTGTTGCTGTTGTTGATGATGATGATGATGATGCTACTGCTGCTGCTGATGCTGCTGATTTCGAGGCTTGTGTCTATATTCATTCATTTATAATTGTCATCGTCATCATTTTGGCTACTTCTATCGTCGGCTGCGCCTTTATCGAAAGATGATTTCACATGCGAGTGTAATTTGGCCAGCAGATGACTTCTCAACTGACCAACGGTGTTTCTGACGATGCCGCCACTCATGACAGCTGCGATGGCGGCGATGAAGACGACGACGACGACGATGATGAGGGTGGTGGTGGTGATGACGCCGACGATGAAGATGACGATGATGATGACGATGATGATGATAACGATGATGATGATGACGATGATGGTAGTGATGATGACGACGACGATGATGATGATGATGATGACGAAGATGATGATGATGATGATGACGCATATCTTACTTGGCTATAATGATGAATTCGTATTTGGAGACGGATCGCGGTCGAGATGCACCGAGTGACCTTGGTTCGCTCTCCTGACCTCTCGTTGTCGTTAGATTAATTGTTTCAAATGATACATCCAACGAATTGTAAAACCTAACAGTGCATAAAAATGACTATCTATATATCTGTATGCATGGCTGAGTGTGTGCATGACAGACAGGTAGACAGACAGACAGACGGATGGATGGATGAAGGAAGATAAAGCGAGAGAGATACAGACAGACATAGAGATATCTACATGTATGTGATGGAGAGGGGAAGGAGGTCAGTGATCGAGAGAGAGAGACAGACAGACAGAGAGAGAGACTTGTGTCTGTAGCTGACCTGACGATTGATTGAATGCCATCGGTCAGTGTTACCTTCGTTTGTTCAAACTACAAAGAAAAACACGTCGACTCGCATAATTAACTCAACTCTAACAATTGATCCAATCGATCCATCGAACTCTCACAGAAAAATCAAAGCAACTAATTATAATGGTTTGCTGTGGACTTCTGTGCGAACTTCATTTCAAAGTCATCCAACCTCTTCTCTTGCACCGTTCCTGCATTCCTCCCTTCGAATATTTGCCATTCCTCATCTGCCTCCGTCGCCTGCTCCTCTTCCCTCTTCTGCTCCTCTTCCCTCTCCTGATCCTCTTCCCTCTCCTACTTCTCTTCCCTCTGCTGCTCCTCTTTCCTCTCCTACTCCTCTTCCCTCTCCTACTCCTCTTCCCTCTGCTGCTCCTCTTCCCTCTCCTACTCCTCTTCCCTCTCCTATTTCTCTTCCCTCTCCTGCTCCTCTTCCCTCTCCTGCTCCTCTTCCCTCTCCTACTCCTCTTCCCTCTGCTGCTCCTCTTCCCTCTCCTACTCCTCTTCCCTCTCCTATTTCTCTTCCCTCTCCTGCTCCTCTTCCCTCTCCTGCTCCTCTTCCCTCTCCTACTCCTCTTCCCTCTCCTACTCCTCTTCCCTCTCCTATTTCTCTTCCCTCTCCTGCTCCTCTTCCCTCTCCTGCTCCTCTTCCCTCTCCTACTCCTCTTCCCTCTGCTGCTCCTCTTCCCTCTCCTACTCCTCTTCCCTCTGCTGCTCCTCTTCTCTCAGCAGCTCTTCTTCCACCTATTCTCTTTCTTTGCTTCCACCTTGTTCTCTTTTTCCATGTCGAAGCTCTATCAGAACAACTAAGACCCAAAGACATAGACAGACAGAAGGACACAGACGGAAGGACACAGACACAAGGACACATACACAAGGACACATACACAAGGACACATACACAAGGACACATACACAAGGACACAGACAGAAGGACACAGACGGGATGACACAGACAGAAGGACACAGACGGAAGGACACCTACAGAAGGACACAGACAGGATGACACAGACAAAAGGACACAGGCAGAAGGACACAACGATACGAAGAGAGGAACCTGGTGTGCTCTGAGGTCGTTGCCGAGGAAGACTTGATGGGCGACTCCCTGATGGAACTCGAACAGAAATTTCTTAACAGGTGGCTGGGCACTGATGCCACATTCTGTCCAATCGACATTCAGACTCAGATTGCCTTCTCTCATCTCACTGTATTCAGTGTTCTGTCAAAGCACATCAATCAAAAAAGAATTCAGCTAATCAAAGCTTCATTTGGCATCGTATCAATCCAATAGTTAGCTGGATGACACTCGTCAATGACTCTTTGCGTCAGTGATAGATAGATAGATAGATAGATAGACAGACAGACAGACAGACAGAGGAGAGAGAGAGGGAGAGACGTGTAAAAGAGTAGATTCGGAGGCCATCAGTCGCGGCAGCGGAGGCGAGTGAAGAGATGGCAGAAAAGATGGCGTCATCGTCCAATATCTTCTGATACTCGTTGCTGCTGTACAGCAGAAGTCGTCGTTCGACGACCATCAACAGTGACGTCATTATGACGCAGTAGATCCGTTCATCAGATCTTCTGAACCCTTTCTGTTGGGCTCTATAGACAATGCCAAGGCACAAACACAACACTTCGGTCGCCTTTGATCGGTTCCATTAAACCATTAAATCAAATCGTAATCGTAAAAAAAGTTTTCTGAAAAAGTCAGCGTGGCGGCGATTCAATGTTAGCGAGTGAACTTAAATGGGAGTTAGGGAATTGATTGAAACCGGCGTCAGTGAATTGCTATGGATGGGAGTTAGGGAATTGATTTCAATCGGGGTTACGAATTTGATAGAGATGGGTGTTGAGAATGAATTTAAATGGACGGTCACTTACTGCGAATGAGGAGATGAGAAGCGGTGCAAATGCAGTGTTGCCATCTGTTGATGAGATGTTGATGTTGCAGGGAGACGTATTAATGAACTGAACCTTCGTTCGTCCACTTGTCAGTGGCGCCGGAATGTCTCTCTGCAATTGGCAACGATAAAGACAACAGCAACAGTTGTCAATTGATAAAAATATGCTGAGGCAACGCAAAAGGCCTTCCGAGACCAACAAGACATCCACGACACTTAGAGTGTAACAACAGACGACATCTTCCGATAGCATTAATGGACAATACCACAGCGCCTTTCACAAGGGATTTCATCTCGAAGGCGTTCGTTTTACTTTTACCTTGAGTCAGTAAGAGCGCAAAACAGAGAAACATAGACAGACCGACAAAGATACACTGAGAGGTACAGACAGACAGACAGACAAGCAGACAGACAGACAGCTAGATAGATCTGTGGTCTTACATCAATGACAGCTTGAAGCGCAGTTGCGATGACGAAAGACAAAGCGGCCAAAATCATTCCCCAACCCATTCGCTGCAAAGGCCTACAACAACAACAGCAACAACAACAATAACAACAACTACTACTACTATTACTACTACCACCACTTCTACTACAACGACATCTACCACTACTAGTAATACTACTTCTACTACTACTTCTACTACTACACACACATTCAGATACTTAAAGCATACACGTAAGTATACATGCATAACACACGCACACATACACACACATATGCACACATACACACGCAGTTCTTTACTTTCAGTGATGGCTGACTGACTTAGTCGGCCTGAGGTCATTACTCTGTAGATGGAGATCACTGGAGATAAGAAAGACAAGAGATGAAGGGAAATGCGGTTTGCGAACGTAAATGGAAATTATAAACAGATGAGTAGAAAAGTAGTTATTAGGAGAACTACCATCTGAACTCTGACCTGAAGGGAATTCGAAGCTTATCGAGACACGGAAATAGAAGACCCTCCAGGAGAGGAACAAGAACTACGACCAACAACGCATTCAACATCTACAACAAACACACGATTACAATACCATTTCCACAGCCAGTAGCACCATTACCATCCATCATATCAGCACATATGTAATCACTTAATAATATACCATCTACTTCAAAATATGGTTGCGACATATTTAGAGTGTAGTCGTTGACTCGGAAACTATTTGGCCGATTAAGGAAATGAAGTCAATTCTCACTATTCTGAGAAATTTTGACGATTTACTTTATGTTGCTTTAAGTCTTCTGATCGATACATCTGTGGACCTAGAACGATCGATTTTGGTTTATTTCAAACGAGTGGCTTCTACAGCGCCGTTATTACATAAAGCCATATTGCGTCAGCTGTGCTTTAGTCTCTCATTTTATTCATTTGCAGTGGACTCAAACTGCACCCTGACCTGCATGAGATCTGGCTGAACGACGAAACTTCCCTAAAACAAAACCAAACATCATCTTAGCTGCATCACACCGCTCTGATGATATTCTGTGCTCAACATCGGTTCAAAAGCGGGAGGGGATCGAAAGCGCATAACAGGGATCCTTGATACCTGGGAATTCTGCGTTTATTCGACTACGGAAAGAGGACGATTCAGTGGTCGTCAATCGTTTGATTCCTGCTCGTATAAATGGCTGTCCGCTAAAGAACAGGTGCTACCGCAGCAGTTGTCGAGGGAGAAGAGATAATCTTAGAGAAGGTAAGTTGTCGAGGGAGAAGAGATAATCTTAGAGAAGGTAAGTTGTCGAGGGAGAAGAGATAATCTTAGAGAAGGTAAGTTGTCGAGGGAGAAGAGATAATCTTAGAGAAGGTAAGTTGTCGAGGGAGAAGAGATAATCTTAGAGAAGGTAAGTTGTCGAGGGAGAAGAGATAATCTTAGAGAAGGTAAGTTGTCGAGGGAGAAGAGATAATCTTAGAGAAGGTAAGTTGTCGAGGGAGAAGAGATAATCTTAGAGAAGGTAAGTTGTCGAGGGAGAAGAGATAATCTTAGAGAAGGTAAGTTGTCGAGGGAGAAGAGATAATCTTAGAGAAGGTAAGTTGTCGAGGGAGAAGAGATAATCTTAGAGAAGGTAAGTTGTCGAGGGAGAAGAGATAATCTTAGAGAAGGTAAGTTGTCGAGGGAGAAGAGATAATCTTAGAGAAGGTAAGTTGTCGAGGGAGAAGAGATAATCTTAGAGAAGGTCAGTCTGGCAACCGATTATTTACTAACAGACGTTGAATGTCTGTTTCTGTATGCGATTTCATTCATTTGCATCGGATTTGATATTGTTATGCGGGGTACGTAAGAAAGCTAAACCGATCGGCTGTCAGGTGAGAAATAAAGACAAAATGTGCAGAAACTATCTCTGCTTCGGTGTGGTAGGTCTTCAGAAGAGGAAATGAAGTTGGTCTAAGGAGGAAGCTGCTATTAAACAAGGTCTGTCTGTGAAGAAATCGAACGTAGGAAACCAGATCACTGTCTGAAGCTGTCCTTTTCAGTGGAACCGACCGTATATTAAAGGGGAATTAATTAAACCGATCACAAAAGCCACAACACATATAAGAGGTGCCTAAAAGGCGCTATATAATTGTTGAGATATACATGCATGGAGGTCATGGAGGTCAGATGGGTGCAGTTAAGAGAAGCAGTCAGGGTGATTGCAGCGGATGGAGTAGATGAAAAGACTGGAGACTGGAAATGTTGACATCTTACGAAGTCTCCGTTCATCTCCGTCGCCTGTAGAGTCCATCGCGATCCCTACACAGAACAACAGTCGCATCACTATATGAAAAAACGAACTGGCTTCGACTGTTGCAAATGCACAAAGGCGTTATATGAAAAGATGACCATCTCATTATATTGCTACAGCAGGGATAGATAGATAGGTAGGTAGGTAGGTCGGTAGGTAGGTTGATAGGTAGGTAGGTATGTAGGTATGTACGTATGTACGTATGTATGTAGGTAGGTATGTAGGTAGGTATGTGGGTATGTGGGTATGTACGTATGTACGTATGTAGGTAGGTAGGTAGGTAGGTAGGTAGGTAGGTAGGTAGGTAGGTAGGTAGGTAGGTAGGTAGGTAGGTAGGTAGGTAGGTAGGTAGGTAGGTAGGTAGGTAGGTAGGTAGGTAGGTAGGTAGGTAGGTAGGTAGGTAGGTAGGTAGGTAGGTAGGTAGGTAGGTAGGTAGGTAGGTAGGTAGGTAGGTAGGTAGGTAGGTAGGTAGGTAGGTAGGTAGGTAGGTAGGTAGGTAGGTAGGTAGGTAGGTAGGTAGGTAGGTAGGTAGGTAGGTAGGTAGGTAGGTAGGTAGGTAGGTAGGTAGGTAGGTAGGTAGGTAGGTAGGTAGGTAGGTAGGTAGGTAGGTAGGTAGGTAGGTAGGTAGGTAGGTAGGTAGGTAGGTAGGTAGGTAGGTAGGTAGGTAGGTAGGTAGGTAGGTAGGTAGGTAGGTAGGTAGGTAGGTAGGTAGGTAGGTAGGTAGGTAGGTAGGTAGGTAGGTAGGTAGGTAGGTAGGTAGGTAGGTAGGTAGGTAGGTAGGTAGGTAGGTAGGTAGGTAGGTAGGTAGGTAGGTAGGTAGGTAGGTAGGTAGGTAGGTAGGTAGGTAGGTAGGTAGGTAGGTAGGTAGGTAGGTAGGTAGGTAGGTAGGTAGGTAGGTAGGTAGGTAGGTAGGTAGGTAGGTAGGTAGGTAGGTAGGTAGGTAGGTAGGTAGGTAGGTAGGTAGGTAGGTAGGTAGGTAGGTAGGTAGGTAGGTAGGTAGGTAGGTAGGTAGGTAGGTAGGTAGGTAGGTAGGTATGTATGTAGGTAGGTATAGGTAGGTAGGTAGTAGGTAGGTAGGTAGGTATGTAGGTAGGTAGGTAGGTAGGTAGGTAGGTAGGTAGGTAGGTAGGTAGGTAGGTAGGTAGGTAGGTAGGTAGGTAGGTAGGTAGGTAGGTAGGTAGGTAGGTAGGTAGGTAGGTAGGTAGGTAGGTAGGTAGGTAGGTAGGTAGGTAGGTAGGTAGGTAGGTAGGTAGGTAGGTAGGTAGGTAGGTAGGTAGGTAGGTAGGTAGGTAGGTAGGTAGGTAGGTAGGTAGGTAGGTAGGTAGGTAGGTAGGTAGGTAGGTAGGTAGGTAGGTAGGTAGGTAGGTAGGTAGGTAGGTAGGTAGGTAGGTAGGTAGGTAGGTAGGTAGGTAGGTAGGTAGGTAGGTAGGTAGGTAGGTAGGTAGGTAGGTAGGTAGGTAGGTAGGTAGATAGATAGATAGATAGATAGATAGATAGATAGATAGATAGATAGATAGATAGATAGATAGATAGATTGCAAAGCATCAGATTACACAATGATCAGCGGTCCATAGCAGACTGATCTCAAGGGAATCATTGCTTCTTCTGAACAAATCGGGGTAGTATGTGGGTGGATGAAACTGGCCTCTGCGCAAATAGGTCAACTGCATTTCAGTTCCATCCAATACTACTTTAGATAAAAAATTTTCCTCTTGGCTAAATTCGTGTTCAGTTAAGAGCATTAATTGCACTCGACAGGAAGTCGAAGCGGTCAGCTGTTTACGCCGAAGGGAAGGAGACGATGATCACGAAAAGATTATATAATAAGCCACTGAATGGAACTTCAAGGTCCAAGACGGGTCTTGGAATCATAATCAGCAGGATCGTCATCTGATCATGATAATCATTATCATTACCATCATCTTCATATCATCATCATCATCGTCGTCGTTGTCATCATCATCATCATCGTCATCGGCACCACCACCACCATCACCATCACTATCGTCATTATCATAAGCAGCAGAAGCCGACGAGCAGTTAGGAAAGAGCCTGCAGTTTATTACTGAGTACCTTTGAGTTGTTCGCAAAAGGCGCTATATAAATAGCCAGATACGCACCTGTTGATCGAAGAGCGCCCAGAAGACGGGCAGTGGTAGGAAGATCCAAATGACACTAGTCACGTCTTTTACGTCCGAAATAAACTGGTGCTATAGAAACACAAAATGGCGCTAAAGATCAGAATTAACCATGGCAACCAGAAGAAACAGTTCAAACAGATCAGTTAGTCTTCTGCTTGGCGACGGTTGAGTCAAGTGGAACCAAGGAAGGAAGAACGGAAGACGGACGGACGGAGAGCTTATTTTCTATCCTTCTCCCGTATCTTTCTCTTCCCATCTTCTTCGGCGCATTAGTTCCAACCCCCTACTTTCTTTCAATCCTTTGTCTCTTTCAACCGATCCGTGTGGTTGAACTTGAACTACTAGATGGAGGTCGACCATGAACCAACCATGCATGACAAACCCCGCATCGATTACTTTGCGGTGGCTGAGCGCAGGGTCTGAATAAGCGCATCTTAGCGATGGTCCGTCATCTTTTAATAGGTTGCCTAGTAATCTACGACAGGAGCTCGTTCAGCTTTTTTGCCTCTTTGCTGTAGGCGCTTGACACCAATTTTGTCTCGTAATCGTAATCTCGAGATTTCTACAGCGCCCAACGAAAGCCAAGTCGCGCTCAGTCAAAAAAAATCGATAGGCAAAAGGATTCGGTTCTAGGTCAAGATCCAGGAGTCAGGCAGTCAGACAGTCGGACGGCTACGGTGGATGGTGTTTGAAATTGAAGCGAGAAGAGTGACAAGGAGAAGAAGAAGAATCAGGATAAGATTTCTGGAAAAGAAATGTGGCAACGCGGTTTTGTGTCGCTATAAGTCTGGAGGGCCTCTGAGGATGATTCCTTGGAGAGGCGCCCTTTCAACCTGTGATTACAATCACAGATTACAATAACGAATAGCAGTTGCGAAAACGAAGCAGTAACACACAGCAGATTTCCTACAGACACGTACGTCGTAGTCGGGTTCGGCGTAGTCGAGCCAATGTTCCTTCTTTTCGCTCGAGCTCTGCTTTCTGCAAGAGCATCTGCGAACGATGGTCTTCTGCAGATAAAAACGACATCACGGCAATCACATGCGAGGCAATGCATGTTATGGAAGGCAAGGTAACGATAAGTTTAATCGTTCCAGTATGAAGCAGGCTGAACTACTCGATCGAATTGTTTTCCGCTTGACACTTAAAGACTGTTTGAAGTCTTTGTCGATTGATGCTGTAGGCGAATCTTCCTTTTTGCTAGTTGGAAAATGGACTGAATGGGACGTACTATTGGGAGAGGAGAGAAGGTTGTAGCAGCTGATACCTCACTCACCTTAATGCATCCGGCCATTCGGACGATGACGCTGTGGGTTGGAGGAACCTTCGTGTACCACCTCGAACCAATGATGAATACCACTGAAACACACACACAGACGACCCATGACAACCGTGCCAGATTAGCTACACAGATTAGGCCTACCTACGACAATCGATTCATTTGACATACAACGACGACGACAATGATTATAACAATGATAATATTACCGAAGACGACGATGATGATGACGACGACGATGATGATGATGTTTTTTGTTGTTAAATTGTTCTGCAGGTGGCTTTTCGTGTGTCCTAGGTCCAGAGATACATATTCATGTACGCTTTCATATGTATACAAATGAGGCGTGTCCCATTTTGCATGTGCCTAGGCCTAGATGCTTGTGAGCATATATTAAAAAGTGCACCTTTTGGATGTTAGGCATATATGGACGACGGATGATGACGATGATGACGATGACAATGACGATAACGATGATGATGATAATGATGAGTGAGACATATTTTCTGGAGAATACTGACGGATTGCGACGATCATGAGGATGGCTGGAATGGCGAATGCGAGGGCGTAGCAGCTCGTGTTGAAGCAGAAGAAGCGACCTGCAGAACAAAACGACAAAACAGCGGCTATAGCAGCAGTCGGTCAGTTTCTTATTTGAAGAAACAGAGGCGACCATTGCATAGCAATCGTCCTTTAAGAGGGCTAATTCTACTTGACGAAACAGAATGACCATATGAAGAAGTTTATCTCTGACTGAATCCATCCAAGCACTTCAAAGACTTTAGTCACGTATACCTTTAATCTTCCCTCACTCCGATCACCGACGCTTCTATCCAGTAACACCTTCGAACCTTCTTCTTCAAGTTCTCTGCCCCGGGCAGGTTTGAACGTACAATGGCGCCATTCCCGACGCTCTTGGGCCTCCTCCTTCAGTTTACCGTGTCTACCATCACTCAATCTAGTGGCATTTATCTAGGTCTTCCTCTTCTTTTTTTTCCTTCCATTCTTCCCATAAGGGAGTCACCTCTCAGTCCAATCCATTTCCTCTGTCTCGTTCCTATTGTAGCCATCAGATACACTGGCCAACACATAATTTGTTGCCTCAAATGTTAGAACTGTTTCTGGGTATATTTGACCTGCTGATTCCAGAAAAGGCACCAGTTTTCTCCCAGCAGGTCTAGTTTTCGAGATATAGAACATTATGCCATATACCAGTCCTTGCCTCTGCTCGCCCATAAAACATAAGGCTATAGCTATAATTATGTAGTGCTCAATTTATTATGTGATACACTAAATAAACATAATAATACAAATACTTAAAAGAAAATGGTAGTACCTGAAACTGTACTTATATGATACCAAACAGAACAAGTTTGTTAAAAAAATTTCAAGTCATTCGACACCGAAGAAGCTCCTTTTGTACGATTTCCGAGTGTGGCATCTGCCGGAACAATCGCGCATAATATTCCAGCAATAGTCTGCCATCATGTGTGCATCCCATCTTCCTTGATATCGATTTTCCATTGTTTTGATGTCTTGGTGAAATCTTTCACCTTGCTCTTCGCTGAAGTCACCAAGATTCTCTGGAAAGCGATCTAAGTGACTGTGGAGATAATCGACACAAATGCTAATGTTGCAGCCAAGCTTGTTGAAATGAAGAAGCATATCCTCTACTAGTTGTGCATAATTGTCTGCCTTCTTGTTGCCAAGAAAATTTTTAGTTACAAGAACAAAGGAAGACCAGGCACAAGATTCGATTTCATTCATTCATGGTATGAAAAGTGGGTCATTCATAAGTTGCCTGATCTGTGGACCATCGAAGATTCCAGCCTTCAATTTTTCCATTGTAATTCCTGGTAACTTGTGTACTATGTATTCGAAGCATGAACCTTCTTTATTCAAAGCCCTGACAAATTGTTTCATCAGGCCTAGCTTTATATGTAGTGGTGGCAGTATGATCCTATCTCGTCCCACCAAAGATTCCTTGATTACATTTTGAGCTCCAACCACCATGTCTTTCCTCGAAGGCCAATCTTTTCTTGTCCAATGTTCATGCTTGGCTCTACTGTCCCAAAGACACAAAAAGCAGGGATACTTTGTGTAGCCACTTTGTTGACCAAGGAGGAAATTTACCATCTTCAAGTCTACACAAATTACCCATTGATGTTCTTTGTATTTTATCTTTTCCAGTACTAAAGAGATGGCATTGTACTCTTCTTTCATCCTGGTGGAGTGACCGATTGGAATAGAACCAAATTTGTTGCCGTTATTTAAAAGCACACATTTCATACTACGTTTTGAACTGTCGATTAAAAGACGCCACTCTTCTGGGCTGTAATCCGATAGACCAATTTTCTTCAATAAGTTGCTGATGTCATTACAGAATACTAGGTTGTTGTCTTCGGTAAAGAATGGCAGCAAATCCTTTTCTCTGTTTCTATAAATTGTAATTTTCGTTCCAGGCTGAAGTGCATTCTTTTCCTTTAGTCTGGACGCAAGCAATTCAGAGGACTCTTTGGAAAGATTTAAGTCCCTGATCAGATCACTCAACTCTTTTTGGTCAAAACGTTCACTGTGTGAAGTTGATTGGAAATCACTGTCACTGCCCCCACTTTCTTCACTTTCGTCATCTTGTCCGATATTGGACATGCAAGTGTCATCGTCTGAGAGCTGAGGTAGTTCGCGAAAAGGTGGAACTGGTACAATATCCGAATGCGGAACAGGTCTCCTGGCTGAAGGTATATCAGGGTAAGACAACTTGTGACGATTATTTCGATTGATGCCTATGATATTAACCATACAAAAGTAACAGTCGTCGAAGTGGTTTATCTGTTCCCTCCAAACCATCGGTACACCAAATTTCAGGCAGCTTCTCTTTCCAATTGTCCAGTGGCGCAATTGTTCAATACAAGTTTTGCATACTGTATGAGGAGCCCATTGCTTATCTTGATCTCCAAGTTTGACACCAAAATAACCTACATATGCTCTTTTTACAAACTCAGAAATCGCTTTCCTGTTTGCTTTTAGTGTGTATTCCCCACAAATGTAGCAGAATATGTCTGGATGGTTAATGCAGCTCCGTCTGGAAGTAGCCATAACCTTAAGGATGTTCGCATCTGAGGAATTAAATGACTAACCTAAAAAATAGTAAGAACATGTAGTTATTTAATGCTCACATTCACAGATTGTTCTTGCGACCAACTCTTAATATGCCCTAAGACGACTGCGGCTGCTCTAGCTTTCAGGAGGCGGTTTATATAGGCTATAAATTCTGACTTCAGCATAATCTATTTACATAGTTCGAAACCATGAAACGCTGTATAAGCACAAATAAATTCTAAATGAGGCCATGAATTTAGTGCTGAGTAAGCTGTAGGCTACGGAATAGTTATTTCGTTGAATCAGCAATATCTCAGCACGCAGCAAGATATGCTGATTTTACATTATAAGGATGTAGGCATTATATGAATCAGCAAGAATTATAATTAGCCATAAATAAAGCTTATTATGACATTTTAGTTTTGTCAAAGACATCGTTTAAAGAGTGGACTGGGTTATCTTTACAATATCGACGATATCTCAGAAACTAGACCTGATGCACTCAATCCAATGACATTTTCTGAATCAGCGCTCAAAATTACCCCAAGAACAGGTCTAAAACCGAAGGCAACAAGAAAAAAATTTTTTTCTGTTGGCCATTGATATCTTTTCTTCTCCACCTTCGAACCATTTCTGTCTAATTCGCTGCGTCGTTTGTCAACATCTGAGACGAACCGAAGCTGTCGTCTGAGGCAGTTACACAGCGCCTTGAAATAAACTTATACGACTGTTGAAACACGTTTTCTGCCGTAAAACTGAATGAAAACACCAGCCACCCCACATTAGATTGAACTCGGCTGCTCTTTGACCCCGAGAGAGCGACGGACCTCGTATTGTAGGAGTGACGACCATGGAGAGCAGGCTGCCGATGTTGATGGCCATGTAGAAAAGAGAGAAGAAGGAATCCTTCTGACGCTTCTGCAGTTTCACCAAAAAGACACATACTGTTATAAGACGTTATTTCTATAGCACCCAGTGGTCTTTTAATTCAAATACCTGTGAAATGGCAATCTTGGAAGTGAAGAGGTTGGCTATTGACGGAATTGGGCATCGAATGATTAACCTGATCATCTATAACGACTGACCTGGTGATCTACTATAAGAACTGACCAGGTCACCTAGTATAAGAACTGACCTGGTCACCTAATATAAGAACTGACCAGGTCACCTAGTATAAGAACTGACCAGGTCACCTACTATAAAAACTGACCAGGTCATATAGTATAAGAACTGACCAGGTCACCTAGTATAAGAGCTGACCAGGTCACCTAGTATAAGAACTGTCTTGATCATCTACTGTAAGAACTGACCTGGTCACCTAGTATTAGAACTGACCAGGTCACCTACTATAAAAACTGACCAGGTCATATAGTATAAGAACTGACCAGGTCACCTAGTATAAGAACTGACCAGGTCACCTAATATAAGAACTGTCTTGATCATCTACTGTAAGAACTGACCTGGTCACCTAGTATTAGTATTGATCATCTACTGTAAGAACTGACCTGGTCATCGGTGAACTGATCGCCACCGAAGGAAGCGACGCATGGCTTAATTCCTCCTATTCCGAAGGCAATCAGGATCAGACCAATCGCGGGTCCGTATCTGCACACATACACACAAACTCACACACA
This sequence comes from Norana najaformis, assembly GCA_964023275.1. Taxonomy (NCBI): domain Eukaryota; kingdom Metazoa; phylum Annelida; class Clitellata; order Crassiclitellata; family Hormogastridae; genus Norana; species Norana najaformis. Next base: position 24,065,022 of record OZ029923.1, read on the forward strand.
CAAACACATACACACACAGCATACACACGCACACGCCATGAGTTGCAGTGTTTAATTAGGAAAGCCCCTATCATGGCGCCCCATACAAATATCAACTTCCGATTGCAACTCGGAGATCAGACGGAATCAGTTGCAACAAACCTGTTGGGTTAATTTCATGGCCTCTATGGCGCCGTTTTTCCAAAGATGAGAGTCTCTTTCCCTCCCCTCTCTCTCTCTTTCGCTCTCCCTCTCTCACACTCTCTTTATCACTCTGTCTTTTCTCTCTCCATCTACTGTCCTTTTCTCTCTTTTCCTCTGGTCATTTTTCTCTCCATCCTTTTCCGTTCTGCTTTTTCTCTCTTTATCTCTTTATCTCTTTTTCTCCTTCTTACTCTATCTTTCTGTCACTCTGTATTTTCTCTCTCCTCTAACGCAGCGTCACACACAGTTTAATATAGCCTACGCAACAAGTCTGGAAAAGGATGGGAGAATAAAAGCTTAAAAGCCGAATAAATGCACCCTTCATTGAAACACCCGCTCAGTGGCCAATGCAGGAACGATGAGAAAGAGCGTGAGCGACGACCGAAAGTCAATGAGAGGGAGACAAAGAGATAAGGAGAGACACAGGGGGAGAGACAGATATACAGATAGCCATATAGAGATAGATAGTGTGTGTGTGCGTGGGTGCGTGTGTGTGTGTGTGTGTGTGTGTGTGTAAGAGACCGCTGAAGAAAGCATAGTGTACTAGCCGTAAAGCTGACCAATTACAGATGACATTCGTATTCCAACACCGACACCGGATGAGGAGAGAAGAAGGATTACTAACATGTAATAATTGCCGTCGAATGGAATCGCAGTGATCGCCATGACAATGTTTCCAAGACAATAGATGATCGAGACGTAGATGATCGTTCTATAGTCAACAACAGCAACAACAACACTGATTAAGCACAGTCGCAGTCATCCAAGGTCCTTCAATACGTCTTCGACTCTCCAAGACTCTGTTATTGAGACAGAACTCACTCGGACGTAGTCGTATGGTGAATGACCGACTGTCCCTTACCTTCAATGAAAGGAAATGGGCGTTAACTGATGCAAAGCTATGGCTACCTTAAGCTCTTTTGTCTCTGTGCGTCTTACCTTAAGCTGCTTTACCTTTATTGACTTTAGCAGAGGCCGTTGACTAACAACATGGCTAGAAGTACAAGGAAATGATCATAACTTTATAGCGCCGTTCAGTTTTTTTTTTAAAGCAGAAAATGTTGAGATGAAGATATATATATATATTTTTTTTTCGTACTGTAAGAAATTCTTTAATTACAGTAGGCCTACATTAGGTAATTTTCATTCAATTGTTTCCACTTTCAGAGAAGTTGATGCTCCTTCTCCAGCGGAGATGTCTGCGCTTTCAGGTGAAGAATCGACTCAGCCGGTTGAATGGAAGAACCGTGAGGTGAACGAAAAGTCCACTTGCTAAGTCGAAATTTCAAGGGCAATAAACCATAACAATGATGAGGGCAGAGATGAACCTCAACTGGGCGTCGTGTACGCCATATTGGAATTTGATGGCAACAAAGAGCCGGTCATAAGCAAACAGCAGGAAGAAACAAGTGCTTCAGAAAAAGAACAGTGCTTTGAGATCCAGTGTTCAACCAGGGAGCTTTTGGGCGCCTCCCGCTCAAGCCCCAAAAGTAAATATTTGCGCCAATATGCGAATATCGTTTTCTAAACACGCTTTGAATACAATTATATCTGTTATTCCAATTTTTTTTTACAAACTTCGATTTCCGTAAAAGTAGCAATCCTAAATATATTGGAAATACGTCGTACATCCTGGAGTTTTACCAACTATACAGACATTGCATGTATACTTTGAGTACATCTGTTATCCCAAACTTACTCCGACTTCAATATAAACAGAAGTTGAACATTGCAATTTTTCAAAACATGATAATTTTTATTATATAGGGATTTAGGCCTGATAGAATTTGTCAAATACCTTCAGTTAGTATTTATTATGGTCCACGAGCAAGAAAAGGCTAAGTTTTTTGTATCGGAGTGTTGAACTATTTCCATTTGGCTGCCTACTTCAGGAAACATAATTTGAAAGCTTGAAATATTCCTTATGAATTTGCTAACCACCAAGTTATGCGTTCATGTACTATATATTAACAGCTTATACAACATGGTGAACTAAGGCTATGCCTTTAGACGATTTTTTAGGTGTATGTAATCTATTTGAATATTATTGCTGTCAGCAAAATAGGTTGTTATTTAAACTTTGTAAATTATGACTCATTGCAAAACATGACAAATAATTTATGCTTTTTATGACCGTCCTAGTATTTGGCGATGGTTTGTTTAAACGTTTTGAATTGCTAAATTCAAATAGTTTATTTTCGTAACTAATGTAATATAACGGGATGTAGAGGAACTGCGTGGATAATAGTTAATGGCTATCGCAACAGGCGACAATACGGATGTACACACTCATCGAATTGACTGTGCACCATAATACTCTGCATGGTATTGACAATATCTTTGCATAATGCTGATAACATTTTAGAATATTGCGCGTAATTTAATGAGAAAATAAGTATTCACACGATTGCTATATATGAAGCTATGCTGAGCAGCTGCAGACTGTATAAAGATCCATTTCATCATCAGATGCCATTTAAATGCAGCTATAGATCACATATCGCATGTGCTAGAGGCCCAAGTACATCAGAAATTTCGAAATATCTTTCTGCCGTTACGAGATCGAAACCCCGACCTCTCAGCTTACAGTCCAGCACTTTTACTACTAGACTATTGCTCACGTCCATAGCAGTAAAAAAAAGCTATTATCAAGAACTATTATTTTTTATTAAAATTACTGAACTACGAAGGCGAAAATAAGCATCTGCTTAGAATTTTGCACGCTTTGTGTTTTGAAACGCAAACTAAACTGAAATATCAATTTGCCTTTCATTCGAATCAAATAGGTGTGAGGCCACAGTTTGGCTGAACTTAGTAGTGTCATTATAAAGCGAACGATCCAAAATTCATCATTCAACAGAGCTGAAGCACTTTGCCTGCAACCAACGACGCATTAGATGGAACGATTGCATAACGCGTCATCTACGAGAAAGTGATTGAACAAATGAAGGGTGAGTGATGTGGCACTGACCTGCACTTTCCCAACCATCCGTCGGCGATGATGGCACCGAGCAGAGGAGTGAAGAAGGAGACGACGAGGGAGGCATGATAGATGGCGGTTGCAGTCGATTTAGGAAGACGAAGAGCTCGCCACAAGTAGATGACAAGGATCGCTGCACAACACGACAGACAGACAAGCGGACTCATTACTACATCAGTCCACAATACAAATACATTGGCAACTGCTCCATCAGTAAGAAGATGAAAGACTCAGACCATTAATGACAACAGTGAAAAGCGAATCAAATCTTTTTAAACTAAATAATTTTGCGTTATTGTTAAAAGAGTTGAACTTGTAAAGAACTACAACGAAATTTCAGACGCTTTAATCTTTCAGGTAAAACGGTAGGCCTATCTAGAATGAGTATCGGATAACCAGAAGAAGACCGGTCGGTCGGTCGGTCGGTCGGTCGGTCGGTCGGTCGGTCGGTCGGTCGGTCGGTCGGTCGGTCGGTCGGTCGGTCGGTCGGTCGGTCGGTCGGTCGGTCGGTCGGTCGGTCGGTCGGTCGGTCGGTCGGTCGGTCGGTCGGTCGGTCGGTCGGTCGGTCGGTCGGTCGGTCGGTCGGTCGGTCCTTGCCTTTCATTCCGTAGAAGGAGAAACGTTCGCAGAATTCATTCGTCAGAATGCAGATGACATGCTTCGGGTAATTGGTGAAATATCCGCCCTACAGCACATCAACGCACACACACACCAAGCTGAGATCAGAAATCAACCCATAATTATTCTTTTCAGGCGCAAAGATTCTAGCGCTATATAAAAGTTTGCTTCTGCTTCACCGGTGAAATTGAAGTCATAATGGGTTTAATTTCCTGTGCCGCGAGCGTAGCAATTTCGCAGAGAGAGAGAGAGAGAGAGAGAGAGAGAGAGAGAGAGAGAGACAGACAGACAGACAGACAGACAGACAGACAGAGACAGAGACAGACAGACAGAGACAGAGATAGTGTAATTAGAAAGAGATCAATAGAAACCATATGCCATATCAATAATATTTATCAAATTTCATCTCCTCCTTTCTCTTTAACCTCTTCATTTAATTGGATCCTTATGAGTGGGTAGGTATGCAAGCTTCTAGAGAGTTATATAGCGCTTTCTAAGCTATATTATATTTTACCCAAATGGCCTAAAGAGGTAGATGACTTAAGAACAGCTGAAGATGGGCTGAAATGACTGCACCAAAAGTTGTCTTTGGTGCAGTAATTCCAGCCCATCACTTGCTGCGCGCTTCCTGTGCAAATTCACACGAAAGACATGATTACTCTCTTCTCATGAAAAGTAAATAACCGATTCCCAGCAGTTCGCTTCTTTCCAGTGTCTTACTGGCATTTTCCTTTTCCTTCACAATTTCTCCAAGCGAAGAATGTCGCAATCGCCAAACGACCGACGTCGGCGAATCAGATGCATCTGTATCGGATCTTATTGGATTATCGACTGAAGAAGCACCGTTCTGTACATAATAGGCCGATAAATAGACCGAAGGGCCTAAACTTATACAGATTTGCCTGTGTCGACAATGATCTTTGGATGGACTGCGAATCTCAGCTGAGAAAATCGTCCGTTGAACTTGAGAACAGAACGACTATCGGAAACAACCAACTCTACATAGCAACGTCTTTACATAGGTCTATTAGGAAAGCATACGTAATGAACCACGGCACACAAAGTCAGTCTATTTCAGTAGGTCTAAAGTCCCCACGGAACTTATGTAACTTGTGTCTCTGTCTTTGCCTCTTTCTCCCTCCGAGACGATAGTGTTTCGCCCGATGCAAAAAGCATACACTCGGAGCTGTTAACTGACATGCCGTTTTTAAGCTCGCTCTCTGTCTGTCTCTGTCTGTCTCTGTCTGTATGTCTGTCTCTCTCTCTCTGTCTCTCTATGTCTCTGTCTTTGCCTCTTTCTCCTTCCGAGACGATAGTGTTTCGGCTGATTCAAAAAGCATACACTCGGAGCTGTTAACTGATATGCCGTTTTTAAGCTCGCTCTCTCTCTGTCTCTGTCTCTGTCTGTCTCTGTATGTCTGTCTGTCTGTCTGTCTGTCTCTCTCTCTGATGACGTCACCTACGCGAGGTATGCTGCAACGTGTGTGCGTTCCTATATTGTTTAGTTAATAGAGCCCTTTTAAATCGGACAACAGAAACGTTGATGATCATCTGGAGACGGTTTCTGTTAATTGGCCGATGCGCATGAACTCGGTGGAGGTAGTGTTAGAAGAGGAGAGGATAGGTTAGGGGAAGAAGAGTCGGGATAGGATCTGTGGAAGAGGAATGTTTTCAGTTTTGAGTAAAAGACTTGTGCAGAGATTGCAATGGCTGAAATAATTATGAGTTCGTATGAAGGATCAGATAATTCTCGTAGGTCTGGTGGGAGTTTATTCCAAAGTGGTGAAGCAGCTTTGGCTAAGGAACGATTTACAAATTTTAAAGATGAGGCGATAGAAGGGCGGGGAAGTGTTAGGGCTAAAAGGAGCTGGTAGAACGGAGTGGTAGGATTGCAAATAATTGACGAAGATAGTAGGGTACTGGCAAAAGTAACTGCAAATGTAAACGGCAAAAGGAGCAACATTTCAGTTTACTTTAAAGCATAATTTAGTCGTGAAAAACGGTTACTCAATAAACATGCTACGATGTATAAATTTAATCGCCAGATGGCAAGAAAAAATTATTAAAATCCAGCTTCTTGCTACTTCAATAAAGTTTTTGTATCAGTCACCATTTTGTACCTATTAAATAAATTTGGACAGTACTACAATTCCATTGCTTGCTGTAAAAGTGGTAAGAATTTGATTTTTTTTTTCAAACAGAAGCCTAACGTATATATGTTAACGGACACGAAATCAATGACGGTTTGGCCAGGTTTTATAAGTGATTCAGTTTAATCCTCGCATGCAGAAACCCTAGGTCACTATTGAACCATTCCTTTTAAAATGTGTTTGTAACTGAAATGGATGTGCATAAACTCCATGCGATAGAAATGCAAATCGAACTTTGTAATTTGTTAATGAATTCATGATTTAACAAGTCGTCATTGATAATATTTAGAAATCTTCCTTAATTTTGTAGTCTGTGAGATGTTTACTGCTCATAGAAGATAAAAAAGGACCGGGTCGGGGTGACCCAAGGGTTCTTGGCTTGGGTCAGTCAAAATACCTTTAGCATGCGATGGTTAAATTTATGATTTTAAAATAAACAATTTAGTCATTTTGTATTGACAGTTGCTGCTTCCACTGGAAAAAGTGAAGGCTTGGTGTCAGAAAAGATTGCAAAGACTCATACCCAGAGATGAAAAAAGTCCGAAATACATGAAATTGTGCAACTTGTGTTATTGGAAAATGTAAATCACCATAAATACAAACTTTTCCATTACAGAAGATAAAGAACTCTGAAGGAAAGCGTCTGTGACTGTGGTACAAAATAATTTACTTGGTGCTTCAATAAGATTTCATATGAACTCAAAACTGCAGCATTATATTGTGCACTATAAGCTGTAAGGCAAACATCAGTACAGAGCAAAAGAATCTCATTAATTTATCTCAGATTGAACACGTGTGCCATGAACAGAGAACAGAAATCATGTCAGTCAGAACTAAAACAGGAACGCAACAGGGTAAAGGCAAGAGACCATGTGACAACAAAAACAGTTAAAAAACCACACAAATGCAAATTCTGTGGAAAAAGATTTGCAACATTTTATCAACGAATAAACCACACAAGAACCCACACTGGAGAAAAACCATACAAGTGCAAATTATGTCAGAGTGCATTTGCATGGAGTAGTTACCTCAAAATACACATTAGAACCCACAGTGGAGAGAAACCATATGAATGTGCTCTGTGTCACAAATCATTTTCATCTTATAGTAGTTTATATTGTCATGAGAAAACAACACACAGTGGAGAGAAACCTTTCAAATGCCAACTATGTGAAAAGTCATTTGCATGGAATAGTAACTTGAAAGACCACTTGAGAACGCACACTGGAGAGAAACCATACAAATGCGAATTATGTTACAGAACATTTGGAGGCCCTTCTGGTCTGAAGCAACATATGCGAAAGCATACAGGTGAAAAGCCATACGAATGCCAATATTGTCACAAAGCATTTGCACAGTCTGGAAGTTTGAAATACCACATCAGAACCCACACTGGAGATAAACCATACAAATGTGAATTATGTGACAAACGTTTTATATGCCTTAGTCGTTTGAATGAACATCTGAGAAGTCACAGTGGAGATGAACCATACAAGTGCGAATTTTGTGGAAAAGCCTATACAGGTCGTTATAGACTAAAATGCCACATAAGAAAAAACCATTCAAGTGCAGTTCATGATGATCTCAAATTGCGCGTCAGAACCTACACTGAAGAGAAACCATTTCAGTCTGCATCAGAAATCATTTATTAAATGTGGCAAGTTGCATGACCTTGAGGGAACACATAGTGGAGAGAAACCATGTAAATGTCGTCTGTGTCCCAAATCATTTTCGTTGTTGAGTTATTAATAGACACATGAAAGACACTGGACAGAAATCATACAAATATCAACTACATGTATGTCTGAAATCATTTTCTTGCAGTGGTACATTGAGTATCCACAGAAGATACATTCCATAGATGACCTGCACCAATGTCAGCTATGTCACAAGTCATTTAAATGTATCAGTCATTTGAATATTCATGTGAAAAGAAACAGTCAACATGGGTTTTTGCACATAAAGGTGATCGGAATAGGCATTTAAGATCTCATTGAGGAGAAAACCATATAAACGTGAATTATGCCACAAGGCATTTGCAAGGGCTGATAGTCGGTTCAGTCGTGTGAGAGACCACACAACTGAAAAGGAACATCTGGAAGTATTTAGAATTCATAGATCATCTGCTGCTAATATTCTTAATGAAACCATATGGATATGGAATTTGCGATTAAACGTTTGAAATAGAAAAGGAATTTGTGGAGTACTGTTTCTATGTGTTTTATTTTTCAATGGATGATGAATTTGCTGAGCTGTTTGAAGTTAATAGCTGGATTAAAATACTTTATAAATGAAAATATTACTTTAAGTAAAACTCTTTCTATGCTCTAGTTTTCTTTGAAATGTAAAGCTGTTCTCTGAAGATAAACAACTCAGTTGCAACATTTCATTAATGAAAAAAATTGTTTTTCAGCGTTTCTATTTGAAGCTGTTCTGTTCAGACTGACATTGTGGTTATGTTGATCTTAATGCTCATTATTAACCAAATATTAGTTCTCTGCCTTCGTGCTGTAAAATGGCTTGAATGCTTCTAAAGAAAGTCATAAATGTTTTAAATTACTTTTTTAAAATTTAAAACACTTGTAATGCGCACAATGTCAGTACACCTGAATCTGAGGTGCATGTATGTTCGCTAGGGGCCAAGATGGAATCATGCAAAACCCAGGGTGAAGTAGTTAGTCTGAAGAAGCGATTTAAAAGATGATAGCGAGTTTGCAAGTCTGGCCTTTTGTGGTAGACGATTCTAAATGCGAGTAGCACAGCAGCTAAGGCACGTGATCCTCCAATTATCCTGAACCTAGGTTCTTGGAACAAACCAGTATCAGAAGAATGCCAGAATCTATGAGGGTGATATGGAGTCAGCAGAGTATTAAGATATGATGGAAGACCAGTCAAGCATGCGATTTTAAACTTAATACACAACTCAACAGGAAGGCAGTGAAGTTCACAAAGGTGATGTAATGCTTTTGATGAAGAACATGTAACATCCATAGAAAGAGAGTTTTGAACCCTCGAGCTTTTTCACATTAAAAGAGGATGTACTGTATAACACTGCATTTGCATAGTCTAATCGAGAACCAACAAGTGCACATGGCCCTGTTTTAGCCATGTCATTAGTCAGAGGATGTCTGATGTGACGAAATGCCTTGATGTGGTAGAAACAAGACCTGCAAATCGAAGATACGTGTGAAATCGTAGCGAGCGAGTTGTCAAGGGTGACACTGAGAGTTTTAATTTTGTCTGATAGTGGAATTTGTTTCCTGCAAGGTCAACAGATGAATGCAAAGATCCACACATTCAGAAAAATTGAACTAAAATAGATTTTTAATAGCACTAAGTTGTTTGTCGATAGGAGGCTGTAACTGAATGTGCAGTGATCCGCCTTCTGAAGTCGTCCATAAAGAACGTCCACAGTATATGACCAACTTTGTACCCTTCCTCCCGTCCGCATTTGGCATTACATGTACCTTCCCATCTCCTCTATGGACGTTCGCACTCGAACGAAGTACTAAGGCTTATATTATGCAGCCCCTGTTGATCGCTCTGAGCTAAGTTTGCTAATTTTGTAACTGTCTGAAAACCGTTCAAGTGCAGTTTATGGTGATCTCAAACTGCACATGAGAACCCACACTAAAGAGAAACCATTGAAGCCTGCATCAGAAATCACGTAAAAAAGTGGTAAATTGCATGACCATGAGAGAGCACACACTGGAAAGAAACCATATTAATGTCATCTATGTCCCAATTCATTTTCACTGTTGAGTAATTTTAATAGACACATGAAAAGACACACCGAACAGAAACCATACAAATGTAAGTTTTACATGTATATTAAGGTACTTTGACACTGTCACGTGCAGCAGAAGGACGCTATTTAGATCCAGTGCAGTACAGATCGTCAGCTCTTTGACTTAAATTTATGCTTACGGCACATCTTGTGCTCGTATAAACAAAAGTTAGATGCGGACGTCTGCGTTGGGCATAACCTCCGCCCCTTGTCCGCATTTGGAAACTATATAAATCTGTAATTAGGCCTACTTACAATTGCAATTAATGAATCATCGGTCGGTTCCTCACATTATGATGAATTAACGTAATAAGAATGCATATTATCATTTCCCTGGCAGAAGGGTCCCGCTAACCAACCTGTCTGCTATCAATGTGCTAAACGTAACCATATCGCCAAAGATTCAACCTGCTATTTGTAGAAAATTCAGCATAACAGGTCATTTTGAGGCCGTCTGTTACCTTATAAGTCTTGGAAGGAGATTCGAGCGAAGCGTAGCGACTTTATCGTTGTTGGCCGTATTAGCTGAAGAAACTTACAACACGTCGCGTTGGAAATTATCGCAGTTCGAAAATAACTTGATTCAGATGTCAACTGGTTGTACGAAATGTGGAACACTTCAACATGATATTTGAAGATTAACGGGTGAACTCAGTTCGAAAGATTTGGCGAAGGACGCTATTTACGCTTCACGACGGTCGATGTGGAGAAGTGCACGGTGACCAGAAAGGTAAATCTGAGAACTTGAGTGCATGAGGATGCTTGAGTTAGAAGACTTGTCGACCAGTGAGGTAGTTACAGAGAGTTAAACCAAAGATCTTAGAGTCGTAGACTAAGATATGACACTTCCTATCTCCGCTGTCTATTCGGCCTGGTGGTGATCAAATGTACGCAAACCGTGGAGCCACGTAGTGATTGGATTGATAGCTTCTTAGCAAAGATAGACGCGGCATTTCACTACTATATACTGTAAGACAAATAATGTAGCCTATTGGTAAGCGTTCTCGGCCTGAAATTTGGATATACAAGTAAAGTGAATAATTTTTTTCTTGCAAATAAAATTCACTCACAGTTTACATAATTCAAATATACATAATTAAGAACATTAACATTGAACTACGTGTATGGAGCTGAGCAGTATTACACAAAGATCTTTGGTTTCACATTCATCTTCAGTAAAGAAACAATGTCAACAATAAAGCCTCAGAAGTCTGTATCCATGACCAAACCAACAGAAGGCAGACAAATTAAAAAAATAAATTGAACTGCTTACTCATGCAAAATTTTCTTTGCTTTATGATTGCGCTTAAGCTTAAGTTTCCAGGAGTTTTGAAGTTGCTGGTTAAGAATTTTGATCTTACTGTGGATTCGAACTGTCATGTACAATTTCATCATGTATTTCACCCGAGCACCACATGTTGCTGATCCACATGCAGCAATATCTAAATTCTTTTGGGCAAATAAGCATAGTCGTTTTAATATACCAGAACTATGCTGCAATTTGTCAAATGAATTCTGAAACAGTTTTTCCAAGTCCCTGGTGAAAGCCAAAAACGACATGGATGGGTAAACTAAACAACCAGTGTCTTTAAATGCCTTTAGCTGTAAGAAAGGAAACTGAGGATAAGACAAGTGTACACTTGTGTACAAATCACTGCATGTTTGGCACATGCCAGATCCATCATTAAAGCCACACTTTCTTAAGATATAGCCACTCATATATGCCAAGACATTGTCAACCTCCAGTGGCAAATCAGGAATATCTGATATATCTTGAAGGTCAAAGTCATCTTCACATGTCATTTCACTGATCAATATGTGAAGCGGAAGCATAGTGTTCATCATCATGTTACCTGGATTTAAAAAGATTCGACAATGACGATATATCTATAAGCACACCATCTATATCATTTTCACAGTTTCGTCCAGAATTATCAACAAACAATTTATCGACAGCGATATATCTAAAACTGGAACAAAATTCTGTGACATCAGGATTGTCCCTGTGTCCTCCACTGCATCTTTATTTTTATAGTACCAACAAATTGCTTGCTAAAGTTGGGATAAAGGTTGCAATTTTGGAGCGTTCGCTGCAAAGTCCTTTTGGATGGCATACAGAAAATATTTTGCAACAGCTTATAAGATTTTCTGCTTTGATAAAATACAGACATTGCAAACATTTTTTAATTAACTGTCCAACATCTACCTTGTTTGGAAACAAGACCCATATTGATCTGGGTCTTCAGAAAAGAGACAGTAGATGGTGGAAGATGGCTGCACAGTTCTGCTATCAAACGGTCACAGGAGGCAGCTTCTTGCTTCCGTGTCAAGACACTGTTGCATTTTGATGTACTTCGATCCTTTCCTGTCTGTCTCCTCAGTCGATTTCGTAGTCTGACAATTTCATTCTTAAGTTTCTTCTTGTCTGAAGAGTTACATGACGACCTCGTGGAGCAGCCCTCACACTGGTCATTTAGAAGTTCCAGGTTAGCAGATGATGAAATAGGCAAAACACTATTGACAGTCACAGCTGCAGAAAGAGACTCTTCCACAGCAAGAACTTCATCACTGTCGTTGTGTTCGTTAGGAACGTTTTTGAGCAGCTGTACTTTGCTGCTTTTGACAGAAACATTCAACTTTGGTGTATGCCTGATAATGTGTCGTCATTTTTGTGTGATCGATGATGGCTTGTTTGGAATATCAAACAGTGTTGGAACTGCATTCCATATAAGCTTGTCATGCTTGGTGTTCATAAACTGTGAATCTTCTAAATGCCTACTGCAGAGTCGGAAGGTTTTAGATATGCCGATGACATTGCTTTGTTGGCTGGTTCGGTGGCAGAGCTGCAGGAGCTGATTGATCGTCTTGATCGGGTTAGCCAGAAATTTGAATTTTTGATTAATATCGACAAAACAGAGGTGATAGGAATGGACGGGTGCAACCTGCTGTTTCAAGGTCCAAGGTGAACAGCTGGAACAGGTTGTTTCATTCATATACCTTGGATTTTTCACCTCAGAGGATGCAGAATGCATTAAGGAAATCGGAGCTTGATTGAATAAAGGTAAAGGAAACATTGGAACGTTGAAGAAACTATGAAAAAGTCAGGGGTTACAAGTTAGAATAAATATTAGACTTTTGAGGGCATGATATGGCCAGTTGCCACTTATGGCTGCGAAGGATGGACCGTCAAGAGAACAGATGAAACGAGGATAAATGGATTTGAAATGAACGGACTAAGGCAGATACTGAGGGTTTCTTGGATGATAAGGAAAACCAACGAATGGGTACCGGAACAAACCGGCTTGGAACATCAACTGTTAAGTAACATCAAGTCAAGGGCGTTGACATTCTTTGGTCATATTATGAGGAAAAGGGAGATTGTTTGGAGAAAGAAATAATGTAGGGTATAATATCTGGATCGCGAGCACGTTGAAGACCACCAAAAGCCTGGATTGAGAACACAAGGCCTTGGACAGGATTGGCATAGTCAGTTACTGATGACAACATCATTGAAGATAGAAACATCTGGAGACGGACGGTTCATGATGCGGCCCAACTTCGGATCGAAGCTGGCTAAAGGCAATACAAGACAACCCAATACTTAGACTTTGGCCAAAGAATCCTTTTGCTTGGGCATACCACATTGTCGCTTCTTTTCGAAAATCCGCAAGTAATTATTTTTAAATTAAAATTTACAAAAAATCAAGTTTAGAATGCATTAACCTTCTGGGTTTTAAAAAGCAGAACTGACCTTATTATTGTTCAGCGCTATGGTCTTCCTGTTTGGTATAGTAGCAAAAACTTGTATAATTACACTGGATCACACGAAAAAATTTTTCGCCTGCTACTAGGCATATGTTATGTGTACTACACTAAATCGAATCTGCTGATTCCAAATCTGAAGTCAGATTTTGTGTAGCACGTCAGGATCTTAAGATATACAGCATACATGCTAATAATTATGCAAACTCTTTACAGAACTAGTATTTCCTTATAACTGTGTAGGCCTAATTATGCAAACTCAGAGTATTCATAACAAGAAAGAAAATGTTACTCTTTTATAACTTGAAATTAAAATATGGGTTAAAATGTAATATAAATATATGTATGCTACTCAGATGAAAGCATACATTTCGAAATTTTTTCTCTAGCTTAACTCTATACGAGTTCAAAAGTGCTTTAGACACTTGCTCTTGCGCTTGTGAGTGGCCGCTGTTGCCCGCTGCAGAAACCAGCAGTAATCGCCCATCATGTTGGAATTCAGTGGCCCTGATATCTTGTTTCAAAGCTGAAGATGCCTTGATGGAATCTCTCTCCATGCTCATCGCTTACATCACCCAAGTTTGGTGGGAAAAACTCCAGATGGGAATGTAAGAAATGTATTTTTAGTGATATCCGGCAGCTGAGTTGCTTATATGCTGTTAGCATGTTGCTAACGAGTTCAGCATAGTTCTCAGCTCGGTGATTCCCAAGGAAGTTTTGCACCACCAACGTAGGCCTACATGCATCCCAAGCGGCAAATTCCAGTGGGTTGAGCTTGGTTCTAAATACAGTATCACGCATTAGTTCGCGGATTTCTGGCCCAATAAAAATTCCAGCCTTCAGCTTAGCACCAGTTTTGACGGCTCCAAATTTATCTCTCAGATACTGGAAGCCTTGTCCAGTACGATCCATTGCCACTACGAAATTCCTCATGAGGCCCAGTTTAATGTGAAGTGGTGGTAAGTACACTTTCAATGGATCAACCAATGGTTCGTGTTGCACGTTGTGCCGACCAACAATGTGCTCAGATCTAGGAGGCCACAGTTTCACTTTGTAATGGTTGCTGTCATCACGACTGTTCCACAAGCACAAAAAGCACATATGTTTTGTGTACCCCAGCTGTAGGCCTAGAATAAGTGCTACCACTTTGAGGTCCGCACAGATGTTCCATTTGTGGTCTGAGTAGTTGATCACTTTCAAAATGAGTTTCATTGAATCATATGTCTCTTTGAGGCCTACAGCGTGGGCTAAAGGAACAGACGGCTTTTCGTTAGCATTGTGCACCAACACAGCTTTCAAGCTCGCTTGGCTGGAATCTATGAACAGTCTCCACTGATCAGGAACGTATTCGCAACCTAAATTCAGCATGAGACCATTCACGTCAGTACAGAAACAGATATCATTTTCCAGTTTGTAATATGTAGCTAACTGTTTGTGACGATAACGGAAGTGTGATGTTGTGGTACCTTTTTGAAGCAAGTTCCACTCCCCTAGTCTGGAGGCTAACAGTTCAGATTTCTCCTTTGACAAAGATAGGTCCCTCACCAGATCATCTAACTCACCTTGCCTTATCAAATGCGGCCTACCCTCTTCCAAATCTTGATCACTGGCTTCATAAACAGTAACGTCATCTTCTGTATTAAAATCAGAACTGTCCGTTTCATCAGCACTCGCAGCAGGCGGAAATGGTGCTGGATTCTCTTCATCATGCGGCACGGGCTTTAGAGCGGACTCGCAATCAGGATAAACGATTTTAAACTTATTTTTCTTTGAAAATCCAGCAACTTTAGTAATGCAGAAATAACAGACTGCATGATGATTTCTTGGCTCGCGCCACACCATAGATACAGCAAACGCATTGAATTCCTTTTGCCATTCAGCCACTGTGTAAGCCCAGAGTAGCACACGGTGCAGCAGACATGAGGTGCCCAACTTTTATCCTGGTCTCCGATTTGACATCCAAAATAATACTTGGAAGCAATCATCACTCTCTTAGTTAACTTCTTGCGCTGGTCACAAAGAGTATATTTACCACAAACATAGCAAAAATTGTCTGGATGGTTAACACAGCCTCGCCTATTCATTTCAAAATTAAATCTCACACACTAGCTACAGCTATATAAGAAAACTTCACCTTCGTTCTATGCAATCTCGCCTTATATACTGGTATTGATGTTGACGTCAGCTCGCTGACATGCCCAATCATGTCTAGCGGCTGCTGCAGGCTTGCTGTTAGGAATATTTCAGGCGACACTTGCAGGCATGCACGTATCACTGGCACATACAACAGAATGTACAGACATAACCGAAAACGAGTCCTTACGTCATTACTTGAATGCATGCATAACTTAAAATCTAGACTTGCTGGGCAGATTCTGACTTCATATTTGGAATCAGCACATTTGAATCAATATAAGGCACATGCATTACTTTCAGTAGCAAAATCGTTGTGATCCAGTGTTATCTAACAGTGCAAAACATCGATCATACAGCATGGCTGTGCTTTTTATTAATTTATTTAGATTTTGTTCAGTAGAATTCTAAGCATAATAGAATTTTCTTAAGTTCTTGAATAACTTTCATTTTGTCTGACAAACGAGTTTATATCATATAGGTCGTGGAGATGCATAATAAACTTTGAATTATAGTCTGCCATGAAGCGACGCAACTTCACTCGGACTTTCTTTTTGGCGCAATATTTTCGTCATTGCCAATTTTTAACGCTGCTAAAGGAATCTTAAGATTTGCCGACACGTACTGTATGGCGCTTCATATTTCAGTATGGAACCAAATGACGAGAAGTTAATTATTACTTAACATAATATTATAGGGTACATCGTTGCCGACAGTCTTATTAATTAAGAATTGCACGATGTATCGTAAATTCTTATCTAATCGGTTCATTTGGTTGAGTCATCGGTCGCTTTAATTAAGTAAAAGCGTACTTCGCAATCATAAGCCGCTGGAAACATCTAGAAGATCGGAGACACCAGAGGGCAGTCTGCGATGGCAAGAAGCAACTCAACAAAGAAGGCGCACATACTGTAACGTAATTATCTATTACCGACTGTGGGTGTTTTATGGATGAATGCTTATGAAACCTTGTATCCTGCCGCGCTTTTACCTACGGGCGCAGTTAGGTAGTCGTTTCATCAGTTCATTAACACCCAGCCATAGGTGGATATACAATAAATTCAGTCTGCATCAAGCCCGCGAAGCGATTAGCTTAACGCATCAAAAGAGGGCTACCTGTAGAATTGCGTCATTAAGCTGAATTTGCTGTGCGGAATTTTGAGTATGCAGCATCCGGCCTCAACGTCACTGAAGTTAAACGTCAGCCGCTACAGAAAGGCTATTTATAGTTGGTGTCCGTTGCGCTTAAGAAGTTATTGATCCATATTAAAATTAAAGAATTCACTTTTGTATTTTATATAATCGCCATTTTGATGAACTTGACACAGGTCAGATTCTTAATTAGTATCTTCCGATTATACTGGTTTAGGTAGGTTATAATATTCGAAGTTATCTTTAATTAACTTGAACGAATAGAGTCAGTTTCTGCGCTGGTCTTTCACTCAGAACTGAAAACATTTTTTTTCCAAAAATCTCATCCCAAGTCTTCCTGTTTCCGTTATCTTTCTTCTCTCTTCAATTTCACACACCATTCACCGTAGCCGTCCGACTGTCTGACTTCTGGATCTTGACCTGGAACCGAACCATTTTGCCTATCGATTTTGTTTTGACCGAGCATCTGTGAATAGGCTGGTTCCCGCGCTTAGCTTTCGTTGGGCGCTGTAGAAAGCTCGATATTACGATTACGATTACTCTTGAAAGTAATTTCGAAGTCTTTGAATATATTACTCTGTCCGAAATTTGAAACTTATCTGTGAATATTAAAATTATGAATTTCTAAAGCACTAGATACCTGATCATTAATTCCCATGACAACAGTCTTCCTGTAGCTTTTTAGCAAATACGGCTCAACCAATAAATAAATAAAGCAATCAGTCATTTAGTTGGAAAGTAGGAAAAGTCTAGACCATACGCAGACGTTGATATGAAAATTCTGTGAAAATTACATTGTGCGACTGTGGCCAGCGAGCTATGCCAATGACTACTAGCATTTCAAATTTGAAAGCATTTTGTTGTTATTAAAGCAAGTTATCCATGGGAAAGTGGTCTATATTTTTGTAGATCTTAGTTATTACGAACTTAACCTAAAATATCCTTCAGTGCAAACTCTGTGTAGATCCTTAAAACTTGGCTTGGCAATTATGTACCACAACGACACAATGGTTTTTGATAAAATACTTCTGTATTTTAAGTTGACAATATTCAGACTAAGATAAGGATTTTCTCATAAATAATGTGCAGGACATTTAAAAATCAGCATTTGTCATAAGTTTTCTTCCAAAAATGTTTTGAAAGTAAAAAATGAGCATCTGAAGGAGATAAACAATATGCTACTAGAAACTTTATCGTGCAGTTTTAACAATATATTGTTGTAGACGGATTTGGAACTGCACTTGATTATTACTCAACAAATGTCATGACTGTCAACTGTTTCACAATCTTCGAATAGTCTTATGAACTTGTCAGCAAATATGCCTTTCATAAGACCATCGAATGAGTATTTGGACGGTCATTGTGTTTTGTTGGTTTCAGAATAAAAATTTCCTAACACAATAATTGGTGAGAGCTGCACATCAGTGAACCACCTCGGAAAGCATTTATACAGGTCGTTGCCTTAAAATGCACACCAAACTTCATGATGAAGAAAAGCCATATAAATACCAGTTACATCGTAAATCATTTGCACAGGTAGATAATAGGACGAGTCACATTAGAAACGATACTGGAGAAAGGCCGTACAATTGTCAATTATGTCAGAAATCATTTGCAGCAGCTGGTGATCTGAAAAGGCACATCAGAACCCATACTCGAGGAAAACCATACAGATGTCGGTTATGTCAGAAGTCATTTGCAGAACTTGGTAATCTGAAGCGTCACACGAGAACTCACACTGGAGAAAGACCATACAAATGTCATTTATGTCAGAAGTCATTTGCAGTAGATGGTCATCTGAAGAATCACATAAGAACCCATACTGGAGAAAAGCCATACAAATGTCAGTTATGTGAAAAGCCTTTTACAGAAGTTAGTAGTCTGAAGCGTCATACTAGAATCCATACTGGAGAAAGACCATACAAATGTCAGTTATGTCAGAAGTCATTTGCAGAAGTTGGTAGTCAGAGGCGTCACACGAGAACCCATACTGGAGAAAAGCCATACAAATGCAAGTTATGTCAAAAATCATTTTCAGAATTTGGTTATATGAAGAATCATATGAGAACTCATACTGGAGGAAGACCATACAAATGTCAGTTTTGTCAGGCGTCATTTAAACAATTCAGTGATCTAAAGAGTCACATAAGAACCCACACTGGAGAAAAACCATACTTATGTCAATTATGTATGAAATTATTTGCCCGTGGAAGTCATCTGAAGATTCATATGAGAACCCACACTGGAGAAAGACCACACAAATGTCAGTTATGTCTTAAATCATTTGCACAGTTTGGTCACCTGAAGATTCATCTGAGAACCCATACTGGAGAAAAACCATACTTATGTCAATTATGTATGAAATCTTTTTCAGAAAGTGGTACTCTAAAGCGTCATATGAGAACCCATACTGGAGAAAGACCACACAAATGTCAGTTATGTCTTAAATCATTTGCACAGGTTGGTTACCTGAAGATTCATCTGAGAACCCACACTGGAGAAAAACCATACTTATGTCAATTATGTATGAAATTATTTGCCCGTGGGAGTGATCTGAAGAATCATATGAGAACCCACACTGGAGAAAGACCACACAAATGTCAGTTATGTCTTAAATCATTTGCACATGTTGGTCACCTGAAGATTCATCTGAGAACCCATACTGGAGAAAAACCATACTTATGTCAATTATGTATGAAATCTTTTTCAGAAAATGGTACTCTAAAGCGGCATATGAAAACCCATACTGGAGAAAGACCACACAATTGTCAGTAATGTCATGAATCATTTGCAGGAGTTGATTCGCATGAAGAAAAAACATATGGATGCAAGGTTTGTGAGAAATCGTTTGCAGAACTTTCTCATGTGAAAACGCATGTGAGAATTCATACTGGAGAAAAATTATACGTAAGTCAGGTGTAGGTGCGTCAGGAATCATTTCTTAATTCTGGTAGATTGAAAAGGCACATGAGAAGCCATACTGGAGAAGAAACATACAGATGTCTGTTTTGCAAAAAATCATTTGCACTTTTAAGAGGTCTGGAAAGGCATGCAAGAATTCATTCAGGAGAAAAACCTTATGTATGCATTCACAGAACCTAGATGTCTAAAGCGACACAGAAGAACCCACACATGCGAAAAGTCATACATATATGATAAACCATTTGCTGAGAGTATTGCGCAAATGAAACATTTTTGAATTCCGCTCAGCAGTACAGCCACAAGGTCTTAGATAAAGAGAAATGTAATTGTTAACCCTTCTGATCAAAGCACCTCTTTAAGCAGTGCAAAAGTTATTGATGAAAGAAATACTCTTTTATTAATGAACATACAACATCATGATTCGAATGAAATTACAGGTCTTCCAAGGAAGCTTGAAGTCGGAGGATGTCTTGATTTGAAAAAGTTGAAATCACTTGAGAGTGTAACACTTTTTCTGGCATAACCTTAGGGATGTGGGATTTGTGGTGGAATGTTTCAGATAAAGAAGGAATTTCTGGAATATTGTTCTGGTCATGGCTTTTCTCCACCTGATGACTGACGACCTATGTTGAATTATTAAGTTCCATAACTAAAACCTGGAAAGCTATTTCAACAGTTGTTGTGTGTATCCCTCTGACTTCTTTAATTCTTTTCTCGAAATACTAAGCACTTTGTTCTACAGAACTGAAAAGTTGAGCAACAAAGTGTCATGGCTAACAAGAAAACAGTTGAGTAATTAGCCACATGTCTAACATATGATGGACGGTGGGGCAAGAAATAGAATAAAATTCCCGCAAAGAGAAGATGAACTTTCAAGTGCAGTTTCAATATCTCTGTGTTTGACAAATACGGAAGGTCCAATCGAGACTTTTTGCACTTAACGGGACTGAAAACAGGAAGGGCTGAGAAAGTACAGGATTTTGAACAGAAAACTGAAATCTACGGAAATTTTGTTGGCCGGGCACCTGGGTAAGGAATGGCCATCGATATTGAGTTTTGTCCTAGACGAGAAATTTACTATTCCATATTTTATTGTATGTCAAAGCATTTGTGTGTTGAGTGTCATGCTTAAAAAGACACAAACTTAGCATAAGATTATAATTGTTGCTTTTGTTGTCTTTCGAACATAAATGTGTTTTGGGGTACATTCTGTATGTTATAAGAGATCCATTACACAGTACGAGATCCATTACACAGTACGAGAACGTAATTTCTAGTGAAGTAACTGTAAAATGCCGATCTCAAAACTCCTGGTGTTTTTTCACCCTCTACATTTGGCTACAGAAACCCCACCGCACCTCAGCCCCAGTTCGGGCGTCCCCCTGTCCAAGATCTAGAAGCTCACTGAGAAGGATAGATCTGCTGTGATCTGTGATCAGGTCTTGCCATCCATATTATTATGCCACATTAGCTGCGGTAAGCTCCATTGTCTCTAGTTATCTATTGATAAAATACCACTGGTTCTAACCAGAGTTGTTCCTGGGTCACTTTTTAAGGACCCAACCTGACCCATGACACACGAGCCAACCCGATCCGACCCACCATTAACACAAATTCTGACCCAACCCATTTAGGTAAACTTACGAAAAATATTGCCATTTCTCGGCTTTCACCGAATCTTTGGTGGGTCATTCCAGCTCAACTCAACCAATGCCTCCCACCCGACCATCTCAGAATTGGCTGAAATTTTAACCACATGTTGCAACATGTATTGGATGGAAAAGCTCAGACTTTTTCTGCAATATTTCAAATAATTTCCAAGATATCGTTGATTCCGTGACCCCACCCTCCGAAGGCATTTCGCGAGACTTCACGATGTCCACTTTTTGAGAATTGATATCTCTAGAGCTTCTAAACCAGTTTAGACGATATTTTTTCTATGTGTACAGTTTCTTGTGCAGATTACAAAAATATAATTATTTCTGTGCGTCCTATGATTTCAGCTGTATTAAATGTCAAAAGTGCCTTCATATTCATTTTATTTATAAATTTTGCAATATTCAGTGATCAATATCTCCACAAGACCTAGAAATGCGCTGGCAAAAGACGTCGCCGCGGTCGCAGAAGTCGCGAACTTCGGCTTCGAAGTTGGAAGGCAGCTGATCATTACCAGGCCTGATCCCGATGGCACCTTCTCATTCATCATCCAGCTAAAGCAGCTATTCGGCTACCGTAATTTACCTCTCTTTGGTATCACAAATAGTGATTTGCAAAAACATGAAATGGTTAAAATTCGCAGGCGAAAGCAATACCAAGCCCTAAATTTAACATATTACACTAATTTTGCACTCAATACACTGGAAATTCATTAAACAAATATTCCACTTGCAGAGGCGAAAATCAGTGGCCTACGTAACTTTTGGGGGACGCAATAGCGCCGAAAATTTTGTTATGCATTTTTTGTTCGTAATGGGAAAGACAGAGGGGGGAGTAAACATAAATGGGGGACAGAGACTACACATATATTCATAATTCATCAGTTGCATGCAAATTACAGAGTTCTTGAGACTATAAACAGTAAATATCTAGGTTTTATGTAAAGGCTAAATGAGCCAAAACTGCTAATGACTTTCTAGTGAGGGACAACAAACAGATGTAGCCTGTGTTTTTTTGTACAATTTTCTACGCATACTGTTGCAACTTGATTAAAGTGTTTGAACACTTTTATTCACATTTGGTGAATAGAGGTAGTGCCAGTGAACATAAATATCATAAATGGGGAGGTATGCAATCATTCATTTTGTAGTTTGGCACCAAACATATTAGATCTTATGGTGGAACGGGAAATAAATGTGCAAACAATGAAAGAAATTTGTAAATTATGGGATATGGGATTCAATAATGGCAGGCCTATATGGGAAATTATAGGCTGTAATACGTACCCGACTTTTTCTTTTTTGCTGGAACTGAAACTTAATTAAGAATGATTGTCTGAGACGTTTAATTGAAGCATTCTTCGCAGATGCATTAAAAGTAGAAGCTATGGCTCGGAGCCTAGATCAATTACTACACCATGTGCCGAACTCTGAGAAATATAGCAAGTAGTAATGAATAATGACTACCTCAATAAATTCCTCAATAGCGTCTTGCTGATAGTGAAACCCGACTCCCTTTGTCTTTCTATATTTATCCTCCTCTCTGGTCCTAGCTATTTTCTTCATGTGGTGGTCCTTCTTCGCTGCCTTACCGCATATTGAGCATTCTATATCGCTTTCCTTGTAGGCTTATCGCGATACAAGGTCTTATTTGGTCAACCTGATGTGGTGGCAGACTTCAGTAGCATTCCATCTTCTCTCATCATACATGGCAGCATCATCCTCCCCTCACATTCCTAAGCTCCGCCGTCTGTCCTACAGATCGCACTCTTCCTTCCAGCTCCTAACTTCGCGTGAACGCGTTGCCTTTGGGGTCATACCTTGCCGTGTCTTCATATCTGTGTGCCTCTGTCTATCTCCTTTCCGCTGGCTGTCGTCTTTTCGTCTTTGCATGAGTCATGCCTACTTGTCTTGAAGTTCCTGTCTTTTATCGTATAAGTAATTTAATTCTACAATACTTTATGATAAAAGTTTAATGAAGCAGAGGGGACAGTGCTTGGTTTAGAACTGTCCTCCCCTACTGTCCACCCCATTAGAAGTTTTAACTTGGGGGGGAGATAATACCCCCAGTCAAAACTTTGGGAGGACAGCCCCCCTCTGCCCCGCCCCGTGATTTACGCCACTGTCCGCTTGAAAACATGCTTATAGTTAACAATACATTCCAGTTCAAACTATATCCACTGTAGCAAATACAGCACGGCCAATATGCAGTGATATTCCACTACAATGTATATATGAAAGTTCGTGTGGTGCTGCGTGCACTTACACAAAATCCTCAGCTCTGTTAAGCCAGATGCATTGGTTTCCCGTGGAATTCCGGGTAAGAGTTGGGTTAGCCTGTTTGACCTATGAAACTCTTGCCATGAGCACTCCTGCCTACCTTCAGTCACTAGCCTCTCCTTACATCCCTCCCCGAAGCCTACGATATTCATGTACGGGTCTGTTGGCTGAGCCACGATGCAGAACTGTCCTGGGTTCTCGTGCATTCCACACCGCTGCCCCGAAGGAATCGAACCGTCTACCAATGTTTCTCCGAAGCTCGAATTCCTTTTCTTCCATCAGGAAAAGCTTTAAAACTCACTATTTGTCACTGGCTTTCAAATATCTGGATATCTAACTCTTTTCACCTGGCGACTGACTATCCGCAACTCCGATTCGCATTTCCGTTACTTTGCGCACGTTAAAATTTTTCCTAATATAATAATAATAATAATAATAATAATAATAATAATAATAATAATAATAATAATAATAATAATAATAATAATACGTCTTGCCTCTAAATGCGCAAATACCTACGCTCTCTTTGGCTGTCCAGTTACTTCGCACCTCTGCAGCTTGGTGTTGGCACCCCTGGGGCTGAGAGGCTGCCGCGCATGCTACCAGACGTTTTTTGGCAGATCTGCCATCAGGGTCAGTCCTGGTCAAACTGGATTTCAATAATGCATTTAATAGCTTCTGCCGAGTGAAGATGCTCCCACAGCGGTCTCTGAGCACATTCCTGAGCTCCTCCCATACTGTCATCTTGCATATAGCAACCCATCAGTCCTCAAATACGGAGACTTTTATCTTCTGTCGCAATCTGGTCTCCAACAAGAAGACCCTGTAGATCCTCTCCTGTTCTGTCTCCCCATTCAGTCTCTCTTGTCCAACCTCCATTCTTCTCTCCGTTTAGACTACTTGGACGACCTGACTCTGGGCGGCATTGCTTCCATAGTCTCCTCTGATGTTCAAACAATCATCAGAGAAGCAGGACATATGGACCTAAAGCTCAACTTTTCCAAATGAGAAATCATACAAAACCATGTGTTCACCTGCCGGCACCTCTAGACTCTTTTAAAGTCACATCCACGGATGATGCTTGCCTATTGGGGGCGCCACTTTCCGCGGGTGGAGCTTTCGAGACAGTTTTGGAAATGCGCTGTTCAGAACTCTCCCTTGGGTTCTCCCGCTTGACCACCTTGTCCAAACATGACGCCATAATTCTTCTAAGAAGCTTCCTTAGTTCATCTTCTATTCATATTCTCGCTGCTTTCCATGTATGGACCATCCTCTTCTTGTCCAGTTTGATCAGATAATGCGCAACGGCTTCACAAACATTCGAAACATCGCTTTTGCAGACAATAGCTGGATTCAAGCCACTCTGCCCATACGGCGTGAGGGTTTAGGCATTCGAACCGCGTCGTCGCTGGCATTACCCGCCGTCTTGGCCTCACCCGCAGGCACTTCGTCATTGGCCTCCATCCTGTCTCGCTGTAACGTGCCACACGATCGTTCTCTGACACTGGCCCTGGTTCGGTGGTCAGCCGAATTTGGAATTATTGTCCCAGAAAGCTCTCTGTCTCACAAACAATCCGCTTGGGACCGACCCCTCATCCAAAGGGACCTGACAGCCGTAGCATTCTCTATAACATCTGAATACCACCAAGCCAGAATGAGAGCTGTCACCACATTCAGGTGATTGGCTTCTGGCACTTCCCATCAGTGCCTGCGGCCTGAGACTTGATGATGAGGCCGTCTGAATAGCAACTGGCCTGCGCCTCGTGGTTAATCTCTGTGCCCCACACAAATGCCCTTGTGGTATACTGGTCACTTCTGACGGCTCGCATGGCCTTTCTTGTCACCTTGACCATGGTCGGACAGCAAGACACGCCCGCATAAATGATATCATTTGGCGTGGGCTCATGAAGGCGGGTTATCCCTCAACAAAAGAGCCAGCGGGTCTTGTCAGGTCAGACGGGAAGCGTCCTGATGGGGCCACTCTGATCCCGTGGGGGAGCGGAAAATGCCTTGCCTGGGACTCCACTGTCATTGATACCTTGGCAGAATCCTATCGTTCCAGTGCTGCCCATACCGCAGGGGCTGCCGCTGAGATTGCAGCCGAAAGAAAAACGGTCAAATATTCTGACATTTTACCTGCATACAGTTTTGTGCCCTTGGCCTTCGAAACTCTTAGCAGCCTTGGCCATCGCCTTGCTCAGATAACGGACGACACCAGAGAAACCACTTTTCTCTACCAACGCTTATCGATGGCCATCCAAAGTTTCAACGCAGTTGCTTTTCACAGCACTTTTGAAATCGAGCACGACATCACCGAAGATTAGCCATCCCAGAACAACGCAGTCCCTAATTTCTGAAATCCTGAGGGATCATAAATACCTCGGGTAAAAGAAACAAAAAAAATAATTATTATTTTGTTTTGTTTTTATTATTATTATTATTATTATAGCCTAACTATCAAAATTTAAATAATTTAACTCACCTCTCTCCTCTGAGGTTTTAATGCTGGAACCACCACTACGTTTGTTCTGAAAGAGGCGCTATATAAATTGTCATATACACTACAATATAAATATTACTATCAGACATTTTTATTGCCTTAATTAATGAATCCACTTGAAAATCTTGAGTAGCTGGTAAGAGATGAGCAATTGCTTGCGAAGTGAGATCAGATGAACAGAAGCCGGTAGTACTTACTACTAGGGGTAACTAGGTAATCCACTTCAAATGTTGGGGTAACGACTGTTAAATCAGTTTGGTGAATTAAGGAAGTTAGCTCACAGGTCGAGACAGCAACCGGGTCGCCTGTGCTGTGCCTACATGATCTCAATTGTGTGGTGTCAAGAAATTTTTAAGAATCTAAAATTAAACCGCATTCATCAAATCCTTGGGGATTTTACATACAATATTAATAATTCACAGCAATGGCAACTTGGGAACACGCCTCAAAGTGCGATCCTTGATGGTTTCGGACGAAGCTCCTCAACTGCTAACGAATGTTTTGAAGTGAGCTTAACAATCGAAATCTTCATATTTAGCAATGACTAGACTAGGATCTGTCTAAATTTATTCCTGATATTGCTAAATTGCTTGTGAACTATTCTATTCTACATCTTTTAAATTCTAAACTCTTCTAGGAACTATCCGCACATTTGATCTTTGTTTGAAAGTTATAAGATTAGATATCTGGACCAATACATGAAATGCCTCACATAAGAAATCTTACCCTGATTATTCTACCTAAAAGTAGCTAAAGTTTCATGACATGATTGTATCATAAATATACCTTTTCATCGTATTATTGAATCAGATCATGTAAATGTTTTTTCTGTACATTTCAGCGTATATGCTGCATATCAAACCTCCTTTGACAACGAAGTGGTTCTTAATAGTTACAAGGAGATAATCGAACACATTGACAATAAAACTACACCAATACTTCAAACTACCGCAGTCGATGGTTCTGTGGCTGTCCTATATGAAAGCGTTGCGGACATGAGTTCAGTCGCAAGGACCCAAAGTAAGTTTTACCTGTTTCAGTATTTCTTGTATCTGGCTAAATAGCAGGATGAAAATCCAGAAGACATAGCATGAAGATGCTTTATTTCAAAACAACAAACATAATATAACCGCTGACGAAAATTGCTCTGAAGACCGGCATTTCTTAGCTGGAAATAAAATTACTCAGACGAATAACCGCTAAACTATATTTCAACAGCGTTTCCAATGCAGTTCAACGTGGAAGAACAATGTACGCATTTGTGTATCTAGACATTTAGAGATGAGTTGAGAGGAGAGCAGAAGAGAGCAGAGAAGAGGAGAAGAGGAGAGGAGTCGAGAAGAGGAGAGGAAAGGTGACGAAAGGAGAGGACAGGAGGGGAGGAGGAGAGAAGAGGAGAGCAGAGCAGAGGAGAGGAGGGGCGAGGAGAGGAGATGAGGAGAGGAGGTGAGAAGGAGAGGAGAAGAGAAGGAGAGGAGAAGAGGAGGAGAGGAGGAGAGGAGGAGAGAAGGAGACGAAAAAGAGGAGGAGAGGAGGAGAGGAGAGCAGAGGAGAGAAGAGGAAAGGAGAAGAGAATAGGAGAGGAGAGCAGAAGAGGATAGGAGAGGTGATGAAAGGAGAGGAGAGAAGGAGAGAAGAGGAGAGGAGGAGAGGACAGGAGAGGACAGGAGCGGAGAGGAGAGGAGGAGAGGAGAGGTAATGAGAGGACAGGAGAGGACAGGAGAGGACAGAACAGGAAAGGAGAGGAAAGAAGAGGGGGAGGAGTGGAGAGGAGAAGAGTGGAGAGAAGTGGAGAGGAGAGGAGAGAAGAGGAGAAGAGGAGAGGAGGAGAATAGGGAAGGAAGAGAGGAGGAGAGGAGGAGAGGAAGACAGGAGGAGAGGAGGAGAGGTAATGAGAGGAGAGGAGAGCAGAGCAGAGAAGAGGTGAACAGAAGACAAGAGGAGAGGAAAGCAGAGTAGAGCAGAGCAGAGCAGAGCAGAGTTAGATTGATAGCTTGCATCATGTTAATCTGTCAAGTTTAGGGGCGTAAGTCTTATACGGGTCTGAAATAATGCGCCACTTATAGAGAAGGTTGTGCATACTGACAGCGTTGTCTTCAATCTGTGTTGTTAGTTGTAGTTAACAGTTCCTGTTGTCTCCAGCGAAAACATAAACGACTGTGTTCGGGGAGAACAGTACAACTGTGATAAGTTACATTAAGTACTTGATTGTAAACTGTACAATAAACATCACTGATGATCTTTCAGCTTCAGAATTAAAAGCTAATCCGTGCAAAATGATTGGAACATATATCTGTTCCATCTGCTATCCGTGCTACAGCCCGACAGCCACGAATATCACTTGTCTCGCAACTTGCAAGGATACTTATAAAATCTGTACTGTTACCGCACATAACACGACCGGATGCACGTAAGTAGACCTCGCTCTTACATTTCATGTGTCGCTTTCCCGTGTCTTAGATAGCAGTGCTGCAAAATTCTAACAATAAATCAATCAATGATTCCTGAAATCTTGCCTATTTTTGCACGTAGTTTCATTGCTGTTAACAAGCGTTGTTTCAGGAAGAGTTGCTCCAAGACTTAGAAGACCGGCTCCTGTATATTTGTATAGGTTCCTGTTAATGCAAAGAAACATTTGGAACTGAATTTATGACGAATATTTAGGGAGCCATGTTCCAGCGCTTTTGTGAGGTACTTGAAAGGCGGCACATAAGTATTCGGATACAAACACACAACCATTATGTAAACGTAATTTTTTGTAATGTTGAAAAAGCACGCGGTTGTATAGGAAATTCCTGTGACGTCATTGGATTATCGATTTGTTTGTGCACGCGCTGATAACGTACTTGTTATTCCTGGAGGCATCTGGCTGTCACGCATCGAACGCGCACTGGGGCGAATTTTCTGTCACGTAGTTTTCATACGTTATCTGGTTGTTTCCTTGTTTGTGATTGGTCGGCGTTCACGCGCAAATTTTAAATATACGTTTCTTGTTGGTCATCTGCAAAGACAACTATCTACGACGGCGACGGCTGTGTGGATGAGAATGTTATAATCGGCGTATCGGTTGGGGTCGTTGCAGCCGTCCTGCTTGGTTTAGTCATCGCTGTTATCATCCTTTGCTGTCAGCTCGACAAAAAGAAATACCAGATAACGTATGTCAACTTTAATTTAATTATTTAATATCAAGTACTAATTCGTTTGACTCTGTTGTCATGGAAGCTCAATCATGCTTGATTATCAGTTTCTATAAATTATCGTGATTATGTCTATTGTCATCATCAGTTTTTCAATTTTTAAAGTTGTGCATTTGGAATGGCATTTTAATAGTCTTGATGCAATTGTAATATGCCAGATATGGCAGCAAAGTCTTCCTCTACTTCTAGCATATGCAGTTTATAGCAAAGTGGGAAATATAATCTAGAGATTTGTGCGTAAAGGATTTACCAGACATTAAATAGCTCAACTTATCTGTGCAGTAGGATAATCGAAACGCATAAGCTAATCCATATTTTCGTGATTAATACTGATATATGTTTGCTTTGTAACCTCCGCCAGTAGCTCCTTGGTCTTTCATTATCTATTCTGTAAAACACTGCAAAGCACCATTGGGTTTGATTATGACCTTTTGTTATCAGGTCTAAAGCGCCTCTGATGAGTCTGTCTTGAAGAGGCGCCAAATAATTATGTGATTACAGTTACAATTACAATTACATAATCAGGCCAGACGCACCCACGGCGCCTTATGAAACGATCTTCGTAAAAACTGATGTCGAAGCTGTTGAAGACAGACCATCGAGGAACGGTGAAGGAAATGCCGTGGAACTGGAAACCTTCACTCCGAGCAATGATGTTTCTATGAAGGAGGGTAGTTTGGTGAAAGCTGATAGCAACGGAGTCTCGACAGGAATGGCGGAAAGGGCCTCGAGTGTGGCATCTTTTGATGCCGACAGAAGTTTGAGGTCCGATCAATCATCAAGTCAATCACAGGTAAAAATAGCAGTTTGGCAACATTGTCTTCATTTGTTCAATAACAATGTCATTGATATACTCATAAGCGATCATATTATTATACTTCCGTTAAAAATACGAGGATAACGATAGTGATGATAATGTCAATAATTCTGAAAGACCATACATATATAGGCCTACCTCGGGTAAAATTACGAATATAATGTTGATGAAGACGACGACAAAGACGATGATAATGATGCGGTCTATGATATAAGTTAAAAATGATTACAAAAATCTTTGTCTGTAACCATAGATCGCACGAGAACGATGGTCTTCCTAGGACGATACCCGGTGATTGTTAGTGTCCAATAAATGATACCCAATGTGCAATCAAAACCAGAATAAGTTTTCCTCTCCACTTAAACATATCCGGCATTGCTTTCAGTCATATCTAATCCATCTATCTAACCCAATGACTTCCCGAGATACCTTATCATAACGCACAAGGCATCAATCAATAGTTGCTTCTGGTTAAATTGAAGTCGGGCTATAACAACAGAT
Organism: Norana najaformis; assembly: GCA_964023275.1. Taxonomy (NCBI): domain Eukaryota; kingdom Metazoa; phylum Annelida; class Clitellata; order Crassiclitellata; family Hormogastridae; genus Norana; species Norana najaformis. The sequence continues at coordinate 24,095,659 of OZ029923.1, forward strand.
ATCGCGTGTTCTTGTGTATAGCTTAAAACGAAAAACATGTTCTTTGATATCGTTTCAGCACGTATCCCCGTATCAGTGATATCCAATTTCCTACTGCAATGAGCTCAAGGATGAGGATCTCCGAGAAGAGATAACCAAATGTCAAGTCTTCATCAGTTTCGTTCCAAGCTTGGACAAGATTGATGCAGGGACAGAGGTACCTAAACACCGATGTACCTCTTCTAATCATAATTAATAATACAGCAAGTAAAAAGTGAAGATCTAATAGTGGTATGGAGGGGAGATGCTCATTTCCTGCTCTTAAGCCTCTCAGCGTGCAGTCGATGAATTCAAAGTACATCTCAAGCCTTGCCGTTTATTTCCAACTTACACTGGTACCAAAAGGAACTGCTTTGGTGACCCAAGCGATTGTGCTTGAACAGCTTATCAAGGGTCATTTCTCAGAGTATGCTCAGCGGGGTCGAACTCGCAATCAAGCGCATAACGAATGCGCCTCACCCTGCCGGACATTAGTCAATGTAACAAGCGATATCATGCTATCATAATAAAAGTAATATTAATAATATTAATAGCATATAATATTATGCTCATTAAGCTAAAGCAGAACGGCAAAATAAGACACTTATTCTCACGCCTCTATACAAACTTCTCAGATGTTGAAAGTTCTTTCGGCTGAGGCACAAACACGAACACAACACTCCGACAGCTGGACACCTTTCTGGTCTCCAAAACTGCGAATTGACTTACGCTTAGCGTCATAATTTCATAGTTATAACACGTATTTATGTATCTAGACACATACATCGTAATCGTAATGGTAAATTAGAGAATTTATAAAGCGTCACATTAAAGCTAAGCGCAAGGCACCAGCTAATTCACGAGTGTTGCTTCAAGTCAGAGGAGTTGTCCAGAGATAGCATGTGAAGAACAAAATCAGGTTGCAAGAAGATTGGAGAGAAAGAGAGATAGATAGATAGATAGATTAGATAGATAGATAGATAGATAGATAGATAGATAGATAGATAGATAGATAGATAGATAGATAGATAGATAGATAGATAGATAGATAGATAGATAGATAGATAGATAGATAGATAGATAGATAGATAGATAGATAGATAGATAGATAGATAGATAGATAGATAGATAGATAGATAGATAGATAGATAGATAGATAGATAGATAGATAGATAGATAGATAGATAGATAGATAGATAGATAGATAGATAGATAGATAGAGAGAGAGACAGAGAGGCAGGGAGGCAGGGAGAATCAGAAGGGTTGTCCAGAGATACCAAGTGAAGAACAAAATCTGGTTGCCAGAAGACCAGACAGAGAGAAGAAGAAGACAAAGGAGCTGTTGCAGTGGGTTGTTCCTTTTTGTTGAGAGTAGTGGGGAGGTGGTGAATTGGATGGATCAGGGTAAGATTTCTTGAAAAGGCGGGGCATTAGTTTTGAATGGAAAGGCTGGGAAATGATAGAGAGCTAGAGGCGGATTATGGTGGGTGAAACAAAGGAGGGGTCGAGGAATTAATGATTTTTGGAATTCACATTTGTTCCGGAGTCCAGGTGTAGTGCTGTATATGAATCGGTTAGAGAACTTATATATAGGCAAATATATGAGCGTGTGCGTATGTGTAGCCTACGTGTGTCCATAGACATATATTTATACCCACCATAATCCTTAAGTCACATAGTCACAGCAATTCAATATACGCATGCAGGCCTTACTAAAGAAAAGGCATTACTGTATCCTAAGCGTCATATGATAATCGATTGCTTGCGTTGTACTATACGCTACCTTTAATAATATTCATAAGAGTTCTGGAACAATGAACTTCGTTATGAAGTTCGCGATTTGCGTTAAGCTATAGGTTTTTGTTCTTTAGTATTTCATAAGAAGACCAAAGGTGCAGCTGCCATCACTGAGTACTCTCACGGTAAACATACAAATCTATATTTTCAGTAAACATGCTAATCTATAATCAATGCTTATTTCTAAATAAATATATGATGCCGTGTTGTATGTGTTCACCTCATCGTACACTGAGCTATTAAATGTAAAACTATAAATTTTTTAAAATAGCAACTTTAAGGTTATTCATTTGAAAATTAGCTTGTCTCTTGTTTCATTGACATAAGAACCTAACAGTTCTCGTTTTGAATTTTAATTTGTAATTTTAAATTTGTATAGCGTCTCTTCAAGATAAACTCATCAGAGGCGCTCCCTGCGCTAACAATGTTAAATGTCAATAAGAACGGAACATTCATCCATTAGTAAACATTGCTCAGATGACTAGAAGAGTCACCAGTAGCAAGCTCGCGCACGCACGCAAAACCCATTCAACAGGTTCCCAACTAGTATGGAATGATGACAAAAAACCACGCATCTTTGCAAATTTGGCCTTCATGCTGGGTATATGTTGTATTTTTTGGGCTTAAAACATGCTTGGAAAACAGATTTAGCTACTTGTGAGCTTGATCTTTCATTCATGGATAATTATGATCTAAAGAGATTATTACAAGTAGAACTGTAATCTTCGAAATGGTTATATGCATTTTAGGAGCCGAGCCGAACTGATGCATACTTCTGAAGTCTTTTCAACGACTGAAAGCAAACGGTTGATGTCAAGATGACGTTTACAATTTAGGAAATTTAGACTAATATTCAGGTTCTGCTACGACCCAAAAGAAGAAACCTATGAAATAGCAGAGTATATATGCCAATTTTTAAGTTTACTAATTTTACTAAATTGTATCGACTTTATATCTGGCAATTATATGATGACATTGTAACAGTTTTATTCACGTGATCTGCAGAAATTGTGCCACGCAGAGCCTGCCAATATTAACTAATGTCATGCGAGGTCTCATGTAATTTGAGTTATCTTTAGACTATAAAGGAGGCTTTTCCTTAGTTTCAATAGACCTATACCCCAAGAAGAGATTAAAGTTCGTGTAGGGCCCTAATGCATAAAACATAAGTCACAATTAGAATTACGTTTGCGTTTTTTTATGAGCAGCACAACAGTAATAATTATAAAAGATTCTCGTTGAATGTTTTTCATTAGCCATAAAATGGAAGAGTAATAGCAAAAATGCATAGACCTACTATCTTCGCTAGAAAATGTTAGTGTTTTAGTTTCATTGAACTTTTTTGTTCAATTAGAAAGCCAGAATAGCTCCTGTTATCAAATTTGTAGTTGACAATAATATGTTTTACTTTTTTCAATATGGAGACGGTAAAATGATCAAAATTACATTAAAAGATCCACAGGTCAAAGTTATCATAAACTTCATCAGCGTGTGTCTAATTCAACTTAAGTTTTAAATCTTTAGGACCGATTCAAAAACACACGACTATAGTTGCTGTTTCATGAATAATACTATGTGCGTACATTCAAATATTTTAGTTTTTGAGTGGTCATCAAGGGCAGCAGTGCGTGGGGTAGGTCAGCAGTAGTTGGCATAGTTCACCGATAATTGAACAGATTAAATAATTGAACAGATTAAATAGGAAGCCGTCCAGTCAAGTGGTAGATATTCTTAAAGTGTTTCCAACTTCATATTAATGACCCCCTAATATATTGCATGACATGTTTAATATAGACAGTTATGATCACTGCTGTATGCGATCTCGAATCGTGTTTTGATGGCATTAATGAGTTCCTCTGTAAGCAACTGACCCTGAGGTAACTAGAAAAGTCACCACAGGCGGAAATCGCATGAATGCAGAATTCAACCAACGGATCCAGTCCAAGGTTGACAGCTAAAACCGTTTTGTGTTGAAGATGAGGAATGTCGAGAAGCGGTTGAAGCGTTAGGAGCTCATAGTTAGAATCACCGCCTGCCCTCGGTATACGGTAGAAGTCACTGCGTCCGGATATCCCTCAACACACACCTATGGATCATCGTAACCTATGATGTTGGCGATATTATGTCTGAAAATTGTCTTATACTGAACAACACTCGCAGAAGAACGAGGACTAACTAAAAACGTAGATTCGGACATGGACAACCAAAATACATGAAGATATTTGAGCTAACGCCGCAAACATATGAGACGGTGCATAAGTAAACCCTCACAAAGTCGGTAATGTAAATGTTCCAGAAACGCGATTAGAGGGCAAGTAGGAATAAACTGGTTCAAAAGAGTTCCATGTATATTTATATTTCTTGTTGTCTTAGCTATCTATAAGTCTTTATGCAGAGTTCTGCAACCTAAGTATTTTTATTTCAATTTTATTATGCTGCCCTGCAACAAAAACTTAATTAAGCATGTCCCTAGGTGCCCTAAATTGAAGTCATATATTGATTACTGTGCAGATGACCAAGTCATGTGGGCCTTAAAATCCTGAGGGATCATATCTACCGTGGGGAAAAAAGTCGAATAAATATCTAGCTTAGCCAGTTTTATATGAAGATTTCATTGATGACCAACTCAGAGGCGTGCGAATACGCTCCAATTTACTGTTATCACAAACATTCACGACACGTAAGCACACGACTTACGTCGGATCATAGATATGTTAAACGTTGACTCGCGATTTCTCAAAAGTAGCAACGGAGACCAACATCTTTAAAAATTGTAACTATTTTACCATTTGATAGAAACATGCGCTTTTCACCTAAACACTAATATATCAGTGTTTAGCGTCATTTACTTGTTAGTGAATTCTTCTGATTTGTTTCAAATGGGATTCAATGCTTTAAAATTGTCCCTATTTTTTATAGGCGACATCTTGAAATATAATGAAGGGAAAACCCTAAAAGATTACAAGATGGTTAATATGTCAACTGTTACTATGGTTGAATTCATGGTGGAATTTGGCTTCTTCCACTTTATCTTGGCTTTGAACTGGCACCAGCCGAACACGGAGGAAGATCCTGCTCTTTGGTCGGGCCTCGTTGGCTGGCTACGCTCCTGAATACATACGAGAGTTGTTCGTGCCGGTCGGTGCCCATCCGGGTCGTCAGTCGCTTCGCTCTTCATCCCGAGGAGATTTACAGGTTCCTCGCTGTGGTACATCAGCACGACAACACCGTGCATTGTCTTGCATGGGTCATTCCCTGTGGAATAGTCTTCCTATAAACATTCGTTCTATTTCTGTGAATTTGTCCCAAGAGACATTCTCTTCGTTAGTCAAGACTTACTTGTTTAAATTAACTGGGCAGCCATGTTCACAGCGCTTTCGAGAGGTTCTTAAAATGCGCTATATAAAAGATTAGATACATACATACATACATACATACGGCAGTGGCGGAATTAGCTGGCCACTCCACTCAATGCTGTTGCAACGAAGCTGACCAGTGGCCAGTGAAGTTAAGTACTGCGACATGTAACCGCCTGTGTAGTGAAGTTTTAGTTATCTGTTTTAGTTTTAGTTAAATAAGTTATAGTTATTGTTTACTTTGACATCGTGAGTTTTAGTTATAATTAGTTATCGTTATTTCTCGAGATTTAGTTTTTGATTTAGATTTAGCTATAAAAACCTAAAGTTATTATAGTCAGAGCTTTTTTATAGTTGCTTGGGTTTCTTAACAATTTTAGTAATTTTAATAATTTTAATCACTTTGAAAATAGCTTCAAATTTAATTTTAAGAATGTTCTCGTTTCAAGTGTCTTTAAGGCACGATTCCGTTTTCCTGAAGAAAAGTCTCCACACAGTGAAAACAGTCTTTCGTCATAAGCTTCACAGGCTGATCATGCCACCAAGCCTTTATGGCCGTATGATGATCGGCGTACATCAAACGACTAGCGGTCTTCACGGCCACTTCAACTTTGCCCTTGCTTCGGGGATATCCCGGGGGAGGTGGTGCCTTGAAATTTCCACCAGTCTGCGAACTCATTAACTCGGCTGCTATCTGTATGCTACAGCGAATGCCGGAAGGCATATGGGGAATCGCTGACTCGCTTTGAAGGTCGGTGATCGAAGTATTCGGACAGATAATCAATGGACATTAATCAGATTCACTTGCCCACTGTCCCTAAAAATTTAATATAGTCGCGCCCGCTGTATCCTAAGAAATCACAGGCTCCGCATTTTGAAACAAGGACCTTTGCCGCAGTTATGCCCGGATCGAAAATAATCCTAATCCCGTCAAACGCATCTGTTTAAGCTTATCTGACCTGAAGAAATGCGCGTCAGGATTCTGTCTTTGATTCCGCATGTAATGATAACATGATGGCCTTTATTGGCCGCTGTTTTTGCTACTCATTGCCTGAATTCCTCATCTTCGGAAGTTCGGATGCCGCCTTTTGCAGGGCTTAATTTCTTAATTACGAGTTAATTGCTCTGTGGAAGGCCTGGAGTAGCTCCTCCAGTTATTGCTCTTCCAACAGTGTCGCTAGTTTTCTTTATGTATTTTCGTTAATTTTAGTACCGCGAGTTTTAGGATTAGTTTCGGTAAGTTTTAACACCTGAGTTTTAGTTTTTATTTCGTTATCGTTTTCGCCTGAGATTTATTTAACGTTGTTGTTAACGATACATTTAAGTTTACTCTAACAATAGGTTATCGTTAACGAAATCTTGTTTACGCTAACGATAGATTATCGTTATCATTAACGAAAACTTCACTTGTTGAATGGTACGAAGTTTTGGAATTCGCTGCCTACAGGCCTAGAGTTCTGCGTAGACATAAGCGTACGGCATCGGTTATATGAATTTAAAACTCTTCGATTATTACAGGGTTATTCGCTGATATCTCCAAGACATCAATATATTTCTCTATATTTCAAACATTACTTCCATTACTTACGATGGTTTCCATCGAGTAGAGATTCCAGTGCAAAATTGGTTTCAACGTTTACAAATTATTACCAAACCGACCGATCTTTGTTCATTAACAAAAATTCCTCTGTCCAGCAGCTTCACTATCGCCACCTCGTGAACAAGGACGGTATTTGCATCCAGTACATCACTTTTATAGTAGTAGAACCAAAAGTTAACCGACATCATATGACAGCATTGGCCATTGACATCCTTACAAATGTTATAGATAAAAAACTGTTATGCTTAAATAGTTTGGCTTAACTAACAATATTAGTCACAAGTAAACAAATCAATAACCTTTGCACTTACACGATATTTGTCAGTTATCATAAAAGCCTGTGTAGAATAACAGTGCATTCGTGCATAGCGATTGTGCTATACATCAGACTATGGGGATTAACATTTTTAATGAATCCGAATAAACGCAGGGCCGATAACTTTACGCCCATTTACAGCAGCTATTAGCAGTTTATTTACAGACAAAAGAATCTATTTCATCAGCCAGTCGCCGAAAACAGCGTCTTGGAATCTAACCTCGCCCAACCCTTCCACCAATTTTACACCCCAACTTCTTACCTAGTCACGCGACTATGCTTCAGACTTTGGATGGTTGCTTTGGCGCCCTGAATGCAATCTGTTACCTTACTGCCGACTGGAGTTACATTGCTTTTGTCTTTTTCTCTCATCTCCCTGTTCAGGGTTCAATTCCTAGCGTGTCACGTCAAACTGACAATTCTTTGACCAGCACTCACGAGAAATTGCTCTAGCTGTGTTTGATCTTAGACCAAACTGTCCTTTAACCCTAGAAAGACATCTCTGAAGCCTAATGATGAGAATCATGTAGTTTTGAGTGATTGATTACCTTACGTTACCTTAAATTTAGTAGTCTTGCATCATTCGCTTGTTCACTGTTTATTAGGATGATTTCCTTTTTATGTTACCACCCCTCATTTTGTTTGAAGTAGGACTTGTTATTTTAAGTAGCACATGAACAGTGGTGTCTCATTGCAGCGTGGAATTTGGTAGCAGTGCTACTGACCTCTTTACAGACAAGGTCTGTAGATACACGTCGCGGGCTGAGGATTACACAGCTCTGTGTCCATTATTGGTCGATTTTAGACTAGAGGTGTCCATGGATTGTCTATTTCAAAAGGCTCCATATGCACTGTTAATGATCATTATTTGATCAATGGTTACCTTGATTTCTACAGAATTATTTAGCTCTATGTCCAATTTTTAAATGCCTTTGAGAGTTATAGAGCTGTATGCATAGACATGGCTGTATGTCCACCAACCAATCGGTTTGCTTGTTTGTCTCACGTGAGGCGTTTATTATCATGGCGACCACGAGAGTTTTGGATTCTACGTACTTTAGCGAAAGGTAATAATAATTGGAGTGTCTTATATTGTCTTATAATTTGTAATGAAGCGGGTGACAGTAGTAGTTATTATATGCAAAATGACTTAGGACCGTATAGCTTTAAGGTAAAAGCATAGAGACAAGGCAATAAGTTGGAACGCTGGTCAGTACGCCATAGGAATAATCGGACGAATCCGATGTTACTTCGAGTGCAAACAAACTCCAAACACAAATAACCGCAAAAGTCGCTACTGTGTGAGCCTAATGCTTCAAAGTAAACGGAATACCGTTAGTTTTGACTGTCTTCCTCGTACAGGCCTCAATCAACTAACAGTTGAAATTTTCCGTTTGCTGTCTAACTCTAGTACTAGCTGACATTTGATTTTGTACATCTTACCTTTATTATTTATTATCAAACTCTAATGCGCGCCGACATTACATTGTAAAGCACCCTTGAAGTAGCTTGCTACTGGTGATGGTGTATAAATTGCCATAGTTACAATTGCACATAGAGCCATATAATTCTCGATGGAATTATGCATGTTAATATGCTACAGTAAGTTTGGTGCTTACAGTAACTGCGACTTGCATTGAATTTCTCTGTTTAGTTTTAGATTAGTACAGAGGCTAATAATTGTGACTTAAGTAAATGTTACTGTACGATATGTGCATTTTATGTTTGTTTCTTGTAGTAACAGTAACTATTACTGTGATCTGGAGTTAGGCATCAGTGAGGGTGAACTAGAGAATGACGTACTTTCCTCTGAAACTACTGTGATTACAGGTTTTTGCAGTCCAGCAGACAGTGCTAAATTAATAACAGCAGCATAGAAACTGATGAGCACAGTCTGACTCTCTGTGACACTTGTGGAACATTAAATGTTGAGGGATGCAGTTGCCATCACAAAGAAATAGTTACTGATGAACATAATTACACAGAACAGCCGGTGGAAAGACCATCAGCATGTGCTCACAAAAGAACACAAGTGCCATTAACAAGAAAGAGAAATATAAATGAATCAGATTGGATTTGTAACAAAAGAAAAAACTACGTCAGCGGGGAGAGGCATACTTAATGACCTCTGGTGAGATAGCAGCAGCAAAGGCAGTGCAACCTTGTATGCATGATCATAAAGCATGCCGCTTTAAATGTGCTGAGAAATTTGATGACTTCACTCGACAAGCAATTCATCAAGAACACTGGTTGCTTGTGGATGATATCAAACGTAATTTTTATATCAACACCACGACACGAAAAAGTAAGGCCAGAACGCGCAGGGCAGAAAATACCAGCAGGAAGACAGTTAGTTATTCATATTTTTTTTGGTGGAAATGAGAAAATTAGAGTGTGCAAAGAGTTTTATTTGAAAACACTTGATATTGATGCCAAAGGAATATGCAGTGCACACAACTCGAAGAACTTAGTAACTGGTACACCATCTGCATACAAACGTGGCAAGCATACGAAAAAAACATGTCAATCATTCCGCGACTCAATACGAAAACACATTGAATCTATACCTGTGATAGAGAGCCACTACTGCAGGCAAGACACTAATAAGTCATATATTAATGGGCAGCTGAATTTACAAATCCTATATGAATACTATGTTGATTTCTGCCATCAGAAAGGTGAAATGCCAGCAAAAGCACATCTATACCGTCACATCTTCAACCATGAATATAACATCGCGTTTAGAAAGCCAAAGAAAGATCGCTGTGACATTTGTGAAATGTCAAAGATGAGTAAGACGTCAACTTTGGACAAAGACCCAAAACATGCTGCTCATGTGCTAGGAAAAATAGAAACACACAAAGAAAGAACCTTGGACAGAGAATGTCGTGATAAATGTGGAATTTGTTTTGACCTGCAAAACGTTTTTGCGCTGCCATTGGCTAACGTGTCCAACTTCTTTTACAAAAGAAAGCTGAACGTTTATCATCTTACTGCACATTGTTCCCTTTCGAAGCAGTGTTATGGTGTACTGTGTCCAGAAACACTAAGTAGTCGCACAGGAAATGACATAGCAAGCGGACTTGTCCGTCTTTTGGAGACGATTGTAAAGGATAACCCAGACATACCAGAAATGACATTATGGAGTGATTCGTGTGTACCACAAAATAGAAATAAAGTTATGGCTGTGACTCTTATGGTATTTCTTCAGCGCAATCCATCTTTGAAAGTGCTTATACAGAAGTTTTGTGAACCTAGACACAGTGAAATACAGGAAATAGATAACCTACACAGTCAAATAGAAAAGGTACTGCAGTTGTGTGAAGTTTATAGCCCGTTAGGGTTAGTTTGCATTTTATGCAAAACCCCGCGCCACAAACCAATTAAACTAACACAGCTGAAAAAGGACGACATGAAGGACTATCACAGTGAAGCAAAATATTTCAGATTTGACTGCATTCCGTTCACCAAAATAAAGGCAATTCAACATTCTCCAGAGAATGCAATGACTATCAAGTACAAGACGGTTTGGACAGAATGCTAGAGCCAAGAGTATTATGCAGCTAGGGCACAACAGCCTGTGTTGCTGCGAATGCCCAAAAAGACTACAGAGGGCCAGAAACTGAATGTTGAAAAGACTAAAGATATTAAGTCAATGCTAGAGTTCATGCCAGCGCCGGATCGTGAGTATATGAAAACCCTGGTCTGTCCCAGTTACAAGTGTGACTTGCAAGTTATTTCTGCAGAAGAAAGTTATAACAAAAAGAAAAATAGAACATTGTCAAAGCCAGAATATGAACACCCAGCAGCAAATTCCAGTTCAAATGTCGATTCCATTGTTAGAGTCAACAGACGCAGTAACAAGAAAAATGAGAAGTCAGTTTCTTTACCAGGTCGTGATGATGAGTACATGATGGAAAGTGCCAGTCATATTAAGTGTGATTCTAAGCCAGAGTCTAAAGAGGGCAATAATCAACATCAAACAAGGGCTTACACAGCAAAAATCAAGTTGATGAGACAATAAGAATAAGAAGTAAAGCATGAAATGAAAACTGTATTCAACCAGATCCATTTTTCAAAAATGTAAATAGAGTAATATTAGTTTAGTTTACTGACATTACTTATCACTGTTCTTGTTATTATTGACAATGAGTGTTTCAGTATTATGCATACTCATTTTTTTCTTTGTTTTTAAAGCTAGTTCTGTATTAACTAGTCAGGTATTATGGAATCATAATATTACAACAAACTGTGGATTCCCATTATTTGGTTATAAAGTTCGGGCATGTATCAAGAATGGACGACAGGAGACTTCCGGCTATGGCGATGTATAGTTATGTAGAAGGTACAAGAAGCCGTGGAAGACAACCAAAAACTTGGATGGACAATATAAAGGAGGATCTGAAGGCGTGGAACATGGATATGAGAGAAGCGGTGGACAAAACCAGGGACAGAAGTGCCTGGAGACGACAAGTTGAGGCCTCATCGTTGGCCTGACGGAGGAGAATAAAAGAAGAAGAGGTTACAAAGTGAAAGAAATGCTTTCACTCGTGCTGCTCCTTCGTTCGTGTGCATGCTGATATTTTGCTGGTAGTGGTCATTCTGTGTATTGCAGTAGTGTTGTTGAATCTCATTATTGCTTGATGCTGTTGTCTAATACTGAGTGTTACCATATAAAATTTCTTCTGTTGGGAAGTATATTAACATGTGTAATTATGTCCCATGTAATCTAGTTTTGACAATCAGACAATAAAAGCTGCATGCAGTATTAAACCCTAATAGTCATTCATGTGTTATGGCATACAGTGTAATACATAACTTGAATATAAAGACCAAATTTAATAGCAATAACAAAATAATGTGCTGTTGTTTCTTCCTGTGTTCACAACAACCATTGTGTACATTGCATGTCAGATGGCTCTTTGACCATTTTATATGTGGGGCACTCTTTTACAAAATTCATTAAAAATTTTCCCTTTTTATTAGAAGCCTTTTGCTCTTTACGGTGTTGCTGCATTAAGAAATGAACAAAACCAGTCAGCTACATTTGTAATATTTTCACTATTATTCTTGTATTAGTATGTTGAACTTTCAAATTTGAATATCTCGGAATTGTAATTTTTGGACATAGAGCTGTATAATCCTCAGCCTGCGACGTGTAACCGTAGTTGTAATGAGATCTACGTGGCAACACTGTACGCTTCAATGGATTGTATGGTTCTGTATTGAGATGCGGTGTTGTATCAAAAAATATTTTTGGTAGACTGGTTTTTCTGATGCCAAAAGCAATTTATCACATCCTGTTAATGGTAGAAACAGTTGAAAAGCATAATCACAAACAGTCTTGGCTAATGGAGGTTGGCAGTGTTTGGGAGAGGGTAAAGGTGGTTGAAATAGGGCAGCAATGCGTGGGGTAGGTCAGCAGTAGTTGGCATAGTTCACCGATGCTTTGGAGTAAGGCTCTGATGGTGGGATACCTCAGCAATGTCTTAGATAGGGAACAATGGCTGGCATAGGAAAATAAAATTTTAAAAGTCATTGTTTTTGATTAATTTCCTGCGCACAATCTAAAAATGCGTGCATTTTGACGAATTTCTTTTTTACATTGTTATCATATGGTGTCTGACAATTTATGAGAACGTGCCTGTTTTCTCAGAAATTCTGTGCTGGAAACTGTTGCTAGCAGAACATCCGTTGCCAGAAGATAGTGGTTGCAAAAAGCACAATTGTTGCTAAAAACAAAGTTTGCTGTAAACGAATTTGTGTTTATGTTCAGCTGTTTAAGTTAAGAGCTGTAGTTAGTTCGATAAGCACTAAGCAGTTGCAAATGATTAGCTGTTACAAATAGTTGTTGCTGAAGGAAGTGAATAGTCTTCTCTGGAGTCTTGGCTTGAATTGATCTGTCTGGAATCGAGTATTGTTACTGCAGGTGACTTTGGGGTATTAGTATTTGCTGCTGATATGTGCCACAATTTACAGCCATCTGATAGCAGGGTAAATCTGCCCGGTGGTATGACGACGACGCTCGTCTTTTCATTTCTTAGGTCTTAAGCCGATAAGTGAGAAATTCAAATCCATGAACACGAGACAGTCACATCGGGTAGCAGTCTGGGCACACGTATGTCCTGCTAAGCACCTCCATGCGACAATAGCAGTGGGCGCACATATCTTGGGGCGCCGTCGTCTCGACGCCCGCGTCAGGCAGCGCGCAGATCGTGGCACAGCCTATCGCAGCCTGCAGGTAGGCGCTGGATAGGGCGCCCAAAAGCAGCCCGAACGGTTCCGCTATGGCTTCGGTTGCATGATCTGCGTCTGTTTAGTCTTGATTTGCGATAGCTGACGGTGCGCGGTGGCCGATCTGGGCATTCGTACACTTTTCATATAGTGGCACTGGTAAGGCTCCTCTCCAGTATGGATTCTAATGTGTTTTCTTAAAGTATAAAGGTGCGCGAATGATTTAGAGCACAGCTGGCACTGGTATCGTTTCTCAATAGCACGGAGTCTTGTGTGCATTTTCAAAGCATTAGGTTGTAAAAATGATTTCTGACAATACTGGCATATATAAGCTTTATCTCCTGTGTGAATTCTATGATGACTTTGTAGACCGGAAGACTGGAAAAATCTTTTTTCACATACCTGGCATTGTTGTTGTAACGTTTGTAACAATTAATATGACATTATACTTGAAGACAAATTCAGTCGACAGACCAATGTTAAAACTGATTGTCGAACGATAAATTTTTATAAGATTGGTACCTGTAGATTTGAATGAAAATACCGCTTGTTGTTGTAACGTTTGTAACAATTAATATGACATTATACTTGAAGACAAATTCAGTCGACAGACCAATGTTAAAACTGATTGTCGAACGATAAATTTTTATAAGATTGGTACACGTACCTGTAGATTTGAATGAAAATACCGCTTGTTGTTTTAACGTCTTATCTCGCTAGTGACGCCATAGTTGTAGTCTAGATGTAAACACGGAGCTTTCATATTTTTGTAATAGGTGTCCCAGTTGCAAAGCCATTGTACAGTCAGACTTAAGAAGCTTACGTCGCCATGCTTGTAAGTAAGTATATTTTTATTACCTTATAGAGCTAATCACACATCAGTGTACAAGTATTAAAGAACGCAAGAAAAAACTTATCATGCATACAACATCCTAATAATAAAAGCCTTACGCTTTAAACTATCAGCGGGAGGAATAATGCGGGGCCGTAGGTATTAACATAGGGTTTTAACTGGCGGGTGTAACTGTTGTAAGCCATAGTTTGGGTTGTTCAAGATTGCTTTAAAGAGACGAGCATTCATTTCGTGTTTTAACTTGACCTAATTTTTGTGAGTATATGTAAACGTTCTATAGCGACCGTCTAGCCTCGAGCCTGCTCATTTTAAAATGCTGCCCGTTTGAATGAGTGCCACGCCACGCCATTCAAAGTCTCCATGTACGGACCGTGCTAGCCCGAGATTCAAATCTCTGAGTTATCTGATTTTGGCACCATATAAAGCAGAACATTATACAAGTAACTAAGTCCCTTGTTGTTAATGTATTTGCTTCACTGCTACAAAACTACATACTAGTATCTTCACGATTTTAGGTAAATGTGGACAGATTGGACCAAGTCATAGTTATTTTTTCTAAGTCAGATTTGACCATAAATGTTTGGAGCTTAATTGGGGCAAAGCTGTGCTGGTGTTGTGCAGTTTAAGACAGGTGGCATGGTTTCTACAACTGGGTCTAATACAGAGGAACTATTATGCTTATTATTTTAGCATTCTTATTACAACTATGTAACTCATATTGCTGGTGCTGTTTTATTGTGTACCTAAATGGCAAAAGTTATAAAATTATCAGATGTGAAAAATCCTTTTTCTTAATAATTTCATTTGCTTGACTGTTGCTTTGCTCAAGTTTGAAAAGGCACAAAACGTAATACGAGAAAAGTTTGGCTTCTGTGCTTATACGTTGGGCGTTTGCTTTTGAGCAATGAATCCAATTTGTTATCTTACAGCAGATTATAGTGGCATGGTGACTGTCACGGATTGCCCTGGTTTACAGACGAACTATCTGTCGATAATATCATATACTGTATAAGTGACTAGACTATAAATGTAAAGACATGTCGATGGTCGATTGATGGCCGTGGGGTACAGAGGAGTCATGGGATGGACATGACGTCGACCTACGAAGAAAGAATAAAAAGACGAAGTGTGCGAACAAAAAGAAGTTCAGTTCAGTTTAGTTATTTAAGTTCAGTTCAATGTTCGCAGAAGAACGAGTCGTCGGACGTGGAACAAAAGAGTCTTTGCGGAAGAACGAGACTTCGCTGAACGAAAGAATCTTCGCGGAAGAACGAGACGTCGCTGAACGAAAGAGTCTTCGCGGAAGAACGGGACTTCGCTGAACGAAAGAGTCTTCGCGGAAGAACGAGACGTCACTGAACGAAAGAGTCTTCGCGGAAGAACGAGACGTCGCTGAACGAAAGAGTCTTCGCGGAAGAATGAGACGTCGCTGAACGAAAGAGTCTTCGCGGAAGAACGAGACGTCGCTGAACGAAAGAGTCTTCGCGGAAGAACGAGACGTCGCTGAACGAGAGACTTCGTCAGCGTACGCGTTCAGTTGTCGCTTCAATACGACGCCGGTGGCAAGGACCTGTCAAGGACAGCCCGCTTCTTTCACCCGTCTACGTGGAGAGAGTCACGATACGGTTGATGAAAACCCAGGACAAAGATACCGTCGCCTCGCTTCGCTCAGGACTTATCCCACCACGGAACAGTGAGTTCTAACCAGTTGTGGTTTGGGAAACCTTGGAAGGACACGGCAATCTACGGGGTTTTGGAAAATGTAAAGACGTACTGTAAAGATAACTCTAGTTTGTATATATGTTGCTCATTGTGTTAATATAGATATAAGTAGCGTTGTTGCGGTCATTAAAATATTTCTTGTCTCGCCACCTCTCATAACTTCCCCAGCTGGTGAGGCCTAGGATATAACTCACCATCCCGCGTAAACCGTGACTGTGACGTATTGCATTTGCATTTGGCTTTCATATCTCTGTCCTGGTTTAAATCCTGGTTCGTGAAATGAACTTGGCAACATTTCATTGGCCAGTAGTGAGGTGTGGCTCGTGTTGTTTCTTTTTAGCTGAAATATCATTTAACCTCAGGACTGCATCTCTGAAGACTAATGATAATAGAAGCACGTAACATTTGAGCACTTACCTTACATAGGTAGTATCTTGTATTGTTTGTTTGTTTACTGGTTATTAGGATTATTTTCTTTTTTCTTCTGCCACCCCTCATTCCGTATAAAGGAGAACTGTGGTTTAAGTGGCATGTTACAGTGGATCCTTATGACAGTGTGTAATCTGGTGACAATACTAAGGACCTCATTAAGACTGGGTCCGTAAATGCGTGTACAAATATTACGCAGAAAAGCTGTAAGCCACAATCCATCTGTGCTGTAACGAGGTCTACGTGGGATCGTTGTATGTTTAAACTTTTTAATATTAATATTGCGTTGTTGGAACGCATTGTTTAGTTCTTTATTGAACTGCAGAGTTGCAACAAGTGTTTAGTCACTTTAGTGGTAGGATGGTTTGCTGATGCGAATGCAAGACGAAAAGAGATTCCCAACAACACAAATGAGTTGACCATGAAAATCTGTGGCTATCTGAAGGTTAAAGGACTAGACATGCTGGAATACGAATGTCCATGGATAAGCAAACAAATGTGCCGGACAAAGTCCTTCAGCGGAAACTCCGATGGTTTGGCGAAGTGGAAAGAATTCCAGTTGACCGAATCCCACACAATGCAGTACATGTGAGATTCAAAGGAAAGAGAAAAACAAAGAAAAACGATATGGACTGCGCTGGATAGAAAACATAAACGAAGACATAACAAGACTCTTGGACTAAACATGAATGATATACTGGATTTGATAAATGACCCAAAATAATGGAAGTCATTTATTAGCACACATAGCCGCCAGGTGGCTAGCGTCGGAAACTACAGTAGTGGTGATAATGTTTAGGCCAAGAGCCTTGTTATGTCTTCGTTTATGCTGTCCATCCAGCGCAGTCCATATGCTGTGTTTGTGTTTGTGCCTCAACTGAAAGAACTTTCAACTCTTCTTCTAAGGAGTTTATGTTGGGGCGTGAAAACAAGTGTCCCACCTTTGCCGTTTTACTTATATATTGCGCGTGTGCGTATGTGTAGCTTACGTGTCCAGACATAAATTTATACCCACCATAATACCAATATATAGTCCTAATTAGGACAAAGAAATTACTGTATTCTTAGCTCTTAAGATAATCGCTTGCTGTCTTAAATTATGTTACACGCTACAGTCATCAGAGTTTTAGAACAATGCACTTCGTACTGACGTTTGCAATTGGTGTTAAAATGTAAGTTTTTGTTCTCCTTTAGTATTTTATAAGAAGACCAAAGGTTCAGATGCAACCAATGAGTACTTTCACGCTAAACAAAAATATCTGTCTTTCAAATAATATGCTTATTTCTAAATAAAGAAAATATGATACCATGTCGCATGTATTCACTTTATCGTACACTGAGCTACTAAATGAGCCACACCTCAAGTTTTTAAAAAATTTCAACTTCAAGGTTATCTATATGAAATAGGCTTGTCACTTGTTTCATTGACATCAGGGCCTAATAATTCTCGTTTTCAAACATGTATCTTGGTAAATTTGGCCTTCGTGCTGGGCATATGTTGAATTCTTTAACTGAAAACATGCTTGGAAAAGAGAGTTAGTTACTTGTAGCTTGATCTTTCATTCTTGCGTAATTATGATGTTAAGAGATTATTTACAAGCGAACTGCACCCTTCAAAATGGTTCAGTGTATTTTAGGAGCCGAGCTGAACTGATGCATACTTCTTAAGTCTTTTCAACGACTCAAAACAAACTCTTAATGTCAAGATGATCTTCACAATTTAGGAAATTTAGACAATTATTCAGCTTCTTCTACAGACCAAAAAGAGAAAGTTTTGAAATAGCAGAGAATACTTACTAATTTTTACTAAATTGTATCGACTGTATATCTGGCAATTATAACACTGGACAACAAATTTTTACAAAAGTCATGTTACTGAAATGAAATTAGTCAGTTCTTATCAATTTGTATGTGCTGAACACGAATATGACAGTGAAAATGCCGAATTGGCTCTAGTTTTTTTTGTAATCTGAAATGAAGTAATTTTATATCGCACAATGCATGCCAATAGTGATACACTTACAGTTAATATTTGTAAAAACCAGGTCATAGACTAGTTCTTAGATTTTTTTGCCTGTCTCTTGTACAGCTGTTCGGGAGCATCTCTGCGGAGTGTCCAGCAGTAGTCAGCCAACATTGTAGTGGACCATTTTCCCTGGTACCTTTGCTCCATTGTTGCGATATCTTGATGAAAACGTTCGCCATGTTCGTCATTAACCATACCACAGTTGTCAGGGAAGAAATCCAGATGGGAATGAAGGAAATGCATCTTCAGAGACATATTGCAGCGAAATTTCTGGTACTGCTTGAGCATGTCTTCTACTAGTTCCTTGTAGTTTTCTGCCCTAACATTTCCCAGAAAGTCTGTAGACACTAGACGAAAAGCATTCCATGCTTGTTTCGCATCACCCTCCAGCAAGTTGTTGAAGCGGTCATCTTTGAAGAGTTCTCTAATCTGAGGACCCACAAAAACTCCCTCTTTAATCTTTGCTTCGCTGAGTCGAGGGAATTTTTCATGCAGGTATCGAAAAGCTGGCGAAGTGCGGTCCATGGCTTTCACGAAGTTCTTCACCAAACCTAGTTTGATGTGAAGGGGTGGTAGTATGATTTTGTGAGCCTCGACCAGAGCTGGGTGCTGGATATTCTTCTGTCCAACTGCCATGTTTTGTCTGGGAGTCCATTCCTTCCGCACGTAGTGCAACTCTCTTGCTCGGCTATCCCACTCACACAAGAAACACATATATTTTGTATATCCTTGCTGCAGTCCCATTAAAATGGCAACTACCTTCAAATCACCACACAGGTGCCATTTGTACCTGTTATAGTCAATGGAATGCAGTAGCTGTTTTAGGTTATCGTATGTCTCTTTCATGTGGACAGCATGCGCTAATGGAATAGATGGAAGACGGTTTCCATTGTGCAAAAGCACAGCCTTAAGACTCAGTGTTGAAGAGTCTACAAAGAGTCTCCATTCTTGTGGGTCATGAGTGATCTGTAAGGCATTCATGAGGTCGTCAATATTGGAACAGAATACCAGATTACCTTCCTTCATAAAGAAAGGTTCCAACTGCTGATGGCGCTTTCTATATGAAGTAATTGTGACATCTTCTACTAGAAGATTCCATTGTTGGAGTCTTGATCCTAGCAATTCTGCCTTGTTTTTGGATAAGTCCAAATCACGAACAAGGTCATTTAGTTCTTCCTGTGTTATTCTGTGTGGGGTTGATGATGCACCACAGTGAAAATCGGGATCACTGCACGCTGACGGACCAGGAGAAGAACATGTCGGCTCACCCTTGTCCTCATCAGATGAATCAAGGAAAATATATTCTTCTGGAATAGGAAGTCCATCACCATGTGGAACTGGTCTCAATGCTGACGGAATGTTTGGGTAGACTATTGTCGACTTCTTTTGCTTCGTTATTCCACCTGGAAAGAGGAGGAACCAAGCAGAAGTAACAGTCATCTACGTGGTTGCTTTGCTCTCTCCACACCATGGGAACTGCAAACGGCATTGATGGTCTTTTGCCATTCAACCACTGTGAAAGCTGTGTTGTACATGTAGCACAGCATATATGCGGGGCCCATGGCTTGTCTTGGTCACCAACCTTGCATTCGAAGTAAGCATGATATGCCTTCTTGACTTGATAAGTGATACTTTTCTTCTGGTTGGCAAATGTCACTTCCCCACAAATGTAACAAAAGTTGTCCACAGTATTTACGCACTTCCGAGGCATTACTGTTCTGTATTGTATCTAAATGGATAAAGTAATAATAGTTTTATAAAACAGTAACTTAAACTGTCTCGCACAAAGTCTGTAATATTGTAAATGCTCAACCGTTCCGACTCGCTTTATATAGTACACTGCTGACGTCATCTTACGTCAGCAGCCGACTGGCTGTAGTTTTACATTGCATCAGAAAATGACGTAATCAACTGTGCATGATGTGTCCATGATGGGATTATGCAATGAGGTGGAATATTACATCATTCTAGACTTATTTAGGATATTGTCGCAGTCCTACTGCATAAATTTACATGGTGAAACATAAAAAATGAACTATATGAAATATTTTCAAAACGAGAGCCAACATAAAATTTTTATGGTTATATTCGTGTTCAGCACACCAAGATGCTACACATTAGGGCCTTTTCCAGTCAGTAACGATTTCTATGTTGACCAGTGTTATATGATAACATTATAATAGTTTTATTCTCATGATCTACAGAAACTGTGCCAAGTAGAACCTGCCATTACTAACTAACTTCATGCGAGGTCTAATGCAATTTAAGTTATTTTTAGACTATAAAAGAGATGCTTTTCCTTAGGTTCATGCGAACTATACCCTGAGAAGCGATAAAAGTTCATGTAGAGCCCTAATGTAATATAAATCACATTTAGAATTAAGCCAGTTTTTTGCGTTATTTTCAGCATCAGCGAAACAGTAATAAATATCATAAAAGATTCTCTTTTAATGTTTTTCATTAGCGATAAAAGGGAAGGGTAATAGCACAAATACAAACAATCTTCATTAGAAAATGTTAGTGTATTAGTCTCATTGAACGTTTTTGTGCATTTAGAAAGTTAGAGTAGGCCCTGTTATCAAATTTGCAGGTGACAATGATATATTTTAGTCCTTTTTCATTTTGAAGACGGTAAAATGATCAAAATGACATTAAAAGAGCCACAGGTCAAAGTTATCCTAAACCTCATTAACGTAAGTGTCTAATTCAACCTACAAAGTAAGTTTTAAATCTTTAGGACTGATTCAAAAACACACGATATATAGTTGTTAATTCATCAACAATGCTACGTGCGTACATTCAATTGTTTTAGTTTTTGAGTGTCATTAACGGCAAAGAATAAGCTGATTGTTGGACAAATTAAATAGGAAGCCGCCCAGTCAAGTAGCAGATATCACTGGTCAACATAGAAATCGTTACTGACTGGAAAAGGCCCTAATGTGTAGCATCTTGGTGTGCTGAACACGAATATAACCATAAAAAATATTTATTGGCTCTCGTTTTGAAAATATTTCATATAGTTCATTTTTTATGTTTCACCATGTAAATTTATGCAGTAGGACTGCGACAATATCCTAAATAAGTCTAGAATGATGTAATATTCCACCTCATTGCATAATCCCATCATGGACACATCATGCACAGTTGATTACGTCATTTTCTGATGCAATGTAAAACTACAGCCAGTCGGCTGCTGACGTAAGATGACGTCAGCAGTGTACTATATAAAGCGAGTCGGAACGGTTGAGCATTTACAATATTACAGACTTTGTGCGAGACAGTTTAAGTTACTGTTTTATAAAACTATTATTACTTTATCCATTTAGATACAATACAGAACAGTAATGCCTCGGAAGTGCGTAAATACTGTGGACAACTTTTGTTACATTTGTGGGGAAGTGACATTTGCCAACCAGAAGAAAAGTATCACTTATCAAGTCAAGAAGGCATATCATGCTTACTTCGAATGCAAGGTTGGTGACCAAGACAAGCCATGGGCCCCGCATATATGCTGTGCTACATGTACAACACAGCTTTCACAGTGGTTGAATGGCAAAAGACCATCAATGCCGTTTGCAGTTCCCATGGTGTGGAGAGAGCAAAGCAACCACGTAGATGACTGTTACTTCTGCTTGGTTCCTCCTCTTTCCGGTGGAATAACGAAGCAAAAGAAGTCGACAATAGTCTACCCAAACATTCCGTCAGCATTGAGACCAGTTCCACATGGTGATGGACTTCCTATTCCAGAAGAATATATTTTCCTTGATTCATCTGATGAGGACAAGGGTGAGCCGACATGTTCTTCTCCTGGTCCGTCAGCGTGCAGTGATCCCGATTTTCACTGTGGTGCATCATCAACCCCACACAGAATAACACAGGAAGAACTAAATGACCTTGTTCGTGATTTGGACTTATCCAAAAACAAGGCAGAATTGCTAGGATCAAGACTCCAACAATGGAATCTTCTAGAAGAAGATGTCACAATTACTTCATATAGAAAGCGCCATCAGCAGTTGGAACCTTTCTTTATGAAGGAAGGTAATCTGGTATTCTGTTCCAATATTGACGACCTCATGAATGCCTTACAGATCACTCATGACCCACAAGAATGGAGACTCTTTGTAGACTCTTCAACACTGAGTCTTAAGGCTGTGCTTTTGCACAATGGAAACCGTCTTCCATCTATTCCATTAGCGCATGCTGTCCACATGAAAGAGACATACGATAACCTAAAACAGCTACTGCATTCCATTGACTATAACAGGTACAAATGGCACCTGTGTGGTGATTTGAAGGTAGTTGCCATTTTAATGGGACTGCAGCAAGGATATACAAAATATATGTGTTTCTTGTGTGATTGGGATAGCCGAGCAAGAGAGTTGCACTACGTGCGGAAGGAATGGACTCCCAGACAAAACATGGCAGTTGGACAGAAGAATATCCAGCACCCAGCTCTGGTCGAGGCTCACAAAATCATACTACCACCCCTTCACATCAAACTAGGTTTGGTGAAGAACTTCGTGAAAGCCATGGACCGCACTTCGCCAGCTTTCCGATGCCTGCATGAAAAATTCCCTCGACTCAGCGAAGCAAAGATTAAAGAGGGAGTTTTTGTGGGTCCTCAGATTAGAGAACTCTTCAAAGATGACCGCTTCAACAACTTGCTGGAGGGTGATGCGAAACAAGCATGGAATGCTTTTCGTCTAGTGTCTACAGACTTTCTGGGAAATGTTAGGGCAGAAAACTACAAGGAACTACATGTAGTAGAAGACATGCTCAAGCAGTACCAGAAATTTCGCTGCAATATGTCTCTGAAGATGCATTTCCTTCATTCCCATCTGGATTTCTTCCCTGACAACTGTGGTATGGTGAGTGACGAACATGGCGAACGTTTTCATCAAGATATCGCAACAATGGAGCAAAGGTACCAGGGAAAATGGTCCACTACAATGTTGGCTGACTACTGCTGGACACTCCGCAGAGATGCTCCCGAACAGCTATACAAGAGACAGGCAAAAAATCTAGGAACTAGTCTATGACCTGGTTTTTACAAATATTAACTGTAAGTGTATCACTATTGGCATGTATTGTGCGATATAAATTACTTCATTTCAGATTACAAAAAACTAGAGCCAATTCGGCATTTTCACTGTCATATTCGTGTTCAGCACATACAAATTGATAAGAACTGACTAATTTCATTTCAGTAACATGACTTTTGTAAAAATTTGTTGTCCAGTGTTATATTCAAGTGTTTCCAACTTCGTGTTAATGACCTCGTCGTATATTGCACGCTATGTTTCATATGGGCAGTTATGATCACTGTTGAACGCGATCTATAATTTTACACTAGGTTTTCTGGTATACCAGAAAGTTAATGGCGCATAAGTCGCCTTCGTGATTAGGTGTAGCATTTTAAGGGCTTTTATGAAAATATGCTGAGTTCACCAACACTTCAACAGAGGGCCGTGTCGCTTATCTGAAAGATCCTGTCAAAGGGTACACATTAAGCTAAGTCGTCGCATGCACTTCTCAGTATTAATCACATAATACTCACATGTACACAGTAATTAGTTTGAGCAGAAATGAATAGTCTACAATGCATAATGTTTTGTACACTCTAGGAGCACTGAACTGCAAGTAGGGAGAACTAAAAAATTGGACCACTGACATGCTGCCCTACATGAGACGCTACGATACAATTGCACTTAACCTCACGAGATTTTAGTACCTTTGTCAGGTTCATATAAGTATTCAGATTCCTATATACACGCACACATGCTTGCATAGGGCCTACAAGAATGGTCCACGCGATTATGGCAAAAAATAAAGTTTGTTTTTTAATACTAGAAGATGTCAGATAAGTTCTTTGTATAAAATAAATTGAGCGCATTTTGATGTATATTGGAGAATATTTAGAAGTTGCGCATGTCTTAAAAGTTTATTCCGTTGAGAAAAGAGAATGGTCAACAAGTTACGTCAGCAGAGTGGATCCGAGCACCCGTTTCCGAGGTTTGACTCGATATCTATCAATGTCACTAGTTACTATTTGGATTTATCACTCGTTTGGATTTGGATTACATCACCAGCCCATTGAATTCTTTCATCATCAGCAAACAGCATTTTCTTTCAGATCCTGGAACTACAGGATTCAGTCCTGCAGTTCTCACCAGAAAATTGGAATAGAAACGAGGACTACCTTGCTTTTGCCTGCGAATTGTGATGGCGCTCAAGACTACGAATGTCACAGCCGACAGAGAAATAAAGCTGATCAAGGATTACAATTTAATTCTTACGAATGATGAACAGCAAAAACAATATTTACCTCAAGTCGTTCAGGAGCACTGCAACATATTTTATGACTCCAAAAAGACGACTTTGCTAGCCAGACATCAATCAACCGCTGAAGAATTGAATAACAATCTGAACTAGCCCCTCATTGAAAACAAGCAAACTCATGACAAATTTGTGGCTGAACTTGCAATTTGCTGACTTACTAGTTACTACTGTATTACAGTAAGCTAATGTTTACGGTTTAAGTCATATTAAACTACATACTTGGTTGTGTTTTTGCACTGATTCTTGTTTGTTTGCCATACAGCCGTATAATATGGTATAGTGGCACACCCAGAAATCTTTGATCGACTTGCGCAATTCCTAAATATTGTTACATTTGCGTGAAATTCTCGCCATAATAGTTTTAATAAATGGACTGCATTGGCGAGTGTCAGGACCAAGGGGTGGGCAAGTCCCACTTACTTATTAAATTTTATATACACGGGGCAGGACGACAGACTAGACGAGTTATGACGATGTGGGATTACACAACAACGAGGAGAAGAAACGCGTAAACAGTTGTGTTGATTTTTTTTTCTTAACGCTGACTTTGCGACTAGCTCGCGACAGCGAGGTTCAACAGTGAAGTTTAAATTTTAAAAAAGTTTTGGACCACCCTAATGCATATATTGTTAAGGCGTTGGCTATAACAGAATGCATAAGAAGATTAATGGACGCACTGTTGGTTTATCTAGTAACGATTTAAACCAAGGTAAACTTTGTGCCTCTTGCAATAACGATTTTAGACATCACACAGGCCGAAACTCTGGACACACCTATCAAGTTAAGGGGCTTAGTTGGGCAAACCTTGACGAACTTTGACGAAATGATAACAAACATGTTATTAAGTGATAAGCTTAATCATGTTTGACACATGGTCACAGTTCAGTAGTAAACCTTCATTTCGAAAACACCATGGAAGGAGAAGATTGCTAGGTATTAATTAATTGCACAACCTTTTAAAGGATAATCGAAAGCTTTGCGAGGGATTAAAGGATCTTACGGCTGACCAGAAATTACCCCAGCAACAGTTCGGCAGCAGGAAAACTAGTATTACCAATTGTAAATATCCAAAGACTTAAGCAGTACGTTTTAGGTGGTATTTCTATTTTGACAGCACTATCCGCAACTGCACAAATGGAAGACTAGACAATTCTTCTCCCTGATTACTAGGCAGCTAAATGACATAATTTATACTACCTATATTTTATATATATATACCTTCGAATCACCAGTTGGCCCTAACACGTTATTCGTAGGCGTGTTCCGTAGACTAGCTATTCGTCGCTTACCTTTTACCTTTGAGATTTGTAATATAACCGATCGATATAGAGTTTGCTTTCCTGAGTTAGATTTCTCGCAAAGCCCGATTTGGACATTTGCAACAGCCTGCCATACTTAATTTCATATTTTGTGTTCTGCTGTAGAATTACCACTGCAAAGGCGGAAAGAAGTAAATCAAAAGGTAAGACAGAACTATTACCTAAATTCAATTAAATAAGGTAACAGAACAGAAATTTCACGCTTCTGTCAATCCTAATATTACGTTATATGGTGCAAGGACTCACTAATTCATTCATTCAGTGACATCATTTATATAGAGCCCCTACTAGACGTCTACTTAGAGGCGCACCAGCCCTAGCCCCGGTGAAAGAGAATAGTTTTCAAGTGCAGATGAAAAGTGCATCCGGAGTCCCTAGCTAACTCTTAAATTATTAGATTAGCTGACATACAGCCGCCAGAGAATTATCAAAATCTCAACATCTCCTCAGCCACATATGATTTGTCACACTTTAGAAGCACTTTCATGCACGCTAAAATCTTGCAGCCTTTTATGACTTCAAATCAGCCCAGGCTGAATCAGGCGCAAACGCACGCCAGATATCGGGACACAGAACATGCACAAGCGAAGTGTACAACGGGTGATAGCAGTGGCACATCTCGGAATGTAGTTTCGTTCAAGACGAGATTCAGCTGAAATTTAATAATGTCTCCAAATACAGTTCAGAAGGGCATACTGAAGCCAGTCAGCAGGAAACACCAACTTTAGACAGACTGAAAGAAATTTTTCCAGTGAGTGGCGTAGCTAGCCTTCCGAGAGCCTTTGTGCAAACTGAACTTTGGCTACTTTGCTTTAAGTAATTGAGCAACCGGACCTTGGCCCCTTGGCGGCCCAGGCGGTTCATGGCCTCGTTGGCCCTTGTGCTTTGCACAACCTGCACAATCTATTCCTACGCCACTGTTTCCAGTTTAGAGTAAAAGATATGCTCAGCAGAGAGTCACAAACATGAGGAGGTAGAGAGATCCAAAATGGTAGGACCGGCCACTGTGAACGAGTGCAGGCCGAAGACAAGGTGTGAATCAGCTACAACATACTTTCCAGAAGATGTTGGACGAAGGAGGATCTCTGTTTAACCGGACGACAGAGTATAACAAGAAGCACTAGATAGGAGGGCGATGATTTGCCCACCGTGGACCGGGTTTACTCTTTTTGGATGATCTTCTTCTATCGACTAAGCCAGGCGATAGTCTGTGGTCATACGGCGATAGCGCTAGCTTGAAACTTCAGTGATCTAGTTCAATCTTTTAGTATCATGCTCTTGGACTGTTGCGACACTACTTATAGGTCTGTTGAAGTTTCGAATAAGCCTATACCAAACTGCGCCAACATGAATATATAATCGCTTGTTTTAAACTATGTTCGGCATACAGTGTGACATCAATGTGAAATTGACTGTTCTTTCAATTCCACGATAACAGGAGTTCTCGACAAAAAAGCTACCCCAACTTATACTCTCAACATCTGCACAAACTACGCCCTGATTAAATTCATAGCTTGCATAAGAAAGATACAACAAACTACAATATATGAACACTCAAGTTACTGCTTTAACAATTTAGTTAAAAATTATAATATAAATAGCACAAAAACGAGCTTTATGTTTTAAGCGAGCAGCACAATGTTTTAGAAATTTCGACGTCAAAGCACTGGAAAAATGCTAATTAGAATCTTTGGCGAAAACCAACTAAAAAGACACGTCTTCCTCGCATTATATCTAACAGCTACATGAAATTTGTCTTCAGAAACTACAACAATATTTCCAGCAACACAATCAACACAGTCGACTACAATATCTACTCCTGAGACAACTCAAATAAGTTCCGATTCGACAACAATGACAACAACCCTTGCAACGCAAACAATGTCCGATTCATCGACTCAAAGAGAAACTTTACCAACACAATCAACGCTCGATTCGACCACAACATTTATTCCTGAAACAACAAAACCAAGTCCGGATTTGACGACATTGACAACAATTACTACAACACCTACAACACAACCAACATCCGACTCCTCCATAATAGCGACAAGGTTTTCAACACAATCAATGTTCCATTCAGCTACAATAGCTACTCCTGAAACAACTCAACCAAGTTCCGATTCGACAACACTGACAACAATGATTAGAATCCCTATAATACAACCAACAGCCGACTCCGCGTCCCCTACGATAGCGCAATCAACACAGCCTACAGTATCTACTCCTGAAACAACACAACCAATTTCCGACTGGAAAACATTGAAAACAGTGAATACAACTCTTACCACACAACCAACACCCGACTCTACAATAATAGCGACAATGCATTTAACACAGCCAATATCCCATTCGACTACAATATCTAGTCCTGAAGCAATACAACAACGTTCCGATTTCAAAACATTGACAACAATAACAACAACTCCTACAACACTTGCAACCTCCGAATCCACGACAATGGAGACAACGCAATCCACAGAGCCAAGGTCCCATTCGACACCAATATCAACTCCTCATACAAGGGAACCAAGTTCCGATTTGACAACATTGACAACAATGACAACAACTCCTATAACACTACCAACATCCGACTCCACAACCCCGAAGACAGCACATTCAACACAGCCAACGACTCATCCGACTACATTATCTACTTCAGAAACAACGAAACCAAGTTCCGATTTGACAACATTAAGAACAGCGACTACAACTCCTACAACACAACCAACATCCAACTCTACGACCTTGGAGACAACTTTGTCAACACAACCAACGTCGCATACAACAGCAATATCTAGTCCTGATACTGGTTCCGATTTGACGACATTGATAACAGCGACCACAATTTCTACAACACAACCAACATCTGATTCCACGACCTTGGAGACAACTTTGTCAACACAGTCAACGTCCCATACAACAACAACATCTAGTCTGATACAACTTCCGACTTGACAACATTGACAACATCGACTACAACTCCTACAACACAACCAACAACCGACTCTACGATACTAGAAACAACTTTGACAACACAGCAAACATCCCATTCGACTATAACATTAACTCTGGAAACAACACAACAAAGTTCTAATTTGAAAACATCGACAGCAGTGACAGCAACTCACCACACAACTAACATCCGATTCCATAACCATAGCAGCAACTTTGTCAACAGAGACAATGTCCCTTACTGCAACAATATCTAGTCCTGATACAAGTTCCGATTTGACAACATTCACAACAGCGACCACAATTACTAAAACACAACCAACATCTGATTCCACAACCTTGGAAACTACTTTGTCAACACAGCCAACGTCCCATACAACAACAACATCTAGTTCTGATACAAGTTCCGATTTGACAACATCGGCAACAGCGACTACAACTCATACAACACAATCAACATCCAACTTTACGATACTAGAGACGACGAAGTCAACACAGCCAAATTCCCATTCGACTACAACATCAACTCTGGAACAACACAGCAAAGTTCTGATTTGACAACATCGACAACAATGACCGCAACTCTTACCACACAACCAACATCCGACTCCACGACCCTGGAAGCAATTTCTCAACAGAGCCATTGTCCCTTACTGCAACAATATCTAGTCCTGATACAAGTTCCGATTTGACAACATGGACAACATCGACTACAACTACTACAACGATTCCAACATCTGATTCCACGACCTTGGAGACAACTTCGTCAACACAGCCAACGTCACATACAACAACATCTAGTCCTGATGCAAGTTCCGATTTGACAACATTGACATCATCGATTACGACTCCTACTACACAACCGCCATCCGACTCTACAATACTAGACACAACGAAGTCAACACAGCCAACGTCCCATTCGACTACGATATCTACTCTGGAAACAACACGGCAAAGTTCTGATTTGACAATATCGACAGCAGTGACAACAACTCTTACCACACAACCAACATCCGACTGCATGACCCTGGCAACAACTTTGTCAACAGAGCCAATGTCCCTTACTGTAACAATATCTAGTCCTGATACAAGTTCCGATTTGACAACATTGAAAATAGTGAAAACAACTCTTTCCACACTACCAACATCTGATTCCACAACCTTGGAAACTACTTTGTCAACACAGCCAACTCGCATGCAACTACAATATCTAGTTCTTATACTAGATCCGATTTGACAACATTGACGTATGGAAGAAGCCAGTTGCAACCTATATATCACAAATACCTAGTTTATTTGAATGTTGTGTGCATGTACGGCATATGAACAGTATGTACCTATGTAAGATACGTATATGTGTATGTATGATTGATTATATTTACGTATGGGTTATGTATGTTTATATGTGTATATGTTTCTAGATACTTAATATAGCGCCTTATAAGAACCTCTCAAAAGCACTGCAGAACCTTTGGCAATATTCTATAGTTACGATTTAAAATAATCTTATGTTCTTTACTATCGTGTTTCGGTTCATAAAGTTCAATATCCTACGAATAACTGGCAATGAAACTGGGATGCTTTTGCAGCATTAACTATGTTCCCACGAATAAATTCACCATAGCTGTGCCGTGTAAATATTATAGGCCTATTAAACCAATAGTTCAATGACCACTACATTTTTGTAGGTACAAGGTACTCGATCAATAGCCTAATATTGCTAGGCGTCATCAGTCGTAGTGGCAACAGTAACAGCATAAAACTCTTAAAACATCAGTTATTTTTAATAGTACTGAAGTATCGCCTAGCAGCACTTTTATTAACACTCTAAGCTCTCGACTGCCACTCAATTCGAGAAAACAAACCCATTATGTGACACGACACCACCCAGTTATTCGTTTGATGCGATGCCGTCCTGTATGGTTTCCGCCCAATTATCGAAGCTATTGTCAGGACCAGGCTTACTTCATGCAGTTGCTAGGTGGAGTTCAAGTAACGTATAGGCGATAATAGGCCATTTCTTTGTTTTCTGCTGTCGTGTTTGCGTTTCTGCCCAATGATCCAACCAACAGCCAAGACCAGACTTATTTCACGAGGTTGCGAGGCAGAGTTCAAGCACTCTATCGGCCATTTCATTGTCCAGTTTATTAATGTCATATTCAAAATATCGCCAACTGCTTATAATGCGATATATCAATCTACTGTAATGTAATCTGAAAACTTTAGTAGCGCCCTTATTGTAATGCAAAAGGCATCAATCGACGGCGATTTCAAGCAAAAAATTTACTCCAAAGACAGAATCCATTGCCCAGAATCATTCGAAATCCATGAAATCCTTGAGATCCCAAGACAAGCAATGAGGATAATCAAGTCAAGTTATTGTTGTAAAATGTCAGACAATCCTTTAATTCAGCGTATTCAGTAAAATCTTAGGAAAAGAAGAATGGTCAGTAGACAGTTCAGAAGGAGAGGCATAATCACAGATTTAAGGCCATCTGCAAGGTTACCCAAGACGTTCTTTGCGTGGGCCTATTTTATCACACTAGTTGAGAACTTTACAAATAGGAAACTTCCTTCTTTTCCCTCACGTTACAAAATATTACGTCTTTTACTTGTCTTTGTGAGACTCTAAAAGGCGCTATATAAATAGCATGATACATGCATACATAACTATATGCATGAATGCATACATACATGCATACATACATTTTGTACGAGCTTCATTGCCTGATGTTACATACATACATACATACATACGTACGTACATACATACATACAACATACATGATGTATATTTCATTTTGTACGAGCTTCAATGGCTCGTGTAACCCAATTACGTCCTTGTGCTGTGCGTTACTGTCTTCATCTAGCTTTGTCCTCCACCCAACCAAGAAGATCTTTCGATAGAGGACGAAAGCTACTCCGGTTTCGTTCCACGTCTATCTGCAGTTGATACCACGAAGGAGGTACAATACGGAGAATATATTGGTTGGGCTCCACTTGTGTGCGGAGGCCCATTGAAGGTTTTTATAGTTACACTGGCCAACAGAAAAATTTTTTTTCTTGTTGCCTTCGGTTTTAGACCTGTTCTTGGGGTAATTTTGGGCGCTGATTCAGAAAATGTCATTGGATTGAGTGCATCAGGTCTAGTTTCTGAGATATCGTCGATTTTGTAAAGAAAACCCAGTCCACTCTTTAAACGATGTCTTTGGCAAAACTAAAATGTCATAATAAGCTTTATTTATGGCTAATTATAATTCTTGCTGATTCATATAATGCCTACATCCTTATAATGTAAAATCAGCATATCTTGCCGCGTGCTGAGATATTGCTGATTCAACGAAATAACTATTCCGTAGCCTACAGCTTACTCAGCACTAAATTCATGGCCTCATTTAGAATTTATTTGTGCTTATACAGCGTTTCATGGTTTCGAACTATGTAAATAGATTATGCTGAAGTCAGCATTTATAGCCTATATAAACCGCCTCCTGAAAGCTAGAGCAGCCGCAGTCGTCTTAGGGCATATTAAGAGTTGGTCGCAAGAACAATCTGTGAATGTGAGCATTAAATAACTACATGTTCTTACTATTTTTTAGGTTAATCATTTAATTCCTCAGATGCGAACATCCTTAAGGTTATGGCTACTTCCAGACGGAGCTGCATTAACCATCCAGACATATTCTGCTACATTTGTGGGGAATACACACTAAAAGCAAACAGGAAACCGATTTCTGAGTTTGTAAAAAGAGCATATGTAGGTTATTTTGGTGTCAAACTTGGAGATCAAGATAAGCAATGGGCTCCTCATACAGTATGCAAAACTTGTATTGAACAATTGCGCCACTGGACAATTGGAAAGAGAAGCTGCCTGAAATTTGGTGTACCGATGGTTTGGAGGGAACAGATAAACGACTTCGACGACTGTTACTTTTGTATGGTTAATATCATAGGCATCAATCGAAATAATCGTCACAAGTTGTCTTACCCTGATATACCTTCAGCCAGGAGACCTGTTCCGCATTCGGATATTGTACCAGTTCCACCTTTTCGCGAACTACCTCAGCTCTCAGACGATGACACTTGCATGTCCAATATCGGACAAGATGACGAAAGTGAAGAAAGTGGGGGCAGTGACAGTGATTTCCAATCAACTTCACACAGTGAACGTTTTGACCAAAAAGAGTTGAGTGATCTGATCAGGGACTTAAATCTTTCCAAAGAGTCCTCTGAATTGCTTGCGTCCAGACTAAAGGAAAAGAATGCACTTCAGCCTGGAACGAAAATTACAATTTATAGAAACAGAGAAAAGGATTTGCTGCCATTCTTTACCGAAGACAACAACCTAGTATTCTGTAATGACATCAGCAACTTATTGAAGAAAATTGGTCTGTCGGTTACAGCCCAGATGAGTGGCGTCTTTTTATCGACAGTTCAAAACGTAGTCTGAAATGTGTGCTTTTAAATAACGGCAACAAATTTGGTTCTATTCCAATCGGTCACTCCACCAGGATGAAAGAAGAGTACAATGCCATCTCTTTAGTACTGGAAAAGATAAAATACAAAGAACATCAATGGGTAATTTGTGTAGACTTGAAGATGGTAAATTTCCTCCTTGGTCAACAAAGTGGCTACACAAAGTATCCCTGCTTTTTGTGTCTTTGGGACAGTAGAGCCAAGCATGAACATTGGACAAGAAAAGATTGACCTTCGAGGAAAGACTTGGTGGTTGGAGCTCAAAATGTAATCAAGGAATCTTTGGTGGCACGAGATAGGATCATACTGCCACCACTACATATAAAGCTAGGCCTGATGAAACAATTTGTCAGGGCTTTGAATAAAGAAGGTTCATGCTTCGAATACATAGTATACAAGTTACCAGGAATTACAATGGAAAAATTGAAGGCTGGAATCTTCGATGGTCCACAGATCAGGCAACTTATGAATGACCCACTTTTCATACCATCAATGAATGAAATCGAATCTTGTGCCTGGTCTTCCTTTGTTCTTGTAACTAAAAATTTTCTTGGCAACAAGAAGGCAGACAATTATGCACAACTAGTAGAGGATATGCTTCTTCATTTCAACAAGCTTGGCTGCAACATGAGCATTAAAGTCCATTATCTCCACAGTCACTTAGATCGCTTTCCAGAGAATCTTGGTGACTTCAGCGAAGAGCAAGGTGAAAGATTTCACCAAGACATCAAAACAATGGAAAATCGATATCAAGGAAGATGGGATGCACACATGATGGCAGATTATTGCTGGAATATTATGCGCGATTGTTCCGGCAGATGCCACACTCGGAAATCGTACAAAAGGAGCTTCTTCGGTGTCGAATGACTTGAAATTTTTATAACAAACTTGTTCTGTTTGGTATCATATAAATACAGTTTCAGGTACTACCATTTTCTTTTAAGTATTTGTATTATTATGTTTATTTAGTGTATCACATAATAAATTGAGCACTACATAATTATAGCTATAGCCTTATGTTTTATGGGCGAGCAGAGGCAAGGACTGGTATATGGCATAATGTTCTATATCTCGAAAACTAGACCTGCTGGGAGAAAACTGGTGCCTTTTCTGAAATCAGCAGGTCAAATATACCCAGAAACAGTTCTAACATTTGAGGCAACAAATTATGTGTTGGCCAGTGTTATTGGAGCACTCTTTGCTTACTGATGAAGTTTTGGGTCTTCGTGATCTTGAACTCAGTTTAGGCTAGCGCTTTTGTGATGAACTTAAGAGGTTCTGTATTAAGTGTATAGATTATAAACTAAGTAACTATATATACACCATTCCGCTGTCACCATTTCTCGTCTTTAATGAACAGAAACTCTAAGCAAAGTGCAAATTGTCAACCCTTGTTGGTTGGGTTATAAGGTTGTGTGAGAACCCGACCGTGATGAATGTTTTTTTTAAAATTGAGTACTACATTCTTTAAAGAAAGAGGAATCTCTGTTGTCATGGATATTAGTGAACTCTAATATCGCATGGGCTAGCGTGGTTGCATTCAAGAAAATGTTAGTTGAATGTACAAATATATTGAGAAAACAAATTCCAACCTCGGCTTTCTTTTGGCAAAGAATAGCTTAGGCTTTTCCATTAAATACCAAGAAAAGCTGAAACAATAACTCTTTAATTTTGTTTAGTACTTCATCAGAAGACCAAAGATTGAGCTTAAGTCAACAGACATGTACACGGTAAAAATAACAACAAAAATCTCTTGGGTTAATTTTTTAATAAATGAAACTTAAATAAGAAAACCTGCTTGTTTTATTCCTTGTACAGTAAACGGTTAAGTAGGCTTACAACAAGGAGTTTCTAAAGGCGTTATTATCGTACAACATCCATGTCTTATTAGGTTTCTTTGTTCTCAAGTACATTTTAAGGACCGTTTTAAAGAGAATCATAGCTAGAATCTTTGGCTGCTCACTCTGATTTGTATTTGCTGATGTCGTTCATTACGTTCATCATATCAGGCGTGACATCGAAACAAATCATTAAAGTTATGCTTATTATAATCCATGCAGAAACTTTCTTATATCAGAGGTGAGGTAAGGCAGCGTTCATCTATCATGGGCTTCAATTAGTATTTGCATTAAAAGTGTGTAAATTTTGGTCCAAGCAAAACACGACAATCTGTTAATCTGTTTGTGTCTAGGACATCGAATCGCAATTCTTTTGAAGTTATGTCAGAGTTTTCAACGGCAGCAACTTCTATTGGAAATACATTCTGCTGCTGACAATTACAACATCATTATCGAACAGAAAGCGAAAACCACAAATTTTTACTGCAGAAGATCCATTTATTTCTTGATGACCAGATATTTCTAGCCCATTGAATTAATTAATTGTGCATGTATTTACATGTATTTATATCGAGGTTAAATTAGGCAACTTAAGTAATCGTGTTGACTTATTGTTTCATAATTATATAGTGAGAATGGTGTAAAATTGTTTTATTTGAACTGTCGCAAAATTAAATAAGTATATTAGTCGGGATATTCGATCAATTTTGTGCTATTACTTGCATCAATGTTGAAATCGCTCTACTTTAAAATAATAAGATTGTCGCATGAAATTATATATCAAAATGATTTAAATTTTATACCGAATGCATGAGAACTTATTCAGACTTGATCTATTCCAAAGCACTTTATAGGAACCATCAAAATCTTGTTTATTATTTCTGTATTGATTAATCACCATTATCTAACGACACAACATCGAATCTATGACGCCGAGCAATAGAGCCTAAGAGACTTGCTCAACGTCCTCGCACAGAAGCAGTCTTAGGGAAAACTCAAACTCGCACAATCCGCATTAAAACGTGAGTTTCAAACCAGTCGGCCCAATCAGATGAAAGTCATCTACAGTATCACTTGGTATCAAAGTCAGTGACAAATAGAATATACATTAATCGAATTTATTTTGGCGCATTTTTAGAACTACCGTTCGGGGATTGAGAATGCCCTAACAAGTTACTATGGGTTTAAGCATAGTGCGTCAAATTTCGAACTAATGACCGACGTAGTAGCCGACGTGTAATTTGAAGGGAAACAGGCCATTTGAAGAAAACATCGACGACGTGCCCTTTACAAACAAAACTCTGCTGACTTGACTACGAAGTTTTTGTAAAATAGATCTTCAGTTCATCGATCCTCACGTATCCGTATACGTTTCGGATAATTTAACCGCCCCTCACGATGTTGGGCGTAGCAAACTTCGGCCAGTCTCTGCTTCCCAATATGACTGATGAAGTTTCTGAAATAATGGTCGTAGTTTGGGTTAACATTGGAGATCTGGAGAGATCTGTCCATGGTGGATGCTGACGTTTCTGAAGGTAACAGTCGTGGTTTGTGTTGAAGATGGAGACATGGTGGATGTTGTGGTGTGACAAAGTTTCGAATCTGGTTGTAGTGATTTTTTGTTTGAGGTTATGTACGCGATGTATGATAAAGTATGTATAGAGGCATGGTGGTTCTCGGTAAAATTGTAGTCATTGTGGTTCATGCTATGCTGTTCGAAGTGTATGACAAGTGTCAAAGCTAGCATTATCCAACATTCGACACACATCGTCTTCAATCGCGCAATCTTTTACGCCTAGTTCCCAAATAGTAACCGAAAAAATTGCTCCAGGCTTTCTCCTCAGTCAAAACCGAAACCAATCCTGCAGGCTATCAAACTTCATCTTCTATCACGCGATCTATTACTACAAACTAGTCACACCCGAAACCATTTCTCCAGGTTCTCAACCTTCGCCTTTGCAGAAACTGTATCATATAGAATCTGCTATAACAAAACTTCGTGTCTGGGCTAATAGGATGTAATTCAAGTTTTACTAGTAATTAAAACTTTATATATCGCCGCTTCAAGAGAAAGTAATCAGAACGCTGTCTACCCTAGCCTAAATTATGCTATATGTCATTAACTACAGAAAGTTCATAAGTTAGCCCAGATAACTAGAAAGTTCACCAGTGCAAGATTCCCGCACAGATTTGGACCCAAAGCAACGGATTCTCATTCAGAGTTGACAGATGACACCATGATCAGTGTCCTGGACCGCATTGCAACGAGAATAAGGAACGATGATACATTTAGACTATAAAGGAAAAGCTCATGTTTAGGTTTATTATAGCTGTAGCCTCACATGCAAAGTCTAATGTAACAGAAGTAACATTTAGACTATGAGCTCCTCAAAGTAGGGATTCTGTTTTGAGTCATGACAGCTATAGCCTTAATTACCCTTAGAAGCAGTGAATGCAACTAAATGCTTGTATGCTCACAGGTGCTTATTTTCATGGCTGACGTGATTATCGTGCCCTGTGCTTTGTACAACTCACTAAAGGGGCAGGCAAATCATGCTTTGCACGGCTTGTGAAATGCGCATAATCTGAAATCTGAAGAGATAACGTTATCACTAGGCTTAATGAAGTGCAAGTTATGAAAGTAAATGCAGTCGAAGCAAACAACTGCAGACTTTTATATTATGGACAAAGTCAGTTAGATGTGGCTAAGAATAAGTTCAAAATTATATTTGCATATTCTTATAATAGTATTAAATATACGATCAAAGATTATTTTGACTATGTTGCATTTCTTCACTAGCGATTAAAAGAAACTTTTGAGGCCGACTCAAGGTTTGGAATGCACATCCGCAATCTATCCTATCTGCCAAGTCTTCCGTTGTCTATCCGATCCCGACTTCATGCTTAACTGGATGCTGTAAATGCCAACTCTCAGTAAGAATCCATCGGTTGGGTATTGCGCTTGACCGTGAGCCTCCAATGATGACTTTTTAACTTATCAAACCACTATTTGCTTACTGATGAACTTTTTGATAACGGCCATTTAGCCGTTATAATAAATGTCTCGGTAACATTTTTGACGGTGAGAACAGCTCGTTGTCAGACATCATTTCAAACACGTCTATGCGATTTTGCGCTGCCAAGTATGTTTGTTAGCTGGGCCCTATCAACCAAGAGGCAAACTTCTTTCTCAGATGGCGCATATTGTCTTCAGCAGAGAACAATACAATCTGTCATTTACAGTATCAGAACGTCCCAGACTAGACTAGTCGACATTTAATTGAACCCGTAATAAAATGATTATGACCGAACAAGAGCAACAACATCAACAACAACAAAATAATAGCAGACAATAAAATGTTTTCATTTGTTTAGGTGCAAAGACAACTACCTTCCAGTGGGAGACAGTTGCGTGGATGAGAATATCATAATTGGAGTATCGGTTGGAGTTGGTTTGGCTATTCTTCTCTGTCATTAATACTCCAACTGAGTGTCATTATTACTGTTGTCGATATGATATCATTAATACGTCTGTATACTTACAGTTGAAGAAAGAGGCCATTGTTTTTGCTGTTAACATTTTATTTCATTGCTGTAGAGTGTAAACATTGAGGCACTAAAAATACTTCTCTTAACCTATCTTGTTATCGTTCCTAATTTGGAATTAGCATTTAAAATCTGAAAACATCACAATTTACTGTTAATTGCAAAAGCTTGGAGTATTTTTAGGCTATCAGACACCGTTACGGTTCATGCTTTTAAAAAGCATGTAAGTGATGCATTTATTAACCCGCCATATGTCCATCAGCTGAGCGAGGAATCATTGGTGTGGGTGGGTCACAGAGTTCAATCAACAAAGAAAGACGGTACAAATAAGTCTTATTCCGCTCTACGTAAACGACCAGCGAGATATTGCTGTAAATAATGTAAACTGTTAAGTTAGTCAATCGAATAAAGTTTAATCTAACTATATAATTCAGGTCTTAAAGCATGTAGTAGCTTGTAATCTAGCAAAGTGTCCTCTGTAGTTACGTAAACTAATATAATATTAGGCCTTTTAGAACGCCATTCTAATAATGCACTAGGCATAAATCAATGACACCGTAAAATAGATTCGCAATGCGGTCAATTCCAAGGGTCAGTCCGATAAGAAAGAAACGCAGGGAGGGTAAGCAGGCTGCAATAAACATCTTAAAGTTGAGCACGAAAAGATACTAAAGACCCAACAATGCAAAAAAGATTGTGAAAGTGTATTCCAGAGCCTTGGCTCAGCAACAGCAAAATCCCTGTCACCAAGAGTATTCGCAGAAAGACAAGCAGACGACTTCGTGAAGTAATGAGAAGTTTGAAGGGTGAGCACATTTTGAAGGGACTGCGGTTGACCTGAATCCAATGTATTATCCCAAGTAATGTTCTAGCACACAAATCCAAGTTTTAACTATTACATGCTACTGCAATATGGCTCATAATATCAGATGTTAATTTAATTCTTATAACTATATATTGAATTGAAATACATAACTAAAACTCCAGCATGATGTTTGTTTGATCTTTTAAAATGTCTATGTATAATTCATATATTAATGCAGGTTGGAAACGCAAGAACACCGTCCAGAAACGTATGAAATGCCGAAAATGAAAGATACAGACAAAGAAATTGAACACCAGTACATCGGACTTCATGAACACGGTCCAGCTGGTGATGCCGGGCAAGCGGTGGAACTGTCGACCTTCGCCAAGGTCGTTGAAACCGAATCAACTTCAGTTGCTGCAGCAGCTGTGCATTCTGATCAGCATCCTGCAATTGTCATCGACCCTCCTAAGGATAACGGTGTTGTAACAGTGAACGACGTTAGTTTACGGGAAGAGATGAAGGCAAACTATGTATCCTCTGTCGCCGTTGCTGCCGCCGCAGTTGAGGCCCCGAAATCAAGTTCAAGCTCTCACCAGCCACTAGCAGGCACTCAGCCACAGGTGAGAATCAATCGCACGAATAGTCGCTTGCTTAAGTCAATCCCAATAATCAATGAGCTTCTTAAGTGACGCCCGTATACACTGTGCTAAAGTTACTCTGTAATCTAGAAGGGGTTGGGAAGGAACCGAGGGAGGGAGCCAGTTGAAACTTGGAAGGGGTTGGGAAGGAACCGAGGGAGGGAGCCAGTTGAAACTTGCACATAACCAATAGCTAGTGTGTACGAATGGTTGTTTGTATGTAAATGCATATGTATGTGTGTATGTAGGTTACGTATTTGCGCATGCATGTCTGACTGTATTTACGTATACATGCATGATGTATGTTTATATGTGTATACCCTATGTATCAAGGTACTTAATATAACGCCTTTTAAGAACCTTTCAAAAGCGCTGCAGAACATCCGATGATTGTATATAGCTGAGATTAAAAACAAAGCTCTGTTCTTTACTATTGGTTCATAAAGCTAAACTAGCCTAAATAAATAAATTACAATGAAATTGAAGTGCGTTTGCAGCATAAACAATGTTCCCACGCGTAAATTCCCCAAACTGTGCCGTGTAAATATTAGAGCCCTATTAAGCCAATTGCTCAATGACCACTTCATTTCTGTAGACATAATATACTCGACCAATCGGGTGATATTGCTGGGCGGCTCAGTCGTACTGGCAACAATAACAAAGACATATAGATAGCTCTCTGATTTAAAAGCACTGAATTATCTCTTAGTAACATTGTTTATAACAATATAGGTTCTCGACTGACTCAATTTGTTAACAAGCCCATTATGAGACATCGCCCAGCTTTTCGTTTGATACTATCCTATTTGTGTTTGCGCTTAATAATCTAACCCAATGCCAGGACCATACTTATTTCATGCGGTTGCTTGGCGCTCAAGTACTGTCTAGACCATTTCACTGTTTATCGTAATATGACATATCCATAAATCGCCAACTGCTTGTAGTGTTTTAGTTCAATTCAACCTAATGTAACCTTAAAACTTCTATTGCGCCATTTTTGTTATGCACAAGGCACCAATCGATGTTCGCTTCTGAGCAAAAACCGCATTTCAAAGGCATGATCCATTGGATAGAATCAGGCGTAATCCGTCTCAGCAGACAATTCAGAAGGCGGAGGCACAACCACAGATTTCAAGCCCATTTCAAGATTATTCAAAATGTTCTTTGCTCATTCCTAATTTATCACACACTGTCTGAGAAAATGACAAATACGGAACTTCATTATTTTCCCTCAGATAACACAACACTACCCCTTCTATACATCTTTGTGAGACTCCAAAAGGCGCTATGTATATAGCGAGATAAATACAGACATACTAACATGAATGCTCACATGCACACAAACAATATTCCTACATGAATGCATTCATGCTTACAAAAATGCACACATGCATACTTACATACTGGCATACATTTTGTGCGCGCTTCAATGGCTCGTATAGCCCAATTACATCCGTGAGCTGTGCGTTACTGTCTTCGCCTAGCCTGATCGTCAGTTGCTGAACACAGTTACTGCCTCACACCTAAATAAATGTTCACCTTGGGACTTTTCTTGTACCCATTGATATTTATTTGTTTCCTTTGATGCGATTATATAATTGCATTCCCTGGAACTTACAAGAGGCATTTTTGTTTGTTTTCATGTATATGTTTATGTATGACATTCTATATACGGATATATGTATATGTATATGCATGTATGTATGTATGTAATATGATGTATGTATATATATCGACCTGGCTTCAACTGATTTTGATTTGGACTACGACTTCACTTGAAGCTATCATCAATTTGATGCATTTTGCATTATTAAAACGACGCTATAGAAGTCATTAAGTCTTGTAAGCTCCAGGGAATGCAATTCTATATTCGCATCAAAGGAAGTAAACAACTATCAATGGATAAAACTGTTTCATAAAGAAGACTTGCCATCCATCTGACACCACAGCCTGTGTCTTGAGGG
Organism: Norana najaformis; assembly: GCA_964023275.1. Classification (NCBI taxonomy): domain Eukaryota; kingdom Metazoa; phylum Annelida; class Clitellata; order Crassiclitellata; family Hormogastridae; genus Norana; species Norana najaformis. The sequence continues at coordinate 24,137,893 of OZ029923.1, forward strand.
TCCAGTTGGTTGGTGGTTACCAATATACAGAAATGGATGTCCTCAAACCGGCTTCGGCTGAACTCGGCGAAAACACAGTTCATCTGGTTCGGCTCTCGTCACAAGTTTCGGGACGCGGATCGAGATATGATTCTGACAGCGTCTTCGAACTGGGTCTCGCTGCGAATGGTTCTTGATCTGGGTGTTTTGTTGGACGAAGAGCTGTCGATGGCGGGCTATATTAATTCACTCTGCATGACTTTCTTCTACGAACTGCGTCAGATAAGGGCTATACGTCGAAACCTGTCCTATAGCGCGGCTGTCACGCTCGTCCATTCCTTCATCATCACACGTCTGGACTACTGCAACTCCATCCTGGTCGGCCTGCCTAGATTCCGCATTCGCCAGCTCCAGTCTGTCCTCAACTGTGCTGCTCGGCTCGGCGCTGGTACGTCCAAATTCTCGCATATTTCTACCTACACACGAGATACCGTAGATTGGCTTCCAGTTGAGGAGAGGATACAGTTCAAAATATTCCTCATGGTCAGATCCTCGATAATTGGCTCAGCGCCGGATTAAATTAGTGAGCTCATCACGCCCGGTGCTAATCAACCTGGTCGACAGAGACTACGATCGGCGACACATGGTCAACTCATTGTACCGCATTCTCGTAAGTCTGCTCGGGCGGGCCGCGCCTTCTCCACTGTGGGGGCCATCTCTCCGGAACACTCCCACCAGATATCCGATCCCTCGCACGTTCAACAGTTCAAGAAACATTTTCTGCACGTCTCAAGACGTTCCTATTTAGAGACTTAGGTAGCCGTGCTGCAGCGCCTTTGTGAGTTACTTAAAAGGCGCTTTACAAATTTAGTGATATATACATACATACATACATACATACATACATACATACATACATACATACATTAAATTAGGCTGAGCGATGACCATGCATAGAGCACTTTTCAGAGATTCTTAATGGCGTTAAACAAATGTTCAGTAACAGTTAAGATTACAATTACCACGATACATTATGCTTACATCATATAGCGTGACGAAAATGTTGATTTCCGTCGTTTCAGCAATCAGAGTCATCTTATCACTATATAAGTCTTTACTCTCCTGATCCCAACAAAGACAATCCGTTGGAAGAGGACGACGACTACGCCGGTTTCGTTCCACGCCTATCTACCGTTGACACCAAAAACGAGGTACGATACGGAGAATATGTTGGTTGGGCTCCGCTTGTGTGCGAAAGCCCGCCATTGGTTATTTTTCTAGTCTTCATGTTTGCTTACTGGTGAAATCTTTTTTCTTAAAGACGCTCTGTCCAGTTATGTAATTGTATATATGTGCATCATTCCGCTGTCGTCATTTCTTATTCGCCATTCCTTAATGCAACTGCAACAGATCTCTAAACAAGATGTCAAATGTCAACGCGGGTTGGTTGGGTTATTTGGGCGTGCGAAAGCCCGCCCGTGAAGAATGTTCCTTTCAGTTGTGTATTATGTTCCTTAAAGATAGAGGAACTTCTGCTGACATTGATCTTAATGAACTTTAATATCATATGGGCTAGCTGGAGCGCATTCAAGAAATACTTCGGATGTGCTAGAAATTGTTGGTTGAATATATAAATCCATTGAGAAAACGCAATTACAACGTTAAATACAAAAGCTTTCTTTTGGCCAAGAATATATTAGGATTTTCCATTAAATGCTATGAAAAAATGAATAATTTGACTTTTTTGTTTGGTTTAGTACTTAATCAGAAGACCGAAGCTTGAGAGTCAACCAACAAACAACTACAAGGTAAAGTAACAGCAACAATCCAATGGGCTGATTCTGAGTAAATGAACTTTAAATACGAAAGTCTGCTTGATGTACTCCACGTACATGTACAGTAAACGATTAGGTAGGCTCAGAAGAACAATCTTCTAAAGGCGTTAACATCCTACAACGCCCATGTCTTACTAGGCCTTGTTGTTCTCAAGTACATATAAATACCATTTTAATGTGAATCACTACTCAAGACTTTGGTTGCTCACTCTGAATTTTATTTGCTGACATAGTCCATTAGGCAATTCATATAAGTTGCGACATAGAATCAAATTTGTAAAGGTAGGCTTATTATAACCCATGCAGAAACTTTCTCTTATCAGAGGTGAGCAAAGGCAGCTTTCATCTATTATGAGCCGCAATTAGCATTTGCACTGAGTGTGTTAATTTGGACGCAAATGAACCACGTTAATCTGTAAATTCATTTTTATCTAGGACATCGAATCGCAATTCTTTTGAAGTTATGTCAAAGTTTTCAACTTCTAAATTCGACCGTGAGATGACCGTTTCTTGTAAGAAGTTGCTACAGTTACTCCTGTAGGAAATATTCTGCTTCGGTTAAATACCAAAATCGATCAGAAACCGAAGAATCATAATTGCTAGTGCAAACGATCCAATATTCTTGATCAGATATTTTGAGTACAATGAATTCCTTTATAGTGTATATACATATAATTATATGTAGTGAGATAAAATTAAGCAATCGATGTTACTGTATTGACATTGTTTTATATACGAATGGTGAGAATGACGTAAATTTTTTTATTTTGAACTTTCATGAAACTAAATAAGTATTTTAAGTGGAAATATTTTATAAACTTTGTGCTTCTATCTAAACCAATGTTTGCAAGGTTGTCAAATTGCGGAAAACAGACGTACAATTTTCTCCAGTGTAAAGTATTAATTATTTTTCCAAATTGTAGCTACATTACAATCTAATGTTATTGTTTGAAGTAGTATTATCTCCTGGTCGTACAGCAATGCATATTCTATGCTGATAGATAAATAAGAACAACAGAACTCAATGTTGAAAACGCTTGTACTGTGAAGTTGTGGGATTGTCACATTAAATTGTATATCACATTGGTTTAAAAGCCAATTAATTTAAGCATTATTTTGCGTGTCTAAATTTTATAGCGCCGGCATGAGAACTTATTCAGAGCAGATCTAGTCCAAAGCACTTTATAAAGTACATCAAACTCGTGTTTATAATTTCTGTATTTATTAAGCGCCATTATCTAATGACAAAGCATTAGTCTATAACTCCGAGAAATTGTGCATAAAGGTGCACAATGTCCCTACACTGTAACCGTCTCATGGAAATGGAATTGTACATGTTCTTGTTTTTCCATAGCGACCGTAGGGCCTCGACCTTTTACATTTTTCAACGAATTTATCGGGAGAGATACTTCACCACCATTGCCCGTTTGAATGGGAGCCACGCTACTTAAGGTCCCCGTTCATCGACCTTTCTAGTATGAGATTGAAATCTCAGAAAGATAGCTACAATCGATATGCGAACCGGCATCCTCACGCCCAAAGGCGCCTTGATGTACACTTTAACAATGTAGCTGAAGAGACCAGGGAGTAAACCCGCACATTCCGCATTTAAGGTGACCGTTAAACCAATAGGCCCAGTCAAATGTTGTGATCACTTGCAGCTTTCAAAGAAATTACAGGTCATAATATTAGTCACATAGAAGACGGCTCACTAGTCAAACAGAGCCAAGGATTGGCCACTTGAGAATTTTTATGGTATATCTCACACAAGTCAAACAATAGATAGCAATCGTACGAAGCCCATTAAGGCCGTTATAGCTAGACAAGAGGTAGGATATGCCACTTAAGACATAGTCACGAATCATTAAGATTCACGCACACTTGTAGACAACTTAAGATTTCGGAAACATAAAGTCCACCCTGACCAGACCAAAACTTCGAACGTGAGGAAATCACGCTGTCTCTCCGTTTGACTTTTGGATCTTGACCTAGAACCAAACCCTTTTGCCTATCGATTTTGTTTTGACTGAGCGCCGGTGAATAAGCTGGTCCCCGGGGCGCAGCTTTCGTTGGGCGCTGTAGAAATCTCGAAATTACGATTACAATTACGACTACCAGTCTTAATCGTTTATATGGAGTGAATGTTAAACAAACTAAACATATCACGAATATATGTCAACATAAATTTCTAGTGTTAAGAAATGAACCATGCCAGTAAAGCTAGTTGTGAACAGCATGTTTTACAACGGTCGATTTCTCTTCTGGCACTTTTGTCCATTTTATTTAGTTATAACTGAATTACTAGTGTTATTGTGATTGTGAAAATATTTGAACACACATTTCTAGTGTCAAGCAAATTCCATGCTGCTATTATGTTTCATTTACTTAGTGCTACCTTTACTGGTATTAAACAGAGATCACGATAATTTATTTAGTGCTTATTTCTTTAGACTGAATGAAGAGATAGCAGTTGCAATGCACTTGGAAACTTGAGGCTGCGTTGTTCTAAGAAGAGCCGAATCATATCAGACACTAGGGCTATCCATTTTGCTCCATTTTAACTTAGGTATGAAATCGTATTTACACTGTTTATTGTAAAGTGACAGACTCTTGTCATCAACATTATATATACTTAATAAGAAGAAACGAATGCTGGCCAAAGAACAGACATATACGCAGATGATTCTTCAACTAGACAATATCGTTGTTACGCATAATTCGTGTTGCGCCCGTTTAGATATCTAGTCATCAGCAACAATAGTTCTGAGATTGCCATTCAGGAGCCTTACAAATCTCAAATATGAACGTCATCTATAGTGTCACTTGGAATCGAATTTACTGACCCCAAAATTATGCTTGAACCGATTTTACTCCTGTGCATTCTTTGAACTACAGGTCGACGAATGAGGTTGCCCGATTGCCCCGACAAGTTACCATGAGCTTAATCATAGTGTCATATTTCCAGCTAATGATTGAAGTTGTAGCCGACTAGGGCCTTGAAGGGAAACCGGCCCAAGTGAAGATACCATTGGCTTTATGAAACGCCCTTTACAAACAAAACTCCACTGACTTGACTACAGGAGAGATAAGTTCGTGTTAACCAGCTCTTGAGTCAACGGATCGTCAAGTATTCGTATGTTCTCGATTTTTTACCGCCTATCTCGAGATTGGGCGTAGTATGTTTTCGGCCAATCTTTGCTTACCAACGCAAAATGTTGACTAACAAAAGTCTAGAAGCGAGTGATACCCACCTAATACTTCGGCTTAAGCTAGGCACTAGTTTTTCACCGTTACGAGCATGCAGTGTAAAATTCGCTGAAATTATCGTCGCATACCGCAGACTGTCTCGCCTAAGTGAACCTATAAAAACTAAAGACAACTTGGATGACAATAACAAATAGAGGCCTAATCTCGCTCGTAGTAACACGAAAACAAAGCAGACTCGAACGTTCATAAATTACTAGAGGATACGTCGGGGCCTATTGTATGGGACCCTTTTACGACATCGCAAATTCATGAGTTTTAAAACACGAGAAAATGTCAGATTTGCCTTAAATGTTCGTGTCTGTATCAAAAAGTGTAGTTTTGTTATTCGTTGAGGTTTGGGATCTAAAAAATTATAAATCTCAGGTGAGTGATTAGTTTTCTTTATCTTTGCATTCTTGCTAAAGTTTATCCAATATAATCGCATGACACTGCCACAATGCGTAAAATAACTAAAACTGAAATTAGCCTTCACTAATATCGTCGATCTGAGCATTTATCTTATTTATATTTTAAACCATGCAGCAAGTTTTTCACAAACTACTTGATTGCTATAAGTAACTGTGGAAATTTCAGTTTTTTACATTTATTCATTGCAATCACTTAAACTGATCGATCAGCCATGAAACACGGCAATGGACAGTAAAAGCGCATTCTTCTTTTTAATTGGTCACGACGCATATATATATACAAAAAGGTGTCAATTTATATTATTCGCCAAAAGCAAAATTGTTATAAAACTGCATCTGCATGTTGGAACGTCGCTTAATGTTAAGACACATAGCATTTTCAAAAATTTCCGTGACAGCCAATAAGTTAAAACTAAATATCGCCTAAAGCTTAAAATTTTTTGAAATAATTGTTAATTAAACAATCGCAGTCATTAGATAAGGATTGAGGCAGCCTGCTAGATAACAAGATGCAAAGTTACGAAGCTAATAAGAAAGAATCAACATTAGAACCTAAAATGCCCGTCGATATTCAGCCACAAAAAGTTCATCTAGTCTAATCTCAGAACTTGTATATTGCCATCATAATGCTCTAAGACTAGCAATAGCTACACAATCCTGCCAATTACAAGGGTTAGTCCAATAAGACCGCAGCCCAAGGCGGATAAGTAGGCTGAAACAAAAAGTTAAGTCGAGAACGGAAAGATACCAAGAACGACGACGACACTGTAGTAAACGATTAGGTTCAGGATCAAGCTTCGTATCACTTAACGGATCGGGACCACTGTGAAAAACTGGAGGACAAATTTCTAGCCACTGCAAAATCGCAGATCTAGTACTCACTAGTCCTGTAACACGATACATCACTGATAGCTTTTCATCGAGAAGACCAACATTACGAACCTCGCTCCTCTGCTCCAACAAATCTGCAACGAATTATGTCAGGGCCGCCGTCGAGTTTGTCCACTCTCCGTGAGGTCGAGCATCACAGAAATTCTGTCTTAAAAGGATTAGGCTGCACTACATTAAGTCCTCGATGAAACTAATTCCACTCAGTGACATCAAGATGACAGAAGTCATTCATCTAAGAGTCATTCGCATAAAGGTGACCTCACGATGCAGGCCTTCTTTAGATAGCATAGCCGAGTGTGGAAAGCAAACGCTAACAAGTTAATCGGCAAAAACACTGACAGTTAAGAAAGCTCCATGCAAGAATGGTCAATATATAGATAAAGTCACCTTAACAGAAACTGCTTACTGCAAGTCACTTCACCCACTCAAGCAGAGTCCAAAAGATATTGCTGTAGTCAACAATATAAAACTCAGTGGGCAAATTCACAATTGAAAGAAAAAGAAAAGCTTTCTATTTCAATCGCCTATAGTATTCCGACATATGCAATGACTGTCCCAGGACATATTTCAGGGTTAAATAGGTCTTAAGTAGGATACCAGCTGTCGGTATTTAGAAAGAACAGACTGGCTTGCGATTCATTATCAAATTATGTTCCGATTCATAATGTTACCGCCGTTAAACGTTTTGGCGCCGCCGTTTTGGCGCTTATAAACATAAACGCATTTCTTAGTCAGTATAGTAAACGTAGTACATAACAGTTGACAATAAATGTCTATTTGTTTTTTATGCAAAGTTGTATTGTTCAATGCCGTAAACGCGCTATCTTTGTTACTTTGTTTTAATGCAATTAGAAAAACGTAGCATATCAAAGCTTTAATACATTATGACATAAACGTAGTATATCAAAGTTATCAAGGAATGTTAAATCAGTATTGTTCAATGCGTTACGATTTGGTTATCTGTACAGTCCATCAGTTCACGAGTCCATCAAAAAATTATGCGATAGTTCCCGAGGTACTTGATGATTTTAGTTCGTTGTAACTCTCAACAGTTGTCCTGATTCTCTGACCTCCGTCGACGTATTTTTGCGCTTTACCGGCCGGAATATATATATGCAACGCCGAAAGTACTTTAGAATGAATTTGCTACGCGAAATAGTGTCACTCGTGGAGTAATACGTTGCGGCACCAAAACGACCGGCGGCAAAACGGCGGCGCCAAAACGCCACGTACCGGTTAAACCGATAACTCATAAACTTACAGTGCGGAAAAAATTCAAAAATTCATCATCATAATCAAATTGGTCAAATAGTGTATATGCTCCAGAATAGCAGAATCTCGAAAACCAACCTGTTTCAAATCCAGCGTTGTTCCCATAAAATCTAAGAGGCACCTCGGGAAACCTTTGATAACACAAATAATCGCTGTTTGCAGTGATCCGGACAATGAAAAATTACCAGAAAAATACAAAAAACCCAGAAAACAACACATACTGATGCACAAATATTTCCTTTCAACACATCACTAAGGAAATGATATTAAAACAAACCCCAAACAAAACTGCATTTTAAACATTGCAGGAAAAACGCATCACAAGCCAAACAAGAATACTATAAAATGAAATCGATAATATGCTTCATGATTGTCACCTGCTGCGTAACTCAAAAAACCGTCGCTGGATTAACCACTACTACATACCCAGCCACGACAACAGAAAGCACAACATCTACCACATCTCAAGCTTCAACGGATCCAAAGACCGCTACATATTCAAAAGCAACGTCCACCGTTTTTACAACTTCATCGGTAACGACGGAAAATACTTCAGACAATTCAAAATTCACCTCGGAAAGCACAACTGTCACTACATATCCAACGTCAGCGGAAACTTCGACTCTCTCTTCGGTATCTTCAACCTCAACAGAGGACACGACAATATCCACCTTATCTCCTGCTTCAACTCAAACCTCAACTGAAACCGTGTCTTCCACTACAGACATTTCATCATCCATCCCCATCAGCACATCAGCCATCACACCTCCTCTAACAACTGGAGGAACATCAGCCGAAACGACGTCTATCACATCAGAAACTTTATCATCCACCGTGGACAGCACAGCAACTACAGAAACAGCTGCAGCTACAGAATCCACTCCGGTTTCTTCAGAAACTTTCTCATCCCCCGCCCACAGCCCAACATATTCAACATCTGAAACTTCAACGGAAACCACGACCGTTATAGGTTCCACCGCAACGGCCAACATTTTTACAACTTCATCGGTAACGACGGAAAATACTTCAGACAATTCAAAATTCACCTCGGAAAGCACAACTGCCACTACATATCCATCGTCAGCGGAAACTTCGACTCTCTCTTCGGTATCTTCAACCTCAACAGAGGACACGACAATATCCACCTTATCTCCTGCTTCAACTCAAACCTCAACTGAAACCGTATCTTCCACTACAGACATTTCATCATCCATCCCCATCAGCACATCAGCCATCACACCTACTCTAACAACTGGAGGAACATCAGCCGAAACGACGTCTATCACATCAGAAACTTTATCATCCACCGTGGACAACACAGCAACTACAGAAACAGCTGCATCTACAGAATCCACTCCGGTTTCTTCAGAAACTTTCTCATCCGCCGCCCACAGCCCAACATATTCAACATCTGAAACTTCAACGGAAACCACGACCGTTATAGGTTCCACCGCAACGGCCAACGTTTTTACAACTTCATCGGTAACGACGGAAAATACTTCAGACAATTCAAAATTCACCTCGGAAAGCACAACTGCCACTACATATCCATCGTCAGCGGAAACTTCGACTCTCTCTTCGGTATCTTCAACCTCAACAGAGGACACGACAATATCCACCTTATCTCCTGCTTCAACTCAAACCTCAACTGAAACCGTATCTTCCACTACAGACATTTCATCATCCATCCCCATCAGCACATCAGCCATCACACCTACTCTAACAACTGGAGGAACATCAGCCGAAACGACTTCTATCACATCAGAAACTTTATCATCCACCGTGGACAACACAGCAACTACAGAAACAGCTGCATCTACAGAATCCACTCCGGTTTCTTCAGAAACTTTCTCATCCCCCGCCCACAGCCCAACATATTCAACATCTGAAACTTCAACGGAAACCACGACCGTTATTGGTTCCACCGCAACGGCCAACGTTGTTACAACTTCATCGGTAACGACGGAAAATACTTCAGACAATTCAAAATTCACCTCGGAAAGCACAACTGCCACTACATATCCATCGTCAGCGGAAATTTCGACTCTCTCTTCGGTATCTTCAACCTCAACAGAGGACACGACAATATCCACCTTATCTCCTGCTTCAACTCAAACCTCAACTGAAACCGTGTTTTCCACTACAGACATTTTATCATCAATCCCGATCAGCACATCAGCCATCACACCTCCTGTAACAACTGGAGGAACATCAGCCGAAACGACTTCTATCACATCAGAAACTTTATCATCCACCGTGGACAACACAGCAACTACAGAAACAGCTGCATCTACAGAATCCACTCCGGTTTCTTCAGAAACTTTCTCATCCCCCGCCCACAGCCCAACATATTCAACATCTGAAACTTCAACGGAAACCACGACCGTTATAGGTTCCACCGCAACGGCCAACGTTGTTACAACTTCATCGGTAACGACGGAAAATACTTCAGACAATTCAAAATTCACCTCGGAAAGCACAACTGCCACTACATATCCATCGTCAGCGGAAACTTCGACTCTCTCTTCGGTATCTTCAACCTCTACAGAGGACACGACAATATCCACCTTATCTCTTGCTTCAACTCAAACCTCAACTGAAACCGTGTCTTCCACTACAGACATTTCATCATCAATCCCCATCAGCACATCAGCCATCACACCTCCTGTAACAACTGGAGGAACATCAGCCGAAACGACTTCTATCACATCAGAAACTTTATCATCCACCGTGGACAACACAGCAACTACAGAAACAGCTGCATCTACAGAATCCACTCCGGTTTCTTCAGAAACTTTCTCATCCCCCGCCCACAGCCCAACATATTCAACATCTGAAACTTCAACGGAAACCACGACCGTTATAGGTTCCACCGCAACGGCCAACGTTGTTACAACTTCATCGGTAACGACGGAAAATACTTCAGACAATTCAAAATTCACCTCGGAAAGCACAACTGCCACTACATATCCATCGTCAGCGGAAACTTCGACTCTCTCTTCGGTATCTTCAACCTCAACAGAGGACACGACAATATCCACCTTATCTCCTGCTTCAACTCAAACCTCAACTGAAACCGTATCTTCCACTACAGACATTTCATCATCCATCCCCATCAGCACATCAGCCATCACACCTACTCTAACAACTGGAGGAACATCAGCCGAAACGACTTCTATCACATCAGAAACTTTATCATCCACCGTGGACAACACAGCAACTACAGAAACAGCTGCATCTACAGAATCCACTCCGGTTTCTTCAGAAACTTTCTCATCCCCCGCCCACAGCCCAACATATTCAACATCTGAAACTTCAACGGAAACCACGACCGTTATTGGTTCCACCGCAACGGCCAACGTTGTTACAACTTCATCGGTAACGACGGAAAATACTTCAGACAATTCAAAATTCACCTCGGAAAGCACAACTGCCACTACATATCCAACGTCAGCGGAAACTTCGACTCTCTCTTCGGTATCTTCAACCTCAACAGAGGACACGACAATATCCACCTTATCTCTTGCTTCAACTCAAACCTCAACTGAAACCGTGTCTTCCACTACAGACATTTCATCATCAATCCCCATCAGCACATCAGCCATCACACCTCCTGTAACAACTGGAGGAACATCAGCCGAAACGACTTCTATCACATCAGAAACTTTATCATCCACCGTGGACAGCACAGCTACTACAGAAACAGCTGCATCTACAGAATCCACTCCGGTTTCTTCAGAAACTTTCTCATCCCCCGCCCACAGCCCAACATATTCAACATCTGAAACTTCAACGGAAACCACGACCGTTATAGGTTCCACCGCAACGGCCAACGTTGTTACAACTTCATCGGTAACGACGGAAAATACTTCAGACAATTCAAAATTCACCTCGGAAAGCACAACTGCCACTACATATCCATCGTCAGCGGAAATTTCGACTCTCTCTTCGGTATCTTCAACCTCAACAGAGGACACGACAATATCCACCTTATCTCCTGCTTCAACTCAAACCTCAACTGAAACCGTGTTTTCCACTACAGACATTTTATCATCAATCCCGATCAGCACATCAGCCATCACACCTCCTGTAACAACTGGAGGAACATCAGCCGAAACGACTTCTATCACATCAGAAACTTTATCATCCACCGTGGACAACACAGCAACTACAGAAACAGCTGCATCTACAGAATCCACTCCGGTTTCTTCAGAAACTTTCTCATCCCCCGCCCACAGCCCAACATATTCAACATCTGAAACTTCAACGGAAACCACGACCGTTATAGGTTCCACCGCAACGGCCAACGTTTTTACAACTTCATCGGTAACGACGGAAAATACTTCAGACAATTCAAAATTCACCTCGGAAAGCACAACTGCCACTACATATCCATCGTCAGCGGAAACTTCGACTCTCTCTTCGGTATCTTCAACCTCAACAGAGGACACGACAATATCCACCTTATCTCCTGCTTCAACTCAAACCTCAACTGAAACCGTGTTTTCCACTACAGACATTTTATCATCAATCCCCATCAGCACATCAGCCATCACACCTCCTCTAACAACTGGAGGAACATCAGCCGAAACGACTTCTATCACATCAGAAACTTTATCATCCACCGTGGACAGCACAGCTACTACAGAAACAGCTGCATCTACAGAATCCACTCCGGTTTCTTCAGAAACTTTCTCATCCCCCGCCCACAGCCCAACATATTCAACATCTGAAACTTCAACGGAAACCACGACCGTTATTGGTTCCACCGCAACGGCCAACGTTGTTACAACTTCATCGGTAACGACGGAAAATACTTCAGACAATTCAAAATTCACCACGGAAAGCACAACTGCCACTACATATCCATCGTCAGCGGAAACTTCGACTCTCTCTTCGGTATCTTCAACCTCTACAGAGGACACGACAATATCCACCTTATCTCTTGCTTCAACTCAAACCTCAACTGAAACCGTGTCTTCCACTACAGACATTTCATCATCAATCCCCATCAGCACATCAGCCATCACACCTCCTGTAACAACTGGAGGAACATCAGCCGAAACGACTTCTATCACATCAGAAACTTTATCATCCACCGTGGACAACACAGCAACTACAGAAACAGCTGCATCTACAGAATCCACTCCGGTTTCTTCAGAAACTTTCTCATCCCCCGCCCACAGCCCAACATATTCAACATCTGAAACTTCAACGGAAACCACGACCGTTATAGGTTCCACCGCAACGGCCAACGTTGTTACAACTTCATCGGTAACGACGGAAAATACTTCAGACAATTCAAAATTCACCTCGGAAAGCACAACTGCCACTACATATCCAACGTCAGCGGAAACTTCGACTCTCTCTTCGGTATCTTCAACCTCAACAGAGGACACGACAATATCCACCTTATCTCTTGCTTCAACTCAAACCTCAACTGAAACCGTGTCTTCCACTACAGACATTTCATCATCAATCCCCATCAGCACATCAGCCATCACACCTCCTGTAACAACTGGAGGAACATCAGCCGAAACGACTTCTATCACATCAGAAACTTTATCATCCACCGTGGACAGCACAGCTACTACAGAAACAGCTGCATCTACAGAATCCACTCCGGTTTCTTCAGAAACTTTCTCATCCCCCGCCCACAGCCCAACATATTCAACATCTGAAACTTCAACGGAAACCACGACCGTTATAGGTTCCACCGCAACGGCCAACGTTGTTACAACTTCATCGGTAACGACGGAAAATACTTCAGACAATTCAAAATTCACCTCGGAAAGCACAACTGCCACTACATATCCATCGTCAGCGGAAATTTCGACTCTCTCTTCGGTATCTTCAACCTCAACAGAGGACACGACAATATCCACCTTATCTCCTGCTTCAACTCAAACCTCAACTGAAACCGTGTTTTCCACTACAGACATTTTATCATCAATCCCGATCAGCACATCAGCCATCACACCTCCTGTAACAACTGGAGGAACATCAGCCGAAACGACTTCTATCACATCAGAAACTTTATCATCCACCGTGGACAACACAGCAACTACAGAAACAGCTGCATCTACAGAATCCACTCCGGTTTCTTCAGAAACTTTCTCATCCCCCGCCCACAGCCCAACATATTCAACATCTGAAACTTCAACGGAAACCACGACCGTTATAGGTTCCACCGCAACGGCCAACGTTTTTACAACTTCATCGGTAACGACGGAAAATACTTCAGACAATTCAAAATTCACCTCGGAAAGCACAACTGCCACTACATATCCATCGTCAGCGGAAACTTCGACTCTCTCTTCGGTATCTTCAACCTCAACAGAGGACACGACAATATCCACCTTATCTCCTGCTTCAACTCAAACCTCAACTGAAACCGTGTTTTCCACTACAGACATTTTATCATCAATCCCCATCAGCACATCAGCCATCACACCTCCTCTAACAACTGGAGGAACATCAGCCGAAACGACTTCTATCACATCAGAAACTTTATCATCCACCGTGGACAGCACAGCTACTACAGAAACAGCTGCATCTACAGAATCCACTCCGGTTTCTTCAGAAACTTTCTCATCCCCCGCCCACAGCCCAACATATTCAACATCTGAAACTTCAACGGAAACCACGACCGTTATTGGTTCCACCGCAACGGCCAACGTTGTTACAACTTCATCGGTAACGACGGAAAATACTTCAGACAATTCAAAATTCACCACGGAAAGCACAACTGCCACTACATATCCAACGTCAGCGGAAACTTCGACTCTCTCTTCGGTATCTTCAACCTCTACAGAGGACACGACAATATCCACCTTATCTCTTGCTTCAACTCAAACCTCAACTGAAACCGTGTCTTCCACTACAGACATTTCATCATCAATCCCCATCAGCACATCAGCCATCACACCTCCTGTAACAACTGGAGGAACATCAGCCGAAACGACTTCTATCACATCAGAAACTTTATCATCCACCGTGGACAACACAGCAACTACAGAAACAGCTGCATCTACAGAATCCACTCCGGTTTCTTCAGAAACTTTCTCATCCCCCGCCCACAGCCCAACATATTCAACATCTGAAACTTCAACGGAAACCACGACCGTTATAGGTTCCACCGCAACGGCCAACGTTGTTACAACTTCATCGGTAACGACGGAAAATACTTCAGACAATTCAAAATTCACCTCGGAAAGCACAACTGCCACTACATATCCATCGTCAGCGGAAACTTCGACTCTCTCTTCGGTATCTTCAACCTCTACAGAGGACACGACAATATCCACCTTATCTCTTGCTTCAACTCAAACCTCAACTGAAACCGTGTCTTCCACTACAGACATTTCATCATCAATCCCCATCAGCACATCAGCCATCACACCTCCTGTAACAACTGGAGGAACATCAGCCGAAACGACTTCTATCACATCAGAAACTTTATCATCCACCGTGGACAACACAGCAACTACAGAAACAGCTGCATCTACAGAATCCACTCCGGTTTCTTCAGAAACTTTCTCATCCCCCGCCCACAGCCCAACATATTCAACATCTGAAACTTCAACGGAAACCACGACCGTTATAGGTTCCACCGCAACGGCCAACGTTGTTACAACTTCATCGGTAACGACGGAAAATACTTCAGACAATTCAAAATTCACCTCGGAAAGCACAACTGCCACTACATATCCATCGTCAGCGGAAACTTCGACTCTCTCTTCGGTATCTTCAACCTCAACAGAGGACACGACAATATCCACCTTATCTCCTGCTTCAACTCAAACCTCAACTGAAACCGTATCTTCCACTACAGACATTTCATCATCCATCCCCATCAGCACATCAGCCATCACACCTACTCTAACAACTGGAGGAACATCAGCCGAAACGACTTCTATCACATCAGAAACTTTATCATCCACCGTGGACAGCACAGCTACTACAGAAACAGCTGCATCTACAGAATCCACTCCGGTTTCTTCAGAAACTTTCTCATCCCCCGCCCACAGCCCAACATATTCAACATCTGAAACTTCAACGGAAACCACGACCGTTATTGGTTCCACCGCAACGGCCAACGTTGTTACAACTTCATCGGTAACGACGGAAAATACTTCAGACAATTCAAAATTCACCACGGAAAGCACAACTGCCACTACATATCCAACGTCAGCGGAAACTTCGACTCTCTCTTCGGTATCTTCAACCTCTACAGAGGACACGACAATATCCACCTTATCTCTTGCTTCAACTCAAACCTCAACTGAAACCGTGTTTTCCACTACAGACATTTTATCATCAATCCCCATCAGCACATCAGCCATCACACCTCCTCTAACAACTGGAGGAACATCAGCCGAAACGACTTCTATCACATCAGAAACTTTATCATCCACCGTGGACAGCACAGCTACTACAGAAACAGCTGCATCTACAGAATCCACTCCGGTTTCTTCAGAAACTTTCTCATCCCCCGCCCACAGCCCAACATATTCAACATCTGAAACTTCAACGGAAACCACGACCGTTATTGGTTCCACCGCAACGGCCAACGTTGTTACAACTTCATCGGTAACGACGGAAAATACTTCAGACAATTCAAAATTCACCACGGAAAGCACAACTGCCACTACATATCCAACGTCAGCGGAAACTTCGACTCTCTCTTCGGTATCTTCAACCTCTACAGAGGACACGACAATATCCACCTTATCTCTTGCTTCAACTCAAACCTCAACTGAAACCGTGTCTTCCACTACAGACATTTCATCATCAATCCCCATCAGCACATCAGCCATCACACCTACTCTAACAACTGGAGGAACATCAGCCGAAACGACTTCTATCACATCAGAAACTTTATCATCCACCGTGGACAACACAGCAACTACAGAAACAGCTGCATCTACAGAATCCACTCCGGTTTCTTCAGAAACTTTCTCATCCCCCGCCCACAGCCCAACATATTCAACATCTGAAACTTCAACGGAAACCACGACCGTTATAGGTTCCACCGCAACGGCCAACGTTGTTACAACTTCATCGGTAACGACGGAAAATACTTCAGACAATTCAAAATTCACCTCGGAAAGCACAACTGCCACTACATATCCATCGTCAGCGGAAACTTCGACTCTCTCTTCGGTATCTTCAACCTCAACAGAGGACACGACAATATCCACCTTATCTCCTGCTTCAACTCAAACCTCAACTGAAACCGTATCTTCCACTACAGACATTTCATCATCCATCCCCATCAGCACATCAGCCATCACACCTACTCTAACAACTGGAGGAACATCAGCCGAAACGACTTCTATCACATCAGAAACTTTATCATCCACCGTGGACAACACAGCAACTACAGAAACAGCTGCATCTACAGAATCCACTCCGGTTTCTTCAGAAACTTTCTCATCCCCCGCCCACAGCCCAACATATTCAACATCTGAAACTTCAACGGAAACCACGACCGTTATAGGTTCCACCGCAACGGCCAACGTTGTTACAACTTCATCGGTAACGACGGAAAATACTTCAGACAATTCAAAATTCACCTCGGAAAGCACAACTGCCACTACATATCCAACGTCAGCGGAAACTTCGACTCTCTCTTCGGTATCTTCAACCTCAACAGAGGACACGACAATATCCACCTTATCTCTTGCTTCAACTCAAACCTCAACTGAAACCGTGTCTTCCACTACAGACATTTCATCATCAATCCCCATCAGCACATCAGCCATCACACCTCCTCTAACAACTGGAGGAACATCAGCCGAAACGACTTCTATCACATCAGAAACTTTATCATCCACCGTGGACAGCACAGCTACTACAGAAACAGCTGCATCTACAGAATCCACTCCGGTTTCTTCAGAAACTTTCTCATCCCCCGCCCACAGCCCAACATATTCAACATCTGAAACTTCAACGGAAACCACGACCGTTATAGGTTCCACCGCAACGGCCAACGTTGTTACAACTTCATCGGTAACGACGGAAAATACTTCAGACAATTCAAAATTCACCTCGGAAAGCACAACTGCCACTACATATCCAACGTCAGCGGAAACTTCGACTCTCTCTTCGGTATCTTCAACCTCAACAGAGGACACGACAATATCCACCTTATCTCTTGCTTCAACTCAAACCTCAACTGAAACCGTGTCTTCCACTACAGACATTTCATCATCAATCCCGATCAGCACATCAGCCATCACACCTCCTGTAACAACTGGAGGAACATCAGCCGAAACGACTTCTATCACATCAGAAACTTTATCATCCACCGTGGACAGCACAGCTACTACAGAAACAGCTGCATCTACAGAATCCACTCCGGTTTCTTCAGAAACTTTCTCATCCCCCGCCCACAGCCCAACATATTCAACATCTGAAACTTCAACGGAAACCACGACCGTTATAGGTTCCACCGCAACGGCCAACGTTGTTACAACTTCATCGGTAACGACGGAAAATACTTCAGACAATTCAAAATTCACCTCGGAAAGCACAACTGCCACTACATATCCATCGTCAGCGGAAACTTCGACTCTCTCTTCGGTATCTTCAACCTCAACAGAGGACACGACAATATCCACCTTATCTCCTGCTTCAACTCAAACCTCAACTGAAACCGTGTTTTCCACTACAGACATTTTATCATCAATCCCGATCAGCACATCAGCCATCACACCTCCTGTAACAACTGGAGGAACATCAGCCGAAACGACTTCTATCACATCAGAAACTTTATCATCCACCGTGGACAACACAGCAACTACAGAAACAGCTGCATCTACAGAATCCACTCCGGTTTCTTCAGAAACTTTCTCATCCCCCGCCCACAGCCCAACATATTCAACATCTGAAACTTCAACGGAAACCACGACCGTTATAGGTTCCACCGCAACGGCCAACGTTGTTACAACTTCATCGGTAACGACGGAAAATACTTCAGACAATTCAAAATTCACCTCGGAAAGCACAACTGCCACTACATATCCATCGTCAGCGGAAACTTCGACTCTCTCTTCGGTATCTTCAACCTCAACAGAGGACACGACAATATCCACCTTATCTCCTGCTTCAACTCAAACCTCAACTGAAACCGTGTTTTCCACTACAGACATTTTATCATCAATCCCCATCAGCACATCAGCCATCACACCTCCTCTAACAACTGGAGGAACATCAGCCGAAACGACTTCTATCACATCAGAAACTTTATCATCCACCGTGGACAACACAGCAACTACAGAAACAGCTGCATCTACAGAATCCACTCCGGTTTCTTCAGAAACTTTCTCATCCCCCGCCCACAGCCCAACATATTCAACATCTGAAACTTCAACGGAAACCACGACCGTTATAGGTTCCACCGCAACGGCCAACGTTTTTACAACTTCATCGGTAACGACGGAAAATACTTCAGACAATTCAAAATTCACCTCGGAAAGCACAACTGCCACTACATATCCAACGTCAGCGGAAACTTCGACTCTCTCTTCGGTATCTTCAACCTCAACAGAGGACACGACAATATCCACCTTATCTCTTGCTTCAACTCAAACCTCAACTGAAACCGTGTTTTCCACTACAGACATTTTATCATCCATCCCCATCAGCACATCAGCCATCACACCTCCTGTAACAACTGGAGGAACATCAGCCGAAACGACTTCTATCACATCAGAAACTTTATCATCCACCGTGGACAACACAGCAACTACAGAAACAGCTGCATCTACAGAATCCACTCCGGTTTCTTCAGAAACGTTCTCATCCTCCGCCCACAGCCCAACATATTCAACATCTGAAACTTCAACGGAAACCACGACCGTTATAGGTTCCACCGCAACGGCCAACGTTTTTACAACTTCATCGGTAACGACGGAAAATACTTCAGACAATTCAAAATTCACCTCGGAAAGCACAACTGCCACTACATATCCATCGTCAGCGGAAACTTCGACTCTCTCTTCGGTATCTTCAACCTCAACAGAGGACACGACAATATCCACCTTATCTCCTGCTTCAACTCAAACCTCAACTGAAACCGTGTCTTCCACTACAGACATTTTATCATCAATCCCCATCAGCACATCAGCCATCACACCTCCTGTAACAACTGGAGGAACATCAGCCGAAACGACTTCTATCACATCAGAAACTTTATCATCCACCGTGGACAACACAGCAACTACAGAAACAGCTGCATCTACAGAATCCACTCCGGTTTCTTCAGAAACTTTCTCATCCCCCGCCCACAGCCCAACATATTCAACATCTGAAACTTCAACGGAAACCACGACCGTTATAGGTTCCACCGCAACGGCCAACGTTTTTACAACTTCATCGGTAACGACGGAAAATACTTCAGACAATTCAAAATTCACCTCGGAAAGCACAACTGCCACTACATATCCAACGTCAGCGGAAACTTCGACTCTCTCTTCGGTATCTTCAACCTCAACAGAGGACACGACAATATCCACCTTATCTCTTGCTTCAACTCAAACCTCAACTGAAACCGTGTCTTTCACTACAGACATTTCATCATCAATCCCGATCAGCACATCAGCCATCACACCTACTCTAACAACTGGAGGAACATCAGCCGAAACGACGTCTATCACATCAGAAACTTTATCATCCACCGTGGACAACACAGTAACTACAGAAACAGCTGCATCTACAGAATCCACTCCGGTTTCTTCAGAAACGTTCTCATCCCCCGCCCACAGCCCAACATATTCAACATCTGAAACTTCAACGGAAACCACGACCGTTATAGGTTCCACCGCAACGGCCAACGTTGTTACAACTTCATCGGTAACGACGGAAAATACTTCAGACAATTCAAAATTCACCTCGGAAAGCACAACTGCCACTACATATCCAACGTCAGCGGAAACTTCGACTCTCTCTTCGGTATCTTCAACCTCAACAGAGGACACGACAATATCCACCTTATCTCTTGCTTCAACTCAAACCTCAACTGAAACCGTGTCTTCCACTACAGACATTTCATCATCAATCCCGATCAGCACATCAGCCATCACACCTCCTCTAACAACTGGAGGAACATCAGCCGAAACGACTTCTATCACATCAGAAACTTTATCATCCACCGTGGACAGCACAGCTACTACAGAAACAGCTGCATCTACAGAATCCACTCCGGTTTCTTCAGAAACTTTCTCATCCGCCGCCCACAGCCCAACATATTCAACATCTGAAACTTCAACGGAAACCACGACCGTTATTGGTTCCACCGCAACGGCCAACGTTGTTACAACTTCATCGGTAACGACGGAAAATACTTCAGACAATTCAAAATTCACCTCGGAAAGCACAACTGCCACTACATATCCAACGTCAGCGGAAACTTCGACTCTCTCTTCGGTATCTTCAACCTCAACAGAGGACACGACAATATCCACCTTATCTCTTGCTTCAACTCAAACCTCAACTGAAACCGTGTCTTCCACTACAGACATTTCATCATCAATCCCCATCAGCACATCAGCCATCACACCTCCTGTAACAACTGGAGGAACATCAGCCGAAACGACTTCTATCACATCAGAAACTTTATCATCCACCGTGGACAGCACAGCTACTACAGAAACAGCTGCATCTACAGAATCCACTCCGGTTTCTTCAGAAACTTTCTCATCCCCCGCCCACAGCCCAACATATTCAACATCTGAAACTTCAACGGAAACCACGACCGTTATAGGTTCCACCGCAACGGCCAACGTTGTTACAACTTCATCGGTAACGACGGAAAATACTTCAGACAATTCAAAATTCACCTCGGAAAGCACAACTGCCACTACATATCCATCGTCAGCGGAAACTTCGACTCTCTCTTCGGTATCTTCAACCTCAACAGAGGACACGACAATATCCACCTTATCTCCTGCTTCAACTCAAACCTCAACTGAAACCGTGTTTTCCACTACAGACATTTTATCATCAATCCCGATCAGCACATCAGCCATCACACCTCCTGTAACAACTGGAGGAACATCAGCCGAAACGACTTCTATCACATCAGAAACTTTATCATCCACCGTGGACAACACAGCAACTACAGAAACAGCTGCATCTACAGAATCCACTCCGGTTTCTTCAGAAACTTTCTCATCCCCCGCCCACAGCCCAACATATTCAACATCTGAAACTTCAACGGAAACCACGACCGTTATAGGTTCCACCGCAACGGCCAACGTTGTTACAACTTCATCGGTAACGACGGAAAATACTTCAGACAATTCAAAATTCACCTCGGAAAGCACAACTGCCACTACATATCCATCGTCAGCGGAAACTTCGACTCTCTCTTCGGTATCTTCAACCTCAACAGAGGACACGACAATATCCACCTTATCTCCTGCTTCAACTCAAACCTCAACTGAAACCGTGTTTTCCACTACAGACATTTTATCATCAATCCCCATCAGCACATCAGCCATCACACCTCCTCTAACAACTGGAGGAACATCAGCCGAAACGACTTCTATCACATCAGAAACTTTATCATCCACCGTGGACAACACAGCAACTACAGAAACAGCTGCATCTACAGAATCCACTCCGGTTTCTTCAGAAACTTTCTCATCCGCCGCCCACAGCCCAACATATTCAACATCTGAAACTTCAACGGAAACCACGACCGTTATAGGTTCCACCGCAACGGCCAACGTTTTTACAACTTCATCGGTAACGACGGAAAATACTTCAGACAATTCAAAATTCACCTCGGAAAGCACAACTGCCACTACCTATCCAACGTCAGCGGAAACTTCGACTCTCTCTTCGGTATCTTCAACATCAACAGAGGACACGACAATATCCACCTTATCTCCTGCTTCAACTCAAACCTCAACTGAAACCGTGCCTTCCACTACAGACATTTCATCATCCATCCCCATCAGCACATCAGCCATCACACCTACTCTAACAACTGGAGGAACATCAGCCGAAACGACGTCTATCACATCAGAAACTTTATCATCCACCGTGGACAACACAGCAACTACAGAAACAGCTGCATCTACAGAATCCACTCCGGTTTCTTCAGAAACTTTCTCATCCCCCGCCCACAGCCCAACATATTCAACATCTGAAACTTCAACGGAAACCACGACCGTTATAGGTTCCACCGCAACGGCCAACATTTTTACAACTTCATCGGTAACAACGGAAAATACTTCAGACAATTCAAAATTTACATGGGAGAGCACAACTGCCACTACATATCCAACGTCAGCGGATACTTCGACTCTCTCTTCGGTATCTTCAACCTCAACAGAGGACACGACAATATCCACCTTATCTCTTGCTTCAACTCAAACCTCAACTGAAACCGTGTTTTCCACTACAGACATTTTATCATCAATCCCCATCAGCACATCAGCCATCACACCTCCTGTAACAACTGGAGGAACATCAGCCGAAACGACTTCTATCACATCAGAAACTTTATCATCCACCGTGGACAACACAGCAACTACAGAAACAGCTGCATCTACAGAATCCACTCCGGTTTCTTCAGAAACGTTCTCATCCTCCGCCCACAGCCCAACATATTCAACATCTGAAACTTCAACGGAAACCACGACCGTTATAGGTTCCACCGCAACGGCCAACGTTTTTACAACTTCATCGGTAACGACGGAAAATACTTCAGACAATTCAAAATTCACCTCGGAAAGCACAACTGCCACTACATATCCATCGTCAGCGGAAACTTCGACTCTCTCTTCGGTATCTTCAACCTCAACAGAGGACACGACAATATCCACCTTATCTCCTGCTTCAACTCAAACCTCAACTGAAACCGTGTCTTCCACTACAGACATTTCATCATCCATCCCCATCAGCACATCAGCCATCACACCTACTCTAACAACTGGAGGAACATCAGCCGAAACGACTTCTATCACATCAGAAACTTTATCATCCACCGTGGACAACACAGCAACTACAGAAACAGCTGCATCTACAGAATCCACTCCGGTTTCTTCAGAAACTTTCTCATCCCCCGCCCACAGCCCAACATATTCAACATCTGAAACTTCAACGGAAACCACGACCGTTATAGGTTCCACCGCAACGGCCAACGTTGTTACAACTTCATCGGTAACGACGGAAAATACTTCAGACAATTCAAAATTCACCTCGGAAAGCACAACTGCCACTACATATCCAACGTCAGCGGAAACTTCGACTCTCTCTTCGGTATCTTCAACCTCAACAGAGGACACGACAATATCCACCTTATCTCCTGCTTCAACTCAAACCTCAACTGAAACCGTGTCTTCCACTACAGACATTTCATCATCAATCCCGATCAGCACATCAGCCATCACACCTCCTGTAACAACTGGAGGAACATCAGCCGAAACGACTTCTATCACATCAGAAACTTTATCATCCACCGTGGACAACACAGCAACTACAGAAACAGCTGCATCTACAGAATCCACTCCGGTTTCTTCAGAAACTTTCTCATCCCCCGCCCACAGCCCAACATATTCAACATCTGAAACTTCAACGGAAACCACGACCGTTATAGGTTCCACCGCAACGGCCAACGTTGTTACAACTTCATCGGTAACGACGGAAAATACTTCAGACAATTCAAAATTCACCTCGGAAAGCACAACTGCCACTACATATCCATCGTCAGCGGAAACTTCGACTCTCTCTTCGGTATCTTCAACCTCAACAGAGGACACGACAATATCCACCTTATCTCTTGCTTCAACTCAAACCTCAACTGAAACCGTGTCTTCCACTACAGACATTTCATCATCAATCCCCATCAGCACATCAGCCATCACACCTCCTCTAACAACTGGAGGAACATCAGCCGAAACGACTTCTATCACATCAGAAACTTTATCATCCACCGTGGACAACACAGCAACTACAGAAACAGCTGCATCTACAGAATCCACTCCGGTTTCTTCAGAAACTTTCTCATCCCCCGCCCACAGCCCAACATATTCAACATCTGAAACTTCAACGGAAACCACGACCGTTATAGGTTCCACCGCAACGGCCAACGTTGTTACAACTTCATCGGTAACGACGGAAAATACTTCAGACAATTCAAAATTCACCTCGGAAAGCACAACTGCCACTACATATCCATCGTCAGCGGAAACTTCGACTCTCTCTTCGGTATCTTCAACCTCAACAGAGGACACGACAATATCCACCTTATCTCCTGCTTCAACTCAAACCTCAACTGAAACCGTGTCTTCCACTACAGACATTTCATCATCAATCCCCATCAGCACATCAGCCATCACACCTACTCTAACAACTGGAGGAACATCAGCCGAAACGACTTCTATCACATCAGAAACTTTATCATCCACCGTGGACAACACAGCAACTACAGAAACAGCTGCATCTACAGAATCCACTCCGGTTTCTTCAGAAACTTTCTCATCCCCCGCCCACAGCCCAACATATTCAACATCTGAAACTTCAACGGAAACCACGACCGTTATAGGTTCCACCGCAACGGCCAACGTTGTTACAACTTCATCGGTAACGACGGAAAATACTTCAGACAATTCAAAATTCACCTCGGAAAGCACAACTGCCACTACATATCCAACGTCAGCGGAAACTTCGACTCTCTCTTCGGTATCTTCAACCTCAACAGAGGACACGACAATATCCACCTTATCTCCTGCTTCAACTCAAACCTCAACTGAAACCGTGTCTTCCACTACAGACATTTCATCATCAATCCCCATCAGCACATCAGCCATCACACCTCCTGTAACAACTGGAGGAACATCAGCCGAAACGACTTCTATCACATCAGAAACTTTATCATCCACCGTGGACAACACAGCTACTACAGAAACAGCTGCATCTACAGAATCCACTCCGGTTTCTTCAGAAACTTTCTCATCCCCCGCCCACAGCCCAACATATTCAACATCTGAAACTTCAACGGAAACCACGACCGTTATAGGTTCCACCGCAACGGCCAACGTTGTTACAACTTCATCGGTAACGACGGAAAATACTTCAGACAATTCAAAATTCACCTCGGAAAGCACAACTGCCACTACATATCCATCGTCAGCGGAAACTTCGACTCTCTCTTCGGTATCTTCAACCTCAACAGAGGACACGACAATATCCACCTTATCTCCTGCTTCAACTCAAACCTCAACTGAAACCGTGTCTTTCACTACAGACATTTCATCATCAATCCCGATCAGCACATCAGCCATCACACCTACTCTAACAACTGGAGGAACATCAGCCGAAACGACGTCTATCACATCAGAAACTTTATCATCCACCGTGGACAACACAGCAACTACAGAAACAGCTGCATCTACAGAATCCACTCCGGTTTCTTCAGAAACTTTCTCATCCCCCGCCCACAGCCCAACATATTCAACATCTGAAACTTCAACGGAAACCACGACCGTTATAGGTTCCACCGCAACGGCCAACGTTTTTACAACTTCATCGGTAACGACGGAAAATACTTCAGACAATTCAAAATTCACCTCGGAAAGCACAACTGCCACTACGTATCCAACGTCAGCGGAAACTTCGACTCTCTCTTCGGTATCTTCAACCTCAACAGAGGACACGACAATATCCACCTTATCTCCTGCTTCAACTCAAACCTCAACTGAAACCGTGTTTTCCACTACAGACATTTTATCATCAATCCCCATCAGCACATCAGCCATCACACCTCCTCTAACAACTGGAGGAACATCAGCCGAAACGACGTCTATCACATCAGAAACTTTATCATCCACCGTGGACAACACAGCTACTACAGAAACAGCTGCATCTACAGAATCCACTCCGGTTTCTTCAGAAACTTTCTCATCCCCCGCCCACAGCCCAACATATTCAACATCTGAAACTTCAACGGAAACCACGACCGTTATAGGTTCCACCGCAACGGCCAACGTTGTTACAACTTCATCGGTAACGACGGAAAATACTTCAGACAATTCAAAATTCACCTCGGAAAGCACAACTGCCACTACATATCCATCGTCAGCGGAAACTTCGACTCTCTCTTCGGTATCTTCAACCTCAACAGAGGACACGACAATATCCACCTTATCTCCTGCTTCAACTCAAACCTCAACTGAAACCGTGTCTTTCACTACAGACATTTCATCATCAATCCCCATCAGCACATCAGCCATCACACCTACTGTAACAACTGGAGGAACATCAGCCGAAACGACTTCTATCACATCAGAAACTTTATCATCCACCGTGGACAACACAGCAACTACAGAAACAGCTGCATCTACAGAATCCACTCCGGTTTCTTCAGAAACTTTCTCATCCCCCGCCCACAGCCCAACATATACAACATCTGAAACTTCAACGGAAACCACGACCGTTATAGGTTCCACCGCAACGGCCAACGTTGTTACAACTTCATCGGTAACGACGGAAAATACTTCAGACAATTCAAAATTCACCTCGGAAAGCACAACTGCCACTACATATCCAACGTCAGCGGAAACTTCGACTCTCTCTTCGGTATCTTCAACCTCAACAGAGGACACGACAATATCCACCTTATCTCCTGCTTCAACTCAAACCTCAACTGAAACCGTGTCTTTCACTACAGACATTTCATCATCAATCCCCATCAGCACATCAGCCATCACACCTCCTGTAACAACTGGAGGAACATCAGCAGAAACGACGTCTATCACATCAGAAACTTTATCATCCACCGTGGACAACACAGCTACTACAGAAACAGCTGCATCTACAGAATCCACTCCGGTTTCTTCAGAAACTTTCTCATCCCCCGCCCACAGCCCAACATATACAACATCTGAAACTTCAACGGAAACCACGACCGTTATAGGTTCCAACGCAACGGCCAACGTTTTTATAACTTCATCGGTAACGACGGAAAATACTTCAGACAATTCAAAATTCACCTCGGAAAGCACAACTGCCACTACGTATCCAACGTCAGCGGAAACTTCGACTCTCTCTTCGGTATCTTCAACCTCAACAGAGGACACGACAATATCCACCTTATCTCCTGCTTCAACTCAAACCTCAACTGAAACCGTGTCTTTCACTACAGACATTTCATCATCAATCCCGATCAGCACATCAGCCATCACACCTACTCTAACAACTGGAGGAACATCAGCCGAAACGACGTCTATCACATCAGAAACTTTATCATCCACCGTGGACAACACAGCAACTACAGAAACAGCTGCATCTACAGAATCCACTCCGGTTTCTTCAGAAACGTTCTCATCCTCCGCCCACAGCCCAACATATTCAACATCTGAAACTTCAACGGAAACCACGACCGTTATAGGTTCCACCGCAACGGCCAACGTTTTTACAACTTCATCGGTAGCGACGGAAAATACTTCAGACAATTCAAAATTCACCTCGGAAAGCACAACTGCCACTACGTATCCAACGTCAGCGGAAACTTCGACTCTCTCTTCGGTATCTTCTACCTCAACAGAGGACACGACAATATCCACCTTATCTCCTGCTTCCACTCAAACCTCAACTGAAACCGTGTCTTTCACTACAGACATTTCATCATCAATCCCCATCAGCACATCAGCCATCACACCTACTCTAACAACTGGAGGAACATCAGCAGAAACGACGTCTATCACATCAGAAACTTTATCATCCACCGTAGACAACACAGCTACTACAGAAACAGCTGCATCTACAGAATCCACTCCGGTTTCTTCAGAAACTTTCTCATCCCCCGCCCACAGCCCAACATATACAACATCTGAAACTTCAACGGAAACCACGACCGTTATAGGTTCCACCGCAACGGCCAACGTTGTTACAACTTCATCGGTAACGACGGAAAATACTTCAGACAATTCAAAATTCACCTCGGAAAGCACAACTGCCACTACATATCCATCGTCAGCGGAAACTTCGACTCTCTCTTCGGTATCTTCAACCTCAACAGAGGACACGACAATATCCACCTTATCTCCTGCTTCAACTCAAACCTCAACTGAAACCGTGTTTTCCACTACATACATTTTATCATCAATCCCCATCAGCACATCAGCCATCACACCTCCTGTAACAACTGGAGGAACATCAGCCGAAACGACTTCTATCACATCAGAAACTTTATCATCCACCGTGGACAACACAGCAACTACAGAAACAGCTGCATCTACAGAATCCACTCCGGTTTCTTCAGAAACTTTCTCATCCCCCGCCCACAGCCCAACATATTCAACATCTGAAACTTCAACGGAAACCACGACCGTTATAGGTTCCAACGCAACGGCCAACGTTTTTATAACTTCATCGGTAGCGACGGAAAATACTTCAGACAATTCAAAATTCACCTCGGAAAGCACAACTGCCACTACGTATCCAACGTCAGCGGAAACTTCGACTCTCTCTTCGGTATCTTCAACCTCAACAGAGGACACGACAATATCCACCTTATCTCCTGCTTCAACTCAAACCTCAACTGAAACCGTGTCTTTCACTACAGACATTTCATCATCAATCCCGATCAGCACATCAGCCATCACACCTACTCTAACAACTGGAGGAACATCAGCAGAAACGACGTCTATCACATCAGAAACTTTATCATCCACCGTGGACAACACAGCTACTACAGAAACAGCTGCATCTACAGAATCCACTCCGGTTTCTTCAGAAACGTTCTCATCCTCCGCCCACAGCCCAACATATTCAACATCTGAAACTTCAACGGAAACCACGACCGTTATAGGTTCCACCGCAACGGCCAACGTTTTTACAACTTCATCGGTAGCGACGGAAAATACTTCAGACAATTCAAAATTCACCTCGGAAAGCACAACTGCCACTACGTATCCAACGTCAGCGGAAACTTCGACTCTCTCTTCAGTATCTTCTACCTCAACAGAGGACACGACAATATCCACCTTATCTCCTGCTTCAACTCAAACCTCAACTGAAACCGTGTCTTTCACTACAGACATTTCATCATCAATCCCCATCAGCACATCAGCCATCACACCTCCTCTAACAACTGGAGGAACATCAGCCGAAACGACTTCTATCACATCAGAAACTTTATCATCCACCGTGGACAACACAGCAACTACAGAAACAGCTGCATCTACAGAATCCACTCCGGTTTCTTCAGAAACTTTCTCATCCGCCGCCCACAGCCCAACATATACAACATCTGAAACTTCAACGGAAACCACGACCGTTATAGGTTCCACCGCAACGGCCAACGTTGTTACAACTTCATCGGTAACGACGGAAAATACTTCAGACAATTCAAAATTCACCTCGGAAAGCACAACTGCCACTACCTATCCAACGTCAGCGGAAACTTCGACTCTCTCTTCGGTATCTTCAACCTCAACAAAGAACACGACAATATCCACCTTATCTCCTGCTTCAACTCAAACCTCAACTGAAACCGTGTCTTTCACTACAGACATTTCATCATCAATCCCCATCAGCACATCAGCCATCACACCTACTCTAACAACTGGAGGAACATCAGCAGAAACGACGTCTATCACATCAGAAACTTTATCATCCACCGTGGACAACACAGCTACTACAGAAACAGCTGCATCTACAGAATCCACTCCGGTTTCTTCAGAAACTTTCTCATCCCCCGCCCACAGCCCAACATATTCAACATCTGAAACTTCAACGGAAACCACGACCGTTATAGGTTCCACCGCAACGGCCAACGTTTTTACAACTTCATCGGTAACGACGGAAAATACTTCAGACAATTCAAAATTCACCTCGGAAAGCACAACTGCCACTACGTATCCAACGTCAGCGGAAACTTCGACTCTCTCTTCGGTATCTTCAACCTCAACAGAGGACACGACAATATCCACCTTATCTCCTGCTTCAACTCAAACCTCAACTGAAACCGTGTCTTTCACTACAGACATTTCATCATCAATCCCGATCAGCACATCAGCCATCACACCTACTCTAACAACTGGAGGAACATCAGCAGAAACGACGTCTATCACATCAGAAACTTTATCATCCACCGTGAACAACACAGCAACTACAGAAACAGCTGCTTCTACAGAATCCACTCCAGTTTCTTCAGAAACGTTCTCATCCCCCGCCCACAGCCCAACATATTCAACATCTGAAACTTCAACGGAAACCACGACCGTTATAGGTTCCACCGCAACGGCCAACGTTTTTACAACTTCATCGGTAACGACGGAAAATACTTCAGACAATTCAAAATTCACCTCGGAAAGCACAACTGCCACTACATATCCAACGTCAGCGGAAACTTCGACTCTCTCTTCGGTATCTTCAACCTCAACAGAGGACACGACAATATCCACCTTATCTCCTGCTTCCACTCAAACCTCAACTGAAACCGTGCTTTCCACTACAGACATTTCATCATCAATCCCGATCAGCACATCAGCCATCACACCTACTCTAACAACTGGAGGAACATCAGCCGAAACGACTTCTATCACATCAGAAACTTTATCATCCACCGTGGACAGCACAGCAACTACAGAAACAGCTGCATCTACAGAATCCGCTCCGGTTTCTTCAGAATCTTTCTCATCCTCCGCCCACAGCCCAACATATACAACATCTGAAACTTCAACGGAAACCACGACCGTTATAGGTTCCACCGCAACGGCCAACGTTGTTACAACTTCATCGGTAGCGACGGAAAATACTTCAGACAATTCAAAATTCACCTCGGAAAGCACAACTGCCACTACGTATCCAACGTCAGCGGAAACTTCGACTCTCTCTTCGGTATCTTCAACCTCAACAGAGGACACGACAATATCCACCTTATCTCCTGCTTCAACTCAAACCTCAACTGAAACCGTGCTTTCCACTACAGACATTTCATCATCAATCCCGATCAGCACATCAGCCATCACACCTACTCTAACAACTGGAGGAACATCAGCCGAAACGACTTCTATCACATCAGAAACTTTATCATCCACCGTGGACAGCACAGCAACTACAGAAACAGCTGCATCTACAGAATCCGCTCCGGTTTCTTCAGAATCTTTCTCATCCTCCGCCCACAGCCCAACATATGCAACATCTGAAACTTCAACGGAAACCACGACCGTTATAGGTTCCACCGCAACGGCCAACATTGTTACAACTTCATCGGTAACGACGGAAAATACTTCAGACAATTCAAAATTCACCTCGGAAAGCACAACTGCCACTACGTATCCAACGTCAGCGGAAACTTCGACTCTCTCTTCGGTATCTTCAACCTCAACAGAGGACACGACAATATCCACCTTATCTCCTGCTTCCACTCAAACCTCAACTGAAACCGTGCTTTCCACTACAGACATTTCATCATCAATCCCGATCAGCACATCAGCCATCACACCTACTCTAACAACTGGAGGAACATCAGCCGAAACGACTTCTATCACATCAGAAACTTTATCATCCACCGTGGACAGCACAGCAACTACAGAAACAGCTGCATCTACAGAATCCGCTCCGGTTTCTTCAGAATCTTTCTCATCCTCCGCCCACAGCCCAACATATACAACATCTGAAACTTCAACGGAAACCACGACCATTATAGGTTCCACCGCAACGGCCAACGTTTTTACAACTTCATCGGTAACGACGGAAAATACTTCAGACAATTCAAAATTCACCTCGGAAAGCACAACTGCCACTACGTATCCAACGTCAGCGGAAACTTCGACTCTCTATTCGGTATCTTCAACCTCAACAGAGGACACGACAATATCCACCTTATCTCCTGCTTCAACTCAAACCTCAACTGAAACCGTGTCTTTCACTACAGACATTTCATCATCCGTCTCTTTCTCCGCATCAGCCATCACACCTCCTGTAACAACTGGAGGAACATCAGCCGAAACGACGTCTATCACATCAGAAACTTTATCATCCACCGTGGACAACACAGCTACTACAGAAACAGCTGCATCTACAGAATCCACTCCAGTTTCTTCAGAAACGTTCTCATCCTCCGCCCACAGCCCAACATATTCAACATCTGAAACTTCAACGGAAACCACGACCGTTATAGGTTCCACCGCAACGGCCAACGTTTTTACAACTTCATCGGTAACGACGGAAAATACTTCAGACAATTCAAAATTCACCTCGGAAAGCACAACTGCCACTACATATCCAACGTCAGCGGAAACTTCGACTCTCTCTTCGGTATCTTCAACCTCAACAGAGGACACGACAATATCCACCTTATCTCCTGCTTCAACTCAAACCTCAACTGAAACCGTGTCTTCCACTACAGACATTTTATCATCAATCCCGATCAGCGCATCAGCCATCACACCTCCTCTAACAACTGGAGGAACATCAGCCGAAACGACTTCTATCACATCAGAAACTTTATCATCCACCGCCGACGGCCCAACATACACCACATCTGAAACTTCAACGGACACCACGACCGTTTTGAAATCCATAGGAACGTCTACCACTTCTTCAACGGAATCCATTTTCACTGGCTCTGAGACTTGGTCTTCGATCAAGCAATCCACTCCGCCAAGCTCTTCAATGACAATCGAAAGCATATCTGCTGGCTATGAATCTTCGTCTTCAATAGGGGAATCCATTACGGCTAGCCCTCCAGTGTCGACCAATAGTTTTCATTTTGGCTCTCACACTTCTGCTTTGGCCACGCAATCTATAGCGCCAATCTCTTCGTTCACTACGGAAGCTATTTCTGTAGACTCTTATCCTTTCCACACCGATACCTCTCTTGTCATTTCTATTTCCAAGGGAACGATTCCAGACTTTAGTGGAAGCTTCCCAGAAATTACGATTTCACCTACACTTGGTCTGTCACCTACATTTTTGTCAGGTGGGAGTACCTCCGGCGTCCCTGTTAATTCTTCGACAACTTCAATTTCCGCAAGTCATTTAACAAGTGGTACACAGTATGGCTCGTCAACTGTTCACCCTTCTTCTGCCTCTTCTGGGACTACAGCGCAATCTACGCTTGGTATGTATACACAAAGATACACCATTTAATTTTTCTAACTGCTGAATTTTTTATGTTCTTTTATTGTTTCAATAGAGATTGACTATTATGGGAGATCGAAAAGTGTTCGAGTTATGATGGGGCATGACATGACCACTGCATATGAGATGGAGTAAGATGCAGAGCATAAGATGATATTTTAATACTGTACATGTAGATCGACTTTTCTGATTCAATTATCTTTCAAAGCGCGAATGAAAGTTTTCTCGACATTTATGGATATATATCTATGTTTTTCGTAAAGTGTTATGCATACGTGTGCATGTTATTGTCGAACTGTGTTTGGCTTTACGAGTCGTATTCGCCTTTTAGCTTCAAGAAGTTTCTTGGTTGCCTGAATTGAATATCTTCATTGTTTTAGCATCAACTGCTATGCAACCAATTGTTCCCGTTAAGCCGCCAAATTTGGGTAAGTAAATGTACCTCGTTCGTCTAGATACTTTGTTGGGCTTTCAACAGTTTCTTGTTAACAGCTATGTCTATTTTTACACTGATGAACATGAGAAAGTTCCTGTGTAGGTCCCGCTTCTCGCAGCTTCGCCCTAAAAGTTCATACGGCGCAATAAGTAGTTTGACGCTGCAAGTGACTTTTTAATTCGATCATCCTGACGCACCTAACTTGCTGGGATTGACAGCTCTGCTAGTTAGATTGTATACATACACGGATCGCTTTTGGGAGGTTCTCTAATGGCGCTAAGTAAAAGTCTTGATTCTTGCAACTAAATCTCAAGTGTCTTAAAAGCCAGATGCGATAAACAGGTGCCTTAAAAAATTAGGCATAAAACATGAAATGAGTGTCTTGCAATTGTTAGGCGTAAAGTTTAAATTTAGTGTAGTAGGCGCACGATGATGATGATGTACTGACGACTATTATTTTATACATTGTCAAAAGTCACCTAGTAATAAATTTCTAACACAGTCAAATCTAACATGAAAAGCGTCGGTGACATTTTTTGCTGGTAACCAATTTTTGAATTTAATAATTCAAATATTGTTCCTGGGATATTAAACAACCACCTTTTATACGCCTGATAGTTGCATCTCAGCCATATTTAGGTGTTACGATTTTACCACTGCAAAACAGCCCTCTGTATCTTTTCTGGTTTCAGGCAAAGCACCTCCGGTAATTTTGAATTTCACACTCTGTTTGGAAACAGCCATATTTACTGACGATCTAAAGAACCCAGAAAGTGAACGGTTTCTGGCTCTTGCTTTGGAAATTGAAACAAAAGTAAGTTTCTAAAAACTATTAGGTGTTTATCGTACTCAGAGGGAGAAGTACTGGTCGAAATTTTGTCTCTGTTTTCTGGTGTTATTTCACCGAAATCTTCAAGGCTCCTAATTCTAATTTTCTTATTTATCTATCCTAGCAAGTCTTCACTTGATAACATTGTTTTGATTTCCTTTAGAATCAATGAACGCAGAGATTTCTACGACGACTAAATATTTTAATTTGCTTTCAGAATGCCTATTGAAACTGTTCAACTTTCTTACACCTATTCTTTATTTTTAATACTGCCATCGATACTCATCATTTAGCCTTGTGCATCGCTAATAATAACCATCCTATTTATTGTGGTTACCATCATCATCACCATCATCATCATGATCGTCTTCGTCATCGTCATCATTATCATCATCATCATCATCATCATCATCATCATCATCATCATCTCTCTTCTGATCTGGAGCAATTCTCAGTTTGTGCCTGGTTTGTGCACAAATAAGGAGTGTACAAAGTAATATAGTTGACGTTGTCTGAAGTCTGAAGAATCAGTAACTATAGTCATTTATTGTTGACAGATGAACGCTGCATTTATTGGCTGCCTTGGATTCGTACTGAATTCTGCAAAAGTTAAAGAATTCAGGTAAAGCCTTTAATATTAAGTAACACCGTATGCATGGTATACATGTATGTATGTACGTACTTATGTATGTATGTATTTATGCATGTATGTATGTTTGTTTGTATGTATGTATGTATGTAGAATTCAGGTTTATTCAGATCTCTTGACTTGAGGATTTTTTACTTTAAACCCTAAAATAATCCTTACCGTTATATAATGCTTCGCTCTATCGTTTCATGCTTATCACTACACGGTAGTGCTATATAAATTTAAGAAAAGCTCTTGAAATGTGCTTGGATGCCACAGAAACGGGAGTATCGATTTGAACTACACGGTGTCGTACTACGGCGAAGCAGTGGTGATGAATAACACTGAGATCAACGAATACATCGAAGCTGAGGTCTACCCAAATATTACAAGGCTCGTCATCGACGGTTCAAACGTCACCGCGGACAACATGACGACGGAAGCAAAAACTCAGCGTTAGTTCTAATTTTGATTTTATCTTTAAACCTATTAACTAAAAGAACAAGACATGTTTCTTTTCGGCTTCGTTCTCTTTATTTGTGAGTAAGTATGCGTATATGTGTGTTTGTACATGTTTGTACACGTATGTATGTAAATGTGCATGTATGTAAATGTGTATGTATGTAAATGTGTATGTATGTAAATGTGTATGTATGTAAATGTGTATGTATGTAAATGTGTATGTACGTAAATGTGTATGTATGTAAATGTGTGTATGAAAGTATGTAGTACAGCATGCTTATATTATATTATGTATATGTACATGTCTTACAGTATGCATGAATGTAATGTACTGTTTGTGTGTACTTGTTTGTATGTTGATGTATGCTTGTGTATGCTTATGTAAACAAGATTATCTTATAGTTTACATCAGTTTCTGCCTGGCATGGTTCTCCTCTCCTCCTCCTCCCATTCCTTCTCCTCCTACTAATCTTGTGATGTTTAAAAAGCTGCTTATTAGTTACGTGCAAGATTCAATCATATCATATTGATAGTGCCACGACTGCAGCATATGAACCAAGACTGGCTATTCGCAGTTATGGATGGACCAGATCTATGCATACATACATTCATGCATACATACATACGTACATACACATACACACATGCATACATACATGCATACATACATGCATACATACACACCATATATATTCATACATACGTATTTCAATTGTGTTTCTTTCAGTTCGAATTGCGGACACTGATCCATGTTCGCTGCTAACTGATTCCGTTTGTGAACCGTGTTACAACTGTGCCAGCGGTACTTCCATCGAGTGCAGATATGGTTGCAATATCGACTACCAGCGTTGCTCAATTCTTGACAACTCCGGACCAGTTGCACGATACTCGTGCAAGTATGTACACTGCAACGCAATAGAAACACAGCCTATAAATATTGAAAGTGCAATGTGATATAATTGAAAACTCCCTTTTTCGTGAGAATGTAATTATACCGTGTTCTTTTGTTGTTTTACATCAAAGTGGCTTGGACTAGGTAAGTAATGTAAGATAAATTTTAGTAAATAATGTGACGCATCTGGTAAATGCCGGACCTGCAGAAAGAGTTGAAGTAAGGTAAGGTGAGGTAAAATAAGGAAAGAAATGTAAGACAAGGTAATGTAAAATAATTAAGGTCAGGTCAGATAGGTAGATAGGTGATAACTACGCTGTGTCATAAAAACGATGATTTGCGCCGTCCCCCTCCTTTATTCAGCCTTGGGTCTGGCACCATCCGAGTACGGCAGGGACGGAGTCAGGACAGGTGAACTAGGTCAAGCTAAGCTAGAGCGGAATCAGGCTTCTGAAGAGTTCTATAGTAGCAGGCAAGTATGTACTTTGCCTCTCTTTTCACCGTTATCTCACAAGATCAGTTATTTTCAGCATTGTGTTCAGCCATAATACAAACGCTGGGTGTTCATGTTGCAGTTGCATGGAGAACTATCTTCCGGTTGGCAACGACTGCGTTCATGAAGATATCATAATCGGAGTTTCCGTTGGAGTCGGTGCCGCAATCATCCTCGGTCTTGTCATCGCACTTGTTGTCGTCTACTGCGAAATGAAACGGAAATCCAAGAAACACAAGTCAGTCTAATAGCATCATCAGGCAACGTCATGCACTGCAATGTGATTGTAATCCCAACAGTTTGCTGCACCTTTTTAGAACGGTAATGCAATATAATGCAGTTTACTGCAAATAGCATAAATTTCTCGGCGTCACATAAAGGCTGCGTCAGGGAATCCATTCACATTCTAGCGTTTGAAGCTTAGTGCCTTATTATAGAGGCGCTGTAGAAGTTGTGATAAAAGATTAGATTATATATGAAGTTCGTGAAAGATCTCATTTTAATCGTCTTTTATTGATATCCAAGACTGGGCTTACTTGAATGTGAATCTTTATCCCGATTAACGAGCCTTTGTTGTGATTATGAGAGGCGCTATATAACGTTTCCGATAAAATATTAAGATGCATACGGTTAGAAAGCGAATTAATACGCCAATCTTCTCTTTTAACACACGCTCCTCAGAGTCATATACCAACAGAATCGTCACTAGCTTCTCTTCTGTTGTTGTTCAGGGATGATTCTGAGTATCAGCCATCGACTCCAGAACTATCGCCTTCGGAGCCTATTTTCGAATATGGTACAGCTGGCTCGGAGGCAGAACACGGCAATGGAGATCTAAGTGATATCCAGATTTTCGTACCATTCGACGGTAGCACTTTCCGGCCAGAGACGCAAAACAGTCGTCATCCACATAGAGGAGAGGATGAAGCTACAAATAGTAATGGCGTACAACCATCTGATGCTTCAACTGTTGAAGAAAGTGGAGGAAACGACCATAACGTGGTCAGTATAAACTACCCCATAATTTTCTGAATATTGGAATTCAACCTGAATTGATTATTTTTAGGCTTTTAGTTATTAACTGAAGTTGAATGTAAAGGGGTTTTGGATTGGTTAACATATTTCACAGACCAGAACAATGGTATTCGAGCAGATTAAATGTATGTAGGTATGTACGTACGTACGTATATATGTATGCATGTATGTGTGTATGTATGTATATACGTATGTATGTATGAATGTATGTGTTTATGTATTTTTATGTATGCATATTCATGTATCTATATGTGTACCGCATTTGTAATAATAAATCCATGCACGTTTGTATTTACGTATACATGTATCAGGACACTTGATATAGCGCCAAAGTCCAATATGCTGAGAAATAATTATTGATAGGCATGTAATAAATTAGCAAATACTTCACATTACATTATCTTACCTCATCTTACCTTACCCTGCAATGACGATTATATTGCGTAGACCTGTATAATATTCCAGAATTACGATATTTTTCCTTTCTTTATTTATTTATTAGGCGCCACTAACTAATGACTTAGCATCAATCGATGTCGCCGAGCAATTGTGAGTTAAGAACTTGCTCAAGGTCCCTACACAGTAACCGTCGAGGAGGATCTCGAACCCGTTCTCTCCGCTTTACAAGCCGAGCGCTCTATCCAATACGCTACCGTGCCCCACCATATACGCTACCCTGGCCCACCATATATTATCTGACCCATCATACGAACTCACCAACATTTCATCCCTTGCAATCTCTGCGCAGGTCTTTCACTCAAACTGAAAACATTCCTCTTCGGCAGATCCTATCCTGATTCCTCTTCGTCCCCTTACCTATCCTGTCGATTCAATCCCAAACACAATCCACCACAGCCGTGTGATTGCCTGCCTGCCTGCCTGGTTCTTGCATCTTGACCTGGAACCGATTCTGACCCTTCTCACCTATGTATTTTGTTTTGATTGAGCGCATGTGAATAAGCTGGTTCCCGAGACTTACGTAGCTTTCATTGGGCGCTGTAGAAATCTCGAGCTTGCGATTATGATTACGATTATATTGTCATCATGATCTCTACTTTTACTGTCTTTCTGTCTCGTTTTCGTGCCATGATCACCACAATGAATGTGACTATTCAAAAGTATTTTGTATCTGTTTAGGATTTATTCGAAGACCTGCCACCAGAGATAAGACAATCCGAAGATTTCGAAAATTTTCATCCGCGACTACATGGCATCGATACAAAGAAACAGGTGGGCGAATATCATTCTCCTTCGTACCTAAATCTTTTGCTGAAAGCTTTAGCAATTGGATCAGAGTCACG
Source organism: Norana najaformis (assembly GCA_964023275.1). Lineage (NCBI taxonomy): Eukaryota > Metazoa > Annelida > Clitellata > Crassiclitellata > Hormogastridae > Norana > Norana najaformis. Next base: position 24,177,726 of record OZ029923.1, read on the forward strand.
TATTCAGACTTTGACAGCCAACAGGTGGCAACGTGTAGAAACATTAAAGTCACAGGTGAACGTTAGGTAATTTGTGAGATACTATCTTATCGAAAGATGATGGATATGAAATTGAATATCAGAAGTACAATGGGTTAGAAAGTAAGTAAATATGTAAATATTGCAGAGGAGTGAATTTTGCTTGTGATAATTTTCTACTTTGTCTGGTAGCTAATATTTATATAAAAACCAGGTCTTCTGTTTTGCTGGCTGTTAAAATTGTCTCATTTATCTTACTTTTGCAGTATAAGATCAAAAGAGCGAAATTGCCGAAAGAACCGATTCAGCTCGTAGATTATATGGTTTGTATTCTTTTAGCATATACATGTATTAGTTTAAGACACGTGTCCATTTAGTATAGTTGTACCAAACGGCACTCGCTCGGTCTGTCCATTTAGTACAGATAGGTAGCGGCGAAGGGAGAGGGAAATTGGGAGCAATAGGCGATTTTTTTCAGAAGGGACATCTTGCCGAATTAGAGCGCGGATGTTCTGCGCGGAATAAACTAGCAAGTTGTTAATATGATTATGTGCATTTAAATGTTATTGTGTTAATCTAGTTACGTATTATTATACTTAACCAGTTGCGCACAACTGTCATCTGACTTGATTTGCAGTCATTGTCATAGAGTACCCTTAATGTACTCAAAAGTATTTTCGGGCTATTATTAAATGTTGCTGTTTTGCCTGAGAACATGTTGTATATGCGTTCTGTTCATTTCGTACAGTTAGTTCGGGAGGAGAGAACCTGAAAAGGCGCTGTAGAAATAGTTGGATGCAAGCATTTATACATTACGTTCAAAGTTGCGATGCTGGTCTTATAGAAGGCTGGTCTTGCCTACGTAGAATGGCGCCCTCATATTTGATTGTCGGCTTCCTTGGTTCCTGGTCGGTCTCGTCTGCGTTCTGCGCGGAGAAATGATTTGGTCTGGTCTATAAAGGCCACTGCTGCGCGTACAAGAACGTTTGGGGTATCAGGCCTCACGGTTTGGAACTCATTACCGACCGAACTGCGAGTGTCAGAACTCTCATTTGAAAGCTTCCGGAGGAAGTTGAAGACTTAAAGGGTCATCTGACTGAGCCAGCTACTATCAGTGCATTTGCGGTGTATCGAATTACATTATCCGGCGCTTTATAAATCTCTTTATAATAATAATTATTATAATAATAATAATTATAATGATAGTAAATTAATAATAATAATACATTTTGTGTTCTGTCTGATATGTAGGATTACGACACATCCTTCTTCTGAAATACTGCTCTTGGAAGTAGACCTGTGGATCAGGAATAAGACCTAGCAGGACAACACGACTTAGGAAATTGGCGCTGGAACGCATTCGTCATCCAAGGACTGTCTGTCAGTCATGATCGATTTCATTTCTCGAGTAAACTCATCAATGCAAAAGGCCAAACACCATACCAAACCGATCTTGCACAAAGAGAATAGTTAGCCTTTCTTGAGCAAGTAAGCAAGCATGCAAGTATGACCTCTGGTGTCTGGACATCCGAAGGTTTAGGAACGTCTTTTACGTCGTACTTTTTAAAATAACCATTGAAGACTATTTATTTACATGTATGTGTTATTTTTAGGCTTATTTAAATCCTTTGTACGCTTTGGCAACATAAGATGAACGTCTGTTAACTTAATGATGCAGCTTTATCAGATTTAGTTGTCATTGTGTATACATAAATATATATAACTACATATAGGCCTATGCATACGTATAAATGTAATTAGTGCCTAAATGTTATTTTATATATGTAATTAGTGCTTAAATGTTATTTTTACTCTTAATTTAATACTTTGTAGTCTTCTGTGGAAATGTAACACGGCAATATGTTAACCTATTACTGTATTTTAATCAGATTTAGTGGTCGTATATGTATATATGTATGTATATATGTATGTATGTATATATTATGTGTAGATATTTATATAGAACTTAATCTAATTTAGTCGCCATGGCAAGGATTAATTAGTGCCACGTTCAGAAACTTCAGATGTGTAAGACAATATTTGTAAAAATCACAAATGTATTTAGTAACTGATTGTATCTCTTTGTTCATGTATTTAACTGATTAACCTTATTTATATTTTATTCTGCTTATTCTTCGTTTTTGCATCGAACCTGAGTCGTTTGTGTTTTTGTTGTATTACACCTGAACCGTTAATAAACTTTAAATATTTGAAACAGATCTCATTCACATTTTCAATTCATTTTCCGTAATGCTGCCATTATTTTTATTATTCTCTTAAACGTCGTTCGAATTTTGCGTAATCTAATCGATTCTAGTAAATTTCATAACGCCACTGTAATAATAATAGGCCTACAAGGAGATTAATAATAATAATTATCATCATCATCATCATTATCATTATCGTTGTTATTATAGGCGTACAATGAGAGTCAATCGATAAAATAATCGATGCTGTGAAATTGACAGGAAAAACGTTAAACTGTCCCCTGCAGCAACGTCATATGTATCTATATGAAGCCCATATAACCCAATTTGCAGGAAATATGAGCCCATTTGACCATATTCCCATGTTGGCTTCATATGTCCTACATATGGGATCATATGGGCCCATTCGTACGACATATGAAACCCATAGGGGAATATTGCCATATAGGTTACACATGCCATACATCGTAATCGTAATCGTAATCTCGAGATTTTCACAACGTCCAACGAAAGCTACGTCGTGGGAACCAGCTTATTCAGAGGAGCTCTGCAAAAACAAAAATTCGATAGGCAAGAAGAGTTCGGTTCCAGGTACATAAGATGCGACTGTTGGTGTGGGTGGAATCGGTCCATGGGATCAAAATCTGTGTAGAAAGACAATCAGGAAACTTCAACAGTTTGAACCGTAAATTTTGATTGAACACTGCGATTTTTAAAATTAGCTAAATGCATAGTTTTGTGCGAATCGTTGATGATTGACTTTGGAAAAATCCGTCTTTCAGGTAATGCGATCTAATTCTAGACTAATCTATCACATCAATTGGTAATCACTTATTTACTGAACGCCTCTGTAAACATAAATCATCAGAGTCGTGGTCCAGGTGCTGAGAGAATTTCGGCTTAAGCACAGACACGATTACAGCAATCCAACCACCAAACAACCTTTCCTTACGGGTCACCCGTCTTGAACGCCCCGGGAATCGAATATCGGACGCAGCAGTGAATGGCAAATGCATTTTTTTCAATCTGCCACTTGACCAATTACTAACTAAGTAGCGCTTTTGGGAGGGAGGTGCTTGGAAGTCGCAATAAACATATGTGATTACATTACATACTTACTTACACAGAATTTGTGACAAGCCATTGCCTAAAACCCATCACAGTTTCAGTTGCATGCTATTAGTATGGATAAGCTTTCCGATCTTCCCCTTTCTTATAAGTACAATTCAAACACAAAATAGCAGCTGAAAAGATACGATTTACCTGCAAACAATTAAGGTCCATCAGACTGATGTATCGGCTACGCAGTAAGAATAAAAGTTTCCGGACAAGATTCAATTAATTTTACTCGATCTAAGGTAGACTCATTTAGACCCGCTGAACTCGTGCGCTGACAAGCATCCGTCATTGTAAGATTCTAATTTGAAAATTTAAAAATCCAGCTAAATCTGACAATATTGCAAAAGGTGTCCTGTTGCAGGATTGCGGTCGTCGTGTTTGCTTCTCATCAGAATGATCTCTTGATCTCTGATGAGTTTTATAGAAACGTGTAAAATAGTGTTACAAGCTCTGATAATCTCCTATAGAGGCGTGCAAGCGTTTCTAGCTCTGATGAGCTTCTACAGAAGCATGAAAGCAAGTGTTGCGAGCTCTGATGATTTTTAAGAAGTAGTGCAAACAAGTGTTGTGAGCTCCGATGAGTTTCTGTAGAGGCATGAAAGCAAGCGTTACGAGCTCATCATCATCATCAATAACCGTGGGCTCAATGCCCGTAGGTGTCTGATGCCCGTTTCACAATGTGTCTCCACTCGATTCTGTTCTGAGCCGCATGTTCCAGTCTCTGCAAGTCCGCGCCACACCACTCCTCAATGTCATCCACCCACTCTCGATGTGGTCTGCCTCTTTTGTTCGTACCTTCCATAATTCCAAACATCAGAGTCTTAATATTTCTGTCATCCTTCATTCTACAGATATGTCCAAACAATCCAAGTTTTCGCTGAATAACCTTCTGCAGTAGATTCTCGGTTATAGCCACTCTTTCGTAAACCTCTTCATTCCTAATCTTCTGGGTCCATCCGATCCTTAGGATTTTTCTGTAACATTTTCTCTCAAATGCCAAGACTCTCCGTCGTAAGCCTTTTGTCAGGACCCATGTCTCACATCCATACATCATGGTGCTAAATACACATGTCTTTAATACCTCCAGTTTTGTTTTCGTGCTGATTGCTCTGCTCTTCCAAGTTTTATCCATTGCTTTCAACACTGCTATTCCCCTCGCTATTCGTATCTTTATTTCACTTTTGCAATCTAGGTCATATGTCATATTACTTCCAAGATAAGTGAACCTCTCTACATTCTCCAGCTGCATTCTTTCAACCACTATCTGCTGGGTGATATTTTTGTCGCCAAATACCATTGTTTTTGTCTTATCAAAGTTCATGTACAGTCCATATTTCTTTGCTTCTTCATTCAGCATTTGTGTTGTGCGCTCCAGCTCTGTAGGTCCCTCCTCCAATATGTCCACATCATCTGCAAAACGTAAATTGTTTATGCATATTCCCTGAACTGATATTCCTTTGCTCTTGACCTTGTTCATTGCTCTTTCCAAATCTTTTATAAACACCATGGGCGATATTGGATCGCCCTGTCTCATACCCCTGTTGGTTCTAAACCACGGTCCCAACTTGCCACATGTCCTGACCGCCGCTTGTGAAGTACCATTTATATCTCGTAACAACTGAATCAGTTTGTTGTCAACCCCATACGATTGTAGAACAGCCCATGTCACGTTCTGGTCTACACTGTCAAATGCCTTCCTAAAGTCCACAAAACAGTTGTATACCTTTTTATTCTTTCGCCTTGCTTTTTCTGCTATTAGTCTTAAAGCCAAGATTTGTTGTATCGTGCTTCTATCCTTCCGAAATCCCGCCTGCTCATCCGTCAAGTATTCCTCCATCTGGCTTCTTAATCTTTCCGCCAATACCATCATCAGCACCTTGCCCAGGTGGCTTATCAGCGCAATAGTGCGGTAGTTGTTACATTCCAATGGACTTCCCTTTTTGTAGATTGTTACCAATATCGACTTCTTCCACTCTTCCGGTGCTTGTCCTTACTCCCATGCCATGTTACATAACCTGTGGATTTCACCCAACAGA